>CM035148.1:1257028-3827028 GCA_020205605.1 Panax ginseng
ACCATAGAATACGACCACTAATCAAAATGCATACATTTGTCTCATACACTATGGGGATGGTGAGAAGAGATATATTTTACATCCCGGAGGGGCTATAATTGGAGATACCATTGTTTTCGTACGAAGTTCCTATAAAATGAGAAATGCCCTACCTTTGAGTGCGGTTTGAACTATTGATTTACGAATTGGAAGTAACCAAAATGCAGACTCCGTGACGCGCGGAGGAAACGAGATCAACAGATTCAACTTCCCCACCGAACCTTGGCTACTACAAGATCTTTATAAACCAAAGAAGTTCGAGCCTACTTTACGCACGACTTATATAATGCTTCAAATGGAGCCACACCTATACTTGCTCGACAATTGTTGTTGTAGGAGAATTCCACCAATGGTAAATACTTATCCCAACTACCACTTGAAGTCTCAGGACACGTAGTCTTAATAGATCTTCAAGAGTTTGAATAGTCTCTCGATTGTCCGTCCGTTTGAGGATGGTACGCCGAATCAATCAGAACTGCGCCCATAGCTTTTTGCAAGCTAACCCAAAATCTTGAAGTGAATCTTGGGTCATGATCCAAACTATGGATCTTGGCATGCCATGCAATCTCACAATCTCATTTACGATATTTGAGCAAGACGTTCAAGGAATAAGTCTCAGATAGGCAAGAAATGAGCGAGACTTGGTTAATCTATCAACAATAACCCAAATAGCATTGATGCCTTGAGAAACCGTAGAGAAGACCCATGAATGAAATCCATGGTAATGTATTCCCACTTCCATTTCGAATCTCAAGTGGTTGCAACGGACCCTTAGGTACTAAATGCTCTGCGCTTTACACGTTGACAAGTTAAACACATCGAGATAAACTTTGCAATCTCTCTCTTCATATTGTTCCACTAAAATGTATGTCGAAGATCACGATACATTTTAGTACTTCCAGGATGGATTGCAAATGGTGTATTGTGTGCCTCCATCATAATCTTGTATTTCAAATCAGAGTCGTTAGGAACACAAAGTCTGGAGTGGACTCGAAGTATTCCTTCTTCATCAATTCTCGCTTCCGGAATAACACCTTCTTGTACTTTCTTCTTCATACGTATCAGCTACGGGTCGGTAGCTTGAGCAACCTTAACTTTTTCTATTAAAGTTGGCTCTATACATATACTTGACATTATCGCACTCATTCCTGCATAAGATCTTCTACTCAACGCGTCATCTACCACGTTCGCTTTTCCAGGATGGTATTGAATAGTGTGGTCATAATCTTTCAACAACTCGAGCCAACGTCGTTGCCGCATGTTAAGTTCCTTTTGCGTGAAGAAATATTTGAGGCTTCCATATAGATAGTGCCTCCAGATCTTTAGCGCGAAAATGACTGCTGCCAACTCTAGATCATGAGTAGGATAATTCCTCTCATATTCTTTAAGTTGTCGCGAGGCATAGGCTATGACTTTCCCACGTTGCATGAGAACACATCCTAACGCTTTGTTTGAAGTATCGCTGTAGATAACAAATTCATCCGTACCAGATGGTATTGTTAGAACAGGTGCCGAAATAAGTCTCCTCTTAAGCTCTTGGAAACTCTTCTCGCATTCCTCGCTCTAAACGAATTTTGTATCCTTCCGAGTTAGCTAAGTTAATGGAGTAGTGATTCGAGAAAACCCTTCCACGAATCTCCGATAATAACCAGCTAGACCCAGAAAGCTACGTACTTCAACTCCCGTCTTCAGTTGCTCCCAACTTTGTATTGCTTCAATCTTCGCCGGGTCACAGATACTCCATGTTTTGACACCGCGTGCCCAAGGAATGCTACTTCCTTAAGCCAGAACTCGCATTTTTTCAACTTGGCATAAAGCTTGTTTTCACGAAGCCTCTGGAGTACCAGCTTCAAATGGTGCTCATGATCTTCACGACTTTTGGAATATATGAGGATGTCATCAATAAAGATAACAACGAACTGATCCAAATATTCTTGAATACTCAGTTCATCATATCCATGAAAGCCGCAGGAGCATTAGTCAATCCAAAAGACATGACTAAGAATTCATAATGCCCGCATCTTAGGGGATTAAGGCGTCTTTGGAATATCCTCGATTCTAATCTTCAGCTGATGATATCCAGAACAAAGATCGATCTTTGAAAAGAATTGTGCTCCTTGCAACTGGTCAAACAAGTTATCAATACGAGGTAGTGGATACCTATTCTTGATGGTGACATGGTTCAATTCCCAATAGTCAATACAAAGTCGCATACTCCCGTCTTTCTTTTTACTTAATAAAACAGGAGCACCCTAAGGAGATGTACTAGACGAATGAAACTGGATGTCCAACAACTCTGTAGTTGGACCTTTAACTCTTGAAGTTCAATAGGAGCCATTCGATATGGAGTTTTAGAAATGGGCTTTGTACCAGGTTCAAGATCAATAAAGAATTTAACTTCACATTTTGGGGGTAGACCGGGAAGTTCTTCAGGAAATACGTCAGGAAAGTCAATAACAACAGGAATATTATTCAAATTTGACGTATCTTTATTCAAGTCCATAACATGGGCTAAGAAAGCTGGACATCCTTTTTTCAATAAACGAATAGCTTTATGATTAGATATGACAGTGATTGATTTTAATGGTTTAGTTGCTTGAATTCGTACAACAGTTTGGTTAGGAATATGAAAACTAACAACCTTATTTAAAACAATCAATTTTGGCATGATGAGTAGTTAACCAATCAATCCTAAAATCACATCAAAAACAAGTATCTTTAAAGAGATAAGGTCAATGGTAAGGTGATGGTGCCAACTTGAATCAAACAAGATTTATAAGCAGTGGATGTGATGAAAGTTTCTCCTAACGGAGTTTCTACAGATAGGTCAAAGTCTAATTTCTCGGAGTTAAGTTTAAGCGTCGAGCACAAGCAGGAGAGATAAATGAATGGGTAAGACCCAGATCAAGTAAGGTATAAACTTCGCAAGAATTTATAAATAGCTTACTCGTGATCACCTCGTTTGGGTTCCTCAGATTTTGACGACCACAACAAACGCCTTCCAGAACCGTTTTTTGACTTTTCGGGATAGTCTTTTGAGTCACCGTCCCCATTGAACTAGGTTTCGCTACTGCATAATCTCGAGCGATATGTCCTTCCTTTCCACAATTATAAGATACCTTAAAGCTGTTGTGGGCGGTTTGGTGATATGTCCCTCTTTCCCGCATTTATAGATATGACCGGTGGTCGTTTCTCCTCCCTTAGAACCGATTGTTTTAAGACCTTTGTCGTCTTCATACGGTCGTTGTTAAATCTCCTCTTTTTAAAATCTCCTCCTGACTCGCTTCTTCTATTTTTATGGCCATGATTACCACCAGAGTGGTTACCGTTTTTGTCTATCTTTTTCTTTCTCCACTGGTTATCGTTGTTTTGTTGACTGCTATCTCCGGTATGATCCTGATTGTGGTCCCTCGGTTGACCGTACTCGTTATCTCGCTCTAAAAATTGAGCCTTGTTTATAACATCTGAATAGAGAGAAAATTTATGAGAAACGAGATATTGTCGTATGCCGGGTTTCAAACCTCTCAGAAACATCCGCGTCATACGTTCCTCATTCTCCACCAAATGAGGTGCAAACACGGATAACTCGCAAACTTTACCTCGTCTCGAGACACCGCCATGTTGTTTTGTTCTAATCGATGAACTCCACTTCCTTCATATAATTTAACACTTTCGGGAAAGTATTTGTCATTAAATAGTTTCAAACGTCTCCCAAGACATGCCTTTGAGTGTGGTTTGGATAGACGCTTCACGACTCCCACCAAGAATCCGCTCTCCACGGAACATAAAGGTGGCGAATGGAACCTTCGTTTCCTCCACGCATCCCAAGACATCGAATATCTTGGTAATTTGCTTGACCCATTTTTCGCCATGATCGGATCCGCTTTCCCTTAAATTCGTGGTCCCAATTCTTTGAATCGCTGGTTGTGACAACCCGTGAATTGCTATCATTTCCTCTTGTATTTTGAACACGAGTCTCCTAAATGCGATTTTGCATGAATCGCAAAAAGCTTCTAAACATCCCTCGTTCATCATCGCTTTCGATAGTGTTGTTCACGGGAGGAACATTGCCACCGGTTGTCGTTGAACAGTTTCAAACGTCTCCCAAGACATGCCGAGTGCGAAATTTGGATGGAGTACGCTTCTGATTCCCACCGAAGAATCGCCTCATTACGGAACATAAAAGTAGCGAATGGAACCTTCTGTTCTTCTTTACATCCCAAGACATCAAATATCTTGGTAATTTGTTTGACCCACGTTTTCGCCTTAATCGGATCCGGCTTTCCCCAGAATTCTTGTGGTCCCAACTCTTTGAACTGCTTGGCCGTGACAAATCGTGCGTTGTTATCATTTCCACCTGTAGTTTGTGCACGTGTCTCCCTCGTCGATTTTGCATGAATCGCAAAGAGCTTCTAAACATCCCGCTCGTTCATCATCCGCTTTCATTGGCGTTGTTCACGGGGAGGAACATTCTTAGGCTTACCACAGACGTTTCTCCTCATTGGCAGTATACATGCGTCTCCACGGCCTCATTTACTCCATGTTATCATTCTCATTCGACATTCTCAAATCTTGCGCCATGTAACAAGGGTTAATTAAGGAAATCAACATATCACCTAATATCCCTATATATTGACCAACTAACAAATTAAATAAGCTTAGGTAGGACACACTACTAGCGAAGGATTTACTCCGTCCCTCCCTCCTAGTTCTATTCCCCGATCTCCTTGGAGATCATATCCCTAAGCTACGATATACCAACCGTGACGCCCCCAAAATAGGTATACATCACCCATTCTAAGTTGTCAATACATGGTACGTAAAAACACCTACAACTTTATTATTACAACAAGAAATGCGTATGCGTTTGAATACAAATATTATCTTCAGACAATATCTATACTCAAATAAATCCTCATCACATTTATTGATACATTATTTTACAAAAATGGTGAGGACTACTAAACAACTCTCTCTATAACCTTCATTCCATACCCCGACTCGTACTCGCTATATTCTCGCCTCCTGAGAAGAAAAATGGAACAAAAAGGAAAAGGGTGAGCTCAACTAGCCCAGTAAAGAATATTATGACTACGATAATATACAACAATTTATCGTTAGTCTTCAACAGGGAAAAATCTAATTGAATACAATAGACAACAAGTTTTAAATCAATATTCGCAGCGAAAATAATAATTCATTAGAAGAGTTAAGTAGAGAATGCAAACTACTATCTTCTATGTATGAATTTAAAAGTTCATCGCTCTATCTTTTATCCTGTAACATCAATCAATATATATCCGAATCAAATATTCATCTTTGCACTATGTGCCAAAGATATTCATCGATTGGTCATGTTCATCTAAACACCTATTCATCTTCGCACTACGGCCAAAGATATTCATCGTAAATCATTCATATTTTCACTACAGGCCAAAGATATTCAATAATATCATCATTTAAGACTGAGGATGATGAAAAATATTTTTAAAGAAACGAATCCAGTGAAACAAAATGACAAGGATTAAGGATTAAGGATTAAAGATTCGTACTTTATTTTATCCATGTCCAAAAATACCTCAAAAATAATCATAGTGGTGTAAAATTCAAGAATGATCAAAAACATGGATACAATCAAAGCTAGTATCCACAATAGATATTTTAGACGAAAATGGAAAATTTTCATTTTTCGATGAATAGTGCTATATTCGTGAATAGTGTTGTATACGTGAATAGTGTCATATACGTGAATAGTAACTCTGACACCAAAAGTTCTAAATTTGATAAAAACTTTAGATCAATATTTCAGCATAATGATATTAAAGAAATAATATCATTACGAAAAAAAAAATATCCCTTACCTCGAAAGATCAAGATTTAAATTAAACAACAGGATATAAAGCATGACTTGAACTTGCACAGATATAGCAATACTCAAAATACTCACAAGAATACGCCGATAATATAGAGAGAAAACTTGATTTACGTGTGATTTTCAATTCTAACCTAAACACCCTATTTATAGGAAAATTCTTAAAACACCAAAGTAGAAAATTTAATATAATATTAATATATAAATTAAATTTTCCTACGCCAACCTTCCAAGAACTGAATTTAGCTCATTCAACACATATGTGTAACACACCATAATGAAAAAACGTTTTTGTTATTTAAAATATTTTAAACTTCCAAAAATTAATTATTTCGAAAATTCGAAACTTCAATAATTCATAATAAATAGCCCTTTTGTCAAAAAAATTCGAGACTCAAGACTTTTCATAGGAAATTCCATTATCTACAACTTTGCAGAAGGAAATTTTTCCAAATACCAAATGAAATTGGACCGAAATCCACAAACCAAGCGATTTTTGTGCTATAATCAAATTTCAATCAAGAAATGGGGTCCCAAACACATAAAACATGCTTTAAATATTTTTGGTAAAAAAATATCCTCCTCCACATATACTCATATATCCCATATTCATCGTAAAAATATCATTATTATTATATTATTAAAATATAATAATATATTTAAATAAATTATTTTATCGTAAAAAGATAAAATTTCAATTTTCAACAATTGTCACAATAAAAATTCTCTCCATCTATATCCACATAAAATCAATATTTTCCTCATCATATGAATCAATAATTAATTATTCACAAATAATATTACGAATCACAATATTGACAACCGTGCGGTTCAGGAAAGAGGGGCTTTCCAATAAGAATTTTTCTCTTCCACAAGCAATTAGGTGACCAAACCTCTCCTTAGATGTAACTTTCTAGACATTGCCAATAATGTTATCTAATATTATTATTCAGATAATATGAATTTTTGCTTCGATAATGAAAAATCTTTGTGTAATGACAATTATCAAACAACAAAGAATATAAAATATCAACGCAAAGCAATTATTAAATCAATAAAATAAAAAATCAATGAGCGATAATTATCAGAACCATTATTGAGTAGGTCTTCTTATGTAAGAATCAATAATTGGTGCAATACCGTAATGCTTCTTCTTGTGTTTTAACCATCGGTATTCCAACAAAGATTAATTCAGAATAACTACGTCGTTATTTATAAATAACTTATTCTTGTCGTTTTCTTTCTCCAATCGCTTTCCGTTATGGGGCCCACACATGGCTACGCCGTCGTACGAATATTCCACGACCAAACAAATATTCCCCGATAATAATGAATATTTTTGCTTATTTTGAAATATTTGCGTATTTTACCCATAACTATCCACATTAATCAAATCAACCCTTACTATTTCAAAATAATAAATAGAAAAAATTAAATTTCATTTATTAATAATTTGGGGTCTTACACAATATATCGGTCGTTAATAGTGGTCGCTGATGTGCATTCCAGCGACCAGATTTTATGTGACAACTATCAGCAACTGCACTCGGTTGCTGATATCTATCTGCAACCACATGCGGTCGTTGATAGACCCTTTTCTTGTAGTGTATGTAGCTCGTTTTAGATTTTTTTTATTCCTAATTATTTGTCGTTTGTAATTATCGAGGAGAATTGATTACTCTCTCCATTCCTTAATATAAGTCTTTTTTGACATGTGCACAAGAATTAAGGAAATGATTGAAAAGCATTAACTATATTATCAATTGTCTATAATACCCTTCACTTCACTTATCTCATAAATATGGATCAAAAAATTAGGTGGAGTAATAAGGGGTAATTTGGGAAAAATAGTGATCAATTCTCCTAGATAACCACAAACGACAAATAATTAGGAATAACAAAAAAAAGTCTAAAACGACCTACATATAGGAATGGAGGGAGTATTATTTTTCCCAAATTGCCCCTTATTACTCCACCTAATCTTTTGATCCATATTTATGAGATAAGTGAGGTGAAAGGTATTATAAACAATTGATACTATAGTTAATGATTTTCAATCATTTCCTTAATTCTCGTGCACATGTCTAAAACGACCTATATTAAGAAAACGGAGGGAGTAATACTAATAATTTATCTGCGGAGGGAGGGAGGGAAATTTGAACACAAATTTATGTTTTTGATAAAATACGACATTAATAACAGTACAGGCCAGTCTTCGGGGCAAGCAACTCAACTCCCATTTTATGTCTCGATAAGAATGGATATTTGGGTAGCATAGAATTTAGGGACAATTATATTTTTTATTACATTTTAAAAAATAATTACAACAATAGTACACTCATAAAATATTTACACATTTAATGCTTTTAAATTTTTATTTTCATTACATATTTATGTTTTCTTTAATTTTGGGGTGTGATTTTTATTTTATCTTTTTTTTTTCCTTTTTTTTTGCCACTATCTACATACTACAATCAATTTCTAAACAATATATTTACAAACCAAGACACCCACTTTACCTCATCTCTACCGTCACCCTCTTCATCTTCTTCACTTTATCCCCACCTCTCTCTCTCTCTTTCGCATACACACACACATTTTTCTCTCATAAATTTCTAAAATAAACAGTTTTCATCTATCTATAACGCGCGCACATTTGGTCCACCCATTTGGTTTGGTTGCGGCCGTGGTCCACCCATTTGGTTTGGTTTTATGGGTCGCCGGTCGCCGAATTCTATAGAGGAAGACATGAAGTTGGAGAGAGAAAAGGCGAGATTAATTATGGAAACACAACAACTTCTGAGTTTTGAGGCTTATTTGTAAAAAGCAAGCAGGTTTTGAAAAGAATTTGATATTTTTCGATTAATTTAAAAAGCGGACTTTGTTTGATATTTTTTTCAGAGTGCAGTTGGTAGCCAAACATTCATACCAAGGTAATCAATTCAGTGTTATTAGGTTACCAATTTATTTTTGAATGTGATACAGTTGGTAGCCAAACTTTCATGCAGTTGGTTGCCAAACTTTCAGACCAAAGTAACCAATTCATACTGCAGATGTGGAGGTAGATTGGTTACCTTGATATAAATGTTTAGTTACCTTAGTATAAAAGTTTGGTTACCTTTTTAAGAAGGTTTGGTTATCAACATTATATTACACATCACTCTCTTACAACACTGAATTGGGTTACCAATTCTTCACTTTCCACTTTGTAATATTTAGGGTCCTTGTTCTTGTGGTTGATATCGCAAAAGTGACGAGCATGAAAGCTTATCTCGCTTTGAAGCATGGTTTCTTTTTCTATTTTTATTTTTCGTGCTTTCTCCGGAAGAGATGAATGAGTGAATGAAATCGATGTAAAGTGATCTCGCATTTTTATATACAAAGTTTAGTTGGTGCATGGGAACAAAGTAGAATTTTTTTTTGCAAGAGGGAAAAATATTAGTGAGAAGAAGAAGCGAAGTTTCGAGAATATTTAAGGAGATGAAGATTTGAATTTAAATTATTATTTTGAATTTAAATTATTAATTATAATGATTATTTGTCCTTGATTTTAAGTTTCCTTATTAGTGTGAATTGTACTATTTTTGTAATATGTACAATCTTTTTGTAATTATTTGATTGATGCATTTTTCTTGTAATTACTTTCTATTTGTTGTATACTTATGTAGAGGACCCTAAAATTTTATTATGTTGAGAAAAATAGTTAGGATTAGATCTCTTTTTATGAGCCCAGGCCCTAGGATATAGAAATTCCCCAAAGTGGCCATATCCCAGATTTGGGTTTAAGAGCTTAATTTCCGAAGATGCGCGAGGCCCAGCCCACTCATATTACCTGCCGCTATAGGTCTAAGGTCTCGCAGCGCCAACGGTCAGAAAACGAGCGATTCAAATTTTAAATTGTCGTTTAAGTAGTATATATATATCGCTGTATACTTCCCAACGGTCATATTCATACATAGTTTCCTTGTGCAATTTCTATTGTCTTCCCCCAAGAACATCATAATTTCAGGTGAAACAAACCCAATAAATCAAAACAAAATTATCTTTTCTTCTTACCGACGCTTAAATCTGCCAAGAAAGCTCCGAGAGAAATGGAGGGTTCTTCTGTTAAGGGTTTCACATCATCAACCCCAACTAAATCCCAGCACATTCAAAATTCTGGTATGATTACTTTCTCTCGATCTCATTTATATATATATATATATATATGATTTTATGGCTGAATTTATTTTATACTTGAATGGGATTTATTGGCCTTTGTTTAATTGCTGAATCCTAAGAAATTGCCGAATCATGAGAAAATTTAAATCAAAATCTTCAATTCTTGTAAATTTTCATCATTTCTTTCTTCATTCTCTTTACAGATTTTTTTTAAAACTTATCAAAAGAGATTATAATCTCATTCGTTTTAGTAGAATTGTATTATATTCTCCTAAATTTGTGCAGGGGAAACTAATGAGAATGATCAAATGGGTTCCTCCAAGTTACAGAACCCTAAGAAAGCAGCAATGAAGCACTTCATGTCACCCACCATATCTGCAGCTACAAAGGCTGCTGCTGTTCCAAGGAAGAAAATATTGGCCGAGAGGAATGAAGCTTTCACTTTCGCCAATCCCCAATCTCAAAAACCCCCAATTCTTGATTCAAAAACTTCTCCTATTATTTCTGGGACTGGTCGTTCCGTCCGATCTTCTGACAATTCTACTTACGAGACTGATGATGATGATGATGATGAAGAGCAGAAGATTTTTGATGCTGATTCATGTTTGAGAAAGCCGTATGACCCTTTAATCAATTACCTTTCTCCGAGGCCTAAGTTCTTGCGGTACAACCCAAACAGGCGGAAGAAGATCTTTTTGCACGGAGAAAATGAGGCCACGGAAAGAAAAGATGGGGTTGGTGGTATCATTACAAGTGTTTCTTTTGATTCTCAGAAAGCAGTTGGTGAAGAAACACCATCTGAAGAAGAAGGTTCTGTAAAGGAAGATGAGGAAAGAATGGACAAGAGTGAGGGTAATCATAATGATGATGAGGAGGTGGAGGAAATTGAAGAGTTTGAGGAGGAGACTTGTTGGAGCCTAAAACGGGTTTTGAAATTTTTGCTCGTTTTGGGTACTTTGATCTTGTCAACTTCATATATATGCTCTATGAATTCTCCTAATCCTTCACCTATTCAAGAAGCTATATGGGATTTTAGAGATGGGTCCCAAAAAATTCAGAGTAATATATATGAAGTTGTCACAAGTAACAAGTTTTTTGACAGTGGAAATCTAGTTATTGATGGAAGAGGAGAGGAGACACTAATGGGTTTACTGGATGATGGGTTTGTGGAGGAAGAGATAGTTGAAGAAGATGATGTTGATAGGGGATTGGTGGAAAGTACTGTTGGATTGGGTGAAATGGTTGAGGTACAACATGAGCAGAGTGAAAATGTTTTTAATGGTGGATTGGAGAGCAAATTAAAGGTTCCTGATCCAAAGCCAGGGTCAGAAACTGCAGCAAGTGAAGTTCTATGTGATGGTGAAGTGGTGGGTGAAGTTGAAGGCTCGTCCAGTCAGCTGCGGGGTTCAGATTTTACAGCAAATGAAGGTGTTAGTGATCAGGAAATGGATAAAATTATGTGGGAGGGTTCTGATCAGTTGCAGGGGTTTGAAACTGAAGAAAAATCTGAAACTTTGCAGGATGCTCCAATTGCCCTTGAAAATGTGGCGACTAGTATTGATCTGAAATTTAAAGATAAACAAATGGAAAGTGATGAACAGATTAAATCACAGAAAGTAACTGTTGGTGAGGGAGCTGGAAAAGAAGTGGAGGAAGAAATGGAGACAGTTGAAGATTTAATGGAGGTCCTTGTTCAATGGGCAATGCTTGAAGTGGTTCCTCTAGTAGTAATTTTCACAATAGTGGCGGCAGCTTTGGGTTTTGCTTACCACCGTTCATGGCAAAAGAAAAGTGCCATAAAAGAGGATTCTTTGCCAACTGAAAAGCCGCTTGATGAAGCTGTAGCAGCAGCGGCAGTGAAGATTTGCAATGTGGAAAAAGGAAAAAAGTTGGAAAAGGTTGAATCTTTTGAAAGTCCTTCATCTTCTTCCATTCGCTCAACGAAAGAAGCCTCGGCAGAATTTAGCAGGCACAGCCAAGCTCCAATAGTTGAATTGCTTGGAGAGCTTGTGATTGGAGAAGTAAGCAGCTCTCTTGGGAGAAGAAAGATGTTGGATTCTGAAGAGAGCAATAGAGATTCTATTTCTACAGAGATGATGATATCTAGAAGAAGCAAGGCTCCTTGGGTTCAAATTCAAGAGCAGCCATCACAAAGGGAGGTTTCTAATGCGGATTCTTCATCATTTGGGAGCTTTACAGCCGAAAAGAAGAAGATTGTTGTAAAGAAAGAGGTAAATATTGATGATCCATCTAGTTTTGTTGATCCATTTGTTTGCATTTCATTTCTGTGGGATTTTCTCCAATTCTCAAAGGTTGTCTGGTCTGTTTTGCAGGAAGGAGGCAAGGGTGAAGAGGCGGGCATGGTAATTGCAACACCAGTGAGGCGATCAAGCAGAATCCGTAGCCGTGGTGCCATGTCTCCATGAATCCTGAATGGAATAATTCTTTTAAACTAAATTCTGCATTTGATGAAACAAAAACAGCATCTCTGCTGTCCGTCTCTGTCTTAACATTTGTAACTGTAGTAGTAGTAGTGTTTAGCTAGTTTAGCCAAGCCCATCTTTAGTCTGTGGGAACGTTTTCTTCTTCATTCTTTTGAAGGATACTTCTGAATATTATTAATCTAATAGAAATAAATATCTAATGGTGAAAAATTAGAATCTTAATTTAGAGTAAAATAAATTCCTCATAAAAATAAATAAATGGTATACAACATCTCTCTCTCTCTACCTTTCTATTAGTGGACAATTCCATAACATCTTAATTCTTGCAATCTATATTATATTAATAAGATAGAACCCATGTCATATATGCTATATAGATTTTTATATAACACCAATTCCCTCAGTTACTCGGAAATTAATCCCTTTCTCTATTGAGGAGAGAAGGAGGAGGAGGATCTATATATCACACATATTATTTATTTAGTTAAATTTCAAGACTCGTAGTAAATTGTTTCAAAGTTTTTTTAACTCAAACAATTTACTAGTATTAGTTAATGGGTAAATTGAACCAAACTCGCACAAGGTTCTTTTCTACTTTCCAGTTCCTCCCCTAAAATTCTCTCCTCTTTTATCTCCTTTATAAAATTAACCAAACACAATGTGAAGAGAAAACATGTCTCAGCAACTACTCAACTCAACCTTGTAGATTCGGATCCAGTTACATAATTTTATGATAAATTGGTCAATTAATTAATACAATGTGATCACCTTCCAACATACGTGTAGTAAGGGACTCGGGAAGAATTGTATGTTTCTAGTTGTCAAAGTCACCTCCTGCATGTCTTGATTAGATTGGTTTAAAAGCTTTTATTGATAATAATAAATGTTTAAATGAGAAATATATATTAATGACCGTACATGCCCTGTTCAACAAGGTAATCTCCCAGCCCAAGATGATGTTGTGGTCAACAAGCCACATGCCAATTCAGGCCGGGCTAGAGTAGATATTTGTACTTAAATGACAGCCTTTTCTAGCTTTCTAAGCTGAGCCAGGCCTGTAAAAGTTTTGATCAGATCAGACTTTGATCATGTCTGGCTCAGAACAGACCAAGGCCAGGCCGCGGGCCTCAAGTCTTTTGTGCATCCTTAGTTTTGGCCCCGGCAAGTAAACCACAACGACTTTTGCAAAAAAGAAAGAAAAATTGAAGATCCAAGGTAAGACAGAGACAATGTAGAGATACTAGCTGTGTCCCGTGCCTTTGGTACTGTATAGACGGTGAAATTTATCCTAAACTTTGAACGGCCCAGATGATTTATTGAGTGAGCGAGAAATTCAAAATCATTTGTATTTTATTTGATAGATAGATAGTCATCTCATTCTCAAGTCTCAACAACTTCAACCGCAAAATATTGGTTGTGCTCAAAGATCACAGACTAATAATTATTGAAATAAAAAAGAATTATTTTATCATACCATGAAAAAAAATCCAATAACAATCAAAACGAAACACATCCAGACTCTTCTGGAGAAGTAGTATCAACAAGAAAATAATTCAAAATACGGAAATAAAATAACATAATAACAATGCTACAACGCCCAAAAAACAGTTGTTTCTGTCCTCATTGTTATTTTTCTGCCAAGACTCCACTGCCAGTCAGCCATAGAAGGTAGAAACATAACCAACAATTAAGATATAAAAAATCAACGACTTCAGAACAGACCTACAGGCCCTGTTCAACAAGGTAATCTCCCAGCCTCTCAACAATCAGGTTACACTGTCCCGGAGTGACAGGCTCATCATAAATTCCAAAAACTAGAGCTTGGCTTGTTTTCTTTATGGTTATACCTCCAGAGCCCTGCATAGTAAAGAACAAAAAAACAATGTAATGAGAATTTCAAGTCAAGCATTCACCATCCAAAAGCTTGAAAGGACATCTTACAGACTTTTAACTGTGTTTCTTTCTATTTCTTAATCTGTTTTTGGCTAATTAATGTTACAAACTGATTGGGTTCAATCCAACTGGATCAACCATCAGAAACGTAAAAGAAAATATCTGCTTGCTAACAATGAAAAAAAAGCTCAATTATTATAAAACTAACATCAATTTTGATATGTCTCATGTCAATTTTCTCAACTAATGCTTTGCGGGGTGGCTTGAACATTTTTTACATCAAGTGATAAATGTATCTTGGATAAATTACCTGGAATACTTTAAATTCAAAATCATGACAGCATGGAAGCCAAAAAATATTAGGTGTTGGTGGGTGTTTGTAAGTACGTAACAAAGCAAGATGAACTTTGTGGAGAGAAGAGAGACTCAATGAACTATGCAACTTTCGTACGAGGACGGAAAAGGCAGAACTCTCATGCACAATCTAGCACGTATCCAATTCTATCGAAAAATACTTATAAGTGCCTACCTCAGGTAGCTTTACTGAATCCAAACAATAATCATTCTGATAGTATCCCAGGCACTGTCTGTTATATGTGCTAATGTAAACATAAACTGATCTACATCACTTTAAAATAACTCCAATCACAATTAGGATTTCAAGTTTAAATCAAAGGTGGTATTCAAAAACACCAACCACTGCCATGTTCCCATCGCACATCTGGCACACATGATCTGCTGCTTCTGGATAGAAGGAATATCCAGATGAAACTTGTAACAAATATCCAAATACTTTTCATTCTTGATTTGCACAGTAGTGGTGTAAATAGAACAGGAACAACAACTTTGCGAGAGTAATAGATAGAGCACAAATGGTCTACTAAAAATTAAAACTCTAACCACTGCACGTAAAAAAAAAAAGTGCCCCTTTATTAAATATTGGACGTAAATACGGAATAATGCAAGCACGCTATGCACCTCAATTAAATGAAGTATGCTATAAGTTTATAGCATAGTAAGATGGATTGACTCACGAAATAGAATCATAAGACCCACAAGCTCAATTACTCCAATGACACTCAAATACAAGTGTAGGGATAGCATAAACAACTCACTAAACATCTCCAACAAGAAGAGATAGAATCATAACCTTCTTCCCACGAATCACAGCGTTAGGCTCTCCTTGAATTACCATGTACTTTATTCCGCCAAGGTGTAGCCCAGTAGGAGCAAGATATCCAGGCTCATCAAAGTCTTTCATGATACCAGTAATCTCTTCAGGCTTATACTGCGAATCGTCAAATTTATGACACTATTAGTTAAGAACATCAACTAATGTCAAAAAATAAAAGACTCAGTCAGTCGACCACATAACACAGGAATGTTCCATATTGCAAACCTTTGAAATTCCAAATTCAATTTATTTGATGTTGCAGTGTATGAGACTCGATCAAGGAAATATCAAATATACAATGCCACAATTGAAGTTTGTAATCTTAAAATGACTAAAGCACATACTTGGAGAAATAAAATACTAGTTCTAATAACACAATCAAAACAACAAGGGTGACACTGGCACTTATCAGACGGAACTAGGTAGAGTTACGCAATGAACAATTTATTAAAGCCAGTATATATCAGAAAATAATAGAAATAAAATCAGCTAAAAAAACATTGACTCTGAATCATAAACAGATCCATTGTGCCATATATTACGTCTCACAGCTCTCAAATTGACAAAAAATTACATCCGTGGTAAATTCCCCAAGAACAATATAAATGATATACGGAGTACTATTGATA
Organism: Panax ginseng; assembly: GCA_020205605.1. Lineage (NCBI taxonomy): Eukaryota > Viridiplantae > Streptophyta > Magnoliopsida > Apiales > Araliaceae > Panax > Panax ginseng. The sequence goes on from CM035148.1 coordinate 1,273,241, forward strand.
GCAATGCAATTGCAGCCACATTATAGGAGTAACAACGGATTAACCGACCAAATGATCTGAAACCATAAAATACATTGATTAGAGAGTAGAGAGAATCAATGGAAGTGAACGTACAGATCCACATAGGACTTCAACAATTAACAAAAAAGAAACGTTAATTCAAAAAGTAAAACCACAGAGCATGAAATTAGATGGTGAGATCACGAGGAGGAATCAATAGACAATATAAAAGATAAATAAAAAAGAATGAAAACCTTGGGGAAAGAAGTGCTCTGAGCCCAAACGCTGTCGTCGGCTGATGATGGCAGCGGAGGTGAGGTGATGCGGAGCATTATTTTCAACCTCGCACATCAGGTGATCGTCCACGTATGATTGCCACGACATTTTCTCTCACTTCTTTCTTCTTCTTCTTCTTCTTCTTCTTCTTCTGCGGTGGTTTGTTTTTGTGTGTGATTTGATCGATCGATCGATCCACTCTGCAATTATGCTTCTCTGTTCTGCGAGAAAGTTCTATTATGGGCCGGCCCAAAAATATATTCTAAAATTTGAGACCAAAAGGAGAAAGATGAATCAGGTATGGGGCCTTTTACATGGATCACATAGCGCGGCCCGTACAATTTGACATCAATCGAATGAGTGTTGTACACAATCACGTCGTCCCACGTAGTGGTGCTGGTGCTACTACTGTTTCACTTCGAAATTGGTTCTCCTTTTACAAACTTGGTTCCATTGTTTAAAAGTTACAATTCCCTTCCTCTTATTTTGTTTCCCCTTTCAATTTATTATTATTAAATTCGCAATGTTTTTTCTTTTTTGTTGTTGAATGGTTTAATATTCTGAAATTAGAAATATATTTTGACTTTTTAAAATTAATTTGTAAAATTAAAAATTTAAAATTAATGTTGATGCATTTAAATTTTGAAAAGAAAATGCATTGTAATTAGTGGTATGTTATATATAGTTTTTAATATTTATAATTATATAGAATAAAATAAAAGAAATTTATAATTCAAATTTGTTCCAAATTACTTCAAAAGTCAAATTAATATTTATTTTAGAAAGGATGAATGTTTCATTTATATTTCAACAAATAGTTTTGAAACTATCAATTAGTTGATTGAAAGTAATTAAATTTTATTTTGAACTTAATGGTTGGTGATTGTATTATTTTTTAATTTTTGTATTTTAAAATTGTTAATATAATATTATAGACATTTTAGTTGATAAATAAATAATATTTTTCTTTTAACTTAAGATTTGAAGCACATATTTGATGAGTGTATTTTATCTATACTAAACTATAAACTATGAATAATATGTTAATATACTATCCTTGTAAATTTTATAATTTTACAACCCCTATAGGCTATAACGTTATTTTTTATTTTTTAATTTTTTTATTTTATCCCACATAATTTTATAAAAAGACAAATATAGGTGATGTGATATATTAGATGTCCATGGAGGCTAAACTTTTCACTCTTAAGATCGAGTCTTTGCAGGCTGATAATAGGAGATTAGAAGCACAAGTCACAGATTATACAAAAGTTGTAGCAGATCTTGAAGCTGCAAGAGCAAACATAAAGCTGCTAAAGAGAAAACTTAGGTATGACGCTGAACAGAACAAGGAACAGATCTTGACCAATCAACAAAGAGTTACAAAGTTGCAGGTGCAGGAACATGTGGCTGTTGTAAGCAATCCAGATATTCAGCCTAAGCTCCAAAAGCTAAAGGATTTGGAGGAAGAGGTGGAGGAGTTGAGGAAGTCTAATTACAATTTGCAGCTAGAAAACTCTGATTTGGGTCGAAGGTTGGATTATGCTCAAATCCTTGCAACTGGTGTTCTGGAAAATGAAGAGGTAATTAGTAAATTCCTGGTCCACTATCTTCCTGGTTGACACCTCTTTATTTGTGAATTAATTTGGAGTTTTGTGTATATTTTGTTGTAGACAGAAGCACTGAAGGAAGAAAGCCAGCTTTTAACAAAACAGAATGAAGATTTAACAAAGGAAATCGAGGGACTCCAAGATGATCGATGTACTGATGCTGAAGAATTAGTCTATATGCGATGGATAAATGCTTGCTTACGGTACGAGCTGAGGAATTATCAGCCTGGACGGGGTGAATCAGTTGCAAGGGACCTCAGTAAAACTTTAAGTCCCAAGTCAGAGGAGAAAGCCAAGCAGCTAATACTCGAATATGCAAATAAAGAAGGTCTCAGTCGAAGGGTAATAAATAGCACAGATTTTGATTCAGACCACTTATCATCTTCCCAGGCTTCCTGTCTTACAGACTTTGATGACTCGAATGATAGTTCTGTTGATAATTCATTTGCTAGCAAAACCAACACGTCGAGCAGAAGAAGATTTTTTGGTAGGCTTATAAAGTTATTACGAGGAGAGGGTCATGATAGCCAGGATTCATTTCTAGAAGTACCTGCATCTTTAGAAGATGTGGTAGGAATGAGTTCTACTGATAGTTCAGTTTATAATTCTGGAGTTCTAGCAGGAAGTGATGGGCAAAGTAATAAATCAAGAACTTCCTCTCTGAGTTCATCGAGACCTTGGTTGTAGTCATCCAGACTACTTTCCTTGGATCTGCATAAATCCCCATATTTCAAGAGAATGAAGACTGAAAAAACAGGTAGTACCAGTGATTTAGAAGTTGTTCAAAAGAATAGTGATGATGCTAGATCTTCTTCTGCTTAGAAAAAAATAGTTTCGTTCTCGGAAGATGTTCCAGCTTCTCCCCAAGAAAATCAACTCAATCAAGACCTAGAAATAGACGAGAAATCTCATTTGTTGAAATATGCTGAAGCTTTAACGGACAGTCGTGGTAAGACATCCAAGTTTCACAGGAGATCAGCATCATATAGTGTATAGCTTTGTTAGCTCTTTTTTTTGGTTAAAAGATGGAAAATGTGCTCGGACCCTAAAAATCAGTTAGATTCTAGTAATTTGTTATTGTATAAATTTCAGTGCTCACACTCAAATTTTCCTTTAATACATTGTCTGGAATTCAATTTTTTTACATAATAAAGAAAGGCCTTAATTTTTATTTTGAAATCACAAAGAGTCTATGACATGTCATATAAAAAAGCATTCAAATATGGGGTTGCAGATGTTCGTCTCGAAAGAAATGTTTTTCGTATAAAATTTATATAATATAATTTTATATGTATTTTTTGTGCTAAATTTAAGACTGTATTAAAAAGAAAATAATAATCTCCACCTTAATTGAACAAACATGTGTAGACTAAAAATTCCACCATATTTATTATACGAACGTGAGATTGATATGAAATATCCGACAATACATCCCCTCCCAAACTAGAATTATCAACGATTTTGCTTAATTTTTTTTTATTCTGATTAATCTTTGTTGCCCGTATGTATTGTCCTTTGAATATGAGTGGCGCACATGCAGCAGGTGAATGACTCCTCGCGATTAAGAATGATTCACATGTAAAACGCAGCGTCTTATAGAATCCTAACCAGAATGTGTGTACTAGCTGCCGCTGGAGGCTGGAGCTAGTAGTAAAGATTCCACCTTACATCATCTGAGTATTGTCCGTACGGCCATTTATAACAAGCTCTTCCTTTCTCTAAGATTGGGTTAAGTTGATAGATCAGCTTCCGGCTTTTGAATGCAGTCAATTGACCAAAGTTAAAACTTTTATATATATATATATATATATATATATATATATATATATATATATATGTTGGAAAATATATCAATTAATAAGACAAATAATACGATGAAATTGGAACAACTTAATTTGAAAAAAACCGAATAGGCGTAGTAATTCTTCGTCCTAAAAAGTGATTTCTCCCCATCGATAATAATCACAAGACAAATGAAATTTCACGGCCGGTCACTCTCCAGGATTCAACGGTGAAGTCTCTGATTGTGTGTACTCACAGAAGGAGGCTTTGGATTTGCCTATGTGTATTGCCCAATTAACAGAGTATATGAGCTGACTATATCGATAAGAACAGAATACAAAGAGATAGTATGAAGAAGAAGAAGACACTTTCTCCATCAACGTAAAACAGGTATATAGGAGAACATTGGGGAGTTACATAGATAAATAAGGTAACGGCTTCTTGGGAGTTACAGAAATAAATAAGGTAACGGCTAGGGAATTAAAGGAAATAAAAGTTAGGAATTTTGGAGCATAACCAACAATCCCCCACATGATCCAAATTTATCAAAGAGATAAAAAATTAAAAGGAAGTAAGAAGGGCAATAGATTTTAGATACATAACGTCGATACCTTGTGGGTTTGAATCGACACTTAGTGGAACAAGCTCATGATTATAGATTATAGGTGAACTACATTCTTGAACACATTATCTATGATACAAACAATTGAACTTGCACACATATCTAAAAATCCTGAATCCACACAAGTTCGCGGTTGGGCGCGTTCAAGGCCATGCGCCATATCCCATATTTTCATAAAGGCTCTAGAGAGTTTGCCAAAGACTCTCATAGGAAGCGGCCTTCACTTCCACCTTTATATAGGTGAACCCATCAAGTGTATACTGACATACACCACCCTTTAGGGCTATGAGTTTCATTAAGAATCTAAATGATTCATCCTATCACAATTTGTGAGTAAGCACCACATGCACACAAGAAGGGATATAAATAATTGTAATGCTATAATTAAGTAAATACGTAACTTGTTGTTACCCATTGAACCCAATTCATGGGATCTCCAATCACATGGGTTGGGTTTCCATCGCGTATTACTTACTCAAGATGTTGGCAATAGTCACATTCCTCTGGATGCTTCTTGGACACTCTTTTTAATCAATCCCTTTGTAAGCCTTTTCAGACCTCACAAATTCCATGGAAATAACACTGTTTACTGATCAGTCCTCATTCAATATTTATGTCTCAAGTGAATATGCTCTCTTTATTTTCCATTATACACATGGTTCATTGCTTGTCCAATAGCAGCTTAAGAATCACAATGCAGAGATATGGAAGGAATTATTATGTCTGTCAATAAATTCCTCAGCCACTCTGCTTCTGTACCTGTCAATTCTAATGCAATAAATTCAGATTTCATAGTAGATTTAGTAGTACAGTTTGTTTAGCAGATCTCCAAGAGACAACTCATCCACTTAAAGTAAACACATATTTACTAGTGGAACTTGTTTCATCATTAGTAGATACCCAATTAGCATCACAATGTCCTTCAAAAACATTAGGATGATCAGAAAAATGTACACTTACATTAACTGTTCCTTTTAAATACCTCATTAGACGTGACAATGCATTCCAGTAATCTTGTGAATGATTATGCGTATATCTGCTAAGTCTACTAATGACATATTCAATATCAGGTTGAGTACAATTCATTAAGTACATTACATTATCAATGATTCTGGCATCTTCAATTTATGCAATACTAATCCCCTTTATTTTTCTTTAAATGCACACACTAGAGTCACAAGGTGTTCCTAATGGCTCTTTATTAAAGAAATTAAATTTCTTAAGAATTTCACATAATAAAAACAAACCATGTGCATTTTTATTAATTCTCATACCAAGAATCAAGTTCGTTTTTCATGTCAAATTTAGAGAATAAAAAAAATGTTTTAATAATTTTCACAACTTTCTCATCAGTACCAAATATCAAAATTATCCACATATAATCACATCACAATTTTCATGTTTTGTATCTCATGCATATATCACATTTCTCATGTTTCACATTTTATGTATAATTCACATATTATAAATGCTTCATCTTTCTCATATTGTACATTTATACATGCTTGACATCTGATACATGCTCCATAATGCTTATACTTCGCATTTCTCAAATTATATAGTTCACATAGAACAATTAACTTAAATTATCATCAGACTATTAACAGTTATTATCACATTATTGCACGGAGTGCACATTAAAACAATTCACAAGAATTTCACATAATGCTGAACATTAGCACATAACAACAAGTACTGAAAAATTTGCTTTAAAATTATCAATAGACTAGTCATCTTTTTCACTTCTTTTTAAACACCCAACAGATTTACTTCTTTTTAAATTCTGGTATAGTTACTTTAGCTAGACACACCCCCACATTTTAAGATACCCCAAGTTAGGTTTCATATATTATCAACGTCCATCTAGCAACTTGCAACATATACAAAACATCCATTTGGAATAAATATGAAACGTCCACTTGAATCTCATTTCAAAATGATGACCAAGGGCTTATAACTAGTTGTAATTTCACACCTTTGGTCTTCATTCCAGGCAAGAGATTATTGTAGATGGAAAGATACAATCATCATTAAATATGGACTACTGCACCAAATCAAGTTAGAAGTTTTCAACCTACCCCAACTCAACTAGTATGTGATAAAAAGTGTTGTTAAGTTGAGTTGAATGTTGGCGTACCGAAAATAAGTTCAAATTCAAAAATAAATTTTGAAAAGTTTCTTGCTAAAGATTATCTCACACATATTTACCCCTTTTCATTCGGTCTTGATTTTTTTTTTTCTTCCCACATAAACGAGTTGGCTTCACACTGACCAGGGACATTAGCATTTTAAAAAGAAATATCTACTAACATGCCCCTAAATAAGAAGCAAATATGCAGTTGAAAACATCCAAAATCTCAATGAACTGAAAGCAATGATTCAACTTGGGAAAAAAAAAAATTGTGTTGCTAATGGATAATCTCTGATGATCAATTAAGTGGTATAAAAGGTACCATGGCATGAATCTGATGCTTCATTTCAACCATGTAATATAATTTTGTTATATAACACACAACAAATTCACTTGCTATAAGCTCAATCTGAACTCTGGAGTACAATGTTGATTTATGTGCGTAAAGAAGGGAAAGGATTCTCTCACTTTATAAAAATACAAACAGATTCTTAATTGCTATGAGATTTTCAGCTTAAAGGTCAAAGCCAGATTGGTTTAGGCCACAACAGTATCTTAGGTTAGTGTAATTTTCTGGAATTTTTCTGAAGATCATGCAAATTATCAAAATTAATTAACTATTACATAATTTAATTAGAAAATAACTAAAATTACCCAAATATATTAATTTCCCAAAACTTCAGTGGAAATATTAATTTTATGCCAATAATTAATATCTGTTAAATTTTAGAATTTAATAATCACAATAACTATTTATTAATTGATTTTCATGATTAAACAATTAATAAAACGTTTTCTGAGATTAAATAAAATAAAAATCTGTCAACCATTATAGACATACACTTTAACCTACCATTTTTGGCAAAAAAGGACCAATCATTTGCTACAGTAGTTAAAGAAGAAGAGAAAAAAAAAACAATCTATTCTGATAATCTCATGCTAAAAATTCTATGGTAAGTGAATACTAAAATTCTCTTTAAGTCTATGCAAGACAAATAAGGTGGAAGAACTATGCAATAAATCAACTAGTAATTGTGACTTGTGGTGAAGTTGAAAATTCTCATTTTATGCATTTTTTTTTTTTTAACTCAAACTCACGTATTGAGATATAATTTGAGGCACAATAGCAAGTTATTAAACACTTCACCTATTAAGGGACCCATAATCCTGTTAAGAAGCATACTTCGTCGCTAGCAACAACATATGGCTGCATAGTGTATGTTAAAACATCAAGTACATGGGCCCAAAAGGTATCTGTGTATTTTCATACCCTCCTTGTTTCCATAACCAAAGACTCAAACTTCCTTTTTGAGACACCTCATAATAAGACTCACTTTGAAAATCAAGATACCAAATCTCATGCCTGTAAAAAATACTACAAATAACTCTCTTTCTCTGGCCATATACTCTGAAATCTATTTATTTATTTATTTATTTTCCTTCTCCCCTCAAGTCAGCTTTACATGTATAGAAGAACAAGTGTTTGTTTGGCAAGAGAAAAAGCCAATACCCGATACCCATCCATCCGAATAATATTCAGGGGAGTGTCCCACAAGCAGACAAAACAAATATATATTATTAACAACAAAACAACTACTACTGTAAGTATATGGGAACAAGACAAAAAGAGAGACAAAGGCAAGCCTAGGCGTAGCTGTTTCATCATATTCCACCACCACCCCAAGAATATTCTAACATTCCAGATTCATAATTTCTAACTAAAACAACATGTATTTTTGTTAATAGATTAAATCACTTTTTAAAAATTGTTAGAAAATATATCAATTAACAAGACAAATAATACAGTAAATTGGAACAACTTAATTTGGAAAAACGAGGCGAGGCGGTAGGCGTAAGCATATTCTTGTCATCTAAAAAGTGATTTCGCTTGCTAATCGATAATAATTACAGAACAAATGGAATTGCTTGGCGGTGATACTCTCCGAGATTCAACGGTGAAGTCTCCGATTGTGTGTACTCACATAATGAGGCTATGATGAGAACTTTGAACATGTCATGTGGATTGCTTAATTAATGAAAAGTATATGAGTTGACTATATCGATAAGAACAGAATACAAAGAGATAGTATGAAGAAGAAGACATTTTCTCCATCAACATAAAACAGGTATATAGGAGAATATTGAGGAGTTACATAGATAAATAAGGTATGCTTGAGCTTCCAGATTCTTGAGAAATAAATAAAAGGTAACAGTTAGGGAATTAAAAAAAATAAAAGTTAGGAATTTTGGAGCATAACCAATATATATATATATATATATATATATATATATATATATATATATATATATAGCTCAGTACGGTCTCCTACACTCACAATTGTATCTCCAGCCACTCAGTTTCTCTCACTAAGTTTTCTTTTGGTTCTGAAGAAGAAAGGAAACCGCGGCAGGGATGTCTCTATATATGCCTACATCAACTTCTTCTCTCCTTTTCATGGTATGTATTTTCTTTCTCATCTTCTTGGTTTCTACATATATATTGTTCACGATTTCTAGATCTCGAAGAAAAATTAAATGGGTTTATGTTTTTCTTTTTTACATTTTACTGCACTTCAAACGGATTTATATATTGAAGATAATGGAGACCTTTTTTATTTCAACATGGTAATTTTACGTCTAAAGCTAGGAAAATGGGATTTTTTCTGTTTTATATGACTGGATAGTTGAAATTGGGATATGTTAATATGCACTCTCTCTATGTGTGAATATATTAGTAAATTAGTTATACATACTTATTGTTTTTCTTGATGCTGAAATGTGTTTCTGTTTCAATTTCTGTTGAAACTTGGGCTCTGTTTCTCTTTTCTGGGTGATTGCTGGTGTAGTTATTTCTCCTTTTTTGTGTTATTTCATATGCTTTTTTTTAATACTTGAAATGTTATTTTTAGCTTTGAGTATTAGACTGCATTTTTGGTAATTTGAAGGATAGTAGCTCCAATAATCCTTTCTCTTTTTTGTACGTTGAATCCAATGTGGTTAACTGATTTGATCAAGACTTGAATTTCCAGGATTTCTTTGAAATATATATTACTGTTCATTCTAATTTCTATGTCCTTATCACGGTTTATTTCTGTTTCTTTTTATGTCTGATTTGAGCAGATAAATTGTTTCATTTGATGTTTCCATGTCTTGATCAGCTTCTACGGCTCTGGCTCTTCTAAACCACACTGAGTTGAAGGGAAAATTCATGAGGATAATGTGGTGCCAGAGAGACCCTCATACTAGAAACAGTGGTGTAGCTAATCTCTTTGTAAAGAATCTTGACCATTCGATCACCAGTGCTCGCTTGCAGTCCATTTTCTCCCAATTTGGAGCTATACTATCTTGCAAGGTGGCTGAGGAAAATGGGAAGAGTAAGGGCTTTAGATTTGTTCAGTTTGATTTGGAAGAGTCGGCCTTTGCTGCTCTTCAGGATTCTTTCTATAGGGGAAGAAGTTGTAACTGCACCACAGCACCACCATATTTTTTCTTCATGATTCTCTTGCCTAGTGATGTTTCATTTCCTTTGGGGTTGATTGCATTATCTAATTGTCCACTACTCGTCTATTCTTGCCTCTCCCCCCCATCCCCCATTTTATTTCTTTTCTGGTTAGTTCTGTCCTTAAAACACATTTTCTTGTGTGTTGGGGAATTGCTGCTTCATATGACTTATAACTAACAAGAAAACTTCTGAACTTGTGTAATCCCCATTCCATTTTGTCTTTGACTTTAGCTTTTTTGATGAATCTTGTGAAAAGTTTCTGGTTTCTTTTAATTTCAGTTTACCTTACAGTGTTTCCATTATGAAACACTGTAATTGAGAATATACCATCACTCCGAAGTCCCGTTGCATGTGTTCCTTCACAGCATATTATGGAGCAATTTTCTAAATTTTCCCCTAATCATATATTTGGTTCACAGAATATTCAGTTGTCGAATAATCTATAAGATTTTATTTTATTTTTATCTTTAATAACAACCTTTGCTTGCTTCTAATGTTTTTAAGCTTGGAGATTGGAAAGTTTTGTCTATTTAAATGTTTTGAGGATTGATGTTAGTGATTTTCATGACTAATGCGAATAATATATCCAGAAGAAGGAAGGAGAGAGGGAGAGTGAGAGAGTCTGGAATGAAGGGGAAAGGAGGAAGAAGATGGGGGAGGTTCAACTTATGGTTTTCTAGATTTACTCTTGCTTAAACAATTTAAATTAATAAAATGCTAAAATTATTATTTTTTAAATACTCATCAGCCAGACATGACTTGAGTAGAACAATTTCTGACGTGACAAGCTCAATTGGACAGAAGTGAAAAAAATTAATAGTTTAGTCATTTAATTGACAAAATTAAAAGATGAATTACTGAAGTGAAATATGACATATAGTTTAGGTCAATAATTTAAATTTAAGCCATCAAACAAACCCCTAGCAATATCAAGACTACCTAATTTTGCATACCCATTATCATATTAGCCCAACTGACTACGTCCTTTTTTAGCATTTTGTTAAATATTAAAACACGGGCTAGTTCCATTTCCCCACATTTTGCACAACAATCAAGCATTAAATTCCAAGAAATCAAGTCTCTCTCAGGCATTTTCTCAAACAACTCCCAAGCACCCTTAAACTTATCACCGATTGCACATACCCACTAATAATAGAATTCCAAGATATCAAATTCTTCATTTCAACTGGCATAGAATCAAACAACTCACGTGCCAAACTTATCCTTCTACCCTTAACATACCCATCAATCATTGAATTAAACGAAACAGAGTCCCGTTCAAGCATTTTATCAAACACTTGACGAGCAAAATCAACACAACCACGTCTAACATACAAACAAATAAAAGAATTTTGCAAAAACAAATCAAACTCAATTCCAAACTTCCGCACCAACCCATGAATCTGCATCCCTTCATTAATCAAATCCATACTAGAACAAGCTTTCAGGACCAAAGATGAGCAGAGAGACTGACCCAATCGAGCGAGAGAGAATGATTCCAATCGACCAAGACGAGCAGAGCAGCCGTTTGATTACGTTAGAGAAGGGAAGAAATCAAATATTGGTTGGAAGGACAAAAATCCCATTTAGAAAAATAGAAGAGGACAAAGTAAACTACTTTATTAAGAATGACTTATTAATTTGGACTTATAAGTCACAAATTAACAAATTAAGTTGTAAACAAACACAAACAGCTTATAAGTTGGTTTGACAAGTTGCTTCTGAACAGGCTCAGAACTATGAGCTCAAACTCCGACCGATCAGTTGCTGCTGTAGTGCTGTTGGTGCTACTGCAGCATTATTTAAGTTTCAATCCCCCAGGACGTGGAAATCCCACCACCAAATGTGTTACTCCACTCTTTGGGTTAAAAGTGAGACAAATATGTTATATTTTAAAGGGAGTGTTATTTTACCTATGTTATATTGAGCAGGGAGGGATATCGAGATTCTACAATTTGCCATTATCATTCTGCATTTGTTAAAAAAAAAAACAGTAATTTTGTAAAATAGGGTGGGAAATCGTAACATGTATATTTGTTCAAATATGAGCACTCCATACGTTTTAATATCACATGTCGAAAGAAATTTGAATTCTTTCATGCCCCCATAAAATAGTGTACTTGCAAGAAAAGTTGCATAGCATTTGTTCTTCTTGAATATTTCATTTTAGTGGTCCGTCCAATTATCTTTGAAGTTTCTTTCTTTTATATCTAATTTTCATATTAAGCTTTATGGTACATTCATTTTATTTTTTCTTCTCCTCATAAAAGCAGAATTTTGAACTGCGCGAGAGAAAAAAAACTTTCGACATACAATGTGGGAGTAAGATTGATTACGAAATCAATGGAGGTACGTATACGTTTTTTGGAAATATTTTTAGTAAACTAGGAAGAAGAAAAAAAATCGACATGGCAAATTCAGCCCACCAGAGTGGGTTCCAAGCAGAGGAAATTGCGTATGATCCTGTTTCACATATACAGGCTAAGAAAACCAACAAACAATCGATAGAGCTCTTGTTTTATCTAACAACCTCCCTCAGATTAAATCCACCCAAATGCAAGTGTAATTTATAGAGCATTATACTACTTGGTGATAGGGAGGAAGGAAGGAAAAAATGAAAGTTAAATTCAAGTTTACAATTTTATAAAAAACGTTAAACATACATTATCACACTAATAAATATTATAAGGTGCAAAACTTAACATCAAACTTGGAGATTAGTTTAAGTTTCAGCGAGGGTTTCTTTGTTCTGGCGGTTACCAGTGCTGCAGCTTTGTACATTGTTTTGGATGCTGCGAAAGGGAAGCATATGTCATCTTAAAATTTTATCCTCTTAGATGGGCCTTGGTCGAGGATGGGATCAACAGAAGGAAGCTGATCTGTTTGTTGTGCTTCAGAGGTACTCTCTCCTCCTTCCGCACTCAAAGGGGGAGTATATCCTTCAGGGAAAGGTGGTGGCGGAGGAGCAGGCGGTAGCTGCACAATTAAAAATAAATTAAAACTTAGTTCTAAATGTTTCTTTAAATTAGAAAAACTCCTAGCTGTTTCAAAAAAGATTTATTTTCATGAATTCCTTCAGTCTTCCAATCAAAATTAAGTTATGCGATCGTTATATTCTTTACTCCTACTGGCCTACATTAACATTAAGAGACTCCTACTGGCCTACATAAACATTAAGAGCTGAGAGACTCGGAACAAGAATTCATGCATGTGATATATAAAAGAGGGGTTAGAAAGAGCTTCTGCATAGTCCATAGTCCAAACACATGAAATCTAGTTATATAAACAACAATTCTTTCCAATGCAACCATAGTTTCCAGGACTTTAATTTAGTGAAAGGGAGAAGATCAAAAGAGAACATAAACAAAAAAAATGCCCATAACTAAAAAAGAGAGTTTATCTACCTTTCAAATTATAAAATTTATTACACACCGGATGTGAATTCTATTAAAGTCCTTAATTGTTTTATTTTGTACTACGTAATAAAATTTATATATAGGAGAAAACAAAAAAGAAGTACAAACAAAAATTACCTTTCGTTGCAATGAAGCAAGAATGTGATTTATCCGCTTAACTTCCTTAAAATTGATCATTTCTTTAGAAGCCTTTGATTCAAGAGCTGAACTCTCATTCCCAGCATCAACTGGGACAAATAAAAGATAAGTACAAAAAGTATATAATGTTACAACAAAGGGATAATGATGGAACAAGTGCAAAACATCCATGAAGCCTTAAGGTAACTAACTAATGACAGCTTGTTAATATAACAAGAGGTGGCCATGCATAAACAATACAAGAATAGGCTTTACATCCCATCATAATACAAGATGACACTATGACATATAAGCAGTTTAACAAGGTCAACCATAAGAGCATGGTATAAATATTGGAATTTAGAAAAAGTAAAGAATATTTGAGACAAATGGTGATATCAGTATCTTCATCATTTGTTGCAAGTGGCATAAAAAAGATAAAAGTATTGCAGTAGTCAATTTAATTTTTATGTTTACTTATTTTTCATTTTCTTTTTGTATCTTATTTTTCATTTTCTTATTTGACCATGAAACTTACTAGCCATTCTATGGACCTTTGGCAGAGTTGAATAACTTGGACATAAAATAATGGTAAAGAGACATGGTAGAAAGATTAAACAAACATAAAAATAAGTTAATATTTTCTTTCCATTTTGTTTGCTATCTTATTGCTAAGAAGTTACAGCTCGTGGAGAAATAAAGAAGGGAAGATGTTTTTTATTATATATCTTACAATGCACAATAGAGAGCCTTTATATAGGCTTAGAACTGCAGTACATTTGGAAAATAAATCAATCATCCCTTAATCATGCAATCCCCCTAATCATACAATCCCCCAAATCATGCTATTAGAATAATATACTAGAATTCTCTAGATTATCTACTAACACTCTCCATCAAGCTGAAAGTCTTATATTATGACTTACAGGTTGTTACAAAACATAATCACAGAACTAAAAAGATTCAAACCAAACTTAAAAGGAAAATATTTTATCTTCAATACTCCCCCTCTAATTGAGGCCCTCTTCAATTTGCACGAATAAAAGAAAAAGAAAAAATGATGTGTATATCCAAAATTGATTCTCACCCTCAATACATAACTTCACATCCACTTTCCAATGATATTATGCGCAAACAATAACAAAGAACACTCATCTCCAACAAAAACGATGGACTCCTTGCCTTTCTCAATAACGGAGGACTCTCAAGTCTCCCAACAAATCAAAGGACACACGTCTTCCTCAAAGCTCTACACCATGAAAATTCTTCCTCTCTAATCAACAACCCATTTTACATATTTCAACTCGAGAAATTAACTACTCTGGACATGTTACCTTTTTGAAAATGAGAAAATAAAATATAAAAAATCTCCAACTCCAACAAAAAACAGAATTGAACCCTAACCACCTAATTTTTCTTTAAGATGAAGTTAAACAATAAAAAAAAAAAAAGATACCGCCGCTTGTAGCCAAATTTATGTGCCACCGCATTTCCTAAAGACCACCTATTTGTTCGTTCTAGGGTTTGACGAAATCATAAATAAGCTCTACCAAGGATTGCCAAGCATTTGGTACCTATCGACCTCCTCAATTGGAACCTTACACGGAAATCATCTTGTGCCTTGGAATTACGGCATCGAGGCTACTACTAGAACAAGGGAAAAGATCGAGCATCCACGAGTCGAATACCTCATTCAAGGAATAAACACTTGGAATTAGTTATGTATCAATTTTTTTTTTCTTATGTCGTTAGGAAAACACAATTTGAGATTCAAATTCAAGGCTCGTTCATGAATTCGCGATCGTGACCCGATAGTTAATGGTTCAAATTTGTCATCCGTTTTTCTTTTGTGGCTGAAAATCTTCCTCATGAGGTTTGGCTATCTTTCTATAAGCGGCTTCTCGGAGAAAGAATGTAACCGAGCACCCATGGCATGATGTTTTAAGATAGGTCCTAGACGGTTTGCTAAGCATGGTGTTAGCATGGCGTTCCAAGACCAAACGATGTGTTCTCTTCATATTGTTAACAAAAAAAGAAAAGCGGAAAAAGGTAAAATCAGGATTTCCAATCCTAGCGGGGAAAAGGAGGAAAGCGGATACTAATTTCAAGTGAGTAAATGTAATTCCATACTCGATCTCATAGATACATATAGAATTCGAATCCCCTGCTCCACCTCTTTCAATGCTTTAATCCACCAGTCATTCCCACTCGGATAGAGGGGGCACCACAAACAAGGAAGGAGTTTAATGCTTTAAGGAGAGTGCCTATGACTTCGTTTCTCAGGAAATTCGTGCGGCGGAAGATCCTGAATTTGAGACTTTCTACACCAAAAATATTCTCTTAAACGCGGCGGAAGCAAAACATTTTGTTTTTATTGCCAAGATCAACCAAGCTTTGATACCATGTGAAGAAATAAAGAAAGGAAGATGTTTTCTATTATATATCTTACAATGTACAATAAAAATCCTTTATATAGGCTTTAGAACTGCAGTACATTTGGAAAATAAATCAATCATCCCTTAATCATGCAATCTCCCTTTAATCATGCAATCCCCCAAATTATGCTATTAGAATAATATCTTAGAATTCTCTAGATTATCTACCAACACAACTTTTTGTTCCCAGCAAAAATTCAAGAACTTTTACTGCTATGCATGCGTTGTCCATTCGTATATATTAAATGATCACAACATGGTGATTATAAAAGAGAAAAAGGAGGAAAGTGGATTCCATGTACCATATCCAATCTTCTCCAACTTTGATGATGCAGTAGTGAAAGCCTTTGAAATATGATACAGAGCCCGTCCCTGACATATGGACACACTATGAGTACATTTCTATCCAATCTTCTGATATCCAATTCCAGTAACACATACATATCAACTAAGTGTTGCACCATATAACGTTTATAATAACGCGTACAGTCTTAATTCAGAGAACAAGATAAAACTAGTTGAGCGATCTATCATCTATGGGAAAACAAAGCACAAACTAGTTGTCAGAAAGCTGTGCATTAAGATACTTTCAGAAGCATGGCTAACACCTAGTAGCGTAGCACCAAATCTCAAATATACAAAGCAGAAATAGAAATCATTCCTTTGATATGATGATGGAAAAATTCTAAAACGCAAGTAACACTAATCTCAAGTAGAAGGTCAAAGTGAAAATAACAAATGATAGAAATACTGTTACTAACTACTGTAGTCACATTTTATATAAATAAAAAGGCACATTCTAAGTAATAGTAGGTAAAAACAAAAACACAATGAAAAAGGAGGGACAATGATCCCTTAGAAAACCATCTAATCGAAAGGAAACACAAAACGAGGCCATGCGAATCTAGTGTTCTAAAAATCCCCGCCTAGACTCTGCCTAGGCGCTAAGCCCTCCCTTGGCACCCCGCCTAGGCGCTAGGCCCCCCTTAGCTCCTCGTCATGGGCACTAGGCCCCCTGACGTCTCACCTAGGCCCAAAGCAGCAAAAAACTCCCTCCAGAAAATCAGGCGGGGCCTAGGTGGGGTCTAGGCGGAGAGATTTTTTTTATTTTAATAACTACCCAAACCAGATCTTAATATATTTATTTTTCTAATGATTTACCATATTCATAATACATGGTGTAACACATCAAATCACAACAAAAAATAAACAATATCAAGTCAAAATGGATAATTTTATTATAGTTGTAATTTTTTGAACTTGTACCAACTTCAAATTATATAAATGATGATACATTTGTAATATTTAGTTTAATTCAATATAATTCTTAAATTTATGTTTAGTTTCTTAAGTTTTAATATTGAATTAAATTCTTGAAATTTTAATATTTAATAGCAATCTTGTTTATGAATAAAACTAATATGTTAAAAATATGTTTGAACTTTGAACAATTGCGTGTTTGTGTTTGAACTTTGACATTAGTAATATGGATATGTGTTTGAACTTGAAGCAAAAGCCTTTATTATCTTTATTATAGATTGTTTTGCTTTATATTATTGTTTTGTTTAATGTAAGATAAAATATTAAAATTGGATTAAAATCCCTTCGGCCGCCCACCTCCCGCCTAGCGCCTTTTAGAACATTGTGCGAATCTTTACAAATCTTTTCATTTTCCCAATTTTTTTTGTAATCTTATTACAATCTTCACCAATGCTTCTCCACGTCACACTTAGCAAGGATGACGCCGTGCTGATATGAAATTCTAAACAAATTGTCTAATGCGACTTCCATAGAAACTATATGTTGAAAAGAAGTATACACTAAAAGAATATAACAACAAAAATGTCAGAAACCTACTTAAAGCAGAGGAAGAAATAAGTGGAACTATGAACAGTGTACTCTTTGATCAACGATATTCTATCAAACTTCAGTCCCTGATTCAAACCACAATTATACCCACAAAATCAAGAACATCCACCGAGACCTAACCATACTGCGCGAACATTCACATAGCTTTGATCAAAAGGTAAAGTTACCATATACTAAAATGAGAAGAATTACTTCCGCAATCCATATACTCAACCAGATACTATGAAACAATTGAGAATCAGAAAATGAGGGAAAGACTGCATACAACTCGAGATGCAAACACATTGCAAAGTTGTGGCGCTTGGTATATTGATCCATCCAATACGTAATACGTGAGCATTGGTGTAACTTTCTCAGGACCATCCCTCTTTTGCTTGCGAATGACAAAGAGATGAGGCTCCATCACTTCACTAAGAATGTATTCTATGCCTGTCATTTTCCTTTGGAACAAAATAGTACTCATCATATTTTCAATGCGTTTTCATAGAATGTGATTAGAAACTAGCAGTTGTAATAAAAGACGATTTCTTAAGCTGATGCATGAGATTTAAATTGTTTACCCATAAATCTAACGAAATTACTTTTTTACAAAGTTAAAGATCTTTATCATCAATATAGCAGATGACTTCATACATACAAATGAGTAAGGATGTAAACGAGTCGAATTGAAGCGAACAGAGAGTTGCTCGAATTCGACTCAAAACGTTAATAGACACGAATTCGAATTGTATTTTAAAAATTCTACTCAGATTCGACTCGACTCGAATATTTATTACTCGAATTTGATCCGACTTAGATCGGATCGAATTATATTTAAACTACTTGCGAGCTTCAAATTCAAGCTCGAATTCGAGTCTCCACATAATAACTAGCTTTATAATAAGTATAATTATAAATTGAATTTGTTATTTTATATAGAAATGAGAACATATATTTACTATTACACTTTACAAATATAAATCACAATTAAAATTAAAAACAAAAAAAATAAGTAATAATTAATTATCCTAATTTGATTTAATTGTGTATATATTATAAGAGAATATATTGAGTATCTAATCGAATCTGTATCAATCGAGTATGTATCGAATCACAATCGAATTCGAGTACTTTGAATCTTAAACGAGTCGAGTATAACCTTGCTCAGACTCTACTCATATTTTTATTCGAACTATTTTTTATACTCAGATTTGGATCATATTATTAACTAATCCAAGTCTCGCTCGTATTTTTTCGAGTCAAGCCCGAACTGTTTGGTTCGTTTACAGCCTTACAAATGAGCAACTAGTATTAGCATAAATTTATTTCTAAAGCAAAAACAAAATAAGCACGTGATTGGTCAAGTAACTTTATTCCAATCAGAAAGTAGAAAGCATATATGATTTTACCACTGATTATCTGCATTGTGCGATTCATAATAAACTTAGTTATCAAACTCAGCATTGATCTAAAGCCGTTGCATCAATAGCTTAGTCTAACAATTACATGTTTCTCAACCCTTATCCTTTCAAAGTTTGATGTTTGTTTAAAGTTTAAACCTTAACAAACTCATCCTTTCCTAATCTTCTATTACAATTCAAAAGGCAGAAGGAACATAGAAAATAATAAGAAAATTAGCTTAGTCTAACAATTACATGTTTCTCAACCCTCTTCCTCTCAAACTTTAATGTTTTTTTAAGCCTAAACAAACTCAATCTTTCATAATCTTCTATTTCAATTCAAAAGGCAGAAGGAACACAGCAAATAATAAGAAAATTTACATAACTCAGATTTCAAAAAAACTGTTTTAAATTAGTTCTCCGGTAAGCATTTTCAACTCTCAAGTTACAAGCAACACTAACCAAGTATTGCAAAAGCCAAAAGGTGAGGGTAAAGTGATCAGTCAGACACAAGAAAAAAGGGCTAATTGCATATGAAAACGAAATTGATAGAGCTGGGAAATTTTAGGTTATTCAACGAAACCCTAGCCTCACACACAGTGGAAAACTCTTGTGTATTGATAAATAAATAAAATAACTAAAAAAGTACTAAATTGTATAAGTAATTAAATATACTTACGAGAGATTGGAGAGATCGAGAGGGTGAATGGAGCGCATACGGATTTGTTCGTTGTTGCAGGTCCAGTCGTAAAATGGAGAAAGAGCGAAGTAGTCGAACACCAGGTTCCGGTCCAGCGGGTATGTATTTAACCACAGCTGATCCCTGAAGCATATTCCAGTCATGTCCGTCCCCGGCGGAGGCGGAGCAACCGGTGGATTCCCGTCGAAGTTTGTGTTTCTGGACACCGGGTTCTGCGGTAACATTGGCGTCATCGCAATCTCATCTCAATCAATCTGAAGTCTGTACTCAAAACTACTTGTAAAATAAAAATTAGTACTACAATAA
Organism: Panax ginseng; assembly: GCA_020205605.1. Taxonomy (NCBI): domain Eukaryota; kingdom Viridiplantae; phylum Streptophyta; class Magnoliopsida; order Apiales; family Araliaceae; genus Panax; species Panax ginseng. The sequence continues at coordinate 1,293,386 of CM035148.1, forward strand.
ATACAGTATTTTTTTAATAAAATTTTGGTCTTTAATAATTTTTACGAAATTTATTTTTTTGATAATTTAGTTAATTGGTCAATAGAATGCTGACACATGTGTGTCAATACTCTATTAATTAATTGACTAACTTACCCAAAAATAAACTTCATACTAACCACTTCCAAATTAAACGCTTGTCATTTTCTTTAAAAATTAACACAAACTTTACAACTGTACAGTTTCGATCCTATAATTTCCTAAACCACAATATTTGGATCATCAATTAATTAAATATACGTTTTGTAGTGAAGCTAATATTGTCAAAAGCCTATTTTGATTATAATAAGATATTAATATGTTTGAAAAAATATTTCATATATAATATTACATCTGTAATAATAATACTATTACATAATAAATAAGTACTGAGAAAAGTAATGTTTTTAATGGTGTACTGTTGGGGATAATTATAGGTCAACCAGCAGTAGAAAGTAGTAGTAACAATTATGTAAATGGACGGGTTAGTTCCAAGCCCGAACAAATTAAATAATATTTTTGACCAAGGTTAAAAGGGGATTAATGGCAATTGCATGTGCATATATTGATAAAAATTGCACCTTATTCTATATTTTAGAAATTTAATTATTACCAAGTTTAAGTTTGAATAAAATTCATTAGTAGACATAATTTAAGTAAATATAAAAATATAATTTGTTTTCCTAATTGTTGGGTCATAATATTTCTCCTATCTTGGGCCGGATAGATTGGGCCCATTTATCAGTATAATCTATTGGGCTTTTATTATTAAGCCATGGGACTCTTTGAGCCCATTTATTGTGTCAACTTTATTTAATTCTATTGGATAAGATTCGGACCAGGTGGATCGACCCATTAGATATTTTAATATCTCATTACTTTGACTTTTGATGATGAAAAAGCATGATGGTTGACCGATCCTCTGCCATGCATTAATGTGGATGGGATCATAATGCGTGGCGTGGAAAAAAAAGTGGATGGCAGCGATGTAGATAAACACGATATAGTCGGTGAGGTCCATCGGATCGAGAGGGGTGTCGGTAGTAGTGGGTGGCCTGATAATCCAAGCAAAAGTAATATAACTTATGAGGAAGCCATCGTATGAGGTATGTTCTCTCATATATTGATTACTCATATTCTCCGTCTGGGGGGTGATATTTTAATTCTCTCAATACACTGAGACCATATATTCCTCCATTGTTAACCTTGTGAACACGTCTTAATTCTCACGCTGAAATTTATCCCCAAGCCCGTAGTCAAGCTTTCGGTGTTATTTGTGTTTCTTGTCTGCGAGGATCGGGGCGTCTTACGTGATTGGGACGTGGAGAAAGATCTTGGCGTTAACATTGGTATTTAGAAGGAGGGCTTTTCGAGTTCTAGTGTCGTAAAAATTTTCAATCACTGATCGTTTAACCTCTCGGAAGATGAGGAGGGTAGGGATGGTACACCGAAGAAGAGGCGGCGATGGTACATTGGCTCGTCATTTGCCTCGTGTTTGATGAAGGATCGTCAGGTCCTTCCGAGAGTGCTCACGAGCACGGCTTCTAAGCATAATTCGGGGATCTCGTCCAAGAAGATTCCGGCGAGGGCTAAGCGAAGATTGGTTTCGATGCGAATGAGAGGCGAGATCACAGTCGAGGGCGGTGGAAGGCTCATGACCAAGATTCATCATGTAAGTAGCCGAGGAGATAGAATTTGCCAAGTTGGCGAAGATGGCGGACGCGAAGCGAGCGAGCCGTGGCGGTCTATTAAAGCAAAGAGAAGATATAAGCGAAACAGATGCTTGGTGGCGGAATTACAAGGCGAAGCATCCGGCCGTGATCAATCTGAAAGCCGCGATGGGCGTAAGGAGGAGACTCGGCGAAGGGTAAGGAGAGAAGAGGTCCCCACGGGTTTTTAAGGATCATTCTCGAGGTAGGAGAAGATCGAAGCGAGAACTCCATGGCCTCGAAGAAGGCGATAATGGCTAATTACTTCTCGCATCGAGATGATTATCAACAAAGGAGCGGTCGAAGGAGGTCGTACGAAGTCGGGTAATGGACTATCAGCGTGATCATTCTCACCACAAGGAAAGAGTTGTGTCAAAAGCGGATCAAGAAGTCCCTACTAGGCGATGGGATCGGCGGGAGGGTCGATCCTCTCGAGACATAATATTGTTCATGAGAAGAGAGGCTCTCCATGACTGAAGGCGTTGATTTTCTAGTAAAGGAGCTTAAAGAGCTTAGAAAACAATGGTGAGGTCGGGCGGTGAAAAGACGCTCGGGAAAGAAAGCATCCCTTTTTCCTCGGCTATTCTCGAGGAAAAGGCGGATATCACTAAAAAATGCCTCGCGTGGAAAGATTACGATGGGCAGGAGATCCTTATGACCATAGCGAGGCGCGTAAATGACTAATGGACTATTACGACTTCCTTTGATCTTTGCCAAGTGCCACACCTTTTTATTCTGGCGCTTTCGAGAAAAGATGCGAGGCGGTGGTTGGGAACTTTGCCTTGATTCCATATCCTCGTGGACCGAACTTTGTGATAAGTTCCATGCTTTCGTTTAAAGAACAGCAGAAGAAGAAGAGAAAGCCCACGGGTTCTTTAGCGCAGATTCGGCGTTTTGGTGAATCTTTGGGCGATATGTAAAAGGTTGAGAGAAGCGGTCGGTGTGTCGATCTTAATGACCTCGGTTGTAGGTTTGTTCGAATGGATTGGATCTGGTCAAGTCCAGAAAAGTTGGTGAAGAAGTTGATGTTCGATCATCAGAAGAGCTTGGCGAAGCCTTTGACAAAGCGAAGGTTACATCGTTGTGGAAGAAGCTATGAGCGACTGAAAAATCCTCTTTCGGTCGGGGAAAAGTCGGTGGCTCTAAGGCGAAGTTGAGCAGAGAGGAGAAGCGGGGGTATAATGATCGGACGGAGGCGGTTCAAAAAGTACAACAATTCTGGGCGGAGGAAGCGGTCATCCCTCCGATTCCGACATTAGAAGGTGAATAAGATCTACACCAAACTAAACAACGATAGATCGATAATTTTGGATCGGATCGAAACCAACCTTTCTTTGAGCCACCCCGTGATAATTCCGAAGGCTGGCGAGGTAACTCTCGTAAAATTATTGTGGCTATCATCAATCATGGCCGCCACGACACTAACGAGTGTTGCAATTTGAAAGACTTTGTGGAGAAGAAGATTAAAGAAGGCTTGTTAGTGCGGTTTGTGGTAGTAAATAATCGTGAGCGTTAACGTCTTTATTGAGGGCCAGTTCGAGGGCTCCAATCGGGCTCCAATATCCGCAAAGGCGAGTTATCGATGTGATATTTGGTGGGTCATGGGGAAGTTGATAGGAAAGAAGAAGGGCTTACGAATTCGGTCGTGACTATGACGGATGTTCCTGAAAGCAGATAGACCATTCCGGGATTGTCGTATCATTCATTCAAGCGGCGATTATCCTTCCGAGCCCATCGAGCCGCGTGAGGGGCCTTGGTAATCACAGTATGCCAAGTGAGCACGGTGGACATGAAGCGCGTGATGATGAAACAATGGATCTTGATGAGATATCTGTATGCCCGTACTATCGGAGGATGCACCTCGGTGAGGCGAGAAAATGGAGGTCGAGGCGGAAGCTCCTTTATACGGTTCAAACAATGATCCGTAAAAGTAGCGAGCCTTATTGAACTCCCGGTTGTCTTGACTGGCCGCCGTGGTCGAAATAGTGTGTAAATTCTATGTTGTGCACGTTGATTGACTTACAATATTTATCTTTGGGAAGACCTACTTTAAGCTGTTCTCAAGTTTGTGACTTCCATCCTCATTTCAAAATCAAGTTCCCCACGGCTCATGGAGTAGGAGAGGTGGCGGGGGACTTGGATTTGGCCCGACGATCTTATCGGAATCTTTGTTATTTCCTCCCGGTGGGTGACAAAGAAAAAAAGCGGCGATGGCAATTGAGATTGAGCCCTTCACCGAAAGTAGTTCGAGCCGATGGTGATTCTGCTTGGGAGGCGGAGGAGGTCGAGTTGATCATTGGAAAGCCCGAGCAAGGCAAGTGAAGATCGGTTCGGGCTTACGAGAATCTCTTCGGACAAACCTTATAGAGTTGTTCTTACTTCTTATGCGGATATTTTTGCATGGGAACCGAAGGACATGCACAGAGTTAATAGAAAGATAGGTGAAACCTGACTGAATGTAGATCCCTCGAAGAAGCGGTTCGGCGGTGAAAAGGCGGATCTTTGCTTGCGGCGACAGAAAATCATTGATGAGGAAATAAAGAAATTTGTTGGCTGCCAGAAACTTCATCTATGAAATTGATTATCCCGAGTGGATGGCGAATGTGGTGTTGGTGCGAAGCGAGAATGGAAAATGGCGGGTTTGCATCGACTGCAAACCTCAATAAAAGCTTGCGAAGGACTTTTATCCTACGCCCCATATTGATCGACTTATCGATGCCACTTGGGTATGCATTACTAAGCTTTATGGATGCTTTTTGAGTTATCACCAAATATCCATGTGTAAAGAGGACATCCCAAAATAGCGTTTATTTACACAGATTCGATTGTCGCTTTCTGAAGATGACTTTTGGCCTTATAAATCTTTGGAGCCCTTTACGGAGAATGATGAACTTCATCTTGATAGGCATTTGGGAAGGAACATGGAGGTATCGTTGATGACATGATTGTGAAAAGCATGCGTTCATAGTCATTTAGACGATCTGAGGAATGCTTTCGGATTGTCGTCGTCATCGTCAACTAAGGCTTAATCCGGCCAAATGCACTTTCGGCCTCGGTGCGGGGAAGTTTACGGGTTATCTTTTTAGTCAAAGGGTATCGAGGCCAACCCGAGAGAAGATTGAGGCCATTCTTGATATGAAGACTCCTCGGTCATTCAAAGGCGTCAACGTCATTGGCGAGGATGCGGCGATAAGGAGGTTAAATCGCCGAATCTGCGAGAGAGGTGCCTTCTTTCTTTGATACTTTAAAAGGTAGAAGAATGCGAAGGCGTTCGAGTGGACTTGAGTGTGAAGAGCGCATTCCGGGCATAAAGGCGTATCTTTCCTCGGCTCCTTTATTGGTGAAACCCATTCCAATGGAGACCTTATATCTATATCTGGCGGCAAGTTCGTTAGCGGTTGGAAGCGATCTTGATTCGGGAGATCGGTGGAAAGCGACATCGATCTATTATGTCGATCACGTCTGCGAGATCTTTGAAACCGGTATCAAATATTGAAAAATTTGCCTTCGCCTTGATAATTGCTAGTAGGAAGCTTGGCGGTATTTTCAAGGTCGGCTCACGGTTGTCTACTTCGATCAACCATTGAAGAAGGTGATGGGCAAGCGGAAGTTTGAAGGAAGGTTAGCGGCGTGGACAATGGAGTTATCACGATTTTTCATCGAATATCATCCACGAACCCATTATCAAAGGCCAAGCTTTGGGCCGATTTCATAAAGTAGAATGTTCGTTCGCGAAGCGAGATCTTAGAAATGCAGGAAAATTTGAATCCTCCGTCGTGCGATTGCGATTCTTGACGGGAAGCGAGAATGTTTGGACTCTATATCGAGATGGTTCTTTACCCTAGTTGTTAGTGGGGCGGGAATTATCTTGACAAGTCGGGGACGGGTTCAAAGTTCAACGAGCCATCGATTTGGATTTAAAGCGACAAACAACGAAGCGATAAGTATGAAGCGGTCTTTAGCGGGTGTTCGATTGGCAAAAGTCTAGAGGTCAGGAACCTTATCATCTCTGATGACTCTCGGTTGGTTGTTAAGCATTATCGGGGACTATGAAGCTCGTGGGAATCGAATGATCAAGTATTTGGCGGAGTTAAAGACCGAAACTTGATGTATTTCGCTTCGCATCGAATTTGGGGCATAAAGCGTAATGACAATTCTATCGCCGATGCATTGTCGAAATTGGCTACTACGGATGCGAGATGTTTTAACGGATCGATTTACTTGGAAGTTCTGCAACGGTGAAAGTGTTCATCATGAAGTTGTGATGTGTATCGAGCGATCTAGCTCTTTGGATGACCCCTACATCGAATATTTGGCGGATGGCGTCCTTCCTTGGATCGGATCGGATGTTAGCAAAGAAGATCAAATACAAGAGCGCTTAACTTTACTCTTATTGATGGCGATCTTTTCTGGATTGGCCTTTTCTTCACCATTCTTTGAAGTGCTGGTCCCATCCGAGGCGGAATATGCTCTTCTTGGGAAGTTCACGAGGGCATTTGCGGTGATCATATAATTGCTAAATCTTTGGCTTACAAAGTACTTGACAAGGATCTATTGGCCTACAATTTTCAAGGAAGCTACTGAGTATGTCAAGAAATGTGAAAAGTGCCAACTCAGCGGTCAGATCCCATCGACCACCGGAAGAAAGCTATACTCGATTTTATCTCTATACCCTTATTTATGCAGGGGGTAGATATATTGGGTCCATTGCCTAAAGCTAAAGGTCAAGTTAGCTTTGTCATAGTTTCTTATTGATTACATGACTAAGTGGGTAGAAAGGAAAGCGCCAGTTAATTCTGAACAAGAATGTTTGAAGTTCATAAAAGAATCCGTAGTGTTTCGCCGGGATCCCTAGAGTATTAATATCGGACAACGGACGTCGGTTTATGGGATCAAAATTTGAAGCATTTTAAAGGGTTGGGAATTCAACATAAGAAGACTTGGTGGCTCATCCACGATCAAATGGCGAAGTTGAGGTGACCAACAGAATGAATCTTGAGCAGGATCAGCCTTGAGACTAGATGAAGCTAAAGGAAGATGGCGGAGGAGGCTGCTTCGGCGTGTTGTGGGCTTACTAGGACTACACCGAGGACTACCAGCTGAGGATTCACCCTTTCGGTGGCTGTAATGCTGATGCCTTAGTCCCTGTCGAAATCGGATCTCCAAGTCTTGGTCGATCAATACAAAGAAATATACAATGATGAAGGGTGAAGGCCAATTTAGATCTCTAGAAGAAGTTAGAGAGGTTGCTTTCTACTTAAATTGGTACAACTTATCAGCGAAGAAAGCGAAGCATTACAACAAAGGAGTCAAACTTCGCAGATTCGAAGTAGGAGACTACGATCCTCGGAGAAGCAAAAGCCTACACCTCAAAATCTGGGAAAGTTAATGCCAAGCTGGGAAGGACCATATGAGGTGATGAAGTATCCAAACAAGGCACTTCTAGGTTAAGGGCATTAGATGGTTCGAAATCAAAAACAACAGCACTTGTTGGCGGGCTTAAATACTTTGATAAAGATCAAGTTAGTTCATCGAATGCGTATATTATCGTTCATTATCAATAAAAGACACTTTTACACTATTGATCCTGGTCTATTTTGTCCTATGGTCCTTTATGGTGTAAGGAGGTATGGTAGGACTTCATTTGGCCATTCGATGGCGACCCATTTGTCGATTCTACCCCGAGTGGTGGCGAAGGATCTATATTGATTTTACCGGTGGTAAATCAATGGTCTTAATAGTCTGGTCTATTTTGTCCTATGGTCTTTATGGTGTAAGGAGGTATGGTAGGACTCATTTGGCCATTCGATGGCGACCCGTTTTGTCGATTCTACCCGAGTGGTAGGCGAAGGATCTATATTGATTTTACCGGGGTGGTAAATCAATGGTCACTTATTAGTCTGGTCTTATTTTGTCTATGGTCCTTTGTGGTGTAAGGAGGTATGGTAGGACTTCTTTGGCCATTCGATGGCGATCCATTTGTCGTTCACCCCGAGTGGTGAGCGAAGGATCTATATTGATTTTACCGGGGTGGTAAATCAATGGTCTGATTGATCCTTATATCTCGATCCTTATATCTTGGTCCTTAAATCTCGATCCTTATATCTCGATCCTTATATCTTGGTCCTTAAGTCTCGATCCTTATATCTTGGTCCTTATGTCTTGATCCTTATATCTTGGTTTTCGTATAATTGTTTCATCCCGAGTGGTAAACAAATGACCGATCTCACACTTGGGCCGATGAGTATTTGGTACTTTATTTTATTTAAGTGTTGAGTTAAGAATGCCTCGTCCTTAACATCACTTTATACATTACATGACATGTTTATATCATTATATGACATGCTTAATCATTTGAAGTTAAATCCTCGAAAGGGTTTTTGTATACTTGTCCATATAAATTCATATTGAAGTATTGACATAAAATAAAAAGTACTTTGAAGTCATAAGGAAGAAAATCATTTCTCATTAATATTTAAATTCATTTACAAACAAGGAAATAAATATAAAATTTCTACAAATATTCATAATAAGACCTAAGACAATCCATAAAATTTGGTGCTTGGTAGCTCCATCATCATCCAGAAGAGTCCAAAGGTAAGGATCTAAGTTAGCCTTGATCAACCTTTCCTTGCAAGACTTGGTGAGCTCGTAGCTTTCTTTGTGAATCCTCATGATTTCTTCGTTTATTTCGTCAGAGTTCTATACTCTTCACAAATTTCTTTGCGAAGAGCATCGGTTAAAGAGGCCCAAGGTCCGAAGAGCCTTGAGTTCTCGGATCTCTTGCTTCAGCTGCTGTAGTATATTGGTTGAAGCTTTTCATCCTGCTCCATCTTTCGGATCGTCTTGGTCAAGATTTTGGCGTTGGACTTCAACTCCTTGATCTTATTCATCCTCGGTTCACTCCTACGAACTAAGTCGGCGTTCATGTTGACAATTTGACATCTTGAGCCTTAGTCGACTTTAGTTCTTCCTTGGATGCCTTCACTTCTCCCTTAGCTTTGGGCAACTCTTTACGAAGACCTTCATTAGTATGAAGAAGGCCTTCACGATGAGTCCTTTCGAGCAGGTGATTTGGGAGGAATTTTCCTTCTTGGCGCTTCTCCTCGGATTGACTTGAGAGATGCAGGGGACGCAGACGTCCAAGAAAGCGACATTACTGTTCATGTTGATGTTATTCAATCGACGGATGTATGAGTATGAAAGTAAGTAAGCAAAGGAAGATAAGAGTCATTTACCTAGCCAAGTAGCTCGTGCCCTCATTGAGCAAATCCCGTTGAAGCTGTTCCCGACCAGAGTGGTCATCGGTCTCTCACGAACAAAGGCCTCAAAGCAGTTGAAAGGGAAGTTGGCATTAAGCGAGGCCACATAGTCGGTGAACCCATGGCATCATCTTTGAAATTCGGATGTCATTGATCCTTGAGAGGAGGAGGTATAGTCGATTATGACCGGTGAAGGATCCGCGTGCATTGCCTCTGGGAGAAGGTGATCGAGTGGCATTGGCTCGGGAGTTGAAGAAGGTTGAAGTCGAACAAATTTGGCCGTCAGAAAATTTATTTTCTTTTCGGGATGGAAAGGTTTGACCGACTTGCTTCGCCATTAGGTGTTGGGGTTTCATTTAATAAATTTGGATGTTGAAGGGGGGAATCACGGAGTTAAATCGGCGATAAGAGGAATTATTTTGCTTCTCAATTTTTTATACGAAGGACTTTCGCCCGATCGTGTGGAGGAATGTCGAGGAGACTCCTCTTTCTTAGATTTGGTTGAAGTTGGTAGAATTGGTTGAAGTTGGTAGGGTTGATTCGAGAGGTTGTTGTGGGGTTGATTGAAGGAATCGTTTGAGGGCTTACCTCGGAAGTACCTCCTCGTCGCTTTCGAGGATTTATCTCGCGAGAGTCTGGCCCTTTTAAGCGTACTTCTTCTTCCTGGCGGTCGGAGGACCGCTTGAGGATGATAGGATTATCGACGAGGTCATCATCCCGAAGGGAGTTGTTGTTGGCTCGAGGCGGGGAGGTTCGATTAAGGAAGGCTCTCATTAGGGAGTTCTTCATTTGCATCAGCAATCCTCCCTGCCAAGAAATCTTCCAAGTCTTTTACTTCCGAGGAAGTTGGTTTGATCAAAGACACTGCAAATAATCACAAGTTAAAATCCGTACCACATAAACATTTCAAAAAATTATATCACAGAATGGTCCAAGACTTACGTTTATGGTCATACAACCATGCTTGCTTGGTCAGTAGAGTGAAGCTCCACTCTTGAGAAGGGATTTTATTCATGAAGTCGCCCATCTCCTCACGCGCCCTCGGGGATGTCCAAAGTCGAGAGATACATTTCAAAGTGGTCAATCGGGAAGGAAGAGATTCCAGGACCGATGGCGAAGAACCATTTCTCGTGCCATCCTTTGTTGCTCGAGGGGTGCTCATCGAGGCCTCTTCTCGAATTTCGAGTTTGGGCGTGGGAATTTGTTGCTCGGCATTTTGAACCCTCGTTCTCGGGATCGCCCGGTAGAAGAGGGTAAAAAAAAGATCAGGAGGGGTAACCCCTAGTTCATGATGTGGCGATGAGAACGCGATTATATGGATATAGGAGTTGGGCACCGGTTGCATGAAAGCCTACTCGATAAACCCTAGGAGGTAACTATGAAGGCGTGGAGGGTGGCGAACCCCTTTTCGGTGAGTAGTCGGCATGGCGACCCATCCGTCTCAGTCATTTGGTACATTCGCTCTCGCGGATGGAGCCCTCATGTAAAGTTATCCGGAACATGATACCGAATCAGGAGAGTTCATGATTCAGATTCGAGAAATGGTGGAGGTGATGTTGGCATGAGGAAATTGTTCCCCATCCTTGAAGAAATCGGTGGGAGATGGTGGATTGGCACTTGAACCCCCTTGGTTAGGGTTTGAGCGAGAAGAACTTGAAGGGTTTTGGCTTGGATTCACCATTGTTAAGTTTATGAAAGCTAAAGAGGTTTTTACGAGAGAAGGAAGAAAGCTCAAAGGTTGAATTTCAAATCGATAGGTAAAACCGCAAATCGATTTTGGTGAGGTTTACCTTTTATCTTTGACGGATTCTTGCTTGAATGAATGGTAAGGCGCATTTAATGTCGATAATAATGGGAATTAAAGTGGAATACGTTTGGATGACCTTTGAATATCTTATCGAGTTAGGCCCGATTGTTGGATCTCTATCTTATTGGCCCGTCTTGTTCAAATTCAGATCCTTTATCAAATTGGGCTTATTGCTTCGGGTATCCCTTATCTAGTCCTCCCTTATTCCACCCATTATGATAAGAGTGGGTATGATCCACTTATTTCTATTTTGAGCCTTTATTAAATTCTAAATATCATGAATCTTATATAGTTTTCCATTAAACATTTTGTTTAACTAAAAAACTAGGGGGTAATGTTGGGTCATAATATTTCTCTATCTTGGTAGGATAGATTGGGCCCATTTATCGATATAATCTATTGGGCTTTTATTATTAAGCCGTGGGACTCTTTGAGCCCATTTATTGTGTCAACTTTATTTAATTCTATTGGAATAAGGTCGGGACGATTGGATCGACCCATTAGATATTTTAATATCATTACTTTGACTTGTGATGATGAAAAAGCATGACAATGATTGACCAATCCTCCTGCCATGCATTAATGTGGATGGGATCATAATGGCCGTGGCGGGAAAAAGCGATGGCCAAAAGCGGTAGAGATAAACTGATATAGTCGGCGAGGTCCATCGGATCGGAGGGGTGTCGGGGTAGTAGTGGGTGGTACAATAATCCAAGCAAAAGTAATATAACTTAGCAAAGGAAGCCATCGTATAGAGGTATGTTCTCTCATATATTGATTACTCATATTCTCCGTCTCTTGGGATGATATTTTAATTCTCTCAATACACTAGACCATATATTCCTCCATTGTTAACCTTGTGAACACGTCTCTTAATTCTCACTTTGAGCTATCCCGTGAACCCGGCAAGTCAAGCTTTTGTGTTATTTGTGTTTTTATTATGCGAGGATCGGGACGCGTCTTACGTGATTGGGACGTGGAGAAAGATCTTGGCGTTAACACTAATTGTGGAGAATAATAGATAAATTCATTTGATTTGTACATATAGTGAGACATTTAAAAAGATGCAAAATTGTTTGATAATTTTTTTTCCTTAGTTTCATTTAATAGAAGTCTATTTTATTTTAAAATAAAAGAAAAATATTGAGAGCTATTTAAATTCTAATTAATACTAGTATGTAACTTACATATTTAGTATTAATAAGTGTTGTTAAATATAGAATTTAATAGTTATAATATGTAACTTACAATATATATGTGTGTGTGTGTGTATATATATATATATATATTGATGTATATACATAAGATGAGATATATATGCATATAATATATATAAGTTTACGTATAAGATTTTGCACATGTATTTTTTTATCTTCTCCAATATTTTTACAAACAAACAACTACTACAAATCAGTGTTCTATTGAATTTTTCTGTGAATTGCTATCACGGATAATTTATAAGGCTTGACATATATCTTGAATGTATATCGTCTGCAACCCTTAGCAAACCAATCGTGGTGGGGGGCGATAAATACCTTAAGTACAGTATCATATCTTCTATAACGATTTTGACTCTACGAAGCTACGATTCTAACATATATTATATAGAATCTAAACTGCACCAAAAGGCCGACAGTGATTTATGTGGTGACAGAATTAACATAATTAAAAGTTGTATTAATTCCCTCCCGTCTCCAAACTCAATTGAGAAAATTATAATTATTTAAAATATACTCACTCCTATTCAGATTAAATGACGTTTTAGGGAGTTTAATTTTATTCTATATAAGTGTCGTTTTAGAATCTCTATGCAATATTGCACTATTTTTTTCTAATTTTCCCCTCTATTTAATATGCTTAGTAAATGCAATTGTGGAGAGAGAAATAATTAATTAGGGACAATTGTGGAGAATGAGAAGAGACAATTGTGGAGAGAGAAATATTAATTAATTAAGGACACAAAAGACATTTTATGTTATTTTTTAATAAGTGTGTTTAATTCTAAAATGACATTTAATCTGAATAGGAGAGAGTATATAATATAACTTTATAATCAGACCTAACCGTCATAGTATTCTTGTCTTAACAACTAAGTTAAGAACATCTGTCTTTTCAACTTAATTTGATTATGCAAGCTTGAATTTTTAATCAAATGAATTTATGTGATTACTTCAGATGGATTAGTAATTAATTTACAAATTGAGATTATGGTTGACTAATATTATTCATCTGTATTTAAATTACATATTCAATTCTACGTATATTGTGTAACGACTCATTCTTCTTATTATGTCTAGTAGTAAGGGTGTAAACGAACCGAGTCGATCCGAGTATTGAATTATTTAGATTTGGTTCACAAAATTTATCGAATATAAAATAAAGTTTGATTAAAGCTCATTTAACTACCGAGTCGAGCACTATTCCGAATCGAATCCGAACAGTTTGGACTTTTCAAACGAATATGATCCGAGTATCAATAGAAAATTATTATTTGAATTGGTTCGAGTAATTTATCGAACTTTAAAATGTGCTCATATTTGACTCATTTATATTTCGAGTCGAGCTCGAATCGAATTTTTAGTCGAGCGAGTACGAATCGAGCCCGAACTGTTTGCTCATTTTATAGTCTTATCTAGTAGTGTCTTAACATTTTAATTACACTTTTCAACATAAGCTAAATGGAGTACGTAGTAAGCCGCAATATCCGTACAAACTTGGTTTGTGCACTAGTTTATACTCCCTATGTTCCTAAAAGATTGTCGTTTAAGGTTAATGCACACAGATTAAGAAATATAATTAATACATAGCGAAAATATTATACTACCCTTATTAATTGTCTCAACCAATTATTTCATTCCCAATATTTCTTATTCAATTCAACCAATTACTTCTCATTCAACCAATTACTACTTGGATTATAGCATTGAATTGAATAAGAATCATTGGGAAGGGAAGAAAGTTTTAAATAGGAGAAAACTTTAAATAAGGGTAAAGTAGAGAAAAATAGCTAATGTGTATTGATAAACTCAAAACGACAATTTTTTTGGAACAAAAATTACTTCCTAAAAGGACAATTTTTTAGAAACGGAGAGAGTATATGAATTAGAGTCAAGGACTTTTCAAGACCTCTACCAGCCTGAAGATACTCCGTTTATGACTTAGAACCAATTCCTCAAAGGTTAAACAGCTTAACCCTAAACCCATTCTCCCCGACCAATATTTTTCAACTTTCAAGTCATAAATTAATATGCACATGGATATATATTTATATATATACACACCGAAAGAATCAAGTGCTTACTCCTTAATCCTATATATCTTGCATACGTACTCTATTTAGCAACGGACCGGGCGACGGTTCGGTTCGATTCGGTTCGGCCCGTCGCTAAAAACTAAGATGACGGTTCTCTGATATAACGACGAACCGAATCGTCGCCAGTGGCGGATCTAGCAAGGGACAACATATATAGGCAATTGTCCCTACTAAATTTTTTTTATATAGGTATAAGGGTAGGAAAAATATGTAAATTAATAAATTTAAGTAGAGATTAATAGAAGAGTTAAATTTGGAGCGGTAAAAATTTCATAAACTAATTCTAAATACAAGTAAAACTTATTTGAAACCTATAAAAAGATACCAAAATTATTTTATGTTTTGAAATTAATTCATGATTTTGTTTGAATATAGAAAGAAAATTCGGTTTGAGACTTTGAGCATTTAGATAATCATTCAAATTGAACTATGACAAGTAATCGAAATAAGTTTCTAAATATTTTTTATTTGAAATTCTTTTTTCAGTTTGGATTATGAATATTTATTAAAAATTGTAAACATTATTATAATTACTTAATATTATAATTAGTTCAAATATAATAAAATTATTTAACTTCAACAAAAAAATGGCTTAAATATGATTTACTACCCTAAACTATAGGTCGTATTATTCCTTGGTGATCCACTTTCAATTTTGTCGATTAGGTGATTGAACTATCAATTTTTTCGATTTCATTCAATTGGAGTGCATACGTTAGAAATTTTTGACGTGGCATCTAATAATTTTGCGAGAGTCTTTTGTGTAAAAATATTATATATTTTAATGAGATCAAAGGACAAAAAGGTAAAATAACAAATAAAACAACTAAAAATTATACAAATAATATAAATTAGTTGTATAATTATTTATTTATAGTTATATAAATAATATAAATTATTATATAAATAATATAATAATTATTTTTATTAAAAAGCGTGTTTTTTTAATATTTTAAAAAAATTGTGTTTAATATTAATGATAATATAAAAATAAAATAAAAGTGCAGTTTTTTTAATAAAAATAATTATTATTATTTTATTAAAAAAAACCAACCAACTAACTTTTTTTTTAAAAATAAAGCAACTGCATTTTTATTTTATTATTTTTAATAATTATTTTATTAAAAAAAAAACCAACCAACTGCATTTTTTTAAAATAAAGCAACAGCGTTTTTTTAAGTTGCTTAATTATTATTTTTTTAAAAAAAAACTGCAATTTATTTTATTTTTATTATTAATAATATTTTTATTTTATTATCATTAATATTAAACACAATTTTTTTAATAAAAGTAATTAATTTTAATAAAAATAATTATTATATTATTTATATAATAATTTATATTATTATATAACTATAAATAAATAATTATACAACTAATTTATATTATTTGTGTAATTTTTAGTTGTTTTATTTCTTATTTTACTTTTTTTTGTCCTTTGATCTCATTAAAATATATAATGTTTTTACACAAGCACTCTCGCCGCTTATTAGGATGCCACGTCAAGAATTTTCGACGTGATGTAATCTAAATTGAATGAAATTGAAAAAAATTGATAGTTCAATCACCTAATTGACAAAATTGAAAGGTGGATCACCAAGTTTTAATACTACTTAGTTTTTAAGTACTAAATCATATTTAAGCCAAAAAAAATTAATTAAAATCCGTCAAAATTTCTTGATCCTCCCTGACATAGTTAATAACCATGTTGTTTGGATTGCACGCATACACTTGAAAGAAAAGTGATGTACGTGTATGGTTTTGGGATTGTTTTGTAATTAGTCAATTAGAGATAATCTATCTAATAAAATATAAATAATTTTGAATTTTTCGCTTAGTTAATAAATCATCTGGGTCGTTCAAAGTTTGAGATAAATCTCATCGTTCATACAGTGTCGGAGTCACGGGACCCAACTAGTATATATATATATATATATATATATATATATATATATATATATAACAGGTGGAGCCGTGGAGCGAAATCAAGACGAGTAGTGATGCATATTGTTCAGTGGGTTGATTCAAATGTTCGGAATGGTAATTAGTTGTGGATATCCAGGAGGAGATTTTAATGTTAATTATGTGTGGAATTTGCAATGATCGATCAGTTGTGCATATATGCTTCTCACAATATTTTCAGCAAAAAAAAGAGTTAGAGACACAGAATCCAAGAATTCATGCATTTGAACTGCTTTAATTTAAGTTTCATGTATAACTAATTGTTGCTTCTTCCTTTTTTCCCCCTCCAATTGCCAAATTTAAGTTTCGTGCGCTGCAAAAGTATCGGAAATTAGTTATGAGCTTAATTATTTGACAGTCATGTACTTAATATATTAACCAACCGTATGACTGAGGGACATACATAGACATAGTGTTTTCTATGAGCTCTCAAGGTTATGAAACCCATTACTTAACTGCCCTTCATTTTATTTTCCCTGGGAAAACAGCCCAATTAAACAATTCTTCCCTTGGTTTCAAATAAAGCCCGTTTTACTTTTTCTATACAGACATGCAAATATTTGTGTCAAATTAAAAATAATACTACTATCAAATAAAAAAAGTCTCATAATATTCAAAACACACACGTATATATTGTGGTACATCGGCCATATGAGATATATATATATTCAGATATATGAATATTATGTGAATTTTTTTTATATGATAATAGGATTGTTGTCCAATTAAATAGCAAGGGTTCCAATTTCCTTCCAACAGCCGACAATACATAATTTGGGTTGCGGCCCTTATCTTATCTGACTGACTACTTCTCTCTCTCTCTCTATATATATATATATCACCCTAAACCCTAGTTAACTACTAATGTCTGTTTTGAGATGGTTATTTCTAATACCAATAAATAAAATAATGTCGACATTATTATAAGTTAATTACTACGTACTACAGCAGTAGTAGTAGTATTTCTATAGCTCAAAATTCCATTCGACCCTATAATTCTCGTGACAATTTTCTAGTGCAGATGGGATGGGGCCGGGTCACCTGACCTGACCACCTTAATTGGTAGTACATTTTTCTATAATTCTCGTGACATTTTTAGTGCTCCATCCACCCAATTAATTCAATATATATATAGAGTCCGGTTTCAGTTCGGATGTCCAAATTTTATTTTGTCCGGACTTTTTTTTTTGCATTTTTTTTGTATTTTTTTTTAAAACAACTAAAAAAAATAATTAATATTTTATGGAATTGAATTTTTTTCATAATACAGTGTTTTGGGCGTGATTTGGGTACATATAACAAAACATGTATATACATCTGTGCAGATGCACTCACCATTTTAGTATAGGTATTCAAATCACCCCAAAACATTCATTATGAAAAATTTCAGTTCCATAAAATATTAAATATTTTTTTTAGTTATTTTAAAAAAAAAATAAAAAAAATTGGGATCCGTTTTTGATCAGGTCCGGAAGTGTATATATATATATAGGGAGTAATATTGTACTACTCAGTAAAAAGGAAGTATCAATTGAAAATACTCCTTGTACAAGTACTCCTTAAGACATGATTGTCTCAATCATTTGATCAACATATTCTTCAGACTACCTTGAGATGAGATAAGAGTCGGGGGCCGGCCCTTCAATTCCTAATTTGTCAACTTGTAGTAATTAAACACCAATATAACCTCTCTCTCTCTCTCTCTCTTTAGACTTTTAATTAATTTGATCAAATAATAAAAATTTAAATTTAAATTTTAAAAAAAACAGATTGCCTCAATCCATTAATTACAACACAAAACCAAAAACCTAAAAAATGAAGATCATCCCAATTTAATATCAAAATTATTTGTCATTATAACCTCATTCATGCATGTGGTTGGCTTAATTAATTTATCAATTAATTAAATTAATTACTAGGCTTAGTTTCACATAAGCTAACAGGCAGACAAGAGAAAAGGATAAATAAGAAGAATAAACGTACATATATACTACATGTGCTAAGCAATACTCCACTTGGTAAGGAATTTTGGTGGAGATTATCGAGGGAGGGGAACGCACGCTTTGGATCGAATTAAGGAGACAAAATTAAGTGCCACTGACCAGAAAAAACACACACACACACACACACACATATATATATATATATATATATATATATATATATATATATATATATATATATATATATATATATATATATATATATGCAGGTGATATAAGAGAATGTCGTCTCTTGCATTGGAATTAGCTCACAACGTACATATTTATTCATTATTATATTTCCTCTATTACTTTTTACTTATCATTTTAAAAATAATACAAAGATTAAAAAGTGTAAATTAATGTTTTGTCTATTGACAAAAATAGTTATAAAACCTCAATATTACCCTTCTAAATTAAATTCATTGAAAAATATGAAAAAGAAACAAGTCAATATTTAATATAGGGATAATATGAAAAATTAATTAAATCATTAATGATTTCTTTAAATCTAGGAACGACAAGATAAAAAAATTCACTCTCTAAAAAGACATATAAAAAAGAACGGATGAAATTAATATATCTACATGTGCACATCCATTGCCACATTTAAGACAAATATAATTTTACTAGTACTACTGTACTATTTTATTTTTGTGTCTTTCAATGTAATAGTGAATGTGCACATAAATATATATACGCTTCATTCAATATTCTATATACGGACATTTGATGAAAATAATATAAATATATGAGCTTTTTAGTTAAGTATACATATACTCCATACTTGATAGAGCTAGTCAGCTAGTGTGATCATTAATGACTTTCTACAGCCTTGATCATAATCATAGGTGTTATTATTACTAAGCCCTTTTCCCATAGCAAAATCTACATGTAGTAGTATATGATAGAGTGATCATATAAGGGGTGATAATCGAGCCAAGTAATTCGGTACTCGATTTGAGATTGACTCAAAAATACGATCCAAAGCTCGAATTCGAAGTTGATCCGAGTCGAATCTGATCCATACTCGTTTTTTGTTTAATGATACACGAGTCGAACTCGAGCAGACCAGTATTCGCTCGTATTAAGGTTCGAGTATTTCATTTGTTCTCAAACCATACTCGATACCTGCTCGATGGATCATATTCGAATATTGGTCTGATCCATGCTAGTAAGCTAAATATGTGATATTTATATCAATCTTTATAATTTATAAAGTGTAGTATGAAATTATGTAAACTTGTACTTGAATAAATCAATGAATTAAATGTCAATTTATATTACATTCTTTATAATTTCAATACATAAATAAAAGTGAAAAAGTTATATATATAAATATTAGTTAAGTAACCAATTTAGTATGTAGTGGCTCATTTTTAAGTGAAATGGTTCATATTAGAAACTCAATTTGAAGGCTCATGAGTAACTCGCTTTGTAAACTAGTCGAGTACTTACGAGCCGAGTAAGTCCGAGTAATGATCCGAGTCGAATCTGACGCGAAAATATAAATCCTTTATTGAATCCGAGTCGAATTTGAGCTCAATTTTTTCGAGTCAAGCTGAATCCGAGCATGAAGGTGTTCGTTCAGATTCGACTCGTTTGCAGCCTAGTGATCATTAATGACTTTCTAACCCTTGATCTTAATCATAGGTGTTATTATTATTACTAAGCTGGCCTTTTTCCCATAGGAAAATCTACATGCAAACCTAAAAAAAAGGCCAAGTCCGGCCTTGTTTTTAATGCTACTTTCCGTGCACGGCGTGATACGTGCTTTCTCCATTTGGTACGTAGAATCATTTTTACGCACCTAGCGGCAGAATTCTATTTGAAGAAGGAAAAACACAACTGAAAATAGTACTGAACTTGAATATATACTCATCATCATGGTTGTCATAATTGAGTGAGATATAATATGAATAACTACAAATTAACTCTTGATCACACACACAGATGTATGCATTGCAATAAATTTATGACAATTTAGAATTGAGAAGTTTATCAATATACATGATTGATAAAAATTATAGAAAAATCTCACTTATTACAAATCTCTCCAAACAAGTTATCATTAATACTTATACACATAACTTAATTGCAATCAAATAGTAGTACATACAATATTCGCAATATATATCTTTATCCATATCGTAATGACGGAAATGTAATATTATTAATGATGAAATGAATGGTGACTAACTTTTCATGCGTTTTTGCACAAATTGATCAAATTAAGTAGTAGTACTACTCAAAAGTACATTTATTAATTAATTTCAGTCCAACAACTTTTCCCAACTCTTGGGTTTTAATTCTAGTGCAGGGTGGACGGGATCATGATTAGGGTTTCGGAAGGGAAAAATGGGGGGTTTGCATGGGAAATGAGTGGTTGAATGGAAAAGGAGATGAATTCACAAAGCTGTCAAGCTTATTATTGTGGCCATGGCCTAGGGTTTCCAATGCTTTAACTTGTGACCTCAGGAACTTGAGGTAACTTGCTGCCTCATCTAACATTGATGCCGTATCCATCTTGGTCCCTCCAGGAACTAGCCTCTGCAAAACCCTAATTTTCTCGCCTATTCTTTCCCTCCTTTGCCTGGCTGCAACTGTTTGCGGATCACTCGACACTTTTACGTTCTTCCTCCTCGGCTTCTCCACAACCTCCTCCTCCCCTAAATTCACTGGCCTGAATGCTGCTGCTCTATATATCATCTCCTTCATCTGCGCTATCGCCTCCGAATCCTGTTCCTGATCATCCACATAATTAGCCGATAAATTACAGTTACTTGGTTGCTGAAAGTTTATATTTGATGAACTCGGCAGCTTATTCTCCAATAATCTCGCCTTCTTTGCTTCTGGTGGATGATCATTTCCTGAAATGAGCTGGAAACCGCCTCCTTTATTCGAACAGTATTCTCCTCCTTGAAAAAATTGACACTGATCAATATTATTATTGCTTCTCTTGTTAGAAGATGAATTAGGCCTAATTTCATGGTACAAATGTTTATGATCATCACCTTTCCCAGAGTCTCCTGATAAAACGGAGTTTTTGCAATGGGATTGAGAAAAAAGTATGGAATTAATCCCATCATCTTGATGAGCAGATATTGTGTTATCCGTGTTGCTGTTAGTTGCTGAGAGCAAGCAGTCGAGGGAGTCCATAGAGGCGGTGGTGGTGAATGTAGAAAATACAGCAGCTGCCTTGATCATATCTTGGGGCATAATACCAAAATCAGGCATCATTTTTACGGAATTAGGGGAATTAGAATTACACAAGTCGGCTTCTGATTCCCAGCTCGTGCAGGCAGCTCCCGACTCGGATACCGGCATCATATTATTAGCAGATGCTAATCTAATGGCTTCTAATTGGCGCTGCTCATGCTGCCGAGAATAATTGATGGTTGAAGCAACTATTATTGAATCCAGTATTGGCGGTACTGCCAAGTGCTGAACCATTTGGTTTACCAATTTTTCAGAATTTATTGGATAATCATCACCAACACTAGTCCTCTTATGGATCAGCAGTTGTTGAATTGGATTCAAGATATCATCTTCCGTCTTGTAACCACAACAGTTAGATTCGGACAGATCTCCAATTTCACATTGCTGATTGCTCCACCAGGACGATTCGTTTGGTGAGCATTCCCAACCCAAATATTCCATGCTTAATTAAATCCTATATACATAAATATAAGAAAGAAATTAATTTAGTGTATTATAAATAAACTCCTAATCAATGAACCAAACTTTATGTAAATTAATTACATCAAACAGAAGGAATCATATATATGTCAAAACTTTATAATTATATATATATATATATATATATATATATATATATTATATCAACCCCGAAAGAATGAAAAAGGATCGATACTGCCATAAGAAGTTAAGTTAATATGAAGCTCATCAACAAGTTAGAGTTAGACCTAGCTACCTAGTCAAAGGAACATGAAACATATATACCAATTATAGATCCAGCTGCATGCAGGAAACTAATTAATCTATCTTGTTAGGAAATGCACCTATATATGGACAGGAAGGCGTGTGGGTTCTTCCAGTTTTATATATGTGTGTGTGTGTGTGTGAAAATAATAATGATGAGAAAAAAAGGTTGGACCCAGGCTCAGCTTTAAAATCAACTTGTGTACGTACAATCCAGTACCAGGCTTATCCACCAACTTTAAAGCATGGTGAGATCATTCAAGAAAAACAACTATTGTTATCGTCAGCTTCAGCAACTAAATTTTGTCCCTCATCTTATGATAGAGACAACCCAAGGAATTAATTCCCAAACTGGTTAACGTACAATAAGAGAGTCGTACGTATACATACATACATACATACATACATATATATACACACATATAGAATTCCACCAAGTAAATACATGCAGAAAGTATTTATTAATGACAATGGAAAAACTACATATGTATATGTCATAGCTACCATTAAGGACTAACCTTTGTTTCTTGAAAGTTGAAGAAGAAGAAGAGAACAGATAATGTGTAGCTTAACTTATTCTGCTAGTCTATACTATACTTAAACACGTAAAATATGGGAAACAAGTATTCAATAAAATATATAGCTAGGTTTCCATTGTAACCTAGCTAGGATCGAGATGCTGTAATATATATATATATATATATATATATATATATATAATGGTTGAAAAAAGATAAGGCTTTTTTTGTCAGTTTGGTGTGGGGCTGTAAGACTTGCATTTATTTTTGCAGAGGGGAGCATGAGATTTCAGAACCATTTTTTTAATATGTAGTCACTCATTAAAATAGTTAATAAAGTATTAATTATTCTTTCATAAATTAACAGTACTATACAATTTAAAATGTTAGATTTTCTCAAATAAATTAGGATCAAAATTAGATGGGATCCTTTTTGCGGGACGGAGTGGTAAAATTTAGCATTTTTAATGTTAGCGTGTTATAGATATGTATATAAATACCATATGCTTGTTATGGAAGTGGCTAATATTAAGTTTATTTTGAGGTAAGTTAGTCAATTGATCAATAGAATACTGACACGCAAGCGAGGTTGTATGTGTCAATATTTTATTGGTCAATTAACCTACTTACCTAAAAAATAATTCCATGTTAATCGGATCCGCTTGTTATTATACTAGCTAGTCAGACCATCCATAAGAGTTCATGACAATTCATATTTAAATTTTTTAATCCTTTCACTACATATTACTATATTATTAGTAGCAGATATATAATATAGAAGTATTTATCTTCTCCTTTTCAAATATATATATATATATATAGGGTTCTATCCACAACAACCAATTGTTGTGGAGCAACCTCTTTTTTGACTATATATATATGGGAAATATAGAAGTATTGATCGTGTAATTTTTAAAGTTACTGCGATTGATCTACGATCGTAGAAGTGATTTCATTTCTACGATTGTAGAGAAATAATCCCAGAATATTAGAGTGAATTCACAAATCGTGAAGTGACTACTTTACGATCGTAGAGTAAAATCATTCTACGATCGTAAACCGTGTAACTTTAAAAATTATAGGCTGTGTACCTCTATTTTTACCTCTCTCTCTCTCTCTATATATATATATATATATATATATATATATATAAAAGTTGAGTGGGGAAAGCTGCATGCGACTGTGGCCTGGATTCATATATTGTCCCATGCGCGTTGTGTGTGTAAAGTATGAGGGAACTGCGCGCGCATAGAGAGAGAGAGAGAGAGAGAGAGAGAGAGCATATATATATATATATGCATGTTTAGCAGTGCAAAAGTAGCAACCCGTTTCTACTACTAAAAAGATATCCACTAATCATAGTTTGAATCATACCAATTTCTTTTCACTCCAGTACTTTTTCTACTTTATTTATACTTTCTACTTCCCGGTACTACTACTTTCTACTTGCTGAAAGTTACCTGCATATATATATTATGTATTTAATTTGATGAATTTACTCTTTATATATATATAGTATCTATTTAAGATGCATGATCAAACTCATGTCACAGATCATATATATATACCTGGCCTTAATTTTTTGATTTTGAATGGAATTAAGGTTGTGGTTGGTTAATTTAATTTTGACTAGATATATAGAGAGAGTTATATATATCATACAAGATATTAATCTGATTCTAATATATAATTAAGCGATCAAAATTAAAACTCCCTCCATCCTAAGCCATATATACTACTATATATAATAGTTGTTTACTCTGCTAGAGAGAGAGAGAGAGAAGCATCTATCTAAGTTTGAGAGTCGTCTGTCTTACCCACATGCGCACCATATACACCATTACAACCCTTAGAATACCTTAAGTAAGTTGAATAAATTAATCTGGACAGAGATATATCAAGGTGGGATAAAAATTTAAAGGAAAATAAATAGAATGGTGGGGCGTTCAAATTACTTTGCTGCCACGTGAAGGAAGGATATATATTTTATACTGGGTGAATCCTCTAATTATTAATGCTCACTCAAATAAATCCATTTCTTAGTATAACAATTCAGTTGTGGTTTTCCAGGCCAGTCGAATAATTAATGTAGTGGTTTTCACTCTAGGAAAATGTGGAAAACAAAAGCTTGAATGCTTCTGTTGTCTTGCTGCCGTTTTTGATCCTACGCAAGTACTATATTATTTCCATCCCTCCATAAAAAAATTGTTTTATTTAAAAATTTTGTAAATATTAAAGATATATATTTTTATTTTATATTGATTATCAAAAATAATAAACAGTTAGTTTAAAGATGGTTCGTGCATGATGATAAATTTATGATGGAATTTTTTTTTGAGAACGATCGATGTATGTATGTATCATTTTACATTACCGTGAATAGATTAAATAACTATTATTGTAGAATAATTGAAATTTTGGTGAAATTAAATGAGTAATTAATAGATAGTTTTTTTTTATTCACCGTTTTTCAAATTCCAAATGTAGTTTTATATTTTTTATTATTACAATTTATAACAAAATTTTATTAAAAGCTCACATATCGATCAACAGTAAAAAAAGTGTTGATTTTAATTACTATAATATTTAAAAGTTGAAATAATATATAGAATTGAGGGCGAAATCATGTATAGTAGTATTAATTTGTGATGAAAATGAGTAAATATCCAAGTAATAGCTCAAGCGCAAGAAGTAGTTTTTTTAGTGGATCCAATTATTTGGGTTTAATGGTTATCAAATATTTGATCTTATTCACACATGACATGACATGGCTCGATGAAGAAGTAGCCAATCCCAATGTTATTATTGTGGCATTTTATAAAAACACAATTCAATCAAATTCAGAGGGAGAGAGAGAGATTGAACTTAAAATGCAGTAAGCAAAAGATGATAACCATGAATCAACAAAGCTCTAACAAGCAAACACATTCAATGTGAGGGGTGTGAGGGAACATGTCTACTGGCTGTAAGCTTCTTAGTCTGTAACATCCTTCTATACTTTGCTCCACCTGCAGAAAGATTGGAAAGGCTCAGCGAATGAACTAATTAAGGAGACGAGAGAAACTCTGATCAAATGGGATACACTTACCACACCATGACAGAAGTAATCAAGGTCGCGTGCACATGTGGCCGGATTGCATGATACATAAATAATGTGTGCAGCTTTGATCTTTAGCAAATATTTAATCAATTTAATGTGCATGCCTGGGCGGTTTGGATCTGCAGTTTTCAACACATCAAGCAGACTATGAATATATGAGCAACTCTTTGCAGTGCATTCTCATTTTAGTGGGAGACCAAATAATGAACATTATAATAATTGATGATAGTTAACTAATCTCTTGAATTGATGGTGTACTGATTGCTGCTTTAAACCTAGCTTCCATATGACAATGGATGATGAGGGGGTATAACCAAGGCAGATTAACATTTATGAAAGTAATGACATTTGTAACTACAGCAGATTAAAATTTGTAATTTGATTGTATAAAACAGAAAAAATTCAAGATATCATCTTCCTAGAGGGGCAGTGAAGGGATACTTCTAAAGTGCCCTACTATTTATGCTGCAAGTTCATGATGTAGTTATTTTTGTTTTAACTTTTTGAAAATTCTTCATCATACCTTATCTTTACCCTGTCATACTTCAAGGTTTGCTATATATTATACAATGAACATACCACCATAGTTTGAACCTTACCTTTTCTTTCAAATATGTTAGCTAATAACACAATGCGTCCAATAAGGAAATAACCTGTAATGATTATGTCAGGCTTAGGAAAATCGTTCCCAAAATTTTCACCAATTTTATTAAGGTCCCCTTGAACAAATGTGGCATTGCAGATGCCATTCAGCTTCGCATTGCGACGTGCATCTGAGATGGCTTGAGCAACTACTTCATACCCATAAACATGTCTTACCCTTACAAAATGGAAACAAGAAAATATAAGATTTGGACAACAGTAAATTTATAGTAGCTGAATAAACAGAAAGATATACCTTCTGGCCAGTGTAAGACCAATAGTTCCTGTACCACAAAATAAATCTAGAACAACTTCAGATCCATCTCCTCTGAGACAGGCACAATCTTCAATCAATTTATACAAAACCTCTGCCTGCACATTATAAAGTCCTTGCATTTACAGCCGAGGAGAGAGAAAAATATTGGAAATGTAAGCAAGCCATCATTGAACAGTAATATGGAAACAAAAATGGGAAGTGCCGTCAGTGTCCTTTTTGTTGCATACCTGGTGTGTATTTGTCTGGAAGAAAGAATTCGCTGAAATTTGAAATGTAAGTCCTCTTAAAGTCTCTGTTATAGTGGATTTCCCATATAGAGTGTACTCCTCCTCCCCAACAGATGTGTTACCAACAGAAGTATTTATATTGTTCATGATGCTTACCTACACATAGAAGTACAATAATTAAGTAAAAGAAAATAACTGGACTGCCTATTAACTGATTATCCAACGATGTCATGTATTCAGTGAGGAAATTACAAAATTTGGTATGTGTGAGCTAGGTTGACCAAGTGGGTAAGGTTTGTCAAACACGCATACAGAGTGTGACTTGTTGTCTTGTTTTCCGTAAGTTTGAGATCCATGTGTTGAGTGGCCATTCTACCTAAGATAAACCAGGAAAATAAAACCGCAAAGGAGCTAGAACATCTCTTAGATGGTCAGATAAGCTAAAAAAAATTAAGGTTTTATAACAGATCAAGAACTTGAACAATCAGTTGAATACACTAATAAATTGCTTAATTATATGCAAATCATATGAAACCTGAGAGATAGAAGAAACCTCCATGGCCTCCACTGAGTGAAACTTACAACTTGTAAAAATAACCTTGTTTTGGCCTTAACAAGTCCAGACAGTAGTTAAACCGATCAATACAAAAACTTCATTCATATAGTCGACAGTGGCTCATTTATATGTACAAGTACTTTTTTATAGGCATATATACGCTAACGCAAGTACATATAAGCTTTCGAAAAAGATGAAACGTAAACAAAGTAAAATAACTCAGCGTATAGGCTTGCATATGGGTCCAGCCCTATTGTTGGCTTGTTGCTCACTGATTGATTGCCCAGAGATGCAAGAAGTTTGGAGACATATAAATCAATCGACTCTAGTACTGAAGGAATCATTTGTTTCCTTTCTTTTTTGGTGTAAAGTCATCTGAAGTAAAAATTGCTAGCATTAAACCATCCATTTCTTCTACCACTCAACTAAAACTTGAACCATTTAATATTTTAAGAGGTTACAGTAAAAGTTTAGCAAGATGATCACAATTACAACTTGGAAAGTTTCATAAGGTCACAACAACCACTTGGAAAGTTTTACAGCTAATAAACAGTGAAATAGATAGTTCGAAAATTGTCCAAGTTAAGCAATAGAAGCATATAAAATCTTAAATTTAATAGCCTACCACTGCAGGTATAGAATCAATTTTCTCAACAAGAGGCTTCAAGGGCTCCGGCTCATAAGATGAAGTTACAAAATTAACCATAAGCTCAGGGAGACCGGTCTCAACATCGCTGAATCAGAAACAAAAAAAGGGTTGAACTTTATTGACAACATATGATCATTTAACTTCAGGAACTTGGAGAACAGAACAGGGTTTATAACAACGATAAAATAAAGAATAATAGCACAGAAAATCATACTATCCCTATCCCAATCCCAAATTAGATGTGCTCGTCTGGCCAGCACAAAGTTTTAGCAAAAGTGCTTTACTTTTTCTTACAACCACTGGATAGAGAGATAACAATCATTGGACAGAGAGATGAATGGGTAAGATAGAGTGAGCTTACTTATTTTGGGATATCTAAAAAAATAGGAGCTCAATTAAATTGGGACAGAAAATGATATAATAGGCACTTAGAGATCAAAGGGCTAAAAATGCATGGAGTCCATCCATGAGGACAATATATATAGGACATAAATGATTAGTTTTAAAAAATATACATAACAAAGATAAAATATATATAGACACACACAAAAAAATTCATTAGAATGCTTCTCATGTCATTCTGAGTACTAGTGATAATCTCTGTAAATAAGAAGCAAATAAACAAAAACCTTCTTTGTCTAGATCAATATTTCAAGAGTAAATAGTTTAATTAAAGAAACTATAACACATCCTCCAATACTGAATGTCTATCTGTCCGTCATGCTAGTTAGGGAAAGCCAAGTGAAGAAAATGAAGAAAAAGAAGAGATGTTCATGTGATACACTAGCATGCACAAGTATACATTTTACATGCAGTTATATGTCTGAAACCTATCACAAGGAAAATCGCTAATAAGGAAGCCAAATATTGTTGAACAAGAACAGATAGAATGTGAATACCTGCCAGTTCTTAGCATCAGATGCTTCAGAAATCCAGCATGAGAGCGGCAATTGTATGGAGAAAGGCTTAATTGTGGATCCCTCCAACAATCTTGAATAGCTGCAAGAACCTATTAATCAGAAATACTATTTAAACGGTAAGAACATAGCAAATACACCTTAACCAGTATCCATTGTAAAATTAAAGAGAACTTGAATGAAATATGCACATTTAAAGAGAATACCATTTAAAAGTACACAATAGATCAATTAACAGCAATTACTTTTTGTATCAAAGACAAATGTAGCAGCTCTTGATATTCATCATTTCATCTAAATCATCTTTGCTACAACTAGAATTTGTCATCTAGTTGTAATAATTCTCCACTAGAAGCTACAAGTAATCCTTGTTAATATTTGATCAACTTCAACATACTTGGGTAGACAACATGAATTCATGATTACATAATATAATGTGTATATGGTTGAATATCTACATTTCTATACAGACTACATTAGAGCATCCAATGAATCAGAAAATGATTCTATATTTTCATCAATTTATTGTTATCATTACTTATTTGAAGTTGAAATCTTGACCAGCAAACAACTCTGTTTAACTGACTGAACTCAATAATGGCTACAACCACATGACATTGCTCAGTTCCTAACATCAACTTCCGGTTGTTTTTCTTTGTGGCCAAAATGAGTAAGCATGACCATAAATAATAAAATTTAGTGCATCACGAGTAACTTGCATGGCTTGCTTAGTTGTTTTACTTTATAAATATTAGTAATATTTTGTGCCATAAGTTTAATAAAGAAAAATGATTGCCGTATGTGAAGCACTAGTAAGCGTCTTAAGAAATAAACTTAAAAAAATAAAAGCAGCAATCATTTACCAATAAAATAACTTATTAAAATAAAATGTTTAAGGGTACGCTAGAGCCTTATCATATGCTTCACCAGATAAGTATGACAATCAGGTCACCCAAAAGCAAAATTTTCCTTTAACTAGAACACACTGTCAATAGCATTTTTATAAAAATTTCAATATTGTTGGCTTCTCATATGAGTTATTGCACAGCATAGGAAGCCCTTTTCCGATCCAAAGGGCACTAAAAGTTGAATCTCAGAGATTTTAGTGAGACAGGATCAGCAACATCAAATGAAAATTCGGCAACAGCCAGTAGAAATCTGTCTTTGAAATGTTCAGATAACAAGAAGCATACCTTATTGGCTGGCTCACTTTGTAATAAGCAATTGTTTACATTAAGAACCTTATCAAAAAATCCAGGAGCATGCAGTCCCAAAGCATAGCTATCACAGTTGTCACATTCTTCTTGCAACAGTTCTTTAGGCACCCACTTCTTAGGGCCAAACGAGAACTCCATCTGCATAATCCTTGCAAACGTTAATAACCCACTCTTCCTTTTTTTACGTATATAATACTTATATACCGTAAGTGTTGGTTTGAAGTAATTATAAGACAACAAGAGGAAATATTATCACACAACTACTGTTTTAGGCATATGTGAGTCTGGATAAATCTCAAAAATAAAACAGAAGCAGTTCTAACTCAAGATCAAGTTCAAGATCAAGCATTGACTTTATAGTTACAGAGCAACATCCCAGTGCTTTCAATATCCACTCAATGACTTAGTGATCTATCTATGTACATATATAATGTGCTCCCCAACTGAAGAGGTCATTTTATGAAGAGAAATTTATGCACTTCTTCGAACATAAAAAGAATGAAGGTGGAATGCGTTGGAACACCGGGTTAGATACGAGGAATCTGAATAATAATCATTTGGAACTTAATGCCATATCCACTAGTGAACATTGTGATGATAATGAACATAACAGCGGAAAAGGCCATACCCCACTCTTCTGGAGTAGTCTTAATATCAAATATCCCTTCCCGTTTCTTAGGATATTACACTTTTCTAATTTAGATTTTGAATTTCCGTGATCATCTTTAGACCTGTCATTGAATGCAGGTTAGCGGTATTGTGTTATTAAGCTCAAACACTTTACATGGGTTACTTCCAATCCAAAAGTTAAAGAAATTATGTTTATTCGCACTTGAATATTTAGACAATAGTTCTAAACAAGTGTGTGACTGTGCAGAAGAATGAAAGACTAGCATTTGATATCATAAAATTCATTTAGCTCACAATCAATGAAGATCCAACCCACGGAAGAACCAGAAGCAAAATCCAACCAACTTGAATTCCTTACTAACCTTGTTTCTATAGTGAAACTGGATGTCACAGGCAACAATGGGCTTCATGACACTTTGCAGTTCTTTATCAGAAAACTTCCCAACATGTACCACTAACTCACGAACTTGTTGTTCCTTGGCTCTGACCTGAGCTTCATACAGTAGGTTCTGCGTTTTACAGCCTCCACAATACAAAGCATATTCACATGGGGCTTCCACAAAGTCCCAGTGAGGAGAGAGTGTCTTTAATTTAGTCACCTGCACTTCTCACGAACCAATTGAGATTATATATATAATTTTATAAAAAAAACTATGAATTGCATCAAATATTAAAAACGAACATTTTAGGAACAAAATTTTCAAAGCACTGCAATTTAAAAGAAGAAAATGAACGAAAAATAGCCCACCTCGGCGTAATTGTCCTTTTTGCGGGTCACGCGGCCAATGAAGCGTTCACCGGGGAGAGCGCGATCGCACATGAGGACGAAACCAGTGTCGGCGACTTTGCAAACGCCTTTCCCTTTGAAGGCTAGGGATTCGCATTCCAGTTCCAATGTCTGCCCCCGTTTTGGGAAAAAGGACTTCGTTTTGGTGTTGTTATTGCTAGGTTTGGTTGCGGTTGTGTTCGACTGAGTTTCTTCTGAACATTCAATTGGGGCTTCAGATGGAAGAGAATCGAATACTACAGCAGAAGAATAAAAAGAGTGTGACGGTATAGTTGTACGGAACTTTTGAAGCCATGGACGGCGATAGTTTAGTCGTCGAAGGCCGAAGCTTGGCATCATGGCCGTCGCCATTTCTGGTGTCTACTACTGCAACTGCGGAATCGGCGGCAAATTTAGGATTCGCGAGTTTATTTTCGTTGAGGATATAGGATGTTTTCGTAATTTTAAACCTAATTCAGGATAGAGTGCCACCTTCTTTTTTCCCCGTCTAATCACACTACAAATTTCAAAGTGTATTTTATTTTTTTGAACAAAGTGTATTTTAATTTTTTGTCTTCTTATTATTATTATGGTTAATTTAGTTTTTTATTGTTCACTTCCATTAATTTGACTAGGGTACATGTGTCCAGCGTGAATATTTAATTGAAATTTGATGTTAGTGGGACTGTGTTGAAAACTTTTTTACTTTTTATTTCCAATAATAAGTTTGATAACTTATTCATTGTGTGTAAACGTTAAAGTTTAATCATTTCATAATTAGTTGGTGGGGGATTTGTGGACGATTTGTTCTTTTACTTTATGTATAAATTATACACACACAAAAATTATTCAAAATAACATGAATATAATGTTTAATTATTTGGAAGACTTATTTACCAAATGAGTTGGTTATTATAATATATTAAATTTATCTAATAAAATATAATTAATTTTAAATTTCTCGCTCATTATAATAAATTATCTGGACCGTCCAAAATTTAGAATAAATTTTACCATTTATGTAGTGTCGGAGGCACATAACACAACTAATAATTATACATTGTATGTCATATATCATTCGCCTCCAAAGTTGGACTTCTCTTGAAAAATACTCCAAGGTCTTTTCATTTATTTATCTCCTATCAATACTTATATATAAATGCATCACAGTCTATCCTTTAAAATCAATTTCAAATCAATTACATAATTGGGTGAGTCAACTCACTCAATTTAAAATTAATTAGGAGTTAACTCGCTAATTGAAATCGAGCCTTATCCACAAAACCGTTCCTCTCTTCCTCTTCCTCTTCCTCTTCCTCTTCCTCACTCTCACCCTCACTCTCACCCTCACTACCCTTACCCCTATTTCACTTCCATATACCTGTTCCAATTAGGGCCAATAACAGCTCACGAATAATTCAACCAACGTTCTACATCAAAATCCTCTGAAAGACGGGTCAAATTTGTTCTTCTTCTCTCAATTTCAGCTTTAGAGAAACCCAAAAAAGGATCCGGTGATTAGCTTCAAGTCATTTATGCATCAACTTTCTCTATCATCCGGATCGTGTCTAAACAGGGCTGCACCCAATTTTCCTCCTCCATAGATACAAACAAGGTTGTTTTTTCTTCCTCTTCTTCCCTCATCTCACTGATTTTCAATATTCCCAACTCGATTTGGTGGTCAGATTCGTGGATTTTCGTCGGAAGGGTATATTGATGGAAAGAATGACCGGCGGCTCGACGATTGCTGTAAGACCCCGAATTTTATGAAATAAAAGTATTCAATTTTTCTATTCAGTAAATGGTTAAATTAATTAAAGTTAAAGTTAAGGGTGATATATGAATTTTTTTTTCAAAATACGCAAGTGGTTATAAAGTATTCATTATTGTCGGGGAATATTCGTTTGGTCGTGAAATATTCTTTCTGTCGGGGAATATTAAATGCGACGGTAGCGACCATTCAGGGCCCTATAATGTAATAACCGTCGGATGAAGAAAACGACAAAATTAAGTTTTTATAAATAACTACAGTAATCGTTCTCAATTAACACTCGTTGGAATACCCGGTGGTTAACATATACAAGAATACGCTGCGTTGTTTACATTAAAGACACGATTTTACACAAAGATTTTTGAATTATTGATCCTTACATGTTAAGGCATTACTCAATAATTATTTAAAGTAATTATCGCTCAATATTTTATTTTATTGATTCAATAATTGTGCGTTGATATTTTATATTATTGTTGTTTCAATAATTATCAACGCACAAGATTTTCCATTATCGGATCAATAATTCATATTATTTGGAATAATATTATTAGATAACATTATTGGCAATGTCTAGAAAGTTCATCAAGGAGAGGTTTGGTCACCTAATGCGCACCAAGAAGGAGAAATCCTTATCGGAAAGCCCCATCTTTCCGGGAACAACCTGGTCATTATAATTGTAATTCGTAATATTATTTGTGAATAATTAATTATTGATTTATATGATAAGGAAATATTTATTTGATGTGGATATAAATGATGGGTTTATTTATGTGGTTATAAATGAAGGAGTTAATGTTGAGGTGTTTTATCGGTAGATTTTGTCGATTGGTGGTATTAAAAGATCAAATCGGTGTTATTACAGCTTTATTGTGTGAGTTATAATATTTAATCCGACCGTTGGATCGTTGTAATTTTTGGATATGTTATACATATATAAGTTGAGTATATGTCCACAAATTTTGAACCGTTAAAAATGAGCGTATAATTTGTTATGAATTTTAGGAGGTGACTGATTCGGAAATTAGGTTATAAATGATTTTGGTGGAAAATTCTAAAATTGGTGGGCCCCACTTTTGGTTGGTGAAGAAATGTGCTGAATTTTATTTCAAATGTGGTGGGTGAGAATAGAAGAGTAAAGCCATCGAAGTTCGGTCAAGTCAAGTCTGCTAAAATTTTCCTATAAATAGAGGGCTAAGTTAGAATTGAAAATCACACCAGAAACATATGCTTTCTCTCTTTCTCTCTCTAGATTATTGAGTGTATTTTATGAGTATTTAGATACTTGGTGAGTTGATATTCATCGATTGCAAGTTTCCTTGTTGTCAATATATCCGATATCCAAATGTAAGTCTCGCTTTTTTTGAGGTAAGGGATAGTAAGGGATTTTAAAGGATTGTAAGGAATGTTATTTTCTTCATAATGATGTTATTCTTTCAATATCATTATACTTCAATATTGGTATGGATTTTATTGTAGAATTTCTACCTTTTTGTGTCTGGGGTTCTTATTCACGATATGTAGTACTATTCACGATATCTGAGATTATTCACGTATCAAGACTATTTATGTATGTGGTACTATTTATGTATATGACATTATTTACGTATACGGTACTATGTACAAATACGGAGTACTATTTATGAGTTACTATTCACGAGTTACTATTCATGGGTTACTTCACGAGTTACTATTCACGCATTACTATTCACGGATACTATTCACAATAAAATTGGTTTCTTTTTCTGACCAAATTATCGTTGATTTATGAATCTTACTCTTGAAATTAAATCCATGTTTTGATGTTATTGTTTTCATATATAACATTTTTATAATCTTGATGAAGAAATTTGTCTTTGACTTGAGTGTAAAGATGGGTAGATTATTGGTATGATCATGACTATGGGTTCTCTTTTGCCAGAGAAGGCAAAGATGAATTGTGACTAGTATGATCATGACCATTGAATTTACAATTGAATATTTTTAGCTTAAGTGCAAAGGTGAATTGATCAACATGATTATAATTATGGTTTATATAGATTTTGAAATGATTATATATTTCTTTGAGATATGAATATCTTTGGCCCGTAGTGCAAAGATGACTGTTATTGAATATCTTTGGCTCAGAAAGTGCAAAGATGAGCTGTTGATTGAATATCTTTGGCCCGTAGTGAAAAGATGAATTTATTAGTATGATTATGAAGCAGAACTGTGATTTGGTATAACCATGATCTTTGATGTTTTCGTAAAGACAAGTGATGAAAATTATCTTCGTCTTGGATGCGAAGAGAATTTAGAATTACAATTATGATTATGAGTTATTCATATAATTGTGGAAAGGAACTGTTGATTAATGTTACAGCGATAAAACATTGTTGGTGGACTTTTAATGTGGAGAAGATAATAAACTTTATGGTCTATTTGACTCTTCTAATGGATTGTTCGTTCCGCTGCAACTATGGTTGAAAAGTTTTATCATCTACCACATGTTTTAAATCTATGATTTACTACTGATAAAGGCTATTGATAATTTAATTATCTTTAGTCATGATATTCTTTACTGGGTTAGTTGTGCTCACTTTTTTGCTTCACAATTCCTTTCAGGTAATAAGAGTGTAGCTGGGTCGAGCGGGGGTAACAAGGGAATAGAACGGTGGTCTCTAGCTGTGAAGTTCTCCCTAAACAGTTTTTGACTATACCTTTATGTAAGGTGTCATTGTGACGTGCTATCCAAGGTTGGGATGAGAGTCACAGTTGGTATATATTTGTATCCAAACTCACAGCATACGTGTTGTTGTATTTTGTTCGACAATTGTTGTAATAAAGTTTTAGTTGTTTTCTGTACCATGTATTTGGCGACTCAGAATAGGTTGGATGGATTGGACCTATTTTGGGGTCGTCACAATTGCATTCGTTATTGCATTGTTGCTGGGAAAAAGGCCCTCGAAGATACTGATCTTGGCGGAGATAAGCGCTCGAAGGTTGTACTTTTATTGAATTTGTTTGTTTTTGCTATTTAATTCAATAAATTGGGTTTGTGAGTTATGCATTTTCTGCTCAAATTTTAGATGTAAAGGTTATTTCTTTACTCATTAGTGGTGGAATTGGACATGCAGGACAACATTATTATATAATTCGATTGGTTGAAAGTTTGATTTTGGATCTTATTATATTGCGAAGAAACATATGTAGTGACTTGGATTTGTATTTGTTATTGATTTGGGTATCTTACATTTTGTAAGTATTTTTTATCTTAATAGTAGGCGTAAACTACCCGGTGAAAAATCCCAATTTGAATACGCCATTAAATTGATTCAATGGTACTAATTCCATCTCTTATGGTTTGATTTGCACTTATTACATCCAAAGGCATTGAGTTGGCTATCGAGATAGAGAATATCAAAATGGAGCAAAACAAAATGATGTCAATGCCTTCCATTGATCTGCTCATTGAGTCGCTTCCATGCCAATTATGTAATTCGGACTTTTTTTTGTATGGGTTTTCTTAAGGACTTTTGACTTAATTGGAAGGAAGAAGATGCATTTCTTGACTCTTTGAGGGGGCATGACAAATGACCATTAAAGACTTGATCGAAAAATGGAGGTCTGCCTCAACCCATATTAATTGCACACCATTATTAGTATGCATCCTATTTTCTACATTATCAATCCAGTCATGAGATCATTAATTGCAAAAATTGTGTATACCTTAAACTCTGGAACAGAATGTTGTATTTTTCATATAGAAATATTTTCTTTTTACAAGTTGATATTTTCATTTGTTT
This sequence comes from Panax ginseng, assembly GCA_020205605.1. NCBI lineage: Eukaryota > Viridiplantae > Streptophyta > Magnoliopsida > Apiales > Araliaceae > Panax > Panax ginseng. The sequence continues at coordinate 1,330,436 of CM035148.1, forward strand.
GGGGGTTAAAAAGCGTCAACATTTTCTTAAGAACATTGTTGATAAAAAGATGTTTGGCTATCTTACATTTTTGTAAGTATTTGCTATCTTCAACAAATAGGACGAGATCGAGATCAAAAGGGAAAGCTTGGAATGGAAAAAGCGGAATGTAATTGATATGATCATATTAAATGGAGAGGGTTTTGGTAGGATTTATGATTTCGAGATGACAATGGAAGAAGTTGCAGATTCTACTACTGTTTGTGCAATAATCCTTTGTCCCAATGGCTTCGGAGTCTTTATCCTCGAGTACCTTTTATGTTCCTTCTTGCGAATGAGAATGTGAAAAATCTCGCATTTTGAAAGATAAATGGCTTTTCTTCCTTCCTAAAGACGTAGAATTTTTCTAAATTTGGCTAGATTATTTAGATTCCAGATTTTCTCTCTTTAATGTAGCATCAATATGTCGTATGGATTTCAAATATTGGGTTGTTTTTCATATATTGTTCTGTACCTGGTGACTACTCATTATCAAAAGTGACTGGAGTCGCAAGGTTTTAAATTTTTGCTTCTGTCTTGGTAATTATTATTATGTAATTTACTTTTTATGATATTGTTTTCTATTTTAGGGTTTCGTTTGAAGTGTTCATAAAAAAATTTCTCTTTGAATTTTCCTTCCTTCTATAACCTTTATGGTACTGGATATAGTATATATCCCTTCTATTGCTCTTTGTTTTGATTATATTTTGTCCTATTTATGTCACAAATCTGTCCCTTAGGTGATAATGGAAGCAAGGTATGAATCTGTCTCTTTGAATTTGGAGGATTGTTAACCCTATTTACTTAAGCATCTAAAAAATGCTTGCTCTGTCTTAAATCTTTTTTCTATATTTTTAGAGTTTCTATTATTGCAAAATTTCTTTGTTATGATAAGTTAAAATTTGAATGGAACTTAGTAATCAGTTTGTGTTCTTGCAGATTATTTATTGTGGACGAATTCTTAAGTTAAGAGTTCGTGGAACTTAGAGAGATCTAAAAGAAGATACTTCATTCGAGGAGGTTTGTATTGTGGTTCAAGGTGTAATCAGACGTTTTAATGGATCTCACATTCGTGTATATACTCTCAACATACAAAATATTTTTCATAGAAATATCTTTTAGCAATCATTTCTTGGAGTTGCATGTGTACATGTTGTAACAAATATGTTGACGCTTGACCGGTTATGATTAATTTAATTTTGGGCATACATTCTTATTTCTTTACTTTGTTTTTCTGCCAATAATAGTTATCTTTTGTCATGCTCTGTGTATAGAGTGAGGCCTTTAGATTTCTGGCATATGATTGCCTTTTGTTCTTCTATGCTCTATATAGTGCGCGTCTAATTGGGTTCGGCCCCTTTTTGGCTCTCTTAATGAATGATTTACCTATGATTTTTTTAATATTCATTGTTTTTGGCATATTTATCATTACTTTTGAAACTCTTAACCTTAAAGCTCTTAATTAGAGACTTCAAAATCTGTGAGTGTTTTTGTTTATTTCTCACTTATTTTAAAAAAATTAACTTGGATCTATAATTTGCATATAAACGAATCTGTTCATATGTATCTTTATGATTTTGAGATTGATTTGAGAAATTATTGATATGCCAACGATATATGTACATACAAAGTTTCTTTCTGTCATTATGATAAAGATTGTTGGGTCCTTGGGCCCCAAGTCTCGATATGTTGATGTTATATCCGGTTGCCTCAAAGCTGAAATGTCAGGTATCATGTTTATTCTCTATTAAATTGTTTAAAATTGTATTCTAAATTGTATATGGTTAGATGAATTGGTATTGAGTTGAATTGGAAGGAGAAGGTTCTTTATTTTTCTTTTTGATATGAAATATGGACCCTTTTTTTTCTTCATCTCATTTAATGGTTTTTAGGTTCGTGTTTTGGCAATGGCAAGATTTGATTTTTCGTGGGGAGACCCTGAATATCACCAAGAGACTCTAGAAAATTGAAGCTTCTTTGTCAGAGAGCACCAAGAAACTCTGTATTGTATGTATTAATATTTGTTACTTCCTCTTTACCTTTCTTTTCTTTTTAGATATCAAGGAGATTTGATGACTCATTTTCCTTATTACCGTTAAACTCCAATTACAAATTTGGTTTTCTTACACCTTTCTAACAAGACATAACTGTAAGACCCCAACTTTTTAATGAATAAAATCGAATTTCCTCTATTTATTATTGTGAATAATAAGGTATTAATTTGATATAATACTTTGGTTATGGGTGAAATGTGAAAATTTTGCAAAATAAGCAAGTGGTTATAAAATATTCAATTGTCGGGGAATATTCGTTTGGTCATGGAATATTCTTTCTCGGTTTCGAAATAAATATTTACTCGCCAAGAACCATTTGTGGGCCCCATAACGGATAATCGTTGGATGAAGAAAGCGATAAAATTGAATTACAGTAGAATATATCAATTAAGATCGTTGAATATCCGGTGGTTAAAATACAAGATGTCTGGCGTGGTTACAAAGAAGACATTACGGTATTGCGATAAAGATTGTTGAATTATTGATCCTTACATGTAAGAAGGTACTACTCAATAATTATCACAGTGAATTCTTTATCGCTCAATATTTTATTTTATTGATTCAATAATTTTTGCGTTGATATTTTATATTATTGTTGTTCAATAATTGTCACGCGACAAGATCTCCATTATCGATCAATAATTCATATTATTTGAATAATATTATTAGATAACATTATTGTCAATGTCTAGAAAGTTACACAAGGAGAGGTTTGGTCACCTAATCAAGGCGCCAAGAAGTGAGAAATCCTTATCGTAAAGCCCCTCTTTCCCAGGAGCGACTGGTTGTCATAAATGTGATTCGTAATATTATTTGTGAATAATTAATTATTGATTCATATGATAAGAAAATATTTATTTTATGTGGATATAAATGATGGATTTATTTATGTGGTTATTAATGAAGGAATTAATCTTCGAGTTGTTTTATCAAGATTTTTGCCGGATTGAAAGTATTTAAAAAATCATCCGTTTGTGGATTTCGGGTATTTTTCTGTTTGGAATTTGGAAAAACTCAAAGCTACAAAGTTGTAGAGAATTCAATTTCGTGTGAAATGGACATAAAATTCGTATTTTTCTAATAAACGGACTATTTTCTATGAATTATTAAAGTTTCTGATTATTGTTTAAATGATAAAACATTTTGGAAAATTCTAGAATTGGTTGGTGAGAAATGTGCTCAATTGAATTTCAAATGTGGTGGGTGGCAATAGTAAGTAAAGCCATCAAGTTGCGAGTTAGTCTTTTCATGGGCGTTCTAAGCATTTTCCTATAAATAGGGTGCTTAGTTAGAATTGAAAATCACACCAGAATTCATAAGTTTTCCTATTCTTGTGAGTATTTTGATACTTTGAGTGTTGCTATACGGTGCAAGTTCCTTTAGCACTATATCCAGTATTCCAGCCAGAAGTATTATCTTTTTGAGGTAAAGGGTGTTATATTCTTCTTAAAATGATATTTTCTTCAATATCATTATACCGAAATGTTGGTATGAATTTTTTATCAAATTTGGAACTTTTTGTGTAGGGGTTACTATTCACGTATACGGTACTATTCACGTATATGGCACTATTCACCAAAAAATATAATTTTCTTCTTTTTGTCCAAGTTGTCTATTATGGTTACTATCTTTGATTGTATCCATGTTTTGATCTTTATTTTGAATTCTGTTTCACAATTGGTTATTATGAAGTATTTTTTAACTTGGATAAACTGTAATACGAATCCCTAATATTTGATCTTTTGTCTCACTGGATTCGTTTTCTTTAAGATATTTTTCATCATCCTCAATCCTAAATGATGATATTATTGAATATCTTTGGCTCAGTAGTGCAAAGATGAATGATTAATCGATGAATATCTTTGGCCCAGTAGTGCAAAGATGAATGATTAATCGATGAATATCTTTGGCACAGTAGGCAAAGATGAATGATGACTTAATGAATATCTTTGGTCCGTAGTGCAAAAGATGAAGCAGTGTGTTGAGATGAACATGACTAACGGTGGTGATACAAATGAATATCTTTTATTCAGAGTAGTGCAAATATGAATATTTGATTCAAGATGTATATTGATTGATGTTACAGGGATAAAATATTGATGATGAACTTTTAAATCTTAGAAGATAGTAGAATTCTTTCTCTACTTGACTCTTCTAATGGATTGCTTATTCCGCTGCAGTTGTTGATCTAAAACTTGTTGTCTATTATATTTTATCAGATTTTTCCCTGTTGAAGACTAATGATAATTTGTTGTATATTATCTTAGTCATAATATTTTCTTACTGGGCTAGTTGAGCTCACCCTTTCTTTCACTGTTCTCTTCAGGAAATGAGAATATAGCTGGGACTAGTCGGGGAATGGATTGATGGTCCAGATGGTTGCATTAGTAGTCCTCACTATTCTGTGAAATAGCGTATCAATAATTGTAATGAGTTCCCTTTTGAGTTTTTATACTGTCTATTAGACAATAGTTGTATTTAAACTCACAGTATATGTGTTGTCGTATTTTGCACGACAATTGTATTCATTGAAGTTGTATTTGTTTTTTTTTGTACCATGTATTTGGCGATTTCAGAATGGGTTGGATGGAATGGACCTATTTTGGGGTCGCCATCGCGGTTGGTATCAAAGCTTAGGATATGATCATTTGGCCGAGGTGTGAGACAAGAACTAGGAGGGGGAGACGGGGAATTCCTTCGCTAGTATGACCTTCCTAAGTTTATTTGATATTTAATTGGTCGGTCAGAGTATAGGGATAATATGTGATATGTCAATTAACCATTATTTTGTGGCAGCGTTTGAAAATGGCATCCAAAAATGTTGTGATAAGCACTGAAGCACATGAGACCGTTGAGTCACCAACGATCAATACCCAGGATAAGGTGCAACAAGAAGACAATAATCCTCAGGTAAACAATAACACCGATGAAATAATGAACGATGGGATGTTCAGAGGCTTTATGCAATTCATGCAACATCAGACGAGAGGACCTCCTGTTCAAAATACAGGTGGAAACACTGGCAACTCTCGGATAGTCACCACTAAGAAGTTCAAGGAGCTGGGACCACCGGAGTTTTTGGGAAAGCCAGAACCACTTACGGCAGAGACGTGGATAAAGTATATCACCAAGATATTTGATGTCTTGGGATGTTCCGAGGAGCAAAAGGTTCCCTTTGCCACCTTTATGTTGCGAGGAGAGGCTGATTACTGGTGGAAATCGGTAAAGCGTACTCAACCCGCCTTGACCGAAGATGTCTTGGGAGAAGTTCCAAGAATTGTTCAATGACAAGTACTTTCCGAAAGTATTTCACATGAAGGAGGTTGAGTTCATCAAGGTGGAGCAAAACAATATGAACGTGTCGCGAAGACGAAGCTAAGTTTCATGAGTTATCCCGATTGCATCCCATTTGGTTGATAATGAAAAACGAATGACACGAATGTTTCGCGAGGTTTGAACCCGAAATACGCCAATACCTCATTTCTCACAAACTTTGTTTATATTCGGATGTTGTGAATAGGGCTCGATTAGTGGAAGCGCGATAATGAGCCCACCCAATAGCCGAAGGATAACGAAAGCAACAACACGATAATAATCGTACCGGTGACAACGGTCATCGGAACAATGATAACCATCGTGGAAGAAATTATCATGCCAGAAATGGTAACCACTTTGGTGGTAATCATGGCCAAGATAATAAAAGAAATGATTCAAGTTGAAATTTCAAGAAGATAAGATTTAACGATGACGGAAAGACGTCAGCAACAGCACCAGCACCAGCAACAAATTTTAGGGTAGGAGAACGACCGTCAGTTAGATGCTACAGATGCGGAGATGAGGGACATATAAGTCCAAACTGTTCACAGCTTTCCAAGATATGTTTTAGTTGTGAAAAAGACGGTCACATAGCTCAATTTTGTCCTGTAGCGAAATCAAGTCCAGTTGGGACGGTGGCACCAAAGGTGGATACGGACAAAACAAAGTCGGTGATTTCAGGAAGAGCTTTTTTTGTGACTTTCGAAGAAGCGAAGAACTTAACGAAGTTAAGACTTGGGTTAGTTAATTATAAATTCTTGTGAAGTCTATACCTTATTATATATCTAGGATTCTACCCATTATTTTATCTCTCTTGCTCACAGCCAATCGATATAAGACCCCAAATTATTAATAAATAAAAATTTAATTTCTCTAATTATTATTTTGAAATAATAAGGGGTTGATTTGATTAATGTGGTTAGTTATGGGTAAAATGCGCAAACATTTTAAATAAGCAAGTGGTTATAAAATATTCATTGTTGTTAGGGAATATTCGTTTGGTCGTGGAATATTCTTACCGTTTGGGAATATTAAATACGATTTGCCCACAATTTTTGTGTGGGCCCATGTGGAAAGCGATTGGATGAAGAAAACGACAAGTATAAGTTGTTTATAAATATCTGCAGTATGATCATTATCAAGTATTATCTTGTTGGAATACCCGTTGGTTAAAACACACGAATATGCTGGCGTTGTTGTCTGATGGCGCGCAGATTGCACCAATTGTTGATTCTTACGTAAGAAGGCACTACTCAATAATGGTTACAGTAATTACTATTTAATATTTTATTTTATTGATTCAATAAATGCTACGTTGATATTTTATATTACTGTTATTCCAATAATTGTCACTACACAGTATTTTCCATTATCGAAACAATAATTCATATTATCTGAATAATATTATTAGATAACATTATTGGCAATGTCTAGAAAGTTACATTTAATGAGAAGTTTGGTCACCTAATCATTGCTTGCCAAGAAGTGAGAAATTCTTATTCGAAAGCCCCCTCTTTCTGAGGGAACTACCGTTTCAAAGATCTTTGTGATTCTGTAATATTATTTGTGAATAATTAATTATTGATTTATATGATGAGAAAATATTGATTTTATGTGTGAAACCCCAAATTTTATGAATAAAGAATTAATTTTCTCGAAATAATTTTTTTTATATTATGGTGTGAATTTGAGATAATGTTATATAGTTGTAGGTAATATTTATAAATTTTTCAAAGTATGAGTTGTCATATTATATTCGATTGGTTGGGGAATATTCATTTTAAAAACAGGAAATATTAACGATTTAATAACAATTATCGGTGGACCCCATAATGTAATTCATTGTCGGATTAAGAAAACGACAAAAAATATTTTATTGGAAATAACGGCGGAAGTTTCTACCGTTGATCTTGTTGAACTACTTCTAAGTAGTAAAAAAAAAGAATGTCTGGCGTTGTTGCAGACAAGTAATACACGATATTGATTATTGATATTTATGTGAGAAGTCACCCGCTTTTGTTCAATTATTGCTACAAAGTCACGTGACAAGTATCTCACATTATTCGATTCAATTATTGTTGATTTAGAAGTTTTGTTTTATTAAGTAATAAAATAGAAATAGCTTTTTATATAAAATGAGAATACTTTATTAAAGTTATTCTATAAATAGAATATATTATATTTTATTATGTATAGTATTTGCATAAGTCTTCAGATAGTGTTTGATAGTAAAAATCTTTTTATATAAAATAGAATATATTATATTTTATTTAAAAGATTTTGCTTTAAATATGGACCGTCAGATTAAAGTAAATCAACTGGATCGTTCATGGATTAGTTCTTATGCATTCCATTTTCCTATAAATAAGCTCATTCCTTCATTATTTTCATTTAATTCAATTGAACTCTATAGAGAGAGACTATAGAGAGAGAAGAAAAGTTTTTCGCTACTTCACTACTCTTATATCAAGTATTATTTTATGGTAAGGGATATTATTCTTTTGTATTCAAGAAGAGAACTTCATTATTCCATTTCTTTATTGTTTCTATTGGAATAACTCAGATACTGTGAGCTACCCTATACTTGGTGACATTCTTCTATTATTCATCTTTATTATTACGCCGGAATATCCTCGCATGCATGTTTATCTATACGGACTGGTTCCATTTTTTATTATTCCGCCTTTATTAGTGCTGTCGGAATATTCATGCATCTTTATCTATGGGACTGGTTCCATCATTTATTCTTCCAAGATTTATTATTCTCATTGGAACATCCCGCTTGTGTGAATTTCACGACCGTTCCGTTATTATTATTCTATGGAATAACAATTCATGCGCAAGCATCGCATGCATGGTGATATCTTTTGTTATTCCATTCTAGTATTATACTCGATTGATTAAAATTTTGACTTTATACTCCATGAAATTAGTGGAATATCCTTGATATTTGCGCTTCATCCAAAGATTTTTTACGGAAATATTCTTACGGCGTTCTTGAATTTTATTCTACAAAGAAGTATCATGTTGACAATTTGGGACGTTATTGGTTCCTGGACAAATTAATTCTTGAACTTGTTTAATTGAATTCTTATATCATTGTCATCATCCTCATGTTTATATTATGTTGAAAGTCATCTCGGCTCAGAAGTGCATAGATGGACTTGGTATGATTATGACAGAATTATTCGGTATAATCATGGACCGTAATGTTATAAATGAGCGTGGAAAAAGTCCTCATTGGCCCGTAGTGCATTGATGGGATGAGCTTTTGGTATGATTATGGCTATGGATTTCTTTGCCAAGAGGAGCAAAGATGAATTATTTTATGGCATGATCAGACCGTTGATGAAAACACGATTATCTTTGGCCAGAAAGTGCATGGATAATTCGTGGTCGTGATACTTAAAGAATATCCTTGGCCTATAGTGCGAGGATGATTTAATGATGTGGATTATTTATTGAAATTTGAGTCTCGCCGATAAAAGTGATGAAAAACTTTTAAATCATAAAAGATAGTATATTCTATTCTCTACTTGACTCTTTTAATGGATTGCTTTGTTTCACCGCAGTTAAACTTGATGTCTATTGTATTTTATCGGTTTAACATTGTTGGAGGCTAATGATAATTTATTCTCGCATTATCTTAGTCATAATATTTCATTGGGTTAGTTGAGCTCACCCTTTCTTCAACCGCTTTTCTTCGTGAAATGAGAATATAATTTGGGACGAGCCTCGGAGAAGGGAGTGATGGTCCAAAGGATAAGATTAGTAGTCCTCACTATTCTCGTGAAATAGTGTGATAATAATTGTAATGAGGACTCCTTTTGAGTTTGTATAATCTCTAGTAGATAATATTTGTATTCAAACTCACAGTTTATGTTTTGTCGTATTGTACACGACAGTGGTATTAGTAAGTTGTATTTGAATTCTGTACCATGTATCTGGCGACCCAAGATGGGTGATGTATACCTAATTTTGAGGGCATCACATTATGTGGATATAGATGGAGAAATTTTTTTAAAGTGACAATTGTTAAAAATTGATATGTTATCTTTTCTGATAAAATAATATTTTATTATATTATTATAATATAATAATGATGATATTTTTACAATGAATGTGGGATATATGAGTATATGTGGAGGAAGAGCATTTTTGTTGCATTAAATGATTAACACATGTTTTGTGTGTCGGTGGACCCCATTTCTTGACTGAAATTTGATTATAGCTTGTAAAATCGTTCGTATGTGGATTTCGGTCAATTTCTGTTTGGAATTTAGAAAAACTTTCTTCTACAAAGTTGTAGAGAATTGAATTTTCTATAAAAAGTCGCGAGATTAGAATTTTCTGACAAAAGGGCTATTTATTATGAATTATTGAAGTTCCGAAGTTCTAGAATAATTGATTTTTGAAAGTTTTAATTATTTATTTTATGAAAAAAGTTTTTTTTGCAATTTAGTGGGCTTAACATGTGATAAGAATGAGCTGATTTCAGTTGGTCTATGGTGGGCTTGACAATTTTATAACTATATTATTATTATATTAAATTTTCTGCTTTGGTGTTCTAAGCAATTTCCTATAAATAGGGTGTTTAGGTTAGAATTAAAAATCATACCAGAAACTGAAATCTTCTCTCTCTTTCTCTCCCTATATATCGAGCATATTTTTGTGAGTATTTTAGTACTTTGAGTATTGCTATACGGTGCAAGTTCTTTCAGCATTATATCTAGTATTCCAGTCAGAAGTACTATACTTTTGAGGTAAGGGATGTTATTTTATTCGAAAATGATATTATTTCTTCAATATCATTATGCCGAAATATTGGTTGGAAATTTTATCAAATTTGGAACTTTTTCGTATCGGGAGTTTCTATTCATGAGTTCTTATTCACGAAGTTACTATTCATGAGTTCTTATTCACGAAAGTACTTATTCATAAAAGCGTGATGATGTTTTTTTGTGAAATTTCTATCTTTTGAGGTCTGAGTTACTTATTCACGATACGATTAATTATTCACGATATCTGACTATTATTCACGAATCACGACCTTATTCACAAAAAATTAAATTTCCTTTTATGTGTCCAAAATTGTCTCATTATGATTCCTATCTTTGATTGGATCTATGTTTTTGGTCTTCATTCTTGAATTTTACTCCACACGGTTATTTATGAAGTATTTTTGAACTTGGATTGTTTAATGTACAAATCCTTAATATTTGTTCTTTTGTTTCATTTGGATTCGTTTTTCTTTAAAATATTTTTCATCATCCTGGGTCCTAAATGATGATATAATCTGAATATCTTTGGCCTGTAGTGCAAAGATGAATGATTTTATAATGAATATCTTTGGCTCGTAGTGCAAAGATGAACAGGTGTTTAAATGAACATGACCAACTGATGAATATCTTTGGCCCGTAGTGCAAAGATGAACAAGTTTTGAGATGAACATGACCAACTGATGAATATCTTTGGCCTGTAGTGCAAAGATGACTATTTGATTTAAGATATATATTGATTGATGTTACAGGGATAAAATATCAATGATGGACTTTTAAATTCATATATATAAGATAGTAGATTGCATTCTCTACTTAACTCTACTAATGAATTATTGTTTCCGCTGCAGTTGTTGATCTAAAACTTATTGTCTATTGTATTCTATCAGATTTTTTCCTATTGAAGACTAAGGATAATTTGTTGTACATTATCTTAGTCATAATATTCTTTACTGGGCTAGTTGAGCTCACCCTTTTCCTTTTTGTTCCATTTTTTCTTCTCGTGAGCGAGAATATAAGCGGGAACTAAGTCGGGGTGTGGAGTAATGGTTCAAGACAATTGTTTTAGTAGTCCTCACTATTTTGTAAAATAGTGTATCAATAATTGTAATGAGGACTTATTTGAGTGTGGATATTGTCAGAAGATAATATTTGTGTTTAAACTCACGATTTATGTGTGTTGTCGATTTTGCACGATAATTGTATTAATGTAGTTGTAGTTGTTTTTTTTGTACCATGTATTTGGCGACTCGAGAATGGGTGATGTATACCTATTTTGGGGCGCCACGGTTGGTATCGAGCTTAGGATATGATCTCTGGCGGAGATCGGGAATAGAATCAGATTTTAGGAGAGGCGAGTAAATCCTTCGCCAAGTGTGTCCTACCTAAGCTTATTTGTTGGTCGGTCATAATATAGGGGTATTATGTGATTTGTTAATTTGTTTAATTAACCCTTGTTTTATGGCAGTATTTGAGAATGACAACTGAGAACGTTAACAGTAGAGTGAATAAGATTGAAGCCTGCTGTCAAGAGCACCAAGAAACTCTGTATTGTATGTATTAATATTTGTTACTTCCTCTTTACCTTTCTTTTCTTTTTAGATATCAAGGAGATTTGATGACTCATTTTCCTTATTACCGTTAAACTCCAATTACAAATTTGGTTCTCTCACACCTTTCTAACAAGACATAACTGTAAGACCCCAACTTTTAAATGAATAAAATCGAATACTTGCTTGATAACTGTTGATACTTGCCATGCCAATACTTGCTTGATAATTGTTGTTGTAAGAAAACTCCACCAATGGTAAGAACTTGTCCCAACTTCCCTTGAAATCAAGGACACAGAGTCTTAATAGATCTTCAAGAGTTTGAATAGTCCTCTCCGACTGTCCGTCCGTTTGTGGATGATATGTCGAGCTAAATCGTAAGTCTGTGCCCATAGCTTTTTGTAAACTAACCCAAAATCGTGAAGTGAATCTTGGGTCTTTAACTCCTAAAGTTCAATAGGAGCCATTTGATATGGGGCTTTGGAAATGGGTTTTGTACCGGGTTCAAGGTCGATACAAAATTCTATTTCACGCTCTGGGGGTAGGCCAGGAAGTTCTTCGGGGAATACATCAGGAAATTTATTAACAACATAAATATCATTCAAAGCTGACGTATTTTTGTTTAGATCTGTGACATGAGCTAAGAAAGCTTGACATCCGTTTTTCAATAAACGAATAGCTTTATGGCTTGAGATGATCGTGATTGATTTTAATGGTTTGGTCGCTTGAATTCGCATAATAGGTTGATTAGGAATATGAAAGCTAACAACCTTACGAAACAATCATTTTTTGCATAATGAGTAGTTAACCAATCAATCCCTAGAATCACGTCAAATACAAGTATTTTTAATGAAATAAGATCTACAGGTAATGTGAGGGTACCGATTTGAACCAAACAAGACTTATAAACAGTGGATGTAATGAAGGTTTCTCCCAACGGAGTTTCCATAGATAAGTCAAAGTCTAATTTCTCCGGAGTCAAATTTAATCGATGAAATGAAAGTAGAAGAAATAAAAGAATGGGTAGAACCAAAGATCAAATAAAGTATAGATTTCATTAGAGTTTATGATAAGCTTTACCCGTGATGACCTCATTCGGGTTCCTTGCTTTCCGGGAGGTCACAACAAACGCCTCCTCAGACTACTCACGGTTTGACTTTTACGGGACTACTTTGGTGCCTCCATCCTAGTGAATTTGTCTTGATTAACGATAAAATAGGGCTAAGTGACCTTCTCTTCCACAATTATAACATGTTTTTTGATGGCAGATCGACGGTTTGGTGATGTGCCCCTCCTCCGCATTTGAAACATATGATAGGTGGTCGCGTTCTCCTTAACGACGATGTGGTGTTGACGTCTTTCCATCATCATTGAATCTCCTCTTTGAAATGTCCACTCTTATTGTTTTGGCCCCGATTACCACCAAGTGGTTACCATTTCGCCTATTGATTCCTCCACGCTTGTTGTCACCGCTTCGATTATCGCTTTCCATTGGTATTATCATTTTCTTACCGCTTTCTCTTTTTGTTCGTTGACTCGTTATCACGCTCCACTAATCGAGCCCTATTTACAACATCTCGAATACAAAACACGGTTTATGAGAAATAAGATGTTGACGTATCTCCGGCTTCAAACCTCTTAAAAACATTCACGCCATTCTCTCTTCATTATCCACTAAGTGGGACGCAAACCGGGATAACTCCACAAATTTTTCCTCGTATTGCGACACGGTCATATTGTTTTGCTCTAATTTGATAAACTCCACCTCCTTCGTGTAGCCGAATACTTTCGGGAAAGTATTTGTCGTTGAACAACTCTTGGAACTTCTCCCAAGACATCTTGGTCTGCGGCGGAGTTGAGTACGCTTTTTACCGATTCCCACCGATGTCGCCTCTCTACCATGACATAAAAGGCGTGAAAAGGAACCTTTTGCTCCTCGGAGAATCCCAAGACATCAAATATCTTGGTGATCTGCTTTATCCAATTTTCTGCCATAAGTGGTTTTGGCTCTCCCTTAAACTCCGGTGGTCCCAACTCCTTGAACTGTTTAGCGGTGATCGCCCGAGAGTTTCCAGTGTTTCCACCTACGTTTTGGACAGGAGCCGCTCTCGCCTGTTGTTGCATGAATTGCATAAAGCCTTTGAACATTTGATCATTCATCATTTGGTCAGTGTTGTTGTTTGCATGAGGATTTTCGCCTTCCTGATGCACATTATCCTGATTATTGATATGTGGTGAATCAACGATCGCTTTGTCTTTGTGGCGCCCCCAAAATAGGTATACATCACCCATTTCGAGTTGTCAATACATGGTATGTAAACAACTACAACTTTATTATTACAACAAGAAAGCGTGAGTTTGAATACAAATATTATATTTTAGACAATATCTATACTCAAATAAATCCTCATCACATTTATTGATACATTATTTTACAAAATGGTGAGGACTACTAAACAACTCTCTCTAGAACCTTCATTCCATACCCCGACTCGTATTTCGCTTATATTCTCGCCTCCCGAGAAGAAAAATGGAACAAAAAGGAAAAGGGTGAGCTCAACTAACCCAGTAAAGAATATTATGACTAAGATAATATACAACAATTTATTGTTAGTCTTCAAATGGGAAAAATCTAATAGAATACAATAGACAACAAGTTTTAAATCAATATTCCCAAATGAAATAATAATTCATTAGAAGAGTTAAGTAGAGAATGCAAACTACTATCTTTTATGTATGAATTTAAAAGTTCATCGTCTATCTTTTATCTCTGTAACATCAATCAATATATATCTGGAATCAAATATTCATCTTTGCACTACTGAGCCAAAGATATTCATCGATTGGTCATGTTCATCTAAAAACACTGCTCATCTTTGCCTTTACGGGCCAAAGATATTCATCGAAATCATTCATCTTTGCACTACATGTGCCAAAGATATTCAATAATATCATCATTTAAGATCGAGGATGATGAAAATATTTTTAAAAAGCGAATCCGGTGAAACAAAATGACAAGGATTAAGGATTAAGGATTCAGTACTTTGTTTTATCCATGTCCAAAAATACCTCAAAAAATAATCATAGTGGTGTAAAATTCAAGAATGATCAAAACATGGATACAATCAAAGCTAGTATCCACAATAGATATTTTAGACGAAAAGGAAAATTTTTATTTTTCGATGAATAATCATCAGTATTCGTGAATAAGTGTATGATACGTGAATAATGCCGATATCGTGAATAAGAATCAGAGACACCAAAAGTTCCAAATTTGATAAAAACTTCAGATCAATATTTCAAAGATAATGATATTGAAGAAATAATATCATTCTGAAAAAAATAATATCCCTTACCTCGAAAGATCAAGACTTACAATTTGAAACAGGATATAAAGCTATGACTTGAACTTCGCACCGTATAACAATACTCAAAATATACTCAAAATACTCACAAGAATACGCTCGATAATATAGAGAGAGAAAACTTCAGTTTCTGGTGTGATTTTCAATTCTAACCTAAGCACCCTATTTATAGGAAAATGCTTAGAACACCAAAGTAGAAAATTTAATAAATTAATATTATAGTTTTTTCACAACTTCATACGCACACTAACAATCTGAATTCAGCCTCCTAATCACATGTTAAATGAGTTTCAAAAATAAAAAAAAACGTTTTTGTAATTAAAAATATTTTAAACTTCCAAAAATCAATTATTTCGGAACTTCGAAACTTCAATAATTCATAATAAATAGCCCTTTTATCAGAAAATTCGAATCTCGCGAATTTTTATAGGAAATTCAATTCTATACAACTTTAAAGAAGGAAGTTTTTCCAAATTTCAAACAGAAATTGACCAAAATCCACAAATGGGGGATTTTACAGGCTATAATCAAATTTCGATCAATAATTGTGTCCACCAACACACAAAATATGTGTTAAACATTTAATGCCACAAAAATACTCTTCCTCCTCATATACTCATATATCCCACATTCATTATAAAAATATCACCGTTAATATATTATTAAAATAATATATTTAAATGAATTATTTTATCAGAAAAAGATAAAATATTAATTTTCAACAATTGTCACATTAAAAATTTTCTCCATCTATATCCACATAAAATCAATATTTTCCTCATCATATAAATCAATAATTAATTATTCACAAATAATATTACAGAATCACAAAGATCTTGAAACGGTAGCCGCCCAGGAAAGAGGGCTTTCAATAAAGATTTCTCCTTCTTGGCGCAGCAATTAGGTGACCAAACCTCTCCTTGAGCGTAACTTTCTAGACATCGCTAATAATGTTTTCTAATAATATTATTCGGATAATATGAATTATTGCTTCGATAATGGAAAATCTTGTGTAATGACAATTTATTGAAACAACAAGTAATATAAAATATCAACGTGAATTATTGAATCAATAAAATAAAATTTGAACAATAACCATCGTAATAATTATCGAAAGAAGGCTTCTTCACGTAAGAATCAATAATTGGTGCAATACTAAAGCTATCTCTTGTGTGTTAACCCACCGAGTATTTTAACAGTGATAATCAGTAATAACTACGCCGTTATTTTTAAATAACTTATATTTGTCGTTTTTTCATCCAATCGCTTTTCAGTTATGGGACCCAATAAAGATCTACTGGTCTGTCAAATTTAATATTCTCCGACGATCACGAATATTCCACGACCAAACGAATATTCCCAAAACAACAATGAATATTTTATAACCACTTGCTTATTTTGAAATATTTGCGTATTTTACCCATAACTATCCACATTAATTAAATCAACCCTTACTATTTCAAAATAATAAATAGAGAAAAATAAATTTCATTAATAATAAGTTGGGGTCTTACAGATCTGATAATGGGAAATACTGTGCAGTGACAATTATTGAAACAACAATAATATAAAATATCAACGCAACAATTATTGAATCAATAAAATAAAATATTGAATAAAGAATTATCGTGAATAATTATTGAAAGTAGGTGCTTTTACGTAAGGATCAATAATTCATCAATCTACGTGCATCCAATGCGTATTCTTATATTTTAACCACCGGGTATTCCACAGTGTTGTTAATTGTGAATAACTACACCTCATTATTTATAAAAACTTAAATTTGTCATTTTCTTCATCCATGAGTTATTCATTATGGGGCCCATAAATGATCATTACGTCAGTCATTTAATATTCCCACCACAAGAATATTCCACGATCAAACGAATATTCCCCGACAACAATGATTATTTTATAACCACTTGCTTATTTTGCAAAATTTGTAAATTTCACCCATAACCAGAGAATTATATCAAATTAATACCTTATTATTCACAATAATAATTAGAGGAAATTCGATTTTATTTATAATAAGTTGGGGTCTTACAATGTTAATTTTAAATTGAAAAATATTTTAAAGTTAATTTAAAAATAAAAGATAATTCTACATTTGAAATCTCTAATATTAATCTTTTCTATTATTTCTAATATCATAAAATATTATATATTTATTTAATGTGACATCATTTTAAGTAAAAATTTTTAAAGAAACCCTAACATGAACCTGTGTTTTGAAATGAAAATTTTAAAATTTTGGAGAAAAAATTAAAAGTCCCCTATGCGTGAATTTTAAAGAATAAAAAAGAAAACAAAGTGAAGGAAATTTAAAGCAATTTTTTAAAAAAGTTTGAAAGATTTAAAATTAAATTAGCCATAAACTTATATAAATTTAAAGAAACAAAAATATTCTTATAGAATTTATCAAAATTAATTCCAAGAGGATATAATAATAATGTACTATATTTTAAATTAATCTTTTTTTAAATCTAGCAAGATTGAAAACTCTCGTAAACTCAAAGTCACGTAGTAAGGCTCGATTTGTGTATGAAATAAAAAGACTTTATTTTTTCGTATCGATTTATTTATATATCTATATTATAAAGTTTTCATAAGACTTCCTCCACAAATTTAATTATTTTGTCTTATTTATTTATTTACTTTTTTAACTCTTCAATTTTAAATATATTAGTAATATTTTATTATTTTTACTATTAATTTTTTATATATTTGTATTCACTCTTCTAAATTTATAAATTTACTATTTTATCCCGCACGCACGCGTAAATTGCAGAGCGAAACATCTCAGAAACCCTCAAAAGCAATTCAAAATTCGATACAATTCGAAGATTTCCAATCCCCCAATTCGAAGATTATCCCGAAACCCTACTCCCAAATTAATCCTTAAACCCTCAAAAGGAAATCAAAATCTTATAAATGGGAAACACAGAGAAGTTGATGAACCAAATTATAGATCTCAAGTTTACAGCGAAAAGCCTCCAGCGCCAAGCCAGAAAGTGCGAGAAAGACGAGAAATCGGAGAAACTGAAGGTCAAAAAAGCCATCGAGAAAGGAAACATGGACGGCGCCCGCATCTATGCCGAGAATGCAATCCGTAAGCGCAACGAGCAGATGAATTACCTCCGATTATCCTCTCGCCTCGACGCCGTCGTTGCCAGGCTCGATACTCAGGCCAAGATGACCAACATTAGCAAATCCATGTCCTTGATCGTCAAATCGCTCGAGTCCACGCTCGCCACGGGTAATTTGCAGAAGATGTCCGAGACTATGGACAGTTTCGAGCGCCAATTTGTGAATATGGAGGTCCAGGCCGAGTTTATGGAGAGTTCCATGGCCGGAAGCACTTCACTTTCAACTCCTGAGGGTGAAGTCAACAGCTTGATGCAGCAAGTGGCGGATGATTACGGTCTTGAAGTCTCCGTTGGCCTGCCACAGCCGGCAGCCCATGCGGTGCCTGTAAAGGCTACTGAGAAGGTTGATGAGGATGATCTCTCCAGGCGCCTTGCAGAGCTCAAGGCCCGCGGGTAATTAATGCACAGTATTAGACTTGAATTATATATATACACACACGGTCCGGATGTTAAGTGAACGATTCGGTCCGTCACTATATGTTGTCTGTCGCTAAAAGGTAAGACGACGGTTCTGAATCGTCGTCACCCGGTCCGATGCTAAAGGAGTAAGGTATGTTAGATAAGTGGTGAGCTTAAGATCCGGATCGTGTATATATATATATTATGGGATTTTATATGATATCACTAGAACTTGATTTGTAAATGTATTGAATTGTGATTTTGGATCGACTTCCATGGTTGGTGCTTTATGATATTGATGGATTTTCTATCTTTGTTAGCTCATACTCCTTAGATGTTGAAATTCTATATTCATGGGTTGGTAAATAAATAGAATGAACAGGGCAAATGTTGAATATAATGAAGTCACTATGGTATAAGTAGAGGTATGATTTTAGATGATCTTGGATTCTATTTCATATTGAATGGACTAAATATGTAAAATTTTGAATTGGCTTCATTCTTGATTGGTGACATAATACTCCTAGACAATTTTCTTAACCTAAATTGAATTCTAATAAGATAACTACAAATTAAATAAACTAATTAAAGTATAACTTCAAACTAATGGGCTTCCAAAGCTTTTTCTATTGTTCTAACCAACTTTTATAGGCTCGTCCTACATCAGCACTAAAATGATAAGGGACGAGAGTTTTGGGATAAAGGATAAATATCACACAGATAATCTCACACAAATCCCAATCAATTCTAATTAATCAATGTATCAAAATAATGAAGTACGTCACTATTTATAATACTCCTTAGACAACTTTCCTTACATAAATTGGATTTTAATAAGATAACTACAAATTAAATAAACTAATTAAAATATAACTTCTAACCCATGGGCTTCCAAAGTCTTTTATATTATTCTAACCAACTTTTACGGGCTAGTCTTACATCAGTTCTCCTCCGCTAAGAAAACCTCGACTTCGTTAAGTTAAAGACATCAACACAAGAATAAGCACCGCTGGATTACCAAGGAAATCTTTGCAAGTTTCAAATTAGACATGTTGATAGCACAAGTAAGAGTGAACTTGGTATTCCCCTTAACAAGTGAATAAGCATTAACACGAGTATCATGTTGTGCCCTAAGATAATGTGACAAATCTAAAGGGTAGAACATCACAAATTACGGTATCCTTAAGCTTGCCAACGAAAAATATAACCAAACACCTTTGCGTAACCCGCAACTTTGTATTGATAATCCATGCAACATTATACGGCTCCGGCTTCCGGGTGAGGCTCAACTCTTAACCCAATTTTCTTAACTGCTTCCTTAGAGATAACATCCGTACAACTCCCAATATCAGTCACAAGAGAGCATACTTGTCTTGCACATTTGACTCTCGCCTAAAAAATTTGCCTACGATGGATTTTAAGATTATCATTATTTTTTTGAGCAACAAGTGAAGGTCGAAGAACACTTAAACATCCTTCCAAATGAGCATCAGCTTCCAAATCCTGCTCATCGGGCTCATATTCGATGTCTAACGGCTTGCAAACCTCGTCTAAATCAGTTTTCTCAAACTCTTTGTCAACAATAGCAAGGTGCCTAGAAGGAAAAGAGACAACATTCATCTCCGGAGAAGGACACTCAAAAGATATGTGATCAAAACCACGACAGTTATGACATCTAGACATATGGTTATGATTGTTGCTAGCATTAGAAGAACTTGGGGTACGAGTAGGCCTGTTAGTAGTTGAAAGGCTCACTGACGATTTTTCCACGAGCCTGTTTTTAATAGCCTCCATAAAAGTACGTTCACTTCGAGTTTGGACTGGTATTGGAGGCCTTACAGAATTCTTTTTCAAATTATCCTCCACTTGATGGCAACTTGAAATGCAACATCCAAAAGTAGAAGTTTACCTGAAGCTACACCACCTGCAATCTCTAGATACAATCCTTGACGGTACATTGAGATTAAAACTTCTTCAGCCAAAGGGAATTCGAATCGTGTAACCAAACTATAGAACATTGAAGTATACTCGACTATGGATTTACTTCCTTACACCAACTCAGTTAACTGCAAATATGCTCACTGCTTATAATCCGAAGCACAAAACGTTGTGTCAATGTAGTTTTCATATCTTCTCATCTTTTCGTAGCTGTATATAAATTTCGTTGATGTTGATCCCACGTCAGCAAAGAAAAGTTCTCTTGTTAATTAGCTTATACCAACGAAAGAAACTCCCCAAACTATGAATCCAATCAAAGAATGTTTCGGGACCATATCGCCATTGAAGTCTCCAACATCTAATTTCGCTCCTTTATCCACTACATTTATCCTATGATCTAGAATATGAGTATTAACTTGTGGATTAAGGTCATGTTGTTGTAGTCTCAAATTATTAAGATTCGGGATGGGGTCTTCAAAATTCCTATGAGAATCTTCTTGTCTCTTATTGACGTGTTTCGTGAGTACGCTAACTTTTGTTGTTGCTGTAATAGAAGCTTGAACATTGTTGCATTTGCAATAATTGTTGTGATTGAATCTTTAATCCTTTTGAGATGTTTATCTTGTTGTAACATATAAGAATCAAGCTTGGCTTGATTTCTCTGGCATTTACCATGGTTCCTACAAATAAAATTATAGACTTT
The DNA here is from genome assembly GCA_020205605.1 of Panax ginseng. NCBI lineage: Eukaryota > Viridiplantae > Streptophyta > Magnoliopsida > Apiales > Araliaceae > Panax > Panax ginseng. Next base: position 1,351,705 of record CM035148.1, read on the forward strand.
TTTTTTTGGACTTGCTCTAGGGGCTTGAATGCAAAAAGTATAAAAAAACAGAGACTGGACTGAAACAAATGAAACTTTAGGGGTTGGAATTGCAGAAGATGAAAGTATAAGGACAAATTTGGGGACTAAACTAAAAACTTTAACATTTTTGGGGTACCTAACTATAATTAATCAAGAGATATTTACTTTCCCCCCAGATCTAGTCTCTATTCTATTTTTATTATTTCACCTCATGTGAGGTAAGAGCAACAGTTTGGGGGTGAAGGCCAAGATGAAAAGGCTAAAGAACTTCTCTGCAAAGATGAGGATGGCGGCAACGGCGGAAAGAGGTGGTGGAGATGGCAGGATGCAGTAGCGACGACTTTCCACTTCTACCTTTTTTTTCTCTCCCTCTTTTTTTGGTTTTGTTAGTTCGATATTGTCGGCTAGAGTTTTTAGGAGGTTTTGGGGTGTTCAATTTGATGTATTATAGTGGTGGCTACTAGGGCAGATTATGTTGGCTTGTTTGTGTACTATTGATGACTCAAGGTAGTGAATGGCGACCAAAGGTTTTTGCAATGGTTTAGGGTTTGGGTTAGACTTTGTTTGGTTGGATGGTTAATATAGGTTGACTATTTTGGCAGATTAAAGGCTTATGGCGAGAGGATATGTTTCCTGTTTTGACAGTTAGCGAATAGGTTGGGTAGATTAATGCAGTTGTGTTTTTCTGGTGTTGGCATGTTGTACGCAATAGTGACTAATGATTTTTGACTTTCTGGGCAGTGGCTAGTTGTGGGATTATGACCGGTTTGTGGGCAATAAATTTGGGACTCTGCCGGAAAGTGATAACAAAAACAAAAATTGCAATTCATAAATTGCAAACCTTGCTCTGATACAAAAATGATGGGGACGGGGTTTTTGGGATGAAGGATAAATATCACACAGATAATCTCACACAAAACTCGATTAATTTTAATTATTCAATGTATCAAAATAATGAAGTACACCACTATTTATAATACTCCTAGACAAAATTTAATTGGATTTTAATAAGATATCTACAAATTAAATAAACTAATTAAAATATAACTTCTAACTCATGGGCTTCCAAAACCTTTTATATTGTTCTAACCAATTTTTATAGGGTTGTCCTACATCAGTTCTTTTATATTTATGCTTAGTTGTTTTTGGTGGTGATGCTTTTAAGCCTAATTCAAGTGTAGTGTTTGGTACTAGGTTGTGCTGAAGCCGAGTTTTAGTGGATTTTTGTTATTAAATTGAAAAGTCTGTGAAAACTGAGTTTTGGGGGATTTATGCTGTATTGCTGTGTTAATTTACTTGGAGTTTGAGAATTATATTGAATGAGCTTGGTTGTGAAAGTGTTTAGATTATTGTTAGATTGTGATGTTTAATTTGTTGAAAAGGATCCTTTCTAAATTTATTTTCTTTGGACATGGAACAAGAGATCCACATTGCATTAGTGATCATGTGATCCCTTCTTAATTAGTTGTTTTGACTTCAATTAGCTTACAAACAATTTCAATTTGGCCAGATTTTATATCATTTTTTATTCTTCATATTCATCTCGTAATTGATTATCGTCTAGGGTTTTCTAACTGGCTGTGCTACTCTAATTTTCTACAAGATTATAGGTTTATATTGTATAACATTGGTTGTGTCATAGTATACTGAGTTTGATCCTCAATGTTATGTTGACAGACATGCATGATCAATCTCTTGGACTTTGATACTGCAGCAAACTTAGCTAAATGTACAGTAATCCACCTTTGACTCTCACTTACCTGGCCTCATCAACCAGAATACTTGTACAGTAACCATTCAACTCGGCTCTTGAGGTTTTTACTGAAAAATATGATTCTTTTCTGATATAGAAGGGATAGACTTTTAATCCTTTTGAGGCCTGATGATTTAGAGATAAGATTTTCAAATTCATCTCCAAATTTTAGGCACTTCAACTTCAGTATTAGGCCTCATTAATTGCTTTAATTCAGCAGACATGTCCCATCGGTTCTAGGCAATCTTCAGTAACCAAAATTTAAAGCAACTGGCAGTTAGAAGCTTCTGTAGCATCTCTTCAAGCAAAAAGCACCACTTAGACATAAACCTTGGATTGAAAATTCTATATCCACAATATCTTCAATCCTCCCAGACTACACTAAATCTACTGCTGTGGTTACTGCTTGATTTATGTATATATGAGTAATTAATGGATTAGAAAAACAACATATATGAATAACAGTACCTGTTTCCATTTACCAATCAAATTAACCTTTTACAGACAGCATCGACATATGAATTAAGAAGAATATGAAGAGCTGTGATTTCAGTCGCCTTCTAGGCTTACATCCATTTTAGACCTTAGGTAGGGGGAAGAGAAGGTCGCGTGCTTACCATGTGACCCAAGTCAAATGACATTTTAATGTAATTTATGTATCCTCTTAAATCATGTAGTACTACATCATGTCAATAAAAATCAAAATGTAATTTCTTCAGCAGCCAACAAGTAATCACTAGCTAACCACCACAGGTAAACTTTTGGTCATTTTTGTAGTTCTTTTAATAATGCTATGGATACAGGTGTTTAAAAATGTAATTCCCATTGATTCAAGTGAAAACAAACTAAAAGATGCATGATTTTTTGGTCATTAAGTCAATTTATTTAATCCCTCGTGGGTGGTTGGGAGTTCCAACGGAGAAATGGTGAAAGGGAAATGAAATGATAAACCCACTCCACTCTACTCTACTCATGATGTGAGCGATCTAGTTGGAAATATCAAAAATGTGTAGTAGTGCTCTCCCCCATAATGAAAACATTAGAAAAGCTAGTTGTATAATACAGGTGTCTCCGGCAATAATTGAATTTCTACCGGCGTGTCTTTGTGTTTGGTTACAAGGAGGGGAAAAAACAGCAAGAATTTTCCTTGGAAAACATTAGTTCATATTTCACCAGATTGGTCAGTAATTACAATAATTTTTATTTTATTTGGTAAAGGAATTATTTAATGCAATAGTTGTGCAAGCACAACATAGTGCTGAAGAACACGGATAAAACATATGCTGCTGCTGCTGCTGCTGGTGGTACATGTGCTACTAATTGAGCTTTGGTGGCCTCAACAGGACTCGATCTAATCAAGCTTGGCCATTTCTATTTTTTCGATGCCAGAGGTGCAGTACTAGTAGTAGCAAGTCTTTTAAGCTTCTGCTGAACCCTGTAATAGAGACCTGATGATTTTTGTGCACGGGTAAATAGAATCCTATTTCATCTATATACCACCCGCTTCTTCCCTTGAAACCAACTATTCCCTCTCCTCCCTCCGCTGAAGAAAAAAAGGGAGTCCCTACCTCCACTCCGTACGGCCCAAAAGTCCTCCGATTGCTCTTAAAAGTGAGTGATCGAATCACTGAGCTGCCTCCATGGATCACCGGACAGTAGTGCCCGCTCGCACCCACCAAGAACTCATCCGGGAATTGCAGCTTAATCTACAGTTTGTGCATGAAAAATTAAACTAAACACAAAATGGTAAACTTACTAATTCGAGATTGAAAAAAAAAAAAACCAGACCTCAGCTGTCTTATTGCCTCCACTGCCTCCATGTTTTTCTACAGACACAGGCTTGCCTTTCTTATCATAAAGTACGTGGGTTGAATCGATGCACCAGTCATAAACGAGTGATTTCTCTGACTCCATTGTAGCTACCATCGTCCCAGCTGATCCCACCAGTACCTCCCCACGGTCCAACAAGTGTCATGCTCTTCTTCCCATTAGTTTGATCTTTCTCACCTTCCTATAACAGTGCCACACCAATTTACACGAGGGTTATACATATTCAAGAAACTACGAAGAATGGAGAGATCAGCTAAACCAGAAAAATAATAGTAAGAGTAACAAAGAGTTCCTTACCATGTTGAACCAACAAGTGGTTTAGAGAAATGCTGAGAAGATATGAATAATTGGCAAGATGCTAAATAAGGTGTTTGGGAGTGAGAAAGTGGTGCCATGCTTCTATCAGTGCCTTGCAACATCTGATTCCAATTCTGGCACTATAGTGGAATTTTGCCTTTTCTTTAGCATAATATTTGGCGCTTTGGTATAACAACAATAGCCTTCCCAAAAAGCATTTGCTTTTTCATTGATATACGCTTTCGACTGATGATATAATTATCCCACAAATTAATTAAAATCATTTGAATTGGTTAATCCGTTCAAATTATTTAGATTGGCTAAAATTTTGATCTATATTTATAAAAAAAACTAAAAATAAATTAACTAGTTTGTACCTTTTTTTTTTACCTTAATAATTTATGTAATAATTTTGTGAAAAAGAAAGTGAAATTAAGAAAGGAGACAAGTGTCCCATCTAAACTATTGGGCCCTTTTCACCCATATAAAGGTGTTTCAACACAACACGCTCCTTATTTTCGTTGCCAAAGTCTAAAGAGACAATACCTAGTACCGACCTGCTCTCTCCAACATCAATACACATACACGTGGCACATTCAGGAGTCTTGGCGTTACGGATTTGACCTTTAGTTTAAAATGTCAAACTTTTTCTTCATCTGTTTGAATAATGTATGCTTATAGGTGCTTTTAAAGAGTGTAAAAGTTTTAGGGAGAGAGTAAAACTTTTAGAGAGAGAAGATTAAAAAATACAAGGTGTATAAAATTAGAGAGAGAGAGAGAGAGAGAGAGAGAGGGGAGAATGAATAAAAGAAATTATTTGATTCCAAATCACAATTCACAGCTCATATTAAAAACAGCCCACTTTTTGCCAAATCTAATATCAACCAATTGATATGGCGAGCACGAACGCACAAAAGACAAAAAAAAATTAAGACAAAAAAGAGAGCATATATATCATATATGAAGTAGCACAGAATCATACAATTGCAATCAGCCAGATGAGCTTAGTATATATTTTCAGAAGGATATTTATGGGCTTTGAACTACCAGAAGGAATAATGATATTTTTTTTAAAGTTGAGAATCTTAAAAAGATTAAAAATATCTTGAATATTCATTCAGACTATCTAGATCAATAAATAATTCTCCAGCTCTTCCATCTCTATAGTCTATAGACCAGGTGGCTCTCCATGCTAACAGCGCATACACTCCCTCTTTCCAATTTAATTTGAAAGAAGTTTGAAGAGTAGGAGATGACATTAAGCAACGATTCGAGGCAGATGACTCATCATTTTCAACCGCTTCAGAGACTTCAGTTTTCACATCTTCTAAAGTTTTGTCGCCAACATTTCCTATTCCTTGACTAATATTTACAGCAGATCGGATTCTCCCCTCTGTTTGTTTATCTTGTCATTTATGAACTGAAACCAGGCTAAAATGGACATTGTCAAACTTAATTAGTTTGTGGACAGACTCCTGATGTTCCTGAAAGTGAAAATACCACACACCATGTGATGTGATTGTGTTATATTACCAAAATTCATCCAATTAGCTTTTCCTCAAATCCATCTCATCTAGAAACATGGCTAATTAGTATTTAATGATGGCCATAGTTGTTAAGTCGTCGCCTAGGCGACCAGTCGCTGATGAACAGGTAAGGCGAGCGACGACTTGGACGAAGCCGGAAAGGCGAGCGCCTAGAGAAAAAAGACGTCGACTTGGACCGAAAGGCGACAACTTCGTCGACTTGGACAGAACGGCGACGACTTGGCCTCTATGGGTCGACCCAAATGGCAAAATCTGAACTGGGTTGTAAAATAAAAACGACGTCGCAAGCTAAATAGAACAGACTCTGCCCTAGAAAAGTCGATCGATCGATCGATTACCGAGAGGCGAGAGCTATCAACTAACTAGCTAAGACAGAGACTGATTAGTGCTTACCGAATCGAGCGAGCGAGAGCGAGCGAGAGCGAGTTGAGAGTTGAAGAAGGAAGCGAGTTGGTCGGAGTTGGCAGTCGGCAGTCGGCAATTGAAGAAGGAAGCGAGTTCTTCACTTCTTCTTCCCTTTTTCGTTTTCGGCAGTCGACAGGTAAATGGGTAATAAGTTATACGCGTTGGGTTTTATATATATATATATTATACATATATATAATTATTATACCTGTTTGGCAGTCGGCTGTTAGTAACTTAGTACTACTATTAATTATATGTAAATTAGTACTACTATTAATTATAATGCAATAAAAAAATGACTGTTAATAATAATTTTGACCTTAATTACTATTATTTTGAACTATTATTTGTTATTACTACTATTATTTTGAACTATTATATATATGTATAATATATATATAAAACCCAACGCGTATAACTTATTACCCATTTACCTGTCGACTGCCGAAAACGAAAAAGGGAAGAAGAAGTGAAGAACTCGCTTCCTTCTTCAATTGCCGACTGCCAACTCCGACCAACTCGCTTCCTTCTTCAACTGGCAACTCGCTCTCGCTCACTCGCTCTCGGTCGGTCGATCGCTCTCGCTAGCTCGATTCGGTAAACACTAATCAGTCTCTGTCTTAGCTAGTTAGCTGATATCTCTCGCCTCTCGGTAATCGATCGATCGATCAACTTTTCTAGGGCAGTCGGCTACCGCCATGACTCGCCGTGGCGCCGTAACAACTATGATGATGGCAATGGCATACTGAAACGTTGAAACTAAGGCTGTAAACGAAACAGTTCCGGATCAATTCGGGCTTACGAGCGAGACTTGAATTCGTTAATAATATGATCCAAATCTGAGCATTAAAAATAGTTCGAATAAAAATATTAGTAGAATCTGAGTAAGATTATACTCGACTCGTTTATGATTCAAACTACTCGAATTCTTGGTTGTAATTCGATACATACTCGATTAATACATATTCGATTAGATGTTCGATACATTCTCCAGTGTTCTAAAAATCGGCTTAAGGCCGCTTTAAAGTGCTGCTTAAAGTGGGCCCCGTGCCTAAGGCCAAAAAACGCGCTCCGAATTAATTAAGCGGCCTAAACAAAGGTTACTGGCGGGAAGGTGGGCTAGGCGGGGCCTAAACGGGAAAGGCGAGGCCTAGGCGGAGATTTTTTTTTAAATTACTACCTAAATCAGATCTTGATATATTTATTTTTCTAATGATTTACCATATTCTTAATGCAAGTTGTAGCATACTAAATCACAACAAGGAGTGAACAAGATCAAGTCAAAATGAATAATTTTATTATAGTTGTAATTTTTTGAATTTGTACAAATTTGAAATTATATAAAATGGTGATACATTTATAATATTTAGTTTAATTCAATATAATTCTTAAATTTATGTTTAGTTTCTTAAGTTTTAATATTGAATTGAATTCTTAAAATTTAAAATTTTACTCCCTCCGTCCCATAGTTATAAGCTGATTTCTTTTGGCACATAGTTTAAGAAAATCGGTTTAAAGTGGCAATTTTAACATAAATTTTCACATATACCCCTTAATATGGAATTAATGAATAAGTTAATTACTCTTACTTATCTTAATGGAACTCTCAACTTCATTGATTGACGCCAGATCGACCATTAAAGTCCATAACCATAGAACTTTAACAAAAGAGAATACAACAACATTAAATGTGATGATAAAAATAATGACATTGAATGTTGTTTTATTCAAAAAAAAGAGTAATGGTTGAATATTTATTATAAGGGCATAAAAGTAAAACAATGAACCAACTAAATTTTATAAATAGTAAGTAGCCTATATATTGGGACATCTCAAAATGAAAAATCAGCCTATAACTATGGGACGGAAGGAGTATTATTTAATACCAATTTTGTTTATGAATAAAACTAATACGTCAAAGAATATGTTAGTCCTCAATGTTGAAAATTACACAAATTAAAATAATTTCATAATTAATAATATCAAATGTCTCATTCAATGAACTTCACACTAATTTTTAAAAATAACATTTATTTAAATTTTTTAGAGAGAAGAAGTACGTATATAATTATATATATGAACATATCAAGATACTACTTACTAGTTACTACTTACTAATAACACTAATTCTATAATTTAATTATTTCAAGCAATGAATATATATCTTACTACTTAAGTTCAATTACTACTAATTCTATAATTTAATTATTATCTTTATTATAGATTATTTTGCTTTATATTTTTGTTTTGTTATAATAATGTAAGATAAAATATTAAATTTGTCTTAAAATAAAAAATCTCGCCTAGGCCCTCCCGGCCTCCCGCCTTTTAGAACATTGACATTCTTTTATAATATATACAAATTTAAATCAAATTAGAATAATTAATTATTATTATTATTTTGTTTTTCTTTGCTTTTAATTTTAATTATGATTTTATATTTGTAAAGTGTAATAGTAAATATATTTTTTCATTTGTAAGTAAAATAACAAATTCAATTTATAATTATATTTATTATAAAACTAGTTATTATATGGAGACTCAAATTCGAGCTTGAATTCGAAGTTCACGAGTAGTTCGAATATAATTCGATTCGAGTTGGATCGAATTCAAGTAATAAATATTCGAGTTGAGTCGAATTTGGGAAGAAATTTTCAAATACAATTCGAATTTGAGTCGAATTGGAGTACGAATTCGAACAACTCTCTTCGCTTCGGTTCAACTCGTTTACACCATTAGTTGAAACTCACCATACTTCCCCAAGATAAAATAAAATACTCACTCCGAAAGAATCCCATTTGCACCCCAAAAAAAAATCCCACAAAAAGACTCCTTTTTCATTGATGATAGTATAAAATGAAATAACACAATTTCACTACCAAGCCACTACTTCTAAACTTAACACAAGGGATACCATGGAGGAAAAATATATTCTTAAAGTTGACAAATTTTGCAAAAATGAGACTCTTTTTGTGAAATATAGAGAATAATACAAGACAAAAGGAAAGTCAAGAAAGATGAGTAATTATAATCCACAAAGAAAAAGAGTACCTTCAGGAATTTGCTGCTGGGAGATGATACTATGGATAAAGACTTCGGCTGAGATGCCCTTAAGAAGAAACTATCAACAAAATCTTTCAAGTTCGCCGATGATTTAGTTATTTCTAACTTGAAATCATTGATTGAAGCAAGATTAATTCCTTTCAACTCTTCATAAATCGTCAGTCTTCAAACACCATGCCAAACAAAAGGATATTAGTTTCAATAAAAGCTATAACATAAAAACTATGTTGCCATAATTAAACAATGTTAGATAATTTTAGAAAAATACCTTGTTGGAGCAGACGGCCAATTTAAAACCATATAATTTATCAAACTTTTGTAGAAATTTCTGCATTTCAAGAGAAAGTTGAGAGGCGTTTTTACTTTTGGATTCAAAGTAAACAAACCTGAAATAGTGATGGAAGAAAAGGGAACTTTATCACCAATATATTCAAATGAAGACAAATTTGGAGCATCAATATTGGCCTCCACCAAATTCTTGCAACAAATCAGGGATAGTCCCTTGAGTTTTTGACTCATAATTGTAATCCTTTCTAACACCAACTTCTCAAGGACCGGAAACTTAGAAAGATGATCCTGGAACAACTCATCAGTCATGTAGGTATCCTTCAATGTCAAAATTTCAGATTTTCACAATCGGCTAAGTTTAATTTGCATTTGCCAATTGATCTCTTTCCATGGTACCAAAAAGTTTGAAGATTTGGTATGAGGATTTCAACCCTCTTGAGGTCGTGGAACTCATGTACCTCGACCCTAGTGAGTTTAGGAAGAGTTGAAATGTGTAATATTCCAAGCAACTGCACTCGATGAGTCTCAAATCTTCAATCAAATGGCAGCTACTGATGAAGCTCTGGATTATGTTAACATTCACATGAGCCTTTTTTATAGACAGCTCTGTCAGGTTTGAGAGCTTTATATCACCCAAATTATCAAACTTTCAGCCATGTAACTTTAATGAAGTTATTGTCTTGCAAGTAAAAACAGCCTGAGGCAAAATATAATGCTTGTTTCTCTTTACTTCCAAGTGGATTTCCAGATCTTTGACATTCCTGTTTGTAGCAGCACTTATCCAATGATTCATATCAGGGGCCAACTTGAAATTAAAAGAAGTGAGATGCAGCCTGAATTTCTGTATGCTTAACATTGGCTTCAAGTCTGGTGGCCAATGCATAATCAACAAATTGTTTGAAGGCATTAATCTGTTCTCTTTCCTTCGTGTGAAAGCTCCTCTGATCAAAATTGAAGGAAAAGAATGAAACCCACAAGCTTCTCCACCTCTTGGATAATACACTAGTTCGGGTGACATCTTTTGGACAACGGAGAACAGAAAGAATGTGATGGATAATGTGTTCGGGCAATTCTGAGATTCGATCCATGGTGTCAGCTCCTTCTTCCATCCCCTCAACAAATCCTACATTTTGCTTCTTCCTATCCCTGGTTCGATTAAAAAGTATCTGTGAAAATTTTGGCTTTGGCTTCCGATGAATATTGTAAAGCCTTGTACCAAGTGCAATTTTACTTCTCTGCTTTCCATCTGTTTTTAAACCTCTGGTCTTAATAAGATTTCTTTCTTACGTAACACAAAGATCCCTCTTCATAAACTTCTGTCAAAAAACTTTATTCATTAACATCTCGATTCACTTGAACCTGTTTTCCTTCAAACATACATTACTATCACGACAACACAAATAGAAAATTGATATTGCTTCTTAGGATTTAACTTTTTGAAAGTGCTTTAATGTTAATTTTTCCTTTGCAATGCAATTGAATAAGAGAAAGTATTTAGATTGAAAATCACAGGTTCGCACAAGATAATTGATGTAGCATCTCTTTTATATGCATATTTAGGGGGATAACGACTACTTCAAATTGCCAGGAGAAAAAATATGAAGACCTATAGAAATAGTACATATACACACACAAACATGTATAAACACAATATAGTAAAAATCAAAGTTTATGCATTGAGCAAAGTAAGCAATACAAAACTACAGCAATAGTAATGTGGTTATGCACAAACAAGTGCGTGCATAATAACGATCACAAATAATTCTTTCAAAAAATATTAGGTTCTAACTGTCAGCATCTAATTAGCAAACTCTTCTATTTACTGATTACTCAAAATCACACTGATATCAGAACAAATAAACACAATCCACGATATATGGGATAAAGAGAATTATATAATTAGGAAGAAATTACCGTTTGGAGAATTGGGAATATGTACATCAATTGTTAATTGTTAATTAGGGTTTCTTCGAATTTCTTCAACCGCAAGGGTGGAACCGTGATAATCTACCATTAGAAGTAAAACCACCCAATATATAGTTGAGGGCCTTGTGGCTGGGTAAACCTAGATCACTTGGGCGGAGATTACACTACCCACTAAAAAATTTTCTAGGCCCAGCCCGAATTGATTTTACTTTGATCCTAATTTATATGTAAAATTTTTAACTTGAAGAGTTGAAGTTGAGATATAAATTTATTTTAATTTTAAAAATAATAATTTTGCATTTAGTAATAATTTACAATATTAACTATCAATTAACTAAAAATCAAATAAATTCACATTAATTTTGAATTTAAATTCTATAAATTAAAAAAATACTTTTTTGTGAAATAAAAAAATAAGGAACAATTACATATTATAGTACATTTATAAAAGTAATTACAAAAAATCATACAGATTATAAAATAATTACAAAAATATGACAATTTACCATATATATTTACAATACTAATTATATTAGGAGTCCTTAATTTAAGGAGTTAATATTATTTTGGTCGATATGGCAAAAACTTTTTTTTGAATTGCGTGATAACCGCCTATCATTTGTAGACGGACTCTTGATTACCAAACCATTCTCGCATAATCGAAACCATTGTTTTCTCTCCTCCATTTGTTTGTTTCTTCTTCATCTCTATCGATTGTTTACGGTGATTTAATTTGTTCGTTCTTCATCTCATTTGTTCGTTCGTGATCTCGTTATCGTCTTCGTTAGTTATTCGCCATATTTGTTAGTTGTTTCGTCATTGTCATTGTTATTTCATTTGTTGCGATGCTGGTTCGATTAGTGATTTAACCCTTGTTGTTGTCATAGTATGGTTTTTTTCTCCATTGATCGATTGGTGTTTATTATTGCTTCAAGTGAGTATTTTCTTAATAGTTTAATGTATTATATATTAAAGTAGTTTACTAATAGAATGGAGTATTCATTATTTTGGTTTGTGTTGTTTTTATGTTTTGTATAGAATGGTTGATCTGAGGAAGAAGGATGGAAAGAGGAAAAGGATCTTAGAGGGTGATTACATTAAGAACTTGAAGAAGTTTGTTGTGGAGAAGCAAGGGAAGGGAAGGGGGAAGGATGTAGGTAATAATTCGAGTAAGAATGAGAAGCGGTTTGGTGATACATAGTGATATCAAACATTAGAAGTGCAATTAGATTTCGATTTTGATGTCCCTCGTTAAGAATGAAGCTCAAGTGCTTATCCGTAAGATAATTCCAACTCAACGAATTTTAAAGGTGTGTTAATTTAAATATTGTTATTGTTTCATCGTATAATGCTTAATTGGTTATCAGATAATGATTAATTGGTTCGTGATAATATTAATGATTAATGCTTGGTAACATACGATGATTAATAACCAATGCATTGCATAATAATAACCACCATGTTGTATGTAAGGTAACCAAAACCGACTTGGGCATCGCTTGTCTTATGAGTGTCTTGTTATCGTCTAATTATGTCTTGGTTCTTTGTTTTATGATGTTTTGGTTATCGTCTTTATGATGTCTTGCTATCTTTAATGATATCTTAGTTACCGCCTTATGATGTCTTGTTCATCGTCTTATGATATTTTTGTTCTTCGTCTAATGATGTCTTGGTTATTGTATTATATGTGTCTTGGTTACTTATCTAATGATGTCTTCGTTTATCAGATTTACATTGGTTACCTTCTTCGCAACATGTTGTTTCTATCGTATAATGTTGTCTTCGTTATCGTCTAATGATTTATTGGTTGTTGTCTAACTATTATATTGTGTAATGTCTTGGTTCGTTATCAGATTATGTGTGTCTTGGTTACCTTCTAATGATGCTCGTTATCGCTTCAACCAATATATTGTCTAAAGCTATATTGATTACTATGCAACATTGTATTGGTTCTTGATAATCTTTGAATGGGTTCTCGACTATCTGCCGCTTTTGGTTATCGCATAATATTTACGACTAATGATTGGTAAGACATGGTTGGTAACCAATGCATTGAAAAGAATCAAAGATTGCATGAAGGCAACCAAGACAAGATTAGTTAGTAACCCATTCACATTGGTTACCTTCGCAACATCTTTGTTCATCGTATAATCTTTGTCTTTCGTTATCGCCTAATGATTTATTGGTTCTTTGTCTAACTATTATATTGTGTAATCTTTGTCTTTCGTTCTTCGCCTAATCTTTGGATTGGTTATTGATTAACGATGTTTTGTTTAATGACTAAAGCTATATTGGTTACTTGTCTATTTTGTTTTCGTTACTATCATATGATTGGTTGGTTAACTTTGTAAATCGATTTTGTTTACTTGCGAGTTATGGGATCTTTATTACGAGGAATGGAGCAGAAAATTCAGGAAAAGTGATATATTGGTGCGACATACGGAAGTCCCCTAGTATCATTGCAAAAAATTGAATAATAGTCAATTTGGATAAATTTAAGGCAACAAGTTTTGGGAATTTTCTTGAGTTTGGTGAGCACCAAATGTATTCCCAGATTATTCACCACGCTTTCTTGTGAGGAGGTTCACCGAGAGGATGATGGTGAAATGTGGTTTTGTTCGGAGAGAAAAGGGTCGAGTTCGGTTTGCACGAGTTTTGTATGATATCCGGGTTGAGATGGAAAGGTGAGGATGATATAACTCCATATAAAGGTATGGAGAATATGCGCTTATGGTAAGTTTTTGGTGACGAAAGTTGTGACACGTAGTAGTATAGGTAGGATATATAGGAAGGCAATTTTTGATGATGATGACAAGGCTATTAAGATGTCTATGATATTTTTGGTCTTTAATTTCATTATGTGCTCATTTTCTGAAAATTACGTTGATGGGGCAATGGTTAATTTTTTGTGTTACGGCGATGTTAGTAGTTTTTCTTGGGGGAAAGTTGCTTTTGAGATGACAAAGTACTCTTTGTCTAATGCTTTGAAGGGCGTTATAGGAAAGAAAAGAATGGTGTTTCAACATACAATTTTACATGGATCATTACACCAAACTGCATGAAGTTGAATGGGCTTCCGTATGTATTCCAAGTTTTTATGTTTGAAACTATTCGACATTCAAAAGTTCGGGTATATGTAATGATAATGACGAGCATCCGCTCGGATGTCAGATTTATTCGAGATGGAAGGAGTTAATGAAGCCGTTTTTAATGACAAGTTGAATGAATTAATTTTTGTTCCGAGGACGGTATGTTGTTTACCTTTAGTTATATACTTGATAAATGAAAATATTATGTGAAGTTTACTATCAACAAAAGTAGTTAGTTACCTTTATATACACGTTTGATTTACCGATTATTTTATATGCATGTTAATAATAACAATGTTTTTGGTTACTTGAATATTCAAATACGATTCATTGATTAGATTACATTCAAAGTTACTAATGACATTGTTGTTGGTTACCAATCATATACACATTTGGTTACATTTATACATTTAGTTGGTTACTACTTATTATACATTTGGTTACCGTATATATGTATTTAGTTACCGATTATGTTTTATGATTCCTTATTTTTTCGCTTATTTCAATGTAATTGTACATTGTTTGTTAGATGATATACTAAAGTATACTTATTATTTTTCAATTTGAGGATAAAGCAGTTTGATTCTACCACGGTAGGAGAAGGATCGACTTGATTTGGGCGGTTTCACTTTTTAATGGGAAGGATGGTGACAAGAAAGTAGACAAAAAAGTGAAGGCCGACAACATTGGTGTTGATGTATCCATTGTGAAAGAGGCAATTGATGTACGGCCTAAGCCGGTTGAGAAGAAAATGTCCGAATGAAGAAAGAAGTTTCGAATGAAGAAAGAATTTGGAAGTCATGAATCGATATTAAAGATGAAATGCAACTTTTGCATGTCCGATTATCTGCAGGACCTTAGGTCCATTATTAGAGATGAGTTACATGCTATCAAAGATGTGGGGGACAAAAAGCTTGATGGTGATTCTGATGATGACGGTTCTGACAATGCTGGTGATGATGATGATGATGATGATGATGATGAAGGTGATGAAGGTGATGAAGGTTATGAAGGCGGTGAAGGCGGTGAAGGTGGTGAAGGTGATGAAGGTGGTGAAGGTGATGGTGATGTGGCGATGACGTTCTTTGATGAGAATGCTGATGTCATGGTGGAGGAGGTCCATGTTGATGAAGATGTTGATCATGGTTCAAAAGTGAATAAGAATAATGATGGTGATGATGTGTTGGATGAAGTTGAGAAGAAGGGTGGGAATGAAATTGAATTGGTTAATGAAGTTGGTGATGATGTGTCAATATTCGTGGAAGAATGATGTGAATGTAATTGAGATTGCTAATGAAGTTGAACGTCTTTGTTATGGTTGAAGAACCCGATGAAAAAATAATGATGATGAAGAAGATGTCAAGGTTAGATATATTTATTTGTTTTGTTATGTGATATATGTCTTTTGTTTTAATTATTAAATGGTTCTTTATTTTGTGTAGATTGACAATAATAATGACATGCCGTCTTTTGACATATTAAGCCAATGTCTTTGGGAAAAGATTGTTGTGTATGATCTTCGATAAGGTTAGTGTTATAATTATGGGCCATCATTTATTTAAATGTTATTTCATTTTGGTTAACATTATATAGTGAATCAAGTTACTATGATATTGTGTTTTGGTTACCATAATATTGTGTTTTGGCTACTTATTATATTATGATTTGGTTACTAGTTTATGTTATTGATTACTAATATAACATGTTCATTTTAGTTTGTTGGGTTGTTATGCGATCGGTTGGTTATTAGTTTATTTTATTGAGTTACTTAATCGTATATATTACCTTTTTATGTCAACCTGAAAAAGGGAAAGAAAGGTGAGGTGACAAGCGGTATGCTTTCTTGATTTTATGGTTCTCACCACACGTGAGACATAGCTAAGTGTGATGATTTGGAGAAGAGTGTCCACAAAGCCGGTGGTAGACCTATACGTGAACCTGCAAAGAGTGCCATTTTACGGTCTCCATATACAGAAGCTTTCGGATCGGCGGGTTCATCATCTACTGTAGTGGGTCTTCTTTAGTCAAACACACATGCACGTTTAAGTGCATTCCCCAAATCATGCATGGAGATGCCTCAAATTTTAAAGAGGCATTGTTTGAAGAATGGTTCAAAATTAGAATAAACAACAAAAAAAGGTTTGTTTTTTGTTGTTAACAATGCTATAGTTTTTTATGAAACAAATAAGTTTGTATTATTGTAGTAATATATGGTTAATATTAAATAAATGTTATGGTTATTTATTATTTTATATTCAAGTTACTATTAGATCATGTTTTTGGTTACCTAGTAGTTATGTTTTGGTTCATTATGTGATTATGGTTTGGTTACAGATTAATGTTTAAAATTAAGTTGTTGATTAGTTTATCGATTTGTGTATGTTGTTTTGTTATTGTCTAATGATGTATTAGTTCTTTGTCGAATGTTGTATTGGTTAATGTGTAACATTACATTGGTTCTCAGATAATACTTAATTAATTCTTGATTAATGCTATTTTTGGTTATCGTGATAATATTAAATATTTAATAAATGTTAATATTAAATAAATGGTGTGATTTACTATTAAATAAATGTTATGGTTACTATTACTTTATATTCGTTAATATTAGTTTATGTTTTGGTTACCTATTAGTTATGTATTAGTTACTATTTGATTATGGTTATGATTTTAATATTTGTTGGTTAACGTGGTAATTATTTAAAATTAAGTTAGTTAATTAGTATGTTAATTATAGAACGTCTGCAAGTTTGATTTGTAGTAGTGTGTATATTAATACAGAATTGTTAATGTTAGTGTGTATACTAATATTATGTTTTTATATTGAAGGACGGATAAATTTCCCGAAAGAACGATATTATCATGCCTTCTTTTGTATTTGGATCCATTGAAATATCATCGAAGATGTGGTTCTATAAATTAAAGACGCGGGCAAAGGTTAGTTGACGACGATGTGAGTATTTGTTTTAAAATTATGTTTTTATAGTTATGTTTACATTATTTAGTTACATTAATCACATACTTGCATTTTCCAACAACTGTTAATATCCTATTAATTTTTTTTTGGCTCAGCACATCAATATTGCCTTGTATTATTTTTGTAAATTGGCAAGACATTCCGAAAGTGTTCCTATAAGGGTAACGACCACGGATTGTTGGTTTCACAGCAAGATCACCGCTCTTTTCGAGGAGTATACAAAAAAAAATTGTGACAAAATTGTTCTGTCTGGGGAGGGTGATGTTGCTGAATACATACATGGGCTGTTTATGGATGTCAACACACCATGGAGGAACGTTGACTATGTGTTGTTCCCAATTCATATGTCATCACCAGACCATTGGTTGTTGTTGTCTTTTGATGTGCATCGTAGGTGTAACTGTTTACAATTCTCTACAATCAAAAAGGAAATTCATGCAAACTAAAATATCTGATGTTTGTGAGCCGTACATCTTCATTCTTCCCATACTACTGCGTAAGTCTGGTTTTTGGAAGGATAGTCCGACATCGACTTGAAGGTGACAAGATCGCAACAAGGGATCTAAGACGATATAATTGAGTTGGAATTTGTTGAGACGGTTCCTGAACAAGTAGAGGGGTAAGGGTTAAATTGTGTACATTTTTTTAATTATTACATATAGGTTGATTTTATTTTTGATTTTTGTTATATGTTGTTTGTTATTTACGATTGATTGTGGGATGTTCACAATTTGTTTTCTCGAGCATGTCATTCATCGGAAGTTTGATCGATTTCTATTTCTTTCCCCATCGCAAGTATCGAAAAAAGTTATGCACAAATCTATTTATGGATGCTAGAACAAGCGGTTGGAGGGCTATGATAATCTTCGATAGAGAATTTCCGGGAAGATTTGTTCTGTGATTTTGATTAGTTCAATTTTATTGTTTTGTTTTTATTAATTTTTTGTGTATTTTTTTAAGTTTTGGTGTTATACACAACATTTGTGTATGGTTTATGATTTTTGATGTTCTTTGGATCTTATGTAGATGGGATTATATATTTGATTATATTAGCATTAATGAAAGAGATATTGTTTGTTGGTTGGTATTTTGTTTCTTTTTAAGTAAGTTGTGTTTGTTGAATTTTTTGAAATATCTGATTGGTAACCAATCATGTATAAAGGGGTAATCAGATAATGATTTGATAGTAACTTGAGTTACAAGATTGTATCAGGACATATATCATATGTTAAGTGTACATGTGTTATGTATACATGGGTTTCATAAACTTCAATACCCTTTTAATTACTGTTCTTTGAATATACTGAGTTGCTTATGTTGTGGTTACCATTATAAACCTGGTTTGGTTACTGTTATGAAATTAGGTGGTTATTGTGATGGTTATTGTTATGTAATTATTTGGGTACCATTAAACATTGTTATGGTTACTGTTATGTAATTATTTGGTTTACATTAAAAACTGGCATAATTCTTGTTATGGTTTCTTGTCATGTATAAAATGGTAACCAATTATAATTTTTAATAATATCTGATTGGTAACCAATCGTATAAATAGGTAAACAGATAATGATTTGATAAAGTAACCAGAGAGATTATTTGGGTACCATTAAACATTGTTATGGTTATTGTTATGTAATTATTTGGTTTACATTAAAAGCTGGCATAATTCTTCAATTATAGTTCTTTGTCATGTATAAAATGGTAACCAATTATAATTTTATAATATCTGATTGGTAACCAATCATGTATAAATAGGTAAACAGGATAGTGATTTGATAGTAACGAGAGAGTTACAATATCAGATCGGGACATATATCATATGTTAAGTGGACATGTGTGAGTATACATGGGTTTCATAAACTTCAATACCCTTTTAATTATATGTTCTTTGGATATCTGAGTTGTTTATGTTGTGGTTACCATTATAAAATGGTATTATTATTTATTATGAAATTAGGTGGTTCTTGTGATGGTTCTTGTTATGTAATTATTTGGAAATCATTAAACATTGTTATGATTATTGTTATGTAATTATTTGTTAAAAGCGGTATGGTTATGTTATGTTATTAATCGGTAATCTATTATGGTTCTTGTTATATAAATATGTTGTTACCATTAAAAGCATTATAGTTCAAGTTATGTATTTATTTGATTATCAAGTTATTGTCAATGTTTCATTGAAATCAAAAATCAATATATAAATGAATAACAATTTTGTTTACTATACACAATCAAAATTTTACAAACCAATCGTTTAATGGTTACTCAAAGTAAACAATAATACATTCATGTATCTACACTCTTAATTTAATCGCACTATATCGGACCCTTTTTAGTGGTCTTAAAACCGGGGATTATTGTGACATATTTTTTCTGTTGTGTCCTTTTTTCGCACTTTCTTTGATTTGTTTTGAATTTTAATTTCGGATCCGTGTTTTACCTCTCTTTTTTGGTCTTCCTTTGGCCTTCTTGTGTTGGGTGGTTTTATATATATGTTTTTACTTCTTCCGATACATCCCGCTTTTCTTTGTCATCTAATGGTATGATGGAAAATTCGAATATGTCTTGACCAAAGTTGCTTTAGTGTAATTTTTGAGCAAAAATTATAATGACTCAAATTTCTCTTGCTTCATAATAAAGAAAAGTTGACGTCTTGCAAGCAAGGCATCTATGGTAATCTTGAAATTTACTAAGACATGCATGTCTTTTGTTCGATGTCCACAATATAATTGCTTTTAGAGACATCGTAAAAAGTGAAAATCACTAAGTTTGATGTCTCAACCTACAACACCCAATGTATACAATCGATTAACAACAGATCCCAAATATACAAAGAACCAATTAACTAGTACACAATATTAGTCAATAAGTAACCACCAATATAAAAGAAACAATTATAAATCTCGGTAACATTATAATGTTATATAGTAACTAAGTCAAGATTGATCAAGAATCAATATAATGTTACACAAGAACCAAATAAGCATTATATAGTAACGTTAGATATAAGTACACGAAGAAGCAATTCAAGAGTAATCGAAGAATCAATATAATGTTTCACATTAAGTAAGTTAGCATTACTCAGAACCAATAAAGATTATAATTTTATCCAAGAACCAAATTCTTTGTTAGTCAAGATAATGTTACGCAAAGAACCAACTCAAAGAATAGCCAACAACCATTATATGTTACACAAGAACCAACTCAAAGAATAATCAAGAATCAATTTAATGTCAGCATAAAGAACTAAGTTAAGATTAGTAAGTAACCAAGTTAGTAATAGTCGGTGAGATTGCAAATGCAAATTAGGATGTAATAATTTAAATCGAGTATTAATTACCTTAAGTATTTTTGATTTAAAGATATTAGATTGCAACTTGTTAGTCCCTAGTAGGCACAAGTTATCTAGAAGGGGGGGTTGAATAGATATTTGAAAATCTTTTCGTTTTAACTTGTTCTTAGATAATGATTAAAACTTTGCGGAATTAATGTTTGTTTTAATCTTCTTTACCAAGCAATGGAGTTATAAGCGAGTAAGGCAGTTATGGCAGATATAGCGATTATATAAGATTTATAGCATGAATGTAAACGATTACGATTATTTTTAAGTGGTTCGAGCACTCAAAGCTCTAGTCCACTCTTCTACTCAACGAGTAGGATATCCACTAAGGATGTCTTATATAATCTTCCGAATCACATTGCAGATTCCTTCTGCACCAAGTGAGCCTAGAACTTTTCTAGTTCACTTTTGAACTCTTCAAGTCCAGCAGACTTGGCTTTCTTCTGACCACTATTGAACTCTTCAAGTCCAAAGCAGACTTGGTATACTTCTTGATTGATTGATGATTGTTGTTGTTACGCTCGAAGGTTGCTACTCGGTTTGATGTGTAGCTCTACGGTTCGTAATAATAGTGAGTAATTGAAAGCAAGCTTTGTAATATCTCGATCGTAGAGTTGAGCCTTAGAGAGTTCTTCACGTTAAATGTTTACGTCATTTTACTTTTCTCTTTCATCCGTCGATCTCAGTATATATGTGATATTGAAAACTATCCGTTGGATCCATCCATTGTGGCATTAAATGCATCCGAATTTTTCAGATCTTTGTGATGGAGACATTTTCGCACATCTTCGAATTTCGCATTCTGACCAATCGACATCGCAAATTTGTTTTTCATCTACCACCGAAAAGGTGTTTTGTCCCTTTCATTCATAAGATTATCCTTAGCTTCTTCAATACGCTTCTTTGTTGCATACTAAGGATATTTCATTTATTCCGGGGACCGATGGGCACCGCAAAGATTCAGGATCCATTCCTCGTATTGTTGAATTAACAACTCATGAGGCTTTAACGTTTTCGACATTACGGATGTTGCTCTACATTTTGGATTGTTGACTTTCACGATTCGTGATCGTGTTGTTGACTTTTACGATCCCGAGAGCACACTATGATCTTTACTTGCTCGTGTTGTTGACTCTCTACGATCCCGAGAGCACACTATGATCTTTACTTGCTCGTGTTGTTGACTCTCACGATCCCGAGAGCACACTACGATCTTTACTTGCTCGTGTTGTTGACTCTACAATCCCGAGAGCACACTCACGATCTTTACTTGCTCGTGTTGTTGACTCTACGATCCCAAGAGCACACCACGATCACCGACTCGCACACCACGACGGAGAGTTAGCCAGTGAACGTTGAGTCCACTCTACGATCGCTGACTTGTAAACTTCATGTTTCTTTCAGTACACTACGATCGGAGAGTTAGCTTGGCGAACGTTGAGTCCACTCTACGATCGCTGACTTGTGCTTGTTGTCTTCATCTGATCTTGTCCGACTACGATCTCTGCATTTGTTCAGTGGACTCTACGATCGCAGAGTGTGGTCTACGATCCTTGTCTTTGACTTTGGCATCGCTAGACTCTACGACTCTGAGCGTAGAGTGTATTTTATACTTAGCTTCGGCAGATTGTCGTTCGGCTTATAGGCAGGCTGTCTCTACGATTCAGAACATGACTTC
This sequence comes from Panax ginseng, assembly GCA_020205605.1. Lineage (NCBI taxonomy): Eukaryota > Viridiplantae > Streptophyta > Magnoliopsida > Apiales > Araliaceae > Panax > Panax ginseng. The sequence continues at coordinate 1,373,919 of CM035148.1, forward strand.
CTCAGTACACTACGATCTCGAGGAGGCTCTTCTCGACACCTTCACGATCCTTCTTCGTTTCTCGAAGTCTCTACGAACTCCCGAGATCTCACTATCTCAGATACTCCTATTCCGCCTCGATAGCTCCTGAGTTGACTCTGACTTTCCTGGCAGACTACGACTTCTAGTGCAGTGCTCGACGATCAGACAAGCCTATCTATTACATCTCAAGATCAACCTAACAGTTTTGATCTTTCTATCTATACATTCTAGAACAGAATGATACACGTTGAAAGCTTAGATCAGCCTAACAATCTTGATCTTTCCATCACTAAGTCCTTGTACATAAATTCAATTAAGGACCTTACAATAATCACAAGCATATTAAAACATCAAATCATGCTATGCATTCTCCCAACACAACTTTCTCTCAGCTGTTGTGAAAAGTGTTGTGAATGTTGATATGGCTGCTTGTTTGTTTGTGAAATACCATCTTTGAACCAGACAACGTAGGCATTCAATCATTGTCATAATTGGAAGATCCTCGATAAACTTGATTGCATTGTTAATAGATTGGCGGTGTTTGAAGTCATTGTTGAGTACCTTACGATCCCATGGAACTCGGTGCACCTATCCAACTTGACCTCTTCCTCCAGATATGTCCTTATTCGAGGATCAATGACATCAAGTTCAGCCATGTGTTTATTGAATTGTTCAACAGTGTAAGCTCTACAAACCCCGTTATAAGCATGTTTAACTTCTTCTCCTTTCTTTTTGAATCTGTTTTTTATATTTTTCGAAGATATGATATGCATGGGGAACCATGCATGATATCCTAAACACACAATTCACCTCCTTGTATAATGGCTTCATGTCTATCTGAAACAATACATTGACCTTCCCTAACTCCACAAGCATTTCTCAAATTTACGAAAAACCATTTCAAAGACAATTCATTTTCATTTGTCAATAATCGAAAAAGCAATCGGAATAATGTTTTGGTTTGATCTTGTGTGCTTTCTTATCAAGTAATGTCCCCGTAAGTTGATTGTATGAATGTGCCATCGATTACAATGATTGGAAAACAATGGTGCCATGCTTGAATGGATGCTCCAATGGCAAAGAATAGATACTTGAAACGACCATTTGTTTCAACTCGAGGTCGCGGATTTTAACCTCGATATAAAACATCAAGACTATCATTAGAATTACAAGTAGATATCTTTGTATCCAAATCACTAGTAATCGGTAGAATCGCTCATGTGGTTAATGGTATACAAATTGTATATTACATTTAGTAACTAAACATGCGTATTAAGGTAACCAAACATATATAATAACCGCGATACAAATGGTCTAATACTAATAATAACTAAACATGCATCTTTGCCTAAAGGTGTATTAGTTATTGTGTAATAGTTTATTGTTTATGTATAATGCTTAATTGGTTCTTGACTAATGATATTTTGGTTCTTGAATAATATTATCGATTAATGCTTGGTAACCACATGTTTGGTAACCAATGCATTATACTGATAAATCAAAGATGTTGTATGAAGGTAACCAATACAATATTAATCGATAAACAATTTACATTGGTAAACAATCTATCGTGTAATCATATCTTCGTTATTGTGGAACATCATATTAGTTATCGCATAATGATATAAAAGCAATAAATGTTTTTAAGGTGTTACGGATTTGTTTTCTTCAAAGATGTGTAACCATGATGGGATGAGTGAGTAGTCGTGTGGATTTCCTCTCACCTTTTCCAACGCTTTCTCCTTCGATCTCCATACTTTTTGGTAAGAGATAGACACATTATATTCTGACATCATGTCTTCCACAATATCGGTTGGTGTGTATATTTTCTTTAAATTTGTTATTTTTTGTATTATGCATTCACTGACCAACTCACTATTTGCCTGTCTGTGGTCTCCCAAAAATACATTCACCGAACAAGTGTGGATATCATTGAATTCTCTAACCTTGAACACACTTTGGTTTTTCTCGAAACTTGATGCTCTCATCTTCCATTTGCAATCTTCATCGCATACACAATAAGACAAAGTCTCTATAACTTGTTCGTTGGACTTTGTGTCATTCTGCTTTTTTTATTGAACGCAAATTTCATAGCTTGTGAGAGGATTTTTTTATCTCTGTAGGTTTGATGTAATTTTACTTCACATTCATTCGGATCCGATATTACATCATCATATCGTTCTTTGCGTATGATCCATCATGTTATCTGGTCTCGTTGTTGTTCAATAATTTCCATTGCAAAGTCGATCAAAGATATCAAGGCTCCAAATTGGTATGATTGGCTTGCTAGTGGAACTAATCTTTGAATTCCTCTTGTGTTGATCGATTGGCATTACATCGTGAATTGTAGATTCTTCTACATTTGTCAAGTTATGCAAGATCGTTGTGCGTCCCCATTCTCGGTTCAATATCCACAATCGATTGGGAATTTACCTTGTTCATCGATTTTCTACTCATTTCCGTAAAGAATTCAAGGTTGCTTCATCCGATATCTTGACGGTGGAATGTCGTTTAATCGAAATTTGATTGACAATGTTGTTGCGTTTGGTTCAGCCGTAATGCAATCGTGCATATTTTAGTTAGCATTTCTTTGAACGAAATTGTTGATGGAACTAATATGCCAAGAACTTCAAATTTGGTGTCTTCGTTACTTATCTCCCGTATGTCTTGTTGAAATAAAGTACAACCGAATCATCTCCATCATTCTGTCAGCGTAATAAGTAATGGTAAGTAACAAAATCAATGTTATCCGGTAACCAATATAATGTTAAAAAAGAATCAAGTCAAAGATTAGTCAAGAATCAAGACTTCATCAAGAATCATTATAATGTTACACAAGAATAAAGTAATTTTAGTTAAGAACTCAATGCAATGGAACACATTAACATATACATAACAATGACAAGAACCAATGTAATGTTAAGCAAGAATTAAGTCAAAGATTAGTCAATAACCAAGTCTTCATTAAGTAACCATTATAATGTTACACAAGAATAAAGTCATTATTAGTCAAGAACCAATGTAATGGTACATGATAGCCAATTAATTATTAGTCAATAACCTATGTTAGCTCAGAACCAATATAATGTTAAAAAGTAACCAAGTCATCATTAACAAGAAACAAGTCTTCATCAAGAACATTATAATGTTACACAAGAATAAAGTCATTATTAGTCAATAAACAATGCGGTGGTACACAAGAACCAAATCAAGATTAGTCAATAACATAGATATAGTCGGACATTAAGCAATGTAATGTTAAGCAAAGAATTAAGTCAAGATTAGTCAAGAACCAAGTCTTCATTAGTAACCATTATAATGTTACACATTAACAAAGTCATTATTAATCAAGAACCAAATCATTATTAGTCAATAATCAATGTAATGGTACACAAGAACCAAATCATTATTAGTCAAGAACCAATGCAACATTAGTTAGTACCATTATGCATTAACCAATTCAAAGATTAAACAAATAACATGACAGACATAGTCGACAAAGAACCAATGTAATGTTTAGCAAAGAACCAATGTAATGTTAAGTAATAACCAAGTCAAGATTAGTCAAGAATCAAGTAATAATCAAGAACCATTATAATGTTACACAAGAACAAAGTCATTATTAACAAGAATTAACTAAAGCAACGGTACACAATATCCAATTCATTATTAGTCAAGAACCAATGTAATGGACACAAGAATCAAATCATTATTAGTCGAAGAACCAATGCAACATTAGTTAGTACCATTATGCATTAACTAATCCAAAGATTAAACAAAGAACATAGACATAGTTACACAAAGAAACAATGTAATGTTAGAAGTAATCAAGTGCATTTTTACATGCAATTGCAATCAAAACATTTATTATTCTTACCGTGTGACCATTTTAAGTGCAAAAAACTTAAGAAAGGTAACCAATATAGTAATTAAGTAGTAATAATAGTAACTATATGATTATAAATTTTAAACTCACATACCTCAAAGATTTTTGATCGAAATTGATGTTGATTTGTATTCAACAATCACCGCGAGATTTGGTTTCGATCTTGAAGGCGTTGTTGATTTTGTATGCTATTTTCGATCTTAGAGATGCGTCGCGACAACATAAACGGGCCGTCTTTCTCCGTTGTTGATCTCGCGAAGATTTGGCTTCGTCTTCTCCGTCGTTGATCTTAGAGATGCGTCGTTGATCTTAGAGATTACGAGTTTAGTCATGACAGGAGGCTTCGGTTTCAGATATTTTGTCTTCTCCGTCGTTGATCCGTTGTTAGATTTCAAAGTTGCATGATTTTAGGAACGGTTAATTTCAAATATGAAATTGGATCACTGACTGGATAATGACACGTGATTTTAGGGGCGTTATATTGCTTATGTTTTATTTTTATAATTATGTTGTGTATGTTTTATTTTTATAATTACTTTCTAAATGTTGTATATTAGTGTAAAGTACCCAAAAAATAATTGCGCAACCTCCACCTCAAAATAGGGAATCGTAAACTATTTGTGAATAGTGTTTTTAATAGTATTTATGGTCAAACGCATTCTTTTGATTTTGCACTCTACTGGTTCCATTTTATTTTTTAATGTCTATCTTTGTTTTATACTTTTTTTTTTGCTTAATTAAATCATAGTATTTGTGAAAACCCATAACAGACCCAGCCTGAGGTAGTTTATTCTATCCTCATTTTTTTTTTAATTCAGCCTGGTGTTTATGGGCACGTTTGTTTCAGTTTTAGTTATTTTGTTATGGCTTTTGAAACATATGAATGGAAATAATTTTAAAAATCAGTCTCGTGTCAAATTATTAGTTATTGTTTTTACATAATAAGCTTAAGTAAAAAAAAATTCATATTTAAGTATCACTAAAATAAAAGTGCTATTTTTCATTGACTTTAAATTTTTTCTAACAACACATTTGAGCATGATTGTTACAATAATTATTTTAATCACAGATTTAGTCATTAAAAAGTATAAAATGAGGGACTGCATTTTATATACTTAGTACAATTAACTGAATACATGTAATGATATAATTGTACCACCAACTCTCCTGAGTAATGGTGAAGCAGAAGAAGAAGCTTGTACAGCAACTATGGAGCATCATTGTCTTAAAAAATGCACTAGATCCCAAGGGATCTTTTTTCAATAGCTGAAAAATTCGGATGAATGTTGCAATAATGAATCTAAAGCACTTGGAGCAAATTTTCTTGCAAAAAGAAAACAAACTGAAGATGTCTGGTTATTATAGCTGCATGTTTGACCTTGGAGAATTTTCTTGAAAAATTGTTGTGTCATATCGGCTTTCCCAAATGTAGCAGGATGAGCACCACCTCTAGACCAGTCCACCCAGGTAATGCTCCTGTTTGCCAAGAGACGGGGCGAATGGATGCTCAGCATCGTTGGAAAGTAGTGCTCGTCCACATAACACGCTGGTCTGCAGAACTGCTCAAACTTTGGGTAATAAGTATCATCTTGAACAATGTCAACTGCCAGTTTTCGATTAATTTCAAACCACTGAGACCCTTTGCGCCATTGGGTGATGTTAACCACGGGAGCCATGTTGTCATTATAGCGCCCTCTTCCATATGGTCCAGGGTCATCATATGCACCCATAAAGCTGAACCGAGATCTTGATATGTAGTCATAAACTAAGGTGAAGTTGTGAAGAGGTATGCATGCCTCAGACAGGAGAACGAACCATTCGTTGGAGATATCAAGCAACGCATTAGCAAGGAGTCTTCTCTCAGCATCACACATGCTCATCTCCCCCCACTCTGCAACCTACAATAACTACGTCTAAAGCATAAGAACAATAATGTCCAAGTCCAACCAAAAAAGAAAAGAAAATGGAACCGAGATATGACAAGCCCTACATGTGGCCAATCAATTATCATAATATTGCTAAATCACGTGCTTCTTGTTTACAGAAACCATGCATTGTTCAGTGAGCTTCTAATAGGACAATATTGTTTCCAAAAAAAGTAAAAAATAGAAAGAAAGACTGCTAAAGCTAAGCATTTTGTTCCAAAGATTGCATTCCAGTTTTGCTAATGTTAATCCAGACGAGGAAAAACATGCCCCAACCAGTAGTTCAAGTCATCTTATTAAACTCTCAAGATTCTCATCACTTCCAACAGCCAAGTACTACTAATCACTGGTTGTAACAAGCATGTATTTAGTCCGGAAGCAACAATTACTACAAACAGATGAGAACGGCATACTGCCACACGCTAGTAGTTTATATTTCTGATTACATTATTCACAGAACTACAAATTTAGTCAGTGTTGCAACATGGTGACTCCCATTATCTGCGCACCCGCAGTTCTACCTCCAATATGTTTGTGCGTAATTTTGTGCCTAAAATATCAACTCCCGCTTTATTTTTTGGGTTTACCTAGTGTTCTTGTTGAACTACTGATGAGAAATTGTCTAACTTAGTCTAACATATATGAAGAGCAAGTTTTGGGAATGAATAAGTACTGTTGGCGTATCTTCTAACTTCTTCAACCTTCTTAACTTATATGGAATCTGATACCAATGGAAGTGAGGATTTCTATGATAAATAGTGAACTTTATCATCTGTATATGTTTCACTGAAGCTAAGCTACTATAACAGATTTTACAAAGAAAACGTAGTTAAAAAGTCTATATGCTGCCGATCCCCTGAGACCAGGTCCACACTACAAGCATCTATGTGCAGAGTCGGAAAAAAAAACACAGTTAACTCTCAGTTGTTTGGAAATAATCAAAGAGAATTTTGCCCTATGTAAGCATTGTATCCTACACAAGCACAGTCATTAAAATGAAAAATATCTTAACGTGCAGTGAATTCTTACTTGAAGGGGATAATGCTTTAACATCTATACCATCCAAGCTAACAATCAAGTTTATTTTGAAGACAATAATTTGCAAGTGTAATAAACAGACCACCTTCAGGGACAAACAAGAGAGGGAAAAAGGAGGAGGACATTATAGCTTGACAGTTCTAAAAGTTCTCCTATAGACATATAGGGATAAATAACCTTTTGGTCACTGTACTGAGGTCCGGTTTTCATTGTGGTTACCGAAACTTTTTTTGTTACAATCGAATAACTGTACTCTCAAAAACTTACAAAATGGTAATTACTTAAAATTTTCGTCTGAAAAAACGGACGGAAAAGCTGACTGTGCAAGTTAAACTTTTTTTTTTGCTTACGTGGAGGCTAGAGCACAAGTTGAAATTTTTTTTTGCTTACGTGGACTTGGAGGCTGGAGCACAGAACTTATAATAGTTATATCACTTCTCTTCTCTTTTATTTGTAAACAAAGTGGAGTGGTAAAATTTATTATCTTTAAATAATAATAATTATAATAATAATAATAATTTCAAAATAATAGTAATAGTAATAATAATAATTTTGAAATAATAATAATAAAAATATTAATAATAATTATTTTTAAATAATAACAATAAAAATAATAATAATTTTTAAAATTTTAAAATATTATGTAAATTATAAAAATATTTTTATATGAAGTTGATGTGTATTTAAAAATAATATTTTATTATTTTATTAATTTAAATTATTTGAGCAAGGGTTAATTTGACAAATTATTTTTATTCTCCATTAAAAAAAAAAAAAAAAAAATTTCATACAAGTTTGTAGGAGCAGACCCCAAATACAATTAATTTTATAAAATTATAATTTTTATAAAATTAATTATTATTATTATTATTTAAAAATTATTATTAATATTATTTTGAAATTATTATTAATGCTATTATTATTAAAATTATTATTATTATTTTAAAATTATTATACAATACTATTAATTTTACTCAAGTTCTACATATTAAAATTATTATTATTAATAGTATTTTATTATTATTATTATTATTATTATTATTATTTTACAATTATTATTATTAATAGTATTTTATTATTATTATTATTGAGTTAATAATTTCAACCTTTTTTTTCTTGTTTTGATAGGCAAATAATTTTTTATAAATTAACACGTCAAAAACCGTGTGAAACCAAATTTATTAATAATTTACAAAAAAATGACTCAGCATTTAAGCTACTCATTTTATAGCGACAAATTCATATTAATTTAAATATCTGAAATAAAAGAGTTTAAAATTTTATCTTAATTATTATTTATATTTAATATTATTATTATTATTAATAGTATTTTTTATTATTAATAATATTTTAAAATAATAATAATTAATAGTATTGTATTATAGAACTTTGAGTAAAATTAATATTTTAAAATATTAATAATAATAATAATAATATAATACTATTAATAATAATAATTTTAAAATAATAATAATAATAATAATAATTTTATAAAAGTAATTGTATTTGGGGGTCATTCTCTACTGATTTGTATGAAATTTGTTTTTATTTTATTTTAATGGAGAATAAAAAATGATTTGTCAAATTTACCCTTGTTCAAATAATTTAAATTAATAAAATAATAAAAATATTATTTTTTAAATACACATTAGCTTCATATAAAAATATTTTTATAATTTATATAAAATTTTTAAAATTTTAAAATTATTATTATTGTTATTGTTATTATTTAAAATTATTATTATTATTATTAATATTTTTATTATTATTATTTCAAAATTATTACTATGACTATTACTATTATAAGTGATGAAAAGTCCAACTAAGTTTGTGATGTACTATTATAATTTAGTGTACTATTATAAGTTTTGTGCTCCAGCCTCCACGTAAGCCCAAAAAAGTCCAACACGATCGACTTTTTTCGTAGCTTTTTTTCGGACGGAAATTGAAGATAATGACCATTTTGTAAGTTTTTGAGAGTACAATTATTCGATTGTAACAAAAAAAGTTTCGGTAACCACAATGAAAACCGGACCCAGTACAGTGACCAAAAGGTTATTTATCCCTAGACATATATAAACATATAAGTGAAGAAGAATTAAAGTTGGCTCTGTCTTGCAATCTTTAAAAATTAATAGAAATTAAAAAAAAATGTAATGCACTAGGATGATATCAGAATGATGAGTTACAAGAATGATTAAATGTTAACTAATAGTTGAGCTTGGAAAGGGAACAGCTTTTAGGTAGATTTCTAGTAGTTGATGATAATGAAAAAGAACTGGTGTCCATAATAAAGAGAAAATCCATAAACTACATATGAGATTGTAAGTGGGACTAACTAATTTGAATAACAGCAGCCAATCCTAAATGGAGAAAGCGTGAAGAAATTCTAAGACAACATATAAAGAGCCCTTCAATTAGCTACTTCACAATTCATATCCATGTGTACTAAATAAAAAGGACAAATGTGGCATTGTTGGATCATCAATATGATTATGGATAAATTACTGTTATCATAATTTGTAAACCTGAAGGAGATATAGTTTCATGAGGTGTGGACCGAGAAGCCTAGTTACATAAGGTAATCAAATACATCAACAAAAATATGCATACCTGCAAAGTTACAGGCATAACAGACAGGTTTGAATGTGTTGAGACATAAGAGAAAATATAAGTGAGATAAAGCTATTCAGAAATAGATTGGGCATGTAGATGGAAAATTACTAATATTTGACTAATGGGCCTCGATAGATAAGTTCTTGGTTCGATATGAGTTTACTAATCGTGGAAAACAGTCTTAGAATTTAGATTTTCCAAACATTAATTCACTAGCATGGGTAGTGTAAATACAAATTACAGAGAGCCACAAATAACTTTACAGTAATATACATATATAAAAAACCAATACCTGACTGGGAATGTGCCTCCGATAAAAAACGGACGAAGGGGGGTAATTTGCAATGTACGATGGCAATGCATGTATATAAATCGAATACAGGCCCTCATGGCCCTTAAGAAACCTCTCCCACAAAGGAGCCATGGGCAAAGGTCCCCTAGTCAAGAACATGAAGGCGATCTTGGGGACTCTCTTAAAAGGGTAGTCTTTTATTTGAGGAGCAAATGAAGCTCGCCAATACAGCTGAGAATCATTCATGGAATGCCACATGCTTGATGGAGGCCTAATCCAACTCTGGAAACTACTTGGTTCTTGAAAGCAGGGCTGGGTTCTGGTACTTGTTACCGGGATTGTTACACTCGCCAAGCTGAGATACCGGGTCATAAACATACCAAGAATTGAAAAGGCAATGCCCAGACCCAGAAACAGCAAAAGAAACTGCAGTAACCGTAAAGGCAAAACTCTAGATTGGTTTTGTCTAATTGGTATTGCAGGGTCCTTGCCTTCCTCCATTGCCACTAACCTTGCCTGCATCTTAATTTCCCCAAATCTTCAAACAACTCCAATTTGTGGGAAATTATTCTACCAAACCAACAACCAGGAAGCGGGTTATTAAATCAAAAAAAATCAAAAGACAAACCAGATTTTATTTAATCCAAATGGCAAACCCAGACACAAAAGGATCTATTAATGAAAATGGCTGGGTGGGCTGTAATGATGGAGATGAAGTTTTATCAACACTACCATTCCAAATAGGAAAGTTTTTAATTGAAGGCAAAACTTGATATGTGGAAGGGGAAAAAAACTCAGAAACAGATCCAGAGAATCCAAACAAGTCAGGTGGGTAAGATCCGAAAAAGGAAAGTTTTTTAATTGAAAACAACTTTTTAGCTGATCTTTCAAGGCAAAATGGAGCAACAGACATGACGAGGAGAGAGAGAAAGAGTGAAACACAAAGTTAGGACATTGTTGTGAGAAGAAATGAATATGTCTGGGGTGTGGATATTCATGGTATTTAAGAATCAAAAACAAAAACCTTAATTACAACCGCTTTTGTCAAATGTGAAAATAATGTCTGAAGAGACAGTTTAAATGGGCTCTATAACCTCCGGTCCTTCATTCATTCTCTGTTCTTTTCTTCGACTTGCTCCGTTCACTTTCTTCCGTAAATCTCTAACAACAACAAAAAAAACAACATAAGATTGAATCAATCAATAATCTCTACATACATTAAAAAAGCATCAAGTAGAAAGAGATAGAGAAGGCGAAGGTGAGAGAAGTCCGAAAGATTGGGAAGACAAAAAAAACACGTGAAGGTGTGGTGGGGTGTGTGTGGGGGTGAGGGAGAGGGTAATTAGTGACTTGTCTTGTTAGTGTCACGTGTGTTGTTTGGCAACGTGTGAGGGGTGGAAGAACCTAGGAGAGATTTCGGAAAGAGTAAATTTTTTTTATAATGTTAAATGATCTTTCACAATTTACACACTATTCTAATAAAAATTAGTATTTCATTTTATGTAAATTGGAATGCTGATATATATGGTGCATTAATCAGTTTTTAAATAAAAATTTGTGTTTTTTCAGTTTGAATTTTGGGGAATAAGCATTTTCTCTCTTTTTTTTTTCTTTCTTTTCTTCCTTTTCTCTTATTTTAGTAAAATTGTGTTAGATAAAATTGAAAGTTAAGATGTGAACAGTTTAGACATCTAAATAATATAAATCATCTGAATTAAATTGTATCTGAATGAACAAATGTTATTTGATAATTAATTTTTTTAAAATATAAGAATAATAATATTCTAACATTTCTTTCCCTCTTCCTATTCAACAACCCAACTTCCTCCTCCTCCCTGTCCCTGATATCCTCTTCCGTCGCATAAGTTTTCGGTACATCAACATTAATTAAATACTTCAAATACCAACAATAATCATTACAGTAGTAAAATCTTTTGCTACATATATAGAGAGGGAAGACTATTTGTGTTATAGATGGAATCAAAAACAATAACACAGGGTCATATCCCAAAGAATATATAAGAAGTCTTGAGATGAGCTAACTATATGAACTAGCCGATAGCATGTGCAATGCACGGGCTAGTTTGAAGAATAAATTAAATAATTTGTCAAATATGCAATGAGAATGACATTTTTTTATATATAGACTTTTTAATAACTGAAGACATGAAGATCAACTCTCAATATCTTTTCATATGTTAAAAACAGATCAATAATTAAAGGCTAAAACAATTAATATCAATAATTAAACCAAATGAAATAGAAACAAGATCTCAATACCCAAATTAAAAGTTACGGGACGACGTAACATCTCAAATTAGTCAAATTCCTAAAAAATATGGTCTCGCCATTATAGAAATCATATAGGTAAGTGTACATAATAAATATGCAAAAAGTGAAGCCATCACTCGCTTAAGCTTCTATCTATATACAAAAGTGACTTTTCAAAGCCCTCCATCACATCTGCAAGATACTCAAATAAATATGTCAACCCAAGCTCCATCGGTTTTGTAACTTGAAAATTATATTACTATCCTCGACCAAAGAAATATAATAAAATAAATACATAACTAACTCGTGTTCTAATAAATTGCTCTCCAAAAGCAATGAATAAATAAAATTATTTTGATTTTATCCATCGGCGCAAGATAGACAATTGGAGCAAGAATCCTTTTAATACAAATGACGCTTTTAAGTTCCTAAAAAGTAGGTTACAAATGTGCAAAAAATTAATATCCAAAGGTGATAAATTGCATGTTCAAGTAGAGTGGTGACCAAATTTTTTTCCAAACTTCCAATAAATCTTCAAAGTAAAAAAATATCGTAATTCGTAGCTTTGTTAGAGAATAATGCTTCCTTTGTTGTAAAAAGTGTGTCTTGAAGCTAAATCAAGTACTTAATCGGTTATGTGATAGTGAGGTATCGCAGAAAATGAATAAAAATATCATCTTTGCTTTGAAGTTTCTTAGAACTATTTTCCAAAATTTGCAAGAAATAAGAGATAATGTTATTGTGACGACCCCAAAATAGGTCCATTCCATCCAACCCATTCTCGAAGTCGCCAAATACATGGTACAAAAACAAATACAACTTCAAGAATACAATTATCGCGTGCAAAATCGAATAACACATATATTGTGAGTTTAAATACAACTATTATCTAATAGGCAGTATATAAAAACTCAAAAAGGGGTACTCATTACAATTATTGATACGCTTATTTCACGTAATAGTGAGGACTACTAATGCAACCATCCGGACCATTAATCCATTCCCCACTAGTCCCAAATTTATATTCTCATTTCTCAAGAGAATAAATGAAAGAAAGGAGAGCTCAACTAGCCTAGTAAAGAAAATATTATAACTAAGATAATATACAACAAATTATCATTAGTCTTCAACAGGAAAAATCGATAAAATATAATAGACAACAAGTTTTAGATCAACAATCTGCAATGAAATAAGAATCCATTAGAAGAGTCAAGAGAGAAAGAATTCTACTATCTTCTAATATTTAAAAGTTCATCATCAATATTTTATCCTGTAACATCAATCAATATACATCTTGAATCAAATATTCATATTTGCACTACTGAGCCAAAGATATTCATTTGTATCACCAATTGGTCATGTTCATCTCAACACTGCTCATCTTTGCACTACTGGCCAAAGATATTCATTAAGTAATCATTCATCTTTTGCACTACGGCCAAAGATATTCATCAATTAATCATTCATCTTTGCACTACTGTGCCAAAGATATTCATCGATTAATCATTCATCTTTTTGCACTACGGTGCCAAAGATATTCAAGAATATCATTATTTAGACCGAGGATGATGAAAATATCTTAAAGAAAACTAATCCAAATGAGACAAAAGATCAAATATTAGGGATTCAGATTACGGTTTATCCATGTTCAAAAATACTTCATAATAACCAATTGTGAAATGTAATTCAAAATAAAGATCAAAACATGGATATAATCAAATATAAGTAACCATAATAGAAATAACTTGGACAAAAAGAAGAAAATTTTATTTTTGATTGAATAGTGCCAGATTCGTGAATAAAGGTCGATACGTGAATAGATCAAGTATATGTGAATAAGAATCTCAGACACAAAAAACTTCCAAATTTGATAAAAAGTTCATACCAACATTTTAAGTATAATGATATTGAAGAAAATATCATTTTAAGAAGAATATAACACCCCTTACCTCAAAAAGATAATACTTCGGCCGAATATCTGGATATAGTCTTTGAAGGAACTTGCACCAGATAAAGAACACTCAAAGTATAAAAATACTCACAAGAATACGCCTATAATATATAGAGAGAGAGAGAAAACTTGTGAATTTCGGTGTGATTTTCAATTCTAACTAAGCACCCTATTTATAGGAAAATGCTTAGAACGCCATAGAAGACTAACCTGTGTAAGACCCCAACTTTTATAAATAAAGATGAATTTTCTATAAATATTATTTTTGAATATTATGGAGTAAATTTGATATAATATAGTTGTGGGAAATATTTATAAATTTTGCAAAAGTAAGCAAGTTGTTATAAAATATTCGTTTGGTGGGGAATATTCTTTTATCGGGAATATTAAATGACGACAAGACAATCATTGGTGGACCCTAATAACGGAATTATTGTCGGATCGAGAAAACGACAAAAATACTTTATGAAAATAACTACGGAGGAGGTGTTACCGTTAAAACTGTTGAACTACCGGTAGTAAAAAAGTACAATAATACGCTGTGGTTGCATAAGTAAGACACGATATTGATTATTGATGCTTACGTGAAGTCACTCAAATTTATACTCAATTATTGCTACTGAGAATTCACGATCATATCTCTTATATTATTGATTCAATTATCACAAAATAAATCAGTATAATATGTTATATTATTAAATCAATAATTGAGACGACAAGTTATAAATGATTAATAATTGTTGAAAGATTAAATATTTGTTGATTAAAAATAAAATAATTTGTGGTAATATTTATTCAATCCTTGATGTATATAAAGAGTCTATTATGAGACGTTTGTGGTAAGTTTGGTTATTTTATGAGGGGCCCATATGTCATCATCTAAGAGTCTCTTCGTCAATAGTAATTACCTTCGTCAATAATAATTACTTTCGTCAATAGTAATTACCTTTACCAGACGTCAAACCGCTTGCCGTTTCATATTACAGGCGTCGAACCAATTGTCGTTTCACATTACAGGCGTCAACCCACTTGGTGTTTCACATTACAGGCGTCAAACTACTTTTCTTTTCATATCACCAGTCGTCAAGCCACTTGCGCTTTTCACACATTTCAAGTGCTAAGCTAGAAATCTTCTATAAATAGAGGCCTAAAGTGCTTCATTATTTTCACTTAATTCATTCAAGCTATATAGAGAGAAAGTATAGAGAGAAAGAAGAAGAAGATTCATTCTGCTACTACACTACTGCAAAGATTCAATCTCCTACTAATGTAAGGGGTGTTATTCTTTCTTACTCATAAAGAGAATCATTGTTATTTCATTGCTTATTATTCTGGCATTGGAATAACTTGATACTCGCGGTTTACCTATACTTGGTGACATTCTTCTATTATTATGTTGGAACATCCATCATGTGTTTTACACCGGACTGGTTCCATCTTTATTTATTATTCTCATTGGAACATCCCTTGATTTGCAAATTTTGCCCGACTGGTTCCGTTATTATTATTCTGTTGGAATAACTGTCTGTCTGCAAGACTGCATTGCATGGTGATTTTTTTGTTATTCTATTCTTTATTATACTCAGTTGGTTAAAACTTTGACTTCTATACTCCATAAAATTAGTGAAATATCATTGATATTTGCGTTTCATCCAAAGATCCTTTCATGAAAATATTCTTCTAAGTATTCTTGAATTTTACTTTAAAAAGTTAAGATGTTGTCGATATTTGGACATTATTAGTTCTGGATAAATTAATTCTTGAACTTGTTTTATTGAATTCTTATATCATTGTCATCATCCTCATGTTTATATTATGTTGAAAGTCATTTGTGGCACCTGTAGTGCATAGATGGACTTGGTATGATTATGACCGAGGATTATTTATTGTAATCTTAACCGTAATGTTACAAATGATGTGGTAAAAGTTATCATTGGTCCGTAGTGCATTGATGGACAGTTGTTGGCATGATCAAGACCATTAATGAATACACGAATGTCCTTGGTCAGTAGTCATAGATAATTTGTGGTCGTGATACTAAAGAATATCATTGGTCAGTAGTGCAGGGGTGATTCGATGATGTGGATTATTTATTGTCGAGTCCCAAATGATAAAAGTCATAAAAACCTTTTAAATCATAAAAGATAGTAGATTTTATTCTCTACTTGACTCTTTTAATGGATCGCTTGTTCATTGCAGATTAAACTTGATGTTGTTATATTTTATCGGTTTAACATTGTTGAAGGCTAACGATAATTTATTCTCGCATTATCTTAGTCATAATATTTCTTCTTTGGGCTAGTTGAGATCACCCTTTCTTTCCTTTATTCTCTTCGTGAAATGAGAACATAGCGAGGACTAGTTGGGGAACGGAGTGACGGTCCAGAGGATAGCATTAGTAGTCCTCATTATTCTGTGAAATAGTGTGTTAATAATTATAATGAGGACTCCTTTTAAGTTTGTATAATCTCTAGTAGACAATAATTGTATTCAAACTCACAGTTATGTTTTGTCGTATTGTACACGACAGTTGTATTAGTAAGTTGTATTTGAATTTTGTACCATGTATCTGACGACCCAAGATGGGTGATGTATACCTAATTTTAGGGGCGTCACAGTTGGTATCAAAGCTTAGGATATGATCTCCTGCTAAGATGTGAGAATAAGTACTAGGAGGGAGAGCGGAATTCCTTCATTGTATGACCTACCTATGTTTATGTGCTATTTTATTGGCTATTTAATATAGGGATAATATGTTATATGTCAATTAACCTTTTGTTTTGTGGCAAGATTCGAAAATGACATCCGAGAATGTTGAGAATAAAGAATAGAAAGCACATGTAAGACCCCAAATTATTAATAAATAAAATTTAATTTCTCTATTTATTATTTTAAAATAGTAAGGGTTGATTTGATTAATGTGGATAGTTATGGGTAAAATACGCAAATATTTCAAAATAAGCAAAATATTCATTATATTGGGGAATATTTGTTTGGTCGTGGAATATTCAGAATGCTTTGTCGGGGAATATTCATAATGACGGTACAATGGCGATATGTGGGCCCCATAACTGAAAAAGCGATTGGAGGAAGAAAACGACAAGAATAAGTTGTTTATAAATACCAGGCGTAGTTGTTACAATTATCATTGTTGGAATACCCGGTGGTTAAAACACAAGAATATCTTTGTGATTGCACCAATTATTGATTCTTACGTAAAGAAGGCACTACTCAATAATGGTTACGATGAATTATCGCTCAAAGATTTTATTTTATTGATTTAATAATTCTTTGCGTTGATATTTTATATTGTTGTTGTTTCAATAATTGTTATTACATAGTATTTTTCATTATCAAAGCAAAATTCATATTATCCGAATAATATTATTAGATAACATTATTGGCAATGTCTAGAAAGTTCGCTCTAAGGAGAGAGTTTGGTCACCTAATTCAAGGCTAAGTAAGGAGAAATTTTATTGGAAAGCCCCTCTTTCCCAAGAATCGCACTGGTCATCAATATTGTGATTAGTAATATTATTTGTGATTAATTAATTATTAATTCATATGATGAGGAAAATATTAATTTTATGTGGATATAGATGGAGAAATTTTTTATTGTGACAATTGTTGAAAATTGAAATTTTATCTTTTTCCGATAAAATAATTCATTTAAATATATTATTATATTTTAATAATATAATAATGATGATATTTTTACGATGAATGTGGGATATATGAGTATATGTGGAGGAAAAGTATTTTTGTTACCAAAAATATTTAAAGTATGTTTTATGTGTCGGTGGACCCCATTTCTTGATGAAATTTGATTATAAATTTGTAAAATCGCTTCTGATTTATGGATTTTTGGTCAATTTCATTTGGAATTTGGAAAAACTTCCTTCTGCAAAGTTGTAGATAATGGAATTTCCTATGGAAAGTAATGAGTCTCGAATTTTTCTGACAAAAGGGCTATTTATTATGAATTATTGAAGTTCCGAAGCTTCGAAATAATTAATTTTTGGAAGTTTAAAATATTTTAAATAACAAAAACATTTTTTTCATTATGGTGTGTTACACATGTGTGTTGAATGATCTGAATTCAGTTCTTGGAAGGTTGGCGTAGAAAAATTTAATTTATATATTAATATTATATTAAATTTTTCGCTTTGTGTTCTAAGCATTTTCCTATAAATAGGGTGCTTAGGTTAGAATTGAAAATCACACTAAATCAAGTTTTCTCTCTATATTATCGAGCGTATTCTTGTGAATATTTTGAGTATATTTTGAGTATTGTTATACTACGGCAAGTTCAAGTCATAGCTTTATATCCAGGTGTTCAAATTTAGAAATCGATCTTTCGAGGTAAGGGATATTATTTTTTTCGTAATGATATTATTTCTTCAATATCATTATCTTTGAAATATTGATCTGAAATTTTATCAAATTTGAAACTTTTGGTGCTCTGAGTTCTTATTCACGATACTGGCCTTTATTCACGTATACAACTTTATTCACGAATCATTTCAAGACTATTCATCGAAAAAATGAAAATTTTTCCTTTTCGTCTAAAATATCTATGTGGATACTAGCTTTGATTGTATCCATGTTTTGATCATTCTTGAATTTTACACCACTATGATTATTTTTGAGGTATTTTTGGACATGGATAAAACAAAGTACGAATCCTTAATCCTTGTCATTTTGTTTCACTATATTTTTCATCATCCTCAGTCTTAAATGATGATATTATTGAATATCTTTGGCCCCAAAGTAAAAAGATGAATGATTTCGATGAATATCTTTGGCCCGTAGTGCAAAGATGAGCAGTGTTTAGATGAAACATGATTAATCGATGAATATCTTTTGGCAGTGGTGCAAAGATGAATATTTGATTTCGGATATATATTGATTGATGTTACAGAGATAAAAGATAGACGATGAACTTTTAAATTCATACATAGAAGATAGTAGTTTGCATTCTCTACTTAACTCTTCTAATGAATTATTATTTCCGCTACAAATATTGATTTAAAACTTGTTGTCTATTGTATTCTATTAGATTTTTTTCTGTTGAAGACTAACGATAAATTGTTGTATATTATCTTAGTCATAATATTCTTTACTGGGCTAGTTGAGCTCACCCATTTCCTTTTTGTTCCATTTTTCTTCTCGGGAGGCGAGAATATAAGTAGTATGTATGAGTGAGGGGTATGGAATGAAGGTTCTAGAGAGAGTTGTTTAGTAGTCCTCACCATTTTTATAAAATAATGTATCAATAAATGTGATGAGGATTTATTTGAGTATAGATATTGTCTAGAAGATAATATTTGTATTCAAACTCACAGTTTTACTGTTGTAATAATAAAGTTGTAGTTGTTTCTGTACCGTATTAACAATTCAGAATGGGTGATGTATACCTATTTTGGGGGCGTCACACCCCTCTTTCCTGGGAACGACCTGGTCGATTAATATTGTGAATTATAATAAAGATGATAAATGTTGTTAAAATTATTAAAGTGATTTTTATAAAGTTTGCTTATTTTATGGATTCCTATTTACCCATTTTTCAAAATATTCGGTAGAAATTTTTTATAAAGGTGGGGCCCACATGTGGGGACCACATATGGGGCCCACATGTGATGTATGAAATCTGAAAATTGGGTGGGGATTTGATATTCACGTGGAGGGAGTATACCATTATTATTTTTTATATATATTTGATAGTGGATTTTGGGTGGAGGAAAGTTGTATTATTTTATATATATATATATATTTGATAGTGGATGTTGGGTGGAGGAAAGTTTTATTATTATTATTATTATTATTATTATTATTATTATTATTATTATTATTATTATTATATATATATATATATATATATTTGATAGTGGATGTTGGTGGAAGAAAGTTTTATTATTATATAAATATATATATTTGATAGTGGATTTTGGTGGAGAAGTTTTATTATATATATATATATATATATATATTATATTATATTTAAAAGTTTTATGGATCGCTTGGATTAAAAGTGAATTAACTGGATCATTTAGAAATTAGTTACTTATGCAATCCATTCTTATAAATATAAGCTCATTCCTTCATTATTTCTTACTTAATTCTTTGAAACTCCGGAGAGAAAAAATATAGAAACTATAGAAAAGATTTGCCACTTAACTACTCTTATATTCGGTTCTTTTTACGGTAGAAGGGTGTTATTTCTTTCTTTCGTCTTAATGAAGAGAACTTGTGTTATTCCATTATTTATTATTCATTGGAATAACTTGATGCGGATACCCTATACATGGTGACATTCTTCTAATATTCCGTTCTTTATTATTCTGTTCGGAATATTACATGCGTAATGCGTTCGCCGGACTTGGTTCCATTATTTATTATTCTATCGTAATATCTTGTGCGTGCATTTACGGGGACTTGGTTCCATTATTTATTATTCGCTTTAATATATCACGTCTGCATGCGTTTACTTGGGACGGACCGGGTTCCATCCTTTATTATTCTCATTGGAATAACTCGTCTGCAATGCGGATCTATCGCATTTATGGTAATTTCTTTTGTTATTCCATTCTTTATTATACTCGGTTGGTTAAAACTTTGACTTATATACCCATGAAATTAGTGGAATATCTTTGATATTTCAAGGCTTCATCCAATATCTTTTCATGGAAATATTCTTCTCAAAGATTCTTAAATTTTACTCTACAAAGCAAAGATCATGTTGACAATTTGGACGTTATCAGTTCCTAGATAAATTAATTCTTGAACTTGTTTTATTGAATTCTTATATCATTGTCATCATCCTCATGTTTATATTTTTGAAAGTCATATGTGGCATGTAGTACATAGATGGACTTGGTATGATTATGACAAGGGATTATTCGGTGTAATCATGATCATAATGTTACAATTGATGTGGTAAAAGTCTTCATTAGCCCGTAGTGCATTGATGGACAGTTGTTGGCATGATCATGACCATTAATGAATACACAAATATTCTTGGCCCGTAGTGCATGGATAATTGTGGTCGTGATACTAAAGAATATCCTTGGTCAGTAGTGCAGTGAGGTGATTCGATAATGTGGATTATTTATTGTCGAGTCTCGTGATAATTGATGATGAAAAACCTTTTTAATCATAAAAGATAGTAGATTTTATTTTCTACTTGACTCTTTTTTAATGGATTGCTTGTTCCGCCACAGATTAAACTTAATGTCTATTATATTTTATCGGTTTAACATTGTTGGAGACTAATGATAATTTATTCTCGCATTATCTTAGTCATAATATTTCTTCGGGTGGTTGAGCTCACCCTTTCTTTCACCGTTTTTTCTTGTGAAATGAGAATATAAATTTGGGACGAGTCTGGGGAGCGGAGTGATGGTCCGAGAGGATAGCATTAGTAGTCCTCACTATTCTCGTGAAATAGTGTGATAATAATTGTAATGAGGACTCTTTTGAGTTTGTATAATCTCTAGTAAACAATATTTGTATTCAAACTTACAGTTTATGTTTTGTCGTATTGTACACGACAGTTGTATTAGTAAGTTGTATTTGAATTCTGTACCATGTATCTAGCGACCCAAGATGGGTGATGTATACCTAATTTTGGGGGCGTCACATTCTTTACTAGGCTAGTTGAGCTCACCCTTTTCCTTTTTGTTCCATTTTTCTCAGGAGGTGAGAACATAGCAGGAACTAGTCGGGGTACGGAGTGATGGTTCTAAAAAGATATTTTAGCAGTCCTCACTATTTCTGTAAAATAGTGTTTGAATAATTGTAATGAGGACTTATTTGAGTGTGGATATTGTTTAGAAGACAATATTTGTATTTAAACTCACAGTATGTGTTGTCGTATTTTGCACGACAATTGTATTATTGAAGTTGTAGTTTGCTTTTTGTACCATGTATTTGGCGACTCAGAATGGGTGTTGTATACCTATTTTGGGGGCGTCACAGTTGGTATCAGAGCTTAGGGATATGGTCTCTGGCGGAGATCGAGGAATAGAACTAGGAGGGGAGAGATGAGTAAATCCTTCTCTTGTGTGTCCTATCTAAGCTCATTTGTTAGTCGGTCATATATAGGGATATTATATGATATGTTAATTTGTTTAATTAACCCTTGTTTTATGGCAGTATTTAAGAATGGCTGTTGAGAACGTTAACAATGGAGTGTATCCAGCCAACCGCACTCAGCATGTCTTGGGAAACATTTCAAAAACTATTCAATGACAAGTACTTTCCTAAAAGTATTCGTCATATGAAGGAGGTGGAGTTTATCAGATTGGAACAAAACAACACGACGGTGTCCCAGTACGAGGCGTAGTTTAAAGAGTTATCCAGGTTTGCACCTCATTTGGTCGAAAATGAGGAACGAATGACAAGGATGTTTCTGAGAGGTCTAAAGTCAGAGATTCGACAATATCTTATATCTCATAAATTTTCTTTATATTCGGGATGTTCTAAAGCAGGCTCAATTATTAGAAGCGAGATAATGAGATATGCAACCGAGGGACCACAACCGTGGTCATACCGGTGGATGTGACCATCGAAGCGATGATAACCAACGAGGATGGAAAAATACGAACAAATGCGCAGAACCACTCGGGTGGTCATCGTGGCCATGATAATAGGAGAGGAGAGTCAAGTGGGAATTTTAGAAAAGGAGATTCAACAATGACGGAAGACATCAAAGAAGAAGACCAAAGACCAACAACAAATTCTAGGGAGGAGAACGACCGCCGGTTAGATGTTACAAATACGGGAAAGAGGGACATATCATTTTCAAACCTGTCCCACAACAATCCAAGGTATGTTACAACCGTGGAAAGGAAGGCCACATAGCTCGAGATTGTTTCAGCAAAACCAAGTTCAACGGGGATGGTGACTCAAGGGTTGTCTCGGATAAGTCAAAATCACGGTTCTAGAAGAGCTTTTTATCGTGATCGGCCAAAACGCGAGGAACCCGAACAAGGTGATTACGTAAGTTTAATCTTGAATTCTTGCGAAGTTTATACCTTACTAGATATCTGGGATTCTACCCATTCTTTTATCTCTCCGCTTGTGCTCAACGTTTAAACTTGACTCAGGAGAAATTGGACTTTGACTTATCTGTTGAAACTCCGTTTAGTGAAACCTTCGTTACATCTACGGTTTATAAATCTTGCATGATCCAAGTTGGCACTATCACATTACTGTTGATCTTATCTCTTTAAAGATACTTGCTTTTGATGTGATTTTAGGAATTGATTGGTTAACCACTCATCATGCCAAAATTGATTATTTTCATAAGGTTGTTAGTTTTTATATTCCTAACCAACCTATCATACGAATTCAAACAACTAAACCACTAAAATCAGTCACTGTCATATCAAGCCATAAAGTTATTCGTTTATTGAAAAACGGATGCCAAGCTTTCTTAGCCCATGTTATGGATTTGAATAAAGACAAGTCAGATTTGAATAATATTTCTGTTGTTAGAGAATTTCCTGATGTATTTCCTGAAGAGCTTCCCGGTCTACCCCTAAAACGTGATGTTGAATTCTTTATTGACCTTGAACCGGGTACAAAACTCATTTCTAAAACCCCATATCGAATGACTCCTATTAAACTTCAGGAGTTAAAAGTCCAACTACAGGAATTATTAGATATCGGTTTCATTCGTCCTAGTACATCTCCTTGGGGTGCTCCTATTTTATTCAGTAAAGAAAAAAGACGGGAGTATGCGATTTTTGTATCGACTAATCGAGAATTAAACCATGTCACCATCAAGAATAGGTATCCATTACCTCGCATTGATGACCTGTTCGACCGATACACAAGGAGCACAATTCTTTTCAAAGATCGATCTTCGTTCGGATATCATCACCAAGATTAAAATCGAGGATATTCCAAGACGCGCGCCGTAACTTCGAGACGGGCATTATGAATTCTTAGTCATGTCTTTTGGATTGATTAATGTTCCAAATTGCTTTCATGGATATGATGAACCGAGTATTCAAGGAATATTTGGATCGATTCATATTGTCTTTATTGATGACATCCTCATTTATTCCAAAAGCCATGAAGATCATGAGCACCATTTGAAGTCGATACTTGAAAGGCTTCGTGAAAACAAACATTATGCCAAGTCAAGAAATGCTAGTTACGCTTTGAGGAAGTAGCATTCCTTGGGCACGTGGTGTCAAAACATGGAGTATCTCATTGACTGGTGAAGATTGAAGCAATACAAAGTTGGGAGCAACCAAAGTCGGTGACCAAAGTGCGTAGCTTTCGGGCTTAATTGGTTATTATCGGAGATTCGTGGAAGGATTTTCTCGAATCACATCTGCTAACTCAGTTGACTCGGAAAGATACAAAATTTGTATGGAGCGAGGAATGCGAGAAGAGTTTCAAGAGCTCAAGAGGAGACTCATTTTAAGACTGCTCGGAAATACCATCTCGTTCGGATGGATTTGTTATATACAATGATGCTTCAGGCAAAGGGTTAAGATGTGTTCTCATACAACATGGGAAAGTCATAGCCTATGCCTCACGAAAACTCAAAGAATATGAGAGGAATTACCCTACTCATGATCTAGAGTTGGCAGCAGTCTTATTCGCGTTGAAAATTTAGAGACACTACTTGTATGGGGAGAAAGTGGAGATTTATACGAACCATAAAAGCCTAAAATATTTCTTCACCCAAAAAGAACTCAACATGCGGCAACGACGTTGGCTCGAGCTGTTGAAAGATTACGATCATACCATTCAATACCATCCTGAAAAAGCGAACGTAATAGCTGATGCATTTAGTAGAAGATCATATGCGAGTACGAGTGCGATATTGTCAATGCAAAGGCCCATTCTGTATGACTTTCAAAGGATGGAGGTAGAATTAAAGACTCAGGACCGATACGATGATGATTTAATATACGAAAGTAGAACCGACTTTAATCGATAAAGTTAAAGCTGCTCAAGCTACGGACCTGGAGCTAATACGTATGATGAAGAAAGTGCAAGAAGGAGCTATTCCAGAAGCGAGAATCGATGAAGAAGGAATACTTAGATTCAACTCTAGACTTTGTGTTCCTAACGACTCTGATTTGAAGCATAGAATCATGATGGAGGCACACAACACACCGTCTGCAATCCATCCTGGGAGTACCAAAATGTATCATGATATTCGACATACATTTTGGTGGAATAATATGAAGAGAGAGATCGCGGAGTTTATCTCAAGGTGTTTAACCTGTCAACGTGTAAAGGCGGAGCATCAAGTGCCAAAGGGTCCATTGAAACCACTTGAGATTACGGAATGGAAGTGGGAACATATTACCATGGATTTCGTTACAGGTCTTCCCAAAGTTTCACAAGGCATAGATGTTATTTGGGTATTGTTGATAGATTAACCAAGTCTACCCATTTCTTACCGATACGAGAAACTTATTCCCTTGAATGTCTTGCTTGTATGTACGTGAATGAGATTGTGAGATTGCATGGCATACCAGTATCCATATTTTCGGATCGTGACCCAAGATTCACTTCACGATTTTGGGTTAGCTTGCAGAAAGCTATGGACACGGATTTACGATTATTTCAAGATACCATCCTCAAATGGACGGACAATCGAGAGGACTATTCAAACCCTCAAGATCTATTAAGACTTTGTGTCCTAGATTTTAAAGGAATTTGGGATAAGTACTTGCCTTTGGTGGAATTCTCCTACAACAACAGCTTATCAAGCAAGTATAGGCATGGCTCCATTCAAGAAAGACGCGTTGTATGGACGAAAGTGTCGTTCTCCAAAGATTTGGGAAGAGGTGGGAGAAGCAACGTTGTTGGGACCGAATTAAGACGCATGACTACGAGTAAAAGATCCCAATGATTCGACAACGATTCAAACCTCACAAGATCGACAAAAGAGTTATGCTGATCTTCATAGAAAGGACGTGGAGTTTAATATTGGAGATCATGTATTGTTACGTGTTGCTCCATGGAAGGGAGTTACAAGATTTGGAAAGAGAGGAAAGCTCAATCCATGATTTGTTGGTCCATTTGAGATTCTTGACTGAATAGGAAATGTGGCCTATAGACTCGCATTACCTCCAAGTACGTCTCGTGTTCATAACGTTTTTCATATATCCATGCTTCGTAAATATGTGAAAGACCTGAACCATATTATTGCGTTAGAACCAGACGAGATAGCCAAAGATTTAACGTACGAAGAAGTACTGTTAAGATCTTGGATAGAAAGAAGATGTCCCACGCACCAAGGTTATACCACAAGTTAAGGTTTTGTGGAGAAACCATGCTATTGAAGAAATGACCTGGGAGTTGGAATCAGAAATGAAAGTGAGGTATCCTCACCTTTTCGAAACACCAGGTACGTATGTCAATTTCGAGGATGAAATTTCATAAGGAGGGGAAGTTGTAAGACCCCAACTTATTATAAATAAAATCGAATTTCCTCTAATTATTATTGTGAATAATAAGGTACTAATTTGATATAATTCTCCGGTTATGGGTGAAATGTGCAAATTTTGCAAAATAAGCAAGTGGTTATAAAATAATCATTGTTGTCGGGGAATATTCGTTTGGTCGTGGAATATTCTTGTGGTCGGGGAATATTTGTACAATGGCGCAGTCATTTGTGGGCCCCATAACAGAATAACTGTCGGATGAAAAAAATGACAAGTTTAAGTTTTTATAAATAATTCACAGAAGTTGTTATCTGGTTAACATCGTTGGAATACCCGGTGGTTAAAATACGAATACGCGTGGATGCACAATGATTGATGAATTATTTATCCTTACGTAAGAAAAACACTACTCAATAATTGTTACAAGAGTTCTTTATTCAATATTTTATTTTATTGATTCAATAATTCTTTGCGTTGATATTTTATATTATTGTTGTTTCAATAATTGTCACCGCTTTTAAAGATTCCCATTATCGGATCAATAATTCATATTATTTGAATAATATTATTAGATAGCATTATTGGCAATGTCTAGAAAGTTCTGTCAAGGAGAGGTTTGGCCACCTAATTGCGCGCCAGTAAGGAAAAATTCTTATTGGAAAGCCCCCTCTTTCCTGGGAACGGCCTGGTTGTCATAAATGTGATTCTGTAATATTATTTGTGAATAATTAATTATTGATTCATATGATAAGAAAATATTTATTTTATGTGAATATAAATGTTGGATATATTTATTGTGGTTAAAAAATGAAGGAGTTAATGTTGAGGTATTTTATCAGTATTTTTGTCGGAATGGAGGTATTAAAAATTAAATCAGTATTTTTGAGATATATTGCGTGAGTTATAATTTTTAATCTGACCGTTGGATCGTTGTAATTTTTGGATATGTTATACATATATAAGTTAAGTATATGTCCACAAATTTTGAACCGTTAAAAATGAACGTATGATTTGTTATGAATTTTAAGAGGTGACTGATTCAGAAATTAGGTTTATAAATGATTTTAATGAAAATTCTAGAATCGGTGGGCCCCACTTGTGGTTGGTGAAGAAATGTGTTGAATTTTATTTCAAATGTGGTGGGTGAGAATAGTAGCAGGTAAAGCCATCAAAGTTGCAGTCAAGTCTGCTAACATTTTCCTATAAATAGAGGGCTAAGTTAGAATTGAAAATCACACCGTAAACATAAGCTTTTCTCTCTTTCTCTCTAGATTATTGAGTGTATTTTGTGAGTATTTAGATACTTTGTGAGTTTCTATTCATCGGTGCAAGTTTCCTTCAAATTTTATACCGATATCCCGATCAAGATCGATATTTTGAGGTAAGGGGTGTTATATTTTTTTTAAAATGATATTTTCTTCAATATCATTATATCGAAATGTTGGTATGAGCTTTTTATCAAATTTGGAACTTTTTGTGTCAGGGTTACTATTCACGTATACAGCACTATTCACGAATACGGCACTATTCACCAAAAATTGAAATTTTCTTCTTTTTTGTCCAAGATGTCTATTATGGTTAATATCTTTGATTGTATCCATGTTTTGATCTTTATTCTTGAATTTTGCTTCAAAATTGGTTATTATGAAGTATTATTGACCTTAGATAAACTGTTATACGAATCCCTACTATTTGTCCTTCTGTATCACTGGAATCGTTTTCTTTAAAATATTTTTCATCATCCTCAGTCCTAAATGATGATATTACTAAATATCTTTGGCCTGTAGTGCAAAATGATTAATCGATGAATATCTTTGGCCCGTAGTAAAGATGAACAAGCAGTGTTGAGATGAACATGACTAATCTGGTGATATAAATAAATATCTTTGGCACTGAGTGCAAAGATGAATATTTGATTAAAGATGTATATTGATTGTTATTATGAGGATAAAATATTGATGATGGACTTTTAAATCTTGAAGATAGTAGAACTCATTCTCTACTTGACTCTTCTAATGGATTGTTGTTTCATTGCAGGTTGTTGATCTAAAACTTGTTGTCTATTATATTTTATCGATTTCTCCTGTTAAAGACTAACGATAATTTGTTGATATTATCTTAGTCATAATATTCTTTCTTGGGCTAGTTGAGCTCACCCTTTTCCTTTTGTTCCATTTTCTCTGGGAGGTGAGAACATAAGAGGAACTAGTCAAAGGTACAGAGTGATGGTTCTAGAAAGATATTTTAAAATCTCCTCATTTATTTACGTAAAATAGTGTTTGAATAATTGTAATGAGGACTTATTTGAGTGTGGATATTGTCTAGAAGACAATATTTGTATTTAAACTCACAGTATGTATTGTCATATTTTGCACGACAATTGTATTATTGAAGTTGTAATTTATTATTTGTATCATGTATTTGACGACTCAAAATGGGTGTTGTATACCTATTTTGAGGGCCACACAAACATGATTTATTCTACTTGAGAACACTAAATTTTGTAAGTATATTACTATTTAAATACTCCTCAACAATTTTATAATGTCTAAATCTAAGTTAGTTTATATCAATTTTATATTTTCAAATATCTTTAACAAATTTTAATAATACTTATTATTATATTTTGAAAGAATGAGTTTTTTTTACAATTTTTGCAATTTTAATATAAAAATTTGAAATGAAATAAATTTTTTAATTTATAATTTTATATATAATTATAACAATTATATTAATTAAAATTAAATAAATTTAAAATTTAATATATCATTATTTGAATTCAGAAGTTAAATTATATATGTAATTTTAAAACGCAAGGAAGGAGGGAGTATTTCATGCCTAGACTAGACGTGAAAAATATTGTATATGTCAGTGTATTAGAGGACTGTGTGAAGATGCACGAATTTTGTTTTCTTTATGTTTAAAGCTAATACGAGTAATATTATTTCCCATCGTACACCATTAAAATTATCCCAATGAGAAACGGAGAATTTATCAACCAACTGCAGAAGAAATCGAATTCATATAAGAGAGAGGACAGACGAAATGGAAAATGCCACGCGTCAACCTCTCTTCTACACCTCATGTGGCAATTGCAGATACAGCTGTCCCCCAAATTCCGACTCAGCATACATCTGTTGTAGCAGTTTTTTGTATGTCTCTCTCTCTTGTACCCAATCCATCTTCTCATTTTTAGCTAAAACGCAAATTTTGTTTTGCAGGAAGCTTAATTAGGTTCTTGATATCATAAAATGAAAACCCAAATGCCCAATTTTACAGACCTTCTGATCGATTGAAGGCGTGGAGCAGAGTGACCCATATCCCTATTTCTGAGAAATCGAATAAAATTTAAAGCTTTGAATTAATGACCCTAAATACGGATACCACCCTTTAATTTGGTGTTCTTGTTTCTGTTGGGTTGGAAGATGAAAAGCCATGCAGAGGAAGAACAAACTCCGTTTGAAATAGGAGTGGTGGTTCCAAAGAGGGTGGCGAAGCCTGGTGGTAATTACGAGACTCATGATTGTGTGGAAGTTCTTGTTAACGAGTTCAGCAAGGTTGGGTTGATAGTTGACAGAGTTCTTGGCATGCAATATGAATTTATCAAGGTCAATCTTTTCTTTAATCTTTTTTCATACTTAAAGATTGATGATTCATTGTGATAGCTCCTTTTATTCTTTTTTCCATGCTATATGAATATGATTAATCTATTTGCCAACCTTTTTAACTGGTATTTACAAATTGATACTCTGCTTTTAGTGCAACTTGATAAGGAGTATGAAATACTTATTCACCTATGAATTATTGTCACTCAATTGAATGATTAATTGCAATAAGAAGAAATTTGAGATGTCAAAAATGGGTTCCATAACTCTTTCTAACAAGTCGGTTGAATTCTGCATGTTGTTTTCATATTAAGGATTGCCCAAAATTTTGCATGGCTTAGAGATTGATAGCTGGATTTGTTTTTCTAGTTAGCGTGGTATGCAAGAGGTCAATGAGTTTGATGTTCATGTCGCGTTATTATTTTCAGTTGGCAGCTCCTTTAGAAGTTTTGGGGAGGGCAGCAGTCAAGTTGAAGTTGAAGAAACAAACACAGATTGGTGATAATTATGCAATTTCTAATATATATTTTTTTCAACTTCCGCCCTTCATTCTTTCTCTAAATAGTCTTCATCTTCGAATTGTAACTTCTACTATACATACAAGTGTGGTTCAATTTGCAAATTTCTTTTGTATTTGATTTTAGGAGTGGATATACAATTTGAGTGGGAGGAAGTTGATGCTTTTGTCAGGCAGCCTGATGGTTCATTGTTTAGTTGGTGTGAACGTTTCTGTTGCTACCATCACATAATATATGGAATTGTGAGTAATAATGTTCTCTTTTATTTGATAGTCTGCATGTTCAAATTTCAGTTAAATAAACATCAGCTATATACTACCTCCGTCTGAAAGTCCTATTAATCTTCTTTTAGTTTTTTGTGTTTTATTATTATTATTGACTCCCCCCAATTTGACACACTTGAATATATTTTTCCAAATTAATAAATTATACTATTTAAAGTAACTTAAAAAATTATCTATGAAATTATTTCTAAGTGCGTCAAATGCAGACCTTAATATCTTAATATTTGAAAAAGAAGATGTCGACCAAAGCAAGATATTCTCATTTCTGGACTAATGAAGTATTATAGTCATCTGTCTAGGATACTGTAGAATGACATAGCTACTCAGTATAAGGTGAAAGTATTTTAATATTTTTATTAGTATTATTTTGTCATTTTGATCTTGTTGAAATTTTTTATGATGCTGATGAATGACTTCAACCCTTTTTAGTTATTAGATACACAAACTATACATACCTATTTCATTATGTTTTTTTGTGTGCAATACTTAAACTATGCACGTGAGTAGTAAATGAAGTTTCAAAATGGTATTTTTCACCCATGATATAATCAGAATTATTTAGGTTGCTGTTTAGGCCGTTTCCCTGTAGATCAACTTTGCATCTACTTTCAATTAACATGAACACTGAAATTCACAGGTGAACAAGGGTGAATCAGGTATAGCTCTACAATCTGAATCCAAAGAAATCTGCTGGGAGCTGGGGGAACCTCTACTACAGAAATTGGAATCAGGGGGCATTGTTAAAGAAGTCTTCCCGTTGCATGGTATTCCAATTTCCGTGTCTGAATATTATGTACAATCCTGGGGAGTCCTAATAAAGCGTAATTTTGGTTATAGATGAAGTGAAAAGAAAGCAGCTTCTTAAATGTTGGGCACTGAACTGGTGGGACTTCACAAAACAGCCTATTGATGAGATATATTCATATTTTGGGATGAAGGTAAATTTTCATATTGTTCTTGTTGGAATTTAATTTGTATTGGCATTTGATAAATTACATGCAACTGCAATTCATGTTCAAAATTTGATTATAAACTAATGGACACTGTAGATTGCAACCTATTTTGCTTTCCTTGGAATGTACACGAAGTGGATGCTTTTTCCTGCTGCGTTTGGCCTTACTATGCAGTTGGTGGATTTTGGGTTGGCTACCTTACATTTCCTTCGCATAGTAGTTCACATTTTTGAATTGATGTGCTTTTTTCACCCTTAGCTCACTGCCTTCTTTGGGTTTCTTCAGATCATTGCAGTTACTGGTCCTCCCTGTTTTCTTTATAAGCATAATATTATGGGCCGTATTATTTTGCCAATTCTGGAAACGGAAAAATGCTGCCATGGTAGCTAGGTAATTTTGTATAATATGGTTGTAGCACTTATGACGTTATGACGTAATTAGGAGTCATTTAAATCTTATTGTTTATCCATTTCCTCAAATACTTTCAGTTAATTTCATTTTTCTTTGTTATTTTGTGAGGGTTTAAAGGTGGCAGATTAATTATTCAGTTGGGCATGACTCCAGAAGTAAGTTTCTGGAAATGGAGTGGAGTTCCTTTCAGTCCCCTGTGGAACCCATAAATAAATGGGGGACTGATAAACCAAAAGAAAAGGAAGTGTTCCAAAGGGAGGAATGGTTTGGACATTTGATGAGATTCAGAAATGATGCCATCATTATCTTGAGTATTATATGTCTCCAGCTGCCATTTGAATTGGCTTATGCACATCTCTATGAGGTTATTGGGTCTGATTTTGTTAAGTAAGCATTTGATTTTTGCTTATAATTGTATTTCTGTCCCCCTATCCTGAGGAGTTACATCTTTAGGATCTGTAAGCTAGTAGTTTCTGGTTAAGCAAAAAAGAAAAAACTTGTAGTTCTCTGGCCAATCTTCCTAGATACTGATTTAAGTTACAAGAATTGTGCTTGGTAGTTTATATGACTTATATTTGGCCTGTATATGCTGTTTTGTTATCTATTTTGGAGCCACTTGTTTGGTACATATAGATGAGTGTCCAATAACTTTTGGCATTATCGACATGAAAAAATTAATTTTTAAGTGAGCACATAAAAGTGATTTAGGATATGTGTACGAGTGTCCTAGATACTACCTCCGTCCCACAATAAGTGCTTTTTTAGGCTTAATATTTTTTTCCAAAATAAGTGATGTGTTAGAACTCCAATACAATTTTTGTAATATTTTCTCATATATGCCCTTATGCATTCAATGGTATTTATTGCATCTTACCATCAGTACAATTAAATGACACTCATTAACTCTTCAACTTCAAAGAAAATATATTAAGGGTATTTTTGTCATTTTAGCTTGTGTATTGGTATGTGTGATTTAAGCGAAAAAAGCACTTATTATGGGACGGAGGTAGTATTCATTATTCATCTTGGATGTTGACCTTGTGGAAGTATCTGTGCTCCCTTACCTACTATTAGTTTATATTGTTTACGTTAAAGTAGAAGGCTTTCTTATGTTAGCAAATAATTATATCCGTCTGTTTAGGGTGAAATTACCAGTTGTGTTTAATTGCCAGATCTGTGGTTAGTCTGCAATCCCTAGTAGTTTGCCTGAGTAGCAATCGACAATGTGACTTAGAGGGTACTCTTGTCGAAGTCAATAAAAATCTCCAAAACTCCCAGGCAGTGAACCGTGTGTTCCTTTGTGGGGCTGACTTAGGAAACACACAATAAAAATTAAATAAATTGGATAGTGAAAAGGATCAGCGCACATTATACTTTTTTCCAGTGTTTTCTTGGCACTTACTTTTGGAATGCTATGTTGTCCGATAAATATGCAATTCTAAAACCTAATTAGTAGAGCTTCGGTCCTGTCTATTTAAGTTTATTTTAGACATCATTGTTGTTTCTTACTTCGGCCCTGTTCGGGACCTACTTATTTTAAATGACTTATCAGTTAAAATATAAGTTAACTTATAAGTTTATTTAAGTTGCGACTTATAAGTAAAACTGTTTGACATCAATTTGACTTATAAGTCTAAAATTGAGTTAAAACAAGTTATGAAGGTGTTCGGCTCGTAATTACTTATAAGTTAAAATGATGTAGAGATTACTAAAAAGGATATTAATAAAATGATGTAGAGATTACTAAAAAGGATATTAATAAAAGGAAGGGCAAAATAGACATTACATTTGGTCAAACTAACTTATTTTAAAATGACTTATAAGTCATTTTAAAATAAGTCACAAATAGTTACTTGTTTTTTTGACTTAAAAAATCAACTTATAAGATAAAAAATAAGTAACTCTCCTCTTTTATGCTTGGCATCAAAGTGGATGGAGCAATAAACTGTGATCAAAAATCACGTGAGTCATTTGAACTAAACATATATCTTTGAGCTATGCTGTATCTATATACTAATAGTTTGATGATACTGTTGCAAACCTTTTTTTCTTCCCTAGGTTTGGTCTGACAGCAGCTTACCTTTTGTCATTCAATATTTCACAAAATTTGGGGGCAAGATATCAGTGAAACTAATTCAGTACGAAAAGAATGAAAACAAAGAATATAGAGCTGACAGCTTAATTTACAAGGTAAACTGTCAAAGTTATTCCCCGTCACTTGTGGATCTGGGAATTTTGTCACTTCAAGCGGGCACTTTCTCTGGCAGGTGTTTGGTCTTTATTTTATGCAGTCATATATAGGAGTTTTCTATCACGCTCTTTTGCACCGCAACTTTGTGACTCTTCGCCAAGTTTTGATTCAGCGCTTAATTGTATCTGAGGTAGGACTGTAATTTATGATCTTTTCTGTATTTATTGTCTTTCCGATTTGGATGAACTATGTACTTATGCAATGCAATATGTTCTCCAGGTGCTGGAAAATCTAATGGAAAATTCTATACCTTACTTGAAGTACAGTTACAGAAAACATAGTGCTATTCGGTAAGCATTATCTGTTATCATTTTTTCTATTCTGAGAAGCTTAAACTGTAGACTATATAGCTTGATTAATTGTCTTGACGTACGTGAAGAAACAAGAGAAAACGTGAGAAAGGATCATCAACAGGGAAGACCCAGTTCATATCAAGGGTAGAGAAAGAGTATCTTAAACCTGCTTATTCTGCAAGTGTTGGCGAGGAACTTGAAGATGGACTCTTTGATGGTAACATACAGATTCATGCAAATGTAAAAATATAATATTGAAAAATTATGATAGTGACGGGATCTCATTTTGCTTATGCATGTTTTTGTGTATGCGTGCAAGTGATATCTCATACTACTGAGGTTTGGGACAATTCATGCGGTTAATATTTTATGTGAAATTTGAGATATTTCAGGCCCATGTTTCGGTTAAGCTATGAATGTTCCAAATGATTTTTCCGGTCTTCAGCTGATAACACTTCAAACTACATGCAGATTTACTGGAGATGGCGTTGCAGTTTGGAATGATCATGATGTTTGCCTGTGCGTTCCCTCCTGCATTTGCCTTTTCTGCATTGGTAATAACAAGTTTTGAGTGTTCTTTCCAAGTAGTTGACATGCTCTGAGTTGTTTCAACTTAAGAGGTAAATGATTTGTATGGTTCAATTTGCAGAACAACATTACAGAAATAAGAGCAGATGCATTGAAGCTGCTGGTTATGTTGAGAAGGCCTATTCCTCGTGCCGCTGCGACCATCGGAGCATGGCTAAACATATTTCAGGTAGTGTAAATTTCTTCTTCATGATAAAAAAGCTTTCTAGTTTTACTTTACCTTATTACGATGTTGATGGTTTCCCATTTTGGAATAAGCTGTAGGAAGACGAACTAAAATAAGGTAAAACTTGTTTCTGTTGGCAGTTATGGCATCCTAAAACTAAAAACTTTGAAATGAAGTAAATATAATTTACATGAAGGGTAAAATAATTGGTATGTCTAGCCATTGGCAAATGGGTTACCTACAAAATGCACAGCCTCCAGGAGAAGGACGATCAAACAAAAGATTTTTTTTTTTCTTCTACTTTGGGAGTTGGTGATTAGTTTGTTTTGGGAAGAAGTTTTGTTTCTCCTTTGGGGGTTGGTGGGAGGTATGGGTAGGTATGAATTATGAAGAAGTTCAGTGTATAATCGCAAATGGTCAAGGACTCCTAATGCGTACCACGGTACCAGTACCGACACGTTTGCTAGCAAATGTTGGTCATAGAATTAACCAAATTTTTGACGGGAGGCAGCAGTATTATGTCAATACATTAAAAGCCGTCAGAATTTCACCCTCTGATGATTCAAGTATACCATGAAAACATAATGTTAAATCATTTGTTATCGTATATCTTGTTCCACTTTATGTTTAGCTTTCTCTTCTCTGTCAAATATGTTTGTTTGGGAAATTGTATGCGACACAATGTACTTTATTTTGATATCAAGCATTAAATTTAGGTAACTAGTTGTTCAGAACTTAATTAGAGAATTTATTGATTTGTGATCATCAAGCACTGCAATAAAACTTATCTTTTTGATTTCTTGCTATTTATTTTTTTACACCGTTTATTATTGAGGGTCTCTGATATGGGGTTATATATTTAAATTTTCAGTTTCTGATAGTAATGTCTATATGCACCAACTGCGTGCTTCTAGTATGCTTGTATGATCAAGAAGGGAAGTGGAACATCTCACCCGGCCTTGCAGCAATTCTAGTCATGGAACATGTACTACTGCTAATTAAATTTGGATTCTCTGGCATTGTTCCTGAGGTTACCTTCTCTCGTCCCCCTCATGCATACTGTTCATTTACTGTGTGATTGATTTTCTTAAATAAGTGTTCAAATAGCAATGTCATCGAGAATGCAAGTAACATAATACACTATTTTTTCCCCCCTCTGTTAGGAACCGGATTGGGTAAAAGCTAAACGCCTGAAGAATGCTACTCAAGCACAACACATGTACTCTAAGCAGCTTTTAAGGAGCATTTCCGGCAATGAAAGAATTATTGGTGGATCACACAAGAATGAGTGACAAAAGTGGTCAATTTGATGTTCTGCACTTTCATTTATACTCACCCTTAATGGCAGCCTAGCAGGGGCTCCGAGGCTGATGCTGGGACCATCTTTCCCCTTCTTCTTTTTTTTGACATTTGGATTTATAAAAGTTCTTGATGCTGAAGAGTGGCTGCAGACTTGTTTGCCAAGTTTAGTCATTTTATGTGCAGCAGCACATCGAAGGACAAAGGTTAAGTGCATATATATATATGTGTGTATAGGGAGGTGATCTATAGTAAATGGGCAATTTAAAAAATAATTACTCATACCGCAACACTGCTGGGTGGTTGAGGTAGAACTCACCTGCAGTTGCGATATCAGCAAATTGACCCTCAAGTGCCCTTAACATATTTGAGATAAATAAAATAAAATAATAGATCACCCATCAGTATCAGATTGTATTGTGGGCCTAGGTCCCTTTCATATCCACCCCATTTTAATTTTTTTTTCAAAAATAAATAAATAAATAAAATTTCCTTTCCTCTAGCTCAGATCAGTTTGTACCAACAAAGTCGAATTTGTCCCTAAGATTTGGGACACATTCCAAGTTTGTTTACTGCCTACCATACTACTTTCGACCCAAAATTTTATTCTTCAGTGTTAATAATTTTTAATATTTTTTCAGTGCTAATAAATTTTTTATTTGGATATCTTGGCATTTTAATACTATCGGACTAGATTTAACAAAATTACATCTATTGCGTTATGCTTTGATGGACCCATTAGGAATAATATTGAATATATATTTTTTTTTATTCTTACCACTATCCATTAGTACTTAAATAATTATATCTAGTTTGGAGCACATTTCATTTAGATTTATATATATTTAAAATTCTTGTCTTGTACACATGTCAGTGTAGTTTGGTTATTCAGTTAAAACTGTTTTTTTTTCAATGGGACATTCAAGAAGCGGTTAGTATGAAGTTTATTTTTGGGTAAGTTGGTCAATTAACTAATAAAGTGTTGACAAGCATATCAAACTCTGTGTGTCAGTATTCTATTGGTTAATTGACCAACTTATCAAAAAATAAACTTCATACTAATCGGATATCACTCCGGCACTACATGGACGGTGGAATTTATCCTAAACTTTGGACAGCCCAGATGATTTATCTAAGTGACATTTTGTTGGCGTTTTTTGTTTCTTCAGTCCAATTTGACCTCAACCCGACCAATTTTAACTCAGCCCAAAATTTTAATATTTTAAAATAAGTTATTATTTTTAAAATAGTAATTATTTTAATATTTTAAAATAAAATAATTATTTTAAAAATAATTATTTTTAGTATTTAAAATGATTTATTAGAGTGAGTGAACATTTAAAATCAGTTGTATTATATATATATATATATATATATATATATATATATATATATATATATATATATATATATATATAAACCCACTAGCACATATCAGTCCAAATTCTCTTGGCTGAATGACACTTTTATCCTTTCAAGTTATCATCCACTTTTAAAGTCGTTCTTAAAGTTCAATTTTGTCAATTAGATCTTTAAAGTGATATTTTGTTTGCGTTTTGCCTTCTTGATCAATTTGACCTCAACTGACCCATTTTGTAATTAATTTTAACTCAGCCCAAAATTTTAATATTTTAAAATAAGTTATTATTTTTAAAATATTAATTATTTTAATATTTTAAAATAAAATAATTATTTTAAAAATAATTATTTTTAGTATTTAAAAAATAAAATATTAGTTTTTTAAAAATATAAAATTATATTTAATATTTTAAAATAAAATATTTTTTTAATAATTATTATAGTTAATATTTTAAAATAATATTTATTTTTATATTTAAAATAAAATATTATTTTTAAAAAGTGATAAAGATAATTATTATCAGTTCAAATTCTTTTCTACCCACACATTTATTCCAGCCCCAACTTTATAGCAAAATCAAATGTTTTAAAAGTAATTGGACTTAAATAATCCTCTGTTTCAAAAAAAGTAATGTTATATATAAAATTTATAAACTTGGTATGCGTCGTCATTTCTATAACCAAAAGAGAGAAGATTATTTTTTGGTAAATTTTACTAATATTTTTTTTGATAAATTACTATCTTCAAGGAACTAATTCTTTTTCTTTTTTTTTCTATTACCCAAAATAAGTGAAAATAAACAAGTCATGCCCTCCTTTCATTCATTCAAACTTCTAGATTGCAAAACAAGAAACTAGCTAAAAGTTTCAAGTATTCTAGTATTCTTTGGCCCACAAACTAATGTATTGCCATTCCAAAAAAGGGAGTTTGACCAGGATAAAATAAAGAAAGAACTAGAGTTAATGATGATGGCCCAGTGGATTGTTTACTTCACTTCCTACCAGGTACCTTAAATGCTTGTCTGTTCCTTTTCTTGACACCAGACTTAGTAACCTTAAGGCTTCTGTTGACAGCACTTAACCTTGCAAGGGCTGCCTTCTTCAAATCTGGCCTATAGTAATTATCAGCCACCTGCAATGCATAATTAATAGAATTAATTGATATATGGAATTAATAATTAGATTAGGGAAAAAGGGTCCCATTTGCAAACTTTTAAGGATATACTTATCTTCCATGTTTATCCCTACCCTAAATATAAGGGTGTTAGTTTAGTAGTGGCAGCGTGGTAATAAAATTGTTGCTATAATTGAGAACATAATGTCTTTTTTTTTAGTATATGAGAAACGAATCAAATTCAAAGAGATGTTCAGAAGGAAAAAGAGATATTTTTGTCAATTTCCTATTAACTCCACTAGATGGTCCACCAATTCAACGTTATCATAGGCGACAGTCGCAGCAAACAACAAAAACCAATTAAATTAAATTATATCCAAAGAGATGCACAAGTCTGTTACTAATGAACAACAACTAAAGCATCTAAACTCAACCTCTATGCAAGAAATTATTAAACTGGTATTGATAGATAGACAACAAAGCTGCTGATTAATTGTCTACCATTCTGAACACTAAAGTGCATGCCAATGCCACAGTTCAAAAAGAAGATCGTCCACTCGGATCCTCTCTAAAGACAAAAGTCTATGATTTAAATCTGAATATTAAGTTCCTAGCAAAACAACTAAAAGTTCCTAGCTACACTACACCATCATATCAGAAAACAAAATGGAAGATCTAATCAACTTGTGTTCAAAATCATGATCATTCTATCCTATGCTACTACTTGTACATAGTAAGCTCAACAACAAAACAAAATAACATATCCCTTCACCATGCAATACAAAATCTATCATACGAATATGTAATTAGTAACAACAAAAATTTAACTAGTAAGAGTTTAATACCCAATAAAAATAAATAAATAACCAAGTAAAATTATATTTTTACTTTTAAACGTATTAATTGGACTTTGTCTTTTATTTGGATCAAACTAGTTATTAAATTTAATGGCCTAATATTAGTTAACAGGTATTATTCTCTAGTCAAATTGGGCCTTAAAACTAATTGGGTCTAAATAATATTTGTGTAATATTAAATCCTACAAATGTTAAGAGAATTAACAATATATATTAATAAATAAATAAAAGCTATGCCTGATTTGTATTTATCTATAGGAAAAAAAAATTTAAATTAGAACTTGATACTAATAAAAAAAAGGGAAAAGGTATTTTATATTTAAAATATACATATAAGGAAAAGATTTAGGTTTTAGTATATATATATATATATATATATATATATATATATATATATATATATATATATATATGTATATATATATATAATGGGACTACCGCTTACTGCATAAAACAGTGTAGCGGGTTTGCTGTAACTGAGAGAGAGAAAGGAATTGTTCTGACTTGCGGTTGTGAGAGAGATTAATTACGGAAGAAACAAAACTAGGAGCAGGTTTGTCTTCATTGTTTTTGTTTTCCTTTTTTGCATACTAGTATTCTCATTTACTTTTACTTATACCTTAGTAATTTACTCGGATGCCTAAATGTACTGTTTCAAAATTTGTTATGTTTTATTTAAGGCTTCTATTTAAATGAAAATGTTACTCTTTCATTTTAAATTTCGGATCAAGAATCAAAGTAGAATTTTGATTTAGAAAATGAGATTATATGAACTTGAACTGTAAAAATAATTATAGTTTAGAACATCGATACTATTGAGAAACATTTTTGAAATCCTCAGTCTAACTATGTACAAAACCTGTTAGTGTTTACGCTTAGTTCCGGAGCTAATATAGGACCTACTTAAGGTGCACACACCATTTAGATGCTCTTCGGAGAGCGTGCACTTTATAAGGTAGGGTGCATGATCATTGACATTATCGAACTTTTGGTCCGTGTTACAAGGCTATTGTAATCTTTATCGAACTTTTGGACCATGTTACAGGGCTATTGTAACCTTAGTCGATAAGACTGGATTAAAAGATATATTATATACATTGAAATCGTTTTTGAATGTGACTTTGCTTTTGTTATAATTTGTTTTAGTTTTGAAAGTATATTTACTATTGTTATCGAAACTAAAAAAAGTTATTTTGATAAAGTGTTTGCAAATTATACTTAATCCCAATGTTCTAAAAGGCGCTAGGCGGGAGGCCGAGGGGGGCCGGCGGGATTTTTTATTTTATCTTACATTTATCCAAACAAAATAATAATATAAAGCAAAACAATCTATAATAAAGATAATAAAGACATTTGCTTAAAATTCAAACACATATACATATTGTTAATGTTAAAATTCAAACACAAACATGCAATTGTTCAAAGTTCAAACATATTTTTAACGTATTAGTTTTATTCATAAACAAGATTGATATTAAATAATAAAATTTAAAATTTCAAGAATTTAATTCAATATTAAAACTTAAGAAACTAAACAATAATTTAAGAATTATATTGAATTAAACTAAATATTACAAATGTATCATCATTTATATAATTTGAAGTTGGTACAAATTCAAAAAATTACAACTATAATAAAATTATCCATTTTGACTTGATATTGTTCACTTCTTGTTGTGATTTGATAGGCCCACGTCTAATTTTCTGGAGGATTTTTTTGCCGCCTTGGGCCTAGTTGAGGCGCCAGGGGGCCTAGCGCCTAGGCGAGATGCCAAGAGGGGGCCTAGCACCTAGGCGGGACGCCAATGGGGGGCCTAGCACCTAGGCGGGGCGCCAATGGGGGGCCTAGGCGGGGATTTTTAGAACACTGCTTAATCCACCTAAGTAGTAAATATTGCCACTTATTGAACTTTATCGCTCACCTCTTACATTAATTTTTAAATGTTACATTGTTGATAGCTGAGCAATTATTTGATACATCATGGACAACTGGAGTTTTTAATTTATGATGATTACTATTATGTGTTGTTGAATTTTGACAAGACAATTTAATTTTGGGAGTTACTCCATTTAAATTTACGTTATTTAGTTACTACTGTTTTAGATTAAATTTGAATGATGTTATAAGTTGGGTTTAAATCTAGTATTATTGATGGGTTGTTTCATTTGTCTTGGGCTGCGCTATTGAAATTTTCACCTTGCGGGCCTTTGGGCTTACGGTGTGTAACATTTGGGTCTGTATCGGATTCGGGGTGTTACAAAGAGTTCCCAGAGAACATCTAGAGTTAGACACATACATAAAAATCAAACTACTCGCGGTTCAGTGTCATAATGCTCACTGCAATTATTGCTCAAAATTTACATTAAACATTCAGTAATACATAACACTGAGATTCACAAGAAATGAGGCTCCTAAAGATAGTAGTACCTGGTTTGTAACTGCCTTTGCCATCCGGTTGAACTCTTTCTTCATGACAGACTTGTTCAGTAAATTTGCCGGTTTGCTCTGTTTCTTAGTCCTAGTTGTTGCCAGCAACACACCCTGATCTTTACCAGCAGGCTGAATGGTCACTGTTTTCTTGTTGGCTAACCCTAAAAGTCAAAATAAAATGAAGTTTGATCCAATCCCACCAAAACTAAAAGTCAAAATAAAATGAAGTTTGATCCAATCCCACCAAAACTGAATGACATAATTATCAAGGAAAAGCATAAATAAATCAAGTTCGAACCCTATATTTGGAATTGTTAAATAGAACCATCAAATGTTCAACAAAAATATAAATGCAACCCAAGTTTTAAGCTTATACTCGACCTTCTCGAAACTCGTCAAAGAGAACTTATAATGCAATAGGCAATAACATAAAAAGAAAAAATTATTATATATAATGACAATAGTAAAAAGTACCAGTGTTTGTAGGAGTTGAGATTGTAGAGATTGTTGGGCTCTTTGCTGAACTGGACACTGGCAGTTCCGTTACCGAACTCCTTTACGAGAAACGAATTGTTCTTCTTCACAATCTCCCATATCAGCTGCCCTGGTACCGTCGTCATTTCCTGCATTCACAAATTTAGATTCATATAGAAGTGTGTATATTGTATATGGAAGAGAGACAGAGAGAGTACCAGGAGAAGGTTTTCTAGGCTTTGATTCGACGGCCTTCGCTGGGAGAGAGATTTTGGAAAGTGGATAGATATCGAAATTTACTTTATATACTGCTAACGAAACCCTAGATCATAGACACATTTGCGCTAATTCCTGAATCTGCCCATATGGTTTCATTATATTACGTTTATGTCTAATTGACATAATGAATGACAAAATTTTTGATATATTTACTGGTACTTTTTTTTAAGAATACAAGTGTACAGTGTGCTTGTCATGACATCAATGTCTCACATGGTACTATCAATTAGATATAATTATAAAAAATTAAAAATTTAATTTTTTGATTGAAAAAATTGGGAAGACAATCTCCAAAGTTGAAAAAAAAATTAAAAATTTAATCCTCTAATTGAAAAAACAATCTCCAAAGTGAGAAAAAAATAAATAAAAATTCAAGTATTAATCCATATTTAGGCCTTTAAATTTTGGATCATATAAAGTATTTTATTAATAAAAGAGAATGAGGTACACAAATGAGATTTGATATTATAGCATCATTTCAAGTTT
Organism: Panax ginseng; assembly: GCA_020205605.1. Classification (NCBI taxonomy): domain Eukaryota; kingdom Viridiplantae; phylum Streptophyta; class Magnoliopsida; order Apiales; family Araliaceae; genus Panax; species Panax ginseng. The sequence continues at coordinate 1,417,706 of CM035148.1, forward strand.
TCAACTATAATTTCATCATTCAAATGATTAAATTATATTTTTATTTAAAAATATAAGGTTCTTATTAATTTTTTAAAATCAATTTGTAATATTATTAAACTTAAAATTGACCTAATTTTAATCAATACAATGCCAAATATTGTAGACCATCTGCAAACTATTATAATTAGAGGAAAAAAATTGCTATTGATATTGTTTATGGATATGTTCAAACTTACTTTTAAAAGTTAATGATAATTATCTGGTTTTGTATTTCAATTTGGACCTAAATGTGTTCAGTATTAGCAATTAGCATAGCAAAGCATTATGCACGTGCTAATTCATGTTTTAAACTGATATGAAAGTGATGTCAAATGACCAAAATCTAACATCAAATTGCACTATCTTTACAGCTCGACTACTGTTGCATTATATACACCGATCAAAAGCAGCCTAGCATTATATCACTTCAATTTTACTCCAGGCCCCACCCACTCCTACACTGTAATGTCATGACATTATTATATGAACAGAGCAATCTTCTACCTGCAGGGCAGAATATACAAGGGCTGCAAAATTGGGCATAGTTGGAAAACAAATTTTGAATACTAGACTGCCTAATTGAATCAAAATCCCTACTTATATAAGAAAAAAGCCATTTTGCAGCTACTGCAACTTTAATCTGCAATAAACAAATTTCACAGGTTGCTCGAGGTCATTACACGCTGTGCACAGGTCGAATCGAACAGTTCAGTGCTGCATTTATCCTACTAAACACTACTTTTAATGGAACACAAGCTATAGCAGGACCCTTGAGCTTCTTTACCACTGGTTTCTTCTCTTCAACACTCTGTTTGTGAGAACCACTTAGTGAAGACAATTTCCGGATCTTTTTAGATAAGAGCCCAATTTTCCTCGACTTGGGTGATTTACAAGAGGAAACACGTGGTTGCAATGAAATATGCTTCCTAGGAATCCTTCCACCACCTGGATTCAGCTTCCCCTCATAAACCATATCCACACCTTGCAAAGCATATGCGTCTTCGTCTTCATCTTCATCCAAGTAACAGCTACTACTATAATGATCAGAGCCACCTATCAGCAGATCACAAAACCCATCATCCAAAGCCTCAACAGTTAGTGGATGACCAATGATGGGCTGACCATTCAATTTACTCATGAGAGAAATATAAGGAACATGCTGAGGACGATAGCTGGCTTTCACCTCCAGGTTAACATCATACAAATAAGAATCAGGATCACACACTCTATGGGGGAATTCCGACGACTGATATTTTGGGTTGATTGTAAAACGGGACTGGCGATAGGGTAGCAACCTTTGTGGTTCTTTATGAGGTATATGCTTGCTCCAACCTTGGAACTCGTCAACCTGGGTTTCAGAAATTGATCTGGACTTAACTCGACAGGCAAAACCGTCAGAAATGAGGGAAGTATCAATATCCCCTGCCAAGTAACCGTTTGATTCATCATCCACATTCACAGATTTTTTTGACCCCTGTTTCCTATGTTTACTTGTATTTCTTGAGTTTCTTTTTCCTTTTAACTTCCACTTTGATGAACCTTTCTCCATTCTATTGTTGATAATCTTTGTATCCGCAGCACCTGAACTGGTTGAACCAGACTCATTGAATTCCTCATTTCCCAAAGATACTGTTTCAACTTGACTGCTTTGACTAGATTGCGCTCCAGCACCTACCTGCGGCTTCTGAGATGCACTAGATAGGTATACTGAAGAAAAGTCTGGTGAAACAAAATTGGCAGATCAGTATATGGATTTATCATGCTACAAACAATGGGCATGAAAAAAAGGTAAACTAACATTAAAACGGTAGTATACAGGAGCATGGGCAAATAGACAACTCCAGGAGCCCGCTATCATTTATAAAGATGTGACACAAGCACAGGAGCAGAGACACCAAAAAGAATCCAAGTTGAAAACATACACAGACAACAGGGATAGTGAAGAGGTATTGAAATACAAGCACAAACGACAAGTTTATCGCCTACAAGGGTTAAAACAAATGAAGGTACAATCATCGTTTCAAGTTATTACCTAATTTCATGGTTGACATAAACATTTCACAGCAAAGATAATTCCTCTTAAAATATATTGCATATGAACATGCAAAGATTGATGCAGGACAAAGAGGGGGGAAATTTGATTGTAAGTTATGTTGCAAAGAATAAGAAGAATAAACTAGGAGGAGGATAATCCAGACATCATACCTAGGGATCTTGAGTATCACGCCCAATGAAAATATTTTTCTTCATTAATTCATTCACTGCCTAAAACAAAGCAATTAGACCATATATGGATAGACTGAGACTTGGGAACCAAGTAGATGTTGGTGACCAAGTATACTTGAGGATATAAAATTAGAACTTCAGATGTTGACTATTATCTGCTCTAATCTTCATGATGAGGGTAAACAGGTAGTGTTGCACAGCATGGGGGCCCTCATGGGCAAGCATTAAGGACAGTATTCACATAATATCATCCATTTTTGAAACTGCGCAAACAAAAAAAATTAAGAGAGGAATTTGATTGATTATATTACGTAAAAAAGCCAATTGGTGATTGTTAGCACCCCATTCTTCTACTCTAGTCTTCATGAAAGACAGTGCGAAAGAATCTAGTCCGGTGTTCACATGAATTATAACAAATTGCAGAAACAATTTTAAAGAAGACAAAGCCATTTCTTCTTGATATTTATGTTATTTTAAAATCATTATTCATAATAAAAATTGCACAAAAAAACATAAGATATATAAACCGAATTGAAACATAATTATGATCAAGAATACCTGCAAGATGCTTATCCTCCCCAACAAATGGCACATCAAATAACATGTTGGAAGGATCGCCTTCAGGTATTCCCAACATGCTAGAAATTTCATTCTCCTTTTGTTTGCAATTGATAAGTAAAGCATCACTAGCATGTTCAGATGCATTTAATGAGATCCCATTTTCTCCAGTACTGTCCGAATTATTGTTGACTACTGTCGAAAAACTTCTCTTAGATTCATTAGACTCTAACCCAGACACCTTGCTGTCAGATACTCCAAGGATTGATGATCCCATCGGACTGGCAAGTGGTTCACACATAACAGGCACTGTCACCATAACTGTACTCTCCAAAACCTTCGTTAGTTGACGGCGACGGTTTTTCCTTTTCATGAATTCATGAACATTTGCCACTTGAGATCTCTTCCTTTTAAAGGAGGACACTACACCCATACCCAGGTCCTCAAGTCCTCTCATACGCTTTATACCTTCTGTTGCATCATCCTCTGAATCATATGGGGTTCTTCTTCGCCTTCCCTGTGCAGATTGCTCCTTCAAAACACTTATTTGATTTGGCTCTTCAAATGAAACGCCAGAATGAGACAATTCCTGTCCTGAATTTGAGTTGCCTTCAAAACTACTCAATTCTTCAGCCATAGGATCAGTTTCTTCATCAGGCAGTAAAGGGGTAGGCGGTTCCTCCATACCATCTTCACTAGGTTTATCCATTGTTGAGCAAGTGTCTGGGCGAACTTCGGCTTGTCGAGCACTTTCAATCTCAAGAGCATGAAGAATTGCATCTTCCCTTCGTGCATACTTCACCACTTTCTTAGAAGAGTTAGCTGCAGAAGCCTTAGCTTTTTCAATACACTCGTCATATTCTCCACAACGAAATGCCTTGATCCGTTTAGATTTTTCGAGATTATACCAGTCTCTGAACCAATAATCACAAATCTACCTCGTCAACAGATTTATAAATGAAAAGAACTACTACTATCCAAAACAAGACAGAGGTTTAGGTTAATGCAGAGACACATCTTATACATTATGCACACAAGAGTAGAACAGCACAACGGAACACCTCAAATAAACAGAAGATCAAGATATCACACTCTGCACTAAGTAATTAAGTAATACAAATTGACCCTTCTACAAAGAAAAAAGTAATTTATTACAATACTGTATCTCACTAGGCTAACATTCCAATACAAGGACATGTCTCGCATATCTCATACAAAAATATACTCCCACCCACAAAAGATGTCTAAACTCTGAAGTCCCAAAAAAAAACATTGTCCCCCAAAAGATGTTTAAAGTACACAATTCAAAATGTTATATAAAGACTTAAGATAGGTCCACTCCTTTTAGGAAAAAGAAAGAATCATTTTATACTTACATGGGGTCCATTGTGGATAAAATTAAAACTTATAACTACTCTAACTACTTTGATTTTTCTTAATTAGTGTGAATGATGTACTTAAAAAGAAATCTTCTATGGGAAAGAGGGAGTATATTATTAAGGCAGTAATTTTACATATAATCAAGACAAACCAGCAACTTTAGACAACACTAAAATGTCACTTCAGTGCAGACCTGCAGAAACATGTATGCATAAACCAAACATGAAAGACCAACTATTTAGAAGAGAAACGGAAGGAGAGTACCGAGTTATTAAGAGATAGTTCGTGTTTCATATTTAATTTAATCAATTAATTCATTTACAACTTGGATTCTACTTCTTTATTTCGCAAAGATGGAAAACTTTGAGAAGATTATTTGAAAGGTATTAATGTTTGTAGACCTAAATGCTATAATGCTTAAATTTTATTGCACGACACCTCAACCAGAAAATAAGAGAGAAACATAGATAGAGACTAAAATATGAGAGAATTCAGCGAGAATAAGGGAGGAAGAAGGAGAAGAACTCAATTATTTTTCACTGAATTCGTGAGAGAGAAAGCGTGAGAGAGAAAGAGAGAGAAAGCTTAACAAGTTGTTCCCATACAAAAAATGCATAATATTCAAAAGTTCGACTGTTATTCCACCAATTACACGCATATATATAGCTACTAACATGCTGAAAAAGTATAAATACTCTTAACCTCCACCACTCTCTTAACCTACACACATACTAACCACCCATGTGCATACAAAATATCTAGTTCTATAATATACTAACTACTCTAGAATATACTATCTTTTCCTTCCCAATTTACCCCTGGCCTAACATTCCCTCTTCCTTTAGAAGATTCATGTCCTCATGAATGAGCTCTGAGTTTGTTCCCTCTTCAAATTTTGAGTTTGTTCCCTCTTCAAATTTCCTGGACAAACTATCTGCAATTGGGTTATCATTTCCCTTCTTGTATGTGATGATATAATCATATCCCAGAAGCTTGCTCATCCATCTTTGTTGCAGGCAAGTCACCACTTTCTATTCTAAAAAGTACTTCAAGGACTGATGGTCTGTTTTGATAACGAACTGTCTTTGTCCTAAATAAGAAAACCATTTCTTAATAGCTTCAGCTACAACCATTAGTTCATTCTCATAAGTCGAGTAATTCTGAGCTTTAGAACCCAGAGCTTTACTAAAATAAGCAAGGGTCTGCCTTCTTGCATTAGAATGACTGATCCCTGTTCCTGATACATCAATCTCAATTTCGAAGACCTTGAGGAAGTATGGTAATGCCAAAATTGGAGAAGTAGTGAGAGCTTTTTCAAGGGTTGTGAAAGCAAGTTAAGCCTCAAGATTCCAACCAAATTTTTCATTTTATATCAGAGAAGTTAGGGGTTTAGTTAGAAGCCCTTTATGAATTTCCTATAGCATCCTGTAAGTCCCAGAAACCCCTTAGTTGCTTGATGGTTCCTGGTTCAAGCCAATTTAGTACATACTGGATTTTTGTTAGGTTCATCCCTACGTTAGAAATTACAATAATCCACTTGAGGTTGTGCAAAGGTGCATTTGCTCCATTTAGCATACAACTGATTGTCCCTTAGAATCTGAAATACCTCTTGAAGATGTTTATAGTGTACATCCAAATCCTTGAAATAGATAGGATGTCATCAAAAAACACCAAAACATTTTTCCTAAAAAGGGACTAAAACACCTGAGTCATCAAATTTTGAAATGTGGCAGGGGCATTAGATAACCCAAATGGCATGATGGTGAATTTGAATAGCTCTTGATTTGTCCTAAATGTTGTCTTTTCAATATTCTCTTCTTTCATTCTGACTTGGTGATACCCAGCCCCTTAAGTCCAGCATAGTAAAATATTTAGCCCTTTGTAATTCGACTATTAGCTCGTCAATGAGGGGAATAGGGTATTTATTTTTGATGGTTAGAGAGTTGAGGTGTCTGTAGTCAACACAAAATCTCCAACTGCCATCCTTTTTCTTAACAAGGAGCAAGGGAGAAGCGTATGGACTCTGGCTTGGTCTTATGATTCCTGCGTGTAGCATTTCCAGCTCCAGTCTCTATTTCATTTTTCTGGTCATAAGAGCACTTATAAGGTCTGATGGAGAAAGGTAAAGAGATGGCTTTAAGAGGAATGTTATGGTCCATAGATCTTTCTAGTGGCATGCCTTGATGTTCTTGAAAAATATCTTAGTATTCTTCTAGCAAGGACTGCATTTTTGGGTCTGTAGTGGTAGAGTTTAAGGAATAACAACTAGAGTTGGTTTGGAGTGGTTGCACAATCACTAGGAACCCATGTTCTTCCTCATTGATATGTTGGACCACACCTTCTAATGTGATTTTGCGCATGTGTTTTTATATGCCCTTGTAGTTGTACCACTTCTGCTCTATAGTTGAATTGTAAAGTTAGCTTCTCATAGTCGAAGGTGGTTGGCCTAAACTCCTAATACCATGTTCCATCCTCCCAGAGGTAGTATTCTCACTTCATCGTTGAAAAAAATTCTCCCATTTTCCATCTAAACTACGAACATTGTTGGCTGCTAGGGAGTTAACTACCATCTGCCACAGAATACTACCTTCATCCTTGAAAAAAATTCTCCCATTTTCCATCTAAACTACCATCTGCCACAGAAACCATCACAGGTGAAGTGGGTTCTAGAGCACATTTGAGCCTTTGTGCTGCTATAGGATCCAAGAAATTTTGGGTACTGCCCCCATCAATGAGTATTGATATAGACTTTTTCCCAATATAATTAGTCATTTTCATGGTTTTGGGTCTAACTTGGCCTTCAATTTTTTTGTAACCTCACAGCCTGGTTCTTCATCATATTGGGGAGGTTCAGAGTATTCTACACACTCTTTAAAGTCTTGACAGTTCTGGAAATCCTCACATGTGATCATGAAATTTTGAGGAGCTTTGCATTGGTGTCCAATGGTGTACTTCTCACAATTCTCTCATCTCTTTGAGTTGCACTAATAGGTTTAAACTTGTTAAAGTCATTTATAGAATAGGTGAGCATAGGAGTTTTGGAGTTGGTGGTGGTGTAGGGAGTTCCATTTTGTAGGTGTTGTTGGGTTGTGGTTTAGGATAGTTGTGGGTGTTGGCAAGTTTAGGAATAGGACTCTCTTAGAACTTAGCTTGTTTTTAGGCTTGGGATAAAGTTTCTGGGTCAAGCACCTTTACCATTTTTATGGTTTCATCTTTCAGTCCACCAACAAAGTTCCCCACAAAGAAGTCCTCAGTCAAGTGAAAAAACTTCTCAAGTAGTCTCCCCTTATTACTTTCAAACTCATCATAGTATTCATCCACAGTTCCTATTTGCTTCAATAACTTAAATTGTTCATATATGTTTTCCACACGTCTCAATGAACCTCACAGTGAAATCAGTTGCAAACTCCCTCCAAGTAAGCCCCTCCTTGCCATTGACATAAGACTTTACCAATATTTTGGATAACCATGGAGATGCATCCCAGCTATATGACAATCCTCCTATGAGAATGAATCCCATATATGCCAAAATACTGCTCGCAATCCAGTATCCAGCTCTTAGCATCATCACCATCAACAAATAATGGGAACACCAATTTAAGATGTTTAAGTTCTCTCTCCTCTTCACCATCATCGTCATTTTGGTTCCTCCTCCATTAAGCATCATCTTCTCCATATTTCTTTTTTTTTCTTCTTCAGCATGCTTAGAGACTAGGGTCTCTAAAGAAGCCCTCTTATCCCTCCTTCACCCCATATGCACAGGCCTCTTGCCCCTTCCATTATCCCCAAAAGGATTTTCAAACCTATCATCATTGCCTGGGCTGCTCTGTCTCAGCAATTCATTCATACTTTCCATGAAGTTGTCCATTTTCTCATCAATGTGTTGTAATTTCTAATTGGTGTACCCTCTGTAGTTTATGAAATCCTGATGCAACATTTGTGAAGGACCAGCCATATTTATAGAGGGTAGAGAGAAAATGAGTCACAAAACAATATATTGTGATTCCGAGTTTGAAAATGAATTCAAGCAATAGCAACACTACTTAAGTAAGAGTAATTGAGCTTGAGTAGCTATTTAAGTGAGAAGCGGACTTCCTCGGTGAAACAAACAAAGTATCATTGGCCAAACAAGTTTAGTATTGAAAGACTCTACGATCGTAGGCGGAAACAACTTATAAGACCCTACGATCGTAGACGAAAACAAATTATAAGACTGTACGATCGTAGACTGGAACAACTGATAAGACTCTACGATCATTGACTAGAACAACTTATAAGATTCTACGATCGTAGAACACTTGTAAAACGATTGAAACAACTTATTAGAATTTACAACTAAAACAACTTGTAAGACTCTTCAATTAAAACAACTTGTAAGACTCTACAATTTAGACTCTGTAATTGGAACAATTTGTAAGACTCTACGACTGAAACAACTTAATACGAATAACCTAACACAAATCAAAATAGATCAAACACAACTAATTCATAGAATCTGGAGGAAAAAATCATTGACAAAGCAGAACAAGAAAAATATGAATTAAATGTGTGTTGTGGGTGATGTTGTAAATGAGTTTTATGGAATGGCCTATCTGTATGTGATGGGAATGAGTGAGATGGAAGTGTTTAATCCCTGAAACGAGTGAATTAACACTTGTGTTTGCTGAGTTGCAGGTACACTTGAAAAACAGAGTCTCTAAGATCTATTTTATGTTGCCGATGGTTTTGTGTTGGTTCTAGGTAGTGTTTGAAGGCTGGAAGCAGTGTTCTAAAAGGAGGCCACCTAGGCGCTAGTAGGGGTGCTCAAAAAATTCGATATTTTCTAATCGAACCTAGTAAAAAAAGCAGATCGACAGTGCAGTTTTTTTAGTTTTCGATATCTATCGGTTTTCGTTTTTTTTACTTTTTTTCAGTGTGATAATTAAAATTTTGAATTTAGTAAAAATTGAAAAACCGAAAAAAACCAAAAAGTTGAAAACCGAAAAGATGTTATATACTTGGATCTTGCTGAATGCTACCATCATTAACTTGCAAAACTGGTATAATAACTTGAATGTGGTACCATGGGGTTATGATACTTCCAAAAAACTGGTACTCTAACAAAACAATTATGGCACTTTTTTACAGTTTTGAATTGCTGAATGAACAATTATAGTTTTGAAGTTACCATGGGGTTATGATACTTCCAAAAAACTGGTACTCTAACGAAAAGTTAAATGGTAGTACCATGCATGAATGTGGACCATGGGGTTATGATACTTCCAAAAAGATATAAATGTGATTTATACATTTCAGATTTTTAAAGAGAATTTTTTTTTACAAAAATCCCGAGTATTGTTTATAGTTATAAGTGTTCTCTTTATTATTCTATATAAAAGGAGTCTATTGGAAAATTTACATGATTATATGATTATTATTATTATTGATTTTTAAAAGTTAATTTCAGACATTTTTAAATTTAAAATTAAGTTGACCGATTATTAAAAATTATAAAATATGATAGTTAAATACTTTTAGACTAACAATTGTAATTAGTATTTGTAAAATGTAATTTACTAGTCTCATTTCTTAGTTTTAAAAAATTTGTTAATATAAAAAAAAATTATTTAATTATTGCGGTATAATCGAAAACCGAACCGAAAAAATCGGTACCAACTTTGTACCAACCGATACCGAAACCAGTTATTAAATTCTGAGTCTGGGTTCTTGATTTTCCGTGTTTTTCGGTTGGGTTTTTTCGGTACTGGTTCGGTTTTTACCGATGAGCACCTCAAGCGCTTAGGCCCCCACCCCTTGCCATCTCATCTCTAGGCCAAAAAAAATCCTTCATGAAATTAGGCGGGGCCTAAGCGGAAAAGGCTGGCAAGGCGAGGCTTAAGCAGAGAGTTTTTCTATAAAAAAATTAATAACTATCCAAACCAGATCTTGATATATTTATTTTTCTAATGATTTACAATATTCACAACGTAGATTGTAACATATCAAATCACAACAAGAAGTGAACAAGATCAAGTCAAAATGGATAAATTTATTATAGTTGTAATTTTTTGAACTTATACCAACTTCAAATTATATAAATGATGATACATTTGTAATATTTAGTTTAATTCAATATAATTCTTAAATTTATGTTTAGTTTTTTAAGTTTTAATATTGAATTGAATTCTGGAATTCTTGAAATTTTATTAATACGTTAAAAATATGTGTTTGAACTTTAAGCAAAGACTTTATTATCTTTATTATAGATTGTTTTGTTTTATATTATTGTTTTGTTTGGATAAATGTAAGATAAAATATTAAAATTGGCTTAAAATCAAAAATTCCGCCTTAGCCCCCCCGCCTTTTAAAACATTGGCTGGAAGAATGTAAAAGAGATAGAATTCAGATAGAAGGGTATAGAAGCAGAAATCAAATGTTGAAGATCGAGAAGAACAGAGAATGTAGAGGAAAAAGACGATGAGTTTAGATATAACTTGGGCTTTGATACCAATTTGTCAAGCCTTTGTTAAAGCCTAACCAGAAAATAAGAGAGAAACAGAAATAGATATAGAAATAAGAGAGAATTCAGAGAGAATAAGGGAGGAAGGAGAAGAACTCAGTTATTTTTCACTGAATTCATGAGACACAGAGATAGAGAGAGCTTAACAAGTTGTTCCCATACATAAAATGCATAATATTCAAAAGCTTGACTATTACTCCACCCATTACACGCATATATATAGCTACTAACATGCTGAAAAAGTGTAAATACTCTTAACCTACACCACTCTCTTAATCTACACACATATGCTAACTAACCACCCATGTGCATTACATGTGCATACAAAATATCTAATTCTAAAATATACTAACTATTTTTTCCTTCCCAATTTATCCCTGGCCTGACATATTCATCAAGCCATAAGGATTACTTAGTAGTTAGTAGTTGACGGCATATGCTCTTTTCATGGACATTTTAGTGCATGGAATAAGCATGTTTAGTCTACACACCACATCCGACTTGATCTATAAATTATAGTGGGTGAGATATGTTTTGATGCATATTTTGACCAAGACAGTATTTCTTTCTTTCTTTCTTTGTTCGGACAGGAAAAGAACTTCAATGATTGAAAACGAAGAATTACCAAGAAGGATGAGAAGAAGTTCACCAAGCAAAAAAATTCAAAAAAAAAAGAAAAAGAAAAAGGCCAACAAGTAAAAGACAGAGAAGGGGAGAAATAACAAAATAAAGTCAAAAAAAGGATTCCTCTAACCCTGCAGAAGATTAGAAATAGCTATGCCTCAGATAGCTGCCACAGCAGATAACATAACAAATCCAAAAGAACCACTCTTTTTCTCAACAGAATGACCACCACAATATATTTACCCGCAAAGAGCCTTGATAACTAAATAAAGACACAAAATCAACACATATTCAGCAAATACAACATGTAAATACATCTCAAGTATACTGCAAGTCTACAATAATCTACAATTCATAATGTGAAATAAATTATGGAGTTGGCCTAAAATGAAAGAATTGAAACCCCACTACCTCCTGAGGTAGTTGTGCAGTGAAGAGAATAAATATACTACTCACACCTCTATTCAGTACCACATAACTTATCTCTCACCTTTAATCACTACCACATAACCCATCTCTCACCTCTATTCAGTACCATATAAATCATCTCTCGACACAAATTCACAATAATCATGGACAAGGGCCACAATAAGCACCAAGCTCATTCAGAAAACAACCTAATACGTGGAATAAATCATATTAAGTTCAACTCCTAAACTACAACACTGACATTATAATAGTAATAATAATAACAATAAGCAGGCACTTACATGCTTGCATCCTCTCTTCCAAGAAGCTTCACGGGAGTACCAGATCTCGGGGAAGCCAAACTATTTTCCGGCAGCTCGTCTGCACCCAAAATCCGTCCCGGCCACCATGACCCATTCCGCCTGCGAACCCAAACCAACCCACCCACCGACTCATCAATGCCCATTGTTTTTGCCTCATCAGAAATCCCCATCTCTTCACCAGCACCCATTGAAACAATCTCCAAATATAATCTCAACCCTCCATCCCTGAACAAGACAAAAGCCCAAAAATAATCAAAAACCCTTCTTGATGTTCAAATGTACATATGCTCAGACTCTAATAATACAACCCTATCACGAAAAACAAAAGGAAAAAAACTAATTTAATAAACAGCAAAACTTCCAATCCGGCATGCAACACAAAACCCGTATATATCAGAATACATAGAATAAAAAACTCAAAAAATACGAAAGAATCAGATAAAATCACAGAGAAAGGAGAGAGGGCAGAGGAAAGAGAAGAAAACCTAAAAATATGGAGGGTTTATTGAGAGGAGAGAGTGATAGATCTGGAGAGAGAACAAAAACAACGGAAAAACAGAAGAAATAATTAGTAGATAGAAAAAGGGTCTCGTGTTACTTTTATTCTCATTTCTCCATAAGTAGTTGATGAAAGAAGAAACAATGAACTGGGGTGTGTGCCTATCTCTGTTTTGAAATTAGATCGGCGTACCGTCTCTGAGACGAGAAGAGCCTTCAGAGGAGAGAGATATTTTGTGGGTTACTATTTTTATTAAAAAATTAAGGTGGTGAGAGAAAAAAATGGGTAAAGATGCAAAAATATCCTTGATGTTTATACGGATGTCCTACTTCCACTCTAAATTAATTTTTTTTTCAAAAGTACCCTTAACATTACACATTTTAGGTCAACCGTGCCCCTGCCCTTAACGGATATGCCACATAGACTAACTTTATTAATATGTGGACAATTTTTGCTGACATGGCAAAACAAAAAACTATATTTACATCATTTAATCATTTTTTTGCTGACTAGGCCGAAAAGAGAAACTTAACTCTTAATTAAAAAAAATAAACAATTATACTAACACTACTATAAATTAATTATTTAATTTTAGAATAATTAATATTAAAAATTAAAATACAAAATTATAATTTACCAAATTGTACTTGAAAAAAATTATATTTGTATCTTGTTATCCTAAATCAAAAAGCCTACCACATAAAATTTCCTCAAAAATTGCCTCCAATCTATGCAGATAATCAGAGGGAAAAAAACAGAAAGCTTCCACGAAGCTCCTCTTCGTCATCTTCATCCACATTCTAGGATTTACTTGTGCAAACTCAAACCAAATATCGTGCCTGATCTCGATCTAGCCAGCCTCCCCCTAATCTCGATTAAATCCTACTCTACACACCCACATCACTGAAAAACAAACCACATATCCCAATTAAAAATGTCTAGCCCTCCCCCAAATTGTTCATCTCAACCACCAAGCGTATCACACAAAAATAGGAGTATTATGTTAAGAGCTAAACAAGTCTAACTCATCATCAACTTTCCGTGATGATGATTTTGGGGTTTGTTTGAAAGTAGTGAAGAATTTATGGGGATTTGGAGAGAGAAAATTGGGGTTTCTGGGGTTTTGTTTAAGGTTTTGAAATCTGATTTTGAAGGTGTAAATTTGTTTTTCAAAAATAAAAATTTTCTCAATCTATATCTAGATTTCTAGTGTACTCAAGATTTTTTGATTTGAGATTACTAGTTGTGCTTCGAGCCTTCGATGATTCGGGATACTCTGCCACAGCCGGTCGGACCATTTGTGGGTTAGTGGAGTCGTGGGTCGACGGTGGCGGAGTGGGGGTTGGTGGTGTTGTGGTGGGGTTGGTTGTGGTGTCGTGGGTCGACGGTGGCGGAGTCGGAGTGTTGGTTGGTGGACGGTGGTGTTAGATTTTGCAGACTACGAATTCATCAAGAGGAAAACTGTATTAATTTTTGTATTAATTAATTTAGGGTTATTTGTATTAATTAATTCAAGAGGATGAATTTTTGTTATTTGTGTAAATGAATTAAATATAAATATTTATTTTGTTTATTAATTATTTATTTTGTTTGAAAGAAAAATAAAATAAATAATTAATAAAAATTAGATTTTTTAATTATTTGTGTTAATGAATTTTTGTACACGTCAGCAAGTATTGCCACGTGTCATCCACATTATAGAGGGTTTAATCTCCATTTGTCAATGTGGCAGATTCGTTAACGGGAGGGGCACGTTTGACCCGAAATTTGTAACGTTAAGGGTATTTTTGGAAAAAAAATTAGTTTAGGGTGTAAGTGGGACATTGGGGTAAACGTCAGGGATATTTTTGGACCTTTTCCCAAGAAAAAATTACATTACTTATCTGTACAAGATAGTTTACTTATAAGTTGATCAAATTAACTTATAAGTCATTTGTTATTATTTTTTTGTTCAAAAATGACTTATTTTTTACTTATAAATTGAATGTTAAACAAAAAATAAATAAATAAGTATTTATAATTTATTTCAAAATAATTTATACAATAAATTAATTTGACTAAATATAATATCTATTTTGTTTATCTTCTATTTTATCTTTCTTTTTATTAATATCATTTTTAATAATCTTGCATTTTGATTTTAATTTTAATTTATAACCGAATATTTCCGAAGGCACGTTCGTACAAGTGGGCCCGCTCTACCATAATACTTCTCTGGTCATGAGAAAGTGATTTTAATCAGCGGATCTGATTGATTCTGAGTGGATTTAACAGCACGCTCGTACCATGCTCTCTCTGTGAGCGTATCCTTGTTACCTCAAGGAATTTCAGTGGTCTCCCGCTTCAACTATATAGGTTTTCGACCCTGTAAATTTGGGAAAGGGTATAAGGGATTTCAAGTAAAAGAATTACACAGCCATGACCGGTAATCTTCCAAAGATTCGATTTTTAACGCTCAATTCCTATGTATATTTCTAACCATGATGATGAGTATGTTGTTTATTCGTTGAAGAGATTTACATTCGGTGATTTATATTGATAACGCTGTTTTTAGATGTTTGTCACTGTTTTATGATATCAACTGAACTTTATGATATATTCATTTAAGTTTATTAGAAATCTTGAAAGGTAAATCAAGACCGAAGATTTGAAATTTTGCTGGATGGAATGGACCTTAGGTCTGTCAGGGGGGAAACACGACCACTTAAAACAAACGTGCTGTTGGGCCATGATACTTTCCCTATTGGGTCGGACCTAATGGGCTCCTCCCTTGGATTATGTTATATTTGTTCTTTTGGGCCGAATGGCTTGGGTCAAGTTATTTTGACTATTCTATTGGGTCATTCCGGTCATATGGGTCATCTTTATTCCATTGGGCTTAGTCATTGGATCGGTCCATTACGTAAATTGTCTCTTATCCCGGCTTTGACCGGTAATAAGATAATGATGATTTATTATATCGTCACACCGCATGACATTAATGAGAATGAGACTCGATCGGCCGTGGTGACAAACGAGGGCGTAATGTAGTGGGTGAGTTTGCCCACTTTCTATTTGAGATGATTTGTAGTGGGGGTTGTGTCAGACGGTAGTGGGTGACACGATAAACCGAGTTTTAGAGTGTATATTGATCAACAACAATCACACAAAGGTAAAAAAACAACATTCAACTAAACTATTATCTCTCTCAATACACTAGACATATTACTCCTCCATTTGTTAACCTTATGATTGTCGATACTGACTCTTACGCTGGAGTTATCCCCCGACGGTTAAGCCGTCAACCTTTTGGTGTTGACTTGTTGAATTTTGCAGGATATCGGACAAGTCTTGCTGATTATGACAGGAAAGATCTTGGCGTTAACACGTGCCAGTACAGTTTCATTGCATATTTGCATCTGTAGACCACTTCAAAAGAAATTCTAGAATAGAAAACGTGTAGTGAAGCTCAAGACAGATTATTTGCAGGACCATGAGATGGACATTGAAGCACTGGATGACTGGAAGCCATACCTATGGATGAGTTTAAAGGTTTATAGCGTGCGTACTTTTTACATTTGTTTTCCTTATACCCACACCATGCAATAAGCACTGTTTTCTGTTTGATAATTTTCCAGAAATTCATTCCAGTGAAAGTGGGCTAAACACTTCGAATCATTGCTTTCAAACTACACTATCTCCACAGGTACCTATTCTCATTAGGGGAAAGAGGAATTGTTTTTAGTTATTAGTAATGTCTATTTTAGAGAGGATATCTCTTATCTTTTCGGAGAAAGAGATGCTGTTTATCTTTCTTCTGATCTTAACTGTACTGGTCTGTCTTTGTCAACAGGACGGTGAAGATGATTCAAAAAGTATTCCATGTTTTGGATTTTATATACCATTTATGTTTTCGCTAGACCTCTATTTGCTTTTGTCTTAGTTCAAAAGACATTTTGCCTTAATAACGATAGTTTTTGCTTGCAGTTCAGTTGGGTTTAATTTTCTCGCACACAAAAAAATATCCAGATGAACCACCACTTCTAAATATGACAAGGTAATCATCTGCATCTTGTGTTCAAGTTACTAGTCACCATTTTTTTAATAAATATTTTCCCACTCTTATTCTTACTTATTACTACTCATATTCCTCTTTATGGAGCCTTCGGTCGATTGTATTAACTTTTGAGTAAACAACTTCAGTTCCCAGAATTTGTTCACCGACCATATTTATTTATAAATAGGTTCCAATTTTGCCCCTCTATTCACATATTAGTACACTAAATATCAAGAACTTTTGTTTGATTTCATTTCTTATACATCTGATTTGCGTATTCCTTTATATGTGGTTTGTCTTAGTATTAAATTATATTGTGTAAACCCCTCTCCACACCCTTCCCCTACCCTTTTTCTTCAGTTTAAGAGGAATTCACACAGGAGACCTTAAACTTTTGAATGATAAACTTGAACAAGTGGTATATTCTTCATTCTTTAGCACTCTACTTTACTCATTTCAGTCATTTGTTGTTTTGGTGTATTTAGAATCCATAGATTCTTTGAAATTATTACACATTTTCTTGGATAAGCTCACAAGTTCAAGTCATGAGTATATAGTTTTGTAATAACTAATATGTAGTACCATTCTTTTCATCCAAGGGATGTAGAAATTAATATCCCTTGGTTAAGTGGATGATTTATGGAACATTCTTGAAGAGAAAATGAAAAAAGTGATGTCAACAGGTTGAACCTCTTTTGAATCTCAAGAATTGGAATGAGATGTACATATGATAAAGAAATATTAGTACAACCTATGTTTGTGTGGCTTCTTCCTCCCAAAAAAAAGCCTCAATGGTTTATTCATAGCTACCTTAACTATGCTGGTAGATATGTTATAAATGATTCCTCACCTCATACAGCTTTTAATCCATATATACTGCAGGCATCCGAGAATCTTGGTATGGCTATGGTCTACACGCTAGTTACATCAGCTAAGGAGTGGCTTTTTGAAAGGTTTTCTCAAGAGGGTGACATTGACAACGCTGAAGAAGATGAGAACACAAAAGATGAAGTATGGTTGTTTTGTCCCGACTTTAATATGTTTTAAACTTTAGAATGTGTAGACAATCGTTGTTGCTCAACTCTTATCCTATCTTGTTCCCTCGTGATTTCCCCTTTTTAAACTATTGCCTATTACCTTGGCTGGTCATGTTCTAACTTCCTTTTTAAATTAACTATGGATGTTGACTTTACTTTTCAGATCACCAAATTTTAAGTTGAATTTTATTTTAGATTTTTTTTAATAAAAAAAAAGCTACCTTGGTCAGGAAATTAAAGTCCTATTTGACTTTTCAATTTTTTTTCTTAAATCAAATATTAAGGTTTTTTCTAGGAAGCACAAAGATAATGTTTGCATAAACGAAAGTAATTAAGTTTAAGTATCCTAGGCAAACCTTCTTATACATGAAATCGACAAGTCAAATGTGACTCCCATTTCTGGACAGTGGGAGTATAAAATACTAAGAAGCATGATATGTTATACCAATGATAACAAGGATGCTGTCTTAGTGAGTGAGAGAAGAGTAGATAAGAAAATATGCAGATTCATCCGTACTTATTTTCTAAAAAATAGAAATCTTATTTGTAAATACAATTGCATAATATTTCATGTATGAATCATATATTTTCCCACCTGAACTCATGTTACTGTCTAAAACGTGAAGCTCGTGTCAATGGATATCAAATGAAAAAGCGTTTATGGGTACATACACACATATCTGCAGAAGTGGTTGTGGTTGCCTCAGTTTGTTAGTTGTGGCAACTATCCCAAAACGACATAGTTTTGATTAATAAAATGGAAAAATGGCAACAATGCCATTAATGAATTTTGTTAGATGACACAATTATCCCTGTTATAATACTTGGGTCACAACTATCTAGTTGTGGTGACTACAACCATCCTCAGCCTATATATATACATAAATATATATATATATATACATAAATATATATATATATATATCATTTTTCTGCATTATTACTACTGTGTCTGGGTATATAACTTTTTATTTTTATTTTTGGTTTTGGGATAAATAATCTGGGTATAAAAATTGAACTTGTCCTAAAACATGCATGGCACAGAAGGATAGCCTGAACAAAGATGGGAATAAAGAGTGAAATTATGATGAATACTTCACCACCATCCAAAAAAAATTGATGATATTGTTCTGTCCATGTTTAATGCATGCATCATCATTCTAACTGAAGGATTGCACACATTTACATATTTCTTATTTTATGAGATGCGTCAATATTTTTATCCATTGCAGATACTTGTACCACATGGAGAACCAGTCATTGTTGATACATTTTTGGCATGGAGAGAAAGATTTGAAGCAGAGTTAGCGCTAGAAAGAGCAAAGTATGTTTTCTCAAGTAACATACTATATTGTTTTTCCTTTTAGCGGATATGTCTCCTCCACAAGAGTCCACTTTTTGTATCTCTTGTTTATATGACATTGATTAGTTATGATATGTTAGAGATAAATTCATGAAAACAGTAAACATCCAGACATTCACCTTCCAAATTTATAGTTGATGATCCAGATTGTATTCAATGACATTGTAACCTTTACAATTATTTATTTATTTATTTTGGATGAAAGGTCTGAGTTTGTTTTAATTAAATTTATTTGATTTCAACCTCTATTTTAATCTCAAAACAGTTAATCATTTTCAGGCTAATGCCTGAGACAGCGCTGCAGCACCCCAAGGAAAAGAAGCTAACAGGCAGACAGTGGTCTGAAAGTGGAAGAGCTACTGTGGTACCCATTGATTTTCTTCTATTTGGATTACAAATTATTATTGTCCTCTGATTCATAGTTGTCATAGATTAATGATTTGGGGAATGTGTGCTTAGTTTGTTAAGGTTAATCCAATTTGGCAATAAAGGCAGAATATTTGTGGAAACTCAGGAAATAATTGATGTAATAGAAGTTTTGGACGGTTATCCTTTCAGTATAATTTTAATTAGTTTAGTAATAGATTGTCCAAAATTGATATTCAACCACCACATAACTGATTCACAGAGATAGTTTGGGAATTAAAAATTAATTTCAGATTGAATTTTCAAACAAGGATGATTGTCTATCGGGTGTGATCATTCTAGAGGTCTATAGTTCCGAATACTGTTGGACTCTAAGGCATGAATCAAATGCAAATTTTGGATATATCCTACCTGTTATATGTGAATGATTTTTGTTCCTTATTGAGATGTTTTCATGTGCTATTATGATCTGTTAAATTCAAACTCGCAAGAATGATTTTAGATGTATATAATTTATTAAGAGATGTCCCAAGTCCTTGTTGATGAGAGGTTTATGAAACAGATTCTGTTTGAAAACTACCAAGACACTAGAACTAAATCAAGTATTGCTATCTTTTATCCGCAGAAAGGTGCTGCAGCAATAGCTGAAGAAGAAGAAGAAGACGACGACTTGGAAGGTGAATTTCACTTGGTGGATTTACTTCCCCCTAAAATTAGCGGAATATGTTAAAATCGTTGTGTTTCGATGGCAGATGATGAAGAAGATATGCTTGAGCACACTACTGTCACGATTTCAACACCAAAATACTGTAATAATTGAAAAGTGCAGAAAAGGAAAAACTGAAGAAGAAATAGAAACTTAGATATTCATTTTCATTTCCCTTCCCTTCTCCAGATTGCAAGTATATATATAGGATAATGTTCTAACAAATCACATATCCTACTTGAACCAAAAACCTCACAATTGAAGTAAATTACACCCCTGCCACTACTAACTATTGTGACATTCTCCATCCCTTAAAAAAGCCTTGTCCTCAAGGCTGATTTTCAGAACCATCACCTAGCTTGCTAGCATGTAAGATTCCAGCAATGCATTGTAGGTTCATTGCATCCTTAACTCTTGCTAACAAAGCCGTCTTTTCTGCCTTCCAGTGGTGGTCCAAACTAATCTCATCACCATCCCCACAACTTCTAGATGTATAAATTTCAGCTTTCCCGTCCATTCTCAGAATATGGTCCTTTAAGTCCACATAAGTTCGATGATTTGCATCACCAAAAGCACACAATTTAACATCACGCCACCTTCCAGTTCCAAGTTTCTCAACTGCTTCAACTAGTTCTTCAACTTCTGACACAGAGAACGATCTCCTAGTTCTACGCTGCGAAAGATCTGACCGCTTAGCTTCCTGGTTCATGGGAACCATAGCAAGAGCTTTTATATTCAGAGGTGGAATAGCAACCAATGCTTTGGAATCTAACATTGTTCGTTCTGTAGATACTTCAGTAAGGAAATGAACAATTTCCCGACTACTTTCATCGTGGTTGTCCAAATTAGTCACTGGAGCTTGTTCAATTGAGGAGTTAGATACCCCTGAATCCAAAATGGGGACTGGGGACCTGGATAACTGTTCATGTGTGTCATACGGTAGCAAAAGTGGAGGGTCTTTGTGAGATAGAGGTGAAGCAACTTGTACAAAATTAAGCTCCAATGTAAAACCAAGAGTGTCAAGGTCCTCATTTTGAGAGATACAAGTCTGTTGAAGTGTTCTGTTGTCATCTCTAACTTTCTTAACTTGAAGAACTACCCCTACATGTAATCCACCTCCAAGTATAGCAGTGACAGCCTCCATAACAGTCCTCTTCAGTGAACCAACAGTTGCAGTTTCTGGAACCTCGATATAAAGCTCTAGCACTTTGAAGGACTTGATGCTTAGCTTCACAAGAGGATCTGTGGTCTGAAAGGATGCTTTACGACCTATGCCTGAAGATGACAACCCACTTTTATCTCCCTTCATTTCATCATCATCTCTATTAACTATTTTTACATCATTCCTACACCTGAGGGAAGAAGCACTAGGAATATGGTCCCTGTACATGGGCGATTTTACACTACTCTCTGAATTAATCAGCATATGAGTATTATTCACATATAGCTCCATCGGATCCTTTAAACCACTGGTGTTAGCTACATCCAAGTGTCCAGTTTGTTTTCCTACAAGCTTTACCTGTCTTTTAGCTTCATCACTTAATTTGCCATCATATAACTGCCCATCACCATGGAAGATTCCCTCTGATTTACTGAGGAGACTTCCAGCTGCATTGTTAGTCGCGGATTTTTCAAACTTCACATCACCGCCAACTTTCTTTAAGAAATCAGAACTTGTAATAACATAAATGCTTTCAAAAGCATAATCGTTCTCAACATGTGGAAGTTTTTTTAAAGTAACTTTGAATCGCGCTCTAGATCTGCAGACTCGGGAACAAGTACACTCTCTATGCGGCTTCCCTGATCAAGATATTCTGATCTCACAGCTTTTTCTTCTAGTTGTTCCTTTTTAATAATATCTTTGTGAATCCCAAACTGCTCTTTTCCTTCAGATGCATTACTAGAAGCAAAACTTTTGCTCTCCTGCCACAACTTCCCAGCTACAGCTGCCAGCAGTTCAAATGCACAATTTAGGCTATCATCCACTGATTTCTTTTTCGAACCCCTCCTTAGAGATCTGGGGCCTCTAAGTATAACAGGGACCTGGTAGCCATAAAATCCATATTCTTGCCTCTTCTTCAAAACCATCTCAGGCAAGCATTCGAATAAGAGATCATCAAATGCAATGTAGCAGTATTCCCACACTGATAAAGTTTGAATTAAAAACCACTGAAAAAGGAAAGAACAATGCTTAAACCCCAATCCATACTTGTTCACATGGCCTTGAACTTGCAAGCGTTGATCAATACCAATTGCAACATCAGTTTCCATAGTGTCGAATCCACATAAACAATAGTAATCTAGAAATTTTATCCCACAAGATCTCACGCTACACTTACTATTGTTGAAGCCATATTGAATTTTTTTTATTAGAATATGAGGATTGGACCATAAAAATTTAACCCATTTAGACAGATCTCCAAGGTCAAATCCAAAGTTTAAACCCTTACTTAGCCTATAATTCCAAAGATCAAAATCAAACCTCAAAACTTGGTGAAGATTAACATATTCCACCATTGTTTGTAAAAAGTTGAATTCCCAGTTGATTTTCGAAAGGACCCCCTCATCCTCCACAAATTTCTCTCGAATGATTTGTTGTTCTGTAATTTTGACTGGTTCATGCATTCTAGCAAACAAGTTGTGCACAACTTCAGAAGGTTCATCCCCCACAAACTTTGATTCACTAACTTTTACCATTTCTGTTTCAGACCTTTCAACAAACAACTGATGCTCACCTGCAAACTTTCTATATAGCTCGATAATAAAATCCTCCCAACAGTCCGGAGTCCATGTGTCCACAAAATTTTCTTCAACATACTCATAATACCATTCTAGTGCTTCTCCTTCAAAATCCTGCATGACATATTGAATTATATCTATTTCGGTCATAGGATTCACCTTAAAAAACTCTTCATAGCCTTGAATAAACTCATAAGGAGCACTGCCAGACAAAGGAACACTATAATCCTGGAAGTTGAACTTAGATATGGTGTCCGCCATAATTAGCTCGGAATTAGCAATCTGTGGTGTTACGAGTTTCGAATCAGACAATTGAGGTGAGACTAATGTTGGAGATAGCTGAATTTCATATGGTTTCAAGTGTTCGGAAGGAGGATCCCAATTGTTGACTAGGTAATTTTGGTAGCCTAAGTGATCAATCGGAGAGCACAAGTAATCTGGTGGCTCACCCGAAGTAGTTCGTTTTGGCCACACTCTGTTCATGGCCTCGACGACCTCTGATAATTTCCTAGATAGTTCGTCGTTGGGTGTCTGGAGCTTCTGATTGAGGCTGATTTTTGTGGTGAGATCCGCCATTTTTGTTGGCCCAAGGACTGCTCTGATACCAATTTGTCACGATTTCAACACCAAAATACTGTAATAATTGAAAAGTGCAGAAAAGGAAAAACTGAAGAAGAAATAGAAACTTAGATATTCATTTTCATTTCCCTTCCCTTACCTTCTCCAGATTGCAAGTATATATATAGGATAATGTTCTAACAAATCACATATCCTACTTGAACCAAAAACCTCACAATTGAAGTAAATTACACCCCTGCCACTACTAACTAATGTGACAACTACCTGGCTGAGAAATCAGACTCATCGTCCTATTCTTCGAGGGGAACCAATTAAAAGTTGTATGCTGGAATTTAGATACTCTTATGAAGGATTTACTAGACATAGACCCAGATTTTTAGCTGGTACAAAAAGTTGGAGCACACTACCTGGCTGAGAAATCAGACTCATCGTCCTGCGTTTATTTTGTGATATTATGCGTCTGTTTATATGTCTAATATACACCATCTAATTTACTTTAAATGGCTTCATTTTACACTGTTTACTTAAACTAAACTTGAGAATACTTACAATTTTACTTTATGATTTATAAATGAGGAGCATCATCTTTTTATATAGCCTTTGGACTTTACCTAGAATCATGATGTTTATAAAGTATAATCATTTTCACTTTTGAATATTTAATTATATTTTTTGATTATCCATATTTAACTATATCTTTTAATTATTTAAATTTTTTCCCTTGAACTAATGTGTTTAATTTTATACTTGTTGAATTACCTTTTTATATTTAAAATACATACAATCGTTACGGGTAATTTATGGGTTATCGTCAAATAAAATAAAAATAATCAGTTACAAGTTTGGAGACAAACTAGTTTATATCACTTTTATTTATAAATATTTATATTTATTATTTTCATTGACATAATACATATATAATATATTGTTGAAGATAATTCAAATCAGCATATTCAATCACAAGTAAATGAAATTTAATTACTTTTATTACTTAGTGATTAAACATTACAAATTAATTGTCAAAAATAACTTTTCATATTTCTACGTTCACAATTTGAGGAAAATTAATTACATCTATTCAATTAAAATTACATATACGGAGTAACTTTTAGTATTTTAAGAAGAAACTTTTCATATTCTTCCTCCATAATTTAAGATAAATTAATTGTAATTATTATTTTACCGTATTAAATGTAATATTTACCATCATTTTCACCCGAAATGAGTTAACTTAGATGGTTGAGTTATGATTTGCAATTTAGTCCCAAAAAATAAAATAGTAATAAACATGAGATTACATGCAAAAGTAAATTAAGAAACATATCTTATTCGATAAAGAGCAATGTAAATATAGGTCTAAATTAGAAAAAAATAATTGATTCGGTAATAATTAATAATCAATTTTATACTTATTACATTAAATATCCCAATAAATAAATTCAAAGTCTTATTACTAAATAACCAAAAAATAACACTTATTAAGTATAAAATTTGAGATTCAGCAAAAATTACTATCGTATGTGCACTATTAGTTTGTCTTGTCATAAGACTTAATTTTCTCGGAGCAAAATCTTCATTTTTTTCTTTCAAATAATTTATACGTGAAAAGAATTATACACAATTTGTCAAATTACTAATTTATCCCTTACTAATGCTCACTCCCATTATTAAAATAAATATTGGCATATCTTTTTAAAAGAAAAGCCATGTCATTATTTAAGTTAAAAAATAACTAAATTAGTCCTCTATTTTAGAGTACAAGAATTATTATTAAAAAAAAATTGTATAAGAATAAAATTGAAACCTATTGACTATTGTAGAGTATAATAACCAAAATTATTTATTTAGGCATTTCTAATCTATTTCAAAAACTTATCCTTCACACCTCCTTAACCAAACTACTCGGTTTCCTAATTTACACTATTTTAAGTTTAGGTCATAGTTAATAGTACAATAAAATTTAAATTGTAAAAAGTTTATTATCATCTAACACTTATTAATTTTAAATACGTATATCTTATAATAATTTTGTGTTACATAAGTATGAGGACGAATCTAAATTACTAATTTTAAATATTATTTTTTCCTGAATAATAATTCTTTATTAAAATTACGTCGTTTTGAAGATTCTTTTAAAAAATAAGTAGGGATGCATGTAATATTTTTATAAATAAAAAGAAAGCAAGTGGTATCACTCTATCTTAATATTATTTTGTATTTAAAAAAAAATTCAAATCGACCTAATTTTAATAAAGTATTATATTTAAGAGGAGTAATTCAAATCCGTTCAGACACAAATATAGCTAGTATCACGATGACAGTATTAATAATTGGATTTTTTTTTAACTTCTATATATATCCCTCTCCATACTTAATATTTTGAGTTAAATGCTTTTAAGTCGTTTCAGATCTTATAAATTCGATTTACAAATGGATAAGCGATTTTTTTTTTTCTTACAATTAACTCATTGAACTTTAGTTTACTAACAAAAAGTTTAATATTCCGTTAAAGATGTTGACTTTGGACGGAAATTGTCACGTAAGCTGCTGACGTGACAATTTTTTTTGATGTGGCACAGATCTGTAACATGTGGCTTTCATGATGTGGAAATGGAGGAGAATTTACAAATGTAATAATATAAATGTACATAAAACGCAATTTTTTTAATAAAATTTTTTAAAAAACGCAGTTTTTTTATAATAAAATTTTTAAAAAATACAGATTTTTTAATAAAAAAAATAATAATTATTTTTATTTAAAAAAAAAAACCAAACAACGCTCTCTCTCTCTCCTCCGTCACAACAATGCAGTTTGGTTTTTAAAAAATAAAACACAGTTTTTTTTAATAAAAATAATTATGTTTAATAAAAATTAAAAAAAAACACAGCTTTTTATAATAAAAAGATAATAAAACGCATTTTTTTAATAATAAAAAAGCGCATTTTTTTTAAAAAAATAAATAAAACTGTTTTTTAAATAAAAATAAAAAACACAGTTTTTTTTAAAAAAAATAAAATGCAGTTTTTTTTTTAATAAAAAATTTATTTTTAATTAAAAAAGCGCAGTTTTTAAAATAAAAAAATAAAATGCAGTTTTTAATAAAAAAAATGCTGTTTTTTTAATTAAAAAAGCGCAGTTTTTTAAATAAAAAATAAAAAAACTTTTTTTAATAAAAATAAAAAACACAGTTTTTAAAATAAAATAAAAAAAAATGCAGTTTTTTAATAAAAAAATTATTTTTAATTAAAAAACGCAGTTTTTAAATAAAAAATAAAATGCACTTTTTCTAATAAAAAATATTTTTAATTAAAAAGCGCAGTTTTTTAAATAAAAAATAAAATAAAACTGTTTTTTAATAAAATAAAAAAAACACAGTTTTTTAAAAAAATAAATAAAATGCAGTTTTTTTAATAAAAAAACAGTTTTATTTAATAAAAAACTGTTTTATTTTATTTTTTATTTAAAAAAACTGTGCTTTTTTTAATTAAAATAAATTTTTTATTAAAAGATTTATTTTTAAAAAAACTGCTTTTTTTTTATTTTATTAAAAAATGCGTTTTATTATCTTTTTATTAAAAAAACTGTGTTTTTTTTTTTTTATTTTATTAAAAAACTCCGCTTTTTTAAACATAATTATTTTTATTAAAAATAATTGTGTTTTTTTTATATTAAAAATAATTATTTTTATTAAAAAAAATTGTGTTTTATTTTTTAAAAACCAAACTGGGTTGTTGTGACGGAGAACGAGAGAGAGAGCGTTGTTTGGTTTTTTTTTTAAATAAAAATAAAAATTATTATTTTTATTAAAAAAACTGCGTTTTTTTTAATTTTTATTATAAAATACTGCATTTTTTAAAATTTTTTATTAAAAAAATTGCGTGTTATGTATATTTATATTATTATATTTATAAATTCTCCTCCATTTTCACATCATGAAAGCCACATGGGACAGATCTGTTCCACATCAAAAAAAAATACCACGTCAGCAGCTTACGTGGCAATTTCCGTCCAAAATCAACATCTTTAACGGAATATTAAACTTTTTGTTAATAAACTAAAATTTGAGTGACTGTAAAAAACAAAAATTCAATGATCCATTTATAAGTCAACATATAGAAAGCATTTAACCCGTAATATTTCCACTGGCATTGCCCTTTTGTGCAAGTAAAAGAGGAGGGAGAGAAAAACGAACAGAATACAAGTCTCCCACGATCATCCGAATATCAAAGCTATCTATCCGTAAACATGCCGACAGGTCAGTTATAAGCTGATTCGAACGAAAGCCTACTTATGTATATTTCCAATCGGCATTCCATTACTGTTCTGTTTGTTGGATCATCACTTTACATTTTATGCTTTGATTGTATCTCCGTTTCTATTTTACTGCTATTCATCCCTTTGTTTTCTTCAATCCGAGACACACCTTGATCTTTCAATTTGTTATTTACTTTTAATCATGATTGTAGTTTACTTGACAGCTATTTGGGCGTAATTCAAACATAACCTTTTTTGGGCCTGTTAACGTCAAGATCTTCTGCCACGTCTCAATCACGTAAGACGTTCTGATCCTGCACAATAAACACAGTCAACACCAAAAGCTTGACGGCTTGGACCGTCGGGGGATAGCTCCGGCGTGAGAGTCAGTACAGGCGATCACAAGGTTAACAATGGAGGAATAAATATCTAGTGACTTGAGAGCAATAATTAATTAGTTACCTTTCACGGTGTGCCATCCTTGCTTTATATCTCCAAAGTCCGGTTTGTCCTGTATGCAACTGACTTTTCGGGCCCACAACTTTTAGCCGACTAAGTCCTGTCCAATCCTCATTAAGTACAATGCGTAGATGATAACAAAGTTCTATCCCCAATCTACACCCCGGCCAAAGCCCAAGTGGAACCATACTCATCTAGTAATTCGCCAATCGTCACAAAATTTCAATACTTCATAGGCCCCAAAATAAAGATAATATCCACCCAATGGGTGATCCGATGAACCAAATTTAATACTTTCAAGACCCACCTCAACATGTCTAAAGTATTATGGCCCAACATCGCTTCCCAGGTCTTTTATTAAGCAGGAGGTTTAATGAAAGAGTATAAGTGGAATCGGTCCGAATAAAAGGAATTATAATGAGATCAACAAAGGCCCAAGATACAACTTACCGAGGCCCAATAGGTAAATCTCAAACAACAATTCAAATAGAAACTGGAAGCCCAATATAGAAGCCACTCCTCAGGTTAACAATGAAGGCCAAAACCGACGCTACCTCTTCAAATTCACAATCATCTTTGGCATTAAATGAGCCGCCTTGAACCTCGTGAAAGTTGAAGAGAACTCTAGTATAAAAGTCGCTTTCTCCCAAATCGGCAGGTTTACCAACTCAATTCAAATTCGGATATTCCTTGCTCCTCTTCTTCTTCAAATTTCTCTCTGCAACTAATTAACAATGACTTCTCAGAATACTAATCAAAGTTCCCCACTTCGCATAACCCCCATTACCACTGTTCTTCCCAATTCGAGCTCTAGCAAAAAAGAGACTCCGAGTTCAAATCCCAAATCTGTTGATACTCACAGTCAGAATCAACCACTAAAAACTATTCCCAATCCTTCAGAATTCTTCAAGAGTGAAGAATACTTCCCCCACACAAACTCACATCGAGTGCCTCCTCGATATGCCCTCTGACAAACGGACCCGAATCCTTCGCGCCAAAAAGAGGAAAATCCAAGCAAATTCTCCGGCCTCCGAAGAACCACAAGTACCTTTAACAGAAACCGATCCTCCGCCAATCATCCCGGTTGAAATCGTTGTTTCTGACGAAGAGCCCGAAGAACAAGTGGAGCGATCACCCAAACTTGCTCGAAAAAGACAACCAACCTCCTCGGACTTCAAGCTCGAAGCCCCGGAATCCCCCACTCTCTGGCCAGAATCAGAAGAGAATTTTCCATTTGAGCTTACAACTCCTTCGTCCGTAATACCGACAACCACCGGTTCAAAGAATGACTCTATCATGGACTCGATCGGCGAGGAATGAAGTACCAAGCTAGAGTAAGCTTTAACTTATCCATTTACATCTCGGCCCATTAATTTTGAATCGATAGACTAACACCGATCATCCGCAGTAAACAACTCTTGTCTTGGACGCCTCGTCCCAAATACCAAGAGGCAAGTCAAGAGAAGTTTCGAAGAGATAATACCGCTTAAGTGCGCTTTGGCAAAAGAGATAAGTAGTCTCAAAGTTGCTTCTTCACGACAATGAAAGTGCCTTCAGAAAGACCTTGCCCAAACCAAAGAAAATTTAAAGGCGTCCCCGCCACTCATCAAGTCATCATCGATATAAATATCGATTTTACGAAGAAAAAGCGAAATTTTGGCGAAGAAAATCGAAGATCGTGATCAACTTAGTTCTGTCGAAGCAAAATAAAGATATCCAAGCTAAAGATGCAGAACAAATGGCCCATCGTCAAAAGCTTGAAGAGGAACTTCGAGAACTCCAGACTCTTCGGGATTTGGGCCCACCATTAACTGATCGGCTTCGCAAGGAGATTGAAGCAAATTACAGGAAATCCACCGAGCTGAACAATGAAGTTGTCCACATGTACTCTGAAGGGTACGAGGTTTGCCGAAGTAAATACAAAGCCAAACTTGTAGTGGCCAAAGTAAACCCGGCTCTCCTCGACTCTTCGGACAACGACGACAATAAGGAAGCTTAAAGATATCATCCGAAGCTTTAGGACTCCCTGAAAAGACATTTCTCCTTTGTAAACAGTTAGATATCAATGAGATGATTAACAAATTCTTATCCTTATTACACCTTTGACCATTTCTTGTCAATAATTCATCATCAATCAACGTGAAAAATGTATAATCTTAAACTGTTAGTCAATAACTAAGCAAGTCATATAATAGATAAGATCAAGTAATAATGTGACCCGAATTCAACACTTAAAAATCAGGTAATAAAGTAATGCAATACTTATTCGTTACCAAAGTGAGAGGTAGATCTGCTTCATAGGGAATTTGTTTACCACGAAGGGCCTAACAAACCCACAGGATGACATTTGTCTACCACGAAGAGCTTGACAAAGTCTAAAGGATGACATTTGCCTACCACGAAGGGCCTGACAAATTCCAAAGGATGACATTTGCCTACCACGAATGGCCTGGCAAAGTCTAAAGGACCACCTGCCAATAAGGCTACCATCGAATGGTCAGCGAGTCCACTCGAACCTCCTAACGCCGATGACGTTTGCCTACCACGAAGGGCCTGACAAACTCATAAGGACCACCTGCCGAAAAGGCTACCATCGAATGGCCAGCGAGTCCACCCGAACCTTCTAACACCGATGACGTTTGCCTACCACGAAGGGCCTGACAAACTCATAAGGACCACCTGCCGAAAAGGCTACCATCGAATGGCCAACGAGTCCACCCAAACCTCCTAACACCGATGACGTTTGCCTACCACGAAGGGCCTGACAAACTCATAAGGACCACCTGCCGAAAAGGTTACCATCGAATGGCCAGCGAGTCCACCCGAACCTCCTAACACCGAGGTGGCATCTGCCCGTGCATGTCAGACTATCGATGAGCTACCGAAGTCCCTCATGAATGCTTCAAACTTCGATTTCCATGAGCTGGCGTCTGTTAACATGATCCCTAGGCAATGGACCCAGTACGACTACCCCCCAGACAACAAGAGGTATATGAGATAAAATCGAATAAAGCCTTTTGGTGGCTGATGTGGGATCGAACTATTTAGCTGACATAAATACCTACATAAACCCTCCGAAGAACATCTGCAGCTTCGGACGGCACCCAAAATTCCTCAATAGTGGGAGATAAGTCCAAAGTGGAATACCCGTCTGCAAACAACGCCCACGAATTCTGATTCTGCCGAAGCACTGCAACGGTTTTGTCGGACTCTTCAGATTCTCCATAACTATCGTCATCTTATTTCTTCATCCCTAAGGACACGGCTTACATAGCAAACCGGGTGCTGCTTACCCCCAACTTCTCGCACCAAAACTGCTCCCACTGTCAACGAACTAGCTGCCAGATACAAATAATATATCTCAGCAGGAGCGGGCTTCACCAACAAAGGCACCGAATAAAGATAGGTCGTTTATTCCCTGAAAGGCGTCTTCACAGCCCGAAGTCCACTGGAACGTCTTAGCATTCTTCGGTCCTTTTCACGTACCAAAGATTGACAAACATCTTTCTGCCGATTTGGACATAAACCTTCTCAAAGTCTCTTTTGAATAGTCTTGTCTTTTCCATTCGAACCTGCAGCTTTAGACGAGCATCTCCGAAGACGAGTATCCACAGAGCGGTGTGCCCTCAGTGGATTCTCAGGAGTGCGACTTCTGAGTCTGCTTCGACCATAATCCCGAAGACCAATAAGGCGGAATACCCTTCTTCAATCAATCAGGAAAATGGCTGTTGGGTCTTTATCTACTCTGTTTCGACCATAATCCCGAAGACCAATAGGGCGGAATACCCTTCTTCAGTCAATCAGGAAAATGGCTGTTGGGTCTTCATCTACTCTGCTTCGACCATAATCCCGAAGACCAATAGGGCGGAATACCCTTCTTCGATCAATCAGGAAAATGGTTGTTGGGTCTTCATCTACTCTGCTTCGACCATAATCCCGAAGACCAATAGTATGGAATACCTTCTTCGATTAATCGGGAAAATGGTCATTGGGTCTTCATCTACTCTGCTTCGACCATAATCCCGAAGACCAATAAGGCGGAATTCCCTTCTTCGATCAATTAGGACCATAATCCCGAAGACCAATAGGGCGGAATACCTTTCTTCAGTCAATCAGGAAAATGGTTGTTGGGTCTGCTTCGATCCCGAGGACGGCCTTGAGACATGTCTTTAAAGTGTAGACTTCTTTCTAACTTGATCGGTCTCGTCGGTCGACCACTTCGGTATAGGATTAAGCGGTATGCTTCTACCCTTTTTCCGACCATGGTCGAGTCTTCTCTCAAAGAAAAATCAATCTTCTTCTAAGCATCACCTGGGCTCTCGAGCGAGAACCCTCAAAAACCCGCAGAAGCGGTTCAAAGATGAGCACTCTTTGAAGGATCCAATCAATCCTCGACAGATATTCATGTGTAGACGAAGTCATAGCCATCACTATATCCTTTAAAAGTAACTCGTTTCTACTCTTCTTCACCATGGATTCCGACGTAGAGCAGCTACAATTTGTGATTGAAAACTTCAAGAACACTAGAACACGACCCTCCTTCTAGCGCCTTGATGTTAACGCTTAAGATCTTACGCCACGTCCCAATCACGTAAGACGTTCTGATCCTGTACAATAAACACAGTCAACACCAAAAGCTTGACGGCTTGGACCGTCGGGGGATAGCTCCGGCGTGAGAGTCAATACAGGCGATCACAAGGTTAACAATGGAGGAATAAATATCTAGTGACTTGAGAGCAATAATTAATTAGTTACCTTTCACTGTGTGCCATCCTTGCTTTATATCTCCAAAGTTCGGTTTGTCTTGTATGCAACTGACTTTTTGGGCCCACAACTTTTAGCCGACTAAGCCCTGTCCAATCCTCATTAAGTACAATGCAGAGATGACAGTCAAAGTTCTATCCCCAATCTACACCGGTCAAAGCCCAAGTGGAACCATACTCATCTAGTAATTCGGCCCACTGTCACAGCCCAATACTTCATAGGCCCCAAAATAAAGATAATATCCACCCAGTGGGCTGACCCAATGAACCGGCCTAATACTTTCAAGATCCACCTCAACATGTCTAAAGTATTATGGCCCAACAGAGCCCTTAATTAGCTGTCTTTTTTGCTTTGTCTTTGTCTTTTTTTTTTTTAAATTTTTTTATGCGGGTCTTGTGGATATGAAAGAAGGGTGTTAGTTTTGGATATTTAGGGGCAGGACAATTAAAGTTAGTCAAATTATTGCACACACTGTACAAAGTATTGTAATTATATGTTGCTAAATGCAGTTCATACATACACAGATACACTTCTATCGGTTTTCAAACTTGACCCAAACTTGAACAGCCATCCTACTCATTTGTAGTATACTATAGACTCTGGAATTATAGTGAATGTAATACCTCAACTCACACTCTTCTGTATTAGGTCAAATGTAAACGTCCGGCTCCATCCCATATTTAAACTATCATTTACATTTAACTTTTGTGATTTATGGTTGGATGATGTACCATTTTAATAAAAAAAAGATAGTTGTAGGTTTGTTAGATAGTTAAACCTTTCTAGAAATAGCCAGCACATGGCACTGTAAGTTCGCTACAGTGTATGCTAGAGACTAGAGTATTTGGTTCATGATAAACTACTCTATATAAGAGAATAATTGTATTGTTTTTCGCTTTATATTTACGAATGAAATGAATTAAAAAGGATTGTTTATCCATTTGTTTAGCTCTCAATTTTTTTACTTCTCCAAGTATTGTGTAATTCCCTAATCACCATTTATTGCCTAGTTGGGTTCAAACTAGTTTTGAACTTGACATAGTCCAAGTTTGAAATTTAAGGTATCAAAAATGTAATCTATGTTTGATGTTAACTGTTGCTTATTTCAGAGTAATTACTGAAATTTAAGGTATCAAATATGTGATTCAGGTTTGATATTAACTATTGAGTAATTGACAGCTAATGTATGTAAAAAAATCCATGTACATGGAAGGTATACAAAGGCCATCTATCTAAAACTTTTTGAAACTCTCCAAAAAGAATAAATAAAATAGATGTACAAGACACCGGGCAAGTTTCCTTCAACCGAAAAAGAAAAAAGAAGAGATGAAACGAGGAATGATTATAGCCATATAGGCTTCTCAGCATCCTGAGGATCCCTTTTATTTACTATATCCACAACCCCATACTGTACATAAAGGAATAGTAAAATATTCATTAGCCCCTGTCCTTCGGCCT
This sequence comes from Panax ginseng, assembly GCA_020205605.1. NCBI lineage: Eukaryota > Viridiplantae > Streptophyta > Magnoliopsida > Apiales > Araliaceae > Panax > Panax ginseng. The sequence continues at coordinate 1,452,006 of CM035148.1, forward strand.
TTTCAAAAAGCAACTCGGGCTGTTATGAAACACCCCGGGTCAAATCCCGAGTCCGGAATAAATCTCGGGTCAAATCCCGAATCCGAATCGAATCAAATCCATCAAAATAAGGCTTCAAACTACTGACCCAATAGTATCTTCTTGAGTCATCTTAGCCCACCACAGGCTCCCAAAAGGTCATGACTTGAAGGTACTATTGGTATTAACTTATTTCCTTATATGCATACAAATTTTTTCCCCTATCTTTCGATGTGGGATTAGGGTGTTACAAACTCCTCCACTTAAATTTCTGATATCCTCGTCATAACCGATTACACACACGGCCTAAAGATCTTTGCCTCTCTAGCCATTGTGGGATAATGCCGGCTGACTTCGTGTCCCCACTTCCGGACCTCTATCTCTCCATTGTGGGATAATACCATCAGCCTTCGTGTCCCCACCTCCGGCAACCCGATCGGATGACCCGACCCGATCTTTCGAGAGTCGGCTTTGATACCATATGAAACAACCCGGGTCAAATCCCGAGTCCGGAACAAATCTCGGGTCAAATCCCAAGTCCGAATCGAATCAAATCCATCAAAATAAGGCCTCAAACTACTAGCCCAATAGTATCTTCTTGGGTCATCTTAGCCCACCACAGGCTCCCAAAAGGTCTGAAGGTACTATTGGTAGTAGCTTATTTCCTTGTATGCACACAAATTTTCCCCTATCTTTCGATGCGGGACTGGGGTGTTACAGTGGCATTACCCAAAAGCAAATACCAATTTAAAGAAGCCGATGATACACACTCTCATCATCATTCTTAAACATGATTATTACCCCCATGAGACCATCCATAATTATATTATATTTTTAATGAAAATTTCTGTTGTAAATTGGAAATTGGGAATTTAGATAATTTGGCATAGATTAGTATATTCACGAATTGTTAAGCTTTTGATTATGTCAGCTCTACTACTTATTTTAGCGGTGGGCTTATGTGGAAATGCTAAACTTTTATTGGTCAGTTTTAAGTGCTAATCAAGTTAAGGCAAAATCTAAAAGTCTTTTAGAAATTCGCGCGTTCTAGTTACATATTTGGCACCCGTACTGCTTGAGCCCCAAGTAAAATTGGCTTCCAATCTATAACCCTTTAAATCTGTTTTTGTTTGGGTGTTAACTTTATAAATTTCTTAGTGTTCTAAAAATAGTCTAGGCGGCTGCCTTCTTGGTTTTAAATGCCTCGATTTGACTTTGCTACAAAAATCTTTTCAAGTGCTTAGGTAGACACAGGCGGGCAAGGAATTTCTTTCCTTTCCTTTTAAAAGAATATAATTAGTTTTCCATTAGCATCCATAGCAACATTACAAGTCTAAAACCCAAATATCACATTTCCTTAATGTACAAAACAAGTCAGAATTTTTGCACCTAATATATGCATTATATAGTAGTGCCTGTATTTTCATTGGAAGCAATTCAACATCATTTTTGACATCTTTTTGAAGAGTTGATGTTCTCATTACAATTTGTCACCAAGTTTTGTCCTAACAATAACCTATTATTCATTTGAAAACAATGATTTTATTTACACGCACATACACACATTTAAATGTCTAACACATAGAAGCGCTCCCACCGCCTTGGTCCGCCTAGTGAATTTTAGAACACTGAATACTATTTGGCAATGGGAAGGTTTGGCAACTTATGAACTACATCAAGGTTCTCTGTTTAATGTTATTGACATTGTAATTGGGATTTATTTTTGTAGTGAGTGTAAAGTGGCAAAAAGAGGTATTTCCAGCCGTGGAAATTGATACTAGCCAGCCACCATATCTTTTCAAATGTCAGTTGTATGACCTAACAGGAGTACCTCCTGAGAGGCAGAAGATTATGGTGAAAGGTGGTTTATTAAAGGTGATAAGTTTTTAAAAGCTACTGAATAACATTTTTCCACTAACATGTTAAGTTATGTATGATTTTAAGGCTATGATAGATAGCTCTGCAAATTATAAATGATCTGAATGCTGCTGTTAAGCTTCTTTGCTTGTTCATTGACAATGTAGGACGATGCAGATTGGTCAACATTAGGAGTGAAAGAGGTAATGATCTTTCTGTTGCATGTGACGCTTCATGCACTTCTACTTATTGAATTGGTTGTGACAAAGAATGTGTCTCTCTTGTATAGGGTCAAAAATTGATGATGATGGGAACAACAGATGAGATTGTGAAGGCCCCAGAGAAGGGCCCTGTTTTTATGGAAGACCTTCCGGAAAAAGAACAAGTGGTTGCTGTGGTAAGGTTCTTGGCTCTTTTATTTCATAATCAAATTTGAAGAGTAAATCCTTTCTTTGTTGTATATTTAGTAAGAATGATGTATTGTGTTCATTGGTGTAACTGATGGTTTATATTGTATTAATGTGTTAAACAAGGTCATTGCCCCGTGCTGTCCAGTGGTTAAATTATAACATTATTGCTATTATTTATTTTAATTTTACAGTATTTTATTGATCAGAAAAATTAATTTTATTTTTGGACTTAAAATTTGAATAGTACTATTGTTGATTGTATTATATTTGTACTTATATATTAATTTATAGCACTAATAGAATAATATTAGGTAAGATGGTCTTCATAATTTATGGATTGTTTCCTTCTAAAACTACATTATATAAATAATAATTGAATTATATTTTTAAAAATAAATAAATAGAATCCTTCTTAAACTGTAATAATTATACTTATGTTTTAATAATAGTAACAAATTGAAATGAGGTAAGATGGTCACCATAAGTAAATTGTTTCCTTTTAAAACGATATTATCTAAAGTAATAATAAAATCTTATATATAATATAGAAGTATAGATTAGAAATCTGTTTCCCTTTTTTTACATTACCAACATACTTTATTTGATCCCCTTTCTTACTTTACTTTTAACTTGAGAATCTGTTTCCCTTCTAAATACAGGGTAGCCACAATGCTTTGTTTTTATATTGTCATTGAAGCATTAAATCCCTAACTCACTTAAACCACAAAATGGGAAGTAAGATTAATATTTCAAAATAGATTGGAACTTCTTTGTACATCTGAATTAATTTGACAATTATATTGTCCAAGTCTATTTTCTGACAAGATTTTGTTCAACTTCTCAAATTCTCTAATGCACATGCTTCAATCCATCTTTCACTAAGGTGTAACTTTTGGATCTGCTACTGATTACTTATGCATATGCATTTACCCTATGTGCCCTTGTTAGGATGGGTGGGCATAGACTACCGTGGTTGAGAGTGGCCTACCTAGATATGTCCATGTCTCCATGATGGATAAAATTTCATATAGTACACATTTTATTTTCGTCAAGTGCTTCACACCACCAACCAAGAAAATAAGAGGGGTCACTTAGTTTATACTACCTCCATGGCTCTGTTCCAGCTCTAGTTTTTAAGGTGCACTGGTAATACCGATTCTGTTTCATCCTTCTAAAGTGCTTGGAGAGGGGACAAAGTTGGAAAAAAGCTTGATAAAAAGATAGTCGTTAGCTTCTCGTTGTGTATTTTGGTTTATCTGGAGGTAGCATAACAAGAACATTTATAACTATCGAGTGTATAGGGGTGAATAAGCTGGTTTGTGCCGGGGTTTGCTACATTTACTAGATTCATGAGGTGTAGTCTTGTTAGAGGTTACTTTCGCTGATATTTGATGATCGCTTGTGATAATATGATGATGTAGATGCAGAAATTTCTTCATGGGGTTGAACAGGGGTTGGTTCCTTTTTGTATGGCTTTTGTCTTCTATGTAAATATTTGTATACATAATATCTACACACAATTTTCCTCCTCTTGGGCAATTTTAATACAACTTTACATTTATGCATAAAAAGGGTTTTTCTATTAGTTTGCAGCTTTATTATGCTTTTGATTTCCTATTTCCTTAAAACTTTAATAAATGCCACATTTGGTTGCAGGGTCATTCAGCTGGCTTATTTAATCTTGGGAATACGTGTTACATGAACTCAACTGTACAATGCTTGCATTCAGTTCCAGAGCTAAAGTCTGCTTTGATCCAGTTAATTCTCTTCTTTTGTGAACATAAAAATGTTTTTTATTCAGAATTCGTTTGGTGTCTTCATATGTTTGGGAATTTCCCCCTTACATGACTATAACGTTGCTATTCATTGGCTCTTATCAGGTATCCACATTCTGGTACAAGCAACAATTTGGATCAGTCGTCACATCTCTTGACCGTTGCAACACGAGATTTATTTGGTGAGCTTGATAAAAATGTCAAGCCAGTGGCACCAATGCAGTTTTGGATGGTATGCAGACTATGTTTTGGTCTAACAGCCAATGGTGGTATAAGAATATAATTTTATACATTATACTACAGATATCTGTTAGTTATTGCTCCATAACAAAGGGCATGTGAGCGGGTCTACAATTTCTGTACAAGGAGCTGTTAAGTGCAGCCAATATGTATAATTGTGATCTTAGCAGAAAAGTGTTATATTTTAAGGAAGTTTGCTTCTTTCCAAAGGCGAAGTTCATTGTTCCTCTCCAAAATTCGGTGAAAATGCTTCTTATATTTTAGGAATTTTATAATTAAAATGGTCAGCAGGCTATATTTTCTTTCTTCGTACCAATTTTGTATTCCCCAAGGAGGATGGCTCGTTGACGATGAACACAATTCTCCTAGATAAAATCCTATGTTCTTTAGATTTTTAATTCGATAGAAATTGTTGTAATCAAGGAGTTTTATTTTAATTCTTGGCTTTTGTGGTAGTCAAGGTATCTTATTCAAGCATTTAGTTATTTTGTTTAAGTTGTTGAGGTAATTTGGTCTTTTATTCCTTTCTTGTTCCATTAGGGTTTCCCCCCCTCAATATATGCATTGTAATTCCCAAGGTTAGACTGTCTGACCTACTATTATTGATATTGAGAATTTATAAAATTGAGGTCCGGCTGTGGTCAATCTTCCTGTCTGATGACAAACTATCCTATTGCGATCAAGAGATCCTACTGTTTAGGTGCAGAGCCTAAACCGTTGTTATTTTTTTTTATGTTGTTCCACTTCAATTGATGTCGATTGACCCATTCTAGATCCTAGCCTGCATCATTCATCCATCTCTTCCTTATGGACGAATATAACAGTAATATCGTTGCTCATCACTGTGCAATTGCCTTTGACCCATTGAAACCAGAACGTTATCTACTATAATCATAAATGAGTTTACAGACCTTTCCTACTTAGAGATCTTTAACAGTTGAGCTTACTTGGTCAAAAAATTTCCCTTGACAGTGTCTAAATAATTGGTTCCCATACTTGGCAAATTATTTTTCTCTACTTTTGTGTGCAGGTTTTGAGGAAGAAGTATCCTCAATTTGGTCAGCTAAATAATGGGGCCTTTATGCAACAGGTTTGTTGAATTCCCTCACCTTGTCATAGTTATTTGATGTTTTACACTTGTGCTTTTGTTTACATCTTGCTAACCGACAGGATGCTGAAGAATGCTGGACTCAACTTTTGTACACACTTTCTCAGTCTCTTAGAACACCAAGTTCTAGGTAATTTGGAAGCTGTAACATACTTGGTGAATTGGTTTTGATTACTATGAATACATTTGTAATTTTTTGAAGAATTGATTTATGAAGCCATATTAAGATATGTTGGATATTGGTATCTTTAGTTGGTATACAACTTTTTTTCTTTCTTTTTTTGTTTTAATTGTTGTCATGGAGGAATACAAACTAAAAATGTGTTTATTTGGCTCCGGTTCAGAGGATATGTGACTTATAACTTGCATCTGGTTTTTGGTCCAACTTGTTAATTCTTTACTTGAGAATTATTATTATTATATGATTTAAATAATCCAGTAGTTACTGCCTAAATGGTTATAAAACTGTTACTTTATTTAATTATGAATTTCTATAACCATTATTTGCAGCGAAAATCTTGATGCGGTAAAGGAACTTTTTGGCATTGAACTTATTAGCAGGTAATTGTTTGGATAAGAAATTATATTATCAATTATTACGAGTCCTTATCTGGTCAGCGAAAAAGGTTTTACGATAAGTTTTGTTATCTGTTTGATACTTGTGAAATTTCATTTACAGAATTTACAAAATTGCCTTTGTATAAAATCCCTTACACACAATATGATGTGTTATTATGTGTTGCATTATTAAAATGCCAGTGAGCCTGGAAACTTCTATTAATCGTTATTTGTATTTTTGATTTGATGTTTTATGTAATTAAATTTGTGCATCATCCTATTTCATTAGAACTGTTTTCAATTTATCAGACGATATGCATGTTCAATTTGTGATCAAGTTTTTTTTTTTGGTAAATAGGATACAGTACACTGGCTGTGGATTAGCTCATTAAACTGTTAAATGTGTAGTGGTTTCAAATTTCCTCCTCCCCCGCCCCCCTCCCTCACTCAGACAAGTAAAAAAATTCACCAAAATTCTTCAAATTCCTTAATAGTTTGAAACTTTGGATAATTAGCAGCTACAGAAATCCATATGCGTGGAAAAATTTCATTTAATGTAGCTGAAAGGGTTTATGTTCTTCGACTCCATAACCTTGAAAATAATTGTCCCCTTTTGCAAATGAGAGATTCATTAAGGCAAGAAACGCTATTATCTTTACTAGAATTACTTTGAAGTCAACTGGCTCTTTGAAATTATAATTTCATTACTAGTAAAGCAGTAAATAAGATTGGTTATGTAACACCCCATTTCCGAATAGGAAAGGGAGGTCACGTGCAAATCACAACAAACTTCAAAATAAGTAAACAGAGCGTTAAAAACTTCAAAATATTTAATAGCCGATAATGCATCAATGCGAATTAAATACAATTCTCCAAAGATATACAGAATAATCACAATTTATCAAAAATTAAAATTAAATAAACCTATTAGGTCAGAGGTTCGCATGAATTCATACAAATTGGAAGATATGTCTAGCACAAACATCACTAATCAGCAAAACATAACAAAAACTAATACCGACTCGTACACATACCAAATGGCCAAAGCTCAAACCTAGAGCAACATACAAAAGGATACTCCATGAAATGATCACACCGCTACGGAAAGTGTCATGCCTCCGTGCCAAGATGACATGCCTGTGGTATCCCCACAGGTGGTTATAACTACGAATAGAATCTGAGCAATGTTATACTCGACTCGTTTAAGATTAAAACTACTCGAATTCTTGATTGTGATTCAATACATACTTGATTGATACATATTCGATTAGTTACTCGATACATTCTCTTATAATATATACAAAATTAAATCAAGTTATGTTAATTATTATTATTATTATTATTTTATTTTGTTTTTAATTTTACTTGTGATTTTATATTTGTAAAGTGTAATAGTAAATATATTTTCTAATTTCTAAGTAAAATAATAAATTCAATTTATAATTATGTTTATTATAAAATTAGTTACATGGAGACTCGAATTTATGCTTTGAATCTTGCGAGTAGTTTGAATATAATTCGATCTGAGTCGGATTGAATTCGAGTAATAAATATTCGAGTCGAATCGAATCTGAATAGAATTTTTCAAATACAATTCGAGTATGAATTTAACGTTTCGACTTCGAGCAACTCTCTGTTCAGTTCAGTTCGACTCGTTGACACCCTTACTTAAGTATATCCTATCGCTTATTCTACAAAGATATAATGTCACAACATATACGACTTAATACCAACGAAATGTTCTAAACGTACATGTTGAACTAAATCAAATCATAGACAAAATACCTCCAAAGTAATGTAACACGTAACGCTCTACAAAGATCAATAAAATTCTATGCACGAAGAATAAATTTAAAAGATTATAAAATATGAAGTTCGGAACATCTAGACCAAACCAAAGCAAAATAAGGATTTGTTTAGAAACTAAACAATTAAGCGAGTACCTAAATTCAGAACGATTAGCAGTACAAATATGAAATATGTTCAAATTATAATAGAAAGAAAAGAGTTTAAATTACAGAATAAAGTCAAGATACAAAGATCAAACTTTTATTCAAGAGTGCTAACAGATCAAATATAAGAAAAATGTAACCAATAATGAGATATAAAGAATACAATAATAATCAAAGTAGTAGAGTACGAAATCCGTACCTGATACTCAAAACCACTTATAGCACGCTCCACAAAATCTTACCCTCAAATGCCAACGATAACGAAATGTTATTCATCACCTAAACACATTCACCTCGAATTAAATATAATCCAAACTAATAATTTGAAAATAATTCGTAATCTATTCAAGGTGTCTTTAATTATTGCCTTACACGCTATTAATACTCCAAAACTTAAAAGTCAATAACAAAACTTAAGAAATCTTAAAACCTTAATATGACAAATTATTTTTAAGACGTCAGTCCACTATTTCGGTCTTATCACCATTAATTACAACTTATTTGTCAAATTAATGAATTTTAACATAAACTAAACTTCAAATACTCCAATTTAGCCTAAAGAATAACCCAAGTCGGATTTAAAATCATTAAGTTATACATTTTTAAATATTAGAACTTATTGCTGAAAATGTGCTTGAAAAATCTCAGACCAACCACTTCTTTAAAATTCATAAAAAAATTATACGTTAACTTTAATGGTTCAAAATTGGTGAACATATTATCAGCTTATATATGTATACCATATTTAAAAATTATAAACCCACACAATATACCTTAAAATATAAAAATTAATTTTCAAATTTTAACGTTTACATTCAATCAAATTATATTCCTTTATATAAATTTGTCGCCTCTTTCCGATTATCATGACTTCTAATTTCATGTCTCTATTTTGATAAAAAATAATCTCTAATTTAAAAACTTTCATAACTAAACTTAAAATCAAAATATAAAAAATATTTACCTTTCTTGTTTGCCTTTTTTTAATACGCAACAATAAAGAATTTTACTTTCGGATCTTTTACAGTCTTCAAAATCTCTTCATATCCTCACAAAATTGTAGCTCTAAAAAAGATACACGAAATAGACTCAAGAATTACTCGGTTCAGAGTTAATATGACCGAGTTAGGAATTTTCAAAATTAGGGTTGAAAATAGTATCGGGAATCAGGACAGGTTACGATTTTCAGTAATTTAAGGCATGAAAATGATGTCAAAACTTCTCTTCCTCTTTATAATTTTAGAGAACGAAAAAAATGAAGAAACAAACTTTGGATTCACTCAATTTCGACATCGGATGAGTTACATTGATTTTTCTAATGGACTGCAGTGCGTAAAAGTATTCTACTCGGGAATTCAACTAATCAAATTAAAATAGGGTTAGGATTACATCTCTATTCCTTAAATATAACGAGGAAACAATAGGAGTTAACAAAATCTAATGGACTCCTTAATTTTAATGAAATCGATTTTTAAATTATCTACTAAAAGAATTTAATTTTCCAAACGAAATATGGAAGAGAGAGAAAAAAAATAATAACTTACCTTTTTCAATTCAATTATGCTTTTAGGAAAAATAAAATTAATATTTAATTACTAACAAAAATCTGGGTTATTACAGATTAGTTCGTATTTCACTTTGGAACATATAAGCTTTCTGAGTTTCTCTTTTATAATTTTGATCAAGCATTATTAATTGGTCAACTGGAATTGTTGCATATTGTGGAATCAGATATTAGTTTTCACGAGGTCCTCTGAACTTGAAATTTTAGCTCTTTAAGGGGGAAAATGACACTGATTTCTTCTTTGTCCCCTTTGAAAGTGCTGAAGGTCTAATTACACTAGATATATCCCTAGTAACCGTGGTGTTTACCTTTTTTTACACTTTTGCAGTTTACAGTTACTATGAAGGGTCTTTAGTATTCAAATCCTATTTTTAACCATCTAGTGAAGCTGGGGAATTCTATACTTTTATGAGTTTATAGAGAATTTATGCTAGGATAATTTGTCTCCTAGCACTTTTAGAGTGAACGGAGTCTTTTTGGACCCCTTAGTGAGTGTCTTTGGACGGATGAGATATAATTTTTTTGTTTTGTGTATACTGCTTGCATACAGGTTCGTCCCCTCTGGCGGATTTTCTTTATTAAAAATAATAAAACAACAGAGAAGTTAAATCATTGTTGCAGTGTTGTTGGGCTTTTGAATTTCAAATGTAGTCCGAATAAGTAATACCAAGTATTTGTTAGTTTGTTATTCTGTTGGTGCACATTAGCTTTTTGCATTCTGGTGGAGCAGCAAGCACTTTATAATACGTTTGTCTTTGATTCGTAATTGTGGAAAAACCTGAAAGATGATCTGCTCATTTCTTTACCTATATTTTGGTGGTTATAGGGTACACTGTACTGAAAGCGGCGAAGAAAGCTCAGAGACAGAATCAGTTTACTCTCTAAAATGCCATATATCACATGAGGTCAACCATTTGCATGAGGGGTTAAAGCATGTAAGTGATGTTCTCAAACTCATTACTGATTTTAGTTTATTCTTAAAAGCTGTTTCAAACATTGTTCCAAGTTCCCATGTTGATTAAAATTATATTGACCTTGAATATTGAACCTGTTCAATAATCCATAAGTTTGGAAGATGGTGGCTGTTTAGCCTGCTAACTGCGCTGATGTCAAATCCTTTTATTCATTTTCCTGCTGATGAGAAGTTATCTTTTGCTCATTCTACTATATTAGTATACCATCTGATCTAATCATGTCTAAAAGAATTATTTCCTTTCTTTCTATTTTCATATTCTTGTTGATGAAATCTGGCTTCCTTCCATGGGATGGTGGACCCAATTGACAAATTTCTCACTCTACGGACCAATTTACTTCATACAGGCTCTCAAATCAGAGTTGGAAAAGTCTTCTCCTTCATTGGGTCGCAGTGCCATTTTTGTGAAAGATTCATGTATCAATGGGTTGCCAAGGTAACTACTTGCGTGAATAATAACCTCCTGTTGCTCAACAGCTACTAGCATGTAACTTAACTGAGTCCAGATCATGCGACTGTACTATTAATGATGTAGCTCAGGATTCAGTTCTGCTGTCATTGGCTAGCTGGCTTGTAGGCTCCTGCTCCCTCTACTCCTCTTCTATGTTCTCTACTCGCAATGACAAAGAGTGCAAGGGTGTGAACAGTGAGTAAAAATAGTAAGAAATTATGGCACCTCTAATGCTTCAAAACTGATACTAAATATTGATCAGTATATATAAATAAAGCATGGAATTAATTAAACAAATGTCATTTTTCTGATGGTAATTAGTGCTCTCAACCATAGAGGTCGGTGGTTCAACATTGCCCAACCTCTTTGTAGAAAAGAAGAAACTGAGATTGGGTTATAATTTCCTTGATTAATTTCCTCTCAATTACATTGGTTTATATATACACAAGTATAACAATCCCTAATTTATAGTTTTGGTAATTTCTAATTTACAGCAATGTGTACACACTAATTGTAGGATAAGATTAACTACAATTATGGGAACCATATCTTCTAACACTCCCCTTAAGTTGGTGTATAGATGTCTCGCATACCCAACTTGAAACATAACGAATGAAACATCTTACTACTAAGACTCTTAGTCAACAAGTTGATATTTTGTTTTGACGAAAGGTAAGCAAATAAGACTACTAGTTAACTTTTCTTTAATGAAGTGCATATCAATTTCAATGTGCTTCGTTCTATCGTGTTGTACCGGTTCGTTTGCAATACTAACGGCTGCCTTATTATCACAAAATAACTGCATAGGCCTTTTAGTTGTAACACCCAAATTTTCTAACAAAGTTCGAAGCCACATTAGTTTACATATACCCAAGGCGATAACTCAATATTTGGCCTCAACATTGGATCTTATCACCACGGATTGTTTCTTACTGCGCCAAGTAACAAGATTACCTCCAACATATGTAGAACGATGATCTTCTATAGAATCGACCCAATCTGAGTCGGAGAATGCTTCAACTCTCATATGACCATGTGGTGCGAACAATAAACCTTTTTCCAGCAGTAGACTTATACCTCATAATTCTGTAGACAACTTCCATGTGACAATGTCGAGGATCATGCATATGCTGACTCACTACTGCCACAACATGAGATATATCAAGTCTAGTATGAGAAAGATATATCAATCGTCCCACCAAACGTTGATATCTTTCTCTATCAGTTGTTGGTCATGTGCCACCTACTAGATGATGATTAACTTCAATAGGAGAATCAACAGGTTTACATCTTAACATGTCAGTTTCTGTTAGAAGATCAAGTATATATTTCATTTGAGATAGAAAAATCCCATCGGAAGATCTCGCAACTTCAATACCAAGAAAATATTTCAAAGGACCAAAAATTTTGATCTCAAACTCTTTGGCTAGTCTTACTTTGAGATTAACTATCTCTTCTCTATTATCCCCCGTCACCACAATGTCATCAACATAAACAATAAGAATGGTAGTCTTACTTTTTATTTGTTTGACAAATAGAGTATGATATGCTAGACTCTGCTTGTACCCAAATCTTATCATTGCTTTGTGGAATCTACCAAATCAGGCTGTGGGAGATTGCTTCAGACCATACAGAGCCTTTCGCAGCTTACAAATCTTTCCCTTGGTTACAGATGAAGCAAAACCAAAGTGTATTTCCATGTACACTTCCTCACCATGAAGGAACGCCTTTTTTACATCCAATTGCTGAAAATCTCAGCTGAAATTAGTTGCACATGAGATTATGGTACGAACAAAGTTCATCTTTGCCACATGGGCAAATGTCTCTTGGTAATCAATCAGTTTGAGTATACCTTTTTGCAACTAGTCTGGTTTTGAGTGTCTCAACTGTCTCATCTGACTTCTGTTTGACTGTATAATACCCATTTGCAACCAACTGGGTTTTTTTCATAAGGAAGAGTGATTAATTCCCATGTATCATTTTTTTCAGGGCATTCATCTCTTCTATTATAGTTTGTTTTCAGTTCTCATTGCTAATTGCTTCTCTCCACCCCTGAGAAACATATATCGAAGGCAAGTAAGAAACAAATTAATGGTACGATGCAGATAATTTATTATAGGCTAAGAAATTAGAGATAGGATGTTGAGTACAAGATCTAACCCCTTTTCTAAGAGTAATAAGGTCAGTATCATCAAAAGAACAAGTAGAATTAGAATTCTCACAATTAACATTATCAGGACTAGATTCTGAACAGAGTTGGTGCAGTGGTGCAAAAATGGTGACCTTATTTTTGACTCTTCGAACATAGATTCTTAACTTAGGCTTATTCTGTCTAGCTGACGACTCATGTAACTCCCCATGTAGAGCTATCAAAAACAACATGAACAAGAGAAAGATTTATAGGATAAGGTGGTATAATACTATTTGTAATACCAGCCTCGGGAAGAAGCTTCTCCTCATCAATAACATCCTTCCCCTGGGGAGAAGGTGAGGAAGAATAAAAAGATTTCAATTCCCAAAAAGTTACATCACGGGTGACAAATACTTTGTTCGAAGGAGGATGAAAACATTTGTAACCTTTTTAGGTTAGAGAATACCCAATGAAAATACACCTAAGAGCCTTGGGATCTAGTTTGCCCTGAGTGGGAGATTTATCGTGAATATATCACACAGCTAAAAACTCAAGGCGATGGAGAAAGACTTGTCGTGTGTTGAAGGAAAGAGATGAGACTTCTGTTAGAAGGAAGTCGGTTTATAAGAAATGCAGCATTCAGAACATCTCTCCGTATAAATTTAGGTGTATTCATAGTTATCATAAGAGTGCGAGCTACCTCTAGTAAGTGTCGGTTTTTTCTTTCCGCGACTCCATTTTGTTCTGGGGTTTAAACACATGATGTTTGAATTATGATGTTATGTTGAGAGAGATAGGATGCAAAAGCATTATTATTACTATATTCACAACCATTATCACTATGGAGAATTTTAACTTTAGCTCCAAATTGAGTTTGAATCATTTTATGAAATTCCTGAAAACAATCAAACACCTTATTTTTGGAACGAAAAGAAAAATTCAAGTTAGACAAGAATGACAATCAATAAAACTATTAAACCATCTATAACCAGAACGGGAAACAACCCGAGAAGGTCCCCACACATCAGTATGTATAACAACAAAAGATTCATAATGTCGACTGTTAATAACATAATAAATAGAACGTTTGTGACCCAATTCACACGGTTCACACAAAAACTGAGTTTTATTACACTGCTTAACTAAAGGTTGGAAATAAATACTCTAATACTGATAAAAAGGGATGTCTCAAACGTCGGTGCCATTGATGAAGAGAAGTCAGGCTGGAGTTAGAAGTATATTGAAGAGCCTTAGTAGTAATCCCATCTGTAATTAGAGACGCGTTAGACGAGGGAACAACCAATTGCACTACCATTGTGAATCTTCTGTCCCGTCACCAAGTCCTGGAAAACACAATGAGTTGGGAAAAAAGTGACTAAGCAGTGTAAGGATTCAATAAGACATTGGATAGATAATAAATTTGTGACAAATGAATGAATATGAAGAACATACAATAATGTTAATGAAGGAGTATAAACTACTGAACCGATAGAAGAAAGGGAGCTATCAGCTACTCGAACCTTGTCTTTGCCAAAACAAGGCTTGTATGAGGTAAAGAGATGGAAGGACCCGGTCATATGCTTGGAAACACCTGTGTCTATGATCCAACTAGGGCAAGATGATGAAACATTAAAAGCACAAGAATGTATACCTGATTGTGCATAATTAGAAGATGATTTGGAGCGTAAATTTCGGAAAAGCTGAAATTTCCTCGGGAGTGAGGCGTAGTAGTAACCAAGAAATCGAAAACATCAATGAGGTGTTGTAATGGATATATAGGCCTAGGAACCACGTCCACGACCACTACCAGACCTACCTCCACACCCTTTAGAACGTCCATAAAGCTTAAAACAACGATCTCATAGTAGTCACATTCACGGGACTCCTTCTCAACAAGAGACTAAATGGAGGAACCAGACTTAAGATATGAAGCAACTATGGCCGATCGGTCTACAAGATTTAAATTTAGAACCATCACTTGACGTCTACTTTCCTCTTGTTGGACTATCATGAGCCTCTTGCAGTGATGGAAAAGGTGTCTGACCAATCAACTGTGCTCAAACTTGATCATACTCTATGTTCAAACTAGTCAATAAATGCACAACTCTATCTTCACTAACAAACTTTTGATAAGCAGTTGCATCTTCCGTACGTTTTACTGAAAAAATCTGGTAATGATCAAGCTCCTGCCAAAATGTATTAATCTTCGCAAAATACTGAGCCACAATCTTCTCCCCTTGACCCAGCTCGCAGATTTTTTTACGAATGTCACGTGCCTTAGACATATCACTAGAAATAAAGAAAGTTTTAGAGATAGCCTCCCAAAACTCATAGACAGTGTCTAAGAACATGTAACTACTCTGCATAGTTGGTTCCATTGAATTAAAAATCCACACCATGGAATTATCAGATTTCCATTCTTCTTGAGCTATACCCAGTTTTTCAGGCATAATAGTTGTTCCATTGATGAAGTGTCGCATACGATTGGCCTCAATTGACATGCGGCATGTTTGAGACCATGCCAAATAGTTGGTTCCATCCAATTTGAAGGGGCTTAGAACCAATGTTGAATTAAGACTTAAGAGTATGACTTCTAACAGTTTGTTATCCCGTTCTACTGTTATAATTTGTTCCGCTATAACAGGTAGAGACTGTATATATCCAAGGAGGATAAACTTTCATAAGGATATTAAATAATTGCAGTACATTGAGAAACAAAGTTATGCAGAATGAGTAATAGGAGCACTGTAGTAACAAGAAATTGAAGCTACGCATGAAAATATCCCAGTGTTAAAAAAAATTGGCTAAACATGAACCAAATACCACAAGACTAATGTAGATAGCAAGAGGAGACAACGACGAATACCCTAGAAGTGGTTGTGTCGGCAGAAGTTGGTCACGCGCCGGCTAAGGGTGGCGCGTGGAGGTGCATGCGGTGGTGGGTAAAAAATTAGACACCTCTGTGATGATCGACTATCAATGAGTAACCTAATTATAATCTCAATTTCTTCCTATAGATTTGTTCAAGTAGTTTTCTAAGAAGAAATAAGAATAGTAGCGAAACAAGGAACTGTGTAATCTAGTAGTATTCTGATAATAAGGAACAAGACTTTGATACCATGTAGAAAAGAAGAAACTGAGAATGGGTTATAATTTCCCTTTGATTAATTTCCTCTCAATTACATTGGTTTATATATACACAAGTATAGCAATCTCTAATTTACAGTTATGATAATCCCTAATTTACAGCAATGTGTACACACTAATTATGGGATAAGATTAACTACAATTATGAAACCATATCTTCTAACACTCTTCAATCGTCTTTTGATGACTTTACTATTTCTATGCACTCTACACTCATGGATTGGATGCTGATTTGGGCTAGTAGCTCCATATCCCATGGATGAGGGCACTTGACTTCTCTCCTTTCTTTTGAGTGCTTCAATTACTTGTACCTATGGAAAAAAGGAAGGTTTCATTGGCTATATCCTTCATTCTCTGGTACTTCATCTTTTCACTTCAATTGCTTTTTAACAGGTACCTAACGGTTCAATTTGTACGGTTTTTCTGGAAGAGGGAATCGAACCAGAAGGCAAAGATTTTCGGGTAATCTCAGTTTTCCCCTTTCGTTGTGAACAAGTCTTAAATGGTGATGACATTATACTTCCTTGCAAAACTTGAGCACCGAGGCTTTGACTCACCGGTATTTCTATAACCTATATTCTGCAGAAAGTGGATTATCCATTGGAGTTAGACATTTATGATCTGTGTTCAGATGATCTTAAGAAAAAATTGGAATCTCCTCGTCAGGTTTATTATTTTGCCTTTTTCTTTAATGTACTGAGGTACTGTATATCTTCTATGGAGATTTGCTTGATCTTCTGTTAATGACTTTCATGTTCAACGTCCAAGTTTAGACTCTAAGAGATGAGGAAGGTAAAAAGCTTGGCTTAAAATCCAACCAAAAGAACCCCATTCAAAGGACAATGATGTCAAGATGTCTGACGCTGAGGTACAGGAATGATCGAGCTACCTAGAAATAAACTCAGAAAACCTTCTGTAGATGTGCTTAATGTATGGATGTTTCTCATGCAGAAATCATCAAACGAAAGTGGAGAATCATCTAAAGCTACTTCCGCAGAAGGTAAAACGCTGTATATTATTCTTAAATGATCTATTGGACCGGGTTTACCTTTATGTTTAAACAGATCCACTCTTGTGATTCAACACCTTCACAATGGTTGTGGTAGCTTGTTTTTGGTCTCTGCATATCTTCAGAGAGAACATTTATGCCCTTTACCAAAGTGAAGTAATTGCAATGTGTATGATAATTGGAAGGTATTATTTGCTGCACCCATCTTCGTATTAAGCTTTGCAGTGCTTCCTGTACATGTAAGGAGTTCGGGTGATCAAATTATAAGCTCTCATGTTTGTTGGTGCCAATTTCATGCACTTCTCTGAAAGTCCTGTTGTGAAAGTGCCTCACTTTGAAGGAGCCAAGGGGCTGACTTGGATTAAACCATGTGTAACTTCAGGCTTTTACAATTTTCTCCCCCATAACTCTTATCTCAGGTGTTGTGCCTGACAAAGAATTGCATTTGACTGGAATATACGATTTGGTTGCTGTGCTGACTCACAAGGGTAGAAGTGCTGATTCTGGGCATTATGTTGCTTGGGTGAAGCAAGAAAGTGGTTAGTTATTATACCATGAAACAGTATTTGTTGTACTTATTTCGTGAATGAATAATTAGTTATTGTCGGTCGCAGGTAAATGGTTTCAGTATGATGATGATAACCCTATCCCCCAGCTGGAGGAAGATATCGTAAAACTTTCGGGAGGAGGTAAGGGCACTAAATCAATCTCTAATCCTGTTTTAGCACCTTTCATTGGTACAAAACAAGATTATTAGTATTTATGATTTCTATGGTGTTCCCATTATAAAACTAAGCCTGTTTTTTTAAGTCCACCTTTGGCTTATTTGGAATTGGGGGATTGTTTAGTTCACCCCCTCTTTCTCTATCTTTCAGTCTCCATAAATTGCCTCATTTTGTTTCAGGTGATTGGCATATGGCTTACATTTGCATGTACAAGGCTCGTTCATTTCCTATGTAATACTATTAATTTTCTTGCTGTCTTTACTGTAATTTGAATAATCTACAAAATGGAACCTGATGTTTGTTTATAGTCGAGCTATTATGGAATTTGTTCAACTGTGAAAATTCATCAATTTACTTTTGAAATCGATTAGCTTATTTGGAATTGATTATAGATATCTCATATTAATTTATAAATCTTTTTATAGAGATTTGGTTGGACCGACTTAGTTTGTATTTAATAATTAATTAAACCACTTAAAATAGGCCCATGAAGAATGTAATTTTATTAAAATTAAAATGGTAACATAATAATTTAGCTAAAAAAATTGGTAGCATAGACAATATAAATAAATTAAATAATAGTAAAAGTATTAGTTAGTCGTTAAACAGACCCTCAAAGGCAAACAATAAAAGTAAAATTAAATACAAATTAAGCGACACAAATATTATATAGGAAAATGATAGTACTTGTTTTAGACACACAAGTTTGTGTTTGTCAATTTTAATTAATAAAATAGTAAAATATCAAAAGAATCATTAATTAAAATAATAAGGCAGTAAAACTGTCATTAATAAAACTTTTAAAATAATAAGACGCACTCTTTTCCTATTATGTATAGCAAATGCCAGCATTTATATAATTGCTGACATTTACTTGATGGTCTTTTATAAATTGGGGAGAATTTAGATCTAGATAAAGGTCAGGCCAGCATATTTTAGGTCCAATTAAAAAAAAAATACGTAGTTCAGTAATCCTTAATAATATTCTGTGTGTTTCAAAAGTTTTAAAATTATAGAATTAATGTACAAAATATTAAAATTCATAATAAATAAAAAAAACTGTTTAGTGTTAATACAACAACAATAACAATTGTAAGTAACTATAAAGTTTTATCAAAATTATTGATTATAAAATTCAAATAAAATTATATCAATTTTAAAATTTAAAATTCTGCAGAATGAACTTACAAAGTTAAAATGTATGTCTAGTTTCGAAAGAAGAACAATTTTGTTACTTCATTCATATATACGGTACCGTACAAAATGTAAAGACTAAATAACAATAAATAAGTAATTATGTGCATAAAACATACATAACGACCAAAATGAAACTGCTGAAAACAATAGAGAATGTGGCCCCACTTTGAAAAAGCAGGCTCAAGTGATGTAGCAGGCCCACGCACGTGTATTGTTCGTTGGAATGGAATCGTATACCATATAGATACACTTGGTCTGGGTCACCCATCATGGGTTACAAGTAGGCCCTTTGGGCTGTGGCTCAAACCTTTCTCTTATGTGTTAAAAACAAGTGCAAGTAGTTTTTATTTTTATTTAAATTTTAATAACATACACTTGGATCCGATCCTTTCATAAATTCTTATTATTTTTTACAAAGTAGAAACTTTAAATTTCTAGATAAAATGTTAACAGAAGAAGAAGTCTAGTCCTCCTCGAGTACTACCAACTTAGACAACTACAAATAAGTCATAAATAACTGCTTCTCACCAAGTCGTTCGTAAACAATAGAGATCTCCTACTCCAATATCTCATTTTGGTTGACTTGGGTTGTGTCATAAACTCTTACTAAAGAAGTCTGTGAAAAGGATTTCATCTCCTTTTCCTTTTCACATAAAATTTATATGAAATTTTAATCAAGTCCATAGTAACCGGATACAATAAAATTGATTCATAGAAGTATTCTGTTTTGGGTTGCAAACATGCCACCAAATCCCAAAAACAAAGCCAAAGCCAAAAGGAATAGGAAAATAAAGATAGAAAGAAGAAGATTAGGCTGCAATACCTGAATGTCCTCAGACCAAATAATACTGACCACATTGTTAAAATGGATCAAATTTCATACTACAGAACCGAAGAAAGAATTTGATATGTCACAAGTATTTCTTTTCCCTCTCGTTATAATTAGATTTTTAACACACATTACTGTTAGTAACACGAAAATCAAAAGCATATAAAATTAACTCACATTCTCTATCTCTCTCAAAGTTTGAGACTTTTGTTTACTGAAAGCTCGAGCCCGGTGTCGGTGTGTTAATGGCAAGATCAGGCCACCCATTGGCATTCGTACCATTCCAACAGCTCGAATCTGCACCATTTTGAACACCCAAAAAGCCCCCCGAATTCTTGCTAACCTGAAATTCCACAATTGGGTTTTGCATCAAATTCGAACCCAAACCAGAATTCCTCAGATTCTCAGCAAATTCACCCAATTGCAAGCTGGGCTCTAACATATCCCCAAACTGGCCATTCCCCTCCAAAAGCGAGCTAAAACTCCCACCAATATCGAGCAGAGATCGATCTTGATTAAGGTCTGACGCAGAACATACTTGATCATATAGTAGTGCAGAAGCTGAAGAAGGTTGCTCTTGTTTTGGCAGCTGAGCAGCTTGAGAAGTTGAAGTTGACGAGCGTTTTGGGTTTGAAGAGCGCTTTGTGTTCTTTCGGCTGCCACCGCCAATTGGAATGTTGCGAAGGGTTCCTCCTTTCGTCCAATACCTTTTACAGTTCTTGCAAAAATGGCGCGGCTGAGATAGATTGTAATTGTTGTAGTAACAAAATTTGGTGTTTGATGAGTCGCATCTTGGGCATTTCAAGTGTTCTTGTTCAGGGAATTGAGGTTTGATCTGTGAATAAGTTGATGGGTCTTGCATTTGATTTTTTGGGGGACTTTTTCAAGATCTAATCGAGGTTTTAGCTTTCGAGGCTGAGAGATTGCGAAATAGCAAGACAAATGGTGAAAAGGCAAAAGGGTTAAAGATATTTTTGCGACCTAAATATGAATTTCAGCACACAAACCCGGAGGAGAAGAAGATTTAAATCCTTGTTTGATGAAACTAGATCAATTTTCAGGTGGGCTTCGTCTTGTCTTGTGTTGATGAATGAAAAATAACTCCATCAAACAAGAAGAGTGTGAGAAGATGATAATTTTTGGAATTGAATTAAGCTCTGATCAAGTGAAATGAATGACTAAGCGTGAGATTGACGCCCAAAAATCATGATCATATCTATGTCTGTGTTGTCTGTGTAGAGAGAGAAAAGCAGTCGGTCTTGTAGAGAGAGAAGGGAGAGAATTTGTACTACTACTATTACTTCTTCTTGTTCCAGTGTTCCTTTCTTAATAATTTAATAATGCTTCCAATAACTAATGATACTGATTCGTTCGTATTTTTTAAATTAAACAGAAGAGAGAACAAATGTCAACTGCCGCTGTATTATTATTTGATATACTAATTAAGCTTAAACCATACGAGTAATGCTACACACGCCGGTTAATTGGACAGGTGCAAATATTATTATTATTTTTTTGTTTATGATTTTAAAAAAATATATAGTATTTATTTTAATATTAATTTTTAAAAATATAATATTTTATGTATAATTTAAATACATATACAAAAATAAAATTATGCATTTTTTAAGAGTAACAATCAAAAAAAAATATCTAATAAAAATGTTATGCAAAGCGTATAGGAACTAGTATATGATATGACATAATTTTTGATATATTAAATCTCATTTGGATGTGGTTTGAATAATAATAATAATAATAATAATAATTTTTGTGCTGTTGAAATAAAAATTGTCCTCCATAAAGTATAACATTAACCAAAAATCAAAAAGTGCTTTAACTACTCTTATAATCCCGATCGATCCGAGTACTAACAAGGAAAATAAACACATCTGTTTAATTCAAAAAATAAAGATAAAATACTACAAATTGATCTACCTATTTATAATTATACCCGATTTCTGTTAGTAAATAAATTATGAGTAATGCTGTTAACTAAATTAATTAATTAGGGTGCAACAGCAACCAAACCAAGCCGAGCCGAAAGATAAGACGATGAGGCTTGGTGTCGTCTGTTTTAGCCAATAAGCTTGGCGTGCGAGTGAAGCAGAGCATCATTTCTTGTACTATATCGTATCAAATCATCTTGATCGTCCAAATATCATCCAGGGAAGAGTGAAAACCAACCGTCCATCTGGTAATGAATGAAGCGCAATTTACGGAGGCGGAAGAAATAAATTTGAGTCCGAACACGTGGCGAACCCCTCGCCACCCCCCCCCCCCCATGGATGATAGTCGTAGTGACTGGATTACTATCTCATGAGTCGAGTCATGTGTCATGTCATGTCATTCAACAAAACCCGCGTGTCTCTGATTTCTGATGGGCGTGCGTGTTCCAAATTTGTCTTTTTCCACGCGGAATTTGGAATGTAAAATGTACTACTACCTCCTCCGTTATTAAAAAATTACTACTATGGTTTAAGATTTTTACAGATTAAAAAAGTTATTTAATAATACTACCTTTATTTTTAAAAAATTATCTTTTAAAGTTTTGTACATGAATTAAGAAAGTTATTAAAATTTTATCACTATCTATTAATAAAAAGTTGAAAATTATTAATATAAAAGAGAGAAATTCTTGAGACAATGAGATAGGGATGATATAGAAAAATAAATAATTTATTCTCCTAGAAAGTTATAAAGAACAAATTTTTTCTTTTAAAACGACAATCTTTTAAGAACGGAAGAGTATCATTTAACAATTAAAATTTATTTGAAATTCAATCACTACCCCTTTATGGGAAGTTGAAAACTACTAATACAAGGAAGAGAATTTCTTTGGACAATGAAAGAAGGTATGGGTGATATAAGAAAGTAAATAGTAGTAGCAATTTATTTTCCTAAAAAATTATAAACGATAAATAAATTAGAACAAATTTTTTCTTCTAAAATAAAAATATTTTAGTAACTGAGGAAGTATTTACTATAGTAACAACACTCACTTACATTACTGAAATTATTATTATTAGTGTTTCAGTAACAAATTTTAAAATTTACGCATCGTGATGACATGAGCTACAAAACATTCGATGATATATATATATATATATATATATATATATATATATATATATATATATATATTCTATTCATGACATTGTTTGTCTTCAAAACTTTAAAATCCTGCGTCTCATTTCAATCTTCTTTTAAAATGAGGTGTTAGATTGAGAGCCGTGAGATGTTAGTAGAAAATAGAGTGGGGGTGGGGGTTGAATGAGATAGGTGGAAAAACACACACTGTGCATGACCATATTATTAAAGTTTCTACTCTATTAAAACATTAATTTTTATTTATTTACTATGAATTTGTTAATTTTCTTGATTATGTTTTATTCTTTTTACTTTTATAAAAGGAAGAAAAGTCTATAAAGTCTTGAATTAAATCTCAATAAATACACAGATGCTAATAATTTAATCCATACCACAAATCCTCAACTTATATAATTATAGTTTATTAGTATAAAAGATCAAATAATCACTAGTATCCTTCGACCATCTATAAACTACAAGAGCTACAAATGCGCAACGGCTTCATTTTACAGTGTAAAAGGTTACAAAATAATTAAACAGCCATCATCATTTAATTTCCTTTCACAAAAAATCTATAACAAAAACATGCTACAATTATCACTAAAAAAATTTAAATGTTGCTGAGAAACTTAATAAACTAGAGGCCCTGCAAGTTATCAGCAGCTCCTACCAACAAGATTCGAGTAAACTACATTTTACCCTAAACTAAAGGGCAACTACTGATGACATTCTTCAGTTTATGATTCCTCGCTTCAACCCAACACAACATGAAAGCAACTGCATCTTTCCTCGTCACAAAAGGTAAAAAATAAAATAAGTAGAGACCTGACCGGAGCAGAATATGGGAAGAAGTAGACGGTGTTGAATGCATGCAGATTCCAAGACAACCACCCTCTGACCAATCAACATTCTACATATTTTATGAGGTGCTTGAGTGGGAACTGTAAAGCCTCAAGATGTTCAGCAAAAAGCCTTCTCCATCAGCTACCCAAAAATGTTAACCCGACCAATACATTACTGTCAGGATCCATATTTTACGCATAATACATGTACAAGCTGTTTGCAGCAGCACAGGCTATTGAGTTTTCAGTTGGATGCCATGCCAGGTGGAGCAACTTTGTTGTGAAATCAAATGAATTCCCATTTGCATCAACCCCTGGGCTTTCTGCCCCTGTCATAAGATGTCCAAATACTTATAAATTTGTGCGAAACTGAAAGTATAACTTTTGGAAACAAGGGAGGAAGAAACAAGGAAAGAAAAGTCAAGAATGTATTGACCTCGTCTGACAACGCGAGTTATACTACTGCTCAGGGATCTAGAAGGCCTCGAGGGTGGAGGCTGAACTTGTCGCCTGTGAGAGCATATCAATTTTGTGATATCAGTAAACAGAGGGGTACCCATGTGATAACATGAAAATGTTCTATAATCCCAAAAGAAGCAAGCAGAAGAGTTGATTGTTTTAGGCTTAACATGTCCTCTCAGAGAGAGTGATGGCAAGTGTAGTTTAACCAATTGTGACATGTCAAATAGCAAATGGTGTAGAGAACAAACTCCCATGCTAGATTTATATAGTAGTATAAAACTGAAATCAACTCTAGTCTCCTACTTCTAACTTGTAAGGATCTGCCATTTGGTCAGAGATACCTCATGGGATTTTTGCTAGCTTCCAAAGTAGTTGCTTCAGTACTTGCAACGGACCCAAACACTCGAAATAGATTGCTGAAATCATATCAATAGATATCAGATGCATGATAAATGAACAAGTAATGATGATAACTAAATTATAAAAGTTGGAGCAGACCTGTAAGAACCAGTTGCTACCCGCAGACCATCGCCACTCAAGCAACACTCAAACTTATCAAAGATGGAATCATTTTCATACAAATCGCATAGCTGCACATAAGAATTGTACAATATCATCAACTCAATTGCAAACAAATAGCTGCAAGAGTGCAAGTATTTGGTTAAATATTTCTGAGAGAAATTCACCTTTGGTCTTAAATATTCGTGAACCTGGAACGTTGAAACTGGTCCAGAATCCATATTAATATCCCACAACTATGAAACCAAACAAGACAGGTTACCGAGATTCCAAAAGGCCATGCCATGTAGGGGAAAAAACAGACTTTAACAGCAGTAATGCACAGTAAATATAAAAGGAAAACAGAGAGAGAGAGATAAATGATGTAGCTTCTTATTTGATTAGTCATAACTTTATAGCAGACATATTTTGGTAATACAAACAAATATATAATTTAACATCTCCGGGTCATACTATTGCCAATCTCATAAAAAAAGTTGACATAACATCACCGATTTGAAGAAGGAAAAAAGAAGAAGTTAACACTCAGTTCTATATATTGCTGGACCCTGAAAAAATATAGCATATGGGATGCTGAATGCAGCATAAAGTCAGAGACAAACACAGTTCTCAAAATACAAATAATTCACATCTAAAATGCTACAATAGCAGAAAATTCATAACAAGTGTATCAATCAAGTAAGAAACAACATAAAATATCAACCTTTAGGGTCATGTAATCACGACTTAATATATATCTTCCATCCTTTCCAAATTTAATATCAGAAATAGAGGCGATTATCTCGGTGAAAAATGATCTTGAACCAGGTGCCTCCAGTTCCTCAAACCTGTAGAAGTTGAATATAATGAGAAAATTCTGCTAATAAAGAGCAGGAGGGGAAAATGTGAAACACGGGGCTGGGGGAAGAAGTAACACTTACAGTTTAGAATGTGTATCGCACAAAGCTGATTGCCGCAAATCAATAAGACGGATGGATCCTTTCGAACTACTATACGCTAACATGTTACAATGGGTAGGATGAAACTCTGCTGATGTTATTACCTCTGCGATCGGAAATAAATACACAGTAATTAATTGTTATAAAAAAAGAAATCAAAAACAAAAAACAAAAATAAAAAACACGAGTAAACATTAAGCATCTAATATCATCAAACAAATAAGCATAGATCTAAACCTAGAAAGTGTTGTATGATTCTGAAGTGGTCTTCAGGACAGGAGGCTCCAAAATACTGATTATTAGAAATTGAACACTAGGTTGGTCCCCATAGAAGTATAGGTTTATCCCTAATTATGTGTAATGTGCATACTTCAGTAAAATCAGAAATAAGTGTTTTTACCCACAAACACTACGACCAAGAAAAAGTTTAAACAATGGGAATCCATATTAAAGAAATGAAGCTAAGGAGATCCAGACTACCATAATGATTGACAGTCTAGCAGGTATACATCCTGCAGTTTCACGATGGATGAGGTTATTCGAAGAATTCTTTAGTGCCTGTTTGGTATTTGATAGGTTATAGATTACGTTTTTTAGCTTGAATAGTAGTATTTTTTAAAACTTGGATTTAATCTTATTTCTAAATTTGCTTAGAAAAAGTCACAAATTTGAAAGCCATTTACAAAACTATATTTTGTTAGTTATGCGAAATAAATGAAAAAAGCATATTCTTCTAATCTAAATCACAAAGTAGGAGCTACACTGAGTTTGAATATTATTTATGGTCAATTGTATAAAATATTTCTGAAAATAGAGAACAGAAAAGTTATCCAAACACATTTTATTCGCAGAAAATGAAAACAAAATGAGTTTAAAATGTTGTCTAAAAAAGAACCTCAATAACGATCACTATGGAGCAGGCCAACAGGGACAAGTAAATGTCATACAGGCTGAAAATTGTTAACAACATTATTATTTCCTCGGTCTTGCAAATACTATGTCATAAAGAGCATCGCTGAATCCCTAACTCATAAGGAGAAAACTATTTAATAAGCGAAGATCATAAGAAATAATGTGAAAAGTACATCCTTCAATGCACAACCAACAACTAGATCATATGCTACCTCCTAAAATCATAAATATGCTGAAATTTCCAGACAACCATACCAGTTAGATCCTCCATATTTGCAGGCTTCACATCAACAATGTTGAAACTTTGATTACTAATTTCCAAGTTCCAAAGGTTTATTCGCAAGTCATCAGCCGAAATAAATGTTTCACCATCACTAGAAAGAGAGAGATACAGAAACCATGTTACTATGAAGAGCCAGATTAAACAAAGAGCTGCATGCACATAAAGACACTGTACAAATAATTCAGAAACGAATCTGCACCCCCACCCCCACCCCCCCCCCCCACCCCCACGTTCATTAAAAAAAAAGGCTAAGAATAAAGATTCAACTCAAGAATGAATTTCTACCTGTTGTTTGAAATAGAATTGATATGATAGTCATGTGCATGGGCATATACTCTTCTACATCTTGCCATGAGGTTGGTCTCGTTGCTGGTTACCTACAGACTGTACTCGTTAAGTGTTGCATAAAATCAAATAAAGCATTTGAAAATAATGAAGAAACTATAAAACAAATAACCATGGGAAATTTAACATTCTCAAGGCGCAATGGCAATATCAATTCTTCTAAACATTGAAAGTTGAGACACACCACACGAGATAAGCCGTCCAATTTCTCAAGTGCAGACAGTGGCGGATCTAGCCAGGGACAGCATAGGCAGCTGCCCCTGCTAGATTTTTTTTATATGGAAATAGGGGTAAGGCAAATATGTAAATTAATAAATTTAAGGGGCATATTAATGGAAAAGTTCAATTTGGAGGGGTAAAAAAAATCATAAACTAATTCTAAATACAAGTAAACCTTATTTGAAACTTATAAAAAGATACAAAACTAGTTTATACTTTGAAATTAATTCATGGTTTTGTTTGAATATAGAAAGAAAATTTAGTTTGAGACTTTGAGCATTTGGAGAATCATTATTGAACTATGACAAGTAACCGAAATTGTATCTAAATATTTTTTATTTGAAATTCTTTTTTTAGTTTCAATTATGAATATTTATTACAATTTATAAACATTATTATAATTACTTAATATTATGATTAACTCAAAAAAAATTTATTAAACTTCAAAAAAAAATTTAATTAAAATCAGCAGGGAGGGCAAAATTTCTAGATCCGCCCCCGAGTGCAGATCAAACCAATCTACTGAGTATAAAAATTGGTATGCATGTATAAACATCACTTTTCTTTTTAAACCATAATATGAATCTGTGTAGAATAACAGTGCCAAGCAAGCTTGTCAACTGAATTTTAACTCTTCATTAGATTATCATTATCATAGTTCCAGAAAAAACAGGTCTGTTGCACCTTGCCCATCATGTCGCTGTAGGAAAATGACTAAGTTGCCCATGCCAACTTATAAAATACGAGGCACAAATTAGTGGAGGTAACACGCACACATAAATCATTTACTTGAACATGTTGTACTGCAACAATATAGAGCTCAAGTTGAGTACAACTACCACGGGTAGACGTAGTGCCGAAATCCCCCCTGGTGGAAATGAAAAGTCATTGCTTGAAAAAGAAAAGGATGTATCCGAAGATCCTCCATTTGCAAGATATGAGTTTGGGCTGGAAGAAACACTTGAACTGGCTACACTGCCATTCACAATACTTTTGGAAAGGTCCGTGTTCATCTCCGAAATCTTCTTGACCTTTTTCTCTTGTACCTGTCAAACAGAAATGGAGCATAAAGTATGAACTGTATGATATCAGATTTCATATATATTTGAATTTAGACATAAATCAAAGGCGACAAGGTGAAAGAAATGTACCAAAGATCAAGCATATCAAAGTTTTTTTTTCCCAGTGAAAATTAACATATATAAAATAGCACCAGTACATACATGATCGATTAATTAGATAATTAACTACAAAAGAGAAACAGGAAAAGATATACCAGTGATTAGATGTAGAGCCATAATTGATATATAAGAATTAAGAAGTTATAATAAGATATTGCATTGTTGCAAAAATGAAAGAAACGAAATCTTTTCTGACCCTTTACTAATGAATAAACAAGTGCAAACTAAACTTCCATACCAAAATTCAAATTTTCCATTCAATTTGATTCCCAACTAATTTTCTTTACTTTCTGTAATAGCTTCTGATGGGATCACAAGTCAAGAGCCAAGAAGAAATATGTATATTTATTTGGTCATTTTATTATGTTTAATAGGGTGAAATCAATGTCGGTGGATATTTTTAAAGTTGTCATATGAAGTTTAGAATAGGATGCTTTGACCTATATGAACTTTTATATTTAAATATGATTGCTAGAGGAGAAGAAGTAATCTTTCTCAAATTGATTCTTATGCCCCTTCTGCATTGACTTGCATCAGGACAGTAGTGGTAAAGTATACATTTAAAAAGTAACATTTGAGTAGCTTAAATATTGCTACACTTCTGTATTATAATATTATATATACATATATGATGAGTATTTCTGTATTACTTGTAGGCCTTTTGAGATCCTTCTACAAGTATTATAAGACGTGGTCAAATGCATTATCCCTGCCTGAACAACATGTAAAGTCGACACTTCACTAATAAAAGTATATACCTATTCATCTATCATTCATTTGGAAGTTGATATATTTACTTCTAGTTGGTCAACAAACGCATATGTATATACAAATTTAAGTACACACTATATGGTTGGAGAAATTGAATCATGGTGCCATTTGGACTCGCTTCTCTTGAACCATGCAGGCAAGCGCTTTTCTTATTAAGTATGTCATTAGAAGATTACTAGTTGCTACATACCAGTGTTCTAAAAATCTCCGCCTAGGTCCGCCTAAGCCCCCCTTGGCGTCCCGTCTAGGCGCTAGGCCCCCCTTGGCGCCTCGCCTAGGCGCTAGGCCCTCCCTGGCTCCTTACCAAGGCCTAAAGCGGCAAAAAAATCCCTCCAAGAAATTAAGCGAGTTTTTTTTTAATAACTACCCAAACCAGATCTTGATATATTTATTTTTCTAATGATTTACCATATTCATAATACATGTTGTAGCATATCAAATCACAACAAAAAGTGAACAATATCAAGTCAAAATCATTGTTCTAAAAATCCTCGCCTAGGCCCCGCCTAGGTGCTAGGCCCCCCTTGGCGCCCCGCCTAGACGCGGCCCCCCTTGGCACCTCGCCAAGGCGCTAGGCCCCCCAGGTACCTCACCTAAGCCCAAAGCGGCAAAAAAATCACTCCAGAAAATTAGGTGGGGCCTAGGCGGGGTCTATGCGAAGAGATTTTTTTTATTTTAATAACTACCCAAACCAGATCTTGATATATATATTTTTTAATGATTTACCATATTCATAAAACAGGTTGTAGCATATCAAATCATAACAACAAGTGAGCAATATCAAGTCAAAATGGATAATTTTATTATAGTTGTAATTTTTTGAACTTGAACCAACTTTAACTTATATAAATGATGATACGTTTGTAATATTTAGTTTAATTCAATATAATTCTTAAATTTATGTTTAGTTTCTTAAGTTTTAATATGAAATTAAATTCTTGAAATTTTAAATTTTATTATTTAATAGCAATCTTGTTTATAAATTTATAAATAAAACTAACACATTAAAAATATGTTTGAAGTTTGAACAATTGCATGTTTGTTTTTGAACTTTGACATTAGCAGCAATATTGATGTATTTAAACTTTAAGCAAATGCCTTTATTATCTTTATTATATATTGTTTTGCTATATATTATTATTTTATTTGAATAAATGTAAGTTAAAATATTAAAATTGGTTTAAAATAAAAAATCCGCTTGAGCCCCGCTTTAGGCCCCAAAGCGCTAGGCCCCCCGCCTGCCTCCCGCCCCACAAGCGCCTTTTAGAACATTGGTCAAAATGGATAATTTTATTATAGTTGTAATTTTTTAAACTTGTACCAACTTCAAATTATATAAATGATGATATATTTGTAATATTTAGTTTAATTCAATATAATTCTTAAATTTATGTTTAGTTTCTTAAGTTTTAATATTGAATTAAATTCTTGAAATTTTAAATTTTATTATTTAATAACAATCTTGTTT
Organism: Panax ginseng; assembly: GCA_020205605.1. Taxonomy (NCBI): domain Eukaryota; kingdom Viridiplantae; phylum Streptophyta; class Magnoliopsida; order Apiales; family Araliaceae; genus Panax; species Panax ginseng. The sequence continues at coordinate 1,482,980 of CM035148.1, forward strand.
ATGAATAAAACTAATACGTTAAAAATATGTTTGAACTTTGAACAATTGCATATTTGTGTTTGAACTTTAAGATTAGCAATATGGATGTGTTTAAACTTTAAACAAAAGCCTTTATTATCTTTATTATAGATTGTTTTGCTTTATATTATTGTTTTGTTTGGATAAATGTAAGATAAAATATTAAAATTGACTTAAAATAAAAAATCTTGCCTAAGCCCCCTAGGCGCTAGGCCCCCCTCGGCCGCCCGCCTAGTGCCTTTTAGAACATTGCTACATACCCCAATTTGGATAAATTTGCATACATGATATATTGATATATATCTTGATTTTACACAAGGTTACAAGAAACGTGGATCAATTCGGTACGCAAAACGAAGTAGGATACAGGACCTACTGGTGAAATACAAAAGGTATTTACATTACCGTACCACGATTTGGAACGTGGAATGATATTTCTCGGTTCACAACTCGAACGGCAAACAGTTACACACTAAATTGTTGTAGAAACTCAATCATAGTGTCATCTGGTCCCACCTCTCTTGGTGCGAGTGAAAACACTTTTTCGATTAAGCATATGCCATTTTAAGTAGATCACTACATGCACCATTATTCAGTATATCTCTATTCATGAAACATGTATTGATTTGACAAATATAATTACAAAAATGAGAATATTGAAAGTAGTATTTCAGGAAGAAAAAAATTTATTTTTTATTTTTTATTTTTGATTTTGAAAAGAAGAAGAAGAAGGTAGCAAGCAATGCAAATTCTTGAAGATTGGACAAGGAAAACTGAATCTATCATTTAGGATGAGGTGAACAAACAGTGGAATCTATCATTCATACAAAAACATATTGTAAGACATAACAATAAGGAAGTTTATAGTCCCATTAAAGAAACAGTATACATCCTCCATCCCTGAACTACTGTCCACTTTGACTTCACACAGTTCTACAACAACTGATTGCATGAGTTTGAATTTCTTGCGACTTTCCAATTTTACCATTCTGATTAATGAGGGGTGTTTGAAAAGATAAGAACTTATCAAAAAAAGTTAAGATTAAGTTGATGCATTAAAACAAAGTGGTATATTTGACAAGTAGCATCAAAAATTGAACTCGTCCCAGAGTCAAGCAATTTGGGACATCCCAACAAAGAGACCAGGATAATAATTTGAGGATAGAGGGAGTATTACTATATCTGTAGCCTTTATTTTATTTAGTAAAAGTTAGGTCTTACTCTTAAATAAGTTGGCTTGAAGCAATTATGAGAAAAAATATTTGTTTGCTGAAAAAGGAAATAAATCACCAACCTTCCAAAATTTAATGGTCTTGTCATTAGTAGACAGAAGAAAGAGGGCACCATTAGCTGTTTGGCACCATCTGATTTTGTTGATTTTCTCCTCAATTTCCAAGCTCTTAAGATAATCAAACTGAACGCCGAAAATGCAGATTTAGTATGTGCACGAAAAATCCAGATTAGTAACCATATAGAATAGTCAGAAGATATTTGAGGAAACAAGCTCCTAAGTCACAAACAACATTACTTTTTTCGGATGAGCTATTCTTTTGGTTTTCAGAAATCTATCAGGAGTCTTTACGTTCTATGGCTCAGTTCAGAGTAATTTGGCATTTGGAGTTTCAATGCTATACCTCAGGTTCGTGACTCTGGAACTCTGTCTTGTAACGAAACTCTGGATGCCTACTAATTGGATAATCCATCCTATCCAGATCCCTTCGACTTCCACCATGCTATGCGTCACATTATAATAAAAAATCACAATATGCAACAAGGCAAAAAATGTAAGATGATGCATAACCTTCAGGTTTAAATAATCAAATATTTAAGAATTGCAAAAACTGACCTCTTTCGTGTCAGTCCTTTCAAATAACACAACTCTACCCCCACGGTCACCAGTAGCAAGATGGTCGCCAGATTTATCAAACTCAATAGCCGAGATGATATCAACTGCAAAGTTAAATGATGAGCAAAATGTAAAGTGTAAGATTGCAAGATGCACTAATTAACAAAATGAGTAAAAGAGCCACCAAAAGTAACAGAAATTTACAAATATATCATAGTTGCTGCCATCTTTGTGTTCAGACATGCTTTCACATAAATGCATGAATTTGAAACACAAATAAATTCCAGATTATGCTGTCTAACCCTACTATTTTGCAATTATTACACGAACTTTTGTGCCAATCACTATGACTTGTAGCCTAATGCCAACCAAAAGCATTATACAGAGAGTAGTATACAGCTCAATAGACATTACAAATTCACTAAAATATGTACAGACCACATGTCAGTAATTGCATCAACAATACATAATAGAAAGTTTATCTTTGATTATTAACGATGAGATGACAAAATCACCAATAGCTTACTGAAGCCATGTAGCTATGTAATTAGCAAATATAGCATCGGACAAGAGGTTTCTGGTGAAATCACATCGAACAAGATCCTAAGTGATTTGAGCTGCTGCAACGAATGATGACTAGAGTAGCTGAATTCTCTCCAGGAAAACAAGTAAGAAACATATTTGATATAACAAGGGGAAGGGGTCTGTCTATAGAAGTGCTCTCTCTCTCTCTCTCTCTCTCTCTCTCTCTCTCTCTCTCTCTCTCTCTCTCTCTCTCTCTCTCTGGCTTAGCGTTTGCATGCCAGTCCCAATCCAATGTTGTGTCTGTTTCTTTCATAGATGTGTTTTCAGAAGGTCTTCCAGGTAGATGTGCTGTTCTCAAAAAGTCGTCATATGCAAAAGATTATGTTTGGATCCTACTCACAACTACCTGGCTTCGGATATGTTAGGAATTGAGATACCACTGTAATGCTGCACAAGTTCTAACTTTCTTGAGCCGAATCACTCTACCCGTGTTACATGGATCCATCTTGCAAGGAGTCAGATTCATTACTTCTTGGGGGAATGGCAACAAAGTTCAGCAGTAAACAACACAATTTTCCATATCTAAGGCAGCTGGTAATGGAGTGTTTCCCTTTCTGCTGACTAACGCTAATCAATAAGAGAACAAAGGGAAACACTGCACTGCTCTTTTGACCAGTTGATATAGAACGTCTCTGACAGCTGCAGTGGACCACCAACTGAAATCTCAACTTAGATGGCTCTCAGTTGGACAAACTTGATTCATTCAGCCACATTTCCATCTGAGAGTAGATTCCTCCCACAACACAATCCTCAGACCACCAATGCAGCAAGTCAAAACAAATCATCTTCCTCAGGTAGGCGAGAATCAAGATACACCACAGTTGTCCTAGCGAAGCTGCTCAAATAAGATTAAATGAATGCAACTAAAGAACAGAATTAGGATTACTAAACCAATTAGTCAAAGTAAGGATAGGTTAGTAGAAAATTCGGCGATAAAATCTACAAAGCTCCAAATGATTTGACACGCCACAATCAGGAGTGTGGCATGTTCAACGCAATGACTGCCTCATCTGACATGGAAATCACGCTGTGTCTCCGTCATTTTGTGTTGTCTAGCCCACAGCTGAAATCTAATGTCAAGTACATTTAACACTGATCTCAAAACAATTAGAGAATCCCTTAACCATTAAAATGTCTTTGTATGATCAATGTTATCTTTTTTCCCCATTTCCAGCTTTTGACCAACATGCCTGTATTGTATAAATATATCAGCAATTCAGCATGTGATTGCAGCCATGTTCCAGGTTTTAACCAACTACAAGGATCACCAAAAGGCTTGAGCAGTTACCAAATATCTCTTAACAGTTTTGTCCTAAACTCCTAAGCTAATCACATCCCACATTCTGCAAGCTCAATACTGCATTGAGTATTCTCAAGCACAAAGAGACCTGATATTTTAAATCTTCATGCAGAATCTCAGAAGTTTCCACGTAAGCAATCACATATTCTATGTTCTCATTGTCTTTAATACCGCACTTAGACCTGGAAATTTGGTCAATAAACTGATGGGTCAACCTATATTAACTAGAACCATTTGGGTTGGTTAACTACTTTAAATTCTTTGGGTTGGTTAAAGTTTGAACCCATATTTTTCAAAAGAAAAATAGGCCCAAACTAGTTAACTGGTTTTTACCTATTTTAATTTGGAAGTTGCATGGTGATAAATACAGCTAACATGCATCATGCGTTGCGTATTATAGCTTGAGTTGAGGCACATTCATGATTCATCCTTGTAGCTGGTTATAGGGAAAGCTAATGAATCTAGATGTTGATATATCAGTCAAAATTATTATGACATTATGTCATTATATACCAAGATCAATAAAAATATTACTCCGTTTCAAAATTAGAGATCATTTTAAAAAAAAATTAGTCAATTCATTGAAATCCTAAAATTCAAAATTGATATAAAGTTATTTAATTTTAATACAAACAAATATAACAATTGTAAACTAACTATTAATTATCTTTGTTGTTTCCAAAACTTGAGCGAAATTATATTAATTTAGAGTTTTAGGATTTCGACTTTAAAAAGTTAAAATGTATCTTTAAGTTTGAAAAGAAGACAACACTTTTTTCTAAAAAAATACAAATTGGACTCTTTTTAAGAGTACAAGGTAGAATGCAACTATATAAATGCTTATATATAATATTTGGTAATTAAAGAAAAGAAAATTTTATTTTCGGACGAAGGGACTTTTCTAAATAAATATGTTTTATAAGTATGTTTCGTACATATGTTAAAACTGATGCTAGGCCACTTCTTCTCTTCTACATTAATCACGTGTTATGTATTTTTCTTCTAATTGACGTTAATGAATTTCTGAATTTGGTTTAATTAATTCTCAAGTTTAATTGGTGCCTGAGAGTTTGAAAAAAAAACAAGTTAATTTTGTTCAACAGAAAACTTAGAAGCACCACAAGAAATTAAATTTTAGAGAGAGAGAGTGTATAAAAAATTTTAGAGAGATAAGTTAAAAGGAATATAGAAATTAAATATCATAACCAACTTTTGTAAACCAAAACCAACCCATAACCATATTTTGCTAGGCCTAAGACCTAACCACACTAACAGGGCTGAGAGCTTCCTACTACATGATGCATCTATTACACAGGTCTGTTAAAATTTATGGAAACGTAAAACGACGTACAGATACATCTTCATGCAGATAACAGATATTTAGAGTAGAGGATCAAGAAAATGTTGGAAGAGTTCAAATCCAGAAACTATCTGCATCTCTACCAATCTACAACTATATCCAAATCCTATATTACTACATCAGGTGGTGTTCCTTTGGTAACATCGACTCCCACTCCATTCTGTCACAACTGAATTAATGGACCACAAAATGCAACTCAAAACCAGAGTTAAATTCAATGGCACGAGGCAAAAGCTCTATGGTTGACCAGCATAGTGACATAAAATATTAAATAAATTTTAACATTTTGTTCTTTTGTTCCAAAATATAATATATATGGATACATATCCTTATGTAAATTTGAACTATTCAAGTTCCCCATCCTAATATCCAATTAGGCTTAACATCAAGATATTGTACAACTTAATAGAAATTCAATGAAAGAAAGTTGTTCTTTTATCTAAAAAAATTAGAAGCATCTACAACGGTAAATTAATTATTAATTTAATTCTGTTGTTACTTTCTTACGTAGCAACGTCATTAATAAAAAACAGTTTTTCCGTGTCAAATTTGGATAGAGCCATATATTTCCAAAGTAATCTGATCAAGTACTCATGACCCTAATAATATGACATGGAAGTAGGTGTGACGTAACTCACAACTGAAAGGGAAGGGGGTTGAAAAATGAATTATTTTGTCGGTTGACCTTTGCAAGAAGGAACTGCTAAAGTTCTTGCCATAAATAGACCTATCACGAAGAATGACGAGCTAGGTGCCATGCCACCTGTTCTTATGCCGCAGAATTGGTACAGTTAGTTGACTGACGTATGTCAAAAAAAAAGGAATATGTCCTGTATGGAGACTGTTCGTTTGGTGCTGAACTAGATAAAAGAATCATTGTCAATACTTTCTATTCGAGTAAGATAATTACAGATATACACAGTATGTATGCTAAAAAGAAACTAGGGAGTCAAGCAGCCTAAACTATTTCTTTATAAGGCTGTAGGAGGACATTCGAAAAATGCCTTTCATAACAATTTGATCACACCATTCAGACAGTGGCAATCAACAAGACAGGACTACTCAAACCAATTGTCTAAGAAGTGCATCACTTTAAAACAACATCAAAATAAGACAAACTAACTTTTCTTAAGCTAACATAAAAATAAAGAAAAAAAACACTTGGCTCAATTAAGTTCAGTTGCCTACATTCATTTATAATAACTTGATACATTTTATATATATATATATATATATATATATATATATATATATATATATATATATATATATATACACACACACACACACGCACGCACGCACGCACGCACACACACACACACGCATATATATATATATATATGTACCAACATATATGATACATATACATGTGTTAATCGTTTTGAAAACCAAAGCCTACTTAATTAAAAGAATCAATAATAAATCAACTAACAGGTTGATAATTAACAATAAAAAACAGATGAGTAACACTTGGCCAAACCCTAATCAGACTATACAGTCAAAACAATTTCGGATCCGACGAATATACAGGAAATAATGGAAGTGTATTACCTTCCTGAACTTCCTCACCGGCGGTCCGTTCACCAAAGACCTGAGAAAATTTCCAATCGAGCGGCGATGGTGGACCCGCCGGAGCTTCCGCGACCTCTCCATCACCACCGTTCATTTTTATTTATATTATTTTGATATCGAAATCAAGAGGCAAACGGAAGAAATAGAGACAAATTGAGCCAAATCAATTGCATCAAGCGATCGGCTTTGTTAAGTTTTAAGGTTTGGTGAAGGGATCGGAGGTTTAGAATGAATTGATAAATGCATGAAAAATGTTGGCTTTTGAATAAGATTCAACAAATTACGAGTGGAATGGAAAGGACAACACCAGTACAGAGAGTTAAAGAAACATATACTAGTTGAGATTTTTCTCTCTCCTCTTTCTTTTTCTCTCTGTTTGTGAGTGGCGAGGAGAAAATTGGGATTTTGAGTATAAACCCGTTCTGGGAAACCAAAACAGTGTTCTCGCTCTTTCTCTCCGTCTAAGCTCTCTCTATCTATCTATATATGGTATGTATACCTATCAATAATAAGTACATACATTCTCTCTCTTCTTTTTTTTTCGTTTTTAATTTTCCATACTATAATTACCACCTTCGCTAAGGAGTTGTAGTAAAAAAAAATACTTCTTTTCTTTTTTGGTGCAAAAATATTAGTACTACCTAATACAGTAATTGGTTAGAGTCGTTAAAAAATTAAAGACTATATTTATTTATTTTTAAGCCCACATTTGAACACTTTAAAGGAAAAGTTAAAGATTATGGTATTGTTTGAGAAACTCTTTTTAAAATAAAGTTTAAATATAAAAGAGTTACTTGATAATTAGTTTTTGTTGTATGTTTAAATACAATATTTTATTATTTTATCCTTATATCAATTTTATTAAATAATTAATTAAAATAAAATCTCCAATAACGTATAAGTAGTATAATATTTTAAGTATAATAATTATGATAATTTTACATAATTACTATAAATACATTGCGATGGTAGGTAGGGGTGTTCATTTTTTTCAGTTTTTTCGATTTTTTGGTTTTTTGAATAGGACCGAAACCAAATTCGGTTCGGTTATAAAAAAAAATTGGTCCGATTAAGACAAAAAACCCAGATATATATCGGTTTTTTAAGATTCTGGGATTTTGATTCAACATTTTATGGTTCGGTAAAATCGAACCTAGAGATAGATTATCTTAGGTTTTTTAATTTTTTTATTATTAATAATAATAATAAATAATAATTATAATAATAAAAATAATAATAATAATAAAATAATAATTATAATAATAAAATAATGATAATAACAATAATAAAAATAATAATTATATTAATTTTCGGTAAAACCAAGATCTGGGGTTAAGATATCTTCATTCAATAAGATATCAGTATTAAAATTTAGACGCTTTTTTGGTATGGTTCTAAGACCTGCCTCTGGTTCGGTCCGGTAAAAATCGGTTGAACACCCCTAATGGTAGGGGGATGGCGAGCAGTGGTGGGTGGGATGGCGAGTGGCGATGGGTGGCGTGAGAGAAATGAAGTGAGGAATTAAAAATTAAAATTATAATAGCGAGGGTAAAAGAGTAATGAAAAGTTTTTTTATAAATAAAAAGAAAAAGAAAAAGACTTGTTTCATATTTTATTTTATTTAAAGGCCAAAAGAGGTTGACTAAATTTTTATTAAACAAAATTGTCTCTCCACAAAAAAGTGTGCAAAAAAGAGGTGAGACGAAAAAAAAGTAAAAAGAGGCAATCCAAGAGTACATGTGTTTATTTATTTTTAAGTTCCCACATTTTGAAGGGAGACCAAGATAAATATGATAAATAGACTTGGCAAACGGGTCAGGTCGAGTTAAAATGGCCTAAATTTTGGTGGGTTAAAAAAGTGAAGTCCAATGCTCACGTTTTGACAGGTGGGCCGGTGCGCCCTACAGATTGATTTATGATCAAATTTTTACATATTTATGTGCCGAGTCATCCCCAGACCAGATCAAAACGGTCCAAATTTTGATGGGTTGAAAAAATAAAGGGACAATTACATTTTTTATTACATTTTAAAAAATAATTACAACAATAGTACACTCATAAAATATTTACACATTTAATGCTTTTAAATTTTTATTTTCATTATTAGTACATATTTATGCTTCCTTTAATTTTGGGGTGTGATTTTTATTTTATCTTTTTTTTCCCTTTTTTTTTGCCACTATCTACATACTACAATCAATTTCTAAAATAATATATTTACAAACGGAAGACACCCACTTTGCTCTGTCCGCCTGTCATCTTCATCTTCTTCACTTTATCCCCACCACTCTCTCTCTCTCTCTCACACACACACACATTTTTCTCTCATAAATTTTTAAAATAAACAGTTTTCATCTATCTATAGTGCGCGCACATTTGGTCCACCCATTTGATTTGGTTTCGGCCGTGGTCCACCCATTTGGTTCGGTTTTATGGGTCACCGGTCGCCAGATTCTATGGAGGAAGACATGAAGTTGGAGAGAGAAAAGGCGAGATTAATTATGGAAACACAACAACTTTTGAGTTTTGAGGCTTATTTGTAAAAAGCAAGCAGGTTTTGAAAAGAATTTGATATTTTTCAGTTGGCTAAAAGGCAGACTTTGTTTGATATTTTTTTCAGAGTGCAGTTGGTAGCCAAACATTCATACCAAGGTAACCAATTCAGTGTTATTAGGTTACCAATTTATTTTTGAATGTGATACAGTTGGTAGTCAAACTTTTCATGCATTTGGTCTTAAACTTTTCGGATTAAAGTAACCAATTCATACTGCGGATGTGGAGGTAGATTGGTTACCTTGATATAAATGTTTAGTTACCTTAGTATAAAAGTTTGGTTACCTTTTTAAGAAGGTTTGGTTATCAACATTACATTACACATCACTCTTTTACAACACTGAATTGGGTTACCAATTCTTCACTTTCCACTTTGTAATATTTAGGGTCCTTGTTCTTTACGGTTGATATCGCAAAAGTGATTTGAGCATGAAAGCTTATACGCTGAAGCATGGTTTCTTTTTTCTATTTTTATTTTTCGTGCTTTCTCCGGAAGAGATGAATGAGTGAATGAAATCGACAAAAAGTGATCTGCATTTTTATATACAAAGTTTAGTTGGTGCGTATTGAGAACAAAGTAGAATTTTTTTTTTGCGAAGTAGGAAAAATATTAGTGAGAAGAGAAGCGAAGTTTCTGAGAATATTTAAGGGAGATGAAGATTTGAATTTTAATTTATTTTTGTTGTTAGATTCAAATATTTGAATTTGAATTATTAATTATTAATTATGACAGTTATTTGTCCTTGATTTTAGGTTTCCTTATTAGTGTGAATTGTACTATTTTTGTAATATGTACAATTTTTTTGTAATTATTTGGTTGATGCACTTTTCTTGTAATTACTTTTTATTTGTTATATACTTATGTAAAGGACCCAAAAATAAAACTCAAAACTCGCGTTTTGACGAACGGATCGGCCGACCCAAGGGCTTGAGCCTTTTTTTTGGCAGGTCTAAATTGATAAATAATAAATGATGTAATGGTATAAGAAGGTATAAAGTCTCAACAAAAAAAATGTAATAATGACTTTTAAAATGTGTTTTACACTATTCAATTGTTATGACATTCACGTAGCTTACAACAAATTCAAAATTTTCAGATTCAATAAAGTTGTTTAAATAATTTTAATATAAAAAAATAAGGATTAATTACATATATTAGTACTTTTTAAAAAATAATTACAAAAACAAAACACCCATAAAATAATTACAAAAATATTACACTTTTTTAATTTTATTTACAATATTACTATAATTATGAGTCCTTAATTTAAGGAATTAATGGTACTAATTGGGACATATTTTTTAAAATGCTTGATAACCGCAAAGACGTGTACTCTTCGATTTTGTATATTACCCTTTATACGCTTAAAACCCTCTTTTCTCTCTCTTACGTGTTTCAACAATCTCCATCGCTTACAAAGCATCATTCTCGTCACCATCGTTTGAAGATTCTCCATTGTTTGTTATAAAGTTCATAGCCATTTCGTTTTGTTTTTCGTTTTGTTCGTCACCATCGTTGTACTTTGTTTTTCGTGATTACACAAGGTTGTTGCGGTTGGTTTATTATTCTTGATGTATCGATTACGGTGTGTGTATATTTTAGGTTAGTTATTTTGAAATAATTTAACGTATTATATATATTAATGTTTTTATCGATCGAATGTAGTATTGATTGTTGTGTGGGTTTGTGTTATTTTTTATGTTTTGTATAGAATGGTTGATCAAAGAAGAAGGATGGTAAGAGGAAGAGAATATTGGGCGTGATTACATCGAGGAAGTGAAGAAGTTTGTTGTGGATATGAAGGGAAGGAAAAGGATGTATGTCGGAAATCGGTAAGAATGAAAATAAATTTGGTGATACTGCGGTGATATCAAGCATTACGAAGTTGATTAGATTCGAGCTCAGCGTTCACGTAGTTAAGGGCGAAAGTCGAAGATCTTTATCCGAATATAATTCCAAACGAGAGAAATTTAAAGGTGTGTTATTTTTAATTTTCATATGGTTACCATTATATAATTATTTGGTTACTTATTAGTATGTATTTGGGTCTTTGTAAACTTTTAATGATTTGGTTACTTATTAGTATGTATTTGGTTCTTTGTGATATTATATTATATTATTGTGTTACTTTTATGGGTCAAGTTACTTATTAGTATGTAGTTAGTTCTTTGTGAATTTTTATTAGTATGTATTTAATTCTTTGTAAAATAATAATTATTTAGTTCTTATTTGTATGTATTTGGTTATTGTAAACTTTTAATGTTTTGGTTACTTATTAGTTTTTTTTCGTTTCTTTGTGATTTTATAGTTTAGTTCTTTGTTATATCATTTTAGTTCTTTGTATTTTTACGGTTTAGTTCTTATTTTGTATTGTTTATGCTTAGTTAATCCAAATTTTTTTTGCCTAGTATACATGTTTTAATAAATTGAGTTTAGTGTATAGGTTGTTTATGTATTGGTTACCATTAAAAATGGTTTGGTTACCATCATAGAATTATTTGTTACTTGTTAGTATGTATTTGGTTATTGGATTTAGTGTATAACCAAATTTTTTTGTATAAATTTTGTTATATTTGGTTATTAATAAGCTATTCGAATTCGGTTTTGTGTATTTACAGTTATGGGATCTTTCTTATGAGGAATGTAACGAGAAGATTCATTTGGAAAAGTAATATATTGGTGTGACATGGAAGTCCCCATGATTATTACTAGAAATTGAATGAAAGTCAATTTGGAGAAGTTTAGGGCAACATGTTTTGGAAATTTTTGGAGTTTGGTGAACATCAAATGTATTCACACATATTATTCACCATGCTCTTGTAGGAGGAGGTTCACCAAAGGATGATGGTGAGATGTGGTTTTTGTTTGGGGAGAAAAGGGTTAGGTTTGACCACCGAGTTTTGTATCGATTTACGGGTTGAGATGGCATATGCAATGATGATATAAGTCATGCAAAATCGATTATTGAAAAATATTTTGGGGCGAAGTTATTCTTCGTAGTAGTATAGGTAGGGTATTAGAAAGCGCTTTTTGATGATGATGGCGAAGGCTATTAGGATGTCCTTTGATTTTTTTGGTGTTTAATTTTATTCTTTCAACAGTTTCTGAAAATTTTGTTGATGTTGCAATGGTAAATTTTATATGTTATGGTGATGTTAGTAGTTTTCCTTGGGGGAAAGTTGCGTTTGAAATGACAAAGTATTCTTTGTCAAATGCATTGAAGGGCGTATAAAGAAAGGAAGGAGTGGTGGTTCAACATATAATTTCTCTGAGGACCATTATATTAAATTGTATAAGTTGAATGGTCTTCCATATGTATTTCAAGTGTTTATGTTTGAAACAATTTTAACTTTCAAAACTCGCGGTATATGCAACGACGAGCATCTGTCGGATGTCCGTTTATGTAGATGGAAGGAGCTAGTGAAGTCCCCTTCAAATGACAAGTTGAATGAGCTAGTATACATTTTGGGCGGTGTATGCATTTTACTATTAAGAATGCAATTTGTTACCTTTAATTAATTATTTGGTTACTGATTATTCATGTGAAGTTTACTCTTAACATTGTAGTTGGTTACTAGAATATACACAGTTTGGTTACCTTTATGTATTTAGTTGGTTAATGATTTATATATATTTGATTAATAGTATATATGTTTTTGTTTATTTATTTTATCTTTTTGTTATTGTAATTGTATAATGTTTGTCAGATGTTATACTAAAGTGTACTTATTGTTTTTCAAATTTGAGGGTAAAAGTTTGATTCCAGACGATGAGAATGAACGTCTTGATTTGGGGGGGTTTCGGTTTTTCGATTGGGAGGGATGCTTTCACAAGAATGTTGAAAAGAAGTCGAAGGATGACAACATTGGAAGTGATATATCGGTCATTAAAGATCAATCGATTGATAAGCAGCATTCTGGTAGTTGGAGAAAAAAAGTTTTGAAATTAAGAAAGGCGTTGTAAACCTGCTGGTGATATGAAGATTTTACATGTTCACTATCGAGACTTTAGATTAATTATAAGAGATGAGTTTACGGGGATAAAAGATGGTGGGGTCAAAGAAGTTGTGGTGATTACGATGAAGAGTCGATTACGATGAGGGTGGTGATCTTGATGATCTTTGATGAAGCCGATGATTACGATGAAGTCGATGATGTTGTTGATGAAAGCATCTTTGGTGAGGTTGGTGATGATGGTTTGAAAGGTGATGAGGTTGGTGATGATGGTTTGAAAGATGATGAGAAGAATGATGAATTTGTAAATGAAAGTCGAAATGAAGGTGATGATGTTATGCTTGAAGGCGGTCGTGTTGTTGATGATGTTAAGGATGTTATGGATGAAAACAAATCACGTTGTTGAGGATGTTGTTGAGGAGGTTGTTGAGGATGTTATGGTTGAAGCTTCGTCATTTTGTTGAAGATGTTGTTGAGGATGTTGGTGATGTGTCGATTTTGTTAAGAAGAAGGATGATAATGAATCGAGTATGGTAATGAAGTTGAACTTGATGGTATGGTTGAAGAACATCATGAAATAATAAGTAATGTTGTTCAAGAAATTGTTAAGGTTAGACTTTTTTGTTTGTTTTGTTTTGTGTTAGATGTCTTTTTTTCATTTTTTAATGATCAATTGATTGTTTTTGTATTTTGAGCAATTTATTAAGAATGATGTTGACATGCCAACTTTTGACATTTTAAGCCGATGTCACGGGGAAAGAAATTGTTGTTTATGTTCTTCTTCTTGAGGTTAGTGTTATAACTACATGCCAACCTTTTTTTTTTACATGCTTTAGATTTTGATTCTTTGTTATACCATTACATGCTTAAGGTTTTGTTTATTGTTTTAATTTTACTCGATTATCCAACTCATAAATATATAGTAACCATTACAATTTTCATAATAACCAAAACAACATTAGTTAAGAATAAGTATAATGTTTCATAGTAACCAATAATGCATTAGACAAGAACTAATATAGCATTAGACAAAGTATAATGTTACCAATACATAATTAGTTAGTAACAAGTATAATTTTTATGGTAACCATTCTTTGCATTAGAGCGATAACAATACAACATCGATTTTTATGTGAAAATATAATTGTTTTCGTTACATTTTACATCATTTGTAAAAGGGAAAAAGTTTGAGGCGGAAAACAAATCAGATTGGATGAGATGGTTTTGACTACCAGGATATAGTCCGGTGTGATGAACCGGAAGAAAGCGTCGATAGAGTAAGTGGCGGACACATGCGTGAACATTTAAAAGTCTTTATTCTACGGTCTCCATATATAGTAACATTTGGATCTATTTGGGTTATCATCTAATACACGGGTCCTAGTCAAAGAGTTCTTTATTATTTCTGATTTCCCAAGGTTTGCATGGAGATGCCATCCATATTTGAAGGGCATTGTTTGAGCAGTGGTTTAAAATAGGACTTAACAATGGGGAAAAGGTTTGTTTTTTACCGTTAACAATGCTATAGTTTTTTATGAAACAAATAAATTTGCTTTTGGGTAGTGTGTATATTAACATGGTGATTGTTAATGTCAGCGTGTATACTAATATATTTTTATATTGAAGGACGGACAAATTTCACAGGAAGAATGACATTATCGAACTGCATTTGAATTTGGGTCTATTCCAATTTCATCTAAAATGTGGTTTTATAAATTAAAGACTCTGGTCGATGGTTAGATTGACGATGTGAGTTATTTTTTTTAAAATTTATGTTTGTATATTTATGGTTACATTATTTATTTGTTTAAGTAAATAGCTTTAATGGTGTTGGTTAATGTCATATATCTATTTTATTCTTGTATATGTAATTTGCTTTTTATACTTATTATATTCTTTGTTTGGTTACTAGTATACAACTATTTGGTTCTTATTATATAATTGTTAAGTTATTATGATATATGTTTTATAGATGTTTTGGTAACCAACATATAAATTGGTATATTCTTATTTAAACATGTTTTGTTTCTTTATGATATAAGTTGTTGGTTCTTGTTATATATCTATTTTGTTACTATTATATTATGTTTGATTCTTTGGTATACAACTATTTAGTTCTTATTATATAATTGATTGATTACTATGATATATGTTTTATATATATTTTGGTAACCAACATATAAATTGATATATTCTTATTTAAACATGTTTTGTTTTCTTTATGATATAAGTTGTCAAGTTCTTGTTATATATCATTTTATTCTTATTATATTATGTTTGGTTATTGGTATACAACTATTTGGTTACTATTATATAATCGATTTGGTTCTTATGATATATGTTTTATATATGTTTTGGTTACCAACATATAAATTGATATGTTATTATTTAAACATGTTTTGGTTCTTTATGATATAAGTTGTTAGTTCTTGTTATATATCATTTTGTTATTATTATATTATGTTTAATTCTTAGTATACAACTATTTAGTTACTATTATATAGTTGTTCAGTTCTTATGATATATGTTTTATATATGTTTTGGTTACCAACATATAAATTGATATATTCTTATTTAAACATGTTTTGGTTCTTTATGATATAAGTGGTTGAGTTCTTTGTCATATATAACCTGTTTTATTATTGTCATATACTGTTTTATTACTATCATATTCTCTTGTTTTGTTAATATAGTACAACTTTTTGGTTAATATTATATAATTGTTTTGTTACCATCATATATGTTGATATGTTGATATATAAACATGTTTTTGGTTCTTATGATATAAGTGGGTGGTTCTTGTCATATAACTGTTTTATTCTTGTCTATATAATTTGTTTTGTTACTTATTATATTCTTTGTTTGGTTACTATGTTACAACTGTTTAGTTTCTTATTATATAATTGTTTGGTTCTTATCATATATGTTATATATATGTTTTTGTTACCATCATATAAACCGATATGTTGATATATAAACATGTTTTGGTTCTTATGATAAAAGTGGTTGGTTCTTGTCATATATAACTGTTTTATTCTTTGTCTATATAACTTTTGTTACTATCATATTCTTTGTTTGGTTACTATGTTATAATTTGTTTGTTACTTATTATATAATTGTTTAGTTCTTATCATATATGTTATATATATGTTTTTGTTACCATCATATAAACCGATATGTTGATATATAAACATGTTTTGGTTCTTATGATAAAAGTGGTTGGTTCTTGTCATATAACTTTTGTTGCTATCATATTATTCTTTGTTTAGTTCTTATGTTACAAACTGTTTGGTTCTTATGTTACAAATTGTTTAGTTCTTATTATATAATTGTTTTGTTTCTTATCATATATGTTATATATATGTGTTGGTTAAGCATCATACATGTTTTATGTTTTTTCTTTAAATTATGTTTTTATAATTATGGTTACATTATTTAGTTGTTTAAGTAACTAGCGTTAATAAGTGTTGGTTACATTGATTACATAATGTTATTTTTCAACACTATTAATATATATATATATATATATATTTTTGTTCAAAGATATCAATGTTGCATTATATTACATCAAGTAAATTGGCGGACATTCGACATCAGGTATATAAGGGCAACGACTACGGATTGTTGGTTCCATGCCAAGATGACCTCTCTTTTTGAAGAGTATCAAGAAAAAATTCAGATAAGAGTGTATTGTGCGGGAGGGTGATGTTCTTTGAGTACATTCATGGATTGTTTATGGATGTCAACACACCATGGAAAAATGTTGACTATGTTTTGTTCCCCATACATATGTCATCACCGGACCATTGGTTTTGTTAACATTTGATGTGCATCGTGAGCGTAAGCATTTATAATTCTCTGCTGCTCAAAAGGAAATCCTTGCAAACAAAAATCATGGATGTTTGTGAACCAGTATATATTTATTCTTTCCACTTTATTAGCATAAGGTTGGATTTTGGAGAGATAGGAGTGACATTTACTTTAGCAAATGAACCATATCATGATAAGGAGGAAGATGACATAATTGAGTTAGAATTTGCAGTAGTCGGTTCTCTAAACAAGTGGAGGGTAAGGGTTGCATTGTTTATAATTTTGAATTATTATATTTAATTATTTTGTTCTTCGTCATCTAACCTGCTTTTGGTTACTATGTTGTAAATGTTTAGTTATTGTATAAACCGATATGTGTTATATATAGGTTGATTCTAGTATTGATTTTGGTTATCTTTTGTGCACTTCAGACGGTGATTTGGGTTGTTCACAATTTGTTTTCACGAGCATGTCATTCATCGGAAGATTGATGAAATTTCTATTCCATTCCCCGTTGCGTAATATCGAAAGAAGTTATATACAAAACCTATATATGCATGCAAGAACAAACAATTGGAGGGATATGAGACCGATGAGAGAATTTCCGGGAAGATTTGTTCCAGATTTTGATTAGATTCAGATATTGTTGTGTTGTCGATATGAATTATGTTATGTATTATTTTTATTTTTAATATACACAACAATTTTGTATGGTTCATTAAGGATGACATTGAATCTTATGTAGATGGGATTTCATATGTTATTATAATATCGTTTTGGAATTAATTTTGTGTGTTGTTGGTATTTGATTCGTTTTTAGGTGTGTGTTCTTTACATTATTTTGAAATGTACAATTGGTAACCAAATATATATAAAAGGGTAACAAATTAATGTTTTGATAAGTAAATGAGATGTACAATATTGTTTCGGGACATATAAGCTGTTGTTAAATATATTTTTTTGAGATGTTGATTAGTATCCAAATTGTTATATAAGAGTAACCATTTGACTTTATGTTAGTAACCAAATAATTTATAATTTATATTTGGAATATTTGTCAAGTGAGCGTTGTACTTTTTGTGGGTTCCCATTTGTATTGGCAACTCATAATGAATTCAAAAATCAAATGCTTTAATCAATAAAATGTTGGTTATTGTACAAAATTAAAAATGCTACCATCTATGTGGTTTATGGTTAATGATAGTAAACAATTATATATACATGTATCCACACTCTTAATATAAATGCATTATATCGGGTTTTTTGGTCTTAAAGCTGTGGATTATTGCGGGTTTTCTGTTGTGTCCTTTCTCTTGCTTTTCTTTGCATTTGTTTTGAATTTTGATTTTAGATCCGTGTTTTGTATTCTCCCTACTTTTGGTCTTCCAAATTTGGTCTTCTTGTGTTTGGTGGTTTTACAACCATGTTTCTTACTTCTTCCGTACATCCCAGCTTTTCTTTGTCATCTAACTGGCATAATTGAAGTTTGAATATGTGTTGACTAAAGTTGTTTTATAGTATTTTTTGAGCAAAAATCATAATGACTCAAATTTCGCTTGCTTTCATAACAAAGAAGCAAAGACGCTGGACATGGCATCTCATGGTAATCGAAATTTTCCACATGTGCATATCCTTTTGTCGATGTCCACAATATATTGTTTGACGACATCGTAAATAAAAGTAATAATCACTAAGTTTGATGTCTCAACCTACATCACAAATTAACTGTTGTTAGAATACAGTACAACTGGAATCATTTTCATTATCTGAAAAAGAATACGTATTAAAGTAAACAACTCAATGTTATAATTACAAAACAAGTAACTAAGCAAAGAACCAACTTAGCAAATAACATTATAATTATACTGAGAGTAACCAAATAAACATTAGTTAGTAACCAATATAATGATACTATCAATAACCAACTCAACAAAGAACATTTTAATTATTAAGAGTAACCAAACAAGTATCACTTAGTAACCAATATAATGATACACAAAGAACCAACTTAGCGATGTAGTCGGTAACCATTGTAATGATATGCATTAATCAATTAAGTATTAATTGACAACCAATACATATAATATTTCATAGTAACCAAGTTACCATTACCGATTACACAAGTTATTATTAGTTAGTAAATATTATAGTGTAATACAAGAACTAAATCAAGATTAGACAAAGAAACAATTCAACACTAATTAGTAATATTTTGCAAAGAAGAAAGCAAGTATTAATAAGTAACAAAGACAATGATACACGAATAAACTCAAAGAGTTGTCAATTAACCATTATAATGTTTTGCAATAAACAATTAGGTATTGGTTAGTAACCAATATAATATTACATAGTAACCAAGTTATTATTAATCAGTAAACAAGTCAGTATTAGTCAGTAAACATTATAGTTTAACACAGTAACTAAGTCAGCCGTAGTCAGTAAATAATTGAACATTAATTAGTAATATTATGCAGTAATCAAGACATCATTAGTCAGTAACAAATATAATATAAAAATTAATGCAATAAATTATAATTTGTATTTGTTACCTTAAGTTTCCTTGATTTAATGATATAAGATTGCAATCTTTCTTCAGCTGTTGTGGAAAGTGTTGTGAATGTTGATAGGGCTGCTTGTTTGTTTGTGAAATACCATCTTTGAACTGCATAACGTAGGCATTCAATCATTGATGCTGTTGGAAGATCCCTAATCATCTTAATTGCGTTGTTAATAGATTCGCGGTGTTTGAAGTCATTGTTGAGTATCTAACTTACGGTCCCATAGAGCACTGGTGCACTTTTCCAACTTGACCTCTTCCTCCAAATATATCCTTATTCGAGGATCAATGGCATCAAGTTCAAACCCATGTGTTTGTTGAATTGTTCAATGTTGTATGCTTCTACATGCCCCGTTGTAAGACCTATTTAAGTTCTTCTCCTCTCTTTTGAATCTATTTTTATATTTTAAGTATATGGTATGTGAGGAAGATGCATGACATCTTGAAACACATAATTCGATCCTTGTATTATGGCTTCATGTCTATCTGAAACAATGCATTGGCTTTCCCTTACTCCACAAGCGATTCTTAAATTCATGAAAACCATCTCCATGATAATTCATTTTCATTTGTCAACCGCTGCAAAAGCAATCGGAACAATGTTTTGGTTTGATCTTGTGGTTCTTATCGATCGTAGTGTCCCCGTAAGTTGATTGTATGAATGTGCCATCGATTACAATAATTGGAAAGCAATGATGCCATGCTTGAATGGATGCTCCAATGGCAAAGAATAAATATTTGAAACTAGCATTTGATTCCAACTCAAGAGTTGTGAAGGAACTCATTATGAAAAATCAACATTATCAATAGAATTATAAGTAGTATAATGCTACAAAGTAACCAAGACTGACATTAGATAAGAACCAAATTATTGTCATACAAGAACGAAAGACAAAGATTGGACAATATAATTTTATACTGATAAACAAGACAAGAAAGAGACAAGAACTAATGTACTTAATGTCAAGATTCAAGACAACATTAGTCGTGAACCAATTATCCAAACATTAAGCAAGAACCAAAAGCAAGAAGGAATATATCATATACAAGATAACAATCAATAACCAATATATTGTTACACAATCAATAACCAATATATTGTTACACAAGAATTAATACAAAGATTAGTCAAGAACTAATAAAACTTTAGACAAGTATAATGTTACAAAGAAACCAAGATAGCATTAGACAAGAAACCAACATATTTACTTACAAAGAACTAATACAAAGATTAGATAGTATAATGTTTCGAGAAACCAAGACAAAGATTATACAAGAAATAAAGATAATCTTATCTGATTACTAAGATATCATTTTGCGAAGAACTAACAAATTCAGCAGCAGACAAGAACTAAGGTAGCATTAAACAAGAACCAACATATTGTTTTAAAGGAACCAAGACTGAAGATTATACAAAGAAACAACATATTGATATCTGAAGAATAAAAGATATCATTAAGAATTAACAAACAGTTTTCATTGAATAGTAACCAATGTATTTGCTGAGTAAACATTAATATAAAAAATCAGTAGAACTCATTTAAAATTATAAATATGAGGTAGGTAACCAATGCACATTATAGCAACCAAATCAGTTGAATTGAGTAATCAACTAATCATGAAAAATAATAATGTGTTTTAAATTGTTACCTTGATTTATTTTCTGCAGCATGTGTAACAATGATGGGAACAATGAGTAGTCGTGTGTATTTCCTCTTACCTTTTCTAACGCTTTCTCCTTCGATCTCCATGCTTTTTGGTAAGAGATAGACACATTATATTCTGTCATCATGTCCTCGACAATATCGGTTGGTGTGTATATTTTCTTCAAATTTGTTAATTTATGTATTATGCATTCGCTACCAACTCACTATTTGCTCATTCTGTGGTCTCCCAAAGAATACGCCGATCAACACGTGTGAATGTCATTCAATTCCCTCACCTTGAGCAGATTTGGTTTTTGAATACTTGATGCTCTCATCTTCCATTTGCAATTTTCATCATCTACGCACACCAAAGACAAAGTCTCTATGACTGCTCGTTGAACTTTGTGTCATTCTGCTTTTTCTTGATTGAATGCGAATTTCATTGATTGTGATAGGATTTTTTTGTCTTTGTAGGTTTGATGTAATTTTACTTCACGTTCATTCGGATCTGTTATTACATCATCATATATCGCCCTTACGTGTATGATTTGTCATCATGTTATGCATCTCGTTGTTGTTCCATAATTTCCATTGCAAGGTCGATCAAGATATTGCGTTCCAATTTGGCAATCTTGTGTTCTTTAGTGGAACTAGTCTTTGAATTCCCTTGTGTTGATCGATTGGCGTTACATCTTGAACAATGATTCTTCTTATATTTGTCAAGTTATGCAAGATTGTTGTCTGGCGCTTCTTTTTTCAATATCTATAATCGTGGGGAATTTTCCTTGTTCATCGATTTTCTAACGACTTCAATAAAGAATCTC
Organism: Panax ginseng; assembly: GCA_020205605.1. NCBI lineage: Eukaryota > Viridiplantae > Streptophyta > Magnoliopsida > Apiales > Araliaceae > Panax > Panax ginseng. Next base: position 1,505,005 of record CM035148.1, read on the forward strand.
AAAGTTGCTTCATCCGATATACGAGATCGGTGGAATGTTGAGTCTAATGTGAAATTTAATCGACAATGTTGTTTTGTTTGTGTTCATATCAGAATGCAATGCATATCATGTTTTGCATTTTCTCTCGAACGAACAAGTTGATGGAACTAATACGCAGTAACTTCAAAGTTGGTGTATTGGTTACTTATCGATCCATGTATCGATTGAAATAAAGCACAACAGAATCATCTCCATTATTCGAAAAATGTAATAAGTCTTGTAAAGTAACCAAATCAATGTTAACCAGGTCAAATCATATAATGTTAGTAATCGGAGAATGAAACACATTAGTACATTCATTTTACAATGGAAACAATCGGTTTAATTTTATTTGTTAGCAATTAAATTATGATAGTTGTAAAAAGGTAACCAATGTAGCCAATTAGTTTCCATCATAATAAAACAAACCAATATAAATTAATCAAATATTGCACGAAGAATCATAACAACATTATACAAAGATAACAAAATCCAATGTAGATAAAGAATCAACACATGTTTTAGTTAGTAACCATAAGATAAAAACATCATCCATTTAATTGTTATAGTGAAAAACAACCAAAGATAGAGTGTTTCAGGCGGTTAAAAAATAATTGTTGTAACAATGTAGTTAACAAGTAAACATTAATATAACCAATGTAGTTAACAAGTAACCATTAATATAAAAATATAAGTATAAGTAAAATTAGATTAATGTAGTTACCGATTCAAGATTAATGAGTATCCATTATATTTTTACATAGTATCCAAATCGGTATTATTCAAGGTAACCAATATAATGTTAAACAAAGAATCAACTCAAAGATTAGTCAAGAAAATATATATATATATATATATATACATATACATAGTAACTATATACATTTAATTGTTACATAACCATATATAACCATAGGAATTTGTAGTAACCATATGTAAATATATACATATAATTTTATCTTGATACACCTCAATATTAGACAGCGAACTAATACAATGTAGTCAATGAGTAACCTCAATTATAAAAGAATATAAATTTGTAATCTTACACAAGAATCGTGTCAAGACTATCGAAAGTATCCGTTATAGTTTTATATAGTAACCAAATCGTAATTAGTTAGCAACCAATATATCAAAGTCAACATTAGTCAAGAATTAATTCATCATTTTTCATTAACCAATTCAAAGATTGTTTAGTAATATTATACAAGAAACATTATAATTTTAAACAAAGAACCAAATCAATGATATACGCAAGAACCACAATAAAGTTACCCAAGAATCAAATCATCATGAATCGATAAGAATCAATATATTGTTACATAGTAACCTATGAAGCATTAGACAATAACTAGCTTATTATTAGATATTATAATGTTACAAAAGTAACCAAAACATTATTAGACAAGAACTAACATAGCTTTCATATAAAGCTTCAAGACAACATTAGACATTATAATGTTACAAAGTAACTAAGACAACATTTAGACAAGAATCAACATATTGTAAATCAGTAACTAAGATATCATTAGACAATAATCAAGACAAAGATCGAACAATATAATGTTATACAAGAATAAAAACAACAATAATAAAGAATAATAAACAGATTCAAGTAAAGCAAGAAACAATGTTTATGATGAGTAACCATTAATATAAAAATTCGAAGAAAGGTAACTATATGCATATGAACTTTAAACTCACATACCTCGTAGAGTTTAGATTTGTATCGAAGTTCTTTGTGATATTGTTTTTGTCATTGAACTTCAAGTAGATGTTGATTTTGTATACTAGTTCGTCTTCTCCGATCTTAGATGTTTGTCGCAGCAGAGTTGAGTCGAAAGGCAATCGTCGACGGAAGATTTGGCTTTCTCCGATATCAAAGTTGTATGTTGATGTTCTTTGTGATTTTTTTCGTTCTTGAACTTCAAGTAGATGATGATTTTGTATACTATTTCGTCTTTCTCCGATCTTAGATGTTTGTCGCGATCTCGAGAGGTGAGTTGAAAGGCAATCGTCGGCAAAAAGATTTGGATTTATCGGATATCAAAGTTGCATGTTGTTCGGTTGCTTGAATTTAGGAGCGGTTAGTGTTAGATAGACATATTTGGTAACTGACGTGTGCGTGATGTTACCAATTTTATTGTTGTGTTGTTTTATTTTTGTAATTATGTTTTGTGTGTTTTATTTTTGTAATTATTTTCTAATTATTGTATATTAGTGTTAAGGACCCAAAAAATAATTGCACAATCTATTGCTACTATTCAAACCCTTGATTGTCTTCTTCTTTTTTTTAACATTTGAAGAGCTGATGGGAACGAGCGATGTTAAATTTGGGCTAGATTATTATATTCGGGCTAGTCCAACCCAAAACAATTTTGTTGCCAAAGCAAGCCCAGCTTTCCCACCTAGCATTTGGGCTACCTTGCTAGTTTATTTCTTCCCATTACCAATCGCTATTTAAGTTTTCTTTTTACTCAAAATCATAGCATTAATTATTAAGAATCCCCGAAATTACAATCTAGTCTCAACAAAAAATAAGAGATTTAAATTTTTTCTGCTCCAAGGAACTTAAAGTTCAGAATCAATAGCAACTAGGTGCTTGAATCGTTGAAACCATTAAACCACTAATTTTATACCTTAACCTAGTCAATTTTACTTGCTATGCTTTTGTGAGTTTGAAAGAATGGGATGAGAAGGAAAAATATAAGAAGGAAAGAGATGAGAATGAATTATAATTTTTATTTGTTATGTTTGTGAGTTTTAGAAATGAATGGAATGGATGAGATTTTAATTATATATTTTTTTTTGTGAGTTTAGAACGAGGAAAGGAAAAATATTTTTATTTTTAAACTATACTATTACTATATTACTCTTACATATTAATGTAATGAATGACATGATATATTTTGAAAATTTTTCCATCCATCCAAATCCTCCCACTTTTGGACAGAAAGTTTTGAGCCAAATTTTACCTCCAAATTTTTTCCCTCTTCCTCCTTAAAAAGAGAAATTTTATTTATTTTTCCTTTCATTCCATTCCTCTAAACAAAAACTTACAAACACATTATAAAGGGTCATTCAAATTTAATTTGAAAATAAAGTTTAGGCCCAACTTAAATTACAGCTCATCTCTGTCAAATGAGTTGAGGTCATTGAACTAGTCCGTTACAGTGAATGGTTTGGGCCATAGATATTATTAAGAAAGCAGCCGGTTAGTGGGCATTACTAAGCGATCTGGGCCAGCTATGGCAGCTAGCAATTAGGCTTCTGGGAACAGAGTTCAGTCATCTAAGTACAGGAGCATTGCATGACGTTCAAAATGGTAACTACAGAATGCCAAAGTTTTCGGTCCAATTATGATCGGGACGTATTGCATACCTGTGATAGATAAAAATTAAGAAGGGTTTCATTTTAATTTATTTTATCTTGTCGCATACGTTTTCAAGTTGATCACAATTTAATTTTGTCAAATATTTGTCGACATATATATCATTTTTCAAAATAATTTTTCTTCTTCTCCCCCCCTAATAACAAGAAAAAAATCCTATTAATTACCCATGACAATACAGTTTAAGAAATGCAAATATAGTATATATTCATTACTGTGCAAATTACAGATCATGTATTGGTCCTACAAAAGAGAATCAGTGTATGATAGCTAATTAATGTGCCTTAAGCTACATCCCCACTTGTCAGGTAAAGCAAATAAAGGCAAGTGCACGGTAGCTAATTATTCAAAATTTAGACGTAGCGCCACATCAAAAGGATAAACGAGTGACAAGGATAGTATTATAAATATATATGTACTATACTACAGTAGTTTTTAGCCTGGCGAATATATATTAATTTACTGAAAAAATATATATTTTATAATATATGATAAATATAAAAAAAATTAAGTGTAATAAATAAATTGATCTCATTGAAATTTTATAATATACGGGGACAAATTAATCTTTTTTAATAATTTTCTCAATTTTATATTACTTATACTAGTTGATGTATGCATCTTTCTCTTATATTTTTAAAGTATTAGGGGTTAATTGACAATATTATAACTAAGTATTTGTTTTACATATCCAATCCACCAAAACATATATAAAATAATTAGCTCGGCATAGAAAACAAATCCGGGCTCCTACACCTATAAAATGAAGTCATGCGTGGTGGTCTATAGGAGAATAATAAGACTTTCCTAAACATAAACTAAAATCTCATACGCATCTATTTTTTCCAAGTCATAAAATTCACAGAAAGAATACTTTCCCCATGTAATTAAAAACTATCTGAGTCTCATTAAAATTATTGCGTTTTTACCCCGTTGACTGCTCTTCTCGATCTAGAAGTGCTTCCATTGTTTGTTGACCTCTTTAATTGTTTGAATATCAAAATACGTACTTGGACATATATATTTGAGTATTATGCTCACTTTGTTTGTAAAGAGAGATCTATATATTCTCTTCACCTTTTTTTCCTACAAATATTGAGTTTGTTTAGATACATTTGAACATAATTTTTATATAAAAAATAAATAAAATTCCAAGTGTTTCATATGATTTTTTTTTAATAATTAGATGAAAATTTAATAAAAAGATCAACACTAGCATATCTTGAGTTAGGGAATAAATTAATTTTAAGTATGTGCGAGAGAAAAACCTAAAATATAATGAAATGAGTTATGAGGGGTGCTTTTATCTAATTTTCGGCTAGCTTCTATCTTTTTGATTTTCTTCTCATGTCTAGAAGGAAAAAAAATCTATCAGGAAGGGTTGAATATTGTTGCTTTGAACCAATGTTTCCAACGTCCTCCAAACAATTTAGGTGGCAACATTGTAGTAGTATTGTCCCATAAGCCAACTGCCACAAGGGTGAAAATTATCGTTATAGATTTTATAGCGACAATCAATTTTTATTGTCGATATATATTTATAGAAAAAAAATATTTATGTAAAAATATCAAAAAAATATGTGAAAATTTTTCTATAATGTGTTCATGAGTGCGATTCATATAGTTGTCTAGTTGCCTATTTTCTGGTTAGAATTCAATTCCTACAGAATATTCCCGCCTTTTTCCCCATAGATTGCCCACCCATTAAGAAACCAATATCACTAAAGCCGTAGGATCACCAAACTTTTAATATCATCGTTATGATTGCTGGAAATCAACGTCTAAGATCGTCAATAATCAGTATAATAATAGTAATCAGGACATTTCTAGAGAGGATGCTCCTCAACAGATTCACGTGATATATAGTAAGTGTATTCTTTAGGAATCTTCTAAATTTATTTAAATAAATTCCACAATCGCACCTTTTTCCTGGCCGCCGCCTCCTCCTCCTCCTATATATACCCAACCTTCCGAATTTCAAATACGAACTATCAAATTCAAACAAACAGCTCTTTGGGGTCACCGGAAAAATACCCAGTACGTTGGAATGGCCGGAATTGTTGTGATTTTCGACTTCGACAAGACCATTATCGACTTGGATAGCGATAACTGGGTTATCGACCAATTGGGTGTCTCCTCCATGCCTTGGAATTCTGCCATGGTCGGTTTTATTATTCAAATTTGTTTTTGTATTTAAATTCTAGTCCATTTATTTCTACTAACCATTAATTTAGTTCTTTGATTCTCTCTGTTATTGTATTACAGGATATAATGATGAAGGAGCTTCATTCACAAGGGAAAACAATTGAAGACATTGTAGAGGTCCTGAAACGGGTTCCGATCCATTCCCGTATTGTTCCAGCCATTAAATCAGCTCATGCTTTAGGGTAATTAAATTGATTGGCCACTCGGTCATGACATGACATTCATTCATTAATATTAGTAATTCCTAGCTCTTTTGGTTTTTGTTTACCTAGAAATTAACAACAATCTAATCTACTCAATGCGCGCAGGTGTGATTTGAGAATAGTAAGCGATGCAAATACTTTCTTCATCGACACAATTCTGAAGCATGTTGGATTGAGGGAATATTTCTCTGAAATCAACACCAACCCGGGTTTCGTAGATGACCAAGGGAAGCTAAGGATCTTTCCTTACGTTGACTTTCACACTTGTCCTCATGTCTGCTGCACCCACCTCTGCCCTCCAAATATGTGCAAGGTAGGTAGGTAGCTAGTGACAACTAAATCGGTTTATTGTTTAAAACTAGTAGTATAGTTTTATTAATAGCTTACAAGCTCATGAATAATTAGGGATGGTGACACTTGGTCAATGTAGACGTAATCAAATTGAAAATTTTGAGTGTACATACTTTTGGTTTTAGAGGTTTACTGATTCCTTGATCATGTCATGTGGTTTTGATAATAATAATAATAGGGTCTGATAATAGAAAGGATACAAGCTTCTCTGGCTAAGGAGGAGGAGGAGGAGAAAATGATAATCTATCTCGGGGATGGTACCGGAGATTATTGCCCGATATCGAAGCTAAAAGGAGATTATGCGATGCCGAGGAAGAATTTCCCAGTTTGGGATTTGATATGCAAAAGGCGAGATATTATAAAGGCAGAAATTCATGAATGTAGTGATGGGGAAGAACTTGAGCGCATTCTGCTTCAACTCATTGAAGAGATGAGCATTAATAGCAACTCGGCTGCTCGTTTGTTTTCGGCTGATTTCAAGTTTCAGACAATTGCTATGTGTGGTCATGAAGCAGGTCTGCTTCAAGCTCTCCCTGTTCCTCATTAGGACTTTAGGAGTAGTAACTAAAATTGTAACGTGTAATGCTATTGCTAGGAGGGTCCTAGCCTACTCCAGCACAAATAACTTTTATTTTTGGGTCGAGCAATGGATGCGTAATTGCAATCTGGTTAGTGATCAAGAATACAAGTCAGATCAATTTACAAGAGCTTGTTTGTGTGTTATAAATCTTTTGTTATGTGACTAATAAATTCAATTCTAAACACAAGAAATTCTCTCCGTTATAATTAAAGTAAAAAGTGAAGTTGGGATAGTCATTATTTGGAATTGGGCTGTGGCCTCTCACCTTTGGTAGGTTGATGGTGATGGTAATAGCCAACCCATAGGAAAATGCAGAATTACTTTGTTTTTTTTTTAAATGATAAAGGTAAATGGAGTATTACATAATAACATCACAATAAAAGTCCTCCTAGCTTGATTAGCCAACTAATGAGATTAGACCATTACACGACCCTAATAATAAGTGAAGTTGGGATCATTGGGCTTGGACTTTTTGGACTGTTGTGGCCTCTGTTGTTCTTTGGTGGGTTCCTGGTGATAGATTTTGTATGAACACAAACCATAATGGCCCGGTCCACATGAATTATTTGAATATGTGTTGTGAGAGAGTAGTTGTTTCCTGCTACTTTGGCAGTAAGTACTTGTTCTACTCTTAGGAATCAAACATTATAAATGAATTTAGTATTTCAACGAACAGGCCAAGCTAAGAATAGAGAGCAATTATATGAAATTGTACCAATGACTTTGAAACTTGAATTGCTAATCTTGGAAGGAAAGGAAACGTAATCAACATCAAACTACACCTTATATTAAAATTCAAAATACGCAGATATTTGGGCATTGTTTGGTTGACAGCTAATAAAGGTTGGATGAGAGAAGTGTTGTCCAGTATGTATGTATGTATGTATGTATCAGAGCAATCTCGTTGGTGAATTAAGTAGAGCCCCTCAGTCCTCACTCACATCTTACATCTTACACATTTTGTCAGAAATTCAAATGTGCATGTCGACACAAAAAGAGTCATTTAAGAAACGTATGAGTCGGAGGGGCAACAAGTAGCACTCAAAATACATACATACGGCCAAGGGGGACGGGGTATGAGAGCATCTTGTCTTGTTGAGGGACCCTGACCCACTGACCCTGACTTGTCTTTTCTATATCACCTTCTATTTTGTCGATACCGATTAGGCATGGATTTCTGCCTCGTAACAAAAAATAAATGGACTACTCACTCTCCTTTACGTTAAGATTTTATCTCAACAATTACAATTATAAATGTGACTAATAAATACTACTATTATAAGTAGTTTATAAATGTGACTAATAATGTTTTGCAGTCCCTGACACCCTTACATGGGCCATGGTTTCTGGGAAAAGAATGGTCCATCCGTCATTTATTAAGGTGATAACAATCAAATAAATAACCCCCAATACCACTGAAACCAGGGATTATGTTAAGCCACCCATCTTTTCCTTAATTTATTTATTTACTTATCAACAAATAAACAAACTGGGAGAGCTACCTGTCTTTAATTATTGCTCTAAAAGTCTTTGCATGTGGGGTGCCCCAATATTTGGAAATTCTGACACTTTAAACTACTATTATTACTTATTACGAACAATTTCAACTCTCCAACTCACAAAAAAATAAAAATAAAACTTATTTTGCACTTTTGCTTGTTTTTTTTTTTCTTTCAAAAAAATTAGAATGAAAGAGAAAGTATCAATTTATTATTTTTGCCTTATTGTATTAATAGTACAATCCCTCCCTCCTCGATAGATAAAAGTCCTATTTTGTAGCACAAATTAAGTTGATGTTTAATTATTTTCAAAAATTAAAAATTAAACTAGAATACATTATTAATATCTATATTAATAAGATAGAACACATTTTAAATTTAGGCGAAAAAGTACAAGGACGGTTCAAATTAATTTTAATTGATTTGGGCGAAAAAGTATAAGGACGATTTAGATTCATTCTATATTCATTGATTTTTTCAATTTTTTACCGAACCAATGATACCGGTACCGGTGGTACCGATTTTTTTCGGTATTTTTAATACTTTTCGGTAACGGTAGTGGTAATGACTTTTTTGAATTCAGTAAAAACCAAAATACCAAAATTTAATAATATAATAATTAATAGTTAATATTTTGTAGTTTTATATATTAAATAAATTTTTATATATTAATAATTTCTATATAATAGTAGTTTTATTAATTTTTTATATATATTAATAATATTTTTACTTTTATTTTATATATTAATTATTATTAATAGTTAATGATATCTTAGTTTTCAAAAAAATTGTTAATATATAAAAAAGTTATTTAATTATTATTAATAATTATATATATTACCATGTGGTATAAATTTTTAATGCGATTTTTTTTTGTCTGTGTATCAAAATGACGTCGTTTTGATATGAATATATTTTTACAAGTTGACAGAAAATTAGAAGCCACTAAATGTTGTTTACTTTGCTTGTTAATTCTTGTTAGTTATGCGTGGCATGACTTTTTTCATAATTTGTAATGGGTTGGATATTAATTTAGTTGGGACGTTTTATTTATCATTTTTTGGTGCTTTGAAATTGATAGTTATTAATCTTTGTATCTTTGTCAAAAGCTAATAATATTATTCTTTGCTCTTCAAAAAAATAAATCCAACGGACAATTTTATCTTATTAAAAAAGTTGAGTTTCCATTGTGATTTTTTAAGCCAATTAAAAAAAGTTAAAGAAAAAAAATTGGAATAAACAATATGAGGAAAATTTGAATAAATGAAAAAAAAAACCAATTAAAAATTGTCTAATCCTAAACCTTGGCGTGCTCTAGGAAGAACAAGAAACGAAACAAAGAAGGAAAAGAGAAGAAAACAAAAAAACGAAGTAAACGACGTTTGGTGGCTTCCAATTTTCTATTAAACTTGTAAAAAAAATTCCTATCAAAACGATATTATTTTAATACACACAAAGAAATGAGTTTTGAGCTATTAAATTTATTTTTTAATATGTTATCAATGCCATAATAAAACTCTCAGAAGATCCTGATAAAAGAAATCTTGGTAGAGAATCCGTTTACCAAATGGAGTACTCTAATTAATAGGAGGATTAACTAGTAGATTCTGAAAGCGTATGTAACAACAGACAAGGATCCGTCAATAGTGGCACGAAATCTGACGTGAGGACGATAGGATCATAGCCCCGCCGTTTAGTCGCCGTCTGGCTACAGTGAGAAATAAATGCCGGTTAACGTGATAGTTGAGTTTGGTTAGGACACGACGTAACGTTAGCGTTTGCATTGGGAATTGAAATGCCAGCAGGGGAGGATCGAGGTGTGGTTTGCTTTCTTTTGTTTCAACAAACGGAGATGGATAACGGCGGTGGCCGGTGGGTCCCAGTGACTCAGAGAGTGTTAGATAAATATCCTACTAGTATTTGAAAAACGTAGCTAAACCTGAGGCTGGGAGTTATGACGCTGTGGATATGCATTCATTAATGACCAAATTCAAAAAATAAATAGATGCGAATTATTGTTACGAATAAAACTAATGATATTCTTCAATTAATATGAATATATAAATAATTAATTGATGTATTTATTCGTAAATATAATGAGAACTTATTAATATCTATATTTATTAATTCTACAAACGGAGGCCCGCTATGTCAATATATAAAAATAACTTCTTTTTAAAAATAATTTTTATTCGCACAATTAAAATTGAAGAGATTTGTTTACATTTAATTGACCAAAATTTTTCTCTCTCTGTTTCCAACAAATTAATCATCCTTTTTTTAAAAGTAATCATTATCCTTACAATTAAATTACGATTTGAGATATTATCTCTGTTGTATCAGTAGTTTTCAACTTTTAATAAAGAGACAGTGATAAAATTTTAATTGTTAAATGATTTTTCTGAATCCATGTACATAAAATAAAAATAACTATTAGTATAGAATGAAGGAAGTTTTTTAGACATAACTAATGCAAATAATAAATTTATTCAACTTACATATAATTTGAGATCCACAATAAATTTAAAATCCTAACATAGAATTAATTTGTACTACTAATACACCACTTAAAATTCCTAATAGTCAAGCGTAGTACTAATTTTTAAAATTAACATAAAAATTCAAAGTATTTTTCATTTCATTTTATTTATTTGATTCAAACGAAGCACTAGTTTATCTAATAATATACAGAAACAAACATTTAAAAGTAAAAATAATATATAGAGAAGAAAAAAAAGTGTTATAAATAAAAATATATTTATATTATTATTTTATCTTTAAATGTATCTTTGATATAAAATTAGATTGATATAGTTAAAAGTTTAAAGCCAAGCCAGAGTAAAAAAAAAAAGGAGAAGTAGCTGAACGTTTAGGCGACGGAGAAAGAAAGACAGCTACGGATCGTAAATATTTAGGAGTAAAAAAGACAAATCTCAAAGCCAACTTTAGTATCACCTTTTCTTTCTCATTTCCCCGCTTCTTCCGCACTTTCAAAACTCAAATACTCCTTCCTGCTTCGTGTTTGCCCATCCGACGTCGTTTAGAATAATTAATTATACACCGCCAACATAACGAACGAACGACCCACTATTAAATTACCACTTCACAACATTACGCCACCCAATTTTACTACCCGTACTTCAACTGTTTAACATTACCCCAATTGATTACCTACCTGTACTAGTAAATACAATTACTACGGACAGACAATTAACTACCGCCCCAATCACTTTTTTAATTACTCTTTATGCTGGGTCATGATATTTCCTTATTTGGGCCGAGTAAATTGGGCTCACTTATTAATTTAATTCATTGGGCTTTTATAATTAAGTCATGAAAATCGTTGGGCCTGGTCACCATGTTACCTTTATCTATAAAACTGGGTCGGTTCGTTAGATTAACCCATTGGATCATTTAATATCTATTACTTTTGAACAGTAATGATGACGATATAGCATGACAATTAATGAGAGATATCCGCCATGCATTAATGTGAATGAGATTATAGCCTACCGACCAGGTATAAACAGTGGCCAAAAGCAGTGGATAGACTCCATGCAGTCGGCAGAACCCATCAGATCAGGAGGATATGTCAGATAGTAGTGGGTGGCACAGTAATCCAGGCGAAGATATTATATCTTGGCGAGTAAGTCTTCATAAGGAGAGGTACGTTTTTGATATATACATACACACAACTAAGAAATCTAATCTCTCTCATTACACTAGATTTTATCATCCTCTCGAAGTTAATCTTGTGAGCGAATATACATACTTCTTTCTCACGCCGAGCTATCCCCGTGATCCCATTTATCAAGCTTGTGGTGTTTGTCGTGCGGTTTATCGCGGGATCGGGGACGTCTTTTCGTGATTGGGACGTGGAAAAAGATCCTGGCGTTAACAATCGGGCGCGCCAAGGAGGGTCATGTTATAGTGTCCTGAGTATTTTTCAATCACAGATTGTGTTTTATTATATTCTGTTTTAATGGAGAAGAGTAGAACACCTACACAAGAAGGATGTACCGATGGATGGTGTCGGTGAATCAAACCGCATGAAGAATCGCGCAAAGATCGTTTGGGACCAACAATAAGTGTTCATGCTAGCACAACGTCCAAACGATCACCTAAAGATTCTCGGTCGAAGGCGGTAGGCAAAGCCAAGCGTAAACTAGTATTCCCGACGGAGAAGTGGGTCCGCCGTGGTCGAAAACGAGTAGAAGGCACCTCGCCTAGAACTCGATACCGAGATGACCAGGACGCAAAGGCCTCCCGGTTGGCTAAGATGGCAGATGAAGCGGATAGAGCCATGGAAGTACTGGTGAAGCAGCGTCAAGATATAGCTGAGCAGTTGGCTCGGATGGCAGAGTTGAGAGATGAAGAGCTTAGTTATGTCCAATCCGAAGAGCAAGGGCATCGGAGTGGGAAGGAACTTGCTCATTCAGGGCGAGAATCTCTGGGCCGAACTAGGGAAAGAAGAAGGTCCCGAAGCCCTACTCCTCATAGATCAAAGAGGACATATCAGCCCGTCAATTCTAGGGGACAAGGACGAAGCGAAAGAAGAGGTAGAACCAGGGATCTCACTCCAGAGCATACAAAGAAAGCAATTGTTGTTGCACATTCTCACCATGGCGCTTGGAGTTCGAGAGGCGAAGCATATCGAGAGGACATACTCCCGAGAGTTCACCGAGGCACCCCACTACAGACACTCTCATCGGAGAAGCCCTCTAAAGTTGAAGGTTACATTGAAAGAATCCGGCCCGCTTCATAAGAAGAAGGGTCACCGGAGAAGGAGGCATCATCTCAACGGAAGGCGTGGAGTATCTGGTTAAAAATTGAAGGAGCTTGAAGCAAATTTTGCCAGAGTGCGTAAAACGAAAGACACTCAGGAAAGAAGGCATCCCTTTTTTTCCATGGAGATTCTTAAAGAGAAAGCTGATCCCACCAAGAAGTTGTCCCATATCGAGAGTTATGATGGATCGGGGGATCCTTATGACCATAGTCAGGCGTTTGACCGACTCATGGATTATTATGACTTTAGCGATGCTGCTAAATACCATACTTTTGTCACAACGCTCAGAAAGGATGCCCGACAGTGGATGGGGACCTTACCCTCGGATTCAATCTCATCTTGGGAAGATATGTGCAGTAAATTCCATGCTCAATTTGGGAGCAACAGAAGAAGGGGAAAACCAACTGGTTCATTGGCTCAAGTTCGGCAGTCCTCTAATGAGTCTTTAGGCCAGTATGTGAAGCGGTTCCGGGAAGCAGTCGGCCAAGTGGCAGATTTGAACGATCTACAAGCTGTGGGACTGTTTCAGAATGGGTTGGATTTGGTCAAATCAGAAAAGTTGGTGAAAAAACTTATGTTTAACCACCCGAAGAGTCTCGCCGAAGCCTTTGGTAAAGCCGAAGGCTATATCGTAGTGGAGGAAGCCATGAGTAGCCTCAAGCGTCCTTCTTCAGATCGACTTAAGGAGACAGATCGGGACAAAACCGATGGAGACCAGAGGAAGAATGAAGGGAATAAAGACCGTAATGAAGGCGGGTCGAAGAGATACAATAATTGGAGGCAGGGTGGAGGACGTTCGTCCGCTCCAACCCAGAGAGTAAATAGGACGTACACGGCACTCAACGTGGACATGGCTGTTATCTTGGATCAGATCAAAAATCAACCTATCTTCGAGCCACCTCGAGATAATATTAAGCCCGGAAAAGGGAATCCTCGCAAATATTATGATTACCATCAAGCTTCGGGTCATGAAACGAATGATTATGCCAATTTAAAAGACTTCATTGAGAGAAAGGTACAAGGTGGGGCTTTAGTTCAGTATGTGGCTTCCAGAACTAATCAACAGCAGGACCAAGGACCTGTCCCGGCAGCTCAACCAGTTCAACAAGCATTGCCAGCTCCGGGACAGCCTGCGAGGCATGTGATAGATTTCATCACCGGGGGTACTTCTGGCAAGCTCATTGGAAAAAAGCGCCGAAACTATTTGGATTCGGTCATGTCGGTGGAGGGTACCTTCCTGAAGACTGACAGACCCTATTCGAATACAGTAATCTCCTTTACTGATGAATATTACCCTTCAGAAGTCATCGAACCGCATGAGGGATCATTGGTACTGACTGCACAAGTAGGTTCGGTGGATATGAAGAGGATGATGGTAGATAATGGGTCTTCAGACATGATCCAGACGCCCACGCTTATCAAAGGATGAATCTGGGCCAGGCGAAAGATGGAAATATAAGGAGGAGGCTCCTCTTTATGGTTTCAAAGAATGATCCGATTAAGGTGTATTTGGGACCATTGAGCTACCAATATATATTGAACGACCCTCAGCGCAGTAGAAATTATTTGCAAGTTTTATGTTGTGCATGTAGATTCTGCTTATAATGCTATTTTGGGGAGACCTACTTTAATTGCTTTATAAGCTGTAACATCAATACCTCATTTCAAAATCAAATTTCCTACGACTCATGGGGTTGGGGAGGTGAAAGGAGATTTGGATCTGGCCAGAAGGTGTTATAGAAATGTTGTGATTACTTCGGGAGTGGGGATATTGAAACAGAAGCAGACCATGGCGATAGAGATCGAACCCTTCACCGAGAGTAGTTCCGAACCGTTGGTCATGCCAGCTGAAGAAACGGAGGAGATAAAGCTCATCCGCAGGCAAGGTGGAAAAAAAGTGAAAATAGGTTGGGGTGTCTTGGAACCTCTTTCTGACGAACCTCGTGGAACTCCCGAGGTCTTATGTTGACATCTTCGCGTGGAAACTCAAAGATATATGCGAGTAAGCGAGGATATTCTTTGAGCATCGATTGGAAAAGACCCAAAGAAAACAAAAAACGATCTGACGAAGAGGAGGATCTTTGCACTGGCGCCAACGGATCATAGATGAAGAGATTGCAAAAGCCGTTGGCGGTGACTTCATCTTTGAGATCGATTACCCGCAGATGGATGGCAAATGTGGTCTTTGGTCGGAAGCGAGAATGGTAAATGGCGAGTCTGCTGATCGATTATCTTGATCCGAACAAGGCCCGTTCAAAAGGATTTCTTTCACGCCCCACATCAATCAACTCATTGATGCCACTTCGGGGTATGCTTTATTAAGTTTTATGGATGCATTCTCTAGATATCACCAGATCTCCATGTGCAAAGAGGATATACCGAAGACGACGTTCATTACGCATCGTTCGGTATATCCCTATAAGAAAATGACTTTCGGCCTCATCAATGCCGGAGCCACATACCAGAGGATGATGAACCATATCTTCAGATATCAGTTGGGCAGGAATATTGAGGTGTATGTGGAGGACATGATTGTCAAAAGCATGTCAGTGCATAAACATTTGGATGACTTAGAGGAATGCTTTCAGACCATTTGTCATCACAACTTGAGACTGAATCCCACTAAGTGCACCTTCGGTTTGGGGGCTGGTAAATTTCTGGGTTATCTTGTCAGTTAGCGAGGAATTGAAGCCAATCCAAAGAAGATTCAAGCGATCCTGAACATGAAGACTCTTCAGTCGTTTAAAGATGTTCAACGTCTGACTGGAAAGATTGCAGCTTTGCGGAGGTTCATGTCCAAGTCAGCAGAAAGATGTTTAAAGTTTTTTGACACATTGAAAGGGTAGAAGAATGCAAAGACGTTCCAATGGACTTGAGAGTGAAGACGCCTTTCAAAGCATCAAGTCCTACTTATCTTTGGGCGCTTTTATGGTGAAGCCCGTTCTCGCCGAGCCTCTATATTTGTACTTAGCATTAGCTCGTTGGCGGTAGGGAGCGGTTTTTGGTGCGTGAAGTTGGGGTAAGCAAAGACCCGTTTATTATGTAAGCCATGTCCTTCGGGATCTTTGAAACAAGGTACCCAAACATTGAAAAGTTTGCTTTTGCTTTAATAAGCGCTAGTCAAAAACTTAGGCAATACTTCCGTGGTAGATTGGTAATAGATATACGGATCGACCTTTAAAGAAGATTATGGGCAAACCAGAGGTATCGGGGAGACTAAATTGCGTGGACGATGGAGTTGTCCCAATTCTTTATTGAATACCATCCCCGAACCGCCATCAAAGGTCAAGCCTTCGGGCCGATTTTGTGGTCGAGTGCTCGCTTTCGGAAGTGATGAAGTCGTGGCCGAAATTTGAATGATCGTGAGTAGTTGCTGAGTTCTTCAATGAAGGAGAGTTCATGGATATTTGTGATGCAGATGAGTCTTCTACTACGGACGTCGATGGAGCGAGGATTATCTTGACGAGTCCGGAGGATTCAAGGTGTAAGAGCCATCGAGGTTTGATTCAAAGCGACGAATAACGAAGCGGAATATGAAGCGAGATTGCATAGGTTACGACAAGCGAAGAGTCTTGAAGTGCAGAGAATAGTCATCTTCAGTGATTCTCAGGTAGTCGTTAAACAATTCTCTGGGGAATACAAAGCTCGAGGCCCTAGAATGATCAAGTATTTGGCAGAGTTGAAAGAACGGCTTCAGTATTTCCAATTCTACGAGTTTCAGGGGGTCGAGAGTAATAACAATTCCATGGCTGATGCACTCGCCAGACTAGCCACTACGGATGTTAATGTTTTTGAAGGGTCGGTGTACCTGGAAATTTTGCAACATCCTAGTGTTTATCATGAAGTAGTGATGTGCATTGACCGAACCATTCTTTGGTTGACTCCATACCGGAATATCTGGCGGATGGCGTTTTACTCATGCGGATCGGATGCTTGCCAAGAAAATCAAGTACAAGAGTCTTAACTTTGTTCTGATTGATGGGATCTTTCAAGAAGGGCCTTTCGTCTCCATTATTGAAATGTTTGACTCCATCCGTTGAATATGCTCTTTGGGAAGTGCATGAAGGCATTTGTGGTGACCATATGGTCGCTAAGTCATTAGCTTTATAAGGTACTTCGTCAAGGGTACTTCTTGGCCTACCATCTTGAGGAAGCGACCGAAAGACGTCAAGAAGTGCAGAAGTACCAATTTCAAAGAAATTCCAATCAAGATCGACCACCGGAAGAGCTATACTCGATCTTATCTCCTATACCCTTTCTTTGTCAGGGGGTTGATATCATCGGGTCCACTATCGAAAGAAAAAGGTCAAGTCGGTTTTGTTATAGTTGCCATGACTATATGACCAAATGGGTAGAAGCAAAGCCACTTAGGTCAATAACGAACAGATCGCTTAAAATTTTGTGAAAGAATCAATAGTATTCCGCTTTTGGAATTCTAAGGTCGTAGTATCGGATAATGGGACGTCGGTTACCAGGATCGAAGTTTGAAGCATTTTTGATGAATCGGGGATCCAAAGATGAAAGACTTGATGGGCTCATCCTCGATCAAACAGATGAGTTAAAGTAACCAATGAGCAACGTCTTTGAATGGGATCAAGCGTAGGTTGGACGAAGCTAAAGGCAGATGGCCAGAAGAGCTGCTAAGTGTGCTATGGGCTTATCGAACTACTCCAAGGACTACAACAGGGGATTCACCTTTCAGATTGGCCTATGGTACTGATGCCTTAGTCCCAGTTGAAATTGGATCTCCAAGTCTTCGAGTTAGTCATTTCAGAGAGATCTACAATGATGAAGGGCTGAAGGCCAATCTTGATTTGCTTGAAGAAGTCAGAGAAATAGCCTTAATCAAATTGGCAGCCTATCAGCGAAGAGTGGCTAAGCATTATAATAAGGGGGTAAAGCTTCGCAGATTTGAAGTAGGAGATTTTGTCCTCAGAGAAGTCGAAGCATCTACACCTCGAGAATCTTGGAAAGTCGATGCCAAATTAGGAAGGACCATACGAAATCCTTTGAAGTTCAAGCGGGGACTTATCGGTTGAAGGCATTAGATGGGTCAGTAATTAAAAATACTTGGCACGCTGGCAGGCTTAGGAAGTACTTTCAGTAGATTCAATATTAGTACATCGGAAGTCTGTAAATGTTTACATCATCATCAATAAAAGTTCCTCTTTTCTCAAATTTTGTCTCTGTTGCTGCTCAGTTCATTGGTGTTAGGAGGATCGGGAGGACTCGCTGAGCATTCGATGGTAGCCTCTTCGGCAGGTGGTCACTTTTGGCATTGTCAGGCCCTTCTGGATAGGCAATTGTCGCCACTTTTGGCATTGTCATGCCCTGCGTGGCAGGCAATTATCGATACTTAGACTTCGTCAGGCCCTTCGTGGTAGGCGAATGTCATCACTTAGACTTCGTCAGGCCCTTCGTGGTAGGCGAATGTCATCTTTTAACTTCGTCAGGCCCTTCGTGGTAGGCGAATGTCATCTTTTAACTTCACAGCCAGCCCTTCGTGGTAGATGATTGTCATCTTTTGGTTCTCATTAGGCCTTTCGGGGTAAACAAACTCTCAATGAAGCAAATCTGTCTCACACTTCGGTAACTGAATAAGTATCTCTTTATTTTATTACCTAAATTTTTTCTAAGTGTTGGGTTCGGAATGCCTCATCCTTTAACCTCACCATATCTGTTATATGACATGCTTAATTGTTAATTAACAATTTGAGTTGAATCCTTGAAGGGATTTTGTACATTTGTCCAGATGAATTCATATTGAAGTATTGACAGGAAGTAAAAATACACTGAAGTCATAAGGAAAAAGATCACTTTTCATTAATATCTCATCTACTTACAATATGGAAAATAAAAGAAATTTTTTACAAGTGTTTTTTAATAAAACCAAGAAAAAATAAAAGTTGTTGCTTCAGGCAGCACCCTCGTCATCTGAAGAGTCGAGTAAGGATGGATTTATGTTGGCTTTGATCAACTTCTCCTTACTACGACGACTTCTGCAGAAAGCTCAGAATCTTCCGTATGAATCTTCATGATTTCTCCATTGATTTCATCCGAGTTCCGATACTCTTCACAGATTTGTTTGCGAAGGGCATCAGTCCAAGGAGGCCCAAGGTCCCGAAGAGCCTTGAGTTCTCGGATTTCTTATTCGACCTTCTGTCGTATGTTCATCTGACGGGTTTCTTCCCGCTTCAAACTTATGAATCGTCTTGGTTAAGAGCTTAGAATTAGCCTTCGACTCCTTCGATCTTGTCCATCCTTATTTCACTCCTCCGAACCAAGTCGACGTTCATCTTGACGATCTCTCTGCGTCCGTGCTTTAGTCGACTTCGATTCTTCCTCGAGGTCGTTACGCCTTCCTTGGCTTGGGCTAACTCTTTTCAAGTCCTTCATTTTGTATGAAGTATGCCTTCACGTTGGGTATTTTCCTAAGCCAAGGTAGATTTCGGGATGGAGTTCTTCTTCCTCGCTTCTTCTTCTTCCGATTCAAGATCGAGAGATCTTGACGATACGCTCGAATACAACATTTACTGTCGTATGTTCAAGATTATTTGATCAGTTTCAGATATATGAGTACGAAGATAAGTATGGAAATGAAGGAGAGAATCATTTACCTTCGCCAAGTAGCTCATGCCTTCGCTAAGCAAATCCCCATTCGAACTGTTCCCAAATCGATGGTCATCGGTCTCACGAACGAAGGCCTCGAACAGTTGAAAAGGGAAGTTGGCATTAAATCGGGGCCACATGGTTGGAGAGGCCATGGCATCATGCTGAAATTCGGTGGTTGGTTGTCTTGGAGGAGAGGACATAGATTGATTGCGAACCGGCGAGGGATCCACATGTACCATTTCTGGAGAAGGAGATCGGGCAGGAGTAGGCTCGGGGGTCGGAGAAGGAGCAGAGGTTGCACCCGGCTGGTTGTCTGAAGGTTGTTTTCTTTTTCGGGATAAGAGGGGGATGATTCAACAAATTGCCCAAAGATCGTGTGTTTGGTTTTCGGTTGGGATTGTCTGGGGATTGGCCGTCGAAGACGTTGGAATTCGAAGTTCTTCGGTAATGAGTGGAGTTATCTTTGACCTTAGCTTCTTAACACGAAGAACTTTCGCTGTGACGCCCCTAAAATAGGTATACAACACCCATTCTGAGTCGCCAAAATACATGGTATAGAAAGCAAACTACAACTTTGATAATACAGATGTCGTGTAGAATACGACAATACAAACTGTGAGTTTAAATACAAATATTGTCTTCTAGACAATATACACACCCAAATAAGTCCTCATTAATTATTCATACACTATTTTACGAAATAGTGAGGACAACTAAAACATCTTCCTAGAACCATCACTCCATACCCCGACTCGATCCTCGCTTATGTTCTCACCTCTCGAGAAGAAAATGGAACAAAAAGGAAAAGGGTGAGCTCAACTAGCCCAATAAAGAACATTATGACTAAGATAATATACAACAAATTATCGTTAGTCTTCAACAGGAAAAATCGATAAATTATAATGACAACAAGTTTTAGATCAATAAATGCAATGGAACAAAGAATCCATTAGAAGAGTCACGTAGAGAAAAAATTCTACCATCTTCTAAGGTTTAAAAGTCCATCATCAATATTTTATCCTCGTAATAACAATCAATATTCATATTTGCACCATAAAAGCCAAAGATATTCATTTAAATCACCGGTTGGTCATGTTCATCTCAACACTGCTCATCTTTGACTACTGTGCCAAAGATATCCATCGATTAATCGTTCATCTTTGCACTAAAGCCAAAGATATTTATTTATATCATCATTTAAGACCGAGGATGATAAAAATACTTTTAAAAAAACGAATCCGATTGAAACAAAATGACAAGGATTAAGGATTCGTACTTTGTTTTACCGTATGTCCAAAAATACCGAAAATAATAATATTGGTGTAAAATTCAAGAATGATCAAAACATGGATACAATCAAAGCTAGTATCCGAATAGATATTTTGGACAAAAGAAAATTTTTATTTTTCGGTGAATAGTCCGTATTCGTGAATAAGGTCATATAGTATGAATGAATAGTCTTATACGTGAATAAGAACCCCGACACAACAAGTTTCAAATTTGATAAAAAAGTTCACCAATACTTTGGCATAATGATATTGAAGAAAAAATATCATTTAAGAAGAAAATAATACTCCTTACCTCAAAATAACCGCATTTCGACATTTGAATTTCGGATATAGTCTTTGTGAAACCCGCACCAGTATAGCAAGAACACTCAAAGTATACTCACAAGAATACGCTCAATAATTTAGAGAGAAAAAGAGAAAACTTAGTTTTCGGTGTGATTTTCAATTCTAACTTAGCCTCTATTTATAGGAAAATGTTGTAACGCCCAAAGGAGACTAAATTAATATAATAATAATATTCTTATTTTCTTCCCACGCAACCTAAGTTGCCAACAAAGACCAACCACCCCAAAAATCAAAAACCCACATGTTGTATCCACCAACCAAAAAAGTGGGTCCCCCATAAATTTAATAAAAATTATTTTATTTTCCGAAACTTCAACAATTCGTAGAAAATAGCTCGGTAATTCGAAAAATTCAAAACTCGCGTATTTCCATGAGAAATTCCATTCTCTACAACTTTGCAGAAGAAAGTTTTTCCAAATTCCAAATAGAAATTGATCAAAATCCATAAACGGGCGATTTTATAGTCTATAATAAATTTTCGGTCAAGAATTGTGTCCACCGACACACAAAATATGTGTTAAACATTTAATACCACAAAATACTCTACCTCCTCATATACTCATATATCCCACATTCATTATAAAAATATCACCGTTAATATATTATTAAAATAATATATTTAAATGAATTATTTTATCAGAAAAAGATAAAATATTAATTTTCAACAATTGTCACATTAAAAATTTTCTCCATCTATATCCACATAAAATAAATATTTTCTTTATCATAATAATCAATAATTAATTATTTTAAAAATAATATTACGTAATCACAAGATCGACAATCAGCCGCTTCTCAGAAAGAGGGCTTTCAATAAGGATTTTTCCTTGGCCTATGCAATTAGGTGACCAAACCTCTCCTTAGATGTAACTTTCTAGACATTGCCAATAATATTATCTCGATAATATTATTCAAATAATATGAATTATTGATTTGATAATGGAAAATTGTGTAATGACAATTATCAAACAACAATGATACAAAATATCAACGCAACAATTATTGAATCAATATAATATTGAATAAGAACTCATCGTAATAATTATTGAGTAGTGCCCTTTTACGTAAGGATCAATAATTCAACAATCTTCATGCAATCTACAGTGCTTCTTTGTGCAACCACGCGATATTATCGTATTTTAACCACCGTGTAACCCAATGATTGTTAATTCAGTAATAATTTGTACGAATTATTTATAAAACTCAATCTTTGTCGCTTTTTTCATCAAACCGTTTTTTCCGTTATAGGGGCCCCAATTAATGATCATGCCAGTAGTACGGAGATTCCAAACAAAAAAGAATATTCCACGACCAAACGAATATTCCCCAAACAATAATGAATATTTTATAACCACTTGCTTATTTTGTAAACTTTGCACATTTCACCCATAACCAAAGAATTATATCAAATTAACCCTTATTAATTTAGAATAATGAATAAAGGAAAATTTAATTTTATTTATAATAAGTTGGGGTCTTACATTCGCCCTATCGCATAGAGGTATGTCAAGCAAGCTCCTTTTAGTTGGAGTTGATTCAGAAGGTGCAGTAACGGGGTCAGTTGGAGGAGTTGATTGTGGGTTTGCTTCGGGAAGAATCTCCTCGTCGCTTTCAGGATCTATCTCATGATGGATAGTTCCGCTTTTTTTAGACTTTTTTCCTTCTATGAGGTCTCGAGGGTTTCTTCTGGAATGAGAGGCTCGTCGACTCAGTTCATCATTCTCAAGGGAAATGGTTGGTGGATCGGGAGAATGGGGGGGTCGGTTCGGGAAGACTCTTCGATAGGAATTTCTTCACTCGCCTCCGTAGTCTTCCCTGCTAGAAAGTCTCCCAATTCTTTCACTTCCGAAGAAGTTGGTTTGATCAGAGACACTGCAAATAACCGTATATTAAAATCCATGCCACTTAAATACCTCAAAAAACTATATTTCAAAGTTGTTCGGAACTTATATTTATGATCATCTGGTACCCAGCTTGTTTAGTCGGAAGTGTGAAACTCCATTCTTTTGGAGGATCTTCTTCTGAAAGTCTCCCATCTCCTTCACATTTCTTGGGAATGTCTCCAAGTCAGCAGAGATCCGATCTGAGATGGTCCAACTGAAGAGAAGGGATCTCTCGGTCTGTGACGAAGAACCACTTCTCGTGGTCAACCTTTTTTCTTCAAGGGGTCCTCATCGTGGTCCTCTTCTCGAATTTGGAGTTGAGGCGAGGAGATTGTTTCTTCAAGATCTTAAACCCTCGCTTACCGGATCTACCTACCGGAGAAGAGGGTGAAGAAAATGTCAACCGAGGGAGTAATCCCTAGTTCATGGCAAAAGGCAATGAATGCCAAGATGTGGATGTAGGAGTTGGGCACTTGGGAAATGTAAACCCACTCCTATAAACCCTAGGAGGTAACAACGGCGTGAAGGGTAGACTAATCCCCTTTTCCGGAAAGGTAGAGAGTACATGGTGACCCAAACCATCTTGTCATTTGGTACATTCGCTCCTCCGGAGCAGGAGCCCTTATAGCATAGTTATCCGGAATCTGATAGCGAATCCGGAGTGCACGTATCTCAGATTCTGTGACGGTAGATGCAATGTTGGCATGAGGAAATTGTTCCCCATCCTTGAAGAAATCGGCAGGAGATGTAGGGTTTGAACTCGAACCCTCTGGGTTAGGGTGTGGATTGGGGAAAACTGGAGAAGTCGGCTAGGGTTCACCATTGTTGAGATTCCAAGTAATGTAGAGAGAAGTTCTGGGAAGGAGAAGAAGGTTCAAGATTCAAATTAGCAGGTAAAACCGTCAGAATTGGTGAAGTTTACCTTTTATATTGACGGTTACACGGGTTACGAGGCCGGCGCATTAATTGTCAGTAATGATGAGAATTCGAATGGGACGTGTCTGGGTCGACCTTTGGATATCTTATCAGATTGGGCCTCATAGTTGAATTTCTGATTATTGGTCCATCCTGTTCAAATTCAATCCTTTATTGATTGGGCCTATTACTCTGGGCATCTAGCCATTCCACGTCCCATTTTATGCACCAAAGTGGGTATGTCTCAATTATTCCCTGTTTTGGGCTTTCATTAAATTCTAATATCGTGGACCATTTGTAGTTTTCCATTAACCATTCTGTTCAACAAAAAACTAGAGGGTAATGTTGGGTCATGATATTTCCCTTATTTGGGCCGGGTAAATTGGGTTCACTTATTAATTTAATCCATTGGGCTTTTATAATTGAGCCATAAAAGTCGTTGGGCCTGGTCACCATGTTACCTTTATCCTATAAGACTGGGTCGGTTCGTTGGATTAACCCATTGGATCATTTAATATCTATTAATTTGACTTCAGAATAATGATGATATAGCATTTGACAAATTACCGAAAGTATCCGCCATGCATTAACGTGGATGGGATTATAAATTTACGGTGGCAGTATAAATGATTATAAAAGCAAGTGGATAGACTCATGCGATTTGAGAACCCATCGATCATGGGGATATGTCAGATAGTAGTGGGTGGCACAGTAATCCAAGCGAAGATATTATATCTTGGCGAGTAAGTCTTCATAAGAAGGTACGTTTTTGATATATACATACACACAACTAAGAAATCTAATCTCTCTCATTACACTAGATTTTATCATCCTCTTGAGTTAACCTTGTGAACAGACATACTTATTCTCACGCCTGAGCTATCCCCCGGCGGTCCGGCCGTCAAGCTTGTGGTGTTTGTCATGTTTACTGTGCAGGATTAGGACGTCTTTTGTGATTGAGACGTGGAGAAAGATCCTGGCGTTAACACTTTACATTCTTCATCTTTTGTTTTTATTATAGTAGTACATTTTAACATGACAAAACAGGGGTAAATTAATTTATCCACTTTTCAGAATTATCCCACTAAAATAAATTAGAACCGACACACTATATTTTTAAAAAATTATTAATTGACCAATTTCGTTCAATTTGTCTGATTGTGTATTTTTAGACGTGACTTTTCAAATGAAAAGTAAAAAACATGTAAATGCTAAGATGTCATAGTTGGTTTCAACATAAATTGGGCAAGGAAGAAATAAAGCTCTAGATCGATCGCTGGGTAGAGCGGTTAGGATGAAATTAATTTTGGTCGATTAATCATCAATCTGATTAATTACACGCCGGTGAGAAAATCTCTTCAATCATCGCGCTGTCAAGACTGTATTGATCAATTGACCAATTTACTATAAAATTAATTTCATCCATCGAGTGAGTTTTGCCCGAGAAGAAAAGCGTCGGCAGAACTAGGTGAGGGGTTTTGTCTGAATTTATACAAGCCTTTTAGCTGAATTTATTGCTATTTTACGAATCTTACGGAATATAGAAATTGTATGGATTTGATTAGCCTTGGTATTTGTATGGATGGATTTAGATGATACAATGGGTCAATTCTATTTTTTAAAAAAGTTTAGTGGGTTAATCCTGAAAAATAGACAAACACAGTACAGTACAGTGGGGTATTACCCCTTTTTGCCATTCTAAGATTACCACACAGTCAATGTGTTTTCAACAAATAATGTGAAAGGTTTTAAATTTTTTACTCAAATGTATTGATATAATTATGTTGAAAAAAAAATACATTATGACATAGTAGTTAATAACAAAATATATAATCAACTAATGTAATGGTCTGTAATACTATTTTGGACAAAAAAATTAAAACCTTTAACAAACTTCTACATTCAAATTTTATAACCGTCTTGCATGTTACTTCCTCCGTTCCTTATAATATTATAATTCGTTTTAAACATGTGCACAAGAATTAAAGAAATAATTAAAAATCATTAATTATATTATTAATTATCTATAATACCCTTCACCTCAATTATCTCATAAATATATACTCCTTCCGTCCCAAAATAATAGACGTTCTAAAAAATTTTACAAAGATTAAAAATAGTTATAATTTTACTATTTTACCCCTAATTAATATTGTGTCTTCTTCAGCATTCTCTCTGTATTCACGCCATCTGCCTTCTCTCTGTATTCTCTTCAGCCGATCGTCTCCTCCTTCTCCGACGCCTTCTGTAATCTCAAAATTTTTGTTTCCGATATGGCGATCGGCAATCAAATTAGAGAGATGAAAATTTTTGTTTCCGATATGGCGGCGTCGACTCCATGGTCAGGGTTTGGGGCGGAGACTCCATTTTCTGTCTTGATTGCGGTACCGACTTTGTCAAGGAAATGAATTCCCACCGTCTATCTCACCGTCACAGCCATCATCATCATCAATTTTCGGTCTCACCCGAAAATCCTGAACCTGAGCCAATTCTCAGATCCCGCCGGAATCGAAGAAATGGTACACATTTGAATCCGTTTGTCGTCCTCCGGCGGTATACAGAAAGGGAAGCTTACCGCATACAACAATCGTCGCGGTGGAGTAATCCCCTGCAAGCGGCCACCCACGACGACGACCGAACCGTCCGGTAATGGAGATCTGGACATGCTAAACCAAACAAAAAAATGGTATTTTTTTGGTAAACAAAAAAATGGTATAAGTTTGTCTGTCCGGTAAGCTTCCCTTTCGTGAGTTAAACTTGCGAATAGCACAGAGTTATTATTTGTTTGGTTTAGCATCTCCAGATCTGGTAATGGAGAAGGAAGGGTAAAGAAGGAAAAAAATGGGTAAAATAGTCTTGGTTTTGTAGAACGTCAAATATTTTGGGGGAAAAAAACTCAGTCTAGAACGTCTATTATTTTGGGATGGAGGGAGTATCAAAAAATTAGGTGGAGTAATAAGGGGCAATTTGAAAAAAATAGTAATCAATTCTCCTAGATAATCACAAATGACAAATAATTAAGAATAAAAAAAAAATCTAAAACGAACTATATATAAAAATAGAGGGAGTATTTATTTAGTATTTATATGTGTGAGAACTGAGGATAGTTTCTCAGAACTGTTGTACCGATTAATTTTCATTCAGACCCTTTCTTTGAAGTATGTGCTTGGTACGACACACAATATATATTAGACTTATGTTGTTTGCGTATGTCAATATATCTAGATACGATTAAGGGAGTGTTCGATAAAAAAAAATGAATGAATTTGAATAAAAAAAATTATTTGATAATTGACATATTTGAAATATTCAGATTTTTATTATTTTATTTTTTTAAAAAATTTAAAATTGTTATAAATTTATTTAATATAATAGTTAATATTATAAAAAAAAATTATCAAGCCCAAATCGTCTGAATGACTGACCGATTCAGCCATTCAGATAATTTTATTTCCAAAATAAACGCACTCAATAACTGATCATTCAATCCTAAACAAATAGCCCCTAACAAGTCATCTTTATTTTAGAGGAGAAATGATAAAAATTAGAGGACACAATATTCTTAGTTCACTCGTGGTGGGGGGAGCATGGAGAAATAGTAAGGTTGCTCCAAAATATTTTATAAAAGTTATATTCCTTGTATCCCACAACAAAAAGAGTTTAAAAGTTTTTTAATTATTTTAATACAAGTATAAAATAACATAATAACTCGGACACTTTGCCGTGCCATCACCATAAATTTAAATACCCAATAATTAAAATATATCATTTAATTGATAAATGCTTGCAAATGGAGTAATTATTATTTATTTATTTATTTTTGTACGTGAAATGAAGAGAATAAAAGAAATTAAATGAATAAAAGAAACCTTGGCTCATCCGTGTTTGTAGACCTGGCAAACGAGTTGGTCGGACAAAAAATGACCCGGATTTTGATGATTTGATATTGTGAGGCCCGTGGCTCGGATTGGGCCGGCCCGACCCGCGGAATTCTTCCTTTATTTATTTATTTATTGCAAAATCTTATAATTATTTTACAATCCGTCCATAAAATTCCCCTATATATTTGAGTTTGATCTTTAATTAATTTGTGAAATCTGAAAATTAAAATTAAAATGCAACACTACTAACAAACAAAAAATGTAACTGAAGATAAGTCTGGAAGATCACTATTGAGAGTTGAGACTTAACTCCACTAAAAGAGCTAGCTCAATCATTAAATATTTAAGTACTTGGTAACTTTAAAAAGTATTTACGAAGTAACCATTAAGCTTTTTTTAATGCACAACCATTTAGAACAAAGCATAGGATATTACCAACTGAGCAAACCCAGAGGCTTTAAAATTATATCTAATACTTCCTCTCTTCCAGGATAAAAATTTTGGTCGACTTTTTATATATATTAAGAAGATGAATAAAATGACAAAATTATCCATAATAATATCATTAAATATGGAAAGAATTAGAATAAAAAAAATATGAGATATTTAATGCTACGGGTATAATAAAAAAATATGTGTAAAAGTTTGGTTATTACTCCCTTCATCCCTAAATAACTGACGTTTTGAAGGTTTTCACACTTATTAAGGAAGTCATTTATTACTCCAATTTTGTCATTAAGATTGATATGTATTACTACAATTACCCTTACATTAATTAAGAAAAGATGTACTCCATATAGTTGTTTAGATAAATGAAATACTCCATATAGTTGAGGGCAATAGAGGAAAAATTATAATTAATGCTTCTTAGAAACTTGGTAACGTCAAATATATTGAGAAATTTTAAACTCCCTATAACGTCAATTATTTAGGGATGGAGGGAGTAAAAGAAAATAGACATTTAATATGGGAATACCCAAAATAGTAATAAAGACTTTTATCATTGGACGGAAGGAGTATTAACTATCGACACACATGCACAAAGTGCAAACATTGAATCACATATACTTGCTGAACTTAAAATATATTATTACAAGTCCATCAAGGGTGACTACTATAAACTTACTTCTATTAACTACATATCTCAATCAATTAAAATTATTTGAAAAATAGTAATGCTCATAAATATTATAAATTAGGCACGATTTAGGTTTTACTTTTTAAGAATAATAAATTTTGAACAAAAATAAAGAAACAATATATTAAAGATTGTATTAAAAACAAACAATTGTTCTTGTGTTCAAGCAGTATCAACATTTTGTTTAAAAAAAAATAAGTCACGGGCTGAACAAAAAACGGACAGGGCCAAAATGGTCCGCATATTCTTAAACCGAAATATTGCGGTCCATGACTCATGTTTCTACGCGCAGATCGGCCCGGCCTGCGGACTTGGGTCTCAATTGCCAGGTTTATGCGTTTGTGTTGTTTCTAACATTTGAAATCTTAAAACTTAAGGAAAGTTTTCAAAAGGTTGGAGAAAAAAACAAAAAAAAGCTCTTATAATAGTAATACATACCCATGTCAGGTGTCCAAATTTAAGGACATCACACTAAAGTACTACATCAATTAAGGTGGTTTTTTTTACAGTCTAAACAAATTTAACACCGTGAAACCGCGCAGAACAGCCAGTTTGTGTCAACCTGCACAAATTGATTGTGTATTCGGATCATAATAAATAAATATTCATGCTTCTCTCGTATGTAAAAATTGATTGTGATTGCTCCCAGTCTCTCGTCTCATGTCTCATGTGTCATTTAGAAAGATGATGATACAGTAATTGTTTTTGAGTAATATGCTATCCAGTACGTATCAATGGAGTCGGTGAGTTTGTTAAAACACATTTGTTTACTTCACACCTTAGTTACCGCTCTCTCCCTCCCTTCCCTTCCCAGGCTTCCCTCATTCAATTTCTTAATACCCGTATTTCATTTTTCTTTATTTGCTTTTTTGGCTCTTTGGATGTGAAAGCAGTGGCCAGATTTGGGCACAGAAACATAAAAATACAAAATAAAAAATCAGCAATACCCAGTACTTCCTTGCAGCGAGCTTTCATTTCATCTTTATTTTACTATGAATCATCTGTTGGTTATATAAAAACTTGTTTGTTTGTTGTATGTATGTATGTAGGTATTTGATTCGCGTTTGCTTATGGATTTTGCAGGTTGAATGTGATATGAGTAAATGTTCCTTTGTTGTGATGGAATTTTGAGGATAAAAAGTGAAGATTGTTGTTGAGTCTTTTCCTTGTGAGTCCTCTCTTTTGTCATATCAACTGAGGTCGAGAGCTAAAAATTGTTTTTTATTGTAGGTCGAATCTTATTTTGGTGGGCTCTTCAGTATTCCATTTTTGATTTAAAGGGCTAAAGGGGGAGTTTCATTTTGGATCTGGAACCAACCAAACATCTCATTCATTCACCAATGGCTTGTTGACTCTCTGATTTGAAACTCTAGTGAGGTCCATTTTTGGTGCTGTGTTGTTTTCTGTCGTTTCCCTTGTACACACATCTCGTGTCAAACAGTACTTCATTTGGGTTTGTTAGCTGAAGGGATTTTATTGCAGATTTGGAATATCCATTCCATGCAAATATTCATTTCTCTTGTGGGTAATTTCTAATTGATCAATTAGTTTTCGGGGATAATTAGTGGATAATTTTGGAGGAAGGAGTACATCAAATTGTTGATTTACTTTGAGAAATTTGTTTCAATTTTTGGTTAAAAAGGTCTCCTCTGCAATCATTCTGGCCCATTGACTGTAAGAAAACAGTGTGCATGTCGGTTGTAAATGCACGAATATTAACACCTTTCATGGTGGGGAAGAGGACATACCAATTGCCAATAATTATAATGTTTTGCTAGTGTTTCATTTACTTGGCATATATGCTTTCTTCGGTTCTGTCCTTCTGAAGGTATGATAAAGGGTGGTAGGCGTTTGGAGGGTTAATAATTCTGTACAAACAAAAGTTCAGAATCACTTTTATTTCCCTACTATTCTAGGGTGTGATGACTCTGGAATTGAAGCTGGGGAAGCAGGAAAAGGGCTCGGATGTTGCTGAGAAGGTGGTTGTGGCGGTGAAGGCTTCGAAGGAAGTACCTAAAACTGCTTTGGTGTGGGCTTTGACTCATGTTGTTCAACCTGGGGATTGCATCACATTGCTTGTGGTTGTCCCTTCACAAAGTTCCGGTATACTTTCTTGATTTGGTTTAATTTAATTTCTTTAAGTCATGAGTAATTTTATGGTATATTTATGTCTTGAACTGTTACTGTATTTTTCTCTGTTCTGTATGTCTTTTTAGAACTGTTCAGGGATTTTATATTCTCAACCTGTTGCCAATAGTGAGAGTCCGATATTCTTGGTCCTTGTACATTTTGTGTTGGCCCATTAGCATCGAGCTTGTTGAGCAACGCCATAGACTTTTAAATGTTGATTCAGTTTTGGTAGTATGTTCGTGATTATGCTAATTGTAGAGCTTTTTTTTGGCATTGATTATGTTTACTGTTAGAATTGATGAATATGACTTTATTATATCATTTTTCTTAAGTGCTATGTTTAAGACCAGATATTATTTGTAAATATTTTTCAATCATTAGGAAATAGGTGGTGCAAGTTTCTTGTTGAGAATTGGTTTGTTGGGCTGAGTCATAGATGCCAATTCTGTTTCTTCTATTGTTTCTATGCTGACCAGTGATGTGCAAGGCAAAATTTTCATGTAGAGTACTTATCTTTGATTTTTGATTTCGCTGGAGGTCGTGTGGTCATTGGTTTTGGGCTACATTATTTAATCTTTGGAATAAATTATACTCCCTCCGTCCCTGGATAAGTGAATTTTTCACGCATATTAAGAAGAGGAATAAAATGACAAAATTGCCCATAATAATGTCATTAATCATTTCCAATGTAGGTGAGGGAGTGACTTTCTAGCTTTTCAATTCAAAATATTTTCAACACATAACTAATTATACTTATTGAATATGGAGAGAGAATTAGAATATGAAAAATATGAGATATTTAATGCTAAGGGTATAATAGGAAAAATTGTGTAAAAGTTTGGTTATTAAAGGAAAGTGGACATTTAACATGGGAGACGGGAGGGAGTAACAAATATAGATCTAAAAGCCTTTTTGGTAGCAAGTATAGTACTGATAATTATTGTCTTATTCAGGTAGAAAATGGGGTTTCCCAAGGTTTGCAGGAGATTGTGCGAGTGGTCACCGAAGGTCTCATTTGGGAACAAGTTCAGAACAGAAAATTGATATTACAGATTCCTGCTCTCAGATGATCCTTCAGCTCCATGACGTTTATGATCCTAATAAGGTCAGTGTGCCTCAATTTATGCCTCCTTGTTTGGTATTGTACTCGCTCCCTAATGATGTATTGATGTACCATTCTTGTCCTGGTACAGATAAATGTGAAGATAAAACTTGTTTCTGGTTCGCCATGTGGGGCAGTAGCTGCGGAAGCGAAGAGAATTCAAGCTAGTTGGGTTGTATTGGACAAGTAATATTCTTTGTACTTTATGATAGACCATTATTTTAGTAGCTCATGTCAAGTTATCGGTAGTTTCTAACGCCATTCCTTGCAGACATCTCAAACATGAAGAGAAACGTTGCATGGAAGAGCTACAATGCAACATTGTGATTATGAAGAGATTGCAGCCGAAAGTTCTCCGTCTAAATTTGGTTGGATCACCTAAAAAGGAACCGGAAGCCAACTGTCAATTACCTTCTGAGCTAGATCAGTCATCTGATAAACAACTGAAAAAGAATGAATCTCTGGATTCCGTCCTAGGACTGCCTGTTACTCCAACTAGTAGTCCTGAGCTTTTTACTGCTACTGAAGCTGGAACTTCATCAGTTTCAAGTTCTGACCCGGGAACTTCACCATTTTTCATTCCCGAAATAATTGGAGACCTGAAGAAAGAGCAATTGTTAGCTGGGAAAGAAAATCATGATGTAGATGAATCAAGTTCAGACTCGGACAGCGAAAACTTTTCTGCATCTTCGTCAAGTTTGGGGCTCCAACCATGGATGTCAGACATAGCCAATTCACGATGTCAATCCTCCCGACGCATGGAAGAAAGTTCACAAAGATCTAGATACCGGATTCAAAGTTCTACTACGAAGGGCTTGCATGGGAAGTTTTCTAAACTTGACCGAGAAACTGGATTTGGAGTGCCAAACTATAGACCTGATCTGGAATTCAGTGGAAATGTTAGAGAAGCAATTTCTCTATCCAGAAATGCACCTCTTGGCCCCCCTCCATTATGTTCTATATGTCAGCACAAGACACCTGCATTTGGAAAACCGCCAAGATGGTTCACCTATGCAGAACTGGAGCTTGCTACTGGAGGTTTTTCTCAAGTTAATTTCTTGGCTGAGGGAGGGTTTGGGTCTGTCCACAGAGGAGTCCTCCCAGATGGCCAGGCAGTGGCTGTCAAACAACACAAATTGGCAAGTTCCCAAGGGGATCAAGAATTTTGCTCAGAAGTGGAAGTTCTTAGCTGTGCTCAGCACCGGAATGTAGTTATGCTGATTGGATTCTGTATTGAGGATGGTCGAAGGCTATTGGTTTATGAATATATATGCCATGGTTCATTGGATTCCCACCTCTATGGTACTTTGTCTTCCCCTTATAGCATATGCAATCCTCTAAGACAAGGCATATGTACTATATGTCTGGTGATTATTATGGAATGCATACATTCCCCTTCATCTACTTTTGCCTGCTCATGTTACAAGTAGGATCTCAAAGAAAGATTATTATATCCAAGTGGTCCGTGTACATATTTTAATATTTAATACCTTGGCATATGATGGGGTTGCGTGTCGTCCAAAGACTTCTAAAAATGTGTTCTCTCTTTTTTTTATCATTGCTATAGCACTATCTCGCTCTAATTCAGCCACAGAACTTATTCACTCCCTCCCTTCGCTTAGGAGTATGTTTGGAACTTAGAGAACTCGTGGGAAAAGAGAAAGAAACAAAACTTGTGCATTTTCTAAGTTCCAAACGTACCCGAAGTGGGACATGACCTTGGTTGGACTGAAGCATAAAAGCAAATGGCACATATTTTTTTTTTTGATAAATCCGTTTTTATATGAGTTGAACCAACTTAAGACAAGTATTTCACTTGCATTCCTCACAATTTTATCTGCGGACATAAGTTGAACTACTTCATTTCAGTTCTTAAATTCCTTTTCTTTTGCAATTAGCTGTAAGCTGTATTTTAATGAAGAATTATGGTATATTCAGGTCGTAATCGAGATCCGTTAGAGTGGTCTGCTCGACAAAAAATTGCCTTGGGAGCTGCTCGAGGACTGCGATATCTGCATGAAGAATGCAGAGTGGGTTGCATTGTCCACCGTGACATGCGGCCCAACAACATTCTTATTACCCATGATTTTGAACCACTGGTACGGCAACATCTGAATTTTCTTAATATATGGCTACAATGCTGCATTCCGCGGCCCCAATGCAATGTTGGCTAATGTGCTATAACTAATATTATGGTTTTGTTCCAAATTGCATATCTCCATTTTTGTATCGTAGAGAACGCTGGCATTAATTATCACCATAATAAAGAATCATAATGTTGGTATATTGAATCTCCTTAGTTTCATTAGTTAGCTTTTACCTGTTTGAGACCTGTAGAGCTCTCCAGTGATGAGCAATCAAATTGTTGTCTAGTTGCCTTCTTCCGTAAATCTGCCAACTCAACTTTCAATTTTTTTTGTTAAAGATGCTTAGGTGGGGAAATTATGAGTTGTGTGGATTTATTTTTATTTATTTTTTTTGGGGTGGGGGGATCTAGTCACTTTGTTATAACCTCAGTTCAGTATTCCAAACTTCTTATTTATGTAACATTATACATACATGACCTTGTCTGTGCAGAATAATACTCTCTATTGCAAATCCCTGATTCTTAGAAATTCAAGTTTATAAACACTACAGTAGATAATATAGTTACTTCAGTTAACTGCTTACATGGAGTAATTATCAATGAGGCAAAACTGTAAACATCACTATGTATATTATATTAATGTTTTGAAGCAAAAGATGGAAAAGAATTGTATGAACAATATCATTTTGCTTATACACCTTTTATGTAGTATTTTTTAATGAATTTACTTCCTTCCAACATTCAATTTATTTAATTTTGACCTGTAGCAAAAATTCAATGATTTGGTTGCATCCTTGTGGTGTTGAGAGATATTTGAACTGTTGAGATACTTTTTGTAATGCGAAAAAATACACGGGTACACCCTGGGGGTTAGGGTTTAGAATGTAATGATTTCACCTTCATTTTTGTTCTGCAAGGTCGGAGACTTTGGCCTAGCAAGGTGGCAGCCTGATGGGGACACTGGAGTAGAGACAAGAGTTATCGGTACATTTGGGTAAGTTTTGATATGTAGGTTTTTATTCCAATTTACCATCCCCAACCTATAATAAATTAATTAAGCTATTATGCTCCAATCAGATATTTGGCTCCAGAATATGCTCAAAGTGGCCAGATTACAGAGAAAGCTGATGTTTATTCTTTTGGGGTGGTGCTGGTTGAGCTTGTTACTGGACGGAAAGCAGTGGATCTTAACCGGCCCAAGGGGCAGCAGTGCCTTACAGAATGGGTGTGTGCGTTTGCGTGTTTTCTTAATATCATAAATGGGTGTGCTTGGCAATTCTAGTTACGCATTACCACATATCAAAATGAAGACTAAAGCATGATACAAGTTTGTCTATCCCTAAACTATTTATTTTATTTTTAAACTGTTTGTGAATTTGTAACAGGCACGACCATTGTTGGAGGAATATGCTATTGATGAGTTGGTGGACCCACGACTAGGGAACCACTATTCAGAACAGGAAGTCTATTGCATGTTACATGCTGCATCCTTGTGTATTAGTCGGGATCCTCATTCACGGCCACGCATGTCTCAGGTAAGAAGTTTCTGTTAAAGGCGTAATTACTCGGGTGCAATTTGTTTTAAACAGTGTTGAACCATTAGAAGCTTTTTCCATCTGCTGATCTAATGTCTCTAGGAAATCCATGTTTCCTTTCTCAAGCCGCTTATTTCGCATTTATCAAAGCAGTATATAGATAAAATTTTTCTTTTTTCCTATTTTTTTGGCGGGAACTTCTTAATTTGATCTACTAATTCTTGTGTTGGTTGACAAAAAAGTTGTATTCCAACAGAATGTGGAAATTTAACATAAGTATTGTTGTGACTCGTATAGATAGGAAATCTATCAATCTTACTTGAATATTTCGATTAACCCGCTCACCTCCCCCCTTCCCCCCTTTCCCCCTTCCCCCTTCCCCCTTCCCGGAGTGGAAACCTGATTTTGTGGGAAGCAAACCTTATATTTCTCTAAAGTTTTAAGCCTGAACCGGGTCCTTATCAATACCATGGGTTTCGAATAAATGTATCTTATTTTGTTAATAGTGGCCAAGAGTTGGCTTATTTGTTAATTGTGGTTTGGTAAAAGGTGATCCGTATACTCGAGGGAGACACAATCATGGACCCAAGTCATACGTCAACACCTGGACGTGATGTTGGCAGTCGGAGTGGAAGGATCCACCCCAATCAACAACAACAACATCAGTATGAACACTTACGTGGTCCATTTTTAAACGAGTCATTGGAAGGGTTTAGCGCGAAGCTCTCTTTTGACACGTTAAGGCCTGGTTTCTGGGAAAGGGATAAAGCCAGGAGGACATCATGTGAGAAGGAATTGTAAAGAATTCCCATCTTGAATACATAAATGGTATGGAGAAGATGTGCTTTACTGCCCTATCTTCAAGTAATATATTTTTGTCCTATAATTGTCCTTGTATAGAAGGGGAAAGTAGAGTTGGTAATGTTTTGTAATTCATCAGAAATGTAGTAACAAACGAAATAGCTACTAGGTTAGCGTATGGTGAATGTATTTTTTGCTTCAATGGTAGAAGCAGAAAAAGTTTTTCTAGAAACACTACTTACTTTTGGTTATTCTTCCCACCGTGATAACCTTGTAAACTAAGCATATTTGTTGTTTTTTTAAATTTAAACCAAATCATATCAATTTTAAATTTTAAACTTAAAAAATTCGGAATATATTTCATGTTTTGGAACAGGAAGGGTAATACAAATAAACCCTTATTTGGACGTTCTGTTGTGCCATTTGTTTGTTTGAATTTTCTTATTGCATCGAGCCCCTTCAAGGCAAATGCCTAGAATAAAGAAGCATATTCAAACGAATTGATTTGAATTTAGTATAATTACTTTTAATTTTTAAATAAATTATAGTATTTATTTCTTTTTGAATTTTAAGATTTCACAAATATGTTTAGAAAAGTTTAATTTTGAAGTACAAGTTGGAGCACTAAATTTTATACTGGATGTCTGTCTATGGATTGAATTATCAATCATTGGCGGGTAAATGAGAAGAAATGGGACATCCTCCGCGGTTAATGCATTACATCTGTTTTATGAAAAGCTCGACTGAAATTACATCCATTTCTACAATGAATTCAATAACGTCAGAAATTAAAAAAAAGAAAGAAGAATACTAGTATTAAAATGGGAGACCACATTTCAATTGAATGTAAAAAGAACATGGTAAGCGTAAGACATTGGTCCGCTACAATAATTACTAGCCAAACCTTTCTACCAAAGTGAAATTACACAGTCAAACAAACGATTTACCATCTAATAGATCAAGAAGAGCTATGAAGCAAACCACCGGTCTCCGCCGCTTCTTCATCCAAAAACAAGTCATCATTTTTCCTTAAAGCCGCATGAATCGCTACAACCACCAGTCCAACCAAAATCGACACCAATATATTTAAGGTAGCGCCGGTCAACAGCAGTAAAACCACCGTAACAACCGACAGGACGATCAGAACCACACGATCATCGATCAAACGGCGGAAAATCACCAGCGGCTCGTCCCGAAGAAAGTATAGGAACAGCCAGACCGCCATCAACGCAACGAAGACGATCAACGAGATCGGGTGCCACAAAAGGCTCAAGAAGAGAATCAGTAACACGATGATGACGTAGTTCATCCGGAAGTAGCCGACGTTGGTTTTAATTCGTCCGATTGCGTCGTTGAATCCGGAGGGAAAGCTGATTGAGTGGATTTGA
Organism: Panax ginseng; assembly: GCA_020205605.1. Classification (NCBI taxonomy): domain Eukaryota; kingdom Viridiplantae; phylum Streptophyta; class Magnoliopsida; order Apiales; family Araliaceae; genus Panax; species Panax ginseng. Next base: position 1,543,143 of record CM035148.1, read on the forward strand.
AACATCTGTTTCCATGGGCGGCGAGTGCCGAGTCCTGATTTCAGCTGATGCTTTGCGCGGGAGAGGAACTCGAAATTTGTGCCTCCCGATGATGACGCCGGGATAGTGCCGTACGTCGTCGCCATACTTCGATGAATTTAGACAATTGCAAAGGCGGTGAGAGCGAGAGAGACGTGTTAATACTGAATAAATGAATTATTTGTATAGAGAGTAGTATTATAGCATGAAGTTGTAAGTCGGTCAATTGATCAAATAAGGTTTATGTCAACAAGATTTTATGTATGTCATTATTCTATTGATTAATTGACTAACTTATTCAAAAATAAATTTTTTACTAACTGAATCTCTATTATATATTGTGGTTGAGCTCATATAGGGTGCGACTAAGGTCTATTGTAAAGGAATGTAGTAGACTGATGTGGGTTTACAAGTTGTTGTGGTCATTGTAATGTTTGGTACTGGTACTCTAGCATAGGAGGAAATTTAGTTCACTGTAACATCTAATATTTTCAATTTATTTTAAATATAATTATCAACATTAATTTAAATTGGATAGCAGGAAATACACAAACTTCAAAAATCCATCATGTGTTGTGTGGTGGTGGGGATCAACTGGTTTTATTTAAAGGAAGATTTTCAACTAACCTTCTTGGGGGCCTCTAGCACTGGGAGACAAGATCACACTAAACGTCGTGGGGACGGCGATTATGTAAAGACGGCAACATCCGGACGAGGCAGGCCAGGCATTGTTACCACGTGCCTTGTTGATCTGACATGACACTTGGTCTACAACTTTTTTTGGCCAATTTTTAATATTTTCTGGGTGTGCGACTGTCATAGGATGCGTATGTATTAATTAAACCAATATTTTTGATAAATGACGGGGAATGTTACACACAGCTATTCTTGAGCACGGACTCGACCGCCCCTTAGCTCTCGATTAGAGAGGTCACAATTTGTATTGGTTTAATCAGTCCGGATCTTAAGTTCACCCCTTATCTAACTCATCTCACCCCCATTTTAACGATGAATCCGTGACGGTTGATTCAATACAACCGTCGTCGTCTATATTTTTAACGACGCTATATATTGTCTGTCATTTAAAAGTATAGACGATCATTGTATATATAAAGCGAATCGTCATCATTCATCGCTAAAAGGAAATAAAGTTTCGGGTGAATTGGATAGGACTTTGGTTTAATATATATATATATATATATATATATATATATATATATATATATATATATATATATATAACGGATCTAAAATATTCTTTTTAAATAATATTTTTCTTAAATAAGATTTTTTATTAAAACTAATCGTTTTGAAAATTCTTTTAAAATATAAAATAATATTTAAATAGTGTTCCCACTTGCTTTCTTGAATATTTGATTGAAGATTTTGACTCTAGGAATACTAGAAGAAATATCTTTCAATGAATATATTCTCATATATTTTGTTGTTGTCGAACTATTTAGTCGAACTTCATATATATTTTGTTGTAGTCAAAGTTCTCATATATTTTGGTGTAGTTGAACTATAATATTTTAAGCTCCGAAAATGTATTTTTTTTAATACAATTTGTACTTTTTATTTATTTATTTATTTATGGGTGAAGATAATATTTTAAAAAATATCTCATTTTTATTTTTTTTGTCCTGACCCACTAAATCTCAAGAACGGCTCTCGTTAGGCATTATAAAAAGTATAACCAATGATTAGCCGCAAAGCTGAGATTAGTGCGGATCAAGGGAAAGCTAAAAGCTAACAGATTCTTTAACCCCTCTCTCTATATATATATATATACACGAGGTTAAATATATTTTTTCTAATTCTACTAAGGTATGGTTTACAAATATATCATTCAATTAATTTTTTTTACATTCGATTTACTGAGCTACAATTTCTTTACAAATTTTTATAAATTTTGTTAAATTGTTTGACTTTGGACGAAAAAATTAAATGAGCTGTCACGTGAGAGAGAGAAAACTTACATGTCAGACATTTTTGCCTAGATAGAAACTTGTATAAATTTAATACTAAATTAATCAAAATCAAATAAATAAAATAAAATAATTCATTTAAAATAAAAGTACAATAAAAAGTATTTTTTTTAATCATTAATATTTGTTTGGTGTTTGGTATGTTAAAACTTTGGTATTATAGCATATATAAAAATAGTATATTAGTATTTTTTTCAATATGGTACAATTTTAAACAAATTACACATAAATATGTAATTTTCTTTGTTTTTAAATAACCCATTAAATTAAACAAAACTACTAAAATAATTAAACAACTTTTTAGGAAAAAAAAGTAATTAAACAGTTAAACTCCTAAAACAACCAAATCAATTAAAAATTAAACAAACAAATAAAGCAATAGGGGAAAAATACCAAACACAGCATCAAAAAGTATCCCCACTTCACCGCCATAACCACTGTTACTTGTTCCCCGCCTCACCACCATGACCATCGTAAATTTTTCCGACAGATCTTGTTTGTCTTGTTTATATTTCCTTTTTTTTTTCTTTTCTCAACATCACACAGATCCCTCTCATTTTTTCTTTCAACTTCAAAGATTACAATTTTCGTTCTTCCATATTTCTCTCTCTCTCTCTCTCTATATATATATATAGATATATTATGAAAAAGATATTACATTCACGATTCCAGGCATTAAATGAATCCATTTACTTGCAAATTTTGCATATCTAAAACTAATGAAAGAAGAACCTTAGTTGGAGCACTTGTATAGGTTAAATACATTTTCCCAACTTTCCTAGAGATCGATTTATAAATGCATCATTGAATTGATATTTTTTTACGATCAACTCATTGAACTATACGTTATTTATAAAAAATGATTTTACCGTACATGTTGTTAACCATTTAACAAAAGAAGGACATGGCAATCAATTAAATTTATGTATCAATGTTGACAATGAGAGAGAAGATAAGCTAAATAATTAATTAAATTTAATTAATATTAAAATATATTAATTTAATTAAATAAATAAATTAATAATAAAATATATTAATATATAATTTTTACAAATATATTTATATAAAATTAATGAATTCATATTTTTTTAAAAATATTAACATAACAATCTAAATTAAACAAGCATAATCTAACTTATTATAAACATAAATTTATTTTCATTGGTTTAAAATAGGAAGAATATTATTATAAACATTAATAGTTAGTAATTTATTTATACTATTACTCAAATTATAGGTACAAGATTACAATTTATGTATTTCTAATTTTAAATTTAGTTCTTCCATTTTCATCTTCATCCATTCTCAGACTGATCGGTGGTAGGGATTGAACGGTGGAGGAGGAGGTAGTGCCGGAGGAAGAAAAAGAGTTGTAGCGTGGCGGCGACGGGGTGGAACGGTGGCGGAGGAATGTTGTGGATGTGATCGGAGGGGAAAGGAGGAAGATGGTGATGCGTTTGTTCGTGTAATATCCACTTTCATGGTTGTCACCATTAACGAGTGTTGATGTGTATTTCATTTTCCTCTTATTACTGATCTGTATTTCAGTTTTTTGATGGTAGATCTGATCGGATTTGATGGATAAATAAAGATCGGATCTGTATTTTGGTTTTTTTATGGTAAATTTAATCAGATCTGATCTTCCTCATTTCCCCTTCGATAAGAGGCGATCAGATCTACCATAAATGGCAAACTCTCAAGGGATTTTTTATTGTAGAATTTTCTTTTTGTACCTCACCAATAAATGAATAATAGAGTGTCATGTTTAAGGATATTATAATTAAGAGATTCTTTATTAATTGTGAAATTTATTTGTTCTTACGTTCGGTTACTAAGTTTTAAAATGGACCAATAAGAAAAAAAAATTGGTTGTTATCGAGTTTCTTAATGAACAAAAAAGAAAAAATGGATATAAAACTTGATCACTTTCCTTACTAAATTTTATTGTCAAAAAATAAAGACTAAAAACTAAATAACATAAATTTATCTTTTATATTCCCTATTATACCCTCTAATTTGTAAATATAATAGTAAAACGAATTTAGTAACTTAAACGTGGAACTTAAATTTTTTCTTAATAAACTCAAGTACTAATTTTTTAATCCCCTCCAAGTGAATGGGGCATGTAAAATATAGGAGTAGTACGTAATTTTATCACATTTGAAACTTGATTGTTGGGAAATGAGTTAGGGCGAACGGACAAAGAATTCATTCTGTTTCTTCAAACACTCCCATGATTGGGGGTTAATTAATTAGTATGATTTCCACTCCCATGATTGAGGAGTAATTCGCTTGCCCTTTTCTAAAAAAGAATAGTGTCCTGTTTTTTCTTCTTATTCTAAAAAAGATAGTGTTGGCTGCCGGGATTTATTTATTGTTATTCTTGAGCATCATCATCGCTGGCAAGCTGAGTTCGTGATCGTGGTAGCTGGTACAAATTCAATCACATTATTAAGGAAGATAATCTTTGGCACACGTCGTTTCAATCACATTATTATTATTATTATTTTTTAAATCTTTTCCATTTTGATGCACACTGATATTTGATCCATAATTAATGTAGGTTCCCGATGCCTTTTCCTACTCGAAATTCTTTAATCCCACCAAGGTGATCGATTATATGCAACTTGTGCTACCCGTCAAGTAATGGTTAATTCAATTTGCATTCCAAATAACACCTGTTTTTCTTCTTCTTTATTTAAAATTTTCATATTTTTTCATATTGTTAACGCTAAGATCACTTAAAAGTGCTTCTTATCCTGCACAATAAACGGGTCAATATCAGAAGCTTGATGGCTTGGACCGTCGGGGGATAGCTCCGGTGTGAGAGTCGGTACAGGCGCAGATACAAGGATAACAATGGATGTGTTAAAGTCTAGTGTTTTGATAAGAGAAATATCAGTTACCTCGTTTATGTTCTGTTTTTGTCTCATATACTCTCTCGTTTGTCCTGTATGCAACCGACCTCTGCTGACCCCATCCCAATGCCGGCAGTTCACCTGCCCTTCCCATCACTGTTTGTCCGACTCTGTCCAATCTTCATTAATGCATTGCAGGGATAACAGTCAAAGTTATCCATGTAATGATCACCAGTCCAATGAACCGGTCCAATATTTTCAAGACCACGACTCAACATGTCTAAAGTATTATGGCCCAACAGATATGTATAGTGGAAATGTACATAATAGTTAGACTAAGTGTGATATAGTATAATAATAATAAGACATCTCTTTTTATTTTTTTTGTAAATGATCCTCATAACAATGGCAAATATTAGTTCTCTAGGCCAACGTATTGACTGACAGGTAATATAGTATAGGTTTCTAAAACAAATACATTAATAATTAATTTACTTAAAACGTTTGCTATTATTGGATGGGAAAAGTCGTGTACCTTTTGACCATAAGACTTGGTCAGCCTATCTGAGTTTAGGGAGTTGAGGAAAAAATGGGGCGGTTAAAATCTTTCCTATTGCTGTTGGATTTTTTTTCTGTAACAGGCTTAACACCTAGTACTTAATACTCCATAAAGTTTTATATATATATATATATATATATATATATATATATATATATATATATATGTACATGATGATCGAATCTCTTTTGGTCGTGTAATTGCAACTTGAAAGAAAAGTGAAAGAAAAGGACTGGGGAACCAGCGTTACTTTTATTTCCAAAAGCATTAACAAGTAAGATTGTGTACGTACTCAATCACTAAATACTCGTATACACTATTATAGTTCTTACCTATACACAAGTAAATTAAATTAGACCATTTGAATAACGAAACCCGTCAAACAATTTTTAAACAAGATCGCCTTTTACCTTGAATTGATCATGAGCAGGTTATTATATATCATTACCCAATTTGAAGTGTATTTGTATAATTAAGTTATATAATAACAAAATGAACTGCTAAATTTCACAGGATATTAATGGAACCATGGCTGTTGCTGGTAGCCCTATGTAGTATCATTACCGGATATTTTATCGGTTCGTCGCTAAGTACAGTTCCAATAACCAAGGTAGATCAACCAAATAAATTTATATTATGTCCAAAAATATAAATAAATACTATTACTTTATGTGATATATATATACTAAGCAAAATTCTGAGAGAATCTTGATTTCAAACTCATATTTCTACTTTCTTTTTTGCACTTTCAGGTGGCCAAAATTCAATCTGCATGCTTCATTTCCAACTCAGAGCTCACAAGCTCAATGAATCAATATTTATCGTATAATAATAGCACTATTAATGTAGGCTTGGAACTATTTTATGCTGAATATTTATAAATATTTTTGATTTAGATAATTTTACAAATCATCAGTCTGGTTAAAATATGAACTGCAGATATATGTGGCAACAAATCCACGAGGAGCTGAACGATTACCCCCTGATATTGTTGAGCCTTATTCAGACCTTTATCTCAATAAATTGCTGTTAAATTCCAGCAAGGTATAAGTATAACCCTATTTGATATTTTCTGCACAATCACCAACTTCCATGACTTTTTTTATCCATCTCTGGACTGCAGGATTTGGTGGTGAAGCCAAAGTACCTATTGGCGCTAACGGTAGGGTATATTCAGAAGGATATAGTTAATTCAATAATCACAAAGGTCTGTACGCATTTTTTTTTTATTATTATTGAACACTCCCGAATAATTAGAGTTTCATAAGAATAATATTAGATAACATGAAAAATTAATGTGAAACATAGGCTCGAAAACGAATCAACAGACAAAATTCTTCGGTTAATTTTCTGGTTTCATCTTCTGTTTGTCTAGTTCTCAGAGAGCTTCTTGATTGTTTTGTTTCACTATGACGGGAGAGCAAGTGAATGGGAGCATTTCGAATGGTCACAACGAGCAATTCATATTAGTTCAAGGAAACAAACAAAATGGTTGTAACTGGAAAGCTGAGTATTTAATTTTAAATATTTTAGATTCTTCATTCATCTGATGGCATTACTTTAGGTGGTATGCCAAGCGTTTTCTCCATCCTCACATTGTAGCTGCCTATGAATACATATTTATTTGGGATGAAGATATCGGGGTTGACAATTTTAATGCAGATGAGTAAGCCAGTCTCTATGTTTCTTCAACTAGTAGTATTATCGTACTAGTTTCATAGGGAAAAAAAGAAGCTTGTTAATATCCCTTTTCCTCCGTTTTTGTCTATTAAATAGGTACGTACAGCTTGCCAAGAAGTACGAGTTAGAAATCTCACAGCCTGCTGTAGAGTCAAAGAAAGGCTTGACATGGCTGATGACGCAGAGGAGGAATGATGTCGAAGCTCACAAGTAAAACTGACCTTGCATACTTTTTTCTTTTTCGCCTCCATTGCAACCCACATCACTCGAGAGTGGTGACCTGTGATTAGACAAAAGGCAATTCTAATAAATGTTCATCATTCTCTACAGGGAAGCTAAGGGTCAACAGTGTCAAAATCCACAATCACCACCCTGTGCAGGGTAAAGTCACCCCCTACCATTCCTAGCAAAAAAAATAGCCAACCGCACTATATATTCTGATATCTCCTTAAGTTTGCATTAGACGTGAATATATGATAGCTTTGCAGATTTGTTGAAATAATGGTTCCAGTGTTCTCAACAAAATCGTGGCATTGTGTTTGGAATATGATCCAGGTATGGACTTGCAAACTTAGACATATAGAGTGATAATATGATATGATGAAGTGCATCACACTTACCATTTGCTCCTAATGTGACATGACAGAATGATTTGGTGCACGGATGGGGTCTTGATCTCAATCTGTGGAGATGTGTGGAGGTTCAGAGGATTTTTCACTTGCTCATCACTTCTTCTTAACTCCGTAATTTCAAAAGGAACATGAATTTTGTAACAAAATTAAGATGAGTGTTTGCATGTTTCTATCAAGTTTAAAGCAGGGGATCTGACATATTAATGTTACACAGAGGCCCAACGAAGACATTGGTGTGATTGATGCACAATGGGTAGAGCATTTAGCCCTACCGTCACTAGGAGACCAGGTAAATATTAGTAGTATTTTTTGTGCAAGCTTGCATTCTCCTTAAACAAGTAAGAAGGCAGTAGCTGCTTATCTAGTCGGGGAATGTGTTTGTTGTTATTTACATGAATTTAGATTGTTATAGCTACTTCTTTTACATACAGGGGGAGTCCATCAATGGAAGTGCACCATGGGAAGGAGTAAGATGATTTGTTTCTACTAGAGTTTAGAATTAATATGAAGTTTCAGCATTCTACATAACCAACTGTCAATAAACAATAACACTAATTTTCTTTTCTTCTTTCCTTTACTTCCACTGTTTTGGAAACGATATCCAAAATTGTGTTAGGTTCGGGCAAGGTGTTATTCTGAATGGGGAGAATTTGAAAGCAGATTGAAGGAACAGAAGAAATAGCTGAATATAGTAGTAAATCAACCCTTGTTTTCTTTTCTATAGGCTATAGACCAGGTTGCAGAATATGCAATAACAACTTGGTAAAAAAAACACTTCCAGTTCCAGTACTCAGTGTAGAACATCCTCTTCACAAACTGCTGGATTGATTCTCTGAAAATACTTTTGACTTGATCAGCCGATATTTAAACATTTGTCCACTGTTCAACTCCACTTGGGGAACACAAATCACAAACAAATACTACTATTTGGTTTACTACGTCTTAGCATGCAACATTTATATTCACACTTCATTAAGGTCTTTTTTTCTATTACTACACTTCATAAAACGAACAACATTAGTTTCAGCTTACACAGGAGGTAAAACTCAACCTTTTCTTTTCTTTTTTTGGCTGTTGGATAAACGTACAGTTCATCAAGGTTTTTTCGAACAAAACCTGGTTTCTGAAAAGAAACAATAATCAAAGAAATAACAATAATAGTTTTTTACAGAGCAAATGATGAAATCATACTAAATTTAAGTAACCAAACTAACAACCCCACCCTCCGAACCATACCATTTCAATGGACTACCAAAAGAAACAAACAAAGTAAGAAAGAAAATCTTCAATGAATAATCACAAAGGCTCCGAAATCACCCCTGACGGTTAATAGAGGGAAATTATATATAGCTCAATTTTATTTTATTTACTTCTGCTTTAGACCCGTAAATCTATATTATATCAGTACGAATGTATATTTCCTTCATTTCAATGGCTGCACCTTCATTTTCTGCCAAATACAACACCATCATTCCGAATGTGATGGAAACTATATTCTCAAGGGTACAAAATTTATAATCATTAGTCCTTGATAAGATTGAATCGATTCAATACATTTCTTATGTAACACCTATTTTCCTCTATTTACGGAGGTTATATTACCAGTTATTACTACATATATTTTGTGATATTGCAGATTTTAAGGAAGAGGTATTTGATCTGCTATCCACTAGCTTTTCTAATGTTGATGGGATGTCTTAATAGCAAAACCTGCAGGAGCTCCTATTCAAATCAGATAAAGTACTGCAAAGTGTGACCAAGGCAGAGGTTAGGGCAAAAGAAGAAATGCTTGATTTCTGTTGCCAGCTTCTTTATCTCCTGCTACCTACCGGGAGCACAAATATGAACAGCGAATCAAGATGCAACAACTGAAAACAAACTTAATGTGAAAACTGAATCTACAGACTAATGTGAGAGTATCGGGGACAAATTTAGTCTGGCTTAACACATAAGCTGACTCCACAATATTTTTAACTTACAAAAAAAAGAGAGACAAAAATAGAAACCATTAGACTTTTTTTTTTATGGGCAAAGGTCCAAAAATGCCTTTGATGTTTATCCCGATATCCCATTTTCACCCTAAACTAATTTTTTTTTCTAAAAGTACCCTTAACGTTATAAAATCAGGTCACTCGTGCAACTTCCGTTAACGAATTTGCTACATTGACAAACGGAACTGACACCTTATTTAATTTTGCTGACTAAGCTGAAAAGAGAAACTTAACTCTTAGTTAAAACAAAATAAACAATTATACTAATACTACTATAAATTAATTATTTAATTTTAGAATAATTAATATTAAAAATTAAAATACAAAAATTATAATTTACCAAATTGTATATAAAAACTATAACTAATTAAAAATTAATTAATACTTTAAAGATTAAACCAAAAAACGTTCATATATCACATTACCCAAACATATTACTGTAACCCAAATTCAACCAAAATTAAACTCATCTCCTTTAAGCTCTGAAAAAAATATTTCTGGAAGCCGGCGGGAGGATTGATTGTACCCCAACGCTGCTACTCATACTCTCTGTATAATCGCTTTCTCTCTCTAGGGTTTCAGATCTATCACAAAGCCACTACAGTATGTATGTCCCTTTCTCTCTCTGACTGACTTAGATTTCTATCTATGGAGGCTCTGCAATTGAATCCGCGGCGACGAGAAGATATGGAAGCTTTGGGGCGCGAAGAGTGGAGAGTGATCGATGGTGATTTTGGGGTTTATGGAAATTGAAACCAACACGCCATAACCGTCCGCTACATTACAAATCAAACCCATATCCTGTTCAGTTCGCTTTTAAACCCTCCTCTCAATTTCCACCATAAAAGATAAAACCCCACCCACCTAAGTATCTAATATTATCTCTCACAGAGATTTTCTGGACAAAAAATCACACCAAATTCTAAATAGCAGTGAGATGATATATGGAAACCCAAATCAGAAGATCTTTCTCTAAAAAGCCTTTTCACCGATACACCAAGGAAGCAATTAACATTATGCACTTACTTTTGCCAACTGCTTTGCTTTGATGGCAGCCTGTTAATTTTTCTGCTTTGCTTTAGATTAGGAAGGAGCAAGAGAAGGGCGGTGGCAGCGAAGAGTGGAGAGTCGACGGTGGCGGAGTGGTAGTTGGTGGTGTTATGATTTTGTAGATTACGAATTCATACTGCATTAATTAATTTAGGGATATTTGTATTAATTAATTTAAGAGGATGATTTTTTGTTATTTGTGTTAATGAATTAAATATAAATATTTATTTTGTTTATTAATTATTTATTTTATTTTAAAGAAAAATAAAATAAATAATTAATAAAATTTGATTTTTTTTAATTATTTGTGTTAATGAATTTTTGTACATGTTAACAAATATTGTCACGTGTCAGCCACATCATAAATGGTTTAACACTCATTTGTTAATGTGGCATATATGAGTGATCTGATTTTTGTAACGTTAAGAGTATTTTTAAAAAAAAAAATTAGTTTAAAGTGTAAGTGGGACATCGGATAAACATTTGGACATTTTTGGACTTTGCCCTTTCTTTTTATTTAAAAAATGAAAATGAGATGTCTGATGTGCAGGTTCAATCGCGGTAGGGGATGGACTCCACAAACTTCTCGTCCTCGGTACTCCCAAACCCAAACTACTCTCTCCCAATCTCTTTCTACATATATTACTGATTTTGTGGAATATAAACAGGGATCGAGCTTAACTATAGGAGATAAGCTTTATGCGGTGTTTATACCGTTGGTAGCGTTAGTTGAAGCTTTGATCTGCAACTTAGCTGCTTGCTTCGATCATCACCCTCGTCCTTCAGAAAATCTCAATTATTCATTGGACGACATCGTCCTTCTCGCTAACGAGTCTCCATGTTCGTTATCTCTATCTCGATTTACACAAATTTCGTTGTTTGTTAGGTTTTATTATTGCTTTGAGGTTGAAATTAACTTGAATGGAGAAAATTTTCAGTTACGTTAATGAAATCGAGGCACGGCGCGAACTGTTCAAAAAATTGAGTAGTTTAATTATAGATGACGGTCTCATCCACAAGGTCCGTATCCATTCCTTTTTATCTGTTCTTTTTGAAGCTAGGTAGATGATATGTTACTTATTTTTATATTTTTTGTAATTGATATCTAACACAAATCATGCATATTAGAGGTGTTACTTATTGAAATGCTCTAGTTGGATTGTATTTTATCAAATTTGTTACTGGTTGTATGGACTGCTGAGAAAATTTAACATTTGTTTCCTTAAAACATTATGTGTTTCTTTCTAATGTTTATGTCAATTATGTATAGGCTAAATGTCTACATTATTTTCTGAAACACATCAATAAGTGATGACAACCTTTGTTATCGTAGTGTATCTATGTGGAGATTCAGAGAATAACTGTTTCGGAATGAGAGTTGATATGAATCATTGCGTGATAACTAAACTGCTGTATTGAAATCTTTGTCAATCGTATATTATGGATTTAGTATAACGTTTTGATGTGCATTTGCTAATTTCTTTGTTGCAAATCACAGTAATGCCATAGTTATTATATCTATTCCCAAGCATGTGTTATTTAGTATCCCATCTGTCCTAAAAATGAGTACCATTTCTTTGTTTAATACAAAGAAAATAAGGCTTGTTGTTTCGGAGGGTGCACTTAATGTTCAACAGTTTTGAGACTGTGTCATAATTTAATGCGACGTGTCTAATGAGAAAAAGTGACATAGATAATGAAACAAGAGAGAGAATGATTGGAACAGAGTCGCTGCAACTCTGCAAGAATTACAAATTTAGTGAATACCTCATCCCTAACAATCGCCTGTTGACAAAAAAACAGATTGGGAGAGAACATTGTGGCAACAGTAAGCAAATAGACTAAAGTTGATTCTTATTTTCTTTTATATGGGTTGGAGTAAGTTATAATTTGAAAAACATGCTTATTAGTGTGCAAACGAAGATAAATGATTCTGTAAAGACATGCAGCGTACAGAGAGCTAATCACAAGGGAAGATTTTAGACATACAACTTTGCAAAAGATACGCTATCAAGTTGTAGCAGTATTTGGGATTCTGTTAAATGATCTCATATTGACTTTCCATGAAGTTGAATTATTGAACTGACATGAGTTGTATGTATTTATTGCATATTTGATTATCGTAAACAGAAGACGTGATTTATGACACATTTATTATTTTGTAATTGTTTCCTTTTTCACGTAATAGAAGAACACAAAGTAATATATAACTTGAGCATTTGAAACGATATTTATAAAACTAGAATTATAGGTCACTTCCACCAAACCCTTGTAGAAGTTAGGTCGATAGGATTTTACGTTGCATGAGTGGATCTCTAGAGAAAGTACATTCTAAGTTATAAACCTTGTGCCATGTAACTGTATTTTATATTTAAAAGTTAGCTTTTGCTCACAAAATCAGTTTAAGCCTATGAACCAAGCGAAGATAGGGTGAAAAGTACATCTGCCTCGAGGTAGATGTGTAATATTAAGTAGTTGACATACAGATATCCTGAAATGCTTTGTAAAGCCAAATTTTTAGCTTCATTCACACACAACATATATACTTAAATTGCATTAACTCGATTAAGTAATCAAATGACAAAGAAAGAGAGTACCCTATACATCAATAGACATTGAATAATCATTTATTTGTGCCTGTTGTTTATGTTTTGAAGGAGGACCTCCAATTGGCTTTGTTCAACTCACGTGCAGGCGAGAATATTTTCCTGAATAAGGTAAATTTTCCGTTACTTTCTATGTTCCATATCTATGTTGATCCCATGTCAAGGTATGATTGCGTACCTGTAAAAGCAAGACAGCTCATCTTCCACTTCTGTTTCATTTTGAATCACTTGTCTTCTTTGTCAACAATACATAATATAATCTGTGAGAATTGTTAACACAGGTTAGTTAAAGGTCTCTAAAATGATTAACACCAACCCACAATATAATCTATTCTCTCCTTCGCCCCTTCCGCAACTTTTGACAAAATTTCACTATCTCGGGCGACAGAATCTGGCTTAATGACCCACAAGAACTTACAACCACTAGTTACCAACCCATGCCAAACTCCATTAATTGTCCCTAGTCTTGACGGTGAAACTTTCCGAATTTAACAAAGATCACAGATTTGTACTGCTGGGAATGGAGTCATTGATGCAGCTCTTATTTTCGATGAGAATCCCGACAAAGTGGATTCCGATTCGACAGCAAGTTTGGCTTTCAGTTGTGATGTAGTGATCCGATTGTGTAGAGATTTAAACAGTACCATGTGCATCTGAGAGGGAATGGGTCCTTCTAGATCTTTAAATGTATTGAGTATTAAATATTAATCCATAAGCCCTTTGAATTTGTTGCCTCACATTTATAGAGTTGGATTCTTGGGTGAGAGAGGTCACCGGAATGGCTTTTTGAAACTCAAACCGAAAAGTAAAAAGGAAGGAATAAGCTGCGTCTTCTTAATAGTTAATCAAGTAATTAGGGAAATTTATGGGTGAGACTATGTTAAATTTTGGTAATCCTGCAATTTGGGTATTATTTTTTTTTGTTTTCTTGTTCTTTTTGTATTTTTTTGTTTGGTAATCATTTTTAGTTGATGGTGATGGTGGTGGGTTGTTATTGTGTTGTTTGGGTTATAGTATGGTGATGGATTGGTGGTGATAATGGGTTGCTAATTGGGGCAATACTGTTTGTGGTAACAACATTATTTGCGGGTGGCGATGAAGATGATGTTACGGGAAAGATGGTCATGCTAGGGGTTACGGTGGTGAAAGTGATGATGGAGATGAACAATAATATGTTATCTTTATATATTTTTTGGTTTGTAAATGGTGTTTGAAAGACCATAAAAGTTTAATCACACAATACACAGAGATTTGTTTGTTCACAACATACACCCAATGTATGTTGTTACATTCAGTCCCAAGCTTCTTTTCAGGACTTGAGATCCAATTACTATCTGTAATAAACACTCCTTCAACAAGTGGAGAAGCCTGTAAAATTTTAAAGATCAACTTTCAACTATATACGATTAACTATCTTGCCCGCTCTTTCCTCAAGCTTAGTTTCTCTTTTCCTTTGAGTTCAATTCTATTCTATAATCTGGTCTTGAAACGACAATCTCTCATTCACTTCACAAGTACACTAGAGACCCAACTCTCTGTTGACCTCTCTAAGACTCTGGTCTTGATCAAAGGATTACTCGTCTTTCTCATAAATACATAAAATAAACTAACTCTTTCGTTTTTCCATTTTTTACAAAAGATATGACAAAATTGTGCTTCTTAGGTAAGCAGATAAAATTCAGTGTAGATATATAAAAGTTTAAATAACTTTTATATTTGGTACTTCTCAAATAAGCAGATAGCAATTAGAGATTAAATATGTATATAAAAGTTCAAAAGACATATATTTATGTAATATGCTTCTTTTATAAGCAGATATATAAATTTGTGCTAGTTATAAAAGTTTATACGACTTTTATATTTGTGTGAATATGCTTTGTGTAAGCAGAAATAGAAAGTTAAGCTTAGATCAAATATACTTCTGTGTAAGTAGATATATAATTTAGTGCCGATTTATAAAGGTTTATTTTTCTTTTATAAATAAAGAATGTGTTTCTATGTTAAACTGATATAAAATTAATTTCAGACATAAACGTTTAAATAACTTTTATAGTGAATGATATGCTTCCTTGTAAGCAGATATATTCAATGAAGTTTATGATATAAAAGTTTAAATAATTTTTATATTATGCAACAAGTATTTATGAATAAATAACTTTATGTTCAAATACTTGTGATGACAAATATAAGTATAATAAATGAATCAATTAAATAATACTTGATATAACAAATAAATTTGTTTAACTTGAAGATATATATAATAATATATTTGATTTATGATGTGAATACTTTAAATAAGACAACTTAGGACTTTGAGTCATCGTTCTGTTGATTACTCAATTGAGAGTAATATCTCTGCTATAGTCTCGGTGTCTAAGTACTGATCAAATTTATAATTTTCACTTCTAATATTTATATAAATACTTTCGATAGACCACTTAGGACTTTGAGTCCTCGTTCAGTTGATTCCCTCACTTAAGATGTTATAGTCTCGGTGTCTAAATATTGATATACTTTACGATATTTATATAAATAAAATATATCCATAAAAGATCACTTAAGACTTTGAGTTCTCGTTCGGCTGATTCCGTCACTTGAGAGGAATATCTCCGCTATAGTTTCGATATTTAAGTACTAACCTTTTATATGATATAAATAGATGAAATATAGATAAATTAAATGTGTATAACAATTTATATTTGTATATCTATAAATATACACAAGTATGAGATAATTCAAATAAATCAATTCAATAACTTATCTCAAATACTTTGACCAATTTTATCTTCTTCGAAAGATAGAAAGTTTGAGTGGAAGAGAAAAAACTTCTTTAGAGAGAGAATGTATGAAAGGAGTATAAGCTTTTCTTTTCTTTAGGAATTGACAAGTTGAAATGAAATGAAATGCCTTCTATTTATATATTTTTCAATCTTAGGGCAAAAAGGTCATTTGGTATTTGTTTTGGAAAATCATGGGCTAGAATTGATTGAGTTTGAAATCAGGGGCAAGGATGAGATAAAAAGATGATCACGCGGATTGCCCATCAAAGAAACACTAACAATTTTTGAATTTCAAACCTTTAGCCCATCAGAAAAAGTAGCTTCCAAAAATCTGATTTTAACACTTGTTTAATTTAAATTGTCAAAACTTCAACACACTCAATTTAGGATGAGACAAAAAGGAATTAAATTCTAAGCCTCAAGCACATGCACACACATTTAATTTCCAAGCACATGCTCAGATTCGGACAAGTGAGAGGTTTTTAGCCTCTTGCTTTTTACAGCTTTCCCATGAAATTCGGATAAAATGGAAGGCTAAGGCCTTTTGATTTTTACAACATTCTTTTTGCTCTTTTGTTAAAAAATAGCTATAATATATAATATAATATATTTTAAAGTTTTAGAGTATAAAAATCATTTTGGAAGAACAGGAGTTTCCTTGCCTTAAAAAGTGTTACTTTATAAACTAATCTCTTTAACACTTGATATTAAATTATCAAGATCAAGAAAATATTAATTCAATAAGATTTGAAAATATTTTTAGTAAAAATAAATAAGATAATTAAAATCAATTATAATATAAATCTTATGGAGAAGATTCTAATATTTACTTAACCTATTTACTAATTATCATCATCAAAATAAACCTAAAAATTGGAGACCCGTCAGTATGGATATTTGAGTTTACAAGGGAGAAAGAGTTAGCTTGTTGAGTTAACTCATTGAGTTGTCCATATAAGATTTTTTAATGAATGAAATTAAATAAAAATGCCGAATAAACAAATTTCTTTAGTCAACTAACAAATGTAAATTTATTCAAAAAAAACAAATCTCTCTCCTACGTTTATGATTAAAAGTGGAAAAAATAGTTGTTAAAAATAGAAAATATCACAAAGTTGGTTAGTTTTGGGCGTCATTTACCCTTATCTTTAAAATTCAAAAACTTCATTTTTCTCTCTCCCTACTCCTTTATCAATCTCTATTTTCTCTAATAATTTCTCATTTATTCTCTCAATCTTTATTTGAATACTTTTTTTAATTACACACACGAAGTGTGTGCCATGAATACACTATTATAAATAGAGGTCCATTGGACCTCTATTTATATACTTCTTGTAGACACTCAAAATTTGTACTTTATTCCCAAAATTAATATTAAAAAAATGAATTTAGTTGGCTAAATTGCAAAACATAACGATTTAGGGACTAAATTGTGAGTTTTGAAGAACTTGTACAATTTCTTTAAATTTTGGAAAGATTTAGGAAAACGGTAACCGTAGTTCACGAAAGTCAGGAGGTGCAGGTGTCTAACACTTTCCCTTCGCTTTAACAAACCCCCAAATTCTCTTTTGCTCCATGGATATTGTAAATATGGCATGCGATTGACTATAATGAAATATAAACAAAGTTTGATGCTATATAGTTGACATGAATAAGAGCGGAAAGACGGAAAGTAAGAGAGCGGAGAAATAGCAAATCCAGACTAGATTAATGTTACCTAAATCGTGGTTCGATGCAGTACGTGGAAAAAAATTGAGAACAAAAAACGTACCACGAAATCTTTCGTGGTACGGAGAACAATAGGGGTAGGTTTCTTTGGATTACTTAGTTGGTACAAAATATCTTTATTCGAAGCGTGGTACGCTACAAATATCTTTCTAAAAAGATATAAGTTAAAATTAGTTGAGCTTTTCCTAAACATCACGTCATAACAAAAACATTTTCAATGAGATTACCTGATGTCATCGTTTACTTGACTCCCACAAGGTGCTCATTAGACTACATTAATTAGTACTCCCTCGAATCTTTTTCTATATATTAGGATTTCTAATATAGTGTTGTAGATTTATTCATGTGATTATACTTTGTAAATATCATTGATATTTCAGAGGTTGATTGTTACATTACATTTGATCTTAACTATTGGTTGTATGGCCCAAAGGCTATATAAAAGGATGCTCCTCATTTGTAAATTTCAAAATAAAGTTGTAATCATTTTCATGCAATAGTTAAGTAAATAGGGGAATTTTTTCAGATAGCCACATTTGTTGTGCCGAAACGAAAGTGTACCATGTTTTGGAACGTTCATACCAAAACACAAAATGAATTCATTTCTTCTTTTGTCCTAACCTTTGCCTCCATCACACCAGCAAGTGTCCCCCATTTGTGTTCTTCTCCGTTATAGTTTGTCCCCATTGTGTATGTTTTCTGAATCATGTCTGTTGGGAGAGTGCATATTTTGATTTGATGTTTAGTTATAAATGCTCATGATTATTTGTAAAGTCCTTTAAGGAATATTTGTATAAGAACTTAATGATAGATCAAATTTGTTAGGTTGATCTAAGTTCTTAATGTATATCATTCTGTAAATGAATGTATAGAATAGAAGATCAAACTTGTTAGGTTGATCTTGAGATGTAATAGATAGGCTTCGAAGAGATCGTAGTGTATCAAGCTGATCAAGATTCTGGCGTAACGTAGAAGCGAGGAGGATCGTAGTATGCCTGCCTTAAGGGCCTCTTCGGAAATCGTAGAGTGGTCCCAACGTTTGCCGAGCTAATTCAGAGATCGTAGTGTGCTCTCGGAGACGTAGAGCTTGCAAAGCAAGCAAGTAAAGATCGTAGTGTGCAAGTCTTTAAGAGAAATCGTAGTGCTCTTGTTTGATGGAATCAGACCAAGCACCAAGGTAACAAGACACCACGATCTGGATCATAGAGTACATCTGCCGTGTGTCAGAAGCATCGAGCCCTACCTTTTTGTTTGAAGATATATCTCCAACATTGGAATGAGTTTCAAACGTTGAAGTCCTCACCAGTTCCAACGGTACAAAAGATATCCTTAGTATGCAACAAATAAGCGTATTGAAGAATCTAAAAAAAGTACCATTGGTAAATGAAAAACACCTTTTCAGGTGTTAGGTGAGAAAGCAGTCTGCTGTGTCAGTGGGCCAGAATGCAATTCAGACGATGTGCAGAAAAGTCTCCATGAAAGTACAGAAATGACAAACGCATTTAATGCTTCAACGGATGGATCAAACGGATAGATTTCAAGATCACATATATGCAAAACTTATGCAGATGAGAGAAAAAAACAAGCATTGAACAAAACGCACAAGAACACTCAACGCTCAACTCTACGATCTGAGAAAAAGAAAAGCTTGCTCAGCTACTCAGTTCTTTCGAACAAGTGCTTAACATCAACTGAGTAGCAACCATTAAGAACTCAACAACTACCAATCAATTGAAGTAAGAGTTCCAAGTCAGAAGGACTTGAAGTGTTCTAAGTGAACTGGAAAGAATCAAGTCTGCTGGACTTGCAGAGTTCGAGAGTGAACTAAGAAGTTCCTAGACTGCTGATCTAGAAGGAATCTGTGTGATTCAGAAAGTGTAAAAAAACATCCTTAGTGGATTTCCTACTCGAGGAGTAGAAGAGTGGACTAGGAGCTTTAAGTGCTCTGAACCACTTAAAACGACTGTGTCTATTACATTCTTGCTATAACTTCCATAACTGCTATAACTGCCTCACTCTCATAAACTCACTATCTTAAGAGAGATTAAAACAAATATTAATTCCGCTAAGTTTTAATCATTATCAACTAACAAGGTAAAACGAAAGATTTTTTAATATCTATTCAACCCCCCTTCTAGATAACTATTGTGCCTCCGGGAACTAACAATGTCTTTGACAAAAAATGAATGAAACTATATAAGTTTATAAAGTAAATTAAATGGTGTACATTATATACACAACAGGACCTTAAAATGAATACCTGAAGAAAGCACAATAGAAAAATAAAAGCTAGGTGGTACCTGGCCATATGTGAGTTGGTCCATGACATTTGAGTGTTTTAATGTTCTTTTTATCTAGGTATTTGATCTTTTTGATGAAAAGCAAAATGGGGGGTTATTGAATTTGATGAGTTTGTGCATGTCCTTGGTGTTTTCCATCCTTGTGCTTTAATGGAGCAAAAGATTGACTGTAAGTATTCAAGAAATCTTTCTTTGTTTTCTTTTTTCTTTGTAGATGGATGGATTTGTTCAGTCCTAGATAACTAACTGCTGTAAACATCATTTTGCTTTTTTCATTTGTACATAACAATGACGAACATGGATGATTGATGTAGTGTCTTTTTTTCTTTTCCTTTTTTTTGCTTTGTATTCTAACTACCAAGATGTGCGTGTGTATATTAATTTTGTTCAAGTCTTTTGCCGAGACAGTAGTTTGATTCTATCACTTGATTTGTTATGTTCAATATGTAAATCTATCATTTAGATATTGAGAGCTAAATATTTTCAGGTGAGGGAAATGGTAGTTGCCATTTTAATGGAAACCAATACATCTCTGTCAGATGAGGTTATTGAAAAAATCATTGATAAGGAAAGAGATTTTCCCTGTTACTTAGGTATGATGCTTATTAGATCAACTTCTAGAGCTTTTTGTAGGACTGACGGTGTCTTTTATTTGTTCAGACATTTAAAGATGCTGATGCTGATGGGGATGGCAAAATCGACAAAGAAGAATGGAAGGCTTTTGTTATTTGGCAACCCTCACTGTTAAAGAATATGACTCTTCCCCATCTAAAGTACCCCTGCGTTTGCTTTCATCCTCCAATATCATTGTCATGGATTCATAGCCATAATAATACCGCATATAAAGTCCTTTTTTGTTATTATAGATTTAAATTAAAATATTATGAAACCAGAAGGTCATGATGAAGATAGATGAGTGTTTTTCCTAGGACATACCATCGTCATTGAAGTTGATTAGGAGCTAGTTGTTCAAGTTATCAAGTGCTATGGAAGTTTTTCTTTAGGATATACTTTACATCAACGTGGATATTTTCTTTAGGATATACTTTACATCACCAACGTGTATTAGGCTTATTTGAAAACCTCGACGTAACGTTGAAATTTCCAGTTTTTAATAATTTTGGCAGTGAAAAACTTGGTCCAAGAATTTGGTCCTGACCTCCACAGAAAAACTTGGAGACCTTGAACTTATGTGTAAGCAGGTTCAGAGCATGCTTTTGACTGACTGTCCAGTTGTATTGACCCAAATGTTGTTTTATTCCATAATTAGTACACAGTTGGTCAATGCCATAAGTTTCTTTATTTCTTTCCAACAGTTATTTATAAGAATTGTTAAATCTACAACAAAAATTGTTATTTTCACAACAAAAGTGTCGCTATAAATCCTATCGACATTTACAGCGACATTTTTGTTGTGAAAATAATAACAAAATGTGTTGTAGATTTAACAATTACCTATTTATATTGTCATTATTTGCTAGGGACATAACCACAATATTCCCAAGTTTTATTTTCATTGCAGAAGTCGACTTTAGTCCTGTTGTTGCTTTCAGCAAGGTTAAAGTGTTGAAAACATTTGAAAGGACTTTCCAAGCTTTTGCTTTCTCATATTTGTTTCATCCTACTCAATAGAGATGAAGGTGAACCTTCCCACGAAGATGCAGATGAGCACCCCTACCCACCCAGTTCCTTATTTATTTATAACCATTCCTTTCAACAAACAGAAAATGCAAATTCAGCCCCATATGTTCTTTTTTCAAATTTCATTTCTGGCTATTATATGTGGTATTATTTCTCATCCATTAAGAAATTGAGCGCGGCCCAGACTCTTGTGCCTTGCAAATTATTATCATAATATATCAACGAATGCCTCAGAAGTCGAATAACTAGTTAACATCTGGAAATATGTACAAATGCAAAAGGGACAGATTGTTGAAGGAATATTAACACTTTGGACATCTTCAAATTGACAGATCAAATAACTAGTGTTGGGGATTTGGCCCTTGACTCGCACTAAAAAAATTATGAAATACAACAATTGTTATAAGAATAAACCCAACATCAAATATAAAGCAGCTGCCTTGGCATCATTAAAAATATATATATATAGTTGCACAAACTAAATTCCCGTCTGTTGAATGACAGACTACAGAGTTTCTCAGAGTAGCTCAAATTACAAACCTGAAGTCATGATTACTCCAAATCTGACCTCGTCCCTGTATAAAATTCCAAAGGATACACATTATGGAGGTTTATAAGAATGAAAGCCTCACAAATCAGTTTTACATATTCTACAACTTAGCGCGAGAACTAGTCTCGAAAATACATAACTCGCTTGAAGTTCGATCATAAGCAGCCGGTTTGTCAGCCACTTTATTTCCATCTTTGAAGACATGATCAATACTGCAATAAAGTGGAAGAATAGATATGCAATGTCCGATACAGAAAGCTAAATACAAATGTTCTGTACTGTGTCTTGTACTTGCACCACTACCTGCATTTAATTTGAAGGCAACAGCAAACATCAGCTGCACATCCCCATCTCTAGAAGAAGAAAAAAACCCTTGAGCCTCCAGCTTCTTTTTTTTTTTAATTTTACTTTCGTTTGATCAAATACACCCTCAAAATTTGAGCAAGGCCGTTCAAGTATAGACTATTACGATATTTAAATATTGTAAAAATTTGTGCAAGACTATGTAAGAAAATCACCTGTGTTGTTCTTAGTGCCAACAGTTGTATAATTATACTAATCCAAATTTTGGAATTTTTTCATTTAATGTTTTTATAAGCTTGTGTACTTAATTATTCCTCCTCAGTGGTACCAACATGACACAACATCTCTTTATGGATAAATCTGTCTATTTGGGGTTAAACCAAAATTTAATCAATCAAATATAATATGAGATTAATATTTAATGATTGTTATGTTTATATATTTCCCCTCTTACCAACCCCCCCCCCCCCCACCCCACCCCACCCCAAAAAAAAACCCCCAACAACACAACAAACACATTGAAAAAAAGAAAACTAAGAAAAAAAGGGGAACTAGACAAATCTTTTCATATTGAAAATTTTATCCTATATTCAACATGATTTAAGAGATTACACTCTTCCTTTTTTTCTTTTTCAATTAGATAAGAATATGACATTAATTAATTAAAAATAAGAGCACAAAGGCAGACAGCTACTCCTTAAAATATCCTGTGATCACATCATAAAGAAAAGAGAGGAGGAGGAGGGGTGTTTCTGATTTAGCTTCATCCTCACTCACATTATAGTTTTATGTGTGGTATCCATCGTTAAAGAGTAGAAACCTGATTAAATGTAAAGAAGATTATGTAAATATGGTTAAGATTCCATTAAGAACTAAAACCATATTACGTAATATAGATCAACGCATATTTCAAATTTTAAGCTTACTATTATTATGACCCAATGAAATAAATTACTAAATATATTAAAATTTAAACATTAGACTCGTATAAATAAGAAGTAAAATATTAGAAATATGTTGGTAGAAAGAACGGTTGTAACAGTAGCAGTAATGGTATCCAAACATATTGTTTAATGGTAGGAAAGCTGTAATAAATTCTTAAAAGTTTTTTACGAAAATTTGTTTTCCAAACAAGAAGGAAAGAAAAAAACTGAAACATTTTCCTTACATATTGGTGGACCAATTTCGCAACTTGCTGAACCAAATTGGAAGTAGCTGCACAGAAGCTTGCTGAACCATTTTCCTTACATCCTTGCGCTCCTTTAGTAATGGAACTAAGATATGATTTGGCTGTAATATTCCTAATCCTTATAATGTAACCTTATATATGATTAAATGTGTATGCTTTCATTACAAGTATGAGTATAAAATTTTTTTGTAAAACTTAACTAGAAAATCACTATTCACAAAAACACTAAATCACTATTCATAAAACGTAAAGTCAACTTTGGGAAAGTCAACAATTTCGACTAACCGGATTAGTTAGGAAAGCTAACTAATGAGCAGACTAGATGCTAACTAGATGGTAAACCAATTTAGAGTAACCAAACTAAGTGGGATCCGGTTAGGGTGTAGATAAAGTAGAGGTATTTTGGCCATACTTTACAAGCTTGTAAGTATTGATACTTGTTTTGAAGAGTTAGTCACAAAATTGAGTTTTGCTAGCTCTTAGTGTGTTGTCAAGCAATGATAGGAGAGATGTGGCTTATTAGTTATTTGATGTGGCTTATTAGTTATTTGCTTTAGTGTTGTCAAGCATAAAAAGGTGAAATGTGACTTTTGGGTTGCAAGTGTCAAGCTTTGTAGGCCATTGGCCTTGTTTGTTACTTGTGAGTTGCTTTAACTTTTGGCCTTGTTCATTTGTTAGAGGTTGAGCTAGATGGCCTTGTTGGCCACTTTGATTGGTTGTGGTGTGATGATCATTAAGTCTTAGTTGCCTATAAATAAGACCCTCATGCCATACTAATAACCTGCATTAAATTCCAAAGCAATTCTAAGAGAGTATAGTAAGATCACATATATTTGAGAGGTAGAAATCAAGTCTTGATTATTTAAGATAATCGTAAAGCTTGCAACATTAAAAGGTAATTTACGACTTGTCATATTCTTGTTAGTTAATCATTATTATATTCGAAATCATGTAATATTGTATGCTAAACATAAATTGTATGTTAATAAGTAGCAAGTCATATGTTCATGATAAGCTAGCTTAAGTAAATGTCCTAATCGACCTAATAAAGGAAGTAAAACATGATTATGCATGTTAGTACGTTTATGTTGTAAAACTTGATAAAACTATCTATCTAAATTGCTTCATTAGAACAAACTAATTAAATAAGATAAAACATGATATGTACGTTAACATTAAAATGTAATAAAGTATTGAAATAAAATTCATACTCGAGATTTATTAAGTAATAAGAGTAAAGTTGACTAATTGTATGTTGACCTAATATATTGCATAAGTCATACGAAAGACAAGAAATTAACGTAAATTTAGAAGACACTATCAGGCAAGTTTTTTAACTCATTCGATTTATGTACTTCTGCAAAGTGCAGCGATGTGTTTTAAATTGTTGAATTTCATTTAATCCTTTCTTTGAATTATGAAGTTCATTATATATTGTGAAATAATTTATTGAGAAGAGTTATTTGTCATTTGATTCAGCTTAACTCGAGTATTGAGCTATTCCTTTCGAAATAATTATTGGTGAGATATTGAATTGTTATAATTCTTTATTTGAGTTGAATTTATTGTGCCAAACCAAATTGTTTTGGGACAAAATCAGTAGGTTAGTAATTGAAATGAATAACCCTTATTCATGGGAGAATTTATGATGTGTCGGGTAATCGACTCCTATATTGTTGAAAACGAAAGTTGTGAGTATAGAAGGTGTTATGCATAACATAAGATATTATTAGGTTGATCCCCTTATAATATCTACAGAGAGTTTTAAGTTTTTATGACTGACGAATGGAGAGTTCTAAGTCTTGTGACTGACAAACAGTTCTTGGTTTAACAACCCACAGTTTACTATTATGAACAATTGTTGATATCTTTTGTTAAGCTATTCATCCCTTTGAATCAAAGAAGTGTGAGTTCTCTTATGTGTTATGTGTTAGACTTGTTGAGCTATCTTATGCTCATTCTTGCAAATATGTTTCATTTGCAGTTAAGGAAGTATTACCAAAAGAGTGACAGTAGAACGGAAAAGTTAAAGAAGAGTAGATAATTGGTCTTTTTTATGTGTAATAAAACTTAAAGTTGTAATAACTTTAGAGATTTGATTAAAAGAGTTGAGAATTATTATAAAAATGTATGGTGTACTTTACAATTAAGCTAATAAATGTAGAAGTCATTTAACTATGTTAGATTAACAGTATTGACAATGTTTAGAAAGTTTTGTCAAGAAAAAGGGTTGTCTAATTGAGCACCATTTTAACGGAAAGCCCCTTCTTCCCTGAGAACTGACTGGTTGCTAATATTAAAAGTGTAAGATAAATAAATGGTGATGAAGTTGAGAAGGGTTTAGTGTTGGATTGAAGTTATGGCATACTCAACAAGAAGTAGGGTTGGAAGAGTTACATATTTAATACATTAAAATAAGTTATAATTTTTATGACTTTGAGATGTAACTGAAAATTGCAAACTTTACAATTCTGGAATAAAGAGTGATGTTAAGCTTTTAATTAAATGAGTTTTTACCAAGTATAATATTAGTGAACATTAAAGAAAGATGTTGCGATCCAGGGATGGAGATAAAAAATTGATGTAATGTCTGTAATAGACTAATTAAACCAATAAAATTGTTGATAGATTTAATAGATGAAGTTGTATCGTCAACACCAAATCAGGGGTTGAAGGAGACCAAGATTTGGGGGCGAATCGGGATGTAAACGTATATATGCGGATTCGGATACAGTAGTATCTTTATTCATTTATTTGCAGATACCTTTAAACCGAATAAGGATAATATCCACTTTTTTTCGAATACGAATGCGGACGAATACGAATTTTTCAGTTACCATTTACAGCCCTAACTATAACTAGAATAAAAAATAATGAGTTTTAAAATATAATTTATTAATGAATGAACGTTAATTTATTTATTTTTAATAAATATTTAATTACAATAATCAATATTCTTTACAATTCAAATAAGTTTTTATCATTTTTGAAATCCTAAATTTCAAAATGAATGCTCTACTTATTAATGTTTAGATGTCCATTTTATGTGTGGAGTAATACTGTAGTGTATATGAATATTTATAATTTATAATTAGATTCAAAAGTTCACATTGAATATTTAATTATTTTTTTCTCAAATCCTTGATTAGAACTTTAATAATATGTTTATGGGAACTTTTATTTATAATTTATCCTCAATACATAGATTACAATTTACATAGTTATAAAAAGTTTTTTTATTTCATTATATTTATGGAGTGCGAGTTATAATGTATATATGACAACTAACAACTAGTTAATTCAACTTTATCCAAAATTTACTTTAGACTTACTTTAAATATTTGGACTTCTAATTTTTAAATAATTGGGCAAATGAAAGTAATAAATACTCCCTTCACCCGAAAATTCATAAACGTGAATTAATTATTCAACCCATTCTAGATTAATTCTAAATTAATTCGGACTTAACAATTTTAACAATAAAATTATATTGTTCATTGTTCTCGCCTCCCAACATTACAAGTAAGTTTTGAAAGTAAAAAACTTATAACAAGCTAATAATTATAGTTTTGTTCTTCTGGTATATAATTTTCTTGGTAAATGATACATTTTAGATATTTTAACTTTATAATAGTAAAAATATATTAACTATACTTAAATCAATTTATTTTAATTTCTTAATATTAGAATAAAGGTGTTATTTCCTACTTTTTAGAAGTGAAATGATATATTTTTAAAATAATTTTCGTATGATAGTGAAAAATAATTATTATATAAGGAATGCCACTTTAAAAAAATTATTTTGTTTATTATATAATAATTAATATATATAAGTTATTTGAATATGAATTCTGGATACGGATCCGAATCCAGATATTCGATATCTGTCGGATATATTTACGGTCGGATGTTAAACGAATACGAATACGCCTATATCCGTATTTGTATTCGTTTATTTGTGGATATCTTTAAACCGAATACGGATATATCCGTTTTTTTTCGAATACGAATAATATCCGCTTTTTTCGAATACGGATGCAAACGAATACGAATTTTTTTATTACCATTTACAGCCCTAGGCATGACATTAGGAACTGGAAAAAAAAAGGTCCAAACCAGTTAACTGTTGGTTTGGCAATTGGGCCTGTTTTTCTTTAAAAAATATAAAATATGATTCTAAACTTTAACCGACCCAAATAATTTTAAGTAGTTAACCAACCCATTGGTTCTAATTAATTTGATTTGACCCGTCAGTTTTTAAACCAAATTGCCAGGTCCAAGTGCAATAGCCTCTTTGGAAATGCATTCCTCCTGTCCTCTAAATACTCTAAATAGAAACAGTGCGCAACATGATCGCATGCACTTGCATATTAGCAAGAAATATCCTACCATGTATTGACTTGAGGTCATCTACCAACGTAGCATAACCATCGTGTACATCTTTCTTTTCATAGCTTGATCATCTAAATTATCTCAAAAAGATGAAGAGCAAGATTTCATTACCCTATGCTTCTCTTGGATACTATGGTTCCCTATAATTTTCAAATGCAACAGAATGCAACCTTCGTCCAAAGGTAGTAGAAGTTTTATCCACTTTATCGATTTTTCTTTTTTTTTAATCTTTTGGATGAAGAGATTTTCTATCAACTATGAGTTAATATTTTCTCCATATTTACTCTTGTCATGGACAGTTATGTTAATCTTCAGAGAATTTCAAGACTACAAAAGTAATTGCTTACTAAATTATTTTGCCCCTATATTTCTTTCTTCTGTTATTCCAATTTAGCAGGCTTATCCTAACCTTGCCAATATTAAGTTTTAATATAACACAAGATACCTGATTTCTCCCTTTACCTTTCAACATCATGTTGCCAACAGCTACCATCTATCAATCTGCATAATATTGAAAAAGAACTATTAGATGAAAGAAATAAACAAATTCAAAGAACAAGGGTATAATTCCAAAGCATTTACACTAGAAGCACACAACTTTATAAATAATTAACATGTGTGTGTGTGTGTGTCAGTGTGAGTATATATATATTCACTCCCTCCATTCTAGATATACATTTTAAAAACTTTATTTTTTTTCAAATTATCACCAACTTTATTTTTTGGAATGGACAAAAAAATGCTTCCCTAATTTGGAAGTGAGGGGTGTATAAAATTAAATAAAAACAACTGAGAAAAACAAGAAAAGATTAATTATGTTAGCACTTATGTGGTGAACATGAAACTAACAATGAAAACTACTTCCAGAGTATGTCAATGTCAAAGGCAATTATAATAATAGACACTCTGCTAGGAACTTCTGCATTATTCACATCTCTATGCACACTGATTCTATTTTGCTTATGTGATATGGGGAAAGTGCCTGCACCTGCTACTACTTACGCCCCTCCGCATTTTAATTCTAACTGCTTATTTGCTTAGAACTCCCCTTTACCCAATTCTTCCTCCTGCAGAGCTATAGCAAGACCTATTTCCTACCATATAGCTATTGACTTCAGCTGCCAATTTTCTATAAGTCCATGAAGCCAGCATCTACAATAAATGCAAGGATTTCTTCTGTTTAAACTAAAATAACCAAACATGAAGAAGCTGCAAGTCTGTAACATAAAAATCATTCATCCATTTCATATATCTTACTATAAATCATGATGGATTAGACTCCTTCCTCCTTCTCAACTACAAAAAAGATACAACATTGTACGGGATTATTTGGACTACAATGGTAACATGTATCACGCTGGTTTCTTCTCCAACATTTCTCGTAGTTCATTGACAAACTTCTAGGAATTCTATAAGTAGCCTCCCCAGATCATTTTACGATCGCAAAATTACCTTTCAAGGTGTTACATATCCTTGATCTCTAAATTCATAAAGCAATAGTACTCCTATTACACTAGACAACCCAACTAGTTTTAACTATATCTCAACCGTTTAAAAATTGCATCTCAACAAATTTTTTAAATAACTTTTAAGAAAGCTATTCATAGATTATCACTTTCCATAAACATATTTCGTACCAAGTGATTTGAAAAATTATATCCCTCCCATACTCTACGCCATGAAAAGTGACATTTTCGGTTCTCATTTTCTATCTACGTACCATATCAAACCACAATCTATGTAACATTGGCTTAAGCAAATCCAATAAGTTTCCAAAGCAAAAACTTGTAGTTTTTTCTTGCAAACTGCACAATCATCTATACTCGTTGTAACCTTGATAACTCCAAAGTGAGGCAACCATATGAATTCCCACCAAACCAAAGAAGACTAGAAAGAGAACAACCAGACCCGCAACTCAGTAACAAACAAGCAGCTTTAAAAGCTATAGCAGAATAGCATTTCCGAAGCTGCACTTGTACCTTCCCTTTCCCTTAATTAGAATTTGTATCTATCCTCGGAACCACCCAACCCAACCAGAGAGACGAGCAAAAGAAGAAGAGAACTAATCCTTGAAACCAATTATCAGTGGCTAATATAAATCTGATTTGACAAAGCCTATCTACGCTGTTTCATCATAGCATGGGTAGTGGTAAGCATATCAAGGACAATATCTAACTTAAATTAGGGGGTGGGGAACTACAGAAGATAAAAATCAATTTCCTACACAAAGGAAGAAGGGGGAGGAGGGGGGAGATGAATCTAATTCTACAGTGAAAATACACCTAATATCGGAGACAAAACATTACCGCATAAAGTACAATATCTAGCTTGAAAATTACAAACATATAATGCAGGACCCAGTGAACCCATATTAGAGAGACAGAATACTTGCCTATGATGTTCAGATCAGAAGTCAGCCCCTCTTCAAATCTGCCAACCATCCTTCCATCCAATGTTCCAAGCTGACATCAATGCATAATGAAGCAACATGTCGAGCATGCAGGTGGCCAGACAACTTGACTATAGAACTATATTGCATAACTACAATTAAATGAGTAATTACAAAGAAAAGGGCGCACAATAACAAGAGACACAGTGATACTGCATAATCACTGTCTAAATGGCTGAACAGTGAATACAGATCAAAAGATACTCAATCTCAGTGCCCAACAAGCTGAGTATGGGATGGATGCCACTATATAGCTCTTCATATGCTTAGAGCATATAAACCATCAACTAAGACAACTCATCAAGAGGCTATCCAAAGAAATCTAGTACATGCTAACTTCCATATGCACCGCCGTTGTGTGTCAGGCAGAACAATGCAATTCAGTTTAGAAGGAAAAGACCAAGCTTAACATAACAACTCCCAACAAACAAACAGAGCTTGAATCATACAGCCTCAAATCCCACTTTATAATTTCCAATATGCTGGCTTTTCTCACTACTACTTACACTAATCTAAATTGGAATTCAACCAATAGGACTCTCTTACTGATATAGATTGCAACCCAAAGTAAGCACAAACTCCAACAAAACTCATACACAGTTTTTTGACATGTTCGCACTCCATAACTTTGGTGGCTGATTTCACATCAACAACAGCAACAAATTTAAGCCATTAATTTCTTCGTGCAAACTACTAAGAAAATAGTCACAACATGGTCCCAACACATTTTTAATTCAACTTCTCTTACAAAGCAGCAGCTGTGTATCCCACCCTTCAAAAGCCACCTAAACCAATAGAAACCCCTCAACTTGCTAACAGTGCACAAGGCAAGGAACTAATAAGTTTATATTTACAGGTTCAATGTGCATCAAATGCTACGGATACCTAGTTTGTCTGGGGATTGAGGCATAGAACAAAAATGCGAATATAGGAAACACACCCCACCAGGAACCATTTAAGCACCATAGAAACCTGATTACTTGTAGCTCCATATATCACTTCTTTGCAATGCAGCAAAAATAGTCAGGTGGAAATATCAAAACAGATACTTCTAGAATTGTAGCTGTACAAGAAATCACCCTAACGTTTAATCAAAATGCTCACTTGCATATCTTTTCTTCACCTATAAAACTATAAATCTGAATGAAAATGATTACTTGAGGACCAAGCAATGTCAGCCCTCCATGTTACCAAGATGCATATTTTCTTTATTGTCGATATTAAACATCTAAATCTATGGAAGAATCTTTGTAGCCTACACCATAGAAACTCCACAATCATTACATAGGCATCATTTCCACTATCGTATTTCCTCCACAAGGATCACAACTACTTTACAGCTCGCACCTCGTTACAGCTCAACTGAGAAGACTTGTCTTCAAATATAATGTCCGGAGATATTTTCTTAGAAGTCATGTAATTAAGATGGATATCTCATTAATGGAATCAATTCACTTCCATTAAAAATATTAGTATTCAAGAGGTATCAAATTTTTATGTCAACAATAAATTTAACCATTAACGAAGGTCCAGAGGTATTAACAAGAAAAGTGAAAATGGAATGACCAATAAGGGTAGCAGCCATAAATAGGTAAATCAAGAAATATTCAAATCAATATGGCATACTTTGCAGGCATGAAAGAAAAAACATTGTCTGAAGTTAAAATAAACCAATCCTAATGCACCTATATAAGTCCGTCAAGATAACCAACGGAGTTCAAATGAAAGCTTATGGGAAATACAAACATAGAAGAATCATACACTTCAGTCCATTCTATACTGGACGTCCAACAAACAAGTAAATGTAGATGCCCATGCCGCTATTTAAACATATATCCATCTAGATCTCAACGACGAGTCACATGAGGTTTCTCCCATGAACCCGAACCATATAGAGGACTCTTGTCAGAAGCACCCTGAAACAGTATGGGAGCAATAAAAAATTAAAATTCCAGAGTCAATAACCTATTGTGGTCAGTGTTCTAAGAACGACTTAAACTAGAATTCAATTAATTATTAACATTTGTACCATACGAACCCCGTATCCATCGCCATAAGGTGCATGGTAACCTCCCTCAGAGCTGCTGAAATTCATCCTATATGGACCACCTGTAGCAACAATATGAAAACATAAATGGAATTAGCAAAATTGTCAGAAACCTGAGAGATGAGTTGTACTGAATTGCACAATCGATAAGATACTAACTTTAATCAACTGAACATGTTGAAGCCATTCGGTTGCTCGGAAAATATAAATAATTAAACACTATTAACAAAGAGCAGGAAGACTCCTCAAAATATTCAGTAAAATTATCTTTTTTTTTCCTTTTTATTTGGTAAGTCAACCAATAATTGTTATAAAAGTATATAATTTGCTTCTTGTTACCTACATCTCCTAGGTAACCAAAAAGAGCATGACAATAAATTTCACTTTAATGTGTGAAACCTGCAATGCTAATGCAGTAACAACATATTATGTCATGTACTTTGTCGGGCAAACAGAAAAGGAGAAAATAATAGATCGACGACAAAAACATTTGAAGGAATAGCTCCACAACTCAATATTGCAAGGAGGCAACAGTATTCCAAAGTATAACACGTCGCTCCAATTCCAAGTTCAACTCTTGTCCCAACATTAAAATTCCTAAAAAAAATCACCGTATTTCACACACACCCCTAAACATGATCCTCTTAATGACCCATTAAAGCACTAAAGCTTACAACATTTCTCCACCAGTCCACCTTAAAACCAAATTAACAAACAATTAGCCACAAAGTTCAATTTAAATCAGACTTATTCTTAAATACAAATTACCTACCTAACTAAGGCAAGTTAAACTAGGGAATACAAGTATAAAAGTAAAAGTAATGTCGTTCAAGTGATAGGAGCTAAAAATTAAAAAGAAATATATCATGGGATGGGCTAAGATCATAACACAAATTTCTGAAACATATGACTAGGTATGGAGGCAGGAAGGGGAAGCCAACCCTAAAATATTAATATTCACCCTGTAGGATTAGTCTATGATACCCACTATTCAAAGGAAAGAGAATGTAGGGTTCATTTAGATCGACAACTCAACGTGGAAGTTAAAAGGACACTTGTTAATTGAATAAACTGTTTCATATTTCTAGTACTAACATTTGTTTTTGGTCAATTGATATATGTGCAGTTCATAATGCAGATAAAGGAGACAACACATCAGTTATGTCAGAAGGTTCAACGAATATAATGAAAAAGATCATTGTTCTAAAAATCCCCGCCTAGGTCTGCCTAGGCGCTAGGCCCCCTCTCGGCGCCCCGCCTAGGCACTAGGCCTCCCGTTAGAGCCTCACCTAAGCACTAGGCCCCTCTGGTACCTCATCTAAGCCCAAGGCGGCAAAAAAATCTATACAAGATATTAGGCGGGGTCTAGACGAAGAGGTTTTTTATTTATTTTAATAACTATCCAAACCAGATTTTGATATATTTATTTTTCTAATGATTTACCATACTTATAATACAGGTTGTACCATATCAAATCACAACAATAAGTGAACAATATCAAGTCAAAATGGATAATTTTATTATAGTTGTAATTTTCTGAAGTTGTACCAACTTCAAATAATATAAATAATGATATATTTGTAATATTTAGTTTAATTCAATATAATTCTTAAATTTATGTTTAGTTTCTTAAGTTTTACTATTGAATTAAAATCTTGAAATTTTAAATTTTATTATTTTATAGCAATCTTGTTTATGAATAAAACTAATACGTTAAAAATATGTTTGAACTTTGAACAATTGCATGTTTGTGTTTGAACTTTGACGTTAGCAATATGGATATTGATGAGTGCATATTATTCATTTATTTTAATTCATTTATGTTTAGTTTTATTGCATGTTTCATGTGTATATGAGCTTATTAAGGTGTTTAATGATTTCAGGAAGAATTGGAGTTGAAATGAGGAAAAAAAGAAAATTACAAGGTTTTTAGCATTAAGTTGGATGCATGGTCTTGGCATGGAACTTGGATTTTATTGTAGAGCTCTTCCTTAGCTTTCCGGAACATCTTGAATCGTCCCAATCGGAGTTCATATGAAAAAAGTTATGATCTTTTTACCAGACGAAAGCAGCTTGACTAGTCGACTTTTGTGGCCTTTGTTACTTGAATAAGTAAGCCCTAGGGGTGTCTCTACACCTAGCGCCCTAAGATCATCTGGTTTGGGAGTCGTTGGTGGAAAGTTCGCTAATGGGTAACTATGAAAAACCTAAGAAAAAGAGACATTGCACATGTCAAGAAAAGAAAAAAATACGAGAAAAACATGAAAATACATTTATCTGTGCTAAAGAGAAGGTTCTATAAAAAAAAATTAAAAAGCAAGGAAAATTGTGTTCTTCGTTATGAGTCGGTGTGCAAGATTTTTGTTCCATAATAACCAAGTCAAGTAAGTATGTGGACTCTACGAATGTGGTTACAGGTTGGTTTAATGAAATTCGTTGATGAAATGGTAAGGTTGTTCGTTGTGAAATAACTGATGATGCATTGATTAGATTTTTGCAAATTTAGTGTTGATAGTCATGATTTGTTCCTTGAAATCTTTTGACACTGTGGTTGAATAGAATTTTTCTGGAAATCAAACTTTTGGTTTACACGAGGACGTGTAAGATATGTGTTTGAACTTTAAGCAAAGGCCTTTATTATCTTTATTATAGATTGTTTTGCTTTATATTATTGTTTTGTTTGGATAAATGTAAGATAAAATATTAAAATTAGCTTAAAATAAAAAATCTCGCATTGGCCCCCTAGGCGCTAGGCCCCCCGGCTGCCCGGCTGCCCGCCCACCTCCCGCCAACCGCCTAGGGCCTTTTAAAACATTGAAAAAGACATTATCCCAAATACATGTAAGCATGGTTTGCAAAAAATAAAGTGAAGTAAATAAGGCAAGATTACCAGCAACCCATGGTCTAACATCAGTATTTGCACGTTCAGCATGAAGCTTTTCAACTTCGCGTGCCATTGACACCGAGTTATTCTCCATTACCCGTCTCTGTTCCATCAGCTCAATGTTTGCCTTTTTTTCATAATCGATAGCAGTTCTGGAGGCAAATTCTCCGTGTTAGCATTGAAGCACTAAAATAACTTAAAGTATAAATTGATTACTCACTAAACACCGTACCATACACAGATATACTAAGCAAAAGGATGGCAGAAACCTGGCGCGGATAAGCTCCTGGTGCAATCCATCCAACTCAGCCTTCAGAAGTGGAATCTGGTGGTTATCAGCATGCAGTTTCGCAAGGTCTTTTTTTAGGGTCTGAACTTGCCCAGATAGATCCCGTTTAACAGAATTCAGCCTCTGAACTTCAGCACGGAGTTGTGCAACCTCATTTTTCAAAGGTTCAGTAGCACGAAGATCAGCTTCCAGCTTCAAACCTCTCTCAATAAGCTCTCTTGAATGAAGTTGCTGTTCTGCACGAATTTCAGTGATGGCAAGATTCATCCTATGAAGTTCTTCTTTAGCAGCACCTAACTCTCTCTGCATAGCAATTCGATCATCAACTAGCCTTCGATTTTCGCCCAAAAGCCTCCGGATTTCAAGATGTTGTATTTCAAGTTCTTCTTCCAACAAAGCAGGATGAGGTGGCACCGGTCGAGCCAAAGGACCCCGAACAACAGGTCCTTCTGGAAAATACCCATGGCGGTTTTCAAATGCCTCACGATGAATGTGGTTTCTACCTGCCATTGCAAGTAAACCTACCCACCAGAGAAAAAGAAACAAAGAAATAAAGGTCATTTTTGAAAGATATCCACGAATATCAAACTGACATATTCTTATCATTTCCTCTGCAATTAAAGGAAGGGGTAAAATCCATCAGCAAAACCCTACAATATTTAGGTTATCCTCCTTTCATCCCTAACCAAAAAAACAAACTTACTCCTTTCCAAAACTACAGATACATTTTGACTTTTTGAAGTCAATTTACCAAATCTTACCTTACAAAATCAATAGAAAAATATTTGATTGTAGCGCAGACAACTATTTAATTATTGTAAACTAACTTACAAATACAGCAAATTACTATATTTTGTTGTTTTTTAAACTTAAAGAAATTCATATCCATTCTATATTTTAGGATTTCAGAAATTGATTTCAAAAAAATCAGAATGTCTCTAATATGGGAACCGATACAGTATAATTTCATCAGAATTGAGGTAAACGTTTAATTACTTTTAGAAAAAAGTAACAAATTAACTTCCAAACCTCAATTTCTTCGATGGTCAATCAGTGAATATAAGAAATATATAAACAGCTAAAACAAACCCTAGTTACATACATGATGAGTTGAGACTCGAAAATTACCGAACAAAACCTAAGTTCGGAATTTCCAGATAAAAAGTAGTGATGAAAGAAAAAAATTAGTTATAATTCAAACCTTTGAAAACGTTACAAAGATTATCGAGCCTGGTCTTTTGATACGTATGACTCTCTGTCCTACAGTTTTCTTCGTTTTAAATCGATAGATGTGAGTACGCATAGCCTCTATGCCTAGTGAGAGAAATAAATTAGGGTAAAACCGCTTTTTAAACGAGTTTATTGTGCAACAAACACTTCGGACTCAGATTCCTACTTGTTTCGAAATATAAATGAGTTAAATGAGCAAATTTTAAAATTTGTTAAATTACTCGAACCTTCTTAAATTATAAATTTCTATTGATACTCGGATCATATTCGTTAGAAAAGTTCAAATTTGTTAGAACTCGATTGAAATCGTCTTTCAATTTCAGTAACTAAATGAGCCTCAATCAAACATTATTTTATACTCGATAAATTTTGTGAACCAAATCTGAGTAACTCAATACTCGACTCGATTTATTTACACCCTTATGCATGAGTCTAGTTATCTCTATTCGGATAGATTTACGCCCAATATATAAGAAATGAGTAATGCTAGTGACAAACTATTTTATAAAAAAAATCTTAGGTGGATATAAAAATCGAGCATTAGTGTATTTGAATTTATTTATTTGTACTTTTATCCACTATTAGGGATCAAAATACAAATAAGTGAAATTTAAATACACTCATGTCAATTTTTTCATTTTCACAAAGGGTTTTTGATTTTATAAACTGTTGATGTAGCATATTTCATCTCAGTATATTAATTAATAAATTGTTTCATTGTAGTCTTCGGCCCCACACAATATGTCACGTCAGCAGTTTATAAAATAGTTTGTGTATGTAGCATTATTTTTTTAACTAAACCAATCATTTGTGCAGTAGACTAGCTATAGGATTTAGTAAAAGTTGAATTATAATATATTTTAACTATTGCTCAAAAAATATGTATTGTGTACAGAGATGTATAAACAAAAAAGAAGTGTAGATATAACACTGTATATATATACATACACAAGAACAAGAGAGAATCGAGAAGTTCATACGACTGAGGACGTACGATAAGCAATCAATGTAAATTGTTCACAACAAAATTTCAAATTAAAAAAATAATAATAAATACTAGTTAATAAAATGTTTGTCAAATAATTTATGTCTGTATCATTTCTTTAGTTAAAAATAGGACCCAATTTTAAAAAATATCATATTAATTTGTAAAAATATCAATTACCTATATATATATATATATATATATATATATATATATATATATACAATCATACTACACCACTAAACATGAATGCAATAAACGAAATATACTGTAAATATTTTATCTCAACTTTTGGTTGTCAATTATATGGATAAATAATAGTGATAATATTTTTAGAGATATGTATAATAATTAGAGCCCTCTCTGATAACTACTACCAATCTCATATATTTATATGTTTTGTATTTATAATTCAACATAAATATATCACAAAATACAATTGAACTCAAAGAATATCACTAACAACAATGTTTCATATTGCTTACAGAGAAGAAACATAGCTCTACCTCTAATATACTCCGTTTGTTTCAAAATTAAAGATATAATAATTTTTGTTATATAATATACAAGTATTCAAATAAAATTAAATAAATTCATATTAATTTGAATTTCAATATATCGTGGTTTGATCTTAAAAATCAAATTGTATATTTAATTTTAAAACTGAAAGAGTATTACTTTTTTAGAAAGGAAAAAAAATATTCACAATTACGTTCTAAAAGAGAAAGAGTCAACTTTCATTTGATAGTGTTTTAAAATAACTAGTAAAATAACACTTAAAAAGGAAAAATAGGGATAAAAACAGGAGGAAGATAAAAGAAATTGATGATAAATCGTGAATTGTTATGAGTTCACCATTATAAATAAATAATTTAACTAAAATATAGTAGTTTAAATTTTATCATAAAACGAACTAATATAAGGTAAATCAGATTCTATACCACTATATTATTAGATTATTATTAAATGTATATCTTAATATTCATATTTACTATATTATAATTTATTATCATATCATCATACTATAATTTGAACACTTAAAAACTTGGATAGAAATAAATTAATATTACACGTCTAATTTTTGTAAATAAGACTAAAATCCGTAGTTAAATTAGATAGAAGTTACTATGGACCATGTGGTTGGACTCTTGAAATAGCGCATATTGGGCCCAACGATATAACTTCCTACTTTTCCTATACAGTTTGCTTCTTATTATCACCCGTATAACTTATCTTCCAGCGGGATTCTAATTATTTGCATAGAGAATTAATTAATATTTTCACAAATAAAATTAAAAATAATAGTTTCAAAAACTTTCTTTTATATAAATAGTAAACAGATTTATACTAATATTGTCATGTCAGCCATTACATATTAATCCCTTAATTTAAGGACTTTTAATTATGTTAAGATTGAAAATAAAACAAAAAAGTGTAATACTTTTGTAATTATTTTATAAGTGTATGATTTTTATAATTATTTCTAAAAATATATTATTATATGTAATTTACCCTAAATAAAAATCCCAAAACCCAAAACTGTAACCCACACCATAAACACAGAAATATGAGGCTCGGGATACTCAACCCTAGACTTGTTAGTTGTTTCAGCCTGGACCACATCCACCCAAGATTCAAGAAGTTCTCAATTATTTCATAAAATAAAATAATTTGATACTCCCTCCTATTTATATTAAGTGTCGTTTTGAAAAGTTTCATTTTATTCAATATAAGTGTCATTTTGGAATTCCTATACAATATTACACTATTTTTTCTTAATTTACCCCTCTATTTAATATGCTTAGTAAATGCAATTCCATGGACTATTGTGGAGAAAAAAATAATTAATTAGGAATACAAAAGACATTTTGTGTTATTTCTTAATAAGTGTGCTTAACTCTAAAAAGACATTTAATATGAATAGGAGGGAGTATATCAAATTACTCTTTCTATTTCACGAAAAGAATTTCAAATTAATTTTCTTAAAAGTAAATTATAAGATTTAATATGGCTATAAATTCAATTAGTATTAATCAATACAAGTGTAATTATTGTAAACTATCTTAAATATATTACTATTAACTATGAAACTTAGGAATTTTAGAAATAAATTTAAGAAGTTGGAATGAAGCTCCGGAAAGTGAAGAACTTGCTCACATAGATCGTACAAGTTGAGTTATTGCAGAAGATTTGGAGCATCTCAAATTATCAATTCTCAATTGAGCTTGACTCATTGTCCATTATTTATACCTAATTCTTGATCTATCCCTGGTAATTATCATTACAATCAAATAATATAGTCTGTCCCACTACTTCA
Source organism: Panax ginseng (assembly GCA_020205605.1). Classification (NCBI taxonomy): domain Eukaryota; kingdom Viridiplantae; phylum Streptophyta; class Magnoliopsida; order Apiales; family Araliaceae; genus Panax; species Panax ginseng. The sequence continues at coordinate 1,583,609 of CM035148.1, forward strand.
TTTTTTAATTGATCATTATTTGAATCTGATCACTATTTTCACCACCTCTTCATTGAAAAGTTTTGGCTTTGGATTAAATTGTAACACAGAATAGATGAAAGAATGATAAAGAAAAAAAAACTATCTTCAAATGATTAGAACAGAGTTCAAATCTGAGGAAATTGTCTAAACAAATGCTTCTGTCATGTGGCCCACATTTGGTGAAGCTCCATGGACATTGCTGGTGGGCCGCATTTCTAGATTTGCCCTACCAAACCCAACCCAACCCACCCTTATATAAGATTTGATTGATTATTTATTTATTTAATTTAATTTCCAATAGAAATTAGAAATGCCCTCTTTTTTTCATTAGGGGCCCACGAACACAATCATTTGTATATTCATACCCACCAACCCAACAAAATAAGTTGTTGATAACTTGGTAACCTTTTATTACATTTGTACACACCAGGACAGGAGGACCAGGTCAAAAGAGTTGTGGCAAAAATCAGTGAAAAAAAGAAATAAATTGTTGGCACCCACAAAATAAAAAAATACTCAAATTATAATTTTTTAACAGTCTGTGTGTGTATATATATATATATATATTATGTGCAATATAGCTAGTAGTAGTAGGTGGAGTATATAAGTAGGACAAATATATAGTATATGTCACCATCGGATGCCACTCCACACGTGTGACCTGCAGCCAACATTGTCTTTAATCTCTCTTTTATGTCTGATGCATCAAAGTTCCTTTAATACGCTAAAAAAAACATAAAGCATGCTAAGTGTCTCTTCTTCTTTTGACCCAAATTGGCAGTCTATTCTTCATTCTCACTGTTGGGAAATTTACAATTGAGTCATCCTCAGCCACCCACCTACATGTAGGTAAATCACAGTTGTTGTATTGGCAAAGATTAATTTTGAATTTCAAATTAATTATTGAAAAGTCAATATTAAATGATGAAACAACGTACTCCACAAAAGCAATGCTGCTATATACTACATGTGGTAATTATGAAAACACCAAAATCCAAAACAAACAATTTTGATTATGAAAGTGGATTGCGATCAACCAACGTGACACGGTGACAGTAAAATAATAATAATGTATCCAACATTGAGATATGGGAGGTACCTGAATTGAGTGACAAAATGGTGAATGAAGATAGAAGCTTCCAGCCTGGCAAGATCAAGGCCAGGACATAGCCTTTGTCCCCCTCCAAATGGGCTGAAGCTACAACCGGTCGTCTCTCTGTCCTGTTTGTTTGAGTGAGGCAGGCAGTTGCAAATTTTAATTAATTAAGCTCTCAGATGCAAATTAAATTAAAAAAAATGAATGCACAAAAAGTAATTAATGACGTACTTACTTGCCATCTCCAAGGATTGAATTGATAAGGAGAGTCATAGAGATTTTGATCTAGATGAACTGATCTAAAATACGTAAAAACACACCAACCCTTTGGTATCACATAACCCCCTTTTATCTTCACATCTTTCATCGCTTTTCTCATCACCCCATTTATTATATTTCCCATCCTCAGACTTTCTGTAATCACCTGCATCAGTTCATGCATGCATGCATGCTACTCATTACGTACGTAGTACTATTTCAAAAAATTAAGTGAATATATATATATATTAATAATTAATACTAATACATACAGTTTGTGTGAACGGCAGCAATGACAAGTAATCACTCCAACACAATTGCTCTCCCGCCTCATCTTTTACTTTCTTCAACTTCATGTTCTCCTCCTGAGAATCATCAACGTACATACATACAGCTGAATTAGAATGAATTAATATTGATATGTATGTATGTATGTATGTATGTATGTATGTATGTATGGGCCTAGCTTGCTAATAGTTACTATTCCGTACGTACCGTCAATTGGTGCAGAGCAGCAGGAGTGTCTGAAAGGTATTTTATAGCAAGAGTGATAAGGAGCGGCACGGAATCCTCTCCGGGTATCATCAAATCAATCATGTTATCAGAAATTATATCATCTTCTCCCAGATTTTCACTTAGCAACACGTCCGCTACGTCTTTTTGAACTCTACTGCTGCTTGATTCATTCTTCTTTTTAGCTTCAATCATCTTATGCACTAACTTCACCATTTTCTTCTTTGCCTGAAATTAAACCCAAATTATTTCTTTTATACTTATATTTTTCACTTAATCATCCAATCCCTGATTAGTTCATTAATTAATTACCTGTAATGATCTGTAGAGTCTACTTCCGGGGATATTTATGGGTAAACACATGAGTCCCGCAATGAATTCCTGAAATTGTTTCCTTAAGAACTCCATTTCTTCACCCGGATCCAAACTAATCAATGCTTTCACTAGTACTTGAAAAGCAATCTGAAGAAGCAAAATTAGTGGGAAGCTTAATTATTGCTATGTTTCTAAATTCACCAGACATACCTACTAATTAATTTGACTTTATTGCAAAGTGATGATTCCTAAAAGGAAATACATCAAATCATGCACTTAATGTGTCGACAGTGATATTAAAGTTAAATGCAAAAGTGAAGTCGCATTTGATAACATAAGGAATTAAGGGTGTGAGATATAATTTTATTTATTTATTTTTTTAAACTATTTATTAAAAAAAAGAAAAGAAGAAGAAGAAATCATGACGAAACAGAGAGAGATTCACTTTTTTGGTTTGGTCTTGGATGTAAATGACACGATCCTCTCTCCAGGTTTGCATTGATTGTTGAACATATTTCTGCATATCGCGAGTGATTTGGGCTTTGAGATGTGGAGACTTGAGGAAGGAGCCAATGAGTCCATGGATTCTTCTTTGCAAGTATCCATTGATGAGCAATATAGAGGATTTACCCATCAACACAGTAAGAGATTTTGGGTAAGAAGGCACAAAAGTGTTGGAATCACTCTGCAAGATGCATCTGCTCACTTCTTCGTCTGTAGAAACTATGGTCGCACTTCCAAATATGTGGGATTTGAACACCTTCCCATACCTTGTGTAGTTACACATAATCAAAACACCCCACAAAATCATTATATATATATATTATGCTCGATCTAATCATAAAAGGACGTACATGATATATATATTGAGGATCGATCAATCCTATATATGTATCTTAATTTGGATATATATATATATATATATATATATATATATATATATATATATATATCTCACTCACTCTTTACGAGAACTCATCATATATATATATATATATATATATATATATATATATATATATATATATATATATATATATATATATATATATCAAGTCTTAGTACTAATTAATAAAACACAAAATTAATGCTCTGTATATACGTACATACCAGTAATTATACACATAAATGAAGACTATTAATTTAGCTAAATAAATTTTTTATATATAGCACTCTCTACAATATATATAATCGAGCAAGAGTAGGATAGGATAGAGTAATTAATTAATATCAAAGTATTGGTTAAATACAAAATTAATAAATAGTTCTTACAAAAACATGAATTAATTAACTTTAGATCAAAAGATATATATATATATATATATATATATATATATATATATACTAATTAACAAATTTGGATTGTTTGTGGTTAAATGTACTTACATGCGGCGGCGCTTATCCATGAATGATTCGGGGTGGTCAGTGTAAGCACAAGAGATGAACTCCATGGTTTCTCCGAGGAAAGGCCATCCCATAGTTCCTAAGGGAAGTACTGATGACCTGCTGCTGCTTTTTCTGTACTTACTATTACTACTACTGCTACTCCTACCATATTTCTGGAAAAGAATTAATATGGCGGCGGACAAGAAGAAGATTGCAGCTGTCACAAGCACGATCCAAGAATTCTCCATTTTTTCTAGCTAATTACTACTTTGGTGGTAGTTCAGTACGTACTAGCTAGATATATGTATGTATGTGTGTGTACATATATATATATATATATATCATATCATATGCTTTCTTCTCTTGAATTAATATAGTTATGGTTGGTCAACTATATATGTTCACGACAGTTTTGCACTCGTGCACAAGAGAGAAAAAAACTCATAATAATATGTAGTAGTATAATGTTTGTTACTAACAAAGAGAGAATATATATATGTACTTAATTAGGGGCCTTTAATTGTGGGAGATCATGTATATCTTTAATGGATGACTCATCGTATATTGCCTTGAGATTGATGTTCGACCGACCATGTCCATGACAGGTGACAACCCTTAACACAGTGTGATATTAATTATGTATTGCTTTGCAATCCAAAATTCAATTGATTTTTTAACTTTAAATTATGTATGTATGTTTGTTGTTTTGATGGGGAAATTTTTATAATTAATTATATATTGTAATAAAAATGTTATATATATATATATCAAGTCAAATGGATATTAATTGGTACGTACTGTTGATTAAGCTAAGATGGGATAACTCAAGATTAATAGTGATCAGTAAGAGTTAAGTTTTTGTGATTATACATGCTTAATTAATTAGAAGGGGAAAACAGGTATTAGTACGTATTTTACTTGATTACTTTGTGGGTGGGTTTAATCCAGAAAAAAAATAGAATTTTATTATTATCAACTTGCATGATTACAAGTCTGGAGAAAGATACTCTAAATTAAAGGAGGAATTTAATAGTGTTATGTTATGTTGATAAAATCTAAACCTTTGTTGACTGAACTTAATAAAAACGTTAATTGAGGTTGCCGCATGCAAATAGTTATATAGTATATATATGCATCATTAGCAGGCAGCTATGTTATGTTATGGTAGATATGATTAGGGTAGAAGCTGTAGCTATGACCCCATTTGAGTGTCAGGTTGCTAATTAGTAGTAATTTGTTTAGGATGGATGGGTCAAATTAAGTTGTTAGAGTTGGGTTGAAGACGAATAAAATTATCATTAATGATAGAAAAGAAAAGAAAAGAAATAAACAAAAAATTTAAGTTTTTTTTTCAATTTTTATGTTTTTGAGTTTTTTAATAAACAAAAAAGAAAAGAAATGGATAGAAAACTTGACCACTTTTTCTGCCAAAGTTTTCGGTCCAAAATTGGTCTGATTTGGACAGAAAAAAATTTGGTATAAGTAATATTTTTATAATTCTCATATTATCCTCAACTTTTAATATAATAAATTTTAAATTACAATTCATGTCTTTAATTTTAACTTTTCTATTCTTTTCTATTAAAAACTCAGAAACAACACAAAAGAAAACTTTAAATTTTATATTATTTTCTTTTCTGTTCAAAACTCAGAAATAGCGTGTAAAAGTTTGTCAAATTTGAAGGGAATGAAAGAGAAGGGGTACAAGTTGGTTAATTTTTAAAAGGCAAAACTATGAATTTAGCCACTATAGTTGGGAAGTTTTACTTAATGCACAACTGAACTTTTAATTTTTTGAATTACCCCATTAAACAAATTAAAATTTTACAATTAGATCAGTTTGTTAACTGAAGCTCAGTTCTATTAAATTGACTGTTGATTTTTTCTTACGTGGGTTGGCTTTTTAACAAAAAAAGAAAAATGACAGCCCCTTCAATATTACATTTAAACCTCCGTAAGGACGGGGACAGAGACAGAGAAACCTCCATGGGTGTTGGTGTCAGAAGCAATGAGGGTCTTGCAAAACATGTGGGGTGTCATCCATTTCACAGCAACTTCGATATCCTCTTCTTGACTTCGCTTGAGTTTTCCTTCCTCCATTTCTCTTTCAATCTGCTTCACACATAGCCACAACATTTCACCCCAAAGTCAAAATTAGCAACAACACTTCAAAAATCTAATCAAATGTAAATTTAAAATCTCCAGCAGGTTAATATTTACACAAAAGACTTTTCTTTATTGCATTTTACAGCTCATTCAAAAATTACATATTAAAAAAACCAAACCTAGGAGTCTGAAATTAAAGAGATTTGTGCATAAATCTCATCTGTAGCATCCTCTGCCTATAATAAAATAAAAATAAAATTCACAATTTTTAAACATTCAGCATCAGTGACCTTATACTACTCAAATTCCCAAATTGAAACCCTAGAAACTTACGTGTGTAAGACCCCAAATAATTAATAAATGAAATTTAATTTCCTCTATTTATTATTTTGAAATAGTAAGGGTTGATGTGATTAATGTGGATAGTTATGGGTAAAATACGCAAATATTTCAAAATAAGCAAGTGGTTATAAAATATTCATTGTTGTCGGAGAATATTCGTTTGGTCGTGGAATATTAAATCTTGTGAGGAATATTAAATGACGAAGTATGACCATGTGTGGGCCCATAACGGAAAGTGATTGGAGGAAAGAAAGCGACAAATATAAGTTGTTTAAAAATAACGGCGTAGTTATTCTGGATTTACACTTTTGGAATACCCGGTGGTTAAAACACGATGTCTGGCGTTGTTAAGCGATACGCTGCGGTATTGCACCAATTATTGACTCTTACGTGAAGGCACTACTCGATAATGGTTACGATAATTCTTTATTCAAGTATTTTATTTTATTGGTTCAATAATTGTTGCGTTGATATTTTATATTCTTTGTTGTTTGATAATTGTCATTCACGGTATTTTTCATTATCGAAGCAATAATTCATATTATCTCGAATAATATTATTAGATAACATTATTGGCAATGTCTAGAAAGTTACATCTCAGGAGAGGTTTGGTCACTAATTGCTTGAGAAGGAGAAATTCTTATTGGAAAACCCCTTTCACAGAAGCTATGCAGTTGTCGATATTGTGATTACGTAATATTATTTGTGAATAATTAATTATTGATTCATATGATGAGGAAAATATTGATTTTATGTGGATATAGATGGAGAAAATTTTTAATGTGACAATTGTTGAAAATTGAAATTTTATCTTTTTACGATAAAATAATTCATTTAAATATATTATTATATTATTATATTTTAATAATATAATAATTGTGATATTTTTACAACGAATGTGGGATATATGAGTATACGAGGAGGAAGAGTATTTTTGTTGCAATAAATGTTTAAAACATGTTAAACATGTCGATGGACCCCATTTATTGGTGAAATTTGATTATAGCCTCTAAAATCACCCGTTTGTGGATTTTGATCAATCTCATTTGGAATTTGGAAAAACTTTTTCTTACGCAAAGTTGTAGGAATTGAATTTTCTATAAAAAAAAATTGCGAGATTCAAATTTTCGACAAAAAGGCTATTTATTGTGAATTATTGAAGTTCAGAGTTAGAAATAATTGATTTTGGAAGTTTTAATTGTTTAAAATAACAAAAACGTTTTTAAAAAGTTTTTTGTAAGGTGGGTGAAATTTACTTGTGTTGAATCTTTGAATTCGGTGATAAAAAGTGTGCGTAAGAATTTAATAATTATATATTAATATTTTATTAAATTTTCCGCTTTGGTGTTCTAGCGATTTCTATAAATAAGTCTTGGGTTAGAATTGAAAATCACACGAAACTAAATTTTTTCTCTCTATATTATCGGCGTATTCTTGTGAGTATTTTGAGTATACTTTGAGTATTGCTTTATACTGTGAAAGTTGAGTTATAACTTTATATCCGGTATTCCAGGTTAAATCTTGTCTTTTCCGAGGTAAGGATATTATTTTTTTCGTAATGATATTATTTCTTGATATCATTATCTTTGAAATATTGATCTGAAGTTTTTATCAAATTTGGAACTTTTTCATGTATCGAGAGTTCTTATTCAGCGGAGTTCTTATTCAAAGTCTTATTCACGAAGCGTGAAGATATTTTTTTGTGAAATTTCATCTTTTGGTGTGAGATTCTTATTATTCGCGTATCTGGCATTATTCACGTACAAACCTTTATTCACGAATAAAACACTATTCATCGAAAAATAAAATTTCTTCTTTTTGTCCAAAATATCTATTATGGATACTAGGTTTGATTGTATCCATGTTTTGATCATTCTTGAATTTTACACCACTATAATTATTTTTGAGGTATTTTTGGACGTGGATAAAACAAAGTACGAATCCTTAATCCTTAATCCTTGTCATTTTGTTTCACTGGATTCGTTTCTTTAAAAAAAAATATTTTTCATCATCCTCAGTCTTAAATGATGACATTATTGAATATCTTTGGCCTGTAGTGCAAAGATGAATAATTTCTGATGAATATCTTTGGCCTGTAGTGCAAAGATGAATGATTTCTGATAAATATCTTTGGGCGTAGTGCAAAGATGAGCAGTGTTTAGATGAACATGACCAGTGGTGAATGTCCTTGGCTTTGTGTAGTGCGAGGATGAATAAATGATTGCGAGATATATATTGATTGATGTTCTGAGGGATAAAAATATTGATGATGATGGTATTAAATTCATAGATATTAGTAGATTTCATCCTCTACGTAACTCTTAATGAATTAATATTTTCCACTGCGAGTATTGATTTAAAACTTGTTGTCTATTGTATTCTATTAAATTTTTCCCTGTTGAAGACTAACGATAATTTGTTGTATATTATCTTAGTCATAATATTCTTTTCTTTGAAATTTGATTGAAAGCTCACCCTTTTTTCTTTTTGTTCCATTTTTTCTTCTCAGGAGGCGAGAATGTAGCGAGTACGAGGTGGGGTATGGAATGATGGTTTTAGAGAGTTGTTTAGTAGTTCTCACCATTTTTGTAAAATAATGTATCAATAATTATGATGAAAATTTATTTGTATGTGGATATTGTTTAGATGGCAATATCTGTATTTAAACTCACAGTTTTACTGTTGTAATAATAAAGTTGTAGTTGTTTCTGTACCGTGTATTGACAACTCAGAATGGGTGATGTATACCTATTTTGGGGGTGTCACAACGTGAAGCTTGACATCAACAACACGATAAAAGACCACCGCACTTCCTTTCTTCGACAACAAAATCAGTGGTCCAGCACAGGCGTGCCATAGCTCCAAACTTACTGCCGGCGACGATGCACGTTGAAGGTGTTGAGATCAATTAACCCACACATCATCTGAAAACCCTAGAAATTGAACAATATATAAACAAAATACTCCCTCAATCTATATGGGCAAAGGTGCAAAAATGCCCCTGATGTTTACACGAATGTCCCATTTTCACCCTAAACTAATTTTTTTTCCAAAAATATCCTTAACGTTACAAATTTAAGGTCAATTGTGCCCCTCCCGTTAAAAAAATCTAACTAGACATACGAACGTGCTAGGCGATTGACACGTGACGAAAGTAAAATTTAATAGTTTTCTTTTCTTTTCTCTTTCTTCTCTCTCTCTTCTCTTCCTTTTTTCTCTCTCATTTTTTCTTCCTCTGTTCTAAAATAACAAAACTGAAACAGGAATCTGAGTTAACAAAATTACTCTTTGCTTTCATTTAGTATTTTATGTTACGAGAAGGGTTTGGGTTTGTGGGGATAAAAAATCTGAGTTAACAAAATTACTCCATGTACTCTCCCTCCTCTGTCATTGCAGTGCAGGCATACAACAACATCAATATCCCCAACCATCGAACTGAAATGCAAACCATATTCACTGCATTACATAATTAAACAGATATTTAGCTCCACTGTTTATTCCAATAACATTCTTTGTTTCCAAAGAAAATGTACAGGAGAAAAGATAAATTAATTAATTAATAAAAACCTTTAAATATCAAGAACCTCCAAATTAGCCTAATCTAACTATTTATTATTATTTAAAAGAACACAATACTATAGGGAGGGGGGAGGTTCAGTAAAAGATTGAAACTAGATTACCAACCAACATCAGTAGGGTAATTTTTTATGTATATGAGAGAGACGAGTGCAATTCAAGAATAAAGGACTGTGAACTACTAAAATAATTCCATAAACAGAGTAGTGAGATACAAATAACCAATTAGACTTTGCACAAGAACATATTTTGAACTTCAAAAACTTCAAGAAATCCCCATTTTACTGAATCCAATTAATCTTATTTAACTTAGTTAGTACTTCAAAACAATTCTGAACAAAACTAGAACAATATTTTGTTTAAATTAACCTAATTTTCAAAGGGGTAGAAGAATTCCAAAAATTCGCATGAATTGATCCGTGACTCGCCGGTAAAGCCCCGGTACTCGACTGCATTAAATAAGTCCCCATTTGTTGTTGCGACAAGTCCTGCTTTGGCCGCCTCTTCCGTCCCAAACTCTCCTCGCTTTTAGGATGGCTCGGCGGAGATTTGTAGGCTTGAAGAGGGGCGATCGGTGGGGATTGTATCGGATGCGGTTATGGCAAGAGAGTTGTTGGGGTAGTCGGAGCTGGAGCTGGAGCTGGAGCTGGCTTCGTCTTCTTCCTCTGTTCTAAAATAGAGAAAAGAGGAAGAAGAAAGGAAGAGAAGCGAAGAGAGAGAAAAGAAACATAAAAGAAAAAAAAGTAATTATTAAATTTTACTTTCGCCATGTGTCAATCGTCTAACACGTCCGTTTGTCTAGTTGGATTTTTTTAATGGGAGGGGCACAATTAACTTTAAAATTGTAACGTTAAAGATACTTTTGAAAGAAAAAAAATTAGTTTAAGATAAAAATGAAACATCCGTGTAAACATTAGGAATATTTTTAAACCTTTGCCCCAATCTATATATTAAGATGGACAAATCAATCAAAAGGGGAACTGAGCCAAGTGTGTCAACTCCACCTCCTACTTAATCTTTTCTTTTCTCTCCTCTCTTTACTTTATCTCGCAAAACTATTTCTACATCAAATCACGCCACATGATTTGGGTTTAAGGTAGGTATGATTTGGTAATACCCCTTATATCATGGGTGCTGATATAGAAGTGACCGAGTTATTTTTTCTTTTTTTTGTTAAAAAGTCATGTAAAAAAAATTTAATGTTTAATTTAACAGAATTAAGTTTCAGTTAACAAATTAATTCAATTATAAAATTTTAATTAATTTAATGTGATAATTCAAAAAATTAAAAATTTAATTATGCATTAAATAAAATTTATCAATTATAATGACCAAATTCATAGTTTTACCATTTTTAAAATAATTAAGAAGAACAGGGACTTTGCTTAATTTGTCCCCACGACCATGATTGCCTCGTGGATTAAGCGTAGGGAGTAGTCCCTTGGAGCCTCGTGCGTTCATGTGAGACTCGATAAGTCCAACACATTCCCCATCACATCATCATCATCATCATCTCTCTCTCACACACGGAGTGACATAGAGACGCATGCACCTAGATATATAGCTAGGCCAACCCAACCTCGCCTCCCTGCGCTCCCCTCCCCTCTCCTCCCTCATGTCATCCCCAACTCTCTCTCTCTAACAGTATCATTTAAAGTTTTTGCACATAAATTAAGAAAATATCATTTATCAAATAAAATTTATTTAAAATTCTATCACTATCTTTTTATTGGAAGTTGAAAAATATTAATACAAGGGAGATAATTTCTTGGGATAATGAGAGAAAGTAAGAGTAATATAAAAAAATAAATAATTTATTTTTTTGAAAGTTGTAAACGACAAACATTTTAAAACAATTTTTTTTCTTTTTAAAATGATAATATTTTAGAAACGAACGGAGTAGTAAATAACTACTACTAGGTATTTACCGTTCTATTAGTAGTATGGAGACCCTCCCTCTCTCCCTCCCTCGCTCCCTCATGTGGTTGGTTCACTGCCTCTTTATCAAAATGCCATTAATTCTACTACTGTACTCTTTAAAATTATCCCCAACCCCCCTCTATATTTAAATTAATTAAATATATAGCCCTCTCAATATTAATTACTGCATAATGTGAAGGGCGGGGATCAAAAGAAAAGAAAAGAAAAGAAAAGAAAAGAAAATAAAATAAAATAAAGAGTTTCCCAAATCCACTTGAGAGGAATGAATGATTATAAAAACTAAAGTTCATTTCCCTTAACGGAACACTTTTGACCGTCTTATAGAAAGTAGTAATAATAATAATAATACTACTAGTAGTAGTATTCAACTCTCCAAATGGCCCGTTTCCACTTTACCTAATAATATTCACCCATGCCTTGGCTAATAATTCTTAGCCTTGAGAATATATTGGATATAATACTAGTAGTATTATATAGTTGGAAGTTTGGGAATTTTGTCCTAGTAATTGATAATTGCATTGAAGCTAAAGAAAGAAGGAATGAAGGGTGGGGAGTATTATTGGTAGTTGCGGTTGGTCTGATTTGATGTTGAAGTTTGCATGTCGTGGGAATTATCAGTTGGTATATACTACAACTTATTTGATATTTGAGGACACCACCATCCCCCATCCCCCATCCCCCCTACTGGAAGGAAAAGGTGCATGCTTTCATGACTCTAGTACGTACCCTATCTATCCCTTGATAATGTTGATTATATGCTCTGCATATATATATATATATATATCTGCCATTCTTTAAACAACTTCCACCTACTCACATCAACAAAGGTCCGCAGAAATGGTAAATAGGAAAAGGGTACTCTTTTATTACATTTGGTGAACATCATGCCCCTATTAGCATCACAACTCGTCTCTAGGGAAGCAGCCCACCTTTGTGTTCGAAATAGCTCCCTAGTCCAACAAATCCCATATAGCTGATTCACAACATAACATCACAGCCACAATAACACCTTCGTAGGTCATATTTACACCCAACGGGTTTCAACATGATGTTTCAATCACGTCTAATAACCATAGTCAATACTTTCACAAAAACAACAGCTCAAGACAGTTTAATTATAACATGATCTCAGGATAAAGTTTATCAAGTGATTTCATGGAATCATAATCTCAGACTTCATAACCAAACACCTAGATATCGATGAGAGAGAAAACAAATCCAACTATATGGATAGCTAACTATTATCAAATGTCTAACGCTTACAAACTTGGGATGGATTTGGCTCGAATAAATTGTTTGAGAAGGGCTTTCTCTTCGTCAATGCGTTTCTTCTCAGCCCGATCTTTTGTTTTGACCTTCCTCTTCTCCTCCAACAACCACTTGAAAAGTTCACGCTGCTGATCCTCGGGTATTGGCTCACTTAATTTCACAGGCTCTGTGACAGTTACAGGGGTTACTGGTATTTCACTAACTGAAGCAGCTACAGCTGCGACAGAAGTAGTTGGCACTGCTCCTTCCTCTATGACCTCATCTTTCTTTTTTGTTCTCATAAAAATATAAGCTACAAAAGTTGCTCAGAATCAGTCAATTTAAATAGACTACATGTTCCTGTCAATTAGCAATATCTTCAAAAGTAAGCATTCTGTGAGTTTCAATATAAAAAAAAACCATGAATTGCAAGGTTACGAAAAGAAAGATAAAATGAGTTGAAGATGGAAAAGTTTAAACCAGCTAATAGTTATTCTAAAAGATAAAAGTCCTAAGACAAGTTAATATACCAGAAAAAGAATCCCTAGCATTACTCAAATAAAGATCAACACTGCTTATGTCTCTGTAACCATAAGAATGTTATGGAAAAACTGGAAATATTAGGAAATCGGCTAATGAGTTTTTTCACCACTGACAAGGAACTTCAAAGAGTCAAATATATGTTTGCGGATGTTGAAGCTGCACTAGTGTTAACAGCACAACAGGGCTGTATGCAGAACCAGATAGGCCCTTAAAATTGCAGGAACAACGTTAAGAATGAACATTTAACCTAAAGATGATTTTTCAAAGTACAAAGAATATAAGTATTCATATTACTCCAACTACCAAAATCTTGCTCCCCGAGTTCTGCACTCTCTAGACCCCACTATGAGAGAAATTGTTAGTTGCACTCGATTGATGGAGCCAAAGGTCCACCACCACTTGCAAAGAATACGTGTATTTGCAGGGGGTGGAAGGGTTAAAACTTTCTGAAAGTTTAGTTGATATACTAAACCGCCAACCAAAAAAGGTATTGAAGCACAAAGGTAAGTGATGACCAAGGTGAAAGCAAAAGAGGAATTAAAAAGGCATAGCGTTGGACCGCTAGTGACATAAATGAGGAATAGGAATATTATCCCTCCATTTGTTTTTGTGTCTCAAAATGATGGCCACTCATTCAAAAGTCAAGGGAACATAAACTGCAAAAAGACTATACTTCATGTGTAAGTACAAATACATAAGGGTGAAAATGGAAAAATTGATTTAGAAACTAGCATTTTGATTTTTGAAAATAACTTAAAATGACCAATTGCGGCAATTTTGCGAGAAGTAGGGAGTAATACTAATTAAAACCTCAGCTGTCAACACCTTGCAGGATCCATGGCTCGCATATGTTGGTATATATGATATCTCCTTGTGGGTGCCTCTAACCTACAATTACACTGGTACAAGCAATTCTAAACTGAACTGGACACTGTTATCTGATTCATAGTTTCTTTATTATCTCATATTAATCATATATATTTGAAGTAGCTTCACCCACCTTTCTAATGATGCGCCTTTTCGGGCATAAAAAGAATGTCATGCTTGAAGCACGTCACCATGAACGTGTTATTAAAAAATAGATTATAATACAATTAAGGAACTATCCACAAACCAACATGCATTCTATATGTAAGAAAATTAAGAGTTGAACATAAGCAAAGGATACAGTAATGAAAAATCTTTGGTATAGTATAATTCTATATGTTCAATCAGAAGTTATAAGAGATCAAGCTTTACTGACATAGAAATACTCTTAGCTAACCATTATTATTTGAAAATTTCAGACAACATGAGAGCATCCCAAAAATATGAGACTAGGTAAAGAGTGTCTCCTTGGATGATTAGCAAAGTTCATCCACAACATTCCACTTGTGATCAGGGTATCTAAGTTTTATAGAAAAAAGTGAAACATAAGTAATGCTATGACGCCAATCCTGTTTACAGCTTCAGAAACACATACTCCACAGCTTTTCCAGAATTTATATACTTATTTACTGCAATTCTAAATTGAATATTTACTTCTATTATAGCCCAATTATGATCGAGCCCAATTAATTATGGTTGAAAAGTTATTCCTATTTGTATGATATAGCCTCATAAGGATTTGTTGTTTATGGCTAAGGCCTTTACTTTAGTCACTTGGACAAAAAAGTAATGAAGCAAACAATCAAGGCATGGAGGTTAGCATCTCTCTAATGGTTATAACCAAACTACAGTGACAACACAGTAGAAAATCTCAAAAACATCAAGCTTGGCAAACCTTCAAGCTCTGAAATCAAATTGTTCACATCGGTAAAATAAGGTAGAAAAGAAAATGAAAGCACTCTAATTGTATTTAAGTAAAAGCTGTGATATTATGGTTTACACCAACTGGAAATGCAAATCAAACCCAAATAATGGGTATTAGTTCATTTAAAATCCAGTATTCTGTTCAATTACCGAAGTTAAAGTAAGCACCCCAATAATTTTACAGAAATTAACCTAATAAAAAAAAGGGAGAGGGATACCTCCGACAGCGAGATTGACAGTCAAGAGTAGAGGCCAAAGGAATCTGTAACGGCGAGCAAACGATTCCTTAGGGGGTGGGGGAGGCGGTGGCGGAGTGTTCGGGATCTTCGAAGCTTGACTTACTGTATTCCCACCCATTGACGAAGAAGCTGCTTCTGGTTGTTGTTTAGATTGTTTCAACTGTGCTGTTGTTACACATAATTACATTGCATTTAAACAAATAAAACAAAACAATTACTAGTAAGAAAATGGCAGGGCAGGGCAGGGCAGAACCACAATTATTATTATTTACATATAAAAGTCAAGGCAGAAAAAGATTACTTATGGCTGATGATGATGAAGGCGAGTACCTTTCTTAGGTTTGTTGGTGTATAGTTTTGGACCTTCTACGCTCATTCTTTACTCTTCCAACCAACCTACCCACCCAACCGTCCCGTCCTTCTCTCTCTCTCTCTCTCTCTCTCTCTCTCTCTCTGCTTGCCTTTCTTTCTTTATTTCTTTCTTAGGTTTATGGGGGACTGCTTGCATTTGTTTTTTTAACTTGGTCAAGGTAAAGGTAAGCTTAAACGGTAGCGTTTGATATCCAACACCGGTTGGTACTCGTAATATCAAGGGAGTAAATTGTAATTAATAATTTAGTAAGTTTATATATATATATATATATATATATATAAAGAGAAAACAGAAAATTTTCCCTTTCTAGTTTTTTGTGTGGATAATTTTAAGCCCTTGCTATGCAAACAGCTCCCCTAATTAATGAATAGGGTGTTTTGTTTTTTTTTGTTATGGAGAATGGAGATTATAATGGCCTCTGACATACGACAGAGGGTGAATATAAGAGGATTCGGTTATCATGAAATTATTTTTTTGATCAACCTCGTTTGCGTGTCAGTATTCTATTAGTCAATTGATCAACTTGTCCGAAAATAAACTTCATAGGTGTCAGTATTCTATTGATCAATTGACCAACTTACCCAAAATAAACTTCATACTAACCACTTCCTAAGAAAACTGAGTGTACAATTTGCATGAATCATCATAATATTAAATTTACCTAACGTTTCTGCTTGTATTTCGTACGAGACTTGTATATTTCCTACTTTAACACTAGTTTTATCTTTACAATGGATTAATAAAACTACGCATATCATGCACGTAAATATTAGTACTATTTGATCATGCATCTAGCAGGTGCTATGGAAATGTGCTCCTATATTGTGTAACATAGGTCTGAACTTAATTCCATCAACTTTCTGTTATATATAAAAACAAGAAATACTTAAAAGAAGGCTCGAGGACTTGCTTGTTGTGCACACTGCACAGCTAAAGCTAGAATTACTGTCCCGGTAGTGGTTTGAATAACTTCATATTCCACTACAGATGTTCCTTTATCTTAAATAAATAAACCAATCCTAAAAATCTCCTGGCTAACAATAATAAATTAAAAAGGAAATAATTTAACATATAGAATTCACCCACACACTACTCATTACAGATGGTAAAGCAGAACAATAAAGTTACAAAAATAAATCAATCTCAGCATCAGAGCCCAGTAGCAACCCGCAATAGAAGCCTTCAAATCAATGGGGATGAAACCTTTCTTCCCTACCCAATCCATACATCAACCCATTTGTGATCCTAGGGTGACCACCCATAACATTAGATGTCTACTTCGCAGGACGACCACCACCATAACCCCGACCTCGATCTCGGAAACCCCCGTGACCTGTTTAATGACAAACAGAACGAATAAAAAAATCATAAGGGCAAATAGAGTGGAGGAGGAAAGCCTGCTTATGCACAATAACACAAAGTGTTTCCATCTAATTTCTTTAACTGTATTTGCCAATTGGCTTTAATATACCCAATTTGTCAAGTTCCCAAATTGAAACTTTAGTTGCTTAAATGGCAGACAGTGTGCAAACTTCAGAGGTTTAAATTGCAATTAACCCAAAACATCTACTTGTGGCCAACTCTTGCACAGCTTATAAAAGAATGCTAAGACAGTATGTATTAGTTTGGAGTTAAAGTGTCAGATGACTTTAGAATGTGCATTCCTGCTTAAATTGGGGGCCGAGAGGCAAAACATAGCCAACTTGGAAAAGGTCTTGGGTTTATTTGGAACTCTAATTTCATGTGTGGCTCCCGTAAAGTTTAGGAAAAAAGTGCAGTCAGCCAACCTGATGGGGGAGGAGGTGCACCACGACCCATTGCTGCCAGCTCGGTGCTGACCTTCTGCCCAGCCTCCTCAAGGATGGTAATTAGTTCTTTAGCAAATCTGGCATTCGCAGCTGTAAAGAAAGTATATGCTGTTCCTTTGGCCCCAGCTCTTCCTGTACGACCAATGCGATGAACATAATCCTCAAGAGATCCAGGAAAATCATAGTTGATCACATATTTAACATCCTTCACATCTGCAATGCGTACAAAAGATCAGCGAAAAACACCCGTAAATATTTAATCTTATATGCAGCACTAGACACGCCGACACGGTTATTTCTACAGACACCATAAGGCTTGACAGATTCCCCAAATCTTGCACCAAAAATTAGCTACTGATACATCTTTGTTCTATATTCTATCGAACCCCCATTTTGCAGCTGCTGCACAGCTCCTTATTTACGTAGGGGCCATAAATGTTTTAATTATTTTTGTTGTGATGGTCATGAATGGTTCCGAATATAACAAAGATTTTCATCTTTGGACTGTTGGAGATAATCACATAAAATGTCGGAATATAGTCAACCTAAAAAATCGAAGCTTCCAAATAGAAAATATCCTGAAACCCAGAATACAACAAATTCAACTGTGGGAGATGCTCCAAACATGGTAAAGGCACCACCATGTGGGGATTTATTCAGCATAGACAGAAAGCCCAACGACTAAGCTAAGAGGTTTATCATTATCCACACTGAAATCTGGGTGATCTATCTATTTGCTTCATCTGCTATACAATTTAAGCGGTCACCAGAACCTAAAGATACCCATTTGAGGCTAACAGGGACAACCATCAAAGACTTCAGAGAGCCACTTCCGTACCCCTACTGACATTCTTATATTTCCGTTCCAAAAATATAAGATCAATGTTGACTTTTAAAAGTCAAATTAAAACTTCTTTAAATTCAAAATTGTTGCGCACTCACTTAATTTTTAATATTGATCTTATATTTTGGAATTTGATAAGTTATACTGAGAAGAACTTGCAACAAAAATGCCGAGACAGAGTAATAGTTGACACCAGAAAAGACTTGGTTGAGCTGGATTTTAGATAAAAGAATGATATAAGTGGTCAACAGGAATTTATAAAGAAATATGAATGCGTCGATCAGGAATATATCGTGGAATAAATGATAGTTACATAAAACATATTAAGGCAGATAAGAGGCAACATCAGAGTGAATACTAAAAAGTTACAAGCAATAAAAATGGTGATGTAATATAGATGCAAAAAACAGAGCAATCCTTTCCAAAAGATCTCACTAAAGAGAAGATGATAAATAATTAGAAATTAATTATAATGGCTCTAATAAATGTAGTCTACAAGTTTTCTGTACATATTAAGTGAATATAAAAATAGAAAATTCTCATTTCTCACCATCCCAAAAAGGTGAGATATGACGGAAAGCGAACTAAAACTTTGGCTAGCATAGTGGCAACAAATGCTAAGAATTTTTAGTTCTTTCACAAGGGAAATAAACAAACAATTAGAGATCATACACCCACTCTAATTAACTACATCTCTGAGGTTGCTTGCATTGCTCAACACTAAGTGATTTAAAAATCTACTCCATATTTGCCTCTCTATCTCTCTCCCACCAACACAGACACACGGGAGATCAGATGATAGTGATGACGACGACACAACTATCATAAAGTTTACACTTGTGACCAGGTAATGCAAGACATTCCTATAAAACCTTACTAACATGCAGATGCAGATGCATTGAATGAAAAAGTAAAACCTGCTCAACATTTAAAATAATCATACAGATTATACTTGTAACAAGTAATGCAAGACAACCTTACTAGACATACCTAAACCACGAGCTGCAACATCTGTGGCAGTCATTATTGGGCTCTTGCCAGCTTTAAACTCCGAGAGGACCCAGTCCCTTTCTGCTTGACTCTTATCTCCATGAATAGAGAGAGCTGGCCAACCATCCATTCGAAGCTGCCGAGTAATTTGATCGCACCCTTTCTTGGTGTCCATGAATATCAAAATCCGGCTACCATCCATTATATCCTCCAGCAGCTTCACCAATCTGAATTTATTAGAACATTGGGTTACAAGGGCCAGAAATGGTGGACGATACGGGTTAGATCAAAAGGTAATGTAATATCCATGACTAACAAAAACAACAACAAAAAAGATCAGCCTACTTATTGTATTTCTGATTCTCTCTAACGATGTCCACATGCTGACGAATTGCATGATTAGCTTTCAAATCTGGTGACCCAATAATAACCTGTTCAAATTCCAAGAAGAGAAATGATAAACCAACACACACAACTTTAAGTTGGAACCGAATACCATTTCGCCACAAGTATGCGACAACACAGATTAGAGTGTTTCATTTTCAGCATCACAGTGAATTTTGTTCAAATAAAACAAAAGCACGGACTTGAGAATACTAGTTTTTTTATTAAAAAAAACTTTAAATCAAGTAAAAAAAAAGAACACTAATGGACTAAATAATGAATGGAGTGAATAACACGATTTTGAGATTTATATGAACCACCAAAAATTGGGAAGGGAAAAAAATCACTGCTGATGAAAAGCTGTCTGAAACAGTCAACTAATAATATAGCCAAGGAAGATCCTTACTTTGTACGGATTGTAAAGGAATTTCCTTGCCAGTTGTTCAACCTCCTTGGGCCACGTAGCACTCCAGTACAGAGTTTGACGATCAGGGCGAATCTACAGACCAAAGCCATAGTCCAAAATGGAACAATAGATAAAATAAGCAGAAATCACATAATCCAAAGAGAGAAATAAGATACCATACTATACCATCATTGACGAAATTGAAACCATTTTCTCATGAAAACTAAATATCAGTGTACTTGAATCATATAAAAGTACCCACCATATATACCAATAGCAGAGAAATTGTTTCATTTTCACATCTAAATTTGTTTCTGAATAACAGATCTAGAATGCAAATACTAAATTACTATATAGTGAATTTGCTTCAAGTAAAGAGCCTTTATCCCCTACATTTCTCTTCTTGGGTGGTTTCTGTCATGAGTGTGGTGTGTGTGTGTGAGAGAGAAAGAGAGAGAGATTATAAAGTAGGGCAACAGCCTACAAGTGAAGCAAATGAGCATAACTTAAGATGCTCACGAGCTCCGTTCTGTAAAATTCATTAAATTATTTATAAAACAAAAAAAATCATATAGAAATGTGGTGTTTTATAGAATTTTTTTGAAAGTTAAATTTAATGACAAAATTAGACATAGTTAAAAGTAATGTAATTAAAGTCGAATGAAATTGAGTTGTACCATTCGAAATCTAAGAACAAATGAAAATAGCTTAACATTCAACTTGACCAAAATTCAAGTGAAATAACAAAAATCAATTTCAAGGACATTACTTGTAGTTATATATGTATATTTATATTTATATGTACACACACACACACACACGCACACGCATGTATAGCTACTATTTATTATTTTGAATAGTAATGCAAACCAAAAAATTGCCTAAATATTGAAATAAAATACAAGAATTATAATATATAAAATATGTAAGTGGTCAGAATGTTCTTGAGCTTATTCACGCCAAGATTTGAGATGTTCAAGCTCAGCTTGTTTTTACATGGATAAAAATAAGCTCCAAGATCCACTGACTAATGAATGAACTCAAGATGAACTAAGCACCAAATTGTGTGTGCCATTCTGGACAGCTGGGTGGGAGACAATTTCACATCTTGTCAATACCTGAACAACTCAAAGAGAGGAGGGGGTATGACTATCATCATCCAAAACTAAAAAATATATTTAAAACACTGTTCAGAACCAGATCGAAGTGAAAATGCCACTGAATTTTCTGCCAAGAAAATATCATCAAATTCATCGAGTAGTTTAGTATCCAGAAATCATCCTAGAATACTCAATGTTGTGTTAAGCCTTACTAAATAACTCATAAAATTCTGAATCTAACTATACCTATTTAATTATTGATTCACAACATTTAGTCATTAACCATACATCTATTAAAACCAAGGCATCTTACAATAACCACTTCAAAAGGTAGTAGCAAGAAGGTTGCCTCCGTTGACACTCCAATTCAATTCCCTCTCCCCATTGAGATATTAAATATTGTCATTAAAGAGTACTTTTCTAAAAGCTGAAGTTATTTATCCTTTAAAAGAAAACTGTACAAATACAAATTACAGTCCTGCTCAGTCCTTGAAAAAAATAATAAATGAAGCACTCCTATAGATTCATTTTTCCTCTAAAAATCAACGGCAATGTATTTATATTGTACCAAGGAAAACATTTAATAATTGGATGTGATCATAAGAAACAATAGTTATGCAATCTAACTTACACTTTCTCTAAAAGATACTGAAAACATAACCAAATGATCTTATGCTTTTTGTTTAACATCATTTCCTATAATTTGGTTCACTAATATATACACGCGCACACACACAAACATTGATTCCAATATGTAATTGGATTGTAATGCAAAAGTAATATATAAGACATTTAGAATGTCTACATAAAGAAACAAACCTGCGAAACAATTTTTCGAATTTGATGATCAAATCCCATATCCAGCATCCGATCAGCCTCATCCAACACAAGGTATGTGACCCTTCGCAAGTTTGTATGATGAGTTTCCAACATATCAATTAACCTTCCTGGTGTAGCAATAACAATTTCAACACCTACGGCAGAAAAAATGATGTTGGTGATGACATTGTTGTGTTGATTGCCATGATGATGGCTCATCATGGCAGCGTAATAAGATTTAGAAGAGGAAGCATTAGGATATACCCGTTTCATGAACATCACGATACAGTAGTAAAGTCATCTTGAGCTTATCACCACCTACCTTTCTGAAGATCACGAACTTGAGGTCCTTTTGGAACCCCACCATATATGCAGGTATTTTTAATCTTTGATGATGCACCAAATTTAGTAGCTTCTTGTTGTATCTGAACAGCAAGTTCACGAGTTGGAGCTAAAACTAAAACAATTGGACCATCTCCCGGAGCTGATTATATAAAATGGATATGTCAGGGATTATCCCCTCTCAATGGCCATAAAAGGAAATAAGGGGAAAAACAATAACATACAGATAATACATAATTAAACTAGTGTACCTAAAAATGGCTGAGCATTAACATGGACAATTGCAGGTAGTAGGTATGCAAGTGTCTTTCCAGATCCTGTTTCAGCGATACCAATGAGATCACGCCCCTTTAAAGCCATTGGCCATCCTTGAGCTTGTATTGCTGTAGGTTCACAAAAGCCGGCTTTTTCAATCTCTTGCATTACATAATCTGCAGTCAGATGATAACAATGAATTACTTAATGTCAAACAAAACATTATGATCATTAGTCTCAACTTTCAGGACAGGAATCTAATCTAAAAATCACATCTATCAATATAAATTTAACCGCTTTTACATCACATTTGATATTTCAGACAGTTTAGTTTTACACATAGAAGGTGTAGTTATTGAAGTATTTTATTATTTGGACATAATAGATCTATATAAATTGAATCGTGTAATTAACAATTTCCCCAGTTAGTAGTAAATTAGTAATTTCCAATATTCTGATGAGCAATGCAGATAGGGTGGGACACCTTGACATGCAGCAATTATAGACGGCTACATTACACAGTCTCTGGTTTCTACAAACCACAGAACACCATGATTTGTTAAAGACAACATATAACCAAAAGAAATAGCTTTGCCTAAAACCTTATTTTTCATTTTATTAAAAAAAATCTTTTTTTCAGTTCATCATCTAATATTTACTTATTATGTGAAAGGGTAATCCCCTCCCCAACAAAAAAATTGACACAAAGCACATGAGAGAATACTGATTGGAGAGAATAGCATGAGACCGAAAGAGTGAATGGATACGATGACACATGTGGCCCCACACACACAGGAAACAAGGTGAGATGAAGAAAAGGAGAAAAAGATGATACACCGCATTGAGCATCTTTTCCATATTTCTGTTAATTAAGTCATCTAGTTGATAAAATAGTAATCTTAACCATCAATGGGGACTCAAAATCGCATAGGGCAAGAACTCTAACACAGCCTGAGTTAAAACATAAATACCATCCAATCCTAGGAAAATGATCTTATCACTTAAAATTTTAAAACAACTGATTCAAGTGATACATTTGCTATTTTGCATAAAGTGGGGCTCTCTCGTTTAAGGACAGTATATATTTGCTTGAAGTACCCTTATGGTGATTTTACTTTTGTCTGGTACGGATGGTGGATGGCCAAATCTCTCCTCTTAAAAAATAAATGTTCGCAAAGTGGTCTTGAATGTGTGAATTAGTCTAAAATGATCCTCAATTGTAGGAGATTTGGTACAAGGTTCAAACAATGTTCTAAAAGACGCTAGACGGGAGGCCGGGTGGGGTCTAGTGTCTAGGGGGCCTAGGCGTGATTTTGTTTTTTAAGCCAATTTTAATATTTTATCTTACATTTATCCAAACAAAACAATAATATAAAGCAAAACAATCTATAATAAATATAATAAAGGCTTTTGCTTAAACTTTAAACACACATCTTTAACGTATTAGTTTTATTCATAAACAAGATTGTTATTAAATAATAAATTTTAAAATTTCGAGAATTCAATTCAATATTAAAACTTGAGAAACTAAACATAAATTTAAGAATTATATTGATTTAAACTAAACATTACAAATGTATCACCCTTTATATAATTTGAAGTTGATACAAGTTCAAAAAATTACAACTATAATAAAATTATTCATTTTGACTTGATCTTGTTCACTTCTTGCTATGATTTGATATGCTACAACATGCATTATGAATATGATAAATCATTATAAAAATAAATATATCAATATATGGTTTGGGTAGTTAATAAAAAAAATAAAAAATCTCCGCCTAGACCCCGCCTAATTTCCTGGAGGGATTTGTTGGCTTAGGCGAGGCGGCAGAGGGGGGCCTAACGCCTAGGCGGCCGCCTTTTAGAACACTGGGTTCAAATGTGCCCGATAAACCAGCAAAATCAACATTTGATTTACCAATTCTATATTATTACCATCCATGGCAACATCATATCTTGATAAAGCATAAACAATGTAGTACCTAACAGAGAGAGGAAAAAAAAGAGTGGGCGGGTGGAGTTCATAAACAATGTCCTCAAATTCAACATATTCACACTGCTACCAAACAAATCATTCTACTCAAAATACCTGGAAAGCGTACATCTAGGAAAGTCTTAACAGGCCTCGGCACATCCCGACCTTCAACAGTGATTTCTCGCCGCCGCCTATATTCCTCTACATCACTCTCCGACATGGCAGAAACTGTTGAAGACTCCACATACAAGTTTTTCTCAAACGGAGTCAATCCGTCCAAATCCAACTTGCGTGGAGACTCTGCACCATCATAATCAACCCTCTTGTTGGATGATGAGCGAGGTCCACCGTAACCTGAACCCCCACCTAACCCCGAATCACTGGGAAAACCACAAATTCATGTTAAATGATGGCAAACTTGAGGTAATAGGACAACTGACAACATTCGTTATTATGGTAATCAATTGAGCTATAGACCTCAAAACATAAGCTTGTATACAATAAACAACTGCCTAAAACTATAGAACAAAAATTCCCAATTATATACTACAAATATGAGAAAAATAAGTGTTTTATTAGACATCGTTGTCATGCTAGATAACGTTTTCTAAGTTTAAATTACACTTGGAACCTCAGTTTTTGATAATAAAAGAAAAAACAGTATTTTATTTTTCCATAATATATCGAACCTCTCTTGCCAAAGCTAGAAAGTTGATGTTCGAAATTAATTAAGGGGTCCGAGTGTAATTTAACCATTATTGCTATTATTATAAGTGTCATGTCACATAACTTAAGAGCTAAACAAAATACAAACTTGGGTACAATCAACATAGTGTAAACATTTAAACCATCAATTAACAGTTAATGAAGTGGGAAAAAATATAAAAATAAATAACATTGATTTCAATGTATCATAGTTGTCATGATAGAAACCTTAAACCCTAAGCAAAAACAACCTTTGTATGAGATTGACATTCTGCATAAAAATATATCACAATTGCTGAAAGTAAAGCCAGAGTTTGATTTCCATTTATGGTTGCGTTCATGAGTCTCTCTACATAACTTAAACCCCACACGAAACAGAAACCTAAAATAAATTGACTAACAGAATACAAACAAATTCACAATTAAGGGGGAAAAAATCGAGAACAGTGAGGCATAGTTTCGTTTCAATTATCATTGTGGTCCTGCTTAAACCCTAAATACATGCACTGTGCAGTAATTGAGTTAGGGTTACCTCCTGCGGTCACGATACGAACCAGGGTCGCCGGAACGGCTATCATATCGGCTCATCTTGTGTTGTATATTACAGTAGCAGATTAATTAGTGTAAATTGGAGGGCGTTCACTCTTCAGCGGAATAGAGGACGAATTCTGGGTGTTTACTCTCACCGCCCTTGTTCGCTCGTGTTTTGTGATTTGCTATTGGTGATTCGTTTGGCTGCCAATAAACTCCAATGTGGATGATGAGGATGTCACCGGGGGCGGATCTATATGCAGCCAATTTCCCTACGATGGAATTTTGATTTTTTCTTTTCTTTTCATTTTAAGTATATTACTTGTGGTATATTTGCACAATCAATAGATTTAAAATAAAATAAGTTATCTAAAGAAATACTATAATTATTTCAAAGTCAACACATAATTTACTAAATAGTTTAATCCTCAAAAAGTTTTTTCACAAAATGATTATTCTTTGATTTATTTGTGATAAAGTTAACACTAATATTATTTTTAGCATGAAAAGTTATTTAACAACATATATTGAAAAAGAAGTATTTTTAATAATCAATATGGAATATATTATGTATTTATTTTATGATATGAAATCCCAAAAATAGTATTGTTATCTTATTTTAAATTACTAGTTAATTAATTCCTCGCAACTCATTTCTCTTCATTTTGTATAATTGTAGAGAGAAGAGAAGCAACAAGGGAAGGCAAAAACAGAAGGAAAGTAGTAGAGTTTAGGAGGAAAAAACATAGCGCAACTACTACTTACCTATATAATATTGCACCTTATACCCTTGCTACTACTTATTTGTCGTTTATAGGTTTTAAAAAATTATTAAATGCTTAAATTTTCATATTATTATTTATGCTATTTCATATTTTAATAAATTTTATAAGGCTAGTATTAAAATTTTATGCTCAATTTAGTTAATCAAACAAAGTATTTATTGTATTTTCTTAATTTATGTGTATAACCTTAAAATTTCAATTAATAGGGGATGAGATAACTTTTTTTTCTTTTTTTGCGAATTACTCCCTCCATTCCTATATGTAGGTCGTTTTAGACTTTTTTTTTTTTATTCCTAATTATTTGTCGTTTAATTGATTACTATTTTTTCCAAATTGCCCCTTATTACTCCACCTAATCTTTTGATCCATATTTATGAGATAAGTGAGGTGAATGGTATTATAGACAATTGATAGTATAGTTAATGCTTTTCAATCATTTTTTTTAATTATTGTGCACATGTCTAAAACGACATATATTAAGGAACGGATGAAGTGTGTTAGTAATCAGGTGAAAAGTAAGTCTTGAGAGCAACAAGTCATATTATATGACATCATCATTTTGTAAATATAGGTATCAAGTTCAAATTTAATTTTAGTTTCAACATGATATATACCATAACAATAAGTTATAATAATAACAATTATAAATATAAAATACGAATACAAAATGATGTGATTACTATTAAATTCACTTATAGTTGATTATTAATTTTTATGTATACAATTCATTCTACAACTTTATTATGTGTAGAATTTGTGTGTATTGCAATGAAATCATAACAATATTATTGAAAATTCATTTGAATTAACTTCTTGAAGTTAATGTTTATGCGTCAAGTATAAGGTGATTTTTCTTAGACAGAAAATAGGTATAACTAAGTGACTGTAATTTTGTGATCACCTTTTTAAAGGACTTTTTTTTTTTGTTCAATTCTCTTGTTTGTGACTTTTTAATTGAAATAAAAAAAAAGAAAATACAAAAACTTGTACATTTATTTTGTATCATTTTTTATGTAAATAATAATATAGAAACTGGATTAATCCCTACTATATGCCCTCGTATGCGAATATTAAAAAATATATTTATTTATTTATTCACACTTCTAAAATTAATAAATTAATTAATTTAATATTTGTACATTACCATAATAAAATTATGATAGTAAAATTTTATACCACTAAAATTACTTTTTCAAAGGTAAACTAGGTATTGACACTTAGTTTTTTGAATGTCTAATAGAGAATAATTTATCGTTATGCTCTCAACAACATTCTATCCCTCAAATTCTATATCGTATCCGTAAAAGTATTGACACTTGATAGGTGTCGAAGGAATTGATTCCTTTATAAATACTTAAATAGGCTGACAGCTGTTTGATGTGTTCAGTTACAATCATGACGGTTGCTGCTATCTCTTCCCCAATGGTTTTCTTGAATATTCGAGCGTCATTGGACACCCAGCAAAGACTCCCTTACACCCCACACCGCACCACGCCCAAGAACCCCAAAACCCCAAACTCTATCTCCCCTCCAACCCTCACCGTAACTACCTCAACCAGCTTATCCGTTTCGGACCTCCTCAGTCGCAACAAGCAAAGCTATAACCAAGGTATCGTCCACTCAGGCATTTTGTCAAGCACACACTGTTTCTTTTAGTTTTATTGCGAATTTAATTCGTTTTGTAAACAGTGAAACCCGAGGAAACCACTTATATGGGTTACGACACGTGGTTACCCAGCCCGCCCAAAGTAGAGAAGCCTCGTTCCATCTACAATGCAGCCTCCCTGGCGTTCATTGGTGACTGCATTTATGAGGTTTGTGTTTTGATTTTAGTTTAATACTTTTAATTTTTTTAAAAAAAATTACATCATTTTTTAGTGATATGAACTTGGTACATGATATCCTATTATGAACATGCACTCTGAGGTCTGAGCACTGCTCAACTGCGAAGGAGACATTGTTTTAAGGCACCATTAATTTGATGAAAATATTTTGCCACTCTGCATCATTATGTTAAAAGGAGCTAAAGGACAAACACCAGATAGAAAAGGGTAATTTTATGTTCTTAGAAAAAGTGACCTGTAGAAGCTTAATGCTAAAACCTCACGGTAAAGCTATGTCTTGTGGTTACTGAATATAATTGTAAAGTTGTTCCAAATTGTTGCGTTCCAATTATTGAGAATCAATATACAAAAATGTAACACCAAATATCCCCATAATTTTTAGTAGATAAGTGAGTATCTCCATAACTAACCATGCAAAGTTTGTCTGTTCTTTGTTTGTGAAGTATTTTATATTTCATCTTAAACTTCATGCATGCTTCTTTTCTTTTTTTTGAAACATATGCAGCTATATGCAAGAAGGCACTTTTTGTTTCCACCACTGAATATCGAAGAATACAATGATCGTGTGATGGCTGTTGTACGGTGTGAGGCTCAAGTATGATATACTGTTTTCTCAAATTATGTGGATGTTTTGCTAATTTTTGTTTTTTTGTATTTACAGATCTTCTTCCATATGGTCAATATCTATGAAATTACGTCATTTAAGATTTCAATCATCAAATCATTTTCTGAACTTGGGATAGGTTTATTGTAGAGAGCCCAACATTTTTCTTTGCTTACAGGTCACAACAATTCTCAAAGT
Source organism: Panax ginseng (assembly GCA_020205605.1). Taxonomy (NCBI): domain Eukaryota; kingdom Viridiplantae; phylum Streptophyta; class Magnoliopsida; order Apiales; family Araliaceae; genus Panax; species Panax ginseng. The sequence goes on from CM035148.1 coordinate 1,612,950, forward strand.
ACTTTTTAGGCTTATAATTATACAGTAGATTCAAATAATAGGAATTTGTCCTGCTTACACGTTTGTGTTTATGGATTTTATGCCATTGTTGGTATTATTTGGAGAAATAGTGGCTTGATTTTATATAGTTACTTGGGAACAATTTTCTCTGCCATCCACCTAAATGGCTTGCTTACTTTCCATCATGATTTCGTAATGCAATAATTCTTATTGCAATTACGATTATTCAACAACTTTATCAACTCATTACAGGACATTACTAAATAATTTTGAATCTCACTTATTTTATATCTTTCTTTTTCTTTTTCTTTTTTTTATATAAATAGTACATAATAATTGGAGTTTATTTTCTTATTAAATCAGGTTACCTTATATTATATGTAAACTGATTTAACCCATGATTGAAAATTCAAAGTTTAATATATTGATTTGAGTGAAGGCTTTGTTGCATTATATATGTTTCTACCGAGTACTTCCGAGGATAGATTTTGCCCATTAACTTTATCCCCTTTCTAACCCCTTCCAGAACTTGTCCTGCATCACCTATTTTGCACTCTATCTAGTAACCAGTTCCTCTTAAACATTAATCCATTAAAGTAACTGTCTAACTGGGTACATAATAATATGTTAACAGATCTATGGAGCTCAAGATCTTCCCTTTTGTTTTTGGTTCTCGCATTTTGTTTTTGATTTGTCTTTCTCTGATATGGGTTTTTATATATGAAACTATATTACTCTATTGATGGGAGTTGTAAAGTTTCATTTGCTTGGTGTAGCCTTGTAGTAGTAATGTTAACTAGTAATATTTCACTTTTTACTGTACTATTTGCATAGTTGTATATCTTGTTTGTTGAATTTTTATTGTAAAAAAAAGAATCAAAAGTTTGTGCTGATGTGTTACAGGATGCAATGCTCCAAAAGCTTATAAATGATAATTACTTATCCAAAGAAGAGAGGTTAGTGTATATGTAATTGTTTCCTTATGTTTCTTCCTTGATAGTGATTCTGTAAAGAATTAAGTGGAATGTTAAAATAAAATTAAGAACAACATATTATATGATTAAAACAAGAATCAAATGGCATTTCTGGTTTGGATTAGACCAGGTTTCTGGAAGTGGAACAGAATTTATGCTTTTTGCTCCCAGAAAGCATTTCAATGATTAGCCTGAGTTTTCCTTCAAGACCCAAGAGTAGTTTTTGATTACTTGATTTCAGGATAATACATCCAGAGTCATCAGATCTCACTGTTAGAAAAGTTTTGTTTCCCCTAGTTGTTATTTCTGGCAGCATAGTGGTTATGTTATGGTTGAAAATTTGTTGTTGGTGCCTCAGTGGTAGAATTATGGGGATTGCTAAGAATTTAAAGTATAAAAATTTATAAAAACAAATTTGGTAAAAATATCAATGCTAACGAATGAACATTTATTTATCAAATCAATATAAAATGAAGATCAATTTTCTTTTCTTCCTTAGTGATTCACTGAGGAAGAAAATTCCTATAGGATGTGATATGGAAACCTGTTCTCTAAAAATAAGTATTTTCTTTCTTTAGGCACTGGTTATCAGTTGAATGTCTGCTCTGCGGGAGGGTTGGTTGCTGATAACCTAAAAATTGTATGGGTTGATTTGCGAGTCATAAACGGGTTATTTTATAATCATGTTAAGCAGATTGTTACATTTATGGCATGGATGCGATAAGGATCAACCCAAACCCTCTAATTCGTGTTGAGTTCGTGTTGTGTGAGCTGGACATTCTGCAAATCGAAATCCCTAATTTGTACCAGTCACTTGATCTATGAAATCTCTTAAGAACTTATAGAAATCTTCGGTTTAATTATTTACGGAAAAAAATAGAATAACAGGACCCAAAAGTTAAAAAGGAAATAATAGCTCTTAATTACTGACTAGTTTTTCTTCATATATGTACTTTGTAGTAAATTGTAACAACCCGGGTCAAATCCTAGGTCCAAATCTTAGCATAGCATAGGCCCAATGTGATGTCTCAATAATATATGTTCAAAAGGTCATCATTGAAGGTATTAATGATAGTAGCTTGAGTTCTTGTATACACATCCAAGTATCCCACATGTTATGTGGGATTGGGGTGTTACCTAAAGGAATTTTCTTTTAATGTATTGCCATGTAAATCCTTAATCTATCACATTAATTAGGAAGATTACTATCTATATTGTATTCCCAGTATAAAGTTTCAAAAATGGGTAAGAAAAGACTAGTTTAACCTCAAAAAAGATGCATCAAGCAAAAACAAATCTACAAAAATCAGGCGTATGTAATTTTTTTTATTTTAGAGAAAGTGTTAAACACAAGAAGATGCTTTTCCCCTTTAATTTTTCCTACCAAGGAGGAGGAAAAAAACTTGAGAGAGAGAATTTTTATAATGCCGCCTTTGGACTACGGCTGGATGGGCTAAAAGCACCTGTGTAGAGACTAGTAGTGCTTCAATGGATGTGTTTTCTGTATCATGTATAAAAGGAGTTTTTCTATATGAGTGTTTTGGTGTTTTTTATCAAATACAAAGTTGAATCTTTTATATATAGCATTTGATAAGCAACTATTGCAGGGATGTTCTTCGCTGGGGAAAAAATATTGGCTCAGCCAAAACGCGAACAAAGAAACGTGCAGGTGTAGCTGTTTACAATAGAGCATCTTCACTTGAAACACTTGTAAGTTCCCTTCTATTTTTCTTTGGATCCTCAATACAAAAAAAGAGCTCAGTTGATTGAGTTAGGATTATCTTAATTCTTATATGATAATTTATACATGTGCTGAAAAGATGGTAATGAAAAGTTGCTGTGTTTAAAGGTTTTGAAACTTATTTAGTATATGAATGATTCAACCTTGTAATTTTCAATAAAACCCGCATCACGTCATTTTATCACTGTGTCCTTAAAGTGAAAGAAAGCAGAACTAACTGTTTTAGATTCAAAGTACGTAGTACAAAGATTGCTTACGATTGAATGACAAGAAATTAAATTTAATGTTTTACTTCCTTCTGTGATTTGGTTTTCCACGTATTAATAAATTTACTAAAAAATGTCCTAATTTTCACTTAGATTTGACATCTGCGTAAGTTTATTATAGTTACATCAAGGATCTGGTGCCTTTGATCGAAATATCTGCTTAATTTTTTATGTAGGTTGGCCATTTGTACTTAACAAACCCGAAACGTCTGGAAGAGATCATGCTAAAGTTAGGCTTCTCGGCTGATGGTCCTACCAAGTTTATCTCGGAGAAAGCAAATAGTAAGTTGACTAATGTGTAACACTTATTCATTTAAATTTCGATTTGTAACACTTATTCATTCGGTCGTGTACTGGAAATAGATATTAAGCTGTGACGTTTTCCCTTAACAATATTTATGTGAATGTTGCTTTTCTTATACTTCTATCTGAAGGGCCACACAGGGAAGACTTGATACTAGATCTTATTGCTTCACAGCTACATGACATTCCCTTTCAGCCAAAATTGTAGGAGGCCTTTCAAGCTTCTATATATTTATATATATTCAATGACACGCTTCAAATGTAAATTAAGTTTTTATTTACACGCATTTGAAATATAACTAGAACTGGTCCATGAAATGAACATAATTTATCAAAACTTCTCTCTCCAAGTCTAAACTCTAAAGCAGGGGAAGACATACGACCAAAACATTTTGTCCTTTAATGACACAAGCAAAGCTATCCATATTCCATACGTGTCTCTCCGTTGTCTGTTGTGTGGGCTTCTGAAAATGCACAAGGTTTGTGAGTGCTTTTGGTGCCTGATAATATTAATTCCTGAAGTTGCAATAACCCAAACATTTGAATTGGAGAAGTTCCCCGTAGCTCTACTTGTCATATATATATATATACATATTTCCTTTATTTCTTGTATGCTGTTTTAGAAGTGAGGTGTTATATAACTTAAGTAATTGTGTTGCTTTCCATTGAATACTTGACTTTGTTGTTTGTATGAATGCAATGACCTATAACATAGACACCGTTGTGTAAATGCTGCTCCAAGATAGTAAAATATAGGCTGATTGAGAATGATTGCTGTGAATGCATTTATTGGATTTTTCTTAAGCTTTCTCATTTTTCATTTTGTGGTAAATCATTACTTTATGGACTGATTCTCTGTTGCTTTTCTGCTTTTTCCAGTTCCACTAGGCAGCCAATAGGAATAACAATCAGATGGGCGTAAGAGCTGTTCATTACTGGCAAGTCAAGGTTGATTTTATAGGCAATTTTCAGAAAGCACCCATTGATTGATTTGATGGGTCTATTTTGTACATAGAGAACTCAGAAAAATAGGGTATCAAAATATGTAAGAATTGGCTGGATTTTTAATCCCATCCCAGAATAACAGTTAAATTACAATGATAACTCCATCTGTCTTCTTTCTCCCCATCAACTGTTAAGGATATGAAATCGATGGATGGTTGTCTTTATTTGATGATGGTGATTAGAAAATATTTTGGGTTATAGTTAAGGATGAGGTGTCAAACTTCATTCTCTCATTAATAAATGTAGCTTCATGAAATGTATCAACTTTTAAGAGTCTTGCTATACATTGTGAAAGTTTTTGGTTGAATTATAATTGTAACGTATGTGTATACATAGGATAGGTAGAATTTAAGAAAGGCCTTACTTTAATTTATTCTATCTTATCGCATGCACTTCTTATTTCGTCAAATATTTATCGACATGAATACCATTTTCCAACTTTTAAACCAAGTTCAGGCTGCTTATTAGTTGTTGAATTTCAGTAAGGGATCGGCATTAACCTAATAGGCTCATATTTATTTCAATCCTTGATCACCGGTGGCCAATCATTGGGCAAAATGCATGCTCAGTAATTTTAGCACCTGAGCTTTTTGGAGGAGATCCATGTCCAAATGTTATGAAGAAACTATCGGTGGAGGTAATTTGCAGCTAATTTTTAAAGACATTTGAAGAGACAAAGATGGTATTACCAATAAAACTTTCAGATTCATTTTTTGTCTGAAAATAGCTAGTACACCCCCAAAATCACCATGATCATTTCGTTGGCTTTGCCCTAGTGAAGTTGTACAGATACACAACACACCATGTGCTCCAAAGCTTATATAGATTTTTGAAGATCATTGCTGAGAAAAGATTAGTGTATATAAAGTACTGGATGTTCTGCCCTGCGGATGTAAAAGGAAAGGGCATGGTGGGAGGTTTACAAGCACATTGAGATGGTAGGAATTGATTCCATGTGCTGATAGTAAGCAACTAAGCTTTTGGATTTCAGATTTGAATAATTTTTTTTTAACTTGCTGCATTACAAGCAGTTATTTCATTGCTTTCAAATTTCAATTCATTTCAACATTCTCAATATTCTATTCTTTGTGCTCTACTCTCTTTTAATTCTGCCATTCATGACATACTACTTGTTAGCAAGTTATGAACTACTACTCCACTCGAAAAGACTTTGTCAAGTTGTGCAAGGGCTTGTTCATGATGGTAAGCATAAGCACAGAGTAAGCATAAACACGCATATTTACGAGGACAAAAACACCAGAATTGGGGAGAAAACATCTTTCAGTTGAAGTAGAACTATAATCTGAAACCCTTTTTCCTTTCATTTGTTAATAGTTCTAAAGTTGCTGATTTCCTATCTCTCTTATCTTTCTTCTAATGTGACCTTTTATCTACTTGTCTCCACAAAATCCCCATTAGGGTACCTCCAAGTTTTATGAAGTGAGAGTTAAGAGTTTAGTCTTCAGTGAGTCTTTCTTTATATAAGATAATAAACATTTTCTCGTTGATCACAACTCAGTATCTTATCCCTAATCTTAGTTTCATTACATGAATGACAACCTGCACTATCGTCTTAGAGGTCCGGATTCTTCAGACTAGGTACTCATTAGGATACATACATGATTTGTTAGATAAAAGCTGCGAGTAACAGTTGAATACATAGGCTGATTTTGGATCATGAACTGGGGTATTTGACCAGTGGTTACTCTACAACAAGTTGAGATACCTCCAGAAACCTTTTAACCTTACTTTTTCAAGTTTTTCTCTTGTGCTCTGGACAATGGTTATTTCCTTCATACTCTTGCTCCAATAAATATAAAATCCTGCATAATCTGTTCTAACATTGTGATTTGGTAAGGAAGTTCATTTACTTCCATAACCTACAAGAATATGAAGATTTGATATTCTGTAGCTCCTCTTTACGACTCGTAAAGAGATTAAGCTGCACATCCCCCAAAAGCCGATAAATATGATGCTTATTTGCCACCACTCCTGCTACATCTTTTAAAAGAACAAATTGGTAATGTGGAATACCGCAACACACGATCCTTACAAGGAGAATTAAATCTTGATCATGTCTGGTAATTCTACCTGCTAGCATTTTTCCAAGCCAACTAAAACATCTATCAAAGCTACCACAAACTGCTAACAAGAAAGTTTATAACATCAGTACTGGTGTAAACAACAATTATAGAAGGGAAGAAACATAGTAGCCTTTCCTATGCTAAAAAACAGCTAAAGGGGAAGAAAAAAATAATCTTCCCAACTGGGAAAGTTTAATATTGTAGCCCTTATCCTGCAATAGTGGCAATTCGTCTTTAACCGGTCCTTGCTTAGTTTCAACTTCATTGGTCGCTATTATATTCTGCCTTGTGTACTGATTATCGAGCCCCTCACCTTCATCATCACATCAGTCAATTTTCACAGATGAGTAAATCTTCTGAACAAACCAGAAACAAGTATAGAAACCTATTGTCCCCGTCAAAACAAAGAAGGCATATGATGCAATTGACATATACCCAAAGTAAAGGATTCCCGAAACCAGCTTGGTGATTTCCAATTTTGTAAAAAAGTAGAAAATGGAGTAGAGGAAAAGGTATAAAGCAGAGGAACCTGCAGTAAGGTAAGCCCTCCACCACCAATGGTAATCTTCACTACACAACTGGAAGTAGCACAGCACAACCGTAATCTCCGCACATGTAATTATTAAGATAACAAAAACTATGAAGAGGAAGCCAAATATGTAATAGAACTGGTTCAGCCATATGGATGTCAAGATGAAGAATAGTTCAATGAAAACAGCACCAAATGGAAGAATGCCTCCAATAAGTACAGAGAAGATAGGTTTCATATACCATGCCTGCTCTGGTACCTGCCTTGGAATTTTGTTCGTCTTGACTGGGTCTTCAATGGCTGGTTTTTTGAAACCCAAGTAACTGCCCACAAACACTAAAGGTACTGATATTCCAAACCATAAGCAGACAAGGGCAAACATAGTACCAAAGGGTACAGCCCCAGATGATTTCTCCCCCCAGATTAAGGCATTAAGAACAAAGAAGATGGCAAACAAAATACCAGGAAACATAAAAGCAGTTTTCAAGGTATTTCTCTTCCACTCAGTTCCCTTGAACATTTTGTACAACCGGGCAGAGGAAAAACCAGCAAATAAGCCCATGAAGACCCATAACAGAACCATGGCAGTCATAAGCCCACCTCGGTTTGAAGGTGACAAGAAACCCAACAATGCAAATATCATTGTGACGAGGGTCATTGCAAAGATCTGAACACCAGTGCCAACATAAACACAGAGTAATCCAGAATTTACGGGTGCCCTAAAAACATCTCCATGAACAAGTTTCCATCCTGTTTCTTCCTGAGCTTCATCTTGCGTTTCCAGTTGATTATAGTTTGCAATATCTCTGTAAAGAGTTCTCATCATGATCATGGCCACCATGCCAGAAAGGAAGAGGACTATCATCAGAGAATTTATGATGGAAAACCAGTGAATCTGATCATCATTCATAAGGAGGTAGGTGTCCCAACGTGATGCCCATTTGATGTCACTTTCCTGGAAAAAATGTAAGAACGAAAATAGGCAACTCACTACAGAAATAGCAATCAAAGAATTATTTAAAGGAGCACAAAATACCAAGGGTTTCATAAAAGAATACCTTGAAAGAAACATCATATGTAAAAACAACTTCTTTATCTGTCTCAACTTCCTGTGGAACAGTGCTACCTTGAATTATATTTTTGGTGTTCTGGTTGCATGTTGCCAGCTGAGGGTTCTTCTCATCCCACTCCTTGTACTCATGATTAATACTGTTCACAAAAGATGAGGACAGGAATAAACAAAGCAATAATTAGACTAACAAAGTTCGACGAGTTTGAAAAGACCATTGGTTGTAAGACCAAATCATAAACAAGGTATAACATTGAAGCCAACCATGTTCAGCATACTGCGAGTCATCGTAAATAAAATAAATAAATAAATTATAAAGAAGGAAGAATTCAAGGAATGTCCAAATGACATTGATTGTGTGAAGTAATAAAATTACTAAGAAACAGGGACACTTCTGAAATAACTCAGCCACATCTTATTACATGTCCATGTTTTAGAAATTAATTTTTTCAGGTCGAGAATGTGCATCGAAAAGCTTTAGATAGCATTATTCAGCATTTCAAGAAATTATAATTCTAAAAAGAAAAAAAACTCATGTTGCATCATAAGATTCATAACAAAAGTGAGAATAAATGGTGGTGCTTACTTTATTCTTGGAGTTCTCAAGTCCAACTATTATATTCTCTGCACAACAAGATTTATAATGAAGTAGTGGGCCTTTTTTATTTATGTCTACATGATATTAGGTATGCTGTTTGGATACATGAAATCTCAAGTGACTGGTGAAATGATGGTATTAGTTTAGTGATATAGCATTTGATGTTATGTTCAATGACAGATTTTGATCCTCAAATGAATGATGATCCCCAACCCACACCCCATGTGCGGGACAGGGCATCTAATTCAAAATTCAAAGCATAGTCATTTCCTCAGAAAAAGAGCACATACAACAAAAAAAAGGATCACTGCTATTTAATGTGTCCCTAGCGTATGGGTCCTACATTTTTCAGAAATATTGCGTCAGACTCTTGTCAAGGCTTCAAACACAACTCAACAACGCATTTATCCCAAACTAGTTAGGGAAGGCTGAAAATGATTAAATGAATGAAAATGATTTTATATGAAAGTGTGGAACATTATATAGCACTGTGAATAAGGTACTAAACACTTCATTATAAATCAACACATAAACCAGAGAGTCCACATATCCACCCAACATCAAAAGAAATGTATGGAGATGAGTAGAGATCAAGATAAATGGAAAATCATAGAACCTGTTTGGTGTAACCTCAAACCCAACAATTCGAGCAGAATCGGTCTCAAGATCTTTATGATACATGACTCTAAAGCTCAAGTGGTTATGGATGAAGTACTTCTCCTCTTTACTCTGCAAAAGTAAATGGATGCATATCATATTCCAGATATTGTGGGCAAACAACAATTAGCAATACAATTTTCATATGCTGCCCTTCAACTAACCCCTGCATAATTTCCTTTGAACCCAACACGGAAACCATGTTCATAAGTGGTTGACTGACTGCCATCCCTTCTTTGTCTAAGAACAGCAACGGGAAGGTTATCCAGAATCCTGCATTCTCATTACAGATTGAATAGTTAACAGAGACAAACATGTTGGAGATGAATATGAAAAAACTCACAAATAACATGAAAAGATCCCAATACTAACAGGCAGAAAACTCATTGATCAGAAAATGAAGGCACAATTCATTCAGCACTTACATGTTAACTCTGTATTCATCATCAATTTTTTCCTTAAAATTCTTTGCAGTTTCAGCATTTAGCGTTACTCGACAACCCACCTTGCATGGCTGCTCCTCCCTCATATGAAACTGTGATGAAATTCAACATTAAAGATCCTTGTATTCCTTTCAGTATGAAAGTAGTAAAGGGAAAAAGTACAGTACTCACAGTATAGACTGAGTTCTCTATACGGTCACCTCGAAGAACCTCCCCCAGATTTTCTGCGCTGTTCATAATTTTTTGGGGTTTACAGTAGTTCAAGTAATAGTAGTCGTATGGAAGTTGTGTCTTCGTAGATGACAGCTTGTTCACTTTAATTTGAAGTGGATCACCCTTTTCGAAAAACAGAAAACCACAAGAATAAAAGCCCACATAGCAATAAGAGAAATGGAAATAGTTGAGGAACAACAATTGTCACCATGCGCAAATGACAAGGGTGTGTGTGAGAAAGAAGAAGATAGTTAGAGAAAGAAATGGAGGGAGAAGCACAAAAGACAAATTTATACATACGGAAAACTCTAAATATTAGGAACCATTTCGCACACTTTAATGGGTCAAATAAAGTAAAAAATTTGAATATAAATAAGATGGAAAAGTCTGATAAAACTCATGCAGTTTATTCACATAACAGAACCACTGCAAGTCACGCACATCATCTTTCAATGCAATAATAAAAAAGAAAATGCACACCCATGGGACAGATACAAATCTTCCTAAACCCATTGCTAAGATTATGCAAGGAAATTTGTCTTGCTAAAGTGAAACACGGTTACACTACAAATACACCCATGTGAGGGATCCTACTGCTGAACACCACCCACCATCAAACACCAAAAACATTTCCAAACCCATTGCTAAAGATCATGCAATTAGACATGTATCTACTAAGAAGCACAGTCACCCACAAGTAACACACCAGAGCATTTACAAATTGATATGTGGAGTAATGCAATGCAGATTCTGGCAATTCACTTTATCAAAAATTATAATTTACTATCATTTTTATCACATCAAATACCCCGCATGTCCAAGAGAAAAACTACCAACACAAATTAACAAAATAAATAACAAATAAACTATTATTTCAAGTTCCAACTAAACCAAAACCCTAGATCCAACACAAGATTCAACAATAGCATTAGATTTCAAAGAATAAAATCAGCAGACTATCAACATCAAAACCCTAGATCCACACCTGCTTCAATAAGAACGTCGACATCACAATCAATATGAATTAAGTGAAGGAAATGACTAACTAAGAATCAATCAACTCTACGATTAGTTCACCCACCGCAAAATTCAAAAATTATATATATGTAAGAACGTACCCGTTGAAAATCACGAGGAGCTACACCAGGAAGATAAAACGAATGTGCAGATGAGATCAGAAGTAGGAGAGAGAAGAATACGGTGGCGACGCTACGACCCATCTTCCGATTCTAGAGAGAGAAAACAAGGAGTGAAATCAGTTGATGAATGTTTACTATTGGAGAGCTGAATGTTTGCTTGCGGCAGCCTCCCAATTATAATCACGTTAAATTGGTTCGTTTAATTAGAGAATCAAATTTGTACTTTTAACATTTATTTATTATATAGAAATATTAGTACTTCTCTTATGTAATTTGATAATTTTTAGAAAAAAAATTCATTTTTTAATGATGATTTTAATTTGAGACTTCGTATGCCAATTAAATCAAATGATAATTAAGGGAAATCAACAACTGAAATGAGCGTCACTAATTTTGTGAAATCTCAGTATACTTATAACAAAAATTAGAGTTGGTAAGAATATAATAAAAAATGACTACGAGAATTCGTCTCTCGAAGGCATTAGCCCTGATAATGCTCACTCATATATTTTTATATATGATATGGGTAAAAATAATTCACAAATAGTAATAGTAAATTATCACGTATAATTTTAGTAATTAGTATTATAATAATTTGATTTCATTAAGTATACTTGCAAGAATATTCAATCATGTATTGATTAAATGTATTTGATATTTGAACAACCAATGATCGATAACTTACGTCTTTAAATTCAAACACAACTCTTAAGACAACTCTTATTCTATAAATAAGGGATACTCCAACAGATTCAAGGTACACAATTCTTCCTCTAATAAACGTTCTCTATTTTCATATCAGCGTTCTGACTTATCTCAGAGCCCCCAACTCCGGTGGACTTTTTGCAAGTAATTCGACAAGATAAAGGTGATTACGTGGTGACCAATGTCATAGTTTTTTTTTTCAACCCTAGCAGTTGCGCGCAGTGGTTCAAGGTCGTCATAGGATGAACCATAAAACAAGACATCTTAGGTTCGACTCCCACTAGCAATAATTTGTCAAGGTCAAAAATTATTCATGGAAAACCCGTATGAAAAGGCTGACCGTGGTTGAGAATTTATCAAGAAAAAAAATATATTAAGTTTTTGAGTTCACCAAAACCTTAGCGTACAAGTTACTGATTGAAACATCAATAGAAAACAAGGAATGGAGATGCACAAGAAGACTCGTAAGAAAACACTTAGACTTGGACTATATATATCTCAAAATAATAGTGGAAGCTATCATATGATTGACATAAGTCTAATAGTATTTTTTTCATTTGCGAAGTTGAGCTCAAATGCTTGTATATATAATCTATTTATAACGTATTATCATATATAGGTGACCCAACTGATCGACCAAGTTGGGATGTGCGTCCATGTTGGCATGTGCCATGTTGCATGACATTTCTCTAGTTAAGAATTATATTATTGATTGAATCGATAAATTTATTGACAAATAAAAAATTTACTGTTTTAATGCTCAGAATAAACTATAAAAAAAAAAAGAGTCACCAAAAGTTTGTGTCTTGACGTTTTTGTACAATAAATCTCTTCGTGGGCGAAGACCATAGGTGGTGGTCTTACGACTTTCGAAAAAGGGTAAGTAAGCACAACAATAAATCGCAACCAATATAAAAAAATTGCTTCATAAATGAGTCTTATTTTAATTATTTATGGTAGTACACTTTTCATTCTGTTTTAGAGAGTTTAGAATTTTTCAATATATTTCACGTTAACAAATTACAATGAAGCATTAATTATAAAATTTTCTTTATTACTGGTCAATCTCGTTTATCTAGTCAACTTTATATATATTTCCTTAATTAATGTAATAATAATCTTGATAACACATCAATTTTAATAACAGAATTGAAACAATAATAATAAATTACTTATTTAACAAGTGTGAAACCTATTCCATAAGATTTTTTTTAATGTAGTTTTTTACAACATGAGTTTAAATATTTTTATTTTTATTTTACAACGGAGTATTAAACATTCGGTTATTCAAAGTTGAATCCATAATGAATACGCATATCACCAAAATTCCAATCATGGATTTCTTTATAATTACCGTTAAATCTAATTTATTTTCTATCATACGAGAGGACTCAAAAACACACAGAGCCAGAAAAAAAGTTGATGTCCATTCTGAAATCCTACTTGCCTCTAGTCTGTCTTCTTCACCATTTATTCGGTTGTGATCCAATCGAGCTCTAATGGGTATGATGATTACGATCTATAATGTACTGTATTCCTTTTGACATTCATTCGTTCGCATGTCGAAATTCGAACAAGTGAACCACCTTATTCAATGATCCGCTTTTTATTAGCCTCCCATATTAATATCAATTGTTCGTTAGGTTATGTTTTTATGCGTACATATTACGTAACCGTAATGTATATAAATTTCGCTAGCTGCATTTTAAATTTGAGATTGTTGTTTTATGTTTTAGTTTTTTTTTTGAAGAAAGTTTTATGTTTTAGTTTGTTAATTCGGATGTTGTTCAACTGCTCCAATTTGATATTGTTTTCTAGGTTTTGTATTACTCAGGCCCGGACATAGTGTTTTGTATTGATTTATTTGATAAGAATTTTATGTTTTCTTTTAGATATCCGATCAATTTAAATAAGTTGCTGATTATGTTTGGAAATAATATGATTTTGTGTGGAGGTTCTTATTGTTTGGTGATTATTTGTTATGGTTTGGTGTTGGCTGTGAGGGAAATATGGGAATTGAAGAGCTATTAGATGCTTAATAATCCCTCTCTTCCAAAATATAAGATAATTTATTGATTTTCAAGTCAGCTTAAGACATTTTCAAATTTAAAGTAGATTCCTTAAATTTTATTCCATGCAATGTTTGGTATTGTAAATTATGTAAAAGACATTACTCAGTGTAAGATTTATTGTTTCATAATTTCTAAAAAATCATCTTCAAAAGTCAATAATGATCTTATAATTTGGAAGGAGGAAGTATTGAGTTTATATTGGGAACCAGGAAAAAACCAATGCTAGCTTAGCGGAGTTTGATAGATACCTTAGTTTTAGTTTAGGTAAGTTTTGAAGGTTAAACACATGTGGTTGTTGTCTGAAGTTCTTAAGTTCACCCACCAATCCACTTCAAATGGGCGCTGAGTACATATAAGCTACGCATGATCACCCTCATGCTTAGTATCATTGTATATATAGGTGGGTTGGGTTGTACTGGAATGATTGACGATTCTCAAGGAATTTCATGTTCTGTAAATAAAATTTTGATATTTTTGGAATGTGGGAAGAGTTTACTAATGTGAAGCAATAAGAATTTGCACGATGTATAATTTGTCACTAATGCTAATACAAATGTTTACCATTTCAGATAAAGGTGGCGAATGTTGTTCCACTCACCTCATAGATGGGGATGGCACTTTCAATGCTTCTGGTCTTGAAAGTTTTATGAAGGAAGTGAAACTGTCTGAATGTGGACTTTCATATGCGGTAGTCTCCATCATGGGCCCCCAAAGTAGTGGTATGTAATGTTGTCTCAACAAGTAAACAACTCGTACAGTAATTATTTAGAAGCTTGGAACATGTAATTTCTAACAGCTAAAAGCACAAGTATTTTACCATAATAGTCTGACAGATAACTGTCATATTCCCTTTTCATACAACAGTGTTGACCAATTTGGGAATCATTCTGATTACCAACCTTCTCCTTATCAGGGCATAGTTCCATTCCTGACTATCTCCTTCCTATTTGGTCCATAAGCGAGGGAATTGATAGGATAGCTCTCCCTTTCTTCGTGATTTTGTTTATATATTTTTCCAAATGTTTCCTTAAATAACATGTAAGACCTATGTGATCCCTTAGTTGATGCTGCTTTTGTTATGCTTTTAATGATTTCTTCTGTGATTTTGTCAGGAAAAAGTACACTACTTAATCATTTGTTTCGTTCCAACTTTAGAGAGATGGATGCTTTTAAAGGAAGGCACGCATTTGCAATGTTCTGTTGTTAGATCACATTGTGTTTTGACCAGATTTTGTGGAACTGACTGTATAAGTTTCGAACAGGTCTCAAACCACGAAAGGTATATGGATGGCAAGATGTACTGGAATTGAGCCTTGTACCATTGTAATGGATCTGGAGGGTACCGATGGAAGAGAACGAGGAGAGGTGCTGTGCTTGTTTCTGTCATGACTTATTTGCTTCTAAATTAGTAATCTTTTAAAGCACTCCATTTTTCTTATCTCGCCGTATTGGTATTCAGTTATCATAATCTCAAATGATTTATATATGGTTATCATACCCGTATTTGGTTGTTCACTATACCATACAACTATTTTGGGTGTGTATATGAACATGATTTTGAATATGGAAACCCGTCATTGCGTGCAATAGTTAGTCATACCTCCGTTGTATCTTACCAGCTCTTAGTGACATCTTTATTTGAGTGGCACATTTGCATATGTAGACTGTTGCTGAAGTTCTTGTGGCACCAATACTCACTGAAAATCATTTTTTTTCCCGTCGTCGTCTTAAGATACGATAAAGAATATTATTAGCCTTTAATTTAGGTGTAACAAAAACTAAGCTTATAAACTTTTTTATGATGTATGAACCGATAAGTAGGAGAAAAATGAAGTTCTATGCATATTTTATATATATTTCCTGCCCCATCTAAAACATCTAAATTAGTGATTAAGATTTCCGAGTCTTCCTTCATTTTTACGAGGCAATTTTGGATTCACGGGTTAATTTTTTTTCTGCCAAGTGGGATTATATGTAATACTCCAGTACTGGAAAACAAAACATGTTGGATGGACTGAACTATATTAAGGTGTTAAGTCTCAAGTTTCAACTCTATTACCAAGAGTACCATTAACTTGTCATGACTTTTGGTGGAGGACCAAGATTATCCAAGTGCTCTTGGGACAGTGGTTTGACCTTTAATTCACGCTCATGCCGGGCTTGGGTCATTACATTATGATGCAATATATAGGCTTTGGATCAAATCGTTGTTGCATTATGATCTGATATTTCTTTCATGATTTCAGTTCTCTTGAAATTATGAAAAGAGTGCAAACATAATTTTGCTTGATGTTCCTCATTCAAAGTACAAACATTATTTTTCCCTTCTGTTCCTTATTCAAGTAATTCTTTTTCTTTTCCAGGACGATACTGCATTTGAAAAGCAGAGTGCACTCTTTGCCCTTGCTGTTTCCGATATTGTGCTAATAAATATGTAAGTTTGTTTCAGCACACACATGTATAATCTGGACTCAGAAAATTTATACATAGAATGGATCTATGTTATTTGGGAGTTTATATTTATGCTTGCAATTCTCATTTGATCATCTTAAATAGGTGGTGTCATGACATTGGCCGTGAGCAGGCTGCAAATAAGCCTCTTTTGAAAACTGTATTCCAGGTCAATCTTGCATCCATGAGCTTTAGTTTTAGATTGCAATGCGTCTATAGTTGAGCTTTATGATGGTCATTTACAGGTCATGATGCGATTATTTAGTCCTCGTAAAACAACTTTGATGTTTGTCATACGTGATAAAACAAGGGTGCGTTTCCCTTCTTTTCCATTATTTCATAGCACTGATATCTTATTATATAGTTAGCATACTAGCATCTATAGATGATTTGGATTAGGCTTTATAAGCTGAACAGTTTGAATATGCCTACTCTTTGTTTGTGTAGACCCCTCTGGAAAATTTGGAACCTGTTTTAAGAGAAGACATTCAGAAGGTACAGCTTGTGCTGATTTTCTCACATTTACAACCAATTGTTTTTGTTGATTTTATAACTCTTTCTTGATTATAGATATGGGATTCTGTTCCTAAACCAGAAGCCCACAAAGAAACTCCATTAAGTGATTTCTTCAATGTAAGCACCTCATGCTCAAAATTAGCTTTGCAAGGTCATTTTTTGTTTGATGAGAATGGTAAAATTATACTCATCTAATAAATGTTGTTTGACCAAAATGCCTAGGTTGAAGTTGTGGCTCTTTCTAGTTATGAAGAGAAAGAGGAACATTTTAAACAGCAGGTATTCTGTGTAGAATACAAGAACCTATATTATTGTTTGCTTTTGGCTTTAGTGGAAGAGAATGTTTCATTATCAGCTGGGTCATTTTAGTGATAATTTATTTGAGTTTTTGGTGCCATTTTTTTAAATCTTAATCTTTAGAGTATAAAAGAAGACATCTTATTATCATGTTGGCAATATAACCCTAAGGGATGAGAGAAATGGCATAGGCCTTTAGGAATGACCTCAATGTCGATGGTCCCAATCCCATACATGAGACCAACATTACCTATTGTGACACCCCCAAATCCGGTACTTCCATTTTCACAGGATTTGGTGTTCACTGTACAAACATCATCTATCTATCTACCCATAAATAAAATACAACCATACAATAGATAGAATAAATAATAACTCTCTCCCCTTATAGGGTTACATCAACTGCATAACTAAATAAATCCCAGGTTAATCTAACCTTAAAATATCTGTGCGGAAACATAACAATTAAGTCTTAAGTAACATCCATTCTAAATGTCATTACACAACCACATAAACAAATAGTCTTCATTACTTGCTAATCTTGCCCTTGCCTTTTACTTAGTGGAAGGCTCGTCTCGTTTTCTCTCGTTCTTAAGCGCAATGTTATTATTACGCAAGAGTGAGCACGATTGCCCACAAGTATATAACAATATAATAAATGAATAATAATAACATGCGAATGAATTAATAACTTTGAATATAAAAGCTCAACTTTTGAATCAAGAATGAATAACAAGAATCAAAAGAAATTACGAGGGTCACAAGACCTTGAACTATGTCCTAGGTTGTCAAGTGTTTATTCTTGAAACCTTTAATGATATAAGACTATGGACTCTTCTTCTCGCACTTAGGGGATCATACTTAGTACCATCGCGTGCACAATATCTTAACGCTAAAGTGTAAATAATCCCCTATTAAAGGGTTGTTCATCTCAGTTTGACATCGGAGTCCGCACCAAAGGAAGTTTGGATTGGGTAAGCTCAATAAAAGTTCTAGAATTTATAACGCTTATCAACTATGGACTAGTTGAATCAATAAGGGTTCACTAGTCTTACAAGGTTCAACAATAATTGATATTCAATTTGAATAATAAAATTCAAGATGTATACAATCGAATAAGTATTGTATAATAGGAATTATGCTTTTAAAGAATGATAAGATCTAATATGAAATCTTGACTTGAACAATAATAAACAAGATAGAATAATAAACTTGCTTTATGTAAAGAATTAAGGTTTAGGAACTTGCCTCGTGTGTAGGCTAAACGATTACTACTTCCGTTCACCACAAGTCCTACACACATACCATATATATTCACGAAATTCTTTAGTTACATTTTCTCTTAATTATTTAATATAAACTCTACTTTATTTAACAAATCATTACCCTTATAATTTAATTACATAATTAAATTAGAATATTTTCATTCTCTTACTATTATTACACTCGAATAAATTATTTCATAATAATTTCCATCGAATATTTATTTTATTCCATAAACATCTCAATTAAAATATTTACTTTATTATATAAATATTTTAATAATAATTTTTATCGAATATTTATTTTATTCCATGAATATCTCAATAAAAATATTTAATTTATTTTATAAATATTTTAATAATAATTTTCATCAAATATTTATTTTATTCCATAATATCTCAATTAAAATATTTAATTTATTTTATAAATATTTTAATAATAATTTTCATCGAATATTTATTTTATTCCATAAATATCTCAATTAAAATATTTAATTTATTTTATAAATATTTTAATAATAATTTTCATCGAATATTTATTTTTTATTTATTTTTTATTTTTTTTTATTATTTTTTTTTTTGATCAGGCGGTATGGGTATCGTAGTTTAGTAACGGCACGGGGCTGGGTTACCTGTGCTCATTTTCTCGTAGTTCTCATAGATTCTGCAGATTCAGAAACATAACAAGGCCAAATTAGGAAAAAATCAATCACACGTAAAATTATACATGAATATGGCCATAACTTCCAATTTCCTTGTCCATATATTAGTTTAAGCATACCCAAATACTAGAATTTATACATAATCATTACCCAACATTTATAGAGTAATTTAAACCCATTAAAACACATAATTACAGAATTAAAATATGTAAATTATACTGTTCTTGATGCTCTTGAAGGTTTTTGGATAAAAACATAGAATTTACTACTATGGATTCGTTATAAGGTCAAATCCAACCACTCAAGTTTCATTTTGTTCATTTTAGCATATATAAGTGTAAAATTTAGTGATAATATATGATCAACGCATTAAATTTGTGCGTAAGGGCCATATGGCCATATCACGTACTCTGTAAATTTTTGAAATAACAAGCCAAAATCATACGTCATAATCTTATGAAACCAATGATATGGAAGCACAATATATATATATATATATATATATATATATATATATATATATATATATATATATATATATATATATAACATGCCTTACAACTCGAATTATTATATATATTCACATAACGACATGATTTCTCAATTACAGAGAGTTACAGAAGTAAGAAAGCCATATAAAAACTTTAAAAGACGTAAATAAATAAATTGGGTTGAAGAGATTACCCAAGCGTAGAT
Source organism: Panax ginseng (assembly GCA_020205605.1). Lineage (NCBI taxonomy): Eukaryota > Viridiplantae > Streptophyta > Magnoliopsida > Apiales > Araliaceae > Panax > Panax ginseng. The sequence continues at coordinate 1,632,632 of CM035148.1, forward strand.
TACTAGAAAGTGAATTTCCCAACAAAAACTCTGAACTCTCAACTCTCTCTTTGTATCTCTCTCTGTGTTATGCCAGACTTAGGAAAAAAATGAAAAGGAAGAAAATAGAAGGCGTCGATAAATAAGGAGATGAATCGACTTAATAATGGTGGATTACCCCATCATGGTGAACTCGCTCATAACTTCCCTTAGGGCCTTGTTTGGCTGACAAGAATAGGATTTAAACCCATTTAATTTACTAAAGCTTATAATATAGTTTAAGTAATGTCACACTCCTTATAAAATAAATCAATATCTTATTTAATTTATTTTAAATAAAATGATTTCTCATTAATTCACATAGCTACATAATTAAATTCTCATTTAATAATAATATTAAATTCTTAAATCTCTAATTAATAATTAAATTAATTAAAATAACATAAAGCTTATTAAATACTTCTTTTAATTCAATAAGTTCACATAATCACATATACTTGAATAATAAAATTCTCCACATTAATTTAATAAATATAACACATATAATTAAATTAATCTATCACAACTTCATCAATTAATTATTTAATCTAATAATTAATTCATCAAAAAATATTTATTCAATCCAATAAATATTAAAATTAAATTACAAAATTACGGTTGTCACACCTTTCAAACAAAAAAAAATTATGTTGAAAGTGTCCCATAGTTTTGCTACTTGGATATGGCAATGTTGTGATCCCTAAGTCTGTATTCAGGTCATGTTTGGATCATAAATTGCTTTGCTTAGTTTACACGTGTGTGTTTGTACAATGAAGGTGGCTAGTTTGAGGCAGCGATTCTACCAGTCTATAGCCCCTGGTGGGCTTGCCGGTGATAGGCGGGGCGTAGTTCCTGCTTCAGGGTTTTCTTTTAGTTCACAAGAAATCTGGAAGGTCATTAAGGAGAACAAGGATCTTGACCTGCCTGCCCACAAGGTAATGGTGTTGAGAGCTACTCTATGGTATCTATTGACAAAATTCTTTACGTAGCTTTTCTTGATGTCGGACCTTTTGATAGGTTATGGTGGCTACTGTACGTTGTGAAGAAATTGCCAACGAAAAGTATTCCTCTTTTACTGCAAATGAGGTACCTTGTTTTCAATAATTATCTTTACAAATTTATATGTTTTTCTCAAACTTGTTTACTAGTCGATTTGATCTTTATCGCTGCAGGACTGGGGTGAAGTGGAAGAGGCTGTACAGTCTCATCCTGCAAGGAGCTTTGGGAACAAGCTTAGTTCAATTCTTGACATTTGTCTATCGGAGTAAGTACATTCCGCTGATGTGTTTTTTGGGGGGTTCGGCAGCAGGTTCAATCAATTATGCCCAGTTAAATGTGGCAGAGTTACCTGATGTCTTATCAGTTGTTTGAAAGTGATGTTTGTTGATAGATAATTTTCTTCATTTTTTTTGTTATATCTAATACGAATTGCTTAGTGGAGGTGTTAATTCTGGTTGTTTGGGAAGTAACTTCTTTAAGTGTTAACTGGACCCCGTAGAAGTAAGTTTTGGTGGTGATTATAGGTGAAATAGTCCCTTCATGAAGAAATGTTGTAACTGCTTATGCTAGCTTTTGTGATGCTGGTTTAATGTGAAGGATTAGTTGATTAGTGCACTGTAAAGGGAAACCTTTACTTGTATGATAACTCGATAACATTATATTTGAATTGGTTTCTTTGCCTTCTGGTACGTGTAATCCACATCAATCTCTCCTTTTAGCTTTATTTACAGAATATTTTTGATGCCTCTGTCAATGTAAAAATATAAGGGTGTTATAAGAAAGATTTCCTTTTTAGGTATGATGCAGAAGCTACATATTTTGAAGAGGGTGTTAGGTCTGCAAAGAGAAAGCAGTTGGAAGAGAAATTGCTGCAGGTAATGCTTTTTCTATGGTTCTCTCTAAATTAAGATTTCGTTTGATGTACTTGCAGGAGAACATATATAGTGGACTACGCAGTTTACACACACACACATACACATGTATTCCTTACCTCAATTCTCTTGTTCTTTTGATTCATTAGCTTGTCCAACCGGCCTACCAATCAATGCTTGGTCACATACGCTCCGAAACACTGGATAAATTTAAAGAAGCATTTGATACTGCTTTAAGTGGAGGACAAAAGTTTGCTGTGGCCGCTCGTGACTGCACGGAGTCTCTTATGAAACTATTTGACGAAGGATGTGCAGGTATAGCTACAAGTTAATATATGTCATTTTGGTTTTAATATGCATCTAATACTAAAACTTATTTCTACTTGTATTAGATCCTTTTCTTACATTTTATTATCTTCTCCAATAATATTTTCAAAGTATTTTGTTTGCACTTATTCTAATTCCATATACGCTACACATGTTGTTGCTATGAGAGGTTCAGGATTGATTTTATTATTTCTGTATGAGCCCATTCGAGATTGTGTTTTGAGCACTCACTTTTGGACTTCAAAAGCAGTTTTGGAATATGTTCGGCATGAAAAATCACAATAACTTTTGGGTCACCCAAGCACAGAAAGTCATGTTTCAGAAAAAAAGCACGTGGGAGGTGCTTTATTACCGAAATGGATTTTGGAATATAATCATTTTCTTTACCTTTCTTTTAATAACATATACTTTTTGATATTCTATACTTGCAATCATTTTAGATATATCTAATCTTATGGACAAATCATTTTTGACAGTATGCACATTTGAGAAAGACAATCAAACACAAAATTAATTTTCTACACGATTTTCGTTCATATTGTATATTCAAACATCATTTTCTCATAATCAGAAGCACCGCTAAACTGGTCCCGGATAATAGATAATATTGGTTCAATAGTTTTTCGTTTTTCATTTCATTGTTTGAGAAGACAGATAACCACAAAGCTTTTATTTGCATCTTCAACCTCTATCACTACTGTTTTAACACTTTGTTGCGGTGTTATTTAATTTAATTTTGTGGTAGAAATAACAAAACGTACGCTTATGTGAATATAGAATCCACTGAAGTGTAATGCAATTGTTTTCATTTTTTCTTTTGAAGTGGAATAGTCAACTTATAGTTAAAAATTTTTTTTTTAAATTTTTTTTATGTATTTCTGTATAAAAGGCATGAAAGGAATCTACGTGAAATCATCATTTTCTTAAAACCAGATGTGTTCAATGAAAGTTTCATTTTTTCTCTCTTCTTTCTCTTTTATTTTTGCTTGGTGTGGTGTGTGGTTTGGAAAGGTATTGGCCGCAAAATTTAGAATTTTAATTTGTGCATCTCTCGGATACTTCTAGCTCTAATACATTTGCATTTGAAATTTACTTTTGTCTTGGTGCATTCTCCTTCACATTGTTGAAGAAGCTTTTATAGTCTAATGAATCAGCTGACAATTACTGTTTAAATTTTTGAATGATTGAAATGCTATGTAGATGGTAGGAATCTTTGCAATCTCGCAATGCTCATATTGGACACTAACCCATTAACTTTACAGATGCCATCATTAGGCAGGCAGACTGGGACTCCGCTAAAGTAAGGGATAAGCTTCGGCGTGATATAGATGCACATGTTGCTGCAGTTCGTACTGCCAAGCTCTCTGAGCTTACTTCATCATATGAGGTATATCACTTTGACCTGACCTTGGTAGTTAGCAGTTATCAAGCTTTAGGTAGATTTGAAATCATTTCTTTACAAGTCTTTGTGGAAATTTATAGAGATTTCGGTATTTTAACCTTCAGCATAATATCTGAATTTTGCCAAGTTGTTTCTAGGAAATATAACTGTCTAAATGGCAAGCTTAGTGCAGAAAAGAGTATATGCTTCTATTGTTCAGGTGAAATATGAGTGCCAGAAAATGGGAAACCCAAGACAAGAAAAGAAAAAATATGTATCATGACTTGCAATATTCATTACATTCCCAAATCGTCTAACATGTTTTTAGGTCATAGGTTGTATAATTAGCTGAAATATTAAATGCCAAAATTGTATGTAATGGGACATGAATGTGGATAACTCTGCGTGAATATTCCATAATCTTTGTCATATGAATCAAGCTTCTGATGAGAATTTCTGGTGCAGAAAATATTAAATGAGGCATTATCTGCCTCTGTGGAAGCTCTGCTAGATGGTGCTGGTGATGACACCTGGCCTTCAATAAGGAAACTTCTTCAGCGCGAGAGTGAATCAGCTGTGTCTGGGTTCTCTATTGCACTAACTGGGTTTGAAATGGATGAACAAGACAAGGATAAAATGCTTTCAAGGTTGGAGGATTATGCAAGGGGAGTTGTGGAAGGGAAGGCAAAAGAAGAAGCTGGGAGAGTGATGATCCGTATGAAGGACAGGTACTAACTTCTTGCAATATTTTGATCCTTTTGTTTCGTTAATTTGGATTCTTCAACAATTGAGTTCTTTGAGATCAGTTGTTTCAACCTTTATCCATGGGGATTGACTGTAAAATTACCCACAGGTTCACTACATTATTTAGTCATGATTCTGATTCAATGCCACGGGTCTGGACTGGGAAGGAAGACATTCGAGCAATTACCAAAACTGCTCGCTCTGCAGTATGACATCCTTCATCAAATTTTTGCTGAATAAACATCTTTAGATTGTATTTTGATTCTTCTTGTTTGGTTTGATGACATCTCTTACTTTATTTCAGTCGTTAAAGCTATTGTCTGTTATGGCTGCAATTCGTTTGGATGATGTTACTGATAATATTGAGAATACCCTAGCACTTGCTTTAGTTGATACCAAGAGTGGTTCCACAACCAATAAAGACACCAGTTCGCTTGATGCACTGGCTTCAAGCACTTGGGAAGAGGTGGTTTATTTCATGCAAGTTGTATACGAAATCTGAATTGTGCTGGCATGTTGTTATACTATAGAATTTCTAGTTACTAAAGATAACTTAATTTCGGGATATAATAATGTCACGAGCTGATAAATTTTTCTAGCATATAGCAGAAGTAAATGCTTGATTTACTTAACCTCTAGCTAAATGCCTTTGATTCATTTGACCCAGATTCCAGCATCGAAAACATTGATTACTCCAGTCCAGTGCAAATCTTTATGGAGGCAATTTAAGACAGAGACAGAATACACTGTTTCCCAAGCCATTTCTGCTCAGGCATGATCTTATACATACTACTATTCTGAAGATAATCTTTCTCTTATTCTAATGTCAGTAATTCGTGAATGTACCTCCTTTATCTTATTTCAGGAAGCTAGCCAGCGTGGTAATAACTGGTTACCACCTCCATGGGCTATTGTTGCCTTGTTGGTGCTAGGATTTAATGAATTTATGACACTTTTGCGGTATTTGTTTTGTATAATTTATTCATTATTTCTGTTTGGAATTTTTTTTTGGATGGACGTGCAATTATTTTTCCCTCAACAATTACTACTGGAGTCAACTAATACTTTCTTTCCCTAATGGCAGGAATCCTCTGTGGCTTCTTGTCATCTTTGTTGGTTATCTACTTACCAAAGCCCTGTGGGTGCAGCTAGATATCTCGGGTGAATTCCATAATGGCGCTGTGAGTTCCCCCCTCTTAGGTTTTCAAAGTTATTGTTACGCCAGTATTGGAAGCAAGTTCGATAAATGGAGTTCAAAGCGTCCATTTTGAAATTTATGACTATGTTCTATAATATGGCCCCAAATAATAATTTTTAGCAATCCACTAGATATAACTCACTTCGTGGGACCTGTATTTCATGCTTGGTTGAAGTTGGTGGAAAAAAGAAACATATGTAGTGAGAAAGTTTAAAAAAAGTTCAGTTATAATGTGGTGAATCAGCAACAGTAGATTATTTTGGGTCTTCAAACTGAGAATCACAACAATTTTGAAGTTGATATTGTGGCCAGCCTTTTTCATTTTCCTCTTGTGCATTCTTACAGGTTCCTGGACTTATCTCTTTATCCACCAAGTTCCTTCCTACTATCATGAATCTTATCAGAAAAGTAGCAGAGCACGGCCAGGTCCCTGCAACTACTGATGGTCAAAGAGCAGCAAAGAGTTTTCACAGTGGTAATAGTCTGATGTCATCAAGTGCTTCATCTGAGGTGACCAGTTCGGAAAATGGAACTGAATACTCGAGCTCCACAGTGCATGACAAAGCTCAATAAGGTATTTGTTTGTAGAGCAGTTAAACTATCTCTGATGAAGCTGGTTTTCTGCTTGTTGCGTTGAGAGGGCAAATTTCATGAAAACAAGTCTAACCATGAGTTTGTTATAGACAAACAGATTTTGAATCTGGCATTGATTTTTCTGAATGTGCCACCCACCGGGGCAGTAGTGGGTTGTAGTGAAAAATTCCCACTGAATAGAGAATCCATTTCTTTTTCTTCTGCCTTGTTTCAGTCGTTAGGTGTCAAATTCCGATTCCGATTCCGATTCCTGGTTAGGAGGGTCTCCCCCGATTCTATTTAGTGTTGTTGACATTTTGGTCGGCTCAAGTCCCGTCCTGTTTGTATTTTAATGATTTTGATCGATAATTTATGGACCTTTATGTATTAATGAAACATAATAGTTCTCCTTAGAGACGTGAATTTTTCTTCACCTACAGGCTACATGCAGTTAAAGGGCCTAAAAGAAATTGCATTTTGTGTTTATTAATGGAGCTCTTCTCTTCTACTACTACAACATGTAGAATTTTTCTTATATGCTACTATGCTTTTTGACACTTTTTAAGTAAATAAGTTGGGTCGAATTATTAGTATAAACAATTGAATACAATGTAAATTTATTAATTAGGACTATGAGAAAATAATTATCATTATTCTATTTTTATTTATGTAGTAGAATTGATTTAGTAAGAATAATATGGAACCAAAATCAAAATTTATACCAAGTTTGTGCTATATTTGTGAAATCTTAAAATTTGAGATTGTACCAAGTATCAAGTATTTATTTAAGTTTTTGAAAGCAACACATGTAATTAGTAATTCTTTATATTAATATGCAGCAGTGTTGTTTATAGAAATAAAGAGTACGTAAGATATTTGTACTGATACCATCATACAACTATTATATGTTATATTTATTTGTAAAATAGTTATATATATGTTTATACTAATGAACTCGTATTTATTTTAAATTTTAAAATATTGTGAATTGAATTGAATTAAAAGTAAAAATAAATTTCTATATTTGAAATGGAGGAAGTACAACTATTATTTTACTTATTATAATATAATAGCACAAACAACGACGAGTTAACTAGGATATTGTCTCTTTTTAATTATTCTTCCTCGTTATTTTTCTTTTAATGAGCCAAGTGTTTTATTAAACACTAAAAACTAATATGAATACAATCGTTGGGTAAAATCGCATGTCTAATTATTTTAATAAATAATAATAATAAAAAATAACAAAACAATATCACTTTATATAGGATTTTTAAGTAATTTTTAAAATTACGGATATAAATTTATTTTTAATTAAATCTAAAATTAGACATATATTTTTATTTTAAGACTATAAAATTACATGATAGTATTAATTTGTTATTATATTCTTACTGTCATTTATAACATTACAGTATCAATATTTAGGTAATATTAAGAATATACTATTTGGTAACATAAATTACAATTAACAATTGTAAATGCGGTGGGTGGCACGGGACAATAGTTGAATGAAAATAGGAGATTAAAATATGATGGGTTGGGTTGAGTGGTCATATGGTATGGCCCAAGCCATGGCACCTTAATTAATCATCCTCTAAATTACTATGTTATGTTTTTTGTTGTTGTTGCTAAATTTCTATGTTATCGTGATTTAATTATTATTATTGGCGTGACATGCATAATTCTAATGTTATTTATTGATAAATGGCTTTAATTAATGTAGGTCATCAAATCAAATCACTATGCTTGAATCACATGTAGTACTACAATATTCATGCTTGCCACCTTACATAATTTAATAATCTTATTTAACTCTAGTACGTTATGTACGTACTATAATTAATTAATTAGTAATCATGTCCAAATTAACTAGCCAATTAAATACTGTGAGTATAACTATCCAATTGAAGTTGTAGATAGGAAGGCAGGCAGGCAGGCAGGCAGGCAGGCAATAGTTAGTACTTAGTAAATTTCATGTGGAAATGTTTTGGCTCCAAAAATAGAAATATATTTTTATTTTTGAGATTAATTAACTTTATATTAAATTTTAAATTAATGTGAATTTATTTAATTTTATTTGATATAATTATTATAATTGTATATTATATAACAAAAATTATTAATCGTAAAATTTATTTTATCCTACATTTTTACGAATTATACTAATTTTAAAATTTAATATGTCATCGTTTGACTTCAAAAGTCAACTTGCATATCTAATTTTGCAAAGAAGTTGGGTAAGGCACGATTCATGCTTATATACTGAATTAATGTGAGTTGGAGCAGACATCAAAATAACAAAGAGCGAGCTCGTAGATGTGGAGGAAAAAAAAATTAATAACTTTTTTCAAATGATAAATATATCATAAAAATAATATATATTGTGACTTTATATGTCAATTTTTTTTTTTTTTACCAATTACGATGATAAATCTAGTTGGAATTACTTTTACGATGTATTTGATAGAGTACTGCACCAGTTTTATAATCATATTCACACGGACGAATCCTGCCCCTTAGTTTAGTGGGGTCAATTTTTTTAAAACAAAATTTTCAAATAAATAAAATATAATAAAATAAAGGCTAAAAAGAATGTGAGAGACATTGCAAATAATTGTGTGAGATCGAGATCGTTTTATGTAATTGAATACACTTCCTCCCATGTTATGTACAAAATGGTATTTTATAATTTTTTAAACATTGTTATTATAAGAGACTCGTGCAAGAACGTGAGGTGCCTCATCTCCCGTGTCCTCTAAAATAAATTACAAAACTAAATAATATTATTAAAATATTATTTATAATAACATTTTTCGATACTTCATTGCTTGAAACTATTGCAATGGTAACCTCATTTCAATAGATGCAAACATATCATGTTCAATGTAAATTACTAAACAATATAAAAGATTGGAGTGTTAATAAAAATTTGAGACATTTAATAGTCTTTAGTCCGAATTTTTTTATTTTCACTAAACACTTTATAAAATTAAAAATAAATGAAAAACAAACTCTTCAAATTTTAGTGGGGTTAATTGACCCCACTACCCAAGGGTAGATCCGCCAGTGCATATTCATTTTCATATATTAATATACATTATAATCGTAATTCGAAAAAAAACTTTCACAATATATAGCCAGACTCGTATATTATATATTGTGAAACAAAGGAATTAATATATATCATATTCCTAAATCTTAAAATTTATCGACCACGATCGGTTTTGTATAACTTGAGTGAGTATCTTTGTCCAAAAAATAAAATTTCAAGAATATCAGGTGTGCAAAGGATAGAATAGGATACTCCGGATCCGGTTACCATAAAGTTAATTTCATAATAAGTTGGTCAATTAACTACTCCCTCTGTAACACCCCCTTCCCGAAAAAGAAAGAGAGGTCACGTGCAAAGCACAACAAACGTCAATAAATAAACAGAGCACTAACAACCTCAAAATATTAATAGTAGTGATCCAATAATAAAGTAATAAGTACAATTCTCCAAACTGAGTCAAAATAATCAAAACTTAAAATTGAATCAACCTAAATGGTCAAAGGCAAATCTCTCATCACACTAGCTCGAATCACCCTCGCAAACTCGCGGAAGAAAAACATGAAGATGAGCCAATTGCCCAAAGACGGACATGAGATATACAAAAGATATACAAATCGATATACGAAAACAATGAGACAAAATATCGAACAAGCCTCAAGTGTAAATCTGAACAAAATATAATATCCAAAGATCCGAATGGAATATAATGAATCAACATAATTGACGTAAACCAATAAAAGAATAAAGAAATAACGAATCAAGTAAATTAACTCAATGACTTGAATCAAGCAGAAACCAACAAAACTAATCCAATAAAATAATAAGGTGAAACAATGGTCGGAGTTATTTCACACTTGAATGAGCTCAAAATATATCTTGCACACTTTGTGCAAGTCAAACTAATGTCACACAGCAAATCAAATGATGCCACATGCAGACAACCAAAATAATGCCACACATGCAAATCACACATTGGACCGCGAATCCAAATGTATGCAAATCGAATAGTGTGTTTGGCATAACATCACCAATTCGTAGAACAGAAAACTAGGGTTAACCCATACGCCTCCCACAACAAAACACTAAATGGCCCACTTCCATAAGAGCCCAAAACGAAGACGCTGTGGACTAATCACACCGCCATCGGAAAAGTGTCATGCCTCGCGTTAAGACGACATACTGTGGTACCCCACGGTGGTTATAACTCGTATACCCTACGGTATATTCTAAAATAATACTATGTCACAACACATGCGACATAATACCAACAAAAGGGTTCTATATATATATGTTGAACCAAATCAAATTATAGTCACAAGGTCTCAAAAAGAAGGTAGAATACGTATCGCTTCTACAATTATCAAAAATAAATACTAAACATGATAACCTAATTCAAAGAGTACAAATATGAGTCATGTGTATCAACTCCAAAATGAAACTAATATATTTATTTCACAGGAAACAATTATGTGAAATCATAACATAATTCAAAATAAAGAAACAAACGAACAAATCAAATTTAACAAGAGTATCGCTGAAAGAGAACGGAATCCGTACCTGATACTTCCAAACCATTTATAGCACACTCCACAAAATGTTACCCTCAAATGCCAACGATATCAAATACGAAACGTTATTCACCACCTAAACATATTCACCTCAAATTAAAAATAATCCAAACTAATAATTCCAAAATAATTCATAATCTATTTAATATGCCTTTAATCATCGCCTTATATCAATTATTAATACTCCAAAATTTATATTTCAAATATAACTCTTTAAATTCCCTCCGTCCGATCTAATAAAAAGTAATAATAATACAATTATAAGTTACCTACTAATATAAATTATATTAATATGAAATTATTTTCCCAACTACATCAAGTTATAATACAAACTCAAATTAAATTATATTAATCATTTAATGATTAATTCTCTTTTATTTTGACAATCAATATTACTGTTATATATATATTTACATAACTTCCGATCATTCTTTTATTGGTTCTATGATTTCATATGTACAGAATCCTTATTTGTGTGTGCATGTGAACTTAAGCTTCTACTGTTGTTATATATATACTCCCTCATTTACCAATTTATAAAGTACACTAAATAATACTAATATATATATATATATATAATAAAACCCTCATGTAATGATAACATATATAATAAGCCTCCAACCAAGGTTTATATATATATATATATATAAATCTGTCAACTATGATTTCATACTTGTTAAGTTTTTTTTTTTTTTTTTTTTTTTAACATAACCATTCTTTTATATATATATATATATATATATATATATATATATATATATTCATGATCAGTTTTCATTCTATGAATCCTTGCTATTTATATATATAAATTAGTACTTTTCATTCCAACAAAAAAAGTTGCACATGGATCATTACTATTATATTTCTCTCTCTATATATCCCCTGACATAGCAATCAAAAGTATACCAATACAATAAAAACATACGTGAGATTTCTTTTCTTCCGTAGAGCCGCACAAGTCTTCCTCCTCTTTCCCTCAATTCGTATAATGAAATAAAATTAGGTCGAGCTGTTTATTAACTAAGAGGCCTTTTTTTTTAATAAACTTCTAATTAGGTTCAAATAATAATAAGGCCCAAATTGTACTAAATTAATTTACCCATCTCTTATTAATATTTATTAGCCCACACAAATTAAATAACTAGTTTGACCCAAATAAATGACAAAGTCCAAACAATATGTTTTAAGAATATAAATTTATTTTATTTTTTTTCGGGATATTACACCCTTCGTCCCAGGATAAAAGTCCTTATTACTATTTTGGATTGTCCCATGTTAAATGTCTACTTTCTTTTTAATAACCAAACTTTTATACATTTTTTCTATTATGCCCGTAGCATTAAATATCTCATATTTTTTTTATTTTAATTCTCTCTCCATATTTAATGACATTATTATGGGCAATTTTGTTATTTTATTCCTCTTCTTAATATGCGTGAAAAGTTCACCAAGACTTTTATCATCTCTCGACTTGTGTGTCAACACTGTATTAATCAATTGATCAAAATTAACTACTCCCGAATACTCCACTAGTTAGGATATATTTTATAGATTACCAATGTAAAATAAAATCAATTAGATCCGCGACATAAAAAATGGTACGTTAGGTGGTAATTAATGAAATATCTTCATCACATTCCACAATAATTCAAGTACTTTCATTGTCTCTCTTCTCTTGTCTGAAACTCTGAATTTGTGACTTTGCATCCTCCTGTTTGTAAATTCTTGTCTAGTCTTTTTTAGCAAGGATACGGATGAGATAGTAAATTTATGAAGAGTAGTTAAAGTGTGCATGCACATAATATCATAAAACGGAAGTGGAAGTGATCACCATGAAGTTTATTTTTAGGTAAATTGGTCAATTGACCAATAAAGTGCTGACACGCAGACAAGACTTTATGTGTGTCAATATTCTATTGGTCAATTAATTAACTTATCCAAAAATAAACTTCATAAAATGTACTTATTTGAAGCTAGGGTATTTTCATGACAGGCAGTTGAGAGTAGTTATGACTTGGCGCTTATAACAATTTTTTTATATTAAATAAATCTAAATTCGAGATTTTTTTTTATAATTAGGCTTTATTTTCTCTTAGGTAGCCAAGAAAAGAAGACTCATTTTACCCATACAAACACACACACATATATAGTACTTATAATGCAATGCAACATCCATCATCAATCCATGGGCTGGCTAAGCTAGTTGATCCGTTCTTGTGAGCTGGCCACGTACCGAACGGACCGGATGAGATGATAAAAGATAATCCAACGGTGAGCATGCATTAAATACATCTCCAACTGTGCCCATTAACTTCACCATGCATGCATTTAATGGTTCTTCCAGTAGGTGTTTCTGTGACATTTAATTCCTTAATGAGATCACCTAAAGATTATGAACAATACGCTTATTAATGCTAAGTATGAATCATTCTTTATGTATATAAATAAATATTGTTGTGTGTGTGTGTGTGTATATATCCATATTGCACAAAACACTCAGAACAAGGCCAACCAAAGTAAGCCACATCAAGGTACGTAGCTGAACAGAGGTTGGAGATCAGAGATAACACAGGCAGGGGGTGTTGGGGGGTTTTTCTGCATGCTCTCAATGGCTCTGCTGGTTGGGGTGATCATCTTCAAGCTCACTCTTTCTTTCTCTCTCCTTCTAACATCATCACCTCTCACTTTCTGTCAAGGTTACTTCTGCTCCCACCACTCAGCTCCTCAATTTTGTTTTCTTTACTTACTACTAGTAGCATTTTATGGTTAATAATTAATATACGTTGCTTTTTATATATATATATATATATATATATATATATATATATATATATTCTCTGTGCGCGCACATAATATTAATTATACTATCTTTCTGGCTGGTACCGGTAACCTTTTGTGATTTTGTTTAGTAGCTAGTGCAACAACTTAAAAAGCTGAACAAGCTAGGATTATGACTAGTTCTCTTCATGATCTTATATATCTATCTGATCACTCCGACCGATTGTTAGTTACATTACAAGGTGGAATGGAAAAACAAGTGGAGAGGAACTATATATTAATTAATTCTTTTTCTTTCTCCTCCTCCTCCTCCTCCTCTTTTTCAATTCTTTTTCTTCTACTTATGAAATCAAAGTCAAAGCAGTATCATGGGAAGCTTAAAGCTTTTTTATTTTTTTCCTTAATATTTTTATCCATTTTTTTAATAAATAAAATAAAGAAACCCAATTTTTGACCGAGTAACTCTACTCTTTCGGGCTTTTTCCTTCATAAACCCGACAAAGGTCTAGTAACATTTCATTTAAGGCATTTTTACTATTTAGCCAAAATTTTCACATTTTATGGTGAGGGCGCAAGAAAAGGTTGTTAGCTCATATTTATTGTAGTAGGTGGTCAATAGTTTCACAAACTTAATATATTTATTGAAACAAATTATGCTAAAACTTAATTTATCCACCCGAAAAATAATATTCTTGAAATTCTGATTTTTTTTTTAATTTTTTGTTTTGAAATTCTGACTTCAAATTTGGGATGCTGCAGGTAACAACAAGAATATCTGGGAAGAAAAATACCCATTTATCAGAGATGCAAGTTCATCATCTTCATCTTCATCTTCTTCAACTTCATCAAGTGTTGGTGATAAGGGATATGATTATATAATAGTAGGAGGTGGCACCGCAGGGTGCCCCTTAGCAGCCACCCTCTCGAGGAATTTCAGCGTTCTATTACTAGAAAGAGGAGGGGTTCCTTTTGCCAACCGAAATGTCTCCTTCTTGCAAAACTTTCATATCTCTCTAGCAGACCTTTCCCCAAACTCTGCTTCCCAGTTTTTCTCTTCCTCAGATGGAGTTTTTAATGCTAGGGCTAGAGTTTTGGGTGGAGGCACTTGCATCAATGCTGGATTCTACACCAGAGCCAGCACAAGGTAAAACTGTAAGACTCCAACTTATTATAAATAAAATTGAATTTTCTTTTAAATTAATAAGGGTTAATTTGATATAATTCTTTGGTTATGAGTGAAATGTGCAAAGTTTACAAAATAAGCAAGTGGTTATAAAATATTCATTATTGTCGGGGAATATTCGTTTGGTCGTGGAATATTCTTTTTTGTTCGGGAATCTCCGCATTGACGGTAGTGATCATCATTGGTGGGCCCTATAACGGAAAAGCGGTTGGATGAAGGAAAACGACAAAGATTGAGTTTTATAAATAACGACGTAAATTATTACAGATTAACAATTGTTGGGTTACTCCGGTGGTTAAAATCTGATGTCTGGCGTGGTTGCACAAAGAAGACACCAGTATCGCACAAGATTATTGAATTATTGATCCTTACGTAGAAAGCACTACTCAATAATTATTACGATGAATTATCGCTTCAATATTATATTTTATTGATTCAATAATTCTTTGCGTTGATATTTTGTATTGTTGTTGTTAATAATTGTCATTACACAAGATTTTCATTATCAAATCAATAATTCATATCATTTGAATAATATTATCGAGATAACATTATTGGCAATGTCTAGAAAGTTACATCTAAGGAGAGGTTTGGTCACCTAATCTTGCTACCAAGAAGGAGAAATCCTTATTCGAAAGCCCCTTCTCTGAGGAACTACCGGTCACAAGATCTTGTGATTCTCAGTAATATTATTTTTAAATAAGTAATTATTGATTATTATGATAAAGAAAATATTTATTTTATGTGGATATAGATGGAAAAAATTTTAATGTGACAATTGTTGAAGATTAATATTTTATCTTTTTTGATAAAATAATTCATTTAAATATATTATTTTAATAATATATTAACGGTGATATTTTTATAATGAATGTGGGATATATGAGTATATGAGGAGGTAGAGTATTTTGTGGCATTAAATGTTTAACATATGTTTTGTGTGTTGGTGAACACAAATTCTCTTAATGAAAATTGATTATAGACTGGTAAAATCTCCGTTTATGGATTTCGGTCAATTTCTGTTTGGAATTTGGAAAAATTTTCTTCTGCAAAGTTGTAGAGAATGGAATTTCCCATGAAAAGTCGCGAGATTTGAATTTTCTGATTAAAGAGATATTTATTATGAATTATTGATGTTTTGGAGTTCCGAAATAATTGATTTTTGAAAATTGTAATTATTATTTTCAAGAAAAACATTTTTCAAAGGTTGGTGAGCATCTTTAACATGTGGTTGGTGGCTAAAATCAGATTCCTTGGTGGTGGGCTTGAATATTTGGTAAATAATAATATATTTTATTAATTTAGATTCCTTCTTTAGGCGTTCTAACATTTTCCTATAAATAGAGGCTAAGTTAGAATTGAAAATCACACCGTAAACTAAGTTTTCTCTCTCTCTCTCTAAATTATTGATTATTCTTGTGAGTATACTTTGAGTGTTGCTATACTATGCGGGTTTCACAAGACTATATCGAAATTCAAATCAAATACGGTTATTTTGAGGTAAGGAGTATTATTTTCTTCTTAAATGATATTTTTTCTTCAATATCATTATGCCAAAGTATTAGTGAACTTTTTTATCAAATTTGGAACTTGTTGTGTCGGGGTTACTTATTCACGATACTCTGACTATTATTCGATATATGACACTATTCACGAATACTTAAGACTATTCAATAGAAAAATAAAAATTTTCTTTTGTTCAAAATATCTATTCTCGGATACTAGCTTTTGATTGTATCCATGTTTTGATCATTCTTGAATTTTACACCAATATTATTATTTTCGAGGTATTTTTGGACACGGGTAAAACAAATCATTTAATCCTTAATCCTTAATCCTTGTCATTTTGTTTCAATCGATTCGTTTTTTTAAAAGTATTTTTATCATCCTCGCCTTAAATGATGATATAAATGAATATCTTTGGCCTGTAGTAGTAAAGATGAACGATTAATCGATGGATATCTTTGGCCTGTAGTGCAGATGATGAGCAGTGTTGAGATGAACATGATTAATTGGTGATTTAAATGAATATCTTTACCAGTAGTGCAAAGATGAATATTGATTGTTATTACAGGATAAAATATTGATGATGGACTTTTAAACCTTAGAAGACAAGAGAATTTTTTTCTACGTGACTCTTCTAATGGATTCTTGCTTTTCATTGCATTTGTTGATCTAAAACTTGTTGTCTATTGTATTCTCGTTAGATTTTTTTTCCTGTTGAAGACTAACGATAATTTGTTGTATATTATCTTAGTCATAATATTCTTTACCGGGCTAGTTGAGCTCACCCTTTTTTTTTTTTGTTCCATTTTTCTTCTCGGGAGGTGAGAACATAGCATGATCGAAGTCTGGGTATGGAGTGATGGTTCTAGGAAGATGTTTTAATTGTCCTCACTATTTCGTAAAATAGTGTATGAATAATTAATGAGGACTTATTTGGGTGTGTATATTGTCAGAAGACAAGATTTGTATTTAAACTCACAGTTGTATTGTCGTATTCTACATTTACATCCGTATTATCAAAGTTGTAGTTTGCTTTTCTATACCATGTATTTTGACGACTCGGAAAGGGTATCAGATACCTATTTTTTAAAGGGCCACAACAAACTCTCTTTTATATATATATATATATATATATATATATATATATATATATAATCTAATATTTATTTGTGTATTTGGGTGATTGAATTGACTACAAATTGGGTGTGATTTAAATTGAATGAGCAGATTATTAGAAGCTTGTGAGTAATTGCGCTATTTTCTTGATTTGGTCACATTGTTGGGCAAGAAAAAAATCAGGGTATTTACTAAAATTTTGATCCATTGCCAGTTATATTTCACAAATTAAGACTGTTGCATAACTATATTACACACCGATGAATGAACTCTTCATGGGATCATCTTTATGGTTGAGGCATACCTCCAAGTTCAATTTAAGGGTGGTTAACCTCTATCATGTAATAGTACCCACTGAGGCCAATAAAGTTTGTTTTTTTAGGGATTTTAAATTTATGTGTATATATATGTTCGAGGGCAGTATAATTAAGTTGATCGGTCACCGTCACGAGTGTCCAAATCTACTACTTTTTAGTCATTATGGAAAGGATTGAACGAAAAAAAAGGGAGGGAAATGTCATTATCTCGCACAGACCAGCATTTAGTATGCCATTACAATCACAAAAGTGTTTTAAACACATATGATACATTCTTATAGGGCTTATTGTTAGTCATTATCTGAGTTATTGAAATCATGGTTTAGATGTTGATATAATTATATTTATTAGCTAGTCAACGATTAGTTGGGAATTCATTTATTAAGTTTGAAAGTGATAATGTTGTGCATACTATGTCCATGACAATTGACATCTCATCTTATTAAAAATTAGAATAATTAAGAGTTTCTTCAAACCTTGTACTAATTGTGATTGTGTTAAATGCTAGTTAGGTGTGGTCTCATTAAATATAAAAGTGTTCCCCTTTCAAGTCTCTCTCCTCCATGGGGGAGATTAGGTAGAGAGAGCAGGCAGATCTGAAGACGAATGAGACATTTATGGTAGTCATACTATTAATGAGACAACACTAAAAATTTCATATACACCACACAACCACCTATACTCCATTGGCATGAAATGAACTTGCTTTCTTGCGAGTTGCCATTCATACAACATGTCATTATTATTCCATGCAACAGTATAGAAGTACTTTATTCCTCCTTTTCAGTAGGTGAAAGTAACTCCATATCATCCTCAGTACTCATGCACCACAAAATTGTTTTTATTTTTATTTTAAAGATTTGTATGTGTATTGATTTCCAAAATATTGACCTACTGTTAACCTGCTTGGATCATATGCTTAATCTAAACCTATTTTTTTCCAAGAGCTTACTCTAAACCTATTTGGCTCTGTTTTAAGTGGACAAAACAGATATAAAGCTTTGACTGAGTTGGGTCTGTTTGAGAATTTTTAGCTCATAATGTAGTCCCTATTTGCATATGCCCTGTGGATGAAGTCTTCTTATGAGCTCCAAAACTGGTTTCAGATACCAGCATTTTTATAGAACAATTGGCAACCGAGAAAATTCCAATTCCATAAAATATTAAACTTTTTTTTAGTTATTTTAAAAAAACGAAAAAAAGTTCGCATTTTAGTAACGTGCGGGAGTCCTAACCTGAACCGGACTCTCTCTCTCTCTCTCTATATATATATATATATATATATATAAAGCATGTACTTTCAGGTCTGTGGCAATATGTGATAGGCAAATAACATTGCACAACACCATAAACTAATCAATTGAGAATCGGTAGTAAAAGCATGTCATTGGAGTTGTGTGTTGGTAATGATGTGTAACATGTTAACTTGTTAGTCCTGGAAAAAATGGTATACGATCAGCCATTCAGTGCCTTTAATGCACCGTCATTTCCTTATTAGTGTTGTAAATAACTTTTGAAAATAAGTGAACTATAAGTTGATGGCTTGCAGGGAGATTAACAAATTAGGATTGGACGCCAAACTGGTGAATGAGTCGTACCCATGGATTGAGAAACAGATTGTTCACATGCCTAACCTGGCGTCCTGGCAGAGAGCAGTAAGGGATGGTCTATTGGAAGTTGGGATTTCGCCTGACAACGGATTCACCTATGATCACTTATATGGAACCAAGGTTGGTGGAACCATCTTTGACAATTATGGTCGCCGTCACACTGCTGCTGAACTACTTCAATCAGCCAACCCAGAAACTCTTAATGTTCTGATTCATGCAACTGTTCAGAAGATTGTGTTCGATAAAACAGGTAAGTGACCTTAATATTAAGATATGTCTGTCATGTTGTCCATGGATTGATCCCAAAAATTTGTTATCATTTGTTAATACAACCATGTTTGTTCATGAGTAAAAACCATCACAGTGCTGATGAGGCGTTAATTTTAACAATACAGGGAAGAACCCAAGGGCTGTTGGAGTTGTATTCAAAGATGAAAATGGGAAGCAACATCAAGCATTTCTTTCAAAGAGGCGGGGGAGTGAAATTATAGTGTCATCTGGTGCAATTGGGAGCCCTCAACTGCTACTACTTAGTGGTATTGGACCAAAGGCCGACCTTAAGAGAATGAACATCTCTGTGGTGCTTGACAATGAGTTTGTTGGGAAAGGCATGTCAGACAACCCTATGAACTCACTATTTGTTCCATTCAATAAACCTGTGGAACAGACGTTGATTCAAACTGTTGGGATTACGAAGAAGGGTGTCTACATTGAGGCTAGTAGTGGATTTGGGCAGTCCCTTGATAGCATTCATTGTAATCATGGAATGTTATCAGCTGAGGTTAGTAAATGTACTTATATGGACTGATCTTGACCTTAAAATTAGGCTATTATGATGCAGTTAGTTTTCTTAATTGAAGGGTTTTAGAACTGGTATTTTCATCATAATGTCGATTTGCCGAGTAGTTGATATATATCTTTAGGGAACTGATATTTCTACATGTATTTTTGATATTTTCACATGTTCCTCTCTCACATGAGCATACAGTGAGTCTCGCCTTCATGTGAGAAGAAACCATATGGAAATATCAAAAACACATGTGGAAATAGTGCTCCCTGTATCTTTAAACTAGGTAATTATGTTAAGGACTTGTTTTACTGTTTAGTAAGAAGACATTCTTTGACCGATTTGATCCCAAATCTCCTTATTTTTTATGAATAAAAAGTATCCCTTTAAGTAAAACTTTTAGTGGTCTTAACAGATTGGACAGCTATCCACCGTGCCTCCAAAGCAAAGAACAACAGAAGCTATTGAAGCCTTTAAAAGAAGCAAGCGAAACCTTCCATGAAGTCTTCAAAGGAGGTTTTATCCTGGAAAAGATTGCGATTCCAAAGTCAAAAGGGCAGCTCAGCCTAAACACCATTAATGTTGATGATAACCCCAATGTCTCTTTCAACTACTTCAGCCATCCAGAAGATCTACGATGATGTGTCCATGGTATTCGCATTATAGAGAAGCTTGTCAACTCAAAACACCTCACCAACTATATACAATCTGACAAGGAAACCTTTGAGAAGCTGCTTAACTCTAGTATCCAGGCTAATATTAACTATATCCCCAAACATACCAACGATACCAAGTCCTTGAAGCAATTCTGCAAAGACACTTGATCACCATCTGGCACTACCATGGTGGATGCCAAGTGGGCAAGGTGGTAAGCCCTAACTATGCGGTTCTTGGTGTCCATAGGCTTCGTGTCATTGATGGTTCAACATTTTCTCACTCTCCAGGCACTAATCCACAAGCCACATTGCTGATGATGGGAAGGTAAGATCATAGTACATTTGTTCAATATGCCTGCTAGAAAATGTTCATTCTGGCTATCATTTTCTCTTTATTAAACGATAATGATGTTTGGATCTTCTTGTTATATGCGCTTATATAGGTACATGGGAGTGAAGATTCTGAGAGACAGGCTAGGAAGAGCAGCTGGTTTATAATAATTGTGACCAACACCCAAGTAGCCGTACAGAACCAGTGTTATAATAGTGATGCTGCAAAATTTATTATTCTAATTCTTAGCAAGCGGTTATATGTAGAGATAGGCTTGCAACCAATAGAAGGGAATATCAGCAGTTCCTTTTTGTTATATTCACATTATGTATTACCAAGTGCTTATAATATATGAATGTCACCTGTTTGTATCTCCACTATAGTCTATCTATCTATATTCCTCGTCTCCGCTATCATATATATATCAATCTTCCTTGTTCCCAGAGCTTTATTTATGTTTTTAACTATCTTTGATGTAAAAAGGGTGTGCATGAAAGCTACTTTCAGAGTATATAGCAATATTATAGTAACTGTTATACTACTGGAGTTCACAAGGTTAAAGGAATTCAACTGGAAACAGACTATTAGAGTGAAACCAACTCTTTTTGGTCGAGGAGATTGCATGCTTTTGCGATACTCCATCCGTCCACACTATAAAAATAAAAAGAGTCTCATATGCAAATATAAAAAATAACTTGAGGACATTTTGTATCAACAAAAAGAACTCAATATTTGACAAATGGGATTATTTTTATTTTTGTTTTGTTTTGCGGAAGGAGTACCAAATACTGGGGAGCAGAAGCCCTGGTAGATAATATAATAGCATGCCGTAGTAGAAGGTGCTCCTTGCGAGTGTTCCAAGTCTAATTGTACAAATACATTATAGTTACAGGTGCTTAAACGGTTAAACTACTTTTCCATTACACAAGAGATGAGGGAGGGTTCATTCAGGTAATAAATCAATATAAACTTATATCCAGAATCAACCGCAGCTGTTTTATTTGCTTCACGACCAGGACTCCATTTCTTTATTCCTGAGTGTCGCCACTGGTGTAAATCTTTCCAATCCTCTCAAATGCTGTGTGTGACAGTACACGTATAAAAAGAATCTCTTGTGCTCATTCAAAGTGCAACTCCAAATTCGTAAAGATTATTTCTGAATCTGGTGTTGAGGAGGATCTTGGCCATTATTTCCCCAAAGATACATGCTCACTCTTGCTGCCTTTAGACGGTCCCCTTAACCGTTGCCAGAATTGCCTTTTCTTTCCCATTTTCAAGGGAGTGGAATTAGATATCCTTCTGAAAGATGCACATTCTTGTTCCTCAAATCCAGCTGATAGATACTTCATATCTGAAGCTGATAATGGGATCTTATTAGTCTCCAAAATGGAATCATAGCCACCCATTTGGTATTGGACCCCAGAGGCTTCCACAAGATCACCTGAAGCTCCAGTACTATGCTTATCCACAGAAAAGTCCTCATGGCTGCAGCTTCTTGACATAGGATCTTGTATTTCATCAAACTCATTGCACACAAGCTTTAAGGCTTGAACAACTTCACCCATAAAAGGACGGTGAGATACTTCTGGTTGCACGCACATTGATGCAATGGCTGCTACTTTGGATACACTGTCGAATGGGATATTTAGCATTAAAGATGGGTCGATGATTGTTTCTAAAGCCTCTTTGTCTGTGAGCAGCGGACGTGCCCAAGCAACCAGATTTTCTTGACCTGGTGGCTGTGATAAGTCCACGGGCTTTCTTCCTGTTAAGAGCTCAAGGAGAACTACACCATAGCTGTACACATCACTTTTCACGAGCAGATGACCTGTCATTGCATACTCTGGAGCCAAGTACCTGCAGAACACAATCATAGAAAAAGAGGTAATTCGTGGTTAAAGCAAAATCACGATGGATAATAATTTCCAAGCATAATTAGAGATATGTGTATATATATATATATATATATATATATATATATATATAATGAATTTTAAGTAAGAAAGTACATACCCAAAAGTTCCCATAACATGTGTTGAGATGTGCTTGTTTCCCTCATCTATTGCTGTTTTAGCCAACCCAAAATCTGAAACTTTAGGTGTAATATCATGTTCTAACAAAATGTTACTCGACTTGAAGTCTCTGTGTATGACACGGGGGCTTGAGTCTTCGTGCAGATAAGCTAAACCCCTAGCTGATCCCAGTGCAATCTTCATTCTGGCACACCAATCAAGAGGAGCAGTTTCCTTGTCAATTCCTGAGGGAACAGAAAAGGAATACATTATCGGTGGATATAAGAATTTACACACGCTTAAACATATATATAAAACATTTGGTGACAAAATAAATGGATGTAGCTTAATATTGGAATTATCAAGAGTTGTATGTACCGTGTAAGTGGGACTCCACACTTCCATTAGGAACAAGTTCATAGACCAGGCAGCGGCAATGGTCCTCCGTGCAGATACCGATCAATTTGACTAAATTTCTGTGGTGAAGACGACTAAGCATCTCAACTTCTGCTAAGAACTCACGCCCGCCCTGCTGATCATCTCTCTTCAGAACCTTCACAGCCACCTTCCTTCCATCATCAAGAATTCCACTATAGACAAGGCCAAAACCACCCTCACCGAGAATTCTTGAAGCATCTAAGCTATTAGTGGCTCTCAGTATGTCACTCAAACAAAAAATCTTAGCAGTTCCATTATATGCCAACATGCTAGAACTAAATGACATTGATGCTGAGCCGGGTTTGCTTCCAAACATCAAAGACCTTGCAGTTCCTGCAGAATTCATATTCACTTAATTGTATAAATTGGAACTCTGCACCCCTAGGGTGACTACTAGAAAGTAGCTAAATTTGGAATTCAACGTCACATTATAATCAGAAAAACAAAGTTTACAAGAACAGACAAAAGAGAAAGACATAACATATCTGGCTAAAGAAGCTGAATGAGATTGTGCACAATTTTCTTACTTTTAGCTATTTCCCGAATTTTATGATTTAGTAAAATGGTATATACCTGATGGTTTTTCATGAGAGGATACAAGAACATGAGAAGTTTCTTTCGGTTGACAAATGGAACATCCACATTTCAATAACAAAATCCAAAGAACTCCAATACAAACAACGAAAGCTGTGACCGATGATAAAACAATAACAGCTATAATGCTTCCACCAGGCCCATCCTTCCTTCTCCTTGGCACATCAATCCCTAAAGGTTTTATCGGCATTCTATCATTGTCATCATTAGGATATGGGCGATCATTTATATTAGCAGTGCTCGAATGTACTGATGGTGGAGAGGGTGGAAGACCTGTAAGCGTGAAACTTGAAAGAAATTTAGATGCATATAATCTGGTACTTGATATAAAAAGTGATTATGAGAAATTTACAAAAGAGGACAGAAAACAAACTTGAGAATAACATCAAAAAGCCACTGAATAGTTCTTAGTAACATAACTGAAAGTTCCTCTAAAGGATAACAAATGGAACAAATGTTCAGAAAACAAATAATTTTTCAACAGTAATAGATGAGATAGTTGTCTTCAAGTCAGCATGTAACTCCAATACGAATTTTCTCTTCCAACCAACAAAGTTAACCTTTTAGCTTCCCCAATAAAGTGGGTGATACACTAATGCTAAAAGAAGGATCTGACATTAAAGTCGATGTAGTTCATATAAGTTGTTAAACTTGATGTGAACTACGACTAAGACGGCATAAATTTGTAAATCACAACAATAACAATATTGAGGAATGCTTTAATGAAGCCAGAAAGAAACAGCTACATAACCTGGATAGCGAACATGTACCACTTTGTAGGCACCAAAGTGGGAAGTATTGATGAGAACCTGTCTCATCCAGAACATTTTGTAGATGACAAAAGCAGTAGTGGGATCAAAATTCTCATTTAGTGGTACCAAGTTGATGAGGACCATGGTTTTCTCTAGCTGCTGGAGGGCTGCAGTGGCACCCATTATCCGAACTTGACTTTGGTTTAGTGAAAGGCCAGTTGCAATCTCCTTAGCTAGCTCCGAAACCAAAGGGAAAAATGTATATAGGTCAACACTAAGGCCTAGTCTAACTTCAATAGGCCACACGCAACTACATGGAGCTCCACCAGGAGTATACGTCAATGGCTCAGTGCATGTCACTGATGCACAATCTGCAAGTAGGATGGAATGCAACTGTTATGATCTGCAATGATAATAGGTTGTGACAGTGATACTGATTCTTGTTGAAATGGTTCTCAAACTTTAGAGAATTCAAATACAAAGGTATATGTACCTTCATTAGGAGGCGGAGGCGGTAGTGCCAATACTAGTGAGGGTGGTGTAGTCTTATTCTTTTTCTTCGGGGAAGAGCTTAATGGAGAAACTGTAGGTGGAGACAGAGACACTTAAAGAGGAAGAACAAGGTTAATAATATGGTATATCAATGATTACTGTAAACGAAATTGACGTATTCTTCTACAAAATAAAGACAAGTGAGCTTCTCCATACTTCTAGGTTGAATTGATGGAAATGTTGGTGATGGTGCAGGGCTGAATCCACCCCAACTCTTTGACGGAGTGAAAGCAGAATCAAGCGGGGAGACTGAAGGGCCTATACCTTTCATCAAATATTTAGAAGGAAGAAGGTGTTGGTGATAAGAATATAAAAATACAAAAAGCAAGGAATAATATCTAATTACGAAGACTTTGTGTTGGGCACTGACCTTGTTGGGCATGAGTAGGAGGATGAAGCTGATTAGATGGTCCGGGAGCAAAGTCTTTGAATTTCTTTCTTGTATGATGATGTTTAAAAGATGAGAGTGCTGGAGGAGGTGAAGAAGCTTGTTCTTGTGCCTTAGCATGATGATAGAAAGGTGGTGTAGTAGGTGCAATTAATGGACTTTTAGAAGGTCTCATGGTGTTGTGTCGGGAGGGAGCTACAAAAGGAAAGAACATGCAATGGTTAGACAACTCTATTTAGTACTCCAATACATAGTGGAGTGCTTTGAATTAGGCTACTGAAAATAGCATCCGTGCCATGCCGTGCCGAACTAACTAGGAATCCTCCAGTTACTAGGGATCAATGCTAAATGATCAAACATAAACTTTCCCCAAATCCAAGCCAACTAAACAAATTTTGATAAGAAAACTAAGATACTAAGATATAAACCAATGTTGTCATTGTAAATCATGTAGTAGTACCACTTTGGGGAAAAGTTTGACTTAGTCTTGTGATGGTTCCATACGAGTTGAGGTGAGGTGTTCCTGTATTGAAGTGATTGAGCATTGTCAATGAAGGTATGTTGAACCCTGCAACAGATAAAACATTAAACTGATCTTGAATCACATTTAACAGTTCTAGATTTCTACATTATAATTCTTTTTTATTTCCGAAAATTTCATTAAAAAAATAAATAAACAAGAAAACTTTTAAAATCAAAGCTTCAAAATACAGTTGAATTGGAACATGAAAATGATTTAGGATTTAGAAATTTTCCACTACAAGTGATGTCAACATCCTGCCGGTTAATTTAATTTATAGATAAGAGTTTCTTGCCTAACCAAACTCGCATCAACAACGCAGAACGAACCCCCCTACCCAAAAAAAAAAATCTAATTAATATGACCAAGAAATGAACTATTCGATTTATCAAGAATTTAAAAGCTGAAAGATTTACTATTGAGATTTAACAAATATTTTATGCTCTTACAGTCAACTAAAATAAAATAAATGAGTAGCGATTTGAGATATATAATTTAAATAGTTAAAATTAAATATTAAAAAAAACAAAGATTCATACAGCTAGCTTTTAAACAATTTTCCCTCTTAATTGTTGATCACATAATCACAGTTACAAAGTGTTTTGAGATCCCACCCAGATGATCTCCGAATTCAAAGTTTATGAAATTAATCACCCAATTACATTTTGATAAAATAAAAAAGAAGTAAGGCCATTACCTGCAAAACCAAGAACTGGCAAAGCACTGATGAGAATTATAAAGAAGGCCATGAACATGAACATGAGTTGCATTCTCATTTTCCTCCAAAGAAACGTGAGATTAAATTAACCTTCAAGTTCTTAATTTGATATCTCTCGGTCGGTCGGTCAGGCATTTCAATTTTCAGGTAAGAAAAAAGTATGGGAGAATTTGCATAAAATGCAGAGATCTAGGCATGTGCAATTCCTTTAAATAAAGGAAGGAAGGAAGGTGCACAAGTATATATTTAGAATCATAAAAAAGTAGACCAAGAAAGAAACAAAACAGTACTTGTGATTTGTGAAGGTGAAGGAAGCCGCTGCTGCTGCTGTCCTGTCTTGGACTCTTGGTAGGACAGAGAGAGAGAGAGAGGAAACTAATTAACCGAATAAAAATTATTTTTCAAACTTAAAAGGCTCCTTGAATTTGTATTTACTTCACTTCTTTGCTTATATATATATATTTCCCTATTCTAATCCCTCTTACCAAACTTTATCTAGTAATAATATGAGATGCTGGGAGTAATTATTATTTTTAATTATCATTGCCAAGCCTAGTACGAACATTTTAGTAATAGTAGTATACCTTGTGATTTCTTCAATTTTATTGTTATTTTAATAAAAATGAAGTCAATTAAGTGTAATAAATCGATGGGACAATCAAATCATGATATTACCCAATCAAAGTATGCTAAAATTTTAGTTGATCAATGGATTATGGAACGATGATTCGGTAGTTGTCTCCTTTTGGAATTTGGGTGGGGGGGAGGGGGGGGGGGCGCATGGGCCACCACCAAATTTTGACGTAATGACAAATGAATTAATGATGATGCTATTGGCTACCGAGTACCGGCTATTGCTACATCTAAATTATACTACTCGTATAACGGTCTTTCCATGTGTCGGTGATGGGTCAGTTATAATGGTCTTTTCCTGGGAATTGATATTTTTATTTTGTCAAGCGATATTTTCACAATAATTTTTGATATTTTCACACATAAAGTGTCGTTGTAGATGTAAAAATCTTCGTTATAGGATCTATGGCGATACTTTTTGTATGAAAATATCAAAAACTGTTGTGAAAATATCATTTTCCTTTTATATTATTCGATGAGTAGGTTCCACCTATGTGTAAGAGAAATTTATATACAAATATTTTTTTTAAAAACAAGTTGGCATCATTTTTAAATTTATTATATATAAACATCCTTATTAATTGAGTCTAGACTAAACTGAAGTTAAAATGATTTGCAGGAAGGTCATATCCCTGTCTCAAAAAAATTATATCTTTTGAACTTATGTGGACATAAGCTATTGTTTATCGACTTCATAATGTCTAAATATAATTCTACTAACCGGGTCCCGTGCTTTCAGTACTGTATGAACGGTGTGATTTATCTTAAACTTTAAACAGTCTAAATGATTTATTGAGTAAGCGAAAAATTCAAAATTATTTATTTTTTATTAGATAGATTGTTTTTATTATTACGTTATTTTAAGTGTTTAAATACTATATTCAGAAATACAACTTAGCACAATTCAAGCGTCAACCCAGCCCAACCCAACCCAACCCAATGAGGCTTCTAGCTTCATCAACTGGACCCGTGCCCAGCGTGTATATGGAACCTTGTGGTGATGAATTAAAGGTACATATTCTATTACATTTTAAAAAAAAATTACAACAATAATGCTCTCATAAAACTTTTACACAACTAATACACTTCCATATTTATTTACAATGTTAGTACAATTAGGATTCCTTAATTTAGGGAAGTAGTATTCAATTAGAATTCATTAATTTAGGGATTAGTTATACCCATGACTTCTTCTCTCTCTCCTCATCTATAACAACTGCAGTTAGTCATCACCCTTCTTCTTAATTCAACGTATTATATATATATATATATATATATATATATATATATATATAGTTTGGGTTAATACACGTATTTCATTTGAACATGTATTGGAGCAGGAGGAGAGAGTCATGGTCGAGGATGGTCCAACAGGAATCGATTCAAGATGTTTGGGTCGAAGGCCCATGAATCCAGATAAATATGATCCGACGTCATTGAAAAATTGAAAGCGGCGAGCGAACGACAACGGAGAGAACGAGTTCGCCATTTTATGGTGATGAATCGATGGCGTATATTCTTGAATTCGTTTCAAAAATGCGATCCTCAACTAGGTACAGCGGAATAGTTTACACAATTTCGGATTTGGTGCACTTATACTCGCTTACTTCCATTGATTCAAATGCCAAGAGATTAAGGTTGTTGGTGTTGGTGGTGGTGGCAATAATGCCGTTAATTGCATGATTGGTAACTTCAACGGCGAGGCCATAATTTACTATGGAAGCTCAAGCAGAGGACAAAGAAAAAAGAGAGAACCAAACCTTCATACCAAGGTAACTAAACCTGTCATATCAAAGTAACCAATCAACCTCCACACTTTAAATTTTTTTTCTTAAGCGGTTGGTTACCAAACCTTCAGATCAAGGTTACAAAACCTTCATACCAAAGTAACTAATTCACATCCACACATGCAGCTTTTTTCATAAATGCAATGCAGGTTGGTAAACCTTCGCACAAGAGGTAACCAATTCAATTTTATTAAGTTACCAATTTCGTTTGAATGTGATCTGCAAAGGTAACCAATTCAATTTTATTAAGTTACCAATTTCGTTTGAATGTGATGCGCTTTAGTAGCCAACCGTTTCATACAAAGGTAACCATTTTATTATTTACGAAGTAACAAAATAGTTATAAAAAAAATTTCAAAACATTAATAGTTACATCTATTTATTTTTAAACTTTTTGTAGGGCGATTTTTTTTCTTATTCTCATTGACGTTTTGGACAACGGAGATTCGCGGCGGTGTAGCGGCGGATTAGCGGCGGTGTAGCGGTGGACTATTATTTTCAAAGTGTATGTGAGGGAGATGAAGATTTGAATTTGAATATTTAAATTTGAATTATTATTTTGAATTTGAATTTATTTTTGTTGTTAGATCCAAATATTTGAATTTGAATTATTAATTATGACAGTTATTTGTCCCTGATTTTAGGTTTCCTTATTAATGTGAATTGTATTATTTTTGTAATATGTATAATCTTTTTGTAATTATTTGGTTGATACATTTTTCTTGTAATTACTTTCTACATGAATTAATATCCTAAACCATATTATGTTATTAAGTGGGTCCCACTATCTCAAAATGAGATTCTCATTTAAACTTCCTGCATTTAACAAAAAAATGATCAATTTCCCCTCAATTTTGGTAAGCACAAAAACATGCAAAATGAGTTTCTTTATGGGCCCCGATAAAATACTAGTAGTTGTTTACTTCTTTAGGTAAATAACAGGCCTGAACACGATTGTGAATGGACTGAGTGAGCTTTATTGTCCAGTCAGGCCCAATATTCCCTTGTGCGCTGCATGGTTGTTGGATCTCTCTTTCAAAAATTGACTTGTTACCAAATTTAAATCAAAAGAATTGTTTCTGGATCTAGAATGTTTGATCAAGTGGACCCCAAAAGCAGGCCAGCAATCATGTCCGTCCATTATCACTCACTTTCACAGGTGACTAACATCTACTTCATCCTACAGTCTACTAGGGGTAGGGGAGAGAGAGATTCCACAGCTGCTGAGGCAGAAACATCTGTGTGGCCGTGTGAGTTTGATAGAAAGCACACTTTAGCTAGGTGGGTAGGTCCCAGTTCCTACATTGAGCGCGTCATCTGAAATTTCTAATGTGATAATATCCAAATTATAAAGTTGAAAAATGAGCAAACAATTCATTCGTATTCGTTCAGTCGTTCAACTAAAATTTCGATTCGAACTCGATTTGTAATATAAATAATTTAAATATAAATAAATTTTAAAGTTTAATAAATTATTCAAATCTCTTCAAATTATAATTTTCTATTAATATTCAGATTATATTCATTCAAAAAATTCAAACTGTTCAGACTCGATTCGAGATCGTGTTTGACTCGTTTACCTAAACGAACTTCAATACTTGATTCTACTCAATTTATTTACACCTCTATCACATACTCAAGTAATTGATCAGGCACGCGTAAAATGTTGTATCTTTTTAGCAGTATTAAAAATAAATTGCAAGAATAAGTAAAGAAATTAAATCCCCTCTTAAGTTACCGAAGAGGAAACAAAAAGGATATATTATAAGTATTTCTTTTTAATTTACAACATCATGAATTAGAAGGAAAAAAACGCTTTAATCTAAAGATTTTATTTTTTATTTTTTTTATTTTGTAGAACTTGCACTATTACAAAGTGCAAGGGGACCTTTTCTATCATCTCTTCTATTTATTTTTTGTTTTTTGTTTTATATTTTTTTCTCCTCTCAATTAGACCCGGTAATATAATTAATTAACTATTAGGTCAACTCATATTAACTAAAATTAAATGAGTTGGTTAATTATTTTTATTTATTTAAGCTAGTTAAGATTTAGAACCATATTTTTAAAAAGAAAATATAGGTCCAACTCGGTTAACCATTTTTCGAACCATATTTCATTCCAAATTCGAATCAAAAGTTTTTTTCACTCCTGATTTAAAAAATTTTTATTCAAAAAAATAATATTCAGTAATTATGTATACACCTCCACCCCCCACCCATATTAATGTTGATTTTTAAAAAAATTAAACCTATATAAAATTTGAGACAAATGTAGTAAAATCATTCATAACAGTTTCTCTAATAAAATCTCTATCCTCAACTTTGAAGAATACATCAATAAATTATTATCTATCAGTTTCTTTATCTGTATTTAACTCTCTATTTTAATCTCTATATAGGATTTTACTCTCAAGATGAGGGAGTCAAAAGATTGTTCTATATATATACAAAATGATATTTCACACCCCTCATTTAAGTTGACAACTCATCAATCATAAATATCTTGACATTATTATCACATGATGTTTTTACTACTTCATTTTCAAATTATAAAATTAATATTGACTTATTTTTTTAAAATTAATTTCAAACGTATTCAAATTTCAAATTCATATAAATTTATTAAATTTATATCCATATAATTATAAATATTATAAATGTGACAACCCCAAAATAGGTTCATTCCATCCAACCCATTCTGAGTCGCCAAATACATGGTACAGAAAATAGCCACAACTTTATTAATACAATTGTTGTGCGAAGATATTTACAACACTTAAACTGTGAGTTTAATTACAAATATATACCAATGTGACTCATGTCCCAAACCGTGGAAAAGACCTCATAATGACACCTTACATAAAGGTATAGTCGAAAACTGCTTTTTAGAAATTAAAATCTTTGGAAAGTGCTCAAGAAAACCTTCGATATATGGGAGGCCATGCGTCAGGTTATTATAGATATCATATGCCCACAAAATTATCATTGGTCAATCTAATAGACCCCTAAAGAAAAATGAGAAGATTACTATCATATTCTTCCCAATGTTGTGTCTTCTCGACATATCATTATCTCCATCGTCTCTAATCGAGAATTATACTTCAACCAAACTCCAAGATTATATAGGTAGTGCTTTCGTATATATACTCAAAGAAGTGGATGAAAGACAACCTCGTCTTTATGATGACACGACGTTGTATGTCATTAGACATCTTGTATGATAGTGGTAAAACACCCTTCTAACGTTGGGTTCGGGCCACCCTAGTTGATTCACCAAGTATAACTACTAAATGATGACCACCGCTCTATCCCCTCGTTATCCCCTCGTCACCCAATTCTACGCGTTTATTATTTGAAAGGAATTGTGAAGAAGCAAAAGGGTGAGCACAACTAGCTTCAATAAAGAATATCATGACTAAAGATAAATAAATTATCAATAGTCTTCATCAAGAATAAATCGTAGATTTAGAACATATGGTAGATGATAAAACTTTTCAACCATAGTCATAAGTGAACGAAAGCAATCCATTGTAAGAGTCAAATAGACCATAAAATCTATTATCTTCTCCATGTTAAAAGTCCATCAACAATGTTTTATCCCTGTAACATTAATCAATAATTCCTGTCCACAATCACGTGTATAACTCATAATCGTAATTGTCGTTCTAAATTCCTTTCCTCATCCAGGACAAAGTTAATTTTCATCACCTGAAATATCAAAGATCATGGTTATACCAAATCACAGTTCATGTTCATAATCCTACTAATAAATTCATCTTTGCACTACGGGCCAAAGATATTCATCAACAAGTCATCTTTGCACTACAGGCCAAATATATTCATCAACAAGTCATCTTTGCACTACATGCCAAAGATATTCAACAACAGGTCATCTTTGCATTACGAGCCAAAGATATTCAACAACATGTCATCTTTGCATTACGAGCCAAAGATATATTCATCAAAAATCATTCATCTTTGCACTACAGGCCAAAGATATTCAGTTATATCACTGAGGATGTTGCAAAATATTTTAAAGAAAACGAATTCAGTGAAACAAAAGAACAAATATTAAGGATTCGTACTTTAAACAATCCAAGTTCAAAATACTTAAATAAATAAGAAGTGGAGTAAAATTCAAGAATGAAAACCAAAACATAGATCCAATCAAAGATAAAAATCATAACAGACAATCTTGGACACAGAGAAGAAAACTTAATTTTTCTGTGAATAATGTCGTATTTGTGAATAATGCCGTATACGTGAATAGTAACTCCGACACCAAAAGATAGAAATTTCACAAAAAACATCATCATGCTTCGTGAATAGTACTCGTGAATAGTAACTCATGAATAGTAACCCGTGAATAGTAACTCATGAATAGTTACCCCGACATGAAAAAGTTTCAAATTTGATAAAAAGTTCAAACCAATATTTTGGCATAATGATATTGAAGAAATAATATCATTTATGAAGAAAATAATCTCCCTTACCTCGGAAAGAATAAGAGACTTCCGATCGAATATTGGATATAGTGCTAAAAGAACTTGCAGACCGTATAGAATAATCGAAGTACTAAAATACTCACAAAAATACATTTCGATATATAGAGAGAGAAGAGAGAAATCTTTAGTTTCGGTGTGATTTTCAATTCTAACCTAAAGACCCTATTTATAGAAAATTGCTTAGAACACCAAAGCAGTAAAATTTAATAAAATAATAATATATTTTTTCTTAACTTCCTACGCACACTTATTTTGTCCAAATATCAGCCACATCTCACCAACAAGTACCAAAAACGTTTTTCTCATTTAACTCATTTAAAACTCCAAAAAAATCAATTATTCTGGAATTTCGAAACTTCAATAATTCATAATAAATAGCCCTTTTATCAGAAAATTCGAATCTCGTTAATTTTTATAGAAAATTCAATTCTCTACTACTTTGCAGAAGAAAGTTTTTCCAAATTCCAAACAGAAATTGACCGAAATTCACATACGGACGATTTTACAAGCTATAATCAAATTTCAGTCAAGAAAACCGACACACAAAACATGTTTTAAACAACTTTTGCAACAAAAATACTCCGTCTCCTCATATACTCATATATCCCACATTCATTGTAAAAATATCATCATTATTATAATAATATAATAAAATATTATTTTATCAGAAAAAATAAAATATCAATTTTCAACAATTGTCACTTTAAAAATTTTCTCCATCTATATCCACATAAAATGAATATTTTCCTTATCATATAAATCAATAATTAATTATTCACAAATAATATTACAGAATCACAATAATGACAACCAGGCAGTTCCCAGGAAAGAGGGGGCTTTCCAATAAGAATTTCTCCTTACTGGCGCGAAATTAGGTGACCAAACCTCTCCTTGACAGAATTTTCTAGACATTGCCAATAATGATATCTAATAATATTATTCAAATAATATGAATTATTGATCTGATAATAGAAAATATTATGTAGTGACAATTATTGAAACAACAGTAATATAAAATATCAACGCAGTAATTATTGAATCAATAAATAAATATTGAACAGTAATTACTGTAACAATTATTGAGTAGTGCCTTCTTACGTAAGAATCAATAATTGGTGCAATACCATGTGTTACGGTGCAACAACGTGTATTCCTGTATTTTAACCACCGGGTATTCCAACAATGTTAACGGTAACAACTACGCCGTTATTTGTAAACAACTTATACTTGTCGTTTTCTTCATCCAATCGCTTTCCGTTATGGGCCCAAAAAAGACTGCGCCGTCGTACGAATATTCCCCAACAGCAAGAATATTCCACGACCAAACGAAAATTTTCCGACAACAACGAATATTTTATAACCACCTGCTTATTTTAAAAAAAATTCATATATATCACCCTTAACTTCAAACATTTATCAATTTAACCATTTACTGAATTGTAATTATAAGAAAAATTGAATACTTTTATTTCATAAAATTCGGGGTCTTACAATCTCCCCTCCTTATGAAATTTCATCCTCGAAATTTACGTACCTGATATTTCAAAGAGTTGAGAATACCTTGCTTTCATTTCAGATTCCATCTTCCCTGTCCTCATGATTTGTCCATTGCTTCATCTCCGTATTTTGGATATCATTCTAGAATCTGACTTCAAAACAAAGGTTAATTGACATATCACAACTTGTCAACTTAAATAAGAAAATTTAGCTTAGGTAGGACACACACTAGCGAAGGATTTTACTCGTCTCTCCCCTCCTAGTTTTATTCCCCGATCTCCGCCAGAGATCATATCCCTAAGCTCTGATACCAACTGTGACAACCCCAAAATAGGTTCATTCCATCCAACCCATTCTGAGTCGCCAAATACATGGTACAGAAAACAACCACAACTTTATTAGTACAATTATTGTGCAAGATATGACAACACTTAAACTGTGAGTTTAATTATAAATATATACCAACTGTGACTCGTGTCCCAACCGTGGACAACACCTCATAATGACACCTTACATAAAGGTATAATCGAAAAACATTTTTAGAAATTAAAATATTTGGGAAGTGCTCAAGAAACCTTCGATACATACCCATGCCATGCGCCTAAAGTTATTATAGATATCATATGCCCACAAAATTATCCTGGTTCAACCTAATAGACCCCAAAGAAAAATGAGAAGATTACTATCATATTCTTCCCAATGGTGTGTCTTCTCTTGACATATCATTATCTCCACTGTCTCTAATTGAGAATTATACTTCAACCAAACTCCAAGATTATATAGATAAGTGCTTTCAGATATATACTCAAAGAAGTGGATGAAAGACAACCATGTCTTATGATGACACGAGGTTATATGTCATTAGACATCTTGTATGATAGTGGCAAACACCCTTCCAACGTTGGGTTCACCTCACCCTAGTTGATTCACCAAGTATAACTACTAAATGATGACCATCGTTCTATTCTCCTGTTATCCCCCGCTCGACCCAGCTACACTTTTATTTCCTGAAAGGAATTGTGAAGCAAAAGGGTGAACACAACTAGCTCAGTAAAGAATATCATGACTAAAGATAAATAAATTATCAATAGTCTTCATCAGTAATAAATCAGAGATTTAGAACATATGGTAGATGATAAAACTTTTCAACCATAGTTGCAGCGGAACGAGCAATTCATTAGAGTTTCAGTGAATTCGTAAGAAAATAATGAAGGAATGAACTTCTATTTATAGGAGAATGGAAAGACACTGTGTAAGGATTTATCACGGACGCAATAATTCACGGGCATCAGACTAAACCTTTGGTTGATTCATCAGACGTCTACTTTTCAAATAATAGCACAATTTAGTCAAACAAAAAATATATAATATAAATATATATATAACACATGCTTCTTTGAAAAAAACTCCCACCCGTAGAAAAATTTTCAAGATTCCCCCCCACCCATTTTCTTTCTTTCAATCATGGGTCCCACGTGTCTCCATCCCCCCAACCTCTCTTAATCATAAGTGGTCCCATTATAAATATACTGAATAACTTTCTACCGATTATTTTGGAAAATGGGTAATGGGGGTCCATAAAATAAGCAAAATTGAGTGACTTCTCACATAAGCATCAATAATCAATATGTGCGCTACTATGCAACCACAGCAGACATCGTACTTTTAACACCGGGTATTTCAACGATTAATAGTAAAACTTCCGCCGTTATTTTCATAAAGTATTTTTGTCGTTTTCTCAATCGACAATAATTCCGTTGTAGGGTCCACCAATGATTGTGCCGTTGTCTTAATATTCCCGTTAAAACGAATATTCCCACCAATCGAATATTATATAACAACTTATGTATTTTGAAAAATTTATAAATATTACCCACAATTATTATATCAATTTCACTCCATAATATTCAAAAATAATATTTATAGAAAATTCATCTTTATTCAAAAAGTTTGGGGTTTTACAATCTCCCTTCTTATGAAATTTTCGCCCTCGAAATTAGGGTACGATACTGGTATGTCGAAGAGGTAAGGATACCTTGATTTCATTTCAGATTCTAACTCCCAAGTCATTTCCTCAACATCGTGGTTTCTCCACAAAACTTTGACTTGAAGTATAACCTTGGTGCGTAGAATATATTCCTTCTTATCCAAGATTTGAACAGGAACCTCTTCATACGTCAAATATCCCGCTATTTCGTCCGGTTCCAACTCAATAATGTGGTTCGGGTCTTCCACATATTTACGTAACATGGATATGTGAAAAACGTTATGAACACGAGACATATTTGGCGGTAAAGCGAGTCTATAGGCCAAAGTTCCTACTCGACCAAGGATTAAAAATGGGCCGATGAATCGAGGATTGAGCTTTCCTCTCTTTTCAAATCTCGTAACTCCTTTCCATGGAGCAACACGTAACAACACATGATCTCCTATATCGAATTCCACGTCCTTTCGATGAAGATCAAGATAACTCTTTTTTCGATCTTGTGAGGTTTTTATACGTTCTTGGGATCGTTTGAATCTTTTCCGTAGTCATACGTATCAACTCGTCCCAACAACGTTGTTTCACCCACCTCATCCCAAAGATACTTGGAGAAGCGACACTTTCTTCCATACAACGCTCAAATGGAGCCATGCCAATACTTGTTTGATAACTGTTGTTGTAGGAAAACTCCACCAATGGTAAAACTTGTCCCAACTTCCTTGAAATCAAGGACACAGTAGTCTTAATAGATCTTCAAGGTTTGAATAGTCCTCTCTCGATCGTCCGTCGTCGTCCCGAGGATGATATGCCGAAGCTAAATTGTAAATCTGTGCCTTATAGCTTTTTGCAAACTAACCCAAAATCGCGAATTGAATCTTGGGTCTCGATCGTAAACTATGGATACTTGGCATACCATGCAATCTTACAACCTCGTTTATATACATACGAGCAAGACGTTTAAGTGTATAAGTTTTTCAGATCAGAAGAAATGAGCAGACTTGGTCAATCTATCAACAATGACCCAAATCGCATCTATGCCTTGAAAAACTTTGGGAAGACCGAAGAACGAAATCCATGGTAATGTGCTCCCACTTCCATTCTAGAATTTCAAGTGGTTCAGATGGACCTTTTGGTACTTGATGTTCACTTTGACTCGTTGACACGTTAGACACCTTGAGATAAACAAATGCTTATCTCTCTCTTCATATTGCCCCACCAAAATGTATGTCGAAGATCATGATACATTTTGGTACTCCTGAGATGGATTGCAAACGGTGTGTTGTGCGCTTCCATCATGATTTTATACTTTAAATCGTGGTCGTTAGAACATGAAAGTGCGGAGTTGATTCAAGTATTCCTTCTTCATCAATTTTGCTTCCAAGATCGCACCTTCTTGCACTTTCTTTCTCATATGCATCAGCTCCGGATCTGTAACTTGAGCAGCTTTAATTTTATCAATTAAAGTCGGTTCTACTCGTATATTTGCCATCATCACGTGGGTCCTTGGAGTCTTTATCTCTATCTCCATCCTTCGCAAGTCA
Organism: Panax ginseng; assembly: GCA_020205605.1. Lineage (NCBI taxonomy): Eukaryota > Viridiplantae > Streptophyta > Magnoliopsida > Apiales > Araliaceae > Panax > Panax ginseng. Next base: position 1,671,574 of record CM035148.1, read on the forward strand.
TACAAAATGGGCCTTTGCGTTGACAATATTCCACTCGTACCCGCATATGATCTTCTACTCAATGCGTCAGCCACCACGTTTGCTTTTCCAGGATGGTATTGGATAGTATGATTATAATCTTTCAACAATTCAAGCCAACGTCGTTGTCGCATGTTGAGTTCCTTTTGAGTGAAGAAATACTTAAGGCTTTTATGATCCGTAAAGATCTCCACTTTCTCCCCATACAAGTAATGCCTCCAAATCCTTAGTGCGAAGACAACAACTGCCAACTCTAGATCATGAGTAGGATAATTCCTCTCATATTCTTTGAGTTGTCGTGAGGCATAGGCTATGACTTTCCCATGTTGCATGAGAACACATCCTAACAACCTTTGCCTCAAGCATCACCAGTAGATGACAAATCCTCCGAACCGGATGGTATTGTCGAGCAGTCTTTGAAATGAGTCTCTCTCGAGTTCTTGAAAACTCTTCTCACATTCCTCGCTCCAACCGAACTTTTTATCTTTCCGAAGTCATTTGAGTTAGTGGAGTAGCGATTCGAGAAAACCCTTCTACGAATCTCCGATAATAACCAAGACTAAGCCGAGAAAACTACGACTTCATCATCGATTTGAGTTGCTTCCAAACTTTGAATAACTTCAATCTTTCTTTGGGTCAATAGATATTCTATGACTTGATACCACATGCCCAAGGAATGTTACTTCCTCGCGCCGTAACTCACATTTCTTCAACTTGGCATAAAGCTTATATTCACAAAGCTTTTTTGGAGTATCGACCTCAAGTGTTGCTTTCATGATCTTCACGGGTTTTAGAATATATGAGGATGTCATCAATAAAGACGACCACAAAGTGATCCAAATATTCCTTGAATACTCGGTTCATCATATCCATGAAGGCAAAGAGGAGCATTAGTCAATCCAAAGGACATGACGAGAATTCATAATGCCCGCATCAGAAGTTCGAAAGCCGTCTTTGGAATGTCATCCGTTTCTAATCTTTAATTGGTGATATCCGAACGAAGATCAATCTTTGAAAAGAATTTGGCCTTGCAGAATCGGGTCAAACAGTCATCAATACGCGGGTAATGGGTACCTATTTTTGATGGTGACATGATTCAACTCCGATAATCAATACAAAGTCGCATACTCCCATCTTTCTTCTTCACGAATAGTAATGGGGAGCACCCCAAGGAGAAGTACTAGGGATTTAATAAAGCCAATGTCTAACAATTCTTGCGATTGAGTTTTTAACTCACGAAGTTCAATAGAGCCATTCGATATGGGAATTTAGAAATGGGTTTTGTACCGGTTCAAGGTCGATACAAAATTTAATTTCACGCCTCGGGGTAGGCCGGAAGTTCTTTTAGGAATACGTCAGAAATTCATTAACAATAGAAATATTATTCAAAACCCGACGTATTTTTGTTTAGATCGTGATATGAGCAAGAAAGCTTGACATCCATTTTTCAATAAACGAATAGCTTTATGGCTTGAGATGATGGTGATTGATTTTAATGGTTTGGTTGTTTGAATTCGCATAATAGGTTGATTAGGAATATGAAAGCTAACAACCTTACGAAAATAATCAATTTTGCATGATGAGTAGTTAACCAATCAATCCCTAGAATTACATCAAATGCAAGTATTTTTAATGCAATAAGATCGACAGTAATGTGTGGGTACCAACTTGAACCAAACAAGACTTATAAAGCTGTGGATGTAATGAAGGTTTCTCCCAACCGGAGTTTCCACAGATAAGTCAAAGTCTAATTTCTCCAAGTCAAATTTAATCGTTGCGCAAAAGTAGGAGAAATAAAAGAATGGGTAGAACCGGTATCAAATAAAGTATAGACTTCGCTAGAGTTTATGATAAGCTTACCCGTGATGACCTCATTCGGGTTCCTTTCTTTCCGGAGGTCACAACAAACGCCTCCTCAGACTACCGACTTTGACTTTTCCGGGATGACCTTTGGTGCTTCCATCCTAGTTGAATTTGTCTTTGGTGAGCGACAAAATCGGGCTAAGTGACCTTCTTTCCACAATTATAACATGCTTTGACTAAGCATCACGCAATTTGGTGATGTGTCCTCCCTCCGCATTTGAAGCATATGATAGGTGGTCTTTCTCCTTCCTTAACAACGGGTGCTGGTGCTATCGTCTTTCCATCATTGTTGAATCTCCTCTTCTTGAAATGTCCATTCTTATTGTTTTGGCCCTGATTACCACCGAAGTGGATACCATTTCTGGCCTGTTGATTCCCTCCACGCTTGTTGTCACCGCTTCGATGACTGCTCTCACTGGTATTATCATTATGCCGACTGCTCTCTTTTGGTTGCGTTGACTCGTTATCGCGCTCCACCAATTGAGCCCTATTTACAATATCTGAATACAAACACAGTTTATGAGAAATAAGATGTTGACGTATCTTCGACCTCAAACCTCTTAAAAACATTCGCACCATTCTCTCTTCATTATCCACCAAGTGGGTCGCAAACCGGGATAACTCCGCAAATTTTGCCTCGTATTGCGACACTGTCATATTGTTATGCTCCAATTTGATAAACTCCACCTCCTTCATGTGATGAATACTTTCGAGAAAGTATTTGTCGTTGAATAGCTCTTGGAACTTCTCCCAAGACATCTTTAGCACGGCAGGTTGAGTACGTTTTACCGATTTCACCAAGAATCGCTTTCTCCAGCGTAACATAAAGGCGTAAAGGAACCTTTTGCTCTCGAAGCATCCCAAGACATCAAATATCTTGGTGATCCGCTTTATCTATGCTTCGCCATAAGTGGTTTTGGCTCTCCCTTAAACTCCGGTGGTCCCGGCTCCTTGAATCATTTAGCGGTGGCGGCAGAGAGTTTCAAAGTGTTTCCACCTACATTTTGGATGAGAGCCGCCTCTACCGCTATCATTGCATGAATGCATAAAGCCTCCGAACAATCCATCATTCAAAGATTTGGTCGGTGTTATTGTTTGCATGAGGATTGTCGCCTCGATGCACATTCTCCGATTATTGATATGTGGAGACTCAGCGGTCTCTTGTGCTCCATTCTTTATTCTCAACATTTTTTGGATGTCATTTTGAGACATCGCCACAAAACAAAGGTTAATTGACATGTAACATAATATCTCTAAACTCGACCAACCAATTTAAATACAAAATAAATTTAAGTAGGTTATACTTAGCGAAGGAATTCCTCGTCTCTCCCTCCTAGTTCTAGTCTCACATCTTAGCCAGGATCATATCCTAAGCTCGATACCAACCGTGACACCCCAAAATTAGGGTATACATCACCCATCTTGGGTCGCCAGAGACACGGTACGTAATTCAAATACAACTTATTAATACAAATGTTATGATACAATACGACAAAACATAAACTATGAGTTTGAATACAAATATTATCTACTAGAGATTATACAAACTCAAAAGGAGTCCTCATTATAATTATTATCACACTATTTCACGTAATAGTGAGGACTACTAATGCTATCCTCGGACCATCACTCCGTTTCCTCGACTCGCCCTCGCCTATATTCTCATTTCTCAAGAGAATAAAGAAAAGAAAGGGTGAGCTCAACTAGCCCAAAGAAGAAATATTATGACTAAGATAATGCGTAATAAATTATTATTAGTCTCCAACAATGTTAAACCGATAAAATATAATAGACATCAAGTTTAAGCTGCGGTAACAAGCAAACCATTAAAAGAGTCAAGTAGAAAATAAAATCTACTATTTTTATGATTTAAAAGGTTTTTCATCATCTTTATTATCATTTGAGACTTAGCTTAATAAATATTCTACATCATCGAATCACCCCGCACTACTACGGCCAAGGATATTCTTTAGTATCACGACCACAATTATGCATGCACCTACACGCCAAGAATATTTATGTATTCATTAATGGTCATGATCATGTCAACAATCGTCCATCAATGCACTACGGCCAATAAGGACTTTTACCACATCATTTGTAATATTACGGCCATGATTACAAGAATAATCCTCGGTCATAATCATACCAAGTCCATCTATGCACTACTGAGCCACAGATGACTTTCAACATAATATAAACATGAAGATGATGACAATGATATAAGAATTCAATAAAACAAGTTCAAGAATTAAGTTATTCAGGAACTAATAACGTCTAAATTGTCAACATGATAACGCTTTGTAGAGTAAAATTCAAGAATGCTCCGAAGAATATTTCCATGAAAAATCATTGGATGAAGCGCAAATATCAAGGATATTCCACTAATTTCATGGAGTATATAGAAGTCAAAATTTTAACCAACCGAGAATAATAAGGAATGGAATAACAACAGAAATCACCATGCATGTGGTACTTCGCATAGGCAGGTTATTACAACAGAATAATAATAATGGAACCAGGTCAAGTGAAAATCACACCGATAGGATGTTCCAATGTAATAATAAAAAGAGAATAATAATAAAAGCGGAACCAGTCCCACAGATAAGACATGAGCGGGATGTTCCAACGGAATAATAAAGACAGAATAATAGAAACGGAACCAGGTCTGGCGTATAGCACGGACAGGATGTTCCAACGGAATAATAAAGACAAAATAATAAAAATGGAACCAGTCCCACAGATAAAGACATGCATGTGATGTTCTAACGGAATAATAAAGATGTAATAATAGAAGAATGTCACCACGATATAGGTATTCCACAGATACAAAAGTTATTCCAATGTAATAATAAAGAAATGGAATAACAAAAATTCTCTTCTCAAATACAAAAGAATAATATCCCTTACGAATACAACAAATAATATTCCATACGTTAAGAAGAAGAGTACTGGATATATAAGTAGTGAAGTAGCAGAATACATTCTTCTTTCTCTCTATAATTTATCTCTCTAGAGTTTCAGTGAATTCGTAAGAAAATAATGAAGGAATGAACTTCTATTTATAGGAGAATGGAAAGACACTGTGTAAGGATTTATCACGGACGCAATAATTCACGGGCATCAGACTAAACCTTTGGTTGATTTATCAGACGTCTACTTTTCAAATACTAGCACAATTTATTCAAACAAAAAAAATATAATATAAATATATATATAACACATGCTTCTTTGAAAAAAACTCCCACCCGTAGAAAAATTTTCAAGATTCCCCCCACCCATTTTCTTTCTTTCAATCGTGGGTCCCACGTGTCTCTCTCCCCCCAACATCTCTTAATCACAAGTGGTCCCATTATAAATATACTGAATAACTCTCTACCGGTTATTTTGGAAAATGGATAAATGGGGGTCCATAAAATAAGCAAAATTGAGTGACTTCTCACATAAGCATCAATAATCAATATCGTGTGCTACTATGCAACCACGCGTATTACTGTACTTTTAACACCGGGTGTTTCAACAGTTAACGGTAAAACTTCCGCCGTTATTTTTATAAAGTATTTTTGTCGTTGTCTCAATCCGACAATAATTCCGTTGTGGGGTCCACCAATGATTGTGCCGTTGTAATAATATTCCCTGTTAAAACGAATATTCCCCGACCAATCGAATATTATATAACAACTTGCGTACTTTGCAAAATTTATAAATATTACCCACAACTATTATATCAATTTCACTCCATAATATTCAAAAATAATATTTATAGAAAAATTCATCTTTATTCAAAAAGTTTGGGGTTTTACAGAAACAACAGTAATGTGACGCTCCCAAAATAGGTCCATTCCACCCAACCCATTCTGAGTCGCCAAATACATGGTACAGAAATAACTACAACTTTATTAATACATTTGTCGTGCAAAATACGACAACATATATATTGTGAGTTTAAATATAATTATTGTCTTTCAGCACAATATACATACCCAAATAAATCCCCATCATAATTATTGATACATCATTTTACAAAATGGTGAGGACTACTAAACAACTCTCCCTAGAACTTTCATTCCATACCCGACTGCACTCAAGTTATATTCTCGCCTCCCGAGAAGAAAAATGGAACAAAAAGGAAAAGGGTGAGCTCGACTAGCCCAGTAAAGAATATTATGAATAAGATAATATACAACAAAATTATCGTTAGTCTTCAACAGGGAAAAATCTAATGGAATACAATAGACAACAAGTTTTAGATCAACAAATGCAATGAAGCTTGAAGAATCCATTGAAGAGTCACGTAGAGAATGAATTCTACTTGTCTTCTAAGATTTAAAAGTCCATCATCAATATTTCATCCCTGTAACAACAATCAATATATATCTGAGATCAAATATTCATCCTTGCACTACATGTGCCAAGGACATTCACGATTGGTCATGTTCATCTAAACACTGTTCATCTTTGCACTACGGCCAAAGATATTCATCGAAATCATTCATCTTTGCACTACAGCCAAAGATATTCCATAATATCATCATTTAAGACTGAGGATGATGAAAAATATTTTTTAAAGAAACGAATCCAGTGAATAATGACAAGGATTAAGGATTAAGGATTCGTACTTTGTTTTATCCACACCCAAAAATACCTCAAAAATAATCATAGTGGAGTAAAATTCAAGAATGATCAAAACATGGATACAATCAAAGATAGTATCCAGAATAGATATTTTGGACGAAAAGGAAAATTTTCATTTTTCGATGAATAGTAGTGTCGATTCGTGAATAGTCAGATATCGTGAATAAGTAGTATCGTGAATAGTAATTCGACACCAAAAGATAGAAATTTCAAAAAAATCATCATCACGACTTCATGAATAGTATTCGTGAATAAGAACTCGTGAATAAGAACTCATGAATAAGAACCCGACATGAAAAAGTTCTAAATTTGATAAAAAGTTCCAACTAATATTTCAAAGATAATGATATTGAAGAAATAATATCATTTGAGAAGAAAATAACATCCCTTTACCTCGAAAGACAAAGATTTCTAAGTAAAACACAGGATATAGGTTATGACTTGAACTTGCACCGTATAGCAATACTCAAAGTATACTCAAAATACTCACAAGAATACGCTTCGATAATATAGAGAGAAAGCTGCAGTTTCGGTGTGATTTTCAATTCTAACCTAAGACCTATTTATATGAAATTGCTTAGAACACCAAAAGCGAGAAAATTTAATATAATATTAATATATTTAATAAATTCTCTACGCCCATCTAGACAATCTGATCTCAGCCATCAACACATGTTAAAGATGCCCAAAAATATTTAAAAATGTTTTTCTAATTTAAAATAATTTAAACTTCCAAAAATCAATTATTTTTGAGCTTTGAACTTCAATAATTCACAATAAATAGCCCTTTTGCCGTAAAATTCAAATCTCGGGAGTTTTATAGGAAATTCAATTCTCTACAACTTTACTGAAGAAATTTTTTCCAAATTCCAAAATGTAAATTGAGAAATCCACAAATGGGCGATTTTACAAAGTTATAATCAAATTTCGATCAATAAATGGGGTCCACGATATATGTTTAACATGTTTTAAATATTTTGGTAACAAAAAATACTCCTCCTCCACATATACTCATATATCCCACATTCATAAGTAAAATATCATCGTTAATATATTATTAAAATAATATATTTAAATGAATTATTTTATCAAAAATAAAATAAAATATTAATTTTCAACAATTGTCAAATTATAAAAATTTTCTCCATCTATATCCACATAAAATCAATATTTTCCTCATCATATGAATCAATAATTAATTATTCACAAATAATATTACGTAATCACAATATTGACAACCAAAGGTTCCAGGGAAAGAGGGCTTTCAATAAGAATTTCTCTCTTCTTGCGTAGCAATTAGGTGACCAAACCTCTCCTTAGACAGAACTTTCTAGACATTGCCAATAATGTTATCTAATAATATTATTCAGATAATATGAATTATTGGTTCGATAATGAAAAAAATTGTATAATGACAATTATTGAAACAACAAAGAATATAAAATATCAACGCAAAGAATTATTGAATCAATAAAATAAAAATCGAAGCGATAATTCTTTCGTAACCATTATTGAGTAGTGTCTTCTTTACGTAAGAATCAATAATTGGTGCAATACCGTGTCTTCTGTGCAACAACGCAGACATCTTGTGTTTTAACCACCGGGTATTCCAACAAGATAATCAGTAATAACTATGCCGTTATTTTTAAACAACTTATTTTTGTCGTTTTCTTCATCCAATCTCTTTCCGTTATGGGGCCCCATAAAAGATCGGCGTCATTGCACGAATATTCCCGACAAGCATTGAATATTCCACGACCAAACGAATATTCCCCGACAATAATGAATATTATATCACCACTTGCTTATTTAAAATATTTGCGCATTTTACCCATAACTAATCATATTAATCAAATCCACCCTTACTATTTCAAAATAATAAATAAAGGAAATTCTTTTTATTTAAATAAATTTTGGTCTTACAACCTCCCTCCTTATGAAATTTCGTCTCCTCGAAATTGACGTCACGTACTGTGTGTTTGAAAAAGATGAAAATACCTCGCTTTCATTTTCGCTTCCAACTCCCAAAGTTATTTCCTCAATAAGCATTGTTTCTCCACAAAACTTTAACTTATGGTATAACCTCGGTACATAGGACATGTTCTTTCCTATCCAAGATCTTTGACAGTACCTCCTCGTGACGTTAAGTCTTAAATTTATCTTGTCTGGGTTCTAACTCAATGACGTGGTTTGGGTCATCCACATATTTACGTAACATCAATCCGTGAAAAGCGTTATGAACACGCGTCATACTTGGCGGTAAACGAGTCTATAGGCCGCACGCTTTCTATTCGATCGAGAATTTTAAATGGATTAATAAATCGAAGGTTTGAGTTTTCCTCACCTCACCGATTCTCGCTTTTGAAATAACAACTTCTTTGCACCTTCTTCTTCAAATTCATCACTCGGTGTGTAGCTTGAACGACTTTAACTTTATCGATTAAAGTCGATTATACCAGTATATCATCACGTGGGTACTGGAGTTTTCATCTCCATCTCTATTATTTGTAAATTATACGAAATTAGTTTTTGACAATATCGTACTCGTGATCAGATATCGATCTTCTACTCAACACGTCACTACCACGTTCGCTTTTCGAGGATGGCATGGTCGTAACACGTGTCTTTGAAATGAGTCTCTCTTGAGTTCTTCAAGCTCTTCCCACATTCTTTGCTCCATTCGAATTTTGTATCTCTACTAGTCAAATTTGCGTTAATGGAATAGCGATTCGAGAATATCCTTCAACGAATCTCCGATAATAACCAACTAAGCCTGTAAAGCTACATATTTCGATTACCGAAACTTAGGTTGTTCTCAACTGTGACTCACATCCCAATCTTGGATAAGACGTTACAATGACACCTATCGCTTTTCTTATCGCATCGAATATGGTGTCCCCTACGGAGAGTCGGCGGTGCATTCCACAAAGGAAGTCACCGAGATAGAGGCTCGGTATCAACTTCTACTGATTGGGTTTTTAACTCACGAAGTTCAATAGAGCCATTCGATATGAGATTTTAGAAATGGGTTTTGTACCAGATTTAAAGTCGATACAAATTCAATATCACGCTTTGGGAGTAGGCAAGAAATTCTTCAGAAATACGTCGGGAAAAATCAATAACAAATAGGAATATTATTCAAATCGACGGCGTGTCTTTATTCAAATCCATAACATGGACTAAGAAAGCTTGACATTCGTTTTTCAATAAACAAATGGCTTTATAATTTAATATGAAAGAGTTTGACTTCAATGGTTTGGTTGCTTGAATTGAATAACAAAGTTGCTTAAGAATATGAAAACTAACAACCTTACGAAAGCAATCAATTTTGGCATGATGAGTAGTTAACCTTAAAATCACATCAAAAACAAATATCTCTATAGAAATAAGGTTAACAGGTAATGTGATAGTGCCAAACTGAATCAAGCAAGATTTCTAAACAACGGATGTAATAAAAGTTTCTCTTAACGGAGTCTCCACAGATAGGTCAAAGTCTAATTTCTCCGTAGTCAAATTCAAACGTTGAGCGTTGTAAAGAGAGATAAAAGAATGGGTAGAACCGGTATCTAGTAAGGTATAAACTTCATGAAGAATTTATAATTAACTAACCCGTGCTAAACTCGTTTCGTTCTTCGCTTTTTGAGAAGTCACGAAAAACGCGCTTCTAAGAACCGCCGATTTCGACTTATCAGGACATCCTTTTGAGTCACCATCCTCATTGGACTTGGTTTCATCATCGTACACACTCTCGAGCTATATATGTCTTCCTTTCCACAATTATAGCATACCGAATCGTTAGGCGCGGTTTGGTGATATGTCCATCTTTCCCGTGATATAGCAAGATACGATGGGTGGTGGATTCTCTCCTCCTGGAACCGATTCTTTCCGGGTATTTGACGTCTTCACATGGTTATTGTTGAACCTTCTTCTTGAAATGTCCACTTGAGTCACCTCTCCTATTATCATGGCCACGATTACTACCCAAGTGGTTACCGCTTTGTCCGTATTCTTTCCTCCCCCCATTGGTTATCATCGTTTTTTGATATTCTTTGCCACCGATATGAATACTCGTTGTGGTCCTCGTTGAACATACTCGTTATCACGCTCTAATAATTGAGCCCTATTTACAACATCTGAATATAAAGAAAATTTATGAGAGATAAGATATTGTCGAATCTCGGGCTTTAGACCCCTCAGAAACATACGCGTCATTCGTTCCTCATTTTCCACCAAATGAGGTGCAAACCTGGACAACTCCGCAAACTTCGCCTCATACTGAGACACCGTCATGTTGTTCTGCTCCAGTCTAATAAACTCCACTTCCTTCATATGACGAACACTTTCAGGAAAGTATTTGTCATTAAATAGTTTCAAACGTCTCCCAAGAGACATCTTTGGTAGCAAATTGGATGGTACGCCACGAGACTCCCACCAAGTGAGTCCGCCTCGCCCACGAAACATAAAGGTGGCGAATGGAACCTTCTGTTCTCGGTCTCGATTTTGCATGAATGCGCAAAAAACTTCTAAACATCCCCTCGTTCATCATCTCGCTTCAATTGGTGTTGTTCACACGAGGTACATTGCCACTGTTGCGACGTTCTCTCCTCGTTGGTAAATACATGCATCTTCACGGCCTCATTTACTCCACTATTAATATTCTCAATTCGACATTCTCAAACATCGTCATAAAACAAGGGTTAATTAAGGAAATCAATATATCACATAATATCCCTATATCTTGACCAACTAACAAATAAGCTTAGGTAGGACACATCAAGAAGGATTTACTCGTCTCTCCCTCCTAGTTCTATTCCCCGATCTCCTTGGATATCATATCCCTAAGCTCGATACCAACTGTGATGCCCCCAAAATAGGTCCATTCCACCCAACCCATTACGAGTCGCCTAATACATGGTACGTAAATAACTACAACTTTATTAATACATTTGTCGCAAAAAATACGACAACATATATCTTGTGAGTTTAAATACAATTATTGTCTTTGCAGACAATATACATACCCAAATAAATCCCCATCATAATTATTGATACATCATTTTATAAAATGGTGAGGACTACTAAACAACTCTCCCTAGAACTTTCATTCCATACCCACAGACTGCGTACTCAAGTTATATTCTCGCCTCCCGAGAAGAAAAATGGAACAAAAAGGAAAAAGGGTGAGCTCGACTAGCCGATAAAAGAATATTATGACTAAGATAATATACAACAAAATTATCGTTAGTCTTCAAACAGGAAAAATCTAATGGAATACAATAGACAACAAGTTTTAGATCAACAAATGCGTGAAGCAAAGAATCCATTAGAAGAGTCACGTGAGAATGAATTCTACTTGTCTTCTAAGATTTAAAAGTCCATCATCAATATTTCATCCCAGAATAACAATCAATATATATCCGAGATCAAATATTCATCCTCGCACTACAAAAGCCAAGGACATTCACCATTTGGTCAGTGTTCATCTAAACACTGTTCATCTTTTGACTCTGGCCAAAGATATTCATCGAAATCATTCATCTTTGCACTATGTGCCAAAGATATTCCATAATATCATCATTTAAGACCGAGGATGATGAAAATATTTTTTTAAAGCGAATCCAAATTGAATAATGACAAGGATTAAGGATTAAGGATTCGTACTTTGTTTTATCCACACCCAAAAATACCTCAAAAATAATCATAGTGGAGTAAAATTCAAGAATGATCAAAACATGGATACAATCAAAGCTAGTATCGTAATAGATATTTTGAATTAAAAGGAAAAATTTCATTTTTCGATGAATAAGGTCGTGATTCGTGAATAAAGGTCTTGATATCGTGAATAGTCCGAGATATCGTGAATAGTAATTAGACACCAAAAGATAGAAATTTCACAAAAAAACATCATCACGCTTACGTGAATAGTATTCGTGAATAAGAACTCGTGAATAATGGCTTCATGAATAAGTAACCCGACATGAAAAAGTTCCAAATTTGATAAAAAGTTCCAACCAATATTTCAAAGATAATGATATTGAAGAAATAATATCATTTGAGAAGAAAATAACATCCCTTACCTCGAAAAGACAATACTTTAATAAAAACAGGATATAAAGGTTATGACTTGAACTTGCACGTATAGCAATACTCAAAGTATACTCAAAATACTCACAAGAATACGCTCGATAATATAGAGAGAGAAAACTTGATTTCGGTGTGATTTTCAATTCTAACCTAAGACCTATTTATAGAAATTGCTAGAACACCAAAAAGCATAAAATTTAATATAATATTAATATATTTAATAAATTCTCTACGCCCATCTAGACAATCTGATCTCAGCCATCAACACATGTTAAAGATGCCCAAAAATATTTAAAAAACGTTTTTCTAATTTAAAATAATTTAAACTTCCAAAAATCAATTATTTCGGAGCTTCGGAACTTCAATAATTCACAATAAATAGCCCTTTTGCCAGAAAATTCGAATCTCGCGAGTTTTTATAGGAAATTCAATTCTCTACAACTTTACAGAAGAAATTTTTCCAAATTCCAAACAGAAATTGACCGAAATCCACAAATGGGCGATTTTATAGGCTATAATCAAATTTCAGTCAATAAATGGGGTCCACCGATATGTTTAACATGTTTTAAACATTTTTGGTAACAAAAATACTCCTCCTCCACATATACTCATATATCCCACATTCATCGTAAAATATCATCGTTAATATATTATTAAAATAATATATTTAAATGAATTATTTTATCAAAAATAAAATAAAATATTAATTTTCAACAATTGTCACTATAAAAATTTTCTCCATCTATATCCACATAAAATCAATATTTTTCTCATCATATGAATCAATAATTAATTATTCACAAATAATATTACGTAATCATAATATTGACAACCGTGCAGGTTCCAGGAGCAGGGCTTTCCAATAAGAATTTCTCCTTACCTTGGCGCATGCAATTAGGTGACCAAACCTCTCCTTGAGCAGAACTTTCTAGACATTGCCAATAATGTTATCTAATAATATTATTGAGATAATATGAATTATTGGTTCGATAATGAAAAATCTTTGTGTAATAACAATTATCAAACAACAATGAATATAAAATATCAACGCAGCAATTATTGAATCAATAAAATAAAATATCGAGCAAGAATTTCTGTAACCATTATTGAGTAGTGTGTCTTCACGTAAGAATCAATAATTGGTGCAATATGCAGTACTACTGAGATGCAACAACGCGCAGTACATCTTGTGTTTTAACCACCGGGTATTCCAACAAAGATTAATTGTGAATAACTATGCCGTTATTTTTAAACAACTTATTTTTGTCGTTTTCTTCATCCAATCGCTTTCAGTTATGGGGCCCATAAAAGATCAAGGCTAATATCATTTAATATTCCCCGACGATCTGAATATTCCACGCACCAAACGAATATTCCCCGACAATAATGAATATTATATCACCACTTGCTTATTTAAAATATTTGCAAGCATTTTACCCATAACTAATCATATTAATCAAATCCACCCTTACTATTTCAAAATAATAAATAAAGGAAATTCCTTTTTATTTAAATAAATTTCGGGGTCTTACAAGTAATATAAAATATCAACGCAGTAATTATTGAATCAATAAATAAAATATTGAACAGTAATTACTGTAACAATTATTGAGTAGTGCCTTTTTACGTAAGAATCAATAATTGGTGTAATCTGCGTGTCTTACGGTCTGCAACAACAACGCGTATTCTCGTATTTTAACCACCGGTATTCCAACAAGTTGTTAACACCAGAATAACTACGCCAGTTATTTGTAAACAACTTATACTTGTCGTTTTCTTCATCCAATCGTTTTCCGTTATTGGCTCAAAAAGATGCTTGGTGGTCGCATTTAATATTCCCAAGCTGACAAGAATATTCCACGACCAAACGAAAATTTCCCGACAACAATGAATATTTTATAACCACCTGCTTATTTTAAAAAAATTTCATATATATCACCCTTAACTTCAAACTTTTATCAATTTAACCATTTACTGAATTGTAATTATAAGAAAAAATGAATACTTTTATTTCATAAAATTCGGGGTCTTACAATAAAAGTACTATTAATTATAAAATTTATTATTTTCAAAATTTAAATGAATAATATTAAATTAAAATTAAAAATATCACAAATTAACTTTTAAAAGTTAATATTAATCTTATGTACACTTGCAATTACAATCCATTCAATACTCACTCCATAAATTACTTCAAATTTAAAATAAAATAAAAGTTATTTTACAAAGTGAAATACAATTGATAAATTATACTCTATTTTATAAATTATAAGATTATTATTATTTTTTATAAGTCAATTTCATGCATTCTCAAACTTAATAATTTTGCTAAGAATTGTAAAATAATAAATTTATAAGAAATAGTATTTTTTTCTTCTAAAGAAGTCACAATATGTATTGATTAAATTTATATTAATTTTAAAATATCACATACTTACTTCAAAAAAGATTATTAAATTAATAGGAATTTTATAATTAAAAAAAAGGCTTAAATATGAATTAGTATCCTAAACTATAGACCATATTTCACTTCGGTGATCCACCTTTCAATTTTGTCAATTAGATGATTAAACTATTAAAAATTTTCAATTACAAAAAATTGAACATGTCACGTCAGAAATTGCTGACGTGACAACTTGTGTGGGGCCTTAGGAAACTGATGTAGCAAAAAAAAGAGTTTTTTAATCATAAAATAAACAAATTTGATTTGGTGTGAGGTAAAATGGTCAAACAACAAATTATATAACATAACTAATTAATACAAAACAAACAATATTATGATTAAAAAACTCTTTTTTTTGCTACACCAGCTTCATAAGAATCCACACAAGTTGTCACGACAGTAATTTCTGACGTGACATATTCAATTTTTTGTAATTAAAAAATTTTAATAGTTTAATCATCTAATTGACAAAATTGAAAGATGGATCACCGAAATAAAATATAACATATAGTTTAGGATACTAATTCATATTTAAGTCTTAAAAAAATACGTTTTGAAAATTTTAAATATCATTATTTAAGAAATCAAGAATATATTGGGTACATAATAAAAAGATTAAATCTATATCCTACCGAATGACTGGATGAGACAATGACATTACAAAAATAGGGATAAAGATAAAAAAACATATTGTGAATGCTGTAATACCTTTTATAAAAAACAATTGTTTATATAACTGTAAAATGTCACCAACTTTTATAAACTGAGTTTCGTACTAGTAAATCATACACGCGGTCGTCATCACACGCACCAAATAAATTTTAAATTAATCTCCCAAGTTAAAAAAAGCTGGCATTCATTCATTCCTTAATTAACACGCTAATTAACCGCGTGGATTTGATAATTGCTGTTATAAAGTCTCTCTCCCGACCCCCATTCTTCCTTCCATCCTCTCGTCACTTCAAATTACTCCCTTCTTCTTCCACCCTTTAAATTTCTCAATCCCTAACCGGAGAAGTATATATATATATTATAGATACAACATCAATCCATTACCCTACCTATAACCTATTGAAACAGATCAGAAAGGGGCAAAATCTTGAATAGCCATGACAGACAAGGTTTTCCCATCCTCCAAATCCGCCGCACCCACCACTAACGGCGCCGCCACCAATCCATCTTTTCCGGCCAACAAAGCCCAATTCTATAAAGCCACCCGCCCTGCATACCGTCCAACACCCTACCACGATCGGCGCCGCCGTAGCTGCTGCTGCTCATGCTTCCTCTGGACTACTCTAGTCGTCATCATTCTCCTCGTCCTCGTCGCAATTACGGGCGGCGTCCTATACGTCCTCTACCGCCCCCATCGCCCCTCATTTTCTGTCTCCTCTCTACAAGTCTCCCAATTCAACCTCACTTCCTCCTCTAAGCTCACCTCCAAATTCAACCTCACCGTCACAACTCGTAATCCCAACAAAAAGATTACCTTCTATTACAATCCAATCACGGTTTTAATCACCTCAAACGGCGTTAACGTCGGCGCCGGTTCAATTCCGGCCTTCACCCACGGAACCAAAAACACAACTACTCTGAAATCAGTACTCACTAGCACCAGTCAAAGCGTTGACGGTAGTTCGTTGAATTTGAAGAACAAGAAGAGCTTGCCACTGAAGATGCAGTTGGATACAAAGGTGAAAGTGAAGATTGGTGGGTTGAAAACTAAGAAGGTTGGAATTAGGGTCACTTGTAGTGGCCTGAAAGCTACGGTACCCGCCGGAAAGTCATCGACGGTGGCCTCGACGGCGGATGCTAAGTGTAAGGTGGATCTTCGGATTAAGATCTGGAAATGGACCGTCTGAGTGAGAATTGTCAAAAGGTGTGCTTATTTGTTTTTTCTTTAAAATTTTAATTTGTTTTGTTTATGATTCATTTTTTAATTTTATCTTTATTTTTGTAATGGTGACAGCTACATATATAAATAGAGAAAGGTTTGTGTTAAACTAGAACGATTGTCATATAATTTTCCCATTTGATAGTGTTGATTAAATTAAGAATCAGTATTGATTGACATTGGGTACGTATAGCTGGCAGTGGCAGGTGAATCTAAAGTCTAAAGAAATCAGTTTTGGACTAATATTATAATGGTAATTATATTAATAAAGTTGTGTGATTGGTATCGTTGTTGATGGATGCTTATCATATGTATTGAACTGAACAATATAATTTAAAAAATAAAATAAAATTTATAAATTTGAGAGGAATAAAAATATTTTAATTCATTTCACTCGTAATTAAACATAATTTTTTTTATTCAATAGAAATAAGTCATTCTTTTATTACTTCAATCCATGACCACCTTTAAGTTGGATCAAAATTAAAAAGTCAAATCATGACTGGCCTGTTTGTTTTGTTGTTACTGAACAAAAATTCCATCCAAGTTCTATGAATATGAATATTGATATGTTTTAAATTTAAAATTAATATAAATTATTTAATTCTAAATTATGAAATATATATTGTATAGTGAACAGTAGTCATCATATATAGTTCTGTGTCGGTGGGAGGTGGGAGGTTAATACTCCTAGTATATGAAAATTGAAATGTACCCAACTTTGAAAAGAGTTGCTAATTATTACTATACTCCATATACCTACCTGCCTTGTTGTCTTGTTTCTTTCTTTTTTCCATCCAGATACGTATTTCCGAAGGCAATGAAAATAAATGTACATCTGTCTGCCTATCCATACAAAGTAATCGTCGGTAATGAGCACCACCAGCAAGCAACATAATAATATAAGCTCAAATATGTGAATTGAGTTGCTACATGTTGTGATTTGTCACAGATGAGATTCAACCTCCCAACTCCCAATTAATATATGTATGTACTTCATATAACTAACCAGGTGGGTTTTAACTGGCACAACCCCTCATGTTCTGGGGATATAGGATTTGGATTTCGATTTGGACATGGGAGGATTGGATTAGGCAATTGGTTTAGATGGATGGTAAATTTTTACTAATATTTTCCTTTAGAGGAGCAGTAATAACTTTAGCAATAAGTGATATAAGTAAGGTGATATATAATTTTTTAAACTCAAAATCCAAACTCCCAATGCATACATTGTATTGAAAAACAAATTAGTTATTGTAGGCAAGAAAATCTTAACTCACTTGATTAAGGTTTTGTATTGGTTGAGGAAAGAAAGAAATTCACAAAGAGTACAAAAAATGATCGCGAGTTTGTAGAGGAAAGAATAACAGGTAGGCAATCACCAGAACAACTCGTGACACAACTCGCTCTTTCTTGTGTTTCAAAACTTCGAGAATCAAAAGTCATTTCTATTAAAATGAAGGGTGTATTTATAGGGCCTCTTGGTAAGTGATCATGTGTCTGACACATGTTTGAGTATGTGTCTGATATGTGATCTTAGATTAAATTCCAGAAATAACCTTAATTGTCTAAAGTGATACCTAAATCGTCATGTTGACTCGCTCAAGTCATCAATCTTTAAGGTCTTGTCACTCAATTCACGTTGATCCGGGTTTCTTTCTTTATTCAAACACCATATTATTCGAAATCATCATTAAAATATTTCGAAGGTCTTCGTCACGATTCTAGGGTGGTCAAGCCCTAGGGGGAGGGTCGAACCATAGGGGGCCAAGGCCTAAATTTGTGTCTCATTTGATATCTTTCATTTGTCATGGCCTTTCTTACTCAATTTTTATCATTTTCTCATGACTCTCGATCCTGTAAGAAGTTTCTCTTCTCATTGAGGATTCAAAGAAAATCATTCCTAAATCCTCATGAATTTCTTATTTCTTTTTTTAGTTTCAAACTTGTTATTTCATTGCACCGCCCAAGGCTCGACCAACATGACATTCGAGAAAGTTAAGAGGTGTGCTCAAGAGGCCAACCCCTAGGGTGGTTGTAAAACCCCAACTTTTTGAATAAAGATGAATTTTCTATAAATATTATGGAGTGAAATTGATATAATGTTATAGTTGTGGGTAATATTTATAAATTTTGCAAAGTACGCAAGTTGTTATATAATATTCGATTGGTCGAAAAATATTCGTTTTAACAGGGAATATTCGTACAACGGCACAATCATTGGTGGACCCCACAACGAAATTATTATCGGATTGAGAAAACGACAAAAATACTTTATGAAAATAACGGCGGAAGTTTTACAGATTAAGCTGTTGAAACACCGATGTTAAAAGTACAAAGATGTCTGGCGTGTATAGTAGCTTTTACAAGTATTGATTATTGATGCTTACGTGATAAGTCACTCTTCGCTTTTGTTGGTATTATTAATGTAATAATACGTAGAAAATCTTTTATATAAAATGTAATATTTTTATAAAGTTATTCTATAAATAGAATATATTATATTATATTACGATAGTCTTTGCATAGGTGTATGCGCATAGTATTTTGTATAGTAAAATCTTTTTATATAAAAATGTAATACTTTTTTATAAAGCTATCATTTTATTAGACAATAATTAGAATATATTATATTTTATTATGCATAGTGTTTGCATAGTAAAATCTTTTATAAAGTTATTCGTTTTATTAGATTATAAATAGAATATATTATATTTTATTTAAAAGATTTTGCTTTAAATATGGACCGTCGATTAAAGTAAATCAAACTGGACCGTTCATGAGTTAATTCTTATCTGATCCATTTTTCTATAAATAAGCTCATTCCTTCATTATTTAGCTTTCAGATATCATCCTCGAGGACAGACGGACAAATCGGAAAGGGCGATTCAAACTCTTGAAGATCTATTAAGACTACGTGTCCTCGACTTGAGGAAAGTTGGGACAAGTTTTTACAATTGGTGGAGTTTTCCTACAACAACAGATTATCAAGCAAGTATTGGCATGGCTCCATTCGAGCGTTGTATGGAAGAAAGTGTCGTTCTCAAAGATATCTTTGGGATGAGGTGGGTGAAGCAACGTTGTTGGGACGAGTTCAGTACGTATTACTACGGAAAAGATTCAAACGATCCCAAGAACGTATAAAAATCTCACAAGATCGATAAAAGAGTTATCTTGATCTTCATCGAAAGGACGTGAAATTCGATATAGGAGATCATGTATTGTTACGTGTTCTTTCCATGGAAAGGAGTTACGAGATTTGGAAAGAGAGAAAGCTCGATCCTCGATTATCTCGGCCCATTTTAATCCTTGATGGAGTAGGCGTGGCCTATAGACTCGCTTTTACCGCCAAGTATGTCTCGTGTTCATAACGTTTTTCACATATCCATGTTACGTAAATATGTGGAAGACCCGAACCACACTATTGAGTTGGAACCGGACGAAATAAGCGGAAGATTTGACGTATATGAAGAGGTTCCCTGTTCAAATCTTGGATAAGAAGGAACATATTCTACGCACAAGGTTATACCTCAAGTCAAAGTTTTGTGGAGAAACCACGATGTTGAGGAAATGACTTGGGAGTTAGAATCACGAAATGAAATCAAGGTATCCTTACCTCTCAATATACCGTCACGTACCTAATTTTGAGGGAGAAATTTCATAAGAAGGGAGATTGTAAAACCCCAACTTTTTGAATAAAGATGAATTTTCTATAAATATTATCTTGAATATTATGGAGTGAAATTGATATAATGTTATAACAGGTAATATTTATAAATTTTGCAAAATACGCAAGTTGTTATATAATATTCGATTGGCTCGGGAAATATTCGTTTTAACGGGGAATATTCGCATACAACGGAACAATCATCAGTGGACCCACAACGGAATTATTGTCGGATTGAAAATGACAAAAATACTTTTATGAAAATAATAGGCGGAAGTTTTACCGTTAGCTGTTGAAACACCCGATGTTAAAAAAAGAATGTCTGGCGTTGGTTAAGAAGTAGTACTACAGTATTGATTATTGATGCTTACGTGATAAGTCACTCAGCTTTTGTTGGTATTATTAATGTAATAATACGGAAAATCTTTTTATATAAAATGTAATACTTTTATAAAGTTATTCTATAAATAGAATATATTATATTCTATTATGCATAGTAGTGTTGCGATAGTAAAATCTTTTATATAAAACAAAATACTTTTATAAAGCTATCTGTTTTATTGTACAATAATTAGAATATATTATATTTTATTATGTATAGTGTTTGCATAGTAAAATCTTTTATAAAGTTATTCATTTTATTAGATTATAAATAGAATATATTATATTTTATTTAAAAGATTTTGCTTTAAATATGGACCGTCGAGATTAAAGTAAATCAATCCGGACCGTTCATGAGTTAATTCTTATGTAGTCCATTTTTCTATAAATAGAAGCTCATTCCTTCATTATTTTCTTATGAATTCCTTTGAATTCTAGAGAGATAAACTATAGAGAAAGAAAAAAAGTATTCGCTACTTCACTACTTATATATCTAGTATTCTTCTTCTTAAGGTAGGGAATATTATTTATTGTATTCGTAAGGGGTGTTGTTCTTTCTTATTCATGAAGAGAATCATTGTTATTCCATTGCTTATTATTCTGTTGGAATAACTCGTGATACGCTGATCTACACTATACTTGGTGACATTCTTCTATTATTCCGTCTTTACTATTACATTGGAATATCCACATCGCATGCGTTTTACGTCGGACCGGTTCATCTTTATTATTATTTTGTTGGAATATCACATGCATGCGTTTTTACGCCGGACTGATTAAAATCCTTATTAGTATTACATTGGAATAACACATACATGTGAATCTGCATGCATGGTGATTTTCGTTGTTATTCCATTCTTTATTATTCATTTGGAACATCCCGTCGATGCTAATTTTACTTTGACTTTGGTTCCGATTATTTAGTATTTTGTTATTCTATTCTTTATTATACTCGGTTGGTTAAAGTTTTGACTTATACTCCATGAAATTAGTAGAATATCCTTGATATTTGCGCTTCATCCAAGATCTTTCATGGAAATATTCTTCTGATCATTCTTGAATTTTACTCTACAAAGCAGTATCATGTTGATAATTTGGACATTAGTAGTTCTTGGATAAATTAATTCTTGAACTTGTTTTATTGAATTCTTATATCATTGTCATCATCCTCATGTTTATATTATGTTGAAAGTCATTTGTGGCCTGTAGTGCATAGATGGACTTGGTATGATTACGACCAGGGATTATTCGGTGTAATCATGATCGTAATGTTACAAATGATGTGGTAAAAGTCCTCATTGACCCGTAGTGCATTGATGGACAGTTGTTGGCATGATCATGACCATTAATGAATACACAAATATTCTCTACCAGAAGTAGTGCATGGATAATTGTGGTCGTGATACTAAAAAAGAATATCCTCAGTAGTAGTGCGGGGTGATTCGATGATGTGGAATATTTATTAAAAGTCGAGTCTCGGCGATAATAAATGATGAAAAACCTTTTTAATCATAAAAGATAGTAGATTTTATTTTCTACTTGACTCTTTTTAGTGGTTTGCTTGTTTCATTAGATTAAATTTGATGTCTATTATATTTTATCGGTTTAACATTGTTGGAGACTAATAATAATTTATTCTCAGTATTATCTTAGTCATAATATTTCTTACTTGGCTAGTTGAGCTCACCCTTTCTTTCATCGCTCTATCTAGGAAATGAGAATATAATTTGGGACAGTCGGGGAGCGGAGTGATGGTCCGGGAGGATAAGATTAGTAGTCCTCACTATTCGTGAAATAGTGTGATAATAATTGTAATGAGGACTCCTTTTGAGTTTGTATAATCTCTAATAGATAATATTTGTATTTAAACTCACAATTTATGTTTTTCGTATTGTATTATACTACAGTTGTATTAGTAAGTTGTATTTGAATTCTGTACCATGTATCTGGCGACCCAAGATGGGTGATGTATACCTAATTTTGGGGGCGTCACAGTTGTCGAACCCCAGGGGGTATCCTCGATTTTTTTGTTCTTCTTCTGTTCGTTTTCTTAGTTTTATCCTTATTTCATCCTGGTAGTTCAATCGGGTAAGTTGTTGCCAAAGTTTGTCACAAGGTGGGATCGTTTAGAGGTGGTCGAACCTTGGGGCCCGAAACCCTAGGTGTTCCTCCTTTTGTTAATTTATTATCCATTTTGTTCACTTATTTTTTATTTAATTTTTTAAGTTATATGCGGCCCACAATTAGACCTGACAATTTAAGTTGATAACTATATATTTAACCAAAATCATTGGTTAACTAGTTTTTAGGTGATGGATTGGTTTGGTTTTGGCCCCATATTATTATTACAAATATAAGTTGAATCTAGTTTAACTAGTTTTGACCCATATTAGTCTATAATAATTTTTTGCACTTTGTAGAGCTAACAAAAAAACACGCCCACCCACCAAAAAAAAAAAAAATAATATTTAATGATTATATATGCACTCCAAAAAAAATAATATGTAATTTATTATTGTAATAAAATTCTCAATAATTTCATTAATTTTAATTAACATAATAATTATTAATGTAATTTTTTAAAAAGTGTCTATAATTACAAAATTAATATTTTTAATACTTAAATTAGTCGCATTAATTAAAAAATTTTAGTTTCAAATTTAGATCTAAAAAATTAAAATAAGACTCTTTTAATATAACAGAAATTAAGATTTTAGTGAAACTATAATTTAAAAAATAAGTCTATCTGAATTCGACTCATAATCCTTTAAATCCAAACCATATAAGTATAACCCATATTAAATATAAATAGTATAATTTTGATTTCAAAACTAACCCAAATTTATTTTGTGTAATTCAAAACCAACTCAAATCTATTTTTTGTGAGGTCTACCCACAATTACTATACTGAAATATTACTACCCTTGTCTTGAACCAAATTATTTAGGTAAAATTCAAACTTTCACGGTCCAACTCTTTCCCGAACATGTACACCGACCAGGACCTGCCTGATAAGTGATAAGTCAGATTAAGTTTAATGGAAGGCTTGTCGATTTTACTGGGCACTTATATAATTAACTTGAGACCCCAACAAAAGTACGCATTATTTGCTTAATAATTTATATCTACTAGACGGGTTATTTTTCTGTCAATACCACCAATAATAAAAAAAAGGGAAAAAAACATTTATCATATATATATATATATATATATATATATATATATATATATATATATATATATTACTAAAACAATTTTTATAAAGTTTTCTAAGAAGTATTTATGAAGATACTATTTAACTTTTACATGAATACGCTTTTTGTAATGTTAATGAAGATATATCACTGTAATCCAGTGTCCCAGTCATAAAGTATTGACTGAAGAGAAAAATGGGCTAAATATTCAAATATTGTGCTATTTCTTTTCCTACACAAAAAATTTCAGTTTTCTATTTATATTTTGGTTATTAATGGTGTAAAGAGTTGAACAGTATGTTTCTAAACAACAAGTCTAGGGGTGTATTATTTTAGTGATATTTTTTTTTTATTTTTTTTTTATAATACCTCCAAAAAAAATATATAGTATTTAATCCAATTAGGGTGTATACATAATCACATAATATTATTTTTTTTGGTTTGGTGGGGTGGAGGTGGGGGTAAGGGGTGTATACATAATCACATAATATATTTTTTGGTGGGGTTGAAAATGAGACGGGGGGGTGAGGGTGGGTGGGTGGTTGAGCTTCTTGAATATGTAAATATGAGTGGAAAATTTTTTGATTTAAATTTGGAATAAAATATGGGTCGAAAAATGGTTAACCGGGTTGGAACTATATTTCTTTTTAAAAATATGGTTCCAAACTTTAACCAACCCAAATAAATAAAAACAGTTAACCAACCCATTTGGTTCCAGTTAATATAGGTTGACCTGACAGTTAACCAACTATATTGCCAGGTCTACACCTAAAACACTATTTTTTATAAAAATTTCAGTTGGAATAAATACTATATATTTTTTGGGAGGTACTACAAAAAAAAACCAAAAAATAATAATAAAAAGATATCACTAGAAATGTCATTAAAAAATGCCCCTTAGAATGACTCGTTTCTAAAACACAACAGTACAATGGAATTATGAAGTACCCCGATGAGTGGGTCAATTGATTAATATAGTATTAATACATAGCATAGGTCGGGATGTAATATCTCTTTGCGTGTTAATATTATATTCATCAATTAATTAATTTATTATAAAATTAATTCAATAGTAACCGAATCTGAAAACCGAGGTTGGTGGTGCAGACTGCAGACCCACCAGAGCTTATCAAATTGAAGGACTATCAAATCTGACCCATTTATTCTGGACTAGTGGACTGGATGTGGGATGTATACCTCTTTTGATACTTCCTGCGTTGTTTCAATTAGATATATTGTTTTATTCTCACAAAAATAGATAATAATATATTTGTATTTTTTTAGTCAATTTATAAAGAATAAAATACAATGACACCCCCTCTAGATAATTATAATAACATTCACCTCCCTTCTAGTTTCTTAAGTAACAGTTAGTACCCCTGCAAGTTTTTAGGGTTGACTAAATAGATAAAATTACATATTTACCTTTGTATTTTATCAAATTTTAATTACTAAATAATATATATATATGTGTGTGTGTGTGTATGTGTGTTTAATTATCTTTTTAATACAATACATTTTAATTATAGTTTTATTTGTAATTAAAACTATCTCATTTCAATTGTTGGTAATTTATAAAAACTAATTTAGTTTAATTAACACATATTTTTGGATAAGTGATACAAATATTAAAAAAATTAAACTAAATTATTAATGAAGCTATTCTAATTAGAGTGATTGAGTAAATTGATAGTTTAGTTTTTGATGTTTACAAAAAATATTATTGAATTTTTAGTTTTATATTATAATTTTTATATGTTAAATTTTATTGAGTATATATAAAAAATTGGAAAGACATTTCCATGAAGAGCCATTCAAATGAAAACAAAACAACCTTAAACCCTAAACCCCAAGTTCCGTTTGATATCTAAAAGACTAAAAGCAGTGCAACCACCGCTGCATTTCTTTTCTTATCTGAATCCCCAAACTTTCCCCTTTCGTCTCTTTCTCTCTCTCTCCGCCTCACACACATTACATATATATAGTTGCATAGTTTGTATATTTTTTAGGTAGGGCGATGTATCGGATCGCTACAGCATTTGCTTCATCAGTCAGGTATATGCTGTTTCATTACGACTCCAGTTCTATGATTCACAAACACGTATACTTGCATTAACCAATGCTCTTTTTCATTTTACTCTAGGTCTTCTACTTCCAGGAAATTGGTAAGACCTTTAATTGCAATTACAGGCCATGTGTGTTTTGTTTTTGAAGTTGATTAACTTATTACTTTTTTTCTATATTGCATTATGCTCAGTCACTTGCTTTCTATCTACTAATTAGCTTGGACGGCTTTGACTTTTATATTTTCAACTCTTTCATTCTTTCCTCTTTTCTTCAAGAAAAAAAAGAAAAAAAAGAAAGAAAGAACGAAAGAAAGAAAAAGAAGAAGCATATATTATACCATACAGCTTGATAACAAAAAATGAAACTGTAATTTTAGTTGCTTGTTGATGCAACAATGAGTTGTTCTTTTTATGGGTAGGAATTGATTTTAATTTTTTTTTTTTGGCGTTCATTGATTTGAATCGGATAGGCATGTGTAGTAGGGTTATCTGTAGCAGACATTATGTTGCCAAGGATATCAATTTTGGGATTGGGGCTCGGCCGCCATGTTGCAAGGTGTTAATGAGCTTGCGGAAGCTGTAAAGGTCACAATGGGACCTAAGGTAAAGGACTGGTTCTTCTATATTTTATTTTTATTTATTCTTGCACATTTAAGAGTTTAGTTACTTATATTTTTTGGACAAAATTTCATTCCACCCAGTATGTAAATTGTAGTGTGATGTAGAGATGTCAATTGGATGGTAGACAGTAATTAAAAGGACATTATTCATTACTGATTGTTACGATATTGTGTGTGATTGAATAACAATTTTAAAGTCTTATAATTGGATATGGTTATGGTGACTCCAACTTTGTTTCGTGGTTGTGTTGCTATTTTGAGTTTTTACTCGCTAGATTCAAGAGTTTTATATTTTCCAAACTTTATTTTTGTCTTCAAAGAAGTTCTATGAACAAAAAGGATTTATCTGTGAACAATTAAAATCAGCTTTTCTGTTGTAGATTTGAGTCAATGTCGTGTTAATCATCAGATGTTTGAAACTCTATTGTAAACTGTAAAGTGATTCATGAAGCACAATCACGGAACACTTGTTCTTATTACATGTCTCAACCTTCTGCTTTGTACAATTAATTCAGGGCCGTAATGTGATTATCGAGAAAAGCCGAGGTGATCCGAAGGTTACAAAAGACGGTGGTACAGTAGCCAAAAGTATCAATTTCAAGGAAAAGGCTAAAAATGTTGGTGCTGATTTAGTGAAGCAGGTTGCTAAAGCTACAAATTCTGCTGCAGGAGATGGTATTTATTTTTCCATTTATTTGCTTCACATAAGTTTCTTGAATATTCCATATATTTAATATAAGAAAATTTTTATTGCACCTCAGAGGCATTATCATAAGTTTTGAAGTTAAATCTAAGTTATCAAACTTTCTATTCCATGATGATGTATGCACTCCATTGGTCCTATTCAGGTGTTTTCTGTAGATGGGCATCAAAAAGAGACTAGGAAATTAGAAGTCTTTAGGGTTCTCATAATAGGGAGGGATCTAATATGATGCAGGACGGATCTAGGATGAAGAAGTAATGGAAAATAAACTAGGATTTAAACTCCACGTTTAAACGACTAGGATTTCTTAAGTGTAACAACTCCACGCATGAACACCAAGATGGATAAAATACCTCTACGGTAGGATACCGTATACGATATGAATGAAATAATCTATTTCAATATCAATATAGTCTAAAATCAATAATCTGTGTAGTCTAAAAGACTTGTGAGGATTACATCCTATTTAAAGAGACTCAAAACCCTAATATTACTTAGGGAATAATAAAAGTACTAAACGACTAAAATACTCTTATTAATAATTCTTATTCACTAACTAATGCCCTAGATCCCCACTAATAAATATTAAATAGAATACATAAATCACATTAACTACTTTTATATTAAACATAATAAAAACTTCAAATAATAAATGTAAAAAATTTCTTTTTTGCTCTTGACTTGGAGTCCCCATCATTCTCTTCTTGTTGGTGAAAACTCGACCTCGAGTTCTGTAATATAATATGAGAGAATTAACAATGAACTCCTCTGCAACAGAAGAACATCTTGAAACACCTTTGACAACATCATCACGAGATACGAAAAATAAACTAGGATTTAAACTCCACGTTTAAATCACTAGGATCTCTCAAGTGTATCAACTCTACGTAACACCAAGATGAATAAAATAACTCTACGGTAGAAATGAAATAATTAATTTCAATATCAATAATCTGTAGTCTAAAAGACTTGTGAGGATTACATCCTATTTAAAGAGACTCAAAACCCTAATATTATATTATTATTTGGGGAATAATAAAAGTACGAAACGACTAAAATACCCTTATTAATAATTATTAATCACTAATTAATGTCCTAAATCCCCACTAATAAATAAAATACATAAATCACATCAATTACTTTTATATTAAACATAATAAAAACTCCAAATAATATATATAAAAAATCTAATCTTTGCTCTTGACTTGGAGTCCCCATCATAATATCTAGAGGGTACTTTTCTTGGGGTGTCTATATGTACCCTTAGCAATTAACACCCTTTACTTCAGTCCCACCGGAAGAAATATATAAAGTGCACTCCATGTTGGATTAATTATCTGGGACGGGGATAGAAGGCTTGAGAAGTGTGGGATGTGAGAGTTGTTTTCCGGTTGTTAGGCCAGCTGTTCCTCTATGATTTAAATATCTTTTTCATTGCCAAAAATGGTTAACTATCACGACACAACGGCTTTTAAACGTAGAAACGTTTTTTTGATATACTGTTCTAGTTATAAATATGAGAAGGCTTATTTTAGGAAATATATTACATGTGGCTGCAGGTACGACATGTGCCACCGTATTGACCCAAGCAATATTTGCTGAAGGATGCAAGTCAGTAGCTGCTGGTGTAAATGTGATGGATTTGCGCGCTGGTATCACAATGGCAGTTGATGCTGTTATAGCCAACTTAAAGAGCAGAGCATTGATGATAAGCACATCGGAAGAAATTATGCAGGTAAGTGGTGCTCCAGTAATAATTGAAGTAGAAAATTACATTCAGGAAATAAAATTTGAAGCCTCTCGCTACTTTTATATTTGGAGCAGAACAAGGATTGATATCTCATGTAGAAAGTGTAGGCTTTTACTTGTAGGTTTCCTGTATGATCGATGTTTATATTTTTATGAATTCTTTATTAACATAGGAAACCAAGGATGGGTCGAAAGCTTGTAAACTATTTTGTAGATTTTCTCTGGGCAAGTGGGAACTATTTTGTAGTTCTTTTTTTTCCCCGCTGGAAAAATGAAACCTTTTCTCTTACATGTGTTTACTTTATGTTTGAGACAGGTAGCTACTATCTCTGCCAACGGTGAGCATGAAATTGGTGAACTAATAGGAAGGGCAATGGAGAAAGTTGGGAAGAAAGGAGTTATTACTGTTGCTGTAAGCATGATTCAGTCTTTACCTAATATAATGAATCATTAAAGTTGTTAAAGCTAATTTTTTTCCTATTTCCTAATTATATAGGATGGTAATACTCTGGATAACGAACTAGAAGTGGTTGAAGGGATGAAACTAGCCAGAGGTTATATATCTCCTTATTTTGTTACTGACTTGAAGACCCAGAAATGTGTATGTACAGATTTCCATTATTTACATTAATGGTGATCTTCAATTGGATGAGCAGATTGGTCATTATTTTAATTATTGATCCTTTCATTTCGTCTAAAACTTCTCAACTATATATTTATATGATATGATTTTCAGAACACATGAAATTGTTGTTCGCTTGTAGGCAGGAACTAGAAAATCCCTTGATCCTTATTCATGACAAAAAGATTTCAGACATAAACTCGCTTGTGAGAATATTGGAGCTGGCTGTAAAGGTAACTGGCCTTTTTGAATGGGTCCCTTTTTCATTTGGGCAGTGAAGAATGAGCATGTTCCTTATTACTTGGTGGATTCAGTGTTAGTAACTTCTTTCTCTTTGCTTGTCCCTAAATAGAAAAATCGATCTCTGCTAATTGTTGCTGAGGATGTGGAGAGTGATGCACTGGCTATGCTTGTTCTTAACAAACATCGTGCTGGGGTTGAGGTAAGGGATTGACTAGGACCCACTCTAAAGATTTTCTCTTACTATGGTAAATAACAATCCCTTTATGTAATATGTTGTTAAAACTACAAAATCTATCATACTGACTTCCACATTAACGTATAGGTGTGTGCTGTCAAAGCTCCTGGTTTTGGGGATAGCAGAAGAGCCAATTTGGAGGACCTTGCAATTCTAACTGGAGGAGAGGTGAGTCGACCATCTACATCTAATCTAGTGCTTTGTATGTTGCATGCTTATGCACCAATGACACGTATGCAGGTTATAAGTGAAGAACATGGTTTAAGTCTTGATAAAGTTCAATTTAACATCCTTGGTTCTGCAAAAAAGGTATGCCTGTAGTTGTTTGAGATTGTAAGCACATGTTAGAATTACATGAATCGTATGCGGACACTAAAGTCTCTTTGCTCCAGGTTACTGTTTCTCTTGATGACACAATAATTCTACATGGGGGTGGGGATAAGAAACAGATTGAAGAAAGATGCGAGCAGGTTCAGTGGTTTCTCTTGGAAAAACCTGCTTATCTTATTAGTTATTTTTCTGTCTTAATATTTTATTTTTTTCAAGTAGTTCTGCATATTATTTGCTGATCTCAAGGTTTGAGATCATGAAGTAAGGTAAGTAACTAAATCAACATATAAAAAATGTCTATGCCAA
This sequence comes from Panax ginseng, assembly GCA_020205605.1. Lineage (NCBI taxonomy): Eukaryota > Viridiplantae > Streptophyta > Magnoliopsida > Apiales > Araliaceae > Panax > Panax ginseng. The sequence continues at coordinate 1,702,624 of CM035148.1, forward strand.
TGCTGATACTTTATATTTACATTATTCCTACGCAATATTAGATGCTGAAAACTATTTGGTTCCATTTCATAATTAGTTATTGGATGCTCAAAATGCCCTAGTTATATTTCATTATTTCCTTTTTATCTTGTAAATGTTTATGATTGCTTTTGGGATCCAAGATGTTGTGGTGTGAATGCAAACTCTTGTTTCCACATGCAAATATACTACTTTGAAGTTTGATCGGCATTATGAATCTGCATGAAATTTTTCTTTGTTGACTGCAAAAACTTTTTTCTAATATATAGCACTTGTAACTATATAACCCTACCATAAAAAAAACATAAATCCGTCCTTCTCAAATGGACTGCAAGTAAATTTGTAGGGTCTTTTGAAGTTTGCATCAAGAAATATTGTGTTGTACATGCCTACTTAATGAAACTTGCCATTTTTGCATTGTTTTATTCTTGGGGTTCGGTTCCTTATCGCAAGATGTTGTCCATAATATTTCATCTGCTTGAAAGAATGCCATGTAAACAATAGTCCATTTTTTCCCCTGTCTTGCTTATCTGTAAAAGCAAACATGGAACATGCTGCAGCTATTCTGTCCTAGCTGAAGTCATTTATCTTCCTTAATTCATCTGCTGTTAGAAACTTGACTTCTGGTAAACTTTTGTATTAGCCTCTGAATTCTGAATTGAGCTTCTACCAACCTATCTACAATCTTTAGGATACGTTGCAAGTAGTTTTGGTTTCGAGTATTTTATTTGGAATGTTACAGGAATTTTTGGTCAAAGCTTTAGCTAAAATTATTTTTTAAATGACCTGCATGTTATGCATATTATATTGCTTATATATATATGGGTTTCACTGATAGCAGATGTATTCTTGAACAGCTAAGGGCAACTATTGAGAAGAGTGCTGCAATGTTTGATAAGGAGAAGGCACAGGAACGGTTGTCAAAGCTATCTGGTGGTGTTGCAGTTTTCAAGGTATATATCAATTTCGTAGTCTGTCCTATTATCATGTATGCCTAGTTATCCCCTTGTTGCGATTTTGATATTCTTTCAGGTTGGAGGGGCTAGTGAGGCAGAAGTTGGGGAAAGGAAAGATAGAGTCACTGATGCTCTGAATGCTACAAGAGCTGCTGTGGAAGAGGGAATTGTTCCAGGTAAGTGTCATTTGCTATTCCAAGTGAAATGTCTGTTTATCCATGATTACGTTACAAGTTGACCGTTTTGGATAGGTGGCGGGGTTGCTCTCTTGTATGCTACAAGAGTTCTGAAGAACCTTCAAACTTTAAATGATGGCCAGAAAAGAGGGATCCAAATAATTGAAAATGCCCTTAAGGTTTCATTTCTTGAAACGCGTTTGTCAGCTTTGTCCCTATTATTTATGTTTTGCTTCATATTCACCTGAGACCGGAAATTTATTTGTAATAGGCTCCTACTTTAACAATAGTCTCAAATGCTGGTGGTGATGGTGCTCTGGTTCTTGGCAAGCTATTGGAACAAGATGATTTCAGCTTGGGTTATGATGCAGCCAAAGGTTTGTAAACCAAGTTTGTTTTTTTTTATAGTATTTTGAGAATTTAACACTAAACTAAACATTTCCGAAGCATATCATTATTATTCTGAGATTTGTCTGTCGTATGCTGTTTCATCTACTCAGTGAAGGTTGTTTGTTTTGGTAAATCAGGTGAATATGTAGACATGGTGAAGGCTGGAATTATAGATCCACTGAAAGTGGTTAGAACAGCCTTAGTAGATGCTGCCAGGTGAGATGATTGTTTATAATCATAGATGGTTGTTGGGTTTGGCATCTTTTACCTAAACTTAATTGGTTTTGGTTTTGGTTTTGGTTTGCAGTGTGTCATTATTATTGACAACAGCTGAGGCAACCATTGTGGATCTCTCAGGAGAGAAGAACCCTCTCGCAAACCGTATGCGGGATATGGATGGATTAGATTATTGACTTCCATAACCAACATCACCTAGTGTATCATTTTGGAAATATGACGATCTTAATTCGTCTCACCACAATTGAAAGTTACCTTCGTCATTTTTGGACAAATTTTTGTGATTGAGGTCGGAATTCATTATTTTCAAAATCTGTCGTGGATTAAATTATTATTTGGACAAATTTTGATCATCTTTGAACATAAGTTTTATACAGGTTATATAGTTTTTTTAGTATTTGATTTTAATCTTTACAATTTATTGTTGAAATTGAGAGCATTAGAAGAATTATACAATTTGTTTCATTAGAAAATACAATTAAACTAGAGCACTTGCTTGTTTTAAAGAGAAATAAATTTAAGTTCTTGGATGATCACAATTTTTATCATGAATTTATTCTCAAATTGATCCATATTGAAATCAAAGGGATAAATCAACTTTTGGGGACACGACTTACAATTTGGTACCCGAAGTGAAAAAAGTTACAAACTGGTGATTGTACTTGAAAAATGTTATACTCCGTTAAATATTAGGGACACGACTTACAATTTGATACTCAAAGTGAAAAAAGTTACAAACTGGTGATTGTACTAATTTTTTTTTGTAATCTTGTGCTTGTACTTTCCAATTTTTAAATAATCGTTAAAATTGATCTAACGGAAGAGAAATATACAGAGAGAGAAGCGAAGTCGACGCGAAGAAGATCCTCGATATTTTGTTTCATTTTTTCTTGCCTTCCACATTCGCACCATTGCTCCACAGTGGCACCGACTTGGGAACTCTGGTGTAATCTATTCATTTTTGTTGCATGAACTACAATCTTCTTCTCCGATTTCATTTATGATTCCACTCCAAGACGAGCTCATCCTTTCAATTAAACACTCAAAACACTTTAATAAATATATGAGAACCGATAATTAATGGAGAATCGAGACAAGAAGAATGAGAGAAGAAGAAGAACAGAAGAAGAGAACCCTAATTTTCAAACTGAATAAAGATGAAACTCTACTGTTTAACGGAGAGTAACATTTTTTGAGTACAATCACCAGTTTGTAACTTTTTTCACTTTGAGTACCAAATTGTAAGTCGTGTTCCAGTACAGGTACCAAAAGTTGATTTATCCCTTAAATCAAATATCTAAAGTATCTCTAACTTATATTCCCCCAGGATAAAAGTCCTGGTGGACTTTTCACATATATTAAGAAGATGAATAAAATGACAAAATTGCTTATCATAATGTCATTAAATATGGAGAGAGAATTAGAATAAGAAAAGTAAAAGATATTTAATGCTACGGGTATAATAGAAAAATATGTGTAAAAGTTTGGTTATTAAAGAAAAATAGACATTTAACATGTGATTATCCAAAATAGTAATAAAGACTTTTATCATGGGACAGATAAAGTAATTTTTTAAATTTAATTTATTTGGTTCAAGAGGCCAATAATGATGTAACATAATTCGAATAATAATTATTTTTAGAATAATACTAGAGACAAATTATTCTACAAATATTTTACAAACTGTTGATGTGGCATACTCTATCTCAGTATATTGTGTGGGACCGAAAACTATATTGAAACAATTTGTTAATTAATATACTGAGGTGGAGTATGACACATCAACAATTTATAAAATATTTATGAAATAGTTTGTGTCTTTAGCATTAGTCTTATTTTTAACTCTCTCATTTGTGAGATTGAGAGGGTGTGTTATTATCCTCCAGCCCAGGTGATTGGTGCGCCACCACTTTGACCCAGAAGGAACATCTGAATTTCCAATTTTGTGACCGTTATAGCTAAATCTAATATAGCCCCCTTAACGCTGAAAAGTTCATGCTTCGTGCTTCTTCTTCTTCCAAGCGTCTCATTTTAATCCCACCATACCTCTTTCATTACTCTGTCACCCTCCACCATCAAACCCAGATTGAACTTACTCAAGGTTTTCCCACTCACAATCAAATTCTCGACTTCTTCAATTACCTTCTTAAACAATCCATTACCATTCAACAAACTAAGCAGATTCACTCCCAAACCCTGCTCCATGCCTCGTGGGCCTCCGCTTTCTTGGCCGCCGGACTTATCTCCAGCTATGGCAGATTGGGTGGTCTCAATGATGCCCGTAAGGTGTTTGATACTATGCCAATGGAATGCATTTCGAATTTACTTCTCTGGAATTCAATCTTGAGAGCTAATGCCGCAAATGGGGAATTTAAAGAGACCCTTATGCTTTATCTTAGGATGAGAAATTATGGGATTTGGGCCGATGGTTTTACTTTTCCTTTAGTTGTGAGGGCTAGTGCTCTTCTGGGTCATGATAAACTTTGCAAGAGTATTCATAGTCATGTTTTACAGCTGGGCTTTCAGAATCATATTCATGTTGTGAATGAATTGTTGGGTATGTATGGGAAACTTGGGCAAGTGGACGTTGCAGGTCAAGTATTTGACAGAATGGTGGACAGGAGCCATATATCTTGGAATACTATGCTTTCTGGGTTTTCACTTAATTATGATTGTGATCGCGCTTTTGAGATGTTTCAACGGATGAAATTAGAAGGTTCGAGTCATGCCAGGTGTGGGCGTTGCGGAGAAGCTTTGGAATTGTATGGTGTGATGAGAAGTGAAGGTGTTGGTTGTACCGCTGAAGCACTTGCTGTAGTTATATCGGTATGTGCTGAATCTAATGATTTTGATAGGGGTGAGGTGATACATGGATATGTTATAAGAGCTGGTTTTGGGGACTACTCGTTTGTTAAAAACTCTCTTATATATATGTATGGGAAACATGGAGCTGTAAGAGACGCTGAATATCTGTTTTCAGAAATAGAATCAAAGAATATAGTGACTTGGAATGCTTTGATATCATCTTTAGCTGAATCTGGTTTATGTGATAAGGCTTTCGCTATATTTTCGCAGCTGGAGAAGTTAAATGTGTATCCTATGATGAGGCATAATGTGATAAGTTGGAGTGCTGTGATTGGTGGATTTGCTTCCAATGGGCGATTTGAGGAGTCTTTGGAGCTTTTTAGACAAATGCAGCTCACTGAAATGATGCCCAACTGTGTCACAATTTCTAGCATTTTATCAGCGTGTGCAGAATTATCAACACTCGTTCTTGGTCGGGAAATCCATGCTCATGTGATCAGAGGTTTAATGGATTGGATAGTAACATTTTGGTGGGAAATGGATTGATAAATATGTATACAAAATGTGGTAGTCTCAAGGAAGGGTATTTAGCATTTGAGAAAATAAATGGTCGGGATTCATACTCATGGAACACGATGATTGCAGGGTACGGTATGCATGGACTTGGTGAGAATGCTCTAAGAACCTTTAGGCAGATGATTGAAGCTGGATATAAGCCAGATGGTGTTACTTTTGTGGCTATTCTTTCTGCATGTAGTCACGCAGGGCTTGTTAGAGAGGGTCGTAAGCTTTTTCATCAGATGAAAAGTAAGTTCAAAATTGAACCCCAATTGGAGCACTATGCTTGCACGGTTGATCTTCTCGGCCGTGCTGGGTTCCTCCAAGAAGCAAGCGACATCGTGAAAAACATGCCAATGGATCCCAACGATTGTGTTTTAGGAGCTCTTCTAAACTCTTGTAGGATGTACAAAAATACAGATGTAGCACAAGAGACTGCATTGCTGATTTTCAGTCTCGACTCTACAATGACTGGGAGCTACATGTTACTCTCAAATATATTCTGCAAGTGGCAAATGGGAGGATTCTGCAAAGGTGAGAATCTCAGCGAGGACAAGGGGTTTGAAGAAAATCCCAGGCCAGAGTTGGATTGAGGTGAAGAAGAAAGTACATATGTTCTCATCTGGGAAATCTGTGCAAATGGGGATGGATGAAGTTTATAGGATACTCAAGAATTTGAGTCTTCAAATGGGAATAGCGGGCTTTGATTCTGCTTAGAGCTTTGTGCTGTAAAGTGAGAGCAGAACATGCCAACAAGGGGTCGGTCATAATTAGGAGGATTGTCATAACTTTTTTCTGTGTCAATGATGGTGCAGGGTAAGCCGGCTAATGATCCATCCATCCATCCATCCAGCCCACTATGATTTTGAGTCGATGTTTGACTTTCCTGTCTGCATTCAATTAAGCCAGAATGGAATGGTCCACGGGAGGGGCCACTAGCCAGATTTCAGAGTTGGTGTCCGCATGGACTAAGCCTATGGCAATGGTGGTAAAAATTATTCCGAGGAATGGGTATGTGGGCATAGGCTTTGTCAAAATGGCCTAGGTGGTTAAGTGCTGGGAGCAGGAATGGAATGGAATGGAATGGATAGGATAGGAGGATCCCTGCTAATTTCTCTATGGGCCATGTGGAAGCCTAGCCTAGCCTTGCCTTGCCTTGGCAATCCTGATTGCAATTAAGAAGAATAAAATGATCAAACTTACATTACTCAATTTCTGTTCTCTCTCACTCGATTACAAACATACATGTTAACACAACTAACTAATGTACACTGGAGCGCTAACTAAACATGTATAGAGAACAACAAATCTCTAAAGGTAAAAGTAATATGTTTTTTAAGTAACAATGGTAAAAGCTATTACCATTATATAATCATATATATTATTGTTTGAAAGTAATATTTCTATTCTTTCTATCGTAATTTCTTTTATCTTTTGTAACATATTATATTACAGATTTATTAAAAAATATAGTAATGTGTAGCACATAATCCACAATACTAATAATTATAATAAATTTTATATATCGAATTACTGTTTTTATATCAATTTTCGATGGTTTAAATCTCTATTTACTTAAATTGGTGAAGAAAATATATTTTTTATTTTGAGGGGGATTGATACCCTACCCTACCCTACCCTACCCTACCCTAAATAAGTATTAAATGACATGATATTCTCAAAATTAAAAATTTGAGACCTCTGTCACCTTTTTCAAGTTTATGACAATTACACCTAGATTAAAGGGCAAAAATGTAATTTCGATTCCCTTCAAAATAGTCTTTCACGTCGTTTGTAGGGGGCGTTAATCCTTTGAAGCAAACGACGCCGTTGATGCCAAATACATATTTATACTTTTCGCCCCTGGAGGGACGTTCCCAGACCTCCAGTATTGTACCGGGAAAGAAGGAAATAGGTTTCTCCCTCTCTCTCTCTCTCTCTCTCTCTCTCTCTCTCTCTATATATATATATATATATAAACAGAAAAATTCGCACGTTTGACTTTCTTTTGACAGGTTGCGCTTATATTTTCTGTAAGTTCTTTAGATTCAATTTTATGATTTTCATTTTCATAGAAAATCTGTTGTTCTTTATGTTTTAGTTAACTTTCATTACTACATAAACGATGCTGTTTTGATTTATTATTAACCCCTCTCGAAATTTCTGTTTTGTTTATCTGTTTATAGTAGTAAGTAATTTGTTGATTAAATTCAATAAAAGTCAATATTCAGCCTGGTTAGAAAAAGTGAATCTTGGTTAATGGTATATATATCCCCTTTAAGGTTTTTTAAAAAAAAAGAAAAAAAGAAAAAGAAAAAGAAATTAAGGTAAGCTTTTCTTTTCTATAATGGTGTGAAATAACATTTATATAAATTATAAGTGAATTGAAATGCCTAGTATTCAACTGTTTGAGAAAATTTCAGGATTAAGTTAATTACTTTTTAGAGTAAATTCCAACATGAAATCTGATGCTTGAAAATGATATACCTGTGCTGGGTAGTCGACATTGGATTTGCACTATACGTGTATCTTCTAGGGCAGCGGCCTGTTGATAAATGTAAAGATACTAGTTAACTATTTATGAGGTAGGCACACCCATTTTCAGCAGAATGCATATTTTAAGATAAGTAGAACTGGGTGGAAGGGCAAAATAGTTGACAGTTTTAATTTAAATGATAAGGACCGGTCTTCTGAGAGGAACCTTTGATCTCATCACTTAGCGTTAGAAATTTTGATATTCTGACTTTACACAAAATAAATTCTAGAGGTATTCTGTCATGCAAGTGTGGGCTATGGGACTGTTGTTTCTAGTTGGTTTATTTGCTGGTGCAAGGAAACAACATGAAGCATATTACTGAAGGAGATTAAACATTAACATGATGATTACTGAATTTTATTCTCTTCTAAGGCCTAAGAGAAAAGCTGTCTGTAGCTATTGGTGCCAGTAATGATTGGTCATATGAACTGAAAGTTGGATATGGAAGACAATTAGGAGTCAAAGTACCTTTAATAATACAAATTATCCCTACTCTGCAGGATGCTTGGTGTTTGTGGACCTTTTTTTTAAAAATAAAAAATGTGTGAAGCCATTTCACAGGTCATAATTTTCGTATTTTGCAAGACTTGCAAAACCTTTATAATTTGAAATCAAGTATTACTGCCCTGCAAAGGGCCACTTCAAGTATTGACATCTCATCATTTGTTGCTAGTTCAAATCGCAGTTAGAACTGTTCCGTCATGTTGAAGAACTAAAGGTGAATTTGATGAATCGGTCATTGCATTTTACTTTTCAAGGATTTAAATGTCATTTACTCACAGAATCAAATACAAAACAATAAAAGCAAAATCCGGGAACTACACCCAGTGATTTCAAATACGAAATCACTGGGTGTAGTTCCCGGAAAACCTGGCTTGCTTGGCTTTACAAAGCTAGATTACTAACGCGGAGGAATTTTTCGTTGGTTGAACGAGCTAGCCAGCAAACCCCCCTAACTCACCTCTTGCTCTATAGAAAAAGTCCTTTATCCTTTTAACTAGGAGAGAAAGCTCCGCTAGCTGCCCCTTTGCTCTATAGAAATGGATGGAAATGCCCAATGCATGCAATACCTCTACAATATACAAGCAAAACCATGCGAAAGGTGTAAATTTGTTTTTTTAGATATTGATCACAATGGGCAGATTTTGTGTATGCTCTCTATTTGGAATTTGATGAGGCAGCTTGTTGCTTGGGAAGTTGCGCTGTTGTGTTGACTTGTGCTTGCCAAAACAAGTATACAAATTTAACTTTTATTCTAATCCCTTTTTAATTTACTGTTGAAAGCTAATTTTAGCTTCTATCTCGGTATTTCAGAACCATTTATTATGACCTTAGTTTTACTAGTGTTTGCTAGATACAACTTTTCAGTCTGATGTATTACTGGCAATTGCAGGTACAATAAAATATGGCAGTAAAACCAACAGTCGCCTTTAGGGCTATATTAGTAGGAGGTGTAGCTGCATTTGCAAAAATTGCTGGTGTAATGAAAGCTGCAGGTGGTGCAAAAATTGGTGTAGCAGCTGCAGCCATGACAGCTGCGGCAGGTGCAACTATGTCGGGATCAAAACAGGATAAAAAGGAGGCTTCTAAGTAGCCTTTCAAGTGAATTCTTCTCGGTTTGGCAAGTTAATAATACGAGCATGTAGGAGACTAATCTTTCCATGATTTTATGGGGAAATTTTAGTTGTACTTTCCTGCAATGGGATGGGATGGGATGGGATGGATGTTTAATCAGTTGGAAATACTTAAATGTAGTTTAGTTGAAATCAGTAGACAACCACATGATCTCGAGGTTAAGAGATTGGGCTTTTGTAAGTGGGAAAGAGGAGTTATGATTCATGAAACGTTTAATGCATTAGACTTGAGTTTACCATATAATACTAATGTTATTGCTAACTAGACTGGTATCAGAGCTCTTGAAACCAGTTTGTGTTTAATGGTTAGGAACATTTTGGATATTTTACTTGGTTGTAAAGGTTAATCACCGTTGTTCAGTCTTAGGTGCAGGTTATAGAATTCATGCCAATTAATTTGCCGGCAACACATAACAACAATTGTAGAATACTCAGGAAATCATCTCATTGTTGCCTTTATCCACATTATCTCTATGGATTTGTTTTCTGATGTTTAGGACGGACAAGGCTGTGCTTATAGTTTAGAAGCTGTTGATGGGTTTCTGAAGGCATGTCAACATTGCCTGAGCTGATTGCTGCTAATAATTATTGAAATGGCCTATGGCGATGGCATTTCCAGTTTGTATGTGATGACCAAATAAAAATATTGCCACGATAATAACACTTGTTTTCAAATTTAGCTGATGACGGCAAACTGCGCTATGTAGTGGTTTGTCAATAAATAGCCATTCCTCTTCATGCATCAATTGTTGGGGTACTACTTTTACCCAGAAACTAGCTTAACATTGTGTACGATGATTTTTTTTCTTTTTCAATTTCTTCAAAAATATATTATTTAACTAATAATGTATAATTGATTCTTGATGAAAAATTAAATAAATTTAAAAATCTAAAATAATAGCTCATCTATTAAAATAATTTAAATGATAGTGTTCATTTTAATATTAATAATTTATTTGTTTTATATTCATATATCCGTCTATTTATGTAATAATAATAAATCAAACAGTTACACTTACAAAAATTTAGTACTAATAATTTATTATATAATTAAATATTATTGTCATCAAGAATGTAAATTTTAAAAAACACTAACTAAATTAAAAAAATGAACGAGAATAAGATATAATGGACATATTATATATATATATATATATATATATATATATATATATTCCTCTCCCCTCCCCTCCCCCCACCCCCACCCGTCTTGAAACGCTTCATCACCTAACCACTGTAAATTATGCTAACCTGACCATAATTATTATTGGTCTAATCTCTAACAATCATATAAATGTGGAATAATTCCATTTCAAGTGTTTTTTATTCCTCTTCACCCAATTGTGTCCTCTACAAGTAGAGAACTGCGATAATTGAAACACGTTCTGATGCTGCCTCCAGAAGCAAAGCTTCAAACATGCTCTTCCGATATATAAAAGCATGAAGAAGAAAGTCTAGGTCCAGACAACACATGATATATAAAAGCATTAAAGCAATGATATACCACTCTGATCAAAGCCCATGCACCTTTGAACTCCTTGATCCACACGTGAAGTCTGGGTGGTCTACAGAGCTCAGTACAAGCTGCGGGTTCGGAGATTCTAACTCAAGTATGACCTGTAAGGAGTTGAAGCAAACAACCTTTACTGAGAAAGTATATTAGCATCATAATAGCAAGTTTTTTCTCAACTTGAATTCAAAAATTATACAGAACAGATTAGTTTTATTCAAGACAGCCTTGTGATGTTCTTATTGTTTAAAAAAATGATGTAAAATTGCATTTGGGATCCTAAAATGTGTATTCATGCTTTCCCAAAATAACACACAAGGGTTTATACAGTTAAAAGATGGCAAGGTAGAGCCTTTAGTTTGGTTGGTCGTTATCACTTTGGCTTTTGCTGCTATCATCTCTGAGAAGACAGCAGAATACGAGAGAACAGAAAATCTAAAGCAAGCCAAGACAAGGTGCATACAGGAAACTGTAAATAGCAATATACATACTGACAATCAAAATTGCAATCACCGCCCATACATGCTACAGAGCACTAGCACAAATAGGTAGAAACTTTCAGTTGTGGACATGCCTCCATGGTTACCTCTTGTTCAGTTTGAAATAGGGTCACCGCATTATGCACCATAAAACTCAATATTCAAATATATAGTATAGACATATACATTGCACATACAAAAAAATATGTGTGTGGGTGTGTGCGCGCGCATATATATCATTTAGCATATCATACCACCACATTTTCCCCGTGACGGAGGATTGGAGCAGGGACATAGAGGTTGCATTGTGGTCCCAATGACTGCAAGAGTAGTCAATTTTTTAAAGGTACATTTAATATAAAGAAAACATCATGTCAGAAACCAAAACGCCTCGTTCCACAAAAAGATTCTCATTTGAGTTTGATCCTAGTTAATTTGCAACTTTTGATGTGATGTGAATTTATTTTTAATTCTCGAAATAACACTTTTATAGTTGGAAAATGGTAATACTTTTGAAGTAGTTTACAATATCAACGAATCCATTAATCAAAATCAAATAAGATCTCATAAATTTTGAATTTTAGGACTCGCAAATGAGACTCTTTTTGTGGAATGGAGGGAGTATCATGAAATAGCTCAACTGCAAGCATTATCTTACCGGCCAATATCTTCCTATATTAAATTCATTGACAAATGCAATCCCTTTACCCCAGCCAGTAAATGATATGAAAGAATCTTGAATTTTCCCAACAGTAAAATGACCAACATAGAAAGCTGGTTCTATTGAGAATGAGTCTGCAAAATTAAGAAATTAGTCAGATGACAATTAACTCCCTGCTTTCTGTCCAGTCTCCAGCTTATCTTCTCAGTGATTAAGACATAATACTTTTGCAAATCAGTTCATTCTACGCGTAATTCTAATACTTGCAAATCAGTTCATTAGTGAAATTACCAAAGTGATCTTTCAATTTTTTGCGGCTGGATATTTTAATGAAGTTGGAAAGTGCATCCTGAAAGATGGGATTGATTTTCTGGACTTCGTCTATTTTATGGAAAGGAACTGAAAGCATCTTCCACTTATGCAGAGGTATTCCATCTAGATAAACAGAGGACAGAATACCCTGTAAAAACATTAAAAAAAAAAAACTAGTATCAACAATCTTTTACAGAATCAAAGAGGATAAGAGAGGGGCTGATGGGGTTTATTGTTTTTTGTTTTGTTTTTTTTGGGGGTGGGGTGGGTTGGGAGGGGGAGAACTAGTGGGCAGAGAAAAAGGTAATAAAGTCTAAAAATGGCAAGAACAGTTAAGTAAGTTTAAAGTAGTTCTAAAAGTAAGAGAATAAAAATTGGTGATCTGGATATTCACATGTGAACCCTAGTATGAAGAGGTGTAGTCTAGATGGTCAGTACCACTTAAAAGGTTTAGAGGATGCTAATATCAATAAGGTACTGACAACCCTGCAAATAAATGCCAAAAGGAATTCAAAAATAATGAAGAGAATAATTAAGAACCGGGCACAAGGGGTAGTGGGGCCATGTGAGTGTGACACTGTACATGACTAAGAGCATCCCAGTTTCAAACAATTACAATGTAGAGTATTTTATCTTTTTTAAAAAAAAAATTGTTAAGTATTGGTACAGTCGTTTGTCAAGTAAAGAATGCAACATCAGATTAGATAAAATTCTTCATCTTAATAATTTTCACAATTCATATCTTACAGATGATATCTGAAAACACAAGACTTGTGCAGTATAGGTGATTGGTTGCCCGTTGCATCTATACAGTATTTTATGCAAACATTGCGCTTTGGTCCTCCTAACCTTATTGCACCTTGTGCTGCCAACCATATTCGTTTATAAAGAGCATGATTTAGATTCGAAAATCTGATGGATACTTATTTCAAATACAAATCAAAGTGATTAAACATGGATTCAAGGGATACAGTCAGCAGTGAATTGATAAGGTAAAAATATCGTACATACCTATAATGTGAGATACTTTATGGGGGACGATATACTCATCTCATGTCATTTATGCAGCAGCATGAGTGCAAAAATTGTGCAGATTGGATACTTATGCTATAGCATGCTATGGTTTGCAGTACAAGTTGTTATATTCTAGTTATAAGGCTATCAATATTATTACCTTTTTTATAGTAAAAATATTAGCAATTCTTACATCAGCAGCAAAATTCAAAATTTGGCCTCACCAAAAATGGCAAATAAATATGTAAATAATAAAGTATACACAAGCTACTAAGGATCTTGAAGGATATAGGTGCCTCAGCAAACACTACTACGCTTTATTAAGGTATGACTACCAGTAAAAGGGGTTTATATAAAGAGAAAAAAGGTCATAAAGACAACATAGTAGTGCTGCATGAGTATGAGCTCGACGATAAGCACAATAAAAATGGGTTGTGTGCAAATAACAGCTCACAAGAAGAAAAACTTGAACAGTAAAAGTTGAATGACATCAAGAATCACGAAAAGGACCTGGAAACAACAATAAAAACCATACAAAAACATATCCAAACGGACCAAACACAAAGCACTAATTTTAGGAATTTGTACCTTCCTGTCAAACATATATGGCCCATAATTCACACGACCCATGTTTTCAACCTATAAATGCAGAAAAGGATTCAAGAAAGTTAAACAAGATACAAAATATAGGCCTTGAAGTATCAAAAATAGCAACCATGAAATTAAGACGCATAGACAAATCAAATATAAATTAATATAGCAGAGTTGATTGCATAAAAACAAGATGTTTGATTGGACTTTAATGGTCCAGTCCAGTCCACTCTGAAAAGGGGAATTTGAATGAGCAATTACACCAGTTTAAAATTGGTAACCAGTAAGAACATACTCATCTTCATCAATGCATCGCCATAAAAGCATGCGTTATACAACAGATAGGACGTAAACATATACAAAAAGTATCTACATATCCATTTCTCTACTTTCCATACTGAAGTGGATGAAAAGAATGTAAGCAAATTGTCAAATACAATTATCATCATTGCAGATATTTTGTCTTAAGGCAATAAATAAAGTCCAATAATTTCAAAGCATTACAAAACAAAGGATTTCATATGGATTCATTTTCGTTTTTAAAACCAATCATCATTATTTGCAGATGTTTCTTTCATTTATCCTTTCATTCTATTTTTTTCTTGTCTTTCTACTTTTATGATGTCACATGGATTCATTTTCAGCCTACCCCAACTAGTTTAGGATAAAAGGCATTGTTTGGTTGAGTATAAACAAAGGAGTTGCATAATTTTGTCCTATGTAATACTCCCTCTATCTAAGGATAAAAGTCCTAGTTGACTTTTTGTACATATTAAAAAAGAGGATAAAATGGCAAAATTGTTTGTATTTAAATTTTCATTTAACTGCATAATTTTCTACACATGACTAGTGATGTTCCATAAATATGCATAAAGAATATAAATATAAATATGAGAATATAATTAATAGGCAAATTTTTAACTTAGGACTACCCAAAATAGTAATAAGAACTTTTATCCTAGGATGGAGGGAATATTAGTTTGTTAGGTGCAATAGCAGAGCTATGAAAAATAACTCAATAGCACATCACCTGAAAGCTAAGCATTCACTTGTATATGTAATTATAAGAAATGATTCGTATATACAAATCAGAAGACCCTTCTGCAGCTCTAAGGTCATGGAAAGAAAAATAAATCTTACTTGTGTTTTCTCGAAACCACAAAGGAGGAAACACATACGGTTGATGAAGAAATAAGAAACAAAATTAGTAAAGCAGAAAGTTGCTGCCATCATAATAAATTAGAAAGACATATGAGTAGAAGTATTAAAGTTATATAATTAGTTAAACGTCACTCCTCAGCAAAAAAACTCACAATAGCTTCCTCCCAGCCATTACACTGTTCTTAACTCCCTTCAAGCATGAACTGAAAAGTAACTGAGCAAGATGATGAAATACAACCTGAAGGCATTTATTTTCATGGAAAAGGAGGGAGGGCATCACGTACCAGAATTAGTAATTTAATGGTAGAAGCGCAATTAGCATTCGGAAGGCTGATAGCTTGATTTGACCATCTTTCAATTGTGCCAGCGTATCTTGGCCGTTCTTGTTTATCTTTAGAAGGGCATGAAACAAACACTTGGGCTCTGTCATGCACCTGAAGTAGAAATTATTCAGACAAGGTAAATTCTAATATACTTCTAAATTTATTTTGTCACTATTCTAGACAATGTAATAATAAAAATTAAGTGAGACCCTGGATTTGATTTGATTGTTGAAATTTAAGATATTTGTAACAGAATCAATAATTTTCAGTTATAGGAACCAAAATATGCGTCTTGGTGGTACTGCTGTAGATGTAGCCACGGAGTAGAGTATCCAAGAAATTTTAGAAGTATAACACATTACCAACGCCCTCTACTACGCCAATCATATCTCTGCAAACACGGCACAACAGTGATGCAGTTAAGTTTGTATCATGTGCTCGTAGTAATAGATCTATATACTACTCTGTCCCAATTTACTTGCCACACTTTCCTTTTTGGGATGTCTCTCAACCAAGCAAGCTGTCTTATATAAATTCTATCCAATTAACAAAGAATATAACATTTTGATAGTGACCAATTTTGAGCCCCTCTGTTGCTGAGAGAAATTTTGAATCCTTCTAATTTTGTGGCGTCAATCAAGAGAAATGTTAAGATGTTATATATCAAGGCATCCAATTTTCTTAATCTTTGTGCAAAAAAGTGTGGCAAGTAAATTGAAACAGATAGAGTACGTGTTTCACCAATACAATCTAATTTTCACGTTGTTAGTTTATTACAACTTTCCTTTCCTAACTTCAAGTCATACATTACTTTTGATTGCATAAAACTGAAACCACAGTTCAACTGTCTGAACTCACTTCTTATCCAGATAAATATCAAAATTGAAAATTTTTATATCAAAAATCATGTAGCATAGGATAAAATGGCATGACCATAAACATATTGGTTCATGGAAAGACACGGGCATTAAAACGACTATACTTTAACAAGCATAGAAAGAAGAAAAGAGCAGCTACGGAACAGAGTCTAAAGAGAATGTGACAGAGCAAAGCCATTAATCGACTCTTCTAATAGCCTCTAGAAACCAACATCCCTTAAAGGATGTGCCAGCAAGAGCACCGAAATAATGAAATATCTTACACTCCCAAGAATCTTTATTTCGTCTCCAGAAAACAAGAAGTTATCCAGCATCTTCTGGATTCTGTCAATTGAATTCAAAGCCTCATTTCATTACATGGGCATCTCTGATGCCTATGCTAATGGAGCATCACAGTTTTACATACTCAAAATTTATATATACTAGTACATAGAACTTTGTCTTACGGAAATAGTCTTGATTAGAGGTAAGATGCTACATATGCATCTATGACAGAAGACCCACCTTTGGTATGGATAGAGTACTTCTATTGCCTTTATAAATGTATTCAGATACATATAATACAAGCCCAAACATCTGAAGAACAAAAAAATATATTTCATCAGCTACCACTGAATGTTTAACAAAAATATAGACAATTTAATTATTCAAAAAGAAAAAAAGAAGCATTACTACGATAATACCTCACCAAAGGCCTCCATTGAAATCGGATTATTAGATTCTACCATCCCTGCATGGTCTGTAGTGTCAAGCATATCAAACAAAAATGCAGTTTTTTGCAAAAGAAAACGCCCATATCCTGTCTTTTCATTATTGGGAGGGAGTGGAGGGAGGGATTCTGCACTATTATATTGTTGAATAACTCTCTGAAGCACTGAAATTCAGCAGTACCATGTTAGTAAAAGGATCAACTTCTTAGATATCTAATCAGATCTTGCACTCAAAAATGTAATCTATTATCAATATCAAATCTCAGAAAATTGCTGAAAATGTAGTAGGTAATACCATTACAGAACTACAGAAGTCCTGAATTCCATACAAAATTTAAGTAAATAGTAAATGTACCACAATTGACCCTTTTACTAAATACATAGTGAAGTGATTCAACTAAAAAGATGTCATAATGCTCTAACAGTTGATATCAATAAGACGATAATATAAATTGAAATACTTTTGAAGAACCACCTTCAGTCTACTTTTCGATAATCAATAACTCTATTACCACAACAAATTCTTGTGTTATTAATTGCTACACTTAAGTTTAACTATTAGGTATATTTACATTTATCAGAGGTGTTTATTGGTACATTTGTTTTTGTAAGCACATAAGTCAAAGAAGAAATATGCTAACCAATGAAAATAATTGTTTAAATCATGTTTCTCTTGTTCATTTGAAAAAGATGCAAGGAACTCAAAAATTAAACAACTGCAAGAAGCTGTAGCATTGCTGGTTTCAGAGGCTATTAGGAGCTCATTTTATGTATTGGTTTAGATCTAACATGTATAGAAAACATGCTTCGGTGGTCTTATTCTGTGTAAAAGTATATACATGGAAGAGATAATAATTGGAAATATAAGTAAACATAGTAATTAATAAAAAAATTTCATGCAGCTGTAGTTATGTAAAATGCACTCATCTGACATGGACCTCGGTTTATAAGAAGTTTAAACTTCCTAATTCTCATGAACTCATTAATATCATAAATGCTCTTCCAGACACTACAAGGCTAATGGGATGAAAATTCTCAATCTGGCACATCTTGAAACTATACTTGAATATATGAAAAGGCCTTCAAGGATAGTCATGCTTACCAGATCCCCATTGTCAAATCTTAACTTATAAGAGATTAAGTTAAGAGATGGAGTTTTATCTAGCTCAGAATCTCCTCAAACAAATGTATTCCACTCGGTGACCATGAATAGTTCACTCTTACTGGGCAGTAACCTTGGAATGCAGAGAAAAGTTTTGGTCCAAGAGAACAAACTTTTCTCATTCATCAGCACAGCCTCATAGAAGCACCCAAAATTATGCCCAAAAAATGAAGCAAGCTATGCTATCACTCTATCTTACATGTAGAGAACTTGCTTAAAGATCCAGTACAATAAGTTTTACAAAAAAGTACGAGAACAATGAATATTAATTGCCAAATAGGCTGCCTAGTACCTACTAGTTCACACATAAAGATAAGCAGAAGATTATGCAGTCATACATGTTATTCAGTTTAGGACGGTTGCAAAATATTTATAACTTTATAAGGACCGTCATCTTTTATATCTTTATACACAAGAAAAACCATTAGCATGAAAAAAACATGCACATATTAGAAAGATAGATATATACCTTTGAACTTTGCGTTGTCCACATCACCAAACTCTCTAATGGGTGCATCCTGGAAAACAGTTGTCAGTTTGATGCATATGATGAACAAAGTAACATTTACAGGTGACATGAATTTCCAAAGCAGTTATAACAAAACACATCAATATCTTCCTCACATAATCATAGGATGTAAGATCAGGCTTGTAGTCAGACTCCCCCGCACCAGTATTTGCACCATTATAAAATCCAAAGTTTGTTCCACCATGAGCCATCTAGAAAGCACAGCAGTGTACATCATGCCACTGTCAAGTAAATAATCACTTGCAAGCAAGAGTTTTTTTAGCTTTTAAGACCATACATAAAGCACAGCAGACCCATTCTTTTCCAAGATTTTTTCCAGAGCAGCTGCTGTAAAAGTAGCATCTGTTTGTGCAATATCCTCTCCCCAGTGTGTAAGCCAACCAGTATAAAACTCCCTAGAATTCTAAACATCATGAGCATCAACAAAATGTAAAGATGAACAGATGTACATATACAAATAATGGAATTTAAAATACTAACGCAGAAAGAGGGGGCGATTTCCCTGGTGCATTGAACTCCTTTTGTAACTCAAAAATAGGCCATGGTTCATCTCCAGTTGTGAAGTCAACAGCTACAAAGAAATTATTGTGCAAGTTCAAACACTGACTATTGAAATTAATAAAAAGGGTTACCAGGGAACTCTCATCGCCCCAAGAACTAAATGCCTTGTGCATTCTACCATAGGTAGCGTTCCTCGTACCCAATTTTGTTCCGTGTACCCAGTCGATAAGTGTTCCTAGTAACCTTCTGTGCAATCATACCAACAGATAATGCATAAACTGCTCCGAGGTTATATTTTGTTGTATCACTTACAAACACCCTTGCATTTGGGTTTATTAGCTTTACTAAAATGTAGTTAGAAAGTGCAACCCTACCTTGGCCAGGAAAGAATCATGCACGGTGTAAAAGATGACCATGTAAAAGGCCTGCTTCAGTTTTTTCCTAGGACATGAATTTAAAGGTCCAAACATACTACTGGTTGAATACACTATTACCACAAGCATCCCCGCCCACAAAAAAATTAAAATAGATAATTTAATCAACTATATTGAGAAATTGTACAAAACATGTCCTGTAGATGAGTAGATCCAGTGTCTATACAAATAATAGTTTCCTTCTGTACCTGAATAAACAGCATCACCAGGAATGGTTCCTTTTTCAAGAGTTTCCCTAGAACCTCCATCTGTAGTATACCTGCAAATTGTCAATAGCTGGTCAAGAAAACTAGAAAAGGAATACTAAGTTTTGAAAAACAACGTGGCTTGGAAGTCTATTTGAACAACGCAAGTGCAGGAACAACCTCAATGATACAAAACCCCTAATATATAAAGAATGCTTTACCGAAAATAAAGTTCACATGTATGTGAGTGGATAGATCAGTACCGAAAATCAGATCACCAAGATGTGTACTATGACATGATACCTAAAAGATATCTTCCTGACAGTGTGACCTACTGGCCTATGAATTGAAGTTTCCATTCTATGATCCTCTGAGCAGTAATTACTAAGATAGGATTTGACCCTAGGCAGGTGGAGGTAGCAGATGCATACAATGGACCTCCCCGCTCATCAAGTGACAAGCATTGTGAAAATCTATCATTCTCACAACTGCGCATGGCAGTACCACCATGGCACCACAACCAACAGATTTGTCCAATAAGCATGCGCTCATTGATCTTTTATCCTAGCCGTCCCTCTAAGGATGCATGATGTCAATTGATAAAAGGAGGTCCATGGATACAAATGCCTTGATCTTGGACAATAAAGCAATGATGATGCATCAAGTTAGGACCTGCCATCTCAACTTAAAAAGCAAAGATACATGTGGAGATATGTGGGAGTAAGAATATACACACGCGCGCGCACACACACACACACACACATATATATATCATCAGAGAATATTTATTAAAGTTGTTCTCAAATTCTCGTGCATAATTTTTAAATTAAGTCTTTCCTGATCTTAATTTTGTTTAATATGGCATTCTTAATTATATTTCTTTAACATTTAAAAAATGTCATCCCATAATAATACAAGTTTAATGGATACACTTTAAAAAGTGTCCAAGAAGTATTGCATACATGTTTTAAAAGAAATTTAAGTATGTAGGTATCCACTGAGTATCCAAGTATGTAGGTATCCGCTGAGTATCTGATATGGATATCATGATTTTAGAAGTAGTGTTTGGTAGCTGCACCAGATGCAATAGCTAGGACCTTAAGTAAGGCGTGTGACAACAGTTCCCAAGTATCAGCGTATTTTGTAATTATAAAGTCATTATGTAATGACACCCAGTTTTGATGCCAAATCACAGATCTTAATATCTTATACACTGAAGTTTAACAACTAAACTTAACAACAATTATACAACATTGCCACAAAGATATATCAACATTTACAAAACACATAAAGCAACTTACAAGATTAACTCTTCTCCAAGGTGCCCTCTGGCTAATGTTACCAGATGATGCAGGTATGCTTTATCATCTCCATATGAACCGAATTCATTTTCAATCTGTCACAGTAATCTTCACTTCATGAAATAAGTAATGTTGAAAACTGAAAGCTAAACAAGAGAGCGATCAAAAAGCTCAACTATACAAGTCAAGTCACAATAACTTTATTTAGCATGGATCATGGCTAAATTGGATTCCAATTCTATAATTATTACAGTACGAGGTTTTTGCAGAGTATACAATTTACAGTATTTTAAATGCCTCAAAGATTATCTTATGCCTATACAGAGCTGCTTGTTGGATCCAGGAAACTTTCAAGGAAAAGGAAACAAGTAAATCAACACCCACCACTGCGCCACAATTCTACTGCATGTCCTACTTCATAACAAGAGTGACTTGTCCAAAAGTAAAAGGTAACAGATACAAGAAAGACAGATGCAAATAAGATAAAATCACCCAGATACAAGTCCACAATCCTACCACAGCTCTAATCTCAGATAAACTATAGAGATGATGTACCATAAACAAAAAAGTTTATACTAGTGGCTAACTGCTCATGATTATCAACAACCTTACTCTGAAGATGCAGCAGTTAATCCAGGAGAGGCAAAAAGTTTAAATCCTCACTGGCTAGTATATTCACACAAATTGAATGCAGTGATAAATCCGATCAGCATTTTACAAATTTGTATGACTTCTAGGTTTTTTTTACTAGTTGATTACTAAATACCAATACTAAAAATTGCAATAGAGATGGGAGATAGATCAACCTACCTGGACCATAACTATAGGGCCTCCATTGTTATAAAGAAGCGGAGCCACTTTTGGTAGTAAGATACCCCACCATCTTTCAACCTGTACAACTCATAATGAAAAATAAGTAGTAAAATTTAGCCTTTGATAATGTCAAGTCCAACAAAGTTGTTCAGACACTATTATTGGAGGGTTTCAAAAACCATCGAAGAAATTGTTGTTTTTTGTAGGCAAGGAAAACATAACTCGCCGAATCAGGGTTTACTGGTGAGGTAAGAATCAGTATGGATTAATGATTGATGACTAGGAAAGAAGAGAAACTAGGGCAAACTTCCAAGGATGAGAGAGGTAGAAAGTTTTGTGAGCCTTGGTAGAATGAATGAACTGAGCTCCCCAAAATTTTTTTTTTTTTTTTTTTTTTTGGGGAAGGGAGGGGGATGAAATGCTTTTTATAAGAATGAATTGGACTGCAGCTTCTGTCTATTTATAATACTCGAAGCTGAGCTTAACTTCCGGTCCCTAGCTCTTTTAGACTCACAAACGTTTTACTTGAGATTACTGTAATTTTCGTGTTCACAAATTTAAAAATGTGCCGAAAGCATTATACATGTTTTAGGTAAATAAGAACCTTTTATATACCATATGGCATTCAACATACCAAGTCAAGGAAAGCATGGTCGGACGATCTTAGTCTGACAGCTGGCTCTATGGCAAGTAACCAGGCAGGGAAACCACCCAAATCCCACTCTGCAACCAAAAAAAGAGGTTTTAAACGGATTTATATAAACATACATTTGCATATGCAGATGAATAGAAATATCACAAGGGAATTGATATTTCCGCAGGTTGTCCCCACCTTTTAAGTAAATAATTTGTTTATGCCCAATTTGCCCTCTCCGATAGAAGTTTGCCCCCCCCCCCTCCATCTGTAGTTGGCTTTTTTCTCTTTCTATCCACCATTATCTCAATTTTAAATTGCCTTCATTTTAACATATCCAAAACAAAAGCCCATCTTTCTTCCATTACTTTCTTTTGCAATATTGGGTCAACAAGTGCTACTCGTATTCTCTCACCGAGGTTTTTTTTTCCACAATAAAATTGAACATTTAGTCGATGGAGCCTTTTAATTTGGATCAGCAATTCGTATTTCGGTTGCACCAATATTTGGAGATTAGATGAGACTGGATCTAGCGTGTCACGCGCGACTGCCGAAAAATCGTTGGAACTACTAGAGTTTTCCTTGAGTTATCTTATTAGAGTGTTCCGATTACAAAGTTTGATTTTTTTTTATTTCTATTCAAGATTTGTTTTTTTGGTTTTGACGTTTTTATCATGTTAAAGAGGAAGAATTTGGTTTGTTGGCTATTTGATCCAGAGGAGGTTTTTTACCGTTTGCAGGGAGGATGGATTAATATTGGTTAAAGGAGACAGTGATGGTGTTGGTGGAGGCCAGAAAGTCAGAGTTCGAGGAGGAGGAAGAAGAGGAAGGGAGAGTGCTTGGGTAAAATGGATCAAGTACGTGGGCCAATTATACAATAAAACTTACATTTAATAAAAAAAAAATGGGATCCACCTGTGGAAATATCAATTCCCTATCACAAAAGTTCTTTAGATCATGTGGTAACTCATCACATACTCAAAATCTAAGTGTTCATAATGCTTGTTGAAGATGAATAGCAATATTTCAATAGTTCTATTGATCAGGTGGCTCATCGCACGCATAGATATACATTACATATGCATACATATATATATATATATGTATATATATGTATATCATTTGTTCACCTCAACTCAACGTCATTTAAATCCAACATGACAAACATGTGTGTGTGTATCATTTGTTGAAGCTCCAAAATAGTTTTGGAATTTTTTCTCCAGAAGTTTATTTCTGTGTGGTAGATCTACACACTCAGAAGTACATATACAACAGATAAAGGTCCAAAAATCTAGATAAACAAAAGATTGCGAAAAGATAAATTACAAGTGCAACAAAGATTTCAAAATATGGCCTCTGACAAACTGATAAAAGATATTATGATCGAGACTATTTTGCCTACAGTTTAGGATAAGTACTCCAAAACTAAAACCGGTATAAAAGTTCAGAAAAAGGTCAAACTAATAGGTTCTGAAGTTTTAAAACCTGATAGTTCTGACTAACCTCCACATATATAAGGCCCAGCTCGAAGCATTACCAAGAAATCCAGCTTTTGGCACAGTTGTAAAAAGGCAACTATATCTGCAATACCCTCAAAAACAAGTTGGCCCTGTCTTGGTTCATGAAGATTCCAAGGAACATAAGTTTGAATAGTATTCAAGCCCAATGCCTTTGCCCTCAAAAGTCTATCTTCCCAGTACTGAATCCGCAAAAGGATTAACGTTGTTACAATAAATCTAGACAACAAAAATTGAATGAGAAATCAAATACTAACGTGGTGACCAAATACTTGATAAAATTGTCAAACAAACTTATAACTGAACTACTTATTAAAATTTTGTAAGTTCATTACAATTGATTACTCAATTACTTATATGGGAAACAAGAGACGCCAACTACTTCTGCATAACGGAGGAAATTTCTTGTGAAATCTTTGAATTACATTAATATTTCTCAAATAACTGAACATTATGATTAAATAAAATTTTCAGAAAATATACTACTATAAAGTTATCATGCATCAACCCAAAATAATGAGTTAACTATAAGGGATGTTTACAGGAAACTATCAAAAAAACTATACTCAGTCAAATCTACAGGCATAAAATTTAAAAAAATAGACCTGAGGAATAATGCGAAAATAATGCAAGTCCCCTCCAATAATTCGAAACGGCTTGCCATCTTTCCAGAACATGTCATTGGCAATCTCGAATTTTCGAGTGTGAACCTGATCATTACAAGTCTCAGATCATCAAAGAGAATAATGATAATTCTTCCCTATTATTACATGAGAATTTTATTGACTATATTGAGCATAAAAACCTTGAGCAACTAACTGATATTAAGAAAAATCGGCACTGGGCGAAAATAATATTTAAGAAATAAAAAAAACATTGAAATCAGAAGCCAAACACACAGTATATTCCATGAATTTAACAGTGAAGTATAGAGAGAAGCTTACATAATCGGGTTGGGAAGTAGTAGAAGATAGAGAAGGGAAGAGAGAGAAAATAAAGAATAAGACTATGACTGTTGATTTACTATGGCTGTGCTTTTTCTCCATTATTGAGTTCTTCTTCAACTCAGAGTCTGGGTACTGCGCCGTGAGCGATTACAGCTTTTCTATTTATCAAATCTTACAAGATAATTGATATTTTCACAATTAAATAATTTTATAGTTACAGCTTCTCTTCGCATGAATAGTCAATTCTCATCTTACAATATCAACAAAAGGTTAGAGCATCTCAAGCAGTGTGCAATATAATATAAAAAAATTAATTAATTTTAAAAAAAATTATTATTAAATATAATAAAAATACAAACTATTATTAATAAAATACTTATAATTGTATATATTTATAGATTTTCAATTTATATCCGTTAGTATTTTATTACTGTCTTGACCAAATTTTTTTTTACCGTTCTGATTTTGTTTATATCCTTTGGATCTCCTTCTTCAGCTAAAATCCCCATTCTCCTTCTTCTTTTGCCCATCTCTCCCATTTAAATATATTAAAAATTATAGTCACAATTATAGTCCATCAACTCAACTTCCTTGATATAGTCATCGTGCCTCCTCAAAAATATATAGTCTAGAATTGCATTGGTGGAGATGCTCATAGTATTTCCTATCTATGCCACACTTATTTCCCCCTTCTTCATTTCCTTCTTGAATTCAAGGGGATATTATTTTGAAGTTTATTTTTACAAACTCCGGCCTCCGATTTGGCATCTAAGTTTTTTCTAAAAAAAATTCAAATATATATGTCAAAATAAATATTCGTCTTCTTTCACAGACAAAAGAAAGTCTTATACATTAAAATTACAAATTGTGTATGAATATATTAGGTCACAGATTTATTCATTTATTTTTAAATAATAATTGATAATGAAATTATAATAATAAATGTGTTGACATTATTTAATTTTATAATTATAAAATATAAGAACAATTTTGAAAAACAAAAAATAACAAATGAGATTTTTGTTAAGTTTGAAATGTCTAGTAAAAAATATTACAAGGGTTTATAATAATTGTAAGTGTAACAATAATAGTAGTTTGTACAGCGTGAATCAAAAGTTGTATATTTATGTTAAATAATTACTTTTTGAGCCTAAAATATATAATAAAATCACGATAAAGTAATAATCTTGTTTAGATAAACATTTTTGAATATTTTTTGTAATAAATATTTTTGAATTCTTAAAGACCAAGGAAAATATAAATTAATAATTACTAAATTTCATTCAAAAATTTATATATAATCCTCAGATCCGTAGATTATAGAGGTGTTTACTCTTAACATTTGTAGGAATCCCGCTATACCCGAATTTTGTAGTCAATCAACAATATTCATACAAAAAGTTAATTTTTTTCTTAAAAAATGCATATAAAGTTACTTATTTTCTTAAAATATGCATATAAAGTTACTTGTTTTTTATTTACATATAAACTAAATTCAACAACATACTTAACTTTTGGCAAAACTAATGATTTTTAGCAAAGTTAAGACGCTTTTCTTTCGATATCAGGATTGAACTTTTAATTTTTCAAATTAAGTCATTTGAATTATTTTTATTTTCAAATTGGGTCATTCAGTTAAAAAAAAAGTTGATGACGTTAATTTTTTGTCACGCATAGTAATGACGCAAAAAAAAAATTAAAAAATATTGCTTTTGTGGCAAAAAAAATCAAAAACAGATTTTAAAAATAAAAAAATTAACATTTTAAAGTTTTAAAAATAACAAAAACATAATAAAATACAGATTTTTAAAAAAACAGTTTTTAAAAAAATAGATTTTTTTAAAAGCAGATTTTTAAAAAAAGATTTTTAAAAAACAGTTTTTTAAAAATAGATTTTTTAAAAACCCGTTTTTTTAAAAAAACTTATTTTTAAAAAGCAGTTTTTAAAAAAAAACACATTTTTCTAAAAAAAACTGTTTTTAAAAAAAATATTTTTTTTCTTTTATAAAAAAACGGATTTTTTTAAAACATAAATTTTTTTTTAAAAAACAGTTTTTATTAAAAAAATCTGTTTTTTAAAAAATATGTATTTTTTTGTTCTATTTTATTATGTTTTTGTTATTTTTAAAACTTTAAAATGTTAATTTTTTTATTTTTAAAATATGTTTTTGATTTTTTTTGTCACATAAGCAATATTTTTTAGTTTGTTTGCCATGTCAACGCCACGTAGACACAAAATTAACGTCTGTCAACTTTTTTTAATGAAATGACCCAATTTGAAAATAAAAATTAGTTCAGTGACTTAATTTGAAAAATTAAAAGTTCAATCGGGTATTCAGTAAAACGTGTCAACTTTGATGGCCAAATCATTAGTTTTGCCCTTAACTTTTTGTAGTACATATACAAGCTGCAGAATATTTTGGTTGAAACACTTGTTTTGACAAAACATTTGGTAAAACAAAAACTATGATTTGAATCTAAATCATGCTCATCTTCTGTATTGAATAATTTCTTCATCCGTAGGCAATTTCATCAATGCATCATTCTCTCTAGCTATGTGTTGGGTCGTAATATTTCTCCTATTTGGGCCGGTTAAATTGGGCTCACTTATTAATTTAATCCGTTGGGCTTTTATATTTAAGCCATGGGGCTCGTTGGGCCTAATCATTGTGTTAACTTTATTTAATCCTATATGACCGGGTTGATTCGTTGGATTAACCCATCGGGTCACTTAATATCTATTACTTTGACTTCAGTAATGATGATATAGTATGATGATTGACCAAGATATCCGCCATGCATTAATGTGGATGGGATTATAGTCGGTACGGCGGTGTGAGCGATTGGCCAAAAGCAAATGGATAAGTTCCATGCGATTCGGCAGAGAACCCATCGGATCGGGGGATATGTCGGATGGTAGTAGGTGCACGATAATCCGAGCAAAGATATTATTTCTTCGAGTAAGTAAGTCTTCACAAGAAGGTACGTTTTTGATATATATACATTCACACAATTGATAATAAATAATCTATCTCATCACACTAGATTTTATCGTCCTCTCGAAGTTAACCTCGTGAATGTATATACTTACTTTTTCACTCGAGCTAT
Source organism: Panax ginseng (assembly GCA_020205605.1). Lineage (NCBI taxonomy): Eukaryota > Viridiplantae > Streptophyta > Magnoliopsida > Apiales > Araliaceae > Panax > Panax ginseng. Next base: position 1,730,704 of record CM035148.1, read on the forward strand.
CCCCTAAGCGTGATCCGGCCGTCGAAGCTTGTGGTGTTGGTTGTGTTTCTTGTCTGGAGGATCGGGACGTCTTTAGTGATTGGGACGTGGAGAAAGATCCTGGCGTTAACATTAGCTATGTAGAAGGAGGCGTTCTAGTGTTCTTGAAGTTTTCAATCACAAATTGTAGAATGCTTCTACATCGGAATCCATGGTGAAGAAGAAGAGTAGAAGCGATTACCTCAAAAGGATACCCGATGGCTATGACTTCGCTTACACAATGAGTATCTGTCAAGGATTGATTGGGTCCTTCAAAGAATGCTCGTCTGCGGTCTTGCTTCAAGCAGGAGTTTTGAGGGTTCTCGTTCGAGAGCCCGGGATGATCTTCGGAAGAAGATTGATTTTTGCTGCCCAGAGAAGACCTGACCATGGTCGGAAAAGGGTAGAAGGCATACTGCTTAGAATCCTATACCGAAGTGGTCAGACTGACATACCGATCAAGTTAGAAAGAAGTCTACACTTTAAAGACATGTCTCGAGGCCTTCCTCGGGATCGAAGCAGACCCAACAGTCATTTTCCTAATTGATTGACCGAGAAGGGTATTTCGCCCCTATGGTCTTGGGATTATGGTCAAGCGAGTAGATGAAGACCCAACAACTATTTTCCGATTGATCGACCGGAGAAGGGTATTACGCCCTATTGGTCTTCGGGATTATGGTCGAAGCGAGTAGATGAAGACCAAATGTACCATTTTCCGATTGATTGACCGAGAAGGGTATTCCACCTATTGGTCTTGGGATTATGGTCGAAGCGAGTAGATGAAGACCCAATGACCATTTTCCGATTGATTGACTAAGAAGGGTATTTCGCCTTCTATTGGTCTTGGGATTATGGTCGAAGCAGAGTAGATGAAGACCCAACAACCATTTTTCCGATTGATTGGTGGAAGGGTATTTCGCCTATGGTCTTGGGATTATGGTCGAAGTAGAGTAGATGAAGACCCAATGACCATTTTCTGATTGATTGACTTAGAAGGGTATTTCGCCTATTGGTCTTGGGATTATGGTGAGCGAGTAGATGAAGACCCAATGACCATTTTTTCCGATTGATTGACCGAGAAGGTATTCCACTACTATTGGTCTTTGGGATTATGGTCGCAGCAGACGAAGGCTCACCACAAAGTGATGTAAAGTTTCACCAAGTAGATCCGAAATCACACTCCGAGAGTCCATTATGGCGCATGCATACTGTGGGCACTTGTCTTCGGGGAAATCCATCTAAAGTTGCAGCTCCAGATGGAAAGCAGCTGAGGAGTCCGATAAAGCCGTTGCAGGACTTCAGCATAAGCAGAGCTCGTGGACATTGCATACAGATGGATATTCTATTTCGGACATCAGTATAACAAGCTATTAAGGAGTCGATCACAATAACAATTCCACCGCCGGTGCATTATCGAAGCTGGCCACTGCAGATGCTTATAACTTTGACGACAGATGGCGTCATTTCTTCGGATCAGATGCTGGCAAAGAAGATCAAGTACAAGAGTGTCCATTTTGTTCTCATTGATGAGAATCTTTATCGAAGGACCTTTTTCGTCATCATTGCTTAAACATGTGGTGTTCCATCCGAAGCAGGGTGTGTTCTACGGGAAGTTCACAAAGATATTCGTGACAATTATTTGGCCCGAAGTTGTTGACCTACAAAAAGCACTAAGCAGCGATATTCTTGAAAGGCGGGGATTCAAATGAAAGACTTTGGTATTCTACTTTGGACCCATCTCCCATTATTGAGGAATTTTGGTCTTGGTCAAAAGTGCCGTCCGAAGCTGCAAATGTTGTTTGGAGGATTCATGTGGATATTTGTCAGCCAAATGGTTCGATCCCACATCAGCCACCAAAAGGCTATATTTCGATTTTATCTCCTATACCTCTCTTCGTCTGGGGGGTAGTCGATCTTTGGGTCCATTGTCAGGGATCAGTTACAAACGCGCCATTTCATGGGATCGAAGTTTAAAACATTCATAAGGAACTTCCGTAGCTCATCCATATTCGACAGCACAAAGAAATGCCACCTCGGAGTTAGGAGGTTTGGGAGGACTCACGACCATTCGATGGTAGCCTCTTGGCAGTGGTCACTTTGGCATTGTCGAGGCCCTTCGGGGTAAGCAATTATCGCCACTATTTGGCATTGTCGAAATTCTTCGGTAGGCAATTGTCGCCACTTAGACCTTGTCAGGCCCTTCGTGGTAGGCAAGTGTCATCTTCAAGACGTTGTCAGGCCCTTCGTGGTAGGCGAATGTCATCTTTTGGTTTTGATAGGAGATTCGGGATGACTCGCGACCATTCGATGGTAGCCTCTTGGCAGTGATCCTTTTGACTTCGGCGGGCCTTTCGTGGTAGCGAATGTCATCTTTGACTTTGTCGGTGCCCTTCGTGGTAGGTAAGTGTCATTCTTGAGACTTTGTCGGACCGAGTGGTAGATTAAAGGTCCTTATATCTTGATCCTTATATCTTGGTCCTTATATACTTGTTCTACCCCGAGTGGTGAGCAAGATCTTGATGGTACAAGGAGGATCGGTTAATTCACTTCACATATGACCGATCTCACACTTCTAGTAACGATAAGTATGCATTACTTTATTTTGTTCAAGTGTTGAGTTCGGATTATATTATCATTGTTCTTAATCGCGCTATATAGTTTGCTTAATTATCGATTAACGGTTTTTTAAAATAAGAGGCACTTGCACAGTTTTCAAGTTGATTGATGATCCATTATTGACAAGAAATGTTCACACTGAAGTAATAAGGCATGAAGTTGATATTTCATTAAATATTAACCGTTCACATATAGTTAGAATTTCCACAGAAAGTTCTACAGCTAAAGGTAAAAGGGAGGTCATCTTCAGGCTTCTTCATCATCACAGATTTCATCTACTTTGGCGTTACATATGGTCGATCTCATCGTCCAAATTTCATGCGGATTTTCTCAGATCTTACTTGGATTTCTTATGAAGGTCTTCGGTCAGTGGCGGACTCAAATTCTTAAGGGCCCGAAGCTCTTTGAGCTCTTCTTCGTGCTTTTGGCGATGTGCCATATGCTTTGATCCTTTAGCTTGACAGATCGACATTTATATCAGTGATGACCCGATGAGTGGCCTTGGTCGTTTTCAGTTCTTCTTTGATCTTGTCGATATCCTTCCGAAGGCATTCATTGTTGAAGAGAGCAATATCAAGATTGTTTCTTTCTTTGCCAACATGACTTAGGATGGCGTTATCTCTTGGCATTCTCTTGATATCTTCTTGGCTTCTTTATATTTGAGACGGAGGTACCAAGACGATGTTTACTGCAGATGACTAATATTAATCGATCAGTTCAGATTGATGGACGAATCTCAACTTCCTTTAATCTGGTATTTCACTCCTTCACCCATCAGTTCCATGATGGAATTATTGCCGAACCGATGATCATCGGTGTCGCCACAGCTTCGGGCCTAGATTCATAAGAAAATGATTTTTGTGGCGAAGTCTGAGTCGTTCGGGAGGCGGTGAAATATTTGTTGTTGTATGTCTGGCTGGAGCAGGTTCTTTAATTGGGCTTTCGATCTTAATTTATGCTGCTATTTGATGTTCACCAGATGGGCTTCGGTAAACCGTATTTTGGTCCTTTATTGGTCTTATTATAATTCCTTTTGTCCTGAACCGATGCCATTTATAGTTTCCTATTAAACCTCCTGTTTAATAAAAAACTAGGGGGCAATGTTGGGTCGTGATATTTCTCCTATTTGGGCCGGCTAAATTGGGCTCACTTATTAATTTAATCCGTTGGGCTTTTATATTTAAGCCATGGGGCTCGTTGGGCCTAATCATTGTGTTAACTTTATTTAATCCTATAGGACCGGGTCGATTCGTTGGATTAACCCATTGGGTCACTTAATATCTATTACTTTGACTTGTAATGATGATATAGTATGACAGTTGACCAAGATATCTGCCATGCATTAATGTGGATGGGATTATAGTCGGCCGGCGGTGTGAATAAAGGGCCAAAAAAGTGGATAAGTTCCATGCAGTCGGCAGAACCCATCAGATCAGGGGGATATGTCAGATGGTAGTAGGTGGCACAGTAATCCAGGCAAAGATATTATTTCTTGGCGAGTAAGTCTTCACAAGAAGGTACGTTTTTGATATATATACATTCACACAATTGATAATAAATAATCTATCTCATCACACTAGATTTTATCGTCCTCTTGAGTTAACCTCGTGAACAGACATACTTACTCTCACGCCTGAGCTATCCCCCGGCGGTCCGGCCGTCAAGCTTGTGGTGTTGGTTGTGTTTACTGTGCAGGATCAGGACGTCTTTAGTGATTGGGACGTGGAGAAAGATCCTGGCGTTAACATTGGCGCTAGAAGGAGGGGCGTTCTAGTGTTCTTGAAGTTTTCAATCACAAATTGTAGCTGCTCTACATCGGAATCCATGGTGAAGAAGAGTAGTACAGTTACCTCTAAAAGGATACTCGATGGCTATGACTTCGTCTACACAATGAGTATCTGTCAAGGATTGATTGGGTCCTTCAAAGAATGCTCATGCCGATCATCGCTTCCAGCGAAGTTTCGAGGGTTCTCGTTCGAGAGTTCGGGATGATCTTCGGAAGAAGATTGATTTTCTTTGCTGCAGAAGACGACCCATGGTCCGGAAAAGGGTAGAAGGCATACCGCTTAGAATCCTATACGAAGTGGTCGACCGATGCACCGATCAAGTTAGAAAGAAGTCTACACTTTAAAGACATGTCTCGAGGCCTTCCCGGGATCGGCGCACTCAAATGACCATTTTCCCGATTGATTGGATCGAGAAGGGTATTCTCGCCTATTGGTCTTCGGGATTATGGTCGAGCGAGTAGATGAAGACCCAACAACCATTTTCTGGATCGATTGACCGGAAGGGTATTCTCCCTATTGGTCTTGGGATTATGGTCAAGAGAGTAGATGAAGACTAATGACCATTTTCACGATTGATTGACCGAGAAGGGTATTCCGCCCTATTGGTCTTCGAGATTATGGTCGAGCGAGTAGATGAAGACCCAATGACCATTTTTCCCGATTGATTGACCGAGAAGGTATTCCGCCCTATTGGTCTTCGGGATTATGGTGAAGTAAGAGTAGATGAAGACAACCATTTTTACGATTGATTGACCGAGAAGGGTATTACGCCTATTGGTCTTGGGATTATGGTCGAAGCGAGTAGATGAAGACCCAACGGTCATTTTCTGATTGATTGGTCGAGAAGGGTATTACGCCCTATGGTCTTTTGGATTATGGTGAAGCATAGTAGATGAAGACCCAACAACCATTTTCCCGATTGATTGACCGAGAAGGTATTCTCCCTATTGGTCTTTGGGATTATGGTCGCAGCAGAGACGAAGGCTCACCATGATGTGAAAGTTTCACCAAGTAGATCCGTAAATCACACTCCCGAGAGTCCATTAAGGCACACCGCCTGCGTGGCACTTGTCTTCGGGAAATCCATCTAAAGTTCATAGACTCTAGATGGAAATCAACCGAGGAGTCCGATAAAGCCAGCAGGATAGGACTTCAAAGATAAGCAGAGCTCGTGGACATTGCATACAGATGGATATTCTATTTCGGACATCAGTATAACAAGCTATTAAGGAGTCGATCACAATAACAATTCCATCGCCGGTGCATTATCGAAGTTGGCCACTACATATACTTATAACTTTGACGACAGATGGCGTCATTTCTTCGGATAAGATGCTGGCAAAGAAGATCAAGTACAAGAGTGTCCATTTTGTTCTCATTGATGAGAATCTTTATCGAAGGACCTTTTTCGTCATCATTGCTTAAACATGTGGTGTTCCATCCGAAGCAGGGTGTGTTCTTCGGGAAGTTCACAAAGATATTCGTGACAATTATTTGGCCCGAAATTGTTGACCTACAAAGCACTTCGGTAACGATATTCTTGAAAGAATTGGGGATTCAGCACAGAAAGACTTCGGGTATTCTACTTTGGACCCATCTCCCACTATTGAGGAATTTTGCTACCGTCCAAGGTCGCAAATGTTGTTTGGAGGGTTCATGTGGATATTTGTCGCCCAAATGGTTCGATCCCACATCGCCCACCAAAAGGCTATATTTCGATTTTATCTCTATACTTCTTTCATTGTCTGGGGGTAGTCGTCTTGGGTCCATTGTCTCAGGATCAGTTAACAAACGCCAAATTTCGTGGGATCAAGTTTAAAACATTCATAAGGAACTTAGTAGCTCATCCATATTCGACAGTACACAAAGAAATGCCACCCCGGAGTTAGGAGGTTTGGGAGGACTCACCGACCATTCGATGGTAGCCTCTTTGGCGGTGGTCACTTTGGCATTGTCGGGCCCTTCGGGGGTAGGCAATTGTCGCCACTTTGGCGCATCACTGCCCTTCGGGGTAGGTAATTGTAAATCACTTAGACCTTGTCAGCCCTTCGTGGTAGGTGTTGTCATCTTCAAGACGTTGTCAGCCCTTCGTGGTAAGCGAATGTCATCTTTTGGTTTTGATAGGAGATTCGGGATGACTCGGCCGACCATTCGATGGTAGCTTCTTCTTGTAGTGATCCTTTTGACTTCGTCCAGCCTTCGTGGTAAGCGAATGTCATCTTTTGACTTTGTCGGGCCCTTCGTGGTGGTAAAGTGTCATTCTTAGACTTTATGTCGGACCGAGTGGTAGACAAAGGTCCTTATATCTTGATCATTATATCTTGGTCCTTATATACTTTTCTACCCCGAGTGGTGAGCAAGATCTTGATGGTACAAGGAGGATCGGTAGAATTCACTTCACATATATATGACCGATCTCACACTTTGGTAGCGATAAGTATGCATTACTTTATTTTGTTCAAGTGTTGAGTTCGGATTATATTATCATTGTTCTTAAGCGCTATATAGTTTGCTTAATTATCGATTAACGGTTTTTAAAATAAGAGGCACTCCTACACGCTTTCAAGTTGATTGATGATCCATTATCGACAAGAAATGTTCACATTGAAGTAATAAGGCATGAAGTTGATATTTCATTAAATATTAACTGATTCACATATAGTTAGAATTTCCACGAGAAAGTTCTACAAACTAAAGGTAAAAGGAGGTCATCTTCAGCTTCTTCATCATCACTGATTTCATCTACTTTGGCGTTACATATGGTCGATCTCATCGTCCAAATTTCATGGATTTTCTCAGATGCTACTTGGATTTCTTATGAAGGTCTTGATCAAACAAGGACTAAATTTTAAGGGCCAAGCTCTTTGAGCTCTTCTTCGTGCTTTTGGCGATGTGCCATATGCTTTGATCCTTTAGCTCGACAGATCGACATTTATATCGTTGATGACCCGATGAGTGGCCTTGGTCGTTTTCGATTCTTCTTTGATCTTGTTGATATCCTTCCGAAGGCATTCATTGTGTTGAAGAAGCAATATCAAGATTGTTTCTTTTTTTTGCCAACACAGACTTAGGATGACGTTATCTCTTGGCAGATTCTCTTGGTATCTTCTTCGCTTTCTTTATATTTGAGGCGGAGGTACCAAGATGTGTTTACTCTGCAGATGACTAATATTAATCGATCGATTCAGATTGATGGACCGAATCTCAACTTCCTTTAATCGGTATTTCACTCCTTCACCCATCGGGCCCATGATGGAATTATCACGAACCGATGATCATCGGTGTCGCCACGACTTCGAACCTAGATTCATAAGAAAATGATTTTTGTGGCGAAGTCCGATAGATTCGGAGGCGTGTGAAATATTTGTTGTTGTATGTCCGGCTGGAGCAGGTTCTTTAATTGGGCTTTCGATCTTAATTTATGCTGCTATTTGATGTTCACCAGATGGGCTTCGGTAAACCGTATTTTGGTCCTTTATTGGTCTTATTATAATTCCTTTTGTCCTGAACCGATGCCATTTATAGTTTCCTATTAAACCTCCTGTTTAATAAAAAACTAGGGGGCAATGTTGGGTCGTGATATTTCTCCTATTTGGGCCGGTTAAATTGGGCTCACTTATTAATTTAATCCGTTGGGCTTTTATATTTAAGCCATGGGGCTCGTTGGGCCTAGTCATTGTGTTAACTTTATTTAATCCTATAGGACCGGGTCGATTCGTTGGATTAACCCATTGGGTCACTTAATATCTATTACTTTGACTTGTAATGATGATATAGTATGATGATTAATGACCGAAGATATCCGCCATGCATTAATGTGGATGAGATTATAGTCGGTGGCGGTGGTGTGAGCGATTGGCCAAAAGATGGATAAGTTCCATGCATTCGGTGAGAACCCATCGATCGAGGATATGTCGGATGGTAGTAGGTGGCACGAGAATCCAAGCAAAGATATTATTTTCTTGGCGAGTAAGTCTTCACAAGATGACGTTTTTGATATATATACATTCACACAATTGATAATAAATAATCTATCTCATCACATTAGATTTTATCGTCCTCTTGAGTTAACGCCGTGAAGTACATATTTACTCACGCTTCAGCTATCTCGTGATCCGGCCGTCGAAGTTTTGTGGTGTTGGTTGTGTTTACTGTCCATAATCTTCAAAATTTGAGGTGGCCATGGCCTGTCGCTGATGATCAAACCCACTAGCTCTAGTTGCAGAAGAGGAGAGACAAGTACTATTTCTATTACTACTCATCATCATCATAATATCTTGATCGATAAAACAAGATTTCGGTGGAGGTACACCTGCACCTGCAGGTGACACGCTTCCTGAGAGAGCTGCAGCTTTATTCCCGAATGAAGCCAAAAACCCTGTGGCCAACTCTTGTTCACGTGAGGACAAATTTAGACCGAAACCAGCTGTATTGCTAGTCACGTGATCACCTTGGTGGGGTCTGGTCATGGGTGGTAGTACTAGTAATGAACTACTGGCAGTAGTACTAGTACTAGTTTTGCAGGTGCTAAGAGTTGAACCCATCTGGGCTGCTTTCTGCAGCAATGCAGTTGCAGACGTGTGGGGATGATCTGCTGCTGCTGCCGCCTCTGGCCATGTAGGCTGGAAGAAGCTGGTAATTGGGTCCAACACTAATACTAGAACTAGGGTTAGGATTTGGGTTTGGATTACTATTACAATTATTATTATTATTATCTTGGGTATGCTGCATTGTGAATTCTTGAACATGATATGATGAGGTGAGATCATGGTGATGATCCATATTTAAGGGTATTGTTTGTGGTTGTGGGCCATCCTGACCTCCTGCAGCTAGAGTCAAAGCTAAGAGATCTAAAGAGAGAAACCAAAATCTAGAAAAAGCTAAACTAGCTATAATTAAGTTGGTGAAATAAAAGTGGACAAAAAGCTCAGAGAGAGAGAGAGACAGATTGTTTTTGAAAAGTTTTGTTTGAATCCCAAAACTCTCAACTGCCTCTTGATGGTTTCTTCCGAGTTTCTTTGGCATCAACCCAAGAGACAATGTTTGGTTTAATTTCTATAAAAACAAAAAGAAAAAAGGTTGGTAGCTAGAGAACTGACTGAACCTGAACTAGCAACGTACGTACACGCCTTTCACCTCCCACTATCGATCTGTTGTTGTTGTTCTCCTCCTCCTCCACATAGACTACTTAAGTTAAAATGACCTGGTTGCTAAAATCCAATAATATATACATATATGACCACACAAGATGAAAAAGAAAAACTGTATATACATATATATGTCCAGTTCTTTCTTTCTTTGTTTGTTAGAATTAAGTGAGAGAGAGAGAGAGAGATAGAAGAGATCACGTGGATGAGAAAGCTGGATTTGTGATCATATCATATCTCCTCCACCAGCTAGTTTGCTATACTACTTAGCTTACCAGTTAACCGTCCTACGGGTAACTCTGACGTCCACTTTCTGTCTTTTCTTTTGTTCTCTTCCTACCTATAGCTATACCTTAACCCAGATTATTAAGCTCAACTTCCTCTATAAGTACATGAGTTTTGCTTAATTGCACCACTACCTTTCGAAAGTGGTTAGTATGAAGTTTATTTTTGGGTAAGTTGGTCAATTGACCAATAGAGTGTTGACACGCAGACGAGGCTCTATGTGTGTCAGCATTCTATTGGCCAATTGACCAACTTACTAAAAAATAAATTTCATGCTAATCGGATCCTTATCTTTCACTTCTCTAGTTCATAAAGTGATCCAAAAAGCAAATTAACCATCATGTAACAAAAGAAAGAAAGAGAGAAAGCTGCCTGATGGTTTGCATATTTTATTATACATACATACATACCCTCTTAATTTCTACATTCATTATTAATTAATTAATTACTATTATTTACAGTGACATGATTGACTCATTTGATTAAATCCAGCAGTATCAGATATGCCTTAAACCTATTATATCCTCTCTTAATTAGAATATCTTTGCTAGCTTATTCATTTTCAATCATTTCACCATCACTAAACTCAATTTTAACGGTAAACGCCGGCAGCAGAAACTTACAAAAAAATTTGGTTAATATTGCCTACCATACCAGGCAGTACAATCAAATCAATATTTTGTGCTAATATATATTTATGAAATAAGTACGTCCTAATTAGTCTTCAGATAAATAAATAAATAACTCCAATTTGTGAGTTGAGTTTGATTATAAAATTCCTTCGCTTTTTGTTGTACATTGACTGACTCGGTGGTTAGCAAGTTTCTTTCGCTACCTAGCTTGCAATTAATTTAATAGTATTAATTAATTAATTAATTATATGGTACAACGCAAAGTTACTTACTCATGTAATATCTTAATTCCCCAGCTCGATCAGCCGTCTCTTTAAAATTAAAATACTGCTGACCAAAACCGTTTTTAAAAGTTAGGAGCTGATGGTTTAATTTACAAAAGTTTTAAGCATAAAGTAAGTAACAGGGGACTGGCCCACTGTATACGTAGGTACTCACCATTTATTTAATATAGGTCATTTTAGAGTTGTGCATAAGTATTAAGGAAATAATTATATAACATTAATTATAATATCAATTGTCTATTTTACTCTTGTATTGGAAGAAGGGAATGTTATTTATTAGACAGAAAAATAGTGAGAGAACCAAAATTATATTTAATACTTAGGGTAATATTAAAAACTAAACAATTAATGCTTACTTGAAATTCTAAAACGACTTATATTAAGGAATAAAAATATTTCTCTAAAACGATTTATATTAAAAAAAGGAGGGAGTAGTATTTTTTATACGGGTATTGATAAATAAATAATATGACCCAATAATCTCGCAAAATTCATGAATACATACATACATGCATATAATCCGCCAATGACTAATTATTTTGAGTGTTTCATTTGGAACATCGATTCTTGCCCAGCTGGAAATATATATATATATATTGAATGAATAGTTTTTTAAAAAAAATTCCAAATTAAACATGAACTTAATTCCAAAAGAATCCAAAACAAAAGTTAAATGGAAGAATAAAATAGTATACCAAATCAATAATTATATATATATATATAACAAAATCTTATATATAATAAATATTTATGAAAATAGTTATATAAACTATCAAACTTGTTATAACAAATAAGACCCTAATCTTAAAATTTTAAACGACCAAGATATGATCTAGGAACAAAAAAGAAAGAATAACAGTAGTGCAGTGCATATAGATATAGATGCATGCAGTGGGAGCGGGAGTTCACGAGAAGCTAGTAGGCAAATGAAAAGCAGTGGGTCCAACCCCAACCCAACACTCCAGCCTTCAATGATTGACACAGAGAAAAGTAGTAGTAGTAATAATAATACTAACAAGTCTCTAATAATAATCAAATGGAGTCCACCTGTCGCGGCATGCCACCCCGTAACAGTTTCCCATGCAATGTACAAAATTTCAATCAGATAGAGAGAGAGAGAGAGAGAGAGAGAGAGAGATTAATAATAACATGAACAAACTGCAGCTGAATATGTATCATGTAATACGTACGTAATATTACATCCATGCATGCAGCATGTTTAATAATAAAATTAATGGGAAGATTAAGGTTGTTTACCATTTAAGACAGTACTACGTTGACAATGAAAATTTTATTCAAGACTTATAATACTAAGATCTAGTACTCTTTTCTTTTTTGTGTTAAAAATGAAGAGAAAAAATATATATGGCTATAGAGTTACTGGCACTCGAAGCCCATCGTAGCTGAGTTGTATATCTAGACCTTCACTCTCCATCAATTTCATGAGTTCTTCATTTACTTTTTCATGATCCATCAGATGCATCATACCTTCATATGAATAAAATTCAAAATAAAACAATTAAATAATATTTATCCCAAGTATATATGTTTTGTTTGACCATATTACTTCCTTAAAATATGTCCAAAATATAAATACTGGACTAGTAGTATTTGCTTAACATATCAAGATTCCCCATGGTATAACAAAAAAATGTTTGGATCCCAAAAGAGTAGTAAGCTTGCGAGCTAGAAAATAAGCCATTGATCACTAAAGTACGTAGATGAATTAAAACCTACCAGTAAAAAGTGTTCGCTTGGGTTGAATTTTTCGAACTTCCTCCAAAGCCTGGAACAAATTAGAAATGAATATTAGTAATATTAAATCATGATAACGACCCAAGTCAAAAGAAGATTTACCTTGGGAAGTCCAAAATGTGTTGAAGAAGATCGATCTGGCCTCAACGCATCCTGAAGGTATTTGAATGTGTGCTGAATAAAATGCTAATTTCTAGTTATTATATGCAATTGACGTAGTAAAGGGGGAGAGAGTGCACCAGAATGAGGAGTTCACAGTCCTTAAGAAGTGGATAAGTTTCTTCAGGTATTTCACTAACATCACTACAGCAATGTAGAAAAGGATAGATTAGCCTCTGGACTCCGGATCTTATACGACCATAGATTTAAAAAGCATTACCTGATGTAGCAAATATTGCCAAAACGAAAACCCAAGGACCGGTAACCTTTCCCATGCCACACCGGTAGAGGTGTCAACTGAAAGCACATATATACAGAATATCAGAAGCAACCCAAGCACGCTGATTTTATTCCGGAAGCCAATGATACTTCAACTCCAATTGAAGAAGTATTTGATGCTCTTATATCCATTCCATTAGATCTTACTTATTTTCAGTATATGCTTGTTTTGAAGAGTAATACAGACATATATAATTTAAAGTCAACTTAAGAGATACCATAATATTCCCTCCGTTCCATATAATTGATCGTTGTCGACCTTTTAAAGTCAACTTAAAAGATTTTTAAACTCAAAACTATTTAAAAAGTATTACTCCATAATTTTTAATGAATCATCTCAATTTTGAGTTTGAAAATGTCTCAAATTAATATTCAAAAGTCAATAATGTTCATATAATTTGGAACGGAGCGAGTATTTTTAGACCAAACACTAATGTAAAACTCAAACACATAGACATCTGATCTTAAAGTCTACAAGCACAATTTAGTAGATAATACATTACAAAGTGGACCTTAACAAATTTCAAATAAGGATGTTTTCCTTTGTGTTCGAGGTTCACAATTCAAATAAGGATATTCTTCTTTGCATTCAGTATTCATAACATACAATATCTGAATCATTTACATTACCAGATAGGACTAAATTGAGTTTGGTTAGTTGAGTAACTTGGACTTTAAAAAGAGACGGAGATTTAAGAGTGTTATTTTCCACCAGCACTTAATTAACCTCCTCTAAATGAAGTAAAATGTGCGAAACAACCAAAAATAAGCCTGATTCTATTAATGTAACACTTATAAAAGATGTCCTAATTCATAATCTAGTCCTGCATTTCATAATAGCAATTATATGAGTCATGAGTCATCTTCTGTATCAATTTCCAATAAAATTTCCCTAACTACAACATATATACTTTCATAAGAGTTGATTTAGAGTAAGAGCGCCTAGTTGAAACAGTAAAGGTTATAAGTTAGTTATGCCCAAGGAAGTATAACTACTGTGAGAGAGAGAGAGAGAGAGAGTACATAAGGATTGAAGTAAAGATATATGACCTTAAGATCATGTACGACAAATGGCTCTTCATGTATAATGTTGAATTGCAACTCTGAGACTGCAGCACCAGGTATGATAACACTTGTATCAACCAAATAATAATGAGTCTTTTTCATCACCTGAAACCATCTTCAACCATTATTTAACAGTTAAATTTAGCAAAAACTGAACTGGACAATATATGGCAACTCAAAAAAACGAGGTAGGTAAATTTATATTCTGCCCTACACTCGCCACACAAAATGGTAATAAAAAAAACTATGCAGGAGCCGACCCATTACAGTATAGTCAACAATTTACTATTTGTTTAACAAACTTGAGCAAGCCGACATACCAAGCAATAGAACCAAATTTAGTATATCTAAAGCTTTGAAATACCAAAATTTATCAATATATATTCTTTTAATAGACAGAAAAAGAAATTCTATAAGAATACAAAGATTCTAACCGGGGAAGGAGTCAAACCCTTATAACATGTGGAATAAAGAAAACACGCTTTCCAATCTCTACAAAGAATATTCAACCTGGAGTTGTCTGATTCATTAAACATGACCACAAGGAATGTCCATAAACATCATCATTTAATATATTTTTATACTGCATGTCCAGAAGACGGTAAAAAATTACGAAGAATATGACGCATATAGTAATTTATATTTAGCGCTTAATGGGTACTTTCCAGATACGTAGATGATAACACATCTAAAAATTGTAAATGGATGCAATCAAGGCAGGAGTAGAATTTGAACCTCAAAATCACGGTTTGCTACATAAATAGGAATATGGGGCTGGACATTGTTAGTCCAATCCCGAAGGTCGTCCAAACCTGAACAAGAAGTCCATGGATTGAAAAGCAACGAACTATAAATAAAAAAAAAATATTTAAAAAATAGCTTTTATTATCAAAAGAAAAAAATAACATTTAATCATACATATGATAACATAAAAATTAGTCACATCAGAGACCTCCGATTGCATCGGCATGAGAATGAGTAATAACAACAGCGTCAAGTGTTCTTATCCTGACAGATGTGGAAATAGTAAGAAGAGGTAAATACAGGATAATAGACATACTGACATAATATAATCTTCAAGACAACCAGTAATAAACAACCTCTTCACTGCAGATTAATAACTAGAAACCCTAGAGCAAAAAACAACTGCGAATGACATTGCTAATAGAACTGAGAAAACACTTTGGCTGAAAAAGCTAACTTTCTCAGAAAGGCAAAAGTCCTGGAAAAGTATGTCAGTAGTACAAGCGGAGCACAAATAACCGATTTACCATCCACGATCCAGAATGATTCAAATGGAATGTGCTACAAACTGAATAAATAAAGCAGATCTTTCAAACCAACATAGCATAGTGGAGAATACACACAAAAAAGTTCAGTTAGACAGCAGCATTCAAACCCCATACTTGAACAAGAGAGAGGGAGAGGGAAAAAATGACAAGGTTGTCGCATCAATTAAAACAACCAACCACGATGACTTCATCACTCTAAAGTCAACTCAATTTCCAGATAGATTGGTAAATCAGTTTTAAGGTTGCACAATGCAAAAGCTGTGCTCTAGTTGTAAGTTGTAACTTTCAACATAGCGTTGAGGAAGATGTAACTGCTATCAGCATCATATCACTGGTGCAAAGTTCATTTACGTAAATGAATATGGTAGCAGAATGTGGGATTAGGGGTCAATACACAGATTTAAGGTCATTTCTTTAAATTGCTCTCCATTTTTAAGTTCATAGCATTCGCGGTAGCTTTGTCGATGTTACCTACCAAATAAAAGGTATGTTCAGGAAGACCATCTAATTTTCAGAAAGGATCAATTGAAACCCCTTAATTGTTTCCTACCAAATAAAAGGCATGTTCAGGAAGACCATCTAATTCTCCGGAAAGGATCAATTGAAACCCCCTAATTGTTTATGGTAAACCAACATATTTTCCTGGAGAACCAGTAAAAACTTTTGCTACGAAAAAGGGTTGTGAATGAGATTAGTGGAAAAATTTAGGTTGCATTGTCGGAACAAGTTAGAGACCCGTTAATTAAACAATCTGTTAAAAACTGGGAATAAGAGCAATATTCACATCAACTACGTAGCTCAAAGTGGCAAATTACTGACATGAAATAAAAGGTGTCTGGATTTCTCTGTTAAAGGTATACCAATCAATAACAGCTAGTACACATTAAAAAATGTCCTACATCCTTGTGTCCTGATATATAGTTATGAAATTGATGAGAGGAACCTTACCCAAATGTAGGAAGCCATCGTAGAGCGCTATGGTAGAAGAACCTGTATGATAAAGACACAATAAATGCTTACATATTAAACAGCTATAAGTTAACTGATAGCAAACACAAACTAATGCTTGTTATACAATTTTCTTTCCTTTTTTTTATTTTCCTTCCATTTAATTTTCTAGATTTAATTTCATGTCATGTCCGTTCTCCAAATGAGAGAAACGCAAAAGAATCCTAATTGAGGATGAACCAACCATCCTTATTATATTTATTTATTGATCTAGAATATATTAGAGGAATTAAGCTTGTGTTATGCTATTAAGTTTGTTGTAAATAATTTGAATTGATATCAAATCCCATAGATTAGGTAATTAGCTAGATTTAGAATATTTGATTGATCTTTAATTAAGATTGAGAAAACAACTCAATCTCATCACGTACCAGTATATATACCTCACCTCTGTTCAATGAAAAGTGAGTCATTGTTTTTCTAATCCTGTTATGGTATCAGAGCACCCACGTTCCTGATCTGTTTCTTCCTCCTTTTTTTTTGCTCATAGTTCTTCTTCAACCATAATGGCTTCCGAAAGACACTTCTGCATCTTCCACTGCTTATACCACCATTCAAAATACCCAAGACCCAAATAATCCTCTTGTTACCATCAACACTTCAAACATCACAAAACTGACCACCACCAATTACATCACGTAGAACCTCCAAATCCGAAGTCTATTAGAAGGATATGATCTCCATGGCTTTCTTGACAAATCTCATCCCAGCCCCACACCAATAGTCACTGCTAATGGTAAGTCTGCTCCAAATCCAGCTTACACAACATGGAAGTGCCATGATCGTCTTCTCTTCAATTCAGCACTCCTTCAGCGTGCGGTCTACCTATTCAACCTCTTTCATCGCAAGACTACCACCTCTCAAAAAGCCTGGACCACTTTGGCTAACACCTATGCTAAACCTTCCCGTGGTCACATCAAACAAATTAAGGACCAATTGAAGCACTATGCCAAGGGTTCCAAGACGATCTCCGAGTATATGCAAATTTACAAAGAATAGGGCTGATGAACTTGCTCTTCTTGGCAAACCCGTTGATGAAGAAGATCTTATTGATAAGATTCTTGATGGTCTTGGTGAGGAATTGATGAGTGAGTTTTATACTTATAATTGAGTGCATTTGAGCTTAATCTTTTGGTTGATTTTAAGTGTTTGTGTCTATTCATGCATGTTTTACGTTGTTTTGTAGGAATTGGGACAAAAGTTACATGGATCGACGTTTGGGGTGGCTAGATTTGCGTTTTTCGCTTGCCATTTACACAAAGATCACTTGAGCCAATTTAAGTATTGCTCAGGACCTTATTTGAAAAACCTAAAGAATGAAAGTTGTAGATCTCACTTCTCCTCTTTTGGAACATCTTGAATCATCAAAATCGGAGTTCGGACGAAGAAGTTATGGCCATTTTCCCAAAGGACGTCTGAGCAGAAAATGTCGAACATGTGCCGTGCCACGGGCGCCCAAATCGAGCCTATTACTGTTACACGGGCGCTAGGGAAGGGTTCCACCATCAAGGCCGGGAAGAGCCCGGAAAGGCTTGGACGCGTTTTGGGGCTTAATTTTGACACCTTTTGAATTCTAATTGGATTGGGTTTGTTCCTAAGCTAAAAATTGGACTTGTAACCTATAAATACATGATGTGAGGCATAAAATAAGGGGAGATTTATATAGATTAGACTAGATAAAACACTCCATTAGATTAGAATATAAACCCTAGTTCTTAATTAGCAATTGGAGATTGAAGTAAATTGAAGAACACTGAAGATCAAGAGCAAGAGGGAGCATCGATTTTTGACAATGATTCTATTCTCTTCTCTTATCATACTTTTATCTTTTAATGTCTATTGGGGTTGTGGATTCTTGGTTTTAATTCATTAATTATGAACTAACTCTTTTATTAAGATTTCAATTGAACCTTTTATGTTTATGAATTAATTATTTGATTTATTCCAATTATTTATGTCGAGGTGAATTGTTTATCTTGTCTTGTGCTTATTGCTTAATTATTTGATCAAGAATTACCTTGTTACTCTGAAGGAATTGAAAGAGGAATTCTAGGGTTGAATCGGGCATGATATCATGTGACTTAGTTATTTGCAAAGTGAATAATTAGGTTTGTGAATTGAATGAAAATATCTGTTCACCGCATGTAACACATAAGGAATTGGGATTAGAAGGAGTTTAATTCAATTATTTTGCATAGGAATATAGCAAGATTAATCTGAATTGATCACTTGGAAAAGGACTTTTAGCATTTGAGAATTCATGTTAACAATTCAGTAGGCATAATAATTGGGCTAATTGGATAATTGATTTATAGTTCATAATTGGGGATATTGAAGTCTTAATCTTTGTCTTAAATTTTATTTATTTGAATTCATTTATAAAGCAATTCAGTTTAATTAGTTAATTTAGTTTTCTTAATTAGAAAAATCACGATTTGAGATTGTTTAAATAAAATTAGTTTGGTTAAGAATTAGTACTTGGTGATTTTTATTAAATAATTCCTCGTGGGAACGATACTCTACTTTCACTTTATTACTTGTTGACCGTGTATACTTGCACGTATTCATTGATTGCGAAATCGATCAACAGGAATACAAAGGAATTGTTGACGCAATTAATGCACGTGAGACACCCATCTCCTTTGTTGAAATTCATGAACAACTCATTAACAAAGAGGCATCTCTCCGACAATCACATGCACCACCATCATTCCTTCCGGCCACCGCCAATCCTATCAATAAAAACAACAATCACTTTTGGCGAACATCTCCTCTTCCTTGGCATCCTTCCACAGCCACCTTTCATAATCAAGGACAACAATCTAATGTTCCTCGTAATGATCGACCTCCACCATGTCCATATCTTGGGTATTGCCAATGTTGTGGTACTTAAGGACACACTGTCAAAAGATGCTCCCTTTATTTGTCAACGCCTAATCCTCGTTGGCTCCATCGACATCACGTCCACCAGCTTCGCGTCCTGCTACTCCATGGCAACCGCGGGCACACTTTGCATCTATTGAGACCACCGACACTCCCAACTGGCTACTTGATAGTGGGGCGTCATACCATGTTGCCATAGACTTGAATAATCTTTCATTTCACACTCCTTATGCAGGGTTTGATGAAGTTATGATCGGCGATGGCTCGGGTCTTCACATTACCCATACCGGTTCCACCACACTTCCTACCCCTACTCGCACCTTCAATTTACATAATATCCTTTGCGTGCCTAACATGAAAAAGAACCTTATTTCTATCTATCAATTTTGCAATACAAATCATGTTTCTATTAAATTCTTACCCACTGTTTTTCATGTGAAGGACTTGAGCACGGGGGCAATTCTTTTAACGGGAAAGCCTAAAGATGGTGTCTATGAGTGGCCAACCTCCTCTCCACAATTATCTTCTCCGCTCATTGCTTTTTTCCAGCGTCAAGACCACTTCCCCAGAGTGGCACTCTATATTAGGTCATCCATCATCACATATTCTGTAGCATGTTATGTCAACATTTTCTTTACCTTATTCTATATCACACAAGTCTCATTGTAATGCATGTTTAAGCAATAAAAGTCGCAAGTTTCCATTTTCTACATCAACAATTGTTTCCTCTCATCCCTTGCAATTCATATTCTCTGATGTTTGGACATCTCCCGTTTATTCTGTTGATGATTTAAAGTATTATGTTATTTTCGTTGATTACTTTACTCGTTATGTATGGTATTACCCCTTAAAGAAGAAATCTCATGTATGTGATGTTTTTATCCGTTTCAAAGCACTGGTAGAAAATTACTTCAACACTCCATTGTCACTCTTTACTCCGATAATGGTAGAGAATATCGAGCATTAAATCATTTTTTGTCCCTTCATGGAATTTCTCATCTTACCTCCCCCACATACACCTGAACACAATGATTTCTCCGAGCGCCGACATCGACATATTGTTCAAACTGGTCTTTCTCTACTTACTCATGCCTCACTCCCGCTCACATGTTGGAACTATGCCTTTGCCACCGCAGTGTATCTCATTAATCGTATGCCCACACCCACACTTTCCCTTTCCTCTCCTTATGAGTCACTTTTGTGCTCTCCACCAAACTACACAAAGCTCCGTATTTTTGGTTGTTTACGCTAGCCATGGCTTCCTCCCTATTCTAGTCACAAACTTGAGTCTCGCTCCATCCCTTGTGTGTTTGTTGGGTACTCCATCACCCAAAGTGCCTATCTCTGTCTTGATCCTTCTACTTCTAAAATCTATACATCCCAACATGTTCGATTTGTGGAATCTATTTTTCCATTCAAAGTCATTTAAGTCGTCCAAGTCCCGAAACACTCCCAAATTGGTTTCCATCAGCGTCATTTCTTCCCGCTACGGTTGGACCACTCAACACACCCTCCACAGCCTCGCCCTCGGAATCGGATTTATTTCACAAACAATCTCCGGTCGACCACTCCTCATCCTCTCTACCAGAACATTCCCCCAAGACCAATAATAACCCACACAACCCACCCTTTTCTTCTTTACCACACTCTCCAGACCCTCCTCCTCTAATACCACCCACCAACACCCACACCATGACCACTCGTGCTAATAACAAAATCCATAAACCAATCCATAAACTTAATCTTACCGCTACATTGAACCCTCAACTTGAGCCGCAAACATTGAACCAAGCACTCAAAGATACTAAATGGCGTCAGGCTATGTCCGAGGAGTATGATGCTCTTGTGCGGAATGGCACATAGGAACTTGTCCCACCTAATTCAACGCAAAATCTTGTCGATTGTAAATGGATTTTTCGACATAAACGTTTACCTGGACAGGTACAAAGCGTGACTAGTTGCTAAAGAGTTCCATCAACGTCTTGGTGTTGATTATCATGACACATTGAGTCCGGTTGTTAAACCTACCATTATTCGCTTGGTACTCAGCCTTGCTATTAGTCGTGGGTGGTCTCTTCGCCAACTTGATGTCAACAATGTCTTTTTATAATGTCATCTCTCTGAAGATGTTTTCATGGCGCAACCACCGGGTTTTCTTGATCGTGATACTCCCACATATGTCTTCAAGTTACACAAGGCTATATATGGTCTCAAACAAGCACCACGAGCATGGTACCATGAGCTCCGACAATTTCTTGTAGCATCTGATTTACAAACTCTCATGCAGACATCCCTCTTTGTCTTCAACATCTGTGGTAATCTAGTCTATCTTCTTGTGTATGTTGATGACATAATTATTACTGGATGCAATGCCACAACAGTTCAACATTTTATTGATCTTCTTGGCAAAAGATTTTCCATCAAAGATCTTGGGAATTTAACTTACTTTCTTGGTGTTGAAGTTGTCACTACTTCTACTGGTTTACTTCTCTCAACGAAAGTATATCACAGATCTTCTCGCTTACACAAATATGACTGGAGCCAAATCTGTCACCACTCTTCTTGCCACCGAGCCCACACTTATAGTTCTTTCCGGCACTGCTTTGACAGATCCTTCTGAATACATATCAGTTGTTGAAAGTCTCCAATATTTGTGCCTCACTCGCCTTGATATTGCATATGTTGTTAATAAGTTGTCTCAATGCATGCATCGACCTACTACTGATCATTGGAATGTTGTCAAGCGCCTACTTCGCTATCTTTCTAAATCTGGTGATCATGGTCTTGCATTGCACCACCACACATCTTTATCTCTTCATGCCTTCTCGAGATGTCGATTGGCTTGTAATAAGGAACTTAATCGCACCTCCTCTAGTGCTTATATTGTTTACCTTGTCGCGTAATCGATATCCTGGTCCTCCAAGAAACAACATTTACGCTTCACGCCTCCACCGTAGAATATCGCTCTATTGTTGCTACAATTTCCGCCGAAGTTACGTTGGATTTGTTCTCTTTTATCTAAGCTTGGTGTTTCTATTTCGCTTTGCTTTCGATTATATATTGTGACAATGTTGGGGCAACTCATCTCTGTTCCAATCCTGTCTTCCAATCACGAATGAAGCATGTTGCGATTGATTATCATTTTATTCGGGATCAAAGTCAAACTGGAGCTTTACGTGTCACCCATGTTTCTTCAGAAGATCAATTAGCCGATGTCTTGACCAAACCTCTCCCTCGCACTAGCTTTCAGTTCTTGAAGACCAAGATTGGACTCTCCACAGGAGCTCCGTCTTGATGGTGCATATTAGAGGAATTAAGCTTGTGTTATGCTATTAAGTTTGTTGTAAATAATTTGAATTGATATCAAATCTCATAGATTAGGTAATTAGCTAGATTTAGAATATTTGATTGATCTTTAATTAAGATTGAGAAAACAACTCAATCTCATCTCATACCAGTATATATACCTCACCTCTGTTCAACGAAAAGTAAGCCATTGTTTTTCTAATCCTGTTAGAATACTCTCTACTACTACTTGCTTTGATTATAAAATTGTAATTTCAAGACATTTATAGCTTGGAATAGAAACACATTATGTGGAACACTGTGTGATAAGACATATGGGGGGGGACTAGAATGATGAGTTCGTGCATTTTTTTTCTTGATTGGTATGGTGTTGGAATGCAATTGTTTTGTAAAAAATGTACTTGACAACTCGAACTGAAGTTGGGACAAAATTTCTGTTCCGACTGGATTGACTTACAAAACTTTATTTCAAAAACTGGATACTAGTGAATCTCCCTCAATTGCTTATCCTGACCAATTCAGCGTGTTATTGAAAACACGTACTACAATGCTTTTGATTTGAGTTTTCAGAGGCCCATGACTAAGAAAATTCCAAAATCCACATGTGAATTCAATACATATTATGAGTTTAAAATGAGCATAAAGTTGCTTATCACTGTCAGTATATATGCATTAAGAAATGGAAAGCTAGAATTCAGGGGGGAAAAACTCCCAGGTTCAAAAAGTGAGAGTTGACATAGTTGTGAAAACAGGATGGAAGAAAGCTTCATTTCCTTAATGGCAATACCTAAAAACTCAAGCAAATAAATATAAATGAAATGGCAGATCCGATGAAAATAAGATGGAACGACGTAAGCAACAGTATGCTTTCAGAATATAAAACCCTATCCAAAGTCCAAATAGAATCACACAGACACTCTTAACATTTTCTGATTGGAATTAATATAGATACAGAATCAAAATTTACTTCAATTTTATATAGAATAAAAACTGATCAAAGCAATCATAGACGTACTTGCCAGCATCTATAAGAATGTTATAGTTTCCCGAGGGCCTAGGATACCGAATGAGGATACTTGTGTTAAGTCTCCTATTTTTATTGCCCGGTTCCACAGCTTTCGAGCACACCTATGAAATTAATTGAGATTTCAAAAAGCTATCAAATATGTACAGGAAAAGAAAAATGACCAAAATGAAAGTAGTATACTTCTTTCAGATATAACATACGTGCTCATGCATAGAGGTTTTGCTTGTGTACCTGACATTTTTTTATAGGATTGGTAAGGCAGCTCACGCGTGGAATTCCTTCACTAGTTCCTGTTCCCAAAAATATGATTTCAGATACTTCTGAAGGTATCTGTGCTCCAGTTTCCGCAGTTGTAGGTTCTGTAGTGCATTACATGTTACGATACATCTATTGTAGATTACTCAAGCATAACAAATTTGCATGTAAAAATCCCATCAAGATCTCAGTCACAACCATTAAGTCACCAAATTGTATTTCTAATTGTTTGCTGACATGAAGTAAAATGCCACCAAGTAGGACTAAATAACAAGACAAAAAGCACTAGTTTCAGATGTATAATTAAGAATGTCCAGACTTAGTTAGAGATGAGATAGAAAGACCTCACCAATTAAAGAATCTGGTAAGAACATATAAGGATTTCAAAAATGAGAGACATATTAATAGGGACTGGTCCTATAAAGCATTATTGAGAATAATTTATGTTTCCTGTTTTGTTTTTTTCTTCTCTCTCTCTTTTGTACCTGGGTTGCATCCAAGGATGATATATGATTTTGTCAAAGTTATCACAACCAGATAGCAAATGATTCCTAAAAGGTTATATGGATAAAAACACATTGTTACATATTGTAACTGAAAGAGAAAACTGATATATAAGTATGTATCACCATAAACTGAGTTGTACATTTTTCAATGTTTTGGTCATTGTACTAGGGGTCGATTTTTATTGTAGTTATCAAATCTTTTTTTGTTACAAACACATTACTATATTCAAAAAATGTTACAAAATGGTCATTACTTAACATTCCGTCAAAAAAAGTGAACGGAAGTACTGACTAGACTAACGGTTTACAGATGTTAATTATGTGGCAGGTGACGTGGATATGGTTTATAAATGTTTTGGTCATTGTACTAGGGGTCGATTTTCATTTTGTTTACTAAATTATTTTTTTTACATTCTTGTTATCGAAGTACTAAAAATATTACAAATTAGTGATTTTATTAAAAAATATTACATGTATGAAGAGAAAGTACATCATAGCTAATTTAAATCCATAAATTTTCCAAAATCATATTTAATTTGGAACCTTCTAAACACCAAATCAAACTGCAAAATAAAGGAGAAAATTGGCCCAATAAACCCCTCAAATCTGCCGACTACTGCAAAAATCGGTTTAATAAAAACTATCATTCTCATATCGAAGTGAAACACGTAGCTTTGGACGCCGCCATCTTCAATTTGCCGCTCTTCTTTTGTCCATTTTTTTTCTTTTCCGGAAAGAGTATATATGTATAAGAGGGACCTATTTTCTAAATTAGATTTCTGACGAGAGGTTGTAGTTCCGACTTGGTCCACGGTGAGAGAAAGAGTTAATGTACATAAGGTGTAGAACACTTCCATTCACTTTTTTAGATGGAATGTTAAGCAATGACCATTTTGTAACATCTTTTTAGTATAGTAATGTGTTTGTAACAAAGAATTCGATAACCACAATAAAAATCTACCCCTAATACAGAGTGACTAAAACATTAATTAACCCCTTTTCAATCCAAAGAAAAATGGTGGTTGCAAGTGAGAGAAACATGATGAGACAGTATGGTGATGCATTGAGTAGGGGATATAGGAAGACAATTCTATTCCAATAACCAACTTCATATGAACACAAATTAGAAGAATTCAATTTGTTCAAGTTCAAGATGAAATCGGAAAATATAATAATAGTTGGTAATAAGTTACACCGAGGAGATAAGCCTATATGCACCCTGGTAACGACTATTTCAAGTTTCACCAATACATGAAGTTTTCATGTAATGATTCTCTTATGCTCATGGTAACATAACAAGTTACCATCTTAAACATCAAATTATTATTCATTGTTTGAATTAAATGCAAGCATACATTAGAATAAAATGGGTTGTGAGGAAAGAAATACTTGATCTGAACAAATTAAACGTACTAACAAATGATAAAGTTAGATAACCGAATATGGCACAAGCTGAAAAACATGAATCAAGGGAACAAATAGAATCAAGAAACACAAACAACCCAGTAACAAAATTAACAAGAAAATCGCCAACATCATATTAGCAGATGATATTAATGCATATATAACTGAATTTATAATCAATGATTAAAAATCAAAACAGCAAACACATACATTATTTTTTATAAAAAATAGGCCACTAAAATTATTGTTACCTAGATAAAGGAATAATATATCACTTTCTAGAGAAAGAACGGAGAGAAAACGAGTAGCAGACAACTTACTTGAGTTAAGGGAAGCTTTGAAAATACGCTTGAAGCTTCGTGCGGAGTCTGGGAATGAATTCTTAGAGAGAGAAAATGGGAGGGTGAAATGGGCAAACGAAGATGGAGCTGTGCGAATTGCGCCCAGTATTACAACCATTTGGATTTGGGGAAATCCGATTCTCCGGTGTGATTGAAGCTCAAATGCTACCTCTCCCGTTTTCTTAGTTTCTATTAAACTACCATTTATTTTTATTCATTCTATAAATAAAAAAAATTAACATCAACGTTCTAAAGATACTCCCTCCCTCCCTCCTTTAGAATGGGTTAAATACATTTTTCCTCATTACTCAATTTCAGTTTATAAATACATGATTGAACTAATTTTTTTTACGATCAATTCATTGAATTATAAATTATTTTTAAATCGTTACAAAATTCGTTAAATGCGTTGACTTTTAACGGAACGTCTATGTCACTTTTAAATTAATATCCACGTCATGCAATCGTCATGTGCTATCATCCTAATTGTTGCCACGTTGAAAAATAAATGGATTTAACTACTTTTTGTTACATTTTTCTTTGAAAATTGTCACAATACCCTCAACATTAATAATAAAAAATTATTAATATTTTTTTTGACAAATTTGTCTTTTATTGTATTCAAATATAATACATATATTATTAAAAATAAGAGAAATTTGAGTAAATTTTGAATTTAAGTAATGTCTTTAACATTATTCATAA
Source organism: Panax ginseng (assembly GCA_020205605.1). Taxonomy (NCBI): domain Eukaryota; kingdom Viridiplantae; phylum Streptophyta; class Magnoliopsida; order Apiales; family Araliaceae; genus Panax; species Panax ginseng. The sequence goes on from CM035148.1 coordinate 1,757,458, forward strand.
ATATTTTCATAATAAACACAAATTAAAAATTAAAATACATAAAAATAACTAAAATTTTGAAAATTAATTATTATTTTTTATTTTAAAATTAATATAATTATTATTTATATTATAAAATTATTAAATCTAAGCTTAAATATAAAAGAAAGAAATATTAAAAAATAAAAATATGTTAAAAAGTAAGCTTTAATTTTTTTAGTATGTTACAAATTAAAAGAAAAGTTAAAAAATAAATTAAAACAAATGATGATCTGCACATTAAAAATCATTTATCCATCAAAAATCATTTATCTATCAGATCTAGCACATTAATATGAATTACTGGAACTCCATAAATGTTCGCACATTAATACACAGTGTCTATAATCTTATACAATGTTTGGGTTATCCTTCATTTCATATTCAATCGACGTTTTACTGGAACTCCAGAAATGTTGGTGGAGATTGAACAGCGGTGATGGCGTACGATCTAGAGACTTCGGAGGAAGAAGAAGCCCTTAAAGCCGAGGTAGCCAAGCACGGCACCGGCAAGTGGAAGAACATCCTCACCGATCCTCACTTCGCACCTTTCCTTATCCAACGTGCTAGATCCGATCTGATGTAACTAGAGACTGATCGATTGATAGAAAAGGGTAGATCTAGAGATTATTAATGTGCTAGATCTGATCGTACTCCACCACCGTTGTTCTAGAGACTGATCGGTGGTGGAGATTGAACAACGAATTACTGATAGATTTTGTCGAAGATTATCGAGAATTAATCTTTGAACTAAGTGCTCTGGTATAGTGCTCTGGTCTAAGAACTTTGGTGATATAGTGCTCTGTTTTTTATTTTTTTTTCATATCTTAACTAAGGTTTCTTTAGATCTGGGTTGTTGGAGTTGGATTTGTGGTGAAGAAGATGATAAATTAGATTTTGATTTCGGAGACTTCCGACTACAGATCTGGGTTGTTAAAGTTTTAGAACTTTGTGGTGAAGAAGATGATGAATTACAGATCTGTGACGAAGAAGATGATGAAAGTGAAAGTGAAAGTGAAGAAGATGATGAATTATTATCAAACAAACAAACAAACAAACAAACAAATCTCTTAGCTATCAAACAAACAAACAAATCTCTGTTAGATTTAGATTTGTGGTGAAAGAAGATGATGAATTTAAATTTGGATTTATGGTGAAAAAGATGATAAATTATATTAGATAATTTTGTTTTTTTAAAGTTAATTTAAAATATTTTAAAATTTAAAAGATAATATAAATTCATTAATTCAAGATTAAAAATCAAAAAATTTAAACTAAAGTTATTTTGTTATTATTATTAAAAAAAATTTAGGATGGCACTTTTATTACACGTAAGCGTTGTCATGTGGTGACATGTAGATTTTTTCGTTAATTTTTAATATTTTTAGACGAAAATTTTAATTTTTGTTAAAAAGTTATAGTTCAATGAGTTGACCGTAAAAAAATTCAGTCCAGTGATGCATTTGTAAATCGAGATCGAGTAGAGTGGCAAAAAGTGTATTTAACCCCCTTTAGAATGGGAAAAGTATTAGGGGTGCTCATCCGTAAAAAACTGAATCGGTACCGATCCGAAATTATTGAAAAAATAAGAACCAAATTTGGTATCGAATAATCGGTTTTGGTACCGGTTCGGTACAAAATCGATACCGATTTTTTCGGTTCGATTTTCGGTTATACCACATGGTAATATATATAATTATTAATAATAATTAAATAATTTTTTTATATATTAATATTTTTTTTAAAAACTAAGAAATCATTAACTATTAATAATAATTAATATATAAAATAAACTACAAAACATTATTAATATATATACAAAAATTAATAAAACTACTATTATATAGAAATTATTAATATATAAAATTACAAAACATTAACTATTAATTATTAAATTATTAAATTTTGGTATTTTCGGTATTTCGATTTTTACTGAATTCAAAAAAGTCATTACCGCTACTAGTGTCAAAAAGTGTTAAAATACCGAAAAATTGGTACCAAAAAAATCGGTACCGGTAAAAAACCGAAAAACCGAAAATTTTGAGCACCCCTAAAAAGCGTCCCACCTTTTTTTTTCTTTTTAAGCTATATTTGTTTACGATAATTATATTTATGATTGGATTATTAATTTCAATTTTTTATTTATTTTTAAAAATAGACTTTGGACTATTAATTCAGAATAATAAAATGATTTGAAAGGGTAAACAATTTAATGTTATGTCCAACTAGGTATTATAATCCTACTATTTGAGAGTAAAAATTTGTGGACAAAATTAACTTTTAACTTTGTTTTAAAATATTGATGTATCTTACTCTTAAACTAATGACAATATTATATTTTTGTTATTAGTGGTAAGGGTATGATAGTCCAAACGGTAACTTTTTATTCTATCCTTTAAATAATTTTAGACAAAACAAACATAATTGACTTTCAGTAAAATTAATTTCAATCATAAACAAACTTTGATTAGGATTCGAAGCTTCTCCAAACTTCTTCTGTTTTTGTTCTGCAAGGAACTCCTTGCAGTTCCTCTTCCAGTGACCCAGCTTGTTGCAATGGAAGCAGATTCTCTTGCTATCTGGATCAGGTTTCTTATTATCCTTTTCTTTCGCCTTTGTCTTAGCCTTCTTGGATTTCTTCTTTTCAGAATATATTTTGCTCCTCTTCCTTTTCTTGGAAGAATCATCCACCAGTAAGACTTGGTTCTTCTTGGATGAGAAGTAATCTTCAGCAGTTTTCAATATGTTAAGTAACTCAGGCAAGTTGACGTCCAACTTATTCATGTAAAAATTAACAACAAATTGTGAGAAGGTGTCAGGGAGTGTTTGCAAGACTAAATCTTGACTCAACTTCCCATCCATGACGAACCCAAGTTGTCCAAGACGTTCAATCAAATTGATCATCTTTAGGACATGAGTCTCAACAGCATTGCCCTCGGTCATCTGAGATCGGAAGAACTCCTTAGATATCTCATATCTAGCAGTCCTACTTTGCTCACCCTACAACTCTTGGAGGTGCAACAATATAGCAGGAGCATCCATAGTTTCATGCTGATGCTGAAACTCGTTACTCATGAATGCGAGCATGATGCATTGAGCCATAAATGCACCATCTTGCCACTTCTTAAAAGTAGCAATCTCTTCACGATAGTCATTTTACGCAACATTTGCGAGGAGGACGGCTTAATTAGGACATAAGAAATCTTTTCAAAGATTGATAACAATTCTCGATTTCTTAACTAGTCCAGTTAAATTGGATGCGTGGGTTTGTTAGCATCAAGTATGCTACGCAGTGATATTAGTGAGTGTGATATTTTCAAAATTTTAGTGATATTAGTGAATGTGACATCTTCAAAATTCTGCATGTGAAAAAGATAATATTTTAGCAAACATTCATTTAATTAATTACTAAAATAAATTAGGTCTTATTTTATATTGGTATCTCCCATTATTTTCTTCAAACTATATTACCCTCATTATATAGTTCGGCATTATCTAATTAAAGACATGCTAGTGAGAATAAGGATTCCATTTCAAATGTATATAGCCTTGTGTATGCACAACAAATAATATATAAATAAATAGGTAGATAACTCTTGTCAATTACATCATCATGTAACTCGTTATATTTAGCCTCTTAAATCATAATGATCAAGTGTGTACACGTCCGAACTAAAATGATTTAAATTAAGTCAGACCCAGCATCTCCATATAAGTGAAGAGAAAACTACAGCCTTGTGTGCACAACAAAGCGTTAATGTTCAATTCCTTATACACAGCATATGTAATAAAAATAACATCTCAAATATTTAATACTTGTCTTTTGTGTGCATAACAAGCTCATATTAAATATTCAATGCTCTATTATTTTTATCATGCTAGAAATCGACGTTCGATATTCCAAATATCTTTGAACGTTACAACTTAATATAATTTCTTTGAGGGGTTTGTTATTATTTATCTCATCTTGTTTAGCACGCGCGTGTATATATACATATATATATATATATATATATATATATTAGCATGTATATATATGTCAGGGATAAACATGTGAATGATATTCCTATTTAATATATGATTTGATTATGATATATATAAATGAATGAATATGCAAGTATGCTTGCATGAAGAAAAGCTGTAAAGTCCTTTGATAGATAATAGAAATATATGTATAAGGACTTAGAATGAATTGATCAAATATGTTAGGTTGATCCTACATAAGCAAAACATCTTTGTAAAGTCCTTAAAAAGAAATGATGTACAAGGACTATAAATATAGAAAGATCAAGCTTGTTAGGTTGATCTTATGATGTAATAGATAAAGCTAGTCGATAAATTCGAGCAATCGCACTGTAAGTCGTAATCCGCTGGGTGAGTCAAGGTTAACTCGGGAGTTATCGAGGTAGAATAGGAGTATGCAAGATAGTAGATCTCGGAGTTCATAGACTGCCAGGGGAAACGAAGAAGGATCGTAGTGTATCGAGAAGAGCTTCCTCGGGATCGTAGTGTGCTGAGGAAGTCATGTTCAGAATCGAAGAGACAGCCTGCCTAAGAGTCGAACGATCATCTGCCAAAGCAAAGTTCGAAACGTAGACTACACTCAGAGTCGTAGAGCCTAGTGATGCCAAAGCCAAGTCAAGGATCGTAGACTACACTCTGAGTTCGTAGAGTCCATTGAGTGCATACAGATATCGTAGTCGGGCAAGATCGGATGAAGACAACAAGACAAAGGCGTAAATCGTAGAGTGTCAAGATCGATCTCGGGATCGTAGTGTCGGACACGCCCAAAGTGAATCGTAGAGTGCGAACCACGACTCCAAATGAAGTGCTCACAATGCCAAGTCGTAATCGTAGAAGCGGATCACGGTTCTCAAAGAATGAGCACTCTCGAGAATATCCAAAGGTACGAAGCCTCCGGTTGGTAACCGCAAAGATGCAATCCACGTAAGGGAACCAGAAAGCACTCAACGAATGGCATGCAAGGCTAAAGCGGAAGAAGTAAGCACCAATTCAATCAAAGATCAAGATTGAGTTGAAGGCCATTCGTGATGAAGTCTTCCACAAGATGATTCAAAGAAGACTCATTGTTGACTAAGGAAAAGTCGACTAATGCGATTGTTGTCAAGAGAGCGAAGACAACGATCTTGGAAGCAACGGGATCTTAGTGTTTGTCGGATAAAGAAAGAAGCGATGGAAGGTGAACCGAGATACTAGTCGACCAAGAGCAAAGCTAAAGTGATTAAGTGCGTGGTCGGTTCATTGATGATAAGTGAGCGGAAGATCACGGGAGAAAGCAAAGTCGGACGCGCCACAAATCAAGTGTCTTGATATTCGAAGGGGACCGGAAGCAAGGAATTAGGCCATCGAGATTCGAGAACAAGTCGAAGAAAATGTAAGTATTCAAGCATCTGACAATACAAGGAAGAGGTGTTCTACATTGAAGATCCAATCAACACTCTTCAAGATCGTAGTGTTAACTCTACTAAGTCAATGAGCAACACTCGTGAAGACACTATGATCAGTCCCTCAAGACGCGCATCGAGAATCGTAGAGTTCGAATACACGAAGACCAAGCATTGACAATGGTTCAATGAAGGTAATATTCTTGACAAGTGCTTATTGAGAAAGCATCGATGCAAAAGGACAACCTCTCGATCAAGAAATTAGAAGAAATAAAGTCTTCAACCCGCCCCAAGATAGTAAAGTGATACATCGACGGGGTAGGTGAAACGAAGAAGATCGCAGAGTCGAAAAAGTATGTCATGTCACATCAATCATTCTACCTCAAGCAACTTGAGATCTGTGAAGACATTTGAATAGCTTCCAACGGCTACTTTCCAACGGAAGGATTGGGAAGGTGTATAAATGTAGAAGAGCTTCAAAAATCAAAGGTTGCTGGAGTTGAAAGCAGAAGAGTGGATTAGGAGCTTGAGTCTCTGAACCACTTAAAACCCCTTGTGTCTTTTACATTATGTCATTTACATTATGTCTATAATCGCTATAATCGCTATGTATGTTCTAACCGCTACAACTAAACTAAAGCCCAACGAACAATGTATGCATGATTACGAATATATCAATGAAGGGGAATCTTTTACTTATTCCGCTGTGCTTGAAAAGATTCTTATGTTTGTCATATACTTAAATATGAACAATACAACATAAACCATAAGTATTTGAAATAAAAAGGATCTATTCAACCCCCCTTCTAGATCCATTGTGCCCTCTGGGAACTAACAATTGGTATCAGAGTAGGTTCTCATGCTATATTCAAAAGCTAATCGCTTTGAATCTGATCCCAGGCACTAGCATTGTTCTAAACTTAGTTTAGTAGGAAGTAACTTGTTATACGCAGAAGAGCTCACACGTTGGAAATATTGTGTATAGGTAAAAATGTATACACACGAAGTCGCTTTCGATCGTTGGTAAAAGTATCCTCGATTGCTATATCAACAAGACCAATCCTAGCCTGCAGTCAATCTTGTAGTCTGAAGACCAGACGAGAGAAATAGAGCAAGAAACATCAGTGACAAAGAGTAAAGCATTCATCAGTATGAAAGATGAAGAGGCCACGCATACTAAGAAATGCTGATCGAGAGGAGAAAAAAGATCTTCTCAAACTTATGAGTGACCAACCAACAACTGGGTGCTATCTCTGTAAACTCAAAGATGTCAAAGATATTAATGCCACGATTTTCTTGATCTACATCTTCAAGACCACGACTGATTGATGAAAGGCCAACAAGAGCATTAAATTTGAAAGGAGCAAAAGTAAAAGTCGTGCACATCAATACCGAACTCAAGATATCTAAGGTAAATGATCATTAAGAAAACCGACAAGAAAAGGTACGGTTCCTCACCATTATTAATGTATACATCATAGTTGCACCATCTTATGAACTATGACAAGATTCTCGTCAAGAAGTCATAATCTACCTAAAAAGGTGAGAGAGAAAGTAGTCAAGAAGATGGAAAATTCAAATGTCTACAAACTTTCTCTTTAACCAAGTTTTAAAAGGTCAAGATGACATCTTGAAGAAAATCAAATAGATCATAAGAGTATCATGCACTCAGATGAACTTTATGTTAAGTAATCATTCTTTGGTGTGCTTAGTAAGTATGTATCTACAAGCCTATGTTCTAGGTGTTTGACAATATACGAGAGAATGATCGATTCTACAAGAGGATCTTGCTGATTTGTAGAAACTGATCACATCCATGAATCAACAAGATACTCATAAATCGTAGAGTTGACTCATAATCTATGAACACTTAAACATTGAGAACATAACCCAGCAAATGATGAAACCATCATATATAGAGAGTGTGTCATTAATTGTCAAATCCTACACACACTCACCATCATGGATCTCAAAAATGTATTATCTCAAGATAGTTGCTTGCATGAATATGTCTGTTGGTGATAAACATGATGATTATCCAGTTAAGAGGAATAGGGGTTTAGAAAACTAACCTAGTAGGACCCATTCAACAATGGGGACCAAAAGTAGAAATATACTTAAACCTGTAGGTACTTGGTCAATCTAACCACACTAAGGAATGCTGAAGCAGAAGACTTCATTCATTAGGAGTCAACCAGCAGAAGGCTAAGGACTGTTCAGAGATGATTCTGATAAGGTTCCTATATGTCCAAGCCTGTCCTTGAAGACCCTCTGAGCTAACCGGAATGGAGCTCTCATGGCTACAAATCTGTATATGGGAGCATGCCATAAAACAGAAGATAAAGAGGATTCTATGAGCCCATATCAGGAAAGACATGCTTTATGGAAATGATCCTCAAGGGAAGCTCACAACAGAAGATCGTTGAGCTTAAGACAAAAGGAGTTCTTTACGAAGCAGAACTTCTCAAAACAAAGGACTGTCAAAGAAGACTACGTTCAGAAGTCTTTGTCAAATGATCGTAGAGTGATTAATCCTGAAAATACTCATCTCTAAGATACAAGGAAGACTAAGCAACGATGATGATCCCAGTCAGAAGGAGAAATGCTGGGCAGCCTTCAAATGAACATGAAGAAGAAATCACATCTATCTCGAGAAGACAAAGATCAACAATAGGGAAAAGTTGATCTCATTAAGGAAAAATAGCACTATTAAACCGGAAGAGATGTACCATTCTGAGAGTCCCAAAACTTTGTGGATGATGAACCAAATGAAGATCCATAATGAGGAACGTCTCAAAACGTACTCACCGATAACCCTTCGACCACCTAATTCATAATCGAGAAGTGCCTACGATCAAACATATGATCGTAGAGAAAGAGCAGGAGGACACCACGATTTTAGCAATGCAGATACTTAAAGCTAATTGAAGATCTTCCCATCAGAAAAGGTCTAATGAGATGTCATTACAAACCACTGCCATAGTATTTCATCTGAAAAGTGCCTCAGGGACAAACCTGACCCTTAGCTCTCTCTAAGAGGTTGGCCCATCCTGAGCTACCTTATCCAAGAAGGAATAGTTGATCTAGTTCTTCTCATAAGAATCAAGTCAGTCAACGATCGTAGAGTTGAGTTTGAAAAGGACTACACGATCGTAGTGCAACTGCAGCGATCGTAGAAGACAACTCAACGATCGTAGTTCTACCAAAGGGTACTCCAACTCACAAGGAGCATGAAGAATGAGACATCTGCTAAGCTATTCAAGTTAAGGAGATAAGTTTGAATACATCAGTGATTGAGCTATGCTGCATCGAAGTAAGGAGGAAAGACGAAGCCATCCACTGCAGCATCTCTCAGAAATTGATCGTTGAGTAAACAAATGAAATCATAGAGTCTATAGCTATCTCATCATGTTATTCTACGAATCAAAAGGTCAACGGTCAAAGCTACGTCAATTAAACGTCCACTCCTCTAATAACTGAAAAGTTGTGGGAATTCTGACTCATTCTCGGGCAACGCATACAACCAATGGACGGTTTACACATCATCGAGTATGTAGAGTTAGAAGGAAGCGCCATAAAGACAAGTTCAAATCTGCAGACAGCTACCAAAAGATATCGAACCTTTCTCCCTCCCATTTTCAAAACCCTAGAAAGCTTTTCAGAGAGCAAAATCGGTTAACCTCGAGCCTTACCAATCGTATGACCATCTCGCATAAACTTTCTATATCTAATACCCACATTCTTCAAACTACTCAAAATGGAAAAGCGGCAAGTGATCACCGATATTCAACTTGGAACAAAATCGTTTGAGAAATCAAGAAAAGAAGTTCGAGGATATTCGGACCTTGTAAAGAAATTTGGATTTTCGTAATGCCTTGAGGCAAATACCAGAGTCTCATCGCAACTGGTTAAAGAATTCTACTCAAACGTCTCTATAAATTCTAAACCCTTACTACCAAGGTTAAAGGTCGGTCTCTCAAGTTAAAATCTTCCGACCTCAATCAATGCCTAGGTTTTCCTAACCAAGGGCTAAAAACCTTGATAATGTCAACACGAACTAAGAAAGGAAGTTATGGGGTATCAAAGAAACCCTAGTTTTAAGGACATGACGAAGAAGAAGGAGTTTCTGAGCAATATGAGTTCCTTCTGTGAAATAGTTGGAAAATGCATCTTGTGTAAGAACACCGCATACATGACACGATGATCGACCGTGAGTTGAAAATCATGTCAACAATAGTTCGAAGAAACAAATCGACTTTGGAGCTATCTTGTTTGATCGGATCTCCAGTGGGTAGAGAAGGTGAGAAGAAGCCCTCAACCAAGGTATTTCATGGGAGGTTGCTTTGAGTATCATCATCAAGAAAAAGCTAGGGGAAAGATCAAGGATGATGAGGAGAAGCCACGAATGTGCACAAAGTAATGTCTCCACAGCTTATTTGAAAAGCTGGAAGAAGAACCCCAAGGAGAACAAAAGGTCGATGTTGGGGAGCAGTGATAGAGAGCTCTCTGCTAAGAAAAAGGAAGATAGTAAAGACAGAGAGCTCGAGTCGATGACTCTGAAGTGGTGAAATCACACCACCAGGAAGAAGAAATCAAAATGGTGAAAAGAGTGGTGATGTGAAGAAAGCCCAGCCCCACCAAGGAGAGTCTCCTCCTTGAACAAGGATTAAGAAGAAAAAGCCCAAACTACTGAAACCACAAAAAGAAGAAGTAATAGGTTGCTTCAAGGGCGGCCAAAGAAGAAAGCTAAGGTGGATGACAAACCGACCTTAAGCTTCTCAAATCAATACATCTCATTTGAAGAAAGGGATGAGAGTCAGCAGAAGAGAAAGAAACTGAAACTGCTGATGAAGAAAAGTGCTCTAGCCCCATGGCAAATTCTCAGAGAATCAACTATGATAAAAAAAAATCATGATGATCAAAGTGCATCCCCAAATGCAACTGCCCCAACCAGCCCAGAGAATGGGTCAGAAAATGTTATTCAAGAAGAAGAAGATGAACATGTCCCCTCAAACCAAGAAAGCTCTCATGATGGCTCAGAAAGTGATGAGGCCAAGAAAGAAGAATCTGCTCCTGCCAGTGCTGATCTCCAAAGAAGTTTATCTGATGAGCAAGAGAAGTCAGAGACTGAAGAAGAAGAAGAAGAAGAGGAGTCTATCTCTCCAATAGTTAAACCTCCACGAAGAAGGAAGAGCTACAGTCAAGAAGCCCGGTTGCCTCGAGAGAGAACAAGATGGTCAATCAAATGCCATCATTGAATTAAATGATGATGAATCTGTATCCCCAGGAGAAGATGCTAAAGAAGAAGCCAACAGTGAAGAAGAAGAATCTAAGGAAAGACTTGCTGAAGAAAGTTCTGACAATGAAATTCAGTAAGAAGGTCTCTTTGTTGAAGATGATCAAGAAGATTTTGATAATGAAATGCTACAGCAAGAAAGACTATCTGCTGAAGTTGATCTAAGTGGTTCTAGTCCAGAGAAGGAAGAAGCAGAAAATGATTCTAACTCTGAAGATAAGGAATCAAAAGACTCAGAACTCCACCCTGTTCTCTCACCTGCAAGATTTACCAAGAGAATTGTGGTAGAAGTTCCCAATGAGCCATCAGAAACTCCTCCTGAGAGATGGGTAAACCATGGAGGTGAATAGATCAGAATAGTAAGAATGACCTCCTTTGACTTAGTCAAGAACTGGAGCAACATGGAAATGGACTGCACAACCATTCTCTAAACCACGATGATTTCTTGATAAGATGGTTCTTCCAATCAATGCCTTGGTCAAGGCCTTTCTTGAAGGAGATGGAAGTTACTTCAGCTGGTGTTACAAGACTTTTCCAAGCATGGAACTGGTAGCTCAAAACTTTCCAAGGGTGAAAACTTATGCTACCAAGATGATAACCAACCAATTTCACTTCAAGATCTATCAACAAGCTAAGAATCTCTATATCCCCTACGATCGTAGAGTGGATTCTGAAGGAAGAAGAGGTCATAACCAAGGAGCCGATCGAGAGTCTGTTAACTCTATGGTCGATCATGTTCAAGCCCAATCCAAGAAGCCTTCTTATGATCAAAGATTCTTTATCGACACACTCCATCATCCTCCACAATCAATTGGTACTCCACGATTGTTCAGATTATCCACACCTTTGAAAATCTATCCAAAGATGACAATCGTAGAGTCCAATCCATTGCCCAAGCTGAAGCTGCCAATCAAGAGAATCAAACTGCTTTGGAGCAGGCATTACAAAAAAGTTTTGATGATTTAAGCAAAAAGATCTCTATGCTCACTAAAGAATCACAGAAGCAGATAGAAGATGGAGATGATTCTTTCAAGCACAAACTTTAAGCTATCTTGGCTGATGTATCTCTCAAACTACAAGAGAGGGATAACATCTATCAGAAGGCAATACAAGATCAGAAGGCTGAAGCTCTACAAGTTTAGGAGGCAAATGCAAAACAGATCGCAGCCCTCTCTGACAAGATTGACGATATGAAGCAAACATTCTCAGTACAACTTGAGCTAGGTCAGCAAGAACTAAAGTTTGAAGTTGCCAACACCTCCTACCTGATGGAGCAGCTTAATTCCAACATGGAGCAGCTGTCTCAAATGATTAATGATAAAAAGGGGGAGAAAAAGAGGCATAGAAAGAAGATGAGCAAGGGGCATCAGAAGAAAAGCAAAGGGTCAAGAGGAGAGAAGACGTCAAAGAAGATAGTAGCTGCTGAAAGAGTATCATCATCTGAGGGGGAACCAGATAAGAAAGATGATGAAGGGGAACCAAGCGAGAGACAAAAGGTCATCATCGAGGGGAGCAAGAAGCAAAAGAAGAAGGAAATCAAATGAGTAGCTGATCAACAAGAATCCTGGAAACATACAAGGAGCCAAGGAGGTACAACTCTAACCTGTTAGGTATGTTCTGGATCCAGGATATAGAATGTCTGAATATATAATTGCCATATTAATATAAATGACATTCATTATTAATCTGCTTAGAAATACAAATTGCTCAATCGTATCTAAGATTCGATTCATAACATGCATATGCACCTATTATTTTTTGTCATAATCAAATAGGGGGAGATTGTCAGGAATAAACATGTGAATGATATTCCTATTTAATATATGATTTGATTATGATATATATAAATGAATGAATATGCAAGTATGCTTGCATGAAGAAAAACTGTAAAGTCCTTTGATAGATAATAGAAATATATGTACAAGGACTTAGAATGAATTGATCAAATATGTTAGGTCGATCCTACATAAGCAAAACAGCTTTGTAAAGTCCTTAAAAATAAATGATGTACAAGGACTATAAATATAGAAAGATCAAGCTTGTTAGGTTGATCTTATGATGTAATAGATAGAAGCTAGTCGATCGTCGAGCATCGCGTAGTAAGTCGTAGTCCGCCGGTGAGTCGAGGTTAACTCGGGAGCTATCGAGGAAGAATAGGAGTATGCAAGATAGTAGATCTCGAAAGTTCGTAGTACGCCAGGGAAACGAAGAAGGATCGTAGTGTATCGAGAAGAGCTTTCCGGGATCGTAGTGTCTTTGAGGAAGTCATGTTCGTAATCGTAGATACAAGATGCCCAAGAGCCGAACGATCATCCGCCAAAGCCAAGTGCGAAACGTAGATCGCACACTCGAGTCGTAGAAACTGGTAATGATACCGAAGCCAAGTTAAGGATCGTAGACTACACTCGAGTTCGTAGAGTCCATTGAGTGCATCTGAGAGATCGTAGTCGGGCAAGATCGGATGAAGACAACAAGCACAAGGCGTAAATCGTAGAGTGTCAAGATCGATCTCGGGATCGTAGTGTTCAAGACTGACCCAAAGTCAATCGTAGAGTGCGGAACTACGACTCCAGCGTAAGTGCTCACAATGCCAAGTCGTAATCGTAGAAGCGGAATCACGGTTCTCAAAGAATGAGCACTCGGAATATCCAAAGGTCTGAAGCCTCCGGTTGGCAATCGCAAAGATGCAATCCACAGTAAGGGAACCGAGAGCACTCAACGAATGGCATGCAAAGCTAGCAGGAAGAAGTAAGCACCAATTCAATCGGCGTCCAAGATTGAGTTGAAAGGCCATTCGTGATGAAGTCTTCCACAAGATGATTCAAAGAAGACTTCAAAGAATTGTGACTAAAGAAAAGTCACTAATGCGATTCTTGTCGAAGAGAGATCAGAAGACAACGATCTTGGAAGCAACCAGGATCGTAGTGTTTTGTCGACAAAGAAAAAGAATCGATGGAAGGTGAACCGAGATACTAGTCGACCACGAAGAGCAAAGCTAAAGTGATTAAGTGCAGGGTCAGTTCATTGATGATAAGTGAGCGGAAGATCACCAGGAGAAAGCAAGCTGGACGCGCCACAAATCTGAAGTGTCTTGATATTCAGAAGGGGACCAGAGCAAGGAATTAGGCCATCAGTATCTGAGAACAGTCGAAGCAAACAGAAGTATTGAAGCACTGCACAATACAAGGAAGAGGTGTTCTACATTGAAGATCCAATCAACACTCTTCAAGATCGTAGTGTTAACTCTACTAAGTCAATGAGCAACACTCAAAGAAGACACTACGATCGAGGTCCTCAAGGCGACGCATCGAGAATCGTAGAGTTCGAATACCTGAAGACTGAAGCATTGACAACGGTTCAATCTGAAGGGTAATATTCGGACAAGTGCTTATTGAGAGCATCGATGCAAAAGGACAACCTCTGATCAAGAAATCAGAAGAAATAAAGTCTTCAACCTGCCCAAGATAGTAAAGTGATACATCTGACAGAGTAGGTGAAACAGTAGACTGCGCAGAGTCAGAAAAAGTATGTCATGTCACATCAAGCAGTCTACCTCAAGCAACTTGAGATCTGTGAAGACATTTGAATAGCTTCCAATGGCTACTTTCCAACGGAAGGATTGGGAAGGTGTATAAATGTAGAAGAGCTTCAAAGATCAAAGGTTGCTGGAGTTGTGAGTTTTGGAGAGAAGGTGGACTGATCTAATCAAGTGATAGTGAGTCCAAAGGCTCACTCTACGATCCACCAAGAACACTCAGAAGTCAGATCAAGCAAGAAGTAGAAGTGTGAGTTCTACTATGTAGAAGTGAGAGTTCTACTACATGAAGAATGTTCTGAACTGCCGAGAGAAAGAAGAGCATCATGCCATCTGGATGTCCATCATGGGAAGACTCTAAGTACAATAGAGAAGAGCCCTACGATACCAACAGCAAGTCCATCATGGGAAGGCATCGAGGAACAAGAAGGGAGATCACAAAATCCATCTTGGTGACAAGTATGAGAAAGTTTCTAAGACTTAATAAGCGTTTACAGTCATCTTAGAAGCCTCTCATGTGCAGCCATCAAGTACCAAGAAGAATGATCTTCAAGGCAGTTCATCAAGGGGTCATCCGGAGTAGTTGAGCAACCTAAGAAGCTGAGCATCATGCAATACTCAACTGCTCTTCAAGGATGATCAAGCCAAGCTTGTAAGACCCCGAATTTTTTTTAAATAAAAATGGAATTTCCTCTATTTATTATAGTAAGGGTTGATTTGATTCATGTGGATAGTTATGGGTAAAATACGCAAATATTTCGAATAAGCAAGTGGTTATAAAATATTCTTTATTGTCGGAGAATATTCGTTTGGTCGTGGAATATTCGTCGAGTAATAATATTCGCATTTACGCAGTAGCAGATCTTTTGTGGGCCTCATAACGGAAAACGATTGGATGAAGAAAATGACAAATATAAGTTGTTTATAAATAACAGGCGTAGTTATTCCAATTAATCTTTGTTGAAATACCGGTGGTTTAAACACACTAATACGTGTTGTTGAACAGTAGCACATGGTATTGCACCAATTATTGATTCTTACGTAAGAAGGCACTACTCAATAATTGTTACAGTAATTACTGTTTAGTATTTTATTTTATTGATTCAATAATTGCTTCATTGATATTTTATATTGCTGTTGTTTCAATAATTGTCATTACACAGTATTTTCCATTATCGAAGCAATAATTCATATTATCTGAATAATATTATTAGATAACATTATTGGCAATGTCTAGAAAGTTCTGTCTAAGGAGAGGTTTGGTTGCGCGCCAGTAAGGAGAAATTCTTATTGGAAAGCCCCCTCTTTCTTGGGAACTGCCTGGTTGTCAATATTATGATTCTGTAATATTATTTGTGAATAATTAATTATTGATTCATATGATGAGGAAAATATTGATTTTATGTGGATATAGATGGAGAAAATTTTTAATGTGACAATTGTTGAAAATTGAAATTTTATCTTTTACGATAAAATAATTCATTTAAATATATATTATTATATTTTAATAATATAATAATGGTGATATTTTTACAACGAATGTGAGATATATGAGTATCTGAGGAGGAAGAGTATTTTTGTTGCAATAAATGTTTAAAACATGTTAAACATGTTCGGTGGACCCCATTTATTGATTGAAATTTGATTATAGCCTCTAAAATCATCCGTTTGTGGATTTCGGTCCAATTTCATTTGGAATTTGGAAAAACTTTCTTACGTAAAGTTGTAGAGAATTGAATTTCCTATAAAAAGTCGCAAGATTGAATTTTCTGACAAAAGGGCTATTTATTGTGAATTATTGAAGTTCAAGCTACTTAAATAATTGATTTTTGAAAGTTTAAATTATTTTAAATTAGAAAAATGTTTTTATTACTTTTTCTAGAAGGTGGCATGTGGTTATTGAACTGAAATCAGATTTCAAGTGTGCGTAGAAGATTTATTATATATATTATTATTATATTAAATTTTTCGCTTTTGGTGTTCTAAGCAATTTCTATAAATAAGGTGTTTAGGTTAGAATTGAAGACTACACATTTAAGCTCAAGTTTTCTCTCTATATTATCGAGCGTATTCTTGTGAGTATTTTGAGTATACTTTGAGTATTGCTATACTGTGAAAGTTCAAGTCATAGCCTTTATATCAGGTGTTTCAACTAAGTATTGTCTTTCAAAGTAAGGGATATTATTTTTTTTGTAATGATATTATTTCTTCAATATCATTATCTTTGAAATATTGATCTCAAGTTTTTATCAAATTTGGAACTTTTGGTGTCTGAGTTACTTATTCACGATATCTGACTATTCACGATATCTGATTATTATTCACGAATCACGACCTTATTCATCGAAAAATAAAAATTTTTCTTTTCGTCCAAAATATCTAATCTGGATACTAGCTTTGATTGTATCCATGTTTTGATCATTCTTGAATTTTACACCACTATGATTATTTTTGAGGTATTTTGGACGTGGATAAAACAAAGTACGAATCCTTAATCCTTAATCCTTGTCATTTTGTTTTCTTTGGATTCGTTTTTTAAAAATATTTTTCATCATCCTCACCTTAAATGATGATATTATTGAATATATTTGGCACTGTAGTGTAAAGATGAATGATTTACGATGAATATCTTTGGCTCTGTAGTGCAAAAGATGAATGATTTCGATGAATATCTTTTGGCAGTAGTGCAAAAGATGAGCAGTGTTTAGATGAACATGATTAATCGATGAATATCCTTGGCCTGTAGTGCAAGGATGAATATATGATTCAGATATATATTGATTGATGTTACAGGGATAAAAATATTGATGATGGACTGTTAAATTCATAGATATTAGTAGATTTCATCCTCTACGTAACTCTTCTATGAATTAATATTTTTCGCTGCGAGTATTGATTTAAAACTTGTTGTCTATTGTATTCTATTAAATTTTTCCTGTTGAAGACTAACGATAATTTGTTTTGTATTATCTTAGGTCAAATATTTCTTTCTTGGGCTAGTTGAGCTCACCCTTTTCCTTTTTGTTCTATTTTTCTTCTCGGGAGGCGAGAATGTAAGAAGATGCAGTCGGGGTATGGAATGATGGTTTTAGAGAGTTGTTTAGTAGTCCTCACCCATTTTGTAAAATAATGTATCAATAATTATGATGGGAATTTATTTGCGTGTGGATATTGTACAGATGGCAATATCGTAGTTAAACTCACAGTTTATATGTTGTAATAATAAAGTTGTAGTTATTTCGTACCATGTATTTGGCGACTCGAGAATGGGTTGGATGGAATGGACCTATTTAGGGGCGTCACGGTTGGTATCGAGCTTAGGGATATGATCTCTGGCGGAGATCGGGGAATAGAACTAGGAGGGAGAGACGAGTAAATCCTTCGCTTTAGTGTGTCCTACCTAAGCTTATTTGTTAGTTAGTTGTTAGTATATAGGGATATTATGTGATATATTGATTTCTTAATTAACCCTTGTTTTATGGCAAGATTTGAGAATGTCGATCGAGAATATTAACAAATGGAGTAAATGAGACCGTGGAGATACTCAGATTTACCAACGAGGAGAACGCAACAGTCGTGGCAATGTACCTCTGTGAACACCACCACCGAAAGCGTGATGATGAACGACGGGATGTTTAGAAGCATTTTGCAGTTCATGTAAAATCAGACGAGGGAGACTCGTGTTCAAAATACAGGAGGAAATGATAGCAATTCACGGGTGGTCACAACAAAGCAGTTCAAAGAGTTGGGACCCCCAGAATTCTAGGGAAAGCCGAATCCGATTAAGGCGGAGACATGGGTCAAACAAATTACCAAGATATTCGATGTCTTGGGATGCACGGAGGAACAGAAAGTTCCATTTGCTACTTTTATGTTCCGTAACGAGGCAGACATCTTTGGTGGGAATCGTGAAGCGTACTCCATCCAAATTTGCACTTTCAAGATGTCATGGGAGACGTTTGAAGCGATTCAATGACAAGTACTTCCCTGAAAGTATTCGTCATATGAAGGAAGTGGAGTTTATTAGACTGGAGCAGAATAACATGACGGTGTCCCAGTACGAGGCGAAGTTCGCGGAGTTATCCAGGTTTGCACCTCATTTGGTGGAGAATGAGGAACGTATGACGCGGATGTTTTTGAGAGGTTTGAAACCCGGCATACGTCAGTATCTCATTTCTCATAAATTTTCTCTCTATTCAGATGTTGTCGGCTGGCTCGGTTGTTAGAGCGAGATAACGAGTACGTTCAACCGAGGGACCATAACGAGGATCATATCAAGATAAGATAGCGATCATCGAATAACGATAACAAACGGAGAAAGAAGAATACTGGACAAAGAGGCAGAACCACTTTGGTGGTAATCGTGACCATGAGAATAGAAGAAGCGAGTGGGAGGAGAGATTTTAAAAAGGAGATTCAACAACGACCATATGAAGACGTCCGCCATCAAAGAATCGGTTCCGAGGAGGAGAAAGACCACCGGTCGTATGTTACAAATGCGGGAAAGAGGGACATATCCGCCCAAACTGCCCACAATAGTTTAAGGTATGCTATAATTGTGGAAACGAAGGACATATCGCTCGAGATTGCACTATAGCGAAACCCAATCCAGCGGGAATGGTGACTCAAAAGGATGTCCCAGAACATCGAAAAGATCATGCAGAAAATGTCCGCCAATCACAAAGGATGGCCTGACCTCTTGCCTCTGACTTTATTAGCCTACAGAACTTCCATGCGTGCTTCCATTGGGGCAACCCCCTACTCATTAGTTTATGGGATGGAAGCAGTGCTCCCCATAGAGGTGGAAATGGAATCCCTCAGAGTATTGATGGATGCTTAGTTAGATGAAGACCAATGGGTACAAGACAGGTATCACCAATTGTCTCTAATAGACGAAAAGCGATTCGTGGCTATCTTCCATGGTAAGTTATATCAGCAAAGAATCGCACGATCCTACAACAGAAAAGTCCGACTACGGCAGTTCAAACAACATGACTTGGTTTTGAAGAAGATCATTGACAACCAAGATCAATCTAAGGAAAATTCGCCCTAGCTGGAAGGCCCATTTGTTGTCAAGGAGGTATTGACGGAGGTGCTCTCTCAGATTGCGAGAAATGGATGGAAATGAATTTCCACAGCTTATCAACTCGGACACCGTGAAACGGTACTATGTCTGAAGTTACCATCAAACAAACATCCTGGTTTTGATCATCAAATCACCAGTCATTCTGGTTTTGAACCCTTTCCTTTCTACATACTCTTCTGCCCCTCAGGGAAACATACACTTCAAACCAGCAGCCTAGTATCACTTCATTTCAAACCTTCTATATAATTTTAGTTATCCTGAAAACAGGATTAAACTTTTCTACGCCTGCAGTTTATTCTGAAGACGAGATTAAACTTTTCTACGCCTGAAGTTTATCCTGAAGACAGGATTAAACTTTTCTATGCTTGCAGTTTGTCCTGAAGATGGGATCAAACTTTTTACACACCTGCAGTTTGTCCCCATTATGGGATCAAACTTTCTTCTCCCCGCAGTATAGCTTGCACATGGGATTCATGCTTTTTCTCAAATTGCGATTAAATGGCATGAGGGAAAACTACATCGACCGATCTCCACGATACTCAAAAGTGCGTGAGGCAACCATATTCTATATGGCCCGATCGCAATAAACAACAAAAACAACAAAAACATTTACGCCATTTCTCAACAAAAACAACAAAAACATTTCTACACCCATCTGCCTTTCACATTCAGCGTTGAACCTCTTACACCAGGTTCGAACTACGCAGACTTGATCTTCTCTTCAATAGGAGTACGTTGGCAGCCATTTATGGTTTAGTCTAACTCCCACCAGAACAAAAATTCTTGTCACACGGTACTGGGATTAACCTTTAATTCACCATATTTCATTGATTTTAGATCAAAGGGATGGAATTACCCAACCTCTTCTCACAAATAGAAGATTCGGTGACCATCTAAGCTGCGATCGTACCTCAAAGAGCAATACCAACCCATAAGAGATGGAATTAACTAGGCTTCTCACAAATAGAAGTACTGACGACCATTTGTGGTGCGGTCAATCTCAGAGAGGAAAAACCACCCTCCTCTCCACTTTTCCATACAGATACTAGTCCGAAGACACCAAAGATGGTAGGGATATACAGAAATCAATGATCCATTCTGAGAGATCTTGCGACGTCTCAATGTCCACCTATCAAGGATAAGTTCAGAATGCATCAAGATCACAAGGCCCTGAAGAAACAGGCAAATATGAAGCAAGTATCAAGGCATAACTAAAAGGGAAGTGAATCAAAATATATTTCCCTGCCATACATAATACATTTTGATATATACATATGTTGTGGCACCCCCAAATTCGGGTTACCTGACCCCCAAGTTTGGTGTTCACGATCCACAATATAATACCATCTAACTACCCATTTTAATATAAATAGGAATACATAACTCATTAACATAAATTGTTAATACATAAGTCCCAGGTCTACTAACCTTAACATTACAGACATACCCCTTTAGATATCCAAAAAGGGTTTACAATACAATACAACATAATAATAATATTGTTCATCATAACTAATTCATAACTATTCCTTTTCCTTTGTTCTTCTTCGCATCACCTTCTGCAACTTCGTCCCTAACTAAAAAGTTTTATTTATAGCAAGGGTGAGCAACAAGTTTTCTTCGCAAGTTAAGAGGTACAATAAAGATATAGAAATCAATATCAAACCTTCTCATATTCTACGCAACAATAATTCGATAATGAAAGAGTACAATTCTTTCAAGGTTTTCTAAGATATTCAAAGGAATAATCAAGAATTAATTCTACGAAATAGCAAAGTGGAATGTTTTCCAGATTTATGCTGAGCGATCCATTGGATCTTGAACTTCTCTTCTCGAGTAACTATCAAAGTTAAACTTTGATATACCCAGGTATATCAAATAACTATAAAGATTAAATCATACCCCTCTGCAAGTATATAAAGTGATCAACTTTAGTATACCCTATATTATGCATAATACTTAATCGCGCGCAAAGGTCGAATACTCGACCGATAAAATATTCCCTTTATATAAAAGGTTGTTCTTCTCAGTCTTAGAATCAAGATTTTGATTTTACAACGAAATACTGTGATTTCAAATTCTATTTACTTCTCGATCTAGCTGAAATAATTGGCATCGATCTGTCAATAATAATTTAATTTTCTTCTCGAACCTATCAAGTTCTAACAAATATTCGTCTAACCAGAATAATTGGCTAAGACATTTCTCAACATAATTCGATAATAAACAGGAATTATCTGTACTGTCAATTCTAGCTTCTACGGATATGTATATCCAACAATAGTTATTCTACGAATGTATATATTTTGAATCAGTAATTCATTTTGAATTATTAAACATGCACTAACTGTGAAAAATCAACAATAAATTCCCTGGACGTGGTGTAATTAGCAATAATTAACCACTATAATAATTGAATGAATATAACTCAAGGTTGAGTTAGGAAACTTGCTTCTTCCGTTGATTACATCTACACAATAAACTTATCTGCGTTCGTAAGACCTATAACCAATAATATCGGTCTCACAATTAGCACAATAATTTATAACACATAATACTGTAATTCACAGTTAAACTTCTCCTAGGCACATTACCACATAGCCACATCAGTGTTTATAACCTAGATAAACACTTATCAAGTCTAACTATTTCGGTCTGGTTGGACATCGGTCCATTTTCGGTGATCTGATCACCCTATCCGACACTTAACACAGCTATTGTCAATTAAACTTGGTCTCTAAGCTTCAATATTATTTTAGATAAGTTAAATATCATTTATAATATTTTTCGGAAGCTTTTAATAATTTATAAGCAATTATTATAATTTATAATAATTTTTCAAACATCAAAATTATTTTTAAATGATTTAATTATCAAGTAATCTTATCATTATTAATATTTAATAATATAAAATATTAATAACATACTTTTCAAAATATTAAAGTTATTTTTAATAACTTAAAATATTTTAAATCATCAATATTCTACTTAAATGATTTTTAAATTAATTAAAATCATTTTAAATCATCACCATTAATAATTAAATATTAATAAAATTATCATCAAAATATTAAAAGTCATTAATTATAACTTAAAATATTTTAAAATCCTTTTCTCATTTTTAAATAATTTTTAAATCAATAAAATCATTTTTAATTCATTTATTTAATATAATAATTAAATAAATCTAATATCATTAATATTAATTTATTAATGAAAATTGTCTAAAAATATTAAAAATTATATTGTATAATTCAAAATATTTTCTAACACATTATTCTTATTTAAAATGATTTTTAATAATATCAAATCATTTTTCTCTAATTTATTTAATATACTAATTAAATAAATTTAATATAATTAATATTCAAATAATTATAAATATTAATGAAAAATATCTCAAATAGTCAAAAATTATTTTTCATAATTTAAAATAATTTTTAAAACCATTTTTGGTAATTTTTATAATTTATTTTCTGTTTTTAATTAATTTCTGGAAAAATCAGAAAATAAATAAATAGGAACACTGTCATATTAGGTGTTCTTGAACTTCAAGAACACTATCAGACAGGTTTCAAGGGTCCATGTTTGACTGTGATTAATTCCTAATATATTTAGTTTTTGGGCTAGTTTGAAGTGTGATCGTGTAGTGTTTATGTAACATTATAACACAACCAACATCTTGATCAAAAAACAAACATACGAGGAGATCTGGCTTCTCAAACTTTCTGTCAGACCGTGCCTGGATTTTTTGGGCAAACCTAGAAACCCAAGGCAGTCGAGTGTCTCACTTTGAGCTCAAATAATTCCATGTTCTATTATTGGTTCATGTCTTTTAATGGGTCAAAATTATAGTACTCGTGTCAAAGAACATTAATGAATCATCAGATCAATCAAACAATAACAGAATCACAACTTATTGCTTGGTCAAAGGTTGTTAGAAGGCTGTTCTTCAGGTTTCTGGGTTTTTTCAGAAACGTCAAATCTGAGCGAGTAGCCCACTTTGACCATTAATTACATCCAATCTGTTGATTTTTTAAGAGTTCTAAGGCCATGTATCTAGACTACAACAAGTAGGCTACAATTATATTACAATAACAACATCATAACACAAAAATCCTGACAGATCAAGCGGTTAAGAAATCTTGTCAGACGCTGTGTAAACAATTCTGGGTTGCCCAGATTTTTGTCCGGTCAACGGCGGTCAACTGTGTTTGACCATAAATAAAACGAAATCTAACCAATCAATAACTGTGATACCACTTGCAGATGAAAGACAACATAGCAAACTATAGTTCTAACACATAACAAAACATTAACAGAGATAGATCGAGTAAAATCGACATTTGCTTGTCAGAGCATAAATCTGTTCTTGGACAGTTTTGGAAAAACACCATTTTAAATCCATTTAATATTATGGATCCACAATGGATCATCATAGATCAACTAAAAACACCATTTAACACAAATATAAACACTTAAACACAATTATTTTCTTAATATACAAGATCTAGGTTGAGTTTGGGTTTTACCTTCACTTGTCCAATCTTTGATCCTTGTTCTCCAAATCTGCTCTAGGTGTTCTAAGAGGTTAAAGAGTGACTGAATCACTTAACAAATTTGTAGCTTTGGATGAGAGAGAGAAAGCTGGGTAGTGTTAGGTAGCCAATGAGCTCAATATGTGAACTTTCTCTCTCCTAGATCTCTTATATCATAGATATCTGATGAATCCAAGTGTGCAAGTTGGCAAGATATGGATTAGAGTTGATATAGAATTTAAGCACATGGTCTTATCCAAAGTGATGACTCACTAGATTTGCAAATCTTTTAACTTAATATCTAAGTAAAGGGGCATTTTAGACTTTGTACATGAAATTTTAATGGCATACATGGAATTTACCAACCCTTAGGGTTTGACCCTTAGGGTTTAACCCTAAGGCTCTAACCCTAAAGTTTTACAACTTTAGCTTATAGGATTTTCTAAATTAGGATCTTTAAAATAGAAAATTAAGATTTTCAAAAATATAACTAATGTTTCCTAATTATATTAAAGGTTACTAATCATATTAAAGTATACTAATCACTTTAGAGCTTACTAATTAGGATTAGGGTTTCCTAATTAGGGTTTAGGATTCCCAAATTAAAAATTAGGGTTTCTCGGCTTTCGATTAGGGTTCCTAACTACGCGTTAGGGCATGAAATTTTAATGGCATACATGGAATTTACCAACCCTTAGGATTTAACCCTTAGGGTTTAACCTTAAGGCTCTAACCCTAAAGTTTTACAACTTTAGCTTCTAGGATTTTCTAAATTAGGATCTTTAAAATAGAAAATTAAGATTTTTAAAAATATAATTAGTGTTCCCTAATTATATTAAAGGTTACTAATCACATTAAAGTATACTAATCACTTTAGAGCTTACTAATTAGGATTAGGGTTTCCTAATTAGGTTTTAAGATTCCCAAATTAAAAATTAGGGTTTCTCGGCTTTCGATTAGAGTTTCTAACTATACGTTAGGGTTTCAAATCTTGAGATTAGAGTTTCCAATCCCTCATTAGGGTTTACCAATATTGTACCCTACCCGACCAATCATTAATCAACATTCTATACAGTACAAACACGTACTCATCAGTATAATTATTTTAATTATATTTTTAATCGAATCCCTATCCAAACTTAGGGTTGGGGTTTCTATTCTCCGTTAAGCAAAACTCTACTCTAATTTCTTAGTCAATACACAAATTGACTACTTCTCAATACTCATATCACAGATACACAGTACAATATTAACAGTCAATATATATAAAAAAATTTATTCGTGAAATTTGGATTATTCAAAATCCCGGGTTATCATATATGTGTTGTACATGACAAAATGGCTAAGCTAGTAAAATGCAGGGAAAATACAAAGCTATCTACAAATCATATATATGCGGACTATCAAATCTAACATGGCATCCTTCTCTTCGAAGATAGAGGTAGCGGCGCAAGAAACTCACCTTGGTATCTACACGAGCTAGTAGGTGGGAGGCTAAGCGCATGGTGGCATAATGCTCATCAATGTAAGCACTCATATCGGCAAAGAGCGACGGTCATCCGGGATCTCATTGAAATCATCATGCTGAATGGCCACATCCCTAGCAGATAAGGCGACATCCCGCTCCACAATCAATGCATCCCTGGCTGATCTAGCCTTATCACTCTCTCTCTAACAGAGTGGCGTTTCTCTCATCAAGAGCTCTCAAATCGCTACTTCTAGCCCGATCTCTATCATAGGTCATTAGATGTAAGCTCTGCTCCAAATCTTTGTGGGAGAATCCATCACAAATGTTGGAAGCCCAGCAGTCAAGTCATAGATGGGAATATCAGCCTCCTCTATAGGCTCCTCATCGTCAGAATCAGTCTCCTGCACTGTGGATACTACCGCAGCCAATGCAGTTTCTGTCTCCATCCATGTGGAATACTCTGCAGAACAACCCGGATGACTGACAAAAAATCCAGCCAGCTCTCGCTGATCCCAATAGGCATACAACCTGGATCTGTCCTCAGCTGATAAACGGTGTGAAGCAAAGCACTGACTCACTGCCCCCTCATAAGGGTGAAAATCCTGAAACTGGTCAAACTGAGACATCACGACCGATGGATGGTAAGTAATCATGCCCCTCAATCTAGCCAAAAGGAGATAATCCATGCCGGAGCATGAGTAATGAAGCTGTAGGGTGAGCTAAGCCCTGAACATGGCAATATATCAAACATATCTCTAATCCCTGCCAGGAAAGCTGACCACGATGCAACATCTGTACACTCCGCAGGCTGAAAGGAGTAAGAAATGGCTATATCATGGGTGAAACAAAACCCCTACCGTCTAAGTGTGCCAATTGATCTCAAGTGTGACATAAACCACACATACAACATGACCGAGCTACCTGGGAACACTCCTCTAGGATAAGTTCAAAGAAGAGATGTATGTAGGCGATCTCAGAGTCTCTGCAATGATCATCGGTATAATGGTATGACCCTCCACGAGAGCTCTCAACGCCATAATGACACCGATATCCAACTCATCCATGTATCTGCATGATATGCGGATGTATGATAATACACACAAAAGTAGTACATCCACCCGGGTGAACGCATGATGGTTCTCGGTGTGGTGAAATCCCGAATTCAGCGTATAACTATCCTTAGAGCCAAATCATCAAACGAAAATCTTTGGGATATCACGTGGCGGATGTAATCTCGCCCGATTACCACTCTACGTCTCAAACGGTGAGGGTCATGGGCTGTCTCGCTCATGTCTCCGATAGCCATATGCATCGCAAGGTCTATCCATCCGGTGGCAAGATCGTCAACCATGCATACTCCTCCAAAGTAGGAGTCAACTCACGGGTCCCAAATCGAAAAAACCCGCCTATCCAATACCCGGTTTCTAGCATACCCTCTACAAATCTGTGGGGAACTCGAAATATCAACAGGTCATAGATATCTGCATGAAGAATCATCTACGATCACCATGTTTGATGGTGATATACTATCATACCATGGCAAGATACCATATACCACCAAAATGGTGGGGTATGATCAATCTGACTAAGCGTCGAAGAAGACATCTATCTGGCCGTGTCATAAGACCATCCAGGTCAATCTTTGAATATCTACGGACATATATACATATGCATAACATAATAACACATACATGATACAATAGATGGCAATATGATATAGGGAATGGAAAAGCGTGCATACATTCCTAAGTATATCATCATCTAATACATCTCTGTCTGTACAACTAAAATATGTGGAAATGGGGCGAAGCTACCCAACATCTAACAGAGGCCTGTCAAAAGATATAACAAGAATGTGGCGAAGCTACCCAACAGCTAACAGAGTCCTATCAAAAGAGATAACGAGAAATACATCATAAAAAGTCAATGGTGTCGATGTCAACATCATCGATCTTGTCCACTTGATGTAACTCCTCCTGAGTAACTGGATCTCTATCTACAGGGATGTCAGGCCTATACAATGGAGGATCTGCATCGGCAAAGCCATATGGGTCACCCGAGGGGCCAGCGCCATAGCTGAAAGGATCAAATTATCTACTACCTCGAAGGATCTCGCCCAAATCTTGGGATGAAAAGATGTGTCCGGTCCAACTGCGGGTCAATCTATCAATCTTTGTTGAATGAGTCAAATTTCTGACACAGGCTAGCCAATCCATCATCATCACGGATCCTGGAATCATATCCCCCATAAACTATGTGGTGCGGGTCTGAGCTCCAATAGTACGAGGGATCCACCAATGCTGGAACATCTCCTAAGATCAGGGGCCCTCTGACAATGTAAAATCGTCAATCTCCATCAATGGGATGTCAATGACGGGTGACTACGAAACAGGCCAATAACGCCTGGCAGGAGGCAAGAGATCGCAGATACTGGATCTCTCTCAGTGTTCTCACGATAGACGCTCTCCTAAATAGAGCTCCCATCCTCCATCTGTAAAGAGAGGAATCATGCGAGTGGAAATGACATACTCAACTCCAGTGGGGTACCCATCCTCAAATCCAACTCCCAAATGCTCTCCAGAGTAGGGAACCCATGCGATGACATCCGCTATCAACAACTCCAGCTGTAGGCGACATTGAGTGAAACCCTCAGCAACAGGGACCTCCGTCAGAATGGAATGATGCCATCTCCGTCCTCGTGGATAGGTGTCTAATCCTAGCATGCTCATAGGACACAAACATGGAAGCCTCTCATAGGCCCAAAACTGCCAACACAAAGGGAACATCTGCTGTCAGTCAACACTCTTAACCTATACATGGGAAAAGACAAGAGAAACACTCACCAGCAGAAATGGGTAGAATCATAACCACGCCTCGGTCAAGCCCTATGATCGCATGCGCATTCCCCGAGGAAGTAGGCAAAGATATAGGAACCCAAATCATACTCTCCTATATGGTCCACGTGTCGAGTGGCGCTGATCAAAGCGAAGGACACCGTAGAGGAATTATCTTCTATGAAGCAGCCCCTAATGATCATCAGGAACAATCGCTGAAGAATACGATCCATGACTCTCACATCATCGGGTATGGGCTCACTCAACAGCCCGCTAATAGCATCTACACTCAAAGGACCCATACAAACAGTCCTGCCCTTGAGCGCCTCCGCCGGAACTCCCAACAATGATCTGACAGCAATAGGGGTAATATCTGCTGTGCAAGGCACTGGATCCCCTCCAAACTCCATACTTGTGATAAACCGCCAATCCGTCGGTGTCATCATCACCTCACAGTCCAGCAAATAGAGTGACTGAGTCTGGTGAAACCACCGTTCACATAATGCCCTGAGGTAACCCCAGGGATAGCGACGGGGAAGAATGGAGAAGAATGTCCCCAAATCCCCAGTCATGTACAATCGCTCTGTAGTCATCATGCAAAGCCTGATACATAGAGTGGATGCTAAACTAGTTCCCTCGAGGCTGTGTGAAGCCGAGAACCTACATCAAATGCAGATCAACATTAGAATCCTTGACTCCTCATCAATAGGAAATAAGGAAGATTAAAGATCTAACTTTATACCTCATTTGCATGCAGATATACTGAAGGATGCCTACTCAAGTCACCCAGAAGATCTGGGTTCACCACTTGAATACCTGGAAATTCCCTACGGGGAACACGTATAGCAGGAGCTGGAACCTCGATCGGTACATCCTCCTCCTCGTCCTTGACATTCGGCACTTCAACCCGAATAAGACGTATCACCGCCTCCACCAAACAATGAGGCTGTCTGACAGACCGGCGTTGAGGCTCTTCAGAAGCCCTCCTCCGTACACCAGAAGTAGTCCTACGGGAACTACTCGACTGATCTGGATCCATAATATCTAGACAACAAGTCTCTAAATCACGTCAGAAAGGGTGTGATAAATTCTTACTTGGAGCTTTTCAAAATGCATTTTATGATTACATGCATGCATGCATTGTTTTAACATACATCTATAGTAGAGTTAAAAATGCATGACTACCCAATGCCTACATTTTGGGAAAATTTTGCCATAGCCCCCTTTATAAATGGGACTATCCACATGCACATAGGCATGACTAGGTGGCCATTCAAGATGTGAGACTATACGGTCGTATACATCCTACATGCATTATCACATCATAGTAAAAAAATTCGTAAGTGTAGTCTAATTACTAGGATTATTTTGCTTTTCTACTTTACTCATTTGTCCTCGAGATAGGATAAGAAATGCGATAAAAGGTGCCAATTTTTTTTATCAAGTCATATCGGCATGTATATTCACTACTATGTGTCTAAATGCATTTCATGTGATAAGTCATTTTCCAACGGATAGAAATTGGAAAAAAATGCATGCATATGTTACCAGGATAGTGAAGAACGCTTGTACGATGGCAGAATATGCAGAAAGTTGCCTGAACTCAGCAGATCTGAAGAAGAGCTCTCAGATTTCCTTCGCAGCGTAGCTTGAAAATAACTTATGAAAGCAACCTTTGGGCTTTACATAGCCACGGTTGGCCGCAGGTCCACCTATGGCTGCTGCAGGTGTACCTACGACACTCCTACATGGGTCCCACACCTCCGGCTCATTCTAGTTAGAGTTGCAAAGGAGGTTGCACAAGCTAAAAAGGAAAAATTAGGAATAAAAATGCTATACGATTGAGCCAAATAGCCTAGAATTAAACTCCCGTCATCTCATTGGTATTCGCCTGAATGCAAGGTATACTATACCAATGAGCTCAGCTTTCACAAATCATGCTCGACAATACCCCACAAAGGTCTGATGCCGTCATTGTAGGGTCATAACCCTAAACCTCCCCGGCGGGGGTTACAACGCAAAACCACGAAATGCCAAACCTCCCCGGTGGGGGTTACAATGTCGAAGTTATCAACTGATGAAGTATCCCCGGCGGGGGTCACAACGCACATCCTTCAATCATCTAAGTATCCCCAGCGGGGGTTACAACGCAATGCGACCATTGATACACACACCAATGAAGGTCAAGAAACCTTGACGTTATGTCTGCCGATGCCAAGTAAACCCATCGAAGCAGCTTATATAAGTATCCCCGGTGGGGGTTATAACGCAATGCGACCATTGACACATACATCAATGAAGGTTAAAAAACCTTGACAATGAACCCAACAGGGATCTATCCGGTGATACACAACATCAACGAAGGTCGAAGAAAACCAAATGGCAATGACGGAATGTTGGCGATAACTTTCACGGCGAGAATGAGGGAATATGTTATACACATCCTCAAATAGACAAAACTTTATCCCCACAGTTCTCTTATACGCAAGAGGTACCTCTATGGAATATAAGCGATGTCTCAGGATTTAAGACTTTGGTGATAGCCCCAATGTCAACATCCTTGAAGACTTGGATCGCATGTCCAAGCCATCACTAATTGTCATCTCGTCGAATTACCGAGGAACCGACAATCATTTCCATCATGCATCATACATTTGCATCATGTTGCTGCACATAGCATCATGTTTACCTTACTTGCATTTCAAGTGTCTAGGATTCTTTATCCTATCCATGCCTTGCATTGCATGAATATGATAAAGAGGGGCATCTGTAGACACTCAAAATTTTTTCTCTGACGCCTATTATCGACATTGCGAGGAATGACAGATTTGTCTTTCGGAGATAACCCTGGAAGACAGCTTACATCCATTCTGGATACTACCGGAAGTCAATCCCAAAACCTGGGACACACACCGGGAACATCATTTCTAACCCCGGAACACACACCGGAAGGATCATTTTCAACCTCGGAGATAACCCCGAGTTTCATCCTTGGCGATAACCCCAAGGAGAGCTGTTGCAGTTCCGGCGATAACTCCAAAAATGCTTATTTAAAATTCATGCTATCAGCTTCAAGCTCAGACCTCCTGCCGAGGCACTCATACCTCAGACCCGGAGCTAACATCGGGCAGACAGGCACTCTCACAAGATAACATTGTGGCATACAAATAAGTAGTCCAATCTCGGATATAACCCTGAGCAACGTCTACTTTCAACTCAAACCGACGATAACCCAAATGAAGAGTCAAATGTCATCTTGCCCTTCAACACGCGTCGTCTCAACACTTCATACATCTGAGACATCCAACGATGTCCCATAAGAACCAGGAGTTACAATCCGAGTGACTATTACGCGTGTGATACCTTGGATAGAATTTGAAGCTTGAAGACCATGGGCATGGACCCCTCTTCCTGACTTCGTATAACCTCTAATCCATGTCATTCCATAACTCTCGACATAAGCGGTCCAAAGAAGGTCACATATACCTCGTTCGGATGCTTGGATTGAAGTTCTGCAAGTTCGAAGCGGACATTACGAGTGCACGAGTGCACGTATTTGAGATGACGGGACCCCGAAAGCCGGGGACACCTTGACCATACAGGTGTAGCTGCTGTGTTGTCATGGGTACACTCAATGACCATCGATCTATAAATATAGACCTTGGGGTTGACCATTTGGGAGAGAGAGAAGAGAGAGAAAGGTGAGGAAGCCACATCAATTTACTCTGTACACACCAATATTGAGTGTTACCTCATTTCTAAACATCATTTAGCTCACATATAGCTATCTTTTTTATCCGTGAAAGTGAGTGTTTATCCATATAGAGTCATAGAAGTCTACATTGGCCCACTGTAAGCCTTCTCACATTCTATAAAGCTTCTTCTCATATTAGCACACCTTTATTATACACATTGAGAGTCATGTTGTGTGCGTTTTTGCGAACTTTCGGTCCATGGTTTTATTTACATGCGTATATATATACTTATATATATATATATATTTATATATGGACTAAAATTATCGAGTTATGCCTCGATTGAGCCTAGACTTATGTCTGGAGCGTTTATTTGCTTTTATATATATATATATAATTGTTGTCAGACATATCTGATAAGCCTAGATTTTACATCCGGAGCATTTACCTGCTTATATATATATATATTCACATTTCTGTCAAGCCTGGAGTTTACTTCGTGGCCTTTTACAGCTTTATTTACATTTCATCTTGCATAGAGTTTACTTCGTGGCAGTTGATCGCTTTTACAGCTTTATTTACATTTCGTCCCACCTGGAGTTTACTTCGTGGTGGTTGATCATGTCCATATATATATTTACCGCTTTTATATATTTACATTTCCGATCCCCCATGGAGTTGCTTCGTGGTGGTTGATCAAGTCTGTATATATATATATTTACAGCTTTTATATATATAACTGCTTATTGCTTTCCATATAAATTGCGTTATCATGTGAGCTAGGAATCATATGATCATGATTGATTCTTAAATCTAGATTTGGTTCCCATGATGGACCTTTTTCAATTTGTGAAGCGACTTGTACATTATTTTACTGATGTCTAAATTTCCTTGGATGGTCATCATGCCCATGAGGAGTTCGACATCTCAGCTTTATATATTTTTTTCTCAAAGATGCTTCGCGATCTCGAAAATAAAAGCAAACAAGCCAAACATTTAATAATAAAATGGAAGTATCAAAGGCCTCAATTAGTATTGAGCACGAAGTGCGAAAAAACCTCTTTTATAAAACTTCATTTCTATATCACATTTAAAACGAAATTTTCTATAAATTCAAACTTTTTTGTATATAGGTGTGAACGAGGGTAGTACTACTTCCAAATAATTGCACATTGATCCATCACACACACACACATTCATATAATAGTTTCTTTGAAAAGTGGCGGTCACCGTGGCAACACGGATGTCGGGGGGTGCCTAACACCTTCCGTCTGCATAATCAAGCCCCCGGACCCAAATGAATCTCAGTTTCACAGAACCATTTAGTAGTCCATTAAAATATAACAAACAACAAGTTTAATTACAGCGGAATAAGCAATCCAATAAAAGAGTCAAGTAAAGAATAAAATCTACTATCTTTTATGATTTAAAAAGGTTTTTCATCACTTTTATCGCTGAGACTCAACTTAATAAATAATCCACATCATCAAATCATCCCTGCACTACAGGCCAAGTGTAAGACCCCGAAATTTTTTTAAATAAAAAGGAATTTCCTTTATTTATTATTTTGAAATAGTAAGGGTGGATTTGATTAATGTGGTTAGTTATGGGTAAAATGCGCAAATATTTTAAATAAGCAAGTGGTGATATAATATTCATTATTGTCGGAGAATATTCGTTTGGTCGTGGAATATTAATCTTTGTGAGAAGAATATTAAATGCGACAAGTATGACCATGTGTGGTCCCCATAACGGAAAGCGATTGGAGGAAGAAAAGCGACAAAAATAAGTTGTTTAAAAATAACAGGCGTAGTTATTACCGATTTACATTTGTTGGAATACCCGAATTGGTTAAAAACACGATGTACGCGTTGTTCGACAAGAAGCATGCGGTATTGCACCAATTATTGATTCTTACGTAAGAAGGCTTTACTCAATAATGGTTACGATAATTCTTCGCTCAATTATTTTATTTTATTGATTCAATAATTCTTTGCATTGATATTTTATATTCTTTGTTGTTTCAATAATTGTCATTTACAAGTATTTTTCATTATCGAAGCAATAATTCATATTATCCGAATAATATTATTAGATAACATTATTGGCAATGTCTAGAAAGTTCATCTAAGGAGAGGTTTGGTCACCTAATTGCGTAGCCAAGAAGGAGAAATTCTTATTGGAAAGCCCCTCTTTCAGGAACCGCACGGTTGTCAATATTGTGATTCGTAATAATATTATTTGTGAATAATTAATTATTGATTCATATGATGAGGAAAATATTGATTTTATGTGGATATAGATGGAGAAAATTTTTTATAGTGACAATTGTTGAAAATTAATATTTTATCTTTTTACGATAAAATAATTCATTTAAATATATTATTTTAATAATATATTAACGATGATATTTTTACGATGAATGTGGGATATATGAGTATATGTGGAGGAGGAGTATTTTGTTACCAAAAATGTTTAAAACATGTTAAACATGTCGGTGGACCCCATTTATTGATTTGAAATTTGATTATAGCACGTAAAATCGCCCATTTGTGGATTTGGTCAATTTACATTTGGAATTTGGAAAAACTTTCTTACGTAAAGTTGTAGAGAATTGAATTTCCTATAAAAACTCATGAGATTCAAATTTTCTGATAAAATGGCTATTTATTATGAATTATTGAAGTTCTAAAGCTCCGAAATAATTGATTTTTGGAAGTTTAAAATATTTAAAATATGAAAAACGTTTTTTTTGTTATTAGTGGGTCTAGCATGTGGTTTGAATTCAGATTTTCAGAATTCAAAGAGTGGCGTAAAATTTATATTTATATATTATTATTATATTAAATTTTACGCTTTAGTGTTACAAGCAATTTCTATAAATAAGTCTTAGGTTAGAATTGAAAATCACATTTAAATGAAGTTTCTCTCTCTATATTATCGGCGTATTTTTGTGAGTATTTTGAGTATACTTTGAGTATTGCTATACGGTGAAAGTTCAAGTCATAGCCTTTATATCAGGTGTTTCAACTAGAAATCTTGTCTTTCGAGGTAAGGGATATTTTTTTTTTCAGTAATGATATTATTTCTTCAATATCATTATCTTTGAAATATTGATCTGAAGTTTTTATCAAATTTGGAACTTTTGGTGCCGGGAGTTCTTATTCACGATATCTGACCTTTATTCACGTATATAGTCTTATTCACGATATCTGACTTATTCATAGAAAAATGAAATTTCTTCTTTTTGTCCAAAATATCTATTATGGATACTAGCTTTGATTGTATCCATGTTTTGATCATTCTTGAATTTTACACCACTATGATTATTTTTGAGGTATTTTTGGATGTGGATAAAACAAAGTACGAATCCTTAATCCTTAATCCTTGTCATTTTGTTTCATTGGATTCGTTTCTTTAAAAAAAAATATTTTTCATCATCCTCGGTCTTAAATGATGATATTATTGAATATCTTTGGCCTGTAGTGCAAAGATGAATGATTTATGATGAATATCTTTGGCCTGTAGTGCAAAGATGAATGATTTCTGATGAATATCTTTGGCCCGTAGTGCAAAGATGAGCAGTGTTTAGATGAACATGATTAATGGTGAATGTCCTCGCTTTTGTAGTGCAAGGATGAATATATGATTCGGATATATATATTGGTTGATGTTACGAGGATAAAAATAGGCGATGAACTTTAAAATTCATACATAGAAGATAGTAGTTTGCATTCTCTACTTAACTCTTCTAATGAATTATTATTTCATTATGAATATTGATTTAAAACTTGTTATCTATTGTATTCTATTATATTTTTCCTGTTGAAGACTAACGATAATTTGTTGTATATTATCTTAGTCATAATATTCTTTACTGGGCTAGTCGAGCTCACCCTTTTCCTTTTTGTTCTATTTTTTCTTCTCGAGAGGCGAGAATGTAGCGATTACTAGTCGAGGTATGGAATGAAGGTTCTAGAGAGTTGTTTAGTAGTCCTCACCATTTTTGTAAAATAATGTATCAATAATTATGATGGGGATTTATTTGGGTATGTATATTGTCTAGAAGACAATAATTGTTTTTTTTAAACTCACAGTATATATGTTGTCGTATTTTGCACGACAAATTTATTAATAAAGTTGTAGTTATCTCTGTACTATGTATTTGGCGACTCAGAATGGGTTGGATGGAATGGACCTATTTTGGGGGCGTCACACCAAGGATATTATTTAGTATCACGACCACGAATTATCCATGCACTACGAGCTAAAGATAATCGTGTTTTCATCAACGGTCCTGATCATGCCATAAAATAATTCATCTTTGCACCCTTGGCCGAAGAGAATCCATAGCCATAATCATACCAAAAACTGTCCATCAATGCGCTACGACCAATGAGGATTTTTACCACATCATTCATCACATTACGGTCATGATTATACTGAATAATCCATGGTCATAATCACACCAAGTCCATCTGTGCACTACGTGCCAAAGATGACTTTTACCACATCATTTGTAATATTACAGTCATGATTATACCGAATAATCCCTGGTCATAATCATACCAAGTCCATCTATTCACGTAAGCCACAAATGACTTTCAACACAATATAAGCATGAGGATCATGACAATGATATAAACATTAATCAAACGAAAACAAGGATAAATATTAAAGACTTTAAGTTTATCCAAATATTATCAATCACATAATAAACTCATAATCTAATATTATTAATATTATAACAATATTTTAATCACTTCTTAAACTTATAAACAATTTATTTCAATTGTTTACACTTTACCAAAAAATGCATTTAATCATTCAAAAATGCCTTACTCATAAGATTTCATCACCAATGATCAAATCTCTTATCAAAAAATCTGCATATACCCTATATAGGATTCCCAAGCCATAAAATTCTATTTTCCAATTTTGTTACTTCACATAACATATTTAATTTATTTACTCATAACTAGTTTATTTTCATGAAAAATACCAAATCAGTCCCAAAAATATTTCTTTTCTGGGAGTTAACAAAATATAGTCCCATATTAAACATATATTTTTCTCGGAATTTTTAAAATTCATTTACTATTTTTCATATGGCCAAAATTGCCGAATATTTAGGCATTTATTATAAATTGTACTTTTTGTCCAAAAATTCCGAAATTTACAGGATATACTCCTGTTATATACATGTACTCCCAATAAAAATTTCACCAATTTTGGAGTTAACCACAAGGAGTTATAAGGGTTTACTTTTAAAATAGTCTTTTCCCATAAAATCCATAACTCTTAATCTATACATCCAAAAATCGCCATCTTTAGACACAATATAGAAAACTCATCAAATTATCATTTTAAATTTTTCCAGAATTTTTTAGAGTCGAAAAAATTATGAAACTGCCCCCGACAGAAACCCCTTTTTAACAAAAATACTATTCATACGAATACGAAAAATAATATTCCTTCAAAATATGAAATAAATAATTACCCTTTCGAATATTGAACGAAAATAATATTTCTTACGAATATTGAACGGAAATAATATTCTTTATGAATATTAAACGAATATAATGAATATTGAACGATAATAATATTCATATGAATATGAAAAATAATTTCTCTTCAGAATAAAAAAAATAATCCTTACCTTGAAAAGAAGAGTATTCCAACTGGTATAGCAGATATATTCTTGAAGAAAACTTCTACTGTTTTCTACGCTCAAAACTTTCTAAAACTATAAAGAAATATGCTCAATATTATAGAAGAAGAATTCTCTGATTCTGGTGTGATTTTCCATTCTAACTAAGCATCCTATTTATAGGAAAATAGAAATGATACTATGCAATAAAATATAATATATATATATATATATATATTTATATATTTTATTTAAAATCTAATAAAATAAATAACTTTATAAAAGTATCATTTTATATATAAAAAAAATTTTTATGCAAACACTATGCAGCACTTATCACGAATACTATGCATAATAAAATATAATATATTCTAATTATTGTCTAATAAAATAAATAACTTTATAAAAGTATTCTATTTTATATAAAAAGATTTTACTATACAAAATACTATGCATAATAGAATATAATATATTCTATTTATAGTCTAATAAAACAAATAACTTTATAAAAGTATTCTGTTTTATATAAAAAGCTTTTCTATTTTATTACATTAATAATACTAATAAAACAAAACTTATCACCTTTATTATAATTCACAATATTAATCGACAAGGTCGTTCCCAGGAAAGAGGGGGCTTTCCAATAAGGATTTCTCCCTATTGGCGCGCAATTAGGTGATCAAACCTCTTCTTGGCAGAACTTCTAGACATCGTTAATATAATGCAAATAATAATATTAATAACTTTGTTATCTCAATTATTAATTTAATAATATATAAAATATCGACAATAATTGAATCAAATAACGTGATATACTATGCAACAATTACTACAGCAATAATTGAACAAAACTGAGTGACTTCTCACGTAAGCATCAATAATCAATATCTGGTGTGTGTTCTTATGCAACCACGCCAGACATTTTATTTCTTTACTACTGAAAGTAGTTCAACAGTTTTAACGGTAAAACTTCCGCCGTTATTTTCATAAAAATATTTTTGTTGTTTTCTTAATTCGACAATAATTCCATTGTGGGGTCCACCAATGATTGTATTGTCGTACGGATATTCCCCGACAAAAAGAATATTCCCCGATTAATCAAATATTATACAACAACTTGCATACTTTTCAAAATTTATAAATATTACCCACAACTATAACATTATCTCAAATCCAAACCATAATTTTTTAAAAAAAATTTGAGAAAATTAAATCTTTATTCGTAAAATTTGAGATTTTACATGTAAGCCCAAGTGTTGGTTAATATGAAGCCCAAACTAAAGTAATGCAAGCTCACAAGAATAAGCTAAGTAATTAAACCTAAGCCCAATGTTATGATCCAATGGGTAAAGTTTGATCCATGGGGCAACCCATGGGTAATCTTGGTGACCAAGGATTTGTTGTGGTGACCAAGAAACAAGTGTAATGACCAAGAAAAAGTTGTGGTTATCAAGTAAACTTAGGGATTAAGTAATGAATAGTAAGGATGTGATTTAAGGAGGTGAGATGACATAATGACTAAACTACCCTAACCTTGTGTTTTCTATAAATAGAAGGAGCTTTCTAGCCATTTTCTACTTGTTCAAAACACCAACAACTTCCAATACAAAGCAACTTTAAGTGTTAGAGAGAATAAGCACTTATAAGTCAAACTTTTCTTGTTAAATTTTTCAAGAAGAAGGAAGCTAGTCATCAAGGGTAAGACTCTTGTCCTATAATCTTCCATCTCTTCTATTATAGCTTGATAGTGAAGTGATGGTCTTGTATGCTAAGAATGATAGGAATGAATAAAATGAGGACTTAAGTCCAAATAAGCTGAGAATAAGCACTTTGTTCATAGTTAAGCTATGAATTAAGTAAGAACTTGTAGGACTTATGTCATGTTTGCATGAATGTTGTTAACATGATGAAAGTATGTAACAATGATGAATGAACGACATAAATTATCATAAGTCATGAGAATAAAAACTATAAGTAGTTTATACTTTGATAAGTTATAAACTCATGAAGAATAAGCCATAAGTTATCTTGAAAATAAGTTGATGTAATATGAAGTTTGAAATGTTCATATGATGGTTAGAATTCATTTAGAACGATGAACAAATCCTAAGTAACGAAGTTTTGTTGGAATTCACACGATTGGACGATAATCGTCGAATTCGTGAAATTCTCGGAATGGAAGTCGAATTTTGTGTTTGAACTCAGAAACGTTGTTTTTCGATGGAGACAAGTCTTATTTGGTATTCTAGAGTTGCGGACTCAAAAATGGCCGAATTTCGACTTAGAACGAAGAAACGAGCGTTGAACGTTCACGAACGTTTATCGTTTTCGTTAAAAGTGGACTAATGGGTAAATTTTTAGTTAACGATGTCAAATAGATAAAATTCTTGTATGAACATATAGAGTATGTAATTTGTGAACCGTAGGCTCTTGAACGAGCTAATTTGGACTTATAACGAAGAATTTACGTGCCCGGAAATCTCACAAAGTTGAAAATCTGTCAAATTGTTCTGAGGCACAGAGTCCGCGCCGCAGCGCGACTCAAGGCAGCAAGGCCCACGCCGCAGCGTGAGGTCGGACCATAAGACACTGTTAATTAGCGCCACAGCGCGACATAGAGAGCTGGGATTTATGCAGCCTAATTCGCCATACATTACTTAAGCTATACATATTACTTCTTAAGAAATGTCATGGCGTGATGATGAGGATAAAAAGTACATAGTGAAGAATGTTTGTAAGTAGAGAATGAATAGTAATTGTTTCACAAATGAAATGAAGCTTAATTTATAACATTGTAAGGAGCATTGTTAAACCTTAATTATGATACATAAAGGTTGAAGATAAGTAATTGAACATGAATGGAATGACAATGTGAACTATAAACGGAAAACCGGAACCAATAGTAATAAATCTAAGTCATGATTAGATTGAGAAGATGGGTAAGATATAGTTGTACTCATACATGATTATATATTACCTAATGTGGTATGTTATGTGATCATGTATTGTAGAGACTTTAAATATTCAAACAGAAAGTAATTATACAGTAGCAAACACTGAAAGCAAGTATTCTAACCCTTGTTTCAGTTCAATCTGGACAGAATTTGTGATTCATGTATTCTTATGCATGAATTGATGTATGATGAAGTCAAAGCCAATTCTTTCGGCTAGACTTAAGATGTTTTAGATTTCTTATAATCTATCAAAGTATGGTCAATGTTTTACCAAGTTATATTGGTGTGGTTTTCAAATGAAGACCGAGTATGCTAAAAATGTTTTTTGTCGTCAAATGATAGGCATGTGAGGTTGCCACAACTTAAACGTACATACATTTAATGAATGTAGTGTTGATCAACATAGAATACTATAAATTTGATCACCTAGGCGTCTTTCGTAAGAAATACCGGATTTCTGAGACTTAGTCTTGGGATGTCCTTTTCAGAGAAAGTATGAAATGCTCAAGGTCTTGGACCAAAATAAATGTTTTACTGAATATTGTTGTTGTAAAATGTTTTGAATGAAAAGAAGTGCTATTTTGAATTATCAATAGTATTTCGTAACTATTGTTCAGTTATTGAAGATATACGATTCCTATGTTTCAAACATGTTGTTTATTGGAATTGTTGTACTTGCTGAGCTAGTCATGCTCACTCTTGCTTGAACCATATGAATGCAGCT
Source organism: Panax ginseng (assembly GCA_020205605.1). Lineage (NCBI taxonomy): Eukaryota > Viridiplantae > Streptophyta > Magnoliopsida > Apiales > Araliaceae > Panax > Panax ginseng. The sequence goes on from CM035148.1 coordinate 1,798,661, forward strand.
AAGATTAAACGTCTGAAGGATCTCTAAGGATAAAGGAAAGGCTAAGGTAGACCGTTGAACTGTCGATGTAATAGTATAGGTTTAATGTTGTAATATATTTGATATTATGACAAGAACAAATGTAATGGTTATAAAGAACTTGGGAAAATGTTAATATTATTTTGAATATATAGAAGACATATTCGTTCTTTTGAGGTTTTTCAATTAAATATATGTGTGAATGGTAGTACCGTGTAGCACCATCTGTCGGGTTGGAAGATACCCGGATTTAGGATCGTCACAATGACCAATTCAAAATCTCTAAAGACAACTAATCGTTTGATACCCATGGATTGAGCCAGTTTTAATCCCATTATACAGCCTTCATACTCGGTTGTGTTGTTAGTGTTGACAAACTATGGTTTGATGGCTATGGGACACTGTTCTCCCGTGATAGATACAAGAACTACCCCTGCTCAAACACCTTCCATGTTTACAACCCGTCGAAGTATAGTTTCTAAAATTGGTGTAGACACTCGAAATTTTGCATTCCTATTGCTAACATTGCAGGAGGGCAAAATCATCTTTTAGAGATAACCCTAGAGGACAAAGCAGTTCCAATTCCGAAGACAACCCTAGAATTATCAGTCTTTTTATCTTGGAGACAACACTGAGATACCCAGTTCTAGTCCTAGAGATAACCCCGGGAGTTTCAGTTTCAACCTCGGAGACAACCTCGAGGAATGCAGTTCAGTTCCGGAGACAACCCCGGAATTATCAGTTTTCCATCTCAGAGACAACCCCGAGATATGCAGTCCCTGCCCGGAGATAACCCCAGGAGTTTCAGTTCCAACCTGGAGACAACCCCGAGGGATGCAGTTGCAGTTTCAGAGATAACCCTGGAAATGCTTGTTTCAACCCTTTGCAGTCATCTTTAACCTCAGAGATAACCCCGAGGCACTCTGTTCCAATGCCGGACACAACCCCGGGAGGTCAGGCACACCTCAGAGACAACCTTGAAGACATTTAGCCCTTATAGCAGCCCAATCTCAAAGATAACCCTAAGCAACGACTGCTACATCAGCCCAAACCGGAGATAACCCCGGTTAGGGGCAAAATCATCATTTTGCCACCTCGATCCTACATTTGTGCCTTCTCAACAACATTTCAACATACATTACAGACAGACATGTCCTACAAGAACCATAGCTCAAATCCCGAGTGACTACTACACAAGATAGTACACCGGATGAAATTTGATGACCCGAAGATCTAGGCATGGTCCTATCTTCCCGACTTCGTACAACCTCATATCTAATGTCATTGTGTATCTCTCGACAACAACATTCCGAAAAGGTATCATACGCCTTAATCGGATGCGGATTGAAAGTTATGAAGGTTCGAGCGAACATCGCGCGTTTCTTGCATGCACGTACTTTGAGGCGGCATGACCCATGAGAGCCCGGGCACCTGGGTAGCCGCGAAATCAGCCTTAGTCGCCAGTAGGTACACATCACGGCTCCCCTCTATAAATAGAGGGCTTGGGGTGGCCAATTTTGAAAAGAGAAAAGCGAGGAAGCCACATCCATTTTGCTCTATACACACTATAAAATGAGTGCTTTCTCATTTTAAACACTTGTGAGGTTATACTTTGCTATATTTTTAAGGTGAACCGAAAGTGTTCATTCAATTAAAGCTATTTGAAGTCTTCTTGGCAGGCCACTGTAAGACTTCTTACATTTCTTAAAGCCTTTCTCAACTTTTTGCACACACAGTTATTCACGTTGAGAGTCGTGTTATGAGCGTATGCCCAGACTTCAGTCAGTGGCTTTTTATTTCTTTTGTAATATATATATATATATATATATATATATATATATATTTGTACCAACATTATTGAGTTACGCCTCGATTGAGTCTGGACTCACATCTAGAGCATTTATTGCTTATATATATATATATATATTTATATATAAACTGTTATCGAACATATATATATATATATATAAACTATGGCGAACTATGTTCGATGAGCACGGATTTACATCCGGTGCATTTCTTTATATATATATAATATATAGTATTTATATATATATATATATTTACATTTACATCGGGCTTCAAGTTTACTTCGTGGTCTTTTCTTGCTTTATTTACATTTAGTCCCACTTTGGAGTTCACTTCTGGCGGTTGATTATCTTCTTGCTTTATTTACATTTAGTCCGCTTGGAGTTTACTTCGTGGCGGTTGATAAATCTCTCTATATATTTCTGACTTTTATATATTTACATTTTCAATCCCCATGGAGTTTACTTTGTGGTGGTCGATCGTTCATATATATATTTATAGCTTATATATATATATATAATAATAATAATAATTTACAACTTTCATATAAACTGCAACATCATGTGAGCCTAGGAATCATGTGATCATAGATTCAGTCTCCTGAATCTAGATTCGGTTCCCGTGATGGACATTTTTAGATGTAAATGGCTTGTAATTATTCACGGTATTTGAATTTCCTTAGATGGCTCCCATGCTCACAAGAAGTTCGGCACTGCTATGTATCTTATTTTCTCGAAGATGCTTCGCATCTCAAAAATAAAAGCAACCAAGCCGAACACATAATAAAATGGAAGTATCAAAGGCTTCAATTACTATTGAGCATAAGGTTTTGAAAAACCTCTTTTACAAAACATCACTGCTATATCTTGTTAAAGCTGAACTTTTATACAAAATTCAAACCCTTTGTATATAGGTGTAAACGAGGCAAAACACTACTTCCAGATAATTGCACATTGACCCACACACACACACACACATTTATATAATTGTTTAATTAAAAAGTGGTGGTCATCGTGGTAACACGGATGTCAGGGGGGTGCCTAACACCTTCCCTCCGCATAATCAAGCCCCCGGACCCTAACGAATCTCGGTTTCACAGACCTGTTAAGCAGTGTCACATCACTGGGTTAATGTGCAAACCTTTTATCAATTGAGTTGGTGCAACCATTTAAAAATACCAACTGACAACTCTTATAGTCCAATCATTGACATATACACGTCGGACCTTTTCACTACTTTTTTTTTCAAACAAATCTCACCTAACATGAGAACACCAAAAGACAATAATAGAAAAGGGACAGTAAAAATCCCGACATCGACAGGTGGCGACTCTGCTGGGGACATCTAGTAAGAGGGCTTAAGCCGCTATTACAAACTTTTCAAAACTGTTATATGCTTGTGTGTGGATGTTGCATTTACATTTATATGGATGTGTACGAATGCATTTACTTACTGCACTTAGTGCTTCACACTGTATCTGCTTGTGATATTAAAGTGCTTCGCATATGTCATCATTTCTATAATGGTGAGACATGCTGTATGTGAATGTATGTTGTGTGGTCCCTCCACCAAGAGGCTCTTATCGGTGTTTGATTATTGGACTCGTAGGAAGACTAATTCCAATGAGGCTCAGGAAAGGCACCACCCAGATTCGCTCCAGTTGAAAGACCAAATTAATCTCCCGTCAAGTAAATTGCGATGATCTGGGGACCTTCATGCCAAAAAACCGCGAGAGTAACCTAAGATATGTCAGCCTTTGATAAACCAAACGCGGAGGAAAGTCTCTTCATACTTTCCCATTTAATTACTTGTAAATTCAATTACTTGTAATTACATTCCATGTTAATCTCAATGTAATTGAAAATATGAAGGAATATGTGTACATACATTCCCTTTTATATCAAAACATGACATTCTAACATCCGTTTTGCAGGATAATACTCCTAAAATGGACAAATCATCGCATGCTACATTTGTACATTCCTTAAGACTAAACTATATAAGTTTTTTATAGAGAAACAATTGGGCCTATTACCCGTTCAAAGTCTAAAAAGGAAACAAGCTTACTGCCAATTATAGCTTCATCTGACCAGTCTAATCCTACTCCTGTCTCTCGTGAGGAGTTTGAAGGATTAAGCAAACAAATTACAGATTTGGTTGTTCTGCTCAAAGAACTACACCAGTCTACTCAGGGTCCACGAATACCCATACATACAGAATCCTCTGCACAGTGAGGAACCCGGGGTCCAGACAGAGAAACTCCCGTACCTGAGTCTCAGTTGGACAAAACCAACAAAACCCCTGAAATCACTCATCTCAAAGAAGATCCAGACACCGGTGATATCAGGAAGAAAGTCCTTCAAATGGAAGAGACCATCAGTCTATTAAAGATTGGACCACACGGTAGTGTTTCATATGCTGATCTTTGTATATTCCTTGGAGTTCATTATCTAGAGAAATTCAAAACTCCTGACTTTGAAAAGTATGATGGGTTAGGGGATCCGTACACATATTTGAAGGTATTCATTGGAGAACTCGGATCTTATGCCGAGGATGAAAAGCTCAGAATACAGCTGTTCTAGAAAAGTCTGACTAGAGAAGCCCGATCGTGGTACACCAGATTAGACAACTCCAAGATTCATAGTTGGGAAGAGCTGGCTCATGCCTTCCTTAGCCAGTACAGTTTCCAGTCTCAGATGGCTCCATACCGGTACCAAATTACCAAGGTCAAGAAACAAACCAACGAGTCTTTCAGAGAGTATGCTCAAAGGTGGAGGCGCCTTTTACTCAAGTTATTCCCTCTATGACTGAGTCTGAAATGGTGATGACCTTCATAGACATACAAGAAGCTCCCTTCTATGAGAGAGTCTTAGATGGCATTGGCAACCCATTTTCTGAAATGATTAGACATGGAGAGATTACTGAGATGGTGTTGAAGTCAGGAAAGATTCAAGACCTTGCTGCTCAGAAAGCTGTTGCTGAGCACATCCAGTCTGGAAGTTATGGAAACAACCCCCGGAGGGTCCATAAGAAGAAAGAGGAGGATGTTTCCTTGATACTACAAGGGCAGAAAGGTAGTCAGAACATGCCTATCCATAGGAGAAACTACTCCCCCTTTCAAGCACAATCTTCAAACCCTCCATTGTCAAAAATTGGAGAAGTCAGACGCACTCGAGTGTTCACACGCTTAGGGGGCTCACTCGAGAACATTCTCAATCTTCTGACAACTCAGAAGAAAATTACCCATCTTCTTCCACTAGCCAACCCAAATGGGAAGTGTTTCAATGCTAACAGGAAGTGTGCTTATCATGCTAGAGCTCCAGGCCATGATACTCAGGATTGCTGGGCCTTGAAGCATAAGATTCAGGATTTGATTGATAATGGTGAGATCGTGGTGACTAAACTCGACCAACCCCACGTGCAAGACAACCCTCTTCCTTAACACAAAGAAGAGGAGGTTAATATGATTAATTGGAGCAATGGACATAGTTCCAATTACGGCGGTGAATCCTCCTAAACCAGCAAGGATGGTGCTGACAAATGGGATTATGCATAGTTCCAGTTTATGATGGAACGGAAGATGAAAGCTTTTTGTAAGCAAGTTAACCAATTGGCAGAACTGGTGATCCATCAGCACCAAGACACACACCAATTAGTCAGCTAGGTGCATTCTAGTCTCCTTCCTCTTGTTATGAATACTCCATTGACTCTAGAAAGTGAAACACTAGAGGATAAAGTTGCAAAAAGAGCTAGTGCCAAAGCCCGTTGAGATTTTTCCAATAAAAGGGAATTTACCTATCTGGGCCAACCGATAGAGGAGATCTTTCAGATGCTGATCAATGAAGGAAGAATCACAGCTCTACTACCTCCAATCAATCCTCGTTCAAGATGGTTCAATTTTAATGGAGTATGTTAGTATCACTCCCATTCTTGCAGACAAAGCACTAAAGAATGCTGGGCACTCCGCCATCTTATTCAGAACCTGATTGACAGCGGTGTCCTGAAGTTGGCAGAGAATAACACTGTATTACTCGAGAGTGGGGACAAATTTCCTATAAAATGGTAGGAAGTCGTAGCAATTATATCCGCTGAGAATGATTTGGCTGTCAGACCACTCACAATACAAGCAATTTAACTCAAAGGTGTTGACAATCGTTTGAAAGTGGCTGCACCAAAGCCAATCATCTTCCCATACAGACCACAATATCCTATTGTCATCCTACAAAAAGTGCCATAGAATTATGGAGAGGCTAAATGATCCACATCCCACATAACTGCTGTAGTGTTGAAGGAGCATCCACTATATCTTCCCCAACGGGTGATGAAGCCTACCATCAAATCAAAGGGGAAAGTTCCCATAGAGAAGATCGAAGAGTTCCTTCATACCATGGGCCATAATGAATCCAACGTGGTTTTAAGCTTGAGAGAAGCTCCACAAGAAATTTCCATGCTGGACTTGGTTTTCTCTTTCAAAGATCACAAGAAGGTCTTACTAAAAGGTTTGGAAGAAGCCCATTTTCCAAATCAGTGGATGTTAAAAAATTCCAGCTTCTGGTTGATCACACTTTTAACAACAATGTGATATCTTTCACTAATGACGACATAACTGCCTAAGGGACTGGTTATTGCAAACCGTTACACGTAGCGGTTTTGTCCTCCAGATACATGGTGGGAGGAGTCCTGATAGATGGAGGATCATCTTTAAATATCTACCCTTATGCCACTTTGGAGAAGATGAATATCAATCTCAATAGGATCAAAAATAGCCATACAATTATCAAAGCTTTTGATGCATCCTGATGAAATGCTATCACAGAGATTGAATTTCCTATGGAGATTGGTCCATATACCTTCTGCGTATCTTTTCACGTGCTCAAAATAGCCACATGATACAACCTGCTCTTGGGGAGACCGTGGATTCATATGGCTGGAGCTATCCCTTCCACCCTTCACCAGCAACTTAAATACATCATTAACACTAGCTTAGTAAGTGTTAATGCTGTGCCAGAATGTCCTGAATAAGGTGACATACCACTCATCGACTTCAATTCAGAAGTTGAGCTGATTAATTTCCATGCCTTAGTGGTGAGCAACACTCACTATCATCCTATTGAGGCGTCACCTCTGATACCCAAGATTTCTGCCGAGGTAATGTCGGCAACTCAAGAGATGATATCATTGGGTTATCAACCTGGACAAGGGTTGGGCAAGGATCATCAGGGCATTAAGTGCCTAATTCAAATTCCCAATCAAACCGGGACATCCGGACTAGGCTATTCTGCTAGTTCCAGTCACAGGAATCCTCATAAGCACAAACAGATTCCTTCATATTCAGCCACATGACGATTATCTCAACCTACAGATCCTGAGTCTGTACGGTCTCCGGTAAAGGTGCCTGCCCATGTAATGGCTGTGTTGTTTCCTAAACCGATACCGGTCAAAGGAAAAGAGGTCCTGATTCCAGATCCTGAAGTGGAAGAAAGGAAACATAGACGTAAACAAGACATCACCAGGCGGTTGTCAAACATACGCATCATTGTCCATACTGAGGGCATGAATAGAGACATCCCAGACGATGATTGTCCAGATATCATGGTGATCATTCGGGAGAAAGAAGACGATGACAACCCCTTTATCACTGCTGTCCAACAGGACTTCACCCTTGGCAATTGGAGCAGCATTCCATGCATTTGCCGACAAGGGTAAAAAGGGCAGAAAATTCCTCTGCCTTGTAGATAGCAATAACTGCTTACTTTTTCTGTACAATATAACAGTTGTTTTGTCATTACATCCTAACACTTTATATGATTGAACAATTTCATATATTAAGTGAAAGCATTTTTGTTTCAGGACTCGAATTTAGATGTGCCTAAACTTGTTGCGATGAGGTGCCTATTCTCCACAAGGACTATAACTTTGATGTAAAGTTGGACTCAGACTTGATGGAAATACAAAAGGACTATGAGATACCTCAGGAGATCAAAGAATGGGTCGACAAAAAACCCAAGCCAAATCTTGATCAAACCTCCTCTTTCCACCTTAGAACCTTAGAAAACCCCAAACTAATCCAGATCGGTACAGACCTCACTCCAAACAAAAGGAATGACATGGTTACGCTATTAACCCAATCCCAGGATGTGTTTGCATGGTCTCATGAAGATATGGTGGGTTTGTCCACGGACATTATCATTCATCGCCTCCCCATCAAAGAGGGATTCAAGCCGGTTAAGCGAAGCTCGAGCGATTAAAACACGAGTGGAGTTTAAAGGCTAAAGAAGAAATTGTGAAATAATTTCAAAGTGGCATCATCATGGTATCAACATACCACGAATGGCTATCTAAATATAGTCCCCATACCTAAACGGGAGGAAAGGTGCGAGTTTGAGTGGATTCTGAGGATTTGAATAAAGCTTGCCTTAAAGATAGCTTTCCCGTTCCATTTATCTACATCCTCATTGACAATATTTCTCAATACGACATGTACTCCTTTGCTGATTGTTTTGCGGGGTACCATCAAATCAAGGTTCCTGAAGAGGATCGTGAGAAAACTGAATTCATCACACCTTGGGGAACCTTTTGCTACAGAAGGTTGTCATTCGGCCTCATCAATGTCGGAGCTACCTATCAGCGAGCTATGATGGCTCTTTTTCATAACTTCATGCATAAAGAGATAGAGATCTATGTGGATGATATCATTGTCAAGTCCCAAAGGGAAGACGACCACCTAGACTATCTCAGAAAGCTCTTCAATAGGTTACGTAAATACAACTTGAAGTTGAATCCAGCCAAGTGCGCTTTTGGTATTAAATCAGGCAAGTTGCTAGGATTCCTAGTCAGCCACAAAGGGATTGAGCTGGATCCCACCAAAATCCAGGCCATCACGGAAATGTCTATTCCTCAGACAGAGAAGGAAATACAGGGATTTTTGGGAAGGATCAACTTCATTAGCAGATTCATCTCCCAACTCAAAACAACCTGTGAGCCTATCTTCAAGCTGTTAAGGAAGAACTCCTCCATGAAATGGAATGACGAGTGTCAGAAAGCCTTCCTTATAATCAAAGAGCAGTTAGTCAAAGCTCATATTTTGGTACCACCCAGGGATGGTGTTCCCCTGTTCATGTACCTGTCCATTAATGACAATGCCATGGGCTGCATGCTGGGACGAAAAGACGTTAGAGGCCAAGAGCGAGCTATTTACAACCTTAGCAAAAGATTCAGCAGCAGTAAACACAAGTACACTCTGATTGAGAAGACTTGTTGTGCTTTAGCATGGGCTTCTATGTGGTTACAACATTACCTTCGTGGTCACACAACCCATCTCATATCCCGCGTGGATCCTCTCAAGTACGTGTTTAGTAAATCCATATTAAATTATCGACTGTCCAGATGGCAGTTGATCCTACAACAATTTGACATCGTGTACGGGAAGCAAAAGTCTATCAAAGGTCAAGGAATTACAGATCAACTGGCCGCTACACCTTCACGGGATTTCAAACCCTTTGGATACATACTTCCCGGATGAAGGGGTAATGACAGTTCAACAACACCATCAGTACGATACACACCAGACATGGAAGATGTATTTTGATGGAGCTGTGAATATGGAAGGTTCTGAGGCTGGAGCAGTTCTAGTAGCCATTATGGGGGAGCAATATCCCGTCGCCCTCAAATTACAATTTGTCAGCACCAACAACACAGCTGAGTATGAAGGCTGCATCATGGGGCTAAAACATACCCAATCAATGGGCATCAGGCGGTTAACTGTCTTTGGAGATTCCGAATTGATGATCAGATAAACCACTGGGATCTATCACACCAAAGAGCTACATTTGCTGCCTTACCATCAGCAGGTTATCCAGATGGCTTCGGAGTTTGAAGAAATATCCTTCCTCTATATTCCTCGAAATAGGAATGACTTTGCGGATGCGCTAACAACTTTGGCCTCCTTGATCAACATACCTGACAAGGAAAACATGTCAAGCATCACATTTTCCCTATAAAAGGCTCCAGCCTATAGGAATTACATCGGAGAAGTATAAGATGATCTACCTCCCGTCCAACACCCTTAGTATTAGCACATCAAGGAGTATCTATGAGATGAATCTACATCCGCTGAAGCGAGTCCTGCTAAAAGAAAGCGGATCCATCGAATGACTATGAAATTCTACCTGAGCGGAGATGCACTCTACAAAAGAGATGCAAGATTAGGTCTCCTCATATGTCTGGAAAAGGACCAAGCTCAGAGGCTCATGGATGAAATCCATGGTGGAGTATGTGGCCCACACATGAACGACCCTCTACTTTTCAAAAAGATCCTCAGAAACAGGGCATTACTGGCTCTCTCTCAAGACTGACTGTGATGATCACGTCAAGAGATGTTACGAATGCCAAATTCATGGGAATGCTATCCACGCCCCTCCAAGGGAGCTCCACAATATGAGTTCGCCTTGGCCCTTCTCAATGTGGGGAATGGACGTGATCTGGCCCATCGAGGCCAAAGCTAGTAATGGGTATCGATTTATCTTCACCATGATCGACTTCTTCACTAAGTGGGTAGAAGCAGCCTCCTTCCCCAGGGTTACCAAGGAAGTCATCATTGCTTTCATCAGAAACAATGTCATTTATCGATATAGACAACCAGAAGTAATTGTATCAAACAATGCTAAGAACCTCAACAACAAAATGATGGAGGAGTTATGCAGTAAATTCCACATCAAACACCTTAACTCAAGTCATCTACTGAGTCAAAAGATGAATGGTGTTGTTAAAGAGGCTAATAAGAACATCAAGATCATGCAAAAGATGTCCACCAATCACAAAGGATGGCCTAACTTGTTGCTTCTGACTCTATTATCCTACAGAACCTCAATGCGTACTTTCACTGGGGCAACCCCCTACTCATTAACCTATGGGATAGAAGCAGTGCTCCCCATAGAAGTGGAAATGGAATCCCTTAGAGTGTTGATAGACGGTAAGTTGGATAAAGACCAATGGTTACAAGATAGGTATAACCAATTGTCTCTAGTAGATGAAAGGCGAGCCGCTGCTATCTTCCATGGTCAGTTATACCATCAAAGGATCGCCAGATCCTACAACAGAAAGGTCTAGCTATGATAGTTTAAACAACATGAATTGGTTTTGAAGAAGATCATTGACAACCAAGATCAATCCAAGGGAAAATTCACCCCAAATTGGGAAGGCCCATTTGTTGTCAAGGAGGTATTAACAGGAGGTTCTCTCAGATTACAGGAAATGGACATCGATGAATTTCCACAGCTCATTAACTCGGACACTGTGAAATGGTACTATGTCTGAGGTTACCATCAAGCAAACATCCTGGTTTTGGATCACCAGATCCCCAATCACTTCAGGTTTTCTAACCCTTCAATACATACAACCCTTTCTTCATACCCATCTGCCCCACTAGGGACAAACACACTTTTCAAACCAGCAGCCTGGTTTCAGATCAATAGATCCTTCACTCCACTTCATTTCAAACCTTTCACATCTTCAGGTTATCCCACCAGGGATTAAACCTTCATACCTGTAGTTTTATCCCACTAGGGACAAAACTTTTCACACCTACTGATTTATCTGTGCATATGGGATCAAACTTTTCACTGCGCAGTTTATCCCGAACATGGGATCAAACTTTTTTGGTTGCAAATCAATCCTCGCACACGTGGGGCGAACTATGTCGACTGATCTCCCCAATACACAGAGATCGTAGGCAACCATTTTTATGGCCCGGTCGCATTCACTATAAAAAAAAAAAACAAAAAAAATAAAACAAACATTTCTATACCCTTTCACATACAACGTTGAACCTCTTACACGAGTTCAAACTACGCAGACTGATCTCTCTTGATAAGAGTATGTGGTGACCATTCATGGTTCGGTCTTACCCCCTACCAAAACACAAAAACTTGTCACATGGTACTGGGATCAAACTTCAATCCACCACATTTCATCGGCTTCAGACCAAAGGGATAGAACTAACTGATCTCCCCACACAAATGGGAGAATTGGCGACCATCTAAGCTACGGTTGTGTCCTCAAAGAGAAACACCAATACATAAGAGATAAAACTACCTGGGCTCCCCCATCTGTGGTGTGGTCAACCTTAGAGAGGAAAGCCACACTCATCTCCACATCTACATACAGAAACCAGTCCCATGATAATAAAAGGTAGGGATAAACATAGATCAACGTTCCATTCTGAAAGATCTTGAGACATCTCAATGTCCATCCATCGAGGGGAGTTCGAGAATACATCAAGATCACAAGTCTGAAGAAACAAGCAAATATCAAGCAAGTAACAAGTCACAAATTAAAGGGAAGTGAATCAAAATATATTTCCACCGCCATATATAATGTTGTTTGTTATATACAATGTGTCTTGTACATGACAAAATGGCTAAGCTTAGTCATGCGAGGAAAATACAAGCCCATCTACAAATCATTGCATATACGAGCTATCAAGTCCAACATGGCATCTCTCTAGAAGAAGGAGGTAACATTGTTAGCTCCTGCCCAATGGTATCTACATGAGCCAACAGATCCATAACCAACTGCATGGTGACACTATGCTCATCAATATATGCTCTCGTCTCGGCAATAATGCCAGTGGTAAGAGATCTCACTATAGTACTATCTATAACGGCTATGTCCTAGGCAGATATGGCACCATCCCGCTCAACAATCAATGCATCTCTGAATGATCTATCCTCATCTCACTCAGCAATAGTGGTGTCTCTGTGAGCTAAATCATAATCTCTCTCCAATAAAGGGGCATCTCTCCCAACAAGAGCTGTCAACATCAAGGCCCTAGCCTGATCCCTCTCAAATGTCATCAGATGCAGGCTCTGCTCTAAATACTCTGCTGAATACGGGGTCACAGTAGCAATCATACTAGGAGAATCCATCGTAGCTACTGGCAACCCAGCAAATAGCTCCTCCTTGGTGGGAAAATCAACGTCCTCTATAGGCTCTCCACCATCAGAATCAATCCCCGACTCTGTGGATATAGTCGTAGCCGATGTGGTCTCTGCCTCCATCCATGCAGAATACTTTGTCGAACAACATGGATGGCTAATAGAAAACTCAGCTAGCTCACGCTGATCCCAATAGGCATACACCCTAGATCTGTCCTCTACTGACAAATGGCGAGAAGCCAAGTGCTGACCTAATGCCCCCTCAAAAGGATGGAAGTCCTGAAACTGGTCGAACTGTGACATCACAGCCAATGGGTGGTAAGTAGTCATGCCCCTCAAACCAGCTAGAGGGAGATAATCCATGCCAGGTGCATGAGTAATGAAGTTGTAAGGTGAATTGAATCCTGTACACAGTAAAATGTCAAACGGATCTCCAATCTCTGCCAAGAACACCGACCAAGATATATCGTATGTACACTTTCATCGGGGTGAAAGGAGTACGACATGGCCATCTATAAAGCCCACAGGAACCTGGAACATTAGGAGGGTCATGGAATACTGTAATAGCTGATCTACGATCACCCTGTCCGGATGTGACAAACTATCATACCACGACCTTAGAGGCGAGGAGGCTACCAATCTTGGTGGGGTGTGATCAATGCGGCTAAGCTGTCGAAGAAGACATCTATGTGTGCCGTATCATAAGATCATCTAGGGTCAATCTTTGAATATCTGGACATACATATGCATAACATAATACATTCATGATAAACAATAGATGGCAATATGATGTAGGGAATGGAAAATAGTACATACATTCCTAAGTACATCATCATCTAATATATCATCTCTGTACAACTAAAAATATCGGGAAATGGGGTACAGACGCCCAACTACTAACAGAGGCCTATCAAAAGATATAGCGAGAATGGGGCACAGCCACCTAGTATCTAACAGAGGCCTATCAAAAGATATAGCAAGAATACACATCAGAAGAATATAATGGTGTCAATATCTACATCATCAATCTTGTCCACCTGATGTAACTCCTCCTGAGTTACTGGATCTCCGCCAAGAGGGATGTCAAGCTTATATAATGGAGGATCTGCGCCGATAAAACCATATGGGTCATCTGAAGGGCCAGCCTCAGAGCTGGAAGGATCAAAAGTATCCTCTGAAGGATCTCTGCCCAAGTGCCGAATAAAGAAATGTGCCCTATCCAACTGTCGGGTTAAACTGTCAATCTGTGTTAAATGAGATGGATCTCAAACACAGGCCATCCAATCCATCATCATCATGGATCCAGGAACCATATCCCCCATAAACTGAGTGGCGTGGGTCTAGGCTCCGATGGTACGAGGGGACCACCAGTGATGGAACATCTCTGAATATATGGACCCTCTGACAATGTAAAGCTGTCAACGCCCATCAATGGGATATAAATAACGGGTGACTACGACACAGGACAATAACGCCTGGCAGGAGGCAAGATCGGTGCACGAATCTCCCCTGTAGTGCTCCTAATAGCACGCTCTTCCAAATAGAGCTCCCATCCTCCATCTGTGAAAGAGGAATTCTACATGTGGATATCACGTACTCGACACCATTTGGGTACCCATCCTTAAACCCAGTGGTCAAATGTTCCCTAGAATAGGAATTAAAGTGATAACATCACCGTCAACAATTCAATTGTATGAGCGACAATGGGTGAAACCTTTAGCTACTGAGGTGAAACTCGAAAGTATGGAGTGATGCCATCACCGTCCATGTGGATATGTATCTAAACCTAACACACTCACATGACGTAAGCATGGGAGCCTCTCACAGGCCCAGAACTGCCAACACAAAGGCAAACATCTGCTGTTAGTCAACACTCTTAACCTGTACATGGGAAATTATAAGAGAAATACTCACCAGCATAAATGGGTAAAATCCTAGCCAAGCCTTCATCAAGCCCTACGAACGTATGCGCATGCCCCTAAGGAAATAGGCGTAGGTGTAGGAAACCCCAATCCTACTCTCTAATACGGTCCACATCTCTTATGGCGCTCACCAAAGTGAATGACACCGTAGAAGAGTTATCTGCTATGAAGCAGCCCCTAATTATTATTAGGAACAATCGCCGAAGAATGTGATCCCTGACTCTTACATCATCGGGTATGGGCTCACTTAACAGCCCACTCATAACATCTACGCTTAAAGGACCTATATGAACTATCCTTCCCTTGAGGGCCTCAGTCGGGACTCCTAGAAAGGATCTGAAGATAGTTGGGGTAATATCCACCATACAAGGCATTGGTGCCCCTTCAAACTCCATACCAGTGATAAATCGCAAATCCATCTAAGGTCATCATCGCCATTTCACGGTTTAACAAATGGAGAGACTGAGTCTGGTGAAACCAACACTCAAACAACGCCCTGAGATAACCCTAGGGACAATAACGGGGGATGATGGAAAAGAATGCCTCAATGCCTCAGCCATGCACAATCACTCAATAATCGGGATGCAGAGCCTGATATGTAGAGTGAATTCTGAACTAGTTCCCTCGAGGATGCGTAAATTTGGGAACCTACATCACAAAATCAGATCAACATCAGAATCCTTGCTCCTCATCAATAGGAAAAAAGAAGATCAAATCCACATTTTACCTCATTTGCATTCAAGTAAATCGAGGGGTGTCGACTCAAATCACCCAGAAGCTCTGAGATCGTCACCTAAATGCCTAAAAAATCTCTACGGGGAACATGAGCAGCAGGAGCGAGGTTCGCAACCGGTACATCCTCCTCCTCGTCCTCAACATCCGGTACCTCAGCCCGGATAGGATGTATCACTGCCTCCGCCAGACGACAAGGCTGTTTAACTAAACAGGGTCGAGGCACATCAGAAGCCCTCCTCCGTACACCTGAAGTGGTCCTGCAGGAACTACTCGGCTAATCCGGATCCATATATCTGGACACAAGTCTCCAAATCACCTCAGAAAGGGTGTGGTAAATTCTAACCTTGAGCTTTTTCAAATACATTTTATGACTAAATGCATTCATGCATTACTTTAACATACACCTACATTAGAGTTAAAAATGCATGTCTATCCAATGCATACATTGTGGAAATTTTTTGCTATAGTCTACTTTGTAAACAGGACTATCCACATGCACAATAGGCATAACTATGTGGCCATTCAGTAGCACACCTACCCACAGTCATAAATATTCAATATGCATTACACTACCAAAGTCATAATCCGTAAAGGTAGCCTAATTACCAGGATTAGTTTGCAACCTTTACTCATTTGTCCTCAAATAGGATAAGAAATAGTAGAAAAATGGTGCAAATTTAACTGTTTCAAAAGTTAAATTTTTTCACATCATTATGTTTAACATAGTTAAATACTAACATTTACTATGTTGAATATTTTTTATCAAGTCATATAAGCATGCGTATTCACTACTATGTGTTTAGAAGCATTTTATGTGATAACTCATTTTCCAAAGGATAAAAATCGGAAAAGAAGACATGCATATGTTACCAGGATAGTGTAGAACACTTGTATGCGGTGTGATGATTTTGCGAAAAAAGCGCCGAACTCAAGTGAGATCTAAAGAAGAGCTCTCGGATTTTACGTGTGGTATAACTTGAAAATGACTTGTGAAAGCACCAAGTGCCTTAAAGCCACCCATGGCTGGCCGTAGGTGTACCTGAAACTCCCTTGGGTAGGGCCCACCCCTACAGCTCGATCCAATATGAGTTATAAAGGAGGTCTCACAAGATGAAAAAGTCAAATCAGGAAAAAAGATGCTACGCGATTGAGCGGAAAAGCCTAAAATCCTGGTTTTCAGAGACCAAATTGCGGGTCTACATATAACTCATTGGTATTCACCCAGACACATAGTTTACTATACCGATGATCACCGCTGTTGCAAACTACACTCGACAATACCTAACGAAGGTTCGATGCCATCAGTTTGGGGTCGTAACTCCAAAACATTACCCCTAGTGGAAACTTCGTACAAGTTCATCCATTGATGTACACGTCAATAAAGGTCAAGAAACCTTGACGACATTCAGCCGCTGACAAGTAAATCCAACGAAGCATTGAAAACCATCCGATGATCTCATCCATTGATGCACACATCAACGAAGGGCAAGCAGCCTTGACATTATCCCCAACAAGGATCTCATCCGTTAATGTACATTTCAGCGAGGGTCAGGCAGTCCTAACAGCATAAATTGTTAGCAGTAACTCCGATGGAGCAGTGTAAGGACCTGGCGATACAAACTAGGAAAGACCATCCTCATCGCGGAGGACTGATGATGGAATATGTTATACAAGTTTTCCTTAGACAAAACACATCCCTACGAGTCTCTTGTACATGAGAGATACATCATCAGTAGGAAGTCTATACCAAGGATCAAGGACTTTGGTGATAACCCCAATGTCAACATCATGGAAGTTCCTGTGAACTTTGGAGTACACATCCAAGCAGTTCTTCAGGGTCATCAGTGATAACTCCAATCCCCATCAAAAGACATGGGAATAGTCATCACATCCTGTTGGAAAATAATCCAACAAACCACATACATCATGCATATACATCATGTTGTAGTACATTGCATCATGATTATCTTGTAATATTTCAAGTGTCTAGTATTCTTTATCCTATCTATGCCATTGCATTCCATGAATATGATAAAGAGTGGCATCTGTAGACACTCAAAATTTTGCATTCTGTTTTTAACATCATTAGGAGAGGCGAGAATCGCGTCTTTTAGAGATAACCCTAGAGGATAAAGTAGTTCTAATTCCAGAGATAGCCCCGAAATTATCAGTCTTACCATCTTGAAGACAACCCTAAGATACCCAGTTCCAGTCCCGGAGATAACCCTGGGAGTTTAAGTTTCAACCTTGGAGACAACCCCGAGGAATGCAGTTCCAATTCTGGAGACAAACCCTAAATTATTAGTTTTCCATCTCGGAGACAACCCCGTGATACTCAGTCCCTTCTCGAAGATAACCTTAGGAGTTTTAGTTCCAACCTCGGAGACAACCCCGAGGGATGCAGTTGTAGTTCTGGAGATAATCTTGGAAATGCTTGTTTCAACCCTTTGCAGTCAGATTCAACCTCGAAGATAACCCTGAGGCACTTAGTTTGAAGCTCAGAGACAACCCCGGGAGGTCAGGCACACCTCAGAGATAACCATGAGGACATTCAACACTTACAGCAGCCCAATCTCAGAGATAACCCTGAGAAACGACTGCTACATCAACCCAAACCGGAGATAACCCCGATGAGGGGAAAAATCATCATTTTGCCACCTTGATCCTACATTTGCACCTTCTCAACAACATTTCAACATACATTACACACATAAGTGTCCTAAAAGAACCATAACTCAAATCCCGAGTAACTACTATATAAGACAGCACATCGGATAGAATTTGAAGACTTGAAGATCTAGGCATGGTCCTATCTTCCCGACTTTGTACAACCTCTTATCCCATGTCATTGTGTAGCTCTTGACAACATTATTCTGGAAAGGTATCATACGCCTTAATCGGATGCCCAGATTGAAGGTTATGAATGTTCGAGCGAACATCGCATTGCATTCGTGCACATACTTTGAGACGGCGGGGCCGTAGAGCCCGGGGCATCCCAGGCAGCCACAGGTACACCTGCGGCTCCCCCCTCTATAAATAGAGGGCTTGGGGTGGCCATTTTGAAAAGAGAAAAGGTGAGGAAGCCCTGTCCATTTTGCCCTGTACATATTATAAACTGAGTGCTTTCTAATTTTAAACACTTGTGAGGTTATACTTTGCTATATTTCTGGGGTGAACCCGAGTGATCATTCAATTAATGCTATTTGAAGTCTTCTTGGCAGCCCACTATAAGACTTCTTACATTTCTTAAAACCTTTTTCCACTTTTTGCACACGATTATTCACGTTGAGAGTCATATTGTGTGCGTATGTCCGAACTTCGATCCAAGTGGCTTTTTATTTCTTTTGTATATATATATATATATATATATATATATATATATATATATATATATATATATATTTGTACTAACATTATTGAGTTATGCCTCGATTGAGCCTGGAGCGTTTATTGCTTTATATATATATATTTATATTTCTATCAGGCCTGGAGTTTACTTCGTGGCCTTTTACTACTTTATTTACATTTAGTCCCGCCTAGAGTTTACTTCGTGGCGGTTGATCGTCTTTACTCCTTTATTTACATTTAGCCCGCCCTGGAGTTTACTTCTTGGCGGTTGATCATCTATATATATATATATTTACAGCTTTTATATATTTACATTTCCAATCCCTCATGAAGTTTGCTTGTGGTGGTCGATCGTTCATATATATATATATATATATATATATATATATATAACTATTTACATCTTTCATATAAACTGCAGCATCATGTGAGCCTAGGAATCATGTGATCACAGATTCAGTCTCGTGAATCTAGATTCGGTTCTAGTGATGGACATTTTTAGCTGTAAATGGCTTACAAATTATTCACGGTATTTGAATTTCCTTAGACGGCTCTCATGCCCACAAGGAGTTTGGCATTGCTATGTATCTTATTTTCTCAAAGATTCTTCGCATCTCAAAAATAAAAGCAACCAAGCTATAAAATCCCAAATTTTACGAATAAAGATTTAAATTTCTCCATTTTTTTTTGAATATGGTGTGGATTTAATATAATGTTATAGTTGTGGGTAATATTTATAAAATTTTCAAAGTATGCAAGTTGTTATATTATATTCGATTGGTCGGGGAATATTCGTACGACGGCACAATCATTGGTGGACCCCATAACAGAATTATTGTCGGATTGAGAAAACGACAAAAATATTTTTATGAAAATAATGGCGGAAGTTTTACCGTTAATACTGTTGAACTACTCGGTAGTAAAAGTATAGTAATACGTGTGGTTGCATAGTAGCATACGATATTGATTATTGATACTTACGTGAGAAGCCACTTAGTTTTGTTCAATTATTGCTACAGTAGTTGCTGCATAGTATCTCACGTTATTTGATTCAATTATTGTTGATTGATATATATATATATATATATATATATATATATATATATATATATATATATATATATATATATATTATATAAGTTTTGTTTTATTAGTATTATTAATGTAATAAAAGCAGAAAAGTTTTTTATATAAAGCAGAATACTTTTATAAAGTTATTCTATAAATAGAATATATTATATTCTATTATGCATAGTATTTTGCATAGTAAAATCTTTTTATATAAAAATGAATACTTTTATAAAGTTATTCTATAAATAAAATATATTATATTTTATTATGCATAGTGTTGCATAGTGTCTACATAGTATTTTTCAAAGTAAAATCTTTTTATATAAAATAGAATACTTTTATAAAGTTATTCGTTTTATTAGATTATAAATAGAATATATTATATTTTATTAAAAATATTTTTCTTTAAATCTGGACCGTTCGATTAAAAGTAAATCAATCTGGACTATTCATGAATTAGTTACTATGCAGTCCATTCTTCTATAAATAGAAGCTCATTCCTTCATTATTTCTTACGAATTCACTGAAAGTCTAGAAAGAGAAACTGTAGAGAGAATTATTCTTCTATAATCTTGAGCGTATTTCTTTAGCGTTTAAAAAAGCTTTGAGCGTAGTGCAAGTTTCTTCAAGTATATTCCCGCCCTACCGTCGGAGTACTCTTCTTTATAAGGTAAGGGATATTATTTGTTGTACTCGTAAGGGATATTATTTTTTTTATAATTATGAAGAGAACTTCTGTTATTCTAGTCTTTATTATTACATTGGAATAACTTTGTATATCTGAGCTACCCTATACTTGGTGAAATTCTTACATTATTC
The DNA here is from genome assembly GCA_020205605.1 of Panax ginseng. Lineage (NCBI taxonomy): Eukaryota > Viridiplantae > Streptophyta > Magnoliopsida > Apiales > Araliaceae > Panax > Panax ginseng. The sequence goes on from CM035148.1 coordinate 1,819,317, forward strand.
CATTATTTATTATTCTCTTTGGAATAACTTTGTCTATCTAAATACCGCATACATGGTGAAATTCATTGTTATTCTATTCTTTATTATTACATTTGAATATATCCGTCTGCATACATTTTACGTTGGATCTGGTTAAAAGTCTTTTTATTATTCATTGGAATATCTTGTCTGCATGCGTTTTCTGTGGGACCTAATTCCGTTATTTATTATTCTGTTGGAATAACCCGTCTATGTGAAGTACCGCATGCATGGTGATTTCTGTTGTTATTCCATTCTTTATTATTATGTTGGAACATCTTGTCGGTGCGAATTTCGCCTGACCTAGTTCCGTTATTTATTATTCTGTTGGAATAACCTGTCTATGCGAAGTACCGCATGCATGGTGATTTCTATTGTTATTCCATTCTTTATTATTCTATTGGAATATCACTGCCGGTCGTATTACGCTTTGACACGGATTCTGTTATTTATTATTCTGTTGGAATAACCTGTCTATGCGAAGTACCGCATGCATGGTGATTTCTTTTGTTATTCCATTCTTTATTATACTCAGTTGATTAAAGTTTTGACTTCTATACTCCATGAAATTAGTGGAATATCCTTAATATTTGCGCTTCATCCAGTATCTTTCATGGAAATATTCTTCTGAGCATTCTTGAATTTTACTCTACAAAGAAGTATCATGTTGACAATTTGGACGTTATTAGTTCTCAATAATTTAATTCTTGAACTTGTTTTATTGAATTCTTATATCATTGTCATCATCCTCGTGTTTATATTTTATTGAAAGTCATCTCGTGGCTGTGGTGCATAGATGGACTTGGTATGATTATGACCGAGGATTATTGAGTATAATCATGGTAGTAATGTTACAAATGATATGGAAAAAGTCCTCATTGGCCCGTAGTGCATTGATGGATAGTTTTGGTATGATTATGGCTATGGATTCTCTTCGCCAAGGAGCAAAGATGAATTGTTTTATGGCATGATCGGGATAGTTGATGAAAACACGATTATCTTTGGCCCGTAGTGCATGGATAATTCGTGGTCGTGATACTAAATAATATCCTTGGCACTGTAGTGCGGGGATGATTTGATGATGTAGATTATTTATTGTTTGAGTCTCGATTGATAAAAGTGATGAAAAACTTTTAAACCATAAAAGATAGTAGATTTTATTCTCTACTTGACTCTTTTAATGGATTTCTTGTTCACCGCAATTAAACTTCTTTGTCTATTGTATTTTATCGGTTTAACATTTTGAGGACTAATGATAATTTATTGACATTATCTTAGTCATAATATTTCTTCTTGGGCTAGTTGAGCTCACCCTTTCTTTCAACCGTTCTCTTCTAGAAATGAGAATATATTTGGGACTAGCCTGGGGAGCGGATCGATGATCTAGATGATAGCATAGTAGTCTTCACTATTACATTAAATAGTGTGACAATAAATGTAATGATGACTCCTTTGAGTGTGGATATTGTCTAGATGATAATATTCTTATTAAAACTCTTAATTTATGTTTTGTCGTATTGTTTTTATACGATATTTTGTATTATTAAGTTGTATTTGAATTTTGTACCATGTATTTGGTGGCTCAAGATGGGTGATGTATACTTATTTTGGGGGCGTCACAGTTGGTATCAAAGCTTAGGGATATGATCCCTGGCTGAGATATGAGATAAGAATTAGGAGGGGAGAGACGACGAATTCCTTCGCTAGTATGACCTACCTAAGTTTATTTGGTATTTAATTGGTTGGTCAGAGTATAGGGATAATATGTGATATGTTAATTAACCCTTGTTTTGTGGCAGTATTTGAAAATGACATCCGAGAATGTTGAGAATAGCAATGGAGCATAGGAGACCGTTGAGTCTCCACATATCAATAATCAGGATAATGTGCATCAGGAAGGCAATAATCCTCCTGTAAACAACAACACTGACCAAATGATAAAAGATGGAATGTTCAGAGGCTTTATACAATTCATGCAACAACAGGTAAGAGAGACTCATGTTCAAAATATAGGTGGAAATAATGGCAACCCACGGTTAGTCACCGCTAAGCAGTTCAAGGAGCTGGGACCACCAGAGTTTTTGGGAAAGCCAGAACCACTTAAGGCGAAGACATGGTTAAAGAAGATCACCAAGATATTTGATGTCTTGGGATGCTCGGGAGGAGCAAAAGTTTCCATTTGCCACCTTTATATTACGTGAAGAAGCGGATTACTAGTGGGAATCGTAAAAGCGTACCCAGACCGACGACTCAAGATGTCTTGGGGAAATTCCAAGAGTCATTCAACGACAAGTACTTTCCGAAAGTATTCGTCACATGAAGGAGGTGGAGTTCATCAATTTGGAGCAAAATAATATGGACCGTGTCGCGATCGACGAGGCTATGTTTGCCGAGTTGTCTCGGTTGCATCCCATTTGGTCGATAATGAGGAAGCGAATGCGCGCGAATTTTTAAGAGGTTTGAAACCCAATATCGTCAATACCTTATTTCTCACAAACTTTGTTTATATTAGATGTTGTGAATAGGACTCAATTATTGGGAGCGCGATAATGAGTCAAAGACAACCAAAAGGCAACGACCAACAACACGGTAATAATCGTACGATGGCAGCGATCGTGAACAATGATAACCATCGTGGGAGAAATTATCATGCCATGAATGGTAACCACCGATGGTAATCATGGCCAAGATAATATAAGTGGAAATTTCAAGAAAAAAGGTTCAATAATAATGGAAAGACGATAGCACCAACACCCGTTTCAAAGGAAGAAGAACGACCACCACTAGTCGTATGTTTCAAATGCGACGGGAGGGACACATCCATCAAACTATGCTGTAAATCCAAAGCGTGTTTTAATTGCGGAAGAGAAGGTCACCTAGCTCGATTTTGTCGTATGGTGAAGTCAAGTTTAGCTGGGATGGTGATGCCAAAGGATGTTCCAGACAAGCCAAAGCTGGTAGTTTAAGTGAGAGTGTTTGTCGAGGAACCCGAACGAAGTTGTCACGGGTAAGTTAATCATAAACGCTTACAAAGTCTATACCTTATTAGATACCATTTCTACCCATTCTTTTATCTCTCTTGCTTGCGCTCAACGTTTAAATTTGACTCTGGAGAGATTAGACTTTGATTTATCTGCTGAAACTCGGTTAGGAGAAACCTTCGTTACCTCCACTATTTATAAATCTTGTTTGATTTAAATCAACACTTTCATGTTACCTGTCCATCTTATCTCTTTGAAAATACTTGCCTTTGATGTGATTTTTTTTGAAATCGATTGGTTAACTACTCATCATGCTTTTCATAAGGTTGTTAGCTTTTATTTTCCTACCCAACCTGTTATACGAATTCAAGTAACCAAACCACTAAAGTTAATCACTGTCATATCAAGCCATAAGTAAAGAGCCCCGAGCCTTTATCTGGTAACTTCCTTGAGTGGAATGCACCGAAGCCAGACTTTCTGTAGGGGACGTTATGAATAACGATGGAAAGTTGATAGGTATCAATGTGACGTGTTATCCAAGTCTTGGATGAGAGTCACAGTTGTGAATGATATTTCTATTGTTAATAAATTTCTTGACATATTTCTGAAGACTTCTTGGCCTACCCCAGAGCGTGAAATCGAATTTTGTACTGACCCCAATACAAAACCCCATTTCTAAAACACTTAAATATTTCTTCAACTAAAACTAACGTAACATGCGCCGAAGACGTTGACTCGAGCTGTTGAAGATTATGATCGTACCATTCAATACCATCGTGGGAAAAGCAAACATGGTAGCTGACGCTTTGAGTAGAAGATCGTATGCGTTTATGAGTGTGAATATATGAACCTAGGTGAAGATAATGAATATACGAGTAGAATCGACTTTAATCGATAAAGTTAAAAAATTTCAAGCTAAATACTCGAGTGATGAATGTGAAAAGAAGGTTAAAGAAGGCGTTATTCTAGAAGCAAGGATCGATGAAGAGAAAAATCTCAACCCTCGATTTTATTGACTCATTTGAAATCCTTGATCGAGTAGGAACTGTGGCCTATAAACTCGTTTTACCTCCAAGTATGTCGCGTGTTCATAACATTTTTCACATATCGATGTTACGTAAATATGTGGACGACCCGAACCACATTATTGGTTTAGAACCTGACGAGATAGCGGATAATTTAACGTATGAAGATGTACCTGTTAAAATCCTGGAATGTATTCAACACTCAAAGGTTATACCTCAAGAGTTAGAATCGGACGAAGTGTCCTCATCTGTTCGGCATACCAGGTACGTACGTATATTTCGAGGGAGAAATTTCATAAGGAAAGGAGATTGTAAAATCCCAAATTTTACGAATAAAGATTTAAATTTCTTGAATATTTTTTTTTGAATATTATGGTGTGGATTTAATATAATGTTATAGTTGTGGGTAATATTTATAAATTTTGCAAAGTATGCAAGTTGTTATATTATATTCGATTGGTTGGGAAATATTCTTTGTGTCGGGGAATATTCGTACGACGGCATAATCATTAGTGGACCCCACAACGGAATTAATGTCGGATTGAGAAAACGACAAAAATATTTTTATGAAAATAATGGCGGAAGTTTTACCGTTAATACTGTTGAACTACTCGGTAGTAAAAGTACAGTAATACGTGTGATTGCATACTAACACACGGTATTGATTATTGATGCTTACGTGAGAAGCCACTTAGTTTTGTTCAATTATTGCTACAGTAGTTGCTGCATAGTATCTCACGTTATTTGATTCAATTATTGTTGATTGTTATGTATATATATATATATATATATATATATATATATATATATATATATATATAATTTTTGTTTTATTAGTATTATTAATGTAATAAAAGCGGAAAAACTTTTTATAAAAATGAATACTTTTATAAAGTTATTCTATAAATAGAATATATTATATTATATTATGCATAGTAAAATCTTTTTATATAAAACAAAATACTTTTATAAAGTTATTCTATAAATAGAATATATTATATTTTATTATGCATAGTAATTCTGCATAGTGTTTTTTGCAAAGTAAAATCTTTTTTATATAAAATAGAATACTTTTATAAAGTTATTCATTTTATTAGATTATAAATAGAATATATTATATTTTATTAAAAGATTTTGCTTTAAATCTGGATAGTCAGATTAAAAGTAAATCAATCTGGACCGTTTATGAATTAGTTCTTATCACGGTCCATTCTTCTATAAATAGAAGCTCATTCCTTCATTATTTCTTACGAATTCACTGAAACTCTAGAGAGAGAAACTGTAGAGAGAATTATTCTTCTATAATCTTGAGCGTATTTCTTTAGCGTTTAAGAAAGCTTTCAGCGTAGTGCAAGTTTCTTCAAGTATATCCCTGCCCTACCGTCGAAATACTCTTCTTTATAAGGTAAGGGATATTATTTGTTGTACTCATAAGGGGTATTATTTTTTATATTCATGAAGAAAACTTCTGTTATTCCAGTCTTTATTATTACATTGGAACAACTCAGATATCTGTGGCTACCCTATACTTGGTGAAATTCTTACATTATTCCATTATTTATTATTTTCTTTGGAATAACTGTCTCTCTGCAATACAACATACATGGTGAAATTACATTGTTATTCCATTCTTTATTATTACATTGGAATATCATGTCAGTACATTTTACGTTGGATCGGGTTCCATCTTTATTATTCTGTTGGAATATCACATGCATGCGCTTTTCTGTGGGACTGATCCGATTATTGATTATTACATTAGAATAACTTGTTTATCGCAATCTACCGCATGCATGGTGATTTCTGTTGTTATTCAATTCTTTATTATTACATTGGAACATCTTGTGGTGTGAATTTCGCTTTGACTGGTTCCGTTATTTATTATTTTGTTGGAATAACATCATCTGAAGTACCGCATGCATGGTGATTTCTATTGTTATTCCATTCTTTATTATTCTATTGGAATATCACATCGGTCGTATTACACTTTGACACGGTTCTCATTATTTATTATTCTCGTTGGAATAACTCATGCATATGCGCCAAGTACCGCATGCATGGTGATTTCTTTTGTTATTCCATTCTTTATTATACTCGGTTGATTAAAGTTTTGACTTCTATACTCCATGAAATTAGTGGAATATCCTTGATATTTGCGCTTCATCCAGTATCTTTCATGGAAATATTCTTTTGAGCATTCTTGAATTTTACTCTACAAAGAAGTATAATGTTGACAATTTGGACGTTTTTAGTTCCTGGATAATTTAATTCTTGAACTTGTTTTATTGAATTCTTATATCATTGTCATCATCCTCATGTTTATATATTGTTGAAAGTCATCTGTGGCCTGTAGTGCATAGATGGACTTGATATGATTATGACCAGGGATTATTCGGTATAATCATGACCGTAATGTTACAAATGATGTGGAAAATGTCCTCATTGGCCGTAGTGGATTGATGGACCTTTTTTTGGTATGATTATGGCTATGATTCTCTTGCCGAGGGAGCAAAGATGAATTGTTTTATGGCATGATCGGGATAGTTGATGAAAAACACGATTATCTTTGCCCGTAGTGCATGGATAATTCGTGGTCGTGATACTAAATAATATCCTTGGCACAGTAGTGCGGGGATGATTTGATGATGTGGATTATTTATTAAGTTGAGTCTCGATTGAAAAAGTGATGAAAAACTTTTAAATCATAAAAGATAGTAGATTTTATTCTCTACTTGACTCTTTTAATGGATTGTTTGTTTCACCGCAGATTAAACTTGATGTCTATTGTATTTTATCGGTTTAACATTGTTGAGGACTAATGATAATTTATTACGCATTATCTTAGTCATAATTTTCTTCTTGGGCTAGTTGAGCTCACCCTTTCCTTCTTTATTCTCTTCAGGAAATGAGAATATATTTGGGACGAGTCGGGAGCGGATTGATGATCGGATGATATCATTAGTAGTCTTCACTATTACATTAAATAGTGTGACAATAAATGTAATGAGGACTCCTTTGAGTGTGATATTGTCTAGATGACAATATTCTTATTAAAACTCTCAATTTATGTTTTTTCATATTGTTTACACGACAACTGTATTATTAAGTTGTATTTGAATTTTGTACCATGTATTTGGCGACTCAAGATGGGTGATGTATACCTATTTTGGGGGCGTCACAGCCGAACACATAATAAAATGGAAGTATCAAAGGCCTCAATTACTATTGAGCCTAAGGGTTTAAAAAACCTCTTTTACAAAACATCACTGCTATATCTTGTTAAAACTGAACTTTTATACAAAATTTAAACCCTTTGTATATAGGTGCAAACGAGACATAGCACTACTTCTAGATAATTGTGCATTGACCCACACATACACACATTTATATAATAGTTTAATTGAAAAGTGGTGGTCACCGTGGCAACACGAATGTCGGGGGGTGTCTAACACCTTCCTTCCGCATAATCAAATCCTCGAACCCTAACAAATCTTGGTTTCACAAACCTATTAAGCAGTGTCACATCATTGGGTCAATGTGCAAACCTTTTCTTGGTTGAGTTGGTGCAACCATTTAAAAATACAAATCGACAACTCTTATAGTACAATCGTCGACATATACATGTCAGACCTTTTCACAACTTATTTTTTCAAACAAATCTCATCTAACATGAGAACACTAAAGGACAAGAATGGAAAAAGGACAGTAAAAATCCCGACGTCGACAATTGGCCTACATCTTCTCGATGGTTTTGCTGAATTGTCATTATCCTATCATCTGGTAAATCAATTTCTAAGGGTTAGAACTTTGTTGATGTGGCTTTGGCCAATTAATCTGCAATTCCTTGGGCTATGATGCACTTTTGCGTCACGTGGATGATGTCGAATTGCTGGAGGATCAATTGCCATTTGGACAATTGATAATTTAACATGGGCTTGCTGAATATATACTTTAGAGGATCCATACGGGATATTAGATAGGTTGTGTGCCCATGAAGATAATATTGTAATCTCATAGCGGCCCACGCTAAAGCACAACATGTCATTTCAATCAAGGTGTGTACCTACTCACCACTTCTTTGAATCTTTTCTTTGAGGTAATAGATAGCTCTTTCCTTGCCTCTATCATTTTTACGCTTGAGAGCATACAACATATAGCATTGACATTAACTGATATTTACATGAACAAGGGAACTTTGTCTCTTGGCGGTACCAAAACAGGCTCTTCCACCAGTTGCTTCTTGGTGGAGAGGAAGGCTTTTTGACAATCCTTATTCCATTTTTAGAGGAATTTTTCCTTAATAGCTTGAAGATGGGCTCACAAGTTGCAGTGAGTTGGGCGATGAATCTGCTTATGAAATTAATTCTCCCAAGGAATCCCCATTTCTCTTTTTTCTGTTTGGCGTACATGCATCTCACTGATGGCTTTAATCTTGGTGGGATCCAACTCAATGCCTTTGTTGCTCCCCAATAATTTTCCGGATGTGACACCGAAAGCACACTTAGCTGAGTTTAGCTTCAAGTTGTATTTGCGTTGCTGGTTGAATAATTTTTTGAGATGGTTGGTGTGGTCATCCTCTTTTTTGGATTTGACGATGATATCATCCACGTATATCTCTATCTCCTTGTGTATCATGTCATGAAAAAGGGCCATCATGGCTCGTTGATAGGATGCCCCAGCATTGATAAGGCTAAAAAACAATTTCCTATAGCAAAAGGTTCCCTAGGGGGTGATAACGGCTATTTTCTCCCTATCTTCTTCGGCAACCATGATTTGATGATATCCAACGAAGCAGTTAACAAATGAATATATGCCATACTGCACCATGTTATCTATCAGTATATGGATGACAGGTACTAGGAAGTCATCTTTGAGATGTATGCTTTATTAAAATCCTTTAATCTAAAACATACTTGTACTTTCCTGCATGGGTTTAGGCACAAAAACTATATCGGATAGCCATTCAAAGCTAGGTTGATACCATGATAATGTCTGCTTTGAATTGCTTGACAATTTCTTATTTAACCTTCAGGCTCAACTCAGGTTTTAGTCTCTTGAGTTTCTATTTGACAGGCTTGAATCCCTCTTTAATGGGCAGTCGGTGAATGACAATGTCGATGGCGGTGACCACCATGTCTTCATCTGACCATGAAAATACATCTTAGAGGCCCGAGTTAGGAGTTTAATCGGTCAATTCTTTAGTTTAGGGTAAGGTCGTTGCCTATTTGGATTTCTTTTGGATTTTCTGAGGTTCCAATATTGACTGTAGCGGTTTGATCAAGGTTTTGTTTGGGTTTGTCTTCGACCCATTCTTCGATCTCCTCAAGCACCTCATAGTCATTTATCTCCTCTTGTTCAATTCCTATCAAGTCAAGGTCCAGCTCTACATCAAAGTCGTAGTCACTGCTGAGACTTGACACTTCATCAGCAAGGCCAAACAAATCCAAACTTGGAGTTCTAAAAATAAAATGCTTTCACTTAATATATGAAATTGTTTAATTATACAAAACATTAGTAAAAGCATGAAAAAAGTAATTGCTAGCATTACTCAACAAAAGTAAGCAGTAAATAATATCTACAATTCAGGGCAGTTGGACTTTCTGCCCTTTTACCCTTTACGACTGAAGCAAGAGTGCTGCTCCAGTTGTCTAGGGTCAGGTCTTTGTTGACAACTGTGATAAAGGGGTGGTTGATATCCTCCTCCTCTTTGATAATGACCATGATTGAACTTACATCAGGGTCATTACTTTTCTTTGGAACATTCTCCTTAGCATTGTTTATGCGAGGGATCATGTGTTGATCTTCTGAATAGTCATCATCTGGGATATCATCATTCATACCCTCAGTATATGCTAGAAAACACATTTTTGCAAATCGATCTTGCACTTCTTGTAGGAACCTTTCATTCATTTCCTTGTTTTCCTTAATAGTAATCTGGATTTCTTTTTCACCGGTGGCTTAACCTTAGGAATTAGCATGCCTAACACAGAAGCAGGGACTTTCTTCGTTGGTTTCGTGAATCTGGCATCCGCAAGATTTGGTAGCAGAATGGTGGATACATGAACCATCTGATGCTTGTGCGAGTTCTTGTGATATAATCCATAGGAATAGCCTAATCTAGCCTTTCTTATCTAGCTAGGTATCTCAATTGGATTTTGATTCCTTGTTGACTTTTTCCTTGCCCTTCTTGGGGATGAACCCAAGGATATCATTTCTTGGACCGAAAGACATTACTTTGGAAGAAATTCTTGGCTTTAAGGCTGGGACCCCAATAGGTCGATATTGAGTGTTGCTCACTTTGAAGGCTTGAAAACTGATTGGCTCAAATCTTTCATTGAGGTTGATCAAAGGCATATCCCCTTGTACATAGATAAGATATTTTGGCTCGGCATTAACGGTGACCAGATTGCCATTGATGATGTATTTGACTTGCTGGTGAATGGTGGATGGGACTGATCTTGCCATATGAATCCATGGTCTTCCCAATAGAAGATTATATTATGTGGTGATGTTCAACACTTAAAAGGATATGTAGAATGTAGGTGGACCGATCTCCACTGGAAGTTTAATTTCTCCTACAGTATTTCGTCGAGACCCGTCAAAGGCTTTTATGACTATGTGGCTGCTTAAGATTCGATTTGGATTAATTTTCATTCTTTCAAAAGTGTCTTAGGGATAGATGTTCAAGGAAGATCCTTTATCTATCAACACACCTCCTATCACATATCCAAAGGATATCACTGGTATATACAATGACTTACAATGACCAGTCCCTTCTGCTGGTATGTCATCATCAGTGAAATATATCACACTACTGTTGAAAATGTGATCTATCAAGTGATGGAATTTTTTTGTATCCACTACCTTCGCTAGATGCGCTTCTTCCAGCACTTGTGTTAAGATCTTGCGATGATCTTCATAAGACATTACCAAGTCTAGAATTGATATTTTTTGAGTTGCGTCCCTTAACCTCTGCACTGTCTTGGCTTCATTATGCCCCATTTTTCTGAGGAATTATTCAATTTTCTCCTCGGGCACTCTCCCCTTGGTTTTAGTGACTAGCTTTATTACTCGTTAAGGTAGATACAACGGTTTATCCTTAGGCAGGATAGTAGTGCAGTCTAAGGTTGATCCCTCGCTTTTCCCATAATTCCATGGGACTTTCTTCAAGCTAGTGACCGAATATTTGGGTAGATATGGCAACATCAGTGGTTCAGTTATGGCTATCTTTATAGGGTTCTTTTCTCTTTTATCTCTCATCCCCTGAATTACTAGAGGTGTTGTAGGCAAATCTCTTTCAAAGGATATGACTGCTATAACTTCCCTCTAGCTCTGTGTTCCAAGAGGACATATATTCTCTTCTTCAGGCAAGGTATTACCACTATTTACCATTTGCAGGTCACCATTGTCAATCATATCCTAGATTAGGTGACAAAGTGCCTAACAACTTTTTATGTCATGATCAGGAGTGTTGGAGTGGTATTGACATATCCCGGTAGCATCAAAACTTTTGGAACGAGGATTGATTGGGGGTAACAGTTCTATGATCTTCCTTTTATTGATTAACATCTGTAGCATCTTCTCCATCTATTGACCCAAAGGAGTGAACTTTCTTTTATCTACATACTCTCAATGAGCCTGGGATCTAGCATTCCTTGCAAGTTTTTCTTCCTACATTTAATTTTCTTGGAATCGTTGCTGATCCCTGAAAGTAGTATGCATACAAGCCAATCATGTATGTTGATAAAGCATATACTTTGTAATCAATCTTATTTATTTATTAATAAAAGAATTATTTATTAAAGACATTTATTATCTACATGGTGTTGTTTTAATAATATGTGATAAACTCATAGTTTTAAGCAATGCTTTTAGAACCATGATGAGATCATGCTAATGAGATCTAAATTCTTAGATAACTTAAAACTAAAATGTTCTCAATCAATGGATTACGAAAAAAGGGATTACTGAATTCAGATAGATTGATACATACGTTGCTTGCTTATTGGATGAGAATGATTGATCTCATGATCATTTGTGCGGAGACACTAAAGCAAGTATATAGGTGCTTATTGGAGAATAAGTTCACTGAACGTGACTTGCTAAGGAATACCTAATGGAGTTTTACTTGCCTGTCAATTGGAATTCCTGTAGTGATAGTAGTACAAATGATCCTTAGACTTGAGATCATCATAGTATCTTGTATATAATGATTTATACTTTAACTTATTCTTTAAGACCCTCAGGGTATATCAGAAGGTATGCTTGGGTATAATGAGTTATATATGGAGATAATGAATGATCAATAAAGGATTAACCGCTTCTAATAAAAGAAGAGATATGTCCTATGTGATTCGATAAATGACAACCCAGGAATCCTTAGCCAAAGTGGAACGAAATTAGAAAGTAGTTTCTAATTTGCATTAATTAGGAGTTGTGCATTTAAGAATCGAAATACATATAATTGAATAAAATAAGACTTGACAGTAATTCCATGTCTTATATTTAATTGGGACATTGTATGGTGGAAGGATTGAATTATACGGTAACTATTTACTCAAAGGTTCTTTTATGATTAATATTAAAATCTATATTATCTGGAAAGTCGTTGATCGCTAGGGTGACTTATCCTTATTGCAGAATAAATATTATTTATTTAAATAAATTAATAGTTTAATTTATTTATTTAAATAAGATTAGAATTGTTCTAATTGATTTATTCACAACCAGTTTAATATGGAGAATCTAAAGGGTCACACCATCAAAGGAATAATAATTATTTAAGAAGTTAATGGCATAATCGTAATAATATATTAAGTATATTTAATTTAATCTATGGTGATAGAATAAATTAAATAGCTTAATATTTATTATTTACTAATTTGGAAATATTATATATAAATTAATTAGAGGAGTCTTATTAATATTATTACAATTATTATTATTTTTAATTTCTAAAAGAGTTTAGGAATTAATTTAATATAAGTACTCTCATTTATTTCTAATAGGATCATGAGACAAAATTAATTAAATGAATTTAATTAATAATCCCCAATAAGATTAGAGAGCCTATTTAATTAAAGGAGTTTAACTAAATAAATAATACCTTATTATATTAAATAGGGATTCCTAATATCCTTATAAGATGAGTCTTATATCAGATATCAAATATACGTAATTCCAAAAGTTGGAGAGTACGCCCCCTTTTTCTATAGAGATAGGAAAAACTAGGGTGTGAGCCAATACACCATTCTTCTTGAAAATTCTTCTTCCTTGGTGGATCACCTGTAGAGGCCATATACTTGGGTGGCTAACACTGATCAAAGGAAGAAATCTGCCCGGAGATTCAAGGAGATCGCGGAAAAGTAGGAGTTGAACTCGTACCTGTGGAGGCTCGTATCTACAAGGGTATGATTCCATAACTTCTTGTTCTTCGTTTAAATTAATAATATGCATAAAGGATGATCCGGGTAATTGGTTTGTGAAATTATATAAAATCTAATTTTACTTTGCTTCTGCTATTTTTGCAATTTGATTGCATCCATGTTTCTTCACAAAACTTTACGGTGGTATCACAGCCAAACTTTATGCGAATTATTAATTGTTTTGATTCCATATATGTTTGGGTATTTATTTAGAATAATTTATTGGGCATAATTTATTGTATAAAATTATTATTTTGTGAATGATAAAAAAAATTCACGAAACACAAGAAGAGCGATGACACTAAGTATATATATATATATATGATATATATATATATATATATATATATCATCTTAATAATTTTATAATTAAAATAAAGAGTTAATTTTAATCTTGAAATTGGATTTCATGCAATTTAAAAATGCCCATTAAATGATACTCATAAATATATGAAATGATTTTAATTCATAAGATGAATGTTTTATTTATTGATACATATGGTGATATTTATGATAATAAATGGGATTGATTATGGACTATTGACCAATGTGATTGGATTTATTTTGTTAGATGCTTGAATGAATGAGTTTTATTAAATGGAATTCTGCGTACCTCGTCTTTTCTAGTTTGCTTCTTGATGTAAATTCTATCTCTCTCCTGTGTACTTCCCTGATTTGTTGATCAAGGTTTCTATTTAAATTAAATAGTTTAATTGTAATAGGATTAGTTAGAATTTTTTTGAAGAACTGGAGATCAAAGCGCAAAAGCGCTTGAAGACCATTTGTAATGGAGCCACGGGTTTAAATGTAATAGTTATATTTAAATATTAATTCTTGCACCCTAGGGTTTGACCTTTTGGTTCACTTGGTGGCTCTAGTGAACCAAACAAGAATAAAAGTCCATAATCAATCCGAGTAGAATATAATATTCTATATATGCATGCTATTATATATATATATATATATATGTGTGTGTGTGTGTGTGTATGTGTGTGTATGTGTGCATGCGCGCTAAACAAGATGATACTAATAATAATAAACCCCTCAAAGATATTATATTACGTTGTAATGTTCAAAGATATTTGGAATATCAAACACCGCCTTCTAGCATGATAAAAATAATAGAGAATTAAATATTTAATATGAGTTTGTTGTGGACACACAAGGCAAATATTAAATATTTGAGATGTTGTTTTTATTACATTTGATGTTTATAAGGAATTGAACATTATCGCTTTGTTGTGCACACATAAGGGCTGCAGTTTTCTCTTCACTTATATGGAAATGCTTGGTACGAATTAACTTAAATTATTTTAGTTTGGATGTACACACACTTAACCATTATGAATTAAGAGGCAAAATATAAGGAGTTACATGATGATGTAATTGACAAGAGTTGTCTACATATTTATTTATATATAGTTTGTTGTGCACACACAAAGCAATATACATTTTAAATGGGATCCTTATTCTCACTAGCAAATCTTTAATTAGATATTACCGAACTATAGAATGAGGATTATATAGTTTGAAGAAAATAGTGGGAGATACCGAATTAAAATAAGACCTAATTTATTTTGGTAATTAATTAAATGAATGTTTGCTAAAATATTGTCTTTTTACATGCAGAATTTGAAAATGTAACATTTACTAATTTCACTGCGTAGCATACTTGATGCTAACAAGTTGACCGGACCGAATTACACGGACTGATTAAGGAATCTGAGAATTGTTCTCATTGCTGAAAAGATTTCTTATGTCCTAAATTCGCCCGTACCTGCAAATGTTGCTGAGACAGCCTATGAGGAAGAGATTCCTACTTTTAAAAAGTGGCAAAATGATGCATCTGTGGCTCAATGCATCATGCTCGCATCCATGAGTAACGAGCTTCAGCGTCAACATTAAACCATGAATGCTCCTACTATGCTACTACACCTGTAAGAGCTGTATGGTGAGCAAAGTACGACAGCTAGGTATGAAATATCTAAGGAGCTCTTCCGATCTCGGACGACCGAGGGTACTACCGTTGAGACTCATGTCTTAAAGATGATCAATCTGGTTGAACATCTTGGACAACTTGGGTTAAATCATGGATGGGGAGTTGGGTCAAGATTTAGTCTTGCAGTCAATCCCGGACACCTTCTCACAATTTGTTGTTAATTTTCACATAAATAAGTTAGATGTAAGCTTGCCTGAATTACTTAACATGTTGAAAATTGTTGAAGGTCACTTCCCATCTAAGAAGCACCAGGTCTTAATGGTGGATGATTCTTCCAAGAAAAGGAAGAGGCCCAAGGTATCTTCTCAAAAGAAGAAATCCAAGAAGGTTAAGGGTAAGGCAAAAATGAAGGATCAAAAGAAACTGATCCCATTAAGAAATGAATTTGCTTCCATTGCAACAAGTCGGGTCCTTTGGAAGAGGAATGGCAAGGATTATCTTCCGGAAGCTTGGAGAAGCTTCAAATCCTAATCAAGGTTTGTTTATGATTGAAATTAATTTTTCTGAAAGTCAATCTTCTACTTGGGTATTGGATACCGTTTTTGGTTCTCACATATGTAATAATATGCAGGGACTGGTCAGAAGTAAAAAGCTGAGCAAGGATGAGGTTGTCCTACGAGTGGGAAATAGAGCAAAGGTTGTTACATTAACTGTTGGAACTTATTATTTAGCATTGCCTGCGGGCAAGTCCATTAGATTAAATAATTGTTATTTTGTTCTGTAACTTATTAAAAATATTATTTCAATTTTTGTATTGGATATGGATGGTTTTGACATTATAATAAAGAACAACAATTGTTCTATTTATAATAATAATGTTTTATATGGTATTGGTAATTTACGAAATGGACTTTATATACTTGACTTGCATGAAAACATACTTCAAATTGAATAAACTAATAAAAGAAAAAGAGATGATGTAAATTATACCTTTATGTAGCACTGTAGACTCGATCATATTAATGAAACAAGATTATCCAAGTTACATAAAGATGGACTCTTAGAGCTATCTGATTATAAATCATATCCAACTTGTGAATCTTATCTCATGGGAAAAATAACTAAATCTCCTTTTAGTGGAAAAAGAGAAAGAGTTACAGAGTTGTTAGCGTTGGTTCACACAGATGTATGTGGACCTATGACAACAAATGCAAGAGGATGGTATTCTTATTTTATTACTTTCACTTATGATCACTCAAGGTTTGGATATGTGTATTTAATGAAATACAAATCCGAATCAATTGAAAAGTTCAAAAAGTTCAGAAGTAAAGTAGAGAAGCAAATTGGCAAGAGTATTAAAATTCTTCGATCTAATCGAGGAGAAGAATACTTAAGCAGTGAGTTTCTCAACTGTCTCAAAGAAAATGTTATAATCTCACTGATGGGCTCCACCAGAACACCA
Source organism: Panax ginseng (assembly GCA_020205605.1). Taxonomy (NCBI): domain Eukaryota; kingdom Viridiplantae; phylum Streptophyta; class Magnoliopsida; order Apiales; family Araliaceae; genus Panax; species Panax ginseng. The sequence continues at coordinate 1,836,167 of CM035148.1, forward strand.
CAGGTTGAATGGTGTATCCGAAAGGAGAAATCAAATATTGTTGGACATGGTTCGTTCCATAATGAGTTGTACTGATCTTCCGGTGTCATTCTAGGGATATGCCCTAGAAGTGGATACATATCTACTAAATAAGGTTCCCTCAAAATTCGTCCCTAAGACTCCATATGAGATGTGGATAGGGAGAAGCCTAGTCTTAAGCATGTTAAGATTTGGGGATGTCCAAAACTTATGTGAAAAGGTTTGAGAATGATAAGCTTGGAACAAGAGATCGATAAGTGCACATTTGTAGGATATCCTAAGAAAGTTTAGGATACTATTTCTATAATCCTCTTGAACAAAAGGTGTTTGTTTCCAAACATCTTGCCTTGCCTTTTTGGAAAAGAATTTATCCTTGAGGGGCGAGTGGGAGGAAAATAGATCTTGAAGAAATTCAAGAACCATAAACCACTCTGAGATCAAATGGATGAACTGCCCAGTAGAGATTCTTTCATGCCACACACACCCTATTCAGAACTGAAAAGAGCACCGAAGAAGATACGATAGGTATGGACTTGTTATAGAGGATAAAGATGAGGTACTCATCATAGATGATGATGATCCATTGAATTACAAACATACTATGAGTAGTAAAGACTCAGAGAAGTGGCAAGAAGCCATGAAATCCGAGATGGACTCCATGTATGAAAACCAAATTTGGACTTTGGTTTCACCACCTGAAGGCATTAAGCCTATTGGGTGTAAATGGGTCTTTAAAAGAAAGACTAGAGCAGATGGAAAGGTAGAGACCTATAAGCCCCGACTGGTCGCAAAAGGTTTCAAACAAAGACAAGGAGTTGACTATGACAAAACCTTCTCACCAGTAGCGATGCTCAAGTTCATTCAGATTTTACTTACGATTGCAGCTTACCATGACTATGAAATCTGGCAAATGGATGTGAAAACGGCCTTCCTCAATGGGAAACTTGAGGAGGATGTGTATATGATGTAGCCAGAGGGATTTGTTTCAACAGTTGGAACAAATCAAGTCTGTAAGCTACAATGATCCATTTATAGATTAAAGCAAGCTTCTCGTAAGTGGAACATCTATTTTGATGAGACAATCAAAGAGTTTGATTTTATCAAAAATGAGGATGAACCATGTGTGTATAAAAAGGTTAGTGGGAGTGCTATTTCATTCCTTTTATTATATGTGGATGATATATTACTGATAAGGAATGATATTCCTATGCTACAATCGATTAAAATCTGGTTATCTAAACACTTCTCCATGAAGGACTTAGGTGAAACATCCCATATTTTGGGGATAAAGATTTATAGAGATATATCTAAAAGGATGCTTGGCTTATCCCAAGGAACGTACATTAACTTGATGCTAAAGAGGTTTAGCATCGAAGATTCTAAAAGAGGTCTCACGCCGATGAGCCATGGAATACATCTCTCCAAGAAACAGCCCCAAAGACACCTAAAAGAGAGGCCAGTATGAGTAAGATTCCTTATGCTTTAGTAATAGGATCTATCATGTACGGTATCATATGTACTAGATCAGATGTCACTTATGCACTTAGTGTAATAAGCAGATATCAGTCAAATCTAGGAGAAGAACACTAGAAGGTAGTGAAAAATATCCTAAAGTACTTAAGAAGAACTAATGATGTATTTCTTGTCTACGGTGGGTCTTAATTGAAACTAGAGGGCTTTACAGACTCAAGTTTTCAAATGGACCAAGATGACAGTAAATCCATTTTGGTGTATGTGTTTACCTTAAACGGTGGCACAGTTAATTGGAAAAGTTCCAAATAGCAAACAATTGTTGATTCAGTGACAAAGGCAGAGTACATAACTGCAAAGGAGGTTGTTTGGATGAAGAAGTTCATAACCAATCTTGATGTGGTTCCTAGCATTAGAGGACCAGTACCTTTATCTTGTGACAACACCGGAGTTGTTGCGTAGGTTAAGGAACCCAGGTCTCATCAGAAATCCAAACACGTGTTGCGGCGGTTTCATTTGATCATAGAGATCATTGAAAGAGGAAATGTCACCCTAGAGAATGTGGACTCTCAAGATAATATTGCAGATCCATTTACTAAAGCGTTAACACAACAACAGATTCGATCGTCGATTAGAGAAGATGGGTATGAGATACCTGACGATTGCCTTTAGTTCAAGTGGGAGATTGAAAGTAGTATGAATACAAGCCAATCATGTATGATGATAAAGCTTATACTTTGTAATCAATCTTATTTATTTATATAACAACCCGAAATTTTGGATTATCCAGAATTTAGGTTTAAAGAAAACTATTCTGTGCTATGTGTTTATTAATCGTTCTATAACCTAGGATGATTATAATTCAGGAGGATTCTGGCTGCGAGCTAGATTGAACGAGTAAGAATTTTCAAGACAAAAATGAAAGTTTTCCGGGAACAAAATATTTTTCGGGGAAAAAGACGAAATAGGCACTATTCATCCATTTCTGCTCGGAGATTTATTTTGAATTTTCGAGAAACGTGTAATGATAGAATTCTGAGACGAGATGGAATATTCAATAATATTTCAGTTATGGAAAAAATGAAGTTTTCGCCTGCGGACTTAAAACCTAAGGGTTAGGAAAAAGTGAGTTCCGAGAATTTTATGATTTCGTTTAATAATTAGAGTTATTATGCGTGAGAAATATGAGTATAATACTAGTTATTATATGAGTATATTACGAAGATTAGTATGACGTATAATATGAATATCGTACGAACGATATACGAAGAGAATACGAGAATACGAGAATGGAATGCGTAGAATACGATTAGTCTAAATGGACTTTGAGTTCATGGACTTGGTAGAATCCAAGTGGACTTGGATTATGTCAAGCCCAATGCTTTGTGAAATTAAGCCCAAGATAGGCCCAATAAGAATTAGGGTTAAGGCCCAAACCAAGAAAATAAACCATGGATCGAACATATGGGTAAACGGATGGGTAAGAACCAATGGGGCAACCCATGGGGTGACCCATGGGCATGTGGGCCGGCCACTTGGCCACAAAGTAAGGGTGGTGGCCAAGTAAACTTGGTGGCTAAGTATAGGAATAGTAAGGAGGTTAAGGGGCAAAATGACCAATTTGCCCTAAGCCTTAGTTTTCTATAAATAGAAAGCTTAAGTTCATATTTTGAGCTTTTGAAAATCCTACACTATGAGAGATAGAGAGAGAGAGAGCTAGGATGGGAGAAGAAGAGGAAAAGTTAGCCTGAGTACACGCTTTGTCCGACGGAAGGAGATTAAATAAGAACGGTAATCCGAACCCTAGTTTCTTCTAATTTTCTTTAAGTTTAATATGTTCATAAACATAGCTTAATGAAGATAAGAAGTAGATGAAGTTAAGAATGAATTCATATGGTTGAAATCATGAGAAAACGAAGAAATAAGAAATTAGAAATTTAGTTTATAAATTTCTTAAGGAAGTGTAAGATTCGTAAGGATTTTGAGCGATCCGAATGAATCTTATGAATGAATAGGTCAAATAATTAAGGAATGGTGTTCTATAACAAATTCTAAGAAAAATAAAATCGTAATCAAAATATTGATTAAAAATGAAGAACTAAGCGAAAACGCGAAGAACGTGAAGAACGTTATTGATGAAAAATTTAAAACCATCGTAGTGTAATTGTTATTGATGGACAAGTTTAAAACCATCGCGTATAAGTTAGATGCTTATTGCTTGGTTAGGAACATTAGAAACATTTATGAAGAACTAATTAAAACTGAGCTATAACGAAGTTATGGCGAAAATTTCGTAAAAGAAGAATGAGAATTAAAAAGTTAGTAAATGAACCCGAACGTGTAGGGTTTCATAAGAATATAAGAGAACATATAAAATATGAGTCATGGACTCAAGAATGAACGAGTTCCGAGTTCGGATGACCGAATTACGGATGAAAGAACGAAGAACATTAAAAACATAAAATGAATGAAGAGCAAAGATTAAGCCAATTGAAGTATGTAAAATAAGGAAGAGAGTGGCTTTGGAATGACCTTGTTCCGAGTTATAACAAAGAAGTTAAGAGATCGAAAAGTAAGCGTCTCAAAATGAAGTTAACACTTGGAAAAGTTTTCTAAGATTAGGGTTTGGCGCCGTGGCCAAACCCATATCTTGTAAGGTGGCATCTTGACGCCAGATGGAGAGCGAGACACAGTAACTCATTTCCATGAAGACGAGTCATAGTGCAGAGAGAGAGTGCGCATGACGACAGCTGCAAAGACGAGAGATAAAGAAGAGAGTGGCACCGCAGCGCTGGTGCAGGGCAATGACCAGTGATGAGCTTTTAAGTGCTCAATTACTAGGGGATGTGCAAGAAAGAAATATGAACATGTAGTTCAACTAATGTAACACTTAATTAAGTGTATTAAACCTTTGATGAAGGTTGAACGAAAAGATTAACGAGATTAAAAGACAAAAAATATGGACGCGGGTTACGGAACCAATGTCCGGGGACCGTAGCCGCAATAATCGAACGTGGGGGATTGCTATGATTGTGATTTCTTAGACGTTAAGTGACGAGGGTAATGTATAACATTTCGATATTATGACATGTAACGCCCGAGAAAATTGAATTTTTATGACAATTAAATTTTTATTTGATTATGTGAATTAAATGAATTTAATTGATTTATTATGTGAGTAAGCTATGTGAAGGTCGTTTCTATGACCTAGAATGTGCTAATAATATGGTTAGTAAATCAAGCTACGTGTTAGAATTAATTGTTTGGCATTTCCAAGACGAAAATATTTGTTTTCCAGAAATTTCCATAAAAACACTATTCATCCATTTACGCTCGGGAAATTATGTTGAAATTCCAAGAAAGCAGCGTAATGATAGAATATCGAGATAAGATGAAATATCCGATAATATTTCATTTATGGGAAATGAAGTTTTGCTCATGGACTTAAAACCTAAGGGTTGAGTATATTGATTTTCGAGAAGGAAATGAAATGCGTAGAAGAATTACGTTATAGTTAAAGCGAGTGTTATACAATTATGGTACTATATTAGTATCTCATGTATAATACGATGAGTAAATCTGAAGTACAATAACGATTATCGTATGAGTATTATACTGGAGAGAATACATGAATTATGCGTATAGGATACGATTTCGTATTATAGAATTAAGTTAAATCTTATGTTAATTCATTTGAGTTGGATTATTAATTAGTCCAATTATTTGAATGAAAAAGCCCAAGAGGATTCTTGGGTTGCTTTCAAGTCAAGGCCCAATGTTAATTTAGTTAAGCCCAATTCATGAAGCCCGGCAGTGGATCGAACCCAGGTGGGTCACCGAATGGGTAAAACCCATGGGGCAACCCATGGGATGACCATGGCAAGCAAGGGTGGGCCGCACCACCTCAAAGTGTGCAAGCTAAGAATAAGGCTTGGTCACCAAGCATTTTATAGTGACCAAGAGTGAATAGTAAGGAGGTTTGTGTGTAATGCCTTTTATGCCCTCCATTCTATTTTCTATAAATAGGAAGCTAGGTTTGGCCATTTGAGAGTTTTTAATTGCCCAACTTAGATTATTTTAGAGAGAATGAGAGCTAGACTTAAACCATTCTTCTACCTTGAACCTTTTCATTAGAAGTTTATTAAGAACACCAAAAGTTCTTAAGGTATATTCCTTATCCTTGATTTCCATCTCTTTTGATTTTCTTTTATCTTAGAGGATCATAAAATGGGTGGTATATGTCTTGTATAGTGGATTAAAAGATGACTTACCATAGATTCAATCTCTATAAGTCATGAGATCGTAAGAATCATAGGGTTCGTTATAGTTTCAAACCATGAAATATTGTTTGTTGAGATCGATTGTTTATAAACGATTGGACTCCATCAATACGTTAATATATGCATCTTGCTTGGTTAGGATGTAGATATGAAATCCATGGAGTATTCCATGAGATTTGGCTTAGAGAACATTAGTAACGACGTTATTGCGAATTTCACGAAATTAGACGTTAAACGTCGAAAATGTCAAAATTCCGGATTGGAGGTCAAAAGTTAACGTGAGACTTGAAAACGTTGTTTTTCAATGTCAACACGTGAGATAGGGTAATTAAGAGTTGTGGGTTTGAGAATCGTCGGATTCTGACTTAAAACGAAGAAAACGGGCATTGAACGCTCATTAACGTTTACGAACGTTTAGAAATTGAACTCAATAGTGAATTTTGAGTTATTGGATTCGAAAGTGTCGAATTCTTATATGAACACGTAGAGTATGTCATTTATGATGTGTAGGCTTTTGAACAGACCAAATCGGGCTTATAACGAAGAAGTTATGACCGCGGGAATTTCACAAAATTTTTTAAAACTGTTGAAATTTTGGTATTGAGGTCTAGCGCCGCGGCGCCAGATGTAGTGTAAAATGCCGCACCGCAGCGCCGACACAGTAACATTGGCCATTGCTAAATGACGTCGCAGTGCCACTATCTGTACAGAGTCTCGCATCGCCTTCACGAGACCAGGAAGTTAATTATCGCTAACTCGGCGTATAACGCCTTGATTTAATATTATAAATGCATGCAACATGAAGTGCAAGGCTTTGGATAGTGAGTTAGGTTTTGAACTTCGATTGTTCAGAGACCTAAAGGAGTAATGTTTGTACACTTCATAAGTGTATTAAAACTATTCCTATACTACCTATTCTAGAGTATATGATATTGAACTTAGGAGTTGAATACATGATAATAGGTTATGAATGATGAACAAAGTTGGTACTTTATCAACGATGCTCGAGTCCGGTTAATAATGTCAGTTGAGTAATGAACCGGGATGAAGGGTAATAAGTCATGTTGACTTTATTATTAATATTAAGTTAACTAAGACATAGAAGAGAAAGAAGTTGGTAAAACAATGTGAACATTTATTTGTTAGCTAATTACAGTGTGCTATGTGAATATATCATGTAGATTCTGTAAAGACTGTGGTCAGTCGATTAAGTTATTTGAAGATGCAAAAAGGAAAGTTTTCTTAACACTTGTCTAACTTCCAAGTTAGCCAAGTTTTATGTGATTCATTGAACTGAATTGCACGATTGGTTTTAAAGAAAGGGTCGATGCTAGATTTTAACTCGGGTAGACTATTCATAAGATATAGATTGATTATGATTTATATCTTTCTATTTAGAAATGTTAACGCTATCCTATGCCTAGTAATTGGTACGGACATGAAGGTAAGGTTTGTCTATGAACAAACAAAAGTATTTTTCATCGATTATTCGATGGGCACGCGAGTTTGCCAAAAATATTAAATGTAAATACGTTTAATGAATGAGTGTTGATCAATATAGTGTACAATAGGCTGATCACCTAGAAGTGCTCATAAGTAATACTTGACGTATGACCTTAGTCTTTGTGAAATCCTTTTCAAGTATGAAAAGCAGAAAGTTCTTATTCATGGTATATCGAATTAGGTTCGTAATTCCTAATCTACTATATTCGGGAATTGATGACATGAAATGTTAAAGTATTATTGTTTCATAATGCTTCATAACTATTTGTTCAGTTATGTAGGAATTGTCATATAATTCACGAATGTGGTATTATTGTTATCCTTTGAATTTGTATCGACTTTAAATCCGGTACAAAACCCATTTCTAAAATTTCATATCGAAGGGCTCTATTGAACTTTAGGAGTTAAAACCCAATGTAGAAGTTGATACCCGAGCCTTTATCCGGTGACTTTGTGGAATGCCGAAGCCGATTCTCCATAGGAGACACCATATTAAATGATATAGTAAACCGATAGGTGTCATTGTAATGTGTTATCTAAGGTTGGGATATGAGTCACGATTGAGAACAACCTAAGTCAGAATCGAAATATGTAGCTTTCTAGTCTTAGTTGGTTATTATCGGAGATTCGTTGAAGGATATTCTCGAATCGCTATTCCATTAACGCAGCTGACTCGTAGAGATACAAAATTCGAATGGAGCAAAGAATGTGGGAAGAGCTTGAAGAACTCAAGAGGAGACTCATTTAAAGACATGTTCGACCATGCTATCACGGAAAAGCTTAACGTGGTAGGTGGCGTGTTGAGTAGAAGATCGTATACAAATCGAAAGTACGATATTGTCAAAGACTCATTTCGTATAATTTACAAATAATAGAGATGGAGATGAAAACTCTAGGTACCCACGTGATAATATACGAGTATAATCGACTTTAATCGATAAAGTTAAAATTTTATTCAAGCCACACAACCGGAAATGATGAATTTGAAGAAGAAGGTCAAGAAGTTGTTATTTCAAAACGAGAATCGGTGAGGTGAGGAAAGCTCAAACCTTCGATTTATTAATCCATTTGAAATTCTCGATCGAATAGAATCGTGGCCTATAGACTCGTTTTTACCGCCAAGTATGTCGCGTGTTCATAACGTTTTTCACGATCGATGTTACGTAAATATGTGGACGACCGAACCACGTCATTGAGTTAGAAACCGGACGAGATAGCCAAGACTTAACGTACGAGGAGGTACCTGTCAAGATCTTGGATAGGAAAGAACATGTCCTATGTACCGAGGTTATACCACAAGTTAAAGTTTTGTGGAGAAACCATGCTATTGAGGAAATGACTTACGAGGTATTCTCATCTTTTCGAAACACCAGGTACGTACGTCAATTTCGAGGACGAAATTTCATAAGGAGGGGAGGTTGTAAGACCCCGAATTTTTTTTAAATAAAAATGGAATTTCCTCTATTTATTATAGTAAGGGTTGATTTGATTCATGTGGATAGTTATAGGTAAAATACGTAAATATTTCGAATAAGCAAGTGGTTATAAAATATTCTTTATTGTCGGAGAATATTCGTTTGGTCGTGGAATATTAAATGATCGTCGAGTAATATTAAATACGACAGTATGAGTCTTTTGTGGGCCCCATAACGAAAGCGATTGGATGAAGAAAGCGACAAATATAAGTTGTTTATAAATAACTGGCGTAGTTATTTACCAATTATCATGTTGAAATACGTTATTGGTTAAAACACACTAATACGTGTTGTTGAAGATAGCGCGCAGTATTGCACCAATTATTGATTCTTACGTGAAGGCACTACTCAATAATTATTACGATAATTATCGCTCAAATTATTTTATTTTATTGATTCAATAATTCTTTGCATTGATATTTTATATTCTTTGTTGTTTCAATAATTGTCATTACACAAGTATTTTCCATTATCGAAGCAATAATTCATATTATCTGAATAATATTATTAGATAACATTATTGGCAATGTCTAAAAATTACATCTAAGGAGAGGTTTGGTCACCTAATTAATTGCCAAGAAGGAGAAATTCTTATTGGAAAGCCCCTCTTTCACAGGAGCCCGCTTGGTTATCGATATTGTGATTACGTAATATTATTTGTGAATAATTAATTATTGATTCATATGATGAGGAAAATATTGATTTTGTGTGGATATAGATGGAGAAATTTTTTAATGTGACAATTGTTGAAAATTAAAATTTTATCTTTTCTCGATAAAATAATTCATTTAAATATATATATTATTATATTTTAATAATATAATAATGGTGATATTTTTACAACGAATGTGAGATATATGAGTATACAAGGAGGAAGAGTATTTTTGTTGCAATAAATGTTTAAAACATGTTAAACATGTCGGTGGACCCCATTTATTGACTGAAATTTGATTATAGCCTCTAAAATCACCCGTTTATGGATTTCGGTCAATTTATGTTTGGAATTTGGAAAAACTTTCTTCTGTAAAGTTGTAGAGAATTGAATTTCCTATAAAAAGTCACAAGATTCAAATTTTCTGACAAAAGGGCTATTTATTGTGAATTATTGAAGTTCCGAAGCTACGAAATAATTGATTTTTGAAAGTTTAAATTATTTTAAATTAGAAAAATGTTTTTTATTACTTTTTCTAGAAGGTGGCATGTGGTTATTGAACTAAAATCAGATTTCAAGTGTGCGTAGAAGATTTATTATATATATTATTATTATATTAAATTTTCTACTTTGGTGTTCTAAGCAATTTCCTATAAATAGGGTGCTTAGGTTAGAATTGAAGATTACACCGTAAGCTCAAGTTTTCTCTCTATATTATCGAGCGTATTCTTGTGAGTATTTTGAGTATTGCTATATCGGTGAAAGTTCAAGTCATGCTTTATATCAGGTGTTTCAACTAGAAGTATTGTCTTTCGAGGTAAGGGATATTATTTTTTTCAGTAATGATATTATTTCTTCAATATCATTATCTTTGAAATATTGATCGAAGTTTTTATCAAATTTGGAACTTTTGGTGTCTGAGATTCTTATTCACGATCTCAAGGCCTTATTCACGATATCTGATCTTATTAACGAATCTGGCCTTATTCATCGAAAAATGAAAATTTTTCTTTTCGTCAAAATATCTATTTCGGATACTAGCTTTGATTGTATCCATGTTTTGATCATTCTTGAATTTTACACCACTATGATTATTTTTGAGGTATTTTTGGACGTGGATAAAACAAAGTACGAATCCTTAATCCTTGTCATTTTGTTTTTTGGATTCGTTTCTTTAAAAATATTTTTCATCATCCTCGGTCTTAAATGATGATATTATTGAATATCTTTGGCACGTAGTGCAAAAGATGAATGATTTCGATGAATATCTTTAGCTTTGTAGTGCAAAGATGAATGATTTCGATGAATATCTTTGGGTAGTAGTGCAAAGATGAGCAGTGTTTAGATGAACATGACCAATGATGAATATCCTGAGTGCGTAGTACAAGGATGAATATATGATTCTAGATATATATTGATTGATGTTACGAGGGGATAAAAATATTGATGATGGATTGTTAAATTCATAGATATTAGTAGATTTCATCCTCTACGTAACTCTTCTATGAATTAATATATTTTTTCATGCAGTATTGATTTAAAACTTGTTGTCTATTGTATTCTATTAAATTTTTCCTGTTGAAGACTAACGATAATTTGTTACGTATTATCTTAGTCATAATATTCTTTTCTTGGGCTAGTTGAGCTCACCCTTTTCTTTTTGTTCCATTTTTCTTCTCGGGAGGCGAACGTAATAGCGAAAAATGCAGTGGGGTATGGAATGATGGTTTTAGAGAGTTGTTTAGTAGTCCTCACCATTTTGTAAAATAATGTATCAATAATTATGATGGGAATTTATTTGCGTGTGGATATTGTCTAGATGGCAATATCTCGTAGTTAAACTCATGATTTATATGTTGTAATAATAAAGTTGTAGTTATTTTTGTACCATGTATTTGGCGACTCGGGAATGGGTTGGATGGAATGGACCTATTTTGGGGGCGTCACAAAGCTGCTAAGGATAGAAGATATTCAGAGCATGAAGACACCTTAGCGCCTCAAAGCACCGACTCCAACAACAACAAACAAACAACTCAACGAAGGCGAAGGCTGAGGGTCCTTGTCAGAGGGACTAAATGAAGCGAGGCCAAGAGGGTCCTTGTTAGGAGGGACTAAACAAAGCGAGGTCAAAGGGTCCTTGTCGAAGGGACTAAATGAAGTTCCAAGCTTCTTTGGCTTCAAGAGTTCTAGGAACTAGAGGAGTCCCAAAGTCATTGGCTTCAAGAGTTCTTAGTGAATGAAGTCCCAAGGTGCGGCCTTGAAGGAATCGTGAGAGATTCGTGGAAAACCCCTTGTGTCTTTTACATTATGTCATTTACATTATGTCTATAAATCGCTTTATAAGCTGTATGTATGTTCTAACTGCTTACAACTAAACTAACCCAATGAAAAATGTATGCATTATTACGAATATATCAATGAAGGGGAATCTTTTACTTATTCCGCTGTGCTTGAAAAGATTCTTATGTTTGTCATATACTTAAATATGAACAATACAACATAAACCAGAAAAGTATTTGAAATAAAAAGGATCTATTCAACCCCCCCCCCTTCTAGATCTATTGTGCCCTCTGGGAACTAACAATATAGAATACTATATTCTACCCAGATTAATTATGAACTTTTATTCTAGTTTGGTTCACTGGAGCCACCAAGTGAATCAAAAAGTCAAACCCTAGGGTGCAAGAAATAACATTTAAATATAACTATTACATTTAAACCATGCTTCATTATAAACGAGTCTTCAAGCGGTCATTGCTCCTTGATCTCCAATTATTCGAGAAATTCTAACTAATCCTATTACATAAACAATTTCATTTAAATAGAAACCTTGATCAGTAGTCAAGGGGAAGTACATGAGAGATAGATTGAATTTAAATCAAGAAGAAAACAAGAAAAGACAAGGTACATAGACCCCGTTTAATAAAATCCATACATTCAAGCATTCATCCAAAATAAAATCCAATCACATTGGTCATAGTTCATAATCAATCGCATTTATTATCATATATATCAGCATATGAATCAATAAATAACATTCATCTCATGAATAATAAATTAATTCCATATATGCATTTATCAATTAATGGGCAAAAATTTGCTAAATTTTAGTTTTGAAACAAAATAAACACTTTTATTTTAATCAAAAGCCAAATCTAAATTAAACTCTTTAATTTTAGCAATCTGAAATTATATTTCAGATAAAATAAACACATTTATTTAAAAATTTTATTAATTAAATAAATCATTTATTTAATTAAAGAAAAATAAAAGTTTTTCAAATTCTGCCCAAGGGCGCAGCTGTTGTAAGACCCCAACTTTTATGAATAAATATTTCATTTTCTCTAAATATTATTTTTGAATAATAAGGTGTGGATTTGATATAATGTTATGGTTGTGGGTAATGTTTACAAATTTTACAAAGTAAGCAAGTTGTCATAAAATATTCGTTTGGTCGGAGAATATTTGTTTTATCAGGAAATATTCGTACGACGACACAATCATTGGTGAACCCCACAACGGAATTACTGTCGGAGTTAGAAAACGACATAAAAAACTTTTTATAAAAATAACTACAAAACTTTTACCATTAACTGTTGAAATATCCGGATATAAAAGTACAATAATACGCGTGGTTGCATAGTAGCACACAGTATTGTAAAATATATTTGATTATTGATGCTTACGTGGGAAGTCACTTAGTTATACTTAATTATTGTTATAATAATTGTTGCATAGTATCTCATATTATCGATGATTCAATTATTGTCACAGTATCATCTGCATAATATTTTATATTATTAAATCAATAATTGAGACGACAAAGTTATTCATATTATTATTTTTATTATTGATAATGTCTAGAAAGTTCTGTCGAGGAAAAGGGCTTGGTCACCTAATAGCGCGCCAATAAGGAGAAGTCCTTATCAGAAAGCCTCATCTTTCCTGGGAATGATCTGGTTGTTAATATTATGAGTTATAATATTAATGATGAATAAATATTATTAAAAATTTATTTAGTGAAGCCAAGTGAATTGAGATAAATAAAGGTTTTTTTTATGAAGTATTTGTTGTAAATTTGACTTATTTCATGGACCTCCACTTACTCATTTTTCAAAATCATCGGTAGAAAGTTATCTCAGTTTTGTTTTATTATATATATATGAGTTATTCAGAATTCTGCTTGTGATTTCGTTCGAAATTTTACTGTGTGTCCGTGATTTTATTTTCTAAATAGTATCTTGTCATTTTCTTATAAATAGGATGCTTAGTTTAGAAATAAAAATTACACCAGAATCAGAGAATTCTTCTTCTATAATATTGAGCGTATTTCTTTTGAGTTTAAGAAAGTTTTGAGTGTAGAAAACAGTACACGTTTTCTTCAAGAATATCCCCGCCATACCAGTCAGAAATACTCTCCTTTTAAGGTAAGGGATATTATTTTTATTCAATATTCGTAATAAATAATATTTTCTTCCATAGTCTGTAGTATGCAAGTAATATTATTTCATTTCATATTCCTAACTCTACACTTATTTTGTTAAGTATTGCTTCTATACTCCTTGAAATTAGTAGAATATCCTTAAAATTTGCGTTTCATCTAGTATTTTTTTCACAAGAATATTTTTCTGAACATTCTTGTTAAATTTTGATCTTTTCATGCCGGGATACTATTCACGAAGTACTATTTACTCAGATACTATTCACCCGGGGTACTATTCACGATAAAAATTAATTTCTTTTATGTCCAAATTATTTTTGATACATGAATATTATTATTGAATTTTACTCCACAAAGCAGTTATCATGTTGATAATTTGGACATTTTTAAACTCTGGATAAATTTAAAAAATTTAATATTTATCCTTGATTTCGTTTGATTGATGCTTATATCATTGTCATCGTCCTCATGCTTATATTGTGATAAAAGTCATCTTTAGCCCGTAGTGCATAGATGGACTGTTAATTTGTATGATTATGACCAGGAATTATGTATCGGTATAATTATGACCCATAATATTACAAATGATGTGGTAAAAATCATCATTGGCCCGTAGTGCATTGATGGACAGTTGTTGGCATGATCATGACAATTGGTGATAATAACGAATATCATTGGCCTATAGTGCATGGATAATTCGTGGATGTGATACTAACTAATATCATTGGCCCGTAGTACATGGATAATTCGGTGATGTGGATTATTTATTGAGTTGTGTTACAGTGATAAAATATTGGTGATAAACTTTTAAATCATAGAGGATAGTAGATATCATGCTCTACTTGATTCTTCTAATGAATTGCTTATTTCGCTGCAATTAAACATGTCGTCTATTGTATTCTATCAGTTTAATACTGTTAAAGTCTAACGGTAATTTATTTTATATTATTTTAGTCATAATTTTCTTTACTGGGCTAGTTGAGCTCACCCTTTTCTTTAATTGTTCTCTTTAGAAAATGAGAATATAGATGAGACTAGCCAGGGAATGGAGTGATGGTACTCCAAGATGGTGGCTATAGTAGTTCTCACTATTCTATGAAATAGTGTGATAATAATTATAATGATGATTCCATTTGAGTTTGGATATTGTCTACGAGATAATATTCGTGTTAAAACTCTCAGCTTATGTTACACGACAACTGTATAATTAAGTTTGTATTTGAATTATGTACCATATATTTGGCGACTCAGAATGGGTTATGTATACTTATTTTGGGGCGTCACGATTCATCGAGAATAGAATGGGTCACTGGTAAATTGCGCGCGTTGTTCATCTAGAAGCTGGATCAGGTAAGCAGACGCGATTTAAGCTCCGAGAATGAAGCTGGAGATGGAAGCGGTTGCACTCAATCACAGAAACATAAATTGTTTTTCTGTTGCCCAAAAATTCGATCCAATCGCATATTGTACATATATGGAATCATAAAGACTGATAATTAGCATAAGATTGTCTCTAATACCATTGTTAAGTTTGTTAGAAACATGTATATGCAATCAAATCACATAATCAAAACGGAAGCGTAATAAATACGGTTTTTAAATTTTTTTTACAAACCATAAACCAATATCATTTTTGTGCTTGATTATCAATCTATAAAAAAGTAGGAGAATCAAAATCATAACCTTTAATATTCGAGCTTCCTTACGTACAAGTTCAACTCTTAATCCTTCGTGCTCTCCTTGAATACGCGAGTTTGATTCCTTCCTTTGATCAACGTTAACAACCCAAGCGTTTGGCCTCTAGAGGTGATCCACCAAGGAAAAACAAATTTAAAAAAGAATGGTATTTTTGGCTAAACCCTAGTTTTTCTATCTCAGTAGAAAAATAGTACTCTCCAACAATTAGAATTTCACGTACACTAATATCTCGCATAAGACGCATCTTATATTGATATTAGTCAACCTTTTTAATCTAATTAGAAATAGTTTTATATTTAATTAATTAAATTCCTTTAATTAATTAAACTCTCTAGTCTTATTAGGGATAATTAATTAAACTCTTTTAATTAATTTGTCCCATAATCTTATTAAGAATAACAGAGATTACTTATATTAAATTAATTTCCAAACTCCTTTAGAAATTAAAATAATAATATTTGTAATAATATTAATAAGGCTCCTCTTATTAATTTATATTTAATATTTCTAAAATATTAAATATTAAATATTAAGCTATTTAATTTATTCTATCACCATAAATTAAATTAAATACACCTAACATATTATTATGATTATACCATTAATCTTCTTAAATAATTATTCTTCCTTTTATGGTATGACCCTTTAGGTTCTTTATATTAAACCGGTTGTGAATAAATCAATTAAAACAATTATAATCTCATTTAAATAAATAAATTAAAATATTAATTTATTTAAATAAATAATATTTATTCTATAATAAGAATAAGCCTTATTAGCGATCAATGATTTTCCAGATAATATAGATTTCATCATTAATCATAAAAGAACATTTGAGTAAATAGTTATCGTACAATTCAATCCTTCCACCATATAATATCCCAATTAAATAGCACATTGGCCAAGGATTCCTGGGTTGTCATTTATCGAATCACATAGAATATTTCTCTTCTTTTACTAGAAGCGGTAAATTCTTTATTGATCATTCATTATCTCCATATATAACTCATTATACCCAAACATACCCTTTGATATACCCTAAGGGTCTTAAGGAATAAGTCAAAGTATAAATCATTATATATAAGATACTATGATGATCTCAAGTCTAAGGATCACTTGTACTACTATCACTTCAGGAATTTCTATTGACAGACAAGTAAAACTCCATTAGGTATTCCTTAGCGAGTCACATTCAGTGAATTTATTCTTCAATAGGCATCTACATACTTGTTTTAGTGTCTCCACACAAATGATCATGAGATCAATCATCCTTATCCAATGAGCAAGCAACGTATGTACTAATCTATTCGGATTCACTAATCCCCTTTTTAGTGATCCATTGATTGGGAATATTTTAGTTTTTAAGCTATCTAAGAATTTAGATCTCATTAGCATGATCTCATCATGATTATAAAATTATTGCTTAAAACTATAAGTTTATCACATATTATTAAAATCGCACCATGTAGATAATCAAATGCCTTTAGTAAATTAATACTTTTATTAATAAATAAATAAGATTGTTTACAAAGTATATGCTTTACCGTCATACATGATTAACTTGTATGCATACTACTTTCAGGATCGACCGTCGCAGGCTAACACTTGCGATTGTAACATCTTCATCTGCAAGTACGTCGACTACTACGTGCAGGGTAACCTTAATCTTACTAAAGAAAAATGGTCAGATGAGGATTTATCGATGTTTAAATTTATAAAAACCTATTAATTATTCAAATGTCAGGCTAGAGACATGCCTATAACACATATTAACTAAACATTGTTATTTATTTTCAATGGATGATATTACATACAAACAAAGGTTGTAAATTTGTAATTAAATTTCAATGTATGTTATTTTAACTTCAATAGATCGTATTTTAATTTCAATTATGAGTTTGGTGATGTTATCTAACAATGGTTATAATTAAATTTCAATGGATGGTTTGATTGTTATGCATTTTGCTATGGAACATGTATGGGTTGGTATTGTGTTATTTAACATGCCAACTCCCGGGATGCTGGCCACAAAGTAGGAGTAATGGCTAGACTAATTTTTTTTTGAAGCCCCCGGATGTTGGTTGGCCGCTACTCCTACATTCGGTCATGTTAAAAAAAATTCAACTCCCTGAATGCTAACCGGTAGTAGGACTAGTGGTCAGACCAAAATCACATGTTCATTTACTTAATTTATATTAGTAGTACTATTAATATAAATTTTATAACACACATAATTATATTGTAATTAGTAGTTTTATTAAGCTTTATTCATATAATTGTCACTAAATGTCATAACATTCCCAAAAAAAAACACAAACATATTTAGAAATACTCAATTACATGTCCATAAACATTCAAAAAAACACAAACATAAATATTACATCCATAAATGTATTAATCTTTAATTATTTTTTATGTTTAGGAATTCCTAACACTATAAAATGATTGCACTTATCATGATTGATTTCGAATTCATATATGACACATTTTTTATGAGGCTTAGTACCCATTATTTTTTCAAGAGCACTTTTGATTCTCGATTGTTTTTTTCAACCCTTTATGTGAGAAGCAAGTTGTGGCAAAAAACTCTTTTTCTTCTGCTTCAACCTCTTACTTTTCATCATCATCCTCTAATCTCATCTCTTGAGTTGCATATCTAACCGCGCGGCCAATATTATTATCTGATACGTCAATAATATTCTCATCTGAGTCATATTGATCTATAAGGGCTTTTACTCGTGCATTTGGTTTTAGTACAATCTTTTAACCTCGAACTGAGTACACAACTTTACTAGTTAACTCTTATAATCAGTACTCATAAAATGATTGTGCCACATTACTTGATTTTTTTCAAAGTCAGCACTCATTGGAGAAATCATTACTTATTCACCATTCCTCATGTTAGCATCACTTGTCCACCTAGAAATGATCATGTCATCGGGTATTTTTGAAATACTCTTGAAGCTAAAATATCTCGGAATATGCCTGCAAATTTGACCAGAATGTGGAAACATTTGATAATTACATGTTAACGACCGTAGCTGACGTTTGTTGACAACTTCCTGATATCTACGAATATGTTCAATTGCATATGCCCTTTGTATGCAATTGAATATATTCGTAGATATCGAGAAGTTGTATCAATAACGCATAACTCACTTACTTTCTGGATGTTGAACTTTAAAGAATTCACAAGCTCTTTTTGAAAATGTTTAAACATCTATTTTGTATAATATATTGCAACATGCAATTTCAAAGATGATCTATATACCAAACTACGTTTTCAATGTTTTGTTACATAGTCGGTCATTCTCTCATTAATGAATTATTTCTCAATAGTCTTCTAAGTCTTGACTATAAATTTTCTGAACATGTTTAAACATCTATTTTGTATAATATATTGCAACATGCAATTTCAAAGATGATCTATATACCAAACTACGTTTTCAATGTTTTGTTACATAGTCGGTCATTCTCTCATTGATGAATTATTTCTCAATAGTCTTCTAAGTCTTGACTACAAAATTTCTTCATGCATGTTAAAGCATTCATATATTCATCAAAAAAATTATTCATGTTTTCGCTTCATCCGGTGGTTGTCATTCCCGCGACAAAATACCTTTTTATATATGCACCTATCCATTTCTCTTTCACACCATACAAACTTAAGAGTCATTCATTTTTATATAATTCATAATCCCTCATCAGGATTTTTCAACGCTCTTCAAACTAGCGAATAGACAATGAATTATACACTCAATTGTTAAAATTCTCTTTGAATGATGGGTGTTCAGAATAAACATGATGCAATTTCTATGAGAATTTATTGCTAATATGTCAAAAACACAGTACATGATGAGTGGAAGGGAGTACTTCAGAAATAACATTGCTCATGATTTTATCTTGGTCAGTGAAGATGGTTATATGAGTCATACATTAACTTTGATCGGATGTTTGTCTTCGTCTAGTTTGACATGAAAAAAGAATTTACTCGCACCGACAGATTCAACTTTTTTAAAATAATTGACTATAGCTCGGCTGACCGCTACTATAAAAAGTCGTATTGATGAGTAGCATGAGTAACAGCTAGGAAAAATCCTACTAATCTTAGAGGGCAACTTAGTCATTACAATGATAATTGGTAAGAGTTTTCATGACTGTCAGAAGGACTAGTGGCCAAGCCCATCCCCAAGTTGATCTCAAACCTTAGATCTCACATTGAACGTTAAGAGATTTGTTTGTTGAAATAGTGTTCATAATAAACATTTGTTATGAATCACTATATATATATATATATATAATATTGATGAAGAAAACAAAATGATAACGGAAAATGAGAGAGCTGACTTCTTCTCCCTTGTAAATTTCATCACCTCTATCTTCCTTAAGGTTCTCTAGCTAAATTAATTAATTAGAAAACACAATAACAAAGAAAAACAAACATGGGCTGCAGCTCTAGTGCTAGTGTTTGCCTAACATTTACTTGCTTCTTCTCTATCTTGCTCGCCCATTCTGTTCTTCAACTTGAGGCCTCCCATATTAATACTAATATTCATCTTCACAGATTAACCATTCAAACTGATCAATCTCCAAATCAAATTTACAGAACTTCTTATCACTTTCAACCTCCCAAAAACTGGATGAATGGTAGGTAGTATCTTTTCAATTTCTCTTCCTTTTTATTTATTTATAAATTTCTACATATTGATCCCTATATATATAAGTTATATATTATTTGTTCTTGATTAACACATCTGTTTTCAGAATTATTAATCATTTTTCTTTTCTGTGGAAAAATCAAATGGGTGTCTTAATCAATCTGGACTTGCAGATCCTGATGGTAATTAAGCTCTTTATTTACTGCTTTTTAAATACTAAATAATTCAAGTGTAGACAAAATTATTAGATGAATATTGTTAATGAATGCAGGGCCTTTGGTTTACAAGGGAATTTACCATCTGTTTTACCAGTACAACCCAAAAGGTGCAGATTGGGGTAACATAGTATGGGCTCACTCTACGTCCACTGATCTCGTAAACTGGACTCCTCATCCTCCTGCCATCCAGCCGTCCCAGAAGGGAGACATCAACGGCTGCTGGTCCGGTTCGGCAACCATACTCCCGGGAGACTACAAGCCCGCCATTCTTTACACCGGAATAGATCCCAACAACCAACAAGTACAAAATCTAGCCCTGCCCAAAAATCTCTCTGATCCGTTCCTCATTGAATGGGTCAAATCACCTCATAACCCACTAATATCGCCCACCGCTATCAACAAAATTAATGCCTCTTCGTTTAGAGATCCCACCACGGCATGGCTAAGCCATGATGGAAGATGGAGAATCGTCATTGGTAGCAAGAGAAATCATCGTGGATTGGCATTTTTATATAGGAGCAAAGATTTCGTCCACTGGATTAAAGCCAAGCACCCGCTTCATTCCGAGAATGGCACCGGAATGTGGGAGTGTCCTGATTTTTACCCTGTTTCTGCTAATACCCTTACCCGAAATGGTTTAGACACATCTGTGATTGGATTGGACGTTAAACATGTGTTGAAGTTTAGTGTGGATGAGACTAAGCGTGATTACTACACGGTTGGAAGGTATAACCCCAACAAGGATATCTATACCCCTGATAAGGGTTCTTCCGTGGATATTGATACGGGTTATCGATATGATTATGGAAAGTTTTATGCTTCGAAGACTTTTTATGATAGCTTGAAGAAGAGAAGAATCTTATGGGCATGGATTAACGAATCATTGTCTCCACCTGAATATGTCAAACAGGGATGGTCAGGAATTCAGGTAATTTCGAATGAGAACTTTTCAAGAAATAATAGTAAAGAAAAAATCTTGAAATTAAGCATTGTATGTTTGTCAGTACTCCAATTTTCTTACATTAACTCAAACTGGCTGGATTTGTTTGTGCAGTCATTTCCCAGGACGATTTGGCTGGACAAGAGTGGAAAACAATTGGTACAATGGCCAATCCAAGAAATTGAAACCTTACACGGAACCCAAGTTGACTCTCCTGTCACAGTGCTCAAGGCAGGATCAAATGTTGAAATTTCGGGGGTCACAGCTGCACAGGTAACAATCATCTATATATACAACACAACACAACACGCATGCAGTTTGAAATTTTACTTTTAGTTTCTTTGACAATACAATACATACATGCACTGTATGTATGAGCAGGCGGATGTTGACTTGTCATTTGAGGTATCTAACTTTGAGAAGGCAGAGGTGCTAGACCCAAGCTGGAGTAATCCACAACTGTTGTGCGTTCAGAAGGGTGCATCAACTGAAGGTGGGCTTGGACCATTTGGGTTGAAGGTTTTGGCCTCAAAGGACTTGCAAGAAAATACTGCAATCTTTTTAAGAATTTTCAAAGGCCAAGACAAATACGTAGTTCTCATGTGCAGTGACCAGAGCAGGTCTCTGTCTCTCTCAAAGGCACTCACACACACACACACACACATACCAGACAGAGCAAGCTTAATATATTGTTCATTTTGAATCTACAGGTCCTCGCTGAATGAAGCGACTGATAAGACCACTTACGGAGCATTTGTTGACGTAGACCCTACTCATGAGCAACTGTCACTAAGAAGCTTGGTAAAGTTTGTTTATCTATCTTTATTTTGCCAATTTTAGTTTGTGTTTGACCTGACTGAAATGTTTGCAGGTAGATCATTCAGTAGTGGAGAGCTTTGCTGGGGAAGGGAAGTCTTGTATCACTGCTAGGGTTTATCCCACGGTAGCAATTGGTGATGCGGCCCATCTGTATGCATTCAACAATGGAAGGGAGAGTGTGAGAATTCCAAAATTGAGTGCTTGGAGCATGAAAAAAGCACATATTAATTCAAAGTAGTCGATGGAGATGATATAACATGCTACTACTAGCTAGTATCAGGTTGTTTAAATCAACAATAACAGAGTTAGTAGTAGTAATAGTAGTAGTAGTAGTAGTAGTATCCCTCTTTTACAAACCCTCCTCCTAGCTATCCTGCTGTTCCGGTTCTACCAAAGATGCAGCAGCATCAGCCCACATGCTAAATCTAGTCATGTGATGACTGCAAACATTGGCAGGTTTATCTTATTAATTAATTAGTACATGGTTGTTCCTAGTTCAAATCTACAACTACCGACTCGGGCTCGACTCGAAAAAATATGAGTCAGACTCTAATTCGTTAATAATATGAGTATTAAAAATAGTTCGAATAAAAATATAGGTAGATTCTGAGCAAGGTTATACTGGACTCGTTTAAGATTTAAACTACTCGAATTATAGATTGTGATTCAATACATACTCGATTTATACATATTCAATTAGATGCTGATATTAGGGGTGATCATTCGGTTATAACCGAACCGAATAAGCTATTCGGTTATAACCGAAAACCGAAATAATGATGATTTTGCTATCCGAACTAATAACCGAAATTTAACAATAACCGAATTACCGAATACCGAATTACCGAATTGTAACTTCGGTAATTCGGGAAAAAACCGAATTACTGTTGTAATTTATGCATAATGGCGGACAAGTAGATTTATAATATTATTATAAATCGAGATTAGTGAGATATCGATAATAATATTATTATAAAATTAATTTTTTTTTAATAAGTAAGGTTAGGTTATTGGATACCGAATAACTGCTTTTTCAAACCAAAATCAGAATAGAATAGTGAATAATAATTGGATATAACCGAAATTGTAAAAATCAAGAAAAACCGAAATAATTCGGTTAAAAAATTTCGGTTCGGTTCGATATTTCAGTTTTATCCGTTTTTTTCTCACTCTTAGCTGATACATTCTTTTATAATATATACAATTTAAATTAAATTAGGATAATTAATTATTATTTTGTTTTTAATTTTAATTTTAATTGTGATTTTATATTTGTAAAGTGTAATAGTAAATATATTTTTTCATTTCTAAGTAAAATAACAAATTCAATTTGTAATTATATTTATTATAAAACTAGTTATTATGTTAATATTCGAATTCGAGCTTGAATTTGAAGTTCGCGAGTAGTTTGAATATAATTCGATCTGAGTCGAATCGAATTCGAGTAATAAATATTCGAATCGAGTCGAATCTGAGTAAAAATTTTCAAATACAATTCGAATCCGAGCAGCTTTCTGTTTGTTTTGGTTCGACTCGTTTATATCCTTACACATAAATCGCTGTTCACAAATGGATAACCGACATTGAAGAATACCATCACGGCATCACTTAAACTCTCTTTATACGACTATTTCACATGTATTTCTTTGAATTTTTGAAATGTGAGAGAAGCCTGTGTAAATATCAAAATCACTTTTTAATGTTGAACACTTAATTTATAACCAAAAAGAATATAATAATAGAATAGTTATGCTTTTTTCATGTTATTAATTGAGTTTTTAAAAGAAAAAAAATTAAGTTTCACATTTAAATTACTATGTTACCCTTATAAAAAGATGATCTTATGTTATTTATTTTTCCATCAAGAAAAGTAATCAAGTTTTTAGTACATTTCATTAAAACAAAGGAACTGGACATAAAACTTAAAATTTTCATCTATTTATTTTCTATTTTCCGTCTATTTTAAATATCAGTAACATAGTGTAAATTCTTCAAAGAAATAACTCCCTAGGAAAACCCAGCAAGCAGTGTAAATACTCTAACCTAGCAAAGGCAAATGCGAGATGCTTTTATACAGACTAGTACCTGCACTGTATGAAGATTTGAGAGAAGATATATATAAAAAAGGAAAGGCTTAAATATAATTTATTACCTTAAATTATAGGCTATATTTTATTTTAGTCATTAATTTTTTAATTTTATCAATTAGATAATTGAACTATTAATTTTTTTCAATTCCAACAAATTGAGTATGTCACATCAAAAATTGATGATATGACTATTTGGGTGGGCTATTAGTCAGTTAACTGAATTGTAATGAGAAAATAATATTATATTTATTGATTAAATAATTTTGATATAATGGAGGTAAAATGATCACATCCCATACATTATTTAAAATTAAACAAATGAAAATTTTCAAAAACAATAACAATCGATCAAAAGCAAAGAAGGTCTGAGAAAGCAAGCCCCAAAGTTGATCAAAAAAAGTCCTAATCTGAGAATTACAAATTGCTCAACGATTCTGGCAAAAAAGGTCTGAGAAAAGCAAATCGATCCACAACAAGCCCCAAAGTAAGCTTTATTCCAGTTAGTATCATGTGTTGAGAGCTAGCGTGACACAAAGTTTTTTTTTTTTTTTTTTAAAATAGTTCATACGTTTCCATTTCTTGGATCTGGCGAGCGGTGTGGCAGTGATTGTGTTTCTTTGAGAGGTTGTTGGTCAGCAGTATCTTCTTGGTCATTGCAGGAAAGTCCTCCTCCTCCTTCGATCTGCAGTTCGCTTCTGGAACCACTTTCCATCTATTCATTCCCTCCTATCAGCATCACCGCCTCTTCTTCTTTCTGTAATGATGGAGAAGTGAAGTCGGCTTGTGACACTTCTGATTCAGATTCAGTGTTTGTATAAAACGAATTCCACCCTTTAAGAAAACCACATATCAAATCATAAGTAGTGTTGTTATTACGATTAAGGTTTTTTCTGGGATTCCGATTAGTGCTTTACATTTGGGGCTTTACAATTAGGGCTTTAAAAATTTGTTATTGAATTGTTAAATGTTTACTGAATTTGTTCTTGAATTTACTAAATGTGCCAAATACTCCCTCCGTTCCTACAAGATTGTCGTTTTATGAAGTAATTGTTGTTCCAAAAAGATTATCGTTTTGAGTTTATCAATACACATTAGTTACTCCCTTTGTTCCTAAAAGATTATCGTTTAAGGTTAATGCACACAAATTAAGGAATGCAATTAATACCTTGCGAAAATACTATACTACCCTTATTAATTGTCTCAACCAATTATACACTTCCCAATGTTTCTTATTCAATTCAACCAATTACTACTTAGATTATAGCATTGAATTGAATAAGAATCATTGGGAATGAAAGAAAGCTTTAAATAGGAGGAAGCTTTAAGTAAGGGTAAAGTAGGGAAAACATAGCTAATGTGTATTGATAAACTCAAAATGACAATCTTTTTGGAACAAAATTTACTTCTTAAAATGACAATCTTTTAAGAACGGAGGGAGTATTTTTTACCTACTTTACCCTTATTTAAAGCTTTCTTCTATTTAAAGTTTTCTTCTCTTCCCAATGATTCTTATTCAATTCAATATTATAATTCAAGTAGTATTTGATTGAATAAGAAGTAATTGGTTGAATTGAATAAGAAACATTGGGAAGAGAATAATTGATTGAGACAATTAATAAGGGTAGTATAGTATTTTTGCTAGGTATTAATTATATTCCTTAATCGGTGTGCATTAACTTTAAACGATAATCTTTTAGGAACAGAGGAAGTATATAAGAAGAAATCGAGTACAATGGTGATGGATATTTCCAGCATTAAAGAACATATCCATAGCCATGATTCTTAGTCTTCATCTTTTTCTCCGTTCGATGATGTGTTGGAGTCCTTACCTGAGATTGATAACCGCTTCTTTAATTTGCCCAGAATGAAC
Organism: Panax ginseng; assembly: GCA_020205605.1. Taxonomy (NCBI): domain Eukaryota; kingdom Viridiplantae; phylum Streptophyta; class Magnoliopsida; order Apiales; family Araliaceae; genus Panax; species Panax ginseng. Next base: position 1,862,299 of record CM035148.1, read on the forward strand.
TCGCTTAACGACAAGCTTAATTTGGATTCTGTTAATTTTGACTGGGCAAATCTCGCAGAGAAATTTCTCGGTGGTGGTCAGACTTCGTTGCAAAGCCTGATTGTTCTTTGCTTTGATGAAAAATGAGATGTAACCATTTTACCTTCTATTATATCAAATTTATTTAATCAATAAATAAAATATTATTTTCTCACGTTAGCAATTTCTGGTTTATTTGAATTGAAAAAAATTAATAATTCAATCATTTAATTGACAAAAAAAAAGTGAAAGATAAATCACCGCAGTAAAATATAACCTATAATTTAAGATAATAAATTGTACTTAAACCAAAAGAAAATTAATATTTTCATAACACTTTATGATATTTTCACATAAAAAATATCGGTTATAGTCTTATAGATATAATGACGTTGAAAACCGCTATAAAACCTATAACGACAATTTTCAAGTAAAATTATTATTTTATGTTGTAAATTTATCAATTTCTTATAAAAATATCCTAGCACACGGGCTGGAAATACCCTATTAAAGGCGAGGTTCAAAATGCAAATATAGTCGAAAGATGAAACATTTTTAATATAACGTCGCATCAGGCATAGGTGCTCTACTCTAGCAATAACATAACATCAGAGTTAAGTAACACATGAAAATTCATTAGGCAAAGAAAACACTAAATATATTTTAGTTCATCTGAGATTTCACAATGGCATAAAACACAAGACCGTAAAAGATTAAATATAACTCTCATATAAAACACCTCCTAAAAAGAAAAGAGAACAGCAATGGACAAGAAACAAAATTCGAAGAGCCAAAACCCTCAACCAAGGACGACACCAAAGACAACACTGCTTCCATATGCTTTTTTCTGTACTTGAACATTTACTGCTGCTTGCACTCTGGAGGACGATCACCCTGCTGACCTTCCCCAGTTTGTGCTCTTCCACTCTTCTGCAGTTTACAGAAAAAACACATGAAAATCACGTTTCGTTGAAATGTATACTTACATTATTACAGAGTAAAGAAGAGCAGTTCATTTCTCACCTTTGCTCCAGTTGACTGCAAGTCAGTCCAGAAGTCGAAAAGAACAAAACGTTAGCAACACAAGCTGAGAATGCAGAAATAGATTCTATTTAAGAGAGAGTTCTGAATATACCTTCTTCCTGCTCTTTCCCTCTTCTTCATCTTCGTCATCATCCTCTTCCTCTTCCTCGTCGTCATCCTCTTCTTCATCTTCATCTTCATCTTCATCTTCCTCACCATCATCATCGTCAATATCATCAAACTCATCCCCCTGCACAGCCTCCCCAGTAAACCATGACACAGCATGAGGGATAATTTTGTCTCGAATGGTCGACCTGCACAAACAAACACCGTGTCACTCTGATTGAAGTCTGAATGGACACTTGTGGTTTTAAAGAAACCATATTCAGTAAAGTCAACTTGTTTTTCCTTTTTCCTCTTCTCAAAGGACACACTTTATGCATACAAAGTTTTAAGATGCATTAATGCAACAAAAATGTGCAGGGCAAGCTAGCCAATTAATACACCATGAACATAAAAGTGACCAACAAGTAACAAACTCAAATGATGGTTTAGAACCAATTGATTAAAGCACCCAATAAGTCGTTTGTGTGTGTGTGTGTATATATATATATATATCACCATTCAACCCATTTATCGATTGAAGAATACTCCCTATCTGAAATCACACTCACCCAATGCCGTAGTCTTGTAACTCAAATGATGGTTTAGAACCAATTGATTAAAGCACCCAATAAGCACTCAAATGATGGTGATATATATATATATATATATATATATATATATATATATCACCATTCAACCCATTTATCATTGAAGAATACTCCCTATCTGAAATTACAGACTCACCCAATGTCATAGTCTTGTTCCATTTGATTTTGGAGCTCCTCAGCCTGTTATGCATTAAAAAGTTAGCGGGCCAATTAGCTTGAACAAATTGTTCAGTGACTTCATTGGTATACTACAAATTAAGAGCTTCAGAACTTACAGTATCTTCATCAATATCATCATCCTCCTCAGGAACCTGTGGGGGACTAAAGAAATTGAAGAAACTCTCACAATTTTCAGTCTTGGTGATAGGTTTAGCATTCTTTGACCCCTTTCTTGGTTTCTTTTTCAGAATCTTCTGTGTCAAGCATTTCCCTGGATACCATTCAATGTCCGTCCTATAAAGTAGCAAACTTAGCAAGATACAAAGAGAAAAGGCATAAGACAATTACAACATGAGACCAAGTAAATAGCAAGCTACCCAATAGCCTTCTCTAGAATGGGTTCATCATCATCAATCATGTGATATGTTTTTGTCAAAACTGTGTTCTTAAAAAAAGGATTTGTATCAAAGAAGAACTCAAGCTTAAAACCCTTGGGATTATCAATTCTACACCACTTGATATCCTTCAAATATTTGAGAGCCTCCTCATCACGCTCAGAGATCTAGATTATATCAACAAATCATATTAGTTCCAGCAGAAAAAAATGACTTTTTAAATAAGCATTGTAATTAACAGGTAAGAACATTGAATTATTAATTACATACCTCCTCTGCCAATATTTCATTAGTTTTCATTGCAGTGAGCCAGAAATCGGGAACACCTTTCTCTGCATCAATTACTTGAAAATAACAAAGTCAGGCTCCCTTAACAAACACTTGTGCCAAAAAGAAAAAATAATACAACAATGAACTTGGCAAGTATTGACTATCTTTGGATGAGTTATTCACCTTTTTCTTTATCTTCTTCCTGGTCCATTGCATTTTCACTTTTAACTCCTTCAGCCTCGACAATACCATTCACTATTTCATATCTCTGAAATTATTATTCAACGAAGTGATTGAATAAGAAATTGGAGAAATCATATCGAATAAGAAATTGGAGAAATCATATGATGCTTTTATTCAATAACAAACTTGCAGCACTCCTTGCCTTAGTGTACAGAGGTTCATAAAGTTTCTGGTATTTGGCTTCAAGTGCAGCTCTCTCCTCAAAGAATTTTGCCTCTAAATCATCGTGATGGCTCTGCAATTTCAGAAAATGTCAGCTTCAGCACAGAACTATACTTCACAATAAACACCAAAAAATCCTCAATATAAGCATCACTGATAAACCAAGAAACTACTCTTAAGCAATCAAGCACACAAGATCTTTACAATGAAACTTACAAGCAATTGATCATGAATGTAATCTAACTACTAGATGCAACAGCCTTTCATAAAGCAGTAAAGTCCGTGGAATGATTTCTACCATGAAATGGACAGAAAATATAATAGGCAAAACCTACGGACCATGAAACTAGATACAATTGTTCACCTATGCACTTCATTCTAATTTCTTTTCCTTGAAGCCATCTTGTTTATAGGGTAAAAAGCTCAACGGGAAAAAAGTTACTACATCACCAGTCAACAAATGAAATTCATTGTAATAATTAAAACTCATAAAATGGTGCAGAAAAGAGAGGTTAATACAACAGTATCTTGGTGTAATTTTATCTTTGACTATGTACTGTTGTTCAAACTAATTGCATCATCAAAGAATATGTAGCTCAATATGCAAGTACTCTAAAGAATCCCTTTGAAAGAACTCACTTTCATTCATAACACCAAATCAAGACAACTAAACAAACTCAAGTCCGTGTAAGATTAAAATTGCCTATTTCTTATATCTATACGGTTGACACACAGATATGCCACACCTTTCTCAGGTAGTAAAGGGGACAATTTGCAAATATGCTTGACAATAGCTCTGGTACTTCTTTAGGATAAACAAGTTACAGGGAAGTCAAAAATATAAAAAAGAGTTAAAATCTTCCCCGACATAAAACACTTGCAGCAACCTGTAACTATATTTCCCCTTTCTATTCTATACTTTGATGTTCAATCACCTATTTCTAGTTAAAAATAAAGCAAAAAATGATTTACTGATTTAGACAGTGTTAATATTGTATGAGCTAATCTGTAACATACATTGTGAGTTTGTTTCCCACTTCATGTTTGAAACTTTCAATTATTCTCAATGCATCACCAAATAATTACATTAAAAGTACTGCTACAGCAAAAAAAAGTGTAAAAAGTAAAGAAAATATATGATATTTTCAGAAATTACATTAAAATTGAACAGTAAACTGTCATAAAAGCTACAAATAGAAACTACCACACAACCAAATTATAAACTAAACTAGAAAAGAAAAATAATTTATAATTATTCAATGCAACCGGCAAACCTGAATCTCTCTCAAAACCTCAACACGCTTCCGAACCACAGGTGTCAAAGTCTCTAGAACATCGGAGTGCTGCCCAGCCAGGTTTTGAAGCTTATTCTGCATAAACCCCCAAAACAAATTTAAGAAAAAATTAAAAGAATAAATAAGAAAAACATAAAGTGTAAGAAAATGGCCAACCTTCAGGGCATTTACAAGACCAGCACGATCCTCCGCGCTTAGAGCTACAAAACATTAAACAGAAATAAAAATTAGGGTTTTAACTTTTATATTTGTGTAAACAGAAAGTGAAAATTAGGGCTTACTTAATTGGAGGTATATTCATATACATTGAGTAAATAATAAAGTGGATTTAGGTTTTTGAAAGTTACCGGCGGCGGCGGCAGGCAGGGCGGCGCCGAGATCAGCCATGTCAAACTCTTTGGTAGGGTTACTCATTGTGAAAAGATTGAATACGAAACCCTAGAGAGAAAGTTGGAGAGAAAAGGAGGGAAAGTGAAGAATGGAAACAGATAGAAGAAGAGGAGTGATTTATGGGGAAGTTGTTACCAAGTTGGTCAATTGGTCAATAGAGCACTAACACAACGCGTATATGAGATTGTATGTGTATCAATATTTTACTGAATAATTGATCAACTTACCCAAAAATATATTTCATGCTAACCGGATCCGATTTATAGAGAGAGTAATGATATTAGATTACGCGCTATTGTGAGCGTGTTATGCACCGAACTGTGAGGGTTTATTTATTCCTAGGCGCCTAGCTGTACGTTGGTCCACATCTCTACTTAATAATTAATTAATTATAATTAAAATCAAATTTAAAATTAATAATTTGTGACTTCATTAACAACAACAAGGATTATTATGGTTTCCCAAGATTATAAAACATTGACCAATCCTTGTCGGTCTTCTGTTTTTTTATATGACAGTCGCTAAAATGTTCACCGGATCAATAAATTTATGCGAATGTTTATTTAATTTTTTTGAAATTAGGTGAATAAGATTTTATATAATTCTCATCAATTTCATTTATTGATAATTTTTATAATTATAATTTGATCTAAATTTATCACAATATAGCAAGAATTCAAATTTATTAAACAAACTTTATAGTTACTGAGCAGTGCAAATAAATAAAATAATAACTTTAAGATTTTTTTAAAAGTATCATTTTGATAAATTTTAGTTTAAATTCATTTTATTTAAATTAATATAAGTTTAATTATTTAAGATTATTAAATACTTTTATTAATTATTTTAATTATGTGTTTTAAGTCTAAAAAATGTATACATTGTTTTCCAGAAGCAAAATAGAGAGTTAGAAGAGTGTTGAATTGATCTTTAAAACTTTTGTTTGTTTAAAGAGTTGTTACCATATAATTAATTAGTTCAATTAATCTTAGCACAACGGAATATTAGTTTAAAAAACTCCTCTTAAATATTTAATGAACTCACAGTTCTAATTTTAATTTTATGGAAGTTAGTCATTTTACAAATATAACAGATATATGACTGAAAGTAAATGACACGAAATATTTTTAAGTGGTTTGGAGTACAAACAACTCCTAATTCACTCTTCTACTTCAACAAGTAGAAAATTCACTAAGAATAGGTCACAAATATCTATTATAGCTAAACCATTAAAATTCATTCGAGTCGCTAAGTCTCGGCAAGGTCACACAGACCATGTCACTCAGACCTCTGCAAGTCACTTAAACTTGAATGAAAATCGTTAACAATCAATTCCAGTTGGATAGAAGTTGTTTGATGTGCAGCTAAGTTTTGCAAATAAGCTTCACTTATTTATTGTACTTAGCAACTTGAACACGAAATTCGGAATTGTAGAGTAGATCTTGATATGATCCTGCAGAGTTTCAGTTTTTTTGTATATGTTCGTGTGTACTTGGATTTGAATCCTCATATTTCTTTATAGGCTTTTGAAAAACAGTCTGTTTTAAAGTTCTCGTTGGTGCATTTAATGCTCTGCTCCAGATGTTATGTGACGCCCCCAAAATTAGGTATACATCACCCATCTTGGGTCGCCAGATACATGGTACAGAAATCAATTACAACTTACTAATACAACTGTCGTGTACAATACGACAAAACATAAACTGTGAGTTTGAATACAAATATTGTCTACTAGAGATTATACAAACTCAAAAGGAGTCCTCATTACAATTATTATCACACTATTTCACGAATAGTGAGGACAACTAATCTTATCCTGCGGACCATTACTCCGTTCCCCGACTCGTCCCAAATTTATATTCTCATTTTTCAAGAGAACAATGAAAGAAAGGTGAGCTCAACTAGCCCAAGAAGAAATATTATGACTAAGATAATGCGAGAATAAATTATCATTAGCCTTCAATGATGTTAAACCGATAAAATATAATAAACATCAAGTTTAAGCTGCGGTGGAACCAAAGAATCCATTAAAAGAGTCAAGTAGAAAATAAAATCTATTATCTTTTATGATTTAAAAGGTTTTTTTCATCCTTTGTTATAAGTGAGACTCAAATTTTAATAAATATTCCACATCATCAAATCACCCTGCACTACTGCCGAGGATATTCTTTAAGTATCACGACCACAATTATCCATACCTCACGGCCAAGAATATTTGTGTATTCATTAATGGTCATGATCATGCCAACAATCGTCCATCAATGCACTACTACGGGCCAATGAAGATTTTTACCACATCATTTGTAACATTACGGTCATGATTACAAGAATAATCACGGTCATAATCATACCAAGTTCATCTATGCACTTCTGAGCCACGATTGACTTTTCAAAAATATAAATATGAGGATGATGACAATGATATAAGAATTCAATAAAACAAGTTCAAGAATTAATTTATCCAGAACCAATAACATCCAAATCATCAACATGATCATCGCTTTGTAGAGTAAAATTCAAGAATACTTTAAAGAATATTTCCATGAAAGGATATTGGATGAAGCGCAAATATCGAGGATATTCCACTAATTTCATGGAGTATAGAAGTCAAAGTTTTAACCAACCGAGTATAATAAAGAATGGAATAACAAAAGAAATCACCATGCATGCGATAGGCCGCACAAGCGAGTTATTCCAACGAGAATAATAAATAACGGAACCGGTCCGTACAGAAACGCATGATGTGATATTCCAATGAGAATAATAATAAAGAGCGGAACCGGTCCGGTATAAAACACACAAACATGATGTTCCAAGAATAATAGAAGAATGTCACCAAGTATAGGTAAAGCCAGCGTATCTGAGTTATTCCAACGAGAATAATAAGCAATGGAATAACAACAGTTCTCTTCATGAATAAGAAAGAATAACACCCCTTACTTTAGTAGGAGATTGAATCTGCGGTAGTGTAGTAAGCAGAATACTCTTTCTTCTTCTCTCTTATTCTCTCTATACTTTCTCTCTATAGCTTGAATGAATTCGTGAAAAATAATGAAGCACTAGGCCTCTATTTATAGAAGATTTCTAGCTAAAAGCACTTTCCATGTGAAAAGGCAAGTGGCTTGATATTTGGTGATGTGAAAAGAAAAGTGGTTTGGCCTTTGTAATGTGAAACGACAATTGGTTCGGACTTTGTAATGTGAAACGACAAGTGGTTCGACGCTTGTAATATGAAACGGCAAGTGGTTTGACGTCTGGTAAAGGTAATTACTATTGACGAAGGTATTGACGAAGGTAATTACTATTGACGAAGAGACTCTTAGATGATGACATATGGGCCCCCCATAAAATAACCAAACTTACCACAAACGTCTCATAACAGACTCTTTATATACATCAAGGATTGAATAAATATTACCACAAATCATTTTATTTTTAATCAACACATATTTAATCTTTCAATAATTATTAATCATTTATAACTTGTCGTCTCAATTATTGATTTAATAATATAACATATTATCTGAGATGATCTTGTGACAATAATTGAATCAATAATATAAGAGATATGATGCGGCCAATTCTTCGTAGCAATAATTGAGTATAGATGAGTGACTTTCACGTAAAGCATCAATAATCAATACAGGTGTGCTTCTTATGCAATCACGCGTATTCATGTACTTTTCTTTACTAGTGTAGTTCAACAGCTTTTAACGGTAACACCTCCACCGTTATTTTTATAGAAAGATAATTTTGTCGTTTTTAACTACGACAATACTTCCGTTTATGGGGTCCACCAATGATTGAGCCGTCAATTGCGAATATTCCCACAAAAAAAAAATATTCCCAGACCAAACGAATATTTTATAACAACTTTAACTGCCATCGTGCAAAATTTATAAATATTACCCACAACTATAACATTATATCAAATTTATTCCATAATATTCAAAAATAATATTTATAGAAAATTCATCTTTATTTATAAAAGTTGGGGTCTTACAACCTCCCTTCTTATGAAATTTCGCCCTCGAAATTAAGTGCGATGCATTACTGGTATGTCGAAGAGGTAAGGATACCTTGATTTCATTTCAGATTCTAACTCCCAAGTCATTTTCTCAACATCGTGGTTTCTCCACAAAACCTTGACTTGAGGTATAACTTTGGAGCGTAGAATATTTTCCTTCTTATCCAAGATTTGAACAGGAACCTCTTCATACGTCAAATCTTTCGCTATTTCGTCCGGTTCTAACTCAATAATGTGGTTCGGGTCTTTTACATATTTACGTAACATGGATATGTGAAAAACGTTATGAAAACGAGACATACTTGGCGGTAAAGCGAGTCTATAGGCCACAGTTCCTACTCGATCGAGGATTAAAAATGAGTCGATGAATCGAGGACTGAGTTTTCCTCTCTTTCCAAATCTTGTAACTCCTTTCCATGGAGCAACGCGTAACAACACATGATCTCCTACGGGCCAATAAGAACTTTTTTCACATCATTTGTAACATTACGGTCATGATTACACCGAATAATCCCTGGTCATAATCATACCAAATCCATCTATGCACTACTTTCTGAGCCATGAGATGACTTTCAACAAAAATATAAGTATGAGGATGATGACAATGATATAAGAATTCAATAAAACAAGTTCAAGAATTAATTTATCCAGAACTAATAACATCCAAATTGTCAACATGATCTTCGCTTTGTAGAGTAAAATTCAAGAATGCTCGGAAGAATATTTTCATGAAAATATATTGGATGAAGAGCAAATATCGAGGATATTCCACTAATTTCATGGAGTATGGAAGTCAAAGTTTTAACCAACCTGAGTATAATAAAGAATGGAATAACAAAAAAAGAAATCGTCATGCATGCGGTGCTTGTGATAGACAAAGTTATTCTAAAGAATAATAATTAAACGGAACAGTCATGCGTAAAAAGCGCAGGACAGGATGTTCCAGCGGAATAATAATAGAAATCACTATGCATGCTAAGTGCTTGGCATAGATAAAGTTATTCAACAGAATACCAATAAAGAAGCGGAACCGGTCCGGCGTAAAAACGCATGTGATGAGGATATTCCAATGAATAATAATAAAGAAGCGGAACCGGGTTCGACGAAACGCATGCAGACAAGAGATATTCTAATGAATAATAAAGAATGAAATAATGAAGAATTTCACCAGTATAGGGTTTCTCGGCATTATCTGAGTTATTCCAACACAATAATAAAGAATGGAATAATGTAAGTTCTCTTCATGAATAAGAAATAAAGAATACCCTTTATGAGTACAACAAATAATATTCCCTACCTTAAGAAGAAAAGTACTAGATATAGAAGTAGTGAAGAAGCATAACACTTTTCTTCTTTTCTCTATAGTTTATCTCTCAGAGTTTCAAATTGAATTCGTAAGAAAATAATGAAGGAATGAGCTTATTTATAGAAAAATGGGTTGCGTAGTAACTAACTCATGAACTATCCAGATTGATTTACTTTAATCTGACGGTCCATATTTAAAGCAAAATCTTTTAAATAAAATATAATATATTATATTTATAATCTAATAAAACGAATAACTTTATAAAAGATTTTACTATGCAAACACTTATCATACGCATTTATGCAAACACTATGCATAATAAAATATAATATATTCTAATTATTGTCTAATAAAATAATAACTTTATAAAAGTATTTTGTTTTATATAAAAAGATTTTACTATGCAAAACACTATGCAAACACTATGCAATACTATGCATAATAAAATATAATATATTCTATTTATAGAATAACTTTATAAAAGTATTCTGTTTATATAAAAAGATTTTACTATACAAAACATTATGCAGACACTATGCATAATAGAATATAATATATTTAATTTATAGAATAACTTTATAAAAGTATTCTGTTTTATATAAAAAGATTTTCTGTATTATTACATTAATAATACCAACAAAATTGAGTGACTTATCACGTAAGCATCAATAATTAATACCGTGTACTACTATACAACCACGCGTATTACTGTACTTTTAACACCGGGTGTTTCAACAGTTAACGGTAAAACTTCCGCCGTTATTTTTAATAAAATATTTTTGTCATCTTCTCATTCTGACAATAATTCCGTTTCGGGGTCCACCAATGATTGTGCCGTTGCACGAATATTCTCTGATAAAACAAATATTCCCCGACCAATCAAATATAATATGACAACTTGCATACTTTGTAAAATTTATAAATACTACCCACAACTATAACATTATATCAAATCCACACCATAATATTCAAAAAAATATTTCGAGAAAATAAAATCTTTATTCATAAAATCTGGGGTCTCACAACTTTAACCAAAGAGAATACAACAACATTAAATGTGATGATAAAAATAATGACATTGAATGTTATTTTTTCAAAAAAAGAGTAATGATTGAATATTTATTATAAGGGCATAAAAGTAAAATTATGAACTAACTAAATTTTAAAAATAGTAAGTAGCCTATATATTGGGACATCTCAAAATGGAAAATCAGCCTATAACTTTGGGACGGAGGGAGTAGAACGCCATAGGAGACTAAATTAATAAAATAATATTAAAAAAATAAATTATACGCACATGTATTTGGAAAAAATTCAGTCACCACAAGTGGGTCCCACTAAAATCAGCCACCTTTCTCAACAACCAAAAGTGGGGCCCACCCATATTTTTTATAAAAATATTTTAATTTCTGAAACTTCAATAATTCATAATAAATAGCCCTTTTATCAGAAAAATACGAATTTTATATCCATTCCACACGAAATCGAATTCTCTATAACTTTGTAGAAAAAAGTTTTTCTAAATTCCAAACAGAAAATATTCGAAATCCACAAACGGATGATTTTCAATACCTCATAAAATTCATAACAAATCATATGTTAATTTTTAACTATTCAAAATTTGTGGACATATACTCAACTTATATATGTATAATATATCCAAAAATCACAACGATCCAACGGTCGGATTAAAATTATAACTCACGCAATAAAGCTTTAAGAACACCGATTTGATTTTTTAATACCTCCAATCCGCGACAAAATACTGATAAAACACCTCAATATTAATTCCTTCATTTATAACCACATAAAATAAATATTTTCTTATCTATCATTTATGTCCACATAAAATAAATATTTCCTTATCATATAAATCAATAATTAATTATTCACAAATAATATTACAGAATCACAATAATGACAACCAGGCCATTCCAAGGAAAGAGGGGGCTTTCCAATAAGGATTTCTCCTTACTGACGCACAATTAGGAGACCAAACATCTCCTTGACAGAACTTTCTAGACATTGACAATAATGTTATCTAATAATATTATTCAAATAATATGAATTATTGATTTGATAATGTGAAATATTGTGCAGTGATAATTATTGAAACAACAATAATATAAAATATCAACGCAACAATTATTGAATCAATAAAATAAAATATTAAGCGTAATTATCGTAACAATTATTGAAGTAATTGCGCTTTTACGTAAGAATCAATAATTCAAAATCTTGCATAATACCGTGTGCCATTTGTGCAACAACACGTACATCGTATTTTAACCACTGTGTATTCTAACAGATTAACGATAAAACTTTCGCCATTATTTTATAAAAAGATATTTTTGTCATTTTCTCAATCCAACAATAATTCCGTTGTGGGGTCCACCAATGATTGTGTCGTCGTACGCATATTCCTTGTTAAAACGAATATTCCCTAACCAATCGAATATTATATAACAACTTGCGTATTTTGTAAAATTTATAAATATTACCCACAACTATAATATTATATCAAATTCACTCCATAATATTCAAAAATGATATTTATAGAAAATTCATCTTTATTCATAAAAGTTGGGGTCTTACAGACAATGTCTAAAAAGTTATGTCGATGAAAGGGGTTTGATCACCTAATTTCGCGCCAATAGAGAGAAATTCTTATCAGAAAGCCCCCTCTTTCTTAGAAAATATCTGGTTGTAAATATTGCAAGTTATATTATTGATGAATAATTGTTGTTTAAAAATGTGTTTTGTGAAGCCAAGTGAGTTGAGATAAATAAAGTGAATTTTTATGAAGTATTTGTTGTAAATGTTGCTTACCTCCACTTACCCATTTTTCAAAATCATCGGGAAAAAGTTATCTCAGTTTCTTTGTTTATATATATATATATATATATATATATATATATATATATATATATATATATAATAGTCACGGATGGATGGATGGATGGGTGGGGATTTCGGTCGTTATGAGAGGAATACTTTATTATATATATATATATATATATATTATAATAAGTTTTATTTTTTTACGAAAAAATAGAATATATTATATTTTATTATGCAAAGTGTTTGCAATGTAAAATCAAAAAAATTCAGCAGATTTCCCGTGACTAATACTGTGTAGTCTGTGATTTTTCCTTACTGTGCATCCAAATAGTATCCTGCCATTCTCCTATAACTAGGATACTTAGTTTAGAATTAAAAATCACAACAGAATCAAAGAATTCTTCTTCTATAATATTGAGCGTATTTCTTTAGAGTTGAAGGAAACTTTGAGCGTAAAAAACAGTATAAGTTTTCTTCAAGAATATCCCCGCCCTCTCAGTCAGAAGTACTTTCTTTTTAAGGTAGGAGATACTATTTTTGTTCAGTATTCGTAAAAAATAATATTTTCTTCCATACTCTGTAGTATGTGAGTAATATTATTATGTTTCAGATTCCGAATTCTACACTCATTTTGTAAAGTATTGTTTCTATATTCCTCGAAATTAGTAGAATATCCTTGAAATTTGCGCTTCATTTAGTATCTTTTCATGAAAATATTATTCTGAGCATTCTTGATAATTTTTAATCTTTTCATACCGGGGTACTATTCACTCGATACTATTCATGACAAAAATTGATATCTTTTCTGTCCAAATCATTTTTGATACAATATTATTCTTGAATTTTACTCCAGAAAGCAGTATCATGTTGACAATTTGGACATTTTTAAATTATGGATAAATTGAATTATATATCTTTAAAATTTATTTTTTCTCTCATTTAATTAAAATTTTATATCATTGTCATCATCCTCATACTTATATTGTGATGATTGTCATCTTTGGCCTGTATTGTATAGATGGACTGTTGATTGGTATGATTATGACCAGAGATTATATATTCGATATAATCATGACCTGTAATGTTATAAATGATGTGGTAAAAGTCCTTCTTGGCCCGTACTGCATTGATGGACAGTTGTTGACATGATCATGACCATTGGCGATAACATGAATATCTTTGGCCCGTAATGCATGGATAATTCGTGGATGTGATACTAATGAATATCTCTGGCCCGTAGTGCATGAATAATTCAGTGATGTGAATTATTTATTAAGCTGAGTCTCAGCGATAAAATTGATGATAAAATTTTTAAATCATAGAAAATAGTAGATATCATGTTCTACTTGACTCTTCTAATGGATTGTTTGTTCCGCTGCAGTTGAACTTGTTATTTATTGTATTATATCAGTTTAACACTGTTGAAAGCTAACGATAAATTATTCTGCATTATCTTAGTTATAATATTTCTTACTTGGCTCGTTGAGCTCACCCTTTTGCTTTTATTGTTCTCTTCAGGAAATGAAAACGTAGTCGGGACTAGTCGGAGAATGGAGTGACGGTCTGAGATGGTGGTTGTAGTAGTCCTCACTATTTTATAAAATAGTGTGATAATAATTGTAATGAGAACTCTATTTGAGTTTAGATATTGTCTAGAAGACAATATTTGTGTTAAAACTCTGAACTATGTTTTGTCGTATTTTACACGACAGTTGTATAATTAAGTTATATTTGAATTTTATACCATGTATTTGACGACTCAAAATATGTGATGTTTACTTATTTTAGGGGCATCACAATAAGCGAAGGGATGATCTATAAAAGTGAAACTCCGGTTGAAGAATTTCACACACTTTCCCATCTTTTTTTAAAAAAATCTACTAGTATATTATGAGTATTTTTTTGAGTGAGGTAAGAAACTTTAAGCATCTACTAGGATGTGTTATTATGCTTTATCAATCAAGCATATGTCAGTTTTATTCATATATTAATTTATTTATTATTTCTTAATTTCTTATTATTTTTGTTAACGCCAAGATCTTTCTCCACGTCCCAATCACGAAAGACGTCCTGATCCTGCACAATAAACACGACAAACACCACAAGCTTGGCCGATTTTGGATCGTAGGGGATAGCTTTCAGCGTAAGAGTAAGTATGTCTGTTCACAAAGTTAACTCAAGAGGATAATAGAATTTAGTGTATTGAGAGTGATAATTTATGAGTTGTGTGAATGTGTATATATGAATGAAACGTACCTCCTTGTGAAGACTTACTCACTAAGAAATAATATCCTTGCTTGGATTATCGTGCCCACTATCACCGACATATCCCCGACGACCGATGGGTTCGACCGAAATCGCATGGAGTTCATCCCATCGCTTCTTGCCATTTGTTTGCCACAGCCGTACCACTATAATCCCATCCACATTAATGCATGGCAAATATCTTGGTCAACTGCCATACTATATCATCATTACAAGTCAAAGTAATAGATATTAAATGACCCAATGTGTTAATCCAACGAACCGACCCGGTCCAATAGGATTAAATAAAGTTGACACAATAAATGGGCTCAAAGAGTCCCATGGCTTAATTATAAAAGCCCAACAGATTAAACTGATAAATGGGCCCAATATACCCGGCCCAAAATAGGAGAAATATCATGACCCAACATTACCCCCTAGTTTTTTAGTTAAACAAGATGTTTAATGGAAAACTATATATGATTCATGATATTTAGAATTTAATAAAGGTCCAAGGATAGGAAATAAGTGAATCATACCCACTTTTAACATAATGAAGTGGAATAAGGGAGAAATTTGGATAGTGGATACCCAGAGCAATAAGTCCAATCGATAAAGGATTTGAATTTGAGCAGGATGGGCCAATAAGATAGAAATCCAACAAATCGAGCCCAATCGATAAGATATTCAAAGGTCATCCAAACGCATTCCACTTTAATTCTCATTATTATCGACATTAAAATGCGCGCTGCCTCGCTCCACGGTAAACCGTCAAGATAAAAGATAAACCTCACCAAATTTGACGGTTTTACCTCATCGATTTGAAATTGAACCTTTGAGCTTTCTTTCCTCTCTTAGAAAAAACTCTCTTTAGCTTTCATGAACTCAATAATGGTGAATCCAAGCCAAACCCCTTCAAGTTCTTCTCGTTCAAACCACAACCAAGAGGGTTCAAGTGCCAATCCACCATCTCCAACTCGATTTCTTCAAAGATGGGGAACAATTTCCTCACGCTAACATCACCTCCACCGCCTCTCGAATCGAACTACGAGCTCCTCCGGATTCGATACCATGTTAGGATAACTTTGCCATGAGGGGCTCCAACCACCGAGAGGTTGAATGTACAAAATGACAGAATACTGGGTCGCTATATGCCGACTCACTGCTGCTAGAAAGGGATTCACTTTACCTCCACGCCTTTCATAGTTACCCTCTTAGGGTTTATTGGAGTAAGGCTTCGCAATTGGTGCCCAACTCCTATATCCATATATTGGCGTTCATCGCCGCCATGAATTAGGGGTTACCCCTCTGTTGATCTCTTCTTCACCTCTTCTCTATTTGGCAGATCCCGAGAACGAGGGTTCAAAATCTTGAGCAAACGGTCCCCATACCCAAACTCGAAATTCGAGAAGAGGCCCACGATGAGCACCCCTCGAGCAACAAAGGATGGCACGAGAAATGGTTCTTCGTCATCGGTCCCGAATCTCCTCCTTCCCGATTGGACCATTTTGAGGCGTATCTCTGACTTCGGTGACATTCAGAGGCGTGTGAGGGAGATAGGTGACTTCGAATAGGATCCTCCTCAAGAGTGGAGCTTCATTTCTCTTGACAAGCAAGCATGGTTGTATGACTATAAGCGTGAGTCTCGGACCATTACGTGATATAATTTTTGAAATATTTATGTGGTAATGCAGATTTTAACTTGTGATTATTTGCGGTGTCTTTGATCAAACCAACTTCCTCTAAGTAAAAGACTTGAAAGATTTCTTGGCGGGAGGATTATTGATGCAAATGAAGAACTCCCTAACGAGGAGCCTTCCCGAACTGAACCCCCTGGCCCCGAACCAACAACAACCCCTCTTCGGGATGATTACCCTGAAGCTAACAATCCTATCATCCCCGAAGAGGTCCTCCGAGCCTCGCCAAGGAAGGAAGAAGGTCGCCAAAAAGGCGTGGACTCTTCGCGAGATAAATCTGAAAGACGAGGAGGAGGTACTTTACGAGGTAAACCCACAACCAATTCCTTCAATGAACCCACAACAACCTCTCGAACCAACCCCACCAACTTCGAACCAACCCCAAAAAGAGGAGTCTCCTTGACATTCCTCCACACGATCGGGTGAAAGTCCGTGTAAAAAATTAAGAAGCAAAATAATTCCTCTTATGGCCGATTTAACTCAAGGCCCCCCAGAGCCAATGCCACTCGATCACCTTCTCCGAGAGAGGCAATGCATGCGGATCCTTCACTGCGATTCATGATCCACCTATGCCTCCTCCTCAAGGACCAATGACCTCCGAATTCCAGCATGACGCCATGGGTCCACCGACCATGTGGCCTCGGTTCAACGCCAATTTCCCCTTTCAACTGTTTGAGGCCTTCGTTCGCGAGACCGATGACCATCGGTTCGGGAACAGTTCAAATGGGGACTTGCTCAGCGAAGGCATGAGCTACTTGGCTAAGGTAAATGACTCTTCTCTTCCTTTGCTTACTTATTTTCATACTCACACATCCAAGTCGATTGAATAACATCGAACATGTACAGTAATGTCAGATTCGGACGTCTGCGTCCAGATCTCTCAAGTGAATCCAAGAAGAGAGGCCGAGGAAGGAAAATTCCTCCTTAAAATCTGCCTTGGCTCGGGAAAGGACTCACCGTGAAGGCCTTCTTCATACTAACGAAGGTCTTCAGAAAGAGTTGGCCCAAGCTAAGGAAGAAGTGAAGGCCTCAAGGAAGAACTAAAGTCGACTAAGGCTCAAAGATGTGAAATTGTCAACATGAATGTCGACTTAGTTCGAGAGAGTGAATTGAGGATGAATAAGATCAAGGAGTTGAAGTCCAACGCCAAAATCTTGACCAAGACAATCCGTAAGATGGAGCAGGATGAAAAGCTTCAAATGAATATACTGGAAGCAAATGGAGAGAAGAGATCCGAGAACTCAAGGCTCTTGGGACCTTGGGCCTCCTTTGGATCGATGCTCTTCGAAAGAAATTTGTGAAGAGTATAGAACTCAGACGAAATAAACGGAGAAATCATGAGGATTCACAAAGAAAGCTATGAGCTCTCGCCAAGTCTTGCAAGGAAAAAGCGATCAAGGCTAACTTGGATCCGCACTCTTTGGACTCTTCTTGGATGATGATGGGCTGCGTGAAGCACCAAATTTTATGGATTGTCTTGATGCTTATTATGAATATTTGTAAAAATTTTATGTTATTTCCTTATTTGTAAATGAACTTAAATATTAATGAGAAATGATTTTCCTTCACTTATGACTTGATTGCACTTTTTATTTTATGTCAATACTTCAATATAAATTTATATGGAAAAGTGTACAAAAAACCCCTTCGAGGATTTAACTTCAAATGATTAAGCACGTCATATAACAGATGAGATAAGTTTAAAGAACGAGGCATTCTGAACTCAACACTTAGAGAAAACTCAGGTAATAAAGTAAAGAGATACTTATCAAGTTACGGAAGTGCGAGACATCTGCTTTGTTGGGAGTTTGTTTACCCCGAAAGGCCTAACAGAACTACAAGATAACATTCGCTACCACGAAGGGGCGACGAAGTTTAAAGTGTCGATCATTGCCTACCACGAAGGGCACGACAATGTCTTAAAGATGACACTTGCTTACCTCGAAGGGCCTCGACAAGGTCTTCAGTATGGCGACAATTGTCTCACCCCGAAAGGCCCGACAATGCCAAATAGTGACCTCGCCAAAAAGGCTACCATCGAATGGTCGCTAAGTCCTCCGAACCTCCTAACACCAATGTGGCGACAATTGCCTACCCCGAAAGGCCTGACAATGCCAAATAATGACCTCCTGCCAAAAAGGCTACCATCGAATGGTCAGTAAGTCCTCCCGAACCTCCTAACACCAATGTGGCGACAATTGCCTACCCCGAAAGGCCTGACAATGCCAAATAATGACCTCCTGCCAAAAAGTCTACCATCGAATGGTCAGCAAGTCCTCCCGAACCTCCTAACACCAATGTACTGAGCAGCAACAAAGACAAAATTTGCTTGAGACAGAAAGAGGATCTTTTATTGACGATAATGTAAATATTTACAGACTTTCGATGTACTGATTTTGAATCTACTGAAAGTACTTTCTAAGCTTCGCCAAAGATGCCAAGTGTTTTTAATTCTTCGACCCATCTAATGCTTTCAAACGATAAGTCCACGGCTTTGGAACGGTGATTTCATAAGGTCCTTCCCAATTTGGCATCACCACCTGTGTTACGAGGCGTAGATGCTTCGACTTCTCTAAGGACAAAATCTCCCACTTCAAATCTGCAAGCTTCACCCCTTATTATAATGCTTAGCCACTCTTCGTTGATAGGCCGCCAATTTGATTAAGGCTATTTCTCCGACTTCTTCCAATAAATCAAGATTGGCCCTCATTACTTTTTCATTATAGACCTCTTGGAAATGACTAACTCAAGACTTAGAGACCCAATTTCAAGCTGGGACTAAGGCATCGATTACCATAAGCCGATCCGAAAGGTGAATCCCGGTTGTAGTCCTCGGAGTAGTTCGATAAGCCCATAGTACACTTAGAACTCTTCGCGGCCATCCGCTTTAGCTTTCATCCAACCTACGCTTGATCCCATTCAAGCAGACGTTCATTGGTTACTTCAACTCGTCCGTTTGATTGAGGATGAGCCATGAAGCCCTTCATCTTTGGATCCCCAATTCGGTCAAAATGCTTCAAACATCGATCCCACAAACCGACGTCCATTATCCGATACTACCACCTTAGGAATTCCAAAACGGAATACCACCGATTCTTTCATTTAATTTCAAACACTCTGTTCGTTATTGACCTAAGTGGCTTTCTTTACCCATTTGGTCATATAGTCTATGGCAACTATAACAAAACCGACCGACCTTTTGCCTTTGGTAGTGGACTCGGTATATCAACCCCAGCATAAATGTGAAGGGTATAGGAGATAAGATCGAGTATAGCTCTTCCGGTGGTGGGCGATGGTGGTATTGGATCGTTGTCGGCACTTCTCGCACCTTTTCACATACTCAGTTGCTTCCTTGAAGATAGTAGGCCAGTAGTACCCCTGACGAAGTATTTTATAGGCTAATAACTTAGCAACCATATGGTCGCCACAAATGCCTTCATGAACTTCTCGGAGAGCATAATCAGCTTCGGATGGAGTCAAACATTTTAATAAAGGAGACGAGAAGGCCCTTCGAAAGAGATCCCCATCAATCAAAACAAAATTGGCACTCTTGTACTTGATTTTCTTGGCGAGCATCCGATCCGAAGGTAAGACGCCATCAGCCAAATATTCCAGATAGGGCGTCAACCAACAATTAGTTCGGTCAATGCACATTACCATCTCGTGAATAACACTAGGATGTTGCAAAATTTCTAGATACACCGACCCCTTAAAAACATTAACATCTGTAGTGGCTAGTTTGGCGAGTGCATCGGCAATAGAATTGTTGTTACGCTCAACCCCCCAAAACTCGTACGATTGGAAATATTGAAGTTTCCTTTACTTACGCCAAATACTTGATCATCCTCGGACCTCTAAGCCAGATTCTCCGCATAATTGTTTAACAATTAATTGAGAATCATCGAAGATGACTATTCTTTTGACTTGAGACTCTTTCTTGCTTAGTAATCTTACATAATATCTTTTCATATTCAATAACCGTTGTTCGTCGCTTTGAATTGAAATCTGATGGCTTGCTGTACCTTGAATCCCTCCAGATTGGTCAAGATAATCCCTGCTCCACTGACGTCCAAAGTAGAAGACCCATCTGCATACAGCGTCCATGAACTCTCCTGCTGCTGAATAACGACAATAATGCTTCTCGTCGGATACTTGACCCGGCTTTTACGGCTTCATCGACGGAGAGAACGAACATTCAACCACTAAATCAGCCAAGGTTTGCCCTTTGATGGCGGTTCGGGGATGATACTCAATGAAGAATTGGGACAATTCCATAAATCACGCAGCCTAGCCTCCCGATACCTCCGAACACCCATAATCTTCTTCAGAGGCTGATCCGTGTATACTATTACCAGTCTACCTTGGAAGTATTGCCTAAGCTTTCGACTAGCAGTTATTAAAGCAAAAGCAAACTTTTCAATGTTCGGGTACCTTGTTTCAGCATCACGAAGGACATGACTTACATAATACACCGGGTCGCCACTTTCAACTTCTTCGTACCAAGACCGCTCCAATTGCCAATGAACTAGCTGCTAGGTACAGATATAAAGGTTCGGCAGGAATGGGCTTCACCAGCAAAGGCGCCGAAGACAAATAGGACTTGATGCTTTGAAAGGCGTCTTCACACTCAGAAGTCCATTGGAACGTTTTTGCATTTTTTGGCCCTTTCAATGTGTTAAAAAATGGCAAACACCTTTCAGCAGACTTGGACATGAACCTCCTCCAAAGTCGCAATCCTTCGGTCGACATTTGAACATCTTTAAATGGTCGAGAGTCTTCATGCTCGGGATCGCTTGAATCTTCTCTGGATTGGCTTCAATTCTCTTCAATCGACAAGATACCCCAAGAATTTGCGGCACCTGCACCGAAAAGTGCATTTAGTGGGATTTAGCCTCAAGTTGTGATGTCGAATGGTGCGAAAGCACTCTTCTAAGTTATCCAAATGTTTGTGCACCAACATGCTTTTTGACAATCATGTCATCCACATACACCTCGATATTTCGCTGCTGGCGATATCTGAAGATATGGTTCATCATTCTCTGGTATGTGGCCCCGGCATTGATAAGGCCGAAAGTCATTTTCTTATAGGCATACACCGAACGATGCGTAATGAACGCCGTCTTCGGTATATCCTCTTTACACATAGAGATCTGATGATATCCAGAGAATGCATCCATAAAACTTAATAAATCATACCCCCTGAAGTGGCATCAATGAGTTGATCAATGTGGGGCAAATGGATAGAAATCTTTGGACAGCCTTGTTCGGATCGATTGTAATCAATCTGGACTCGCCATTTTCCATTCTACTACGGACCAAAGACCACATTAGCCATCCATTCATGGGTAGTCTATCTCAAAGATGAAATCGGTGCCAAAAGTTTTGCAATTTCATCATCTATGATTATTGGACGCCGGTGCAAAGATCCTCCTCTTCGCCGAAGGCAGAAGCTTCTTTCGACCGTCCACTTCGGTCGATGCTCGGCCAATATCCCTACTTACTCCCGGCATATCCTGAGGTTCCCATGCAAAGATATCAACATAACACCTCAGGAGCTCTACGAGGTTCGTCCGGAGAGGTTCCGGCAAGCCCGAACCTATTTTCACCGTCTTGTCTTCCTTGCCTGGGATGATCTCTATCTCTTCTGTTTCTCCAGCTGGCATGACCGATGGTTCAGAGCTACTTTCAGTGAAGGGTTCGATCTCTATCGCCATAGCTTGTTTCTGCTTCGATACCCCCACTCCCGAAGAAATAATGACATTTTCTGTAACACCTCTGGCGAGATCCAAATCTCCTTTGACCTCACCAACCCATGAGTAGTAGGAAATTTGATTTTAAAATGAGGAATTGATGTTCTGACTTGTAGAGCAATTAAAGTAGGCCTCCCAAAATAGCATTATAAGCGAGAATCTACATGTACAACATAAAATTTGCAAATAATTTGTACTACTGAGGGTCAGTCCAGAATATGATTGGGAGCTCAATGGTTCCGACCACTTTAATAGGATCATTCTTTGAAACCATAATGAGGAGCTTCTCGTCAATTTCCATCTTCGCCCATCCAAATTCATCCTTTGATAAGCGTGGGCATACAAGATGTCTCTGAGACGATCCGTTATCTACCATCATCCTTTTCATATCTACCGAACCCACTTGTGCAGTGAGCACCAATGATCCCTCATGAGGTTCGATAATTTCTGAAGGGTAATCTTCATCAGTGAAAGAGATTACCGTATTCGGATAAGGTCTATCGATCTTCGGAATGTACCCGCCAAACATATGTAACCGAATCCAAATAATTTTGACTTCTTTCCGTGAACTTGCGTAAGTACCCCCGGTGATGACATCTATCACATGCCTTGGTGGTCGATCCGAGTCGGCAACATCGGTTGATTAGGTTGATTAGGTGAGGAATGGATGTACTCGGTCGTCTTTCTTGCCGATTAGTTCGGGCGACCACATATTGAACTAAAGCTCCACCTTGTACCTTTCTCTCAATGAACTCTTTTAAACCGCACAATCGTTTCGTCTCATGTCCCGACGCTTGATGGTAGTCGTAATACTTATGGGGATTTCCTTTCGGGCTTGATGTTATCTCGTGGTGGCTCGAAAATAGGTTGATTTCTAATCGATCTAAGATACTTGACCTATCGGCGTTGGAAAGCGCCGTGAAAGTCTGTTTACTCTACGGGGTGGAAGCGGATGAACGTCCTCCACCTCGCCTCCAATTGTTATACCTTTTCGACCCTCCTTCATTTGGCGGTCTTTGTGTCCTTCACTCTTCTTACGGTCTTCATCGATTACATGCCCCGATCCGTGTCTCGGGCCGATCTAAAGAAGGACGCTTGAGGCTACTCATGGCTTCTTCCACTACTGATGTAGCCTTGACTTTATCAAAGGCTTGGCCGGACTTTTTGGTGGTTAAACATAAGTTTTTTCACCAACTTCTCGACTTGACAGATCGGCCCATTGCTGAAATAGTCCCACCGCTTGTAGATCATTCATTCGCCACTGACCGATCGCTTCGGGCGCTTCACATATCGCCCAAAGATTCATTAGAGGATTGTCGAACTCGAGCCAAAGAACCGGTTGGCTTTCCCTTCTTCTTGATTGCTCCCAAAACGTGCATGGAATTTACTGCACATATCTTCCCAGGATGAGATAGAATCTGAAGGTAAGGTCCCCATCCACTGCCGGGCATCCTTTCTAAGAGTTGTGACAAAAGTATGACACTTAGCAGCATCACTAAAGTCATAATAATCCATGAGTCGATCGAACGCCTGACTATGGTCGTAAGGGTCCCCCGATCCGTCATAACTTTCTATATGGGGCAACTTCTTCGTGGGGTCAGCTTTTTCTCTGAGAATATCCGCAGAAAAAGGAGATGCCTTCTTTCCCGGAATGTCTTTGGGTTTCGGACTTGACAAAATTGCTTTGAAGCTCTTTCGGTTCTTTAACGAGATACTCCACGCCTTACGGTTGAGATGGCGCCTCTTTCTCCGGTGACCCCTCTTCTTATAAACGGACCGGATTCTTTCACCGGAACCTTCAATTTTAGAGGGCTTCTCCAGAATGTGAGTGTCTACAGGACGGGATGCCCTCGATGAGACTCTTGGGAGACGTCCTCCGGATACACTTCACTATGAACTCGGGCACTATGGTGAGAATGTGCGATAATAAGTGCTTTCTCTTTGCATGCTTTCTGAGTACGATCTCCGGATCGACCTCTCTCTTGCTCCATCCTCATTCTCCGAATTGGCGCGGAATAACGAGTCCTCTTTGACCTCTGAGGAGTAGGGCTTCGGGACCTTCTTCTTTCCCTAATTCGACCCAGAGATTGTCGCCCTGAATGAGCAGGTTCTTTCCCACTCCGATGCCCTTGCTCTTCGGATTGGGCATAGCTGAGCTCTTCACCTCTCAACTCTGCCATCCGAGCCATCTGCTCGGCTATATCTTGACGCTGCTTTAAAAGTACTTCCATGGCCTTATCCGCCTCATCCGCCATTTTAGCCAACCGGGAGGCTTTTGCGTCCTGGTCATCTCGGTATCGAGTTCTAGGCGAGGTGCCTTCTACTCGTTTCCGAACATGGCCAGATCCCTTCTCCGTAGGGTAAACTAGCTTACGCTTTGCTTTGCCTACTGCCTTCGGT
The DNA here is from genome assembly GCA_020205605.1 of Panax ginseng. Classification (NCBI taxonomy): domain Eukaryota; kingdom Viridiplantae; phylum Streptophyta; class Magnoliopsida; order Apiales; family Araliaceae; genus Panax; species Panax ginseng. The sequence continues at coordinate 1,887,232 of CM035148.1, forward strand.
CGAGAATGTTCAGGTGACCGTTTAGACGCCGTGCTAGCATGCACACTTATGGTTGGTCCCAAACGATCCTTGGCGAGATCTCATGGTAATGACTCAACGACAGACATCTATTTGTTCTTCCGAAGTGTAGGTGTTCTACTCTTTCCCATGAAAAATGAATAGAATAAAAACACACTGTGATTGAAAAATACTCAAGACACTAAAAGCGACCCTCCTTCTAAAGTGCCAATGTTACGCGCCAAGATCTTTCTCCACGTCCCAATCACGAAAGACGTCCCGATCCCCGCTGACAAAACACGACAAACACCTGAAGCGAATTTGGAATTTGGGCCAGGGGGATAGCCAGCGTAAAGTAAAGTGTATCTACATTCACAAAGTTAACTCAAGAGGATAATAGAATTTAGTGTATTGAGAGTGATAATTTATGAGTTGTGTGAATGTGTATATATGAATGAAACGTACCTCCTCGTGAAGACTTACTCACTAAGAAATAATATCCTCTTGGATTATCGTCGCACCACTATCACCGACATATCCCACGACACGATGGGTTCGACCGATCGCATGGAGTTCATCCATCGCTTCTTGGCCCATCATTTTTTGCCGTAAGTAATTATAATCCCATCCACATTAATGCATGGCAAATATCTTGGTCATTCGCCATACTATATCATCATTACAAGTCAAAGTAATAGATATTAAATGACCTAATGGGTTAATCCAACGAACCAGGCAGGTCCAATAGGATTAAATAAAGTTGACACAATAAATGGGCTCAAATAGTCCCATGGCTTAATTATAAAAGCCCAACAGATTAAACTGATAAATGGGCCCAATATACCCGGTCAAAATAGGAGAAATATCATGACCCAACAATTTTATTTTCCATACACAAGTTATGACACATGATCTTGTTATAAAAATATTATAAGAGAATATTATTTTAATATCTATTTTTTTTATATTTTCACATGATACTTTTTCACACAAAAATGAATCCACTTTATACTTATGTGAGAGAGGATCATGTGAAAATATCAAAAACACATGTGAAAATATTATTTTTCATATTATATTATATCTTGTTGTGTAATTATGATATTATTGATACTTTTTATTCTGATTATATTGTGTCAGATATAATAATTAATTATTATTATATTTATATTAGTAATTGAATTGTATTGTCGAGGACAAGTTATATCTTTTTACTAATAATAATAAACTAATTTTGAATAAGATTATCTTCATAAGAAAATTATTTCATTCGAAATTATATTATCTGACTAAAAGTAAAATTTTACATACATATTGAATTATTAGAAAAAATTAAATTCTAACTATTAATTTATTAAAATGAAAGGCATTATAATTATTGATACTTAACATTATTAAAGTTCATATTATAGTATACATTTTAATCAATAGTATGTAAGATTATCTTCATATGAAAGTTATTTAATTCTTAAATTATATTATTTATATAATAATATAATGTAATCATATCTAAACTTGAGTAATTATACGTATATATATTTCAAATAGTATTATAATAGTTATTATATATTTTTGGTATCGATAATCTAAAAGTGTAAAAAACTAATTAATGACACTAAGAAAATAATTACGATGGTAAATATATGTATCACAATAGTTGAAAAGTTAGATATACAAGTATCTGACAATCTGAGTGAATCTTTCTCTAATTTTTTTAGGTTGAACGAACAAACAATGCCTATTTCTTGTTTTAAATTTCTTATAAATTTTTAAGTGAATATTTTCCTACAAAAATCATAGCCTATGAAGTCAAGTAGGGTGACTAAAAACCACCAAAATAGGGATGTAACGAAAGAAATTTTATGAAGGAATTTATTCCTTCACATGAGGAGTTGTTTAGCGAAGGAACGGTGAAGGAAAAATATTTAGTGACAATATAGTGATTAACGAAAGAAAAATTCTTCATAATTTTTATTTTTTTCATCTCAAAATTGAGGTGATAGAAGGATTTTTTTGCACAAATTTAGAATGAAATATTGCGAGGAAAAAATATATTAATGAAAGAATTATTACTCACTATATATTATTGTTCAGAAGTTTTTTGCGAGAGATAAAATTAGTCACTGTTTTGTTCTAAATAATTTTTTAGAATTTATTATGATGAATATAAATTTTAATATAAATACATTTAAATTTTTTAGAGTAGTATATTTACTTATAATAATTACACTTTTTAAGCAACTTATTATAATATTATTTATAAAAGATTTGTTTTTAAAAAAAAATGTTATTAACTTTTTTTTGGAACATATCAGTATTCTTATGTGCGTGTGGAACAGTCGGTCTTCAGTGTTCTTCAGTTTGTGTGTGCGTGCGTGCGTGCGTGCGTACGTGGTTCGGCTGGAGAGGAAAGTAAGAGATCAATTGGGTCTCTTCCTTAGCCAAAATTGGATGTTTCAACCAGATCAGATCGGCTAGCCTTAACCTGCCCTCAACCTGCTCCATCCAATATACCTCCTCCTCCGCCATGTACGAGAAGCCCTAACCAGAGAAATCACCCTAATCTCCCTTTTGTCTAAGCCAATCGAGCCTGCATAATTGTTTGTTTGTTCACATTTAATTCACCGTTAACGCCGCAGCCGAATTGTAACACGATGCCTTCGATTTTGAGGAAACAATAGGAGCATAAGGTTTTGAAATTGAATTTGTCCATGAATGTTTCGTGTTCATCTGATGCTTCATCAGATTCGTCACACAACCGGGCCTCGACAGGGAGGATTAGTCAACAAAGCATGCCAATAAGAAGGAAGCAATCTGCTCCCAAGACTGAAAAGGTTGTTGTTACTGATACTGGTACTATAGAGGTGACCGGCTCAGCCGATGCTTCATTTGTGAAGAAAAGATGCGCTTGGGTCACTCCAAATACTGGTATACTCCAAATCAGAATAGCTGTTTTGTTCTGTTTGCAATTTTAGCTTTATGGCAAATTTGCAACTGAGCATGAGAATGATGGTTCCATAGTAGCAAGTTTTTTGCTTGTTTTGAACACATAAAAACAACGAATAGAAACATACAAATGATAGCTTGACGTAAGTTATGTTGAATTTGCAGCAAGAATACTAGCATTGCTTATCTTATTTTGCCCTGCCCATTGAATGAATGCTAGATCTCTTAATACTTTGACCAATTTAAATTCAACTAGCAAGTGATATTCTAGATGAATTTTCCCTTTATATTTATTAATATGATCCAGTCTTAAATTCAATTGGTATGTGTATAGATGCAACGTTTATTATCCTTCAGTCATTTTCTTCTGAGTGGTAGAAGAAATGTCAGAGTAGAACCTATGAAGTACTCTTCCAATCAACTCAAGAAGAAAAGTGCAGATGCAAGCACACATACACGTCAAAGCTTTCAATATTTTTTGTTCCAGTGTTCTTTTCTGATAAACTACAATAAAGTTTAAAAAAACATATAGTTGTGTGCATAAGGTAAACGTAGAATGTGATGACTAATGGGATAAAATGGACTTGTATTTATAGACTTTGAGCTAAAATATATATTTAAGATACTGTACCCCTCTAATCTTTTCTTTTTTGTTGTTATACACATATATTCTTTAATACACATTAAGAGTTTGATATACTCATGTTTTGCTCTTGTGTTATGTATTTCGTTGTTCCTTTGTGCTCGTCTTTTTCATTGTTCTATTCCTATGTCTTTTGCTTTATTTCTTGGACATTTACATGCCAGTAATGTGTCAAATTTATTTGATGTGCAACTTCAAATGTATACAATATTGTTTATGTATGTTTACCAATCTGATGTCAAATATATTTACTATTTCATTCCAATGGAACTGATCTTTCTTAAAAATATGGGATTAGTTTATAAATGGAAGTTTTGAAGCAATTTAGTTAGGGTTTATTATTCATCCAATAGGATGTCCTGAACTCATGATTCTGACAGAAAGTCATCATTTAACCCTACAAAATGTTAATGCATTAGTAGTAATTACACTAAGTATTTACGTTGCTCCGAAGATAATTTCTCCAAAATATTTTTTTGGCAAATTCTTAAGTATTGATTAAAATTTCCACTCAAGATATAAATTTCGTTAGGTTGATGAGGTCCTATTCTTGCGAATATATGTAGCAGTTTTCTTCTCGATTTTAGTGGATGATTTTTTTTTATAATTTTTTAAAATACTTCTACTGCTACATTTAGTGATTTACGTCCTTGTGAATGAGAAAAAGTAAAATTGTCACTTGTAGAAAAAATTAAAAGTGTAATCTCTTTCCAAATACCTGTTATCTTAATTAATGTGGAGAAATGTTTGTGAGTTTGTTGGGTTACTTATAGTTCCACTCTTGACATAGCTCAGTAACGATCCTCATTGTGATGGTTTAATGATCTATGAAATCTTTATGTTTTTTATGCTTTAATTCAAACTTTTTGATGAGTATGACGGTTTTTCCCCTCTGATTATTTGTTTCATTTTTTAATTATGGTTCTGGTGCAGTTCTTACTATACTGTGACTTGCAGGCATCTACTATTTATTAAATTTCTGTAAATATATCTTTATACAAGTCCAATTTGCTAACTGGTTTTCAAATTGGTTTTCATTTTGAAAAGATCCTTGTTATGCTGCTTTTCATGACGAAGAATGGGGAGTTCTAGTACATGATGACAAGTATGTATCATCACTATATTTTTTGATATTTGTTTTGTAGTTTCTATTTCAAGGCTGAACTTGTGTCCATCTTATGGTTGTTGATCTCTTGCACAATATCACATGACAGCCGCGGCTGGAACATTTTGTTACATTGACCCTGAGTACCAATAAACTGGAATGTTGGGGACAAAATCAGACCTATACTCATTGGGCGTAATGTTGTTGCAGCTTATTACAGCAAAGCCTCCAATTGGTATAACCCACCAGGTGTCGAGGGCAATTGAGAAAGGAACATTATTAGAAGTTTTTGATCCGACAGTGCCTGATTGGCCTGTCGAGGAGGCTACATCATTTGCGAAATTATGTTTACAATGTTGTGAACTGAGGAGAAAGGACATGCCAGACCTTGATAAAGTCATATTGCCCGAACTGAATCGACTAAGAGAGCTTGGATATGATGATGAAACCAATTTTACATAGATGGAAGTGCCTATGGTGCGAGTCAACACACAGCTACAAGTTTTAAAGGAAGCTCATATTCTAGTCAGGTCAGTTCCCATTTTGAAACCTCTGAACTAGAATTCACTTGTATATACCTCTTTTTTCTTAACTCTGCATTCATCCATAACCTTCTAGCCATTTCATAGACTCTGTTTGCCTTTAAATAGTGCAAAAGGTACTACAAATATATTTTTTTTGAAACCAATGATGTCATTATTTTGACTAGACTCTCTAAATTGATAGATTGGTATTAGTAATACTTAACTAATTAAATATCTAATATCTCTATTTCAAGTGGAAAGTTCTTTTGGTAGAGTCCAAATCACAATTTTTGTAGCCCTTTTTTCCCAGAATTTATTATCCCTTTGTGCTTACTTTTGTCCAAATTTATACATAAAGCAATATGGTATATATTGCTTGCTGCTTGATCCTAGAGACTGGAAATTAAGCAAATTTGTACAGATTGATCCAAGGCCAACCACACTGGTTGCTTGGTATATAATGTAAGGCTAGTATTATTAATGTAAAAAACTAAGAAAAATCAACGAAGTCGAGGAAATGATAATTAGATGAGATTACTTGTTCTAGAGAGAGAGAGAGAGAGAGAGAGAGAGAGAGAGAGAGAGAGAGAGAGACACTGATGAATCATTTGAAGGTACATTTACTTAATGGTCTAGTTAACTATCACCCTCAAAATCAACGATTATAATACTGATTGGACTGCGTCTGTAGAGACACTGATGAATCATTTGCAGGTACATTTGACCCTTCTCCATCATCTTATGATTTGGACATGAATAAATTTTGTGCTATTTGTCTAGCTGATTTAATTTAACCCTATATGTCTATAGCAAAATGCGTGGCATGTATCAATTTTTTTTGCCTATCCGCTGATCAGAATTAATAATGGTGATTATTTCATTTACAACTTAGAATTCTTTCTGTAGGAAATGTCCGTTTACCATGTAAAGAATGCTGGACTCCTGGGGGATGGCTTTGGTTCTACACCAGAGATGTGTAAAAGGAACCTTATATGGGTGGTCACCAAGATGTAGGTCATAGTTGATGGATATCCTACATGGTAAGCCAAACCTCATTTCCACGAATATACCTTATACTAGCATGGTACGTTTTATGTGAACATATCTTGCCTTTCATAATTTGCATAACATCTATTTTAGTGGAACATTCATCGTAGTGCCTTATAATTCTAATATATGAGAATAATTTTGTTACCAACACCCTCCAGGCTTTTGGAAACAACTAATACTGCAATCTAAAATTTTAAGTAGTCTTGAGATACTTGAAAGACCATTTGAAGAGTTGAAAACCAAATGGAGAATTAGGCCGTGGTCCTTTACAGTAGGTTGCATACTTACATCATTGTGATATGATAGCGCGGAAGGGGCTTTAGATTATATTAGTTTATTGAACCAAAACTATTGGTTTACATCACGGACCCTGATTATATAAAAGAGATGTTGAATAAGTTTTATTAGTTCCAGAAGCCCGTGGGTGTAATTTTATATGTATTTGTAATTTTTAGCTTTGATTGGATTGATTAGATATGGTTGTGACTCAAACTGCACCTTTATTGGTGATGATTTGTATTTTCCCGTGTTGAACTTGCCATTAGACGTAGATTTAGAGAGAATGCAATGCCCTTCAATTATCATATAGGTAATCTTTCGAAGAAAAAAAATCTATCTTTAAAAGCATCCATATATTGGATCACCCAAAATACAAATTAATGTGATTCTCATCAGTCGTCAGTTGAAAACTGTAATGTTTGTCAGGACACAAGAAATGCTACAATGTTAATTCCATTGCTGGTAAAATTTCAGAACTTGTTACTCCACATAACAAAAATAGGCCAGAACAAAGATATTATTATAATAGAAAGAACATCTTGTTGTTACCTCTAATTTACATATATCTACAACTAGTAGATATCATAGTTTAAAAAGAAGACGCAGTTGAGACAAGCAGCTAGCTATATGTTACAACTAATTCAGATTATACTATAATAATAATCCTTTTAAAAAAACAGCACACATAGATGAGTAAAATAGCTCGAGATGGAGGGCTTTTTTGTAATTAGGAGGTATAGGAGTTGCAATTTGAAAGAGAATATTAAAAGAGTACTAGTACTAAAACTATGGTGCAGAATCAAACCCTTCGTGGAAATGGAACTCAAAATTAATGGAATTACTAAATTGCAAAGTAAACAAATTTGTTAGGAAGTTTGTTCGTCACTTGCATCGATCCCCTGCTCCTGACTTATTTCTTACTAATAATGGAAGGCTGGTTTTGTACACAGTTTAGTTTCCTTTAGATTTTAGCATCCTTAATTACACGTGAAACTAGAAGAAATTGAAGAAACAAAATTGTGCTTATTGTTTAATTAATAGTTGGATACTTTTAAAATTACAAAGCTATCAAAAACTCGTGTGAATATTGTAATGACCATTTCTTCTTATTAATTATATATATATATATATATAATCCAGTAATAGTACTTGCAGTATTTTTTGGAAAAGGTGTTCTGTTCTTGACGACATGCTTTTTCTTTATTTCTTTGTATTTTACAAATAAAAATTTACTTTATAAGCTTCTTTAAGAGATTATATATTTTAAATTTTGGATGTTTGCAGGCTCAACTAAACTACTTTAGAAACCAATGACGTGATAATGGTGGGAGGGGATGACTCTAAAGGTGATTATTGGATGTCATTTAATGTTTTGAGGTAATATTACATTCTATTGTGTAAATTTGAAAAAGAGAAGGGGGTGATTTAGGGATGGTTGATTGGGCCCTCCAATTAATCACTTTATGGTGAGTTTAATTTTTGCAGCCTTTGTAATACAACTGGGCAGGTATATGAATCATTTTGTAAAAGAACCTTAGTTAATGTTATGCCCTTGTTTAAATTCATCTTTTCCTCTTCTGCCTTCTCTCTCTTTTCTTACTTTCTTTTCACTTTTGTATCAGTGGGTGGGTCAGTTATTTTATTTGAAGAGTTATTTGAAGGGATAACATATTGGACTTGGTGTAGTTTTCCAGTATCATCTTTTCTTATTTCTCGTTTTATTGAAATTGAATTTTGGTGTTTCTCTTGCAACATGAAGTTTACATGCCCAACCTTGATTTTCTTGAAGAAAATGATGATGAAGTGGATCTAACATGACACACTTTATTCCTTCTAGTTCATTGTTATTCTTTTAATTTTCTTATGTTAGTCAATAAATTTTGTAGGTACTATGGTCCTTGGGAGACCAAGATACAATAACAAATTTTGTAGTTATTGTGACTCGAGTATTATGATCTATTTATATGTGAAGTTTTAATTTTGTTAGCTTTTTATGCATTAGCTTATCAATTAGTTTGAAAAAAGTATGGCAATATTTACATTTACTTGAAATATATATTTAATATTTCTTATAGATATTAATGATAATAATAAATATGAAAACAATGATTTAAAAATCAATTATAATTTTCAATGAATTTTGATTATTTAACAATTATTTTTTATTTACGAATTTATAATTTGTGAAGGAATTTTTCTCTCACTAATTTGAAGAAAGATTTTCAATTTATGATTAGTGAAGGAAAATTTTCTCTCGTTAAATAAATTTGTTCTTCACAATATATTATTTGTGAGGGAATCAAGTTATTAACTAAATTTAAATAGTCCTTCTTAAATTATTATTTGTGAAGAAAACCAATATTTCACTAAATAACAATATTACATTACCAAATACAATTTGTGAATAAAAAAGTTATTCACTATATATCCTTCACAAAAAATATTTAGTTACTATTTAGCGAATGATACCCAATTGCGAGGAGGTCTAATGCGAGCAATTGTGTTAAGAAAATATTTCTTCGCAATAAATCACTTGTGAGTGATATAGTATGTCTTATGAAGGATTTGTCATTCACTAGAGGCCATTTTTCTAGTTTATAAATTATTATTATTGCGGATTGTGGTTAAATAATATTTGAAAACTTAAATGTGAAATTTGTGAAATTAAATTCATATTTTAGTTATTAATCAAATAACCGAATATTATAATTCAATTATTTAAGTTTCAATTATTCGGTTAATACATATTTCAGATACTTGTTTGAATAGTTAAATTATATAAAATTCAGTATTTAGTTATAACCGAATAAATAATTCGGTTCGATTATAATTGAATACTCACCCCTAAAGCTAAGAACACCATTACACCATGTATTACAACATAGTGTTTTAAATTTAATATATTTATATTTCATTTTAAAAATGTTAATTTTTGGTGCAAGTAGATACATTAATCAATTACTCTACATTAATTTATTAACACTTCACTATAGGGTCTGTTTGGGAGTGGCTTGCTTTAAAAAGACTTATAAGTTAAAATATAAGTTGACGTATAAGTTATTTTAAGTTGTGACTTATAAGTAAAAGCGTTCAATATCAATTTGACTTGTAAGTCATAAATTAAGTTAAAACAAGTTATGAAGGTGTTCGACTTATAAGTTAAAATAAATGTAAAGATTAATAAAAAATTACATTAATAAAAAGAGAGACAAAATAGACATTATATTTGGTCAAAATAACTCATTGTAAAATGAATTCTAAGTCATTTTTAAATAAGTCACAAATAATTACTTTTTTTTGACTTAAAACTCAATTTATAAGTCAAAAAATAAGTACTTACCAAACACCTTAATAGCGAAAACTAATTTATAAATTAATTTGACTAAGGGGCTGTTTGATTAACACTGAATGTCTGAATGGCTGATCGATTTAGCCATTCAGTGCATTTATTTTGAGAAAAAAATTCTGAATCACTAAGTACCATTTTTTGGCTAAATGGACTGAATGAATTTTTTTCCAACAATATTAAGTATTATATTATATTAAGTAATATTAAATAAATTTACAATAATTTTGAATTTTTTAGAGGGGTAAAATAATAAAAATTTATTATTCAAATGTTTCAGATATGTCAATTATCAAACAATTTTTTTTATTTAAATTCAAATTCATTCGGTTTTTATCCATAACTCCTTAGGTGCTGTTTGTTTACATCTGATTGCCTCTTAATGGATTATCTTTTATTCGCTAAGAAGCATGCTGCTGTTTGTTTTGTTTTTTTTACCTCTGAATGCCTCTTAATTAGTAAGACAGAAAATAAAATCTTAATAATTAAGAGGTAACTCTAAATGAAATTTTTTTGATAATTTTTTTTTATATAAATAAATTCAACAATATTATGCACTCATTTTTATTAAATTGAATATTTAAAATTATTAAATAAAATTTTACCCTTAAAAATTGTAAAATAATGTCATTAAGAGACAAGTTACTTTTTAGTTATCAAACAATTTTTTAGATTCAGACCTCATAACCATTCAGATGATCTAATTTATTAAGACATCATAATCATTTAGATCTTAATTTCCAAGTTTATCAAACACAACCTTAGTCTATTCCCAAACAGGGCTAGTCTACTCACAATAAATAGTGCACATTTTATCCTAAAAGTATAGTTATACTTGGGATGTGTTCGGTTATTGGTGTGAGTTAAATGTTTTTTCAATCACTGTATTATAGGTCGACTTACAGATGGATAACTGAATTTTTTTTTCTTACAGTCAACTCACCGTATTCGACTTTTCTAACAAAAAGTTAAAAAAATCGTTAGAAACATTGACTTTCAACGGAACGGTACACATCAGCTGTTGAGCTGTCCGTTACAAAGCTGACGTGACGCCTTTGTGTGACGTGGCAGTGATTATGTGGATTTGTAGGAAAACTTTTATGAAGAAAAAGTAAAAAAATATTTTAAAGTATAATATAAATTATAAAAATTATAAAATTTAAAATATTTTAAAAATAAAATCTTTTCAAATTCGGACATTAAATTTATAATTGAGTCAATTTGGAGATAATTTTTTTTTCTTTTCTAACTAGGATAAATAAATTTGTACTTTCACATTCAAATAATTTTTATCAAATAATTTTTAATTTTATCAAATAATTTTTATTATAATTTTAATTTTATCAAATACTTTTTATTTTAAAATTATACAAAATTTAAATTTTATAATTTAATTTAATCAAATTTAAGAAATAATTATTTTTATTAAAAAAAACGCAGCTTTTACTGGTGACATAACCAGAAGTTTTTACGCATTTTAATCAAAAAAATTTACTGCGTTTTTTTAAATAGAAATAATAATAATTTTTTATTTTTATTAAAAAAAACATAGTTTTTTAGTAAAAATATTATTTTTAATAAAAATAAAAAATGCATTTTAAAAAAAAAACACAACTTTTTAAATAATTTTTTTTATTAAAAAAATTTACAAAACGCAGCTTTTTTTATAAAAATAAAATAAATAACGCATTTTTTAATAAAAAAATTTAAACCCAATTTTTAAAATAAAAATAAAAAAGTTATGTTTTTTAATAAATTTTTATTTTATTAAAAAAAAATGTAAATATGACTTTTTTTAATAAAAATTATTATTTTAATAAAAAAATGCATTTTTAATAATTTTTTATTATTAAACAAAAAATGCTGATTTTTTTTAATAAAAATTATTATTTTTATTAAAAATTTTAATATATTAGCAAACTTTTAGTTTTTATATTTTATAAATAAGCTTAACTATAAATAATATTTTATTTGATATTAATTACAAAATTAATTAAATATATATTTTTATTTATTTTCTTATTTTTCAATTTGAATTATAAATTTAATGTCCGAATTTGAAAAGATTTTAATTTGAAAAGATTTTTAATTTTATAATTTATATAATACTTTAAAATATTTTTTCCTATTTTTTCATAAAAATTTTCCTACAAATCCACATAATCACTGTCACGTCACACAAAAGCACCACATCAAGAGCAGAGATGACAACTCAAAGATGTGATCTTTGTTAAGATTTGAAAGTCAAAGTTTTTAACGGGTTTTTTAAACTTTTTGTTAGAAAAGTCGAGTACAGTGAGTTGAATGTAAGAAAAAAAAGTTCTGTTATTCATTTGTAAGTCGACCTATAATACAGTGATTGAAAAAACATTTAATCCATTATTGGTGTTTGATGTATTTATAGGTGTATGCTTTGAACATTTTGATAAATTATATTTATAGGTAATGGTTGTGATACGAATATGTGGACCTCTCTTTGGCTTCCGGATTCGCTTAATCCTTATGAAGGTAAATGGTCGTGATTGGGAGGAAGATCTGATTCGGGATATTCTCATGCCTAGAGATGCTGAATTGATCTTAAAAATTCCTTTTAGCTAACGCAGGAATTCTGATATATGGCAGTGGCGTTTTGAGAAGAAGGGTGCATGTGTTCACTGTGAAATCAGGGTATAGAGCGTTATCCTGTAACCTGTCCACTTCTGTGCAACAACAACACTTTTCTGGTTGGAAGAATGTTTGGCATTTGAATGTTCCTCCAAAAGTCCGTAATTTTGTGTGGCGTTGTTGTTTGGATGTTCTTCCTACTATGTCTCAATTATGTAATCGACGGGTAGAGATGCTTAATGTTTGTCATATGTGTAATGGTGGTCCTGAGGATATTTTTCATCTCTTTGTTCAATGCCCCTTTGCTCAGCAAGTTTGGAGAAGTTCTCTTTGTGGTTTGATCTTTCCGTCGCAGCCTTGTTTTATCTCCTGGTTCAATTACTTGTTGCAGTCACTGTCTTTGGATCTGGTTTCGGCAGTTGCTATGGTCCTCTGGTCTCTTTGGCAGGCTAGGAATGATATGATTTGGAACAAGAAGCCAAGATCCGCCAGTCATCTTCTTTCGCTGCTGACGATTTCATTCCATGTAAGGGCTTCGCATAACTTTGCTGCGTTACATCAGAACAAACCCTCCCAGGTTCGTATTTTCAAATGGTGCAAACCTTTACCTGGTTATGTTAAATGCAATTTTGATGCGGCAGTATTCCCTGGTCTAAACAAGGTTGGCTATGGTTGGATTATAAGAGACGAGTGTGGTTCTTTTGTTGCTGCAAAAAATGGTTTGATTAATTGTATCCAAGAACCTGCTCTTGCTGAAGCCCTTTCCTGCCGAGAAGCTCTCAGTTGGCTTAAGACGCAAACTTTTTCTCGAGTAGTGTTGGAAACTGATTGCTAGGTTCTTCAACAAGCATTAGTCCATCCCATTCCTGATTATTCTTTATTTGGTTTAATTACTTGAGATTGTTCTCATGCTTTGTTAGCTTTGAATGATAGCGGTATTTGTTTCGCTAGACGATCAACTAATCATGCAACACATTTGTTAGTCAAAGCTGCTGGTTTACAGTCTGATCCGGAGGAGTGGGGTCCTGTCCCTCCTTCTTTTATTTCAGATGTTCTTGTTTCCGATTTAATATAAATGGTTTCCTTTTGTTTCAAAAAAAAAAAGTTAAATAAGTTCACTTTCGAACAAATTATAATTATATGAGCAAAATTAATGCGTTTCCACCAAACGTCGATAGATGAAGACGAACAAGCACTTGGACATATATATATATATATATAATTATATATCATGGCATTAAATATACAAAAAAATAATACATAATAAAATAACCAAAATACAGTGAACTTTATCACATTATTATTTGTGAGTTTGGGAAGAGAATAAAAGAACACAATTTAAAAAATTTGAGAGAAAAGAGAGGAAAGGAAATGAAGTTTACTTTATTTTCTTGTGTTTATGATTTTTAGAAGGAAATTTTAATTTAAAATAACATATTATTATTTTATTCCAATAAAATTATATTTTAGAAATGAAATTATTAAATTCACAACAGAAAATATTATTTTCAAAGTAAAAGTGTCGCTATAGTAATACTTTTGTCGTGAAAATAACAAAAATATTATGATTTAACAATTTCCTTTAAAAATTATTATAAAGATAATTTTAATATTTTAGTTTGGAAGTTAAGTGTATGACAAATTTCATTTTTAATCTTTCCACCTTTAAAAAAAATTCAGGTAAAAAATTCCTAAAATCCTTTTTTTTTCCCGTAAAAACTTACAAAATTTCATTTTCCTCCCTAAATTTCATTTCTCTGCTTTCCCTTCTCTCTATTTTAGAACGGGTTAAATACATTTTTCCCCACTCTACTCGACCTCGCTTTACAAATACATCATTGGATTGAAAATGTGACGCCCCCAAAATTAGGTATACATCACCCATTCTGAGTCGCCAGATACATGGTACAAAATTCAAATACAACTTCATTTATCTAACTGTTGAAGTACGTCAGATATAGAATCGACCACGATTAACTATGAGTTTTAATACAAATATATGTAACTCTCATGGTACCTCGACCACCACCTTACAATGGTACTTTACATAAAAGTATAGTCAAAGACTGTTTTAGAAACTAAAATCTTTGGGAAGTGCTCAAGGGAACCTTCGTACATGGAGAGGCCGTAAATACAGGTTATAATAGATATCATATGGCCACGAATTATCCTTGGTTGACCTAATAGACCCCTAAAGAAAAATGAGAAGATTACTATCATCTTCTTTCAAATGGTGAGTCTTCTCGACATATAACTATCTCCCTTTGTCTCCAGTGAATATTATATTTTAAATCAACTCCAAGATCATATAGGTAGTGCCAGTAAATATACTCTCGACAAGTGGATGCGCATAACCACATCTTATGATAACACGAGGTTGTATGTCATTAGACATTGTCTTGTATGATAGTGACAAAACACTCTTCCAAAGTTGGGTTCACCTCACCCTATTTGATTCACCAAATATAACTACTAAATGTTGTATAGAATACAACACACTTTTCTATCTTGTTTAAGGAGAACCTCCAGCATTTAGAGACCACCATTATATATTCCCTGTTATCCCCATTTCGACCCCAAGAACACTTACGACAACACTCTTATTACTTGAAAGGAATTGTGAAGCAGAAAGGGTGAGCACAACTAGCCCAGCAAGGAATATCATGACTAAAGATAATTAAATTATCAATAGCTTTCATCAATAATAAATCAGAGATTTAGAACATATGGTAGATGATAAAACTTTTCAACCATAGTTGTAGCAGAACGAGCAATTCATTAGAAGAGTCAAATAGACCATAAGGTCTATTATCTTCTCCATGTTAAAAGTCCACCAATAGTGTTTTATCCCTGTAACATCAATCAACAATTCATGTCCACAATCATATGAATAACTCATAATCATAATTGTGATTCTGAATTCCTTTTCGCACCCAGGACGAAGATAATTTTTATCACATATCTTCACCTGAAACATCAAAAATCATGGTTATACTAAATCACAATTCATGGTCGTAATCATTAAATCATCTTTGCACTACGGCCAAAGATATTCATTATTATCACATCCATGAATTAATATTTCATTGCTGAGACTCAACTCAATAAATAATCCACATCATCGAATCGTCCCTGCACTATAGGCCAAAGATATTCTTTAGTATCACGACCACGAATTATCCATGCACTACGGGGCCAAAGATAATCGTGTTTTCATCAACGGTCCTGATCATGCCATAAAACAATTCATCTTTGCACCCTTGGCAAAGAGAATCCATAGCCATAATCATACCAAAAACTGTCCATCAATACACTACGGGCCAATTAGGACTTTTTCATTAGTATCACAACCATAAATTATCCATGCACTACGGGCCAAAGATAATCGTGTTTTTATCAACGGTCTTGATCATGCTATAAAATAATTCCTCTTTGCACCCTTGGCCGAAGAGAATCCATATCCTTAATCATACCAAAAGCGCCCATCAATGCACTGCAGAACGATGAGGACTTTTTCCACATCATTTGTAACATTTACGGCCATGATTATACCGAATAATTCCTCGGTCATAATCATACCAAGTCCATCTATGCACTACGGCCAAAGATGACTTTCAATACAATATAAGCATGATGATGATGACAATGATATAAGAATCAATCAAATGAGATAAATGGTAAATATTAAACATTTATAATACAATTTATCCTGCGTTCAATAATAACCAAATGTTATCAATCACTTAATAATCTCATAATCTAATATCATTAATATTATAACAATATTTTAATTACTTCTTAAACTTATAAATAATTTATTTCAATTGTTTACACTTTATCAAATAATTCATTTAATCATTCAAAAATGCCATACTCATAAGATTTCATAATCAATGATCAAATCCCTCATCAAAAATCTGCATATACCCTATATAGGATTCTCAAGTCATAAAATCCTATTTTCCAATTTTATTACTTCACATAACATATTTAATTCATTTACTCATAACTAGTTCATTTTCATGAAAAATAACAAATCAGTTCCAAAAATATTTCTTTTTTAGGATTTAGCAGAATATAGTCCTATCTTAAACATATATTTTTCTCAGAATTTTTAAAATTCATTTACTATTTTTCATATGGCTAAAACTGCCGAATATTTAGACATTTATCATAAATTGTACTTTTGTCCAAAAATTCCAAAATTTACAGGGTATACTCCTGTTATATACATGTACTCCCAATAAAAATTTCACCAATTTTGGAGTTAACCACAAGGAGTTATAAGGGTTTATTTTTAAAATAGTCTTTTCCCATAAAATCCATAACTCTTAATCTATACATCCAAAAATTGCCATTTTTGGACACAATTTAGAAAACTCATTAAATTATCATTTTAAATTTTTCCAGAATTTTCGAGGGTCAGAAAAATTACGAATCTGCCCCTGGCAGAAACCCCTTTTTAATGAAAATACTATTCGTATGAATACGAAGGATCATTCACCATGCATGTGGTAATCCACATAGACAGGTTATTCCAACAGAATAATAAAGAATGGAATAATGAAGGATTCACCCGTGCGTGCGATAGATGCACCGTAACCAGGTTATTCCCAATGAATAATAAATAATGGAACCAGTCCGGCGCGAACGCATGACGGGATATTAAAGCGAATAATAAATAATGGAACCGGTCCCACGTAAACGCACGCAGATGGGATATTTCGGACGAGAATAATAAAGAACGGAATATTAGAAGAATTTCACCATGTATGCGATACTTAGCATAAGCGAGTTATTCAACATAATAATAAAGAATGGAATAATGAAGAATTTCACCAAGTATAGGGTAATCGCAGTATACTGAGTTATTCAAATGTAATAATAAATAATAATAATAATATCCTTTATGAGAAGACGACAATTATATCCCCTACCTTCAAAAGAAAAGTATTACAATTTGGTAGAGGCGAGAATATACTTGAAGAAAACTTTTACTACGCTCAAAACTTTCTTAAATTCTAAAGAAATACACTCAAGATTATAGAAGAAAAACTCCTCTATAGTTTTTCTCTCTAAAGTTTCTTTGAATTAAGTAAGAAATAATGAAGGAATGAGCTTTATTTATAGAAAAATGGATTATAATAGTAACTAACAACTTTATTATTATACAGCGATAGGTAAAGCTGTGAGTTAAAAATCTGAGATATTGCCATCTAAACAATATATCACATACAAATAAATCCTCATCATAATTATTGATACATTATTTTACAAAAATGGTGAGGACTACTAAACAACTCTCTAAAACCATCATTCCATACCCAGGCTTCGTACTTCATTTACATTCTCGCCTCACGAGAAGAAAAATGGAACAAAAAGGAAAAGGGTGAGCTCAACTAGCCCGATAAAGAATATTATGACTAAGATAATATACAACAAATTATCGTTAGTCTTCAACGAGGGAAAAAATTTAATAGAATACAATAAACAACAAGTTTTAAATCAATACTCATGATGGAAAATATTAATTCATAGAAGAGTTACGTAGAGGATGAAATCTACTAATATCTATGAATTTAACGGTCCATCATCAATATTTTATATCCTGTAACATCAATCGATATATATACGGAATCATATATTCATCTTCCTTTTCTCTGGCGAGGACATTCACCCGATTAGTCGTGTTCATCTAAACACTGTTCATCTTTTTGCCTCTACGGGCCAAAGATATTCATCGAAAATCATTCATCTTTACTTCTGGGCCAAAGATATTCATCGAAATCAATCATCTTTGCCTTCTGGGCCAAAGATATTCAATAATATCATCATTTAAGGCGAGGATGATGAAAAAATTTTTTTTTTTAAAAAAGCGAATCGTGAAACAAAATGACAAGGATTAAGGATTAAGGATTAGTACTTTGTTTTATCACGTCAAAAATACCTCAAAAATAATCATAGTGGTGTAAAATTCAAGAATGATCAAAACATGGATACAATCAAAACTAGTATCCTGATAGATATTTTAGACGAAAAAAAAAATTTTCATTTTTGATGAATAGTCTTAGTATTATAGTGAATAATCTTAGTATCGTGAATAGTCTTAGTAGTATGAATGAATAGTAACTCAGACACCAAAAGTTCCAAATTTGATAAAAACTTGGATCAATATTTGACATAATGATATTGAAGAAATAATATCATTACGAAAAAAAATAATATCCACTTACCTCGGAAGAGCGATCTCTTAGCTGGAATCTTTGGATATAGGCTATAACTTGAACTTTCATAGTATAGCAATACTCAAAGTATACTCAAAATACTCACAAGAATCGCTCGATAATATAGAGAGAAAACTTGAGTTTACGGTGTGATTTTCAATTCTAACCTAAGCACCTATTTATAGGAAAATGCTTAGAAACACGAAAGCGAGAAAATTTAATAATATTAATAATATTAATTTTCACATCTTCTCTACGCATACTAGAAATCTGAATTCAGCCCATCCTAACACATGTTAAATGAGTCCCAACAATGAAAAAAACGTTTTTTGTAATTAAAATTATTTTAAACTTCAAAAAAAATTAATTATTTGAACTTTGAAACTTCAATAATTCATAATAAATAGCCCTTTTATCGGAAAATTTGAATCTCGCGTGTTTTTATAGGAAATTCAATTCTCTACAACTGCGGAAGAAAGTTTTCCAAATTCCAAGCAGAAATTGGCCAAAGAAATCCATAAGCGCAGGCGATTTTAGAAATTTATAATCAAATTTCGATCGATAAATGGGGTCCATGAGCATGTTTAACATGTTTTAAACATTTATTGCAACAAAAATACTCTTCCTCCTCGTATACTCATATATCCACATTCGTTGTAAAAATATCACCATTATTATATTATTAAAATATAATATATATATATTTAAATGAATTATTTTATCGAGAAAAAGATAAAATTTCAATTTTCAACAATTGTCACATTAAAATTTTCTCCATCTATATCCACATAAAATCAATATTTTCCTCATCATATGAATCAATAATTAATTATTCACAAATAATATTCTGAGAATCACTGATATTGTGACGAGGCGGTTCAGGAAGAGGGGCTTTCGATAAAATTTCTCCTTCTTGGGCCTATGATTAGGTGACCAAACCTCTCCTTAGAGCAGAACTTTCTAGACATTGCCAATAATGTTATCTAATAATATTATTGAGGATAATATGAATTATTGCCGATAATGAAAAAAATTGTGTAATGACAATTATTGAAACAACGACAATATAAAATATCAACAACAACAATTATTGAATAAAATAAAATCTTTGAGCGAGTAATTCTGTAACCATTATTGAGTAGTGCCTTCTTACGTAAGAGTCGATAATTGGTGCAATCTGAGGTAATCTTCTTGTGCTGCAATAGCGTATTCTTGTGTTTTTAACCATAGGGTATTCAGCGTGTAGCGGTAACAATTCTGTAGTTATTTTTAAACAACTTATATTTGTGCGTTTTTCTTCTCTCGATCGCTTTTTAGTTATGGGGCCCCACACATGCATTTGCTTGTGGTAAATACGAATATTCGAAGCGATCTGAATATTCCACGACCAAACGAATATTCCAAACAACAATGAATATTTTATAACCACTTGCTTATTTTGAAATATTTGCGTATTTTACCCATAACTATCCACATTAATCACATCAACCCTTACTATTTCAAAATAATAATTAGAGGAAATTAAATTTCATTTATTAATTATTTGGGGTCTTCTGACCTCCCTCTTATGAAATTTCGTCCTCGAAATTGACATACGATATACAGTGTTTGAAAAGGTGAGGATACCTCGCTTTCATTTTCGTTTCAATTCCCGGTCATTTCTTCTATAGCATGGTTCCTCCATGAAGACTTTAACTTGTGGTATGACCTTCGTCGTAGGACATGCTCCTTCTATCAAGATCTTGGTGGTACCTCTCTCATACGTTAAGTCTTGACTATCTAAATCGGTTCTAACTTCGATAGCGTGGTTGGGTCTTTCACATATTCTGAAATGCGGATATATGAAACACATTATGAACACGAGACATACTTGGAGGTAAAAGCGAGTCTATAGGCTACATTTCCTACTCGGTCGAGAATTTGAAATGGACCGATAAATCGTGGATTGAGCTTTCCTCTCTTCCCAAATCTTATAACTCCCTTCCATGGGGCAACTGACGCATGACAATACATGATCCCCTATACTAAACTCCGTCCTTTCGATGAAGATCGCATAACTCTTTTATCGATCTTGTCTTGGTTTGTATCGTTGTCTAATCATTTGGATCTTTTACGTGGTCATACGTACTAACTCGGGTCCCAACAATGTTGCTTCACCCACCTCGTCCCAACATCTTTGAGAAGCGACATTTTCGTCCATATAATGCTTGAATGGGGGGCCACACTATACTTGCACGATAAGCTTTATTATTGTAGGAGAATTCCACCGATGGTAAATACTTATCCCAAGCGCCCTTGAAGTCTAGGACCACGAGTCTTAATAAATCTTCAAGAGTTTGAATAGTCCTCTACGATTGTCCGTCGGGTTTGAGGATGGTGGTATGCGAAGCCAGATAAATAAATCCGTACCCATAGCTTTTTGCAAGCTAACCCAAAATCTTGAAGTGAATCTTGGGTCGCGATCAAAACTATAGATCTTGGCATGCCATGCAACCTCACAATCTCATTTACATACATACTAGCAAGGCGTTCGAGAGAATAAGTCTCCGTGTCGGCAAGAAATGTGCGGACTTGGTTAATCTATCAACAATAACCCAAATAGCATTTATGCCTTGAGAAGCGAGTGGGAAGACCAAAAGTAATGAAATCCATGGTAATGTGTTCCCACTTCCATTTCGGAATCTCAAGTGGTTTGATGGTCCCTTAGGCACTTGATGATCTCGCTTTTTACGTTGACAAGTTAAACATGTTGAGATAAACTTTGCAATCTCTCTCTTCGTATTGTTCCACCAAAATGTATGTAGAAGATCACGATACATTTTAGTACTTCGAGGATGGATTGCAAATGGTGTATTGTGTGCCTCCATCATGATCTTGTACTTCAAATTAGAATCGTTAGGAACCACAAATGCAGAGTGGACTCGAAGTATTCCTTCTTCATCGATTCTCGCTTAGGAATAGCACCTTCTTACTTACTTTCTTCTTCATATGCATCATTCAAGATTCGGTGGCTTGAAGCAACCTTAACTTTTCTATTAAAGTTGGCTCTGTCGTATACTTGACATCATCGCTTTTCGTTCTGCATATGATCTTCTCTTTCAATAGCGTCGGCTACCACGTTCGCTTTTCGGGATGGTATTGAATAGTGTGGTCGTAGTCTTTCAATAGCTCGAGCCAGCGTCATTTGCCGCGTGTTGAGTTCTTTTGAGTGAAGAAATATTTAAGGCTTTTATGGTGCGAATATATCTCCACTTTCTCCCCGTAAAGATAGTGCCTCCGGATCTTTAGTGCAGCATTGCTTTGCTTGACTCTAGATCATGAGTAGGATAATTCCTCTCATATTCTTTAAGTTGTCATGAGGCATAGGCTATGACTTTCCCATGTTGCATGAGAACACATCCTAACCCTTTGCGAAGCATCATTTGTAGATAACAAATCCATCAAGAACCGGATGGTATTGTTAGAAACAGTCTTAGAAATAAGTCTCTCTTAAGCTCTTGGAAACTCTTCTCGCATTCTTCGCTCAAGCGAATTTTGTATCCTTAGAGTCGGATGAGTTAGCAGAGTAGCGATTCGAAGAAAACCCTTCCACGAATCTCAGATAATAACCGACTAGACCCAAAAAGCTCGTACTTGATCGCCAGTCTTGGTTGCTCCAACTTTGTATTGCTTGATCTTGGCCGGGTCAGCGGATACTCCATGTTTTGACACCACGTGCCCAAGAAATGCTACTTCCTCAAGCGAACTCGCATTTCTTTAACAGCATATAACTTATTTTCACGAAGCCTTTGTAGTACCGACTTCAAATGGTGCTCATGATCTTCACGACTTTTGGAATATATGAGGATGTCATCGATAAAAACAACAACGAATTTATCAAATATTCTTTGAATACTCGATTCATCATATCCATGAAAGCCGCGAGGAGCATTAGTCGATCAGAAAGACATAACTAAGAATTCATAATGCCGTCCAGGGTTTAAAGGCGGTCTTTGGAATATCCTCGATTCTAATTTTGGTGATGATATCGAGCGAAGATCGATTTTTGAAAAGAATTGTGCTCCTTGCATTTGGTCAAACAAGTCATCAATACGAGGTGAGGATACCTATTCTTGATGGTGACATGGTTGATTCGATAGTCGATACAAAGTCGCATACTCCGTCTTTCTTCTTTCTGAATAAAAGCAGGAGCACCCCGAGGAGATGTCTTGGGGCCAGAATGAAAGCGATGTCCAACAATTCTGTAGTTGGACCTTTAACTCTGAAGTTCAATAGGAGCCATTCGATATGGGGTTTTAGAAATGGGCTTTGTACGGGTTCAAGGTCGATAAAGAATTCAACTTCACGTTACGGGGGTAGGCAGGGAAGTTTCTTGAAATCGTCGGAAAGTTAATAACAACGGGAATATTATTCAAATTTGGCGTGTCTTTATTCAAATCCATAACATGGGCTAAGAAAGCTTGACATCAGTTTTTTAATAAGCGAATAGCTTTATGATTAGATATAGCGGTGATTGATTTTAATGGTTTAGTTGCTTGAATTCGTACAACGGGTTGTTTAGGAATATGAAAGCTAATGACCTTACGAAAACAATCAATTTTGGCATGATGAGTAGTTAACAATCAATCCTAAAATCACATCAAAAGCAAGTATCTTTAAAGAGATAAGGTCAGACGGTAAGGTGATGGTGCCAACTTGAATCAAACAAGATTTATAAGCAGTGGATGTGATGAAAGTTTCTCTAACGGAGTTTCCACGAGATAGGTCAAAGTCTAATTTCTCCGGAATCGAGTTTAAGCGTTGAGCACAAGTAGGAGAGATAAATGAATGGGTATGCCGGTATCTAGTAAAGTATAAACTTCACAAGAATTTATAAATAGCTTACCGTGATCACCTCGTTTGGGTTCTCGCATTTTGACCGATCACAACAAAAAGCGCTCTTCGAGGCAGATTGACTTTGACTTTTACGGGGACGATCTTTTGAGTCCAAATCCCCATTGAACTAGGTTTCGCTTCAAGTGCGATCTCGGCGATATGTCCTTCCTTTCCACAATTATAGCATACACAGGCTGTTGTGGGCGGTTTGGTGATATGTCCCTCTTTCCGCATTTATAGCATATAATGGGTGGTCGTTCTCCTCCTTGGAACCGATTCTTCTTTGGCTTTTGTCGTCTTCACATAGTCGTTGTTGAATCTCCTCTTTTAAAATCTCCTCTCGATTTCGCTTCTTCTATTTTCATGGCCATGATTACCACCACGGAGTGGTTACCATTTTGTCGTCTTTTTTTCTTTCTCCTTTGGTTATTGTTGTTTTGTTGTTGCTTATCTCGGTATGATCTGATTGTGGTACCTCGGTTGGCCGTACTCGTTATCTCATTTCTCTAACAATTGAGCCACATTAACAACATCTGAATAGAGAGAAAATTTATGAGAGATGAGATCTTGGCGTATCTAGGGTTTCAAACCTCTCGAAACATCCGCGTCATCGTTCCTCATTCTCCACCAAATGAGGTGCTGAACACTGGATAACTCTGCAAACTTCCGCCTCGTCTTTGAGACACCGTCATGTTGTTACTGCTCGGTCTAATAAACTCCACTTCCTTCGTATAATGAACACTTTCGGGAAAGTATTTGTCATTAAATAGTTCTGAAATGTCTCCCCAAGACATCTTTGAGTCGGAAATTTGGATGGAGTGCGCTTCACAGAGACTCCCACCGATGGTGCTCGCCCGCCACGGAACATAAAGGTGGCGAATGGAACCTTACATTCCTCTGTGCATCCCAAGACATCGAATATCTTGGTAATTTGCTTGACCCGTGTTTACGCCATGATCGGATCGGCTTTCCCTTAAATTCGGTGGTCCTGACTCTTTGAAGCTGCTTGGTTTGTGACAACTTGGTGAATTGCTATCATTTCCTCTATGTTTTGAACACGAGTCTCCCTAAATGCGATTTTGCATGAGCGCAAAAAGCTTCTAAACATCCCTCGTTCATCATCGTCGTCGGTGGTGTTGTTCACGGGAGGAACATTACCGACTGTTGCACGTTCTCCTCGTTGGTGAGTCTGAGCGTCTCACGGTCTCATTTCCATTGTTAATATTCTCGATTCGACATTCTCAAAATCTTGTCATAAAACAAGGGTTAATTAAAGAAATCAATATATCACATAATATCCTATATCTTGACCAACTATCGAAAATAAGCTTAGGTAGGACACTTAGCGAAGGATTTACTCGTCTCTCCCTCTAGTTCTATTCCCGATCTCATGAGATCGTATCCACTAAGCTACGATACCCATTTGTGACACCCCAAAATAGGTATACATCACCCATTACGAGGTTGTCGATACAGATGCGAAACAACTACAACTTTATTATTACAGCGGTAAAGCTGTGAGTTTAAATCTGAGATATTGCCATCTAAACAATATCCACATACAAATAAATCCTCATCATAATTATTGATACATTATTTTACAAAAATGGTGAGGACTACTAAACAACTCTCTAAAACCATCATTCCATACCCCCAGCTTCGTACTTTCATTTACATTCTCGCCTCACGAGAAGAAAAATGGAACAAAAAGGAAAAGGGTGAGCTCAACTAGCCCGATAAAGAATATTATGACTAAGATAATATACAACAAATTATCGTTAGTCTTGACGAGGGAAAAATTTAATAGAATCTGATAGACAACAAGTTTTAAATCAATACTACATGACGGAAAATATTAATTCATAGAAGAGTTACGTAGAGGATGAAATCTACTAATATCTATGAATTTAACGATCCATCATCAATATTTTTATCCTGTAACATCAATCGATATATATACGGAATCATATATTCATCCTTGCACTGAGGCCGAGGACATTCACCGATTAGTTATGTTCATCTAAACACTGTTCATCATTTGCACTACGGGCCAAAGATATTCATCGAGAAATCATTCATCTTTTTTACTCTGGGCCAAAGATATTATTCAAGAAATCAATCATCTTTGCTACTTCTGGGCCAAAGATATTCAATAATATCATCATTTAAAAGGCGAGGATGATGAAAAAATTTTTTTTAAAAGCGAATCGATTGAAACAAAATGATGAGGATTAAGGATTAAGGATTAAGTACTTTGTTTTATCACGTCAAAAATACCTCAAAAAAAATAATCATAGTGGTGTAAAATTCAAGAATGATCAAAACATGGATCTGATCAAAACTAGTATCCTGATAGATATTTTAGACGAAAAAGAAAATTTTCATTTTTAGATGAATAGTCTTAGTGATAAGTGAATAATATTAGTATCGTGAATAGTCTTAGTATCGTGAATAGTAACTCAGACACCAAAAGTTCCAAATTTGATAAAAACTTTGGATCAATATTTGACATAATGATATTGAAGAAATAATATCATTCTGAAAAAAAATAATATCCACTTACCTCGGAAAGGCAGTACTTCTAAGCTGGAATCTTTGGATATAGGCTATAACTTGAACTTTCATAGTATAGCAATACTCAAAGTATACTCAAAATACTCACAAGAATAAACTCGATAATATAGAGAGAAAACTTGATTTACGGTGTGATTTTCAATTCTAACTAAGCACCTATTTATAGGAAAATGCTTAGAACACAAGCGAGAAAATTTAATAAATTAATAATATTAATTTTCCACATCTTCTCGCATACTAGAAATCTGAATTTGACCATCCTAACACATGTTAAATGAGTCCCAACAAAAAAAAAAAACGTTTTTTGTAATTAAAATTATTTTAAACTTCAAAAATTAATTATTTGAACTTTGAAACTTCAATAATTCATAATAAATAGCCCTTTTATCAGAAAATTGAATCTCGCGTGTTTTTATAGGAAATTCAATTCTCTACAACTTTGCGGAAGAAAGTTTTTCCAAATTCCAAGCAGAAATGGTGAAATCCACAAAGCAGGCGATTTTAAATTTATAATCAAATTTTAGGTCGATAAATGGGGTCCATGAGCATGTTTAACATGTTTTAAACATTTATTGCAACAAAAATACTCTTCCTCCTCGTATACTCATATATCCCACATTCGTTGTAAAAATATCACCATTATTATTATTATAATAATATATATATATATATATATATATATTTAAATGAATTATTTTATCGAGAAAAAGATAAAATTTCAATTTTCAACAATTGTCACATTAAAAATTTTCTCCATCTATATCCACATAAAATCAATATTTTCCTCATCATATGAATCAATAATTAATTATTCACAAATAATATATCTGAGAATCTGATATTGTGACGAGGCGGTTCAGGAAGAGGGGCTTTCGATAAAAATTTCTCCTTCTTGGGCTTGATTAGGTGACCAAACCTCTCCTTAAGCGAGAACTTTCTAGACATTGCCAATAATGTTATCTAATAATATTATTGAGGATAATATGAATTATTAGCCGATAATGAAAAATCTTGTGTAATGACAATTATTGAAACAACAAACAATATAAAATATCAACATGACAATTATTGAACCGATAAAATAAAATCTTTGAGCGATAATTCTTTGTAACCATTATTGAGTAGTGCCTTCTTACGTAAAAGTCGATAATTGGTGCAATCTGAGTGTCTTCTTGTCTGACAATAGCGTATTCTTGTGTTTTAACCACCGGGTATTCAACGATTATAGCGGTAACAATTCTGTAGATTATTTTTAAACAACTTATATTTGTCGTTTTCTTCCTCGATCGCTTTTAGTTATGGGGCCCCCACACATGGGTATTGCGAATATTTGTCGTAAATACGAATATTCCCCAAGCGATCTGAATATTCCACGACATTAAACGAATATTCCAAACAACAATGAATATTTTATAACCACTTTGCTTATTTTGAAATATTTGCGTATTTTACCCATAACTATCCACATTAATCACATCAACCCTTACTATTTCAAAATAATAATTAGAGAAATTAAATTTCATTTATTAATTATTTGGGGTAATTTTCCTTAAAATCACTGTTTTCATTAATTAAAAAAATTAAAAGGTAAAATTATAATTTTTATAGTACTAAATTTCTTAAAATTATCTCTAATTTTGTGAAACCAACGTTATACCCGTCCAAAAATTGATGTTGTCATATTTTAATTATTAAAATACAATAGCAAAAGAGGAGAGAGAAAATTTTTCAGCAATTAATCGAAAAGAAAATGGCCGATGAAGCGGAGCCGTTGAGTTGCCCTCGACCACGGCGAGTACTCGGAGATACCCTCCGAAAAGGATTTCTTTTCCATTGTTAAGGCCAGCGATCGCGTTGTGTGCCTTTTTTATCGCTAATTTTTGTCTGTATTTTTTGAATCAAAGAAGAGGAAGAGAGAGAAAAGGGACTTGGGGTAAACGTTGTTGTCTGTAATTTTTTGAATCAAAGAAGAGGAAGAGAGAGAAAAAGGACTTGGGATAAATATTTGAAGGGGTCCCTTTTTTTCTTCACTTCTTACAAAAAGCAAAGCGATATAAGAGATGGAATATATATCTTTCTGTGGATATAGATCGATATATAGTTAATTTTTAACAATAGATATATATGCTCTTTCCTCCCTCATCATCTTCATTCTCTCTCATCGCCATCTCCACCGCCGACGAGTTGTTGGAATTCTTTGTTTAGAGAGATGGATGGTGATGGTGATGGTGATGGTGATGGTGGTGGTGGTGGTAGTTGTTCGGTGGTGAAGAAGAAGAAGAATATGAATAAGAAGAATAAGAATAAGAATAATTAATTTTAAAAGTGAATAAGAGAATTAAAATAAAAGTTAATAATAATTAATAAGAATAAGAGATAATTTATATTTTTAAAGTGAAATTAAAATATTTAAAATTTAAAAAAATATGAATTAATTAATTTATATAAATACATTTATAAAAATTATTCATTAATTTATTTTTATTATTAATTAATTAATTTAATTTAAATGTTTGTTATATATATATTAATTTAATTTATATTTTGTTAATTTATATAAATACATTTGTTAAAATTATTCATTAATTTATTTTTATTATTAATTAATTAATTAATTTAATTATTTGATATGTATATTAATTGAATTTATATTTTGTTTAACTATTTGTTATAGAATTAAGTATAATTTAATTTAATTAGTTATCCAACTCAGCTTCTCTCTCCTACCACGTATTGTCACGTCATTTTTCTGTTAAATGGTTAACAGACATAGACGACAAAATCATTTTTTGTAAATAATATATAGTTCAATGAGTTGACCGTAAAAAATGAGTTTGATAATACATTTGTAAACAGAGATAGAGCGGGGAAAAGTGTATTTAACCGATTTTAGAACTCACAAACACAGTGTATGTCAGACTGGAAATATAATGTCTCGACTAGTAATTTTATTCATAGCGGTTCGTTGGCAAATCAAAAATTCAAATGGAAATAGAAGGAAAGGATGGTTCGAAATTCCAACTGAAAGAGGGTATACAGATAGATTTCGGAAGAGGGTTAGGGTTCGATTCAACCGATCGAACGGTTTCTCGTCGCCACGTTTCCTTACAACTCCCCATTTCAGACCACAAAGATGAAAATAGGGTATGTTTCAAAGTTATTGGGAAGAACCCTATTTGGGTACATTACAGCAATTCTGGAGAAATTAGGGTTTATAAAAGGTTTGAAAGAGGTGAAATGGAGAGCGGTGATATGTTCTGCATTTCTGCCAAGAAACTTATTTGGTTCACTTTGAAAAGATTGGAACTTGGAGGTGAAAATAAGAACAGAATGGATACTGAATCTGGGCTTGAAATTGAATTGAATGAGAGCTTACAGAGTAACTTTGAGAGGGATAGAAGAATTAGAGATCGAGTCTATAGACGCTTCAACTTTTGACCCTGTTAAAGGTTTGTCTTTAACTGCCATTGTATGAACTCATTCTATTTTTATTCTTTATAGTATTTTTTTTGGGTATTTACTTATGTAGCACACACGTTTGGAATGCAATTTATATTCTTATGCATGTCACTGCAAACTATTAGATGTTTCAAATGGTCTAAATTGGTTATTATTTGTTGTGATTCACATTTAAGGAATTAGTTCAGTATCTATGTTATTTTAAATTAATTTTTGTTTTTGGAATTGTAGATTTTGGTTCTGTTGTAATGGGGCATGAGTTTGATTGCTATCCTAAGAAAATGATTCGTCATATCAGGAATTGGGATTGGTTTATTGATGAACCTGGAGAAGACAGTGAAAACAATGATGTTGGTGGGAGGAGAAAGAGGAAGAAAGGTGGAGGGGGCGAGCTTGATGAGGAGTGGACAGGTGAGAGTGAAGAGGATAAGGAAGTAATTACAAAAGCAAGGAAGGTTCAAGGACCAAAATATTTGACCAGATCAAAGGACAATGACAGAACCATAAAGGGTGCAAAAATTGGTAGGAATTATGGACAGAAGAACAATGAAGTAGAAGAGGAAGAGGAAGATGATGAAACCCTTGGAGGTTTTATTGTTGATGAAGAGAATGTGGGAGGAGAAACAGAAAGTGAAGAAGAAGAATTTGACGAAGAAGATGACGATGAAGAAGAATAACTGAATAAACAATTGATGGCAATGATGCTTGAGATAGTTTTTAGCTGTAAATTTGTAGACCCAAGTATCTTTTTTTGGGTACTTTGTATTAAAAACAAAGTTTCAATCTGTTTTTTGTTAAATCATGTATGGTATGTTTATTTTCATCAATATCTCTTCTTTAGTGTTATTTCAGTTCACTTCATATGGCTTTTGGTGTCGATATTTACAAGTTAGCTGTCAATATCATTGCTAACTGATATTAGTGCGTATTTTTTATGGGGATGTTATTGGTGAGGAATGGTAGTCAGTTGTTGATAATCTTGGTAGTAGAATCTGTTGGATTGGCTACTAATATCATGAGAAAGTTTTCCAGGGTTCATTAAGCTATCAGAAGTCTTCTCTTGAGTTGATTCTTCCTATTATAGTGAGTATTATCCCATAAAGTGGTTATAGCAGGCCTTTCTCATAAGATGAAACACTTTTCCTTGTATTAAGATTTATTTGTTTGGACGGTTTTTTAACAACTATTTTGCAAAACTCCATATTTTAAAGCTCGATTTCATGAAGCTTCCCGACCCATATAGGCATATACTATCATTTACTATACATACAAGATAATAGAAATGTTTTTTTTAAAGTTTGAAACTTTGAAAATAAACTAAAAAATTTCAACTTTTCATACTTCATTTGTTTTTATACAAAAAATATGTACAATAATCTTCGTATAAAACTTTAGCTAGTAATAATATTTAGCTTCTAATTTTTATAAAACTTTTCCTAATAATAATATTTAGTTTTTATTTTTATACTACATCTATGATCTATCTATTTTAAAATGTAAGATCATCATTCATATATGTATTTTACAAAGTGAGTGATATTATTTGAAACGATGATCGAAAATATGCTATCTCAATCTCAATAATAAAGAAAAAAGGGAACAATAATTCTTCTTCCTTTTTTTTTAATGACGGGGAATTATATTGAATTAACGTGCAAAAATACTTTCTATATACCCTTTAATTTTGTGCTAAACACCAAAGAAGTAAGAAAAAAGTAATCAGCTAGACAAAAGATGTCACGGCACCGTTTTCGTATTGGTACGGCGTCGTTAGTATGTAGGTTGTAATATTAAATGGAGTATTAATCTTCAAATTGGTTTTTAGAGGTGCTCTTCTCTCCCCCAATTCAAAAGGCGAGGCGGCGTCTATCTTCTCCATCACACAGGCGGAGCTAGGGTTCTTTCTGCTTTGCACATAATACCTCAAATCTGAAACTCCGAAACTTAATCCTCATATTCTTTCGAGTTTAAAATTCCTAATTGCTAAGAGAGGTTTGTTAGGGTTTTGATATCTCTGGGTTTTTTTTGGATGGGAGAAACTAAAATCTATGGCCTTTGGACGAAAAAATAATCATTCTTCATTTGCAGGTGGTTTCCATAGGTAGATATCTACTCCTAGGTGAGATAAAACGCTTAGAATGGATCTTGATGTTGCCGGAAGAGGAGCACAAATTCCCATCAATATTGGCGATGATGAACAAACTGTTAGCACTCAACAGCATCAGCAGCTTATTTATTCAGAGGAAGAAGAAGAGATACAGGGTGGTGGAATCGAATTAGATGGTGATGATAGTGGGCGAGGCAATGAGATTCCACAGCATTCTGAGAGTCATCCTGATTCATCTGCAGGGTTAGTTTGTAGCTATTAGCTTGTATAGGTTTAGGGTTTCCTTTTAGAACTTGATATGTTTAGTACTCCAACTAGTAGTAGTATTTGAATTACATGTTATGTAGTAGTTATTTTAAGGGGGAGAGAGAGTATAGAAGTTGTCAATTTGTCATCATGCGGACAAATAAAGGGTTTGTGAATAACTGTTACTTTTCTTCTGTGATAGAAAACTTTTTGTTGGAGGCATTGCTTGGGAGACTACTGAAGGTATTCTTTTATCCCTTTGTAGAGAAAAATAATCTCTGTTATTTGATTCTGGTTACATATGGCTTTTGAATTTCTGCGGAAATATGTTTAGATTTTAAGGTTGAAAACTGTTTTTCTTTCTTGGTATGTCTAGAATTTCTTATGGGAATCCTTGTTTCCACAAGGAAATTTGATACATCTGCAAAGTTGTCTATCACATGAATGTGTGTCCTGCTTAGAGAAGGACCACCTTGCAGAAATATCATATTTCCTCTTGGAAGTATCACTTCTCGTTTCTTGTTTATGCTTGAAAGAAATTTAAATCTTGTATTGGGTTGTTCTGTACATTCTTGAGTGGCGTGCGATGTTTGATGTTTTGATAGTCACCATTTTGATATCCTTATTCATTGTTTTGGTTTTGTGGGGGTGGAGAACTGTTTTTCTTTTTTATTTGCCTTTGGTCGGGATACATGCTTCTTTCTTTTCTTTCTCTCTCTTGTTTTTTTTTTCAACCCCTTTTTCCCTTGCCTTTTGTTTGTTTCTTTGGGTGTGTGATGGTGTGAATAATCTGCAGGGAGGGGATGTTGAAGGTTTAAAATCGGCCTATTTGTTAGATTATGTTAAATGTCTTTTGAGACCAAATATTGAAGTACATGGGTAATTAGTTGATTGAGATATGCAAATGAC
Organism: Panax ginseng; assembly: GCA_020205605.1. NCBI lineage: Eukaryota > Viridiplantae > Streptophyta > Magnoliopsida > Apiales > Araliaceae > Panax > Panax ginseng. Next base: position 1,920,120 of record CM035148.1, read on the forward strand.
ATTTTGTTAATTTAGTATGAAAATAGTACTTCCACATTACTTTGAGTTTAGAAGAAATAATTTTTTGATAATACCCTTGCCTAGATGAAGAAATAATTTTGATAATACCATTGCCTAGATGACACTATGTACTTGTCTTTGGATTGTCATCAATATGCAATGTACTAAATCGATCCAACGTTCACATCTACAACTGATTTACTGAAGGTAAGAGATTCTTGTTTCAACATATAGGTTGAGCTGTAGACAAACTATAAGAGTTGTTTGCCATGCAGAAACATGTCCTCTGTGACTGGTATCTTTACTCTCAGATTCTTGTTTATAGGGTGGTCTTCAGCAGAGTGATAAAGTTAAACCTCCTTTGTCCAAAGTTTCATGAGGGTTCTTTTTTGAGAGCTTTGTGAGTGTCGTCTAACTCATTGGCTAAGATATTTGAAATTATTTAAGTTACTAAACAAATTAACTGTAAAGGTGTTGTCTATGCAAATGGTGGGATAGGAAGGTATAGGTCACATTATTTAAGCTTTGTGTGCATTTCTTTTTTGGGGGTGGGGGGTGGGGGTGGGGGTGGGTGTGTGTTGGGGCCGATAGATTTCATGAAGTTGTTGAGAACTTCATTAACTTCATTGTTGTTTAGTGTCATATTGGTCAAGGTACCCCCTCCAAAAGCTTGTATGCTCATTTTTATGTGCATGATTATAAAATATGGTTGACATATAATTGTACGATGACAATTTTCTTGGAATTTCACATATGATAGTTCCCGAGGCGGATACTTAATCTACCAATGTGACACTAGCAGAGGACATTATAGCTCAAGTAGGATATCTGGTTATTAGTTTGAACATGACTACTGTAGGAACTCACTAGAAATCAGCACCGACAGGTCAGTTTACAGTTATTGTAAAAATGAGTTATTTTATACAAAATCAGCAATGAAAGGCTTAAGTTGTTTTGGTTAACTTCTAAGCGCAGTGTCAGCAGATCCAGTTTTTTGTACAACCTTATTGGCAGGTGGGCTTGGGAAGGAGTTTTTGTTCTGTATAGCCTTTTTGTATACATTGGGTAACACGGGCTTAACCCCCTTTTGGTGATTTATCAATAATTTATTACTTATCAAAAAAATGTACTGGTAGAATAGTTTATTTGTATAAATATTAGGGCTTGCAGGACATACAACGCGGCTTTCCGCGGACAACGTTATTGTTTCCCTCTCTGATTGACTAAAACTTACAAGCTATCCCCTAAAATTATACCCTATACCTTAAAATTGAATTCTTAACCCTAACTATTGAACAACAATAACCCTCAACACTGAAAGCTCAACCCTGCATATTGAAACTTGAACCCTAAATTTTAAAAAATTATACCCTAAACACTAAAAGTGAACCCTAAACCCTTAAATTGAACCAAATTCAAGCCTAAAACTTGAAAATTGAACCCTAAATTATAAATTTTGATCCTTAAACACTGAACAATTGGACACTAAACCTTACCCTTTGCCATCCCCCATCCTACGTCCACCCTAATGAGAAAGGATAGAAGGAGAAACTTAGATGGGGAACTGAGAGACATACCTTTTAAAGCTACCCACCTCTTCATCTCCGTCTCGCCGGTATCACGATCTCCATTCCGTCGTGACCAATTTGGACAGAGGGCAGTTGCTTCAATTTAGAGAGAGAGAGAGAGAGAGAGAATAAGGGCGCTGTTTTTGACTAAGAGAGAGAACACATGAGAAAGCTGTCATGACCAATTTGAGGGCATGATCTTCAATGATTGCTGACCACCACCATCTTTGCAGAGTTAAGGGCTTCGAGCAATTTGGGGTTTAATCTTCAGTTGTTGTTTTCCGAGCTTTGGTAAGGGCCCTTTTTTTGTTTTAAAACAACGTTGTTTTTGTAAACGTTGGACGCATCACGCATGTTGCATACATCGTGACTTATTTCCTGCTTTCTCTAAATATTAATCTAGCTAGAATTTTATATTTTGCTTAGTGCTAGTTATGTCACTTGACCAGAGCACTATAACAAGTCTGTTGATGCAGCACAACTGGACCTCTTCACCAATATAGTTGTCATGTTATGCCTTCCCTAGGGCTTAAGTTTAGTTATGAACTTATGATGATAAACCAATTATTTCATACTCCGTGTGTGATGTTGATTTATTATATTAATCATGCTTTATTAGAATCAAGTGTTTTGCTTAAAGACAATGTATATGGTCTGCCCATGGTTTATTGGCATTGTCTTTAGCTATTAAGTCAAGGACTTAACTCTTTCTTTTTAAACAATGAAACACCTTATTTTAAAGGACGAGTTATTCCATCCTATCTGTTACGTAGGGATCAACTGTCTACTAGTATACTGTCAATGAGTTTATAGTGGACTGTTGCCACAACTATGAGAGAAATACAAAGCTGCAATTTCCAAAAAATGCATTTGGATATGATGGATGCTTAATTCCTTCTAGATGATATGATGCCATTTCCTTGACTTTGCAAACAACTTTTGTTATGTCATGTTTTCTTTCTCTTGGTGAGTAATGTGTGTTGGTTACTGACAAGGGAGCAAGGACATCATTAATGTTGATTGATGTGGCTAGTTAAGAGTTTGGTGAATGAAATAATTGATATGTTCTTTGTTATTGCACTGTATTTAACGACAATCTACCATATTGATACTTCTATTTTCCTCTTCTTTCACATCAAGTAGTATCAGTTTCCTTCATTGCGGGCATTATATATATTTTTTGTTGATGTATTTTTCCAGAGTCATTCAGCAATTACTTCAGCAATTATGGAGAAATTACAGACTCTGTAATAATGATGGATAAACTTTCCGGAAGACCACGAGGATTTGGATTTGTGACATTTGCTGACCATGCGGTTGCAGATAAAGTCCTGGAAGAAGACCATGTCATAGATGGCAGAGCGGTAGGAGTCTTGTTTATGATGAATTGATTGATTGAACTCAAAGATTCCGGTGACCTTATATTTTGTCACTTTCACTAATGACAGTTTTTTTTAATATAAAAATACATGTAATGATATTTATGCTTTTCATCTGCTTTACTCTATAACATCAGGTTGAAGTGAAGAGAACAGTCCCTAGGGAGGACATGCAGGTTAAAGGAGTACTGAAAACGAGGAAAATTTTTGTTGGTGGTATACCATTATCATTAACTGAAGGTAATAATTCTAGTATTTTGTTGTTTTTTAGTTTGATAAATTAAACTGTCTGATATACCAAATGGCTTAACATTGCAGATGAGTTGAAGGAGTATTTTTCTTCTTATGGTAATGTTATTGAGCACCAGATAATGCTGGACCATAAAACCGGGCGATCAAGGGGCTTTGGGTTTGTCACATATGATAATGAAGATGCTGTGGATAAAATTTTTACTGATGGCCAAATTCATGAACTTGGAGGCAAACGGGTAATTTAAGTGCTTTAGCATGATTTGAAATTTGGTAATACAGTTATATTTTTTGAGACATGATATGAGCTGAGCACTTCGATTTAAAACCCTTGTAGGTGGAAATAAAGAAGGCTGAGCCAAAAAGAGCCGTCAGTGACTATGGTAATGATAGTCGGGTGCGTCGTGGTGGTGGTAATTCCAAGTCCTATGGTGGTTTCGGTAGAGGTGCAGCTGGGTATGGAGGTGGATATGGTGGAAAACCCGGCAGAGGATATAGTGCGCGTGACGGTTATGAAAGTTATGGCGGATACGGCGACTATGGTGGTTATGACGGTTATGGTGGGGGTTCTGCTGGTCTTTATGCGGGTTATGGTGGATATGGGTATGGCTTCGGGTTTGGTGGACCAATGTATGGCGCAGCTGGATATGGAGGCTATGGTACTCCCGGCAGTTATGGTGGTACTGCTGGCTATGGTGGAGGTAAAGGATATGGTGGTGGTGGTTATGGTAGCGACGGATATGGTGGCGGAGGCGACGGATATGGTGGCAGCAGCGGCGGTGGAGGATATGATGGTGGTAAAGGATATGGTGGTGCTTCAAGCGGAAGGTACCATCCTTATAGGAAATGAGAATTTCCACTACAATTATTAGTATTGAAGTTATAAACGGGTGTAACCTTCAGCACGGTGACTTAATTGTCTTGGAAGTTGAGTGGATTGTTTTTGAAATGAAGTTGGTTATTCTGTTTGTTTGTTTTTTTTTGTTGCAAACTTTCTTTATAGTTGTATTAGCAGCAGTTAAACCGGCTCTAATTCAGACAGAATCAGGTGTACTATGTCTAGTTTTATAGTAATAGTCAAAAGTTAAATCAGCTATTTTATTTTATACGTACTGAATAGCATATTGTTTGCACAATTCAAACGGACGATTTGAAGGCTTTATTACTCCGTCTGAAACACAAGTAAATGCACGAGCAATTTACTCCAATGTTGTGGGCAGAGAGAATGGGTGTCCGGACAAGTGCTCTGTTGTTGAAGGACAATGCATTAATTATTATGGATAGCAAGTACTTAATTCATTTGGTAGGCAAATGAAAGAGAAATACCATTCTTACTTAATAATGTATAGTATACCCAAAAGAAAAACTACAACTCCTTTAGCTCAGAATTTGCATGAATCTATCTCTCAGCCTTTTATTTTGTCCTTGAGAAGTCAACTTTGTTTCAATTTTTAACATTTTCATCATTATACATTGGGATTAATATTTTGCTCTTCACATGAATAATAATGTCACTTGTTCCCACCTCTTCTATGTCAAAAGGTTAAATAAATGAAGGTTCTAAAAATGCAAGGCAATGTCTTTTTTGCATTAAGCCCATAAAAATGGAAGTTCAGGACAAGAATGCCAAGAAAATGAATTTTCATAACTTCTATCTATATAAAAACAAACTTTTTTTTTAAAAAAAAATATTATTATTCACAAGTCCTTTTAATAGTTTCACAAATCCCTCTCACATGCCATTATCATATCCCCATTCACTTATTCATATAAAAAGAATATCATAAAAATAACAATTTAGACAAACAAAAAAAGCTAAATATTGAAAAACTACATTGTCAAACACCACCTTAATTTATGGGATTTGTATTTGGATAAAATATGATTTGTAAAAAGGCGTGTCGTGATTATGTTTAATAAGTACTATTCCCTCCTCCTTATAATATATGATATTTTAGAAAATTTTATTTCTCTCAAATTATTTGTCGTTTTATATAATCTAAAAGAATTAATTATAATCTTTCTAAAATTACCTCTCATAAAAAAATGTTACAAATAAGAGGGAGAGTATAAGATAAGTATGGTAATAAATGAGAATTTAAGGGTATTATAAATAATTGATATTATATTTAATGCTATCCAATCATTTTTTTAAATATTGTGCACAATTCTAAAATATTATGAGAGGGAGAGAATATGTCAGCTTGAGGCTTTTAGGCTTGTGTTTGATTATCTCTTAACGCCTCTTAGTAAGTGTCCTTAATTCGGTCATAGACAAAACTTGTTTGGTAATTTTTTTTTGCCACTTAATCGGTTAGACACAAAATTAATTCTAAATCATCTAGAAGTTAGAGGTATGCCTGAACAAATTTATTTTTTTTGGACAAAACTAACCTCTTCAATATTATAAATTTCCTCCTTTATCCCCAAATTCCTTCTTCCATTAAAAAACCTCAAAATTCTCCATTAATCTAACCAATAATCCGCCATTATTCCTCCATTAAAAATCCCCAAATTTTACCATCCTTGTTGATTGAAACCATGCCAAAACATTAGAATCAGTGTTAGCCACGAAGCCTACCATTTGATCTAGAAATAAAAAAAAAAGGGGGAAATGTAGGATGAAGAGAGATGAGAGACGGAGGATGGGGAAGAAGGGGGGACTGTAGGGGAAGTGCGGTTTTGTTTAAGGATTAAAATGATAAAATATAATAACACATTTTGAAAAAATTAATTATTAAATAATATTTTTTTTCATTCAAATACAATTTTATTCGAATACTCTATATTATTCACATATTAAACTGTTCAAATATTAATATTTAGTTTTATCAAAACAGATCCTTGGTTAGAGACTTAGGTAGTGTTTGATAAGGTCTTAATACCTCTTAATAGGTTTGCCTCTGAATAGGTAGGAGGCAAAATTTGTTTGGTAAAAAAATTATTGCCTCTTAATGCCTCTTAATCGGTAAGATTCAAAAACAATTCTAAACCATTAAGAACTCCCTCTTACCGAGTTTTAGTTTTTTAGGGACAAAAATAACCTCACTTATATTACAAAATCACACTTCTGTCCACTGAATCCTATTACCTCTCCCGTTTTTTTCACTTCGATATGCCATTCTTCCTTCACCTCCCTCCGCATTCTTCCTTCACCTCCGAAGCTACAAAGTGCGATCGTGTTAAATTCATTATTTATTAATATATATGATCCGAATATGTAATCGATTCTTTGAATTGAGTTCTTGTAATCGACATCAAGATGTTGAGTCTATTTGACGAGTCTCAATTCTTCAAGATGAAGATGTTGAAATTTGAATCGACTTTTTCTCTCATCCCTTCACACCATCCTTCCCACTTGATTTTCAATCGGTTCTTCGATTGTTACTGTGAGTTTTCAATCTTCCCTTTTCTCTTCTGTTTGAATCCCAAGTTAATAAAAGAATTTAAACACAAAACTCGTAAATGTATAAGACAAACAACACTAAATGATTGCCCAAGTTGAGCATTGACTTTGCATAGAAGATACTCCTCATCCGCTCCACAAAAAGTGTCCCTTTCTAAAATTTCATGAATGTTTAGTGTTGTGTTTAGTATTGGTGGTATGATAAAATGGTAATGGAATTTTGATGGTAATATTTACTTTTAAAAGAAAAAGGACTATTTTTATGGAACAAAGGAAATTTGCAAATGGATATCCTATTGTTCAAGAAGTCATTAGTATGCCCTTAGTTTTCTTTTGCAACCAAGTCGAGAGTTAAATTGATTCTTTATTTTTAATTTTTTTGTGTAATCGACTACTAAATAAATGAAAACCCAATCGATTGCACTTGGAAACAAAACCGCAATTGAGAAAGAAAAACGAGCTCGATTGTGTTATTATATTTTTGTTATGAAATCCTTACATGGATCATCGAGATAACATGTTTAACGATGAAGCGAAGCAAAATAAAGGAAACGAAGATGAGGGACAAGATGAATCACAATGGGGTGATCAAGGCGTAGAATTTATGGTTAATCTACGTGAACAAATTGCACTTCAACTCTTAACAACTGTTTGAAGTTAATTTAATTTGTATGGTTGAATTATTATGCTACGTTGATATTTTTGGGACATGATACTATGTTTGAAGTTAATTTAATTTATACGTTTTTTATTTTTATTTTATCATATTGTGGTCAAAATATTATAAATATGTATTTAAAATACTATTCAGACCTGATTATCAAACAGGTTTTGTTTAAACTGTTCAGAAGGTTAAAATGGTAAAATACTATTATTCAGACATTTTGGAAAAATTAATTATCAAACAACATTTTTTCATTCAGACACAATTCTATTCAGATGCTCTATATTATTCAGACGTCTAAACTGTTCAGATCTTAACACTCAATTTTATCAAACACCACCTTAGAGAGTTGGATAAGAGCTTACGAGGCTGACGGCCTCATGGCGACGGGCCAATTTTTTTTTTTTTTATAGAACTCTCAAATAATTTATAAGATTTATTGAAACTAAATTTTTTATAGAATCCAGTGATTTGGATGTCATTTGAATACATGTAAAAAAGCAGCTATGCTGCATCGTACATGTAACTACCATTTTTTTACATGTATCCAAATAACATCCAAATCACTGGATTCTGTATTTTTCACATGTATCCAAATGACATCCAAATCACTGAATTCTGTAAAAATTTCAATTTCAATAAATTGTATAAATTATTTGAGAGTTCTAAAATAAATAAAAAAAAAAAAATTGGCCGGTCACCAACCCAGTCAGTAGAAACCGGCCCCCCTAGCATTTCTGTAATCTTTATACGGATAACATAAAGATGACGGAGAGGTGTGTAACTCTTTTCATGATTTGAATTTCTTAAAAAAGAGAGAGGGTGGTCAAAGGGTGGGGTGGATTAATACTCATTACTCAACTTCTTTTTTGTAATTTTTGAAAATTCATATTTTAATAAATAAAAATAATAATTTCACACGATTCTTTTTATATTAATAATAAATGAAAATAGAACTTGTAAAAATAACATTAATTTTTATTTATAAAAATAACAAAATTTTAATTATAACATTAATAAATTATAAACTAAATCAGGCGGCGCAGACATTATTCCGAATACTAATAAACTTTTTTATCCATGGGTAGGACTGGAGTATTTTATTTTTAAATTTGTCTCAAAATGAGCCCAATAAATACAGTGAATTGCAGATTGCCACGTGTGAAGATGCTCACATGTACCAAGTGAACTGACTAAAATACCCTCCTCCAACAAGTCTACAACGTAGCCAGTCCGTCTAAATTAATTTATTTTAATTTAAAAATACATATTTATTAAAAAAAGTTACTTTCAAATTATTCATCTTAAATATTTTATTATTATATTTTTGTTTTAAACGGGGATAGTATTAAAATAAAAAAAAAGATAAATAGATTTAAAGAAATTAGGAAAGTAAACTTGAACGGAGAGGGAGTATATATAATAGTTAGTAGTTATCCACGCGAAGAAAGATGCGCGGTTGTCTTTGGTTTTTAACCACCTACCCCCTCCCTCAAATGGTTCATCACAGCTCCTTCATCCACTCTCGCATGGTACCCAATTCATGAAATCAAGTAATATTTCTCTCTCTAAAATCACCATATTTACACAATACTACTTTTTCTCTCTTTCAATATACATCTATATATATTACCCACTTTCCCTTTAAATTACACCGTTAGAACCGGTCTATCCTGAGCAATCTCACTTTTTTCATATTCAACACTTTATTATTAGCCTCCTTTTCTTTCTCTCTCTCTAGGGTTTTGATTCCTTTATCACAAACCCACCCTATTCTTATTTCTAATTTTTCTTTATCTAAAAACAAAACAAATAATAATGACGAGTTCTGCTGTAAAGATTAACTTCTTGCCTCCGGCTCTGGTCTCTAATCTTCAACAAGTTCTCCTGAGCAGAAAGGGCAGCGCAGAAGAAGAAGGACAATCCAAAAATGATGAATCCACCGCAAAACCCACTTCTTCTTATGATAGTGTTGAATCCAATCTGGATAATTCAGAAACAAGTTCAGAAAAGCCACTTGTTTTGGTTACAAACGGTGATGGAATTGAATCACCTGGCCTTACATATCTTGTTGAAGCTCTGGTTCGTGAAGGCCTCTATAATGTCCACGTTTGCGCTCCCCAGTCGTAATGTTTTTTGCTTCTGTCATTTTCGGCTTATCTATTTACTAATTTATAGTGCTTTTTAGTAACGGATTTGACTTAGCTTTGTGGCTCTCTTTTTTTCCTTCCTATTCGGCAATGTGGGTTTTCTTGCTATATGAGTATTTGGTGGATTCAAGTTTGTTATGTTTGCTGCTTGTTTAAATTATTTCACTTGGGTATGTAAGGGTCCCCAACCCCTCCTCTTTTTTCTTCCCAATTTCTGTTTTGCTCGTCTTTGGTTAAGGGTGTTGTTAATTTGTTGGTGAAAGGTGATGTTAATTTGTTGGTGAATTCATTTAGGGACAAGTCTCTATCTGGTCATTCCGTGACTAAGAGAAACAGTTGCTGTTAATTCAGCTGAAATTAATGGTGTAACTGCTTATGAAGTTTCTGGTATGGATATGTTGTTTTTAGCCTTTCAGTCAATTCTTTTGCTTACCGAATAAACGTCAGTAGTTATTTACTATTTTCTATGATATTCTTTTTCAGATCTGATATTCATATTGTTTTTTGGCTTAAAAATGGTTGCAACTTTTATCCAACTATTGAACTTAAATACATGTCTTTAACTGTATCAGACTCCCTTGCTTCTTTCAGGGACTCCTGCTGATTGTGTGTCTTTAGCATTGTCAGGGGCATTGTTTTCTTCGTCCAAGCCCCTGCTGGTATGTTTTAAACTTTTAATATGCTGTTAGTCATCCATATGATTATTGTTGCTGTTGATGTCTTTTGGGGAATCACATTTTCAATATAATTTTCAGGTAATTAGTGGAGTCAACAGGGGTCCAAGTTGCGGGCATCATATGTAAGTAGCAAGGCTTCCCTGTTAGCCAGACTTTTGTACATCACATATTTTTCTCTCTGGAGAAAAATTCAGACATAGGGAAATGTGTTGTTTTGAGAGTTGAGACTGAAATAATCTTTTAACACTATATCAGACCTTTCTTTGTGGATTAATTATAATGATATCTATTATCTTATTTCTGCAGGTTTTATTCAGGTGTTGTGGCAGGTGCTAGAGAAGCGTTAATTAGTGGTGTACCATCTATAGCCATATCACTAAACTGGTGAGTTGAATGTTATATGATACTTTTTGCTGCTTCATTGTTATCATTGGTTAATGAAATATATTGGGTGTCTAATTCAGGAGAAAGGATGAACGCCAAGAAAGTGATTTCAAGGATGCAGTGTCTGTCTGTTTGCCACTAATTAATGCAGTTGTAAGAGACATAGAGAAGGGAGTTTTCCCCAAAAATTGCTCGCTGAATATAGATGTTCCCACACCTCCTTTAAAAAACAAGGTTAGCTTTGAAAAATATCATTTAGGACTTTGGTTGTGCAATTAGGAATCGTGGGATACATTTCTTAGTAATAATCTCACATATGCATTTTTAATAGTTCTATATTAGTATTAAATATAGATAATGCAAACTTTCTTAAGTAATTTTCTTGTTGTTACTTCTGCAGTTCTGTTTCATTCCAGCTTTAAATTGAGTTTATGTATTCTGGAGGAAGCTAATAGCATAAATTTGTTTGTTTGTTGCATCATTACTCATGATAGTTTAAGAGAAATGATAAAAATGATACTAACTTGAATTTATATATTAAAGAAAATAGGAAATAATGCTGTTGAGCTAAGCTACACGAGTTTTTTCATGGAATTGGTGTGAATATTACGGTGTTTCTATCTTAGTTTCTTTTTTCTTTTCTCCTTGCTGGATAAATTTTTCTACATAGAAGGAGGTTAATATTATATTGAAGAATTTATGATAAAAGCATATGTTTTATGTGACTGAGCATCTGGTTTGTTGAACTTTGTCCAAAATTTTGGACGTAATAATTTTGCTTCAAGTCTTTAACCTGTTTGTGCTCAGATTTTAGAAATTGCTCTGTTGGGATTTATATTACTCGAGTGCTGCACTACAAGAGAAAGGCTTAAATTCCACCGAAAATATTCTTATTATGTCAAATTTAGCTTATTTCCGACGGAAAATTTGGTCGGAAATTCGGTCGGAATTAATTATATCCGACGGAATTATGTCTGACCCCAATTTCGTCAAAGTTAGTATATTTTTGATGGAATTATTGCCTATAGATTAAATTCCGTCGACAATAATACCAACACGTCAAATTTGTGATCATTTATGGGTAACTGTTTTTGACGGAATTTCCGTCGAATATAACATATATTTTGTTGGAAATAAAGTTTTTATAATAAATTATAAGAACTTTAATTCTGGCAGACATTCCGTCATGTATAACAAATTCCGTCGGAAGTACCATTTTTTAAAGATATTTTTTTCGTTTTTGCAATTTTCAGGTTTTTAAACTATATTTTATACCTGTAAACCTGCTTTATCCCAACAACAACATACATACACGTCCCGAGCGATAACAAATATAAACTAATATACCAACTGTGAGTCCGAATACAAAATTAGGGCTCACGTGTGATCTAAAGAATTAAATGAACCGGGAGAAGTCTCCACGTGTCCCGAGGCAGAAGGCTCGTGGAGACAACTCATTTTGGGAATTGATTGAGGGATTGGATTGGTGGTTAGAAGGACATGATGATTTAGGCATTACTTAAGTAACTAAGGGTATTTTTGAATTTCTCTCTGAAATCACATGCCCGTAAGACAAGACCCGCATACATGTGCATTGCACGTGACCATTTCGAGAAGCTCTATAAATACCCCCCTTCATTTCAATAGAAGGGACTTTTTGATTCTCTCTAAATCAAGACTTTGAAGAAGCTCTTGAATCCTAAGAGTTTCGCCACGTGTTACTCGAGCAATTCTTACATTCTTCTCTCTCTTCAACCACTCAATCAAGACCAAATCATTGTTTGCGGATTTCTCTCCTCCTCACCAACACGTAAACCCTAACCTACAAGAAAGTACGATTTTCTTACCCACATTTATTTGGCGCGACTCTGGCGGGGAGGTGTAGAATTCGTGAAGGGTATGCCCACGACTCGAAGTGGGAGAACTATAGGAAGAGTTTCACCGACACCTAAGCATTACTTCACCGGATCCGGTTCAGAGGCAGACAAATCAACATTTCCAAGGCACGAATTTGGATCTCGATCAACCCCTCGTAGAAGACGCTTCTGAAGGAAGTTCAACATCACCACATATGGCTAATCAACAACAAACCAATGACAGGCAGATGGGTACAAGAAGACAAGGTGAGGAAGCAAGTGGAGAACAGATAACCACAAATGTTGTGCAGTTGGAGATGTTCAATGCCTTAAAGGAGGCAAGAGAAGGACAAGGGATGATGATGGCCATGATGTTAGAAATACGGAAGCAACAGGAAGAGATGGGAAATTTTCGTCAGCAGTTAATGCAGATTCCAACCTTCAAAGCTATGTTTCCAGGAAGTTCGCAGGTAGAACGAGCAGGAGCGGATGTCAACAAGGACAATCAGAATGTGCCTCCAGCAACGGAGAGTCAACCGATTCCAATCATCCATTTAGAGCCCCAAACAAGTGGTGATGCACCACAACCCAGAGTGCAAACAAGCCAGCCTCAACCAATCGTCATTCCCACCACATTCCCAACATTTTCACAAGTGCACATACCGACTATACCAAGCCACGCCCAACAAACAAGCCAACAAGTACAAGGAATGCAAGCTTTGCATGATGCTAGTGTACACCAGCTGATCTCCTTACCATATACACCGCCAGCGCAACAATATATTACAACCCCTCAGAAAGTCCATACAACAAGTCAGTATGTGACAAGGATGATATGCTTGACGTAATCAATCAACTCAGAAGATGCATAAACCGGACCATCGAATTGGACTTCACTCCACCATGCGGAACACATATATCTGAGCGATTTTTACCCAACGGGATATATTGAGCACCCGCCACAATTTCAAGTCTGATGGAGAGAAAGGGAATGCGAGAGAACATATAGCTAGGTTTGTAGAGTCGATGTCTCCGTGGTCAAGTTATGATGAAGTAATCAACCATAACCTCTTCGCTTCCGTGAGTTTAGTAAAACGCCGATGAGATAGTTCCTTCATTGGTACTACATCTAGAGAAAGGGTCACCCAAGATTGAGACGATTTGAAGTTACAATTTTTTAAGAAGTTTTTTATATGCGCAGTAAACGGTGACCATCGTGGAGTTAATGAGATTCAAACAAAAGTCAAATGAGGAGTCGCCGACACGTGGATGATTCAGGGCTCAGGCACAAAAATGTGTGGAGCCGATTGAGGAGAAGAATCTCGTGAGCATATGCAACAATGGTGCCCTAGATACCTTTAAGCCCCACTTGGTCACTAAAACATGTGATTCCTTTGCAACACTATCAACATTTGCACAAGACTTGGGAGGAATTATGACTTTGCCCGCAAGCCATTCGACTGTTACGTGGAAGGGCAAAAGAATTGCTACTGTGGCTTTAGCAGATTCTTAGCAAAAGCCTCAAGGGGGCAAGAGGGAAAAGAGTAGAAAGAATGAAAGGAACCATGGAAAACCAGGAGACAAGTTTTCCAGATTGCCAATCCCAGGGGCTATTACGTGGAGTGAGAAGGCATTCAGAGATTCAGACTGAGCAATGGGTGTAACATAGAGTTGTAAAACCTCCAAGGCCCATTTGTTGTATGATGAAGAGATGAAGAGGAGACCGGACTTACGTGTATATCACCGACTGACGGACATTCCACTATAGATTGTTACAGTCTACGAAGGATCTATCATGAGAAATTGGCGGCAGGAGAAATCGAACTGGAAGGAGGAAACAACGTCTTTGGACAAGCCACTTCCTAACCACAAGGGAAAAAGCGTGCAACAACCTTATTACTCATAGTGAATCACCAAAGCGGCGGAGAAGTGGAGATGATGGAGAACACGAAATGTTGAAGGATAATTTCGATCCAGGTCTGCAAGTGATCGCATTGATGAACGGAGCTAAGTTCAGGAAATTTTTCGATCAGATCGGATTAACCAAGGAAGCAAGGATAGAAGCGACCAAGTCAATCATCAAAGTCGTCGAGAACAAGAGACTTGCACGGCAATCAAAGAAAGGGTTTTGTGAAGGCGGTGGAGGAGGAAGAGAACAAAATCACTTTCTCTAAGGTCGATAGAGAGGTGAGATATCCACATAATAGACCACTATATGTGACAGCAATAATTAATGGCATAGAAGTGCGGAGAGCGTTCATCGATAATGGAGCATCTGTAAATATCATGCCCTACATCGTCTTTAAACATTTAGGTATGCCAGAGAAGAAGATCGTGAAGGAAAAGACAAACGTCACGGGGTTATTAATCAAAGCACGAGAACCCTCTGATACATCAAGGTGGATATGTAAGTGGGGAAGATCCGAGGACTGTGATGTTCCATGTAAAGAGAGGTCGACGATCATATCATGTGTTGCTAGGAAGAGCTTGGCGAGAATGATTATGGGGTGGTACCATCGGTTTTTTCACCAGTGCATGAAGGCAATTTGGAAAGGCAATGAGGTTAAGGTACCAGCAACAAGGAACCCTTTTGGGTCGGAGGAGGCACATATCACTGAAGCAATATTCTTCGATGATGTCGCCGATGAAGGAGAAAACCATATATTACAAGCCTCGATTCTCTCAAGCTGCAATTTGGGAGGATGTACAGGAGGACAAGTTTGTGCCTGTGAAAAAGGAAAAGAAGCAGACCTTAGAACAAGGTGAATGTTTCAAAAATAAGATACCTGTATTAGTAGATGTAGAGAAAGAAGAAAAAGACCTGAGGAAGCGGGCAACAGACTCGGAGGATGCCCGAAACATAATCAATGCCAAAGCAGACAAATTGATGGAAGCGACAAAGTAAATAAAAGAAAAAAGAGCGAGAAGACAAAGTGGGAAAGAGTAATCAAACCCGATGGAAAGATAATGTTTTGCTTATGACGGTGCAAGGGGGAGGAGCTCAAAGGTACACCCAAACTTGAGGGCTCGGGGGGAGGCCGCCCACCCAAAGAAGAACAAAAAAGGAAGAAATCAGATGCAACAGAAGGTGGAACCCAGCTCCAGGAATGTTTCGAGGACCTACCAAAACCTCAAAGAAATGAATTGGAGGAAGTTGATCCGCAACAGGAGAAGGAACGCCAAAGCCGATTTACATTAACAAGGATTTGACGCCAACCAAAAGGGAAGAGTGGTGAAGCTCTTATGAGAAATATAGGGATGTGTTTGCTTGGAACTATAATGAGATGCCCGGATTGACAAGGAGTTGGTAGAGCATAATCGAACTTAAGCGGGGAGCTAAACCCGTGAAGCAAACAACGCCTCACACCTATGCACGGAAGTTGAAAACACAATAAAAAAGCGATAAAGAATTTGTTAGATGTAGGATTCATCAAACCAATTCAACATCCAAAGATGGTTATCCAAAGATAGTATTAGTAAAGAAATCTAATGGGCGATTCATGAATACGTGGATTTCAGAGACTTGAACAAAGGCGTGCCCAAAGGACATGTATCCGCTACCCAATATAGACACTTTGGTGGATGCAACAACAAATCATGAGATGGTGTCATTCATGGATGGGTTCGTAGGTTACAATCAAATAAAAATGTCCGTAGAGGATGCGGAGATGACATCCTTCCGTACCCCGTTTGGGAATTTCTATTATGTAGTAATGCCATTCGGGCTGAAGAACGCGGGAGCAACTTACCAAAGGGCAATGCACGCCATCTTTCACGACATGATTCATGACATTGTGGAGGACTATGTGGATGACATAGTAGTGAAATCTAAAAAGGAGACAACCCACGTAGAGGATTTAAGGAAGGTGTTTGAACGTTGTCGCAGGTATAAGTTAAAGATGAACCCGAAAAAGTGTGCCTTTGGGATGACAGCTGGAAAATTTTTGGACTTCTTAGTGCACAACAAAGGTTTGGAAGTAGACCCAAACAAGGCAAAAGCTATTACAGATATGCCTCCACCAAAAACGCAGAAACAGTTGAAGAGCTTTCTAGGGAAAGTTTCCTACATGAGGAGATTCATGCCAGCATTAGCAGAAGCCACGAAACCTTTCGGAAAGTTGCTAAAGGGAAAGATAGAATGGGACTGGGGGAAGGACCAGCAACAAGACTTCGTGAAAGTAAAAGAAATTTTGGCCTCGGTGAAGACGATGGTAGTACCACAGAGAGGAATACCATTGCAGCTGTATATCACATCTACCGCAAAGTCTGTAGGAGGATTGATCACACAAGAGGTAGATGGGGAAGAAAAGCCTGTATACTACATCAGCCGAATAATCAGGGGACCAGAAACTAGGTATTCACAATTAGAGACAGATCATCGCATGGTGTTTGTCGCACGTGAAAATGCGCCATTATTTTTGGCACACGAAGTGAAACTTGCAACGAGAACTGACCCGATCAGATACTTGCTAACTAGGCCAGCGTTGGTAGGAAGACCTGCAAGATGGATGATGATCATTTCAGAATATGACATCAACTGTAAACACGGAAGACAATCAGATGTCAGGCATTAGCAGACCTGCTCGCTCAGTTTCCGCATGGAGAATATGAACCTCCTTCAGAGGATCTTCCAGGGGGAGAAGTAGAAAAAATTGACTCGGTGGATGAAGATTCAGAGTGGTGGAACTTGGCCTTTGACGGGTCATCCGCAGAAGGAAAATGAGGAACAGGTGTGGTGTTAACTACCAAGGATGGAAAGGAAGTGGCCCTGTCATACAAACTGGATTTTCCTTGCACGAACAATGAAGCAGAATATGAGGCATTCATATTGGGATTATTAGCAGTTAGAGAATTGGGAGCCAAGTGCCTCAAAGTAAAGGGAGATTCAAATATGATAGTTCAACAAATAAGAGGTCAATTCGCAGTAAAGGAACCTATCTTGGCACCATACCGAACTGTAGCACAAAAAGTGAGGGAAGCCTTCAAGAAGGTAGTGATTGAGTACGTGCCAAGAATACAAAACAGACAACCTGATGCATTAGCCACAGTAGCATCTAGAGTGTATGTCAAAGGAGAAGACTTGGATGTGAATGTAATCAAAAGGATCCTCCCAACCACGGTGCTGGAATTATTCTCCAAAGATTTTGACAGAAGATTGGAGACATGATATCTCTCATCAATTACATACAAAAGAAGGGAACATGTCACCGGTGGAGCTTCAGAAATACCGCATCATTAAAGGAGTATTGTACTATTAAGAAGCAGATGGTATTTTGACAAGATGCTTGGGGAAGGATGAAGCAAATAGGATTTTATATCGTGCATAAGAAGAAAAGCTGCGGATTGGCGGATATTGGATTGTATCGAAGGTTGCAACGCCAAGGGTATTATTGGCCCGAAATGAAGAAAGAAGCAGATGCACTTCAACGACAATGTCTTTCGTGCCAAGAATACCCTGGGGAGGAGGAATGTGCCTTCATCGACGACATAGCAGACTGGCGAAGCCCATATATGGAGTTTTTACAAAGCGGTAGTCTTCCTGCCGAAAAGAAGGATGCAGTCACGATAAAGAAGAAAGCACAACGATTCTTCTTACAAAACAGAGAGTTGTTTAGAAGAGGGTTTAACGACAAGCCCTTACGGTGTTTAGAATTAGGAGAGGCCAAGGATTTGGTTTACCAAATGCATAAAGATGAACACCAAGGAGGAGCCAAGTTGTATAAACAATTGATTGATCATGGTTACTACTGGCCTAGAATGGAAGGGGATTGCTTAGAGTTTGCCAAGAAGTGTCACGTTTGCCAAATTCACAGAAACTTGATTCATGCTCCTGCTGTGGATTTGCGGACTTTAGCAACACCATGACCCTTTCATACATAGGGAATGGATAAAGGTCCTATTCATCCCAATTCAAAGGGTAACATCTAGATCTTGACTGCCTCTGAGATGTACACAAAGTGGGTAGAAGCAATACCCTTAAAGAGGGCTACAGGACCAGCAGTGGCAAGTTTCATCAAGCAACATATTATTTGTCGTTTCGGGATCCCGAATGTCATTTTATCAGACAATGGAACTCCCTTCATTAATAGGGACGTCAAGAGCTTGATAGATACATACAAAGTAAAGCATTACAAATCATCCCCTTACTACCCGAAAGGCAACGGACAAGCAGAGGCCACAAACAAAACTTTGATCAAGATTCTCTCGAAAACCCTTGATGATCACCCGAAAACATGGGCAGAACAGTTACCAATAGCACTATGGACTTATCGAACTTCAAAAAGAAAGCCTACAGGTGAAACCCCATACACGCTAGTATATGGTGAAGAAGTTGTCTTGTCTGCTGAAATAGAAATCCCTTCGGCAAGGATGAGACTCCGAAGCTTAGTCGAGGAAAAGAACCGACCAGCTGCCCTAGAAGCCTTAGCTGACTTTCGAGACAAAGCTAAAGAAAAATTAGAACGGTACCATAAAAAACTGCGACAACAATATAACATCTGCGGTGGTACTCGACAAATTTCAGTGGGGACTTGGTGCTCAAGACAACGAATCAAGTCATGAGGGGAACACCAACCACCAAATTTTTTCCCAAATGGGAAGGCCCATATAGGGTGCGAGAGATCTCTGAAAGCGGATATTGTAAAATATCTCGTGTGGGATCAGATGCTATCTCAGGCCCATTGAACCTGATATGGGTAAAGAAATATTATACATGAGATAGTCATCACAGAAAAGTTATACTTTCAATTTCAAAAGTAATTAAGGCACATGAGTTTAAGTCCTTAAATCCAAGAAAGTTACACTTTATCTCTAAAAGTGGCGAACGTTATGCTTTTTTCGATAAAAGCAAGATTTATGAAAATCTGAAACGTTATGCTTTTCGTTAAAAGCAACATGATTATCAATAAAATGTTAACTTTCACTTATACTTGAATATTTTTTTGATTTTATAAAGTATGGATTCAAGTGTTGGTTTGCGAAAAAAAAAACGTGTTTTTTTTTACAAAATTCATGTTTGCCTTTTTTATTATTCAAATTGTTGTGTTAGAATATTAATTTGAATAATTTGAGATTCAATGTTAAGTGTTGAGTCTTAAAAAAAAAAGAAATTCAAATTAAAGGCAATTAATAAGGCTAAAGAAACTCTATTCTCATAAAGGGAATATATGTAAATGAGTTTTTTTGATGCAGGAATAAATAAAAAAAAACTACAAAAAGTCATGATCTAAAGGCCATGACATATCAAACTGAAGCGGGGGCAAAGCTAGGGCCTCCAATTTAGCAATGGCAGCGACACGAGCCTTCACATTGGCAGCTTTCAGCTTCTGAAAAGTTTGGATATTTGACTTTAAGCCCTGAAGTTGGGTCTCAAATTCGTTTGCGGTTTTCTGAAGATCTGAAAGTTGTTTTGAAAATGAGTTATTCTCACATTGATACATAGTAACCTCGATAGTAGTCTAACGATCCAGGAAAGTGGAACTAAGAAGATCCAACCGAGGCGCGAAAGGAGACATATCAAAGCCAACCGGTGGAGAAGTCATTAAGCTCACTACTAAATCTATCTAAGTCTTGACTCATGAAGAATAGAAAAAAAGGCGCAATTCAAGAATAAAAAGGCTAGCAAGTCGATCAAAAAAAAAGTCCGAACGAGGGCCGTGCGGATAATCGGGACGGTCAAGGTTTTTGGAAACCGAGTTAAGAGACGATTGAGAATTTCCTGACTGGAAGAGGATATTTGAAAACCCCTCCAAGAAATAAAATCTCCACTTGGATTGAAGGAAACTCTAGTAGGAACCACTTCAAAAGCCACCATAAAATCACTCGGGACAAAGGATGAAGAAACAGGTGGCTGATGTGCTGCTGGATGAAGAAACAGGTGGCTGTTGTGTTGCTGATAAATCCTTGAAGCCCTGGTCAGTAGGAGGATAACCAAGGTCATCACTAGACGACAAGGTGACGACACCCAGATCAAGAGCATCAAATAAAGCAAGCGACTCGACAGATAAAGGAAAATCCTTTTTCTCAATCTAAAAAAAGAATGAATGATAAAACATAATATATTATAGAGAAAGAAAGAAAATATGTATATGTCAACTAAAGAAAATACTCACACTGAGGGATAAAGAGTCGTGAGATGCCACTGAAAGCGGAATGTCAGCAATAAGCTTAGATGGATTCTCCATCGAGAAAATAGGAGCCTCACCGGTACCATCTGGACTCTCATGAGGAGGTGCTATAAGAGGACGTGAAAAGAGAGTTGTAAAACCCACAACATGACCCGAACTCACATCAGATAAAGAATCATCAGCATCAAGACTAACACGATCATCATGCGGTGAAGAAGACTCGATGGCAACAATGATAGGTTGAGGAGGCCCACAAGTAGTGGAAGCCGCGACCGTCTCACTTACAACACCAGCAGGAAACCCTATAAGAACATCATTTTCTTCATCAGCCTCGGCAATCTGAAAAACAAGAAAATAATGACATAGTGAAACACGAAAATAGCTGTATGAATGGTTGAAAGACAAATGAAAATGCTACATATTTTACCAAAAGTTTGCGTTGTTTCTTATTTGGATCCTTAGTACATCGACATCTTTGGAGCTAAGCGTTATCAAGGGGCGCTTTACCAAAGGCTTTAAGATAAGTGTTTGCCCATTTGGCATTCGCTACAGTGATGAACGCACTAGCGAGAACCACGTTAGAATCAGGGGCATCACCTCCGAAAGTTAGTAATAGCGAGATGCTCTTATTTTAGAAGAAGTAACTTTGATTTCTAACAAAGGATCCCTGAGGAGGAACTTGAGGAGGTATCCGAGATGAAACCCGTGATGGAAGATTCAAGGAAGTAGTAGGGATCTGTACGGGAGGAACGTCTGGGTCTGCTGACTGAGGAGGAAGAGACTCAGACATTAAAGCCTTACGCTCAAGAAGCCGACTACTAGTTGGCCAACGCTCCGAACGAGTATTAGTTCTAGGAGAACATAAAATTCTGGCCCATTGAAGACGTTCGGGAGGAGAAATTAGCGGCGAACAAATCATAGTATCATCCTGCCATTTTTTAAGGTTGATGAGCCAATAGCTGCGTTCAAAAGTAGTATAAGCGCCTTGAGAATCATCATCGGTATAACGAAATGAAGAGAGTCATAAGGAGCAGTAGATGGTTTTGGAAACTCCCATGCAAATGAGGATGATGTGGGGACAAAATTGAGGAGAGCACTCACGTAATCCCTCTGCAAATGACTCTACGAGGAGAGTAAAGTACTGTGCCAAAAACATCGTCCTCAACAAGATAGGGAAGTTCCGCAGCTCGGAGGAATATGAACCAAGAAAGTGAAGAACCAGTCAATTCCCTGACATTTGAAAAATAACGGAAGTCCCTCTTATATAAACGAGGCATAGAACCTCCCTCTGGAATAATGGTGTACGGATGGGCGTTGAAGCAGAAAAGTTATCAATATAAAGCCGCAAATCAAGTAATCCCATGATCAATCCAACGAAGCGTTGCGGGGAACAATATCAGGCGATGAAAAAGGGATGGATATTTCCTTCGTTTTCGGGACAGTGCCACGGATGTAGAATGGCCCCAAAAGTGCTCAAGAGGAAGATCTCAAGAAAGGAGCATGGAAGCAAGCAATTCATGTCATACCTGAATAAATGAAAGAAATATTGATAAGCAAAATATATATATATATATATATATATATAATAAATATAATAAATGAGTGAAACTGAAAAGGGGTACCTTCTGACAAATTCTCTTATGGCAAGGACAGTTTCATCCAGGCGACGATACAAGGTCCCCAAAAAAAGCAAAGAAGAGGAACCTCCGGACTCGAGACAACAAAGCATTAAGCTAAGCTAAACATACTGGTCGAGGGACCATCCATAAAGTAACCGGGGAAGATAAAGTGGGACAACCACATAGCCAGATAAGTAGCTAAAGGAAAAGGACAAGGTTCCTTATGAAGAGCAAGAATGGACTCTCTATAAACAGAACTATTCTAGTGGCCAGGCTTGTAATCCCGAAAGAAATAACGGACCCAAGATAGCCAGGAAGTCTCCGGATGGTTGGGCGTCTCAAAGTCTGAAAGGATTATATTGCCTTGGAACCTCGTGGTGTAATTGGAAGCCCATTGAAAGCTTCACATCGAATCGCGACACATTCGTTATCCCTAGAGGACGTCTTTGGATGAACCATGAAGAAGTCAAGCGGCAGGGAAGGCTACAAGATATAGTTCAAAATAAATACATAACCCAAGAAAAATGAGGATGAATGTACAAAACAGAAGAAAGAATTACTGGTAAATGGCATAGACATCCTCTAGAGTAGGGGTGAACTCTCCCCAAGCAGTGACAAATGTACATGTAGAAGAGCACCAACGTGAAATTAAGAAAGTAAGGGCGTCATAGTCCTGTTGGATACGAAGATCCCTACATAGTTAAACACAACGCAGAATCCCAGCTTTGTCCAACAACTTCACATAATCGGGATTCCCGAGGATCTCGTCGGTCCAAGGTTGCCATCCCTGAAGGCGACTAGATGAGTCGGACAGGAAGCGAACGGGACTGAAAGGATACTCTTGTTTTTCGATGCACATGCGGAGAATGTGAGCAAAGCAGGGAAAGCTATCCGCACTTTCGCTAGCTGCAGCATATAGAAATACACCCCCTTTGTCAGGTGGATGAAAAGTTGCACGATCAAAATTCTTTGTTCGTTCGTTCCCAGAAATCGTCAAAAGGCCCAAAGAAGGGAGCTTTTCCCCACTCATTAATGAAGGGGATTTCCTTAGTAGTTTTTGGGTCCATGAGCGTTAAATCGAGTTAGCCTACAACGAGGGAATTTAATATGAGAATTCTATGAAACTGAAAAACGAAGTGGAAATCATTCGAAATATAGTACTTACCATGGTAAAAGAGAAATTATGAATACCGAACAAACGAGGTCGCCTTGAAAACAATCTCCTTTTGACAATGTCCGGCGCGAAAAAGTCTAAACTTGAATAAGAAGATTTAGCCCGGAAAAGGAGAGATTAAGGACACCTGAAAAGATGAAGGAACAAAATTATCAAACGACGAAAAACCCTCTAGGGTTCAGTCACCTCGAGATTCGACCACGTTGAGATTCAGCCTTCTAAGGTTCAACCACCCTGTGATTCAGTCCCTACTAGGGTTCGCCCACCCAGGATGGTCCAACTATGGTACCTTGCTTCTTTTCTTAATTTGTTGATCGGAACGAAGTGCCGCTTGAAGTTCCTTAAAAGTAAGTCTTTTCTTTCATATTCGAAAAAAAAAAATACGAAACAAAAAGCACCCTTAAATGGGTGACAGATTTGCAAAAGTAGAAAACAAATTACAATGCATAAACTGATACATCATGAAAGCGGTTTAAAAATAAAATAAAATTTAAGGTAATTAAAAAATTTGATACATCACGCAGTATTCAAAGACTCGAAATATTTTTGCACGATCGTCACTCCGAAGGCGTGACTCACGTGCAGGGGGCAAATGTGAGTCCGAGTACAAAATTAGGGCTCACGTGTGATCTAAAGAATTAAATGAACCGGGAGAAGTCTCCACGTGTCCCGAGGCAGAAGGCTCGTGGAGACAAACTCATTTTGGGGAATTGATTGAGGGATTGGATTGGTGGCTAGAATGACAGGATGATTTAGGCATTACTTAAGTAACTAAAGGTATTTTGGAATTTATCGAAATCACATGCCACGACAAGACCGGACATGTGCGTGCACGTGACCATTTTCCGAAACTCTATAAATACCCCTTTCATTTCAATAGAAGGGACTTTTTGATCTCTCTAAATGAAGACTTTGAAAGGCTCTTGAATCCTAAGAGTTACGCCACGTGTTACTCGAGCAATTGCTTACCTGTTCTTCTCCCCTATTCAACCACTCAATCAAGACCGTACTCTTTGCGGATTTCTCTCCTCCTCAGTCAACACGAAACCCTAACCTTAGTAAGGTACGGTTTCCTTGCCCACATTTCTTTCCTTACCCACACCAACCAAGAACAACGTACATACACGTTCTAAACAATAACAAATATAAACTAATATACCAACCAACAACATACATTCACGTCCTGAACAATAATAAATATAAACTAATATACCAACAACATATATCGTATCATCCCCAACAATAACAAATATAAACTAAATTACAATAAGTTATATACGAAAAATTGGTTAAAAGTACAATGATCTACAAAACTAAAGTAAAATACAATGATTTACAAACAATCAACCAATGATTTACAAACAATCAACCTAAAATACAATGATTTACAAAATATCAAGCTAAACTACAATGCTTTACAAAAAATAATTCTAAACTACAATGATGTACAAAAAATAAAGCTAAACTAGTACTACTACACGTGTGAGGAGGATTAACTGGTGTATGAAAATCATTGTCATCATCCCCCGATCAGCATCGTCATCCTGCTCGGCATCGCCTCCCTGTTGATACAATTAAAAATATAACTTATTAGTCCATAATTGAGAATTAAAGAGAGTTAAATGATAATTAAATAACATATATATAACTTAAAATGAATAAAATACCCAAGTAGTCGGGGGTTGACTCAGCATTGACCCAAAAGTAAGGTAACCACCATACGTACCACCTCCCCGCGTATCTGATTTAACATTAGGAGGATACCAGTATTTCAAGCGGTGGCCCCTACTGCAATGTCCTGAGTAAGCTGATGAAGGAGAGAGAATATCGGATCTGTACCAAACGTCTCCAACACCGCCATCATAACCCTCTGGAATACCTCGTTATCCAAGCCAATGCCCGTATGTGATAGTCCAACAAGTGCTCTCGGATGCGGACGCTGAAGCTGGTTAGATATGAAGCGATATAAATTCTTAAATAACGATAAACACACTAAAATGAATACTTGCAGGTAGTGTATAAGCTCGTACCCTCGGCAAACCTAGCACTCTATACCTGCTGGTAGTGCTACTAGGGGGATTTTGAGATGCGAGCCAAAGAGTCATCTCCTCATTCTGAGATAAACTAATCTCGGGCAGAGTGATGATGAAATATAACGTATCGGAACAATGTCCTAAAATGCTGGCGTATAAAGTCAACTAGCGCTAGGCCCCCGGCGCCTCGCTAGGCATATGGTGGCAAAAAATCTCTCGGGAAATTAAAGCGAGGCTGGGTGACATGTTTTGAGCCTAGGTGGGCTAGGCGCGCTAGAAAGTGCATTTACTTGCAGCGGCGGGGCCTAGACAGAGAGTTTTTTATTTTATTTTATAACTACCCAAACTAGATCTTGATATATTTATTTTTCTAATGATTTACCATATTCATAATGCAAGTTGTAGCATATCAAATCACAACAAGAAGTGAACAAGATCAAGTCAAAATGGACAATTTTATTATAGTTGTAATTTTTTGAACTTGTACCAACTTCAAATTAATTATAAATGATGATACAGTTGTAATATTTAATTTAATTCAATATAATTCTTAAATTTATGTTTAGTTTCTTAGATTTTAATATTGAATTGATTTCTTGAAATTTTATTATTTAATAGCAATCTTGTATATGAATAAAACTAATACGTTAAAGATATGTTGGCCATACTTAGCATGTGGTATTTGTCATTTTCTTTAAGTTCTCAATTTTGAAGATTACATAAATAAAAATAATTTCATAATTAATAATATCAAATGTTTCATTCAATAAATTTCACACTAATGTTTAAAAATAACATTTATTTAAATTTAAAAATATCTCAAATTGATTTTTAAGAAATTATTATTAATTTTATAATAAAAAGATATTACAATCTTCGGAGGCGGTTGGTGAAGCGGTTGGTGAGGCGGTTAGTGAAGCATCCGGAGCTGATAGCGTGCTAGAGCCTAGGAGAAGTAGTAGAAATGTTGGAGTAAGAGAACTCCCTGAAGAAATTTTTTTGTCTGATGATAACACGGAGGAAGAGGGAGTTGAGAAGTACGAGTGTGAGTCTTAGACCTGGCAAAAGCGGCCCAGGCCAGCCCGCCCGTTAAAAATTGGGCTATAGGCTTCATTTTTTTGGCCTATTAAAATTTGGGCTTTTTTGGCCCGGCCCAATGATGGCCCGCCCGTGGGCGCCGAGCCATCCCGATCTTTTTTAAAAAAAACTTATTCGATTTCGGTACAGTGGTAGTGAGGGTTAATGGCTATCAATTATCATTTATCATGCTAAATTGCTAATAATGCTATGTTCGAGAAAGCATGACTCGCTAATAAAATAAAAGACTAAAAGCCAAAAGGGATATTTTTAGATCTAGCCTTCAGTCTTCTAGTTCTAGTCATCTCTCTCTCTCATCTAGATCTGAAACAGGCGGCCGGAGATTGAGGGAAGTGAGAGAGAGACCGAGGCGACTGGCGAGATCGGAGAGTCCAGTTGGTCTGAGAGAGTGAGAGACCGAGAGCGGAGAGTCCAGTTGCCAATTGGTCTAAGACCACGCCGACTTGCCGAGTCGCCGAGACACCGACTGACGAGTGACGGTAAACAATCGTTTTTGATTTAGATCAACCAAACACAGCATAGCACTTTGAGGTAAGTTGCAATGTAGATCGGAAATCAAATTCTCGTGTAACTTTTCAGCTAATTTTTGTTGTGATCAGAGTCATTGCGTGCCTATGTACTCGAATATGCTGCAACAAAGGGCCTTCTGCTAATTTGTATGGTCTCAATTATATATACATATCCCTCCTAATTCAAATTTTCTTACTAGAAGTATATATATATTCTTGTTCAATCATAAATTGGTTGGTTTGAAAGCTTATCAATTTTCTGCATTGAGCTCAGATCTCTGGTAGCTAACTGGTTTGGTGATTATTACAATTGTCAATTGTGGTCGTGCTGAGATTGATTTGTTATGCTGCATGTAGTAAATGATTATTTTAATGTAGGATCCAACTAATTCTCCCCTTTTTTATCTGTTGATTGTTGTTTAGTCTCACACGATTTAATGTCTGTTTGGGCTCTGTTGCAGCTATTTTAAGTCCATTACACCCGTTATGCCTTAGGATGTCACGGGGAGCAATAGTGAGATTGTGATAGTGCCAATTATTTCGTTATCATCCAGTCACCAGAATATATGATTAGTACTTCGTGGGGAAAAAATGAAAAGGCCTGCGGACCGGCCCAGCCCGGGCCACGTGCCGCTTAATTCCAGCCCACCAAAATCCGGGCCATTTTGGCCCGACCCGTTTGTCAGGTCTAGTGAGTCTGATGGAGACATTATCTTGGAGGGATATGGAGAAGAAGAGTTAGAGATATAGAGGGATATGGAGATGAGGACTATTAGTTTGTATTTTTGATTATTTGTTTGTTTGTGTTTGAACTTTGAACAATTGCATGTTTGTGTTTGAACTTTGACATTGACAATATGGATATATGTTTGAACTTTAAGCAAAAACCTTTATTATAGATTGTTTTGCTTTATATTATTGTTTTGTTTGGATAAATGTAAGATAAAATATTAAAATTGGCTTAAAATAAAAAATTCCGCCTAGGCCCCCTAGGCGCAAGGCCCCCCTTAGCCGTTAGCCTCCCGCCTAGCGCCTTTTAAAACATTGTTTCAGAATCTCCCCTAGCAACCCACAACTCAGTTACACACTGGTCCCGGAGCTTCTGAAATCAGTCCTATAACTTATTATGTATATGTTAGTTAATTAAATCATTTTATTAAGTACCTAATATTAATAATTACAAAAACTTTTACAACTGTATTACACGTATATCTAATAGTGCGGGAGACATAGTAGAGTCCTTTGGCGTTTGGGCTCTATCCAAGAACTCGACTATGGTCGGAGGTCGGCCTAAACTCGCCCGCATAGCCTAATAAATAAATTAATAAAACATTTATTATGTTTATGACAATATTAAATTAAACAAATAAATATACATACTTACCGAGTTATATTCCTCAAATGTCTGTGAGCCAGTGGTATGTACTTCTTGGAGTTGATCACAATTCTTCTTCATATTCTCGAACTTCTTCTTGAAGTCATCAACATCCCAGTACGTACACATAGCCTCCAATGCTGCATCTGAGACAATCTGGGGTTGATAATTTCGTATCGTAGTCCCGGGCTGGTCTACAACAGCCCGGACGACCCTCTGTCTCATCTCATATAGTCAGCTGGCGTGGTTCTTTGCGACATGTGCAATAATAACGGAGTCACCGACTGACTGAGATATGCCATCCTCATCTCTAAAATAAATTTATACAAAAATGATATTTTATCAGAAAAAAGTAGAACAATGTGTAACTAATAGGGGTAATGACAAAACTGTCCTTCCAAGTTTGGTCGAAAATCAATTTGTCTCTCAAAGTTTGGGAATTGTCAATCAATACCTCAGAGTATTTTAAAATAACAATTTTGTTCCTTTTGGCCATTCTAATAAATTTCTTGCCAGAAATACGGTTTGACTACCAAAAATGTATATTGACCGTATTTTAATTTTATAAATTCCAAAAAATACTTTAAATTTTTTTTTCTAAAACTTTTATTATGAGGGGCAATAAAGTAATAACATATACAAAAATATAATATAAAATTAAAAATATAATTCAATCTGATTACAATATATCTTCACAATCAAACTAATTAACAAAATAAAAGAAGCTAAATGACACTTCTGTTCCTCCAAGTTGCCACCTACTTTTAAAGTCGTTCATAAATTCATTTTTCGTCAATTAAGTCACATTTTTTGTCAATCCAGTTTCTTTACCCGATTTGACTGTAACCCGACCCATTTTTACCAAAATTTGACCCAACCCGACCCATTTTGACCCGAACCCAACTTCACCAATTTTTTTATAAAAAAAAAACTAAAAAGTTTTAAAATTAATTATTATATGTATATGTATAAAATGTTTAAAGTTTGATAAAGTATAGATTCAATAAAATTAAATAAGAAAATAAAACTTTATTGTTTAAAAAAAGTATATTTTTTTCATTTTTATGTAAAATATAGATTCAAAAAAATCGGAATTTGCTATGATGATGGGGAGTGTCGGCTTGAAATCAAAGAGTTGCGAAATGGCGAGTAGTGGGAGCGGGAGGAGAGAAGCGGCGAGATACCAGAGTGTGGTTGCGGAGGAGAGAGAAAATTGGTTGGGATGGGTTGTTTGGTGAGTTTTGCAGAAGAGAGTATTTGAAGAGTTTTGGGATGATTTGGGGAAGAGATGGAGAGGTGATTAGAACCATTCTCACAGTTACTCAAAAGTAACTCACCATCAATCCCGTCGTGAATCGTGATGCAAAAGAGCCAGAATGGCTGACGACGCCTTCGACATTTCCAACATCATCGTTGGAGTGATTGTGCTGCTGCGGGTATCATCATTGGTTTCAATTAGACTTAAATATCCAACAAGCGGCTCAATTACATGATTTTGGTTGTTAACCGAAAGCTCTCTTTATATGATGAAAACATAAGGAAAGAACGAAGAGTAAATCTCTTTTGGTTCGAATGACAGTGCATCCGAGCTAGCTATCAAGTTTGGAGAACTATTTGAGCGAATTGATGACGATTGAAGGTACTTTTATGATTCTTGGTTTCGGTACTTTTTTGATTCTCAATTTTGTTGTTTTAGTTTTTGATTTTCTGTTCTGGGTGGTTGTATATTTGTTAAGATCTTGTTTTTAGTTTTGTTGTGATTTTTGTTTTGTTTTTGATTTTTGAAAATAAATAAAATTACATGTATTTCTTGAGGGACAGTTTTGTTATTAGTCCTAACAAATATTTACGTATACATGTATTTCTTAATTTGCAGTTATTTTAACCATTATTTATAGTGATTTTTTTACAAAACATAAAAAATTTATACTTAATACGTCCGTCCGAATAAACATCATTGTCATCCTCGAATTCTGTTTCTTCCTCTTCATTATCAGTTCCTTCGTCGTTATCATTTTCTACGATGACATAGTCATTGACGACCACGTCTTTCTCCGATTGTACAATTGGACCCCGACTCAGATAGTATCTTGTGAAAGGCAACTACTGTGTCATTTGGCTCTTGTTAATCACTACTTGACGAATGCTCGTTTCCAGCCCAATTAATATTGTTAGGGCCATAAGCATCGACCAACATCTCCACGACATCATAGTTATCGCCGTATGATTCCTCGTGAATTGGTTGATCTACACTATCGGTCATTTCTCTCAAATCAGCTGATTCCCCGTGATGAATTTATACGGAATATCTATCCACAAAATCACGTGAAAATAAGTCGAATTTAATGTCGTTGGTTTTCTTCCAAATCAGTTTTTTTCACTTTAACACACGAACATCTCGTATTTCTGTTTGGATCATGAGCATGCTCTATTGCTTTGTTAATAAATTTTCACATCCCAACACGGTACGTATCAACTAATCCTCTCTCATCAAACGCTATCCTACCGTACATCTAACTCCGATCGACTGACGTCTTTAATTGAACAAAATCCAACATCAGAACAAGGATATTAGCTTATGTGCTCCATGCATGAATTCAATATATCTACATCAAAGTTTATTACAGGGTTTAGGCCTCTATTTTATTTATGGATGCGTCTCCTCACTAGTGTAAACACCTTGAGCACATTACTATTGTTTCAAGAAAATTTCGACATCACCTCCCCATGGTCTCCAAGTACATGAAATAAACTAAGATAACTTAATCTAAGTATGCATTTGAAGAACATGTAGAGATACTAAGCGAAAAATCTTCAAAAAAAAAACGTACTCAAGCCATTGTCACCGGTCGAAGAAAGAGACGTAACATCTAGTAACAATTCCAGACTGGGGACTATTCGACATTCCTTCCTAATGAGTGAATGTCGAAAGGGTTTTTAAGCTCCAAAGTCTTGTACATGCACAAGTATTCAGTTTATTTTAATTGTAAAAAACTAAGCAAATGATACTTAGTTTATTTTACCAATGAGAAACTAAGTAAATATTACTTATTTGATGAGAACTATTATTTGAATATATTATAGTACTTTTACTTTATTGTATGTAGCAGTGAAACTAAGTAAATGCTACTTAGTTTATTATATTATATTATAATACTTTATTTTATTTTATTTTAATGAATTTAATATAATGTAATTTAATTAAATTTAATTTATCTAGTTAATTTAATTTATTTTATTTTATTGAATTTACTTTACTTTATTTTGTTTATTTATTATGTTTTATATTATATTATTATTTTATTTTATTTTCTTTAATTTATTATGTATTATATTCTACAATTGAAATAAATTATTTATCTTAATAATGTTATTTAGTTTTATTATTTATATTATATTATATTACTTAAATTTAGTTTATGTTATTATATTATATTATTTTATTTAATAGTGCAAAACTAAGTAAATGCTACTTACTTCATTTCATTTTATTGTAGTAGGAAACGAAGTAAATATTACTTAGTTATTTTAATATTGGGAAACTAAGTAAAATACATAAATAAAATAAAGCAGGGCCCATAAATGTTGAAATTGAAGAATTTTTACAGAAATTCTGTCGAGAATTCCACCTAATATAGCAAATATACCAACAAAATAATTAAGGCAATCCATATCACAACAAGAATCATAAGACAAGATGAAGACATACAATGCTAGAAAAAAACAAATCACAACAATACTAAGGCAGTCCCAACATCATTAAGGCAGTCCCAAAATTAGTCCCAATTGAGCTCAATAATATGAACTAGATAATATCGATGAATCATAATGAAATGAAACCTCATCATCAATAAAATAATATAATTCCAAATGGACCGAGAAAACACAAAATCAATCCCAAAATGATGTGACAATCCCAATTCATGACGCAATCTCATTAATTCATAATACATAACTTTCAATTCGTAAGGCAATCTCAATTCATAATACAGTTAATTCGCAATGGCAGTAGCCAATTTTCAGACTAATTTTCAAAGCAATTTTCAGAGTAAAATTAATTAATACATTGCCATGATAGTGACTTGTGAATTAACCATCCCAACTACTTGTGAATTAACTGTCAAATACTTGTGAGTTAACCATGCCAATTAATTCAATTACATCAATTTAATTTTCAGAGAAAAAGATTTTGATATATACCCTAAAATACTCCAAACTGAAGAGAGACACACAGGGGTGTACCTGAGAAATTGATGTGCTAGGGGGGTTGTTTCAGTCGTGGGTCGTGCTAGGTGCTGCTATTGTTGCCGCGCGTCGCGTCTATGCCCAATTAAAATCAAGATAAGGACTAAGTGCTGCCAAGGAGAGATCGAGCAAGTGGAGGAGGACGTGCGTGGGAACGGAAGGGGAGGGGGAGGTGGGGACCTCTGCAAAATGGTGGTGGCGTGAGGTGGGAGGCGGGGGGACAAGAAACTGTGCAAGGGAGAGAGAGTTGGCAGCGAGAGAGAGGGGAAATGACAGGGTGTGGCGGGGGAAGAAATGATTTTAGGGTTAAAACTTCCTATTTTCAACGGAACTTCCGTCGAAATTAATTCACTTGGAAATAGCTAATTCCGACGGAATTTCCGCCGAAATTAACTTTGGTGCTGGTGGGAAATCTGACACCAATGGGTGGTGACTATTTCCGACGGAATTCCGTCGGGATTAATATATTTTCTATGAAATTATTATCGACCTAATTATCCGTCGGAAATATACTATTTCTCGGAAATAGCTATGTTTCTTGTAGTGATGGTCCTTATAATGTTGATGCTATTTGACACACATCAAACAAACCAGCTCTTTGCGGAGGTTTTACCATTTGGACAAGCTTCAACTTTTTTTTTGGGTGGGGGGTGGATAAGCAATAACATTTTTTTTCATTATAAGTATAATTGCCTGAATTTCAAATACACTTATTCATTGGTCTTTCTATAAGCAGTTGGATTCAAATTCTTGCTGGTAACACCTGATCTTGAGGTATCATGACTAATTTATGTTCAAAATGATATTGTCCCCAAAAAGGAAAAAATTGGTTTAACATCATGTCAATTTACTTCCTTGGTCTACTATTATTTTAGTTTACAAGATGCAAATTATTTTAGTTTGCATCAAATATCAGGTTTTTTTTTCTTTCTAAATTATTATTATTATTTCTTTTTATAATATTCTTCCTGGTGCTTTATTTGAAAGTACCTTATTCATTCATATGTTTGTGTCATTTTGTTTTCTTGGATAGGGATTCAAAGCAACCAGGCAAAATTTATGGAGGTCCACACCAAGCTGGCAAGCTATCTCAGCCAGCAGGCAGCAGTCTGCTGCACGCTTCATGTCCAATCAGCAAAGTCTGGGCATGCAGCTTGCGCAGCTCAGTCGAGATGCATCTGCTGCTGTAAGTAGGTCACATAAGATTTATAACTGATTGATTTTGTATCCATACCTCTTGGTCCCATTCTGTATATTGTGTTGTTTCTCAGGGCGCAGCTAGGCGCAGCTAGGCGCTTGACTACTCAAAAAAATAATTTTGAGGTTGAATCAGTTGGAATTGCTGGGAAATCCGACTCTAGCCGGACCATGAAGTACTTCAGACTAGAGGTAAGAGAATTATTTCAACTCGGTTTACAGTTTTGTACAGTGAAGCATTTGACAAATAAATTGCCAAACAATTTAACTGTGTGGGAACGTTGTTCTTGAAAAGCTTTATTTCATTTTGGTTCTTGATAAGCATCATCACAGTCTTGCTCCTTTGAAGAATTTACCAATCCAATTTTGAGAAAATCTTTAGTCAGTTTCTTTCCAATAGTTAATCAATCTTTTGTTGTTGGTGGTGATGCTCTCAACTATAATTAGAACTTCAAGTATTGTAGATCAGAATACTTGCATGGCTGTTTAGTAGTGCTTTCTGAAGTTATATTTTTTGCGCGTCTCCCACACTATAAATTACTAGTATACTGTTGTTTTTGTCATGTGTTTTTTCCTATTCTTGACCCAATTTAGAAACTTTGTCCGAACTACTTGGACTGGCAATACTCTTGATTCCATAAAAGTTTTTTCTAGCTAAACTACTGAATGACTGTTTGCAATTTGCTAGTGGTTGCAGTTTGTGGACAAAGATCAAGAAGACATAAATGAGGATCTAGACTTCAGAGCGCTTGAAAATGGATATGTAAGTATATATATAGGATCATCTATTTTAGGGATTTAAGAATCTTGGAGTATACCCCGAGGGACATGTCTGTTGTGTTTTTTTAGTATTGAAAAACATAGTACACCGAAGATTAGGATCAGTTTGAAACTGTACCAGATATTACCATCTTGTAATTGTTGTTTATTTTGTAATCATGTGTAGTGATGGTTATATAGCATCTTTGATGATCTTTTTGATCAGTAATAATTATTTCATATTTCGGACACGCTCGAGCTTTTGATTGTTTTGAACATCACGTACAATAGAAGTTAGGCAGAAGATTTTAGTTTGAATAATGATATTCTTTTGTTTAAAACATGAAGAATGGAATATTATCTGACATGTTAAATTGCTGTAAAATGTAATTCATTCAAATACTCTGGCTTTCAAGAGACATGAATTTCTTTTCAAGCTTGATCCCTAACTTAATTTATCTGTTGGTGGCTCTCAATTTACTTTGAAACAGGTTGCAATCACTCCGCTCTCTCTTTATCCTCATATAGAGGAGAACACACATACAGCTGTTTCAAGTTGGATCTCTAGTGCACTTGAAGCGGATAAGTAAATCTTCCAGATACAGGATCAGTAGCTTTATGTATATACATATGAAGATGCTGCTGCTCCATTGGGTAACGTCAACTTGGTTCCGAGTTGTGCTAGCTGTTCTTTAAATTAGGATTTTCTTTCCTCGCATTTAGTTCTCTCTATTATATATGTAGTTGGCTTTCCACATTGTATTTATATATATGGTTGGCATGCTGTAAAATGTTAAGTCAGTAAAGTTGTTTCTTGGCTTGGACACTACTTTGGGTTGGTTATTTTAATTGGTGGGCAGATCGGAATTATAGATCAATCTGTGCTTTGGAAGATACTTATTATTCATTGTTTGTCGATTTATACTACGTACTAATCTCTTTCAATTCTTAATTATAACTTGTCGGAATGCAATGGTTTGATGGTAGCCCCAAACGAAGAAACACCCTTGGGCCTAATTGTATTAATTAATTAATGTAGTAAAAATAACATCAGTTTAATTAATTTCTCTAACAATCTACTCCCTCCTGCTCCGTTGGTCGTTTTAGAAATCTTTACCTCACTGGAAACACCAGATTATATATTAATAATGATGATGCATCACCAGACCCCGCGGCGCGTGCGTGTGTATAAATTTTCATTTGTCAAGAGGAACCTTGCAGTGGTCATGCTTGATTAAAATTGTAATTTATCATCATTAGGTGCATATATATAATATGCTTCTATAATCTCTTTTACGTACTAATACTATGATATCATACACTCAACTACCGTAAATCGTTACTAATACTGTATTAAGGAAGGGAGGGATCGAGTTCGCAATTCGCAAGCCAACTCCTCATAACCCACGCGTTTAATTTCGTCTGTAAAATTCGAAAACCAACGGGGATCGAAGATGACTACTTGAAAAATAATGCAACTTGAGAATCAAAATTAATTATGATATAACACACAGATCAAGACAACTGCTGAATATATATTGAGAATGAAAATTCTATTATTTGGCATTTGTAATTTTATACTGACGAGTCTAAAAAACTAAAAAAAATTTGAATTTTGCCAATATGACATCGTTTCCTAATTGGCTTAGCGTCCGCAGTTTAATATTACGGACCACACTTATTTAAAAACGACATCGTTTCACAATTGGCAAGTCATACTTAATGTCTGCAATTTAATACTGCGGACGAGACTTTTACGAGGATGGTATTTTGGTGTCCCATCAGCATTATTAGACTGCGTGCGAACGAAAATTCTATTAATCATTCGATCTACGAATGGACGGTCACAATGTGTTGTAAGAATATATATATATATATGGCATGCAGAAGGCTAATTATCTGTTTTTAAACCCTTTCTGTCACTATGTTTGATTTAAGTAGTAAGTACCTTATATGTTATTCTCTCCGTTCTTAATTATTTGACGTTTTAGAAGTGGACATAAGAATTAAGATAATGATCGGAAAACATTAAATATAATACTCAATTGTCTATAATACCCTAAATTCTTTTGTTGGAATAAGAAGAGTTTTGTTGGGATAAAGAGAGAGAAAAAGTTTAAAGTATCAAAAAATAGATAGAGTAATGAGGGGTAATTTTGAAAAAATTGTCATTAATTCTCCTAGATTTGAACAAACGTCAAATAATTAGGGACGGAGGGAGTACAAAATTAGAAATGTATTTTCTTTAGGATTACAAAATAGCCTGTTGTTCTTAATTAATTTGTAACCATAATATCTAAGTATATATATATATATACATATATATATATATATATATATATATATATAATGGAGGTACACAACTGTGTAAATTCCAAATATACATAGTATACAATCGTAGAATAGTCACTGACTGATAGTAAAGTAATCGCTCTACTACTCTACGTAGACTGAATCCACATATAGTAGAGTGAAGCTTTCCAACAAACTAAGCGTGTGAACTAAAAAACAAACCAACTACAGCGACGAACAAAATCGTACCGCTATAGCATAGAAAATCAGTTTTGGTTTTCTATGCTATAACGACGGTTTTTTCGTCATTATATATCGATTCGCTTTTAAGTTCACCGCTTTAATTCATGGGAAGCAAACCGTGTGTGTATATATATATATATATATATATATATATATATATATAGATGTAACCAATCAGGTGAGGGAGTTCGCATTTTGTTAAAATGCGGACTTTTTATTAAAATGAGAGGAGTTTTTTTGTTTTTTTAAACAACAAAAGCAGATCTCATCTTGACCATATTGTTATATATATCCAAATCACACCCAAAAAAACACTTTGTATTATGGAAAAATTTCAGTTCCATAAAATATTAAACTTTTTTTTTTTAGTTGTTTAAAAAAAACAAAAAAACAAAAAAAAATAAATCCGCATTTTAATAGCGTGAGGGAGTCCTTACCTTATCCGGACCTTTTATATATATATATATATATATATATATATATATATATATATATATATATATCTTTGGTTCCATTAAGTGGTGGGCGTGTAATGGATGGGAAGCTATATATTAATTGCAAATGTGAACAACTCCATGCACAGACCCCAAATCAAAGTACAACCATCTAAGGAAACAATTTCCAAACTCCAGCAGTAGGTCCACTTAAGCTTAACAGTATATATGCATCACTTAATTAATTATACTCGCATACTTAATAATTAGCACTAAAATCTTTTTGTTTTTTCCGCATAATAAAACAATGCTACCTATGTTTTAATATTTCAATGATCCATGAAACATCGGATGAATATATATAGCTAGTAATTTTAGTAGTTAATATATGAAGCACATGCATGCAGGACCATAAATTATCAAGACTTATTTAGTAAGTAATCTGCTCTCATCAGACAACTTCTGGCCGGACAGAGATGAATGTATACACCTAGGTAACAGTAATTATAATTCTAACGATCGATCCATCTATATCATCTTTTACTGTTACAGATAAATACATACATATACATATATATATATACATATACATATATATATATATATATATATATATGTGTGTGTGTGTATACCTGTATGATGATGAGAGTAGGTCCAACTAAGTTTGCATGAATATAGTAAAGAAGGAAATTAATGCTTGGTCTTAAGCTTCTCAAATTCAAGCCCAAAATGAACGTATATGTCCCCACGAAGGTGCATGTACAAGGGAAGAAGAAGAAGAGAGAGAAAGAGATTCATTAATCTGGAAAATATATATATATATATATATATATATATATATATATATATATATATATATATATATATATATATATATATATATATATTATTAATGTAAAAGCAGGTGATACATATATAGAGTTGTGATCGGTTCAGTACCGGAGAATTAAGTGATACACAAATTAAATACAATATCAGAATTAACATGCACAACAACAAATATGAGAATATATGTATATATAGCACACAGCTTAATTCTAGAATAATCAGCATCAGCACTTGCCGGAAGGGAACTGGAGAATCTAAACAACTAGCAACATTTAGGTTTTTTTTCTGCTTGCCCGCGGCCGCCCCCCGGTCCCCATAGAATTCAACCAATTTAGTTGATCACTAGTTTCCATGACCAAAAAATTATTTAAATTCAAGGAAATATATAAATGCACGTTCATTTTATGACCCATGATATATCAAGTAATTAATACATAGGTACCAATTATATATATTATCCTTCCTTCCTTCCTTCAAAACTGTAGCTAGCTAGCTAGGGATCCCAGCAGTTTGATTGAATACCACAGAGGTTCATAACGAATGATAGAGGAGACATCGATGTCGACGATGGTGAAGAGGAAGACGAAGACGAAGATGTTAACATGATGGCTGCGTCATTAATAACATTGTTGTACTCCATTTGATTGCCATAAGTTGGCACGTGCACACGATGACCATGTGGGTAAGATGATCCACAGAGGAAATTAGCAACAGTACTACTACCACCACTTATAATTGGCTCATCAATTTCCTGTGCGCCATTATCTACTGCCATGTAATTGCTACAAGAGTCGACCATAATATTTCCCTTGATCATCTCATAATCACACAGCTTTGGCACCATCATCAGTGAACCCTCATCCTCGTTATCATCATCATGAGTCGTATTTGGACGGATCATCAAATTATTGTCCTCTTGTTTAAGATCAAGAAGATTTTGATGATGATGAAGATGAAGAAGATCATTCTGCGATTGGTAGCCCAATACTGGGCATGTGGGAGGATGATGATCATATGAAGAAGAGGATGCATCTAGCGATAATATAGGGACAGAAGGAGAGATTGGGATCAAATTGACATTATTATTATTGTTGTTGTTGTTATTGTTAGGGATCATCATCATCATCATCATCATGTGGTCTAACTTGACCTGATTAATATGGTCATTATCACCATCGTGATGATCAAAGCTTTGTAGGATTAATGATGGTTGGGTGGGTATGTATAACTGATGATGATGATCTGGTGGATCATCATCATTAGCATTAATATTTGGCATGAAAAAATTAGGGTTAGGGTTTAGAAGGGAACTGCAAAAACCCTCATGGAAAGTAGTACCGGGAGTGGTGGTAGGGTTGATATTGGGAAAGGAGGAGGTACTGCAGCCGGAGGCCGGTAGATGGTCATGAGAGATGATGAGTTTCTTCTTGATGCTTGAGTTCCAAAAATTCTTCACTTCATTGTCAGTTCTTCCCGGTAGGTGCTTAGCTATCTGAGCCCACCTGCGCAAAAAGCCCAAATCATACGCATATATAAGTAATTTTTGTATGTAATTAAAATATTATTATGTATCTTGAATTCAATTAATTTTTTTATATATAAATGACGCATGCATATATATATAAGTAATAAAATGATTAGTAATTGAAAATTACTAATTAAGATGAATGAATTTAGGGCCGGGAGTACGTACCTATTTCCTAGGATTCTGTGGAGTTCAATGATAAGAGCAGCTTCATGAGGAGAGAAGCTCCCACGCTTGAGGTCGGGTCTTAGGTAATTTATCCATCTCAGCCTACAGCTCTTTCCACATCTCTGCAGCCCTACAATGATATATATATATATATATATATATATATATATATATATATATATATATACACACATTTAATATCCCATCGTATATATCCAACCATTCACGAGGCTTCTTATTTTGATTATATAGGAGTAATTAACTACTAGATATTTTTAGATATACATATATAGAGATATACGTACATATATATATATATATATATATATATCTAGTAAATTAACCGCACACAAGCTATATATACAAATAAACACACATATGTATGCATGTGAGTATATGTATATAAAAGACACATTTACAGAGACATTTGTGTATAAAAATAAAAACTGAATTGGTGAAAGATGGACGAAGAATATTGGTGAAAGAGTATATGTGCAGTGATGAGTGTTGTAGAGGCTAGGTCAAGACAAAACAATATTGATGAAAGCAAAGCTGTCACTGGTATTATAATACTATATATATAATTAAATGGTGGTCATCGATCGATCAGAGAGAGATCTATATATATATATATATATATATATATATATATATATATATGATAGATAGATATATAGATATACCAGCAAGCCTAGGAACGGAGCTCCAGCAGCCATGGCCATAGGAAGAAATATAGTTGATGAGCTTCTCATCTTCCTCAGGTGACCATAATCCCCTCTTCACCTTCTGTTTGTTGCAGCACGAATGCGAATGCTGTCCCATCTAATTTAATTTCTCGCTCCTCTCTCCCTCTGTCTCTAAAACAAGCTGGTGCTGGTGCGCAGCCAATGGCAGAAGAAAGATCCTACTAATCGTTTATATATATATATATAAAGTAAAAGGGGTTGTGAAATAAATAAATACAAAAACCTGCAAAATGAAGGAGGAGGTCCTACAACTGCAATATTCATTATGATTTTTTTTATTTCATCAGTGGGCCCACTTTGTTATAACATACATAATCGACAGCGTCCCACTACTTATTACATGTCCCACCGTCTTCATTTGCTATTTAATCTACGCTAGAAATTGCACCAATCAACAAAACAACACACATAGCATACATTTTTGTAATACTATTATGTAATGTGAAAGTGATATGTGGAATTATAATGGTGAAAATATAAATGCATGATATTACATTATGAGATTAGATAAATATAAATGTCATTACTTATCTTATCTCTCTTCAAAAAAAAATTATTATTTATATGTATTTACGTACTCTCCTAAAATAGTAAATAATTATTTTATTTAAATTTTTATGGTGTATTTAATTTTTAAAAATAATAGATCTTGTAACTAGTGGTATATGTTTGAGATAGCGTATATTTTTTATAATTATATTAGTTAAAATTAACTGAATTTATATTAATTTAAAAAATTAACTTTCAAAAGTAAAATTTAATTTTATATTTTGGAACATAGAGAATATTAGGTATAGGAATTGCTCAACTTTTATTTCTTCTATATATGTAAATTAATTATGTACAATTTCCTTTGTAAGATTTCTACTATATATTATTACCAATGATAAAACCAGATCATAAGTTAACATTAATTTCACACTTCGGGGAGTATATTTTTTTCTTTCTAAATCATCTTTTAAGACTAAAGCTAAATGCCTTAATTTTTTGAAGACATGCATGACTTTCCCATCTTGCAATTATTTGAGACTTTGGAGTGAGTTGAGCATAGACATGCATACGTACATTTACACACATTTATTGAGGTATATATCCTACATATGATTATAATTTTTTTATTTAAAAAGGAGAACTTGAGTTTATGATTTTATTAAGTCGTGATCTTTGGAAGTTTTAGTTAATTTGATATCTAAGACTTGAAAATCTCATGAATATTTTCTAAAGAATAAGAGTACGTACTTGAGATGATTTCATAAATGTGTTAGTATGTTACGTACACATGATTTTTCATAAATGTGGATGCATGGTCAAATTAATTTTCAGTCCCCTTGCCCGTGTCGAGCAGGTCGCATGCATGCACGGTTACACAACGACAGCCTTCGCCTCGAGAACGGCGCGTCGGGTTCTAAATGGGAGTATATACTTGGTAGTAGTTTTTTCTTTTGTTATTGTTACTGTAATTAAACCGTAATAAAGGTTCAAAATTTTCTCATGTCTATCTTAATTATCTTAGGAGACGCGCGTAATTGTTGATTAATTCGCTATATATTGTAAATGGGATAAATAATTTTTTGGTCACTGTATGGGGTTCGATTTTTATTATGGTTACCGAAATTTTTTTTGTTACAATCGAATAACTGTACTCTTAAATATTACAAAATGA
The DNA here is from genome assembly GCA_020205605.1 of Panax ginseng. Classification (NCBI taxonomy): domain Eukaryota; kingdom Viridiplantae; phylum Streptophyta; class Magnoliopsida; order Apiales; family Araliaceae; genus Panax; species Panax ginseng. The sequence continues at coordinate 1,962,487 of CM035148.1, forward strand.
TCATTAATTTCAATTTCTGTCTGAAAAACGTACAAAAAAGCTGACTGTGCATAAAACTAATTTTTTTTTACTGATTTGAGGGATTTTGCCACGTGGACTGATTTCTCTACTCATGCCTACTTTATCAGTCTTCGTGCATGACCGACGCGTGGCATTTGTTATAAAGAGCTAGTCATTGCTTCCGATTCACACATAATAAATTATATTATTTTTTTAACTTAAATCAAAGTCGTAATAATACTTTATTGTTTATAATTATTCATATAAAAATATTTTTATAATTTATATAATTTTTTTAAAAAATTTTAAATTTTAAAATTATTATTATTAGTATATTATTATTATTATTATTATTTTGAAATTATTATTATTATTAATTTTAAAATTATTCAGCTCAATTATTAATAGTTTTAAAATTATAATTATTATTATTTATAATTATAAAAAATAAATATAAAATAATGTGTTGAATATTTTATCTTACATAAAAAAATTTAATAATTATAATCAATTACTATCACACATTTTATATTAAATTCTCTGTTTATATAACATTTTTTTCTCACAAAAGTATTATTGTCAGTTACTATTTATGTAAAATATCAAATTATAATCAATTACTCTTCACTGCTTCACTCCACGATCGACCACTGTCATTTCCGGCTATCCACCATGTCTCCCGACGCCTCGCCGGCACTCCTCCCGACCACATGAAACATCAAATAACAACATCATCACCCACCGAATCTAAACATAAGCAAAGATAATCAATACAAATCCACCATCAAAACATCTGAGATCTCTCTCTCCCTCCTCCCATGAATGACGCCCCCACCCTCTGACTCCACCCTCTGATCTCTAAAGACGATTTTCGATTAATTACAGATTCGATTAATCTGTAATCCTCAGATGCGATTTTCGATTTTCGATGTTCAAGTCTTTCTGGTAATCAAATCTTGCATTCGCCTAAACCAGAAAACCTTAATGAATTGAAATTGAGCCGATAGTATGATAACTTAAAATTTGGGGGATGATTTGTTTTGGGGAAGTATTTCCGAGGACATGAATTAGCGAATCAATCTATTGTGAAATAGACTGAAAGGAAATTATTATTGTAAAATTATTATTATTATTTTGTAATAATTATTATTTTTATTAATTAAAAATTATTATTATTTTGAAATTATTATTATTATTCTTAGTATTATTATTATTATTATTATTATTATTCTTAATAATATTATTTTATTATTATTATTTTAAAATTATTATTAAGATACAATTATTCTTAATATCTATGAGCATGTGCTTGACACATAATGATACACATGACAAAACCATATACATATCAAAGAAAAAACTGAATAAATCGTAACTCAAAGACTGATTCATTAACTCAAAGACTTCCGTCCGTTTTTTGGACGAAAATCATAAGGAATGATTATTTGGTAAGTTTTTTAGAGTATAGTTACACGATTGTAAGAAAATAAGTTTCGGTAATCACAATGAAAATCGGACCCCAGTACAGTGACCAAAAAGTTATTTATCCCTATTGTAAATATTAGAGACAATTAAATATCGTCCTAAGAAAAGAAGAATTTAGCCTTTTGTTCAATATTATCCATCTGAGTTCTAACAATTGTAAGATAGTCATTATCAATGTTTAATTTTTTGTTAAAAAAATAATTAAAAATATTTGTGCGTAAAGTATTTCACCAAGAATACTTTTATGATTTTTTCAAATATTAAATACGACAATTAGGACTATCTTACAAAAACGACATTTATTGTTGTAAATAATCAATTTATTTTTGATAAAATTATTTCAAAACTTATGTAGCCACAAATCTTAAGGATTATAATTTTCTCCATCTTAAATCGAGGATCTGACCGCGCTACTGCTCTCTCTCTCTCTCTCTCTCTCTCTCTCTCTCTCTCTCTCTCTCTCTCTCTCTCTCTCTCTATATATATATATATATATATATATATATATGGGAATTTATTAATTATTAATGATCGATAAACGTTTCTTTATAAGATTTATTTAATGAAAGTTGATTACCGTTGATTTGGATAATGAAAGGCTAGAATTGGGCATTTTTTTCCCTGCCGCAACAGCTTGTAGCGACAGTTCTTTTTCCCTTTTGTTCGTTAGCTTATTGCATTACTGCCCTTAACAATTTAATACATGCATGCCGCTATAGGCTGTAGCGGCAGTGTGGATCTCACTCATATGGCTATAATGTAAATATGAGTTTATTTTTATGTATACATAATGTAAAAATAAAAGATAATGTAAAGATTGTTAGGGACAGTAATGTAATAAGCTAACAGACAAAAAAGAAAAGGGACTGCCACTACAAGCTGTAGTGGCAGGGGAAAAAAATTGCCCAATCCCAGCATTCCATTATCCAAATCAATCAGAATCAACTTTATTGTTGAACGTCGCATATAAAGAAACGTTTCTTATGAATAATTCCTATATATATATATATATCAGCATGGACAGTACGAAACACTGAAACATACGAGATCCCAATTGACCAGGGCAACATTTTCAGTACATTATTTATCCTGTGTGTGTGGGAAGTGGTTAGTATGAAGTTTATTTTAGAGTAAGTTAGTTAATTTATCAATAGAATACTGACATGCAGGCGAGGTTATATGTGTTAATATTCTATTGGTCAATTGACTAACTTACCAAAAAAATAATTTAATGCTAACCTGTGTGTGTGTATATATATATATAATGTTTATTTTATTTAATTTTAGTTTTTCTTAAATTTCTATAGGCCTCTTTCATTGGATCCATGGTTGCTGCCGGTATATGATTTTAATAGTCAACCCTATATATGTACTTTTATAAGTCACATATGTGGTCAACACACGCATGGAATATTTTTCGACTTTTCATACGTACATAAACATATGAGAAAATGCATTTACCAATATTTGACAAATAAAACAAATTTAATACTCCCTCATTCAGCTTTTATTTAACATGCACAAAATAAAAGATGATATAGAGTTTAATTAAATTTAGATTATTTTTTTTGCCTGAATCCTGCGTGTAGGTTTTTAGGTTCAAAATAATGATTTAGATTTTTTGGATACGTTTAAATTAACCAATAGGTTATATATGTTTGATGACATGTTATGAGATAATTAAAAATATTGTGCAAACAAGTATATATATATATATATATATATATATATATATATATATATATATATATATATATATAGTGTTGCATGTAAGGATGAAATAGGGGCTGGGGATGAAATTATACATATGAAGTGGTCCATGCATGGTGCTAGCTCCTCTTTGAGGCAAGAAAGGATACAGTGAATGTACAGTGGAATTTCTCCTTCAAAAGTACCAAAACAGAGCAATATGTATGTGTATGTGTATGTGTATGTGTATGCATGCGAATAATTTATAACAAATTGAAATTAATATTATCACAAGTTCTTACTCACATGAATATGGATGGACCGCTAATAGTGACGGAAAGGTTAAACAATTAAATTTGACGTGCTCGCATAATTATATGCACGATCAGTCTCTCTCATATTAATTCATTAGAGCAACTCCAGCAGTGCCGGAGTCACAAATTTTAGATTATATTTAGTTTAGGAACATAGATCCTGCTTCAACAGATAGAATAAATATAGTCCATCCAATTTTCCGGCAAGACAAAAAGACTATCAAGGAATCAAAACTGGTGGATTATAATTTTTAATATATTTAAATAAGAGAGATGTTGATGAGGAAGAAAGAGAAGGGAGATGGTGAAAAAAAAAAAAGGGGCTGAAGAAGAAAAAGAAGGATCAGAAGCGGTTGAAGAAGAAGATGAGAATGTCTAATAAAAAAAAATAACGAATAGAAACAAAAAATTTATAAATATGCATAGTAATTTAATATATGTTACGTATCTCTCAATCAACTACTTCAACTTTTAACAATTATAAGTATTTTGTTAATAATAATTTATATTTTTATTATATTTGATTTTATTTTTTTATTGATAATATTTCTTTAATTTATGTTTTAGATTAAAATTATGATTCTCCTATGTATTATATTATTTTTTATTATATTTGAGTTTTTTGAATTTATTGATTATTTTAATCTTTTTATATTATAGTCCACGGTATAGTCCACATAATAGTCCATCTGTTGGAAGGATCAAAGATTAAATGACATCTGCTGATGTCATATGAATTAAATATAGTCCAACAGATAGTCCATCTGCTGAAGATGTTCTTACACCAATACAATATACACTTGCGTAAATTGATTCAACAAGCATATTAGATCACTTTCTTACTCAAAAAATTAACTTCGGTTGATATATGTTCTATCATGCTTATTAATTAATATAAGCTCTTAAATTTATTCCCAACAAATATTTACTATGAATATATACATATACATATATATATATATATATATATATATATATCAATTTATAGTTCTAGTACTTAAATAACTTAATAATTAGAGAGAGAGAGAGAGAATTATGATGATTACTAAAAGGGTCAATTTACATTGCTGGTTGAAATTGATGCTAAATGTGTTTTTCACTATGCAATGCACTCAAGTGCTTGAAGTGAGGCCCCCATCGTGTTCCTATATAAGTTCATATTATGACCCATCTTCAGACAAAAATGAAAATTACTTCTGTCACACAAGATAGAGACTGACCCTTCTTTTTTTATTTTGTTGCATGCCCTTCCTCTTTTTTTTAAAATATATATATATATATATATATATATATATATAATTAAGTTCACTTCATTTTTTCTTAATTTTACAGTTTTACTATATATGCCCACTGTGTAATGGTAACAATTCAATCATTAATATATATATATATATATATATATATATATATATATATATATATATCCTCCAGTACTATTTCCATCATTTTATATATGTACCTTGTATATATGTGGTCAAAAATCTTCCCGGATACAGACCCCAAAAGATTGAAGTAGGGTTAATGGATTCGATTACAGCCAGACATGATGCCACACAATAATTATTGAGTAAAATAAATTGACATCTCACGTAAAAAATCATAATAACACTCATTACCCCCTCTAATATTTAAGTAACAATTAGTACTCTTTAGTATATAAGTATATAACATTCACTATCCCTAATATAATGTAATTGACTAACTAATATTTAAAAATATTTTTAATATAATGTCTAATGTACAAATACAACCATTGAAAATGGTCATTGCAAAATTATGAATGCAGTTATCCTTGAATATTCCAAGATTCGTGCACTGATGAGATTGTCTACTTGTTGTGAATTTCAACTCTCTCATTCTGGGGTTAGACGGATTTTATTTTAATAGATTTTATATGGGAGTGGTTATCATAAAATTTATTTTTGGGTAAGTTGATCAATTGATCAATAAAAGTCTTGACTTGTCTGAGGCGATCTTTATGTAAGATTCTATTCGATCAATCGATCATTAACTTCTAAAAAATAAAATTCATGCTAACTGGATCCATTTTATATATGCAGCACGTACCGTACATTAAATAAATATTAATTATAAAAACATTGTTGGATCAAATTAATGTATGAATTTGTCTCTAACTTATATAATATTAATCAAGTACGTACGTAAAAACTTTGAAAATCCAAATCACTCCATCACCTGCTCTTAAGTTTGTCTCTATTTTTATCAGTAACATGCAGTACTTTAATTAACATATATTATTTTTTGAAAGTACTTTTGTCAAAGTTTATATTATCGGAAAAAGTATTTCATCTCATCGTGATGTGGCGCCTAAATTATAAAGAAAAATTGTCAACTGTGACAAAGTGTTAAGATCAGAATTAATGATTAGAAAGGGACTACACTTTGCCTCGTCTAATTTTGAAAACAATTGGACTAAAATCAAGAGAATTAAATGCCAACAGTACTACTAAAACTTGATTATTGTGGCCAATTAATCATGATAAATAATGGAATATTTGTCTCGAGGAGAGCGATCCAAAAGATTATGGAGCAGTTTTTTTACTAAGCAATTTGTTCGACAAAGAAGAAATGGCAGCAATTGGTCCCCCACTGCTACTTCCTTAGTTAGGCAACTTAATTAATTAACACAAAATGAAGCTGCTGACAGAAATGAGTAGTTTCATCTTTAAGAAAGAAAAAACCTAAATTAAAGAAGGCCACCCTTAATTAATTAGTTTCATCAATTAAATGTTGTTTGCAACTTAGCATCTAGGTACATGTATGAACATGTACACGTTATATATATATATATATATATATATATATATATATATATATATATATATATATATATATATTGACCATTTTTAAAACTAATCTTTTACTATTTTTGCTAAAATATAGGTGAAGAGATTATAACCAAAAGAAAGTATATACAATTTATTACTAATCCTAATTTTTATAATTTTAGAAATATATTTATATATGATTAATTATTAATTCTAAAAATAGTCAATTTGACTTAAAAAAGTCAAAATTGAGCAATTAATTTGGGACGGAGTATATATTATCATTAGTTAGGGTTAGATGCCATATAACTTTTTAGGATAAGAGTTCTTGAATGTGTTTGTAAGTACTAATTTTCGGGACTCTTACTCCAGGCTTTTACTCTCAAAAATTAAATGGCATCTAATGCAAATATACGTGTGTATGTGCGTATATATATATATATATATACAAATATATGTGTATATATATAAATGTTGTTGAGAATATCCAACCCATATACATAAATCTGAAATCAAATGATCTTAATCCAAAAGATTAATTTATTAGGTATTTAGTTCATCAAAGCATATATGACATCAATTTTTTCCCTTATGTTACGATATACTCCGTATTTGAAATTTTACTATCACGCGACACCTCATCAATATTTATGTGTAGGTTGGAAACTTCAGTTATTGAAAAATTTCTAAAAACTTGCATCTAAATTAAGTCTGTTGGGATATTTCACATTAATCTCATATTGAATAAATTTAAGAGTTTAAATAGATTAATAAGAATGGTGAAATCCTCAACGTAATAGATTAACCTTTTGGATAAATGAGGTGACCGAATATGGTTGTTGAGCCAGTTTACAGTACACATGCAAGTGTGCATTGCACTGGTGATAAATTTATGTAAGATGGATAGTATAATTCATGTACAAGGTGGTATCAAGATAAACACTCACGCGTTTGTCGGTTAATTAGTATGATTTATGTCGAATGAAGTGGGCTCAATTGATGACATTGGAAAGATGCTCAGGTGAAAGGTTCACAAAGAGTAAAAATTATACTCTCAAATTTAGTTCTGATTTGGTGAGGTTTTGGGTATAATTCAATATGTTTGTTGAGCCGGTTTATACAAAGATGCACACTTACACCGGTTGGAATTGATGTAACAATTCCGCTCGAAAGTCGGCGCCGAATTCTGTATCAAGTATCCAGTATATCGGTAGTTGATACAAGTACAACAGCAGGCCACCAGATATATATATATATATATATATATATATATATATATATATACGAGTATATATATTTATATTATGAAATATGAATTCATTATCATGCATGTCAAAATTTTGAGGGAAAGAAATCAGCTGATTTATGAATGGCTTGTTTGACTTAAGAGTAGTTGATGATTTGATTTGTGTTGCTTAATTGATTGATTAATATATATATATATATATAGAGAGAGAGTCAAGGGATGGGGATACTATAAAAATCTGGATTATTTTTTTTCTTTTTTTTTTTTGAAACAACTAAAAAAATAATTATGGAAACTGAAATTTTTACGTAATAAAAGTGTTTTGGGTGTGAATTGGATCTATATATCAAAATATATACATCACAGGATCCGTGATATATATATATATATATATATATATATATATATATATATATATATATATATATATATATATATATAATGTTTGTAATGGAATGATTAACACATGTTACCCAAGAAACATGATATGATAAAGACGGATGATAAACGGTCCGTTTCAGAAGCTACAACTAGAAGGGTGGTTTGATTTTAGTCTAAGCAAATAATGACAGCTACCCCGTAACTTATATATATATATATATATATATATATAATATATATATATATATGTCAAAACTTCATTCATTTTCTATGAAAATGAAATAAATTATAAAGGAGATGAAAAAATCTAAGCCAACAATTATATATAGATACAAGAATCTTGTCAATATATAAAACAACACTGACTCACTCACTCACTCACTCATCTTTAATTCTTTATTATTTGTACGTAGCTTTCTACTAATACTACGTACTACTTCATGCAGTAGTAACTAATTTATTTATTTATTTTTTACGTTACAGCAAAGCTAGCCCTGCAGCCAATAATTAATGAATATTGTCATGCTAAAAAACACAAAAAATAAATTAGATCAGATGTCTAAATAAAGATATTGAAAATGTGCAAGCATAAGGAAAAGTATTAGCTAGAAATAGAAAAGCATCTTTTTAATTTATCCTCAAATAATTGAAAGAATTTTATAGGATATAGCTAGTAACTATATATATATATATATATATATATATATTTGTATCATGTAATGCTTGTGATGGAAGAAATAGGATCAAAACAGGATTCTTAATTTAATGTTTGCACATGCAACAATTAATGGCATCAAAGTTCTTTTGCTTTATTTGTTGAGCCATCCCAGGACAGTAGCTATGCCTGAGTTTTGTTTTTTCCAAACTTATGGAGGAATCCATGAAAGTACACGAAATATGTAAAGAGAATAGGCATCAAATTCTGTCAAGAGATGATAGGCTTTGGTATGGGTCATTTTCAGTCAAAATCTCTTGGGGTAAATTTAGTTTTTTCCAAATTGAAATTGCCCATCTCCAAAAAAATAAAAAATAATAATTGAAATTGCCCATGCACCATGCCATTAATTCATATCAATTATATATATATATATATATATATATATATATATATATATATATATATATATAATCACTCCTCCTGCACCTGCAGTATATATTAAATAACTAAAAGATGTATGGCTTTAATTCATGCATGAATTTAACTGAATTAAAATGAATGAATGGAATTATATATATATATATATATATTATTTTATCTCTAGCAAATTTAATTTCTGTTTACCATGAGAATTAAAACTGAATTTCTCGATAAAAACTCATCATACTTTAATTCTTTGTAATTATAGGTGAGGGAGTAATTAGGAAGAAGATGATGCAAGTGGAATTAGATTCCTTTTTAAGTTGAACATAGCTGGCAAAAGTGAAAAAAAGTAACAAAAGTAGTAATTAATAACTAGAGGCAGCTATGAAATCAAATCACAAGGCAAAGCTCGACATTTGTATTTATAATTTAACACCTTTAATTGACAGCTAACAAGTAAAAAAAAAGGGTCACTGTGATATTAATTGGTCCGCTCCCTAATGAATCAAAACAGCTGCCAAAATTGTGGAAACAAACTCATCTCATAAATAATCCTAATCATACATACTCATGTAAAGTGTATTACAAATTTCATAATACTAAAAATAAAACAACGAAACAACATTTTTAAGAGAAATATATGTATACATATATATATGTAAAAATAATAATAATATATATATATATATATCATACTAGAGAAATTAATCTCATAACGCCATGCATTTTCTCCCGCCCAATCCAAGTTCCAAAAAATAAGGACATTTTCTTTTGGTTTTTCTTAACATTATTTATTATATAACAGCATTCCTATGTTTAGTCATAACGAGAATTAAGTTCCAAAAATTAACCGCATTCCTATGTTTAGTCAGAACGAGAATTAAGTTGCATGATTTTGATCGATTAAGATTCTTCTTTTAAGTTTGTGGATTAAGTTTTACGGCCTTTGTCTTGTTCCATGATAATCTCTGTTAGGATCGAATCACACACACGCACACAACAATAAAGAATCAACACATATATTTATGTGGTTTCTCAAATTTGAGTACGTCCACGGGATCGGAGAGATGTTTTATTTATTATATGAGTACATAGGATTTTTTACGATAGAGAGTATATATATAACCACTACTTCTATCTCAACCCTTATAATATCTTACCATACCGTAGAAGTTATACCCCCCAAACCTTCAGTCCAATTGTGATGGGCCAGTGACTCGTTCCATTCTACTCCGCACTTGACCTTTTTTAAAAATTTATCGGTATCTCTCATATACACCATATGAAATATAAGTTTGAACACTCTGAATTCATGATCCATGCACTATATACACGGGATTCTCGCTCTCTCTCTCTCTCCTTTGAAATGCATGCTCAAGGCCGTATCTTCTTGGATATAAGAAAATTGACCTGTGAACCATTTCATTGTGTGGTCTATTTAAAAGAACTGCAACATGTTCAACTGAAAGGGAGGAAGTTAAAAGAAATTAAAAGGGATTTGTGTCTATGAATCATTTAAATTGTATTCATAATTAGGTTGTTTAGGAAACATCTATGATAGAGGAGGTGACTGCTTTTTGGTGATCATCATTATTTAGTTTTATTTGTTTCAGTAATTCACCTATTTATTAACTTTTTTATTTAAGATTTGTCTAAAACACACTTCAATAAATGTGAAAACTTTAATAGCAAAATGTCTTCTGATCAACAAACTAATTAAATACGCATAAAAGAAAAGAAAAGAAAAACACCAAAAATCTAATAAAGTGTGACAATATAACCATTAATTGATGATGTTACTTCAAGTCTCAATTAAACTTGTTAAGACTAGAAATGATGCGCAAGTAGGTAGGTGGAAACACACAAACCCCACATGGAAAAAGGAAAACCATCAACTATATATGAAAATGTGTATATTCTAAATTAACTGCATCTTCACGTCAAGTATGGAAAAACATGAAAAATGTTTAACAAGCCATACCAAACCTCCTTGTACTCCATAAAATAGCAGAACATAACTCATCTCTCTCACTCTCTCTACATATATATATATATATATATATATATATATATATATATATATATATATATATATATATATATTATTTAATTTGCTATTTTCTAAGGGAAGATATATATATAATAAAACTAGAAAATCATGTCTCAACCAATCCTCAATAATGTCAACATCGTTTGAACATGTAAATTCGTAAGCATCACTCTTGGAACAACCCCCCAAAAAAAAAAAAAAAAAAACCCAGAAGATCCACATCTTCTCTCAACTGACTTTCTTTGGAAACTCGTTCGGGTTCTTTGGGATGGATCTTTTAACCAAATGCTTTTAGCTAGCTAGTTCAATTCCAGAGTCGCACAAGGCAACAAATTGATAGAACTCATAAAAACAAAGCACCAAAAAGTAGCCTAGCATTGTAATCATAACAAGGAATGTCCTTCGCTTCCATTCACACGCCTACCTATTCAGTCCACCATATCTATCCAAATGCAATGGTGGGTACAAATACTTGCCCAAATCAACTGAATAATAAAGATCACAATCAGCACTCCTCCTTGCTAACCCTTTAGAAAGTGGACTTGGTTTCTTATGAAACTGAAGATTCTCGATTGAATGAGACAAATAATTGGAACCTCTCTGCTTGGCCTTAATAGACTCTGTGAGATTCATGTAGCTTCGTTTCACACTATTACCCTCTGCTAGAGTGTTGTTGCTAGACCCTGGAGTACCAAAAGTGGATGCCGATGAATTTGAAGATTTGCTCTCATCATAGATAAATTGAGAACATGGATTCGAAGTTGACCACGCAATTGGACCAATTACAGGAGTTGTTGTAATAATCCTAGTTGAGATGTTGTTCCGTCTGATTTTAACTAAATCATGTTCAGAAGAATTTGACCAAGATGTAACACTGGAATCTTCATTTACCTTATAAACTGGTGTCATCTCTGATAATTCTTCCATACCCTCCCATGGCTTGGTTGCCATCCAGCCTTTTAACCAGCTCGAACTAGAGTCGTTCTTATCAAACTTATGTGAGGCTAAAACCTTGTTTTTTCTTGGATTTAAACTGGGGTTCGCTTTAAGTTGCTGGAATAAACATAGTTCAAATCTATTACCATAAACAATATACAAAAGAACACAATAGAATGAATATTCATTCATTACCCTCTTCATTGCTCCTTCTTGCTTCATTTGTAGCTTTGCTCTCACTTGCTCCTTTGTTCCATGACTTTCACACCATCCACCCTGTTTATTGCCAAGGTAATTGATTGATACACTTCTTAATTTTCCGAAATTTGACTGGTAACATCCATATAAAAAATTTCTGCTTATTTGTATTGGACAAAAGATTAATAATTATACCTCAACCTGCTTAATGGGATCATGTTGATCCAATCCATCCTCTGCAGTCTGTCCTTCTGAAGAAGCACCATTACATTGAGCTCTGACTCGAGTCTGCACTCGAACAAGAGCCTGCATGCACCTTAGTGTCACAGCAGCTAGCTTCCTAACCCGTCGTCCGCGAACTATAGCCTGAAGCCTCACCAATGCTTTCAAGGCCCTCAAAGCTTGTCTTGCCTTCAATAATAACATAAACTCAAATTAGCGAAGACAATGTTAATCATATAGAAAAAGACATATTTATTCATCGTTGCTATTTTATGTAAATGAAAAACTTTGAACAAAGTTAACATGCCCACACACACACATCAGTTTTGTACTATGGAAATTCTTACCTGGGATAGTTTTCCAGCTATCATGTTTTCTACACCATTTTAAGCTCACAACATTTTTCCTAGAAAAACTGTAGCATACTCGGGTTCTATTTCCAGCACCTCTTTCTTACATATTAAAATTGATGATTTTCAGACATTATACTATTCTGTCAAACATTATATTTTGGATTTTTAACAAACTCCTAATTCCATGATTCTGCTCAATTGAAAAGGCAGCAGAGAAGAGGACATTAATCAAAAACAAATTACACATTCCATAATACTTTTCATTTCTCAAGAAGCTTGTTTGTTGACAAAATTGTTTTGGGATGAAATACGACCTTCCAATTTACACCTTAAATTACACTATGTTGGTGTGTTATCTTCAAACAATAAATTTAATGCACATGCATAGATAATTAATCACTAGAGTTTGCTAACAGGACAATAATACGATTATCAAATAAACAGTAGTAAATTAGAAATAGGTGGAGTGTAGAGAAACCCGAATTAATTACCAGGAAAGCCCGAAAGACAGTTTGGATTCGAATTGCAGCCCATTCTTGCCTTACGACCATGAAATCTCTAGCCGGAGCTCGAAGCACTGTGGCCATGTATGAAGAATCAGACTACTTTGGTCGTACCCTTTGACGACGTCGTAAACCCGCCGGAAGAAGAACTCCTCCAAGGCTTCCATTTTGTACTCTTACCAGTACCCAACTTCCCCTGCAAATTCAAATTAAAAAAAAAAATCAGTCATAAAACAGGTTGATGGTAATTAATACAAATGAAAATTAATAAAAAGACGAAGCTTAATTACCGCAGCAGAGTGGTCGGGTGGTGTTTGGGTCTTTTTGAGACCGATAAATGATGTAATAATCCATTTTCCTGAAGCAGACATTTGCTTTCAGAAAAAAGAAAAGAAAAGAAAGAATTGTGTGAAATTTGAGAGGGAAAATTGAGGAGCGGAAAGCTTTTTTAATGGGGTTTTGGCGTTTGAAATTTGAAAATCGTAGAGAACTGAAAAAGGTTGTAACGGATATAAATCACTCTTTATATGGAGTAGAAACTACTAGTCTACTACATGCATATGTAGACATGTAGTATTAATTAATTAATTGTAACATTGTTTGATTTTAATTAAACTAATAAGGGTTAAATGTTTTATTCACTGATCGTACTATATGTCAATTTACAGATAGATAATTGAATTTTTTTTTTACAGTTAACTCACTGTACTCGATTTTACTAACAAAAAGTTAAAAAAACCGTTAAGTCAGTGTTGACTTGACTTAACTGAAGAAAGATGTTAATGGCAAATTTGAGTTGTCCAAAAAATCCTATATATGGCGATTAGTATGACGTAAGCAATGATGATGTGGATTTGGAGGAAATTTTTTATGAAAAAATGAAAAAAAATATTTTAAAGTATAATATAAATTTAAAAAATGAGCCAAAAAAACATGAAAATAAATAAAAATATATTTATTTATTTTTTTTAATAAAAATAAAAAAAACAATTATTTTATTAAATTAATTTTTATTAAAAAAACTATTTTTTATTTTTATTAAAAAAAACTGCGTTTTAATTGGGTTTCGGGAGCCGGCTATTCAAGTCCCAATTATACATTGGGTTTAGGGAGCCGGCTATTCTTCTAGTTGAGGTCTTTGAATAAAATTATAAGTAGTACTAATTCATATGCAGCTGCAGCAGCTTTAATTGTTCGCTTTCGTTCGGACGCACTCGGGCCTTTTTAGTAATTGGGCTCAGGCCTATATAGAATGTGTTTATTAGTATTAGATTAGAGACTTAAAATTGGGGCTTGTAGGCCCATTCTTATTGCTAATTCTCCATAGATGTGTTAAATTAATAAAAACACTACCTCCCGTCCTCAAAGGCCATTGTGAGTATATTTTAATTGAATTAGTATTAATTTAATAGACTTGCATAGTTGCATTAGAGCATATATCTTCCTTCCGCTTCACATGTTATACAAATATAGGCCGTACATTAACTAGTAAAGTACCTCTCCTTTTCAATTTTAAATAAATATAAAAATACTAGTATTGTTATTCTAATGCACATCATATTATTACCTTTTTATTTAAAATAAGCGTGAGGCCCAACAAATTTCATACTTAATATTATTGTTGATAATTTATCATATTTACAATTGTGTTGACTAAAATTAATTTTAAACCAGTACAATCAAAATGAGGCTAAACATAACGAGTATGTATTATAATATATTTGCCAAACCAAAAATAAAATACTCAATACAAAATATAATGAATTTTTTGAATCAAAATTGGTATGATTTACCTCAAATTTGAAAAAAAAGATTTTATTTAATAGTATTTTTAAAGTGATTTACATAAATCTTGAATTTAAAAAGATCTCAAAATATCAAATTGACACATATATTTTAAAATCGAGATGAGATGAGAATTAAATAAATTTATTAATCACTCACATACTCACATGTATATTGATATCGTTAACGTGACTTATTTTGCAGATAAGTTATGCCAATATATTGTATATATATAAGTGTACGTGAGATGTTGTATGTGATACTATACTTATAAAATTATTTTATCCAACGTAACTCTAGTCACAAACCAAGGCAAGCATGGCCCGGGACTAGTTCGGGCTTCAAATTACTTACCCTACTAAGACCACACACCCAACCTATTAAAGCTCTCGAGTCTCGACTATTGTCTGTTATTCGTATTGCTCTGCGTGTCAATGGCGAACTTTTACCGAGTATGTTTCTGTCCCACTCCCTCTCTAATAATTCATGCGGTCTTCAGTTTCTTCAATTCAATGCTAGAAGTTGATATACAGTTATCTGCCAGATCCAATTCCTATCGCTTTTTGGAATAATAATAAATGTTTGGCGTTAGTAATTTGTGTTAGTATATAAGATCTGGTTTCTTCCATGAATCGCTCTAGTTCTAACAATTAGATCACATTGTATTGCAAATCAATGTATTTTAGGCGAGGTCAGGCTAATTTGTCCACCAGGACTCATTATTGTGTATATAATTATATGCACACATTTTGTATTTGCATTCTTAGTTCTTACATTACGTGTGTGCGCTTCTTCTTTTTTGTGTGTATACATACACATATATATATATATATAGGTGATTATGTTGGGAAAAGTTAAATACACTCCACATTTAGCTAATTGCCCCACCGAAAATGATGAAAGGCGAAGTTCATGTATAGATTCCCCGTTGTGTGTGATTCTATATTTTTTTTTGTAGATTTATATATTAAACTGCCAAATGTACATAGCTGTTTATATTTGCGCTCCACTCGTAGTATTTAGTGTGTTTTTACTTCTTTTTTTCTTGAAGGGGAGTGCTTCGTTTGGATTGTGGAGTGAATTAATAATTTCTGGCTTAATTGTGTTATATTGATCAAAAAGCATCCACTGACTCTCTTTGGAGAGATATGAGTGTGTTTTTCGGTGAAGTAGTCAGCCTTTAATTCTTTTGCATGAACTCTGGAGAGTCTGGATTATGATTGATAATATGATTATTGGATCTCGAAATTGCATCCAGCATTGCAAGTGATTCTTTATTATATTGTTGTGACTGGGATTTATAGGAGACTTGCCCAAGCATCAAAAACATTCTTCTTCTGGACTCTGAAGGAAAGCGTGTAGCAGTTAAGTACTATTCAGATGATTGGCCAACAAATAACGCAAAGTTAGCTTTTGAAAAGTCTTTGTTTACTAAAACTCAAAAGACGAATGCTAGAACAGAAGGTATACTACTTGATGTTAATCATAACTCACTAGATGTTCATCTCTACTCAGACTTAATTTAGGATATATTTTGAGTGTTGCCATTTAGTAATTTGATTTCCATGGCATGTTATAAAAAATGCTATGATTGTGTTAAATAGAGCATAAGCATGAGTTAATTTCATCTGCAAGAGATATTTGATCATTTATAGTTATCATTGTTTATAAATTTATACATCTTCATTTATGTGCTTTCGCAGCGGAGATAGCAATGTTCGACAACTACATTGTTGTCTATAGGTTCATCCAAGAATTGCACTTCTTTGTGACTGGTGATGATGATGAAAATGAACTAATACTATCCACCGTCCTACAGGGGTTCTTTGATGCAGTTAACTTTCTCCTCAGGTTGTTGGTCAGAAGACTTATAACTTTATTCTTTTTACCTAATTATACGTGATGAAATCTCATCATGTGTTTTATGCTGCCTAATTTAACATGCCATTTCTGCAGGAGTAATGTTGATCATAGGGAGGCACTGGAGAACTTGGATCTGATTCTTTTGTGCCTTGACGAGATTGTTGATGGAGGGTAGGCAATATTCTTCTTACACTGTTATGCTTTACATATATGACATATATGAGCCTTTGATTCTCCATTCTAGTGCAACTTTATTGTTTCAGTTACTTGCTGATAAAAAATTTCCCTGAAAAAATAAAAAGGAACTCTTTTCAGCTATCATGCTTTGTTTATGAAAGAAAAATATAAATGAAATCAAGTAATTCTCTACTCATGAGATTGGTCATCTTATTAAAGGTGTAGTAGTATGCATGTAATTAGTATAATGAATTGCCATTGAACAAACTGTTTGGCTAAAAGGTTCGTATGTTACTGAAGCATAGTATGCTTCCCTTAAAAATAAACTTGTGAAATTTCCATCAAATAATGCCCGTGTAGATTATTTTCTCCAACATCAGTAGTTTGCGTTACAGATGCAGGTGTGTTTGATGGGTATTGGGCAATTATGTGCTGTTGTTGGGATTATCTTCTATTGTCTTATTTAATTTCATCACTTTCTTCTTATGCATCCCTTTGCATTTAACACTGATGGGACTATTTTCCATGATCATGTGAAATCTCTTCCCTCTTAGAGAATGTTGTTCACGTATTACTCTGATAAGCCTCTTTTTCATATAGATGATCTTTTTCTCCCCAATTGCTAAATGATTTTTTTTTTACTATATGCCTCTTATGCAATATTCTCAATACTTTCCGTGATATCAATGATTATGATGCATGCAAGCTCTTCATCTTGAAAGTTCTATCTAGCTCACCTTTTAATAAGTTATGGTTTAAATGTCATTTCTGGGATATGGTCTTGGAATCACTAGAAAGCACAGGGGGCTGGGAGGGGTGGATGGATGGGGTTAGAGGCTTAACCTTTCAAGGCCTCAACTTAAAGCTTTCGACGGTTTCGTTTACAGTATTGAATTTTCTTTTTACCATTTTCTTTGATGTCATACATGCTAATCATATCAAGGTAGTGTTGGCTACGCTGAACAGAATTTTGGTTTAGATGCATAACTTTAGGCAGTTGTATATACTACTTATACCCTTTGTTGAAAGTTATGTGAATCTCAGCCTGGTTAACTCTTCCTTAAAACACAAATTCATCTTCGTATGAGACCTGGGATAGAGGGGTGCTGGCATCTACTGCATCAAGGCTGAAATTTTTAAACACGTAGCCTGTCTCTTTGTAAATCTGCTGAATGAACACTTCTAACTCATTTTTGTAATTTCTTAAATGATACACTCAAAAACAAAGTGTCTGTATCCTCATGTAATTTCTTCCCTTTGTTCTGAATTGTCTAGAAAGGAAAAGGTTAGATAGGATGGGTGTTAGAAATAAAGGCATTCCTGAATTAAAAATGATTGCTCAAAGTGCATAATTGTTTCATTATATGTCGCATCTAAAACTTGCTAAAAGCTTGAAATGAAAATTTTAATGGAACTTAAGTCAGCCGCATTGAGGCATACATATGCCAGTGCGCCAGCTTCATCCCACTTGTCGATTCCTTAGTCCTTGCATTTGTGATAAACTTTCATATGATGGATCCTTTTACAAACCGTATCACTCTTTCTTGTCTGTAGAGGACTTAATTTGTGTTATGCTTCAGTTGACTTGTTCAGGATGTTCTCTTTTTTCCTTGTTGAAGTTTTTTTGTTAAAAGTTGTCATGATCAAGAAAATTTTTCATTCACATTATACATCTAGCAGAATAATTCTTGAAACGGATGGCACTATTATTGCTGGAAAAGTGGCTAGCCATAACATAGATGATGGGGCACCTTTGTCAGAGCAGGTATTCTATCTCACATCCTTTGGGACCACTTTGATCCACAAACAACGCTAGATCCACAAGTGATTCCCCACTCCTTTGACCCCCAACATATATATACACACGCACACAAAAAAAACCTTCTGCCGCCAAACCCCAAATAAGCTGTCTGGCTTAACTTCTTATGGGCTTTCTTGCAAAATTTCATCCTGTAAAATTTGTTGTTAATCGAACTAAAATTTGTCTTTAAATTCTGCAGACTATAAGTCAAGCTTTGGCTACAGCCCGTGAGCATTTTACAAGATCACTTCTCAGATGATGCTTCCATATGCATAAATGGAGTTGGCTTCTCAGCACTTTCTTTTCCTGGTTGGTGGAAAGTAGATTGTTTTCTTTCCAGCGCTTTATTAATTTTCCGAATACTACGTTTGCCTATAAATTTCTACTTTATTCCTGTCCAACATTTTGCTCTTAACCTTGCTTTACTTGATATATAATCTGGTGAATAATTAATTTTTACCTTTTGAGTTTTGACGAGGGCACTTGGATTGGCCTATCTGGCGAAATAGATGCATTTCTAATTTAAGATTACAAGTACTCCCAGCCAAATAATATATAGTAGTTGTTGCACTGAGGGTATCGTTGGCCTAATTGGTTTCATGTGGGATTTTGAGAGATTAGTTACTATGCCCTCAACCCATGATAATTATAAAATATATATGTGTGTATATATTCTAAAAATATATTCCCAAATAACTTCATCTGAAATATCTGTTCTCAATAGCGGAACTTGGCCTTTGCGTGTTGTTGAGATGTCAACTTCATCTTCTTCAAATCAGGTCTAACAGTATTGTTCGTAGTGCAAGTATCTTGGTAAGGTTGCCTTTTGTTCCTTGTATGGCGGCGGTATGTTGTGTCTGTTAAATTAGTTCCTTTTAGTAAATATTTTGGTGATATAAGCAAGTTGCTTGACGACGTCTATCATGGGATAAAAACTACTCGTTTTAAAATCAATGTTATATTCAATTTCGATATGAATATGAATTCGTTTGATTTAATCAATACAGGTGGAAGTATATAAAGTTTCTAAAAGGTATTAATAATAAAATATAATTATTTATAAAAGTTTTTAATGTATTGCACAATTTTGAATTTGAGAATGTTTTGAGTTATTTTATTTTTTGAAACAACTTAAATTGACTTCGAAAATAGATAAATCAAATGGTCTATTTTAAAGTTTCTTATCTCTTATAAAAACGATTACTATGAATGGGATAAAATGCTTTAGATAGATGTTTCTTAAGCTATTGAGAAATTTTAATTATGCCCTTTAACCTTAGTATATGTTCCCCCCTCCCCTCCAAAAATAGAAAGATACTACATTTTAACTTTTTTAGTCCATTTGCAAATCTTAATAAATATGATAATTAATAGTATTTTAAAGATAATTTGCAATACTTATAATTGTTTCTACTGAAATTAAAATAATTGTGTATTAATTTTGAATTGACTTAAAAGTAGCTCTCATTTTGAAAATTACAGTGGAGGAATGTAATAAGTTGATTTGTCATTTATGCTTTTTTCTGGAGACAGAATTTGAAATATCTTAGGTTGTTTTGGATCAAAAAGTTTGATTTTGTATGTATAGAATATTAGTATATGTAAGATGTATAATGAACTTAAATATGTTTCCAAAATGAAGCTATTTTTCAAATTGAGTTACTGATCACCCACCCCCTTACCTTATAAGAAAAAATAAATACCGGTGTAACCACAATTGATTAGTACTAGTATTATTTAAGAAAATTTATTTAAATTAACAAACTGGTGATCAAAGTAAAACCACAACTTTCTATAATCGATAGTTTGTTAATAAGTGATTGGAGCGATTGAAAATTATTATAAACCGAGATGACAAATAGGCGGGCATTGAATAATTAATTCTAATAATAATAATTAGTGACATATTTTGGCGTACGGGCCTTGGATCAGTTCTTCTATTGAATTTAAAAAAATGTCTATCAGTAGGTAGAAGACTAAGTCAACAATAATTCCAGTCTCCAGATGATGATGTTAATAGACCACCATAGCAATAAAAGTCTCACACGTTTACACGTCATTGTCCGGACTGGGTACAACCCAACCCACAATAGATAGATCAGTCTTGTAAAATATGAGAATATTAAAATAATTATTACTCCATATATAGTAATAAAATTATGATATAAAAAAAGAAATTTGAACAAGTGACTTAAAGAAGAAGTATATATTATTATTGGGTCTTCTTGTAGTGTAGGACCTGTAGGTGTGTAGAGGGAGCGAGGGAGGGAGGGAGAATTGAATGGAAGTCACATCTTTCTCTCTCTCCTGGATTCAAAGTTTCAATCAAAATCTTGGATTTGGATTAGATATATTACTACTACTTCTACACTTTGCATGGATTTCCACATGTAAAGTTAAGTTGGAGAGTAATTAATTTGACAATAAATAAGGATGCATGGGCATGACTTTCAATTGTGAAAACATATAAATAAGGATGAAAAATAAATAAATAATAATAATAAGATTCCTTTCATCATAAATACAATCTACTGAACGACTTAAAATTTGAGCTTCATCATCACATGCCAAATGCAACCTCTCATCAATCAGTATTTAGAATATACATACATATAAATTAAAACTCCTCCAAATGGAGTATCTTACAAGTTTTAAATTACAAAAAGTAATTTTTATCAAAGAGGTTTGTTTAAAATATAATAAAATATCTTTTACATTGATTTATTATTTCAATACAATAACATGTTAATTAGAGTCCTATTATATATTGTACTCAAATTTTAATTACCACGTATGTGATATGTAGAAATTAAAAAGAATCTCATTTTAATGTATTCAATCTTATTACATATATTTTTATGTTGGTTGCAATCTAATTTCGTCAAATATTTATTTATTATATACATTGATTACTTCTTATTTTTAAGAGTGCAACACATGGCATGAAAGTCGAAACAATATTTTATCATTTACTTTAAATTATGAAAATTAATTAATGTAAATACTCCATAAATAGTAACTTAATTATGTGCATATATAAAAAATATAAGTATAATTTTGCCGTACCTTATTTAATCTAAGTCGTAATTTAATTTTATCGTAAATTTATGGACCTACCTGCCTATCATTGAATTGACTTGCTCTAAACAAAGTACTATGAGATTCAATGATAAAAGGAAATTCCCAAAAATTACTAGTACTGTATTTGCAAAGCAAATTGACGGTCCTAATTTACGTGGCAATACAGCCACGTCAGGCTTTATGGGGACCCACGTTGCTGAGCACAGCTCATGGTGGTTGTTCTTGTTTTCTTTTTTTTGCCACGTTTAGTTACACATTCATGATACAGCCTGTTTATTTTGGAATAAAAGTCTCTCTAAATAATGTTTTTTTTACGAAAAAAAGAAAACACATAAAACGTTAGTGATTAGTTGATTACACAAGAATCACATTAACAAAGAATTGATTACAAACTGGAGTAATAAGAGGGCCCCCGGAAAATATTGGTATTGGTTTAGACTTCGGACGGAAATAGACCGTCTTCTGCCTAAACCCCTTTTTCTCTCTCTCATACACGCCCACAGGCATTCATCTTTGTCTCTCTTTGGCTGATCTCTGCAACTCTTTAGCTGCTTTTTATTTTTATTTCATCACTTTACGTCTCGGTATGTTTCAATCTACTTAAAAGATCGACGACCCTCGTGATCCCAGGTACCCTTTTAATCTGCTCATTGCATTTAACTATGTATATGTCAAGTCTTTTTTGTTTCAAAATTTCTGGTGCAAGTTTATATGGGAATTTGTATGTGTAATTTTATGCGTATTTCTCTTTAGCTGGGAAATGCGGTGATTTTCTTAATTTTTTCCTCGATCATGCGTATGGTTTTACCTTTGTAAGGATTTTTTGACGAGTAGGATGTCACTATTAGATGAAGGTACAATTGGGCATGGAGTCTTAGCTGTTAATTTTGAATTTCTGAGTTTTTTTGGGTCACCCTTGTTTTCAAGATTTTGGGTGTGAAAAATTGTAGATGGCTTTCGAGGTTTTGAATTTTTCAGAGAATGTGTTTTAAAATTTGAAGATATCTGTTCTATTTGTATATATGGTTGACTAAAATTCAATTTGAATCTCAAGGTTGGTAGTTTGTAAATCTGAGGATAAAGGACTTTGAATTTTACTAGATTTCTTGTTTCTCAGTGTTAATGCCAAAATTCCTTTTTATGGACTTTGGTCGCTTTATTATTTGTGAATTGCTCTGCTGGATTTCATGTAATCTATATGTTTTTATCTAATAATCTTCAAGACTATGGAATTCAGTCTCAGGAGTACTTTAATGTGCACAACAAATTCCCAAAATTGATGAGGTGATTACTAGAGTTCTTGGTTTTCTTACAGGCCCTTATGTGGTGGTCACGACTATATTGAGCCAAAACCTGAGGAATGGCACACGGCAGGATAAGATCGAAGCTTCGAAGGAGTAGCCTTTACACATTTGGATGTGTTAGGCCAACTCCTGACGATGCAGAGGGACCCCGTCAATTACAAGGCCCCGGATATTCACGAACAGTATACTGCAACCAGCCTCGTGTCCACCAAAAGAAACCTCTTAAATACTGCTCGAATTATATATCAACTACAAAATACAATATCATAACGTTCATACCCAAGGCAACTTTTGAACAATTTCGGCGAGTTGCTAATGTTTACTTTCTCCTGACTGCAATTCTGTCGCTCACACCTGTTACGCCATTCTCAGCTGTCAGTATGATTGCTCCTCTGGCCTTTGTGGTTGGGCTTAGTATGGCAAAGGAGGCTATGGAAGACTGGCGCAGATTTATACAGGATATGAAGGTTAATCTGCGGAAAGCTAGTGTTCATAAAGGGAATGGGGTATTTGCTTATAAGCCATGGATGAAGATTCAGGTCGGAGACGTGGTAAAAGTAGAAAAGGATCAGTTTTTTCCTGCAGACTTATTTCTTTTGTCTTCTAGCTATGAAGATGGGATCTGTTACGTGGAGACTATGAACTTGGATGGAGAGACAAACTTGAAGGTTAAAAGAGCTTTGGAGGTAACTTTACCCCTGGATGATGATGAAGCTTTCAAGAATTTCACGGGAACAATTACATGTGAAGACCCGAATCCTAACCTTTACAGTTTTGTGGGTAATCTTGATATTGACTGCCAATTATATCCTCTCGATCCCAATCAGATTCTCCTCAGAGATTCAAAGCTTAGGAATACAGCTTATGTGTATGGAGTGGTGATATTTACCGGTCATGATAGCAAAGTCATGCAGAACGCTACGAAATCTCCTTCGAAAAGAAGCAGGATTGAAAAACAGATGGACAAAATCATTTACGTCCTTTTCACACTCCTTGTTTTGATCTCAATAATTAGCTCAGTAGGCTTTGCTGTGAAGACAAAATTCCAGATGCCGGATTGGTGGTATTTGCCTCCAGATGAGAAGGGTCTTTATGATCCTAGCAGGGCCAACTTGTCTGGATTTTATCATCTGGTCACTGCTCTTATCCTTTATGGATACCTAATACCCATCTCACTCTATGTTTCTATTGAGGTTGTGAAGGTCCTGCAAGCAAAATTCATTAACCAGGACATACACATGTACGATGAAGAGACAGGAACTCCTGCTCAAGCGCGGACATCAAATTTAAATGAGGAGTTAGGCCAGGTTGACACGATTCTCTCTGATAAAACTGGAACTTTGACATGCAACCAGATGGATTTTCTCAAGTGCTCCATAGCTGGAACTGCATATGGCATGTCTGCTAGTGAAGTAGAACTTGCAGCTGCAAAGCAGATGGCAATGGACCTTGATGGGCAGGATTCAGAGTTTTCAAGCAACCCCATCCATAGAAATAGTGCAGATATTAACAACCGGCGTAGTTTTGGACCACCAGAAAACGAGTTGGAGAGTATCATTACTTCTAAAAATGAAAACTATAAGAAACCTGTGGTCAAAGGGTTTAGTTTTGAGGACAGACGCATCATGAATGGAAATTGGTCTAGAGAACCCTATGCGGATGTTATTTTGTTATTCTTCCGGATACTTGCAGTTTGTCACACTGCAATCCCTGAGCTAAATGAGGAGACTGGCAGCTTTAATTATGAAGCAGAGTCACCAGATGAAGGAGCTTTTCTTGTCGCAGCAAGAGAACTTGGCTTCGAGTATTATAAAAGAAGTCAAACAAGCATATTTGTGCATGAAAGGCATCCTTCAGTTCAGGAATCTGTTGAAAGGTCAGGGCATGTTCAGTTTGATTTCATTTCACCTTGGATTATAGGTGTCTTTGCATATTATGTATATTCTGCAAAATTTCAGGGAGTTCAAACTTCTCAATCTGCTGGATTTCACCAGCAAAAGAAAGCGAATGTCTGTCATTGTCA
Source organism: Panax ginseng (assembly GCA_020205605.1). Classification (NCBI taxonomy): domain Eukaryota; kingdom Viridiplantae; phylum Streptophyta; class Magnoliopsida; order Apiales; family Araliaceae; genus Panax; species Panax ginseng. The sequence goes on from CM035148.1 coordinate 1,987,768, forward strand.
GGGATGGGGATGGACAAATTCTTCTGCTTTGCAAAGGCGCAGACAGGTCTTGCTCTAGGCTTCCTTTTATTTTCAACCCTTTTAATTTTTCATTCAAGGAAATCATGCAGCACATTTGTATAATTGATTTAGCCCATGTAGATTTTTCACTTGGCTCCTTTTGGTGTTGTTGAACCGTTCATGGTCTTCACTTTGTTTGAATCTTATGCTTAAATCAGACATTTTAATGAGATAAAGTTTGAACTTTATAAAATGTTGTCGTCTCTTCGGGTTCATCTCTTTTGTCTAGACTGTATTCACTCTATATCTTTGTATTTTGAGATTTAGTGCAGTTTTCATTGTTTGGACTATGCAGCATCATCTTTGATCGTTTATCAAAGAATGGAAGAATGTTTGAGGAAGCTACCACTAGGCATCTGAATGAATATGGGGAAGCTGGGTTGCGTACACTGGCACTTGCCTACAGGAAGCTTGAAGAGGCCGAGTATTCTGCTTGGAATGAGGAGTTTCTTAAAGCAAAAACTTCTATCAGCGGTGACAGGGAAGCAATGCTTGAACGGGTATCTGATATGATAGAAAGGGATTTGATCCTTCTGGGTGCAACTGCTGTGGAGGACAAACTACAGAAAGGGGTAGGAATTATGGTCACCAAAGAGCAATGATTTAATAATCAAATCTATTTTCACCTTTCTTTTCTGGGTTCCTTTCTTAGTTGCTCTATCTCAACTCCAGGTGCCTCAGTGTATAGATAAACTAGCACAAGCTGGTCTCAAGATCTGGGTCCTTACAGGTGATAAGATGGAAACTGCAATCAACATAGGGTATGTTTAAGGATCTTTTTAAGCATTAGTTATTTTGTGACTTGACGTTTTAAGATGCTCCATAACTGAAATAAAACTCTTATTTCCTGCTGCAGATTTGCATGTAGTCTGCTTCGACGGGGTATGAAACAAATATGTATAGCAACAAACGCAGACATGTTAGCCCAAGATTCCAAAGAGGTACTTGTTTTTAGAAGTATAATGTAATTTCAGGGATATATTTCAATTCATGTTAGGACTAATTTCTGTTTGTTATTGTTAATCAGGCAGTAAAGGAGAACATTTTGATGCAAATCACCAATGCCTCTCAAATGGTTAAGCTTGAAAAAGACCCCCATGCTGCATTTGCCTTAATAATCGATGGGAAAACACTAACTTATGCGTTGGAGAATGATATGAAGCATCAGTTCTTGAATTTAGCAGTTGATTGTGCATCTGTGATATGCTGTCGAGTCTCTCCTAAGCAGAAGGCGTTGGTAAAATACTTATATTCATTGTGAAACATTTGTTCTGAATTCTCTCATTTCTGATATTGAATTTTCAGCAGGTATACATATCATTCTTACTTTTATGATTATTATATTTTTGGACTTCAGGTAACAAGATTAGTGAAAGAAGGAACTGGAAAGACCACCTTAGCAATTGGCGATGGTGCAAATGATGTTGGAATGATTCAGGAGGCAGATATTGGTGTTGGCATCAGCGGTGTGGAAGGAATGCAGGTTCATAATATCTCTAACAGGCTGCTTTTGAAATATATGTCTTGTAAACTTGGTGCTGTCATTTTATAATTTTAACATTTATGTACTTTCAGGATATCTTCATTCTAGAACGCGTAGTAGATCTTAAGGAAAAAAACAAAATGTAGGAAGTTATTGGAATCCAAAACCTGTACATTTTCACATCAATGAAGCCAAGGACTTAAATTCTTGTATATAAAATATAGATCCTTTAATTTTTACAACCTGTAATTTGTCGAGTTTCTTGTACAAAAGTTCAGGCTCTCTTTTTCAAAATTGCATTTACCTCGGTGTTCTTTGTTCCTCATCCTGTCTAAGACTGTGTTATGATTCTCGGCACGCTCTTTTCTCAGATGACCTCTCTACAAACTTCATCATGCTGGAAGTCACGACTGTCTCAACTAGCCTCATCTCCATTCTCATTTCTAGCAAGTATCTATTAAGTTTCTGTGTGAAAGGAAGTATCTTGTGATTGAGTGCATAATTTGGGCCATTGTGTATGGATGGATTTCGTATATGGATTTTTTTCAGAACGGTACCAAATTTAATCTGTTGGCAGCCATAGTAAAATACTTTAAGAGATGTTTTGGGTTGTTATTGTAGGATGAGGCATTTGGAAGACTTTTGATTATAAATGATCGTGATCGAATTGGAATATTGTGAATAGAAAGTAACTCTTCTGGCATAAAATAATCTGATAGTAAGTTAAGGTATTGTAAAATAGGATGCGGTGCTCAATCTATTTTTTTTTTTTTTTTTTTGGGGGAAGGGTGGAAAGGGTGTTGGAAACTGCAATTGCCAATTTGTATTTGTATTACTGACCTTAACCTTTTTGTTGATTGATGACTTAATATTATTGTTTGTGGACTTCTTAAGCTGCTTTGCCTACAAAATTTATGGTCAAGTAGGATAAGAAAATTAGTAAAATATTGGCTAAATGAACGGTTCTTTTCATGTTAGTAGTGAACGAATTTTGTAAGGCAGAGCCTTGCTTGTAGGAACGCTACTTTTTTTGAATTTCCTTCACCTATAGCAAAATTGGTTATCTTCTTGACATACTTTGATAACCTTGATTTGGTTATTACATACATATACTTGTCATAAAAAAATATTGGTTATTATATACATATTGTTGTAAAAACTCGAGTAGTCAAGAGAAAAATTTCCCCCCTCCCCCCTTGCTTCTGGATGTTGTTTTCAAGCTCATGAAATTCTCAGCTTTTTGCAGGCTGTGATGGCTAGTGACTTTGCTATTGCACAATTTCGATTTCTGGAGAGACTTCTGGTTGTCCATGGGCACTGGTGCTATAAGCGGATAGCTCAAATGGTAATAATTCAGAAGTGGCCAAATTTTTTATTTCCATATTTTGTATAAACCAGCAGATGTTTTCATATTCACAAGGTAATTTTGCCAGAAAGAAATGTTATTTCTTTTGACATATTCAAAAAGTACCAACTATAGATACGCATATACACGCGCACACATCATGCATAACTCAGGTATATATTCTTTCATGCTGGTTTGCTTGTTGCCTATTCATTCTCATGGATCTGAAATTCTCTGCACTCAGATTTGTTATTTCTTCTACAAGAATATCGCCTTTGGCCTTACACTGTTTTACTTTGAGGCATTCACCGGCTTCTCTGGGCAATCTGTTTATGACGATTGGTATATGCTTCTATTCAATGTCGTTCTTACCTCATTGCCTGTTATCTCGCTTGGAGTCTTTGAACAAGATGTTTCGTCTGAGATCTGCTTACAGGTCGGTCCCCCAGGTGACATTTGTGTTTGGACTTTTAATGTACATTTAATCCATCAATTCTTTCGCACTTACACAAACCACATGTGACCTACAGTTTCCAGCACTGTATCAACAAGGACCCAGAAACTTGTTCTTTGACTGGTATCGGATATTTGGGTGGATGGGAAATGGTCTCTACTCCTCCCTTGCTATTTTCTTTCTAAACATCATCATCTTTTATGACAAAGCCTTCCGTTCAGGAGGCCAGACTGCAGACATGGCTGCTGTGGGCACCACTATGTTCACTTGCATTATCTGGGCTGTCAACTGCCAGATTGCACTCACAATGAGTCACTTCACATGGATACAACACATCCTTGTTTGGGGAAGCGTCGTCACTTGGTATCTATTTTTATTTCTCTATGGCATGATATCACCGATTTACTCTGGGAATGCCTTCAAAATACTAGAAGAAGCCCTTGCCCCTGCCCCGTTATACTGGGTTACCACAGTCTTAGTAACAGTTGCCTGTAATCTCCCCTACCTGGTTCACATATCTTTCCAGAGAGCATTCAATCCAATGGATCATCATGTTATCCAAGAAATCAAGTACTACAAAAAAGATGAAGAGGATCGAATTATGTGGACAAGAGAGCGGTCCAAAGCTAGACAAGAGACCAAGATAGGGTTCACAGCGAGAGTAGATGCAACCATCAGACAGTTTAGAGGGAGATTGCAGAAGAAACATTCGACAATGAGCCCGCGTGGTATAATGTCCCCTAGCTAATTAATTTTCTATCATTCTTTTTGACCTTGTGCTTGTGTCTATAATTTTAGGGGTTTTTTGGCTGTTTGCAATTTTATTTAGTGGCCCTTTTCCAATTCATTCATCATGAGTTTTATCCAGTATAGTGAAGTGACCCATTAAGTTAAGACTAGAGAGTTTTGAGGTTGTTGTATGTACAGTATTTACAATGTCTGATTGCAGCTTATGAAAATACCTGGTTGATTTTTTGTTATTTTGTTTGGTGGTGTTGCCAATTATATTATATATGTTGAAGACATTCAAGTGGATGAAGTTGCTATTAGCCTCGCCTCGCTCGCTTGGTTTTCTTTTGTGGTGAAGCAAAAAAGCAAGAATAATGTTGCTGTCAGTTTCTTTATTATTATTACCACCATCACTTACCACCACCACTCACCGCCATCCGCCACCACCGTTTACCACGATCGCCATATTTTAAGTAAATGGTACATATTTAATACAAATATGAACAAAGACTAGTTTATTCGTAAACGAGATTATTGCAAGTCAAATAAAACTTTTTTTTTATAGATTTACTCATTACTTGTATAAAATTTTATTAAAACGCTCATTTTCATATCAAATACTACGGAATAAAACAAAATGTTTGATCCGGTCTCTCTCTATATATACTAGTTGTGTCCTGTGCCTCCGACACTACATGAACGATAAGATTTATCTTAAATTTTGAAACTTTGGACGATCCAGATAATTTATTAAGATGAATAAAAATAAGTTATATTTTGTATGTATATCCCGTCCGTCCACGGTCCACCTAAGATTTCTTTTTATAAATGAATAATTCCGCTTTATTTATTAGGAAAGAAATCCGGCAGGCTTTAAACCGTTGGGTAACAAAGAGGAAACAGACTACGTCGTTTCCCACATATCTTTTGAAGATTCGGCTTTCGGAACGGAACAACGTCTTCTGTTTTATGGAAACGGAAGAGAACAAAAAAGTAATAATAATAACAAAAGTAATAACTTAGAAAAGTAAAGCTTCGATTGGATCAAAGCGACGAGGGGTGATGCCTCCTCCTCCTCCTCCTCCTCCTCCTCCTCCTTTCTCTCTCCTACACTGCAACCTAAAACAACTCCATTAAACTCGGCTCCTAAAAGATAAGCTTCAATTATCTTTTTAATTTTATATTGATCTCGTCCAGCAATCCTATCCTTTTCTTTCCCTTTCGTCATCTCATATGATCCTACAACTCCCGGTCGGGATGGGACCTCGACTACCTTCCAGCGGTTGATTTTTCTCGATCGTTCGGTTCTCAAGCCCATGGGCTGGGCCATTTTTATTTTTTTTCAATTTTGTGAGTTATTAGGTTTTAACTTATAGCTAGGGTTTCGGGTAATTGGTGAGATTCTATAATGGAGCCTCGTGTCGGTAATAAGTTCCGGCTTGGTCGAAAAATCGGTAGCGGATCATTTGGAGAGATCTATCTTGGTTTGTTTATTGATCAAGCTTTTTAATTTTACTTTTCTGATTGGTTGTTGCTTAACTATAATAATTCTTATCTGCAGGTACTAATATTCAAACAAATGAAGAAGTAGCTATTAAGCTAGTGAGTGATATGTTATTTTTTTTCTTTTTCTTATTTTTGCTTTTCAATTCTAGAATTTTTTTTTAAAATACAAAACTTAGTTATTAATATGTCCATCTACAGCTTGAAAAGTCTCATTATTAGAGCTATCAGTATGGACAGTATCATGATTTTTTGTGTTTTTAATTTTACTATATATGCTTGCTTGCTTTATTACACATGGACATTTGAAATTCTTTCTGTATATAACCAAAATGCACTTGTTTTAGATGAATACCAAGGAAGTTGAAAATGTGTGTGGGGTAGATATATTTTTATCCCTTTTGCTCATATGAAATTGGCTATAAAACCATACTTGTCTATCATACAGCTATCTTTGTAGCTGTTTAGGCAGTAATCCTTATCAACTACTTTCTTGCAAGATAATGGGGATACACAACTGCTTTCCATTAGTTTGTACATTTTTGGTGTTTGTGGCTTGCATTGATTAGATAACCTGTCGGTAATTTTATGCACTTGAATAATTTGATTCTTTATTGCAGAACTCTGTTCATGACATTGAAGGTCTGTAATTCACCAATTATTACTGGTTTGTTCTTACTTTATTCTACGCAGGAAAATATCAAGACAAAGCATCCTCAATTGTTATATGAATCAAAACTGTACAAAATACTACAAGGAGGAAGTATTGAACTGTTTTGTTACTCTTTTTGTTAGTTTTCCCCCTGTTTTATGTCTGACATCCTTGCGTTTTTACAATGGTTTCTTGTTTTATAGCTGGAATTCCAAATGTAAGATGGTTTGGGGTTGAGGGAGACTATAATGTTCTCGTAATGGATTTGTTGGGACCTAGCCTTGAGGACTTATTTAACTTTTGTAGTAGGAAGCTTTCTTTGAAGACCGTTTTGATGCTCGCAGATCAGATGGTATGATTTTGTCTATTGCATATGTTGATGTTCAGAATTAATCTTTTATTTGTCTTTCACCATTTTGTGACAACTATATGTTTGACAGATAAATCGGGTGGAATTTGTTCATTCAAAATCTTTTCTTCATCGTGATATTAAGCCAGACAACTTCCTTATGGGACTAGGAAGACGTGCAAATCAGGTATTGTGTTCAAATTTGCTGCTCCTTCCATTTATTCTGGTTCACTTTTATGTTATGTCTCTTTCATTGAGTGCTATCTGACTGTGTAGGTTTATGCTATTGATTTTGGACTAGCTAAGAAGTACAGGGACTCCTCAACTCATCAACACATTCCGTATAGGTGAACTCCTTGATACATGTCAATGGTTGAGTTTGTTTAATGCCTACATTGAAGAACCAGGTTTCAATCTGTATATAATTTTTCTATACAACTCAATAGGAATACTATTTTTTTTTATATTTTTTTGAATTTGGTTCAGTCCATTTTCTTCTTGGCGATGGTCAAAGAAGCATGGATACTGGTGAGTCATACCGCATACGGGGATATGAAGATTCACCAAATCTTAAAATATGAGGATTCGGGTGTGGGGAGGGGGGAGGGGGGGATTCAACACAATTTTATTATTAACTATGTATATATTTATGTATCTAGTCATATATATATAATAAAACATTTAACCAAATTGATGCTACAAGAGAAAAACAAAAAATATCCAACTAACAATATAGCTTAAGGTTTCTATAACATGAAGTCATAAAAATAGCACAAATAATCATAAATAATTCAGCAAACATAAGTTATGGAGGAGGAGAGAATCCTAAGTCCCCGAGAATCGGAGAATTCAGTGCGGGTATACAACTGTTCGGTTTAGTTAAGTATAGCATCAGTCAAGGAACTGTTTGACCTAAGTAAGTAGGCTGTTGTGGGATTTGAGGAAGATCAGGGGAATTAAGCCAATCTGGGATAATGAAGAATTTCTTCCTTGGCAATGGTTGATGGATATGGTACTTGCTCATTAATCATGGTTTATTAGGTTTTTATTATTTCGTTATCGTTGTCCAAATTACATTATCCACCTAGTATGGAAAATTCAAAAATTATGATCTACTTCAGTAAACCTGCATCCTCTTTTATGCAGCTCCTTTGATGGTTATAATACATTAAAGCAGTTCCGTCTTTCAAATGAATTTGATTGATAGTATAAAACTTATTTATAATTCTTACATAAATATTGAATTTTTTAGCATGATTCTACTACTCCATCTGTCCAAAGTACATCTTTCTAGGCTTGTTTATAAAAGTTCGGTCTTAGTTCCCATGATAGCATTTGTTATAAGTGATGGGGTTAGATTGTATAATTGAATTAGATTACCAGTTATGCTAGTTTTTGAAACATGTAATGTTTCATTTATAATTATTGTGTGTATGTTTTGGTTATGCTTATTATGCACCTAATATGTAGGCCCCTCATCCCTGGGTTACTTGGAGTGTTGTTCTCTCTGGTTCGTATGACTGATACGGGACAGTGATGCACTATATAGGTTAAAACGCAATTCGCTAAAGTAGTTTTATATTAATGATTATAGTTAGGAAATCTCTTTAGAATCTAAATACAATAATACGAAGTTTCATTGAAGAATTTAGTTGCATTAGTTGTTTGATTGTTCTATGATTAATTTAGTATAATTGGGATGTTTGAGCTTCCAATTTAATGTATTATAGATATTTGTGCAAATATGAGTTTTAAAAAATGAAAAAATTGTTTGGTACGCAAGAGAAACGTATTTGGGAATGCAAGTAATGATATGCGGTTCGCTAGGTAAACAAGAGTATTCTGTAATTATAGTTTAGTTAAGCCAATATTGGACTTTAGGTGACTTAGGAATATTTGCTTAGTGTCAAGCAAGGGTATATTGGGTAGTTACTATCTAATAGAATATTTAGTGACAACTATGTTACAAGTGAGTTAGTTAGTAATGGGTGAAGGATAAAGAGAATATGGTGTAGGTTTAGACTTTACTTTTCCAGCAAGTTTATGTAGTCTATAAATACAAGTGTCTTGTAACTTTTATTTTTCAAGTAAGTAATGAATGATATTAAAATCTGAGAAATGAGAAACAAGTTTGCTCTCACACCTATCTTCCTCGTTCTATCTTTCCCCAAATTGATTCTATTTGTCTAATCTATCTCTTTCCTCCCTAAAATTCTTCTGTCTGTCTATCCCTCTAGTTGTTGTTCTATCTCTGCAGATTCAAGTCAAGGCCAAGGTGGGCCTGATACTTTAGCTAGTTTCCCCATTATTGTTGTTCTTTTCTTCTTGGCATGATACTTTAGTCTGGATTCATGTAATTTTTACAACAATGGTTGCCATTCTGTCTTACGCGTGCCTTTTTATTAGGGCTCCTTGTACATTTTTTTTCTAGTAAATGCAATTTTGCAAAGATGTCTTGACTTTTTTTTGTTTCTTTTCGATGTCATTCCAAATGCAGGGAGAATAAAAATTTGACAGGAACAGCCAGATATGCTAGCATGAATACACACCTTGGCATTGGTATGCTTACTCGTTGTTTACTTACAGTTTTTATCTTGTGCACTCATATAATTACATATTACTACTAAGCATAGGTGTCAATATAGGTTCTTTTTCCTCATAGATTTGCTTTTTCTTGTTTCAAGAACAAAGCAGGAGGGATGATTTAGAATCACTTGGATATGTTCTTATGTATTTTTTAAGAGGAAGGTAAACACATTTGATTTTTTACTGTTTATATTGCACACTTGATTAAATCATTATCATTGTTTATTTATGCCTGCTTATGTTTGTTTATGTTCTGTAGCCTTCCTTGGCAGGGACTTAAAGCAGGAACCAAGAAACAAAAGTATGAAAGGATAAGTGAAAAGAAAGTGTCAACTTCTATTGAGGTAATCTTTTGTTTACTGTGGGAGTTCTGATGCTTGTAGTATATGCACCATGAAACTGACTAAAGTGCTCCTTGCTTCTTCCTTAGGCTTTATGTCGAGGATATCCTACAGAATTTGCGTCATACTTCCATTACTGTCGCTCACTACGATTTGATGATAAACCAGATTATGCATATCTTAAGAGAATCTTCCGTGACCTTTTTATTCGTGAAGGTTTGTATTTTCCAGGTAGATATTTTATATTTAGTCTTATATTGTGACCTCAATCTCAGCGGTAATTTTCTTCAGGCTTTCAGTTTGATTATGTGTTTGACTGGACAATATTGAAATACCAGCAATCACAGCTTGCAAATCCTCCATCGCGTGCTCTAGTAAGTCATAGATTTTTCTGGAGTTCGTAATTTTGGTCTAATCATACTCTATTAATATGATAATCTTGTAAACAGGGCACTACTGCTGGAACAAGTTCTGGGATGCCTCCGGCAGTTGCCAATGTTAGTAGACAATCAGGTGGGCCTGCACCATCTTTTCCACCCCAGGTTATTGTGGATTGACTTTAATTGCAATCACAATAACACTTGGTTCAAACAAAACAGCTGTTTTTAGTTTTTGTTTGTTTATCCAATTATTTATTTGTAAATTTCCTACACTGTTTTTATGGCATGTGGTGCTTTGTTTGTTCTTAATATGCTCAAAGCTTAATACAATTCACGTTATATGACCCTTCTGTAGGCGGTGATGAAGGTAGGCCTACTGGTTGGTCTTTGGCAAATCCCTCTCGAAGTAGAAGTACTGGATTGCCTTTTATTTCTGGAAGCTTATCTAAACAGAAAAATCCGGTTGCTAATGATATGGGCGTGAGTAAAGAAGTAAGTCTTCTTTTTACTTGTAGAAAAAAACAGGGTAAAAACAGAGAATTCCTTTTTACTTAGAAGGATGTATGGAACTTTACTGCTTCAGTGCATATAAAACCCATGGCTCAGTTTATGTGATGTATCTATTGCATGTGTTGTGATTGTGGGTCTACAAGTTTGTAGGTTAGTTCTAGGAGTTAATTGGTGGTTGTACTAGTGCTGTGTTACTGGGTTGTTTCTGATTAGTTATTAGGTGCAATAGTCGTTAACTCTGTGAATTTTAGATGTTATCCTCTTGGAGTTTTAACTCAAGAGGCAGAATATTTATTCATAGTGAATATGCGACGTCTGATTAACTTGAGTTGAATCTATAACCCTGTACAGGATAAGGGTTTTCTTTTACTTGCTAGTGATTGCTTGATGTTTTGAAGTTTAAGGATCAAATGGTTTTTTATGTATTTGTGTAATGCTTTTCGTGTTTCTTAGATGGGCCTTTGAGCGAATTGTGGATTCGTTAGTATGAGCTCTTTTTTATACTTGATGAATTGTGCTATCGTAATGGGTATAAGATGTCAGGAAACCTTTTATCTTGCTTAAACAAAGTAACTTTTGGCACCGTTTCTCCACATTACTCTTTTTTGTGTGTGGGTCCACCTTGTTCACCTTTATGACTATTTTCCCAAATTTGTTTGGTTGGTATATGCTAATTTGGTGTGAGCTAGTTGATTTGGGTTTTAAACTGCTTCAAGATATAGTTGACCATGAAGTATGACTTTTGCTGATTATAATGTGTTCGCTACCTGACTTGGGCTGTGCAGATGTCTACTAATTTTTTGAGGTCAAGCGGATCTTCGAGGCGACCTGCTGTCTCTAGCAGTCGTGAGCCAGTAATTGCTGGGGCAGACTCTGAACCCTCACGTGCCCGAACAACTGATGCAAGTCCAGGAGGGCCCTGCAAGATTTCTAGTACTGCACAAAGAAGTTCACCAGTTGTGTCATCAGATCAGAAGCGCAGTTCTTCTACTAGAAACCCCTCTAACATAAAGAATTTTGAATCCACTTTGAAAGGTATCGAAGGCCTGCATTTTAATGAAGAGAAATTGCACTATTAGCTGTGATTTGCTCACTCCCTTGCATACTGTAAATTTTGGAAGGGTATGATGTCATCAAGCACGTTGAAGAATGTGTTGTTTCTACAAATTCCTTTTGAGGAAATTTGCTATCTGGTAGTGTGTTAGTAGGGCTCAAGTCTTGATAAAACATACAATAAGGAATAGATCATGCAGTTGCAGATTCACAGTTGAGATCCATGCCAGTTAGGCTTTGTCAACACTATGTTTCGACACCCTATCTTATACCATAAGCTTTGCTCTCTATAATGTGGTAACTAAAGCCATTGTATTGATTTTTTCCTCATCTTATGAAACTCGTGTTTGTGCTCATTATAACAGAGCAGTTATCCCCAAAGTTTGTAATAAAATTGTTGTTTTAGCTCTTACTATAGGTGTTTGTCTGATTGCTGCACCTCTTTTGATAATGTAACTTGTACTTGATTTATTGGAGGATTCTTGTACTTGCAAGCTTGTGCATCTTGTGGCAATTACTCAGTTGGCTCAATTCTCAAACCTTTGACATACTATGTTTGTTATCTTGACATCTGAAAAAACATCCATTTTTTCTAATTATTTACTTAAACTTCGATATCCAATTAATTAGATTGATGTTTAAGCAACAACCAATCGCCTACTTTAAATTGAATTGTGGATTATTAGCTCGAGCTAATGGTAATTTCAGAAACTAGTCATTTATATGTAAAGTTGGGGAAGGATTTCATAGTATCTGCTGAGCACTATGAAAAACATATTTGGCATATTGCATATACTCCCTCCGTCCCATAGTTATAGATAGTTATAGGCTGATTTCTTTTGGCATATAATTTAAGAAAATCAGTTTAAGTGACAATTTTTAACATAAATTTTCCACATATACCCCTTAATATGGAATTAATGAATAAATTAATTACTCCTTACTTATCACACTAGAACTCTCAACTTCATTGATTGAAGTGTACTGACCATTAAAGTCTATAACCATAGAACTTTAACCAAAGAGAATACAACAACATTAAATGTGGTGATAAAAATAATTACACTGAATGTTGTTTCTTCAAAAAAAGAGTAATGGTTGAATATTTATTATAAGGGCATAAAAGTAAAACAATGAACCAACTAAATTTTATAAATAGTAAGTAGCCTATATATTGGGACATCTCAAAATGGAAAATCAATCAGCCGAAGGAGGGAGTATATCTTACAAATAGTAGAAGTGTAATAGGTTTTACTGAAACATTTGTTGAGGCTTAGTTGAGAATGACGAGAAAAAAAAGAAAGAAGCAATCATGGGCTGGCTTCCATCCAAGCTAATTAATCTCACGATGTTCCCTCGTGCACAGGACAAATCCAAACATAAACTTGTTTGGGTACTTGAGAAAAGATTAACAAACACCTGATTATATAATGTATCCCTTATTATTATGGTAGAGCTAGAGGCCTAGAGCTAGAGCACATGCCAACTTGACAACTTGTTAAGTAAATAAACATCCAATATAGTTATGAAACCCATAACAGTTCTTTTTCGTATACCAAAAGTAGGTATACTAGTTAGTTCTTTTTCGATTTATACGGATAATTCTTCCAAATTATCATCCCTTTGCTACCATTATGCAAAGCAATCCTGTTCAGCCTTCTCACTCACTTGGGCTGTTCCACAATTCCTCAATTCCCTAAGAATAGTAAACTTATATCAGTCCAAAGAAGAACTAATGAATCGAATTAAACAAAATTATTCTTATGCTTCTTTTTCTATGTTAACCTACTTCAGAGTTTAGGGTCTCTTCCATAGGCCTTGAAATAAATTCTATCAGCTTAATGGCAAACATGAAAACCAAATGTTACCTTTCAGCACATAAAACGGCTAGCAAACTTTGCACCCAGTTTCATCTATCAGCTAGAATATGCTTTCTTGCAAATCATGCTAAAAGTTATATTTATATAATTATCATAAGAAAGAATATACTAGACTATGATTCAGACTATATGTATGTGTGAGAAAATATTCTAAAGTACTCGACGCATTTTGGAGTGTCCAAGAGAATTGCCACTACCTGCACGCAGCCCTGGACAAGTTTAATCCTATCCTGAAACACAGAGACAGAGCCACACTCCCTAACACGAGTGGACGTGTGGACAGACACAAGCAAGATCTTTAGAATAGAGCTACTATATATCTCAACAGTGATAATGAAATATGTTATATGTCTAGCACCTCAACAGTATTGTAGTTCCAGCTTTGTACAAGATGCTTTCCTCATCGTGATATATTGAGACATTCTCTTATGCTGCATTTGACAACAATATTACTTATTTTCATAATACATGCACGCTCTTAGACCATAACTAGTAAACGTAATATGTCTGCCAAAAAGGTTGAAGAGGGTGGGGATTCATTGATTGGCCAACAATGCAACCCTTGAACATCTAATCAATCAAAAAATGGAAATACTCAAAGTTTGTTTCCATCAGAGAGCATAGTTTCTGAACAATCTTTTTCAAAATATTGGAGTTGGCACTAATAATTGATTCCATAGAGACCATCCAAACTTAGCCTTATTTGACACCCATGAGAAAAAAACACTTGATTGGGAAAAAATGACGGCAAATATCAAAAGTTGTAGCAGAGAAGAGATGGAAGCACCAGCCCGCATCACCAATGAACGGAGGGCCCATGGAACATTACCTCCCTGATGCTAATATGCTTGCTCCCTGCTACATTGAAATGGTCTTGGACATCCATGCTCCATTTCATTTTTCCTCAGAAACCTTTTAAAACTTCAAATCTCTGAAGTCTGGTTGATAAACAATTGTTTTTGTGTGGGAAAAACTCAACACCTAATTTAGTTGGTGATACGGTGGAAAATAACGAGAAAGATTTGGATTTCCATATATTTTAATATTTATGGAACTTTAATTTGTTTGATGCATTTTTATTTATTCGTTAGGAAAATTTAGTAACTAAATTTATATTTAGCCAGTTTATGTTTTGGACTTTAGATTTCTAATATTATTTAGTTTAGAATTTAATTATTTTTCTTTTCAAATTAGTCGTAGGAAAGTAGTTTAGTATTAGAAATACGTTTTCTAGGGTTTATTTACATGGAACCGATTAAGTTTATTATCTTTCTTCTCTTTGTGAGTTCATTATTCCTTATGAACTCAAGAGTTTATCTTACATTCTTGTTGATACGTTAAACCTTCAAATCACGTTTGTGTTAAAGTGTTCCGCTGCGTCAGTTGGCTAGGTAGATAGTGCCATTGTGGGACGTCAAGAACAAACACACAAGATATGAACAAACTTAATGAGTTTATGTTCAACAAAAGAGAAGAGCTTATATAATACTAGCCAAAGAAGCCACATGAATCTTAAATGGCATAAACTAAGAATGAATTAAGTAGTTGCTAACAGATATGTTTGCAATAATAAACTCTTTAGTTGTCATTGTGATAAGTTTGCAAAAATAAGACTTCATTTGAGGATATGTTAGTGCAATATTCAGTTTTCTTAACAATGAATGAAACTAATCTCCGTCAAGTAATACATATATATATTGATACTTGATAGTACTAGATAGATGCCAAAGTCACCCCGGAGAGGAAAATTTCCTTCCCAGAAATGGGTTAAGGTTCTAGAACTCTACACAAACAGACCAAATTCACAGGATTAAGCAACTCAATCTCTTTCCTTCGTCATAAATTTCAAGCATAACATACATAGAAGAAGCTTGGATAACAACAAGCAAGTATATGAATAGGTAGTATTCAAAGATTTATATGGCACATAGAATCTTATAATACCAAGATTATCAAACATAAATTTCTTATAGGAAAAGGAAATACCCAAAAGAAAGTTAGTCCTAATCACCGCCATCCATAAACTATGTCCTTGATCCACCTGAAGCTCTTTCTCAGAGAACCTTTCATCTTGCCTTCAACAGAATACACCTTATAGCCAGCAACCCTTTTCTTCCTCTGCAATTCTGGATCATTAAAACTCCAACTTTTGCCGGTTGACCCAAGACTGTTCTTACTTTTCTTGATCTGAACCTCCTTGCCACCCATCATATAATTAGGTGGTTGATTTACGGAGGAAACATGATTAGTACTGTAACTCCTCAAATCATGCAAGCTAGTTGGACCCAATTGCCTTCCTCCATTATTATAGCTCTCCAATTGCATATTCCTTCCATCTCTACATGACTTGGATCTAAAATCCTCCATCACCAATCAAGAAAAAAAAGGGCTTATTGGGTTTGTGATTGTTGTTAATATTGAAAGGATTTAGAACAGCTAAAAAGTGAGAGAGAGAGACTTTGATAAATGGAGTTTGTTGGATTATTTGGTTGTATTCTCAGTAATTTTTACTAGTCTGATTATATGTTTGTGAAGTTTCATGAGGCTGCTGTGTGTGAATGATCCGTCGGTGCTGTTTTGGCACGTGTAAAGGTTAGAGTTGACCTATTAAATTCATTCACAGTATCTGGAAAAGAGACTTCCACTATTTCAATCTTTTTTTATATTTATATAAATATTAAGATTTACGTGGGATATACTGAAAAATAACGTTTTAATAAAAATAATAATATGCACATGCAAACTCTAATATTTCTTTGGATTAATAATGAAAACACTTTTTACAGGATAAAGACTGTATTTTTAAGCTTATTACCTCTTTATTCTTGTTGTTAAGTTATACTACAACATTATAATCCTCTTCTTACTCACCTCTAAATGGGAATAAAAAAAATCAATATTGAGATTGTTATTTAAAGTGGACTTGAAGGTGAAAATATTATATTTTATGCCGACTATTATATTATATTTTTAATAAAAAGGATAATATTTCTAAAAATTAATTCGCCATACTAAACCAGGAGAATATCGTTGGTCAGGCCATTCTTCTAAAATAATTCTAGCAGTCGAGTTTGAAAAAAAAAAATTAATACTGCTGATAGTTTAGTTTAGTTGTGTTTGTTTGTTTGTCAATTAGTAGTAAAGGATAAAGGAAGAAGTGGGAAGGCGTGGTTGAAAAGTTGGACAAGTAATTATCATGTTGGGAAATATTTATATCTGGTCAAATTGCTTACTCCATTAATATTTTTTTAATATTAAGTCGTTTTAGAATTATATAAAAATATTAAATAAATAATTATATAACATTAAATATAATATTAATGATCTTCTATATTATCAAATTTTATTTATTAGAAAAAAAATAATAATATTGAAAACTAAACAGACTTATATTAAGTGACAAAAGTATTTTATTAAAACAACTTGTATTAAGTGACAGAAGGAGTATTAAATAAACGTTTTGATAATTTCATGGTAATAATTAAGTTGGTCAAAGTGTCGGCTTCTCGAAAAATACCAACACATTGCTTAAATAATCTGCCGATCATTGAATATTGGGCTTTTTTAAGAAAAATGAAATCTGAACTGTCATTTCATTTACAGGGGCAAATGTCGTTAAATTAAACACAGAATGGGTTCACTTCTTTATACTAAGATTTCAATGTATAATGAATGTGTACATTATACTGCCTCTGTTTTCCAAAAAAGGATTACTAATTTTCTTAAAAATCATGAGTCATATATCTCCTACGGAGAAGGGCAGGCAATGACAAAAAGTAGCATATGAATTAGTCCATTAATGGAACAGCAGGAGAAGATTCAAAGGATCAAAACAGAAAATAATCCAACAAAACAACTACTGAAAAATAATTTCTTAATTATAAAGGAATAAATCCAAACTACAACAACCTTTCCAGTAATTAAATAATCAAACAAAAATTAAAATGTAAGATGCGGAAGAGGGGGGGTACAATACAAAATCCTAACTGCAACAAAACTTGCAATAGCTTGCGCCCACCAAAACTGTATTATGCCCCGACACTATTCACCAAATAGCAATATGCAGGAACCACATCAACTCAATGGCATACATGCTTTGCAACATTAAATATGAAATCTGTAACCAAGAAACACGTTAATTAAGTCCAAGAGCAACACCTTACCTCAGCCAAGCCCAAAAAATACTTCTTCCATCAAAGGAGTTCAGCCACATTTGACGGCAATTCCTCAACAATCACATTGTAGAACTTCTGAATGTCAAACAGCATTCTTTCATCATCCTTGGTCACAAAATTTATGGCAACACCTTTTCTTCCAAACCGACCACTTCGTCCTATCCGATGAAGGTAATTTTCTGGCTGAGTCGGCAGATCATAGTTTATAACAAGGGAGACTTGTTGGACATCAATACCACGAGCCAGTAGATCAGTGGTGATAAGAACACGGGAAGAGCCAGAGCGAAATTCGCGCATAATTATGTCTCTGGTATTCTGATCCATATCGCCATGAGTAGCTGAGACAGTGTGGTCACGACTTCTCATTTTGTCAGTAAGCCAGTCAACCTTGCGCCTGGTGTTTACAAAAATGACACTTTGGGTGATTGCCAAAGTCTCATAAAGATCACATAGTGTTTCGAGCTTCCATTCTTCCTTTTCAACATTAACATGAAACTGCTTAATACCCTCCAGTGTTAGCTCATCACGCTTTACCAAGATCCTCACAGGCTTATTCATGAATTTCCTGGTAATCTCAAGGGCTTCTGGTGGCATTGTGGCAGAGAATACTCCAACTTGAACTTTAGCAGGTAACAGCTGGAAGATGTCATAGATCTAACAGAAAATATATTCAAAATATCAGAAAATATTGCAGTAAAACCCAACAAAGACTCCAAACTCAATAAAACCAAATCAAGCAAGAGCTTTTATAACCAAGGGAACTGAATACAGACCAAAATAAAAATAAAAAGGAAACCGAATAAAAAAGCATACCCGGCGTGAATCAAATTAACTACCCATCGTCTAAGCAGAAATGCAACAATGCACTAAATGCAAATGATTCATACAAACTACAAACTAACTAAAACACTAATCAAGATGGAAACATATATATACCAAGAAGGTTAAAAATAACTCCAAGCTGAAATTCTGTATAGTAAATGTAAATCCCATTGTAGAAAATCCTATGCGGAAAGGTAGTTCCCCGAAGAGTTTTATAATTATCATCAGGATATACATTATATGTAATACCAATAACTTATTTAGTTTTGTCCCTCAACTTAAGTTCTAGTTGATACCTGCCCTGTAATCAAAGGCATTCAATAGAAAATTAGATAATATAATCTAAGGATCCTACAGCTTTAATTGCTTCCAAGTTCCAACAGAACATGAATAACAAGCTATGGAACTCCATATTAAAGTAAATGTTAACAACACTTAACGGGTACATTTTATCCTTGTAGAGACTGTGCCAATACCAAATTAAAGAATACTAGATCAGCACATTGATGTTATTGACCAATATATTTATGCTCGTAATTTTGTACATACATACAAGAGAACAGAGAACAACCAACTATGAAAGAAAACAAGCAAGTACCTGATCCTTAAAACCGCGTGAAAGCATTTCATCTGCCTCATCCAATACAAACATCTTAATGTAATCCGGACGAAGTGACTGTCTTCGCAACATGTCAAACACACGACCAGGGGTGCCAACAACAACGTGAACACCACTTGAAAGAATCCGCTGATCCTCACGAACACTAGTCCCACCTACACAAGCATGAACTTTCACACCAAGATAGTCACCAAGTGCACGCATAACCTTCTCAATCTGTTGTGCAAGTTCTCGAGTGGGTGCCAGGACCAATGCCTGGCATTGGACTACACCATAATCAAGTTGCTGCAAGATTCCAGAACAAAAGGTTGCTGTTTTTCCAGTTCCAGATTGTGCCTGCTGAATAACGTCAAGGCCCTTGCAGAAAGGGACAATTCCCCTTTGCTGGATTGCAGAGGGCTTTTCAAAACCTATAACAATAATATGGAAACTTACATCAGCCAGTAACACAGAAATTAGAGAGGATGTCGTATACCAATTATCTAAAACTAAGAATGCAAGTCTTTCAAAAATGGTAGCTGAGAGGTAGAAAATATTCATAGCAGGACTACCATTAAATTAGAAATAAAAACACTAATTAAGTGATTCATAGCCCTGAGGTGGTCACTCAGAGAAGCCTTATGAGGTCTATGTCCCATGTTCTACATACAAAACAAGAAAGATTCAAACTCATTACAGGAGAGGAAATAGCATAAGAACACAAACCATAAGCGTAGATGCCTCTAAGGAGATTCTCTTGCAATTCCATAGAATCAAAACTGTCATAAACTTCATCATATGATGTGAAGAAATCTTGCCCATCAGACGAGAGTCTGCACCAGTCAATTCATTATAACAGGCGTAAATGTTAATATCTACCATGCTCAGGTAAATAACAGTGGGAACAAATATTGTATACAAGTAAGGAGCTTACAGATCACTCATTTTGGCATCATACTGGCGAGCATCAAATTGTGTTCCTTCTGGTGCCAACCCTGCCATGACTGCAACAAATTAGCCATAAATAACATTAGGAACTTAATAAATAAACAAAACCTCATATTAAACCATTACAAGACATCACCCTCCATCAAAAGTTACTTTTTAGAAGTTATAACAAATACCATCAAAAGCCAAAACTGATATTCAAAAGATAGCAACTGACATACGTAACTGGGTAAAACTTGTCCATTAAAAAAATACAAATAGAGAGGTATCAAATGTAATGTGATAACTGTGTCCAATTAAAATGTTGCAGAACAGCCAAACATGCCAACCATATAATGTGAATTGCAAAAGCATTAAAGTTCTGGATCAGTATTTAGGGAAGATTTTCTGAAGAAGCGTGTGTTTATCTGATAACAAGGGTGGAGAGCCCTATTGCAGCAGAAACCTTTTTAACTTCTCCCCCGAAGTTTACCACATCTCTCGCTAGCAACAAATAACAATTCAAGAAAGCACGAAATAAACAGTACAATATCTTTAGAATTAAGAATAGAGAATGGATAAGAGAGATTATTTTTATTTAGAATAGCCAACTGATTATGTAGTTTATATAACATATTATCAGACGTCCAAGAACCATAAGAACATTAATTTTTGGAGAAGTCTGAAGGAAGAATGTGAAAAAAGATTGATTAGGAGTTATGAAGTGCGCTTTACAGCTAAACCTTCACATGACTCCAGAACAATATAAATGGTACTCCATTCTAAAATTAAAGATACTTTTGTTTCGATCTGTTTCCAAAATTAGAGAATACAACAATAACGAGAGCTAGATTCTCAAAAAAAAACACTACTCTTATTTACCTCATAAACTGTTTACAATTATATATAGAAAATAATCTGGAATGAGTTGGAAGTTGAAACCATATATCAACTGAAATCCATACCAAGAAGTGATTATCAGATTACTCTGCACTGTCATTACTTGTATTTACTACTACACCATCCCTTTTATTTGACAAAGAACACTTTCATGGTCCCCGGCTATTTTTAAAATCAATAATTTAAAATATTTATATAAATTTTCAAAATCAGAAACCTTAGTATTATTTAGCCTTAAGAAAAAGGGTAAGATTTGTTGGTTTTTAAAAAAGGTAAATTTAACTCGATACATTATATGCACTTAAGGCTTCAGATTCCTTCAAGGCAATGTATATTGAAAATCGTTAATCCACAAAACTTGACATTAGAATTTGCTCTATGAACGAAAAGCTATTTGCGTCATAAACCATTGATGGACAAACATACATAATCATAAAAATTTAAATCATTTTAATGCTTTCAAATAATGGAATCAGATTTAATGAAGACGAAAAAGCCATAAACGCATTAAATCAAATCAATTTGAATTTGAATTTTTTTTAATGAAAGCTCACATCAATTACAAAACAAATAATAACTTGAATAAAACATGAATAATCACATTAAATATAGATCGATTTACATAAAAATAATTATATATACAATTGATTAAGAGATAGAAGACGAACCTGCGTATGATTATACTGTGTGAGAGAAAAAGGAACTTGGCTGGTTTGCTAGGGTTTCTATTCCCCAACTCCTCGGATCTGCGCCGCGGAGTTGAAAGTAGTATTGTTTTAGGTGGAAATAAAAAAGTATCGAGTAAAAGGAGAGAGATTTTCATTATATATTGATGTTGTTTTGCTATTTTAGCGTTATTGTATTTTCCAATCTTGCCCTTCTTCTCTTTCTCAATTTACACATGGAATTGTATTTTACATAATTAGAATTAGAATATCCTTAAAAATATTAAAAGTAATACGAGACACTAGAATAATATTAAAAAGATAATTATGTTTCATATTTATCCCTGTACTAATAAATTGTGATGACATACAAATTCAAATATATTGTATCATTTAATATTACTATTAATTTATTTATTTATTTTAAAAATACTCTTTTATGAAAGAAAATAATTAAAGGAAATTATTTACATGAAACAAAGATATTTCAGTAAAAAAAAGTTCAAAGTAGGATGAGAAGATTTATACATAAAAATTGATATTTTTATATAATATCTCTCACATTAAATGTGAGTGAATCTCACTTTTATGTGAAAATGTAAAAATATCATTTTTCAATAATAAATACAAACTAATACCTGCAGGTACTATATTGACGGAGAAGTAAAAAAAATGTTGAATAATATTTTAACATAACATTCCATGTAAAAAAATTATATAGTGACAAATTAAAATTAGAAAGAGATGTTTATACGTGTATTTTTTTTTTATATATTTCTGCATAGTCGACTCGTCTCGTCTCGTCTCGTCTCGTCTCTTACATAAAAAGAAAGTTGGTCCCGCCTTCCATATAGAAATATAAAAAGCTCATGCTCCCATTAGCTGGATTATTAATTATGGCATGATCATACTCGTTGGCTCAGGCATGGCATCAGTTTGGTTGCATAAAATCATTATTTGACTGACTGACTGACTATATACGGTTGGCTGGCTCAGGCATGGAGTATATGTTTATGATGATGTTCCTTTTTGGAAAACTCGTGTCGTGTCGTGTTTAAAAGCAGCCAATATATTACTGTAGGGAGTAACTAATTGAAGGAAGGCATGTAGGAGTAATTTTTATTGACTTTTTCCCTTCAAGGTGGAGTAATACTAATGCTACGTTTGGATCGATGGAATAGAAAGGAGAATGAAATGAATCATTTCATTAGAATGATAAAAATATTATTTGATTTGTTTATTCTAACGGAATAATATATTCTTAATGGAATATGTAAGATCCCAAATAATTAATAAATAAAATTTAATTTCCTCTAATTATTATTTTGAAATAGTAAGGGTTGATGTGATTAATGTGGATAGTTATGTGTAAAATACGCAAATATTTCAAAATAAGCAAGTGGTTATAAAATATTCATTATTGTCGGGGAATATTTGTTTGGTCGGAGAATATTAAAATGACAAGTGCTTGGTCTTTAATGGGCCCCATAACGGAAAGCGATTGGATGAAGAAAGCGACAAATATAAGTTGTTTAAAAATAACTTGGCGTAGTTATTCTAGAATTTACCTTTGTTGGAATACCCGGTGGTTAAAACACGATGTCTGGCGTTGTCAGACAAGATGATGGCAGTATTGCACCAATTATTTATTCTTACATAAGACACTACTTTCGATAATGGTTTCTGATAATTCTTTGTCAAATTATTTTATTTTCTTGATTCAATAATTCTTTGCGTTGATATTTTATATTTGTTGTTGTTTTGATAATTGTCATTTACACGTTATTTTTCATTATCGAAGCAATAATTCATATTATCTGAATAATATTATTAGATAACATTATTGACAATGTCAGAAAGTTACATCTAAGGAGAGGTTTGGTCACCTAATCAAGGCGGCAGAAGAAGGAGAAATTCTTATTGGAAAGCCCCTCTTTCTGGAGCTGCACGGTTGTCGATATTGTGATTACGTAATATTATTTGTGAATAATTAATTATTGATTCATATGATGAGGAAAATATTGATTTTATGTGGATATAGATGGAGAAAATTTTTAATGTGACAATTGTTGAAAATTAAAATTTTATCTTTTTACGATAAAATAATTCATTTAAATATATTATTATATTTTTTAATAATATAATAATGGTGATATTTTTACAATGAATGTGTGATATATGAGTATACGAGAAGAAAGAGTATTTTTGTTGCAATAAATGTTTAAAACATGTTAAACATGTCGGTGGACCCCATTTCTTGACTGAAATTTGATTATAGCCTGTAAAATCGTCCGTTTATGGATTTCGGTCAATTTTTGTTTGGAATTTGGAAAAACTTTCTTCTGCAAAGTTATAGAGATTTTGAATTTCCTATAAAAAGTTGCGAGATTTGAATTTTCTGACAAAAGAACTATTTATTGTGAATTATTGAAGTTCTGAAGCTCCGGAATAATTAATTTTTGGAAGTTTTAATTGTTTTTAATAACAAAAATGTTTTTTTTATTTTTTGTCATTATTGTGGGCAACATTTGGTGGCTGAGTTCAGTTGCCAAAAGTGGGCGTAAGAATTTTGTTTATATATATTAATATTATATTAAATTTTGTCTTTTTGGTGTTACAAGCATTTTCCTATAAATAGGTGCTTAGGTTAGAATTGAAAATCACACGAAATTGAAGTTTTCTCTCTATATTATCGAGCGTATTCTTGTGAGTATTTTGAGTATACTTTGAGTATTCTTTATACGGTGCTGAAAGTTCGAGTTATAGCTTTATATCCGATATTCCAGGTTAAATCTTGTCTTTCCGAGGTAAGGGATATTTTTTTTTTCGTAATGATATTATTTCTTCAATATCATTATCTTTGAAATATTGATCTGAATTTTTTTTATCAAATTTGAAAACTTTTGGTGTGTGAGATTCTTATTCACGTATAAAGACTATTCACGATATCGACCTTTATTCACGAATCGGCATTATTCATCGAAAAATGAAAATTTTCCTTTTCGTCTAAAATATCTATTGTGGATACTAGCTTTGATTGTATCCATGTTTTGATCATTCTTGAATTTTACACCACTATGATTATTTTTGAGGTATTTTGGACATGGATAAAACAAATTACGAATCCTTAATCCTTAATCCTTGTCATTTTATTTCCTTTGGATTCGTTTCTTTAAAAATATTTTTCATCATCCTCGGTTTTAAATGATGATATTATTGAATATCTTTGGCTGTAGTAAAAAGATGAATGATTTCGATGAATATCTTTTTGGCGTAGTAGCAAAAGATGAGCAGTGTTTAGATGAACATGATTGGTGATGAATATCTTTGGCTGTAGTGCAAAAGATGAATATTTGATTCGAGATATATATTGATTGATGTTCTGAGGATAAAAGATGAGCGATGAACTTTTAAATTCATACATAGAAGATAGTAGTTTGCATTCTCTACTTAACTCTTCTAATGAATTATTATTTCATTGTGAATATTGATTTAAAACTTGTTATTCTATTGTATTCTATTAGATTTTTCCTGTTGAAGACTAACGATAATTTGTTGTATATTATCTTAGTCGTAATAATATTCTTCTTGGGCTAGAATTGAGCTCACCCTTTTCCTTTTTGTTCCATTTTTCTTCTCAGGAGGCGAGAATATAGCGAGTACGAATCGGGGTATGGAATGAAGGTTCTAGAGAGAGTTGTTTAGTAGTCCTCACCATTTTTGTAAAATAATGTATCAATAAATGTGATGAGGATTTATTTGAGTATAGATATTGTCAGAAGATAATATTTGTATTCAAACTCACGCTTTACTATTGTAATAAAGTTGTAGTTGTTTACATGAGTGTATTGACAACTCGGAATGAGTGATGTATACCTATTTTGGGGGCGTCACGGTTGGTATCGAGCTTAGGGATATGATCTCTCCCATGAGATCGGGGAATAGAACTAGGAGGGAGAGGCGAGTAAATCCTTCATTAGTGTGTCTACCTAAGCTTATTTGTTAGTTGGTCGATATATAGGGATATTATGTGATATATTTATTTTCTTAATTAACCCTTGTTTTATGGCGAGATTTGAGAATGTCGATTGAGAATATTAATGATGGAAATGAGGCCAGTGGAGAGCGCTTTGTACTTTCACCAACAAGGAGAAGCGCGCAACAGTGGAAATGTTCCTCCTGTGAACCACACACCTTTGAAGCGAGATAATGAGCGAGGGGATGTTTAGAAGCTTTTTGCGCTTATGCAAAATCGAATGAGGAGACTCGTGTTCAAAATATGGGGAGGAAATGATAGCAATTCACGGGTTATCACAGCAAGCGATTCAAAGAGTTGGGACCACGAATTTAAGGAAAGCGGATCCGATCATGGCGGAAACATGGTTCAAGCAAATTACCAAGATATTCGATGTCTTGGGATGCGGAGAACAGAAGGTTCCATTCGCCACCTTTATGTTATGTTAAGTGGCGAGGCGGATTCTTGGTGGGAGTCTATGAAGCGTCTTGATGGCGACCCCAAATCCAGTCTTGAAAACCGAACTTCGGTTCTCCACGATATACCATTTCTTTAAAATTTGAATAATACTAAAATAATAATACATTCGAACTTAATTTACATACATCAAAGTTTATTTCCCAGTACGTGACCTTCAAATACATTCCTTATAATACTTGAATAGATACCAATACAACTATAACCATTAACTCATGATACACACTTATTCGATCGAACTTTTTCCTTTTCCTTTGTTTCGTGCACGAGCCTTGAGTTGCTTCACATGCTTGAAAACATTTAATTTTAAAGGATGAGCATTTGAGTGCTTGACAAGTAATAGCAATTATATATATAAGCTTAAAGAATATAAGTATTCTCTTTACATAACACTTCTACAACGAATCGAAAGTTGTGAAGTAATCATCTTGATAAAAATTCACATAACAAATCTCTTCCAAATTATTTAAATTTGGCTCTGGCTCTACCCATGAATAGGGTTTAAGAATCATACTATGAACATTCTTTTTATTTTTGAAAAGGTTTAGCGGAATTCTATCCTCAAACCGTCGTAACTTACAGTACGCGGAGGGTGATCACCAGATTGTACCTGTATTGATCAATACTACATAACTTGAGCGAAATTCATCGCTCACTCTATATCACTTGCGCAAAAATCTTCCCATATAGGGATGTTCATACATGCACAGTTCCAAACCAGAAGGTTTTAATCTTCTTTCAACAATAATATGTAATTCAACCTATATGTATACGGGTAATTGACAAAGGTATATCAACATGTGAATAAATGCCATGATTATCCAAGTGGGGACACTTGTATAACCATTTAGAAATCAACTTAACAGAATATATATCGAGCTAACATGTTGATAATCAAAGCGTACATAATGCATACGGGAATAGAATAATTACGAAACTTCTTACTCATGTCCATCAGATAAAGAAAATGCAAAGGTAGGATACTTGCACGATTCATTTGATTACAAATCTCAACTTAGGTTTTATCTCTTTATCACAACCTATCAATAATCGGATCATTCGTTCGATTAGAACAATATATCTTAACACATAAATCTTTATCTATTACGATTAAAGACATAGTCTAATCACATAATCACGGTGATCATACTTTTAGTTCTATTCTATACTTGAAATATTTTTATACATTTTTAAATATCTCATCCATGCTTCTACGGTGGCCTTTTTTCTTTCTATTATAAAGATTCGACATTTTTGCCGAGCGTGCAAACAACTTTATCGAAGTAAATCTTGAGTCTAAGACTCTTATTTTATATACCTCAACATCTGTAAATATCGGACATCTTAATTTTTAATCATTTTGAAATTTCCGAAATTGAAAAAT
The DNA here is from genome assembly GCA_020205605.1 of Panax ginseng. Classification (NCBI taxonomy): domain Eukaryota; kingdom Viridiplantae; phylum Streptophyta; class Magnoliopsida; order Apiales; family Araliaceae; genus Panax; species Panax ginseng. The sequence goes on from CM035148.1 coordinate 2,015,056, forward strand.
TTAAAATAATTCAAATCATCACTAAAGGGCCTATAGTGATATAAGCTATTACTATATAGGTGTTCTTCTTCAAATTTAGAACTTCATAATCGGTTCTCCAAAGTAAATTTGACTAGTTTGGTAAAATTTATAACTTTCAATTATCGAAATCATAATTAAATGATTTAAACATTAAACAATTCAATTATCATTAATAGTTTAATTAATACTAAACTATTAATGAAACCATTGCTAAAATATAAAAGTTATTTATAATAACTCAAACTATTTTTAAAACATTTATATTACCCTTAAATGATTTTTAAAACAATAAAATCATTTTAAATAATTACCATTAATATTTAAATATTAATGTACTATTTATCAAATATTAAAAGTCATTAATTATAACTTAAAATATTTTTAAATCCTTAATATCCTCTTTAAATGGTTTTAAATAAGTAAAACCATTTTTAAACTATTTATTTAATAATAATTATTAAATAAACTAAATATCATTAATATTATATTAATATCATTAATATTTAATTATTAATGAAATTATCATTTAAATATTAAAAGTTATATTTTATAACTTAAAAAATTTTTAAATACCTTATTTTCATTTAAAATGATTTTATAATATTAAAATCATTTTTAAACAAAATTATTTAATATAATCATTAAATAACTTTAATATCATTAATAATTATTAATTAATGAAATTCATCACAAAATATTAAAAGTCATCACAAATAACTCATTTACATAATCAATTCCAAGCCAAAATAAACATAGTAAACTAACTAGTTTATTAACAACACTAACTAAACTTCAAAATTCAAACTTTAACTAACAATTAAAAATAATAACATTACAAAAATTAAATAAAAACATCTTTAAAATCTGAATTTCACAGAATTTGAATCTGTGACTTCCAGCAAAAATTTAACTAAAGAGATCTTTATAAAAGTTCTCCCACAACAAAGCCTTTCTCAAAAAAATTGGAGGCCTTATTGTTGGTGAATGAAACAAAAGGCCAAGCCCCTTACATTTATAGGTTTAGAAAATGGTGAAGTTCTCAACTTAGTCGATGTGGGACTTGGTTTATACTAATTTTCAATAGCTCACTTTGCGATTTTCTAACGCATTGCTCATAACTCCGATTAATCGATTTTTGTATATGTTATACATGGTATGTAAGACTATTTTTAAAAATACGAATTACCCACCCAAGGGCTTATTAGGTAGCCCAAACAAGTCGTCAAAAGTGGACGTTCATATATGATTTTCAATCTCGTTTCAGCTTTACCCTCTTCCGCTAAAAGCAGTCATAACTCTTTCATTTTAAAACATTTTTGAGCGATTCTTGAGCCCACACGAAGCTAACTTCTGGGGCTACAACTTTTATTCTTTGACCATTTCCAAATTCGAACACATCAGCCTAGAAATTCCGTTCAAATGGATTGCACTGCACTTGTTGGGAAGTTTTGACACTACTACTTTGAAATGTCATAACTCTCTCCTCCGATATCGGATTTAGTCCGTTTGAGTCTATGGAAACTTATTATGTGTACTATAACATACCAAAAGCCCAGAAGGTTTTGGAAACATTAACTGATTGAAACAATGTCCCAAATAGCACATCCATTGCTGACTTTCAGGTTTGAGAAATTTGACACATTTCCTTCCAATCACCGTAATTCCCTCATTCGAGGTTGGAATGAGGTCATTCTAAAGCCTATGGCTTCCTAACTCAGTGCACTATAACATATCAAAAGCCCAGACCTTTTAAAGCACAAAAAGTTGACGAGAATGCCCCCATTACAGACTGCCCAAAAATAGTTTATCATGATCGGTCAACCATTTGACCATCTATAACTTCTAATCTATACATGATATGGACTTGATTCTTTTTGCAGATTAAAGACCACATATCAGGCTACACATAACAACTTTTGAAGGACAAAACTCATGATCGAGCAAAGAGTTATGGCCTCGACATTTAGTGAAAAAAATAGCGTAATTCGGTTTTTCCAACTTGCTTATATCTTCAAATTCGTGCACTTTGATGTTATGGGTCTTTGATTTATCAACCCATATCATCAATTAACATTCTATTACACAACTTTAAACAATCAATTGTATCAAATAACATCGAATCAAAAGATTTGTAGGTTTAGTGTTCTTATACCCTTTTGCCAAAAATTCTTGATTCTTGCTTACGATTTGTTATGGGTGATGGTTGGGCTTTGTTTAAGAGTGTATGGGCAATCTTGTACAAGGCAATTAAATGTAATATTTCATCACTAGATTTAATTCTTATAATTTACCAATTAACTTCTATCCTTTTGGTAAATTAAAACACTTATCAATAACATCGAAATTAAACCCGGTAATTAAAATTAGGTTTCTAATTGACCATTAGTGGTTCTTTAATTATCTGTGTATATTCTTAACACGAGTCGTTACGGTTTCTAATTTCAACCGGTTAGGGTTATAATAATTAGGGTTTGTCCTAATTATCGATGTCAACGATAATTAGGGTTTCTTACAATTACCGATATTCTTATTCACGGTAACTTCATATACACGATCACTACTCGAAATACCCCATAGCGAGTTTAATAATTAGGGGTTTTACAAAGACGGTAATATGTTATGACCTAATTGACCGTCATTTCTTTCGATATTATCTCATCATGGCATACCAAGTACATAATTATAGTCTTTGTAAAATAATATAATATAATATTATTATTCTCATCTCTTGATCACAATCCCAATCCAGGTTTGGATCTCGTATACGACTTATTCTTCGTACACAACATCAATAATCAAGTTAAAATAATTAACTTAAATATTACGAACAATTCATATAATAAAATATTTATTATATAAATCTAATTATCACTTCATATATTATTTCAATCATGTTTTCATGGAAAATAATTAATAAAAATATTTTGACTCTGAAATTTATTTCCATATAATTTGTGGTAATTAATAATTCCAAAATTATTTCTAATTTTTCAAGTAATAAATGTATTCACATTTATCGTTCACTTTACTTGACACTTAGTCTCGTCATTAAAAAAAAAAAAAAAATTATCATAAAATTTCTTATTTATTTTATATAGAAAATCTCGGGTTATTACGCACCCATCCAAAGAAGACCTTAGCATGTCTTGGGAGACATTTCAGAAACTATTTAATGACAAATACTTTCCTAAAAGTGTTAAATCGTATGAAGGAAGTAGAGTTCATCGATTAGAACAAAACAACATGGCGGTGTCTCGAAGACGAGGCAAAGTTTGCGAGTTATCGAGGTTTCAGACCTCATTTAGTGGAGAATGAGGAGCGTTATGACGCGGATGTTTCGAGAGGTTTGAAAACGGATCGACGGTATCTCATTTCTCATAAATTTTCTCTCTATTCGGATGTTGTAAGCAGGCTCAATTATTAGAGCGAGATAATAACAAATACGGCCAATTGAGGACCACAACGAGGATCATCTAGGAGATGGCGGTCAACAAAACAACGATAACTAAGCGGAGAAAGAAAAAATACGGACAAAAATGGTAACCACTCTGGTGGTAATCATGGCCATGAGAATAGAAGAAGCGAATGGGGGAGATTTTTAAAAGAGGAGATTCAACAACGACAAAGTGAAAATGAAAATGACCAAAATTTGGTTCGAGGAGGAGCGACCACCGATCGTATCTGCTACAAATGCGGAAAAGAGGACATATCGATCTAAAGCGCCCAGCAGTTCAAGGTATGCTATAATTGTGGAAAGAAATGACATATCGCTCGGGATTATACGATAAGCGAAACCTAGTTCAGCGGGGACGGTGACTCAAAAGATTGTCCCAGAAAAGTCAAAGTCAAGCGGTTCTGGAAGGCGTTTATTGTGGTTGGTCAAAATCGAGGAACCCAAGCGAGGTGATCACGGGTAAGTTTAATCATAAATTCTTGTGAAGTTTATACTTTACTAGATCACCGTCTTTACCCATTCATTTATCTCTCCTATTTGTGCTCAAGCGTTTAAATTTGACTCAAAAAAATTAGACTTTGACTATATCTGTGGAAACTCACGTTAGGAGAAACTTTCATCACATCCAATTGTTTATAAATCTTGTTTGATTCAAGTTGGCACCATCACCTTACACCGTTGACCTTATCTCTTTAAAGATACTTGCTTTTGATGTGATTTTAGGGATTGATTGGTTAACTACTTATCATGCCAAAATTGATTGTTTTGTAAGGTTGTTAGTTTTCATATTCTAACCAACTGTTGTTCAATTCAACAACTAAACCATTAAAATCAATCAATGTCATATCTAATCATAAAGCTATTCGTTTATTGAAAAAGCGGATGTCAAGCTTTCTTAGCCCATGTCATGGATTTGAATAAAGACACGTCAAATTTGAATAATATTCTGTTGTTATTGACTTTCTGGCGTATTTCTGAAGAACTTCCGGTCTACCCCGAGCGTGAAGTTGAATTCTTTATTGATCTTGAACTGGTACAAAGCCCATTTCTAAACCCCATATCGAGTGGCTCTATTAAACTCGGGAGTTAAAGGTCCAACTACGGGAGTTGTTGGACATCGGTTTCATCTGGCCCCAAGTACATCTCCTTGGGGTGCTCTCTGTTTTATTCGTAAAAAGAAAGAGGCGGGAGTATGCGACTTTGTATTGACTATCGGGAATTGAACCATGTCACTATCAAGAATAGGTATCCTCTACCTCATATTGATGACTTGTTTGACCCGATTCTGAGGGCACAATTTTTTCAAAGATTGATCTTCGATTACGGATATCATCGACTAAAAATTAGAACCGAGGATATTCCAAAGGTCGCCTTGAACTCGATGCAGGGCATTATGAATTCTTAGTCATGTCTTTTGGATTGACTAATGCTCCTGCTGCTTTCATGGATATGATGAACCGAGTATTCAAGGATTATTTGGATCGGATTTGTTGTTGTCTTTATTGATGACATCCTCATATATTCCAAAAGTCGTGAAGATCATGAGCACCATTTGGAAATTTGGTACTACAAAGGCTTCGTGAAAACAAGTTATATGCCAAGTTAAAGAAATGCTAGTTCGACTTGAGGAAGTAGCATTTCTTGGGCACGTAGTGTCAAAACATGGAGTATCATTGACCCGCGAAGATTGAAGCAATACAAAGTTGGGAGCAATCGAAGTCGTTGGTGAAAAGACGTAGCTACTGGCTTAATGGTTATTATCGGAGATTCGTGGAAGGATTTTCTCGAATCGCTACTCAGATTAACTTCAGTTGACTCGGAAGGATACAAAATTTGTTTGGAGCGAGGAATGCGAGAAGAGTTTCCAAGAGCTCAAGAGGAGACTCATTTTAAGACTGTTCAAACAATACCATCTAAAATACGGATGGATTTGTTATCTACAATGATGCTTGTGCAAAGGGTTAGGATGTGTTCTCATGCAACGTGGGAAAGTCATAGCTTTATGCCTCGCGACAACTTAAAAGGTATGAGAGGAATTATCATACTCATGATCTAGAGTTAGCGGTGATCGTTTCGCTTATTAAAGATCTGGAGGCACTATCTATATGGGGAGAAAGTGGAGATATATTCGGACCATAAAAGCCTTAAATATTTCTTCACTCAAAAAGAACTCAACATGCTGGCAATGACGTTGGCTCGAGCTATTGAAAGACTACGACCACACTATTCAATACCATCCCGGAAAAGCGAGCGTGGTAGGTGACGCGTTGAGTAGAAGATCATATATCTGAGAGGAATGAGTGCGATGATGTCAAGTATAACGACAGAGCCAACTTTAATAGAAAAAGTTAAGGTTCTTTCAAGCCATCACCAAGAGCCAGATGCGTATGAAGAAGAAAGTACAAGAAGGTCTTTATTAAAAGCGATAATTGATGAAGAAGGAATACTTGAGTCCACTCCGGACTTTGTGTTCCTAACAACTCGATTTGAAGTACAAGATTATGATGGAGGCACACAATACACCATTTGCAATCCATCTGGAAGTACTAAAATGTATCGTGATCTTGACATACATTTTGGTGGAACAATATGAAGAGAGAGAGATTGCAAAGTTTATCTCGATGTGTTTAACTTGTCGGCGTGTAAAGGCGGAGCATTTAGTACCTAAGGGTTAAATTGCAACCACTTGAGATTCCGAAATGGAAGTGGGAACACATTACCATGGATTTCAATTTACGGGTCTTCCTACGGTTTCTCAAGGCATCAATGCCATTTGGGTTTTTGTTGATAGATTAACCAAGTCTGCTCATTTCTTGCCGATACGGGAGACTTATTCCCTTGAACGTCTTGCTCAAATGTACGTAAATGAGATTGTGAGGTTGAATGACATGCCAGTATCCATAGTTTCGGATCGTGACCCAAGATTCACTTCAAGATTTTGGGTTAGCTTGCAAAAAGCTATAGGCGCGGATTTTGATTGATTCGACATACCATCCTCAAGCAGACGGACAATCAGAGAGGACTATTCAAACTCTTGAAGATTTATTAAGACTCGTGTCCTAGATTTCAAAGGCGGTTGGGATAAGTATTTACCATTGGTGGAATTCTCCTACAACAACAACGATTATCGAGCAAGTATAGGTGTGGCTCCATTTAAAGCATTATATGGACGAAAGTGTCGCTCTCCGATATGTTGGGATGAGATGGGTGAAACAACATTGTTGGGACGACGAGTTAAGATACGTATGACTCTGAAAAAGATCCAAATGATTCGACAACATATACAAACGACACAAGATCGACAAAAGAGTTATGCGGATCTTCATCGAAAGGACGTGGAATTTAGTATAGGGGATCATGTGTATTGTTGCGAGTTGCTCCATGGAAGGGAGTTACAAGATTTGGGAAGAGGAAAGCTCAATCCATGATTTATTGGTCCATTTTAAATTCTTGGCCAAAGTAGGAAATGTAGACTATAGACTCGCGTTACCTCAAAGTATGTCTCGTATTCATAATGTGTTTCACATATCGTAGACTTAAATATGTGAAAGACCCGAACCACGTTATCTGATTAGAAGCCAGGACGAGATAATAGAAGACTTAACGTCACGAAGAGGTATTGTCAAGATCTTGGATAGGAAGGAGCATGTCCTACATACGAAGATCATACCACAAGTTAAAGTTTTGTGGAGAAACCATGCTTTATAGAGGAAATGACCTTGGAATTGGAAAGCGGAAATGAAAGCGAGGTATCCTCACCTTTTGAAACACCGTGCACGTATGTCAATTTCGAGGGATTTAATTTTATAAGGAGGGAGGTTGTAAGACCCCAAATAATTAATTAATGAAATTTAATTTCCTCTAATTATTATTTTGAAATAGTAAGGGTTGATGTGATTAATGTGGATAGTTATGGTAAAATCATAAATATTTCAAAATAAGCAAATGGTTATAAAATATTCATTATTATCGGGGAATATTTGTTTGGTCGGGGAATATTAAATGCAATATTAGATCTTTTATGGGCCCCATAACGGAAGCTATTGGATGAAGAAAGCGACAAATATAAGTTATTTAAAAATAATGGCGTAGTTATTACTGGAATTTATAATCGTAGGAATATAAATTGGTTTAAAACACGATGTCTGGCGTTGTTATACGAGAAGCACGGTATTGCACCAATTATTGATTCTTACGTGAAGGGCACTACTCAATAATGGTTACGATAATTCTTATTTTAGTATTTTATTTTATTGATCAATAATTGATGCGTTGATATTTTATATTGTTGTTGTTTCAATAATTGTCATTACGGTATTTTTCATTATCGGAGCAATAATTCATATTATCTGAATAATATTATTAGATAACATTATTGACAATGTCTAGAAAGTTACATCTAAGGAGAGGTTTGGTTACCTAATTACTTGCGCAAGAGTGAGGAGAAATTCTTATTGGAAAGCCCCTCTTTCACAGAGGCTGCACGGTTGTCGATATTGTGATTACGTAATATTATTTGTGAATAATTAATTATTGATTCATATGATGAGGAAAATATTGATTTTATGTGGATATAGATGGAGAAAATTTTTAATGTGACAATTGTTGAAAATTAAAATTTTATCTTTTTACGATAAAATAATTCATTTAAATATATTATTATATTTTAATAATATAATAATGGTGATATTTTATAATGAATGTGTGATATATGAGTATCTGAGAAGAAAGAGTATTTTTGTTACAATAAATGTTTAAAACATGTTAAACATGTCGGTGGACCCCAATTCTTGGTTGAAATTTGATTATAGCTTTATAAAATCGCTTGGATTTATGGATTTCGGTCAATTTTTGTTTGGAATTTGAAAAAACTTTCTTCTGCAAAGTTATAGAGAATTGAATTTCTTATGAAAAATTGCGAGATTCGAATTTTCTGACAAAAGAGCTATTTATTGTGAATTATTGAAGTTCCGAAGCTCCGGAATAATTAAGTTTTGAAAGTTTTAATTGTTTTTAATAACAAAAACGTTTTTTTTATTTTTGTCATTATTGTGGGCAACATTGGTGGCTGAGTTCAGTTGCCAAAAGTGGGCGTAAGAATTTTGTTTATATATATTAATATTATATTAAATTTTGTGCTTTGGTGTTCTAAGCATTTTCCTATAAATAGGGTGCTTAGGTTAGAATTGAAAATCACACCAGAAATTGAAGTTTTCTCTCTCTATATTATCGAGCGTATTCTTGTGAGTATTTTGAGTATACTTTGAGTATTGCTTTATCTGAGTGCAAGTTCAAGTTATAGCTTTATATCCATTATTCAGGTTAAGTATTATCTTTCCGAGGTAAGTGATATTATTTTTTTTTCGTAATGATATTATTTCTTCAATATCATTATCTTTGAAATATTGATCTGAATTTTTTTTATCAAATTTAGAACTTTTGGTGTCGGAGTTCTTATTCACGATACGGCCTTTATTCACGTATCGATTACTTTATTCACGAATATCTGGCATTATTCATCGAAAAATGAAAATTTTCCTTTTCGTCTAAAATATCTATTGTGGATACTAGCTTTGATTGTATCCATGTTTTGATCATTCTTGAATTTTACACCACTATAATTATTTTTGAGGTATTTTTGACATGGATAAAAGAAAGCACGAATCCTTAATCCTTAATCCTTAATCCTTGTCATTTTGTTTCCTTTGGATTCGTTTCTTTTAAAATATTTTTCATCATCCTCGCTTTTAAATGATGATATTATTGAATATCTTTGGTACGTAGTGTAAAAGATGAATGATTTCGATGAATATCTTTGGCGTAGTAGTGCGAAGATGAGCAGTGTTTAGATGAACATGACGGTGATGAATATCTTTGGCTGTAGTGCAAAGATGAATATTTGATTCGGATATATATTGATTGATGTTCTGAGGGGATAAAAGATGAGCGATGAACTTTTAAATTCATACATAGAAGATAGTAGTTTGCATTCTCTACTTAACTCTTCTAATGAATTATTATTTCATTGCGAATATTGATTTAAAACTTGTTGTCTATTGTATTCTATTAGATTTTTTCTGTTGAAGACTAACGATAATTTGTTGTATATTATCTTAGTCATAATATTCTTCTTCGGGCTAGTTGAGCTCACCCTTTTCCTTTTTGTTCCATTTTTCTTCTCGGGAGGCGAGAATATAAGCGAAATCTGAGTCGGGGTATGGAATGAAGGTTCTAGAGAGAGTTATTTAGTACTCCTCACCCATTTTGTAAAATAATGTATCAATAAATGTGATGATGATTTATTTGAGTATAGATATTATGCAGAAGATAATATTTGTATTCAAACTCAACATTTACTATTGTAATAAAGTTGTAATTGTTTCTGTACCGTGTATTGACAACTCAGAATAGGTGATGTATACCTATTTTGGGGGCGTCACACAATAAGTGTTAACTTAAAATTATAATTTTTATTCCTGGAAGGGGGGGTCAGGAATAATTTATTCCATCTATTATTTTTAAGTAATTGACAAATATGCCCCTTAAAAATAAAATAGGGTTCCATGCTCTTTCATTCAATCAATCTATCGATCTGCGAAAGAGGAGAGAGAGAGACGAAAGAAAGAGAAGCAGAGCCACCCCACCCACACACCCCCCCCCCCACCCCCTTCCCACCGCCACCCCAACCCACCCCAAAAAAAATAATATTATGTGATTATGTATACACCTCTTACCCCACCTCCACCCCCACCCCACCCCGATGCACACCCCACCCCACCCACACCACACACAAAAAAAAATAATATTATGTGATTATGTATACACCTCTTACTACCACCTCACTCCCACTCAAAAAAAATTATATGAAAAAGTATATAAAAAAATATATGAAAAAGTATAGTAAAAAATAAGAAGAATATAATTATAAAAAAAATCTAGAGAAATATGTGTTAATTTTTTAATATAAATTGAATTTAAGTTAAATTTGAATATTTGGGGATATTTAGGTCACTTTCTAATTATTTATTTCATTCTTAGATGTATTCATAACATCAACCAAACATGTACATGGAATATTAAAAAATTATTTCATTCTCTTCCTTATTCCATTCTCTCATCTATTCTATTCCATACTCTATTATATTCCTTCAATTCAAACGTAGCATAATAGATTATTGATGATGATGTTGATGATGATTCATATTTCATGCGGCGGCTATTCTTCTTAATAGTATTTCTATTGCTTTCATGGGTTTGTTTTCACTTGGAAAAAAGCTTTGCCATCCAATATCCATTCTACTACTACTACATTTAGTCGCTGCCAGCTAAATTATTTTCTTTTCAGAATTTCTTTACCAAAAATTCAAAATGAACCAAAGGGATTTTAATTGTTGCGAGTTTAGAAATATTTTATAAGGGGTAATTTATTGTTATACAACACTTGAAGAATCTCTCTTGATATAAATAAATAAATAATTGTTGAAAAAAAAATCTTGAAAAATATTAGTATCCATTTTATAGTATTCATTTTTAGTACTCCATTTTATAGTATTCATTTTTAGTCACCATTGCAAGAATGTTACAAATACAAAAATTTCTTCAAAAAATTTTCTCCAAGTTTTAGAATATACTACTACTACTACTACACAACTCCACCAAGTATTCTTTTGTGCGTGGGAGTAAAATCCCTAGATTCTAACTGTTTTCCCCTCCCCCTTGTCTCTCTTCTCACTCATGCCAAATGATACTAGAATGCATCAAACATACTTTACTGATGACTGACGGATCAAGTTATGAGCCATTCAGCTGATGATGTTATACTGACGACACTAGCATCTGAATCAGAAGCAAAAAAACCACCACAAATGTGACACTCCCAAAAATTAGGTATACATCACTTATTTTGGGTCGTCAGATACATGGTACAGAATTCAAATACAACTTACTAATACCACTGTCATGTACAATACGACAAAACATAAAATGTGAGTTTGAATACAAATATTATCTACTAAAGATTATACAAACTCAAAAGGAGTCCTCATTACAATTATTATCACATTATTTCACAGAATAATGAGGACTACTAATGCTATCCTCTAGACCATCACTCCGTTCCCCGACTCGTCCCATCTATATTCTCATTTCCTGAAGAGAACAGTGAAGAAAGAGTGAGCTCAACTAGCCCAGTAAGAAATATTATGACTAAGATAATGCAGAATAAATTATCATTAGCCTTCAACAATGTTAAACTGATAAAATACAATAGACATCAAGTTTAAATGCAGCGGAATAAGCAATCCATTAAAAGAGTCAAGTAGAGAATAAAATCTACTATCTTTTATGATTTAAAAAGGTTTTCATCACTTTTATCGCTGAGACTCGGCTCAATAAATAATCCACATCATTAAATCATCAACGCACTCTGGTGCCAAGGATATTCTTTAAGTATCACGACCACGAATTATCCATGCACTACTGTGCCAAAGATAATCGTGTTTTCATCAGCGGTCCGATCATGCCATAAAATAATTCATCTTTGCTCCCTTGGTAGAAGAGAATCCATAGCCATAATCATACCAAAATTATTCATCAATGTACTACGGCCGATGGTGACTTTTAATTTTCACATCATTTGTAACATTACGGTCATGATTACCTTTCGCATAATCCTGGTCGGTCATAATCATACTAAAGTCTATCTCATGCACTACGAGCCATGAGATGACTTTCAACATAATATAAACATGAGGATGATGACAATGATATAAGAATTCAATAAAACAAGTTCAAGAATTAATTTATCCATGAACCAATAACGTCCAAATTGTCAACATGATATCGCTTTGTAGAGTAAAATTCAAGAATGCTCGGAAGAATATTTCCATGGAAAGATATTTGGATGAAGCGCTTAAATATCGAGGATATTCCACTAATTTCATGGAGTATAGAAGTCAAAATTTTAATCAACTTGAGTATAATACCAAATGGAATAACAAAAGATATCACCACGCATGCGGTACCCATGTAGGCGGTTATTCAACGAGAATAATAATAGCGGAACCGGATCGGTGAAATTCACACACTACAGGATGTTCCAATGAGAATAATAAATGCGGAATAATAAATGATGGAATCAGTCCACAGATATAGATACAGACGAGGATATTAAATGAGAATAATAAAAAGGCGGAATAATAAAAAATAGAACCGGTCCCACAGTATAGATGCAGACGAGGATATTAAACCGAGAATAATAAAGCAGAATAATAGAAGAATGTCATCAAGTATAGTAGGCGAAATCACAGCGTATCTGAGTTATTCAACGAGAACAATAAAGAAATGGAATAATGAAGTTCTCTTCTTGAATACAAAAGAATAATATCCCTTATCGTAAAATAATACTTGATATAAGAGTAGTGAAGTAGCGAGAAAACTTTTCTTCTATCTCTATAGTCTCTCTCTATAGTTTTCTCTCTCTACAGAGTTCAATTGAATTAAGTAAGAAAATAATGAAGGAATGAACTTATTTATAGAAAAATAGAATGCATAAGAACTAATCCATGAGCGATCCAGATTGATTTACTTTAATCGACGGTCCATATTTAAAACAAAATCTTTTAAATAAAATATAATATATTTTATTTTATATAAAATAATTTTACTATGCAAATACTATGCGAGACCATTATGCAAATCTATGCGTAATAAAATATAATATATTTTATTTATAGAATAACTTTAATAAAGTATTACATTTTATATAAAAAGATTTTACTATAAAATAATATGCGTAATAGAATATAATATATTACATTTATAGAATAACTTTAATAAAGTATTACATTTTATATAAAAGATGTTTACATTTTATTACGTTAATAATATGAATAAAACAAAACTTATAAATCAACAATAATTGAATCAAATAATGTGAGATCTTGTCAAAGAACTATTATAACAATAATTGAACAAAAATGAGTGACTTCTCACATAAATATCAATAATCAATACGATTGTCTTCTTATGCAAAAATCGTATTCTTGTACTTTTACTACTAGAGTAGTTCAAGAAAGTATCAACAGCAGTAAAACTTCGTGAATTATTTTCAATAAAATATTTTTGTCGTTTTCTCAATCCGACAATAATTTTATTGTGGGGTCCACCAATGATTGTACTGTCGTACGAATATTTTTTGACACAAAGAATATTCCTGACCAATCGAATATAATATGACAACTTGCATACTTTGCAAAATTTATAAATACTACCCACAACTATAACATTATATCAAATCCACACCATAATATGAAAAAATATTTCGGAAAATTTAAATTTTTATTTATAAAATCTGGGGTCTCACAACAAATAATTTCAATTTTCATCCTTGTTGATTCACAGATAACCAAAAAAGAAACACACATCATATTTCAACGCCTAATTATGGAACCATTACACATTCATTTCATAGTTAACTCTAAACTAATCATTTATTTAAATGTAAAACAAGGAAAGATCAGGTTATGGAACCATTACACATTCTTGAATGCACCCTTGCCGAATATTTCATTACAAAAAACAGGATAAATGAATTGAGAAAGAGAGGAAATTAATATCTTAAAGCTAGCTAGCTACCTCCCTCCTTTATGGCATGCCAAAGACCCAACACACCTCTATTAAATCATCACTATCGCCATTTTTACCCCTATAAACCTAGGGGACTCAAAACTATACTCTTCTGTCAAACCCATCTGAAAGCTTCCCAGTCCCCACTTCAACACTACTGCCAGTGTCTTCAATATTGCATTTTCCTAATTCCAAAGTGTTCTTTTTTTCCCTCATTTCTCCATCTCCAAGTTAAGTCAGCCAACCTTGTGGAAAGAAATTCGTTTTATGGTCGGAGTTAGTTGGGGTGGGAGTGGATTTACATAGTCACTATGCTTTTACTATATCAAAAAAGCAATATTACTCGTCTTTCCTGAGATAGTTATAGATCGGTGCCAGAGAGTGATTCCTTGGTCACCCAATAGATGATATGGGCATGTTTCCAAATTGCGCTCTAGGCGAAGCGGTAATTTGCTATGACGAGGCTTAGGCTTCAAAGGGAAATACAGAGGCTTGCGCCTCAATGCGCTTCGCCTCAAGGCGTAGGCCTTGATTTGAATTAAAAAAAAACTCAAAAAATTGTGAATTTCATTCGTTCATTGACCGTGAGTGTTCTAGTAGCACTCGTTCATTTTCTTAATCCTTCTTTTGAATATTAAAAAACATACTTTGGCATAATATTTTTTTACTTTGTAAGTAACAAATTTTAATATTTGATACTACAACCTAATTTTTAATTTTATTTATCTATCTATTATATAATAATAGATAATGGATGAGAAATAAAATTAATTGTCTTCTTAAGGCGGTACCACATGCAACTTTCTTTTTCTCTCTCCTACATTTTATTTTATTTTAAAAAATTCTCACATTTTATCACACAATTTATAATTTAATTTATTGTATACACGTTATGTGTATCACAAATACTAGTGGATTTAAATCTAAGTGGCAAGAAGCGAAAGACGCAAAAATGTAAAAAAAAAAGGACAAGATTGTAGGAATAGGAATAGGCCTCCTCCCATAAGAAGATGCGGGCCTTTTTTGGATATTTATGTTTTTTTTGACCTTGATTATAATGATGGATTATTTTATGATTATATTAGTATTTTTTAATAATTTTTTGGGGACTTTTAGGTTTTCAAATCGAGGCTTATGGCTCGCCTTGTCTACGAAGAGAAAAACGCCGCTTTTAGCTTTTTCGGACATTGGATATAGGGTCAACACTCATAACTACCACCACACCTTCAACTATGACTACAAAGAGAAAACTGAATCTTATGCAACACATTTCCCACAGTTAATATTAATATTAGAATTTCAACAAAGCCAGAGTAAGCTGAGTGAAGAAACTATGCCACTAATATCACTTAAGCTACGCTCACAGCATGTGACTATCTACAAAGAGTAAATTTCCATCCCACCTACACGGCTACACCCCCCCCCAAAACCCACCCACCCACGCACGCACAACAACTACACCAGCCATTATCTTCAGCACCCATTAACATCTAAAGCACAACACTGTTGAATTTTGCAACAAATGAACAAAATGACTTTTAGCATAACACAAAGCTGTATTACAGTGCAGAAAGACATAATTATGCAATTGCAATTGCAATTGCAATTGCAATTGTCATTGCCATGTAGAGTTCTATTCAATTTATTCATCACCTAAACCTTTTGAAGAGTTCATGCGGATAATTATATATCAAATCATGTACCTTTTATGCCAAATATTGTACTACAACAGGCGAAAATGAGCACCTATCATTTCATATCTCAACATATCAAAATTGTAAGAGAGGAGAAAATCACCAAACCCATTAATTAAATGGGTAAATATCGCCTCAACATTTGCTTCCCCGTCACCGCCAATCCAACAACCATGCCACCAATAGCCCCAGCCACAGCCGCCGACCTCGGCCCAGCAGCCGCCTTATACAGAGCTCCAGTTCCCAACCCGGCCACCACGCTGTTAACAATATCATCGGTATCCCTGACAGCCACCATCCCGCTCTCCAACCCAGCATACATCAGCCCAATGACTCCCACCCTGTTGCCGAACTTCCGACCCGTATGACCCGACGCGTTAAGGATCCGGTTGACCCGTAGCTTCATGGTGTCGCCCGGCTCCGAGGACTTTATGCCTTCAACAAGGCCTATCCCAGCGCCGGAAACGGCACCGGCGAGGTAGCCGATACCGGTGTAGTATGTAAGGTTTTCGCCCCAGGAGCGGCGCTGGGCGATAGACTCTTCTTGGAAGAGGAATTCGGGTGAAGTGGGGAGCTTGTAGAGGTTTTGAATTGGGACTTGGAGATCTTGGTAGGGATTGTAGAGTCGGCGATTCTGGTGATCACTTTGTTCGTCGTGATTTGAAGGTGCCATAGTAATGATACTATCAACTGTAGGGTTAAGGTTAGGGTTAGGGTTTTGGTGGGGAAAATAAGGGTGGGATTGCTTTTCTATGGATCCAATTGATGGAAGGGGGGATCAGAAAGTTATGATTCGTAATTCGTATGAATGAGAGAGAGAGAGAGAGAGAGAGAGAGAGAGAGAGGGAGGAGAGATTATATTGGCAAACAAACCAACTTCTTCACGACTAAAAACACACGACTCGATCGTATGAAATACATTATACATGTCTCTTTTATTACCTGAATTCTGAATATAAAAAAAAAAAGACATAATAATAAGTTTGGGATCATAATTGCATTATAATGTCAACAATATCAAAATAACAATTTTTAATTTAAGAGAAACATAAAACAAAATAAATATTTAATAGTTATAAATTTTTCAAATGAAACTATTTTTTTGCAGATTGAGATAATATATAACTAGAAAACAGGAGATAGCCATAAAAAATAATCCCAATTTATACTAGCAATGTGCACCCCTGCGAATCACAGAGTTTTATTATATTAATTATGATCTTGTTTATTTTCTTATTGTATTCTAGATAAAATATATTATGTACTATTTAATTTTTTAGTTAATAATGAAACCATACGGTTGAACAATATATTATACTTACTAGCTCATCAACTCCGTGCAAAGTACATGCGACATGAATAATAATTTATTATATTAATTATTAAGATAATTGATCAGATATATGGTAATATATAATTCAAATTTTAAGAAAATAGTTGTAGTTATCAAATTATTAAATAATAAATTGTAAAATTATATATTGTAGCCTGTAGCTTCTTTCAATTAAATATCAAGCTAAATATATTTAAATGAAATGTAAATTTATCTAGTTATGATTTTTATAAAGTAATTGTTTTAATTTATTTAAATTTGTAATAAAATTTTATATTAGTGTTTATATTGACAAGGTTTTCTTGAAATTTAAATCTTAATAGAATTATGAAAGTCAAGCTTTAATGAATTTTCATTTAGTTATGACAATTAATTAGTAATGAATTCATTGTAAATTTTCAACTAATTCTATAGTTATTAATAAAATTCTTTGATAAAATTTCAAAATTTAATAAATTAAATTTTATTTAGGACATCAATTTAATAATTAAATTTATGACTAATATTATTTGAATCGCGTAATATGTAAAGACATATTTTTGATATCTTAATACCTTAACAAAATTGTAATAATAAATTATCCTACATAAAATTGTTAAAATATATTATTTTGCGTGAATTTGTAATAATTTTTTTTGTAAAAAGTTTGGTAGACTCAAAAAAAAAACTTTTAAGTGTATTTTCTTATTAGAAATGTAAAAACAAAAAATACATTCCCTAATCCTAACACGTTGGACTTCCTTTTGAATACGTTATAAATTTGAAAAGTATTTAATTGTTACAAATTTTGATAGGAAAGTTAAAAGCTGAGCAAAAAAATTATAAAATCAAGTTTGTGCTTTTAATTATATAGTTGTTACAAATTTAGATTAACAAAAACTAGGCTGGATTTGGCACCCCTCCATCACACCTTTCCTCTAATTCCATTCAATAAATCAATTATTTAATTTTAATAAAATTCTTAGTTTTGATTAAAATATGTTAATAAATAGTTTATGATATTATAATATAAATTATATTAAAATTTAGAATCATAAAAAAATCATTTCACCGTTAAAAGTTTAAAGTAATTTCCATCTATTGAAATTTTAATAGAAAATTCGCATGTTTATCAAATGGTTAAAAAATATCGAATTACTTTCATTTTTGAAATAATTATGTTATTCAATATAATAAATTAGTTGATCGGTACCAGTTTCAATTATATTATTCATAATTATTTTAAACATTATGGTGTATTTGATGAAATTGGAGGGAAAGTGTAATGTATGAGAGTCCATGTGACGCCCCCAAAATTAGGTATACATCACCCATCTTGGGTCGTCAGGATACATGGTACAAAATTCAAATACAACTTCTTAATACAAGCTGCATGTAATAATACAATACGACAAAACATAGCTGTGTGTTTGAATACAATTATTGTCTACTAGAGATTATACAAACTCAAAAGAGTCCTCATTACAATTATTAACACCTTTATTTCACGAGAATAGTGAGGGACTACTAATCTTATCCTCCGGACCGCTCACTCAGTTCCCCGACTAGTCCTGTTATGTTCTCATTTCAGAAGAGAATGGTGAAAGAAAAGGTGAGCTCAACTAGCTTAAAGAAGAAATATTATGACTAAGATAATGCGAGAATAAATTATCGTTAGCCTTCAATGATGTTAAAGCGATAAAATATAACATCATCAAGTTTAAGCTGTAGCGGAACAAGCAATCCATTAAAAGAGTCGAGTAGAGAATAAAATCTACTATCTTTTATGATTTAAAAGGTTTTTCATGACTTTTATCATTTGGGACTCAAATTTTAATAAATAATCCACATCATCGAATCACCCCTTGCACTACGGCCGAGGATATTCTTTAGTATCACGACCACAACTATCCATGTACTTCTACGAGCCAAGAATATTTGTGTATTCATTAATGGTCATGATCATGCCAACAATGTCCATCAATGCACTACTGGCCGATGAGGACTTTTACCACATTATTTGTAACATTACGGTCGTGATTACAAGAATAATCCTCAGTCATAATCATACCAAGTCCATCCATGCTCTCTACAGCCATAGATGACTTTAAACAAAATATAAACATGAGGATGATGACAATGATATAAGAATTCAATAAAACAAGTTCAAGAATTAAGTTATTCAGAACTAATAACGTCCAAATTGTCAACATGATCTTTGCTTTGTAGAGTAAAATTCAAAATGCTCGGGAAGAATATTTTTTATGAAAGATCTTTGGATGAAGCGCAAATATCAAGGATATTCCATTAATTTCATGGAGTAGAAGTCAAAATTTTAACCAACCGAGAATAATAAGGAATGGAATAACAACAGAAATCACCACAGCGCGTGCAGTCTTGCGATAGGCGAGGTTATTCCAATGCGAGAATAATAATAACGGAACCAGTCGGTGAAAATCACAAGCGGCGGATGTTCTAATGTAATAATAAAGAATGGAATAACAACGAAATCACCATGCATGCGGTACTTGGTGATAGGCAGGTTATTCAACGAGAATAATAAAAGGCGGAACCGGTCGGTAGTAAAGCATGCAAACGAGGATGTTCCAACGAAATAATAATAAAGCGGAACCGGAGTGTCCGGTGTAAAATACATGACGAGGATGTTCCAGCGAATAATAAAGACGAGAATAATGAAGAATATCACCATGTATAGGGTAGCAGCGTATCTGAGTTATTCCAGCAGAATAATAAGAAATGGAATATGAAGTTCTCTTCTTGAATACAAAAGAATAATATCCACTTCTAGTAAAAAGCTGAATATAAAGAGTAGGGAAGTAGTAGAATACTTTTCTTATTTCTCTCTATACTTTCTCTCTCTAGAGTTTCAAGGTGAATTCGTAAGAAATAATGAAGGAATGAGCTTACATTTATAGAAAAATGGATGCGATAGTAACTAATTCATGAACGGTCCAGATTGATTTACTTTTAAACGGACGGTCCAGATTGATTTAATAAAATATTCTAATAAAACAAAAAAAATTTAAATAAAATATAATATTATATATATATATATAACATTAGTCACGGGTTATGAACCCCGTGAACACTGCCTGCCAAACATTCAACTATAACATATATATAAATATAATAATCATAATAATTGTACTCCCTGCCATTTTTTTCAAATCAATTCATATATATATATAATAATCACCCACTGACACATTATTTCCACCCCCACCCACCCACCCACCCACCCATAACATTCATGTCATCCGTATATATATATTATATATATAAGACTTATATATATATATATATATATAATGAATAACCTACTACCGGTTATTTTAAAAAATAGATAAATGGGGGTCCATAAAATAAACTAAAATTACCACAAATACTTCATAAAAATCTCTTCAATATTTTTAACAACATTGATCATCATTATTATAATTCACAATATTAATCGACCAGTCGTTTCTAGGAAAGAGGGCTTTCGATAAGGATTTCTCCCTATTGGCGCATGATTAGGTGACCAAACCTCTTCTTGATGTGAACTTCAGACATCGTTAATATTGCAAATAATAATATTAATAACCCGGCGTCTCAATTATTGATTTAATAATATATAAAATATTGACAATAATTGAATCAAATAACGTGAGATCTTTATCAAGAATTACTTTAGCAATAATTGAACAAAACCGAGTGACTTCTCACGTAAACATCAATAATCAATACCGTGTACTACTGTGCAACTAACGCATATTACTGTATTTTTAACACCGGGTGTTTTAACAGTTAACGGTAAAACTTCCGTCGTTATTTTTATAAAGTATTTTTGTCGTTTTCTCAATCCGACAATAATTCCGTTGTGGGGTCCACCAATGATTGTCTTGAGTAATGCGAATATTCCCGCTAAAACGAATATTTCCAGACCAATCGAATATTATATAACAAACTTGCGTACTTTGCAAAATTTATAAATATTACCCACAACTATAACATTATATCAATTTACTCCATAATATTTAAAAATAATATTTATAAAAAATTCATCTTTATTTATAAAAGTTGAGGTCTTACAGTCTAAATCCCTAAAGACTAAATTAAAAATTTGTGAAATCAAGTTTGTGTTTTTTTATTATATAGTTGATTTATGTAAGATGATACTCAATAAAAAAATAATCTTATTATACACGTGTACTTATACTCGAAATATAATATTATTTATATTTAAATAATAATAACAAATTCAAGTGAGA
This sequence comes from Panax ginseng, assembly GCA_020205605.1. Lineage (NCBI taxonomy): Eukaryota > Viridiplantae > Streptophyta > Magnoliopsida > Apiales > Araliaceae > Panax > Panax ginseng. Next base: position 2,036,434 of record CM035148.1, read on the forward strand.
TAAATAAAATTTGTGATAACATTACTTTATTCCTAAAATTATATTATCTAAATAGTAATCAAGTCTTACTTAAATTTTTATTTATTATACATGTATGTTTTCATAATAATAATAAATTAACGTTAAATAAGATAATCTATTATTGTTCTATTGTGAAATTATAATTTTAAACCATAATTTGACTCGATTGTACCAAAACCAAATGAGCCGAAATGTGCTTTTAATTGTACTGATATAGATATTACTCTAAACCTAAATATTGTTATAAAACCTTATCAAAGTATAGAAATATACTCTTATAATTGCTGCATAAATTTAGAGAGAATAAGTAAGAGAGAAAAAGAGAAAAATTCTTCAGAGAGAATTCTCATACATTTTCATTCAACATTCATCCCTTTATATAGGGAAAGAAATGGAGTCATAAGCAGAAGGGGAAAAGGAGAAGGGAGAGTCACGGGTGAGGAAAGAGGAAAAGGAGGGAAGGATGTCACGAAAGATTCTCTCACATTCAGTTTCCTACTGAGTAGGTAATCTAATTCATAACACTTCTCCTAATTTACTACGATAGAAGATTATGTCTCATTAAAAACCTTGTTAAAAAAACCCAGTGGAAAAAACTTAACGAAGGGAAAAAGAGTACATATCTTTTATATAACTATCTTTTAATTGATTGCCTCGTTAAAACCTTATCAGGAAAAATCCATTGGGATAAAAACCGTGACTAAGGAAAAAGAGTACAGTCTTTCCCTGAAAATGAATTCATTATTCCTTGATGAAATGTTGTCATAAGTCTTTCAGTCGACACATTCCGACCCTTTTCTGAAGTTTTGCAAACGTTGCATTTGGTAGCGACTTTGTGAATAAGTCGGCTAGATTATCACATGATCGAATTTGATGCACATCTATATCACCCTTCTTTTGTAGCTCATTTGTAAAGAAGAATTTGGGTAAAATGTGTTTTGTTCTATCTCCCTTGATATCCCTCCTCTAAGTTGAACAATGCATGCATCGTTATCCTCATATAGAATTGTAGGAATATTTTTGATTAATGGTGTAAGACCCCAACTTATTATAAATAAAATCGATTTTCCTCTAATTATTATTGTGAATAATAAGGTATTAATTTGATATAATTCTCTGGTTATGGGTGAAATATGCAAATTTTACAAAATAAACAAGTGGTTATAAAATAATCATTGTTGTTTAGGGAATATTCGTTTGGTCGTGGAATATTCTCATTTGTCGGGGAATATTAAATGCGATAGTAGCGATCATTTATGGGTCCCATAATGAGAATAACTATCGGATGAAGAAAGCGACAAGTTTGAGTTTTTATAAATAACAATAGTAGTTATTCACAGATTAACCTTGTCGGAATACACAGTGGTTAAAATAAAGTAATCTGGCGTGGATTCACGGTATTGATGAATTATTGATCCTTACGTAAAGAAAGGCACTACTCAATAATTATTACTGATGGTTATTGTTCAATATTTTATTTTATTGATTCAATAATTGCTGCGTTGTTATTTTATATTATTGTTGTTTCAATAATTGTCACTGCACAATATTTTCCATTATCGGAACAATAATTCATATTATTTGAATAATATTGTGAGATAGCATTATTGGCAATGTCTAGAAAGTTCTGTCAAGGAGAGGTTTGGTCACCTAATAGCGCGCCAGTAAGGAGAAATTCTTATTGGAAATCCCCCTTTTCCACGAGAGCTACACTTTGGTTGTCATAAATGTGATTCTGTAATATTATTTGTGAATAATTAATTATTGATTCATATGATAAAGAAATATTTATTTTATGTGGATATAAATGATGGATATATTTATTGTGGTTAAAAATGAAAGAGTTAATGTTGAGGTGTTTTATCAGTATTTTTATCGGAATGAAGGTATTAAAAATTAAACCAGTGTTTTGAGATATATTGCGTGAGTTATAATTTTTAATCCGACCGTTGGATCGTTGTAATTTTTGGATATGTTATACATATATAAGTTGAGTATATGTCCACAAATTTTGAACCGTTAAAAATGAGAGTATGATTTGTTATGAATTTTAAGAGGTGACTGATTCGAAAATTAGGTTTATAAATAATTTTGGTGAAAAATTCTAGAATTGAGTGGACCCCACTTGTGGTTGGTGAAGAAATATGCTGAATTTTATTTCAAATGTGGTGGGTGGCAATAGTAGCAGGTAAAGTCATCAGGTTGTAGGTCAAGTCTGCTTCGGCGTGCTAACCTTTTCCTATAAATAGAGGGCTAAGGGATGTTATTTTCTGCATATATGATATTATTTCTTCAATATCATTATGTCGAAGTATTGATCTAAATTTTTATCAAATTTAGAACTTTTTGTGTCGGGAGTTCTTATTCACGTATATACGACCTTTATTCACGAATCTGACCTTATTCTTAGAAAATAAAATTTTCTTCTTTTTGTCCAAGATGTCTATTATGGTTACTATCTTTGATTGTATCCATGTTTTGATCTTTATTCTTGAATTTTGCTTCAAAATTGGTTATTATGGAGTATTATTGATCTTGGATAAACATTATCTAATTCTTACTATTTGTCCTTACCGCCATTTGGATTCGTTTTTTTAAAATATTTTCATCATCCTCGATCCTAAATGATGATATTCTTGAATATCTTTGGCCTGTAGTGCAAAGATGAATGATTAATCGATGAATATCTTTGGCCGTAGTGCGAAGATGAGCAGTGTTAAGATGAACATGACCAATTGGTGATCTAAATGAATATCTTTGGCACAGTAGTGCAAAGATGAATATTGATTAAAGATGTATATTGATTGTTGTTACGAGGATAAAATTGTTGATGGACTTTTAAATCTTAGAAGATAGTAGAACTCATTCTCTCTCTTGACTCTTCTAATGGATTGTTGTTTCCACTGCAATTGTTGATCTAAAACTTATTATCTATTATATTTTATCGATTTTTCCTATTAAAACTAATGATAATTTGTTGTATATTATCTTAGTCATAATATTCTTTATTGGGCTAGTTGAGCTCACTCTTTTTCCTTTTGTTCCATTTTTCTTCTCGGGAGGTGAGAAAAAAAAGCAAGATCTAGTCGGGTATGGAGTGATGGTTCTAGAAAGATGTTTTTAGCGATCCTCATTATTTACGTAAAATAGTGTTTGAATAATTGTAATGAGGACTTATTTGAGTGTGGATATTGTCTAGAAGACAATATTTGTATTTAAACTCACAGTATGTGTTGTCGTATTTTGAACGACAATTGTATTATTGAAGTTGTAGTTTGCTTTATGTACCATGTATTTAGCGACTCAGAATGGGTGTTGTATACCTATTTTGGGGGCGTCACAGATGGTAATCCACATGATTTTTGAATATACTGAATAATTGATCTCAACCAAACACATTCTCTGCTTGATTCATGTATAGCGAGAATCTCTGAGTGATTTGAAGATGTAGCTGTCATGGTTTTCTTTGTAGATTTCCAGGATATAACCGTGTCACAATATGTAAATACATAACCTATTTGTGATCTTCCATTGTGTGGATCTGATAAATATCTTGCATCGGCATATCGAACCAATCGTAACATTGAATCTTTTGGATAAAATAAACCAAGATCTATACTTCCACGGAGGTATCTCAAAATGTGTTTGATCATATCCCAATGTCACTTAGTCGGAGAAGAATTGTATCTTGCTAACAAGTTGACAGCAAAAGTAATATCAGGTCGTGTACAGTTTGCAAGATACATAAGAGCACCTATTGCACTTAGGTATGAAACTTCAGGTCCAAGAACTTTTTTCATTTCACTTAGGCATGGAACTTCAGGTCCAAGAACTTCTTCCATTGTACTTAGGCATGGAATTTCAGGTCCAATAACTTCTTCCATTGCACTTAGGCATGGAACTTCATGTTCAAGAACTTCTTCCCCACTTTCTAGAGGCCAAAATGGATCTTTATCAACTTCTAAAGATCGAACAACCTTCAGGGTAGTCAAAGGATGAGCTTTATCCATGTGAAAATGACTGAGAATCTTTTCAGCATATGTGGATTGATGAACAAAAATTCCAGATGCTAAATGCTCCACTTGTATTCCCAAATAGAATTTTGTCTTTCTAAGATCTTTTATTTCAAATTCATCTTTTAGATAAGTAACAGTTCTTGTGAGTTCTTCAGGAGTACCTACAAAATTCAAATCATCCACATATACAACAATGATGGGAAATCTACTTGTGATTTCTTAATAAAAACACATGGACATACATGATCATTTATATATCCATCTTTTATTAAATAATCACTAAGTCGATTATACCACATATTACCAGACTATTTCAATCCATATAATGAGCGTTGAAACTCGATTAAATATATGTTACTAGGCCTTTGTGATTCAGTCATTTTCAATCCTTTAAGGATTCTCATGTTAATCTCACTTCAAGTGAGTCATATAGGTATGCTGTTACAACATCCATCAGACGTGTTTCCAAACCTTCCATGGTTGCCATACCTATCAGAAAGCGAAAAATGACTCCATCCATTACGTACTGGAGAGTCTGTATCCTGATAATTAAAATCAGATTTTTGTGAAAACCCTTGAGCTACAAGTCGGGCTTTATATCTCATAATGTCATTTTTCTTATTTCGTTTTCGTACAAATACCCATTTATTTCCAACCGGGATTACACCCAGCGGTGTTTGGACTACTGGTCCAAATACTTCTCTTTTCAATAGAGATTGTAGCTCAATTTGAATAGCATCTTTTCATTTTGGCCAATCTTTTCTTTTTCGACATTCTTCCACGTTTTGTGGTTCAGGATCCGTGTTAGGAATCAAAGTAATATCTGATGTATAAAGAAAGCAAATATATCGTCAATCATAACTTTGCTTCAATCCCATATTTTCTCATCGTGTACATAATTTATTGAAATCTCTTGGTGTTCATCTCTTATCCTTTTACTGAGATTTTGAACTTCTTCTGGGGTTATTCCCACTCTTGGAATAAGTGCTACTTCTGGAGCGATTTGTACCTCTTCTGAGGTTATTTCCACTCTTGGAATAAGTCTTACTTACGGGCGGGTATTCCTTCTGGGATTCCCTTATTTACTTTTGATTTTCGTGGTACAGTGTCTCTTGCACCAACTTGTCTTCCACGCTTCTGGTGTGGTTTAGATTCTTCTAATACCTTGTTTGTCAATTCTTCAGGAATAGATTTTTCAATAGGTATTTCTATCTCTGCTGGAGTATTCACTGCAGGTGTATATGACTTTATCATTTTTCTAGCAACATTAAATGCATCTGGCATTTGATTTGCAATATTTATAAACAAATAATTCTTTGAACTTCAATTTCATATTGTCCTGTACGAGGATCAAGGGAATTTAATTCTGATGCATTCCATGATATGTCAGAGGGTTTTTTATTTAAGACTTTCCCTCCTTCTAATGGTGGAAATACAAATTCATCAAAATGACAATCTACATAACATGAAGTAAAAACATCTCCAGTTAAAGGCTCAAAATATCTGATAATAGAAGGAGAATCAAAACCAATATAAATACCTATTCTTCGTTGGGCTCCCATTTTAGTTCTTTGTGGAGGTGCAATTGGAACATATACTACACTTCCAAAAACTCAAAAGTGTGATATGTTGGGTGTCTGTCCAAGAACTAACTGTAGAGGAGAAAATTTATGAAGAGCCGTTGGTTTTACTCGAATGATGGCTGCAGCATGAAGAGTTACATGACCCCAAACTGAGGTAGGTAAGTTAGCCCTTAATATTAATGGTCGTGCAATTAGTTGAAGTATCTATTAAAACCATGAAATATCAAAATGGGCCAGACAATGGGTGAATAGGTCCACAAATGTCTCCTCGAATTCTCTCTAGGAATTTTGGGGCTTCTTTATAAACTTTATTGGTGATGGTCGAACAATTAATTTTCCTCGAGAACACGCAACACAATGAAATTCACTATTGGGAAAAACCTTTTTATTTTTGAGAGGATGACCAAAAGAATTTTTAATAATACAACACATCATAGAAGTACCTGGATGACCGAGTCTTTCATGCAAAAGCATAAAGGATTTGGGATCTAGAATTTTTTGGAATCATAACAGTATGAGACTCAATTGCTCTAATTTTCATAGTATATAATCCAGAAGAAATTTAATGAAGTTTTTCTTGGATATTCTATTTTTCAGGAATAGTAAAACTGACGAGAAGATCTTCATTAAAAATGGTCTGACACAAGTAAAAATATAAATAAGAAAAGTTACATTTCATATATAATTTTATTCATGATAAACACGTACCACGTTTAGAATGAAAACTAATAATATTATACATGCAGGATGTTTAATTAAAACAAAAATTAAACAATATCTATTGAGTGAGTTTTATACCTACGAATCAGTTCCTTTGTGTCTTAAACTGATGTCTGTTTGCAGTCTATTATTTAGTTTTTAGTATTTTATTGAGTGTTATTGTGTCTAAGTATGCTTGGGAGCTGGTTTCTGGCATTACAGGTCATTTTCTCTGTGTTGGCGCAGTGGCTAATGTCTCTCTTCGATTCGATTCATGCGCCACACTCGGCGGCCGACGCATCCATCGCCTCACGCCCGGCGCCAATCTTTCTTGAGCATTCTGCTGACTCGTACGCGCCTACAATTACGCCCGGCGCCAGGCTTCAAGGCAAGCGCCCATTTGCGCCAACTTTCGTGTTCTCCTGGCGCCGATTAGGGGTCTTTCATTCATGCGGCAATACTTACCTCCGATCTCCAAATAGTGAATCGTCTTTAATGTCCTAGAAAAAGAGCAACTCATATAAATACAAAGAGGAGCCGCTGCATTGAATATCGAAGATCAGACATTTCAACAGTAACTCTCAGCAGCTTAGAATAGAAGAGAAAGAAGCTGCGCTTTAAGGAAAAAAGTTATTGCATCTGACCATATCTCAGCTTTTGCACAGTGAAGAGAAGATTTGGAGACAGAACATTTCTTAACAGGAGTTTTCTTATTCCAAATCTCCCATTTTATTTGTGTATTACTGATTATGGTGAATGTAATGAATATGGTTGTTAGTACCATAGTTATGAACTAACTCCATCTTTAGGATTGCAATGTAACCTTTTGTTTAGCTTGATCAACTTTCTCTCCTATTATATATAATGAATCATTTTGGAATTGGTTGTTGTATTTAGTATTTAATGACTGATTGCTTGACAGAGTTTTTGGTATTGATAATAATGGACATTGACAAATGAATGTTATTATCTAGCTTTTAAATCTGTTGAACACTTGTTATAACCATGCCTATGGAATGTGTGTATAATATGCTCATGTGATAGACATATCTCTATGTGCCTTTTGTGACCTTGAGACTTAGCTTAATGACCTTGACCGAGTTATTGTCACTAATAGACATATGGTGTTTTAGCCGGTTAGGGATGTGCATTTGGCCTTCGACAGAAGCTTTTGCGTATTTACTTCTTTTGGTTGGCCATTCCTTTATTTATTTGTAATGTGGAGAGTTAGGAGATTAAGTGACGCATTAGGGGAGTTGTAATCCTATCTTAACTTCTTAGCACGACCATTTCTAACGTTATTTTCATTTATAATCATATAGCTTAACCAACATTCTTAATTGCTTGTTTAGATAAGATCAATGACGACTCTACCTTAGTATTTGTTTTCGTTTGAGACTTTGTCCTCGTGGGTTCGACACTTTACTTACTTATATTACTTGTGGACTGCGTATGCTTGCGCGTGATTTGGCAATAGCTAAATCGACCAACAAGTTTTTGGCACCGCTGCCGGGGACTTAGTATTAATCGTTTTTCAATATTAACACTAAGTCATTACGATCTTACTTTAAACTAATTTTTCTGTTTAATTCTCTTTTCAGGTAGTCTTCACCGTTTATGCCACCCCGGAAGGGTCGGAACATAAAACCTCTCAATCCCGAGGTTGATAAGAATTTAAGGACATATAGACGACTGAGGAGAGAAGAATCTAGGGACATACCTGCTCCTATCATTATGGCTGAACCACTTCAAAAGTCCTTGAGGGAGCATGTTATGCCAGTTACAGACGATCTCTAAGCGAGCATTCTTAGGCCCGCCATCCAAGCTAATAATTTTTAGATCAAGTCGGGCACCATTCAAATGTGCACCAATATTCAGTTTAGGGGACAACCGAATGATGATCATAATGATCACTTAATCAATTTTCTGGAGATCTGTGACACATTTAAATGCAACGGAGTGTCTGACGATGCCATCAGACTCCGGTTGTTTCCTTTCACCTTGAAGGACAAAGCCAAGAGCTGACTACATTCATTACCGTCAGGCTCCATTACCACATGGACTGACATGGCACAGAAATTTGTGGCGAAGTTTTTTCCGCCATTAAAATGCCCAAAGCTCGGGCATGAGATCACGTCCTTTATTCAGTTCGAATTTGAATCCTTATACGACTCTTGGGAGCGGTTTAAGGGATCTTCTAAGGAAATGCCCGCACCATGGATTGCCCGAATGGTTACCCATCCAAACTTTTTACAATGGGTTGTCAGGATCAACTCGTTCGAGTATTGCTGTCGCATCTTGAGGGACCTTCATGGACAAACATCACACAGCAGGATATGAGCTGGTGGAGACCATGGCGGCCAATAATTACCAATGGCCAAATGATAGACAAGCCCCGAGAAGACCAACGGGGGTTTATAAAGTTGACTCTATCACAAAGAGCGGCGGCCAAGAAGCAAAGACTAACGAGAATGTTAGATAACCAGGAACCTTCAACGGTTCAGAATGTGCAGAGTGTCGTAGTTTAATGTGAATTATACCAAGGGAGCCACCCTACGGATCTGTGTGCGATATGCCCTGAGTCAGTTCAATTTATTTCCAACTATGGGCGGCAACAAAACTCTAACCTTCCCACTCATTACCACCCGGGGTTAAGAAATCATCCAAACTTTTCATGGAGCAACAACAACAACAACAGTACCAACCCCAACCTTCATCTACCAGGCCGAATTATGCTAACCCCCCTGGGTTCCCATCTCAGAATCAGTTCACCCCACAGCATCAGAACACTCAAAATCAATTCCACCAACAACCTCCTCAACAGGAGAGGAAGCCAAGTTTAGAAGATCTCCTGTCAAGGTACATAGCCCAGAATTAAACTCGAAGTAACAATCAAGAGGCTTCCATTCGAAATCTTGAGGTACAGATGGGACAATTAGCGAATGCTTTAAACAGTCGTCCACAAGGCACCTTGCCTAGTGACACTGATGTCAACCCGAAATGGGAAGGCAAGGAACAGTGTAAAGCAGTGACCCTTAGAAGTGGGAGAACTACTAATGACCAAAGTGGAGAGAGTGCTCCTGTGGAAGAATTAGTAACTGAAAAGGATCCTCCAGTGGATAAACATACTGAGACATTAGTGGGTGAAGGAAGCACACAAGATAGCCCTGCAACACCACCTCCCCCCGCGATAATGGTAAATCAGCCTCTCCCTCAGTTGCCTTTCCCCCAGCGTTTGCAAAAAACGAAGCTGGATAAGCAGTTTTCCAAATTCTTGGAAGTGTTCAAAAGATTGCACATAAATATTCCATTTGCGGAGGCATTGGAAGGAATGCCTAGTTATGTCAAGTTCATGAAGGACATTTTTTCCAAGAAGCGAAAGATGGGAGATTACGAAACTGTGGCACTGACAGAGGAGTGTAGTGTCATCCTTCAAAACAAGCTTCCACCGAAGCTAAAGGATCCGGGGAGCTTTACAATTCCATGCACTATTGGGGACCAGTTTATTGGCAAGGCTCTTTGTGATTTAGGGGCTAGCATCAACTTGATGCCTCTCTCTATTTATAAGAAGTTGGGCCTCAAGCCAAGCCTACCAGTGTCACATTACAATTGGCTGACCGATCTCTCACGTACCCAAAAGGAATTGTAGAGGATGTGCTGGTTAAGGTTGACAAGTTCATATTCCCAGCTGATTTCATAGTCCTAGATTTTGAAGAAGACAGGGTGGTCCCGATAATATTGGGCAGACCATTCTTGGCAACTGGGAGGACCTTGATCGATGTTTAGAAAGGGGAGTTAACAATGAGGGTACAGGATCAAGAAGTGACGTTTAATGTTTTCAGATCAATGAAGTATCCTAATACCCCTGAGGATTGCTTCCAGATTAATACCATTGATAATTCAGTTAATGAGGTATTCTCAGAAACTTGCATTAAAAACCCTTTGGAAGCCATTTTGACTGGGGCCAGCACTATGGAAGAGCCTACACATGTGGAATGTGCCAAGTGGCTCGATGAGACCCAAAGACCAAAGAAATTTCATCGACAGTTTGAGTCTTTGAAAGATAACGAGGCATCCACTTCCAAGACTCAGCCATCAGTAGTCGAGCCTCCTGTCCTCGAGCTCAAACCTTTGCCGAATCACCTAAGGTATGCTTACTTAGGGAATTCCTCTTCTTTACCTGTGATAATTTCTGCTTCTCTAACAAAATGTCAGGAAGAAAAGTTGCTGCTTGTGCTAAAGAAATACAAAACTGCCCTGGGATGGTCTATTTCTGATATAAAAGGGATCAGCCCGACTCTATGCATGCACAAAATATTATTAGAGGAAGGCTCGAAGCCATCTAGAGAGCATCAGAGGCGGCTAAATCCCATTATGAAAGAGGTCGTCCGGAAAGAGATTATCAAGTTGCTAGATGCGGGAATCATCTACCCCATCTCTGATAGCCCTTGGGTTAGTCCAATCCAGTGTGTGCCTAAGAAAGGAGGGATGACAGTTGTGTCCAGTGAGAACAACGAGCTAATTCCCACAAGGACAGTGACCGAGTGGAGAGTGTGCATGGATTATAGGAAACTGAACAAATCAACCTGTAAGGATCATTTTCTTCTTCCATTCATTGATCAGATGCTTGACCGGTTGGTTGGGCACGAATATTATTATCTGCTTGATGGATACTCCGGGTATAATCAGATTTCGATTGCTCTTGAAGATCAGGAGAAGACGACTTTCACATGTCCGTATGGGACCTTCGCCTTCAGAAAAATGTCTTTCGGGTTATGTAATGCTCCCGCAATATTTCAGCGGTGTATGATGTCGATCTTCTCTGACATGGTTGAAAAGACCTTGGAGGTCTTCATGGACGACTTCTTAGTGTTTGGGAGCTCTTTTGAAGACTGCTTAACAAATCTGACTGCTATTCTCCATCTATGTGTCGAAACCAACCTGGTGTTGAATTGGGAGAAATGTCACTTCATGGTTGAAGAGGGCATTATTTTGGGTCATCGGGTTTCTGCAGGCGGAATTGAGGTTGACAAGGCCAAAATAGATGTGATCAATAACCTGCCTCTGCCCAACTCAGTGAAAGGGGTGAGGAGTTTTCTCGGACATGCCGGTTTCTACAGACGGTTTATTAAGGACTTCTCACGGATTACAAAACCATTATGCACACTATTGGAGAAGGACATGCCAATCCAGTTTGATGAGGCATGCTTGAGCGCCTTTGATTATTAAAGAAAAGACTTGTCACGGCACCTATAGTGATAGCTCCAGACTGGACCTACCCCTTTGAACTAATGTGTGATGCCAGCGACTTCGCTATTGGGGCATTGTTGGGTCAAAGAAAAGAGAAGGTTTTCCACACCATTTACTATGCGAACAAGACATTAACTGATGCTCAGTTAAATTATACCACCACTGAGAAGGAATTGCTGGCAGTAGTCTATGTTTTTGACAAGTTCCGTTCCTATCTCATAGGAACGAAGGTGATTATATACACCGATCACTCGGCAATAAAGTACTTGATAGAAAAGAAAGATGCTAAGCCGAGATTGATACGGTGGGTTCTGCTTCTCCAGGAGTTTGACTTGGAAATCCGAGATAAGAAGGGGACAGAAAATCAGGTTGCCGATCACTTGTCAAGATTGGAAAACAACACGCCCGCGAAGGATGTTGACAAAGCCATAAATGACTTCTTCCCGGACGAGCAACTTTTTGTTGTTGTCAATGGTAAAGTTCCGTGGTATGCAAATTTCGCTAACTATGTTGCTTGCCAAGTGCTTCCCCAAAATCTGAGCTATCAACAAAGGAAGAAATTCCTTAAGGATGCCAAGCAATATTTGTGGGATGAGCCCTTTCTGTTCAAGATTCTTAATTGCTTGTTTAGATAAGATCAGTGACGACTCTACCTTAGTATTTGTTTTCGTTTGAGACTTTGTCCTCGTGGGTTCGACACTTTACTTACTTATATTACTTGTGGACCGCGTATGCTTGCGCGCGATTTGGCAATAGCTAAATCGACCAACAATATCCTAAAAGATACTTTCAGAAGGTTCATTAGTATCAACAACCTTTTTCCTCATTGTAGGTCATTGGGGGAACATCAACAATATCCAATTGATGATTAACAAAGTTTGTTTCTGCCTCCATTACTTTGTTCTTTTGAGACTCCTGAAATAAATTAACTAGATGCATCGGCGTACGACAGGTACGCAACCAATGCCCATTCATCCCACACCTAAAACAAACATCTGGTTTGTTCTTAATCTGTGTTGCATTTTCTTTATTTTCACTTGACTCATGCACTTGCCACTTCTAGTGGTCTGAATTGTCGCGGTTCTGAAATTTGTTATTATGATGGCCTCGTTTATTCCTTCGCCCCCAAGGCTTCTTATTATATGGTCATATATTGTCACGTTTATTCTGCTGGAATGACATGTTATTAATATCCGTGAGAATGGGTAAAGACCCGTTGGGCGTACTTGATGGTTTTTCAACAACAATTCATTATTCTTTTCTGCAACAAGGAGGATATACAATAAGTCACTGAATTTTATGAACTTACTCTGTTTATATTATTGTGACAGAATCATGTTGGTGGGATGAAAAGTTGAAAGTGTTTTCTCTAACATTTGGGTTTCAGAAACTGGATCTCCACATAAAGCCAAAGTAGAGGTTATTCTATAAACATTGAAACTATATTCAGTAATTGTCTTTTCTAACTCATTTGCACTAAGGTGCAATTCTGCATCAAGTGCCCAAGCCAAATAGTTGTCTCTAGAGTTTTTCAAAATAGAAAAATCTATTTTTGCCAAGTTTGTCATCTATTATGGGTTAAAACACAATTTTATTATTTATTAAAACAATAAATAATTGCATGTATAAAATAGGAAAAATAAACTATACCACAACCTCAAGTGGTGATAAAATATAAATATAAATATTCTTATATTTACGTTATTAGCATATTATTTTAGTAAAAAGAATATGCAATCGTTAATGTATATATACAATTACAAAAATATATATATATATACAAAACTGCAAATGGATCTTCACCCGCCATGCGGTAATCCACGTTGACAGATCATTTTCACAATTTAATAAGGAATGAATATAAAGGATCATTCACCATGCATGTGGTAATCCACATAGACAGGCTATTTCAACAGAATAATAAATAATTGAACCATGTTAGGCGTAATACGCACCGACAGGATATTCCAACAGAATAATAAAGAATGGAATAACAGCAGAAATCAACATGTATGCGATAGACCGCACAGACAGGTTATTCTAACAGAATAATAATTAATGGAACCAGTCGGCGAACGCACGCACGAGGATATTAAAGCGAATAATAATTAATGGAACCGGTCCCGCCAGTAGCGCATGCATAAGATATTCCGGAGAATAATAAAGATCGAAATAATAGAAGAATTTCACCGTGTATGCAGTCTTTACTCATAAAGCAAGTTATTCCAACATAATAATAAATTGCAAGAATTTAAAGACAATTATAAGAATAAAATTATATTATTGGTGGCATAACCAAACCGAGTAATATAATAATAAATTACAAGAATTTAATTTTCTGAAATCTCAATTGGTTGAGAGCTTCGTCTGCGATAACGTGTTATAAAACCTTATCAAAGTATAGAAATATACTCTTATAATTGCTGCATAAATTTAGAGAGAATAAGTAAGAGAGAAAGAGAGAGAAATTCTTCAGAGAGAATTCTCATACATTTTCATTCAACATTCATCCCTTTATATAGGGAAAGAAAAGGAGTCATAAGCAGTAGGGGAAAAGGAAAAGGAAAAGAGAGAGTCACGGTTGAGGAAAGAGGAAAAAGAGGGAAGGATGTCACGGAAGATTCTCTCACATTCAGTTTCCTACTGAGTAGGTAATCTAATTCATAACAAATACTTAAATTATTAAACAACAAAAATAAGAAATGACCACTACATGCCACAAACGTGATAACTTGTTCCCCTTTTCCCTTTTCTATTTGTATATGAAATTGATAAATTCATAACACAAAATTATATTTTTATATAAAAATCGTCACTTTACACCATATAACGACGTTTTTTCATTCGCTCTACATTTATAGCTATATTTTTTATGTGAAAATATCATAAATATTGTGAGAATAACAAAAAAATGTTGTGAAAATATCATTTTTCTTTGTATATTATAATAGTTAGAAGCAAGTTCCGATATAGTACTTTAACTTCAGTTTAGCACTGCATATTCTCTTATACAAAAATAACTCAAACAAAGTTATACTCATTTCGTTTTAAAATTAAATATATATTTTATATTTTTGTTTGTTCTAAATTATATACATATTTTAAGTCATAAAATACCCTATATATATTTCCAAAATGTCCTTTTCATAATATACATGACCAGAAAGTGAGTGAAATAATTCGCCGTCGGAAATTGATCGAAAAAGTTGTTGTACGATTTAAACCGTTAATATTGATTCAATTGTTTCATCATTAATTGCATTGGTTCAATTGATTCTTAATCGGAATCAATTTATTATTTATTCGAATATATATATATATATATATATATATATATATATATATATATATGGAAATCCATTCACTAATTGGTTATATGAATCTTTAATCTTGCTAAGTAACCAACCATCGATCAACTTATTAGAAAATTTGAGATTGTGATATATTAATACAAAACTAGTGATGTTTCTCTCTAGGTTTCTATTTAAATAAGAGGGACCCACATTTAAACATATTGTCAGTATAGTTAAACAAAATAAATATTTAATATTAAAATATTACAACCGGTATAGCTTGTACCGGCTTACCCTTTTTTTTACGTATTTCTCCACAGCAAATTAAAATAGAAAAAAAAAAATAAAAATAATATTAAAATATTACGGCCGGTACAAGTTGTACCGGCTTACCTTTTTTTTTTTAACACATTGATGCTAGCTTTATATGTCATGCATGTGAATGTCTATTATTAATTTTATTAGTAAGCAATTCTTATAAGAATGTAATAACCAAGATGTAATATATTATTAACCAAGATGTAATATATTATAAGAATTGCTTGATAATAAGTTGACAATTCTTATAATATATTTTTATATTTTATTAAAGACTGATATTTTTTATTTTTACAATTACTATATAACTTAAATTCGTTTAGAAACACTTTTACAATTACTATATAACTAAACACTATTTTTATCTTTTTTATTTGTATTTTTACCCTATCCTAAAAAATTCACTTTAATTTTTTAAAAATTAATCCATGGCATCTTATAATTAAAATTAATAAAATTCTATTTAACAACTTTTATACTTGGTACATTTTAAAACTAAAATATTACTACAACTATATATCAACTAAAGTAGAATATCTTTATTGTTTTAAAATATATAAAATAGTTTAATTATATCAACTATAAGAATTGCTTAATAATAAAATTACAATTTTTTATAATATATTTTTATATTTTATTAAAGATCGATATTTATTTTTATTATTAGCAATTCTTATAATATATTACATCTTGGTTAATAATATATTATATCTTGGTTATTACATTCTTATAAGAATTGCTTACTAATAAAATTAATAATAGACATTCACATGCATGACATATAAAGCTAGCATCAATGTGTTAAAAAAAAAGGTAAGATAACATAACTTGTACCAAATAGTAATATTTTAATATTATTTTATTTTTTATTCTATTTTAATTTCTTTGTGGAGAAATGCGTAAAAAAAAGTAAAGCCAAGATACATGACAAGTCTGCACTTTACGTAATATTTTAATATTAAATATTTATTTTGTTTAACTATACTAACAATATGTTTAAATGTGGGTCCCTCTTATTTAAATAGAAACCGGTAAAGTTTGTCACGACTTGGTATTAATATATCCCAATCTCAGCCTTCCAATAAGTTGATCAACGGTCTGAAAAGAGGTTGTTGTACAGTATCCATGGTAACCGGTTGTCATGGATGAATTCCTTATATATATATATATTGTTCAAAGAATTGTAAACTTTTAAACCAAACAAATTGAACCAACATATCTAGTAATTTTAATTACAACGTATACTATATTTATTATATTATTTTCACACCAAGAATCAGTGGTGTGTTGTCCAACCTATTTGATGAATCTGAATATGATTTGATTTGAATGCCGTTAGAGATTTATATGATTTTTTTAATAAAAATTATTGTTTTTAAAATGTATTATTAATTTTGAAACAGGAGAAATAAATAATTTTGTAAAAAAAATGTAATGAACAAGAATTCAGAAAAAAAAAAAAGGTGAAGTGAACAAATTTTAGAGAGAAAAAGGTGAGTTCTTTATTTTACGGGTTAATGCAAATTAAATTTTATATAGAGAAAGTGAATAAAAACTAGGGTGGAAAAAATTAAGACTGCTGAGCCGTCGACTTCAAATACTTGCTACATATTCACGTTAGCAACAATCCCGTGCCTCCGGTACTATGGACGGTGATATTTATTTCAAACTTTAGACGATTCAGATGATTTATTAAGATGAACGAAAAATTCAAAATCATTTATATTTTGTTATATAGATATAATAAATAATAACATTATATATATATATACATTTTATTGACCTTTAATACACATTTTTAATTCCAAATTTGTTAATAAATACTTCCTCCGTTCCTAAAAGATTATCGTTTAAAGTTTTGACACATGAATTAAGAAAATGTCATTTACCAAGTAAAATTTGTTTGAAATTCTATCACTACCTCTTTATGAGAAATTGAAAACTATTAATACAAGAGGAAAAATTTATTGGGACAATAAGAAAAGGTAAAGGTAATATAGGAAAGTAAATAATTTATTCTCCTCGAAAGTTGTAAACGACAAACTTTTTGAAACAATTTTTTTCTCCTAAAACTACAATCTTTAATAAATGGAATGAGTATTTAATTTTTTTATGTTATAAAAATAATATAAATTATATTATCATTTATTTTAAAGAGAAATATGCATAGAAATAATATAGAATTATAAAAAAATTAATTTAATCCCATATATTATAAAATTTATTCGTTAAACTTAAATTTCTTCTAAATTTATGATATCACCCCCCCCCCCCCACCCCTACCCCTACTCCTCCAGCCCCCCACCCCTCCAAGTGTCATAGCCAACTCGAGCAGTAAAAATACGGAAATGAATTAGCGTTAAAGCCTAAACCCTAGTTGAAAACCAAAAACCACAGAAGAAAGACAGCTCTCGTAAAACCTCAAACACAAACACAGAAGACAGGGACAGAGAGAAAGAGGCAATTCAGGGCCTATACATATCAACAAGCGGTGCAGATAAACTTTGTTGAGGTTTCAATGGCGATTGACGGGAGTTTTCGTCTTGAATTTGAGCTTCAGAGGTTTCTCTCTCGGTGTCCTAAGCTTGCTCATGTCCGCCCTTTAAATAAGCTTTTAATGAAGGTATTTGTGATTCATTTCTGCTGTTATGTATACCAGTATATATACTATTTTACAAACTCTTGTGAACCTATTTAAAGTTGTTCCTTGATCAAGCTGAGTTCATCTGAGTTTCTTGAATTTATGGTTTAGTATGTTATTCCCTTACAATATTATTGCTGCTTCCGTCGTTCTATATATGTGTATGCATGTATAAATTTATTGGGTTTAATTCTTTGTAAGTAGACAATATAAAGTCAAAATCTGTTAATTGCTGCTAGTTTGGTTTTCTTTTGAATTTGAGCTTTAGAGGTTTCTAATATGTATAATTGACGCATGGTTAATTTGTTGTGTAGGGACACGTTTTGACTGAAGAAGAAGTGGTGAATGCAGTAGCAGAGTTGTTTTTGCACCCAAAATATACAATCCCATTAGTGGGATGCTTTCGTCCAATAGCAAAGAAGATTTTGGGCAGAACTGTTACTTTACTACGTTTAGTACCAAATTTGAGTTCCAATTCAGATGGTTCCACGGTTGAATTCGATGAAGATAAATTCCTTTGTGAACCTGAAGATTTTGATAATGCACAAGTATCTCTGATCGAATTCTATGTTAGAAGTGGGAAGGGCTTGAACCTGCATGAGCTTGTCTGTTTGGCCTTTTCTCGAGCCCTGGATTTGGTACCTTCTCTGTTGGGGTGAGTAAAGCTAATCTGTATAATTGGGGTGCTTTTGGTTATGTCTAATAAAAAACTGGATTACTATGTGCATATTAGGTAAACTCTGATACACATTTCTAAATTCAGAGAGATTATTTTCTTTTCTGTCTGGGATTTCAAATGTTGTAATGTTTTAAATATGTACAGAACATAAAAACTTACACAAATGTACAAGTGGTTGTTTATAATACTTCAAATTAGTTTGAAATTGTTTCTTTATGAGTTTGAAATAATGATTTTTATATTGAAAAAAAGGGAGCATGTTTATTAAGCTCTTAAAGGAGGTCAACTTCTCTTTTTGCATAGTTTTTAAGATTAGCAAAAAATGTTGTAATGGTTTTGTTGCATTTTTCTTATTCTTTCTGGATAGAGTAAGAAAGGCTCTTTGGCACAAATTCAAGTGGTTGTTTAATTTAAAGACAACATCAAGAAAGGAAAAGTAATTCATTGTTATACTCTTTACCCACAGTTGTTTAACTTAAAGACAACATCAAGAAAGAAAAGGTCATTCATTTTTATACTCTTTGCCCACAGTCTTTGAAACGCAAATGTTGGTCCAGGAGGGACTCCCACCAATCCTTATCTTTCCTTCCCTCGGTTCTGGCAATTCCCTCGCACAGTGAAATGTTTATTTGATTTATAAATATCACATGATTGTTTAAATTTTATGGGCTAGTCATCAAAACGACTCCCCCCCGACTTCTGAAGTTGAGGTGTTGTAGAGAGCTGTAGATAATCTCTATTTTGCAGCCCTTAACATCTCAATTGGAAGGTTATTTTGGTGACATGATAGAATTAAAATGGTAAATTATTCATCAAGTTATGCTTAAGAGACATGGTAGCTATACTATTGCCTTTTGAATGCAATTTCATAACTTCTGCTTTTACTTTGTTTTTATATAGGCAGATGTTTGCAAATAGTGTCAAATATTAACAGTAATTTACCTTATCCATGAGTTCTGTGTGTGAATTGGATTTTAGTTAGATATTATTTTTGACTTGGGTTTTATTATTTTGTAATTCGGAAAATTAGCTTTTGCGTGCTGTATTTAGCTCTTCTTCTTGAAACTATGTCCATGTGAAGATTCCTAAGCAAACTATGGGTTCAGTTTCTGGCCCCTCTTCCCTTATGCTTAGTCTGTTGCAGGGATGAAGCCAGGGGTTATAATACGGCATGGTCATGAATAATTTAGGGGCTTGAGGCACTTCACTCGGTCCAAATTTTATAGACAATTGTCACAATTTATATTTTTTCCTTGAAATAAAATTTCTTTGTATACAAAATTGAGCAAATGGAGATTAAAAATTGAGATTCGTATACTGATACTAATTTTTTTTGAAAGAGTGATATTTATGAATTTGCCCGTATTTCAAATTGACTTGAAGAAAAATTAAAGGAATTCTTATATTTGGAATAGAAGAAAATATCAAACTTAATAGATTTAAAAAAATTTCAAAAATTCTAGGGTAGTCCAGCCCTAAGCTTCCTCGGTCCCTAAGCTACCTCCATCCCGGCTCTGTTGGTTGCATTTTTAATTTGGCCTGCTCTCAATTGTGTACGTGTATGAACTAGCAAGTATATTGGTGTCTCTTCTTACAATAATTGGGATTCATATGTTAACTTAACTACTGTTAGACAGATTTCTTTTTACTGACAAAGGAAGCATTATGAATTTACTATTACGAGGACTTGGATGAGCATGATAACCTGAAAATAGATGTTTTGCCCATGTCTTTCCCTTAATACCATGTCTTGGTTACTTGATGCAGGTCTGTTCTGATCTATTTCAAATTTGCTCCTGCTCCTTTTGAAAGGATTAAGTTGAGAAAATCGAACTGTGAGCCATTAAAAATGGTATTTTCATCAGTGAACTTCAATAATTTTGTCCTTGATGAAACTGTGTTGATAATGATATCACCTATATGCTTCAATTATTAACATGTTTCGCATCTTTGTCTTGCTAATTTTGTAGTATTACTTGTTTAATACTTTAATAAGCTTTCTCTCAAGCACCCGCTCCCATCCTACCAATTCTTTACCAAGGTGGTGGGGGTTATCACATAAATGTAGTAACATTATGAATTACTACGGATTATTGGTAATGAATTGAAATCTTTCTGAGATTGTGCAGAAGTCGTGCTGCTACTTCCTTGTTTAAACACTAGATATTGTTTGTTTTAAGTAATAATTGGCAATATTTTCCCCTTTCTGTCTAATGCTTATTTTAAGCTAATGTAATTTTTTTTCAAATTTAAAATCTAATTTTATAGAGGCAATGTTTCCTTACTGTGGCACACTCCAACTAGTTTTGGATAGAAGGCGACATTGAATTGAGTTAAGAATGTTTCCTTACTATCCATTTGTACTGCTCCTCACAGAGACATCATGGGATTTGAGCTTGTGATGGCAATACCTAAGATTGCAATGTACATGTAACTTTTAGTTTACTATGTCTTAGTAACATAATGATTTCTTTAGGCAATAGCTTTGGTTATGATTTTTCAATAATTATTAGCTGGTATGTTGATTGTTGGCCAAGCTTCATAAAATGCAAACTATGGTCTTTCTTGTCACAATATTTTTTGCATAGGCTAGTGTTTATTATGTTCATTTTGATGAGAGCTATATGAGCCCAATTTTCAAAAACTTTTACCAAGTGATAGTTTGTCGCATCTGTTGCTATAGCAGCAGAAATAATTTATTATTCTAGTGTTCTTTTTGGGGTTTTATGTTCAGGATAAATTCCGCATTTTGGGCATTATCTGAGCACCTCTTTCTTTTCTTTTATCAGGCTGGAAGTCAATATTTAAATGTTGTACGGATATCATTGCGCCTCCTTTTATCGGAGGTTGAAATGTTCTCTACCCTCTGGGACTGGTCCTGTTTTCTGGACCTTGTACAGCAGTGTGCACACCAGAGCGGTGAGGCAGAGTCCTTGAAGAATGTCTCCGACATAAGGTGGTGTGGGATGCAAATATTGTCAATTGTTTTGAAAATAAGCGATAAAGCGGCTGCAAACTATGGTCTTGGTGCTGAGGAAACTTTTACATGTTTGTTGCGGTTGGTTCCTTCTACATATGGTTAAAATTAGTTTACAATTTTTCCTTTTTATTTATAGCTTTGATCATACTATCATGGGGCAGAATCTGAAGAATAGAAGTAAGAAACTCGGCCAGGATCTATATAGGTTGACCATCAGGCAACATACTTCTTAATTAGGAACTGAAGTAAACACTATCAAAAAGGGCAGTACCATCTGAGAGCTAGCCTACATTATAGTGCCCTGCATTTGTGCGATAGCTTCACGTCCCACAAATGAAAAATCATATTATGTGGCAATTTCATTCCTATTTGATTCATTTATTCTGTTATGATGTCTTCACATTCTGTACGTGACATAGGTGAAACAAATTTATGGTAAATATAAACATAGGATTGCAGTGGTAACTAATAGATACTATTATTATCTGCCTATAGATTTTACAATGTTTTGGATATATAGTAGTGTTATACTACATCTTGTGATCCTCATGTAACTTTATTTTATGCATTTCCTGTATGTAGCTGGCATGAATATTGTCAGGATGTGTCACTGGAAAAGGCGGGCTGGTATCTTGAGTCATATGAAGAAAAAGAGTTGGAATCAGTGGGCGAAGACATGAATTTTAATTTGCGGTCTTTTGGCCTTGGTCCTTCAACCGTTTCTGCTTCTGGGTTAGTAATTGAGCCATCAAACTCCAACAACAGACAGGCGGCATGGTAGGGTTATCAAATTAATTTGTTGAACTAAATTTTATTTTTTCAAGTATTCAACTTAGAAATTGATGCAACAGTTCCTCCACCTCGGACGGAAAAGGGAGTGGGTTTGTGGTAAGGCTTGACTTTTGAGGCCGGTTCCCAACTGGCCAACTGTTCCTTAATTGCAGTGCTCTAAAAATCACTTGGTCATTATCCGAGGCAGTGTTTTTTCTAAACGTATGTTGGTATATAACTTAATTATAGTTTTCAATCTAATAACAGATTATAAATTAGGTCAACAATTGGTGACATATTTCAATGAGAACATCAATGTCTTTAAAAGGATGGTCAAGAATGCTTTCAATGAAAATTCTAGGATAGTTCATTTATAACAAATCATCCCATTGCTTTCAATGAAAAATTAACAGACAACTATATAAAGCATGTAGTAGATTTTAAGATTCAATTGTAAATGAAAAATTATTCTATAGAAATTTGAACCTGTTCAATTGCTATGTTTGCTCATGAAATACCATTTTTTATTCTTTTAAAATCAAAGGAAAAAAAAATCTTGACAGCCTAGGAGGCTGGGTAGTTGCCTGAAACAATTTTTGTAGTGATCTAGGCCAAATCGAGGCGTTTTAGTGCCAATTCCGCTTTGCCAGGCGCCTACACCGATTTTAGACACTGCCTTAATGATTGACGTGTGCCCTCCCCACTTTTTTCCTTTTTTCAAGTGTTCTGTTTCATTTATATTATCATGACATCCTGCCATGTGTTTTTTATTCAGGGATACGAAATCAAGCGGAAAACCTTTCTTCTTGACATTTGCTTTGGAGAAAAGTTTTGAAATGGTTCTGTTGGCAGTAAGTCAGAGGTGGCCTGTTCTTCTATACGGTCCTACAGGTGCTGGGAAAACTGCACTCTTTAATAAGTTGGCCAAAGATTATGGCAATAGAGGTACATATGTTTCTCCTATTTTCATCCCATCACTTGACCTATGTGATAACTCTCATCTGACAAATAGTCAGTTAGAGGGGAATGACATTTTGAGACCTCATGTCTTGATGTTGTGATTGAGAATGGATATGGTCGTACGAGTTTACCATATTTTGAAGAAGTTACAATGTACTCCCTCCTGCACAGACTGTCGCCTTTTTTGGTGTGTGTTTGGCACGGATTTTAATACTTCTTGAAGGCACATTGATACACTAAAATTTCAATATCTTTAATGCATTCAAAAATATAATAAACAAATATTGAGAGTATAAATTATATTGAAAAATATTGTTTAAATAATTTTGGCAAATCTTGAAATCAATGCCAAAACACCTTCAAAAGTTGCAATCTTTGGAAGACAAAGGTAGTAATGGATATTCTTTAACTTGATTACAATTTTCAGAACTTACGAGTGTATGATGCTAATTTTTCTTGTTCGTTAGTTTTTTATAAAGTGTTGTTTGTTGTTTATAATGTACTGGCCTCTTCTTCACCTATATTATCTCAGTTCTGTCTATTCATATGGATGACCAAATTGATGGGAAAACATTAATCGGGAGTTATGTCTGCACTGAGCAACCCGGTGAATTTAGATGGCAACCAGGTTCTCTTACTCAGGTTTGTTTATCGTCACTATATTGATACGCTGATCATTGTCTATGCGGTGATTATATGTGAATTCATAATCAACAGGCCATTTCGAACGGATTTTGGGTTGTATTCGAGGATATTGATAAAGCCCCAGCCGATGTACAATCCATCTTATTACCTTTACTTGAAGGTGCAAGCTCATTCTTAACTGGTAACGGGGAGGTAATTTACCTTTCTTCTTACTCTTTATTTTAAAAGATATAATTTGTAGTTGTATGTAATCCCCTCACACCATGCTAGATCTGCTTTTTTATTGCTCTTAAAGACTTGTTAAAAGCTCATACCACGATATTGTATGATTACTTTACCATATAAAAGTTGTCCAATGTTTTTTAACCAGAAGGCCAAAACAGATGAGAGAAGATGACAAAGAGTTCATTTAGCTGCTAATAGTTTATTTTATATTCACAGATGTTTTTTCTCCTTTTATATACTGCTTAGTTAGTGGTATTTTTCCCTTTCTAGTTATGTTCCCCCCCTACCAATCTTATCTTATGTTTATAGTAGATATTGCCCATAAAATGGAGCCAAAACAGTGATGATAATATTAATAAGCGTCCCCCATACTTTATTAGTTGAATAACCTGTAATTCTTTTCTTTGTCAGTAAATTAGTTTTCTTCCTAATTTTTTTTGCTCATGTTTATGCCTATATATTTTCTGGTATTATTCTTTGATTGCTAATTTCAGTGTTATATCAGAATTTTCAGTGTTACATAGTCTCTCTCTCTCTCTCTCTCACACACACACACACACACACACAGACACACAGACACACAAATCAACACGTGTGCACAAGCACATATTACTAGTCTTCTTCGTATTCAAATTCACACTGGTCATTTTCTCACCATTCAGCTCTCATTTTCTGATTGGCTGAACTATTTGAATGTTGTTGAACTGCAGGCAGTAAGGGTGGCTGAAGGTTTTCGACTATTCTCCACTGTATCAAGTTCAAAGATATATACATCTCGTGCTAGCGAAGGTTTGTGATGCAATCCAAGTTATCTTTTCAAGGGTAGCTGTGTTTATGATTGTTGTCCTTTTGTAAAAAAACCCTAGTGCTTTTTAAAGATTTGTTTGCTTTTCATCAATATATATACACTTAACATATTATATAAGGAAGTTTTTGATATTACTTATTCGTTTCCTTTGCTCTTTGATTGATTTGGTATTTAACGGTAGCTCCAATTGGTAGGTTGCTGGTATCACTATTTGGTATTACTATTTAAACTTTTAAGATATTTTACTCAACAACATATCATGCTTTAACACTCCCCTTCAATCCCTTGTACACGTGGAGAGACAAATCCGTGGCACCATAATGAGCGAACCTATTGTAGTGGAATTGCACTAACAACACATTGGAGGAAGCAAATGCAAGTTGAAAGACTTGAATCCAAGAGCTTGAGAAAAGCTTTGGGAGCAGCTGGCTTCTTAGGACAGTATTCAATCTCTGATTTTGCAGTCATGTGTTGCAATCTTTGCACTTGAATTCCCCCATTATGTTATTAATTGTGTGTGCTAGCTGTCTGGTTTGTACGTTATGGTTGTACGTTATGGTGCACGTAATTTGTTTCTCCACATGCAAGTAGGGTCATGAGGGGGAGTGTTGATATATGATAGAGCAATTGGGTACTCAACCTATAAGATAAACCGTTTGGCTTTTACGTATGTATTCTTATTTTTGGAAGATTGGGCGCAAGTAGTTTCTGTGTAAGCTGTCACTTCTTCTTTTATAGGCAAAATAACACATATAAGGTATCTCTAGTAATTGGATAAGTGTCGGTAATACTTATGTTTATACCAGAACCCTGAAGCGTATACTCTTTCCTTAAAAATGATTATTTTTATTAAGGTATTCTAAATTTTTCTTGAATTCTTGAAAGCAAGCTTCTATGATTCAAGTCTTGTGCTTTTTACTCCGCACACAAGCACACACATACTTTTTCCTTAAAAAGTATTTATTTGGTAAACTAGATAATGATCTTTTTTAAAAAATATATTTTACATTTCAGGTAGAAACTCACTTTCCGCTCTTTGGAGGAGAGTAATGATTAGCCCTTCAAGTAATAAAGACTTGCTGAGTATTGTTAAAGCCTGGTATCCAGATCTGGAGCCTCTTGCTGACAAACTCATAGGTGTGCAATTTATTTATTTATTTATATATTTTATGATATATCACAATACATAGTACTAGAGGCCTTTCATCTAATATTTTGGTGGTTTAGAAACCTTTGAAAGGGTCAACCAGCTTACAGGATTTCACCTCGGGATTAATGTTTCTTCCAGTTCTGTTGGCAGGTTCTCGTTAAGGTAATTGATATTGTTGCAGTTACTATTGTATGTGTTTATTATTATTTTATATTCTGTTCATTTGAATCTATTCTTTTGTTTTTTTTCAACGCCAGGGATCTTTTAAAGTGGTGCAAGAGAATCGTGAGTTTGGGTTTTTGCTTTGGTGGGGATGGTCTGTCAGCTTATATGTGTAATAGCATCTATCAAGAGGTTTGTGATTATTGCCTCTGTAGTCATCTCTTGTGATCGAAATGTTAAAGGTTAAGTAATGATTGTCCAAACTTTGCCTTGTCTTTTTCAGGCTGTAGATATTTTTGCAGCATTTTCAAGTTCAGCTGACAATCGATTGACCATTATGAAAGAAATTGCAAAGATGTGGACAGTGCCAGTCTCGGACACAAAGACCTTATATCCCGTTAATAAACCCGTGATTCAGGTTTCTGCTTTTTTTAATATGTTTTCTTGTTTTTCAAGCATGAAATTCTTGGTTCTCATATTTGGAAAATACCTGCAGGAGTTGCGATCTGATTTACGTATTGGACGAATTACCCTCCCGCGCACTCGAATCGTAGTGAGTGAATTTGACATTGTTTGGTTTAGGAAATGTAATGCATGTAGCTTCTTTGCTAAACTTTTATATGTGGTCTCCGCAGTCATGTCACGACAGGAAACCGTTTGTTGAGATTCGCAGTTCACTACATGTTTTCGAGAGAATAGCCTGCTCTGTTAAGTGCAACGAGCCTGTTCTACTGGTTGGTGAAACTGGTACTGGGAAGACTACTCTTGTACAGAATCTGGCTACGAGGCTTGGTCAAAAACTTACAGTTTTGGTATGTCCTAACAAAAGCAACATTATAATCTACCAAGTACCAACTACTTAAGAAATAGCAAAAGGGGGCTCATCCGTCGTTGTTGGAAAAAATAAGTTAGCAGTCTTGTACTTTATGAATACATAGTTGTTCTAAATGTAAAAAAGTACAATTGTGTATGCACGAAGTACAACTGTGTATGCACCAAGTACAATTGTGTATGCACAAAGTACAACTGTGTATGCATAAAATACAACTGTTAAAACCTTCAAACCAGGTCTGTTGACCATTTTTTGGTTAGGGACTGCGCTCCCACAAACCCTAAAGAAATGGACTGATTTACTACCAATTTTTGGCTATTGTTTCAGAATTTAAGCCAGCAAAGTGATGTTACGGATTTATTAGGAGGTTTTAAGCCTATGAATGCACAATTTATATGCATTCCTCTTTACATGGAGTTTGAGAATCTTTTTGTTAGTACGTTTTCTTCAAAGGTACAATCTATTTGATATTTTTTGTTGTTAGTTTGTTATGTTCTGTTTATAAGTTTGCATGATTGACTCAACCTATTCTTTGCTAATGTATAGGGTAATGATGAATTTCTCGCTCGTTTAAGGAAATTTGTTAGTGATAAAAACTGGAAGATGCTATTGAATGGTTTTCAAAAGGGCGTCAAAAAGATAACCGAGATAGGAAGATCTGGATCTGGTACGAAACGGAAGAGACCTTTGGATAAAGAACTACTGAAATCTTGGGAGAGCTTTTCTCGAAAACTTAAAACAGCCAGTGAACGTATTAGCGCCTCAGCTGGAATGATATTCTCATTTGTAGAAGGAGCTTTTGTTACTGCACTGAAAAATGGTGAGTGGATATTACTGGATGAGGTGAACTTGGCTCCTCCAGAGACCTTGCAGAGAGTTATAGGTGTTCTTGAAGAAGAAAATGGGTCACTTTGTTTAGCTGAAAGAGGGGATGTTGATTATATATATAGACACCCTAATTTTCGGATATTTGCCTGTATGAATCCTGCCACCGATGCTGGGAAGAGAGATTTACCCTTCTCTATAAGGAGCAGATTTACTGAATATTTCGTTGATGATGTGTTGGATGATGAAGATCTTACTCTATTTATCAATCAGTTCATGGATGACAACCATTCAAGTCGAGAATTAACAAGTAATATAGTGCTCTTTTATAAAGCAGCCAAGAGGGAATCGGAAGAGAGGCTGCAGGATGGGGCCAATCAGAAGCCCCAGTACAGTCTACGGTCTCTTTACCGTGCACTGGAATATACAAAGAAAGCAAGAAAAAGTTTTAAATTTCAAAAAGCCCTGTATGATGGGTTCTGTATGTTTTTTCTAACTTTGCTGGATGATACTAGTGCTAAGTTAATGAACCAATTAATTTTGTCATACTTGATGGGAGGTAGTATGCCTCCTCAGGTTTCTTTTGATGGTTATTTGATGTCTAGAGGAACCGTTGGGGATGATGATTTTGTGCAGAGCTATGTTCAAACCAAGAGTGTTAAGGAGCATCTTAGGAATCTTGCACGTGCTATATTTATAGGAAAATATCCAGTTCTTTTACAGGGACCAACATCTAGTGGGAAGACTAGCCTTGTTCAATTTCTTGCTGCAATAACTGGTCATGAATTTGTTCGGATCAATAATCATGAGCATACTGATCTGCAGGAGTACTTGGGTTCTTACATTACTGATGTTAGCGGACGGCTTGTATTTCATGAAGGCATACTGGTAAAGGCCGTTAGAAATGGATATTGGATAGTCCTAGATGAGCTTAACTTGGCCCCAACTGATGTGTTGGAAGCTTTGAATCGCTTGCTAGATGACAATAGGGAACTTTTTGTACCTGAACTGCGTGAAACTATTCGTGCACATCCAGATTTTATGCTGTTTGCTACACAAAATCCACCCACGTTTTATGGTGGGCGTAAAATTCTTTCTCGAGCATTCGAAATCGTTTTGTGGAGATCCATGTTGATGAAATTCATGGGGACGAGTTGACTACAATCCTGGAGAGGAGGTGCAAAATTCTGAAAGCTATGCTAAGAAAATGATTGAAATTATGAAAGAGTTGCAACTGCATAGGCAAAGTAGTAAAGTTTTTGCTGGGAAACATGGATTTATAACCCCACGTGACTTGTTTCGATGGGCTGAGAGATTCAGGATGTTTGGAAATTCTTATGAAGATTTAGCTAGAGATGGTTATTATTTGTTGGCAGAAAGGCTGCGTGATGATGGTGAGAAAAGAGTTGTTCTAGAAGTTTTAGAGAGACAGCTGCGGGTTAAACTTTCTAAGGATAACATGTACAAGCAGGTTCAATCTCCTCACCTCGTTCCCATGTCTTTTCTATATATAAAGGGCTGATCATATACATGTATATATATCTACATCTGTATCAATCTATCATCCAGCTCTAGTTCTGCTATATTTTAAGAATATTCTGCTAGTTTTTAATTTCTAGTCTCACTAATTGATTAGTGGTTGAATATTAGTGTTTATTATGTAATACAGGAACCAGCAGACCATGACAGGGTTCTGAATTTTGGCAAACATTCGGAGGTTCCTGAGAATCTTGGAAAGTATGAATCTTTATGAAGATCATTTATGCTGCCAGGTTATTTGTTCACTGCTTGTAATTGTTGCTTTTCTCTTATTGTTTAATGCAGAATTATCTGGACTGAGAGTATGTGGAGGTTGTACTTCCTTGTTGAGCGTTGTTACAAGTTGCGGGAGCCTGTCCTGCTTGTTGGGGAAACTGGTGGTGGGAAGACGACTGCTTGCCAATTGCTAAGTACTTGTTTGGGATCAAATTTGCACATTTTAAATTGTCATCAGTACACAGAAACATCAGATTTTCTCGGGGTTTGCTTTCTTTACCTTTGGTTATTCTTCTATTGTTTACTTGTTATCGCTACTCCTCTTTGTCGCTCCTTTTTGATATACTTTTGTAAATTATGGAAGCCTACAATAATTTGCTATGTGACATATATCTATAAAACTTTAAACAGGGTTTTTATCCTGTGAGGGAAAGATCAAAATTATCTTTAGAGTTCAGAGATCGATGTGAGCAGATGATGCAGTTGAAGACTTTTATATACTTGCGTGGTGATGCTGTAAGATTCTCTCTAATATTCCAACAATTTGGTGACTTTAGGTCTGTTCCACATTGTCTTGAAATGTTTTTTTTGATGTGGTTATGTGGCTGCAGATAATTTCTTCTGATATTAATGAAGCTCCTCAGATTCTCAATCAACTGGATGTCCTGATAAATAATTACAGACATGGTAAGGTCTCCCATCCCGATGTCACTCCACAGGAACTTGTCACCATTGAAAAAATGAAGCTGGACCTAGTTGAGCTGCACCAGAAGTGGCAGACCATTTTCCTCTGGCAAGATGGTCCTCTTGTGCAAGCAATGAAGAATGGTGACCTTTTTCTTGTTGATGAAATTTCCTTGGCTGATGATAGTGTACTTGAAAGAATGAACAGTGTCTTGGAGCCAGAAAGGAAACTGGTGGGTATGCCTGGAGATCTGGATATGTATTTCACTCTTTGGTTCAATGTTCTGTAAACATACTCGTATATGATATTCTTAACAAAATTTATAGTTTTAATAAACATAATTTGAAAATGTAATATAAATATGTTTTCAGCTGGTCTTGAAATCTGCATCAGAAAACCAGTTTATTTTGCTGGAGAGAGGGTGTGAGTGTTGGTAATGCTTTGACTCCTCAGTTTCATTGGAAGTAGATTTTTTTTTGATACAAGAAATTTATTAGAAAGAAGAGAATTACGTAAATGGAAGAGAAGGAGTCCAAAGAAAAATAAAAAATAGAGGCATATAACTTTCTGACACGAATGAGCTTGGAATTATATTGGAACAGAGAGGCATTATGATGAGGATCTATCAGTACCGTGTTCTATAATATGTTTCACTGATGCTTTATGTCATTGATAATTCCTTCTTTAAGGTGTAACCATTGGTACATGAATTTTTTTAAATTTCTGGGTAATTCTTTTTCCTTTTATTACTTGTTATAAGAATCTTTATGTGATCTAGTACTTCTAAGTAATACTCTGATAGGATTTAGGTGGAACACTGAAGTTTTTTATCTAACTATATACGGCATTCCCGGTACGTGAGAGCTTTCTTTACTCAGTTCTCACCTTTACTTGTTACAAGAATCTGTAGTGATCTATTTGTTAAGCAATACTTTGATAGGATTTAAGTGGAAAACTGAAGTCTGGTCTAATTGTATACAACATTCACTTTACGTGAGAGCTGCCTTTTCTCATCTTTTTCACATACTTCTTGCTTGTTTTCACCTTTCACTCATTATTTTTTCACATTTTGCTTAATGTTTACGTACTTGAAACAAAATCATATTTTGCTTTTCACCGGACATCTCTCTCTGTTATGTGAGACCTTACTACTCGTTCAAGGCTTACTCATTTGACATAAGGTGGATGGTGCTTATTCCTCCACCGAAGAGCATCTTTTTCGTTCCAAATCATACTCTTCCAGGTTGTGTGGTATAAAATCTTAATCTGAACTTTTCCCGTGCCAGTTCCCTGTTCACTTGTAATTGTTTTTTCAAGTTCGGTTTAGTGATCAAAATTTTGGTTATTTGTTCTATTCATTCATTGTTTTGGCCGTCTTTTTTATCTTCTACAGTCTTTGGCTGAGAAAGGTGGGCCCGATCTTGAGAAAATAACTGCTCATCCAAACTTTTTCCTTCTTGCTACAATGAATCCTGGTGGTGATTATGGGAAAAAGGAACTGTCTCCAGCTCTACGCAATCGGTTTACTGAGATATGGGTACCCCCTGTTAGTGACCTAAGTGAGCTTAAAAGTATTGCTGAGGAGAGGTATTGAATCAAGATAAACAATGTCTGCATAGTTATTTCTTATATTTGAACTATTTATGTTCTTTCCATAAATTTTTTCTACTTTGCAGAATCTCAAATCCTGACCTCTTCTGCATGGTGGACCTTATGCTAAACTTCTGGGAGGTATGTTATACTCTATTTATCACTGCTGTACACCGAATTTTCAATTCTACTTTAATCTACGAGGTACTGGAGATTGTTTTTTGTTTGATAAAGTCAATTGATGCATGTGGAGTTCCTATGTGCTAAACTACCTAAATAAGCCTTTAATAATAAAACATAAACCTTCTTTTTATTTATTGAAAAATTAATTTCAAAATGTGTAATTGGGGAATAATATCTGACAAATACTGGTGGTTAGGTTATAATATACTATCAATATTGTTACACGGGTGGTGCCAGAATGCAGGTTACCAGAACTGAGCAGCGTTGTCCAAGTTCTAGCCAGTAGCTTCCTGTTTTATGATATCCTTTCACTTCTCATTGTTTGGTGGGAGCATTATTTGAATGTATATTTTTCATTTATATTTGGTTGTTGTTGCTTCTCTGGGATTTAGTGGGGACTAATAATGTATGACACCGTTTGGCTTTCCTTAATCTGATGATGCGTCTGTATCTGCTGATTATTTATGAAAGCTGTAGTGCTTTCATCAAGCTTGTATGCTTCCTGGTACACTAAGTTGACTATTGTGTAATATCTGCTGCCTTGCAGTGGTTCAACCAGCTACAAGCAGGAAGAATGCTTACATTAAGAGATCTTTTGTCTTGGGTAGCTTTTATTAAAGTGACCGAGAAAAGTTTACAACCGGAATTTGCATTTTTACATGGGTCATTCCTTGTTTTGCTCGACGGACTAACTTTAGGTACGTCCTTACTCATTTTTGGTGGCATGATCTTTTATCTGTTATTAGTAGAATTATTTCTATAACTGTTATTCTAATTTCAAGGTATATGTGAGGCTTATCAATAAATCAAAGGTATTATGAGGTTGCCCAAAATGCATATTGACACGGTTTTTTTGGCTTCATTATTATCTGATTGAGATTTTTTTAACAAGAAAATATTATGACAACCATCTGTGTATATTGGCGGTGAGAGGTATACCAATAAAAGCACAAAAAAATTGTTTGATTTAATACAGTAGACATATATAAGATTTTTTTGGCTCAAGTAGAACAGAAGTGTCCTGGGGACCTGGCTTTGATGCCAGTTAACTTAGGTAGGTAGAGAAGGCATACATTGGTGCATGATTTTGATATACTTTGAGGCAAAGAATTGTTTGCTTGATAAATGGGAATGAGGTTTAAAGTGATGTCGTTCCTTTAGGAAAGAGCCTGCTTAGCAGGGTTCAGAGTCTCAGTATCGGAAGCCATATCAATAGTCATATCTTGACTGGTATTGGTACGGGGCAATGAGCAACAAAAAACTATATATTGCTTAACATATTTTAAAAAATGCTGAACATTTTATAATAAATAAGAATCAAGTAAAATAATTAATTAAATTAAATACAGACAAAATTATCATTTAATACATATAACATTATGCAAGTCATATGAATCATAGCCGTCGAACTTAACATTTTATTGATGCAAAAATATAGATTTTTTTATATCTTGCCTATACATACTGATACCTCACCGATACCATTTGGTCGTCGTATCTCGCTGATACCATTTTGGCGCCATTATCTCACAGATACCCTTTGAACCATGGGCATTAGTTATCAGCGGATAATCCTTTATGTAAAATGTTTCTCTTTCCTAGGAATTATATCATGTGGGACAATACTTTGAACCATGGGCGTTAGTTATTAGATGCAACATGTTAGGATTTCTGGAGAGAAATATAATGAACTTTGGCATGATTGTGATGCTATTGGATTTTTTGCTAAATAACACCATTAGTTACCTGCCATTACTTGCAATGCCAATGCGGTAATTGAAAGGTGTTATCTAAAATATTAATTTAAATAACTTTGGCCTCTGGTCACCACCTGTGGCTAGATGGATCAGTTCAATCAAGAGATTAATCGTTTGCTATGCTTTCAGGTACTGGTATGACAAAAAGTGAAGCTACAGCATTGAGAGAAAAATGCTTATATTTTCTTCTGGAACAATTAAAGGTGTTTCTCATGACAACCAAACATTGTGAATCTAGTGCTCTTGTAGATTCTTATGATATAAATTTTTACATACACTATTGGCTTCATTCTAGGGACCGTGGGAGACATCAATATGGTCAGACTAGGTTTCTAGGCTTTTAACCCCGCGCTAGTAAAATTAGACCTATTAAAGCAGGTCAAACTTTAAACGTAGGGCAAGTTATGTGATGCTATTCAGTTTACTAAGTAGATTATGCCTGCTCCACATTGGTGTATTCCTGCAAGTTTTTGTGTCAAAAGTTATACACAAGAGTCTCCCCTACCATTACATCTTTAACCACCATGTAATTACTGAATAAATATCATTAATCTCATGATCAGGCTTTAAAAAATTAATACTCTCTGTCCTCAAAAGGATTAAAGTTAGAATTTTTTTGTCGTCAAAAGGACGAGTTAAGGTACATAAAGTGAAGGTTAATTATGTCATTTAGTGGGGTCCATCAATATAAAAATAATAAGTACTTATCCTTTATGTAATCTTGTGTTGAAACTTTTTTTACTCTCTTTCCTCTACTTTACTTTTCTTGATGTGTGAAAAATATACTTTGGTCATCCTTTTGAGGACGGAGGGAGTATATAATAGTAATAGTTATTAATGAAGAAATATATGCCTACTTGTATATATTCAACACCTCAAAAGCTAATACCAAGATTCTATTTCTCCCACATACGTTTAAGTTAAAAGAAAATAAAAGCGGACAGGAGTCGATTCAAGTATGCTGGGAATTGGCAAAAGAAGAAGAAAGTATTAACAAATAATAAGGAATTCATACTCTCTCTAAGTATCAGAAATAAGACCTTTGGAACTGAATTCAGAAAGAAACTAGGGTTATTAATAAAGTTATCGCTGTCACTTAGAAGAAGATGGTTTCAATAATATATACTTGTTTACAGGTTTTCCATAAATTACTTAGTTACAAGATCCCCAAAAGAGGCTTTGAGAGCACTTTATTCGTTTTGGTGCGTTTGGGTGGCTTTTAATCCCCTAACGGACCACACCATTTTTGGTGTGGTGAGTTTGGGGCTTAAAAAGTGCATTTGCGAGTTAATAAAGTTGCGCTTGGAATAAGTTGGGTTTAGACGAACAAGATTATTTAGTGCTTTTGGATGCACTTAATCATTGACACATACCATTTCATAAACAAACAACCTTTTGGGGTGATCCTATTTTGGCATGTTTCATAGGCAATGAAGATTGACTAATGTAACATGCATATAATAAGCAGTTGATACTGATACATTTTACTGCCTCAGGGGTGCAAGTGTACTTTGGATTACTCAAACCTTTGCACGATGGAGAATTATGGTTGGTCTGATCTTAAAAACTCTGCTGATACTTCAAGCATTGTTACAATGCGAAGTGGCAGTCACTTTGGTATTCACCCATTCTACATTGAGAAAGGTACAATATAGGAGCTGTGTATGTGTGTGTGTGTGTTTTTTTTTGGGTTATATATCAATTGCATAAAAGAGTTGAGCTCGAAAATTGTGGTAAGCCAAAATGGTATACAAAAAACAGAACTTTTGATTTTGTTGTTGTTGAGGTTTTGGTGCGAGTGTCTGCGGCATTTTTTAACCTATCATTTAAGAATATATAATCCAATCTTGCTATAATATTTAATATTTTGATTCCTCGGTCTTTGAGTGCTGATTTATGAACAAGTTTTGTCTGCGTTTCAGCTTGCTCCTTTAAGAAATGGAAATTACCAATGCTATTTTAATGATTTTGTGAAAACGTATGTACTGTGTATAAGCATACATGGAAAAAAAATTGTCTGGATAAAACAATTACAAGTTCAAACTTGGTGTTTAATCAGTTGCCTAGATGATACAATTACGAATTCAGGTCGGTCTCAAGGTTCAACTGTTAACAAGGGACTTGAAAACTTGAGATGTGCTTGGAAACTGTGAAATCTTACGGCAAGATCATTTTATGGGTCCTATACCTATTAAATTATCTAAAGCTGCTGTGCATAAATGTTGTTTTTGATATTAATAAAATGTTAGTATAAGTCCTTAAGCACAATAATTCTACATTAGAATTACTGCTAACGCTTAAGAAGATATGACTTAAAGATCATACCAAAGAATGATGAAAGCAAAACAAATGGTTCCCTTGTTAAGAAAACCTAAGATAGTCCAACAGTTCCAAGTGTGTGTAGTATTTTTCAGTGAAATAACTCGAAATACGAATGGCTGAACAGGTTTCTCACTCACGAATTGGTACCATATGCTGATAAATTTTGTTGCATAGCTTCAATTAGTCAAAAGAGGAAAGTCTAAAAACTAACTATAAGATACGACTGTGTGTAGTTTTGGGAAGAAGCTGAGTTAATATGAGGATTTTCGCCCCTTACTTTATCCTATTATATCTTATTCAGGTGATGACCATTATGAGGTTGAGGGTTTTGAGTTCCTGGCACCAACCACTCGCAGAAATGCCTCGAGAGCATTGCGTGCTATGCAGCTTGCAAAGCCTGGTATAATTTTTTAAAGCTGGTGATAACTGTCGTTCTATATATGTATATTAACCTGATGTATTCAGCTGTCAAGAAAATGAGAACAGGCCCAATCCTATAGAAGGTCATTTGACTTTTATTTTTATTGTTCTGCTTTCTAGTTCTACTGGAAGGTAGTCCTGGTGTTGGAAAGACAAGTTTAGTTGTTGCTCTAGGGAAATTTTCTGGGCATACAGTTTATGCGCAT
This sequence comes from Panax ginseng, assembly GCA_020205605.1. Taxonomy (NCBI): domain Eukaryota; kingdom Viridiplantae; phylum Streptophyta; class Magnoliopsida; order Apiales; family Araliaceae; genus Panax; species Panax ginseng. The sequence goes on from CM035148.1 coordinate 2,073,210, forward strand.
AAACTTATCTGAGCAGGTTAGTGTTTCTCATTCTTCCCCACCCTACCCCACCAGAAAAATTAATTTATACCTTGTCATTTTTTAAGTGCTTTTATAAATCTCCATGTCGTTATTGCATCTATGTAGATGCTAATAATTTTTGAATGGTCTTGAGCAGACTGACATAATGGATTTACTGGGGTCAGACTTACCTGCAGAGGGTGATGATGGAATTCAGTTTGCGTGGTCTGATGGAATCCTACTGCAGGTTAGCATGTTCTCCATTTGTGCTTGTTCTGTTTTATTATTAAGCTTGAGATCTATTTGATCTTATTAAATATTTGGGGTTTCAGGCTCTAAAACAGGGGTCTTGGGTTTTGCTTGATGAACTTAATCTTGCTCCACAATCTGTCTTGGAGGTATTATCTTGGACCTGTTACTCTTATGCTGCATATATTCATTAACGAGTATGCTTGCTATACATGTATAATGTCATGCAAAGAGTTACCGAGTAACATATTTTGTTATTGTAGGGTTTAAATGCTATTTTAGATCATCGAGCGGAGGTTTTCATTCCAGAACTGGGTCTTACTTTTAAGTGCCCATCATCTTTCAGAGTTTTTGCTTGTCAAAATCCTTCTTATCAGGGTGGAGGAAGGAAAGGTCTGCCAAAGTCCTTTCTTAACCGTTTTACTAAGGTGTGGTATTACTTGGTTTCCTATCTTGTCAGCTCCTTGTATGTCTGTTTTTATTAATAACTGACTAGCTAATATAATAGAAGCAACATGCCAACAGTTACTTTTTCCTTCATGTTTTTCCAGGTTTACATTGATGAGTTGGTTGATGATGACTATCTTTATATATGCTCTTCACTTTATCCATCAATTACCAAGCCTACACTGTCGAAGGTGATTTTATTTAATAAGTTGATACATGAAGACACTATGTTACATCACAAGTTTGGTCAAGATGGCTCTCCGTGGGAGTTTAATCTTCGGGATGTGATCCGATCATGTCAAATCATACAAGGTTTAGTTTTTTTATGTTATGGTACTTGCACTATTTTTTATTTAAATTTGCTGACTTGAGGCTGGCTGTCTAAATCTGTCATTTTCTTTTAGGTGCGCCTGAAAGGTCAAAATTTGATTGCTTCCTCAATACCATTTATGTTCAAAGAATGCGTACACCTGATGATCGTCGACAAGTTATACAACTCTATGAACATGTATTTGGACTAAAGCCATATATAAATCCTTTCCCGCGGGTGCAGCTTAATCCTCAGAACTTGATTGTTGGGAACACTTGCATCAGTAGAAATCATTCTCAGTCATCTAAAATATCTAATAGTGAGCTTAAAATATTGCCGGGGTCACGTAATAGCTTGGAAGCAGTGGCACATTGTGTGCAGCATCAGTGGTTGTGCATATTAGTAGGTCCTCCATCATCTGGTAAGACATCATTAATAAGACTACTTTCTCAGCTCACTGGTAGGGTTCTAAATGAATTAAATCTTTCCTCTGCAACTGATATATCTGAGTTACTTGGATGCTTTGAGCAATACAATGCCTTCCGCAATTATCGGCTTGCAATTGGCCATGTTGAGTGTTTCATAAATGAATACTGCACCCTGCAATTGGAACCTACAACTGAGGTATTTATAAGAAGAAAACATCTGATCGCCCGGTGGCTTACCTTCTTGTCAAGCATTGACTATGGTTTTTCAAATTCTGCTATAACATATTGCGAAAGTTGGACGACGAAGTCATTCAACTCTGTTGCTTTGTTGGTCGAAATCATTGAAAATCTGAGTTTGGATCTGGAAAAGAACATATTGTCTGTTTCTTGGTCAAGAAAGGATCTGGACAGAATTCTGAAGACAATCAGAAAGTTGCTAGATGATAACAAGAGAAGGCTATATTCCGCAAAGTTTGAATGGGTGACTGGATTACTTATAAGGGCTATAGAAAATGGAGAATGGATTGTGCTCGAGAATGCAAATCTTTGCAATCCCACGGTTTGTAGTATATATTTTCAATTGGTTTTGCTATTCAAAATGATTTTTCATTTGATCTATTCAGTATTATAGTCATTACAAATTACAATGTTTACTATTATTTAATGTAGGTTCTTGATCGGATCAACTCTTTAGTGGAACAGTCTGGTTCTATAACAGTGAATGAATGTGGGAATGTGGATGGAAAGCCAGTCATTTTTCATCCTCACCCACAATTTCGGATGTTCCTCACGGTTAACCCCACCTATGGTGAAGTATCCCGAGCAATGCGAAATAGAGGTGTTGAAATATTTATGATGCAGCCTAATTGGTTGCTTGATGATGACTGTAGTGAGAGTTGTGATGAAACTGAACTCAAAGATGTGAAGAGATTTCTTGTGCTTTCTGGTATCCCTGTTGGTAAATTAGTTGATTCAATGGCACAAGCCCACATTTATGCCAGGGATGGAGGGTGGGGCTTTGATGTTAGTATAACTTATCTAGAGCTTGGACGCTGGGTACAGTTATTCCAGCGGCTTCTTACCAATGGAAACAGGCCTGTGTGGAGCCTACAAATAAGTTGGCAGCACACATATCTTTCATCCTTGGGCGAGGCAGAAGGAAAAGATATAGTTAACCATGCTACAATTTCTTTTCTATCAATTCATGAACTTTATAAGTTGGATTGCTTTCAACCATGTTCTGTATGCTTGCCAGGAGGTTGGCCAACACCCTTGAAATTACGGGATCTTGTATGGTACTCAAAAGAGTCTTATGTCAGGCAAAATTGCATGTATCTTGAATCCCTGGCTGCTCAAAGTGCTTCTTATGTGTTTGGCAATGCTTTGGGTCCATGCGTACTGGAACAAGGTCCAAGCGCTGCTAGTTCTGTGGGGATTTACTTGGTGGATGTGAAAATGTTACGTAGTATGATATTTCCTGGGGCGTCAGTTGAGATGATTGAAGATGGCTATGCAAAAAATTTTGACTTGGAACTTACCAGAAAAATGATATTCATTGCTGCTAATTGGGCACTTGAGCAGGCAACTGAGAGTGACTTCGACCTGTATCTTCTTTGGTTTAGTTGGTTTGGTTCTAAGTTACAGCCATTTCTCCAGTTCTTTAATTCTTTTCTGGCTTTACTGAAACAAGAACGGGAGCATCCTATTTGGTCCTGTATTTTCCGCTACCGTGAGAGTATGTCCCAAATTAACGTAGAGTTGAAGCGGCAACCAATTCTTTCGGTGGATTCAGTTGATTTATCATCAGATGATATGTTGAGATCCTGTAATATTCTACTCTTGAATGCAATAAATTCTGTAGGTTTATTGAGACTTAGCTATCAACAGTGGAATGCTGAGAGTGAGTATGATTTCACTGATAAAACTCGGTGTTTTGTACCTGTACTGAGATCACTACGAGGGTTGGAAGAGAGAGTGCTTGATTTACTTGTTGAATCTCCTTCTTTTGATGAGTATTTTCGATTATACAATGATCTTCTCGAAGATCACATCTTGTTTTGGAAGGGGATCATCTCATCTCTTTTTGAGTGCTTGCTAATTTCTTGGCGTTCTTTGATAAAGAATGCTGCAAAACTGCAGAGATTCTGTTCAAGAGAAGTTGAAAATTTTCAGGTGAAGTTCCTTGATATCCTAACCCTAATTCCCCATCTAAATTTCCCTTTTGTTTTTTTTCCATTTTTTTATTGGTGTCATATACATTAAGATACTTCATATGAACTTTGTCTTGTGCAGAAAGAGAGCAAGAATTTGGAAAGTGTTTCATCTTGGTCTTTTCGTTCTCAAAGGTCCTTGCTATGGGTCCATGGAGGTCATCCATTTTTACCTTCTTCTGCTGATATCTTTCAATTGCAGCATCAACTTTTAAGCCTTTGTGAATTGGTTTGGCCAAGAAAGACAAAATCGTGGAAGCTGGGTACGTTGTTCATAAATCATTATGTTGTGGAACCGTGTGTATTTGAAGGTTCTTTTTACCTAATCTGACTCGCTTTTTCTGTCTTTCTCTTTCTCTCACTAATATGTCAAAAATATCATCTGTAGCTATCACTGACAATCTTGTTGAGACTGCTGTATCTTTTGATTCTGAACTTCGAGTTCTCGCTGTGCAAGGTGAACTCTTCATGTTGACACCGCTTTTTGTTTATTCTTTTCTTAATTGAAAAGCTGATGTAGAATAAAGTGTAATAGAAGTTTCTTATCTTTTATTCTTTTATAAAGCAGAACATCAATACTAATTATTTCCTATTTTCTTGTTTCATTTTGAATTGATCTGATTTTTGTCTATGTGCAAGGTGTATGCATGTCAACACATATCATGGTCAAAGTTGATGAAGCTAGTCACAACATTGTACAACAATTAGAGGAGATGTATCAGGTTGACCTTCATGATGATTGGTAGCTTTAATTTTTTAAAGATGGTTTTATATAAATTTAAAGAAGTTTATTTTTTTTGCAGATGCTTTGGAGAAAGTTTGAATATGAAAAACACAAGTTGGAAGCAAAGATGGGTACTACTGGTCAAGCATCTTTGCTGCCAGACCTATCTGCTTGTTGTGTCTTCTCTCCTGGTATATTATGTACATGGTCTGGCTTTGATAGTTGGCTAGCCACTCTGCCTTTAGTTGATGAAACAAGTTTTTTACTTGATATGGGGATACTTCAAGAGCTATCAAAGATTGTTGTGATTGAAAAGGATGTACAACCTGTAAGATTTGCTTTAAAGTTTAGTTTATGAAAGACATTGTCTAGCATGTAGTTGAATTTATTAACTACAATTTCCCTTGCTATTTGTTATATCGGACATACTTTGTGTTCTAATCAGTTAGTTCCTAATCAGAGGTGAAACTGTAATTGCCTTAAAATTGGAATGATCATTGAAATTTGGGCTCATCAGTGGTTCTAAAAGCTTGGGCTTCTTATGTTACTGACATTAAAACATCTCAATGACTTTTAATTCAAGCCCTTGATGGTTCACCCGACTTTATACATTATCCTTGTAAGAAGTATTAGAATTTCTTTGGGTTTGACCAAACCATACTGTTCAGTGCACATTTCTTTTGTTGGTCATCTTTAGTTTTAAGTTCTTTTGATTAGATTACTCATCTGTGCAGTCAGTGAAATTATGAACACGTAGTACCTCTTTGTGGCAAAATTATGCTATAATATTACACCATGCCTATGGCATTTATTCTTTTTTTGGTAGTATCTTTAGTTCTTTCAGCCATGAAAAATGTTGATCTTTCATTGTTTCCATCTGTTGACAGGCTTTGTGTAGGTTGTCTGACCTCCTTGAGTCTACCTTGAATTTTTCATTGAACTTCTCATCAAGGCCTCCAACAGATTTTTCACCGCATCAAAAGATATTATGGATTTTGGATGCTTGGACATCAGGGAAAACGGGTTAGCTTAATGATTAATCCTTTATTTGTTAGGTACTTTTATTTTCTTCATTAGCTTATTATCCCGCTCTCCCTTTTTCTATTACAGCAATTGCAAAACTTTCTAGTTTTGTTCTTGAAATGTGGTTTAGGTGGCACAAATCTTTATGGACACATCGCCCTGTTCCTCTAGAGGTATATCTCAGACTAGTATATCCTGTCATAGTTTTGGTCTCTATGTTGGCAAGGCCCCACAGTTATTGGCTGTCTTTTATACTGATCTGCAGAACCATCTGGGAATTCATGGTTATGATATTCTACTCCCTGATGTGCTTTTCCAGCCTATGAAAATGGCAGCCGTTGAGAATATTCTGTAAGATAATTATTTGAAGTTGTATCTCATTTATTTTTTTCTGCATCTTTTTCGTTTGTTTGGTTTCAGTTTTATTTTCAGTGAATATGAAGTATATATAGTGTGAAATGTTGTTTTTAGTCTTCTTTACTCATTGTGATATAATATGGCGAAAATAAGCACTTTCTTTGTGTTTTTATGTTTCAAGTTGGTTTGGTTGCAATTTTTGAGGAGAAATTAATTATTTTAACTTGTAACATTTTAAGTAGTTCCAATCGTTTTTAATAGTAGAAAGTTCAAATTTATTTATTTGTTGAAGGTAAATTTTTTTTTTTAAGGAATATATTAAGTGGGTCAAAAATTTAATAATTATTCCAATGCCAACATGTAAATTTTAAAAGAGTACTCAAACTTTTTTATTATTGATTGGGGTGAGCGGGTGAGCCCAAAATGAATTTATATGTACCAGTAAAAGAAGAAAGGTAAATAGAATAATATAGAATATAAAAAAAATGAAATAAATGAACATAAATTAAATAAAACACATTTGCATAGAAGAAAAGGCAGACATACGTAAATAAAAAATTTTCGTTCTCATTATTATATATATAGGCATGCATTGGATATATATGCTCAAATATCTTGATCGATGTTCCCTCTTCTCCTCAATACGTTATATCTCTACTTTCTTTCAAATATCCTCATGAGCTTAGTATCTGACTTATTCTTAGGTACTACACTAACTTCTTACGCTCGGTCTCCTTTTAGTCTGTCGAACCTTTTTAAAAGGACTATTCAACCTACTAAGGTAACATCACCAAACACATCCAAACTTCAGTAGCCTTGCCCGGTTTTCTTCAAAGTTTTTTTAGTTTTGGATACTCTGATTATACACCGTATATTTACATACCATCAAAAGAATCCTCCAAATCTTCTACTCATCAAAAGAATCCTCCAAATCTTCTACTCATCAAAAGAATCCTCCAAATCTTCTACTCCCTCCGTCCTAGGATAAACTTTTCACGCATATTAAGAAGAGGAATGAAATGACAAAATTGCCTATAATAATGTCATTAATTATTTTCAATGTAGGTGAGAGAATGACTTTCTAGCTATTCAATTCAAAATATTATCTCTCCATACTTATTAAATATGAAGAGAGAATTAGAATAAGAAAAGTATGAGATGTTTAATGTTACGGGCATAATAGGAAAAAATATGTAAAAGTTTGGTTATTAAAGGAAAGTGGACATTTAGCATGGGACTACCCAAAATAGTAATAAGGACTGACCAAATACCTTTCCTTGACCTCCTAATCTGTGAATAAGGGTCTTGGATTCTCTTCCTTGATTCATCTGATGTCGGTCAAGTCTTTAGTTTTTCTTTCCCTTATCTTACCAAGATTGTATACGTGTTTTCCCTCATTGTTTACAAGATTTTGGTATAGGTTCTCATATTTCACTGCTATTTTTGTTTCCTTTGCCAATTTATAGCTCTGCAAGTTCTCTTCATTAATGCACCGGTGTAAGCATTTGGCACGTTAGTTAGAATTGAAATTTTTTAGGCGGTTAATTCTTGTTTAGTGTCATTATTTCACAGGACTTAAGTTGTATATAACTATCTCATGCAATTGCATCAGTTAGGTTACCCGGGTATTTTAGCAATTAGCGCCATATTAAGGACTATCACCTAAAAGGCACTAATAGTTCGACATTTTCAGTTATAAGACACACCAATGTCTGATGTCTTGGATGAGCCATAAACCTGATCAAAATTGTGAATTGTGATATGAAATTCAAAAGTAACTTACTTGAACGCCTAAAATATTTCCATACTATTGATATTTAGACTTTGATAGTTTTTATTTTTTATTTTTGAAAAGAAAGATAAATAAGGATTTTATGAAGGAGAGAGTTTGGATGGAGTAGACATGTAGTCCTGACAATATTTTATCACTGTTATAAATAAATTTACATATGTTTGTACTTTAAGACGTTTAGTAACTCTTCCTTGCCGTTCCTAATATTATGAGTTATGACTTTCCAAGTTATCGAGTTTGCATGTATCCCTACTTCAATGTTTCTCAAGATACTATGAAATGTAAAGGAACTGAGGTTGAATTGTCTTGTTACTAATTAAAAGTGTTGCTATTGTTCCTGTCCTGTAGTTAATCAATAGATTGGAGATTGTAGTCTTGGTTTACTTCAATTTCATGTGTTTTTCAATTAATCCCTTTAAGAACTGGATTTTTTTATTGTTGTCCTTCCAGTTACAAAACTTGTATTTCTGATTTCTTTTTCTTTCTTCAAATCTAGGCAAAGTACACCCGCCATCAGGGATTATTCAGTGCACATGTTGAAACTTAGAGTTGCTTCACGCAATCTTTGGCTAATACCCCCACAGATGGCCAATGCATATAACTTCCTTTTATACAGTGCTCGGTGTCTCTTTGAACAGGTGGTTTTTTTATTTAGAAGCAATATGAATCTTCACAACTGTAAGCCTGAATAATAATATTCTTTTTCCAGGTCATATTTACGCACAAAAAGTCTTTTGAAGCTGAGAAGTATACTGCAATTAAGTCAATTATTTGCTCCAATCATGAGAGGATTTTTACGGTATTTTGATTGCTTTAGTTTCAGATGTATATATTTGAAATATTCCATAATTTTGTTCAGGGGAAAAGTTCCAAATTAACGAAATTTTCAACAATTATAGATGGTTTTTTGTACTTTCCTTTATACACCAACATGAAAACTGAAGTTTTACTCATTTTGGTTCGTTTAACGTTTCCTTACTGATTTGTTACTCAATAAATTGAGTATCATACACTTTTTACTTGAAATTAAATATCTCGTTCTATTGCCGTGGGCGGATTTTGATGACTGTTTTAAATGTTTCATTGACTACAGCAAGATAATATAAATAGTATTATTTTTTTACTTTCATCATCAAAACACCATGGGTTGACTATGCTGATGGATTCCATTATTGGGCCACTACTTCATGAACTGTATCTTCAATCCTCATCTACAGGTGAAACCTTTGTTTAGCTGTATTATCAGTACTAATGTTTTAATCTTTACATCTCTACAATGTGTGATTGTGCCTTACTCGTTTTTTGAAGACTTTGTTTTCACTCATGGATGTGCATGGTTACGAGTTGGGGCATTACGCTACCATCTCTTGATATGCTGTGATGATCTGGATCCTGCTGTGAAGTACTCTTTCAAGTATTCACAGTTAATCGAAAAGATTGCTTCACTTGAACTCGAAATTGAGGTATCTTTCATGTGAACTTGAAGTTGAAATTCATGCACTGCATGTTTGAATAACATCTCTTTAGGTTATATATGTTTTTGCCAAATGTTGTAGGTATGTTCAAAAATATTATTAAACAGACAAAAAGTAATCTGCTTGTTCATGCATATGGATTATGGAAATATCTGCTCTACTGTGTGTGATATAGAATAATTATGAAGTTCACAGAAAAATATGGAGATAAAAGTGCAAATGGCGATTTTGGAGTGAAATGAACATCTCCCGTAAAGAAACAGTGAGGGGACCACATATGCATGCACTTTTAAATGAATTAAGGATATGCATATGCTCACATCATAAATAGAAAAATTTAAGTTGAAATGTAACGTGTTTCTAATTTGGATGCTTCATGAGTATCTAGAGACGGTTATGTGTATAATTCATTTTGTTCACGTGTGACCATCCAATCCTGAACTAAAAACATGAGGTGTTCATATCATCAGTAAAATTCAACTGTTTATTCTGTTAAATATAGGTAAGGAAAGAGTGTGAACATCTAGCAGGATGTTTTTCGTCAAGAGACGCTGCTAAACAAAAAACCAAATTGTTGGAAAAGCTAAGAGTGGAGCAGAGAAAACTGCAAAGACAGGTCTGCAAACTTATATATGATTCTATATTGATGCAAAAATTATGTAGGTGGAATTCCTGAAATTTTTTAATTTTGTCTATTTTATTTTGTGCCAGGTAGGTCACTCTATTATTAAGCATTGGTGGTATAAATAGCTTATACATCTTTAAATTAATAATTTTTTTTCTTTTAACAAATGAATGTACTACCCATTCAAGTTGGTATTTACTGATTTGCAATAACCTCTGAAAATATAATAAGGAATTTCACGTATAGATAATCTAATAGAGAACAAAGTAATGTTTTCACTTGCTTAAAAGATATTGGTGGTCTGTTATTTGTTACCTGAACATTTAGGCTAAGATGCACGTGTATAGCTCATTATAGGTAAGAAATTTAAAGTTGTATTAAAGATCTCACTTTAATCAAAGTTCTTTGCTTTGATTGACAATTTAATTAGATTAATGTTGGTAACAATAAATTTATTTAGTGTTTGGTGTTTTGATTCTTCGGAAATCTTCTCGTGTCGTTCTTTGTTCACTTATTTATTGGCTTATCGTCCGGTTCATCATTTTCCTCTAGTCTCTTATATTTGGAAAGCAAACGCTCCCTCAAAAATTAAGGCGTTTTTGTGGTTCTTGGTCAACTTAATACTAATGATTTGCGTCAAAGGCATAGGCTTTACAAATCTTTATCCCCAGATGAGTGTGTAATATGTTTGAAGGATAGTGAGGTTCATTCTCATTTGTTTCTTCATTGTTCGATGGCTTGGCGGTTGTGGTGCTGTTTATTTAGTGTGATGGGGGAAAGTTTGATGTCACTCTTCGCAAATTCAAGGGTTTTGGTCATACAAGCGATAGGAGGATCCTTTGGAGATGTGCTTGTTTTGCTATTTTGTGGGGGATTTGTATTGAGAGGAATGCTAGAATTTTTTGCGATTGAAGTACAAATATTGAGTTACTTTGGGATCTTTTCTTGTTTCTCTTTGGGCTCATGCAATGGGAGCTTTTGGAGGAATTTCTTTATCCGATCTTCAAAGAAATTGGCGGGCTGTGCTTCTTCATTAATCTTTAAGTTTTTCTCATTTTTGTTTTCTTTATTTTTTGTTGGGAGGACTTCTTGTTCTCGTCATGTGTTGTAATTTTCTCTTCTAATTAATAAAGTAGTCTTTTTGTATCCAAAAATAAAAATAATTTTTTTTAAAAAAAAATTATTTAGATAAGTTGTTTGTGATATCTAATCATTTGAGTGTCTGACACTCTCATATACTACAGTGCTAATCCTTGTATATAAGAAACATTACTACTTTTGATGGCAGCATTTTTTATTCCTAGCATGGATCAGTATACTGTCTATACAGTTTGTAGGTTGTCTGAAAGTGTTATCATCTGTTTGTTTTAGTAAAAGCTTTAACCTATTATCATTAGCATGAAACACTTTTTTCTTGGTTTAATCTTATTTTTTCAGTCTATATTTGTTTTTTCCAGTTTCACAAGTTTTAAGCTGCTATACTATTAAGTAAAATTAAAATTTTGAATCTGCTGTTCTCCATAATTAATTTTATTTTGTGCATTCGTTTGATGAAGTTTTTCATGTTCTCAGATTGTGTTTCGCTTGGATCCGGGGAAATTCAGAAAGTTAAAATATGAATGTGATGAATTCATTAGTTTCGTTACAACTTCACTTGGGTTGACCAGGATCAAAAGCATGCATATACAAGAGATAACTGATCAAGTTATCAATTGTCAGGTACAGTTGGTTTGCTCAGTCTTAAAGCAATCATTATATAGTTGTTAATTCTATGTACATATATCTTTTTCTTTTTATTTCTTTACATATTTAAATTAGATATCCCCCACCCCCCCTCTTAACCATTTTTTTCTGTTTGATCTATCAGGAGACTATAACCCGCTTTATTGAGCGGTTATCATGTGAATATGCAGCATATATTGATATAGTTCAACCAGTTCAGGTTGCTTTATATGAAATGAAATTAGGCTTAGCACTGCTCCTTTCAAGCGCCTTGCATAAAAGATTCCTGGATAGAGTTGGACAGCATGACACGGATAAGGTTCTGGTAATGTACACAGCTTGCTGTTGTTTTGTTTTGTCATTACTGCTGCTTTTGCTGCTGTTGTTGTAGTTATTATTATGTTATTTGCATCGTCATTGTTCCGTTGCTCTTAATAGCTGAATTTTGGATTTGAATGACAGGAAACAATATACTCTTTTGTGAGATTCCCTAGAGGCTACGTATCAAAAGATCTCTCTCTTGCGCTCGACAGCAGGCCAACCAAGCTTTCTTGTTGTGATATAGAGTTCCCTACAAACATAGGGACAGTGGATATGAGTTTACTGGAAAATTTAGTTGCTTTGACAAGTGATGTTGATTCTGACAAAAAGGTTTCTGATTGTTCTTAGACCTCTCATTTTTATACACTGGCAGTTTTAGTAGATATAGTGAGTTTAACCATGATGTTAGTGTAACTTTTTTAATTTTTTCCTCTTTTTTTGCATTTTGTAGTTTGGTATGTAGTTCTGATATTTGAATTTAACCCATTAACAGGTGTCAGGCTTACAGCTGAAAGCTGCAATTTATCAGAATATACTTGTTCGAGTTGCACATTCTGCTACTGAGACTCGTTTTATGGATAATCCATCATTCATGGTAACAACTATCCTACAAAGAATATTAACTTGACTGTTGTGGGTCTTCGAAAGTACATATGTCAACGTTTTTTTACTAATATTACTATACACATTTTCTTCAGCTATTGGATAAGATGTTTGATGAATTTGCAAGCTTGTGGATGAATATGAAAGTTCAAGTAAGAACCAAGGAAGAGCACGAAGCTCAACAATACAAGTTTCGGCCTCGTGCATTTGAGATAAATAACATCATTCAACTTGACATATCAACTCTGAGCAGTTCAATTGCAAATGAGACTTTTTCAGAGTGGCAGGAAATGGTCTCTGAAGAAGAGTTTAATGTATGGGTTAGAACTTAGAACTCTCTCTCTCTTCCCGCTTTCTCTTTTGGTGTTATTCCTTATATTATTCCTTTATCCATGTAGGAGAAAGCTGATGAGGATCACGAGTCCTTGGAGGAAGACTGGAACTCCTTACAAGAAACAATTCTGAACAGCATGGTCTACGTTCACAATGCATTATTTGGTTCAGTGGATCTTATCCAAAGCGTACGTCAACTTGATTTATAATTAATTCAGAATGCCTCTTGCATCTTTTGATCATATTATTTAGTGAAACAAGACTGCCGCCACAGTATAATGTAAAACATGCAACTTTTCACTTTGCATTTACTTTAGCCTCGACCTATTTTATATTTACGTGCTTGGCAATTGGCTCAACATGGTTATTTTAATATTCTGTAAATAGTTTTTCCCCCCTTCACTTTATAGCCTTCTGAAAATTAGATTCTACCTTCAGTCATGCGCAGTCTCTTAAATACCAGACCAGAAGGTTTGACCAGAAAAAGTAAATTGGTTTTTTGTCAAGCTTCATATTGTTTGCTTTAAGTTCTGCCCTTCTCTGTGAAACTGTTCGACATTTGATAATGACCCTTGAAAATGTTGCAGTCAAACAATTTCCGTCTTAAACACAATTTTGACCCTTGAAAATGTTGCAGTCATGAAGTGAAATCATTAGATAGTTTGATATCATTAATGTCATTCAACACCTGTGGCAAATTGAATTTGTTGCCCACAAGTACAGAGTTTCAGTATATATCTATAGATAGTTGATGTTGCTAGTAAATCCATGAAGATATATCCCAATATTATTTTTTCCTAAACATTTACATATTATTATCCGTGACTAATATATTGTTTCTCGTATCCAGCCTGGAAGCATTCAAGTATCAGATTCTGACAGATTGTCTACCTTCACAGACTCTTACACGCTGGGAATTCTAATGATTAAAAGTAAAAAAAATTTAAGGGTGTATACTCCATTCTTTGTGGCAATTTATTCTTCACTAACACCTTACTATGTTTCTTGGTTTTCAGATTTAGAAGGTTTATTATCGTCTAGTTTGGATGCTAAACTTGTGCCAGAGCATCTACTGCGCCTCTGTTTGGAGCATGACCAGAAATTCAGTTTATCTCATAAAACTGTTCGCACTTACAATTTTTACAAGGTTCCTATTCTTTTACTTCGTTGCATATATTTACTCTATCCAGTTTACCAAACATTTTACTTCTCCAATGATCGGATTCTAACTTATTTTCTCTTCACTTCCCAACTAGGATTCAAATGCTCCTGTGATGGCTAAAATGGTGGAGCCAGTTCAAACTCTTCAACAGCGAATTCTCACCATTTTAAATGAATGGGATGAACATCCTGCTCTTCGGAAAATCTTGGATGTGATTGAAATGGTCCTGGCTATACCTTTGAACACCCCTCTTGCCAAGGTAATAGATTTGCCTAATCATCTTACTAAGAACAATTTTCTAATTGGCATCCACTTTTTTATTCCGATAATTTCAACTCCAAGAGTGAGTATTGGTTGAATTTTATTAATATTTGTCTTGTTATGTGAAACCAAGAATGCCAATAATAAGACATTCTGTGTATTGAGAATTTATTTAATTGAATCGGGGAACATTTCTGTCAATGAACAAAAATTAGATCACTCAGTAATTTTACAGAAGTACTTTTCAGTATACAGTGGGCTATACTGCAGTTGGAAACCTTGAGCCAGGACCTCTAAGCCTAAAAAATTTACTGGGTAAACTGTTTGTAATGCTTATGCATCTGATTGCATTTGAAGTGTTTGCTTATTATTTGTGTTTTCTTTTCTTCGAAGGCTCTGTCGGCATTGCAGTTTCTTCTTAGCAGGGTTCGTACATTACAGGAAACTGTTTCAAAATTCCCTCTTGCTGGTAAGGGTTTTATTTCGCGTCGTGTAGATTGTTTTCCTTCGCTTCCCTTTCTTGCCATGCTAAGTTCATTTTATTTTGCACTCAAAAAATGTTGGGGCTTGCAGACCAACTGGAGCCTATTTATCTTGTTGTTTCCTCTTGGCAAAAGTTGGAGTTCGAATGCTGGCCTGCCTTGCTCAGTGAAGTTCAAGCCCAATTTGAGATTAATGCTGGGAAGGTAAATTTCAACTATTACTCATGTTATAAGACTGTTTTTAGTTATAGTAACCCATCTCGAGTCAATCGGATATACAACGGAAAGTAATTATTTGAATACTGGAAATACAATGAAAACTAGGTTCAAACAACCTTGAAAATTTAAAATTTTGACGTAATCACATAAATGAATATATTATTGAGTGTTTGGATCGGGTTTCAATTCCAGAAAGAATATGTTATATGTGCTGAAAATCTGTAGTATTCTCTATTTATTATGATACAAGTGCAACATTATGTCAGGAAGGAGATGTGAACACATCTTTTGTTTCATTACTAGTTATTTTGCATCACTGATTTGGTATTGTTGTCTCATTGCAGTTGTGGTTCCCTTTATATTCAGTTCTTCAACGTAGGCATTCTGCTGATACTGATGAATATAATCAATCAACTATTCAAAGGTGTGTGCAATAACTTGATCCATAGATTATTTTGTGATTTTACGCTTTAGGCTATTGGTTTTTAATGATAACTAAAACATGCAGCTTGGAGGAGTTTATCCAAACATCCAGCATTGGTGAATTCAGAAAACGTCTTCAACTTCTTTTTGCTTTTCATGGACAAATCAGTACTGGTATATGCCGTGGTTGTTATTCAAGGTTTGGCTTGCTCAGTCTCCTGTTGGTCTTTGTCCATTTATGTTCATACATGCAGTTGAGAGTACTTTAAGATGGAAATAAAAAGAAGCTGACCTATGAGAAATCTATATGCAACTTGTTTACATTAACTTGAATTGTGGAATTAACATTTTTTTTGGGTTGTGTACATCAATTATATACATCTGTCATAGTCTGATTGTGGGCCTACATTGTTATATTTATTACATAATATTTTTTAGTGTCCCTCTGTTAGTTTCTTGTTTGTTTCTTACTCAAGATTACTAATTGTTGATAAATTTTTGTAGTTCTTTCCATATGGAAAATGTGAAAGTTCTGTACAATATATTCGGCTTCTACGCACAATTCTTGCCAACGTGAGTTTTCTTTCTTCTTTTTTATTTGGCCAAGTCAACGTGAGTTTTCTGTCTGTTGTCAAGCAATGAAATTTCTTTTAGTCCAAATTCTTAGGACTTCGCTATGATGACTTATTAGGGTGTTGTCTTTACTTTTTAGAATATTGGAGCACACAGAAGCTAGCCAAAAAAGTATGGAATTGGAGCTGAAGGAACTTCTGAAACTTTGTCGATGGGAACGCAGTGATAGTTACTTGACCATGGAAATCTCAAAAAGAACCAGGCAGAAACTGAGGAAGCTTATACAAAAATATACTGTGAGTCTCTTTATTTTTAGTATTGACTGGTAGTCAGATATTAGGAACAGTTGGAGATCCATCAATGGTTATAATCAAGCTCAAACTCTTGTTTAAAAGTGTCAGATCACCATGTTTGTGAGATTCTAAACCTTTATTGACTTCCATTGATCACTTTCAGCATCTTTATTGTGTCACTGTATTCCTCTTCACAGGCTAATCTACCTCTTAAATTTGTATTTACTGTACCAAGCATGGCATCCTCAGATTTGTAGCATTTTCCCCTATATCTGTGTTCTTTTTCCCAATTTGCTGCCAAAACATGTCACTAATTACACTGAAATTGAGTGCTTCCACAAAGATTCCATTTCTTAGCTAGCAGAAACAGGAAAAATGATATATATATATATATATATATATATATATATATATATATGTTAAGATGGTGTTTTCTTGAGTTGAATATCTAAGAAAATCATGGCTGTGGATCATGCCACTTCTTTTTTACCAAGAATTATTGCTCAATATCTTATTCCAGAATCCTGTTTGCAGACGTAGAAGTTTTATTCTTGTCTCCAAAACAATATTCGCTTTAGAAAGGAGGGCAGGAACAGGGTCACACACTCTATTAACGCCCTTAACATTTTTATCTACATACCTTTCTGGTCGGCGTTGTGCTGGGGCGATGTTAGCAGTCACCCTATCTCTGTGTCATAGACATTCTTAAACAACCTATTATAGATTTTTGATCTTGCTGTACCTTTTAAATAATTACTCATGTCAACGGTCAGAATATGATTTTTAGTTATTTGTTTGATTGATCTATATAAGCAGATTGTGGCAATGATATGGTTTGTATGTTATAATTGGCATAGGATCTACTGCAACAACCTGTAATGCTTGTTCTTACCCAAGAAGTAGCACGAAGAGGGATACAAGTTCAGTCTCCACAAATTCCAAATTTCCTTGGAGATTCATTTGAGAAGTACAGACACATTCTTAGTGTTGCATGTGACCTGACTCAGTTCAGTGATGAAAATAGGTATGTGTGTGTGTGTGTGTATATATATATATATATCAAAAAGAAAAAACTCTACGTAGTTGTAATATTTGCTGTCTTTAACTACTATTAAAAATTCTTTTTCAATTTGTCGTTTACCCTTGTCCAGGTCTCTGTGGCTTACCACTTGGAGGAATAAAGTAGATATTGCTTTGCGAAACTTTCATCACGGATCTGCAACTAATTTTGACTTCCCATATATTTCTTTTAAGGATGTTGAAGGTTTTTTCTCTATTTCCTTTTCCTCATTAACCATACAATGAATTTCATAAATGACTTCCATTTCGCCAAAACTGTGACTTGCCAATTTCTCAAGTTGTAAATCCTAAAACTTGTGCAGAGGTTGCAAGTAACATCAGACAATGTGTAGCCTCGCACTCTTTGGGTCTTGCATACCAGGAAGAAAGGAAGCAAGTATGGTATACAATTGAAACTATATGCAAAACTGCAATTGATTGTGGTGAAATTTGGAAAGATGAAAAGAAAAGTTTGGGGAAGAGGAGGGCTTTGTTTGACATGCTAAAGTTGTTAGATAGCTGTGGATTGTCAAAGCATAGGTCCACATTCTTAGAGGTACTAAATTTACTCTTTAAAATTCCAGAATTTTAGGTGTTAAGAGTAATAGGAGTTTTATTTTGTGTAATCATGCCTTCATATACTTAAGCTTTCCATGTCAGTGATAGTTCCGTTTCCTGATTGCCAACATATAGGATCAGGTCACAAGAAGGCAACATTTTTGGGTCCTTCAGCCATCCTATGATTTGAAGCATTTGCTACTGACAGAAGGTATGCCCTCTACGGATATTGAGGTTGCTGCTGCGTTAGAGGAGTTCCAGCATATTTCCCTTGAAAGTCGAGAAGCTGAATGGAAAATGGCAAACCAATACTTCTTCAAGAGCATCGCATCAGTACACCATTTGCGTCAGATTTGCTTTAATTTCCACAAGGATTTTACCCTTGAACAGGTATTCTCAAAGGCTTCAAAGACTGATCTTTAGTTACAAGTGTCGGCCGGTAATTTCTAAGAATTTTATCATTGCATTTGCATTTTATAAATGACGTCTCTAGAGGGCTGCTCTAGCTATTATGCGGTTGGAATTTTGTTATAGGCAATGATTTGATTTCTAAATTAGTATTATTTTTCTTGTCTGGATTCATTATGTGCTTGGTATCTGCAGACAAAATCATTCTTAGCTTATTTGAAGGTATAAACATGCATCTTTTTGCCAAATAATTCTTAGCTTGGAAAATTTCCAGAATATAGCGTGTAACACTAGAAATGTTATGAATTTTTACTGTCAAAATTCATATGGGAGTTGAAAAATTACTGCATAATTTCAGTAGGCATGTGTCAAGAGTAATCTTGAATCAACTGTTTTGCTGCATGATTGGGATATCAGGTAATTAGGTGGGGCATGTGATTTTAACCTCCTCTGGCAATTCTGTAAACAGAGTCTATTTAGTTGTCCTCCAGTTGATCCCAACTGACCAGCTACTGATGTTAGCGTGTAGTATATGTTTAACATCTGCTGTCACAATAATCAAGTACTTAATACTCGTATGAAAAATCATGTTCTGTGTAGGTTACTAGGTCTGGTTCTTATCTTGACCATCTCATATCAATAGAACAAGAACAGCGTGCTGTTGCGTACAATTTTTCCAAGCGACTGAAGTACTTGAGGGACTGCATGTTCACTTTAGAAAACCTCTTCTCAAGCTCAACTGTTTCTGCTAGTGTAACTAGTAGTGAGTGTTCCATTTCTCGAAACCAACAGATCACTTTTAAATGCATGTGGCATCAAAAGGTACGCTTTGACATTGGACGTACACATGGTTTACATGAATCTTTTTGCCATATATTTAAGATTCAGAGTATGACAATTATAATTTTTCATATTGTTGCAGCAAATACTTGATAGTTTTTGTGCCACGATGCATGATGAAAGTTTGTTGCTAAGAACAGTTGGAAATAGTCATTTGACCGCTTGTCAAAATGCCAAAGGTGCAGCAAAGCCAATCCTTCTTTTCATTGAGAAATTTGTCCCGGATTTTCACAAATCAAAGGTACATGTATAGTTCATTAAGTTTTGTCAGTAGTTCCAACTCTATTTTGCCCTCTTTTTATCTTATAGATACTTCTCAACAGGATTTACTGGATAGGATTCTTCTTGGCTATGATAGAGTTATAACAACAGAGGGGCTTTGGGTGCATCCACATGGTGTCACCAAAGAAATGGAACAGTTGGTACATCAAAATTTCTTGTTATTAAGGGAGTTTGAGGACCATCTATGTGATTTCCGCAAGCAATATGTGGATGGAGGATCAGTTAAAGATGTTCTACTAGATCACTTTGAAGATATACTTGGAAAGGTATGTATGAATTCTATATGCATTCTGAACAAGATCGTTAAACGTTTGCCTTCACAATTAAATTTTTTTGAACAGTTATATATATTGGATTGATGGAAGAAAGTATCAAAATAGATCTCTGAATCATTTTTGAACCTTTTCAGGGTAAGTTAATAGCTGAGGAGTATAATTCTGTTCTACAAGCAAGAAATCATTTGGAAATTTCGAATGATTCCAGAAGAAAAACTTCTGGCCTTGAAGCTAGGTTTGGTGAAACCCTTGCTAGAACTTATAATTGTATTATGGACGCAGTTCAGAGTGTATGCTCATTGAGTGGTGGTCATACTCTTCTTGAAGAGTCACCAGGGAATATTAGTATCTGGATAAATAGATTTATGTCAAACATTGCAAATCTTCAGTTGGAAGCTATATGTGATGACCTGATCAAGACAATTAATTTTGCTGTAAGTTGTAACAACTTTTTGATTTTGCAAACTTTTCGGAGAAAATTTATTTTCTTATCATATGCTTAATTATCTGATATGCACTGCTCAGGGGGAGATGGTGAATTGTAATGATAATGAAAATCCCAATCTACACTTTGTTCTTGGAGCACACCTGATGCATCTTTATTCGCTATTAAACCCATTACAGATCTTCAGTGACAGTCTTCTCCATGACTTTTTAGCGATGCATAGATCAGTAAGTTGGTTTCCCCATCTTTGGTAAAGTTATCTTTGAACTTCTGAAAATTTACAAGTGGAGTTTAGCTTGGCCAGATTCTCTGAATCTGTTAGCCTTGTAAACAAAGCACTACTTTCTTGCTTATTTGTAATTATAAATCTCTACCTCACTCAGGTATGTATGATGACTCACGTGGTCGCTAGACTATTTGCTTCACTATATTCACAAGGGTTTGGTGTCTCTGCGGAAGACCATGTGGAGGACACTGGCCGTGATGTAAGTCAAGATGCAAATGGAACAGGTATGGGAGAGGGTGCTGGAGTTAACGATGTCAGTGATCAGATAAATGACGAAGATCAGCTTCTTGGGGCTTTTGAAAAGGTATGGAGTGACAAGCTAACACACAGATCTTAACATATAGTATCCATTCTCTTATGGTTTAATTTTTATTTTGTTTAATTTTTCTCTTAATGATTTATATCTAATCTTCTTCTATATGTCTCTGCAGCCAAATGAAGAGAAAGATGCCTCAAATGATGTGCCGAGTGAAAATGAGAAAGGGATAGAAATGGAACAGGATTTTGCTGGCGATACATATAGTGTCAGTGAGGATACTGGAGATGACAATGATGGTGATGGTGAGGATGAGCAACTCGATTCGGCAATGGGTGATACTGGAGTTGGTAGTGACATTGTTGATGAGAAACTCTTGGATAAGGATGACAAGGATAATCCCAATAATACAAATGAAAAGTATGAGTCTGGGCCTTCGGTCCAAGATAAAGATCCTACTGGTAGAGAGCTTAGAGCTAAAGAAGATTCTGCAGATGTTGCGGATGAAGTTGGTGATCTTGCTCCTGATGAATTTGATGAACCAAATGATGACAATGGGGACCAAGAAGGTCCTGACAGTACAGAGGATATGCAGGACATGAAAATGGACAAGGAAGAAGCATTTTCAGATCCTACAGGATTTAATCTTGATGAGCCAAATCCAGGTACTGACAAAGATGTTGACATCGATGAATCAGAAGGTAGTGCTGATCCTATGGAAGATGCTGGTCTGGAAGAGCTTGATGAGCATAAGAATGGTGAGGAGGAGACCAACTCAATTGATGAAAATTCAAATGAAGCTGAAGCTGAAGCTGAAGCTGAGCATCTGGCTGGAAATTCTGAGAAAGATGATCCGAAAAATGATAAGGAAAAAATTACTGAAATGCACTTGTTGGCACCAAAGAAAGATTCTTTTGGACCAGGCACTTCCATTTTATTTGATGATCATGCGCCTAATGCGGAGTCTGCAACACAACCGCAAGGTGACTCACATGCCGCATCTTTAAGAGATGTTGCACCAGAAGCAACATGGTCTAACTCCAATGATATTCACAACGACCTTGCTCCATCTAGAGGCTTACCTAATTCCTCTGAGAAAGAAATTGCTGTGGCAGACTCATCTAAAAGCGGAAAATTAAGTGATGATCTACCCAACACTCAGTTGCCTCAACCTGATTCTTCATCTCTTAAAAAAATTCAACCAAACCCTTATCGTAACGTTGGGGATGCACTTGAAAAATGGAAAGAAAGAGTAAAGGTTTCTGGTGATGTACAGGACAACAATGTAGAAGCTCTAGATGATATGGTGGATGAGAATGCTAACGAGTATAAATTTACCTCCGAGTTAGAAAAAGGAACAGCTCAGGCATTAGGACCTGCAGTGCCTGACCAGATAAACAGCAACATCGGTGGAAATGAGGCCGATGGAGATGGTAGAACTGCAGATGGAGAAGAAAATGCCGACATGGAGGTTGATGAGCAGCAACCTGAAACACACTCTATTAAGAATTATGCTGTAACTATTGGGAAAAAAATTGAAGAACCAATGGAGTTACGAAACTTGGAGATGCAACCAGAGGGATCCCCAGAAGTTCACAGCCACGATGATGGTGATGCCACAAGTCTATCACAGAGTTTGGTGTCCATGAGGAAATCGTACAATAGTGAGGATATACATCAACTTGCTACTCTTTCGTTGAGTGAGAACGAGCTGGGGAAAGCCCAAAATCTCGAAGAAATGTCAAGTGATGTGAAAGATGACGCTAATACTCTTTGGAGAAAATATGAATTGCTTACAACAAGGTTGTCTCAGGAATTGGCTGAACAGTTGCGTTTGGTCATGGAACCCACTCTAGCTAGCAAGCTACAGGGTGATTACAAAACAGGCAAAAGGATTAATATGAAGAAGGTATAAAAAATTATTAATATCAGTCTTTTCGAGTCTAATCATCTTGTGGTTGCATGTGTTCTGATTTACATTACTGGGAATTTACCAGGTCATTCCATACATTGCAAGTCAGTATCGAAAAGATAAGATATGGCTAAGGCGGACTCGGCCGAACAAACGTGATTACCAGATTGTCATTGCTGTGGATGATTCCCGCAGCATGTCGGAGAGTCGATGTGGAGATGTTGCTATCGAAGCTTTGGTGACAGTATGTCGTGCAATGTCTCAATTGGAAGTGGGGAACTTGGCGGTTGCAAGCTTTGGGAAGAAAGGAAATATTAGATTGCTACATGATTTTGACGATCCCTTCACTGGAGAAGCTGGGGTTAAGGTTAGTATTCTTGATAACACTGCTTCAATCTGTGTGTGCATGATTAGAGTAAAAAGATCACAATATGAATCAGGTATGAAAATTTTGATCCTTTTGTCCCATGGCTAACAAAGTCCCAATCAATAACCCTTACGAATAGTGGTTTTGGTTTATTTTTACCCATCCGATTCTACCTCATTTCATTCCCTCTCTTTTTTTTCTTTTTTTTTCTTATTGGTGTTACATATCTGTGAATGGTGCAGATGCTATCGAGTTTGACATTTAAGCAAGAGAACACTATTGCGGATGAACCCATGGTGGATCTTTTGAAATATTTGAATAACATGCTGGATGATGCAGTAGCAAATGCGCGACTTTCTTCTGGTCATAATCCGCTACAGCAGCTTGTTTTAATCATAGCTGATGGTCGGTTTCATGAAAAGGTACTGCGTCTGATGCTACTCAAGTCTAAGCTACTTGCCTTTTTTCAGTTATTTAAGCCTCTAATAATTTTCCCAAATTCTAATTTTCTTTGTCAGGAAAACTTGAAACGGTGTGTGAGGGATATCTTGAGTAAAAAGCGCATGGTCGCATTTCTGCTGCTGGATAGCCCCCAGGAATCCATAATGGATCTCATGGTACCCGCTGACTAAAATTTTTGTATCGATCATATTCTTTTTTCTTTCTTTTCAACAAGACAAATCCTTTAATGCCCAGGTAAATTCTAACATGTATATTGCCCACCAGGAAGCATCATTTCAGGGTGGAAATGTGAAATTTTCGAAGTATATGGATTCATTCCCATTCCCATTTTACGTCTTGCTAAAGAACATTGAAGCACTTCCTAGGACTCTTGCTGACCTGTTGAGACAAGTAAGTTTCCGGGATGATATTAGTAGAACTGTAGAAGTACCTTTGTTTTCTTTTTATATTTTTTTTCTTGGTGTATTTGTTGTTTTTTATTTATTTGGAGGGGGTTGGGTGTTTGGGGATGTTAAATTGTTAACTGATTATAACTAACACGTCTTTTTTCATTACTGATTTGCAGTGGTTTGAGCTTATGCAATATTCAAGGGACTAACTGAAGCTAAGGAGTGAGTGAATTATATAATAAGCGGATCAGCGAGTGTTCAGCCCATGGAATATATGGGGTTTTTTTGTATATGCGTGTACAGATAAGGAGTATGCTATTATATATAATTATAATCAATATGGAAAAGGTTTTTTGGGTATGAGATATGTATATTAACAAATGTGTTTAAAAATGATTTTTTGGTGGAATTCTATTTTAAATATTTGGGTAAAATTGGCTGATAGAGGATAGCTGCATCAACTGTATATAAATTTGCAGTCAGCTTCTCAATGGTTACATAATTAATCCAAGTTTTGATGGGTACAATCTCTTTTGGAGCCGACGACTGCAATATGGCTGCACAGCTAGTTTGTACGCCGGTAGAGTAAATGTTGTAAGATAATGGCACAAGATCATGATATTCTGAAATAAACTCCCCAATGAAATATCTGAATGAATGAGATTGATCGATGCGTTTCTGATTTATACCAGATTTTGGATTTCTAAATTGACCTATGCTATGCACCATGGTATATATATATATATATATATATATATATATATATATCAACAATTTCCAACACTAGACTATTTGAGCGAACCTACAAAACCCATCACCATAATTCATAACCCATGTTTCAGGACAACAGTCAAAACTTCAATGGAAATCTAACACTAATGACTAGTGAAACAAACTGAGCCAAGGATGACTTCCCTTTTATCCAGCAACCGCATTAGTGGAACAAACACCAAATACGAATTGCTGATCATCATATAGCATATCTCACCGCATGACCGAGAGATGGTGCTGAATCCCTCCAGGCAGCCCCGCCCCACCCCCTTGCATGGGCCTGCCAACAAGAGAAGGGTAACCGGAGAACCTGGATTCTTGCTGCTGTAAATTGCTGGCATTGTTGGAGACAGTCGTGATGTCTGAGCAGAAGTTTGTGGTCGGGGCTTTTTTATATTCTTCTGTCTGATGATAAATTTCAGATTCCAACATTTTTGTGGTCGTCTGGAGCCGAGATGATCTTGAAACATCTTGTTCACTTCGTGTGGCCTTGAGTGCGGACTCGGCAAGTTTCTTCATGTTGAGAAAGCGGCCCCCCGATCCTCTAGCCCTCTTCAATGCATGAAGATGTCTCGACTCGTGAAGATATGGCTGCACAGGTTAGAAAACAAAATCAATAAGCGAATAATGCTTTTGTCCACAAAGATCCACCCTGCAATCACTGTAGGTACAAAATGAAGGTGAAGGTGAAGGTGAAGGTGAAGGTGAAGATGGACCGGTACTTACCTTCCGATTTTTTGAGACTTTGTTCTGAGCCTCAAGCTTGGCACGGTACTGTCTCCGCCTGAGAATTGCATTATACTGTTTCGCATTGACATATATGGGTTCATCTTGGGTAAGATCAAGAGGTAATGGCACTCGAGGAGAAGCCACGCCCATCATCTGGGGATGATGAATCTTGTGAGATATAAATTGCAAGTATATTATATAAGAGGGATGCATTCTAAATTAATTTCTGCCAGTATACAAACTTAACTGGTGTGGCTTATATAGCATGAAGATTAAACTTACAAATTACTTCAAGGGTACAAGAATCTTTTATAGACAAAAACAATGGATTCTGGATTCCGCAGGGTGAAACCAGAGATGCCGATCAATAAAGAATCTACTAAAATGTCCTTTTTCCACTTCCACAAATAATGTCAAAAAAAATATATCTCATATTTGATATGATCAACTTGCATCTACACGCTTTGAAAGTCTAGTCTAGACCTTTTTCCAAAAGCATAGGATATTATTCATAACTTCTGGTCTACTGCTATAATAGAATGGCATAATACTTGAAGAGTTCATAAGAATAAGAGCAAAGGAGATGCAACGGAAAATCATTGAATGGCATAATACTCCTTAGACCATTTCTATCAAAAAGACTGCAGGTCCAAAACAATAAATAAATAAAAATTGCATTGTCCTAAACAACAGATTACGAAGGAAAGATAGTAGGTGAAAGGCCAAGAGGTTTACAAGTCGGCCTCGAATTAGGTATTTAGAGAAGTAGGTCCTTGGGAAACAGAACTAATATACACATTTATATACATTTTAATATTCCCATATTTATTATTTTTTGTGTTTATTTTATTTAACTAATAAATTTTATTTGATTTTGTAGGATTTATCTTGTTTATCTTGGGGAGCAAATAAAGGATTACATGGGACTCTTGGAGGATAATCATGAAGAAGTTGAAGTCAATTTGGAGATTTAGAGATAAAGAGAAAAGAAAACCAAGTTTAATGTATTAGTTTTAGGTTAAAATTTAATTTTCCCTATAAATAGTTCTCTTGTTTTAGTGGAGGGTCCACTTTTACTTTTATTTTTTGTTGTACTTCGGATGGGCAAGGAGGGAGAAGCACTTCTTTTTCTTTTCCAAATGCTGTTAACTTCGAAGTTCTTTTTCTGATTTTCAAGTGTATTGGTAATTTTGAAGTTTTAATATTATTTTCTTTCCTTCCTTTTGGCTTAACAGGATCAATAGTGCATATTTCCTTTCCTTTCTTTTCCTTTTAATTCTCAACGTCCCGTTCATATTTGATTAATCTTTAAAAATGATGAAATTAGGTATTTCATAATAATATTTTCTTTCCGTTCCGAAAATTAGTGCATAATTATTTTCACCTTCATATTTTCCTTCGCACAAATTGCATATGATTTTTATATTGATTGCGAAGTTTTAATAAGTTATAGTTAATCTGTTAATTTTTCATAACTTATGTTTGCCCATATTAATTATATGAATCATTATTTTTAAAGGGAAAGGAAAGTAATTTGGGAATTAATTTGGAAAATAAGAAATTATTTATTACGTTAGTATTTAGTGCATTCAGATTCTTAGGTATCTTTTCTCATTAATAGTTTTCGTTATTAATTATTAGTTTGCATAATTTAGTTAATAAATCTTCTCTGCCAATAAAGATATATTAAAGAATTGATCTAGTCTCTATGCACTTGCCAAATTTACAATAGACATTGTGCACTTACAGTACATAATTTTAACTCATCAAGAACTACAGAACATGTCCTTTTTTTGTGCATGTGTGGGGTGTTTTGTTTGTTGGCGGACGCAGGAGGGGGACGGAGTTGTTTGAGGAACTGATGCACTTGTTTGAAACAAATCTTTGGTAGTAGGAAAACGACAGGCAATACACAGGATAACTACCCAAAATTAGGAAGCATTTTTGGGAAGAAATTATACACAGTAACACAGGTTAAGGTACTATTTTTTTGAAACAAGGAAATCAAGTATATTTACATAAAACTAAGGATGCATTTACGCAAATCCGCATACACCTAAATCTCATGCATGTCCTTTCCCAAAGTGCAGTAGTCAATAAAAGTAACAAAACGGACAATAAAATTAGAAGTTGTAGTTATGATTATATATATATAATATTTTTTTTAAAAAAAGAGTACTCCTCAGATCATTTCCTTTATAAAACGTTATGCTGTTGATAATAAAATAGTTGCAAAGGGGAACACATTCAGAATGAGTGGCCAACTCCTTAATACTCGCGAGCATTTATGTAACAGATATAATATAAGTTAGGCAAACGAGTATTAGAAGATGGTAAAAACACAGGAAAAATACGCAATGATCATACAAATAATGAACCAGAATTAAAACACTATGTCCACATGTACTCACCATTGATTGTGGCCCATAAGTAGAAAGTAATCCATGATAGTATGGTTCAGGATGGGAAAGTGGAACACAAGCCTGAAAAAGGGAAAATTAGAGAGCATAATTAATTCCTAAAAATTGATCTTGCATAAGAGTTAAACTATCAATAAGATGGTAAAATCAGCTTACATATTGCTGTCTATAATCAACTTGAGGAAAAACACAGTCTTGAGTTCCCTTTAACAAAGCTGACTTCTTGTGAACCTCTTCAAGCTTCCCAGGACTTCCATTACATCCTGCATATTAGGGAAAATAGATCAATGCAAATACTAGACGAGCTTATCAATAAAGTTAAGACCAAGAAAAATAGTGGCAAAAAGATATGGAGAAAAAAATTCAGATAGTTCTGTCAATAGTCCATGGGTAAGGAAATTGGCCTCACCATGTTGATATTAGCACTGGAAAAATGGAAGGAGTGGTAAACATAATCAATGTTACATGCCAAGATTGCTCGTTCCAAGTTATCAAGAAGCTTCCATTCTTATCCAAGGTTCATTCATCAAAGTACTAAACTAATAAGCCATACAATCACATTGGGGTACAAAGATTAAAACCCTGATCAAGACTCGGAACAAACTTATCCGAAAAGTAATTCGGATTGAAGCTTGGCAGATCAAAACTAGAAGATATTTGCTAATTGAGCAGTAAAATCGAAGTACGAGAAAAGAAAATTTACATGGTTCTCTCGAATACAGAGACATGGAGGGATAACCCATGCCATGATCGCATGTGCTAAGAGCATTAATAACAGTTTCCCTAATCAACTCTCTATCCCCAATTTTAAAGAATAAATCAACAAATCATTATCCAACAGTTTCCTTATCATTATTTGACTCTCTATTTTAATCCCTATATAGGATTTTATTCCCCAGTGTGAGGGAATCAAAAGATCGTTCTCTATATATACAAAATGACATTTCACACCCTCATTTAAGTGGACAACTCATTGCAATTTTGAAAGCCTTCTAACCTGACCTGATTGCAATTTTAACTTTCAAATAGGCATCCATACTCATCTCCAGATATTCTAATCCCCCTGAAACTTACTTAACATCCATTTTACAGCATCTTCTAATATTTCAATATAATTAACCTCTATAGAGCTGATCAGTGCTGCTTTCAAGGCCAGTTGTCACATTTCAGAGGATTTTTTCAGGACAAAGAGTTCGAGTTACTCGGATTATTTTAGGACAGAGAGTTCGAGTTGTTCAACTCTATTTAGATACATGTTCACTTGTTCAACTCTATTTAGATACATACTCAGCTTCAAATTACGAATGCCTAACGAATAAAGGTCCATCACCAAATTATAGCTCTGAATAAGTCACCCCCTAGAAGTACTTTGCCTCTTAAAAACATCATGCCATTTACCTCATAATCCCGTATCACTGATTGTCGAAAGAATGATTTAGAAAATCCTCTACATTTTCATAGTTGTTATCAACTTAAGTACTACAGCTAAATATTGATTTTAAAACAAAGAATTTAAAAGAAACACAAGGAATTAAGTTCTTTACTTGTATTCACGGAGAGTATGCTTTGTCCATATGGGTTACTTTCTCCAACACTCGCCACTCCAGGGTAAGACTGGCCAGTTGATTGAGTTGAGGATGAGTCCTGGTCTTGAAAATAGAAGCCTAATTGCTTAGCACTCTGACAATGTGGTGGAGTTGACATCTTCAAGGTTAAACTTTTGGATATGCATGACTGTTCAATTTGCAATGCAGTAGAAGTCCACCACGATGGGCAGCCAATAATACATGGGGCCATCAAATGGACACTACTCAGATCAGAATCATTCAGCAAGTCATGCATTCTTCTGAATTATGAATGACCTTGAGAAGTGTCGAGTCGTAAAATCGTCTGGATCTTTAAATTATGAATAAGAAGCAGGATTTCACTTGAGTTACCTTAACTGCTCATGAACACCTCAGTAAAAACTGATTTGCTGCATCAGTACGGTAGTTTAGTACAAGTAACAAACATTGCATCCATCAAAAGTTTGGCATTAGAATGAGCTGACTCTAAACAATGACCCATAAAATTTTCTATATTGGAACGTGCTTTTACCTGAAAGAAAGGAGAGATGATGACGGAAATAGCTAAATTCCAATAAAAACAACACAAGCTTCATCCATTGCAATGGTTCCTACAACACAAAACACTTAATAGTTTTTTTCACATAATCCTTAATAGATTATTTCACATAATCATCAAGGCACAACAAAATTTCAGAAATAATAGCCAAATTCTAAAGAACGTTCATACCGAGGATGTTTCATTATTATGTAATATATCCTCAACAATTCACTGAACTGGACCAATAAATATATATACATATATATATATATATATATACATATATATATATATATGAATACATATGTATGATTATTTCCAACATTCTCAAATTTGAAATACATAATTTTGTAATCAAATTATTGGGATCGAAAAGCACATTTCACCATTCAGAAAGGATTACCTGATGCTCAAAGAGTTTCAAATTTGATGATGAACCCGAAAAGTAATTGCATTATTTTCGTATAAAAAAAATAGGTTGGTATATAAACTTTGTCCAGTGAATGCCAAATTTGTGTCCAGTAAAAATGTTCAGAATGTAGAGGAGAAAAAGAAGTTGAATGTTATAAAAAAAAAAAAACCATCATCCAATCATAAAAAAGGGAAAAGAAGAAAAAAGCAGCCATATTCCTTGATCGGAAAAATCCGCCGACTATAAATAAAATTGATTGGCCATAACACAACCCCCTCCATGAAGAGAGGGGGGAAGACATCCTGGCGGGAACAATTGGAGATAGATCGCTTTTGACAAAAGAAGAAAAAAAAAAAGGAGGGGAGAGGGGAACAAAAAAACAGAGCATTTTAATCAGATAAGACCGTACTGGAAATGGATACATGTAAAACATGCAGAACCCAAAACAAATATATATATATATATATAACATGGGAACAAAAGAAAACCTAAAGAAAAAACCCATAAAGCATAAACACCTATGCAACTCTTGACAAAAAAAACTAATCCCCATCTTTCTCACTCCAGCAACAAAGAACAACAAAAACATAGATATAATATATACACATATATATGAAGCACCGTGAAGTCAGCAAAAGAATAAGAAAAGCAAAGTAAAGAAAGAAGAGAAGAATAGACCTTTGGGATTTGGTAAAAGACCGAAGTGATGTTGGACTGAACTTGGGCATGTCTCCTATCTGGCCCCCAAAAAAAACACCCGCACTCAAATCCCTCTCTCCTCTGCGCATTTATTATCTTCTTGGCTTTGCTGCCAATTAAGTCTATGCTGCTTTGCTTCTGCTTCTGCTTCTGCTTCTGCTTCTTAAACCCCTACAACCACGGTTTCTTTCTTAGAACCCTCCTTCCTCTATCATTACCCCAGCACTGCAGCATACTCACAATTTCACCACCATCACCTTTTTAAAAAATTTCTTTTAAATGTCTGATTTTTGTTACTGATCCGTATTTAATAATTTTTTATTTTAGAATACTTTTTTTTGGTTTTTGTCGTGGGATGACGTGAAACTATTCTATGAATTAATTTATGATTCATAATATTTTCCACTATTTCTCTCTCTCTCTCTCTCTCTTGGTAAAATATGTCCATTCAGCCGCCTTGGGTATTTTTTTTTTTACAAATACAATGTGTACGCACTTTCCAAGAGCATGGTATGGTATCGAGTTATTCAAAGTGGACATAATTAATACAATGTAATATATTTCAATTTTATGTATTTAAATTTTTATAAAATTATAAATAAATGTCCAATTTTCATACGAGTATAATTTTTGCTACTAATATCGTTCAAGTTCTTTTTCTCTCTCAATAGTAAAAGTGACTGTCAAAGTAGTAGGTGGTAGCCGATAAATACCAAAAAAAACTTACCTAGGAAATTGAACATAAATATTGGCATGTAGAGTATTTAATTATTGGCATATATATATATATATATATATATATATATATATATATATATATATATATATATATATATATATAATTGAGTACTTTATAAGAAAAATTATCATCATATTGTATTAAAACTCTCATAATTTGATATAGAATAATAATATTATAGACTGAATCAAATGGTTGACAACTTTTTTAAAAAAATTATATTCGTCCCTTATAAATCTGGTGTAAAACTATAAATGAGATAAAAAAGTTATAACAAGCAAAAAATTTAGAATGATATTTTTTAAGAACTTGAAAAGAATTTGGAATGATTTTAGTACCAAACGTGGGTGAATTTACAATCTATTTATAAATTTTCAATTATCCTTTTGAGGAGACATGTATCCTTTTTGAGGAGATACATATCCTTTTGAAAAAATACATCATTTGAAAAGATATTTTAAATATTATTGATATATTCCTTTGAAAAAAATATATTAAACCATTATAATGATTCATCAATTATTTCTTAGTTTGAATCAATACATCCCTTGTTCATCAATAATATTATAGATGTAACACAATATGTACATACATATAGATATGTATATACAATAATATGGATGTAAGACAATATGTATATACATATACACATATAACCTAATTTATATCATCATCTTTTATTTTACCTCTTTTTTATATATATATATATATATATATATATATATATATATAGGGTCCGGTTCCTGTAAGGACTCTCTTACTTTGTTAAAATGTGAACTTTTTTTTTTTAATTTTTTTTGCTTTTTTTTAAAAAAATAACTAAAAAAAAAGTTTAATATTTTATGGAACTGAAATTTTTTCATAATACAGTGTTTTGGATGTGATTTGGATATGTATAACAAAACAGGTTTGTACCACCATTTTTTGATATAGGTATCCAAATCACCCCCAAAACATTGTATTATGAAAAAATTTCAGTTCCATAAAATATTAAATATTTTTTTTTAGTTGTTTTAAAAAAAAACAATAAAAAAAAAAGTCTGTATTTTAACAAAGTAAGGGAGTCATCACCTGATCGGTTCTATATATATATATATATATATATATATAGAGGTTAAGAGGCTCTCTTTGGTACTAATACCTTCACAATACATTAGTAGTGATAGCTACGTAGAAGTTGCTCTTAATTAACAATTTATAATCCTTAACAAGATTAGAGAGAGAAAAGGACAACCATATATCAATTGCTAACAAAAGAAAAACCATGGCCCAAAAAGATTTAAAACAAAGTTTGGTATTAGTCCATACTCCATAGGGATGATAGAATAAATAATTTAAAAAGGACAAACTTACCGTACGATGATGATGTTGTTGTTTGTTCTTATCATCTCGAATCATTTAGGTTCCAAAACCTCGTACGTATTACTAGAATAGAAGAAGAAGAAGAAGATAACCTAAACATTAAACACAGTGGGACCCTATAATTTGATTAACTCAGTTAATTTATTACGATCGTAAAAGCACACTTCTTACTTAATAGTGATATTAATATTAATAATAAATCATACAAGTACACATGAATATTTATTTTGATCGCTCCTAATTTCTTTCTATATATTAGTAAAACACCCAATACAAGAACTTTGAAACAATGATAAGGCTTCCCCTAGCCTAGCCTTGCCTTGGTAGAGAAACAATGGATCTTTATCATCTGCTGGGCCTTTTATCCGCTCCCAAAAAGTTTCACCCTTACCTGCCCAAATAACCGAGACCCGCCAGTTCCTCAGCCTCTTTCCTTTTTCAGCACCAATCTTTCAGAATACAGTTTGCCTGCCTAAAAATAAGCTAAAACTCTCTTTCTTTGTGCTGCATCTCCTGTCCAGACAAATTACCAAAACCAACAGGGTTGATAAGCAAAAAAGATAGATACTTCATTTTTTTTTCAAAAATGTTATAACCATGTTTTTTTTTCGCCTAGCAGTCTGCACTTCACCATTCATAACTGATGTAACCATGTCAAAGCATATATTCAATCGCTTACTACAACATGACCCCAAAAGTTGACAAAGCAAAAGCAAGACCCAATTATAAACCTTGCTACACCATTCATTCATATTAAACATATATGTCTGTCTGGTTCAATTGACAAAGAAAACGGTACAGTTTTTGTACATTTATCATTTATGTTAAAGAGGGACGGGGGTATTTAAGCGAGTTAGCAATCACGCTCTGCTCTTTCAGAAGCCTTCTATCACATCGCAACATTCAACAAATGCTAACTTTATATTCATTACCATTCAGTAAATCATAAATACGGAACTTGATAGAAGACCAGGATGCCATTTGTTTCAAAACAACTTTCTTCAACAAAATGAGTTGTGTTGTTTCTCAAGAAAATGATTCGGCATTTTAAAAGGTCATTTTCTTCTAAACAAAGATTATATGTGGATTGACCCGTAAAACAACTTCAGTCGATCACTTTTAGAGTCCATACCAAACACCAAAAATGCAGAAAAAGTTGCTCAAAATATGTTCCTTGAAAGAAACGGAACCTAAGCAGCTAAGCCAATCAAAACAGACGTTCAAAGCAACTTTCTTACTGGAGGATATGTTGGCATGTACATGACCTGGCGAGGCTGGCCAAGAAGCATTTGTTGCCCGTACTGCAACCAATAGAACAGGTTTTGCTTAAGCTTCAGTATACACCAACTACCATGAAAACAAAGCACAAAGAGTTGATATACCTGAGGTCCATTTGAATGGAAATACACCTGTGGTGTTTGCATTGTTGCAGCCTGCGGATTGATCATAACAGGCTGGTGGCCGGCAAAAGATGGTCCAATCTGCAGCAATGACATAATTAGCCATCGTTACAATACCAGTAGAAATGAATGTGAAATGAGAACCACATATAAATCTCAATATCTCTTAGGATTTCATTCGGATACCCTCAAAAGAATTGCATCAAACCCCCATTACTGCAATACTAAGACTTGCAAATATCGAATTGATGTGGGAGCTTAATTAACTTCAAAGATGAGTCTGACGCCATAGTTCAAACAAATTAAAGGTTCAAGTAGGAATAGGAATGAAAACATTGCAATAATGCATTACAAGTGAAATTTCATCCAAAAGAATACTGAAACTTTTAAATGGCAAGTTGCAGGAATAATACAAACTGTTCTACAAAATCTATTTCCAACTGATGTTAAATTCCACCAAGGACCACCATCTTAAAATGCCTGAATACAGAACCACCATTGCGTTCACAAATTTAGGGGCAGATCAAAGTCTTAACATGTTTGCACTTTAAAATTTGACATTCCTACATGTAAAAAAGTAACCACATGCCAGTGAAGAATGTCAATTAGTTTTCTGCAGCATAAAAAGTCGCATTCATCATTGCTCTATTCAGACACATGTCCCAGTGCATGGTCAACTAGAAACTTAAACATAGGTGTTTATGAAGAGAGGACGCCTACTTGTCAAAGGCCTATTCAAAACTTTGTCAACCAGTGATATGCTTAAAACTGCGGGAAACAAGGTAAGGGAAATTGAAAGCTACTAGAAATTGCTTACCCCCACGCCTACAGGCATGCCATGTATACGTGGGACAGTGGTCACCTTAGATGGATAGTAGAAGGAACCATCAGACATTGGAGATGTAGGCCTCAATGGTGTCTGGGTTGGGATGAAACTCTTCGCATTTGGATTGAGTTTGAATTCCTGATAAAACAATTACAAGAGAAACATAATGTGAATCAAGAATAATTAGTCATGAATAAGTATACAAGTAATTAATCCATTATCAAGAAAAAGAACACAACTTAATACCAGTTCTACCTTAGCATGGGGATTAAGGGTGGATCTTTCTGAAGACGGTGAAGCCGCTGATAAGCTTGGTGATAAACCAGTAACACTTGAAGCAGGGACAGCATTTCCACAATCTGAAGTGGATGACATTGAGCTACCAGGCCCCATACGCGAGGAAGCAGATTGTGTTCTTCCATGTGGTTTGACTGATACAGCATTCTCTGACAATCCACTACCAATATTCTTCTCATGACCCGTAGATGAAGATGGAGCATATGCAGTTGCATTTGGGGACAGTCCCCCCTTGTCAGAACTTGCTTTCTTTAGCCTCAATGATGACTGTGAATCTGATAAGTGAAGCAATAGCCCCAGAGACTAAAGTAAATAAAAACTTGAAGCAAAAGCAGTAAAATGTACATATATTATAGAGCCAAGGAAAAATGAGATTCAACAAGTATAAATGATTTTAGATAGTCGATCCTAGTCTTCTATTAGATTTTATCATGTTCAGGAGTTGTATGACCCAAAGAGGATGCTCCTCATTTGTAAATTGAAAGCAAAGTTTTAATCATGCTTGTGCAATAGAAATTTAAGTAAATATGGAAGAAAAGTTTGAATCATTATATTTAATATTTCGGAACAGAAGTATACCGTGTTTTGGAACATTCGTACCAAAAAGCAATTCGCTATCATGATCAAGCCCGTAAAATAACCCATTTATCATTTTTATTATTGTTTTTGATGGGTGTATGACTAAGCACACCAATGATTTTGTGCTACTGAAAAGCAATTTTAATTTAACCAGCAATTACACATCATGACAAGGCAATTCACTCACCCTTAGATTTTGAAGCACGAGTTTCCTCAGCTAACTGCATCAGATTTAAATACTATTGAAAAGATTAGCAGTAAAAACCAAAAGTAAGAAAAAGACATCAGTAAAAAAGCGAATATATATATATATATATATATATAGGGAGCGGATCAGGTGCGGGATCCCGCACCTTGTTAAAATACGGACCCCATTTTTTTTTATTTTTTTTTGTAGAACAACTAAAAAAATTAAATAAATAATTATGGTACAGTTGTACCACCACTTTTTGTTATCGTACCCAAATCACACCCAAAACACTGTATTATGAAAAATTTCAGTTCCATAATTTTTTATTTATTTTTTTTAGTTGTTCTACAAAAAAAAAAAAAAAAAAATGGGGTCCGTATTTTAACAAGGTGCGGGATCCCGCACCTGATCTATGTCCTATATATATATATATATATATATATATATATATATATATATATATATATATATATATTTCAAGCATAACTCACAGTTTGTTTTTCTGATTCTTCCTTGGAGTAATCTGCAACTTTTTTGTTGAACTGGTTCTCTTGAATCCTGAAATAAGCAGTGCCCAATTAGAGACGTATTAAGAAACTTTACAAACAAAAGTATGTGTGTATATATTTTTTTTGTCAGTTCTGACGACTCCCCATCCCACCCAAAAAAAACTTTTAATATATCATGAGCAAGAGTGCAGATCACTAAGACCTGCTTCCACCATCGAAAGCTAAAAGACTTTTAGGAAGACGATCTGATGACAATTGTCTAGCTTGATTGTCAGAAACAGACAGGTGTAGATCCATGCCAATAATGGACTGAGAAGATTGTACCTCATCCTGAATGACACACAACATTGAGAGAAATAATTATTATCTGGATTAAACATTACCAGCTATTCAGTCAAAGAAACATAAATGAATAAAAAATGAAGTAAGTAATTCCATCATAGCCACAAAAGAAAAGGAAATGTTAAGAATCCAGTACCAAGCTTCTAAGTTCTAATAGACATTTTTATGTGTTTTTTTCAGGAGGAGGATTAAAAGATGTTCCATGAAATATTTATAGGCTCAAACTTCCTGCATTTACAATTCCAATTTCTCAAGGACAATAAAACCTTGAGAATGATTTAAACCTTGAGAGATCAAAATAAACGTCCATTTAGTTGGCTTGATAAAGAAGCTCCTGCAAAGAATGATTTAAAATAGTTGCTTAAATACCATAGATGAAGAGCTTGAGGGCACTTCAGCTCCATCATTACTTCTCCCA
Organism: Panax ginseng; assembly: GCA_020205605.1. Taxonomy (NCBI): domain Eukaryota; kingdom Viridiplantae; phylum Streptophyta; class Magnoliopsida; order Apiales; family Araliaceae; genus Panax; species Panax ginseng. The sequence goes on from CM035148.1 coordinate 2,110,580, forward strand.
CTTACGAAGGCATTGTACGACTTGTTAATGACAGAATCAGATACATTTCCAAAGGTTTCAATATTCTGTGAAACCAACAGGTTCTCTTTCTCATCATATCCACTATTGTTAACCCCCCGAAGGACTGATGAGAATCTTGTTTCCTCATCCACTTCTAAGTGTCCATGAAGTTGAATGCCTCTTTCCTGTTCATTATTAAGAAAATGAGATATAAAATAAATGAAATAACTATCTATAAAAAGAAAAACTAGATAGATGATTGGTATTGAGCTAAAGTCTGACCTCCGCTAAATGAAGATCTTGGGTATCCTCACCCTCAATTTCTCTTGCTATTCTTAGCGCCTCCCTTTCCAGCTCTCTCATTTGAGGCCCTCTATCAAGTTTAGTGGTGTACAGATCCTCATTAAAGGTACTTTTTACTCCAAACAATGTTTCATTTGCTTCAAACTGATCCCAGCCCCTATATAATACAAGGTTACTTTGGTGAAAAGGATACATACAAATGATATTAATAAAGAAACTGCATTCACAACTAAGTGTTGGTTACAATTGCAGCCTAAGTTAACGAATTCATAAGGGTCCTGATGAGAGACCTGACGGAATGTGCTCAACTTCCACCAATTTTGACAAATATTCATTAGCTTTAATATTCCTCATTTATTTCCAAGGATACAATGATACTCCATGTAACACATAGTTCACAAAAAAATAAATAAACTCATTTGAAGCCATGAAACAAAAACATCGTATAAACCCACCTGGAAATGTTGGACATATCCCATACCTTTCTACCTTCCCCAAGTGTAAGTAGCCTAGTACCATTTATAAGAGTCCACCAAAAAAAATATGCACAACTTCATTGGGCTGCACCCCAAGTTTACTAGAGGAAATCTTTTCGTCAAACCCCACTACGCCTCTGAAAAAAATATCTTAAACCCAGCTTGCTCAATAAGTTTTAACCTATAACTAGGAATTCTTCTATTTTATTAGGCAAGGTTCGTAAGATGAACCAAGTAAATGCCAAACAGTATTGCTATCACCTAGATATGGGTCATATTCAAGAACAATATAAATGGCGAACAGACCTAGATAAGGATGAACTTATCTAGAAAAGATGGATGCAATGGCAACAACTGAATGTATTTTTAGAAACCAATAAATGATTGCGTTAGAAAAGGATGGTTACATTCAATATTACTGGAAGTCCCTAAAGATAATTGGTGGGAGTCATGAGATGTTCAAAACAAATAAAACTACTCATAGATATCATCTCTGCTCTATAGAAGAAATCGCAGTGCTCATGTGCACAGTACTGCATACCATATATAGAACAAATAACATTTTCAACCACACATGTCTCTAAAAGATTTGGTTTAGATACAAACTATAAAATATCAGTTGTTCCAGCACAATGCTAGAAGGCACTTCTTACGGAAATGCTGCAGGTACAAACAACTTATTGTGTTCTAAACAGAAATAGTGTTCTGATGCTCCAAGGCTTCTCCAAATCATTCGATTAAGATAGATAGTTAGTTTACTTATCAAAGAAAACATATAGATAAATAGATTGTTAGTTAGTTCAGCATTACAGTCAGCATGAGAAACCATGAGCATTATCAGCTAATTAAGCAGAGTTCTCTAGAATATTGAATAAGAACAAAGATGAAGGCAACACAATTAACCTATTCCAAGGGCCATCAAATATGCTGTCCAATTCAGGACACTCTGGAACATCTTCATCAGGGACCCAACGTCCCAATTCTCTCTCCACCTCAACATGACAAGATTGTGAGATGGAGGAGTCTGTCATTATCTCATGCTGCTTTTCACACTGGAACTCATTTGCTAACCCATCTCTAGTTACAGACACAGCCTGGTGCAAGTGTATAACACAATAAGATCATGCATTTCAAAGAATAGACAAAACAGCTTGATCAAACTTAGTTGTCAGATTGTAAACAATAAATATCTTATGATACAATACGATACATGAGCAATTCATATTATATCGCTAGCCTATCATTAAGTGAGCCTATCTTACAATACGGTAGGTCGGTAGCAATATGATTTTAAGGAAAAAGAACTAAAACAACACATTAAAGACTTTTTCTAGTGTAAGAGGTATATGCTCGTTATATATAAAAAGTCATAATATGGTTTCTATGGTTTCCTATCTTCTTTTAAATGGATAGTCTAAGTTAGGTATAGCCCACTCTCTCTACGGTTTTGCTGAACTTGTCAAATCCAGGTGCCTATGCAATTATTAAGGCAGGGTTAAAGACTTTGTTTGCACATTCTTCTTTTCATGTCTCTTGCTCACATAAAGACATAAATACATTGTTTGGAGTTGACATTTGCTCTCCACTTTACAATTTGGGACTTAATATCACATTTTGAATTTATTACTTATATAGTTAAATATAAGTTATTATTTTCTCTTGCAAATAATGCTTCAAAAAATATTGAATATCGATTAAGCCTCTAGTTTAGTGTCTTTAAACTATAATTTGAATATTTAAAGTTTGTTTTTAGGCTTATCTGACTTCTTGAACATTAAACATAAGTTAATATGATTTATTGTTGAATAACCTAAGTTCACTATGTGTTTAGATATATAATTATGGTATTTTGCGTTCCTTTCCACTTATAATATGATTTATGATATAATACAGGATAACGATAATGTAGGGACTTTCGGATACAAGATACGAATGCAACAATAGTAAATAAGTTCACACTCCTAAACAAACAGAACTAAATGAGAGTGTCAGGGTCTACCAAATAATTGAAGTTACATTTACCCAATGCCCCTAGTAAATTACAAAATAAAATAAAATAAAAAATAATGTCAAGCACAAAGGAACAAAAACCTTTGCCATTATTTGCACAAGTTCTGTGGCTGGTATAATTAGAATCTTTGAAGGAGGCTTGTTAACAGAATCTGAAATGTTCTTCTGTCCTCGAGAAGAGCCAGCCTTTGTTAAGCGGGCCATTTTCAAGATAATTCCTAAATGACAACAAAGTAATCTTAAGAAAGAAAATTTCCAAGTACATAGCAACGTGTCACTTGCTGAAATAAGGTTCAGAACTCAAAGTTTCAGAACATACCAAAATCTTTGTCAGCGTTAGTAGCATGGAAAATTCCAGAGAATACAGATCCATCCATCACCTGGACTTCCACATGATGTCCTATAAGACAAGTTGTCAAATAAACTAGTCGCTCGCGCGAGGGACTTTCATTTCCTCCCCCTTTGTCGCCACTCAGTACACCTGACATAACTATCAGTTAAAATGACAAAGATGACACCATCATAAATAATTTATATAACTAATTCTCACCTGCAGTTTTCAACCTACTATGATTAGTTTTTCCAGTCTCTGACTTATTATCAACCCTAGTTCCAGTTTCTTTTTCAACTTTGCGATGACCAAATCCATTAGCAGATCTGGGCTGTGAAATTTGTTGCAGATTCATTCTTAAAATCAACCTCTACTCCGCTGAAAATAAGCTGCTGTAAAGGAGAAGCATCAGATTTTTAGCTAACCTTTCAGAAAGAAAAAGGGGTGTATATAATAATTGGGGGAAATTGGTATGCAATTAGCTTGTTCTTGACAAACAGATCGCTGCAAATGGATTAATAACCATACAAGATTACAATAAATAAAGAGTAAAAACCTAGAAGGAAATTTTTTCTTGCCTAGTCCAGATAAAGGAAGGTTGTGTCGGGTATTTGGTGTTGCGAGCCTCGTAAATACTTGGCTAACTACCATGAACCTTGAGTTGAATGTGTGAAAAATGATCATTAACCCACTTCATCGAAGGATCCAGGGATGGATAGGCTAATGACCAAACCTTTGACATATTTGCACAGAGTGAATGCTCTTAACATCCCGAAAAGTTGTTTGTAAAAATCTTGCGTGGTCCCCCCCTAAGTCCTTCCTAGAGATTCATAGGCGTTATTTTTCATAGCATCTCTGCAGCCAACAGGCCAGGAGAATAGAATCTAATTTTTTGACTTCATTCATAGTCCATAAAACATTGCCAACACCAAACCCAAGAAACAAACAAAACTACATGACGGCAATTAAGAGGAAAAAGCTTTCAAGGGAGAGAAAACCGGTCAATTGAAAGCAGGAGTGATATCCATACTTATCAACAATGACAAGAGTGATATCCATGTTGATATTGCAAGAAAACAACATGACAGCTTACCTGATACTCCAACCCATAAAATTCATCTTCCAGAGGGGACCTGTTTTTACTTTGTGTTTAGTCAATACTCTTCCCAAGAGCATATCATATGGAATTTAAATGCTAGAGAACCATCTGGAAAAACTAGATGCCCGTTTCACAAGCACATGCAGAACCATTCCTCCCAAACCCTAAAGGATTCATTTTAGCAAATTCTTATATAGGTGGAAGATAGTAGGTACGCAATAGATTTTAAGAAAAATAGTGGCGTTTAGGTCTGAGTCTATTGCTTTAATCCTTTGTACGAAAACCCTAAAAATCCTCCAACTTTCCATCTCATAATGCATTAAGAGGCTTCTTTCTCTAATAATTAATTAGTGCATAGGCCATAGCATAGCAACTGGGTTCTAAATTCAGACCCGCAAGTAACTTTAAAACTCTAGCGTGAATTAGTGCACAAGTGAAATGAGTAAGAAAGAAAAAGTTCATTACCCAAAAAGTAAAACCATGCAGCTTTGCAAGGTATAGTACCAAATTCAGAACCTCAAAAGACTACCAATAATCAGTTGTTGCAGCAACAAGGGAAAATCTAACAAGCCTATTCACTGAACCAATTAGGGTAATTAAAAATGAGTAAAATCCTTAAAGGTAGCAATCACTCACAACCTTTTGCGTAATTGCAGTGTTACAACCTAATAGTATATTTTAAAAATCAATAAAAATATTCGTATTAATCATGCAGAACTTCTACAGTCAAAAAAGCATGTGATCAAATCAATCCTTAGATGTGATATATACATACACATATATAAACAATTATTTATATAAAAAAAAAACAGAGATTCAGAGTGAGGAAAATGAGGTAAGTTACCAGAGAGAGCGAGAGGGAGGGAGAACGAGAGAGAATCCGATCTGTGTGTGAGGAAATAAAAGTGACTTCAATCCGTGGGGGTACCGCCACGCAATTACGAAATAGATCGGACCAACACTGATGCACTCAAACCCGGACCCGAATACCGCCCACTATAAAACTTCTTATCCGTCTTTATTTCGTTTGGTTTTGTTTTTTTTTTTGCCCGTACCAAAATGCTGTAATATTTAATTTTGATTAATTAATATTATAAACTAGTTCAAAGAATATTACCAAGTGAAAAATTATTATTTTAAAATTAATATAAATTAGAATTATGCAAATTAATTAGATCAAAGTCAAAGACCAAAAAAACTAGCACAAGTCATTTGTTAACATGATATTTACCTTTATCATATTTTGTTATTACAATAAACTTGAATATTACTAGCATATTATATAATTAGTTGGGTCCCGTACCTCCGGCACTGTATGAACGGTGTGATTTATCTCAAACTTTGAACGGCCCATATGATTTATTGAGTGAGCGGCAAATTCAAAATTATTTGTATTTTATTAAATAAATACAATATTAATTTTTTTGGGTATTTAATTAGTTATTATCAGTCATGGAATTCTTTATTTTGTTTTTTTTTAGTATTGAATTTCTTGTTTCTTTTACTATTTTTAGGAGATGAGAGATTTCCTCTTTTGGGCGGGGCATCAGGTGTTGTTTGTTACTAATTTAATTCCTCTCTGAATCAACAGTGACTTGTAGCTCAACTCCCATCACCCTTTTCAATAATTTAACTAGTAGAACTTTGTATAATGCACAGTTGGTAATCAAAATAGAGTTGCATAGTCAAACAATATATGAGATTCAAAAATCACAAGCCAGCTGCCAATTTACAAATTAGAAATAGGCTAATTTAAGCAATTTTCAGGAGGGCTGTTGGGATCACGTTATCAGCCACACTTTACAATATAGTATTTGTACGTGACGTGATGGCTCCCATAAAAAAATAAAAAACAATAGCTTGTAAAATGGTACAGGATAATGTAATTGTGATTTTTCTAAAAGCAAACTTGTACAGGCACACAGATGACAGTAACGCTACCTAAAATGTCAAGTGAAGTCCTATATACGCATGAGCCCCATACGGCTATGGTGATAAATAAGATCGACTTTCAAAACACACACCATCTGAATTCATAGGCGTAACTTGATGTTATCTGACCACTTCATGATATCCGAGTAAACTTGATCTCCACCCAGCTCTTCTCCTGTACCCCCACCTGCAACTCTTAAAATATCCTCTATCAAAGCAAAGTTCCCCATTATATCCACATGGGCACCACTTTGAGTCCCGCGACCCTCCAGAAAATTAGCTGGGGGAGCATGATCATACTCCCTAATGTAGGTTTTAATCCCGGAAGGATTGAATCTGGTTTTCCCACGCCACCCTTTCGCACACATGAATCCTGCACTCAAAGCAGGCACAGTCTCATCCCCATCTACGGTAAAAACGCCATCTGTCAAACAACTATTATCTCCGTCTCCACTATCTGCTGAAGTATCAATCTGAAATGGAATGTAGCATTCTGCTGATTGAGCGAGCCTGTAAACATACGCTCTTTCAGTTGGGATACCAACTCCATACAATGAAAAGATTTCCATACCGGGAGCATTTGGTAACCTGCAAGGAAAGAAAAAAAACAAACAAAGTGGTATAAGTAACAAGGATTGGCTGGTTGTGTGATATATCAATTCCATTACCAATGAAGATAGACCTACTGTTGACAGAAAATCTAGTAAGTTTATTCCCACCCAATTAATTAAACAGCTAAATATGTCCAGTAAAGAATCTCAAAAAATTCAAACCAACTGTAACAGCTGGAACGAAATACTCTTCAGTGAGGACAATATATACCAAAACATGGTTATGTGACAGGAATAATCACATATTTTCATAAAACTAGCATCCACCAAAAAAAGGAGGAATTGAGAAAAATATGAAGAAAGAAAGCAAAGACAAGGGGAATTCCTTCACTGCAATAGTAATATTCAGTACTCCAAGAGACCAAATCATTTTTCTGATCATTCTTGAAGACCAAATACTGCCCAAAAATGTAGCAAGTGCATAGCTGATTTGACCATCAACAAATTATTAAGTTAAATGGAAATCTAAAACTGAAGAAGTTAAACCTTAGAAGCATTTGAAGGGAATGATGGGGCTTATGCAAAAATTAGCTTAGCTACTCATTATCACCACCTTCTAGAACAACAAACAAAGAGAGCTAAAACAAAACTGACAAATGTTGTAATAACTAAGCACTAGAGTTCTTACTTTGTTTCCAACGGGTTGGACCAATATTTGTAATGCTTGTATTTTGGGTCATCCAAATTCCCAGCTATTCCATATGAAAAATGAGCACTACCACGTGCCATCATTTTTGGAGCAACAAACTGAAGTAGTTCCAAAATTTCCTCAGCTGTATAAGCTTTGTATTCTGCAACAGCCTTGATACCACCAAACCCCATGTCATGGTACTCTGTCCACACATCTCGACAAGAACTATTTGCAGCATTGTTACCCTTGACAGCATCCTGCACGTTAACAATCGGTTAAGCACACAATGTAGGAACCTGTTGACAGGCTTGAACATGTTACTTGTTTTGCTAAGCAAGATTGATCATATATACTTCATTGGAAGGTTCAGCAAACAAATCACCAGAGAGAGTAGACCAACTAACTAATTGATGCAGTTCAATTCACAAGCACAAGATAGACAACCATATGCTCTAGGAATTTTACAATTTACAGCAGAACTAACCACTATATTGTTGGTCACTAGCTCGGTTCTTAACATGGATCGAAATGGGGAGAATAATAACCCATTTTCCACTATGATGTCTGGCTTTGTGGTTTACCACCTCTAGCATTGCTACATTTTTAAAAAAATTATTGGATCTAATTTTAAATGTATAGTTTTTTTATTGAATTATTCCTCTATTTATTATCACATTGAGAACACTATTATGCTCTCTCTCTCTCTCTCTCAAAAGGTAAGGAAAGCGACTTTCCGCATTCCCTCCCTTTCTCAACCGCCTCCCCACTGTATGGCACAAACCATGCACCACCACCCTTGTTAGCTAGCACATCACGTGCAAGTTGGCAATCACTCCATGTAATCCTCCATCCCTAGAAGAATTATAAGGCCGTGTAACTGTTTGACATTGTACTGCATTTTCTATAAATACATGATTGGATATGAATTTTATATCATTTGCTCCCTTCTTTGGCTAATCCCCAACTTTTATTCTTATGTTCACAGAGAAATACTTTACAAACACTTTTCAGAAGTCATGGAAGTAACATACATTTCATTCCCCCAACCCCAAAAAACACACACAATAGGAAGGGAGAAAAGGTTGTGTGTACTTAAAGATAATGGAAAAGGAACTAAATAAACAATTATCATATATTGTTATTCTTAGCTCAATAACAATCAATAGTCTCGTCACAATTACTTGGGTACGCTACAACAATCCTGTTTTTCCATTCAACAATCTCAAGTCCCATGTCCCCCCGTTGCAAAACACAATCATATATTTATTTGAAATCTCCACCAAAAAATTGTTATGTTAATCTAATAAAGATAGAGATTATATGCTGCTAAGCGACCCCCTCTCCAGCACACAACAACTGCAAGTTCGAAGCTGTAAATTTCTTCTTGTTTTTAGATATAACTTTAAACCTTAATATTTACTCGTAATACAGCAACACTTGAATCATTCTTACCGTTTGCCGTGTGATACTGAGGATTCTAGCTGTAAATAAATATAATTTTCAAAGGCTACTAAATATGCATGATGAAAAAATTGGGATGGATTTAGAAAAATTATCCCAATAAACAAAGACCTATAGTATGGAATAATTAAAACCTTACCCTAAAGTCAATCCGCTTAAGCTCCGAAGAACTAGCCTCTGCCACATCTTTCCCAAAAGATATAATCCTTCCATAATTAGCATGTTTTTCTTGAGAAACCAAACTTTCAGTCTCAGTTTGGCCTGAAACTTGAGTGTCGTTATCGTTCCTCTGATTTCTTTTGCCATGACAATAGCCTTCCTCGGGGGACCAGTCAATACCTCCCCAAATGGTGTCCCCGCCTTTTGGTAACATTGACATAGTCGAATCCCATGTGCGAGTCATCCTCATCACATGTTGCAACATCATTTGAAGGCGAAATAAATCCTTATCCAGCACCCCTGGTGCAATGGCTCTGCAATTTAGGTGAAATTTTACAACTCATTACATGCAAGACCAGTGTACAAGTACAGAGATAAAAAGCAAAGTGATAGGTTTATCTAACTGATTATTGACTTCGAGAAAATTTCAGAGGAGAAAATGCCTTGCTGAAAAACTATGAGCATTCATTTTGATTGTAGGGAAGTGTAAACTACACGTTTCAAAACACAGAACATGTCCTATAGAGATTTTCTAATTTCAAATTAACATGCTTTTTTCTCATGATCATTGACCTTAAAAAATGATGCGTCTTCTATAATATTTTGTAGAGGTCAAAACTATCATCTTAGAAGCTTTTCAGAAACCATAATAGCCGTTTAACAAAAATGTTGAAAGACTTGAGTGCCTACCCCTCAAGTTGGCTACTTTTTCTGGAACGCAACGTCAATTGGCTAATGTTTTAACCAATATTATTCCATATATGCATGGACAATAGAGCACAGTCTAAAGACAAGGTCCTATAATTCAGCACTGTAAACGAAAGAACAGTAAGAACATCCCCATGAGGAAGCTTTTCTTTACACACCCACATAGTGAGCATAAAATGAACTATTAGCTTATCATTGTCATTTTTACTTCTTTTCCTGATTCAAACTTTTGCAAACATCCTATTGCACAAGACTGCCGCAAATAGCAGCATTTGGGAAGGTCAGGTGCACACAACCTTACCTCTATTTACAGAGAAGTTGTCTTAAAGACTATACATGTGATGAAGCATCCAACAAGTGATGCTCACTTGACCATCACGTCAAGCATGAAATTCCAAGCTTTTACAAACATGATATTGGAAAAATAGATAATTGAAATACATATCATTATATTACGTGCAACCTAGCAAGGTGATAAAACATTGTTTCCCAATTTCAGAAAATTAAAAGTGAGCGAGAAAGCTTCCACTAGTCAAACTTGCTTATTCATGAGATTTAAAAAGTATTAAGAACCAAGAATCATATTAACTCTTTTCCACCCAGTTTGTAGACTTTTGCTCTTGGAAACCTTAGTAGGAGCTGTCAACTTCTACCTTCACCTTTTCTATTATATTTATAAAGACAACAAAGAGGGAGGCCTTATTGTTTAAGGAAAGAGAGGTGGAGGGAGAAAACCTGGCAACTGCAATGTCCCTGACTTCAGCAGAGAAAAGCCCAGGGACAGATTTTGGAACACCTAAAAATGGTCCACCAATATTCATTACTGCCTTTATATGCTTAGCACACCAATCTGATCCACCACCACCGCCCATTGGACCAGGTGCCTCCACCCATTTCATAAAATGTAAGAAGTACAAAACACCCATTGAATGTGGAATAATAACCGCCTTCTTGCCACCACTTGTAGCAACCATCAGTTCGATATTATTTTTTATCCGACTTAGAGTTTGATCCCTTACCTGTAAATAGAGTTCGGCATCAAGATCAAAATCAATGGAAGCACTCAAACTGAGTATAATGTAAACAAAATTGTATTTTCATGTAAGAAACTATGTTAGCATTATTATGACACCAATAAGAAGCCAAACAATACCTCGGTATTCTGAAATGAAAGTCTCCAATCATACGAAGCCATGTACATGTTTTTCTCCTCATACCCAATTCGAGCCAAGTTAGCAATCAGAACGGCCCAAACAAAATATCCAGCAGCAAAGTAGTCTGCAGCCACAAGTCCGGTGACAGGCCTGACCCTTATACCAGAAGGATCCATACCAGTCTCATTGTCCAAGGACATATGCTCCACCCAACATAAAGGCCTGTAAATATGCATCCATAAGATCCAGCTAATTATCACAAGCAAACCTTTAATTTGAAAATGAGCCTCCCAACCCCAGAAGTACAAATACATGTACAATCTAGTGTTTCATCATGACTTGCACTTCCAGGGGGACCAGGACGTTAAAGTGCTAATCATGTGGCTAGGCCAAGATTCAGAGACATAATTTTCTTATTAAAATGATTTGGTTAAACTATCAAAAATGAAATACAAATACGCTATATAATTCTCATTTTCCCCTTTAACTGGACAATAAGAGGCTAAAACTAAATTCTCCACTATCCATACAAAACAAAAACAATTCATCCATAAGGTTACCCTTGTCCAGAAACAGTTAACACAATGGAAACATCACTCATTTTCTCTTTCCTCTTTCTAGAATCCAACATCCATTTCCTGCCTCGGCGCATCAAGAAAAAAATGGAAACTTTTTTAGAGCTCACAAAATTTTTCGTCACAACTCAATAACAATTTTTACCTAGTTTATAGATTTACCAAAAGCTGAGGTTCATAGCCATCCTAAATAAGTAGAATAGAACATTATAAAAAGTGTACCTACTATAAAGTAGTGAGTCTACATAAATTCTATCAAACTTTGAAAAAGTTTTCGCAACCAACTAAAATTAGAAAAATTCTACTCTAAGAAATAAGAAAGTAACAGCTCTATATGCAAGAATTGATCACCGCTCTTCAACAATTTAAAGTAAATCTGTAGAATTCCACCACATCTAATTACTAAAATCTTCAAATTAACACCAAAGTGTCCAGTGTCCACAATACCAATTCATTAAACTCCAAAATTAACCATAACTAATTTCAACTCCTACTTTATCATTTAATTACTTTTTTCCACATTAAAATTGTTAGAAATAAAAGAAGAAGAAAAATGGATACCTCTTGTACACCTCTCCGAAAGTGCCGCCCCAAAGGCGCTTCCGGAACAATCCATCGGTGCAATTGTGGCCTTCCCAGAGTTCGAGCCCGCCGGTAACAATTCCGGGCACAAACACGACCGGATGTTTGACCTTTAGTCCTTCTTTCAGCAGTTTAACGCCTGGAGGATCTGGTAACGGTCCTGTAATTGCCTCGGTAACGAATTGCGGAAAAGACGCCGGCATCGCATTGTATAAGAAGAGCAAAAGCCACCAAACAGTACATATGCAACCTACAAACCAACAGCAACTATCCAAACACGACCACTTGTTCTTCTCTAGGGCATTTTGTTTAATTATCTTCTTCTTTTTGTAATCTTCTCCGCCGTCCGATGGATTTCCATCTGAACTTTCCGGCTTCTCATTTTCAGGTGATTTTTTCCTCCTAATCACTGGCATAGTTGTTTTTTCGAAGTAATTTACTTTGCATAAATTAATAAAGTTAGGATTTTGATGAAACTTAAACAGTTGACGTGATGCGAACTGCGAAGATGGAGGAGCGGTAGCTAATCCCCTGATCCTGATTCTGATTGAGAAAAAAGAGAAACTATGGGACTTAAAATAATTTATACTAGTAAAAGGAATGGCCGTCAGTGATCGTCTGTAAGTGGGTCCATTGACTGACATGATGACGTGGCGTGAGACTAGTGATCGTCCAACCGTTTTAACTCCGATAATTTCCCGCCGGTAAAGTAAAATCTTTATTAAAAAAAAAAAAAAATGGAACGGAGGGAGCAGTTAAGCCAGAACCCAGATTCCTCTTCCTCTGCTTAAATTTTGACACCTAACTTTTTATTTAACATTAATTAAATAAAAAATTAGGTGTCAAAATTTAAGTGAGGGACACAAAAAGATAAGAAAAATGGGGCTGCTTTCGAAGTTAATTGTAACTGTATTGTATGATAATAACATTATATGTTAGATACTAGTAGGTTATGAATTGTGTATTAAGTTAAGGTTACTCGACATTGAAATTAGTGTGTAAATGTTAATCCGTTCTTCATGAACGTTTTTACCGTTCCTAACCAAGCAATAAGCAACTAACTTATACGCGATGGTTATTTAACTCCATCATACATATAACTTGTGTGTTTTTAAATGAATAAATTAATCATCCATGACATTGTTGCCTGAATTTGTCTAAATAAATAAATTACACCTATGTTCATTGTAAGAGTCACAATTGTTTATAAATAAGTTAGGGCAGCTATGTAGTCTTACTATGAATGAGCAGCTAGGGACAATTATGTATTTATAAATCTAATTCGATTCGACTCTGATCGAATTATATTTAAATTACTCATAAATTTTAAATTTAAATTCAAATTAAACGTAATAATTAATATTATAATAAATTAAATTTATTCGAATAATTTTTATTCGTATTTATTCAAATCAAATTTGAACTATTTTATTGGTTTACAGCCTTCCTTATAGTTAAGTTGACGGAGTTGTCTTCTTCAATAAAGTGGTTTTGGATTGGTGGAAGGGCCTGGTGGTAACATGAATCCCCTCGGTGCACTGGTAAAATTCTTGATTAACTCCTTTAATGCTACAAACATGCCATCACTTTTGAAAATAATTCCACATTCTCCAACTTTTAAAATAATATTATTATTTGCTGTGGCTGCCAAGAAAAAATAGATTAGTAAATAATTAAAAAGGAAACATGTGGTGCATGCACCTAAACATATCATCTTTCTTATCTTGTGCATTGCTAAACATGAAAAATGAACCTTCGAAATTTGATACGAGTTAAATATGAGACGTCAATTGCTCGGCTCGCTTATTTAAATTATCGATCCGTACTTAATACAAATTTATTTATTTTTACTCGTATATAATATTAAGTATATATTATTTAATAATTAATTTTTTCGCATACTTTTAAAAGTAAAAGTAGTTTTTATAAGAAAATTATTAAATCCACAATATTTTTTATTATTTTCACAACAAAAGTGTCGCTGTAGATATATAATGACAGTGAAAATCGTCGCTATAGGATCTATAACGATATTTTTGTTGTCAAATAATATTTTCTGTTATTAATTTAATAATTTTCTTTTTATAATTCTCGTACATGTTCATTATCAGCTCATTATTTTTTTTACAAGACTCGAGATCTAATTTGAAAATTTTAAATTTTAATTATTGCAACAGTTGACCGAGTCAATTTTATTTACATTATCATAATATATATATAAATAATATAGCTCTAATTCTTGTACGTTTTAAAAACTCGCGAGTAGCTAAACTAACAAACGAGTTAAGTCGAACTTATGACAAATAATATAAATTAAAAAATAAACATGAAATTAAAAATTTTAAATAATATAATATCGTCTTTAATCTTTACAAAGCGTCTATGTAAATACATATGTGCACGTGTTTTATACGTACCACGAAAATTTTGAAATAATAATATTTTGAGTCTTTGAGGTGATTGGGTTAAGAAAAAGAAATTTACATGCTATTAATTTATTATTATTAAGAAAAATAATATATATTGTAAATATTTAAGTTAATTTTTTGAGTTACGAATAAATATTAATGATAATTTTATATAATTTTATGTATTAATAAAATTTATAATTATTATTTTGTTTGTTTGTTTGTAATATTCTAACCTTTTTGTTTTGATGATGACTTAATACTATAGACTAATTTGTCTATTGTGAAATTTCAGGAAGTTGATAAAAGATCATTGATGAAAGACTTTGAAGATTTGAGTCCTAAGAAAAATATGTAAGATCATTGCAAATATTTAAATTTTTCGATACAAGGCTCTAGGACATTTTATTTGTACATTAAAATGTGATTAAATATCTTATGCATGCTTAAGTAGGTTATATTAACGTTTTATTGCCATGTGTTAAGACATGTGTTTATTAAGATGTTATTTGTATAACACGTGGGCAGCAAAATTGTTGGAAACATAAATGACATAGATATAATCATTATCTATTAGAAGTCTTAATGCATATTTCTTGGAAATACAAGATAATAATTGTATTGAGAAGAGTTTAATATTTGTTAGCACTTTGCAATAATTACGGAACTAACACTTGGGTTTGTTTTGAAAAGAGTACTGTGTTATGATTATAATCTTTTAAGAGGAAAATGCTTGAAAAAGTCAAATGGAGATATACTCGGTTATTTGCTTCTAACTGATATAATTTTTAAGTGATATTGTAAGACCCCAATTTAATTTTTATTTTTTTTAAATAAATGAAATTTCCTTTATTTATTATTTTGAAATAGTAAGGGTGGATTTGATTCATGTGGATAGTTATGGGTAAAATACGCAAATATTTCGAATAAGCAAGTGGTTATAAAATATTCTTTATTGTCGGGGAATATTCGTTTGGTCGTGGAATATTAAATCTTGTCGAGTAATATTAAATGCATTTGTTGTTGATCTTTTGTGGGCCCCATAACGAAAGCGATTGGATGAAGAAAACGACAAATATAAGTTGTTTATAAATAACGGCGTAGTTATTACCGATTAATCTTGTTGAAATATCAAATTGGTTAAAACACACTAATACGTGTTGTTGAACAAGAAGATACGATATTGCACCAATTATTGATTCTTACGTAAAGACCTACTCAATAATGGTTACGATAATTCTTTGTTTAGTATTTTATTTTATTGATTCAATAAATTCTTTGCATTGATATTTTATATTCTTGTTGTTTCAATAATTGTCATTACACGGTATTTTCATTATCGAAGCAATAATTCATATTATCTGAATAATATTATTAGATAACATTATTGGCAATGTCTAGAAAGTTACATCAAGGAGAGGTTTGGTCACCTAATCAAGGCAAGTAAGGAGAAATTCTTATTGGAAGCCCCCTCTTTTTCCGGAAGCGCACGGTTGTCAATATTGTGATTATATAATATTATTTGTGAATAATTAATTATTGATTTTATGATGAGAAAAATATTCATTTATGTGGATATAGATGGAAAAAAATTTTAATGTGAAAATTATTGAAAATTGAAATTTTATCTTTTTACGATAAAATAATTCATTTAAATATATATATTATTATATTTTAATAATATAATAATGGTGATATTTTTACAACGAATGTGGGATATATGAGTATCTGAGGAGGAAAGTATTTTTGTTGCAATAAATGTTTTAAAACATGTTAAACATATAAATTGGACCCTATTCTTATTTGAAATTTGATTATAAGCTTGTAAAATTGCCCGTTTGTGGATTTGGGTCAATTTATGTTTGGAATTTAGAAAAACTTCCTTCTGTAAAGTTGTAGATAATGGAATTTCCTATAGAAAGTTGCGAGTTTTGAATTTTTCTGACAAAAGAGCTATTTATTATGAATTATTGAAGTTCTGGATTAATTAATTATTATTTTTTGGAGTTTTAAATTAAATAATTATGAAAAACATTTTTTGGATGTAGTTGACTATTGGTGGCTAAATTGATATTTGAATCTCATTTAGTGTTAAGTAGAGATATTTAGAAAAAATATAATATTAATTTATTAAATTTTCTCGCTTTTTGGTGTTAAGCAATTTCTATAAATAGGGTCTTGGGTGAGAATTAAAATCACACCGTAAACCCAAGTTTTCTCTCTATATTATCAAGCGTATTCTTGTGAGTATTTTGAGTATATTTTGAGTATTGCTATACGGTGAAAGTTCGAGTTATAACATATATCGAAGATTCCAGGTTAAATCTTTGTCTTTCCAAGGTAAGGGATATTATTTTTTTTCGTAATGATATTATTTCTTCAATATCATTATCTTTGAAATATTGATCTGAAATTTTAATCAAATTTGGAACTTTTAGTGTTGGAGTTCTTATTCACGATATACGGTACTATTCACGATATCTGATCTTATTCACGAATACCAAGACTATTCATCGAAAAAAAAAAAAAAAAATCGTTCAAAATGTCTACATGTGGATACTAGTTTTGATTGTATCCATGTTTTGATCATTCTTGAATTTTACACCACTATGATTATTTTTTTGAGGTATTTTTGGACGTGGATAAAACAAAGTACGAATCCTTAATCCTTAATCCTTGTCATTTTGTTTCACTTTGGATTCGCTTTCTTTAAAAAAATATATATATTTTTCATCATCCTCGATCTTAAATGATGATATTATTGAATATCTTTGGCTTTGTAGTGCAAAGATGATTGATTTCGATGAATATCTTTGGCTGTAGGCAAAGATGAATGATTTCGATGAATATCTTTGCCCGTAGTGCAAAAGATGAACATGTGTTTAGATGAACATGACCCGGTGATGAATATCTTTGGCTTGTAGTGCAAAGATGAATATTTGATTCGGATATATATTGATTGATGTTACAGGATAAAATATCGACGATGAACTTTTAAATTCATATATAGAAGATAGTAGTTTGCATTCTCTACTTAACTCTTCTAATGAATTGATGTTTCATTGCGCATTGTTGATTTAAAAGCTGTTTGTCTATTGTATTCTATTAGATTTTTCCTGTTGAAGACTAACGATAATTTGTTGTATATTATCTTAGTCATAATATTCTTTAATGGGCTAGTTGAGCTCACCCTTTTTTCTTTTGTTCATTTTTTTTTTTTCTCGGGAGGCGAGAATGTAACGAAATGCAGGTTGGGTATGGAATGATGATTTTAGAGAGTTGTTTAGTAGTCCTCACCATTTTTGTAAAATAATGTATCAATAATTATGATGAGAATTTATTTGTATGTGGATATTGTTTAGATGGCAATATCTGTATTTAAACTCACAGTTTTACTGTTATAATAATAAAGTTGTAGTTGTTTCTTTACCGTGTATTGACAACTCAGAATGGGTGATGTATACCTATTTTGGGGGCGTCACAGATATACTCTATTTGATTCATACTGATCTTTTCTATCATTTTCTAACGGAAATATTATTGGACGTTGCAATTGTTATTATCTAACGTATACATCTTTTATGAAGCAACGGCAATTATATTGGGCTATAAAAGAAATTGATGTCAGTGATAATTTACAACACTTGAATCGATTATTGCACTCATATACTTGAAAAGTTATTTTATTTTCTGTGCAAAATTTTCAGCTTCTGTGATATTATAATTCTGATTATTTTCAGCATATTTTCGTGGGCTATAAATCGGTAATATCTTTCTATTATTAATTGATCATTGCATACATTAGTTGAGCCTTGCATTGTTAAATTATTTATTTGCTTTGATCATTAGACCTCTATAAATTGTAATCTTATATTTTTAGACTAAGTGTTGTCTAAAGGTTTTAATCCGGGTTGATTAAGGTTTGTTTACAAACGAGTTCGAGGAAGCTTAGTGCTTAAGGGTGCATTGGTGCAAGAAGCAAGTGTGCTCAAATGAATTATTGTAATTCAATTTGATAGAATCATTTTTGTAATAAGGGTCATTTTTAAAGAAATAAAAGTGAGTCTCAATACTAGTTGGTATTGGACGTGAACTAGGCTATTATTATAGAGGTAATAAATTTGAACCACGTAAAAAATCTTGGTGTTATTTTATTGCTTGATTTTCTTTAATATTTCTCAAGATAATTAGTTTTCTTAATATTTAAAATATAAACTTTTTTTGTTTCATCTTGAGATAGTGTATTTACATCAAGTATTTTATCTGACTTATAAATTCACCAAGATATTTTCTTAAACAAAAATTCAATTCTAAGAGATTTGCATTCATTCAAAGAAGTTGCATTCTTCGATCTGATGGAAGCCATATTCAATAGTTTGAATTTAAAGTTTAAAAATTGGTCATAGTTTGCTCCTACACTTATTCAACCTCCTTCTAAGTGTGTCATATCTGAATTTCAAATTTGAATAGAGAGAGATGCATGAACCATGGTCCTCTCTTTTTAGTACGTTGTTTTGAAACTTAAGAAATAGGCTGAATAATCTATAGTATTTTGTTTGAGCATAGCAATTGGCATGGTACTCCCTCAGTTATTTTTAATTTGTCTTTTTAGTCAAATTTGTTATTCGTAGATTTTAATGAAATATTCATTAGTTTCTTATATATTAGATGTTAACTTGTTTTTCATTCATCATTTTCGATTATTTTTTCAGAAAAATAATATTTATTTTAATTAGTCGCACAAAATATTAAAAACACATGCGCTTTAATTTTAAAATTTAAAAAATAACCAAAGAAACAATACTTTTTACATTTTAAACATGTAATTACATTAGACTCGAGAATAATAAATAAGAGATGAGACATCAACTATTATGACAATTGAAAAAAGTAATAGCAAGGAAAAATGCCCACAAATCTTAGGACAAAATTGAATTATAATTAATGCAAACTTTTAAGTAATATAATAAAGTAAATTAATGTGAGTCTATTTTAAATTTCTTTTTATATCACATAAGATAGTATAGGATTTATTATTGATATAGACTTGTCATGTTTTAACCTCTCTCTGTTCCGTATTAAACCTCGTAATTTCTTTTTTCCCACATTAAATATCATATTTGTAACTACTTTTATCTTATTTTTTATTTATACCCTTATAATTTTTTTACTCAATTTATATTGTAAATTGAATAAATGAGAATAATAATAAAAAATAAAAGAGAGGCTAATGTGCGTTTTTAGAGTATTCACAACAGTTTCCTTATCTTTATCTCTATTATGATTTCTGCAGTGTTATTGGGTCATTTGCAAAATAGAGATTAAATTTTTTTATTATGTACCCAACAGATTCCTTATATTGATTCCTTAAATAATAAAATTTAAAAGTTAAAATTTCCAATAGTCAAAATATCAAATTAATAATAATCTTATAATTTATAAAAGAGAGAGTATAATTTATCAATTATATTTCAATGTAAAATCATTTTTATTTTATTTTAAATTTTAAGTAATTTATGAAGTGAGTATTGAATGGATTGTAGTTGCAAATGTACATAAGATTAATATTAACATTTAAAAGTTAATTTGTGATATTTTAAAATTTTAATTTAATATAATTCATTTAAATTTTGAAAATAATAAATTTTATAATTATTATTATTATTATAATATTTAAAACTATATTGACATAAATTAAATAAATTTATATCAATTTTAAATTTGAATACGTTTGAAATTAATTTTTAAAATATAAGTCAATATTAAGGTTATAATTTGAAAATAAAGTAGTAAAAAATTGTCAAAATGTGTATGATTGATGAGTTGTCCACTTAAATGAGGGTATGAAATGTCATTTTGTATATATAGAGAATGGTCTTTTGACTTCCTCACTTTGGGGAATAAAATTCAATTTGATAGAATCTGTTTTGTAATAAGGGTCATTTTTAAAGAAATAAAAGTGAGTCTCCAATACTAGTTGGTATTGGACGTGGACTAGACTATTATTATAGGGGGTAATAGCTGAACTACGTAAAAAATCTTGGTGTTATTTTATTGCTTGATTTTCTTTAATATTTCTCAGGATAATTAGTTTTCTTAATATTTAAAATATAAACTTTTTGTTTCATCTTGAGATAGTGTATTTACATCAAGTATTTTATCTGACTTATAAATTCACCAAGATATTTTCTTAAACAAAAATTCAATTTGGTAGACTGCATTCATTCAGCAAGCTGCATTCTTCGATACAGTAGGCCATATTCAATAGTTTGAATTTAAAGTTTAAAAATTGGTCATAGTTTGCTCCCATACTTAGAAGTTCAACCCCCCCTTCTAAGTGTGCCATATCTGAATTTCATTTGGTATCAGAGCAAGGCTCTACTTACTTGGTCTTAAAGGTGACTTGTAGGGAAAGATTCTCACATTGCACTGTTCGGGAACAACTGAGACGCCCCCAAAATAGGTATACAACACCCATTATGAGTCGCCAAATACATGGTACAGAAAGCAAACTACAACTTCAATAATACAATTATCGTGCAAAATACGACAACACATACTGTGAGTTTAAATACAAATATTGTCTTCTAGACAATATCCACACTTAAATAAGTCCTCGTTACAATTATTCAAACACTATTTTACATAAATAGTGAGGACTGCTAAAATATCTTTCTAGAACCATCACTCACTGTACTCGACTAGTTCTGCATATGTTCTCACCTCACGAGAAAAATGAAACAAAAAAAAAAAGTGGTGAGCTCAACTAGCCAAAATAAAGAATATTATGACTAAGATAATATACAACAAATTATCGTTGGTCTTCAACAGGAAAATCTGATAAAATATAATAGTCAACAAGTTTTTAGATCAACAAATCGCAATGAAACAACAATCCATTAGAAGAGTCAAGTAGAGAATGAGTTCTACTATCTTCTAAGATTTAAAAGTCCATCATCAATATTTTATCCTCGTAACAACAATCAATATACATCTTTAATCAAATATTCATCTTTGCAACTCTGAGCCAAAGATATTCCTTTGTATCACTAGGTTAGTCGTGTTCATCTCAACACATGTTCATCTTTGCACTACGGCCAAAGATATTCATCGATTAATCATTTATCTTTGCACTACTCTGGGCCAAAGATATTTAGTAATATCATCATTTAGGGTGAGGATGATGAAAATATTTTAAAGAAAAGCGAATCCGGTGAAGCGGAAGGACAAATAGTAGGGATTCAGTATAACAGTTTATCCAAGATCAATAATACTTCATAAATACCAATTTTGAAGCAGAATTCAAAAATAAAGATCAAAACATGGATACAATCAAAGATAATAACCATAATAGACATCTTGGACAAAAAGAAGAAAATTTTATTTTTTGGTGAATAGTGCCGTATCCGTGAATAGTAACCCCGACACAAAAAGTTTCGTAGATCAATACTTCGGCATAATGATATTGAAGAAATAATATCATATATGAAGAAAATAACATCCCTTACCTCAAAATATCAAGATCTTACGATCGAAATATCGGTATAGAAAGGTGAAGGAAACTCAGATCGATGAATAGAAACTCACAAAGTATCTGAATACTCACAAAATACACTCAATAATCTAGAGAGCGAAAGAAAGAAAACTTGTTTTTGATGTGATTTTCAATTCTAACAGCCCTCTATTTATAGGAAAATGTTAGCAGACTTGACTGCTGAACTTTGATGGCTTTTTACTCGCTACTATTCTCACCCACCACATTTGAAATAAATTCAGCACATTTCTTCACCAACCACAAGTGGGGCCCACTCAATTCTAGAATTTTCCACCAAAATCATTTATAAACCTAATTTACGAATCACCACCTCTTAAAATTCATAACAAATCATACGTTCATTTTAACGGTTCAAAATTTGTGGACATATACTCAACTTATATATGTATAACATATCGAAAAATTACAACGATCCAACAATTCAGATAAAAATTATAACTCACACAATATATCTCAAAAATTTGGTTTAATTTTTAATACCTTCATTCAAACAAAAAATCGATAACACCTCAACATTAACTCCTTCATTTTTAACCACAATAAATATATCCAACATTTATATCCACATAAAATAAATATTTCCTTATCATATGAATCAATAATTAATTATTCACAAATAATATTACGAATCACATTTATGATGACGGTAGTTCGAGGAAAGAGAGGGCTTTCCAATAAGAATTTCTCCTTATTGGCGCGCAATTAGGTGACCAAACCTCTCCTTGACAAAACTTTCTAGACATTGCCAATAATGCTATCTAATAATATTATTCAAATAATATGAATTATTGATCGATAATGGGAAATCTTGTGCGATGACAATTATTGAAATAACAATAATATAAAATATCAACGCAGTAATTATTGAATCAATAAAATAAAATATTGAACAATAACTACTGTAACAATTATTGAGTAATGTATTCTTACGTAAGGATCAATAATTCAAAAATCTACATGCATCCACGCGTATTCTTATATTTTAAACCAACGGGTATTCCAACGGTGTTAATTGTCAGAATAACTACGTAGATTATTTATAAAAACTCAAACTTGTCGTTTTCTTCATTAAGACAGTTATTACATTATGGGCCCCCTAAATGATTGCGCGCCATCGAACGAATATTCCCAAACAACAAGAATATTCCACGACCAAATGAATATTTTAAGCCAACAATGATTATTTTATAACCACTTGCATATTTTGCAAAATTTGCACATTTACCCATAACCCAGATAATTATATCAAATTAATACCTTATTATTCACAAATATAATTAGAGGAAATTTGATTTTATTTATAATAAGTTGGGGTCTTACAACCTCCCCTCCTTATGAAATTTCGTCCTCGAAATTGACATACGTACCTGGTGTTTCGAAAAGGTGAGGATACGTCGCTTTCATTTCTGATTCCAACTCCCAGGTTATTTCTTCAATAGCATGATTTCTCCATAAAACCTTAACTTGTGGTATAACCTTGGTGCGTAGGACATCTTTCTTTCCTATCCAAGATCTTAACAGTACTTCTTCGTCGTTAAATATTAATTATCTCAAATGCGGTTCTAACGCAATAATATGGTTGGTCAAGTGCTAAGGGACCATTACAACCACTTGAGATTCCGAAATGGAAGTGGGAACACATTACCATGGATTTCGTTATGGGTCTTCCCACGGTTTCTCAAGGCATAAATGTTATTTGGGTTATTGTTGATAGATTAACCAAGTCTCGCGCACATTTCTTGCCGACACGGAGACTTATTCTCTTGAACGTCTTCTTAGTATGTATGTAAATGAGATTGTGAGGTTGCATGGCATGCCGATATCTATAGTTTCGGATCGTGACCCAAGATTCACTTCAAGATTTTGGGTTAGCTTGCAAAAAGCTATGGGTGTGGATTTACGATTGATTCAAGCATACCATCCTCAAAGCGGACGGACAATCAGAGAGGACTATTCAAACTCTTGAAGATTTATTAAGACTACTGTGTCCTAGACTTCAAGGCGGTTGGGATAAGAATTTACCGTTGGTGGAATTCTCCTACAATAATGATTATCGAGCAAGTATAAGGTGTGGCCCCATTCAAGCATTATATGGACGAAAATGTCATTTCTCCCGGTATGTTGGGACGAGGTGGGTGAAACAACATTGTTGGGACCCGAGTTAGTACGTATGACCCACGTAAAAGATCCAAATGATTAGACAACGCATACAAAGCAGCACGCAGGATCGACAAAAGAGTTATGCGGATCTTCATCAAAAGGACGTGGAGTTTAGTATAGGGATTATGTATTGTTGCGTGTTGCCCCGTGGAAGGAGTTATAAGATTTGGGAAGAGAGAAAGCTCAATCCAAGATTTATTGGTCCATTTCAAATTCTTGACCGAAAGTAGGAAATGTAGCCTATAGACTCGCTTTTACCTCCAAGTATGTCTCGTGTTCATAATGTGTTTCACATATCTGTCACTTCAGTAAATATGTGAAAGACCCGAACCACGTTATTGAGTTAAAGCCGGGACGAGATAGTGAAGACTTAACGTATGAGGAGGTACTGTCGAGAACTTGGATAGGAAGGAGCATATCCTACACGACGAAGGTCATACCACAAGTTAAAGTCTTATGGAGTAACCATGCTTTATAGAAGAAATGACACAGGAATTGGAAGCGGAAATGAAAGCGAAGTATCCTCATCTTTTGAAACACAGAGCACGTATGTCAATTTCGAGGATGAAATTTCATAAGGAGGGAGGTTGTAAGACCCCAAATAATTAATAAATGAAATTTAATTTCTTCTAATTATTATTTTGAAATAGTAAGGGTTGATGTGATTAATGTGGATAGTTTATGGGTAAAATACATAAATATTTCAAAATAAGCATGGTTATAAAATATTTCATTTGTCGGGGAATATTCGTTTGGTCGTGGAATATTAAATCTTTGTTAGAGAATATTATTAAATGCGGTAGTAGCGACCATGTGTGGGCCCCATAACGGAAAGCGATTGGAGGAAGAAAGCGACAAATATAAGTTGTTTAAAAAAATACAGGCGTGGTTATTCTGCTATTATCTGTTGTTGGAATACCGGTGGTTAAAACACGATGTCTGGCGTTGTTTGACAAGAAGATACTCTGTATTGCACCAATTATTGACTCTTACGTAAGAAGGCCTTACTCAATAATGGTTACGATAATTCGCATGCGATATTTTATTGGTTCGATAATTGCTGCGTTGATATTTTATATTCTTTGTTGTTTCAATAATTGTCATTACGAAGATTTTTCATTATCGAACCAATAATTCATATTATCTGAATAATATTATTAGATAACATTATTGGCAATGTCTAGAAAGTTCATCTAAGGAGAGGTTTGGTCACCTAATTGCTTGCCAGGTAAGGAGAAATTCTTATTGGAAAGTCCCCTCTTTCCAGGAGCCGCCTGGTTGTCGATATTGTGATTTCAGTAATATTATTTGTGAATAATTAATTATTGATTCATATGATGAGGAAAATATTGATTTTATGTGGATATAGATGGAGAAAATTTTAATGTGACAATTGTTGAAAATTGAAATTTTATCTTTTTTACGATAAAATAATTCATTTAAATATATATCTTATTATATTTTAATAATATAATAATGGTGATATTTTTACAACGAATGTAGGATATATGAGTATACAAGGAGGAAGAGTATTTTTTGTTGCAATAAATGTTTAAAACATGTTAAACATGTCGGTGGACCCCATTTATTGGGTGAAATTTGATTATAGCTGTAAAATCGCTTGGATTTATGGATTTTGGTCAATTTTGTTTGAAATTTGAAAAAACTTTTCTTCTGCAAAGTTGTAGAGAATTGAATTTCCTATAAAAACTCGCGTGATTCAATTTTCCGACAAAAGGGCTATTTATTGTGAATTATTGAAGTTAGGAGTTCAAATAATTGATTTTGGAAGTTTTAATTGTTTAAAATAAAAAATATATTTTTTATATGTTGTGAGCCTCATTAATCACATGCTAGGTGGCTGATTTCAGATTCCCAAAGGATGGCGTAAATTTTTTTATAAATATATTATTATATTAAATTTTTCTGCTTTAGTGTTCTAAGCAATTTCACATAAATAGGTCTTAGGTTAGAATTGAAAATCACACGTAAGCTGAAGTTTTCTCTCTCTATATTATCGAGCATATTCTTGTGTGTATTTTGAGTATACTTTGAGTATTGCAATACGGTGAAAGTTCAAGTTATACTTTATATCCGAGATTAGGTTAAAGTTTGTCTTTCCGAGGTAAGGGATATTTTTTTTAAAAGGATATTATTTATTCTAATATCATTATGCCAAAGTATTGATCCGAACTTTTAATCAAATTTGGAACTTTTAGTGTCGGAGTTCTTATTCACGATATCTGCAGTCTATTATTCACGAATACGACCTTATTCATCGAAAAATAAAAAATTTTCTTTTCGTTCAAAAATATCTATTACGGATACTAGCTTTGATTGTATCCATGTTTTGATCATTCTTGAATTTTACACCACTATGATTATTTTTGAGGTATTTTTGGACGTGGATAAAACAAAGTACGAATCCTTAATCCTTAATCCTTGTCATTTTGATTCACAGGATTCATTTCTTTAAAAAATATTTTTCATCATCCTCAGTCTTAAATGATGATATTATGGAATATCTTTGGCCTGTCGTGCAAAGATGAATGATTTCTGATGAATATCTTTGGCCCGTAGTGCAAAGATGAACATGTGTTTAGATGAACATGACCGGTGGTGAATGTCCTTGGCTTTTGTAGTGCTGAGGATGAATATATGATTCCGAGATATATATTGATTGATGTTACGAGGGATAAAAATATTGATGATGGGTATTAAATTCATAGATATTAGTAGATTTCATCCTCTATGTAACTCTTCTTCTATGAATTAATATTTTTCATTGCAGTATTGATTTAAAACTTGTTATCTATTGTATTCTATTAAATTTTTTCCTGTTGAAGACTAACGATAATTTGTTGTATATTATCTTAGTCATAATATTCTTTCTTTGGGCTAGTTGAGCTCACCATTTTCCTTTTTGTTCCATTTCTCTTCTCAGGATGCGAGAATGTAGCGAGTACGAGTCGGGGTATGGAATGATGGTTTTAGAGAGTTGTTTAGTAGTCCTCATCATTTTTGTAAAATAATGTATCAATAATTATGATGAGGATTTATTTGTATGTGGATATTGTTTAGATGGCAATATCGTATTTGAACTTCAGATTTCTTTGTTGTAATAATAAAGTTGTAGTTATTTTACATCTAGTGTATTGACAACTCGAGAATGGGTGATGTATACCTATTTTGGGGTGTCACAATAAGTCTCACGATGTCGGTAAGAAATGGGCGGACTTAGTTAATCTATCAACAATAACCCAAATCGCATCTATGCCTTGAGAAACTTTGGGAAGACACCAGAACGAAATCCATGGTAATGTGTTCCCACTTCCATTCCAGGAATCTCAAGTGGTTCTGCAATGGACCCTTTGGTTTTGATGTTCGCATTTACACGTTGACAAGTTAAACACCTAGAGATAAACTCCGCGATCTCTCTTCATATTGTTCCACAAAATGTATGTCGAATATCATGATACATTTGGTACTCCTGTGATGGATCGCAAAGCGGGGTGTTGTGTGCCTCCATCATGATTCTATGCTTCAAGTCGAATCGTTAGGAACATAAAGTGCGGAGTTGAATCTAAGTATTCCTTCTTCATCGATTCTCGCTTACGGAATAGCTTTTTTTTGACTTTCTTCTTCATATATCGACGCCTCCAGTAAAGTAGCTTGAGCGACTTTTAACTTTATCGATTAAAAGTCTGGTTCTACTCAGTATATTCGCCATCATCATGTGGGTCCTGAGTCTTTAATTCTACCTCCATCCTTTGCAAGTCATACAGAATGGGCCTCAGATTAACAATATCGCTTTTCGTATCGTCGCATATGATCTTCTACTTCGATAAATACCTACTCTACGTTTCGCTTTTTAGGATGATATTGAATAGTGTGATCGTAATATTTCAATAGTTCAAGCCAACGTCGTTGTCGCATGTTGAGTTCTTTTTGGGTGAAGAAATATTTAAGGGTTTTATGGTCCGTATAAATCTCCACTTTCTCCCTATACAAGTAGTGTCTCCAAATTTTCAACGTGAATACGACTGCTGCCAACTCTAGATCATGAGTAGGATAATTCCTCTCATATTCTTTGAGTTGACGTGAGGCATAGGCTATGACTTTCCCATGTTGCATGAGAACGCATCTAACCCTTTGCACGAAGCATCGTCGTATATAACAAATCCATCCGTCGGATGGTATTGCGAAACGAGATGCCGAAATGAGTCTCCTCTTGAGCTCTTGGAAACTCTTCTCGCATTCCTCGCTCCATACAAATTTTGTATCTTTCCGAGTCAATCGAGTTAGCAGAGTAGCGATTCGAGAAAATCCTTTCACGAATCTCCGATAATAACCATTTAAGCCAGAAAGCTTACGCACTTTGGCCACCGACTTTGGTTGCTCCCAACTTTGTCTTGCTTCAATCTTCGCTTTCGAATTCGACAGATACTCCATGTTTTGACACCACGTGCCCAAGGAATGTTACTTCCTCAAGCCAGAACTCATATCTTTTTAGCTTGGCATAAAGTTTGTTTTCACGAAGCCTTTCAAGTATCAGCTTCAAATTGTGCTCATGATCTTCACGGCTTTTGGAATAAATGAGGATGTCATCAATAAAGACAACAACAAACTGATCCAAATATTCCTTGAATACACGGTTCATCATATCCATGAAAACAACAGGAGCATTAGTCAATCCAAAAGACATGACTAAGAATTCATAATGCCCGCATCGAAGTTACGGCGATCTTTGGAATATCTCGCTTTTAATCTTCAAATTGATGATATCCGAATGAAGATCGATCTTTGAAAAGAATTGTGCTCCTTGCAAACTGGTCGAAACAGGTCATCAAAGCGAGGTAAGCGGATACCTATTCTTGATGGTGACATGGTTTAATTCTCAGTAGTCAATCTGAAAGTCGCATACTCCGTCTTTCTTCTTTTACTGAATAAAGCAGCAGAGCACCCCGAGGAGATGTCTTAGGACGAATGAAACCTATGTCTAACAATTCTCGTAGTTGGATGTGACACACCCCAAAATAGGTCCATTCCAAACCAACCCATTCGAGTCGCCAAATACATGATACGAAATAACTACAACTTTATTATTACAACATATAAGCTGTGAGTTTAAATGAGATATTGCCATCTAGATAATATCCACACGCAAATAAATCCCCATCATAATTATTGATACATTATTTTACAAAATGGTGAGTACTACTAAACAACTCTCTCTAGAACCTTCATTCCATACCTCACTAGTAGTCTTTCATTTACATTCCCGCCTCCCGAGAAGAAAAATGGAACAACAAGGAAAAGGGTGAGCTCAACTAGCCCAGTAAAGAATATTATGACTAAGATAACATAGAGCAAATTATCGTTAGTCTTCAACAGGGAAAAATCTAATAGAATACAATAGACAACCAGTTTTAAATCAACAACTGCAGCGGAAACAACAATTCATTAGAAGAGTTAAGTAGAGAATTCAAACTACTATCTTCTATATATGAATTTAAAAGTTCATCGTCGATATTTTATCCCTGTTACATCAATCAATATATATCTGGAATCAAATATTCATCTTTGCACTACAGGCCAAAGGTATTCATCAGTTGGTCATGTTCATCTAAACACCTGTTCATCTTTGCACTACGGGCCAAAGATATTAATCAGTCGGTCATGTTCATCTCAACACCTGTTCATCTTTGCACTACGGGCCAAAGATATTCATCAAGAAATCATTCATCTTTGTACTACAAGCCAAAGATATTCAGTAATATCATCATTTAGGGTGAGGATGATGAAAAATATTTTAAAAGAAGCGAATCCGATTGAAACAAAAGAACAAATATTAAGGATTCAGTATTTTAAACAATCAAGTTCAAAAATACTTCATAAGTAATCAGAGTGGAGTAAAATTCAAGAATGATCAAACCATGGATACAATCAAAGCTAGTATCCATAATATATATTTTGGACGAAAAATGAAAAATTTATTTTTTACGTGAATAGTGTAAATATTCGTGAATAGTCAGAGTATCGTGAATAAGTGTCATATACGTGAATAAGTAACTCAGACACCAAAAGATAGAAATTTCACAAAAACATCATCATGCTTCGTGAATAGTACTCGTGAATAAGAACTCATAAATAAGTAACCCAGAAAAAGAAAAGTTCTAAATTTGATAAAATTTCCAACCAATATTTTGGCATAATGATATTGAAGAAATAATATCATTTCTAATAAAATAACATCCCTTACCTCGAAAGACAAAGATTTCTAAATGAAACAGGATATACATAAAGCTATGACTTGAACTTTGCAGTATAGAAATACTCAAAGTATACTCAAAATACTCACAAGAATACTCGATAATATAGAAAAGAAAACTTCAGTTTCGGTGTGATTTTCAATTCTAACCTAAAGACCCTATTTATAGAAAATGCTTAGAACACCAAAAGACGAAAATTTAATATAATATTAATATTTATAAAACACATTCCTACGCCCACTTTGAAATCTGATTGCAAAATTCTAAAATCACATCAAAAGCAAGTATCTTTAAAGATATAAGATCGATAGGTAATGTGATAGTGCTGACTTGGATCATGCAAGATTTATATTTATAGATGTATGAAGGTTTCACTGACGAAATTTTAAGCGGATAAGTCGAAGTCGATTTATCAGGTCGAGTTTAAGCGTTGAACACAAGTAGGAGAGATAAAGAATGGGTAGAAGCACGAAAGGTGTCTAGTAAGGTTTAAACACATGATTCAAAAGATTAGCTTACGTAATCACCTCGTTTGGGTTCTCGGCGTTTTGGCGGTCGCGACAAAGCGCTTCTTCGAGGGGCCGTGATTTTGACTTATCGGGATAGCCTTGGAGTCATGGAAATCCCGATGAACTTGGTTTTCTTCTGAGAAATCCCGAGCTATGTGGCCTTAACTTTCCCACGGTTATAGCATTACCTTGGATTGTTGTGGACGGTTTAAGGTGATATGTCCCTCTTTAGCGTTATTATAACATCCCTAGCGGTGATGATTTCTCCTCCCTAGAATTTGTTGTTGGTCTTTGGTCTTCTTTGTTGATGTCTTCCGTCGTTGTTGAATCTCCTCTTTCTAAAATTTCCACTTGATTTCACCCTCTATTATCGTAGCCCACGATGACCACTGAGTGGTTCTGCTTTTCTGTTAAGTATTTTTTCCTCACCGTTGGTTATCACTCACGATTATACCGAACATTGCTCCTTGCATTATGACCACAGTTGTGGTCCCTCGGTTGAACATACTCATTATCTACGCTCTAATAATTGAGCCTATTTACAACATCTAGAATATAAAAAAATTTATGAGATATAAGATATTTAGAATCTTCGTGCTTTAGACTCTCAAAAACATCCTCGTCATTCGTTCTTGTTTTGACCGAATGAGGTCTGAGCACAGATAATTTCTATGAACTTACGCCTCGTCTTAGAGACACCCGAATCATGTTGTTTTGTTCTAGTTTGATAAACTCCATCCTTCGTATGATGAATACTTTCGAGGAAAATCTTGTCGTTGAATAGTTTACGAAATGTTTCCCCGAGACATCTTTGGTGCGGTACATTTAGATGCAACTTCACAGACTCCGCGATGATGTCTGCCTCACTTGCATGGCGGAACATAAAGGTGGCGAATGGAACCTATACATTTCTCCGTGCAAATCAAGACATCGAATATCTTGGTAATTTGCTTGTTACGTTTCCGCCGTGATGGATCGATTTCCCTTAAAATTCTTTGGTCCCGATTCCTTGAGCTTTGAAATTTGTGACAAAGTAAGCGCATTCTTATCATTTCCACAGTATTTTGTGCGAGTTTCCTAAATACGGTTTATGATGGCGCAAAAGCTCTAAACATTCCATTATTCATCGTTTGCTTCCGGTAGTGTTGTTTACGGGGAGGAATATTGCGCTTCCATTATTACGTTCTCTGGTTTGTAACTAAAGGTTGTTCCATAGTCTCATACACTCCATTATTAGCGTTCTCGTGACCGTTTCTTGAAATCTTGCCATAAAATAAGGGTTAATTAAACAAATTAACATATCACATAATATCCTATATTATGGTGACCACGGCAAATAAGCTTAGATAAGACCACCTTTAGCGAAGGATTTCTATTCTCCCTCACTCTGGATTACATTCCGAGATCACAGCGGTGACCGTATCACTAGCTACGATACCCATTTGTGGCGCCCCCAAAATAGGTATCTGACACCCGTTGCGAATTCGCCAAATACATAGTGCGGAAGCAAATTTACGATAATCTGATTGTAAATGCGAAATCGACAATACATCTTGTATGAGTTTAAATACAAATATTTTCTTCTAGACAATATCCAGCCGAATAAGTCCTCATTCTGATTATTCAAACACTATTTTACTTGAAATAGTGAGAATACTAAAACATCTTTCTAGAACCATCACTCGCGTAGCCCCAGTTGAGTTCTTAACATATTACCTGCTCTGAGAAAAATAGAACAAAAAGAAAAGGGTGAAAGCTCAAGTAGCCGATAAAGAATATTATGACTAAGATAATATGCGACAAATTATCGTTAGTCTTGTGAGGAAAAATCGATAAAATATAATATGACAAGTTTTAGATCCAACAAGCTGCGGTGAAGCTGATGATCCATTAGAAGAGTCAGTAGAGAATGAGTTCTCTTATCTTACAAGATTTAAAGTCCATCGTCGATATTTTATCACTGTAACAACAATCGATATACATCTTTAATCAAATATTCATCTTTAGCTACATGCAAAGATATTCCTTTATATCATCGATTGAGTCGTATTAAATACCGACTTTTGTTCATCTTTTGCCTACGGGCCGAAGATATTCATCGATTCATCGATTATCTTTTACCTTCTGGGCCCGAAAGATATTTAGTAATATCATCATTTAGGGTGAGGATGATGAAAAAATATTTTAAAGAAAATGAATCCGGTGAAAGCGGAAAGGACAAATAGTAGGGATTAGTATAATAGTTTATCGAGATCAATAATCTTCATAAATACCAATTTTGAAGCAAAATTCAAAAATAAAGATCGAAACATGGATCTGATCAAGATAGTAACCATAATAGACATCTTGGACAAAAGAAGAAAATTTCATTTTTTGATTGAATAGATATCGTATCGTGAATAGTAACCCAGAGCACAAAAGTTTCAAATTTGATAAAAATTGGATCGATACTTGGCGTAATGATATTGAAGAAATAATATCATTTATGAGAAAATAACATCCACCACCTCAAAATATCGATCTTGATTGGAATATCGGTATAAAATTTGAAGAAAAGTTGCCTTTGATGAATAGAAACTCACAAAGTATCTAAATACTCACAAAATACACTCGATAATCTAGAGGCGAAGAAAACTTGTTTACGGTGTGATTTTCAATTATAACTTAGCCTACTCTTTTATAGGAAAATGTTAGCGAGACTTGACTGTGACTGATGGCTTTACCTCTTCTTATTCTCACCCACCACATTTGAAATAAATTCTTTACATTTCTTCTTTGACCACAGTGGTAAATTGCTTTCAATTCTAAATTTTCCACCAAAATCATTTATAAACCTAAATTTTGAATCGAGTCCTCTTAAAATTCATAACAAATCATCGTTCATTTTTAACGGTTCAAAATTTGTGGACATATACTCAACTTATATATGTATAACATATCGAAAAATTACAACGATCAGCGGTCGGATTAAAATTATAACTCACACGATATATCGAAAATCTTTGGTTTAATTTTTAATACCTTCGTTCAAACAAAATAAAGTAACCTCAACATTAACTCCTTCATTTTAAACCACAATAAATATATCCAACATTTATATCCACAAAATAAATATTTCCTTATCCTTATGAATCAATAATTAATTATTCACTAAATTATTTTGCAAAATTTGCACATTTCACCCATAACCAGAGAATTTTATCAAATTAATACCTTATTATTCACAAATATAATTAGAGGAAATTCGATTTTATTTATAATAAGTTGGGGTCTTACAACAACAATCAAAAAGGACAATCAACAAATAGACCTCCTTTGCTGTATGGAACAGAAAATTACAACTTCTGGAAATTTCGAATGAGGATCTATCTTCAAAGAGATCCTTGGGAATTGTGGGTTGTGGAGAACGAACCAATTATTCAACGAAGAGAGGATGGGACACCAAAGATTCTACTAGAAATGGATCCAAACGAAATCTACATGGTCTCATATAATTAGAAAGCAATGAACACACTTCTCAGCAGCATGGTACAATCCGAGATAGATAAAGCCTCCTCATGCAACACAGGCAAAGAGATGTGGGATACTTTAGTGGTAAGTCATGAAGGCACTTCAAAAGTTCGAGAAGTCAAACTAAGCATGCTCATGCATGATTATGAAATGTTCAAACTCGAGAAAGATGAAACTATAAAGATGGCTCAAGCAAGGTTCCTTGTTCTTGTGAACTCATTAAAGCTACTGGACAAATCTATTCCACAAAGTGAGATTAACCGTAAGTTACTTCGGGCTATGCCCAAGAGGTTTGCTTCTAAAATCACTACTCTTCAAGATTCCTCTACTATATCTACTATGGATACATTAACCCTTTTTGATGAACTTGAGGAATATGAACATCAGTTAAAGAGGTATGACGATGAGGACAAAACTCCTCGAAGAAAGGTTTTAGCTCTTAATGTAGGAAATGAAGAAGAGTTTGATGATGATTCTGATGAAGAGATAGCCTTGATGACCAAAAGACTCAAAGGACTTCTTCAAAGAAAGAATAAACGAAAGAATATCTTCAACTCAAATAAAGGCAAAGGGAAGCAAACTGAGGAGACGTGTTTTGAATGTGGACGCCTCAGGCACTTCAAGAAAGACTGCTTTTCAACTAAAGAATAAAGGAAAAAAAGCTTCAAGGATAATAAGAGAACAAGTAATTTGGTCACTGGAGTGATGAAGAAAAATCAAGTTGAGGTCGACGCCAAGATGAGTTAGCTCAAGTATGCTTCATGGGAATAGAAGGTGAATCAAACGAGGTATTTAATTTTGAGTTTAATTCTTTGAAACAAGAAAATGATAAATTAAAATAAAAGAATGCATATTTGAAAGACTTGGTAATTACATTAATGGGCGAAGTAGACTCTTTAATAGATGAAAAGAAAGATATTGAAAAAGAATCTACATGTAATTAAGAAAAGGTTTTGATTGCAAAGATTGGTTATTTAGACAACTTTAATAAAATACTTTTCAATAAGGTGAAATTTTAAATAATGAAGTCCAAAATTGACTAATGAGTTAAAATGAGAGAGATGTGTATTGATGCATTTAGTGATAAATCGCCTGTTAAAACCTTTCCTAATGACGAACTTCAAAAAGAAATAGCTTCACTAAAATTATCTCTTGCTAAATTCGTTCAAGGTGAAGAAAACTTAAATATCATTTTGGGTAAACAAAAACCTACTTTTGAAAGACAAGGAATTGGTTATAATTCTATGCATGAAAAGGGTAATATGAAAATGCTAAAGTCAAAATCACATTTTAGATTAAATTATTGTTCACCCTTTACAACGTGTAGAAATTATGGCATTAAAGGTCATTTGGACATAAATTGCTTTAAGAAAAATAAGATTAAAAAGGTTTGGGTTAAAAAGGATGATTTACGTGCCACTAACATAAAAGGACCCAAAAGATGTGGGTACCAAAAGGATGAATTATTTTTTCTAATGTGTATGTCTCAAGGCAAGTGGTTCCATCTCAAAATGGATTCTTGGTAGTGGATGCTCACGCCACACGATTTGGTGACAAAACAAAGTTCATGAAGCTAAAAATCAAGAAGAAAAATGGTACAGTTACATTTGGAG
Organism: Panax ginseng; assembly: GCA_020205605.1. Lineage (NCBI taxonomy): Eukaryota > Viridiplantae > Streptophyta > Magnoliopsida > Apiales > Araliaceae > Panax > Panax ginseng. The sequence continues at coordinate 2,146,639 of CM035148.1, forward strand.
ATAATCGAACCTGCGAGATAATCGAAAAAGGTAAGGTAAATGTCGATAATGTACACCTTGTTAATGGACTTGAATTTAATCTTATTAGTATCAGTCAATTAATGGATAATGGTCACCAAGTTAGTCTTGATAAAGAAAAATGCACTATTTCTCATGGTACTAACAATGTTACTCTAGTTGCACAAAGAGAAGGAAATATACATACTATTGATTTTGAGCAACATGATGAAGAATTATGTCAAAGATCTCAGACAAGATGAGGCTAACTTGTGGCACAAGAGGATGGGACATGTACATATGGATTTAATCAAGAAATTATCCTCAAAGAATCTCGTCAAAGGGTTGCCGAAAATCAAATATGAAAATAAAGGAATTTGTGTTCCTTGTCAACTCGGGAAACAAGTAAGAACATCATTTACGACAAAGAACATGGTATCAACCTCTTCTCCTTTACAACTACTCCATCTTGATCTATTTGGACCAGAAAGACATCCTAGTATAAATGGTAAGTTTTATGCGTTTGTAATAGTAGATGATTTCTCTAGATATACATGGGTATTATTTTTGATAACTAAAGATAAAGCATTTAAAGAATTTGAGAAATTAATCAGAAACTTGGAAACAAAATATAGTCTAAAACTTGTACGGATAAGAAGTGATCATGGTACTGAGTTTCTAAAAGACTTTATAATATTTTGTGATCAAAAGGGTGTTAGTCATGAATTTTCTGCTCCTAGAACCCCTCAACAGAATGGAGTTGTAGAAAGAATGAATAGGACATTACAAGAAACAGCTAGAACTTTATTACAAGAAAGTAAACTTCCTAAAAAGTTTTGGGCCGAAGCTGTAAACACATCTTGTTATGTTTTAAATAGAGTACTTATTCGTCCAATCATTTTGAAGACTCCTTATGAACTGTTAAATAATAAGATTCCTAATATTAGTTATTTCAAAGTTTTTGGATCTAAATGTTTTATTCTAAATACTAGTGATAACCTAGGAAAATTTGATGCTAAATCTTATGAAGGAATTTTCATTGGGTATTCACGTAATAAGAAAGCATATCGTGTATTTAACATTAACAAGTTGAGTGTTGAAGAATCTGTTCATATTCGATTTAATGAAACTCACAATGATATTCCAAAAGAAAGAGATGGGGATGCAGGTACATTGGAGATTTTAGTAAATCCAGCAAACCAGAAGAACCTATTCAGCAAACCAAGTGAACAAATCCAACAAGTTGAATTGGAAAACTCTCAAGGTGTAGAACAAGATACAATAGAAAAACTTGAAGCAGACTTTCCTCAACAAGAAGAAGTAATACATGATGTACAAATGCCAAAGACTTCAAGATATCTCAAGAACCATCCATCGGAAAACATCATTGGAGATATAAACAAATGAATCACTACAAGAAGAGGATTGCAAAATCAATTTGCTTTTTCAGCATTTCTATCCCAAGTTGAGCCAAAGAATGCTAAGGAAGTTATCCTAGATGAAAGCTGGCAAATGGCAATGCAGGAAGAACTTCAACAATTTGAACGATGCCAAGTCTGAGAACTTATGCCACCTCCTAAAAATGTTTTTATTATTGGAACAAGGTAGGTCTTCAAGAACAAGCTTGATGAGCATGGAACTATCACTCGTAACAAAGCACGGCTAGTAGCTCAAGGATACAATCAACAAGAAGGGATAGATTATGAAGAAACTTACGCTCCAGTCGCCAGACTAGAGTCCATCCGCATCTTGTTAGCATTTTCATGTTACAAGAAGTTCACACTTTATCAAATGGACGTAAAAAGTGTTTTTCTCAATGGATACATCAATGAAGAAGTGTATGTAAAATAGCCTCCTGGATTTGAACATGAGAGATATCCTAATCATGTCTACAAGCTAAAGAAAGCTCTCTATGGGCTAAAACAAGCTCCAAGGGCTTGGTACGACAGGTTGAGTAAGTATTTGTTTTTAAATGGTTTTATTAGAGGAAAAATTGATTCTACATTATTTATTAAGCATGAAAATAAAGATATTATTATTGTACAAATATATGTAGATGACATAATTTTTGGTGCTACTAATAATTTTCTTTGTGAGTGGTTTTTGAAGTGCATGCACAGGGAGTTTGATATGAGTCTAATGGGAGAACTTAATTACTTTTTGGGACTCCAAATCAAACAAATAAAGAATGGTATGTACATCCATCAAACCAAATATACAAAAGAACTTCTCAAAAGGTTTGACGAAAAAGGTATAGATGTGGAGGTAACTAAATATCGAGGCATGATTGGTTGTTTATTATATTTAACCGCATCTAGACCAAATATTATGTATAGTGTTTGTTTATGTGCACATTTTCAAGCAAAACCTAAAGAATCTCATTTACAAGTTATTAAAAGGATTTTTAAATATTTAAGTGGTACAATAAATTTGGGATTATTTTATCCAATTTGCAATCATTTTGAACTAATGGGTTATTCAGATGCTGACTATGCAGGGTGTCAAATTGATAGAAAAAGTACCAGTGGTGCTTGCACATTTTTAGGTCACAATCTTGTTACGTGGCATAGTAAAAAGCAAACTTCAGTTGCTTTATCAACTACTGAGGGTGAATATCTAGCTCCAGGGAGTTGTTGCTCTCAAATTTTATGGTTAAAATAAACTCTATGTGACTTTGATATTTTATGTGATAATGTGCCTATATACTGTGATAATTCTAGTGCAATTGATATTTCTAAAAATCCTGTGTTACATTCACGCACAAAGCATATGAAGTCAAACATCATTTTCTAAGGATAATGTTTCAAAAGGATTAATTAAATTAATTTTTATTCCAATGTAAAAAATAGTTGGACATTTTTACTAAACCCTTAAGTGAAGAAAGGTTCTGCATGCTAAGAAGAGAACTTGGAATGTGAATGGTTTAATATGTTTACGTACTAAAATAGTTCATGCATTAATATCTCATAATTACAATATATTTGTATGTTATTATTTTAACTATGTCTTGTTGATAAACATTATCTGTATGTAACCGGCAAAGAAGGCGTATCTGCACTAGCACGGTTCACGGTATCTATCTTAATGGGATTTGATATTTGAAAAGACAGACGCTGAAGGAGTTTGTTCGTAGTCCAGCACTTTCCATTTAAGCTATAGATACACGTTTCTTTTAAAGATTAATGTCTATCGCCGACTTGGGAAACGTAGAGATCTCCACCTTGAAATACAGAATAGCAGCCGAAAAGTTTTTAGAAATTTAAAAAGATGCACGTCTTTCGGTGACAGAGTCTTAATGGATTTCTACTCCCTATATCTTCAGCTTTCTTCCTATTAGATCTCACACCTCCATCACTCACCAAAAACCCTTCGGTTCATTTTTACAAATCTTTAACACCATGAAAACTAGGGCTAGTAAGCGAGTTTCTGGAAAATCAAACGAAGAAGGATCTTCTTTGAAGAATCTTACAGGAACAAAGATGAAGTTGAAACGCGTACATAAGAAATCCTCTGTGCATGTAGCGTCTGATGCTACAATCTTATCGTCTGATTCAGACTCTAGTTTCTCTTTCCCAAAAGCTTCAGACGTCGAACCGTCTCACCGAGGAAAGTTGAAGAAGCCAATGGATGAAGAACAGTTTTTCTCACAGCCAGAGTCTCCCTCAAATCTGGTAAATCCATTCTCATCTTCCTTTGATTTGCAAGACAATTTCTTTAGAGGACCTAGTTTCGAAACTCGTTTTAAAAACTCCATTGCTACAAAATAATTTGTGTATAAAAAAACTTTGGATCTCTTTTATCTCAAACACTCTGTTTTGGAAAAACTTTTCACCGAGTGCAACATTTTTGCTATGTTGTTTCCTCCTAATGTTGCCTATCCTCGGTTGGTCCAATAATTTTACACCAATCTTGAATGTAATGGGGACTGTTTTACCACATTTGTCAAGGGTAAGTCCTTATTTTTTACCAGTATTGATTTTGGAAGTATTCTCGGTATTTCTTTTACTGGACCATGTCCTTTCACTCTCAAAGGAGCTGCTAACATTCCTTTTCAACCTTTAGAACAACTTCACATAGTCATGAATGACTATTCTATTTCATCTATGTCTCTTCCAAAAACTGTCAGTGTATGTCCTACTGCATGTGTTTTACATAAGTTGGTTCGGTATAATATGTTTCCACGCCTTGGTGGGGGAGCCGATTTCACTTATCAGGATTCAGTTGTTGTGGCTATGATTCTTAAAGGTAAGAGTTTCAATTTGTCTAAAATGATGTTGTCACATATGCAAAGTTATATTCGTCAAACAAAGAAGTGTCTGCCTTACAACAAGTTTTTAACAAAAAATTTTACACATTTTAAAATCTCTTTGGATGATGAAATTTCTGTCACAAATCATGAGCTTATTGACACTGTCAATTTGACAAAATCTCATATTACTTTTTATGCTGGTGAATTTGTTCGTCTTCTCCCTGATCCTCCTATTTTCTGTCCTCCTCCTATTTCTCCTACTCCTGACGCATCTTCATCTTCTTTACCAAATGCTTATGGGTCTGATGTTATGACTGTTTTGAATGAGATTTTACAAAATCAAAATTCTGTGAAGGCTGATTTGGTCGAAATAAGAAATCGACTAGTGATTCTCGAGAAAGGGAAATTACCGATGGATGCTCCAGAAATTAACAAATTGTATCATCGTGTTGAAGATAAATTTATCGATCTTCGGGCGGGTTTTGAGATTCAAACACTGGCTATGGTTGAAGCTCTCCAACGAAAGTTTAATCGGAACACTTGTCAATTAAGTCAAGAGGTAAAATTTGTTAGTTATCAAATTGGGGAGCTTGCAGATTTTACGGCCACCAGGTTCAATGCTATTGGCCAAAGATTTCATGTTCCAACAATGTATTCTCTAATTCCTGAATGGCCAATGAACAATTGGATGACTGAGTACAAGGGTGACTTTCTAGATATGGAGCTTCCTCCTGCAAACTTTATTCCTAGACCACCTCGACTTGCCAACGATTACAGCTTGAAAGAGCGCTTACATCGTCTTCGTCATCGCCCATACTTTACCAATCGTGCTGTACAGAGGGCCAATTTTGAGGATATTGATTGATTGAGGTCTTCTTTTTTTGCCTGATGACAAAGGGGGAGAATTATTTTGATTTGTTTTAATCTGTTTTTAAAAACTATGGTGGTTTTAATATTGTTAAGACTGTGTGTTTAATTTAATATTACGAAATGGGTTGAATTACTGTATTTGGTATAATACTAAAAAATGCAGGTTGGATGAATTTTTTTCCTGAAATAGTTAATATGCATGAATTCAGGGGGAGTTATGAATTCAGGGGGAGTTATAATTATTTTTTTTTGGTGTTGTCATCATCAAAAGGGGGGAGAATGTTGGTTTGTAATATTCTAACCTTTTTGTTTTGATGATGACTTAATACTATAGACTAATTTGTCTATTGTGAAATTTCATGAAGTTGATAAAAGATCATTGATGAAAGACTTTGAAGATTTGAGTCCTAAGAAAAATATGTAAGATCATTGCAAATATTTAAATTTTTCGATACAAGGCTCTAGGACATTTTATTTGTACATTAAAATGTGATTAAATATTTTATGCATGCCTAAGTAGGTTACATTAATGTTTTATTGCCATGTGTTAAGACTTGTGTTTATTAAGATGTTATTTGTATAACACGTAAGCAAAGAAAGTTGTTGGAAACATAAATGGCATAGATATAATAATTATTTATTAGAAGTCTTAATGCATATTTCTTGGAAATACAAGATAATGATCAGATCGAGAAGAGTTTGATATTTGTTAGACTTTGCAATAATAATTACGGAACTAACACTTGGGTTTGTTTTGAAAAAAAATCTTGTGTTATGATTATAATCTTTTAAGAGGAAAATGCTTGAAAAAGTCAAATGGAGATATACTTGCTATTTGCTTCTAATCGATATAATTTTTAAGTGATATACTCTATTTGATTCATACTGATCTTTTCTATCATTTTCTAACGGAAATATTATTGGACGTTGCAATTGTTATTATCTAACGTATACATCTTTTATGAAGCAACGATAATTATATTGGGCTATAAAAGAAATTGATGTCAGTGATAATTTACAACACTAGAATCAATTATTGCATTCATATACTTGAAAAGCAATTTTATTTTCTGTGCAAAATTTCCAGCTGCTGTGATATTATAATTCTGATTATTTTCAGCATATTTTCGTGGGCTATAAATCGGTAATATCTTTCTATTATTAATTGATCATTGCATACATTAGTTGAGCCTTACATTGTTAAATTATTTATTTGCTTTGATCATTAGACCTCTATAAATTGTAATCTTATATTTTTAGACTAAGTGTTGTCTAAAGGTTTTTAATTCGGGTGGATTAAGGTTTGTTTACAAACAGGTTCAAGGAAGCTTAGGTGCTTAAGGGGTGCATTGGTGCACAAGGAACAAGTGTGCTCAAGTGAATTATTGTAATTCAATTTGATAGAATCTGTTTTGTAATAAGGGTCATTTTTAAAGAAATAAAAGTGAGTCTCCAATACTAGTTGGTATTGGACGTGGACTAGGCTATTATTATAGAGGGTAATAGTTGAACCACGTAAAAAATCTTGGTGTTATTTTATTGCTTGATTTTCTTAAATATTTCTCAAGATAATTAGTTTTCTTAATATTTAAAATATAACTTTTTGTTTCATCTTGAGATGGTGTATTTACATCAAGTATTTTATCTGACTTATAAATTCACCAAGATATTTTCTTAAACAAAAATTCAATTCGATAGACTGCATTCATTCAGCAAGCTGTATTCTTCGATACAGTAGGCCATATTCAATAGTTTGAATTTAAAGTTTAAAAATTGGTCATAGTTTGCTCCCACACTTATTCAACATCCTTCTAAGTGTGTCATATCTGAATTTCAAATTTGAATAGAGAGAGAGGCATGGACCATGGTCCTCTCTTTTTAGTACGTTGTTTTGAAACTTAAGAAATAGGCTGAATAATCTATAGTGTTTTGTTTCAGCATGGCAATTGGCATGGTACTCCCTCAGTTATTTTTAATTTGTCTTTTTAGTCAAATTTATTATTCGTAGATTTTAATGAAATATTCATTAGTTTCCTATATATTAGATGTTAACTTGTTTTTCATTCATCATTTTCGATTATTTTTTCAGAAAAATAATATTTATTTTAATTAGTCGCACAAAATATTAAAAACGCATGCGCTTAAATTTTAAAATTTAAAAAATAACCAAGGAAACAATACTTTTTGTATTTTAAACATGTAATTACATTAGACTCGAGAATAATAAATAAGAGATGAAACATCAACTATTATGACAATTGGAAAAAGTAATAGCAAGGAAAAATGCCCACAAATCTTAGGACAAAATTGAATTATAATTAATGCAAACTTTTAAGTAATATAATAAAGTAAATTAATGTGTCTATTTTAAATTTCTTTTTATATCACATAAGATAGTATAGGATTTATTATTGATATAAACTTGTCATGTTTTAACCTCTCTCTGTTCCGTATTAAACCTCGTAATTTCTTTTTTCCCACATTAAATATCATATTTGTAACTACTTTTATCTTATTTTTTATTTATACCCTTATAATTTTTTTACTCAATTTATATTGTAAATTGAATAAATGAGAATAATAATAAAAAATAAAAGAGAGGCTAATGTGCGTTTTTAGAGTATTCACAACAGTTTCCTTATCTTTATCTCTATTATGATTTCTGCAGTGTTGTTGGTGTAAAACCCCAACTTTTTGAATAAAGTTGAATTTTCTATAATTATCATTTTTGAGTATTATGGAATGAATTTAGTATAATGTTATAGTTGTGGGTAATATTTACAAATTTTGCAAAATATGCAAGTTGTCATATTATATTCGATTGGTCGGAAAATATTCGTTTTAACAGGGAATATTCGTACGACGGCTCAATCATTGGTGGACCCCACATCGGAATTATTGTCGATTGAGAAAAACGACAAAAATATTTTTATGAAAATAAGCGGCGGAAGTTTTACCGTTAATCGTTGAAACACCTTGTTAAAAAGACAAGAATATGCATGGTTGCATAGTAGCACACGGTATTGATTATTGATGCTTACGTGAAAAGTTATCTCAATTTTTTTTTCATTGTATATATATATATATATATATATATATATATGATTGAAATTTATATATATTATATATGTGTAAGTTGACAAGTGGGGTGGGAGGAAAATGGGTGTTACGTGGGAACGAGAGTAATAATTAGTCAAGTCGATTGGAGATTTTGTCAGTGGGTAGAAAATTAATTGGTGATGATGACATAATGGGGTGTATTATTCCATTATTATATGTATGCGAGGATTGAAAATCTTGGCGAGATGGAATCACTTGAGTCACGAGCCATGATAATTGTCTCACGCATGTTTTATATTATATATATAAAAATATAATATATTATTTAAAAGATTTTACTTTAATTATGGTCCGTCAGATTAAAGTAAATCAATCTCGATCGATTCACGAAGTTAATTCTTACGCGATCCATTTTTCTATAAATAAGCTCATTCCTTCATTATTTTCTTACGAATTCTTTGAAACTACAGAGAGATAAACTATGAGAGAAAGAAGAAAGTATTCGCTACTTCACTACTTATATATCCGAGATTTTCTCCTTAAGGTAGGGAATATTATTTGTTGTATTCGTAAGGGGTGTTATTCTTTCTTATTCATGAAGAGAATCGTTGTTATTCCATCGCTTATTATTACATTGGAATAACTCAGATACGCATGATCACCCTATACTTGGTGACATTCTTCTATTATTCCGTCTTTACTATTATTCATTTGGAATATATCGTCATGCATGCGTTTTACGCCTTTGGGACCTAATTCCGCCTCTTTATTATTCATTTGGAATATCCCGTCTCGTGCGTTTTTACGCCGGACCGATTATGTCTTTATTATTATTCATTCGTTGGAATATCTTATATCATGCGTTTACGCCGGACTGATTAAAATCCTTATTAGTATTCTCGTTGGAATAACTCGTCATGCCAATCATCGCATGCATGGTGATTTCTGTTGTTATTCCATTCTTTATTATTCATTGGAACATCCATCGGTGCAATTTAATTTCACCGACCTGGTTCCGATTATTTAGTATTATGTTGGAATAATATGTCTATGCCAAGCATCGCATGCACGGTGATTTCTTTTGTTATTCCATTCTTTATTATACTCAATTGGTTAAAGTTTTGAATTTTATACTCCATGAAATTAGTAGAATATCCTTGATATTCAAGGCTTCATCCAAAGATCTTTTCATGAAAATATTCTTCTAATCATTCTTGAATTTTACTCTACAAAGCAGTATCATGTTGACAATTTAGACATTAGTAGTTCTTGGACAAATTAATTCTTAAACTTGTTTTATTGAATTCTTATATCATTGTCATCATCCTCATGTTTATATTATGTTGAAAGTCATTTGTGGCCTGTAGTGCATAGATGGCCTTGGTATAATTATGACCAGGAATTATTCTTGTAATCATGACCGTAATGTTACAAATGATGTGGTAAAAGTCCTCATTGGCCCGTAGTGCATTGATGGACAATTGTTGGGTACGATCATGACCATTAATGAATACATAAATATTCTTGGCCCGTGAGTGCATGGATAATTGTGGTCGTGATACTAAAGAATATCCTTGGCAGTAGTGTAGGGGTGATTCGATGATGTGGAATATTTATTAAGTCGAGTCCCAACGATAACAAATGATGAAAACCTTTTTAATCATAAAAGATAGTAAATTTTATTCTCTACTGACTCTTTTAATGGATCGCTTGTTCACCGCAGCTTAAACTTGATGTTTATTATATTTTATCGGTTTAACATTGTTGGAGACTAATGATAATTTATTCGCATTATCTTAGTCATAATATTTTCATCTGGGCTAGTTGAGCTCACCCTTTCTTTCATTTATTTTCTTGTGAAATGAAAAATATATTTGGGACGAGTCTGGGAAGCGGAGTGATGGTCCAGAGGATAACATTAATAGTCCTCACTATTCGTGAAATAATGTGATAATAATTGTAATGAGGACTCCTTTTGAGTTTGTATAATCTCTAGTAGACAATATTTGTATTCAAACTCACATTTATATTTTGTCGATTGTATACCACATACAGTTGTATTAATAATTTGTATTTGAATTCTGTACCATGTATCTGGCGACCCAAGATGGGTGATGTATACCTAATTTTGGGGGCGTCACAGTTGGGTCATTTGCAAAATAGAGATTAAATATTTTTACTATGTACCCAACAGATTCCTTATATTGATTCCTTAAATAATAAAAATTTAAAAGTTAAAATTTCCAATAGTCAAAATATCAAATTAATAATAATCTTATAATTTATAAAAAGAGAGTATAATTTATCAATTATATTTCAATGTAAAATAATTTTATTTTATTTTAAATTTTAAGTAATTTATGAAGTGAGTATTGAATGGATTGTCAGAGTTAAGAAATGTACTTAAGATTAATATTAACATTTAAAAAGTTAATTTGTGATATTTTTAAATTTTAATTTAATATAATTCATTTAAATTTTAAAAATAATAAATTTTATAATAATTATTATTTTTATAATATTTATAACTATATTGACATAAATTAAATAAATTTATATCAGTTTTAAATTTGAATACGTTTGAAATTAATTTTTAAAATATAAGTCAATATTAAGGTTATAATTTGAAAATAAAGTAGTAAAAAAATGGTCAAAATGTGTATGATTGATGAGTTGTCCACTTAAATGAGGGTATGAAATGTCATTTTGTATATATAGAGAATGGTCTTTTGACTTCCTCACTTTGGGAAATAAAATCCTATATAAGGATTAAAATAGAGAGTCAAATAAGAATAAAGAAGCTGTTAGATAATAATTTATTGATACATTCTTCACAATTAGGGTTAAAGAGTTAATTAGAAAAACTATTGTTAATGCTCTTAGTGTAACTATCTATCTCTGTTCACCTTTTCACTCCTCTCCTCTCCTTAGTAGTAGTTCAGGAAGTTGTTAGTATGAAGTTTATTTTTGGGTAAGTTGGTCAATTGATCAAAAAAATACTGACACGCAGACGAGACTCTATGTGTGTCAATATTTTACTGGTCAATTGACCAACTTATCAAAAAAAAAATCATACTAATCGGATCCAGTAGTTAATGTTAGGTTTGGTAGACCGGAGATATGTATGTAGGGTAGGGTGGTGCGCGTACGCTCACTCATTCTTCACACTTCCCAATGTAATGCCAATGCAATGCGTCTGGTGAATTAGAATTAATTATTTTTAATACTATCAATTTAGGATGGAGCAAAAGCTTTAATTTTTTTCCAATATGAATTTGTCATTAATTATTGAAATAAATACTACTCCATTCGTGGTGGATTTTTCACGTATATTAAGAAGATGAATAAAATGATAGAATTATTCATAATAATGTCATTAAATATGAAGAGAGAATTAGAATAAGAAAAGTATGAAATATTTAATGCTACGGGTATAATAGAAAAATATGTGTAAAAGTTTGGTTATTAAAGGAAAATAGACATTTAACATGGGACTACCCAAAATAGTACTACCTCTGTTCCTAAAAGATTGTCGTTTAAGGTTTTGGCACATGGATTAAAAAAGTATCATTTACTAAGTAAAATTTGTTTGAAATTCCATCACTACCCCTTTATTGGAAGTTAAAAACTGTTAATACAAGGGAGATAATTTCTTGGGACAATGAGAGAAGATAGATGTAATATAGGAAAGTAAATAATTTATTCTCCTTAAAAATTGTAAACGATAAACTTTTTGGAATAAATTTTTCTTCTAAAACGATAATCTTTTAGGAACGGAGGGAGTAATAAGGACTTTTATCATGGAACGAAGAGAGTAAAATATTTCTTTTATACTCCCTCCGTCCCATGATAAAAGTCCTTATTACTATTTTGGGTAGTCCCATGTTAAATGTTCATTTTTTTTAATAACCAAACTTTTACACATATTTTTCTATTATACCCGTAACATTAAATATCTCATACTTTTCTTATTCTAATTCTCTTTCCATATTTAATGACATTATTAAGGGCAATTTTGTCATTTCATTCATCTTCTTAATATGCGTGAAAAGTCTACCAAAATTTTTATTTTGGTATTTTGGAACGGAGGGAGTAATAAGTTTGACATTATCTTTTTCAAACAGACATTATTTTACCTTTCACATAATAAAATATTTTAATCTAGAATTTAAATTTGTTAATCTCGCTCGCGGAACCACGTCAAGTGGTGACTAGTAGTCTAGTAGTAGTACTCCCTCCGTTTCTAAAAAATTGTCGTTTTAGAAGAAAATTTTTGTTTTAAAAAGTTTGTCGTTTACAACTTTCGAGGCGAATAAATTATTTATTTTCCTATATTACCCCTACCTTCTCTCATTGTCCCAATAAATTCTCTTCCTTGTATTAATAGTTTTCAATTTCTCATAAAAGGGTAGTGATAGAATTTCAAACAAATTTTACTTGATAAATATTACTTTCTTAATTCATATGCCAAAACCTTAAACGATAATTTTTTAAGAACGGAGGTAGTAATATTTTATAATGAATGACCGAATTGAATGCATCATTTATTTACTAGACCCAACTTACACGCGCGCGCGCGAGCCAGCCCGCCAGCCATCATTTATTTAATCGATTTAAATGAATATTTAATTTTAATATTATTTTTTAAAAGGTAAATAATTTAATATTTAATAATAAATTAAATTAAATCATTAATGCTTTGTTGAAATCTGTAAATGACAAATCTAAACAAAAAAGAACGGAGGGGGCGGGGGAGGGGGAAGGGGAGAGTAGTAATATGTTTGAGTTTGAAGAACTTCCTTCCTCCTTAATTTAGTGAGAGTGAGAAATGGGGAGATAATGGAGAAGCTGTTGGATCCAATCCTCCCTAATTGCCGGAAACAAACACTACACTAAGTGGCTACTACTACTAGAATGCCCTCTGCTCTCTCCTGCTACTACTAGAGTAGTACCAGTACCAGTACTAGTTCCGATTCCGCCATTACACATTGCCCTATAGTATTCCCTCTCTCTCACGCCAATTCTTTCTTCTTAATTTCCTAATATTTCATCATCATCATCTCTCCCAACTCTCTCAACTATGGTTGCATTCAACTTAGTAGTTGAGATTCACAACTAATTAATTCAAGGTTTGATTTCCTTTTGCACAACTCATTTTTCTCTCTCTACTTTAGTATAATATAATTGCTTTCTCTGTCGATTTACTTTCCAATCATGTTCCTTTAGAATCTGATCCCATTCCTATTTTAAACTCACATACAGATTTGATTACTGTAGAAAACAAAAGCAACATGTTAACATGTATTGCTTGTTCCAATCGTATTGGCGGTGGCGGATCTCTTCGCCACCAAGATGAAAACGACACCACCGTCGCAACACCAACCACTAAGCAATCCGTTAAATCTCTCACTTCTCAGGTACGTAAATTTATACATACTGATACCTCAATACTATATGTTTTTCCTACTTAAATTTACTGAATTCTCTTTGGTATACGTTTCAGATCAAGGATATGGCATTGAAACCCTGCAAGCCATGTTCCGGATCCTCAAATCACAATCCCAAGTATGCAGATTCTGAGACCGGTTCTGTGTCCGAAAGGTTTCACTGGTCCTACAGACGGACCACCGGCAGTGCCGATTCGACGCCTAGGGTTTGGGGGAAAGAGATGGAGGCCAGACTCAAGGGCCTTTCTAGTGGGGAAGGAACCCCTGCCTCTGTCAGCGGCCGAACTGAGTCGGTCGTTTTTATGGAGGAAGATGAAGAGCCCAAGGAATGGGTTGCTCAGGTTGAGCCTGGTGTTCTTATCACCTTCGTCTCTTTGTCTCAGGGTGGGAATAATCTCAAGCGGATTCGATTTAGGTACGCTAATCTTTCCCCCCTCATTCCGCTTGTTCCCATTTGTTTGATATAGGAGTTGTCATATGTTTTGTCTGACTTTGCATATGAAATCACACAATTATATGAAAGTGGGCACGGTTTACATGCATAAAACTGTTCAGCTTTTGTCGCTTCTTTTTAGATCAGCAAGCTTTTGTCACCTTCTAAGACTTATATGTATCAGATGACAATGACCATCTCCACTACATGAAAAATAAAGTTGAATAGGGTTTATCTGTAGTACATATATTCAGGTCCCAAGACTTCAGACATGTATCTGATGACAGAGACCATCTCCTCCACAACATGAAAAATAATGTTGAATAGTGTTATTTTGTAGTACATATATTCTTGCTGACCAAGTAGCATTTGTTCCTATGTGGATCAAGGCTTTGTCAAAAGTTGATGCAGTTTCTGGTTATTCATTTAAATTGTCTTGACACTTAATTTTTGTGCATGATTTATCCTTTTTTCCTTGGCAATACATTTATATGCCATAAATTTGGATAGTTGCAAATAAAGATTTTGGACTATTCTTTCCTTGCCCCCATGTTTTCTTATTAGTTTGATGAAGCTATCTCCCAAATCATTTTTTGAGATCTCAACACATTGTGAAGGGAATTTTGATGACTTTTTCTGGTGGTAGTCAGGGAATATTTTATAGGTTTCTTTTATATATGGATTGCAGAAATAAAATACTTTTTTTTTTGTAGTTTATGAGATTGAACACATTTTATCTCCAGGTCTGAACTTTCAAAGACGTTGACAAATAAGTATGAAATTGTGATATGGTAAATGATAAATGCACTCTGGACAATTAGTCCTGCGGACTGTTTTTACTTTTTATTGTTAGGGAGATGCAATGCTAGAGTCTTCCTGCATGTTTGTAGTTAAGGAGATGCACAACTTTTTTCTTTATGTAACTAATCTAGAGACAATTAAAGAAGAATATTACCTGTTTTGATTTGTTTTCCCTTTAAACTGTATTCCATATAAGAATTTGAAAATGTTGATTGTGTAAAGAAAAATGAGAAGTCTACTTGTCAAAAAAAGAAGAAAAGGGAGAGCTTTAACAGCATTAATCCACTCCATGCTTTTACTACTTATAGTTGCTTGCTGGTGATTATTTAATTGGCTATGTAGCCTTGTAGTTCGGTTTTTTAGGGATATTGATTAGACTGGACACTGGAGATTTCAGCGTAGGATATGTAGACGAAGATGATTATTGTGTTGCAAACAAAATAGAATATTGTGTGGAAACGCATCACAATAATATAAAAAAAAATTGTGTTACATATTTTTACATACTTGGATTATTGTTCGCTATAACGCATTATCTGTAAGGTGAGAACCTAACCCCTACAACACCAGTTCATTGACAAGTTTAGCATAGGCAGCATGCCACTTGCTCCTCATTGATTGTTGAAATATCACTTCCCTTAACTTATTACAATGTTCATGGCTGTCCTTTTGATTTTGTCCATACTTATCCGAAAAAGAAGATTCTTTTGATTGTGGACTTGTGGTCATAAATCATCATTTGGATTGTCTTGGCCTTTGAGTGCCAGGCATGCCAATCAATCTTGATGGATGCTAGGACACTTGTGTATCCTCTAGTTCTCGGTCAATCCAATTGTCTTGCATCTTATGCTGTGTTATGGGATCTAGCCATTTCATTGCGAGTGATTCCTTTAGGAATAGACTGTTACTCTGTAAGAGATGGATTTGACTTGTTTATTGTTTTCATCAGTCGCGAGGTTTTTAACAAATTGCAAGCTCAAAGGTGGTGGGCTGAGAACTATGACAAAGTAATGGAACTATACAATGTCCAAAGGTTCAATCATCAAGCAGTACCACTGCCAACTCCACCAAGATCTGAAGGCGAGGTGAGGTTTTTATCCACTAGTGTCCATAGCTTGTTGATGTTTACGTGTATTTCCTTTACTGGAGTAAACCCTAATGAGCTGAAATTCAGTTTCTGCCTTGTTTCAACATGCATGAATAAGAGTTGTGGATCATAATTTGCCTTTGGTTAGTCATAAAGAAATCAATCAAGTCATATCTATACCTCGGTTATGTCTTTTTTCTAAATGGCGTTAATGCATTGTTAGTCACTTATCTTCCCATTGATAAACATTTGAAATAGACAAATTATGTGTCAAAGTATAAATGATTACCGGTACATCTGTAGATAATTGATAATCTTGCAAGTATCCATTGGATATTTTCTCTTTGCCAATACGTTCCATGCAATTCATTTTGGAATGGTTATGGAGTATCTTGTTTATTCTTTTATTGAAAAGTACTTTTTCTCTTTCTTTGTCAGAGCTCGAAAATTGAATCTGCTGATGGCAGCCCTGTAACACCACCACTGAGCAAAGAGCGGTTACCCCACAACTTCCACCATCCAAATGGGAAGGGCTACTCATCCTCAGATTCACTTGACCACCACCCAATGCAGTCTCGACATTACTATGACTCTGGTCTTGCTTCAACCCCGAAACTGTCGAGCATCAGTGGGGCAAAAACAGAGACATCATCAGTGGATGCTTCTGCAAGAACTAGTTCATCAAGAGAGGGTGATCGCTCAGGAGAGCTCTCCGTCAGCAATGCTAGTGATATGGAGACTGAATGGGTTGAGCAGGATGAATCGGGAGTGTACATCACGATCAGAGCATTGCCAGGTGGTGCTCGGGAGCTTAGACGTGTCCGATTCAGGTAAAAATCAAATTACTCTCCTGCCTAAGTAGAATAGTGATGGGACTTAAAACTCATCTGGAAATAATGATGTCTTCCATACTTTCATTCAACATGGTACATTTTTGTAGTACCTCCAACAAAACGGTAAATGTCTTTTGTGCTCAAAATTTGGTTTCCATAGAGGGTGGTATGTGTACTGCTGCCCAATTCATACTGGCTGGATGACTAAAAACTATTACTCTATATGGAGGTTTCAGAAGCACATGAAGATTGGAATTGTAACCACAATTATTGAAAGAGAAACAAACCTATCTTTATTTAAATGACATTTAAAATACTGGTTCTATAAAATGTACTTTTGCCTAGATTTCCTTAGAACGCAATTCCTTTAAGTTCCAAAGATTTTAAATGAATACCATCCCTTTTCTTCTAATATTTCTTCTGATGATCACTTTTGGGTGACATGATGACCTATGTTTGCGAAGCCCTTTTTTATAGTCCCCAGATATGAACTGCATATTGGGACTGGAGTTTCTTAATTTCACTTGAAACAGCTGTACTGCACTTATTTTTATTCAAGCTTTGTGTAAAATTTAAAAGACATTTTATTATATTGACTTGGTTTTATGTTTGATGCAGCCGAGAAAAGTTTGGAGAAATGCATGCAAGGTTGTGGTGGGAAGAGAACAGAGCACGAATACAAGAACAGTACTTATGATTTACAAACTAATGAGGTGAATGATTTGAACACTGTGTACTTATAAGTTGGGCTTCTTTAGCTCTTTTAGACATAGCTTCAAATGTACTATACCTCAGTTATATTTCCAGTTCAACATATTCTGTGTTTTCCTTTCTTCCCTTTTTCCTTCTGGGTTCTTATATGTTTGATGATGGCAAGTAAAGAAGGAAAATTGCTGCGATATAAAGGGTTTGTTTTTTGCTACTTATATAAATCATGTTTTGTGTTGAAAATACTTTTGTACTAGTGTGCTTCGCGGATTGACCCTGTTCATGAATGGTAAATTTGGAATCGTCTCGTGAACATGTATGCATAATTTTTAAAGAGCAAATGCGCAAATATGGACTAGTATGAGTACCTCCATATTTTATTTTATTTTAATTTAAAGCTGATATGCTTTAATTTTAGTTTTGATGTAATATTATTATTACAGTAGTTAAAATTGTTTATACTAAAATTAAATAAGTTTGTAACGATTTTAAATTCTTTGTAACATTAATGTATTTTTATGAGTTTTCAGCAACTAAATTACGTTTAAAATTGAACTTGTCATAAAAGTTATACAACAATATTGTATTTTCAAAAAAAAGTACCTCGACATGGGGATGTAGTAGAGTTACGAGGACTCATACAAAGATATGTCAATGACAAACAAATATTCGACTAATGTATTATTTTTACAAAGTACATGTTGTGCTCTATAAACCAGTTGTTAAACCTTTATTGGCTTGACGCACGGATTTGACATGCGAGATGGTTAAATAGTAGGGGTGAGTGTGTTGCAGATGACAAATTTAAAATCGTACATTTGTGATTGGTGCGGTTTTGGTTTCAAAATTAATTAAAATAATAAATTTTATGCAATTTAAATTTATAATTTAGCATTATATAATATTAAATATCACTTAGATAATACACACAACCTTACTTATAATGTTTTGTCTAAATAAAAGTTAAATATAATAGAATAATATGATGTAAACTATTACAATCTTTACTACTCTATTCTTAGTAACAATATGATGTAATATTCTTAGTAACAATATGTTGTAATAATTTACAGGCTACTTTACCATATTACAACATATTGTTACTAAGAGTAGCTTAATCATATTATAACATATTGTTAACAAATATCATATTACAGTGATATTACAATTATAATACAAAGAGTCACAAACATTATAGGTTATTATTCTAATATGGTGCGATTTCGATTTTATGCGTGCAGTTTTGACTAGTAACCAAATCGGAACCGCAAATTTAGTTTTTCAAGCAACTTAAAACCGTCACATATACTGGAACCGTTGGTGCAGCTTTTGGTGCGATTTCGGTTCTAATTTAATTTCTTACTCAAACCTATTAAATAGCATGAGACTTTGACACTAAGGGAGGTGTATTCAATTAGAATTTTTAAAGTTTTTTTTTAAGTGATATAATTTTGTAGAATTTATGGGATTTTAATGACTTTCAAAGACTTTAAAAACTCTTTTAAAATGATTTTTATAGACTATGAAATAAGTAACTGACTTTTATAAACTTTTTATCAAGACTGTGATAGACTTTTGTATACTTCTAAAATATCTTGCAACTTATATTAATTGTTAATTAACCCATGTGTACAACATCTCTCTCTTTTTTCATGAACTAGAGTAAATCTCATTATATTATTGTGACATGAGATTTTATATATGTTGAAAGCGTTCATAGATTTTGATTTTCTAAACTCAAATTACAAAATAATAAATTTAAAATTGAGATGAATATGTGGCTGATGAATCAAGAAAGCCTTGTCCAAGCTATTTTTGTATGTTTGTCTGCTCAGGGTTTTTCTGAGCAATAATTCAAGAATTTCCCTATATATATAAACCTGTTGTCATGGTTCATGACTTCATGCGAATCATAGCAATTTTATGTTTATATAGTTCCAAGAGACAAGCTTTGACAACATGTTTTATTAATAATAATAATTTAGATGAAATTGATTATTGTGTAATTAAAATTTTCATACCCCGCGGTTAATCTAGAGTTAGTATCAATGAGATAATAATTCGCGTTTTATTCTTGCTAACAAATTGGCTACAAAATAACTGTATTGAGTAATTTTACGTGCAAGTTATTTTACACATACATAATCTTCGTTGTGTTTAATGATCATATATTTTCAAAAATTAACAGTAATTTCATATATTATACATACATAATCATATATTAACAGTAACACATACACATCATATATTTTCTATTTTCATATACAAATCTCTTTCCTCTTTCTATTGGAAGCTTTGGAACGCCTGCTTTTTCCCTCACCAATTCAGATTAGGTTTATTTGTTTACTTATTAATATATCTTGTTAATTCTATTATTACAATAAATTTAATTATTTTTATGGCCAAAATTTTATTAAATTATTTATCCATCACATATTAATATTTATTAGTCCATATATATAAAATACATAATTAGTTTGACCCAATAAAAGATAAAGTCCAATTAATAATTAGTTTTATCCACCTTTGTGTTTATTTAAAAGTTTTTAGAAATCTTTAGAGATGAGGCCAGACTTTAGATATGGGTTGATAGTTATAATTCTTCTTCTAAAGTCTGTCAAACTCTACCATTTAATAGAAATCTAAAAAATCTATGACTTTTTAAATACCAAAATACTTTTATAGACTTTGTAAAAATCTTAATTCAATACCACCTAATTTTTAAAGACATTAAAAAAATTGTAATTAAATATTACTAAACTTTTATACTCTTTAAAAATCTTAATTGAATACATCCAAACTTTTAAAATCTTTAAAAATCCTAATTAAATACACCCCTCTAAGTTAGTGTGGGCAAGACAATAGGTTTTTCAAACCAAATTGCCCCCAAGCCGTGTTATCCCAAATTTCATAGCCATTTCATGTTTGATCTCCTTCTTCACCTCTTCAGAGGGATCGAAAACAACCTCAGTCAGCGACTAATTGTTGGCTTGCTTTGACGCTGCACAAACGATTGACCCATTTCCCAAATTCGCCGGAGACGAAACGGAGGAGACTAGTGGGGTCAAATTCTCCCCGGTACTGGAGTTCAGAAAGAGAGAAAGCCGAAGCAGCTATAAGAAGCATGGTTATTTAGATATAGAGAGCAAATAGAGAAACTCAGAAGTCAGAAATTAAATAGCGGAAATGAAAATGAGGTGGGCTTGCGTTGTGCGGAGAGAGAGAGAGATGAATTATTTTCTATTCTTTATTCTCTGCACTTATATTTTTGAGATCTGATATTACAAATATATTTTGTTTTTGTACTTTTCGAATTCCGCTAATTGAACTAGCAGATGAACTGAAACATAATTTGAAAACCAAGGAGTTAATGGGACTTTGGGACAATTTGGTCCGAAAAGTTTTTTTTTGGTGACCGCGGATGACGTAATTCTGTTTTAAATATGGGCCTTTAATTAATGTAATGTATGGTTATAATACTATTTATCAATTTTTCATCCGTAACAAATACATACTATGAATCATTTTCATATATATATATATATATAATAGCTGTTTATTGCGTTTAAATATCTATTTTAACTGTTTATTCAATGTAAATCCATAATATATAAATTTGTGGACTAAATTTATCTAAATCTAACCATATATAACTTTTAACCGGTTCAAAAGTTACAAAACTGAAACCGTTGGGCTAGAATGACTAAAATTTATTTAAATATAGTTTTCTTTCTAGTTTTTATAAATATTAAGCAATCATGTGAGCCTAGGAGCTACGAGATCTAAGATCCAGCTGACGGATCTATATCTGGTTCCCGTGATAGACCTTTTTCAGCTACACAACTAGCTTGTAAATCCTATTTGCGGTGTTTTGACATCCTTAGATGACTTTCATGCCCACAAGGAGCCCGACACTTGTATGTATATTATTTTGGCGAAGATGATTAGTATCTCGAAAATAAAATAAAATCAAGTCAAATACAGAATAAAAATGAAAGTATCAAATGCCTCAATTACAATGTGAGCATAAGGGTTTGAAAACTTATTTTCAAAACACCATTTTTGCATATATTGCTTAAAATTGAACATTTATGCAAATCAAACCCTTTGTATATAGATACAAATGAGGCATAACATTACTTTCAAGTAAATTCACTTAGGCCCAATTAACACACACTTCAGATAAATTAAGAAATTGAAAAAACGCGATAACCATATTTTCACGGAAGTCGGGGTCCTAACATCTTATCCTGTTTAATCAAGCCCTCAAACTGTATGAATCTCGATTTATAAGGCCTGTTAAACAAAGTCCAACCATTGAGCCTATGTGTGAACCTTTTAAAAATCGGTTGAGTTGGTACAACCATTTTAAAACTACCAATTGGCGACTTTTAATTTTCAAATCGTTGACATTTTGTGTCGGACTCTTTTTAAACTGGCTCTTTCAAACAAAACCCAACACATAGAGAACATAGACAACATAAAAAATAAAAAAAAGAATTTCAAAGAAAAGAGGAAATTTTTCCGGTCCACAATCCTAATTAATAAATATTTTGGATAATTTTAAATGTTGATACCATTTTATCCTTTTAAACTAACTTTTATTTATTTATTACTATCTCCGTCCCACAATAAGTGCTTTTTTAGGTTTAATATTTTTTTCAAAAATAAGTGATGTGTTAGAACTCCAATACAATTTTTATAATATTTTCTTATATATGCCCTTATGCATTTAATGATATTTATTGCATCTTACCATCATTACAATTAAATGATACTCATTAACTCTTCAACTTTAAAGAAAATATATTAAGAATACTTTTGTCATTTTAATTTGTGTATTAATATGTGTGATTTAAGCTAAAAAAACACTTATTATAGGATGGGAGTAGTATTATCCTTTGAAATTAATAAAATTCATATCGTCGTTTTTCATTAATTACACAAGCATAACGATTAACGGGTGTTGGCAAGTGGAGTAGTAGTGATTTGAGTTAAGTGATGAACAATAACAAGGGCAGTTTAGTAAATTTAAAATAGCACTAATGATTAGTAAATCACCGTCTTAATAACACTCTTAAATAAGAGAAGTAAGGGGGTAAATTGGTTTTCAAAACCCTCGCTCCGTCGCATAAATTTCTCCGAGTCTCGCTTCTCCGTTCCGTTGCAATTTAGATTACAGGCGTTGATAAGTTAGTATCGAATGCAAATCACTCTGCTGGCTTTGCTAAATCTTGTTCAATTCGTCTACTTGGATTACTATCCGAGGGTTTTTTAATCTGTTTGGTCGGAGATGGTTTCTGGCTCAAGAATCGAGGGTGGAGTCCGGAAAACTATTCAATCTATTAAAGAAATTGTGGGTAATCACTCTGATGCTGATATTTACGTTACCCTAAAAGAGACTAACATGGATCCTAATGAAACTACCCAGAAATTGTTAAATCAAGGTTTTTTTTTTGTTTCTTTTTACTCTTCCTTTCAATACGTCCTTCCCACTTTTTATTTTTTATTTTTATTTATTTATATTAATTCATGTTCTTTGTTGTTTTTCTTCTTTTTTATTTCTCTTTATTTAATTTTAGGGTTTTATGATTAGTTATAAGTTATTTTGGTTAGTGGTGTATTATTATTATTATTATTATTTTGGGAGGGGGAGGGGTTTACTGGTTTTTGTACTGATGCTGGGATTATGCTTTTAGGGGGCGATGGGGCTTGGTTGAGTTCTTCATGTCCTACACGTATAAACTAGCTATAGTATCATTGTATGAACTTGGTATGCTTACCCTTTTTTTTGCATTGTATTCTTATTAATCTTGCTTCGTTGGAGCCAATACCGCCTATCTCTGTGCTTCTATGCCTTTCATAGCCAAGATAATACACTTTTTCACAAAAACGTAAACAAAGAGAAGAGGAAGGAGCAATTAGTCAGCTTATTTGGTATCTATTAAGTCCATCAGATTGGATTATTCTATTCTTTATTAATGTGATTTACGCATGTAATATGAAGATTATAAAATGTTTTTTGGGTGTAAATTTGTTCATTTTCGGATGGAAAACTTTGACCAAAATATTGATCAAGTTTTCAATAATTTATCTAACTAGACTAGAAAACTAAAATCTCTACTTTGTGACAGTTGGTTTGGGCTTTATGTACCATGACTTATGAATCCTTCTCTTTCCCCCTACCTAACGTACTCTATGTGGGCCCCTTATGATCTCTTGTTCTTATTAACATAGATCAAAATGAAATTTTTTAGAAGTAGTCTCCTTGGCTTTTGAGGCATTCAGATAATGAATTTTTATTTGATGCATTATGGCATATAATCATTGGATGAATTATTTTATAACTTTGATGTCAATAAGGGGAACTTTTATAGAAAATTCCTTTAGAAGGGTAGGTTATGGTGTCATTTGGTATTGTTTTTGTAAAAACAAAAAAGGTTGTGTTGTTGAGTACTGGCTTCATTTTTGTAATGATTCTTTATGATGGTATTTGCTAGGTGCTCTAGGAAGATGTTGGGATTATCTTTCCATATGTTTTCATGGTCATTCAAATCATTTTCTTTTGTATTGGACACTCTTTGTCTGGTTATTAATTTGAGGAAGTTTTCAGACTATTTTTTCTGAACTTTGTTAGGCAGTAATGCATTTGATCTAACGTTGTAACGTGTTTCCAACTAGTCTTATATTACCTTTTTGCCTTACCATATAATTTTGTTTCCCTTCTCATTTTTGATGGTAAACTATTTCCTAAGCTGTTGTGTTTTTGTATTTATTCAGATCATTTTCATGAGGTGAAGAGAAAAAAAGACAAAAGGAAAGAGGTATATTTTTTATTAAATTGTGTTGCTACCTCCCCACCTTCTCCCTGCGGCGTGCACTTTTCTTTTAGGTTAATTAAATTAGTGGTAAACTGCTTTTATTACTTTTCTTGGGTCACTTGACTGTTGTTTATACTAATAGTACTTCACACATACGTAATACTTGAATGCAACTTGCAACAAAATTTCTCTTTTTACACTAACATTAATGCATTTTGTTTCAGGTTACAGTGAACAAGGGTTCTATAGCATCGCAGCCACGAAAACATACTGAGCATGTAAATCAAGGGATGAGATTCAACACTTA
This sequence comes from Panax ginseng, assembly GCA_020205605.1. Taxonomy (NCBI): domain Eukaryota; kingdom Viridiplantae; phylum Streptophyta; class Magnoliopsida; order Apiales; family Araliaceae; genus Panax; species Panax ginseng. The sequence goes on from CM035148.1 coordinate 2,171,252, forward strand.
TTCGGATTGCAACATCCGAAGAGGCGAATATAGTCGAAATGCTTTACCTGGTAAAGTGACAAACTTTATTTTTTTTATGCACTCAAGATTTGTTTTCCATGTGATTCCATGAACTATAGGCGGTCTTTTATATTTGTTGACAGTAATTATGGCTCGTGGGTGATTTTTTATTTCTCATATAAACCAAGTTCTACGTATTATGCAGTCCAACTTTGAATTCTATGTATTGTAGGCTTGTACTTGTAATGAATCCTATTCTGTATATGAGATTTTTGGTTATTTTGTTTGGAAAGCAGCAACATTGGGACATTTCTGCACAAAGTCTTGACTTGGCAAGACTTCTTTTGTGACCTTCTGGCGGATCTAGGAAATAATGGTTCTGAATATGAGTGAGAGCAATTTTTCTTTAACCTCTTACTGTTTTTATCTGAAGAAGTTTTAATATTTTCTCTAATGAAATATCAACTCATAGGAAAATTTGTCTGTTTTTATTTTATAATAATGTTTGGTTTTAAAAAAATTCTTGTTTTTATTCCTTTTGTATGCTACAAAAGGTTTGATCCTATCGACCTTTTTTTTTGTTCTTTAAGTTTCTTCTGATGATTGATTGTATGCTTATTAACCTGATAGCATGTTGTTACTCCACCAGTCAACCTTTCTAGAGATGTTCTACAAGGGTCTTGGCATAATAATATGGTTCTTTGTGAAAACAACTAACCACCAATCTATGTTGTCTGCTTGTGATCTTTGTTATACATCAGATGGTTCTACTCGAAGTCCTAAACTATTAGAAATGGCTTTTCTTCTTGCTGTTTCCTTTTCTGTTACTGTTCCTGAATTCTTCTTTACTTCACTCTGTATATTTAGCACTTTAATATCAAACTTCTTTGTACTGTTATCTCTTTTAGTGTTTGTGAGATCTCGCATCCATAATTATAATTTAAACATATATCATGAGCCCTACGTTTTGGTTTGTTTGTTGATGGATGTATTCTTAGTAGATGCAAGAGTCAGCAGAGAGTTCCGGGTTGTGAGGGACAACAGAACTAATCAAAACACAAATAGTGAGATAAAGGCTCCTTCAGCGCGCAGTCCAATATCAACAAATGAGCTAGAAATCCCAAAAATTTCTGAAAAGAGGTGCAATTATGTTTACTTTTATTTATGATGTCAGTTAGCTATATACTTGTCCCTTCCTGTGAATTTTTTATGAATATATTTGACCTGTTGATTTATTTTGATTTATTGTGTTGTGTTCCTGGCTTTTCCTTATGGGACTTGCTAGCTTCAAGTGTCATTATAGGCCTGGGTCTTTTTTAGGTGCTGAGTTATTGTCTACAATAACCTCTTAGTTCTTTGGCCCATAGTTATTGGTAACAGTGATTGACTGGGTATGTGGAACGACGCTACCTATGGTAGTAGGCACAAGACATTTAGTTCTCATACCATGATTTGGAATGATAGTACCCGGTACGCGGAACATAGGTCCATAAGAGTTCCTTGGTAACCCTGGTTTGCCCCACTCTTTTGGTCTATATATGTAACACAACTATGTTCTCATTGGGAAATCAACTAGGTTATGTATGTTTATCTTGTATAGATGTTTGATTGGAATTGTTAGACTTACTGTCTGCTTAAACAACTACATCAGTCTGACTAAATTTTGGGTTTGTCATTTTTCTATTTGTTGTAATAGTAATCACTTTCATGTGCTTTTTTCAGCAGTCCGACTGGGGCTTCCAATAATCAGAAACCACCTGTTGGGCGACATTCATCTCAATCTTCCAATGGGTTTACTGATTTACACCCTAGGCAAGCCAGGGACGCTCATTTAAGTGATAAGAAAGATTCTTTGGAGGATATGCGACTATCAATTCCAAATACTGGTTCACAAATGCAATCTATGAAGCCAAGTGATTTTCAACCAAACTCTACAACTTCATCAAACTACTCCGTGGCAGGTGTTTATTCGTCTTCTTCAGACCCTGTTCATGTACCTTCTCCTGATTCCAGACCAGCTACTAATATTGGGGCTATTAAGCGTGAAGTTGGTGCTGTGGGTGTACGTCGTCAGTCTATTGAAAATTCTTTCAACCATTCATCTGCACAACCCAACTCTTTTTCTAAGTCACATTTGAGACATGATAGCCCCTCAAGAGAATCATTTCAATCTTCTACTGATATGTCTAAAAGTGACCAACCTAATCAAACTCCTGTTTCTGAACCAGCTATGCCCAGCATTTCGGTCAGTAAGCCTTTCATGAATAATCAGTTTAGTAGCAGACAGCACCAGCCTGTGGGTCATCAGAAAGGTATACTCTTCTGAGTTTAATAATTTTGCTAATTCAGTTGGAATGGTTGTGTGGATGGCGTTCCCTGTTTTGAGGATAAATTTTAATTAGTCTCATTCTCCAGATTTTTCTGGAATTGGTGGTTGAAAATTTTCCAATCTCCTTCAGATTGGTCTTATACTGATTCTGGTTTAAATACACACGAACCTAGGAATGCCAACAAAATGAAGGGTTTCACTTTCAAAACGTAGGATATATGGTTAAAGTCACATTTATAACTATTTTGAAACAGGCACAGACTCAAAGACGATCACTTATCGTAGTTTGCCAATAGTATATAAACTAATGATGATGTTTTTATGGTCAATGAACTTCTAAGAAACTTAATTCTTCTAATCTACCTTTATGATTGATTAATTAGTGAAAGGAATACAAGAAAAAGCAACTCCTGGATGTCATATTTTATTCGCTGATTGCTACTTTACCCTATAGTGAAAGCAATTTAGTATTTTGCAATATGTGAATACTGTCAATAAGAAGCTCGAGGAATTAAACCATATATATTCATTTTAAAAAAAAACAAAATAGGAGAAGAATTTGAATTCTTTATTTTTTTTAGTGTTAGTCGAGCCTTAATTTGTGTTATTTCAGGGCTAGTAAGCTATCAGTATTTTTTATGCTGTTTTCTTATTTTTTAGAGGTGGCATATCTGTTTTTGAACTCTCTATATGGGTTTTTTGGTTGGACTTTTATGTTAGTTTGGTCAGGTCTTAAAGAATGTAAAAGGTCCGGTAGTGTTCTATTATGTATATTGGTGTTTATGATGATTTTCTTGAAGGTTATAACTCGGATGTTAGGCGAGATGCCTTTGATCCTTTTGTATCCTCCCTTCCCTTTTGTGCAAAATTTTATAATTTAATCTGATTAAGTGATTATTTTGCAGACAATACCTTTGCTTCACTAACCAATCCTAACTTATGTTAACCAGGGCCTTGTTTATTGTGTTTATGGGTAGGGTTATCAGCCCTCTGTAGTCTGAACAACTAAGATAAACCTTATGTAGCCTGGTTATTGAAAAACCTAAACTTAAGTACACAAACTTCAGTCATAAAACCCAATGTAATTGTAACCATTTTTTAAGTCTATAGACTCTAAACCTTACTGGTGCCACTTTTTATCTTTGAAAACAATAAACGTCTTGGTGTGTTAGAAGTCCCTAAAGAAATTTAGGTATTGAACGGTTCTCCCTTATTTTTTTTTTCATGTTCTGTGTATTAGTTTCAAGACAACTAACCACAAGGTCTATTAATGTAGCTTCACAGACTAACAAGGAGTGGAAACCAAAATTGACCCAAAAACAAAGTTCTATTGGTCCTGGAGTTATTGGAACGCCTGCAAAATTGACTTCTCCTCCTGCTGATGTTCCTAAGAATTTGGAAACAGACGCAGTTCTGTTGCAAGATAAATTTTCACGAGTGAACATCGCTGAGAACCAGAATGTGATCATAGCTGCACATATTCGAGTCTCTGAAACTGATCGGTCTCGAATGATCTTTGGCAGCTTGGGGACAGAGTTCGAGTCTTTCCGGAATCCTTCATTTCAAGCAATTGAGGGTGCTGAGGTGTCACACATTGAGCCTTCCACAAGGTTTGTTTCTTACATGAGTTGTATTTTGGTTGATTACTTACATTTGAGTCTTGTTGTGAGTCCTGGTTCAGATGCTCAAGGTCATGTTGACCAATATGCTATTTTAGTTGTGTTTGGAGAACTTAAAATTGTAGCTGTTGAATATGTTTGTGCTTTAATATTCATTTCAACACAATATGCCGAGTCTTCTCTTTTCATCTTTCAAGAATTGCCATTTTCTTTAAGATTTACAAACAATTTTGGTGATGTCTGTGTGGCAGTTTATCCTTCTCTGCTCCTGAGTCTTACAGTGATGAATCTTCTGGAAAAAAGCAAGTAGATTTGCTAGATGAATGTGTTCGGAATTCTGGAACCAATTCTCCTGCTGCATCCATGACAGTGTCTGAACTGCAATTGACTGATAGAAATGAGTCTTCAAGTCCTCAGGATTTGGACAATTATGCAGATATTGCACTGGTTCATGATAAAAGCCCATCCCACACTCCTCAGTCGCAACAGCAGCAAGATCATCCTCAATTACCAAGTTTTTCTGTGAGTCCAGCAATATATTAATTATACTTCAAAAAGATTAGCCCTGGATGAAAGTGTTCACGTTTATTGTTTATTATTTTCTGTTGGGCTTTCGTTTTTGTTTATAAATATAGTACTTTGTTTCGGAGGAATAACTTACATCCTTTGTCTAGCTTTTTTTTTGGTCCTAATCTGAGATCCTGATTTGTGGGGGTTTGCAATCAGGCATATGATCCCCAGACTATGTATGATATACCATATTTCAGATCAGCAGTTAATGAAACTGTGAGGGGGAACGGTTTACAGTTTCCTCAGGAGGTAAATTTTTTATTTTTTTTAATATAGACTCTTTGAATCTCTCTTACGCCACATGAATTTTTATTTATAATATATTTTTTCTGTTTACAGGCCTTTAGCTCGCATACAGCAAATAGCATCTCTGCATCAACAGTTGCCATGGTGCAACAACCACCACCGATGACCCAGATGTACCCACAAGTTCATGTTTCCCATTATGCTAATCTTATGCCATATCGTCAGTTCCTCTCCCCTGTCTATGTTCCTCCAATGGCCGTGCCTAGCTACTCTAATAACCCTGCCTATCCTCATCCCTCAAATGGCAACGGTTACTTAGTAATGCCTGGAGGCAGCTCCCATTTAACTGCAAGTGGTCTCAAGTATGGAATCCAACAGTATAAGCCTGTTCCCTCCTGCAGTCCAACTGGGTTTGGAAACTTCACTAGTCCAACTGGTTATACTATTAATGCTCCTGGCGTCAGTAGTGCAACAGGACTTGAAGATTCATCCAGGCTGAAGTACAAAGATGGGAATCTGTATGTTCCAAATCCTCAGGTGAGTTTTATTGTTGCGTGACACGCATTTATTGAATTGTAGTTTTTGTACAACTTAAATTGAATGTTATATTGATTTATATTTGTAGTATTTGTGCGTCAATACGTGGCTAGAGTCCATATTTTTCAGCCATATTCGATTAATCCTTGTTATCTTCATTTCCCGCTATGCTTGTCTAGTCTGGAGTTGGGATTATGCTGTTGTGCAATTTTGACCATTTCTGTCCCGTATTTTCTATTGATTAGGTCTACTACCGGGACAATTGTAGCATAAAGGACAAAAGACGGCGTAATTTTAATTTTTAAATATGGAATCATATATGACTTTGGATTTGCAGGGGCAAATTTTTCTTTTTCTTTTCTTTTTTCTTTTTTATAATTGAGATAATTTGAAGAACCATAGGTTGTGAAGAACCCCTTGAAACTTGGTAAACACACACTGGTTCTGATGCTTTAGGTTTCATTACGTTGTTTACTTGCTTCACACATTTTTCTGCGCATTGGCTATACCTAGTTAGTTGCTCCCTATTTGGATAGACCAAGATGAAAAGAACATGTTTATAATTTGATCTGCTGTCCATGTATCCAAAACGTCAGGTTCATTTACCTGTTATAGTTGTGCTATTATTTATTTCTGATCTCCAGTAAATGTTGTGGTATATCAGCTAAAGCCTTTAACTTATGGATTAGCAATAGAATTCAGGTTTGCTTATATGACATACCTAAGCTGTATCTTTTTGTATGTTGATTGCCATCTTATTTTATTTTATATTTTTTCTGGACAAGTGTTGAACATTGTTGTATTGCGGTTGTGATTCAACAGGCTGAAACTTCTGAAATCTGGATGAATCCAAGGGATCTACCTAGTTTGCAATCAGCGTCATTCTATATGACGGGACAAACGCCTCATGCTGCATATTTGCCATCACACAATGGTCATGCTTCATTCAACTCGGTGTCACAATCTTCTCACATGCAATTCCCAGGCATGTACCATCCTACACAAGCTTCGGGCATCCCCAGCCCTCATCATCTGAGCCCTGCTATGGGTGTTGGTAATGTGGGAGTTGGGGTGGGTGCAGGGGGACCGGGGCCCAAGTTGGTGCATATCAACAACCTCAACTGGGCCACATGAATTGGACAGGGAATTTCTGAAATTGTCAATCCTGGATTTTTCTTGCAAGGGAAGGGATTGAAGCACAGCTATTAGCTATAGAATTTATTTTTTTTCCTTTTTAACGAAGAAAACTCTCATTATCTTTAACTGAATGCATTTAGTTGTGTTGGAATCTTTTGTGTTATTTGGGTGGTTGGTGGGGGGTGGGGGGTAGGGGGGGTGGGGGGAGTGGCCCTAGATCTGTATGTTTGCCGTGTGATGCATCATGGTGATTGTAGGTTTCAGGGGGATCATTTAACATGTGTTGATTGTTGAATTTGCTCTTAAAATTCCAATTTTGCAGCAAGGGCGAACAATTGGGGAAGATTTGTGCCATCTCTGCCTGCCTGCCTGCCTACCATCCATCCGGTTTCAATTTTAAAGATTCCTTGTTTTCTTGAAAACAATTGGTTTAGTAGTAAAACCACGCGTGAGAAACTACTCCCAACTCGTGCGGAGTCAAGAGAGGAGGGAGCGAGCTACGAAGCACTACCCTCTGACTGAGCTGCTACTAATACGTAATTGTATTTGTATGGAAAACTGAGGGGAATGGTGGTTGGGGGTGTACCCTAGGTTTAACTTGCATGGAATTCTCATTCATAAAGATAGGACTTAAAAACATTTGTGTGATTATTAGTATTTAATTTGCGTAGAAATTAATATAAAAAACACTTTCATTTCCCGATAGAAGAGGGCAGGGGAGCATATCACCCTTCCTTCCTTCCTTCCTCGCTCATCGCAATGGCGCATGATCACCCCTTTTTACGGAAGGACCGGACTAATGACCGGTACAAATAGTTCCGGTCCTCCCCCCTCAATCCCCATAAAGTAAGTTTTCAAGCCACGAGTGCAATCATTTGATTTCACATAAACTCTCCCCCGCCCCTTCACGCTCTTCTAATTACTTCTCTCTCTATTTCTCAGTGCCAGTGGCAGTGCCATATGGAGAATAATCCAAACTTGTTCAAATTGGTTGTTAGGATTAAAAAAATAATTCACGTAATTGTTAAGAATTCCAAATTTGAACCTAAATTAATTCTTTTTTATGGAATTAATTACATAAAGAAAAGAAAGGGGAATAATAACAAAGGTATGACGTCATTCATTGCCACCCTGGCACGAGCGTTGCCTTATAAAAGAAAGAAGAGAGAAGAGACGAGACGAGACGCAGAAGAAATCAATCAATCAATCACCTCCTGTCCGTCTGTCTGTCTGTCTTCCTCTTCTTCATCAGGCGTGTCCCGGGCTGGCTTTCATTACTCTCTCCTCTCCTCTCCTCTCCTCTCCAAAGCCACCACCAACACAACACATCAATGACTAGTGTTTAATTGTTGTCTCCTTTTGTTCTGAATTCACAATCATACCAACCAATGCTGCTACCTACTATTGTGCTCTTAAATACGGAGTAATTCCATTTACTAGTAATACTAATTTCTTGTGCAGCTCGGCTCTCTCACAGCAGAGACAGACAGAGAGAGAGAGAGAGAGAGAGAGCAGACAATAATAAAGTGTACTTATTACATACATACATATATACTAGTAGTTTCTGAATTCTTTTCTTCAAATTACTACATTCTCAATCAATCTTCATTCATTCATTTTCCTAATTACTAATTTCTCATTAGCTAGTGCCTTAATTAGTATATATAGAGAGAGATGGAACACTGGAATCACACATCAGTACAACAACAACAACGCTACAGGTTCCAATTCCCTTCCTTCTCCTCCTCTCTCCTCGACCAGATTTACCGTTCTATTGACCTTAATCAACATGAACCAGGATTAGTCCAAACCATGAAGAAACAAACCAATTACAAAAAAACTACTGTTTTCGGAGAAGACGAATTAGATCTCGCAAATTTTCAGCGAGCCTGCTTGATTGAGAAATGGATGGATCACAAAAATAAGCTCACCAACGAAAACATCATAATTCCTAAGAAATCTGCTAGCGCTCGTGAGTTCGGGAGAAATTCACGACAAAGTCGTGATTCGATGCTCATGAATTCGACTTCCAGCTCTTCAGATTCTAGCTGTGCCGGTTTATTTTCCGAATCATCGTCAAAATCATCCCGTTATACTAATCATAGGCCCAACAAGCCTATTAGAACAAGCTTCTCAACTCAACCGGAAAGATTCAACGACCAGAAAATCAACATTTCACAGCACAAGTCAAAGCACGATGGCGGTGGTTTTGTCAAGACAAAATCAAAAGCATTGAAGATGTACGGCGATTTGAAGAAGGTGAGGCAACCAATTTCCCCAGGCGGCAGGCTCGCTAATTTTCTCAATTCTATTTTCAGTAGTACTAGTAGTGCAGCAAATGCAAAGAAAGCAAGGATTTACCAAGAGGAGGCGAATTTGGAGAGAAAATCCAAGTCCGCTCAGGCGTCTACATGTTCATCGGCTTCATCATTTTCAAGGTCATGCCTAAGCAAAACTCCGTCTTCTGGAAGAAAATCTATCAAAAGGTCAGTTAGGTTTTATCCTGTGAGTGTGATAGTGGACGAAGATTGTCAACCTTGTGGGCATAAATCTCTCTATCAAGACAAAGGACGACAGAATAATAATAATAATAATAATAATCCGGCGGGTGCGCGTTATTCCATCAGTGAAGAGATCAGCTTTCACATTAGGGAAAAGAATCGGCGTATTGAAGAAGCTGCAAGGGATTTGTTAAATAATTATCAAAGGAAAGTTGAATGTCAGATGATGGAAGATGACGATGCTGCTAGTTATGCCAGTTCTGATCTGTTTGAGCTTGATAATCTTGGAGGAATCGAAAGGTATTGCAAGGAACTGCCTGTGTATGAAACTACGTATTTTGATACTAACCGAGCCATTGCTAATGGTTTGATTATGTAAATTCTAGAGAAAATAATAATACTACTAGTTTACTACCAGTAAGTACTTTTGTTTTTCTATTTATTTTATTAAGAAAAATAAAAAACAATTAGGAGAAGATGGACATTAAAGATGAAGAAACTAGCCAGTCCAGTCCAGTCCAGTCCATCAAAGAACAGTAGGAAATCTACGATTAGGTAAAAGCAAAGCTAAGCTAAAGCAAATCTTCCCGGCCCCCAAATTCTCAAAAAAGAAGAAGAAAGAAAAGAGAAGTAGGTAGCTAGAGAGACGGAGTGTTAATTTAGACTTTAATTACTTTTTGTAATTACTTGTTGGTTGGCCCATCCTTATTCCGGGGCTAGTAATTAGTAAATGTATCTATGTATACTTCAAGGTTTTAGCCTAATCATTAGAATTGAACCTTTGATATATATATATATATATATAATTTTTTTCTGTGTATAATTAATTAGTGGTTATAAAATTTATTTATACTTAAAGTGGGTTAGTTTATACTCGATCCTATGGAGAAGAAGAAGTTGTTGGAGGGAAAATTATGATGGATGGGTAAATTAAAATTATGATTGGACGTGTTGATTAATGTTTGAATTAGTGGTGCATGGAAATTAAAGAAGAAGAGAAGTGATGATCATGCTCATGCATGATAAATTAATTAATTAAAAGTAGACGAAAGATTAAAGATAGATGGATGGATGGATGGATATATATACCGTACGTGCTGCTGGTCAGTTGTCTCCAAAAGCTTTGGACACAAAATCTACACTGTTAGATTTTTGTTGGGTCGTCAATTACTCGTTCGTTCGTCTCTCTCTCTCTCTCTATATATATATATATATATATTAGCATTTTTTGTCTTCAAGATGTTCATGTAAAATTATTTTGGTTTGGTTCTAAATGCCTACTTATTATATTCCCTCCATCTTAAATTATGACCTTGAAAGTTAATTTTTTATTTATACATTTTAATTCAAATTCAAAATTTAATCGACTCATTACAAACTATGAAATAATATAACTTATAATAAGTAATATTTTTAGTTAATTTATAATATTTATTATTGTATTATATCGATTAAAATAAAAAGAATTTATGTCAATTTTTGAATTTTAAAAATTAATAATAATCAAATAATATGAAAACTTATCTTTCTTCCTCTCTTTGTATTACTATTTTAAGAATTAATTTGAATTTGCGGGAAAACACAAGAACGGTTCAGATTCATTCTAATTTTCAGATTGTTGAAACGGAAAGGGAAGAATGATTTAATTATGCCGTACCATGATGCATAAACAATTATTAGTATAGTACTCCCTCCGTCCCTCTTTAAATGACGTTTTAAAATTTTTTATTTGTCCCTAATTAATTGACGTTTGTTCAAATTTAAGAGAATTAATGATAATTTTTTAAAAATTATTCCTCATTATTATACATATTTTTTTGGTACTTTAAACTCTTGTACTATAATAAATTGATGATTTAAGAGTATTATAGACAATTGAGTACTATATTTAATACTTTTCAATCATTATCTTAATTCTTGTGTTCATCCCTAAAACGTCATTTAAATAGGGACGGAGGAAGTAATATACTACTTCTTCCGTTCTTAAAAGACTATCGTTTTAAAAGAAAAAAATTGTTCCAAAAAGTTTGTCTTTTATAACTTTCGAAGAAAATAAATTATTTACTTTCCTATATTACCTCTATCTTCTCTCATTGTCCCAAGAAATTCTCTCTTTTGTATTACTCCCTCCGTTCCTTAATATATGTCGTTTTAAGGTTGTGCACAAGTATTAAGATAATGATTGTATAACATTAACTATAATATCAATTGTCTATATTGCCTTTGTATTGGAAGAAGAGATTGTTATTTATTGGACAAAAAAGTAGTGAGAGAACCAAAGTTACATTTAATACTTGAGGTAATATTGGAAACTAAACAATTAATGCTTACTTGAAATTCTCAAACGACTTATATTAAGGAACAAAAATATTTATCTAAAACGACTTATATTAAGGAACGGAGGGAGTAATAATTTTCAACTTTCCATAAAGAAGTAGTGATGGAATTTTAAATAAATTTTATTTGATAAATAATATTTTTTTAATTTATGTGCCAAAATTTTAAACGATAATCTTTTATGAAGGGAGGGAGTAATAGAAGAGAAAATCGATCATAAGGACCACAAAATCATAACAGTGTGATATACGCTCGATTACTCACATATAATAATCTATCACATTGCAAATTTATTAATTCTAAAGTTAAGAACTGTCATGGATCGGAGTGGAGTATATGAAAAGTAAAGGCTATGCCGATCATCCAAGCTAGTTAGATTCAAAAGGGCTATTATATATATATATATATATATATATATATATATATATATATATATATATATATATATCTGGCCCCGGATTAAATGATACACTTTATCTTATTCAATTCATTATAAGACAAAGTGACATTTTTAATAAATACACGGTGACATGGTATTTATAAAATGCCACCACGCCTTATCAAAATTACGTCGTTTTGATAAAATTACGAACTTAAAAGATTATACACTTGATCCTTTTTCGATATATATATATATATATATATATATATATATATATATATATATATATATATATAACCACGAGATTTAATACTATCAAATAGAATTCTTATACATTATTTATCATGGCAAATAAGGCTTATTACGATAAAAAAATTAAAAATGATCTTTGATATGTAAAGTTGGAGGTACGATTAATATTTTGTAAAAAACAGATGGTAGAGATTAGTAATTAATCTCATGCTAAAGTAGTGTTACTATACTTTAAAAAAGCCTTTTAAGACTAATTATCTCTCTACGAAATTTTTATATATATATATCTGGTGCGGATCAAGTCAAGATATCTTATCTTCTTTACTTCATCCTCATTCACTTTTAAGTGACGGTTTCGATTCATACAATCGTCGCTTTATACTTTTAGCAACGTTATATATTGTTCGTCGCTAAAAGTATAGACGACGGTTGTTTGACCGAAACCGTCGCTTAAAAGAAGGTGAACACGGATGAATAAGATAAAAAGTATGCACTTGATCTTGCTCTCTATATATATATATATAAACACACATGAAAACTATATATTCACTCATATTGCATCACAAAAAAATAATATATAGTACTGCAATATTTATTTTAGTTAATATGTGATAAATTAAGGTCATCGTACCAAAGCGTTCTACCTGATTCACAAGATGATCAAATCTTAATTTGTGGTTAATTATTTGTATCACTCCCTGCCCCATAAATAGACTTCTATTAAAAAAAAACAAAACTTTATGAATACTTTGAATTCAAAATTAAAGTAGCTAGCACATAATATGTAGTATATATAATGTTTGTTGATTACTTTTAATTTGATGGTAATAATAATAATAATAATAATACATGTATGTATGTATGTATAACATATGTTCGGTTGGTGGAGTGGGGAACTGTACTGCAAGTCTGTAATGATGAATTCATGAGATGAGATATATAGCGGCTGCAAAGACACCTACCCTACCCATGGCCATGGAGGTGCATGCTTGTTGACTTCACTACATATTCTTCTCTGCAGCATATATATATATATATATATATATATATATATATATATATATATATACGGTAAAGATCAAAAATATTTTTCTTAAATAGTATTTCGTATTAAATAGTATTTTTTTTTTTTATCAAAATGACGTAGTTTTGGAGGGACGCGGTGATATTTTTTATAAATACGATGATGACATTGTATTTACAAAAATGCCACTGCGTCCCTCCAAAACTACGTGCTTTTGATAAAAAAATGTTATTTAAATGAATGCTATTTAAAGAGAATCTTTCTTGATCTGACCGTATATATATATATATATATATATATATATATCTGATCCGGATCTTAAACTCATCCCTTATTTAACTCACTCCTTTTAATCTGACGGTTTAAATACACTCCGCCGCCTCATACTTTTAATGACGATATATATATATGTTGTGCGTCGCTAAAAGTATGAGACGACGATTGTATGACCGAACCGTCGTCGTCAAGTCCGTCGTTAAAAGGGGATGAACTCGGATGAGTTGGATAAGAGGTGAAGCTTAAGATCCGGATATATATATATATATATATATATATATATATATATATATATATATATATATATATATATATTTAAATTCATCCATAATGTAGGTTACCATGGACACTGTGCCAACAACCCCTTTTCGAATCGTTGATCAATTGATTTGAAGGTTAAGATTAGAATATAAATTTCACAAGCCGACACATGTCGTTGTGTCTAAATATCAAGCTGTACCGGTTTCTATTTTAATAAAAGGGGCCCACATAGTCAACGTATTGTCAGTATAGTTAAACAAAACGAATATTTAATATTAAAATATTTTCCTAACCGGTATAGCTTGTACCGATTTTTTTTTTTACGCATTTTTTCATTATATGTCATGACTCAGCACATTAAAATAGAATAAAAAAATAAAATAAAGGTCGACCAAACCCTCGTCATATGACCACCCGAGCATCACGGGCCTAATTGTTCATTTCTCGCAAGGATTAGTCTTTATATTAAAACTTTACACTTCCCCCAAAATTTATATATTATTATTATATTATGATTTATTTTTATTATTCAAATATTCTAGATTATTATTGTGACACCCCCAAAATTAGGTATACATCACCCATCTTGGGTCACCAGATACATGGTACAGAATTCAAATACAAATTACTAATATAACTGTCGTGTACTGTGACGACCCCAAATCCAGGTACTTGAAACCCGAACTCGGTTCTCCACGATACCATTTCTTTAAGCTGAATAATGCTAAAATAATAATACATTCGAACTTAATTTACATACATCAAAGTTTACTTCACCAGGTACGTGACCTTCAAATACATTCCTTATAATACTTGAATAGATACCAATACAACTATAACCATTAACTCATGATACACATTTATTCGATCAGCTTTCCTTTTCCTTTGTTCGTGCCTGAGCCTTTAGGTTGCTCATACATAACTGAAAACATTTAATTTAAGCAAGGATGAGCATTTGAGTGCCCAACAAGTAATAGCAATTATATATATAAGCTGAAAGAATATAAGTATTCTCTTTACATAACACTTCTACAACGAATTGAAAGTTGTGAAGTAATCTGTATTGATAAAAAATTCACATAACAAATCTCTTCCAAATTATTTAAATTTGGCTCTGGTTCTACCCATGAATAGGGTTTAAGAATCATACTATGAACATTCTTTTCATTTTCGAAAAAGGTTTGGCAGAAATCCATCCAAGAAACCGCTTTCAACTACTACGGCACGGAGGGTGATCGATCCCGATTGTACCTCAGATTGATCAATACTACATAACTTGAGCGAAATTCATCTTTCACTCTATCCGCTGGCCATGCAAAAAATCTTCCCATATAGGGATGTTCATATACGTGCACGGTTCCAAACCGAAGGTTTTAATCTTGCTTTCAACAATAATATGTAATTCAACATATATGTATACGGAGTAATCGATGAGGTATATCAACATGTGAATAAATGCCATGGTTATCCAAGTGGGGACACTTGTATAACCATTTAGAAATCAACTTAACGTAATATATATCCGAGCTAACATGTTGATAATCAAAGCGTACATAATCATGCGGGAATAGAATAATTTCAAACTTCTTACTCATGTCCATTGCATAAAGAAAATGCAAAGGTAGGATACTTTTCGATTCAACGATTACAAATCTCAACTTAGGTTTTATCTCTTTATCACAACCTATCAATAATCGGATCATTCGTTCGATTAGAACAATATATCTTAACACATAATATCGCATTTATTACAACAAGACATAGTCTAATCACATAATCACGGTGATCATACTTTTAGTTCCTATTCTATACTTGAAATATTTTTATACATTTTTCAAATATCTCATCCATGCTTCTTCAAAGAGCCTTTTCTTTCTATTATAGAGGTTCGACATTTTGTTTGCCGTCATCGACAACTTTATCGGGTAAATCTTTGAGTCTAAGACTCTTATTTTATACCTCAACATCTGTAAATATCAGACATCTTAATTTTTAATCATTTTCGAAATTTCCGTAAATTGAAAAATTTAAAATAATTCAAATCATTACTAAAGGGCCTATAGTGATATATCTATTATTATAGGTGTTCTTCTTCAAATTTAGAACTTCATAATCGGTTCTCGCTCAAGTAGTTTAGTTTGGCTTATAACTTTCAATTATCGGAATCATAATTAAATGATTTAAACATTAAACAATTCCATTATCATTAATAGTTTAATTAATACTAAACTATTAATGAAACCATCATCAAAATATAAAAGTTATTTATAATAACTCAAACTATTTTTAAAACATTTATATTACCCTTAAATGATTTTTAAAACAAATAAAATCATTTTAAATAATTATCATTAATATTTTTAAATATTAATGTACTATTTATCCAAATATTAAAAGTCATTAATTATAACTTAAAATATTTTTAAATCCTTAATATCCTCTTTAAATGGTTTTAAATAAGTAAAATCATTTTTAAACTATTTATTTAATAATAATTATTAAATAAACTAAATATCATTAATATTATCTTAATATCATTAATATTTAATTATTAATGAAATTATCATTTAAATATTAAAAGTTATATTTTATAAACTAAAATATTTTTAAATACCTTATTTTCATTTAAAATGATTTTTATAATATTAAAATCATTTTTAAACTAAATTATTTAATATAATCATTAAATAACTTTAATATCATTAATAATAATTAATTAATAAAATTCATCACAAAATATTAAAAGTCATCACAAATAACTCATTTACATAACCAATTCTAAGCCAAAATAAACATAGTAAATTAACTAGTTTATTAACAACACTAACTAAACTTCAAAAATTCAAACTTTAACTAACAATTAAAAATAATAACATTACAAAAATTAAATAAAAACATACCTTAAATACGAATTCCACGATGAATAATACGACTTCCACGCCAAAATTTAACTAAGGAGATCTTTATAAAAAGTTCTCCCACAACAAAGCCTTTCTAAAAAAAAATTGGAGGCCTTATTGTTGGTGAATGAAACAAAGGCCAAGCCCTTCTATTTATAGGTTTAGAAAATGGTGAAGTTCTCAACTTAGTCGATGTGGGACTTGGTTTATACTAATTTTTCAATAGCTCACTTTGCGATTTTCTAACGCATTGCTCATAACTCCGATTAATCTGATTTTTGGATATGTTATACATGGTATGTAAGACTATTTTTAAAAAATACGAATTACCCAATTCGGGTTCATTAGGTAGCTCAAACAGTGCGTCAAAAGTGGACGTTCATAACAGTTTTCAATCTCGTTTCAGCTTTACCCTCTTCCGCTAAAACAGTCATAACTCTTTCATTTTAAAACATTTTTGAGCGATTCTTGAGCCCACGTGAAGCTAACTTCTGGGGCTACAACTTTTATTCTTTGACCATTTCCAAATTCCGAACACATCAGCCCATAAATTCCGTTCAAATGGACTGCACCGTACTTGTTGGGAAGTTTTGACACTACTACTTTGAAATGTCATAACTCTTTCCTCCGATATCGGATTTAGTCCGTTTCGGAGTCTATGGAAAGCTTATTTGGTGTACTATAACATACCAAAAGCCCAGAAGGTTTTGAAAACATTAACTGATCGAAACAGTGTCCCGAATAGCACATCCCGCTGCTGATTTTCAGTTTTGACACATTTCCTTCCAATCACCGTAATTCCCTCATCCGAGGTCGGAATGAGGTCATTCCAAAGCCTATGGCTTCCTAACTCAGTGCAATACAACATATCAAAAGTCCAGACCTTTTAAAGCACAAAAAGTGGACGAGAATGCCCCCATTACAGACTGCCCAAAAATAGTTTATCATGATCGGTCAACCATGTTTGACCATCTATAACTTCTAATCTATACATGATATGGACTTGATTCTTTTTTCAGATTAAAGACCACATATCAGGCTACACATAACAACTTTTGAAGAACAAAACTCATGATCGAGCAAAGAGTTATGGCCTCTGACATTTGGTGAAAAAATAACATAATTCGGTTTTTCCAACTTGCTTAAATCTTCAAATTCGTGCACTTTGATGTTATGGGTCTTTGATTTATCAACCCATATCATCAATTAACATTCTATTACACAACTTTAAACAATCAATTGTATTAAATAACATCGAATCAAAGGATTTCTAGGTTTAGTGTTCTTATACCCTTTTTGCCAAAAATTCTTGATTCTTGCTTCTGATTTGTTATGGGTGATGGTTGGGCTTTGTTTAAGAGTGTATGGGCAATCTTGTACAAGGCAATTAAATGTAATATTTCATCACTAGATTTAATTCTTATAATTTACCAATTAACTTCTATCCTTTGGTAAATTAAAACACTTATACAAAGAATATCGAAATTAAACGTTAATTAAAATTAGGGTTTTTCAACGTCATCAATTAGGGTTTCTAATTGACCATTAGTGGTTCTTTAATTATCTGTGTATGTTACTAACACAAGTCGTTATTATTTCTAATTTCAATAGGTTAGGGGTTATAATAATTAGGGCTTGTGTCTAATTATCGATGTCTAACAAAGAATTAGGGTTTCTTCTAATTACCGATATTCTTATTCACAAGAACTTCATATACACAAATACTACTAGAAATACCCCATAAGCGAAGTTTAATAATTAGAGTTTCACAAAGACGGTAATATGTTATGACCTAATTGGTCAGCTATTGCACAATATTATATTTTCGCACATACGATACATAATTATTGTCTTTGTAAAATCATTATAACAATAATATAATATTATTATTCTCATCTCTTGATCACAATCCCAATCCAGGTTTGGATCTCATATATACGAATTATTCTTCGTACACAACATCAATAATCAAGTTAAAATAATTAACTTAAATATTCTCGAACAATTCATATAATAAAATATTTATTATATAAATCTAATTATCACTTCATATATTATTTCCAATCATGTTTTCATGGAAAATAATTAATAAAAATATTTCGGCTTACAAAAATTTATTACCATATAATTTGTGGTAATTAATAATTCCAAAATTATTTCTAATTTTTCAAGTAATAAATGTATTCGCATTTATCATTCACTTTACTTGACACTTAGTCTCGTCATTAAAAAAAAATTATACACAAAATTTCTTATTTATTTTATATAGAAAATCTCGGGTTATTACATTCACCTCCTTTATAAGGATTAGTCCCGGAATCACCGCTTTAAAAACTCATATGCAAAAGGGTACATAGCATATAATCATCAGACGTAGATCTCGATCATACTTGATCGAACCGATCTTTAATTATTCATCATAACAACATGTCTCATCCGATTAAGCGAAATATAAGATATATAAGTTATTCAAATAAGACCGGAGTTCTGCTTTCTACCGCCACCGTATCTCGGACCGTCATGTTGTAAACCCTGAGTTGCTTTCGTTGGGTTCTTGGTTGAGTTTGGTCTCGAAATTGCTAACGTCCCACCGCTTTTCCCCGTGGTTACGTTCTCGCCTCCATTCCCCTCGTGGACAGTTTTTTCACCCTATGCTCATCGATCCACATATAAAACATCCATCGATCATCCTTGAGTTGGGGCGATTGGGAGATATATGACCTCGCTCAAGACTTGTAGAAGATACAAACTTGCCCTCGAGACACTTTCGCCAGAGTGATTCTTCCCGCAATTCTTGACCGCACTACCTACTTCTTTATACCAACTCGCTTTACTTGCATTTTTTCGGAAAAATTCCTCATTCTTTTTTCTCACCCCTATTCCCACTACTACTTTCTATCTTTATTGTTCCTTCCGACTTGCTTTTATTCTTCTTCTCCTTATGGTAGAGGCTCATGGCCTCACTTCCTGCTCAAAGAATGATAGCTTCTCCATGAGTCTTTGCAAAAGTATTGATTTAAAGATCGACACCTTATCAGAGAGCCGTGGTTTTAAGCCCAACTCAAATCTCCTCGCCTTCCTAGCCTCTCAGATCCACTGATGTGGAGCAAACCTAGCTAACTCATTAAATTTTTTGCAGATACTTCACGAAGCAAGTCATGTTATCCTCGCTTTAACTCTGTGAATCTCACCTCCATTCTAGACTGCATACTAATTCAAACTTAGATTCATATTCATTTATCGAATATTTACACAGCACATCCTGCTTTAATCAACAGCTATCCCTTTGTGACTACGAAAGTCGGGATTTAAAATCTTGACCAACATAAAAGTTGAAAATAGTTCATTACTTATCACACACATTACATAAACACAACATAACCCATACTACTTATTTACCAAACCTTTTTCTCGGACATTCATTCGCTCGATGTCCTTCCATTCCACAATTAAAACATCCACCTTGCTTATAGTTGGGTAACGGGGAGAGGTATGTCCCTCACTACCACAAATGTAACATATCTTTTTCCTTTCTTCCTATCAGTTTTCCTAAGTCGGGATCTTCTACCTTTCTTTTTCCCTTACCTCTGAGTTGCATGAGGTGTTGCTTGAGGCTCCCATCCGTCAATTCGGATTTTGAGCTTATCCCGCTCTTTCATTGTTGCTAAGAATGCTTGACGCTTGTTGGATATTAAGCAACGTCTCAATCTCCCATGACCTTTCCAGTAGTAGAAACCTTGTTCTCCAGTCCTCAGATCTCCGTTAATGCTTGGCGGCTTCAACTTTTAGTGTACGAATCACTATCCGTCAAATCCACCATTTCGGATCGATGCTTTACGTTTTCCACTATAGCCACCTCGTCGATTTGGGTTCTGGTGAGCTTCTATTTCATTTGTTGGCCTTGATATTAGCTTCGGGGTATAGATCCGATCCTTCTTATTCCACATATCTTTCTCACCGACATCTACATACATAAGTTACCCCGATTAACATATAGTATATATACACAAAGAATCAAGAGTTCTATATATCTTATTTTGATTGATGATAAATTTATTCAATTCTCATCAACACCTATCTCTCGCGAAAGGCGCTCCATCCATCCTCTGCATCGAATCGCATGAAGGTGATGACTAAAGCTCGGTCTAAGGTATGTATCTGGTGTCTTTGGCTTCTATTTCAACCTTCAATTTGTCTTATCTGAATATCTCCCTCCGCTCCAACCTCCCCTCATAACTCATTGCTTAATTATCTCGTGCTTACAACATTCACACATATCATCACATGCTACCCAATACACCTCTCACAAGAGTAAAAGTTTTCAAATTGTCTTTGAGGGTCATATAGACTATGAACACATAGTTTTAACAGTATTCATACATAAAACATTACCCGGTATGTTTACAATCACAAAGAAGGTAAACTACCATTAATAGTACTTTAGGTGATTAGCCTATTGTACCCTACCCTACGTCATGCATAACGTATTAATCATGCCTAGCGAATATTTACGCTTATTAGATTGGATTATTTTATCCAAACAACATCGTTCACCTCGGTCTTATCATAGGATTACTTTCAAAACAATTTGGTTCGGAAATTTCTTTCAACGAACACTTAGAGTTTTCATAAACATTAGTCTAGTGATTCAAATAAGATAGACTTATATCAATAATTCAATTCAATCAATTATTTAGATGTAGCCAAACCTCGTTGGCAAATTAAACTTTTTGAAAACATTTTCGAGAATGACGTCATGATGCGTGCATCAGATTAATAATCCGTTGAGGATGCCGTCATTGTATGACTTTGTCATAACACATCATACAATAGTGGAACGACGACTTGGTCAAATTCACACTAAGTATTCCTCAGATTTACAACTCCATCACATTTTTATCATCTCTCGCACAAAGTTACATGGTACATGAGTGATGATAATTAAAACAATTTTGATATTTCAAATCATTTGCGTCTCAGCCGAAATAAGTAGCATATAATCGTATTTTTAAACCGTTTCAAAAATGATTACGAGTGTACATTTTTGTTTTCAAAAGCACATAAAGGCGTATTAGCTTCGATGTCAAAAATTTTGAAGTTTAGCATAGCTAAGAGTTTAGTAAAACCTAACACCTTCACTAAAAATCATTTACTTAACAATCTATCATTCTCGTAATCCATAACACTCCATTCACACAAAACTATACCCAGTTCATCAAACCACACTTATGAGTTCATAAATTGCCACAATCATATGAGTTTAAGAACTTATCCTAGTCGGACCTTTGGCGCCCATTCATTTGAGGGGTTCATAAACATTTCATATAATTATGAGTCAAGAATGTCTCATAGGTATGAGTTTTAAGAACTCGAACTTAATCTTATATTCTCTATCATGACTCTATCTATTCATGTTATACACCGAGAATGGAGTCATCCTCTTAATGTGCAATAACAAATAAAAGCATACGATACGTACATTTCAATGATTATCGATTGCGAAACTAAGTGGTTTTTACACCAAGTACAATTCGGCTCCCATACGAAGAATCATACAACTCAAATTTGGATATGAGTCCTCAATTGAATCCCCATCTAACACTAACCCCATTCTCCATAATGAATTTATTCGTATTTATAATTCTCTTCGGATCCGTACTCAATTGATAAGATAATTCATACAATGCAATCTTGTTTGTAAACTTTCCAATCATCGATTGATTCCTTCCGGTCATTATAGCCTTATCGGATCACGGGTGATCTCATCGTATATATTACGATTTAGTTCTATATCTTGATCGTTTTATTTTACGATCTCTCATAACTACACTTTAGGTCTTTTAGACTCAATCTATTCCCCACTCTCTTGTTTAACTTTATAATCGAGTTAGAAAACTCGTGTCTTTTTACTCTCGTAGAGATTCATCTTTGAATCTTATCGACCAACTAACTCTAGATGAGTTAATACTTATCCTAATCATTGCGGTTATTAGTCTCGTATTTCTACCTAAGCTTCATAACCAACACTTTTGATACCAACCTGTGTGCGACCCCAAATCCAGTACTTAAAACCCGAACTTGGTTCTCCACGATACCATTTCTTTAATTTGAATAATGCTAAAATAATAATACATTCGAACTTAATTTACATACATCAAAGTTTACTTCCCTGTGCACGTGACCTTCAAATACATTCCTTATAATACTTGAATAGATACCAATACAACTATAACCATTAACTCATGATACACTTATTCGATCGCCTTTCCTTTTCCTTTGTTCGTGCTCGAGCCTTCAGTTGCTTTCATACATAAGCGAAAACATTTAATTTAAGCAAGGATGAGCATTTGAGTGCCAAGCAAGTAATAGCAATTATATATATGTGAAAGAATATAAGTATTCTCTTTACATAACACTTCTACAACGAATCGAAAGTTGTGAAGTAATCAGATTGATAAAAATTCACATAACAAATCTCTTCCAAATTATTTAAATTTGGCTCGCTCTACCCATGAATAGGGTTTAAGAATCATACTATGAACATTCTTTTCATTTTGAAAAGGTTTGGCGTAAATCCATCCGCAAAACCGCTTTCTTACAGCTTGCATGGCGGAGGTGATCACCAGTTGTACCTCAGATTGATCAATACTACATAACTCGAGCGAAATTCATCATTCACTCTATCCGCTTGGGCAAAAAATCTTCCCATATAGGGATGTTCATACATCTTGGTTCCAAACCCAAGGTTTTTAATCTTGCTCAACAATAATATGTAATTCAACATATATGTATACACGGGTAAATTGATGAGAGGTATATCAACATGTGAATAATGTCATGGTTATCAAGTGGGGACACTTGTATAACCATTTAGAAATCAACTTAATGTAATATATATCCGAGCTAACATGTTGATAATCAAAGCGTATATAATAATGCATAGAATAGAATAGAATAATTTCAAACTTCTTACTCATGTCCATTGCATAAAGAAAATGCAAAGGTAGGATACTTTGCTCGATTCACGATTACAAATCTCAACTTAGGTTTTATCTCTTTATCACAACCTATCAATAATCGGATCATTCGTTCGATTAGAACAATATATCTTAACACATAAGATTGTCTTTATTACGATTACAAGACATAGTCTAATCACATAATCACAGTGATCATACTTTTAGTTCCTATTATATACTTGAAATATTTTTATACATTTTTCAAATATCTCATCCATGCTCTTACAGTAGCCTTTTCTTTCTATTACAGTAGCCTATGACACTACATGAACGGTGAAATTTATCCCAAATTTTGGACGGCCCAGATGATTTATTAGCGTGAGCGAAAAATTTGTATTTTGTTAAATAGATATATAGAAAGAGTCACAATTAGGGTAAAAAATGAAAAAGCACAGAATATTTGAATACAAATTTAAACTTATCCAAAGAAGAAATCTATTACGAATAGGTAAAACGTGAAACTTAAATGTTTGGATTGACCATCGATTGCCTGAAGCAGGAAGGCCACCGAAAACATAGTGCTCACCTCCTATGGCAGAAAATTCCGAATACATACTATTTCATAAATCATAATCAATCAACAACTACAAAGTACAACAGGGTCAGAAAGCAAATCCATGTCATGTAAGAAACAAAAATGTCCACATCATTTGGTGCTCAGCATTATATTTCTTTTAGCAATAGGGGAATAAAAACCTCTGGCCAACGATGAATGCCCAAAATCTATACTACTTTCAGCCATAATCAAATCTTCAAGCCCAACTGATAGACAGGCATGGATTACCAAAATATCACAACTGTTCACGTAACTATGACTTCAAGGGAGCCTTCTTTTCTCTGTCGGCTATTCGAGCAGGGCCTGTTGTATGTGATTTAAAACGACCTCGTCCTTCCCCTTCCTTGTCCTGCAGAATGCAAATGGTGATTATTATTTTACCATATACCATACACTGATTTCTGCTCAGTTAGTAACAAGACATAGAAAAAACTACTGAAATGATCTCTTCCTTAAACAGCAATCTTGTCATGCACTAGGTTCATCTTAATGAATAAGTGAGGATTAACTATAAAGGTGCTTTTTTATTTGGACAAAATTAATCAAGTTTCTTTTAGGGTGTTCCCAGGGGAAAGAGTCAAATATGCATTAAAAGTTGCTTGGAGAACTCACAACTCCTGAAAATAGAGTTTTGAAGTTACCTAATGTACTTCTGATTTAAGAATTTACAACAGTTTCTGAATTTTAAACCTTGATCAACACCAAATGTTATTTTGATTTTTGGAAATTATATATTCCACATTCTTTTAATTTTAATTTATTTTTAAAGAAATGTAATGATTGTGTTACACAGAACTTGAGACTATAGCAAGTACTGGCACATCCTAAAAATTACACGCCACAAATGAGCCTAATAGATTTCTTCGTATAATACGGGTTTTGATTAGGGAATTTATTTTACTTTTTTGGAGTGGGGAGGGAGGGATAGAAGGAGGGAGGGGGTTGTTCCAACTATTTCTGTACCTTTTTCTTAACAATCTGAACCACATCCTCATCCTGAAGAACTTGACTAAGGCCACAATGCTGCGGGTAGTGCCTTGCACTTGATCCCCAGACTAGCACATATTTTACCTCCTTCACCAAGCTTCGATGTATATGATTACAGAAGTCTTCGACTGAGCAGCCACCTCTATCCTAAATTTCAAACAAAGATTTACAATTATGTTGAAGTATAAATTTCACAAAAACTCCACCTCCTAGATGGATTTATTGGCAATATATGAGCATAAGTAAATAAGATGGCATCGGATATGGAAATGTAACATACAGCGGAAAGAACCACAGGATCTGTAAAATCAGGTTGCTGGCCCTGCGGTTTTGTATAAACTCTGACTAGACCCATTGCCTCCCACATTTTTGCAAGCAGCCTATCTAAGTTCAGCTGTTAAAGCAACAGAGCATAGAAAGTTAAATTTCTCAAATTACACACTTGAATAGATAATACATTACTGATCCAAGTAAATTACGTTAGCCTCCAAACTGATGTCTGGAGGCATATTGGGAAAAAATTCATGTGATGTGTGTTTTTGGCTTCTAAAAGATTGGAGAGAAAAACTCGTTAATGAAATTGTAGAGCTAAAATAAATAAATGGAACAGAAAAGCAATATCTGCTATTATTCAGCGGAGTGCCATGGAAACCACCCTCTTTTGGGATGTTAAAATGCATGCAACTTCCTGAGCGGCACTCTACAAGACATGAATTCTTTAGTCAAACGATAAACACTACAGCAGCAGAAAATACATTTCAACTTCAACAGATTATGTTGACCAGATCAACTATGTTTTGGAGACAAGTCTTGAGCTACAGACATCCAAACAAACTAAAGAAACATTTCAGTTAACTGTTTGTGTCTAATCAGGCACTGATTCAACCTCATTTATGTAGAAAAGATGCCTATAATAAATAAACTAAAATAGATGGGCATCCATGCCCAACCAGATGCAACATAGTTGGGTCTGTAGTCATTATCTAAGTTTTGTTGTTACCTAAACCAGAAAAATCATCATCTGGTGAAAAGTCTTTAAAAATCTAACATGCAAATAAAAATTGAAAGAATCAGCTTTGTAACTTCGGCCAAATCCCCATGCTACTTAATTTCAAGTCATTTGTGAACAATGTTTGAACTAAGTAGACAGGTGTGCATACATAACCAAAGTATAAACAAGGAGAATGGAACCTGCCTTCAAGTTGCAGCTAATGACAATGGAGTTTGGTTGACGGGATAATTTGTCCACATCATCAATACCAATAACATCTATCTTGTTGTACACATATATACACTTCATGTATTTGCGGTTTCCCTCAATAACATCGATAAGATCATCAACTGTGGCATCCTCTCGAAACAAAATCTATAAAAATAAATTTTCAAAAATCCATTAGCAAGAAGACCCACTTTGGTGGGCATGTAGTAATAAAATCAAAAGTAGATGAAGCATACCAAGCTGAGCAAAGGAAACATAAAGTAAACTGTAAAAGATTCATCTAGATGGTGTTGTCAGTTATATGTTTTTACCTCAGCTTCAAATAAGTAATTCTACAACATAAGATTTAAACTAAGCATTCTACTTTAAAATAATCATGTATTTAATCGAGCCTATGCAAATTTAACAATGCTTATCAGAGCCAAGTTGAGCAGTCGAGCTTCACTCATTTATTAATTAAGCCTAAATAATCTCGTATCATTCAGCTCACAAGTTGAATGGACTCAGCCTCAAGTTGACTCACTAGTGGCACATGTTCATTTATATCCCTAATTTGCATGATAAGATTATCAAAGAGAGAACTTCCTGGTGAAGTTGGAG
This sequence comes from Panax ginseng, assembly GCA_020205605.1. Lineage (NCBI taxonomy): Eukaryota > Viridiplantae > Streptophyta > Magnoliopsida > Apiales > Araliaceae > Panax > Panax ginseng. Next base: position 2,198,004 of record CM035148.1, read on the forward strand.
ATGTTCTTCATTTTAACCAGTCATGCTGAGAAAATCTCCACCATAGGCAATAACCCACTTCATCTATTATTATTATTACTTACCAAGAATTCAATCCATCACCTAAAATGTAGTATGTTATCTAAGTAAACAAATGCGAAGAGTAATCTCAAAAAATGGATTATACTTCAACATAAAGGCACTGTACCACAAAATTTATGACATTAATGCAATTCGAAGTCTTGTTTACATCACAGACAACTACTACTTCATATTCCAAAATGTACCATACACTTACCCTAACTAATAACAGAAATTCAAGTATTAGCACCGTATTGTTACATATGACATTTCCAATAAGTATCCCCTTCAAGAATCGTAAGAATTGACATCACCTCCAAGATGATTGTCATTCAACCAGAAATTACAAGTTGTTTAACTGAAATGAGCTAGAACTATCCTCAAAAATAGCAGGGAAATGCTCAGATCCTGTACTGAGTGAGCTGTGATGGCCAATCAAGCTTGCTTTCAAGATCTCTCAATTTTTTGCTAGCCGGATACTAAAATAAATCACATCCTACCAACAATGATGCTCAAAACCACTTACTCCTCCATTCCAAAATGTAAATCAAAATTGACTTTTTAAAGTCAATTCGTGACATTTTCAAATTCAAAATAGATATGAATTCATTTAATTTTAGTCAGTACAAATATGCAATTATGAATATACGAACTATCTAACAAGTAATAATTACAAGATGTATTATTTTCAAAACTTAATTGAATCAAATTAATTTTGAATTAATTGCAGACAAATTGACGTTTAAAAGCCAATATTGATTTTATATTTTGGAAAGGAGGGAGTATATCTAGGAGGCCGAAGGCATGAAAAAAGTAGTGGGAAAATACTTTTACTTTTGCGCATGGAAGTGCTTCATTTAAGGTTATCATTAGCAGGAAAATTAATCAGAAAATTTGCAAGTTTCCATGCTCCTCATCTGCAAGGAAAACTACCCTAGATGTTTTAACTCAAGCAATTCATTGTCTGGTTAAAAGAAGAAATATCCAAGCAAATTTAATAACTTGCTTTTTCACAAATATGATACGCATTATAAGCTTTTCCTATCAGAGAGACTGAATACCTCTGCATTGTGAATTTTGTATTCATGAAGAATTTGATAGCAAAGCTTCTCATCTACATGAGTCAATGGTGCAGTGCTGTTGAAAGAGATGCCCCCAGTTTTTTTCTTTTTAAAGTATATCTGCCAGGAAAGAAAAGCAAAAACTTAAAAAGAGAACCAGTTTAACAAATTTCTTACAGAAAGGCAAAAGAAATTTAATTCTGAAATGCAATATATATATATATATATATATATATATATTCTCATAAGTTGAACAGCAATATATTATAAAATCGTTAATATATGGAAACTAATTGGTAATCAGCAACCTTTTTGAATTCCATCCTAGAGCTCTAAAGCTCAACTAAAGGGACTTTTGCCTAAAGACATATCTTTGCAAGAAGATAACATATAATTGGTTCAACATTATATTAATATTTCAAACTTATCAAAATACACACACACACATATATATATTGACATTTCAAAATTAAAACCCTTAAACTGGATCTTTCATGATAACATAAAATAAAAAGAAATGATATTTCCAGCACGAATGTTGCATTATATTTTAAATAATGAAATGCTGCATTGAGATCGGTAGGAATTATGCAGGAATTAGATCCGGGGTGATAATTCCTAACATTTTCTTTTGTTTTGAAAAAAAAAGAAGTTTGAATCACAGAAGACATCCCTTGTATCTTTGCAAAACATTACCAAAACAAGGCAATGAATAGCAAAAGTAAAAAAACATTACTTGAGGTGGCCTCTTGTTTAAGCGCAATCCTACAGCTTCCAGCTCCTTTGTCAATATTTGCCGATGACCTTCACTCTTAAAAAAAGAAGAAAATCAACCCATGAAACAGCAGAGATACAATATCTGGAGGCCTGGGGGGAGTGATGCAGAGAAGAAATTGTTGCACCTAATTACTTATAGAATGCTAATAATAGCATCATCAATTCATCACAGATGACGTATTTCAAGTTTTATTTTTAATTGGAAAGTTGGTTGACATATTTCAATTTTTCAAGGGAACAATGCTAAGGGTGCCAAATTTTCTACCATTTTTGAGGTCCCAAATGAGCAGTCACTACCACATCACTACTGATTGGGCATATGATAAGAAATGTATTCAAAACTCGTTTAGGAACCATAATTGGAAACCTGAAGAATTATTTTTTTGAAGGCTTGGACACATTCACTGTGAAATGAGGGAAAAATAAATATTGAACTACTCTCTTAACTCTCAGATGCTTAATAATAGTTGAAAGCAGTAACCTAATCAGGAACAACTATTTTATGAACTAAAAAGTAATGGCAGCAAAACATAAGCTCCATTTTAAAATTTACACTTACTTTTGAAGCATCAAGAACCATCAGCACAATGTCTGATGACTTTGAAACAGCAATCACCTGATATTGAGAAATGAAAAGATGATTTTATTAGGTTTATTGTGATTTCTATGAGACCTGAACTTTCAAGTCAACTACAGAAATTTCTATTAAAACATTCTATAATAACTGATCAAAACACTACCTGTCTCCCACGCCCCTTGCCTTCAGAAGCACCTTCAATAATTCCGGGGAGGTCAAGCAATTGGATTTTAGTATCATTGTAGTGAATAATTCCAGGGATGCAGGTAAGAGTTGTGAATTCATATGACGCAGCTTCTGAATGTGTTCCCGTCAACATTGTTAGGAGTGTAGACTTCCCCACACTGTAAACAGAGAAATTTGAGAATGTTGTGCATGACAGTGATGACAACAGATTGATACATACGCAATAGGTGAAAAGTATATAGTTTCAACAACACCCTTCAATCTTAATAATTTAGGATCCCATCACAATCTAAGATATGAACACACAGGCAAAGGGATGGAAGATGGTGAGAATTAAATTAAACACGTCCAAATTCAAGTGTTGATACCATGTTAGACAATCACTTGGTTGAAAATATTTTATTTATATAATACGTAAGGTTATATATTACTTGGTTGAAAAACTCAAATTCAAGCGCTAAGCTAAGGCAATGAATTGAACAATCTATATCAAGCTTTCAAGAGTTTGGTGCATAAACAAAACAATTCACCCTTTCAATATATACAACACTGAATATGGGGCCAAAGGATATGTAACCTAACCAACATGTTAAAAGAAAAAACTGTGAACTAAATGTAATTTTAGAGATGTACTTTGTCAGGATTGCAAAGGGAAGGGTAAACTTGGCATAACAAAAAAAGTTAGTATATTCTAGAGTTCGATATTATGTTGCACATGGAGATTGTTGGCATGTGTGTGTAGGATAAGAGTGTTGTAGGTTAGGAATATTTACACTTTTTAATATTTTAGTAGCCATATATATGTGTGTAATGGGTGGATTAATCCCCAAGTTTGATATTATGCATTTTATGAATGAAATTGGAAAGTAAGCTTTCAGCTATTCCATTTTATCTCCCTCTCACGAACAATGAGTATTCATTGTGTTCTTCTCCTTCTTCCTCCTTATTCTCTACTTTTATATCTCTATTTCTGGTTAGGCTTCAACAAGGATTTGAAAATTTGGTATCAAAGCTCAAGTTCTATCCAAACTCTTCTTCAAAACTAATCTGAATTCTACCCCATCTACTCTCTTCTACTCTTCAAACACTACCCAGAAACAACAACTTCAGATTCTAGCAACGTAGTAGAAACAACCATCACGGAGGCTTTGTTATTCTGGAAAACCTGCAACTCAGCAAATCTAAGTGATTAGTCACTTTTTTAAGGTAATAATCTCTTCTATCTTACTCGTTGTCATACACACATAGCCCATAACATATTTCTCATAAACATCAACACCCAAACATGTTTCAATTCATATTTTGCTTGCTCTTCTCGGTCGGAAATTTTTTCCAAAATCTAGAAATTAAAGTTGTTTGATATGTTTTGTTTGAGTTTAGTGATTCCAATTAACTTGTTTAACATATCTAGTATTAGTTTAAATATTCAAAAATCAAAAATATCAAAATCAAATTTAAGAGTTTTTCAGTTTAAACATTAAACAGTTTCAGCTAATATAGCTAGTATTACTGCTTGTTGCTACCCTGGTAACTTGTGTTGATATCTAGCTCTAATCCTTGGGTGCTATAGTTGTTTTCTGTGCTTAATTACTCTATAAAATTCAACTAAGCTTTAGCTAGTTGAGTTTAAAATTCATCATAGTTGAGTATGTTGAAAAGCTATAAGCCTATTGCACCAACCTTATTATTATACTAAGGCCATTGATTATGGCCTTGGCAAGAAATTTTTAGTAATGAGTGTTGTACATAAACTTCAAGGAAGAAAAAAAATTCTATAGAATTGCAGCCATTGAATGTACTGATTCCCTTAGATACAGGGCAAGAGCAACCAAAGTTCAAGGTAATCAAAGTCTTAAGCAGACCAGATTCATTTTCAAAAGAAGCAAACATAACTCTAGAACAATGGTTGTTGAAGACATGTTATCTATTATCAAAAGGGAATGGTTTGAAGCCCTTGGTGGGAGAAAACAGAAGTGTTCCTACAATATTTTCACCTAGAAGATAACCTTGATAACCAACACTCCTCTGTGAAGAATCAACTTGAAATTAAGACCATCTATTTTGATCTTCAGGAGGTTACATTTCATTAAAATACTATTAGCAAAGGGAATGACCATGGTAAGAAAGTATCCATGCTTTAAATCATTAGAGCATTCACAACAGTTTCCTTATCTCTATCCTTACTCTGCAGTGCTATTGAGTCATTCTGTAAAATAGAGATTCAATTTTTTCACAATGTACCCAACAAGTTCCTTATATTGATTCCTTAAATAATGAAATTTAAAAGTTAAAAAATAAATTTTGAAAGTTCCAACAGTCAAAATATCAAATTAATAATAATCTTATAATTTATAAGAGAGAGTAATCAGTTGTATTCTACTGTAAAATAATTTTTATTTTATTTTAAATTTTAAGTAATTTATGGAGTGAGTATTGAATGGATTGTAGCTGCAAATGTACATAAGATCAATATTAACTTTTAAAAAGTTAATTTGTAATATTTTAAATTTTAAATTAATATGATTAATTTAAATTTTGAAAATAATAAATTTTATAATTAATAATACTTATATAATATTTATAATTATATTGACATAAATTAAATAAATTTATATCAATTTTAAATTTGAATACGTTTGAAATTAATTTTTAAAAAATAAGTCAATATTAATTTTATAATTTAAAAATGTAGTAAAAAAAATGTCAAGATGTGTATGATTAATGAGTTGTCCACTTAAATGATGGTGTGAAATGTCATTTTGCATATATAGGGAACGGTTTTTTTACTGGGGAGTAAAATCATATATAGGGATTAAAATAGAGAGTCAAATAAGGATAAGGAAACTATTGGATAATGATTTATTGATATATTCTTTAAAATTGGGGATAGAGAGTTAATTGGAGAAACTGTTCTGAATGCTCTTAGGATGCTACTTTAAGTAGTGTTGGCAATGAGAAGATTCGGGTTATGGGTTAAAAACTGCTTCCCTGCTAGTTTATTTTTTATTAAGAGATGACCTTCAACGGAAATTTTCAGCTATTGAAACCTTTGAGAAATTCAAATGGGCATTGACCAATCTCCCTAAAGAGGACCTACAACCTGAAACCAAGTATTTTTCCATAAAAACAGGTCATAGTTGGAGAAAAATTCTAGCTGTTGTTGCTGAAATTATGCAAGGAATTGAAACGACCAACAGAGAAAAAAATGAGAAACAATGAAGAACTTGAATTGATTTACTTAGAGCTCCAAGTTGGCAAGGTTTGGAGCAAGTAAAAGCAATTTTTCTTTGATAACAAGGAACATATGGAGGCTATTACCAGCTGAACCTTCTTCAAACAGGTTCAGATGGAGCAAATGTCATCTCAATAAGATGAGTTTATGGATTACTTTCATACCAGCTATTGCACTAGGATAAGTGTTTATACTCGTGCATTAAAGAGGTGGAGTAGTTGGTGTGTAAAAGCAAGAGTATCCACTAGTTTCGTGGGCAAAGGCTTTCAAATTCAAATTGAGACATAATCATTCACACATTATATGTCCTTTCAAACAATTTTTGTGCAAAAAGTAGATGTTTCTAGCCAAGTCGAGATTAATTGGTGGAACTATGAATCGTGAAAATTCATCCTTGGCAGCTATAAGTGGTCACTCGTCAAATGGAAAATGAAGCAAGAAGGATGTGTAGATGACCTCAGAATCTTTCATTTAAACTGTGGGATATCCCTTGAAATTCGAGGGGAACAACAACTGAAAATTCAAGAAGGGATTTGTAAAGCAAAACTTTTCATTTAACATGTAGACGGGCCTTGTAATGGCAAAGTTTTAATGAGCAAACTCGATAGCTTTATCTTTGATCCTGGAGGAAATCAGGGAGAGACATAGTTACAACTGTTGTATTTTCGATACAAATTCATGAGGACATGAATGTTCTTAAGGAGGGAATGTCATGATTGCAAATGGAATGGTAAATTGGGCATAACTAAAATAGTTAGTATATTCTAGAGTTAGATATTTTGTATGCACATGTGATCACATAGAGGTTGTTGGCATGTTTGTGTAGGATAAGAGAGTGGTGTAAGTTAGAAATATTTACACTTTTCAGCATTTTAGTAGCTATATATATGTGTGTAATGGGTGGAGTAATCCCCAAGTTTGGTATTATGCATTTTATGAATGAAATTGAAAAGCAAACTTTCAGCTTCTCTATTTTATCTCTTTCACGAACACGATGAGTGTTTACATTGTTATTCTCCTTCTTCCTCCCTATTCACTCTAATTCTCTATTTTTATATATGTTTTTATCTTTATTTCTAGTTAAGCTACAACAAGGGCCTGGCATACGTCCATTGAGTAAATTTTACATGATGATTTTACATAAAACTCCCTTCATGTGATAGTTGGCGGTGTTTGAAATTAGACCAATCAACAATAATAATTTACCTATCAACCCTTTTGACCGTGTAAAGTACCTTGTCGGACATAAGACACATGGCACCAATATGGATGTTGGTTGATGTGACCGCTTGGCGCTTGGGGTTGACACTTGCCACCAAGGAAAAATCACCTTACAGGTAGGCGGGTAGCTATTAAACTTCTATACTAGCAAAGATTTATCCCTCAGGTGCAGATAAGAAGAACATCAGCCCTCTTTATTGAGTTGAACCGATAGTAACCTCAAGAAATTTTTCATCTTTTCAACTTTCTTTCATTTTATATAATTATGATTTCAGTTTCGCGAAAAAGAAAGATAAAAAAGTACAGATACAGCAGACCTTGGAAATCCTATAAGTGCTACACGTCCATGGCCATACTTTGTAACTTCAAAACCATCTCCGGCTCCACTAGAACCCTGGTTCATTGCCAAAAGATAACTACAATTAAAATAAGGTACACTTCTGTACAAACAGAATCAGATAAAAACAAACCTAAACTTTTTTCTGAGATAAAACTGGCACAAAAAACCTTTTTTATATATATAATAAGGAATTTTGGACCCAAGTATGGGTAATGAAACCAGCAAGCATGAGTTCATTCCTCAAGATTATGAATTTATATCAGAATTGTTGATAATCCAGCGGTGCAACTAACACTAATATAACAGTTGCAGTTCAACCCAAAAAAATATCTTTAAAAAATTGCATACCTTTGGAGGCTCCAATAATTGTGTCCTTAGCTTAGCTATCTTAGCCTTGAGCTGACCCAGATGATACTCTATGTATAAGGGAAAATAAAAATGAGAAGACACTTTAGGATAATATTGACCATATATGCATATTCTATATACAAAGGAGAACAATTATAGCATACAGGGAAGGCTATAAAATGCAGAACAATAGAAAGATAACTCCCAATAGAGAGGAGATTAAAGTTAAGAATATTCTTCAAATGCAATAACAGATAAAGGGGGAGGGCTTGCGCACATCTACAAACTCTCATCCACAGTTACTGGTCGCATGCTAAAGGAAGCACTAACGTTATGCATGTTAGAATTTGAGCCTAAATTGTGGTGTCATTAATTATTTGAAATGATTCCACATATCAATGTGTTCTACTCCATGAGTAGATTAAATTAAATATTTGGAAGCTCAAATCCATGGAGTAATGAATGAGTAATTAACTCCCAAAGATCACCCATGGAAATGATAATAAATACTTGTCGGAAGTCAAGTCTCACATCGGTTAAGAACTAAAATTTTAATAGGTTTATATACAATAAAGTTGGTCTTGGGTTTGGGCCCCAAAGAACACCCCACTTTTGTGGAAGGGAGAGGACCTAGCCAAGACTTGGTTCGAACCCACACGCGTACCGCCGCCTGGCCGGGCCCGGGCTCGTGGGTCTGGTCCTTGTATACAATTTTTTTGGACAAAATTTATTTAAATTTTGTTTATTTTATTTTAGTTTTATTATCAAAACTGTGTCGTTTTGATAAATGTTATTTATTATCAAAATTGCGTCGTTTTGGGAAGCGCTATCTACTTGAACGGATGCCCCAAAACTACGTCGGTTTTGCCTGAACAGACACGCCCTTTTTTGCTAAGCTTTAAACTACGTCGTTTTTGTTTTGCAAAGCCTAAAACTACGTCGTTTTTTGGTCCGAACGGATGCACCCTTTCTGCTAAGGCTTAAAACTACGTCGTTTTGGCTAAACAGTACCTTTTCAAGGGGTTGTGTCCCTTCTGATGGGTCACTAATCCCTCCTATAAATAGACAGGGGGGGATACCATTCGAATCATTCAATTCATCCGTGCATTAAGCATTCTAAGTCTTCAAGTCTTCATCATTTCATAAGCAGTTTATAGTTTATATTGAGAGAGATTCTAGAGCAATTTTTTTGGTTCGTTGCGTATACTATTTGGTATGCTACTATAGTATACGTTGTCATTGTATACTGGGAGACAAGTGCTATCAACTCTAAGCATCATAAGGAGGGCATAATTGTCTTATGGACATAGTCCCAAGTACACATTCATTTATGCAGTTTTGAGATAAGTTGATATATATATAGTGTCCATTCATTTTTTGCTAACAATGCATAGGCATTGGGCAAGAAAATTTAGATCTTGACAAGAAAAACTGAACAAAATTGTAGGTGATAAATAATGCAAAGAACCTGTAGCTTTGTTTTTCTGTGTCCGAGCCATCTCAGCTTCAATTTCTTTGATCTTTTCTATGATACCCATTTTGCCTTAGGTTTGACTGCTAAAAGAATGTGAAAATATCAGCTTTAACAATTGAAATTGATCTAATAGGTATGAGAAACCAAGTAGTTGTTTATAGATTAGATGCAATTATATGAAATAAAACACCTGTACCATAGTTCTACAGGCACAAGAATGGACGCTAGTACTTGGTTTCTTCATATAACCCCCACAAAAGAGAGCTAAAGTAATTAATATTTATTATTTAAAATACTGAAAGAAAGAAATAAAGTTGATAGGGTACAAAACCAGCGCTAAGAACAATAGGCAGCCTGCAGGCAGTAACAATTTTGAAGTAAAAGTAATATAACATGGATGACCGCTACAAGGTTCAGAGTCCACACTTCAGATCAGGAGAAGTTGAGAAATTCAAATAATTCACACACAGAAATTTATAGTAACCACACACTAACAGACAAAAAGAAGGGGATCTCACATTATAATGTAAAGCCAAGGGATTCAAATACTCAAATTCTAGAGCAACTGGAGTCGAAATCATTATGATTCAAAAACACTTAGCTGGCAAAGCAAGGTAATTTATTGAGCAACAGAAGCATTCAGATGCATGAAAGCAAGGGAAACTGAGACCAGAAGGGGTAACTATTCGTTGAGCCCAAGGGACAGTCTATGACTAATATATTGCAAAAAGGTGTATAATTCAAACCAAACACAAAGAAAGTCACGACTTTGCATAAAATTCTTACAATTTACTAAATAATGAGAAATAAAAATTAATTTGATAAGAATTTTCTACAGCAAATTACATTTGATCAATTTATGTGAAATAGAGCTATATTTTTAAGTGGGGTATACAAAATTCGTTACAAAACTGATCTGTAAAATCCATTATAGGCAAGCTAAAATAAATGCGATTAAGAGGAAAAGCAGTAAAATTATAGAATATGAACGAAATATGTTGTGTTAATATTAACAACTGACAGAGAGATGAAGACAGTACACGTCGGCAAATTGCTTTCTAAAAGCTCAGGCCGCACGTTTATGCCCCAAAAGACAGATAGAACCGTAAGGGAAAACTGAGAGGAGGATATGAGTTCTCAACTAAGCTCTTTTCCACCTGAGATGAAAAGGAAGGGGAAGATGATGATGATGAAGAAGAAGAAGACTCTCACTTTCTCAGTATTAGTTTGTTTTGCTTTTCTTCATCTGTTCTTATTTCTTTTCCCGTTTGTGATTTTCTCTCTACCGGCCAACCCTATCTGGGCCTTATTCATCATCGTACCTCGCCGTCCCAATTTTTATTATCTGGGCCTTACTACGTTGTGTGGCCCAGTCGTAATAGAGGGAAGTTTTGGATTTGTGATTTCTATTTTGAAAGTAGTGAATGAAACTAAGGGGAAGTTGGAGAAAAAAATTAGTACCCAGTAACATAAACAAACTTTAAAAAAAGTAAACAGTATAATGCACCATCTGTTTCAATTGCGGGATGCAAAAATTAAAAGATTAATTATTTTTCCAAGTGATGTGAAAATATTAATTTTTTATGTAAAAATATTAAAATAAAATAAAATTGAATATTAGTAATTTCTAAGGCAGGGGGAGGGGTGAGGGGACTATTCGATGGTGCTAATAGCCCCCAATACAAGGCTTTTGGTCCTAGAGGGCCTTAACAAAATCCGGAATCCAGACCTGTCATTTTAAATTTGGATTCCGGTACTGTTTGGTAACGAATTGTACTTGCTACCTCGTTGAGTAAAACACAGCCAGCCCCTCCGCTACTAGAAAAGCGAAACTTTTAAAATATGACGTTAATCGTTCCAATTTTTAGTGTTTGATTCTCCATATCAATCCTTTCGGTAAAACGCGCTATCAATCGACTAATTTGCTTTCGCGTCTCGATTACTATTAATTTTACCTTCTTCTTTTTTACCCCGCGAATCAACGGGAGCAATTTCATTCAGCTGCAGAGTCCGACGAGTTATAATTGTATGGGGAGTTAAATCTTAAGGTTTGGCTCCTGTGATGTTCAATCTATTTTATATTTATATTTACGTCTATATACACAAATAAGCCTGCACATATATAATGGCACTCTGATTTGAAGAAAGTAAAGTGTATCTGTGAATTGCCAGTATTTTTTTGTGCATGTAAAGTTGATGTTATTTGGGATTACCCGTAGAGTTCATTTGGGTCAATATAATGCATGTGAGCTGGTATATGTTATGCAAGCAATGATATGCTTAACGTTGTTGGATTTTATTTTCTGCCCTTCACAGTTTGTTTATTGAGTTCCATTCCATGGAAACATTGGTTGAAGTAGAGGGAAATGCTGAAACTAAGTTCGAGGATAAAGCTGTTGCAAAAAATAGCTCTGCACCAAACTCGCTGAAGCTGATTACTGATCCTGTTGTTTACCAGCTTGTTCGGGTATTCTTGCAATCTTAAATGTATATGTACCTATATATAATTTATACCTTGGAAAGTAACGCCAATGTTGACAAAAAAATAACAATGGATATTCTTTGTATAAAAGATTAAGAGCTTATCTAGTTTTTTTAGAAAAGTTATTATTGTTTTTTTTAGTAAAAATAAAGATTAAAGGGCTTTTATCTAACAACTATGTAGAGTGAAATAATGCCAATGCATTCAATACTTGAACTACTCTGTTTACTTTAAGTAATAGTGTAGTGTTATAGTCAGTATGATATAAGACTCTCTCCTTTTGTGGATGAAACAACTTAGCTTTAGGATTTTATAGGAGATTGTTTTTACAAAGTGATAACTGGTGTGCTTCTTGTCATACCCTGTTATATGTGTTGGTAGTAGATCAACTTGTTATTCTACCTAATTAGATCTTTGGCAAAAAGGGGTATTACGCTACTGTGGTTGCCACCTTTTCAGCATTTGACCATTAATTATAAAAATATGCAATCAACCCACTGAACTAACTAAAATTTTAAAATTCAACCATTCATTTAAAAAAATTGGATGGCCGTCAAATTGGCATTTATAATTTCTTTCATAGTTGGCAGCAAAACAAAAACAAAATGATGTGGCAAATCCCATGTGGATCCTAATTGGATACTAATTCCATAAAACATAAATTCTAAAAAAGCATCATCCTCATCAACTAATCCCTAGATTATCTGTCAGAAACTTTTGTAGAAATCCACCAACGGAATTTATCTTTGCTAGCCACCACGACCAATCCGATCGAGGAGCCACTCTTGACCGCTTTTGTTGCAGAACCAGCACCCTTAAATGCATAGTTGTCACGGCGCCAAGGGAAGACGCGGCGGTAGTTGACTGCTAGGACACCTAGGCGATAAGGCGTCCGTATGGCGATAATTCGTTAACAATGTGCAATACATTATTTATTTTATTTCAAAAGTACATTGCACAATAAAATTTTATATACATTAGAACCCAAAATATAATAACTAACACTATGAAAAAGTCTCCACACTCTCTACTCTGTTTCTAGTCATAGCTCAAGCAAAGTCATCAACTACGAAGTCATTTCTGTCTCTCTCACGAGCATTACTCTCATTCAAAAGAATAGGGTCATGGATTAGGTTATGGTCATGGGCTGAGTTACTTGGATAATTGGAAAAGTTCATGGGTTATGATGGGTATTGGTAAACAATGACTTAATCACTTAACTTGGGTCCGCTAACAATGCGTGAGCCTTGGCGAATCGGTGTCCAAGGCGTTGCCTTGCCCTTCTCCAATGCCAAGACGTCTAGTCGTCGCCTAGGCGACGCTATAACAATTATGCTTAAATGATGCAAACATGTGCGAAATTTGTAATAATTGTAGATAAAATATGAAATTGAAAACCATAAAATTGTTCTCAATCCTCAATTCTGCATGCCACTGTTTGATTTTTTTATCTGAGGTAAAATTAAGGCTTTTTCTCGAACCGAGTTGTAGATCCAGAGCTTTCCGTCGAAAACCCATCAACATGTATATTGTTTCTACATATACGGAGAAAGAGAAGAAGAGCACAAATGGGAGAAAAAGAAGAAACCCATAACGAAGAAGAAACCCAAATGAAAAACCTTTTATTGCAGCCCCGCCTATTTGAGACAATCAATTTGGGACTTGTTTGGCTGATTTTTGAGCATGAAAGCTGTTGGATGATTTGTTGAAGAAAAAAGAAGAAACTAGATGAAGAATAAGATATGTAGAAGGAAAAGGAATCAGATGAGTAAATTTGTTCATTTTCTTTTTATTTTTTATTTATTCAACCTTATTTGTAATATTTTTGTTTTAATTTTTATATTTATTTCTTTGTGCATTTTTGAACTCTTTTTTCCCCGTAAGCAATATTTTAATTTTTTATTTTATTTGCATAGACACATGGATAATAATTAGACCGCCGTTCAATTAATTGGACAGAATGTCTAATTTTAAAATTTTAATTATTTCAGTAGGTTTGATTACATATTTTTTCAAGTTTAATGGTCAAATACTTTTGACAACCACAGTGGGGTGATACCCCTTTTTGCCTTTTATCTTTTGTTGACCCGCTTAGTCCTCTGAATGTAGTGCACCTTAGCTAAGTTGTAGCTTATGGGAATAAAGAAACATATAAAGACTCTCTCAAGGGTGTTCCTTCTGTGTGAAACTTGTAAGGTGATAAGTATAAGAAATTATGAATACATGATGGCCTTGGACCTTGCTCTCACATATCTACTCTCACATATCTAGTGCTCTTATAACCCATGTACATTAGCCTCCAAGTGCTTGAGGAGTGCCAAAGATCTGAGTCGTGTTTTTTCTTGTTCTTTAGGGTTCTACGGTGTTTTAATGCCTGAAGGAAGTATTGCCAAGCTTTGAAAGTCTCCACCGAACCATGGGTTATCTTAAAGATCATTTTAAATTGATTATCTTTAGTTAATGGGGTTTCTGAATTTTGATTTGTTATCCAATGTTTAGGTTGAAGGGGATGGAAGATTAGTGCCTGCAACGGATGATGAAGTTATGGAAGTTGAAGACTTGCTTGAGGATGGCAAGGGTGAAATGTGTTTCCTCACAGACATTGGGGGGACTGTGGAATGCATTCTGATTAATAAATGTTCTTCTGAAAAGACTGACTTGAAAAGTTCTGATGGTTAGTTTTTAGTAATTTTACAAAGATCAATATCTCTGTTTATATTGTGGCTACTGTTAGTATATTAGTTCTTTGTTACTATTATAGTTTTTTGTCTGCATGTATGTGCTGATTGTAAATATGTTTTTTTTCTAAAGGTCCTTTCAATTTGGTCGTATGAATATCGAATTGCTCAATTCACTTTTAATGTGTTCTTATAGTCTTGGTATGGTGCATTGAATGTTCTAGAAATCCAACGAAATGATTCACTCTTTCTGTGTTATGTAATTAAATATAATCTTGCTATGATGTTTTCAACTTGTTGAAGGTATCAATCAGTATGCGACTTTCCTATGATTCTATGAACACGCTGTCATTGGGTTTGGTAGATGTTTTTATTTAATTTTCTCTAGTCCTTGGTCCAGTTTTCATGTTTTATCTGAATGAGAAATATATTCCAGGTCTTTTCCAATCTGAGAATCTAGAATTTGACTCAGAAAAGTCAAATGCAGTGCTTGATTCGGGAGTAAATTTGGCTGAAACTGAGGTAATGCTTGATTTTATGTAATATGTATTACTTCTCTGTTTTGAATTCCTTTGGAATTGGTTAAAATTTAGTATGGATTGAAAAGTGTGTACTTACTAATCTTGTTCTGGCCGCTGCTTGCTCGTATTTGACATTCTAGTTATCTTTGAATTATTGAAAATAAATATTATTCCAATTTATCTGGTTGCCTATTTCTAGTCTTTTTTAACCATGATTTTCCTTCTAATTTGTTATTATTTATTGGTACTTGATAACGCTTTCCGTAAGGGCACTTGTTAAGGCATCACTGTCACGAGGTTTTGTAAAGGAACTGTCATTAATAAAAGTAGGTATACAGCATTGCCTGCAATTTAGCAACTCTCCCTAACAACACTTTCTAAGATTAACTAAACTAATTACACTATAACAAGGCCCCATACAACACTTTCCAGTACTTTTTAACAAAGGTTCTAACTATTCCTTAACAAGTTCCCTTACGAGTAGTCTAGTGTTTGCCCATTATTCTCTCTGTCCCAATTTTGAGAGGACATCTAGAAACTTAAGCTTCATGAAAGGTTTAATTTTATAGTTTTTGGAATGGAGGTAGTATTAACCAGTACAACCTTCTAGGTTTTCGTTTTTCTTAATAATTTTCAGCCTTTAGATATTTTTGAAATTTATGGAGATCAACAAAAAGTTGAGCATTAAGAGGTTTTATAGGTTTTTCTTCTTTCTTTAAAAGCATTTTTTCTACTTTAATGGATATCAATACTCAATAGCTAGTGTTCTTGCTTATAGGAATCTGTTCCCTCAGCCGCTACAAGCACAAATGGCAGCAGTATTTGTCAATCTGGGGGTGGGCAATGTTCAAGTCCTCAAGGTGGGGAAACTGAAAGTGGATTGTTAACTTCTATCGTCGGTAGTAGCTGCCAGCTGGAAGCCTGATTTTTTTAAGTTGGAAGGGGAAATATGCCTAAACAATCTTTCGGTTCGAGAACTTCATGAAACTTTCAGAGCGACATTTGGACGGGAAACTTCTGTCAAGGACAAGCAGTGGCTTAAAAGAAGGATTGCTATGGGACTGACTAATTCTTGTGATGTTTCAACTACAACTTTTGTAATAGAAGATAATGTAGTTAAGAGAGAGAAAGAAGGAAGAAGTAAGATTGCGGATAGTAAACATGCAAAGGATCCTGCTATTGGAGCAATGGATGAGAAATGTGGAGGTTCTGGCCAGAGAAAGCAAATGGAGAAATATTTTAATGATTCCAGCAAGAAATTGCAAAATCCTAGTTTGGAATATAATCATGATAGCGAAAATCCTTGCATGGAACGAAGATCAGTCAAAAGGGTTCGGAAGCCCACAAGGAGATTCATTGAAGAAGTTTCAGAAGGAGAATCCAGGGAAAGTAACAGAAAAACAACTTGTGTCAGGCCTATTCAAAATGTTAGGTCAGATGGGAGGCCACTTGTCACCAGGCAGGATTCTCTTGGAGGTTCTGGGATTCAGATTCCATATGTTTCTCGGGTTCGAAGAGGACGTCCAAGAGAAAACTTTATGACTCTCGTGGCAATATTTTAAAAATCCTGATAGAGTTATATGCCACATGGATTTTTAATCTGGACTATTCCCTTTTTAGTTTTTACCTATTTATGGTTGATTGTTACAATTTTTACATGAGAAGGGCACTCTTTACTTTGTTCAATTTGGTAAATCACATTATGTGTTTTCACTTTAGTGTGGTTCGCTGTAGTTGCTCATCCAATTACCCCGACATTATAATTTTGGCTTCTCTTTTTTTCTTAGTTTTCTTATTTTTTTGTTTTGAATTTTTATTGGATGAGAGTACATGTTGGGGATTTTATGACTATATTAAATACTTGGGGTTTTTAATATTGTGACGGTTGATATCATAGTTTCAGAAACGGTTGCGACATCATGGATTTTCTGGGTGCTGCATCTGTTGATAGCCCCCTTTCTCGCCAAAATTGAATTTCACGGCACGTCGTTATGGAGTCGTAAGTTTGCGTCAAAGCCATTGTGGAGCTTTAATGGTTGTTACCCTAGTTTCTCTGTAACTACACATTTTCCCTACTTATTTGAATGTTCTCTCACACCTGCCATTTTTGCAAACATTATTTTACTTCGCAAGAGACTCCTTTAGGCTTCTACTTCTTAACCTCCTGATTCCTAAATGACTAAATCTAAGATTTACAAAATGTAATAGATCTATTAGAGTCAGTAGATCTGTATTTATAGTAGTGAAGAGAGACATCAGACACACCAAGAGAGGAGAGAGGAGAGAGGAGAGAGGAGAGAGATCATAAGGGATCAGGGTTGCACATTGTAATTTGTAAATAGAAAAAGTTAAGTGAAATAGACATGCTAAGTATTAGTATCTATGTTTTGCTTTTGCTTAGAATAATTTGAACCGCGGTGATATGTTTCTAGTAAGTAATAAGATATGATTGTCTAGTGCCCTGTCTCCCCTTTCCTCTAATGACTAGTGCGTCTTTGGTTCACGCACCTCATTTCTATGGTATGCGCTGTAATGCTTTGTTAGTATGCCTTTAGAATTGTAATTATACATGCCTGTGATTAGTTACAAGTGTTCTTAAGTCATATCCACCACTCCGTCCATTCCTCTTAGTGTCGCTGTTGAAAGTTCACGCATGTGAAAATAAGAATAGTACAAAAACTGTACAAAGTTTGATATTATATATAATGAACCCCACTTCCTTAATTAAATATGTTGCAATATATATATATATATATATATATATATATATATATATATATATATATATATGTTTGTGGGTGACTTGATGGTTTCTTCATGAACCCCATAAAGTTCATGGCAAAACGGTAATTTGAAATGAAAATTCAATGCTGAAATTGTTTTAGAATATCCAAAAAAGGGAAATGAGTTCTAAAATGAGACCGAGGGAATATTTAGCTAATAGTGTCCTCTTATGTCTACAGTGAGGCAATAATTCTATATACCGAACATACTCATCTGGCTGTTATCACTTGTTTTTAGCTTGATGTTTTTTTATAGTAAAATGGTATGCTACTGGGAACTATTTCTCTTATGCAGTTTTAATGTGATAAAAATTTCAATTTGTAGAAACTTCAACCCAAAGGAATGGACATGGCTGCCAAGCTGGTAAAAAAGGCATTTAGCGTATGTGATTCTCAGCCAGCTACCGGAAGAGGGAACAAAGTCGTCAAAACTGGACCGGCCCCTGGATGGGTGCAACAGCCTGTAAGTATTAACTTCCTCATAACATCAATTTGATCGGTATCTCATTTTAATGTAGTCAAACATTTCATTAATTTGTGAAAATACAATGCATTTGTTACATGAATCGATGCACACCTTGTGTTGTTTGGTGGACTATTGTTGGGTGTCAGTCAGTCAATGAGATTTGATACTTTACTGAGATGTTAAGCTCTTCTACTTACAAATAAATGTAATGGGAAAAAGGGGAGAAGAGAAACCTAATGCTCTCCATTCTCCGTCTTTAAAGGGGGAGGTCACATGATTAAATATTATCAACTTTAGGGTACCACTCTTCAAGATGCATTCCAAGCTTCCAGTTGCATAGCTCTTGGGGAGTGTGTTCATGTAAGCCTTGATTTACGCATACCCTCTAATATCGGCATCAACTCTCAGAAAAGAAATTAAATATCAACCAAATGGAATATAAAATTCTATGGTTAAGGAAAAAGATTAAGGGCCAGAGTCGCCAGACTGCCTACTGACTTGTATGTATCCAAAGGAGTTTTAGCAATGGAAATTTTTTATGCTGTAGGATTTTGTCATGGAATTGAAACTAATACTTTCATAGATTTAAAAAAGTTGCAAAGGAACATTGTTGCATAAACATTGACGCAAATCGTCTGTTGCATATATGTTTTAAGTGCGATTAGGGAAAGTTATAAAGAGGGTGGGTCTAGGATTGTATTGTATGCTATGTTACATGGACTCTTCTGTTGAGGGTGAAATACCCGTGTCGACACGGGTGTGGCTGTGGCAGCTGAATACTGCACATAATGAAAAATAGTCTAAAGAGTAGGAGGGTCCAGTTTCGGACACTTCCTCACACCCGATAAGGATCCCATATCCATGTAACATTGATTTTGAGGTGGAAATTGCAAAAAAGGCTTAAGACTCTGAATATCTACTTTGGTAGTTTATTTTTCTTCATACGGCTAATGGCGGAAGGTAAAAAATGGCTAAAAACAAGAGTAGAAGAAAGGGGATCATAAGATATAATTACTTGTGTGCCATAAATGTTGAAGTTATGTCTGGACTTGCTGTATAACTTTTAAAATGTTACTTAGCTATCTATTGGATTTAATTTACTCATAACCCTAATCGGACCGGGAGTCATCTTTTAGAAATATCAGAATACATTAGTCTGACTAAGAAAATTAGTATTAATACAGACGGACTAATAACTGACTTGCCATAATAAGCTTAGTAGATATGTCCTTACTGTGCTATTAAGCCAAGAGCTAAATTCGTATGATGTTCCCCTAATCCTCTATCAATTTGATGTGCAAGTCAGAAAGAGAAAATTAAACCGTGCAAGATCAGTTGGACACTTGGCAGCATATCAGTATTTTCCCTCTACTCAAAAGTTTTCTTTTAAAATATTTTGTTAACTTCCAAAGGTAATTAATTATTGCTTCTTAAGAAACAATCTACAGCTCAGGAGGTCAGTTTGATTTAGGGAGAACAAAAACAGGGTTGTTTTTTTGTTTAGGAGTAAAATATGATGCAATTACTTTCTTCGAGTCACCGATGTAGTCCCTCCCATGTTAAGCATTCTACCGGTCTTTTTCTTTTTCTTTTTTATTTGGTTAAGCCTATTACCAAGTACATCTTGGTGATTATAATCTTTTTGACATTATCTATCCAGAACATTATAAGTAATATTATGAAAGAACTTTCAGACCAAGGTAGATCAGTATCGTAGGAACTTGATTGAAACTCAGTTACATTTTTTTTCCACGGTTTAGTTGCTTGGGTCTTTGTTGGGTTTTTTATCGGCTCCATATATTTTTTCCTCTTGGTGTGTGGTGCCTGGATTTATAGTTTTTCATTTTAAATCCTATTGATATTTTGTTATTTCTGGGTTAGAAACTAATGAATTTGAAATTTTCTGTCTGTATAGCTTATTACTAAACGAGAGAATACTGAAGAGTATTTGGAAAGAAAAACAACTGACTTGGACAAACATGATGTGTCGTTTCAGCACATGGATTCATCTAGTGATACTTCAGATGATAATATAGTAACAGTTCCTACAGCAAATGGTGGTATGACAAGGAAACATCATCGCCCTTGGACCTTGAGTGAGGTGGTTAAGCTAGTTGAGGGTGTAGCTAGGTATGGCGCGGGTAGGTGGTCTGAGATAAAAAGGGTTTCTTTTGCATCATATTCATACCGAGGAACTAAATATATGTGCCTAGAGATGGTTTGGCAGTTAGTACAGCGCCGGGTTTTTTGCTTGTGCGTCAAGCTGAGAACAAGTTATCATTTTGCAGGACAAGTGGAGGAATTTGCTGAGAGCTAGTTTTGCACAATTGCCTGCAGATAAAGTGGTGAGCAATTTTTCCAGAATGTGTGTGTCCAGTTTTAGTTGTGTGATTATGTTTTGATTTAAAGAGGACTGCTTCTACATATGCAGCAAAGGTATTGAAAAAATGCATAATCATTTGAAACAAAAGATAAATGTAGCACTCCTTCTCTTGGTTGTGCTTATACACTAGTTATAGAGTGAAGGTCTTCTTTCAGTATTGGAGTTGTACATATTTTGTTCTTTTCTTCTTGTTTCCATTACCAATCACATTGACCATAATATGATAAGACGACTTTTGGAAAACGGAGCCCATTAATACCTTATGTCATGCTTAAGTTCTCAGTAAATTGCATATCTTTGTGCACATTTGACACTGACTTCATTGGAAATATGCAGATGGATAATTCCCGAAAACCTGCTTCAATTCCGATCCCTGCTACAATTATTGTTCGAGTGAGAGAGCTTGCTGAAATGCAAAGCCAGGTTCCACCAAACCTCAGCGTAGGCAAGTTTGCTGGCCATGGTAGAAGTGTTCATGAAACGAGATCAGGGTACTTGTAGCAATGTAAATGCTAGTTTTGTTGTAGGTTTGTTTTTGGGTTTTTATTTTCTATCTATTAGAAATAAGGACATTAGTTATCATACCCGAGAATTTTACTTTGTTGATCCTAGGGTTTCTTTTGGATTGGTAGACTTTACGGAGAAGTTTGTCTTCTGCCCATCCCAAAAATAAAATAAAAATTTTCTGAACTGCAATTACTTTTACTCAAATCTACTAGCAATCATTTTTGTGGCTTAAATTTTCGTAATAAAGATTAAACCATCAAACTACTAGTTCAAAATAGCACCATCAGTTGTGACAAAACAACGGTCAAAAGGCTTAATAATCCACAAATTAGATTCTAGTCCTGCTCCAAGGACTACTGGGCAGAAATATCTTCAATATTCAAAGACATCGCAGACGTACATGTTCTAACTTTCCCAAAACACAAAACTAAGAGACTAATAGGCAGGGCAGTGCAGTACAAACAAGTTGCTGTCTGGGTGTTGTGGGAAAGTTTTTGAAAAAAAAGGGAGTGGTATATACCACCCATTCCTTAACAGGTGCCGACACAGAGATCAAATTCATGAGAGAGTGATGATGCAAAAACTGAAAGGACATATATCATGATAAGAACATGAAGATTTTTTTAATATTGAATTCTGAAAGGACGGGGATTATTAAATGAAAACATTTACTAAAATTTAAAATGAAAAATATGCATACTTGATTTTCAGTGAACTCTGTTTATTTCTAAACAAAAATGGTGAGAGTAAAAGTGAAAAGGCAAAGGATTGGAAATGAAGAGTTACAACAGTTTCTGCAGCAAAGGGAGATGAGATGAATTCAAGCAGACCTAATTCTCTTTTGACCACCTTTTGAATCGGATTTTGCTGTTCCGGCAGATTCCCCTTCAGATAAAACATCAATTGATTTCGCACAGGAGCTCGAAAGATGAGCGTATAAATCAACTACCCTTCGAATGTTGTTGTTGAGCTCTCTAATTAGACCCACGTTTCGGGTCAAGTTATCAGGGATCTTAGACTCTTGGTTCTGATTTATCTCATTGATTAGCAACCTGTTCTGGTCCAAAATATTCTGGACTTGCCCAAAACTCTTCTGAAATGACTCTAAAACTTTGCCGTCTACTTGTATTCCATTACTGAAGCTTGAAAATATATGGTCTTCCATCTTCAATCTTGATCACAACTACTATTCAATCAAAGCATTCTGCATCCCAAACAAAACAAAAAAAATTATTAGACCCAAAGTACGCATCTACGAGAGACAAAAATCAACCCATATCTTCTCTTTGGATGCTGCCAAATAATTTAAAAAGAAATTGGGTTTTGAGATACAATGTAGGAGGAGGATAAATTAAAGCATTCATGTAATGTTGTTCTACATCATCCAGTGTTAAAAAAATATAAAAACAGCAACCTTTTTCTGTGGCTCCAAAAATCAAACACAAAGCTCCTCTGATTAAATTCGTACAAAAACAAGAGGAGAGATCTAATTCTCAAAATTGGAAAAAGGAAAGACAAAAAAGAAAAAGAAAAGTCAATTACATAAATATATACAGACAGACAAGCAAGTAATCCATTTAAAAAGAAAGATTTCGGAATTAAGGTATGTAAATTTCCCAACATTTTGTTTCGGCTTACCTTGAAATTTTGGAGCGAACATTTTATCCGGAGTGGCGGCTGAGGAATCTAATTGGGTGAAACAGAGATTGAACAGAAGACCTGAATCGAATCGTAAACATATAGGAGGAGAAAAACGAATAAATAAATATTATATATATGTGTGAGATTTGACAGCTCACACGGAAGAAGAGAGGAGAGGACCCTGTGACTGATTGTGTGTTTGTGTGGATATTTCTATCTCACCTCGTCTACTTCACCTGCGGCCTGCTGGATTCTCACTCTGTTCATACAAGGAAAATGCTACATGTAATGTCATTATCAATAATATAGAGTACGGAAGTGGTGGTTAATATGAAATTAAGTTTGATTAATCAATAAGTTTAGGGGATATTATTTTAGTGACATTTTAGTGATTATTTTTTTTTTGGTTTTTTTTTAGTACTTCTAAAAAAATGTATAGTATTTATTACAATTGAATTTTTTATAAAAAAATAGTATTTTTTGTGTAATTTGGATACATACAAGAAATATAATTGTTTAATATAGTATCGATACGCAGGTGGGAGATAATTTTTTTTATTTATTTATCAGCACTGTTAACTCTGGATTCATAAAGTATTATTCATTATTAAAAATGTAATAAAATAGTACACTTCAAAAAAATTCAATCAAAATCTCATTTAAAAGTTTAAACATTTTTTATTTTTTGGGGGTACAGGTTACAAAAAAAAAGGGACTATTGTGGGAAATATAAGATCCCTGCAGTTCAGTAATAAATCATCATTAATTTTGCCTTTTCCACATTTGAATTGTTGATGGAGATCTTTTTTCATATCTATATATATTAATATTAATAAGATAAAAAAAAATTTTGAATTTTGGCAAGAAAACACACACATGTACGATTTAGATTCACTATAATTGATAAGGCAAAAAAGGGTGATGGCCGGTGGGTGACTAAGGAGGAGAGAAATAAAATAAAAGTGGAATTGTTGAAACGGATACACGGAGAGGATTTCGTGGCACGGGTAATTACTACTTACTAGTATAAATAAGAATTCAAATTTTGATAAAATTAATTTCACTTTTTTTATCAAAAATTTCATCATAAATTAGCGGAATTTAAAAGGGAGATTAAATAATTTAAACAAATTATTTATTTATTATAATACTCTAAAATCAAAATAATTACAAACTATAATGTGATTTTTTTTTTTTCTATAAAACATAAAAAAGCAACGACTCATCACTTATCAAGTAAACAAACCTTAAACTTTGATACAAACTCAATTTTCATCCTAATTCTATGTAAGATCCACGGAATATAGATTTTCACAAGATTAAATGAGATCTACTTTAATTTGAGTGAAACTTTATGGAATATCAAAATTACCTTTAGAAATAACAATTCCCAAAAACTATATTACTCCCTCCATCCCTATTTAAATGACCTTTTAGAGATTAGTACACCCATTAAAATAATAATTGGAAAGTATTAAATATAGTACTCAATTGTTTATAATACCCTTAAATCATTAATGAGTTTAAAGTACTAAAAAAATAGGTAGAGTAATGAGGGCTATTTTTGAAAAAATAATCATTAATTCTCCTAGATTTAAACAAACGTCAAATAATTAAGAATAAATAAAAAATTCTAAAACGTCATTTAAATAAGAACGGAAGAAGTAATATTTAAAAAATACTATCAAATAGTTAAGGGGAACTTTACTTATTTAAACAAAAATTACAATAAATGTATGCGCAGTAACAAAATAGGAAATCTAGTGCCAAAAGTATAATCAAATACAACTATATATGTAAGACCTTGATTTTTTAAATAAAGATTAAATTTTTTTGAAATATATTTTTGAATATTATGGTGTGGATTTGATATAATATTATAGTTGTGGGTAATATTTATAAATTTTGCAAAGTATGCAAGTTGTTAAATAATATTCGATTGGTCGAGGAATATTCGTTTTAACAGGGAATATTCGCACAACGGCACAATCATTGGTGGACCCCCCCACAACGGAATTATTGTCGAATTGAGAAAATGACAAAAATACTTTATGAAAATAACGGCGGAAGTTTTATCGTTAACTCATTGAACTATCCAGTAGTAAAAATGATGATGAATCTGGCGTGGTTGCGAAGTAGCACTGCAGTATTGATTATTGATGCTTACGTGAGAAGTCACCCAGTTATACTCAATTATTGCTACTGATAATTGATGCATCATATCTCTCATATTATTGATTCGATTATTGTCATAGTATCATCCAGATAATATGTTATTTTATTAAATCAATAATTGAGACGCGACAAAGTTATTCATATTATTAAATTGTAATATTTACAATGTCTGAAGTTCATCAAGGAGAGGTTTGGTCACCTAATTGCATGATAGGGAGAAATCCTTATTGAAAGCCCCCTCTTTCCAGGAACGACTGGTTGATAAATATTGTGAGTTATAATATTAATGATGAATGTTATTAAAATTGAAGTTGTGTTAGGAGTTGAATTTGGAGACGGACTTGATATTTGAGTGCGGAGCGATGAAATTAGTAAAAATAGTCTATAAACACAAAATTTTTCGGAATTCACTATTTGATCAAAAAGTCAACAGTTAACTTTTTTGGGAAAAGTCAAACTTCGAAATTTTAAAATTTATATTTTTGATAAAAATGATTTCATTGTGTTGGAATTATTTGTATTAGTGAAAATCGACAATTATTTCGATAATAATTGATGTCGGAGGTTATATTGACGATGGGTATTTAACAAGAATAAATGAGCAATTGATTGATATTATTTCATATGATTATAACTATTTGTTAATATGTGTATACTATTGTTTCACATTCTAACATTACTTATTAGGGGAGTTGGTGCAAGATTGATAATACTTGCATTGACTAAGTTAAAAATGAAGGTATAGATGTAGGTACTATATTGTAATTCAGTATTTTTACATGTCTAGAACTATTGATTCACATAATTTACTATTGAATCACATTATTTACTATTAGGGGAGGTGGTGCAAGTTTGATAATACTTCCGTGACTAAATTAAAAATAAAGGAAAAGTTAGAGGTATTATCTTTGTAATTTTTCGAGCCCCAAAACGTGCAATTATCGAAACTATATTTTTCTATAAATAGAAACTCATTCTTCCTTCATTTCTTACCAATTCACAAAAGTTTTAGAAGCGATTATTATAGAGAGAAATTATATAAAAGAAAAGAAAGAAGTTTACCTCACTATTCCAAAGATCCGGTTTTGCTAAGGTAGGGAGTATTATTTCTTTCTTATCCATTAAGAGAACTTCTGTTATTTCATTCTTTATTATTCTGTTGGAATAACCTGTATACGCGGGCTACCCTATACTTGGTGAAATTCTTTTATTGTTCCATTCTTTATTATTACATTTGAATATCCTGTTTTTGTGCGTTTTCTACGGACTGATTTCGTCTTTATTATTACATTGGAATATCCATGCATGCGTTTTACGCCGGACTGATTAAAATCTTTATTATTTTGTTGGAATATCTCGTCATGCGCTTTTACGTCGAACTGATTCCGTTATTTATTATTACATTGGAATAACTCGCTTGCTTGCTTGATCTATCGCGTGCTCGGTGATTTCTTTTGTTATTCCATTCCTTATTATACTCGGTTGGTTAAAGTTTTAACTTCTATACTCCATGAAATTAGTGGAATATCCTTGATATTTTGCGCTTCATCCAAAGATCTTTTCATGGAAATATTCTTCCGAGCATTCTTTAATTTTACTCTCTACAAAGCGATTATCATGTTGACAATTTAGACATTATTAGTTCTCGGATAAAATAATTCTTGAACTTGTTTTATTGAATTCTTATATCATTGTCATCATCCTCGTGTTTATATTTTGTTGAAAGTCATACATGGCCTATAGTGCATAGATGGACTTGGTATGATTATGAATGAAGGGGATTATTCGATTGTAATCATGACCAGTAATGTTATAAATAATGTGGTAAAAGTCCTCATTGGGCGTAGTGCATTGATGGACAATTGTTGGCATGATCATGACCATTATTGAATACACAAATATTTTTGACCCGTAGTGCATGGATAATTGTGGTCGTGATACTAAAGAATATCCTTGGCCGTAGTGCAGGGGTGATTCGATGATGTGGATTATTTATTAAGCTGAGTCCCAGCGATAAAAGTGAAAAAAAATGTGACGCCCCCAAAATAGGTATACATCACCCATTCTGAGTTGTCAATACATGGTACATAAATAACTACAACTTTATTATTACAACAGTAAAACTGTGAGTTTGAATACAAATATTATCTTCTAGACAATATCTATACTCAATAAATCCTCATCACATTTATTGATACATTATTTTATAAAAATTATGAGGACTACTAAAAACCTCTCTCTAGAACTTTCATTCCATACCCCGACTCGTACTCGCTATATTATCGCCTCCTGAGAAGAAAAATGGAACAAAAAAGAAAAGGGTGAGCTCAACTAGCCCAGTAAAGAATATTATGACTAAGATAATATACAATAAATTATCGTTAGTCTTCAGGAGAAAAAATCTAATAGAATACAATAGACAACAAGTTTTAAATCAATATTCATAGCGAAAATAATAATTCATTAGAAGAGTTAAGTAGATAATGCAAACTACTATTTTCATGTATGAATTTAAAAGTTCATCGTCTATCTTTTATCCCTGTAACATCAATCAATATATATCACGGAATCAAATGTTCATCTTTGCATTACACAGCCAAAGATATTCATCGGGTTGGTCATGTTCATCTAAACACTGTTCATCTTTTTGCACTACGGCCAAAGATATTCATCAAAATCATTCATCTTTTGCACTACAGGCCAAAGATATCCAATAATATCATCATTTAAAATGAGGATGATGAAAAATATTTTAAAGAAGCGAATCCAATTGAAACAAAATGACAAGGATTAAGGATTAAGGATTAGATTACTTTGTTTTATCCATGTCCAAAAATACCTCAAAAATAATCATAGTGGTGTAAAATTCAAGAATGATCAAAACATGGATACAATCAAAGCTAGTATCCACAATAGATATTTTAGACGAAAAGGAAAATTTTCATTTTTCGATGAATAAGGTCGTGATTCGTGAATATTGTCAGATATCGTGAATAATCTTAGTATACGTGAATAAGTAACTCAAACACAAAAAGTTTTAAATTTGATTAAAAGTTCAGATCAATACTTGGCATAATGATATTAGAAGAAATAATATCATTTTAAAAAATATAATATCCCTTACCTCGAAAGAAATGATCTTCTAGTTGAAACACGGGATATAAGCTATGACTTGAACTTGCATTAGATATAGCAACAAAGACTCAAAATACTCACAAGAATACGCTTCGATAATATAGAGAGAAAAAATTTTACGGTGTGATTTTCAATTCTAACCTAAGCACCCTATTTATAGGAAAATGCTTAGAACACCAAAGTAGAAAATTTAATATAATAATATATATATATATATATATATACAAATTTGTCTACGCACCTAGAACCATCTGAATTCAGCAACTTGCATGTGTTTAATGAGGCTAACCAAACACAAAAAATGTTTTTGTTAATTAAAACAATTAAAACTTCCAAAAATCAATTATTTCGGAACTTCAGAACTTCAATAATTCATAATAAATAGCCCTTTTGTCAGAAAATTCAAATCTCGTGATTTTTTATAGGAAATTCAATTCTTTACAACTTTGCAGAGGGAAGTTTTTCCAAATTCCAAACATAAATTGACTGAAATCCATAAACGGACAATTTTACAGGCTATAATCAAATTTCAGTCAAGAAATGGGCCCACAAACATGTTTAACATGTTTTAAACAACTTTTGCAACAAAAATACTCTTCCTCCTCATATACTCATATATCCCACATTCATTGTAAAAATATTATATTATAATAATATAATAATATATTATTTTATCACAAAAGATAAAATATCGATTTTCAACAATTGTCACTTTAAAAATTTTCTCCATCTATATCCACATAAAATGAATATTTTTCTCATCATATAAATCAATAATTAATTATTCACAAATAATATTATGGAATCACAGATCTTGCAACCTGTGTAGTTCCAAGGAAAAAAGGGCTTTCCAATAAGAATTTCTCCTTACTGGTGCGCAATTAGGTGACCAAACCTCTCCTTAGACAAAACTTTCTAGACATTGCCAATAATGTTTTCTAATAATATTATTCAGATAATATGAATTATTGCTTCGATAATGGAAAATACTGTGTAGTGACAATTATTGAAACAATAGTAATATAAAATATCAACGCAAGAATTATTGAATCAATAAAATAAAATATCGAATAAGAATTCATCGTAACAATTATTGAGTAAAGTGTCTTCTTAAGTAAGAATCAATAATTGGTGCAATACCGGGTATATCTTGGCAACAACGCCAGATATCGTATTTTAACCACCGTGTATTCCAGCGATTGTTGTTAATTCAGAATAACTACGTAGATTATTTATAAACAACTTATACTTATCGCTTTCTTCATCCAATCGCTTTCAGTTATGGGGCCCATAAAAAATAGCTACTTGGCCGCATTTAATATTCCCCGACAACAATGAATATTTTATAACCACCTGCTTATTTAAAATATTTACGCATTTTACCCATAACTAACCACATTAATCAAATCAACCCTTACTATTTCAAAATGATAAATAGAGGAAACTAAATTTTATTTATTAATAATTTGGGGTCTTACAAAAAACCTTTTAAATTATAAAAGATAGTAGATTTTTTTCTCTACTTGTCTCTTTTAATGAATTGCTTGTTCCGCTGCAGTTAAACTTGATGGTTGTTATATTGTATCAGTTTAACACTGTTGAAGGCTAACGATAATATATTCGCATTATCTTAGTCATAATATTTTCTCTTTGGGCTAGTTGAGCTCACCCTTTTACTTTTATTGTCTCTTGAGGAAATGAGAACGTAGCGAGGACTAATGGGGAATGGGTGACGGACGGATGATAGCATTAGTAGTCCTCACTATTCAGTGAAATAGTGAAAAATAAATGTAATAATATTGAATTTGAGTTTGAATATTGTTTAGACGACAATATTTGTATTAAAACTCATGAACTTATGTTTTGTCGCATTTTACTGACGGATGTATAATTGAGTTGTATTTGTATTACATACCATGTATATAATGATTTCACTCGTATAGGTGATGTATACCTATTTTGGGGGCGTCACAGTTGGTATCCAAGCCTATAGATATGATCCCTGGCTAAATCTGAGACTAGAACTAGGAGATAAGTTTATTTGGTATTTAATTGGTCAGTCAGAGTGTAGGGATAATATGTTTCATGTCAATTAACCCTTGTTTTGTGGCAGTATTTAAAAATGGCATCCGAGAATGTTGAGAACATCAATGGAGCACGGGAGACCGTTGAGTCTCCACAGATAAATAACCAAGACAATGTTCATCAGGAAGGCGACAATCCTCATGCAAACAACAACACTGACCAAATGATGAACGATGGAATGTTCCGAGGCTTCATGCAATTCATGCAACATCAAAGCGAGAGCGGCTCCTCATCCAAAATGCAGGTGGAAACATTGGCAACTCTCGGACGGTCACCGCAAAAAGCAGTTAAGAGTGGGACCACCAAAGTTTATTGGAGAGCCAAAACCACTTAAAGGAAGAAGCATAGATAAAGCAGATAACCAAGATATTTGATGTCTTGGGATACTCCGAGGAACAAAAGGTTTTCTTCGCCACCTTTATGTTGCGTGAAGAAAGCGGTCATTGGTGGAAATCAGAAACGCACTACTGACCGACGACTCAAGATGTCTTGGGAGAAGTTCCAAGAGTCGTTTAACGACAAGTACTTTCCGAAAGTATTCGCCACACATGAAGGAGGTGGAGTTTATCAAGTTGGAACAAAACAATATGGACCAGGTGTCGCAATACGAGGCTAAATTTGTGGAGTTATCCGGGTTGCATCCCATTTGGTTGATAATGAGGAAGCGAATGACCGAATATTTTAAAGAGGTTTGAAACCGGAGATACGACAATATCTTATTTCTCATAAACCGTGTTTGTATTCGGATGTTGTAAATAGGGCTCGATTATTGGAAGGCGCGATAACGAGTCAACGTAAAGAGAAAGCGGTAGGTATAATGAAAATACCGGTGGTAATGATCATGAAGCGGTGACAACAAATGCGGAGGAATCAACATGCCGAAATGGTAACCACCGGTGGTAATCATAGCCAAGATAATAAAATGGACATTTCAAGAAAAGGAGATTCAACAATGATGGAAAGACGCAAAGACCAAAGACCGTTGTTAAGGAAGGAGAACGACCACCTATCATATGCTTCAAATGCGGAGGGAGGGACACACCAAATCACCAAATGCGACGATGCCATCCAAAGCATGTTATAATTGTGGAAGAGAAGGTCATTTAACTCAATTTTGTCGTTCACCAAAGATAAATTGAGTTAGGATGGAGGCACAAAAGCCAGTCGGAAAAGTCAAAACCCAGAAAGTCTGAGGAGGCGTTTGTTGTGACCTCCCCGAAAGCAAGGAACCCGAACGAGGTTATCACGGGTAAGTTTTATCATAAACTTTAGTGAAGTCTATACCTTATTTGATACTGGGTTTCTACCCATTCTTTTATTTCTTCTACTAAGGCTCAACGTTTAAATTTGACTCAGAAGAAATTAGACTTTGACTTATCTGTTGAAACTCCATTAGGAGAAACCTTAATTACATATAGACACTGTAAATATGGCTCAGCCCTTGGTCGTAAATTTGGGCTTTGGGCTATTTTTTTTTTTAGCCCATAAAATTGGGCCATTTTGGCCCGCAAGTGAAAAGTCTTACCCTACCAAGCCATGACCAACTTTTTTTTTTTTTTAGCAAAATGTAGTGGGTTATGAGGCTTGAACACAAGACTTGTAAGTAAATAAATAAGAGTTCAAACCAACTGAGCTATAACTATTTATTTTTAATGCAATAATATATATGATTATATATTTATATATTTATATATGTCATATATACTAGTAAAAAGTGAGCTACTTGAATTCAGATTTTAATAAAAGGAATATGATTACAATTAACTTTAATTTTCAAGCCAAAAGATATTAAGAACAAGGCACAAAAGCTCTGTAATATTAGTAAGTGTATTGCTAAAAGGTTCTACCTTTTTTTTAGCGAGAGAGAGAGTATATATAATATTGGGACCAGCAATATAAAATATTGAAACAAGAATACCCAAAATCTTGGATGGAATAAAATAAAATATCAGCAACAATATTTGATCCACTAGGTATGAGAGGATATTTCTCCAAAATAGTTTTTTCAAAGAATTTGATATTCAAAACTAAAACAATTTGAAAAAGCTTAATTAAAGGAAAAGATATCCCAAACATTTGATAAAATTATGTCAATAGAGTCCCAATCAGTTTGTTGACATAATCAAAACTGAATCTAGTAGTACAATCCAAATGGAGTAATCACGAAAACCAAACAATAATCATCATAGGTACTTTAATTTAAGTTTTCTGATATCAACATTTTGGAGCTATTCCCTTAATTTTCATGTCTTCTTTAGGTACTTTGTTTATGTTATTATGGAATATATTTATAATATTGTTAACTACTAGAACATTTATTATTAATAATATTTATAATATTGTTTATTATTATTTATTTTTAATATTAATTATTATTAATATTTTTGGTGTAACAAGATTTTGTTAAAAAAAATAAAAAAATTAAAGAGGCTCATGGTGGTCCGGGTAAATTGCCAAATAGTAGCCACCTGGCCAACAATTGACCCACCAAAACCCGGACCTTTTGGGCCGAGCCATCGTGAGGTCTTACCGCATTTCTCGGCCCGTTTGCCAGGTGTAATTAAATCCATTGTTTATAAGTCTTGTTTGATTCAAATCAGAATGCGACGTTACTGTCGATCTTATCTCCTTAAAAATACTTGCATTTGGCGTGATTCTAGGGATTGATTGGTTAACTACTCATCATGCTAAAATTGATTGTTTTTCGTAAGGTTGTTAGCTTTCATATTCCTAATAAACCTATTATGCTTAATTCAAGCGACTAAACCATTAAAATCAATCACGGTCATCTCAAGCCATAAAGCTATTCGTTTATTCGGATGTCAAGCTTTTCTTAGCTCATATCACTTGATTTAAACAAAAATACGTCGATTTGAAGGATATTTCTATTGTTAATAAATTTCGACGTATTCACGAAGAACTTCTGGCCTACCCCCGGGCGTGAAGTTGAATTTTGTATCGACGCTTGAACCCTTTACAAAACCCATTTCCAGTCCCATATCGAATGGCTCCTATTGAACTTCGAGGAGTTAAAGACCCAATTGCGAGTAAATTGTTAGACATTAGTTTCATTCGTCCACAAAGACGTCTCCTTGGGGTGCTCCTGTTTATTCGTGAGTGAAGAAAAAATGGGAGTATGCGACTTTGTATTGATTTTCGAGAGTTGAATCATGTCACCATAAAAAATAGGTACCCATTGTCACGTATTGATGACCTGTTTGATCAGTTACAAGGAGCACAATTTTTTTCAAAGATCGATCTTCGTTCTGGATATCATCAGCTGAAGGTTAAAACTGAGGATATTCCAAAGACTGCCTTTAGAACTCGGTACGGGCATTATGTGTGACGCCCCCAAAATAGGTCCATTCCATCCAACCCATTCTGAGTCGCCAAATACATGGTACAGAAATAACTACAACTTTATTAATACATTTGTCGTGCAAAATACGACAACATATATACTGTAAGTTTAAATACAATTATTATTTTCTAGACAATATACATACCCAAATAAATCCTCATCACAATTATTTATACATTATTTTACAAAATGGTGAGGATTACTAAACAACTCTCTCTATAACCATCATTCCATACCTCGATTAAAGACTTCATTTACATTTTCGCCTCACGAGAAGAAAAATGGAACAAAAAGGAAAAGGGTGAGCTCAACTAGCTCAAGAAGAATATTATTACTAAGATAATATACTACAAATTATCGTTAGTCTCCAACAGAAAAATCTAATAGAATACAATAGACAACCGGTTTTAAATCGATCTTGAATGAAATAATAATTCATTAGAAGAGTTAAGTAGAGAATGCAAACTACTATCTTCTATATATGAATTTAAAAGTTCATCGTCGATATTTTATCCCCGTAACATTAATCAATATATATACGGAATCAAATATTCATCTTTGCACTACAGCCAAAGATATTCATCGATTGATCATGTTCATCTAAACACATGTTCATCTGCTTGCACGGGCCAAAGATATTAATCGATCGGTCATGTTCATCTCAACACTGCTCATCTTTGCACTACGAGCCAAAGATATTCATCAAGAAATCATTCATCTTTGCACTACAGCCAAAGATATTCAAGAATATCATTATTTAGGACCGAAGAGTATGATGAAAATATTTCAAAGAAAACGAATCCAGTGAAACAAAAGAATAAATATTAAGGATTCGTATTTCAGCTATTTCATGTCCAAATAGTGGTGTAAAATTCAAGAATGATCAAAACATGGATACAATCAAAGCTAGTATCCATAATAGATATTTTGGACGAAAAGAAGAAATTTTATTTTTTGGTGAATAGTGTCAGATATCGTGAATAGTCCGTATCGTGAATAAGTAACTCTCAGACACCAAAAGATAGAAATTTCACAAAAAAAAAACATCTTCACGCTTTCGTGAATAGTACTCGTGAATAGTAACTCGTGAATAAGAACTCATGAATAAGTAACCCGACATGAAAAAATTCCAAATTTGATACAAATTTCCAACCAATATTTTGGCATAATGATATTGAAGAAATAATATCATTTTGAATAAAATAACATCCCTTACCTCGAAAACAAGATTACTTACAGTTGAAACACAGGATATAGGCTATGTCTTGAACTTGACCAGTATAACAATACTCAAAGTATACTCAAAATACTCACAAGAATACGCTTGATAATATAGAGAGAGAAAACTTCAGTTTCTGGTGTGATTTTCAATTCTAACCTTAAGAACCTATTTATAGGAAAATGCTTAGAACACCAAAGTAGAAAATTTAATAAATTAATATTATTTATATTACAAATTCTCTACGCACATTTTGACAACTGATTTCAGCTTATCTTGCACATGCTAGGGCTGCCCACAAAACAAAAAAAACGTTTTTCCTATTTTAAATATTTTAAACTTTCAAAAATTAATTATTTCGGAGCTTCGGAACTTCAATAATTCATAATAAATAGCCCTTTTATCAGAAAATTGGAATCTCATGAATTTTTATAGGAAATTCAATTCTCTACAACTTTGCAGAAGAAAGTTTTTCCAAATTTCAAACAGAAATTGACCGAAATCCACAAACCAAGGCGATTTTACTGTGCTATAATCAAATTTCTATTAATAATTGTGTCCACCAACACACAAAAATCATTTTTAATATTTATTGCAACAAAAATATTCTTTTTCCTCATATACTCATATATCTCACATTCATTATAAAAATATCACCATTATTATATTATTAAAATATAATAATATATTTAAATGAATTATTTTATCGTAAAAATATAAAATTTCAATTTTCAACAATTGTCACATTAAAAATTTTCTCCATCTATATCCACATAAAATCAATATTTTTCTCATCATATAAACCAATAATTAATTATTCATGAATAATATTACGAATCACAACATCGACAAACGAGGTAGTTAGAGGGTAGGCGAGCTTTCAATAAGGATCTCTCATCGACGCCGCAATTAGGTGACCAAACCTCTCCTTGAGATGTAACTTTCTAGACATTGCCAATAATGTTATCCAATAATATTATTAGGATAATATGAATTATTGTCAGATAATGGAAAATCTTGTGTAATGACAATTATTGAAACAACAAAGTAATATAAAATATCAACGCAAAGAATTATTGAATCAATAAAATAAAATCTTGAGCGATAATTACTATAAAAATTATTGAGTAGTAGGCTTTTACGTAAGAATCAATAATTGGTGGTGCAATACCTGGTGTCTTCTTGTGTTTTATCCATAGGGTATTCCAATAGTATTAATCAGTAATAACTACAATCGTTATTTATAAATAACTTATTCTTGTGCGTTTCTTCCTCCAATCGCTTTACATTATGGGGCCCCACATACATTTCAATTCGCCGTAAATACGAATATTCCCCGACAGTACGAATATTTCACGACCAAATGAATATTATCCGACAATAATGAATATTTTCTAACCACTTGCTTATTTTGAAATATTTACGCATTTTACCCATAACTAACCACATTAATCAAATTAACCCTTACTATATCAAAATAATAAATAGAAGAAATTTTAATTTCATTAATAAAAATTTGGGGTCTTACATTATGAATTCTTAGTCATGTCTTTTGGATTGACTAATGCTCCTGCTGCCTTCATGGATATGATGAACCGAGTATTCAAGGAATATTTGGATCACTTTGTGGTCGTCTTTATTGATGACATCTTTATTTATTCGAAAAGCCGTGAAGATCATGAGCAACACTTGAGGCTGATACTCCAAAAGCTTCGTGAATATAAGCTTTATGCCAAGTTAAAGAAATGCGAGTTCTGGCTTAAGGAAGTAGTATTCCTTGGGCACGTAGTATCAAGTTATGGAATATCCGTTGACCCGACAAAGATTGAAGCTATTCAAAGCTGGGAGCAACCCAAATTAGTGACCGAAGTACGTAGCTTTCTCGGTTTAGCTGGTTATTATCGGAGATTCGTGGAAGGATTTTCTCGAATCGCTACTCCATTAACTTCGGTGACTCGGTGAAGATACAAAGTTTGGTTGGGCGAGGAATGTGAGAAGAGTTTTCAAGAACTCAAATGAGACTCATTTCAAGACTGTTACGACAATACCATCCGGTTCGGAGGATTTGTCATCTCTGATGATCTTGAGCAAAGAGTTAGGATGTGTTCTCATGCAATATGGGAAAGTCATAGCCTATCCCTCAAGATAACTCAAAGAATATGAGAGGAATTATCCTACTCATGATCTAGAGTTGTCAGCTGTTGTCTTCGCACTTAAAATTTGGAGGCATTACTTGTATGGAGAGAAAATGGAGATCTTTACGGATCATAAAAGCCTCAAATATTTCTTCACTCAAAAGGAACTCAACATGCGACAACGACATTGGCTTGAACTGTTGAAAGATTATGATCATACCATCCAATACCATCCTGGAAAAACAAACGTAGTAGCTAACGCATTGAGTAAAAGATCATATACGGGTATGAATGCAATATTCACAACACAAAAGACCATTTTGTGTGACTTGCAAAGGATGGAGATAGAGTTAAAGACTCCAGGGACCCATGTGATGATGGCGAATATACGAGTAGAACCGACTTTAATTGATAAAGTTAAAGTTGCTCAAGTTACAGATCCGGAGCTGATGCGTATGAGGAAGAAAGTGCAAGAAGGTGTTATACAAGCAAGCAAGAATCGATGAAGAAGGAATACTTGAGTCAACTCCGGACTTTGTGTTCTAACGACCTTGATTTAAAGTATAAAATCATGATGGAGGCGCATAACACACCGTTTGCAATCCATCTTAGGAGTACCAAAATGTATCGTGATCTTCGTCATATATTTTGGTGGATCAATATGAAGAGAGAGATAACGCTATTTATCTCAAGGTGTCTAATTTGTCAACGAGTTAAAGCGGATCATCAAGTACCAAAAGGTCCATTGCAACCACTTAAAATTTCAGAATGGAAGTGGGAGCACATTACCATGGATTTCGTTACCGGTCTTCCAAAGTTTCTCAAGGCATAGATGCGATTTGGATCATTGTTGATAGATTGACCAAGTCCGCTCATTTCTACTACAAATCGAGAAACTTATACACTTGAACGTCTTCTTCATATGTACATAAACGAGGTTGTAAGATTGCATGGTATGCCAGTATCCATAGTTTCTGATCGAGACCCAAGATTCACTTCAAGATTTTGGGTTAGTTTGCAAAAAGCTATGGGCACGGATTTGCGATTTAGCTCGGCATATCATCCTCAGACGGACGGTCAATCAGAGAGGATGATTCAAACTCTTGAAGATCTATTAAGACTCTGTGTCCTTGACTTCAAGGGAAGTTGGGACAAGTTCTTACCATTAGTGGAGTTTTCCTACAACAACAGTTATCAAGCAAGTATTGGCATGGCTCCATTCGAGGCGTTGTATGGAAGAAAGTGTCGTTCTCCAGTATGCTGGGATAAGGTGGGCGAAACAAAGTTGTTGGGACCAGAGATGGTACGTATGACTACGAAAAAGATTCAAATGATCCGACAACGTATAAAAACCTCACAAGATCGACAAAAGAGTTATGCTGATCTTCATCGAAAGGACGTAGAATTCGATATTGGAGATCATGTGTTGTTACGTGTTGCTTCCATGGAAAGGAGTTACAAGATTTGGAAAAGAGGAAAGCTCAATCCTAGATTCATTGGCCCATTTTAATCCTCGATCGAGTAGGGCGTGGCCTATAGACTTGCGCGTTACCGCTTAAGTCATCTCTTTGTTCATAACGTTTTCACATATCCATGTTACGTAAATATGTGAAAGACCGAACCACATTATTGAGTTAGAACCAGGACGAAATAGAGGAAGATTTAACGTATGAAGAGGTTCTGTTAAAATCTTGGATAACAAGGAACATATTCTACGCCTAAGGTTATACCTCAAGTCAAAGTTTTTGTGGAGAAACCACGATGTTGAAGAAAAATGACACAGGAGTTAGAATCAAATGAAATCAAAGTATCCTCACCTCTTGACATACCAGTATGCGCACCCTAATTTCGAGGATTTAAATTTTATAAGAAAGGGAGGTTGTAAAACCCCAACTTTTGAATAAAGATTAAATTTTCTCGAAATATATTTTTGAATATTATGGTGTGGATTTGATATAATGTTATAGTTGTGGGTAATATTTTCAAATTTTGCAAAAAAAGACGAGTTGTTATATAATATTCGATTGCCTGGGAATATTCGTTTTAACAGGGAATATTCGTACAACGACACAATATTTGGTGGACCCCCCACAACGGAATTATTGTCGGATTGAGAAAATGACAAAAATACTTTATGAAAATAATGGCGGAACTTTTACCATTAACCTGTTGAACTACCCAGTAGTAAAGAAAAGAATG
Source organism: Panax ginseng (assembly GCA_020205605.1). NCBI lineage: Eukaryota > Viridiplantae > Streptophyta > Magnoliopsida > Apiales > Araliaceae > Panax > Panax ginseng. The sequence continues at coordinate 2,237,050 of CM035148.1, forward strand.
TCTGGCGTGGTTGCATAGTAGCAATACGGTATTGATTATTGATGCTTACGTGAAAAGTCACTCAGTTATACTCAATTATTGCTACAGTAATTGTTGCATCATATCTCTCATGTTATTGATTCGATTATTGTCATAGTATCATCTGCATAATATGTTATTTTATTAAATCAATAATTGAGACGACAAAGTTATTCATATTATTAAATTATAATATTTATAATGTCTAGAAGTTACATCGAGGAGAGGTTTGGTCACCTAATTGCTACCGATGGGGAGAAATCCTTATTGGAAAGCCCCCTCTTTCCTGGGAACGACCTGGTTGATAAATATTGTGAGTTATAATATTAATGATGAATGTTATTAAAATTGAAGTTGTGTTCGGTGTTGAATTTGGAGACGCGGACGTGATATTTGAGTCTGGAACGATGAAATTAGTAAAAATAGTCTATAAACACAAAATTTTTCGGAATTCACTATTTGGTCAAAAAGTCAACAGTTGACTTTTTCGGAAAAAGTCAAATTTCAAAATTTCAAAATTTATATTTTTGATAAAAATAGTTTCATTGTGTTGTAATTATTTGTGTTAGTAAAAATTGACAATTATTTCGATAATAATTGATGTCTGGAGGTTATATTGATCAATCGGGTATTTAACTGGATAAATGAGCAATTGATTGCTATTATTTCACATGATTATAACTATTTGTTCATATGCGTATACTATTGTTTCACATTCTTGTTACTATTAGGGGAGTTGGTGCAAGATTGATAATACTTGCATGACTAAGTTAAAAATGGAGGTATAGATGGAGAGTCTTATAATCGTAATTCGTATTTTTTACGTGTCTAAAACTATTGATTCACATAATTTACCATTGAATCACATTATTTACTATTAGGGGAGGTGGTGCAAGTTTGATAATACTTCCATGACTAAATTAAAAATAAAAGAAAAGTTGGAGGTATTCAGATTGTAATTTTTCGAGCCCCAAACGTGTAAATTATCGAAACTATATTTTTCTATAAATAGAAGCTCATTCTTCCTTCATTTCTCACCAATTCACAAAAGCTTTAGAGCGATTATTATAGAGAGAAATTATAGAAAGAAGAATAGAAGTCCGCTACCTCACTATTCCAGTATTAAGTTTTTCTAAGGTAGGGAGTATTATTTCTTTCTTATCCATGAAGAGAACTTCTGTTATTCCATTCTTTATTATTTTGTTGGGATAACCTGTATACACGGGCTACCCTATACTTGGTGAAATTCTTTTATTGTTCCATTCTTTATTATTCTGTTGGAATATCCTGTTTAGGCGTTTTTCTTGGGACGATTCCGTCGCTTTTTTATTTTTTTGTTGGAATATCACATCACATGCGTTTTACGGGACCGATTCCGTCTTTATTATTTTGTTGGAATATCACGCTCATGCGTTTTACGCGGAATTGATTCCGTCTTTATTATTTTGTTGGAATATCACATGCATGCGTTTCATGGGACTGATCGATTATTTATTATTCATTGGAATAACACCGCTGCATGCTTGATCTATCGCGTGCTGGTGATTTCTTTTGTTATTCCATTCCCGATTATACTCGGTTGGTTAAAGTTTTGACTTATACTCCATGAAATTAGTGGAATATCCTTGATATTTGCGCTTCATCTAATATCTTTTTATGGAAATATTCTTCTGAGCATTCTTGAATTTTACTCTACAAAGCAGTATCATGTTGACAATTTGGACGTTATTAGTTCCTGGATAAAATAATTCTTGAACTTGTTTTATTGAATTCTTATATCATTGTCATCATCCTCATGTTTATATTTTGTTGAAAGTCATCTGTGGCCTATAGTGCATAGATGGACTTGGTATGATTATAACCAGGAATTATTCGGTGTAATCATAACCGTAATGTTATAAATGATGTGGTAAAAGTCCTCATTGGCCCGTAGTGCATTGATGGACAGTTGTTGGCATGATCATGACCATTATTGAATACACAAATATTCTTGGCTCGTAGTGTATGGATAATTGTGGTCGTGATATCAAAAAGAATATCCTTGGGTCAGTAGTGTAGGGGTGATTCGATGATGTGGATTATTTATTAAGTCGAGTCCCAATGATAAAAGTGATAAAAAACCTTTTAAATCATAAAAGATAATAGATTTTAATCTCTCTTGACTCTTTTTAATGGATTGTTTGTTCATTGCAGATTAAACTTGATGGTTGTTATATTGTAGAGCTTTTAACATTTGTTGAAGGCTAACGATAATATATTACGCATTATCTTATTTATAATATTTTCTCTTGGGCTAGTTGAGCTCACCCTTTTACTTTTATTGTTCTCTTCTTGAAATGAGAGCGTAGCGTGGACTAGTCGGAAGCGGGTGACGGACGAGATGATAAAGATTAGTAGTCCTCACTATTCGGTGAAATAGTGGAAAATAAATGTAATAATATTAAATTTGAGTTTGAATATTGTCAGATGACAATATTTGTATTAAAACTCATAACTTATGTTTTTGTCGTACTTTACACGCAGTTGTTGTATAATTAAGTTGTATTTGTATTCTGTACCATGTATTTAACGACTCAGAATAGGTGATGTATACCTATTTTGGGGGCGTCACAATATAAGTATGAATTCATCTAATTACATAATTTTTAATGTAAATGTAATGGATAAATCACAATCTAATACACAAATTATTGGTTGTGAAAACATAAAATGTTTATACCCCCTCCATTCCTAAATACGTGACGTTATAACTCCTATAATTACTCCATTAAAATTAAAATGTATTACCAAAAATACCCTTGCATAAATAAATGAAAAGTCAAACTGTAGGTGATAAAGATAAAAAAGCCATATTGTTAGAGGATAGAAAAAATATAGGAATTAGAGATAGTATGCGTGCAAGATATTAATAGAGATAAAAAAAGTAACTTTGAAAAAATAGGAGATAATTAAAAAGAGTATTAAATGTTTAGAGGTAATTAAGAAAATAATATAATTAATTCTCCAATAAATTATAAAACGTGATATATTTAGGAATAATAGAACTATCCTAAAACGTGAGTTATTAAAGAATGAAGAGAATACTATCTAGGTAATATGGTTGGAAAAAGTATAGTATACATGTGAACGTATTTGATTATAAAGAATGATTTATACAATGACTAATTTAATATTAAATGTGGATTGTAAAAAATTGTAAGCAATAAAATAAACAAATGATGTGTAAGTAATTTTTTTTAATATTTAATATATTATATATTTACATGTCCCATATATTTAATACGGACATGTAAAACCCTGTTTAATAAATAATAAGGTATAAGGAATTATTAAATCCACAACAAAAAATATTATTTTTATAACAAAAATATCGCTATAGATCCCTAAATTATATATTTTGAAGCCATATCTTGTTTTTTGTAGGTGAAGTTTAAATTTGAGTAAAGTAGTAGTGTGTATCTATGACATATTCAAACAAGTTGGATCTTCCAACGGTACAATATGTCGAGTAATTTGCTGGATACTTGGGTAGTTGGGCCACCCTGAAAATTTTGGGCCACTCTGAAAATAACGTCTAGTAGTATATTAATTAATGATAATAGTACATCAAAAATTTGCATCACCTTCTCCAAGCACGATTCGAACCCTAAACCTACCTCCAAAAGTTCCCTCTTCAAATCCACCGATCAAAAAGCAGTCATTCACAATCTCTTCTCCCCCGCCAATTTCCCAACGGTTGGGTATTTCTATGGTGTTCACTCTATTCAATGGACGCCGTGGTCCACTCTGCTGTGGAAGAGATCTGCTCTCAAGGCGCTAACGGCCTCACACTCCTGAAGCTGTGGCCGAAGCTCCAATCTTCTCTCTCCTCCCACGGCCTTCACTCCTGCGCCAACGTGAAGAAAGCCTTATGGACCAACATCCTTAACATCCCTGGCCTCCAGTTCGAATCTGGAGGCGTTTCTTACGATTCTCAGGACTCTCCAATTCAGTCCTTCCAAGATAGCGAGGAGATGGATTTGAAGATTGTTGCAGTCGATCATCTCCGCAACAGTTACGTTGGCATCTACGATATCAAGGCCTCCGATGCCGGAATTTCTCGTCCCCAGCGTCGTGCTCTTGAGCGCCTTGCCATTGCTAGGTTTCGCCCTTTCTCTCTCCCTCTCCTCCATATATATATATACATACATATATATATATATAGATATATATATAGATGTGCAGACTCCAAATGTAGTCACTTTACGGTCTTAGGGTTCATAAGGTGACTACTAGTAGTGATTTAAGTCTAATATCATAAACTGTGTATAATTGAAATTGCACAATTGTATAACTATACGATCGTATACTGTGTATATCCTTTTTTTTGGCACAAAGGAGGCTATTAAGGCCTAAACATAATAAGAAATAGAGTCATTACAAACAACTTCTAACAGTGCTCTAGGATTTCAACTGAAGGCTCCCCAGTACTACAAATAACATAATTAGAACCATGTCCCATCTCCGCAAGTTTGTCTGAGCATCTATTTCCATCCCTTTTAGTGAATAAAAGTTTAGCATTCCAAGGCTTCCTCAAGAGTTGGCGGCAATCAGCAATGAGGCTCCGATCAGGATGATTCCTAATGTCCCCTTCATTAATAATCTTGACAGCAACTTCTGAATCTGTTTTCAACTTCAATGTTGGGTATTCTCATATCCCATGCTAGAGTAAGTCCTTCACGAAGGGCCCATAATTCAGCTGACAAAATATTGCAGGTTCTTCCATAAAATCCATTGCTCCATTCATTTCAAATTAAACCACCAATAGCAACAGAAGAAGGTTTATGCTTTAAATTCGCATCTGTATTGAGCTTTAGCCACCCCACTGATGGACTTTTCCATATAACAAGGGGTCAAGGACACATTTTTAATAGCAGTAGCAATAGGAAATGCTTATTTGAGGCTAGAAAGAAGGGTGAAAATGGAACATTGCAATTCAAAAAGAGTAGTACAGATAAACTCAATAGACTCATTCTTGAAGAGGCAAGGAGAAGAAAATGTTACTGTTACGAATTGAGATAAACTTTTTCCCACACCACTTTGGCTTTGGAGCAATCCCAAAGAGCATGGATAGTAATTTCAATAGCAACACCACATCGAGCACAATTGGGATCCTCACTCGTTTGCCTTTTAAATCTAGTCTCATTAGTTAAATTTTTTTCTCTTCATTGTTAACCATAAAAAGACTGTTTTTGGGGAATTTTATTTTGTCATAATCATTTCCAGTTTTTATTACCATTAAAATTCCCACGAGACTCTTGAACATGATTATACGCAGCCTTGGCCATAAGAATCCCATCCAAGGCAGGGCCCCAAATCAGTTTATCCACCTCAGCAGAAAGTCTAGGAATGGGAACTCCCAATATAGCCTGCCTCACTTCCTCATTTAAGTGAGTTTTAACTCTACTTTACTCCCAATTCCTATCTTCCCCAATTACATCACTCACCTGTAACAGTAAGTTCTCCTCCACAATCTCCTCATCGATCATCTCATTTAGAGGTATGGGACTAGCCCACACATCAAACCATGGGACACCTTCACCCCATCTCCTATCTTCCGTTTAAACCTTTTTTTCACTTCTTTGAGACTTTTAACCACCCCTTTCCAAGTAGAGGATGCATCCTTATTAACGGGGCAGTCCAAGATATCCTTGTTGCGAGTAAACTCGCCAAGCTTCAGCCCAAAGACCTTGGTTTCCTCCAATCACTTTCCATCCATTCTTGGCTAGCATTGCAATGTTAGTATCCCTAGCCTTACGAATGCCCAACCCTCCCTAATATTTGGCCTTAGTAACTTCCTCCCAAATAACAAGGTGAACTTCTCTCCCTCCACTCTTATTGGACCACACAAATTTTCTATTTATTTTGTCAAGAGAATCACAAATATTAAAGGGAAGCCATGCAGTTTGCATGGTGTAAACAAGAAGAGCAACATTAACGGATTGAATGAGGGTAGCTCTACCGGCTATACTTAGGCAACAACTCCTCCAACCAGCTAGACGTTTATGCACTTTATCAATTATGTGATTGTAATTATTCCTAGAGATTCTACTATGAATAAGACGGACCCCTATCTTCCTAGATCATTAGTGATATGGATACCACAAAAATTTCTCTAATGTCTCTCACAATATCCTCCGGATGAGTGTTAGGAGAAAGGAAAACTTTTGATTTGTTAAGGCTTCTCACTTGACCCGACAAATCTTGAAATTTTTGGAGGACCTTCATGATATTTTTGGCTTGGAAAGGGGAAGCTTTAGAGAAGAGGATAAGGTCATCCGCAAAAAACAGGCTGGAAAATTTAATGCCATTCTTTCCAATTTGAAAAGGACTCCACAACTTTCGTTCGACAGTCTGGTGTATCATATGGGATAAGAATTCAATGTAGATGACAAACATATATGGGGACAAGGGGTCCCCTTGTCTGAGACCCTGAGAAGGTTTAAAAGTAGCAGTAGTTTCCCCATTCCAAAGAATAGAGAGGGATGTCGTTCTCATGAAGATGGTGACAAATTTTTCCGGGAAGCCAAAATGATGCAGACTCGTTTCAAGAAAATCTCAATTGACTTTATCATAGGCTTTTTCTAAATCTAATTTCATAACCATGCTCTTATCTTTAGCTTTAGATTTTCTAATATTATGCAAAATTTCCTGGGTAATATTATCACTCGTGTGTCTCCCCCGGAACGGAGCTACTTTGAAGAGGACTAATGATAGTAGTCAAAAGGTGTCTCATCCTTCTAACAAGAACCTTCGCAAGGATTTTGTACACCACATTACATAAAAGAAATAGGCCTAAACTGAGTGACATTCTCTAGATTTTCAACTTTTGAAATGAGAGCTATGAGGGTGGCATTCAACTCTTCAGGAAACCCCCCTTATCAAAAGCATTGCCTACAAAATTATGGACAATTCTACCTACAGTTCCCCATTATTTTTGGAAGAAAAAGGCTTGATACCCATCCGGACCCCAGGCTTTCACAGGTTTCATAGATTTTAATGCCTTAGTAGTCTCTTCAAACTCGATGGTCTTACACAACTCACTACAATCAATCTCTTCAATTTTTGGACAGGAAAAGGAGTGAAGTTTACTGAGGTCCCTATTTCCTTACTAGTGAAAAGTTGTCTAAAATAAGTCAGGACATGATTGCATATTTCCTTACTATTAAAATAGGTCTGGACATGATTGCATATTTCCTTACTATTCACAGTCCAATCACATCCCTCAAGCTTAAGGGTACTTATTTTATTTGGTTTCCTTCTCATGATAGTGGAAAGATGATAAAATTTAGTGTTCCTTTCTCCAAGGGCCAGCCACTCCACTCTACTCTTTTGGAACAATAACAACACCTTATGTTCAAGAATTTGATTATACTCACTCACAAGACTCCTCCAGATTGGACAAGAAAAAAGACTAAGACTGATTATGGCATAAACTTTTTTGAATCCCCAAAATTCTTTCAAGAAGTCTTCTTTTATTACGAAAAACATTACCAAAGTGATCAACATTCCATTCCTTATGGCATTGAGTGAGGTTAGTCACCCTATGCTCAAGAGGGATATCAAAAGAATTCCAAGCAGTTTTCACGACTTCTTCAAAGTCCTCATGAGTGGACCAGGAGCGAAAAGATTTTTTAGAGGGAAGAGGAAGGATACCTGAACAGTTGATTAGGAGAGGGTTATGGTCAGAATGTGACACCAAGAGGGTTATTCCCAAATGATAAACGATATCTTATAGAAAAAGATGACACCAAGAGGGGGTTGCCAAAGCTCTATCTAGACGATCTTTTATATTAGTAAAACCTTTTCTAATATTAGACCAGGTGAAAAAAGGTCCTTTATATCCAAAATCCATCAGATTACACGCATTAATTGCTTCAATGAACTTATTTCTATTATTGTTTTTTATCGGGGCTCCTCCAATTTTCTCCATAGCATGCATCACATCATTGCAATCACTTGTAACAAACTGAGGCATAGTTAAACAAGGATTAATGTTAAATAACTCATCCTATAAAATTTCTCTTATACAAGGGTTAGTACCCGCAACTCGCATAGATGGCAAAGCACACCCATGTAGGATTACTGCCCTCTTCTATGTAGAAGTGGACAACTTGGTTCGAGTTAGCCAAAATTTCAATCTTCACCTGAGTTGTGTTCCAAAGAATCCAAATCCCCCAACTTGTTCAATCACTGGGACTGTCTTCCTTGCAAACCTGCACACTGTCATGTCTAATGTTTCCTTTCCCAGCCTTATAAGTTGGCTTCACACCTTTTTCCTTGATATTTGTTTTGACCATTGGATGCCCCATTAACTCTTCTCGTTTGACTTGGACCATTACGGTTTTCTTTTTTGCCCAAAGAGGTATCACTTCCAACTAGATTAGAAACTTTCTCCACAGACTTACCTTTTGGGCTTATATCATTCACATGGCCCGAACTCTGTTCACACTGGTCTTCCTCAAGCTCATGATCAAGGGCTCCATTAATGGCACTCACAGACTCATTCATATTGCCCCGACTAGGCCTTCCCACCTCTATGGAATGAGGAATTGTTACCTAAGTTAACATTTTCTTTAGATCTTGGAGGCCTTCTGAAATTTCTTTTAGGAGCTAGCATCCACGGCCGCTCGACCCCATTAATGCTGGTCATTTCTACTTCCTCATAAATTGCTCTTTCTTCACCACCTTTAGTTTGACGTTGTTCTTCTCGCGCAATTTCGCTATTGCATTCTTCTTTCGTATGACCAACTCTACCACACATATAGCAGATTGTTGAGAAGTTCTCATACTCGATGTAATATAATTTCCCTTCTATCTCCACTATACATACTCTGCAAAGGTTTTAATAAATCAAGCTCTACACAAAACCTAGCAAACCTCCCACGAGCTGCCCAATAAGTATTTCTACCCAACTTAATTGGGTTGCCAATACTCAAAGCAATGGAGTACAAAATTTCCTCATTATAATGAGCTATGCATAGCTCAGGAATTCGCACCCAAGCAATGGCCGTAGAGGCTTTTGTTGATGAAGGTTTGAACCCAGGATCCATCTTTGCACAGTGAGATAATGATTCATAATAACCCAAGGTCCACCCGTTAGAGCATTTTCATTATCTCACATACTATCAAGCTTAGTAAGATTTTAGTCAGAGCCCAAGTCAATGAGTTCTAAGGGGTTGTTTGTTTAGAACTTAATGAGTCTGAATGACTGAATCGGTAAGTGGCTGAATCATTAAGTGCGTTTGTTTTGAAAAAAAAATCGTCTGAATGGCTGAATCGGTTAGATGCGTTAGCTGAATGGTTAAGTCCGAATTTTTGGTCTGAATGGCTGAATGGTTGGCTGAATGAAGTAAAATAAAATAAAAATAATAAAAAAATATTAACTATTATATTATGTAATATTAAATAAATTTACAACAACTTTAAATTTTTTTAGAGGGGTAAAATATTAAAAATATGTCATTCAGATCTTTAAGATATGTCAGTTATCAAACTGTTTTTTTCATTCAGATTCAGCTCATTCAGATTCAGATTCAGATTCAGCTCATTCAGATTCAGATTCATTCAATTTTTATCAAACACCCCCTAAGTCACCCTCAGGTTTCCAAAGTTGCTAGATTTTGTGAAACAAAGCATTGTACCCTATAGATCTGGCCTTTGAGAATTAATGATGATCTCTATTTACATTTTAGCCTCTCTTTAAACTCAGAGTTTAAAGAATTTTTTGGATATGGCCTTGACGGTTCTAGCTGCTGAATATTAATTTTCATAAGATTGTTGGTTTAAACCAAACGTGATGATCAGATGATTCCCCTTTGTTGCTGTCCTTACCTAACAGTTTCTCTTTAAACGACACTTTGGGAAGGCAATCTGCCATCTCTTCTTCCCTATCTCCTGTAAATACCCATGTCAAGATCATTTCCAACATCCCCTTCACACAAGGAAAGATGTGGGTTATGCTCAGAATCAATGAGACCTAAACTCTCTAGCCGTCTCTCATTCGTGTCTTTAGATTCAACTTTTTAGTACTTCTCTCAAGATTATCTTCATGTAGAGATCTGCTCGCACCCACAGTGTTCTCACTCTCGGTCATGGGAAATATATATATATATATATATATATATATATATATATATATTCACCTTATTAACTTGTACCTTTCTGGTCCAATGGTCAGTGGACATCACATCACGTTCATTGTATGATGTCAAAAGAAAGTGACAGATAGGGAAATTGTTTTGAAGTTAAAGAACAAAAAAAAGAATTGTAAGTAGATCTCTTTCAAGGGTTAGTTGAGCTCCACTGTTATAATAGTATTTTTTGAGTCATCTTTGCCCTCCACAGGCTCACCCAAAAGGTCATGGGATATGTATTATTCGTAGGTTAAGGCCTTATATATATATATTTCAAATTATCCCACATGTTCTTTTGTGGGATTGGGGTATTACATAAGGTCTTAGGACTTCAAGAAGAGAGGGAAAAAACTAATTTGGTATGGATGGAGTAAGTGATTTTGGTACTTCTTACTTTTTCTCACTTCCATTAGTCGTTTAAATTAACTCTCATATCATTCTCTCTGTGTATACATTTAAATTTTTTTTGATGATATATTTGTTGATTGTAATGGACTTCAAGACTAGCTGGGAGCTATTTTCTTGCAAATGGAACTAACAGAGTTTGGATGTTTCACTTTGTTGTAAATGCTTGAAATTTGGTGGATGTTACTAAATTGCAATAAATATTAAATTTAATGTGGTGAGTAGTTTGTGAGAGACTTGTTGACAAGTTATACGCGGTAAGTGTGCTATCACGAGTTTTAGTTTCATTGGCTTGTATGAACATTATTTTATTTTGTTACCTACTTTGTTTTAATTATTTATAATCCGGATTTCATCAATGAAGTAGAATTATGTATAATTGATAGTGGCTTGGTTTTTTTTTCTTTTAGGCATATTTGTTTGAAAAAAAAAGATGGATGAGATATGACTATTTGTACTAATTTATTACAACTACAGACTATTTTAAATAACAAACTTATTATGGGATAAAATAATCTGTAGTAATAATAAATTAGTACAAATAGTCCTATCTCACCCATCACTACTTTTGCAAACAAACGTAACCTTAGTTGTTCAGGCTATGTAGACTGCATTTGGCTGTAGTGAGGTCATCTAACATATAATATACTTTTAAACCTTGATCTCAGTTGTCTCTGAACATTATCTGCATTTGTAGAGCAAATGGAATCACTCAAAGTGAACTTGCTAAGGAATTTGGCATGAAAGGCAACAACATTTTCTACATATTAAGAAATCTTGAATGCAGAGGGTTGATTGTGAGGCAATCAGCAATTTTAAGGAGGAATGAAGCTTCCAGTGACAAGGAACCAAAAAATAGTTCGATTGTAACCACTAATATGCTCCACTTGTATCGCTATGCCAAGCATTTGGGTTGTCAACAAAGACTTGAAATTACTAAAGAGGATAACTCCTTGACTGTCAATGATAATGAAGAAAGTGCAGCATCTGGTTTTGGCATTGTTGAAGAGCGTGTCAAAGAGGATGTGCATATAAAAGATTATCTCCCAGCATTAAAAGCTATATGTGATAAACTTGAGGAAGCTGATGGCAAGGTCATTCATATTTAAATCTTATGCAAGTCTATTTGTTTTTCCATTTACCATTATGCTAAGCTTATGTATTCCCTCTTTTCCACTTGAAGGTTCTTATTGTGTCGGATATTAAACGAGACCTTGGTTATCGTGGAACTTCTGGGCATAGAGCTTGGAGAAATGTAAACTTTCTCTAAGTGACTTTTAGATTTGATTCTCTCTTTAGATCTTTATAATTGATTAAACACTGTTATTTACCCTCAAAATGGGCTGGTAGATCTTTAACAGGTTGAAAGATGCTCATGTGGTGGAGGACTTTCTTGCTAAAGTTAATACCAAGGTAAGTCATATATATTTGTTTATGAGGTGAGATTCTGCTCAATATAACTTAGAGCTTGCTTTAGTATCATTCTTTACTTTTATACCATGTTTTTCATTTAATATGCTGATTATATGACATAATTTTAAATTTTCTTTTAAAAAATAACAATCACGTCATATTTAGCAGCTGGTGTAAGATAGGATTGATTTTACTTGTACCTCCCAATACATGTTGTGTTATAATCTATTGATAATACATCTGATGAATAGTGTGATGTTCCTCCTCCAACTCTATAATCAAATTACTTGGGGATTCATTGATACTTGTCAACATTTCTTCTTTCTACTGGTAAATATAATTTTATTAACCTACAAAGAAACAAAATACTTAAAGACTCCTAAGAAAATGAAAAAGGACTATATCATTCACAAAGAGGTGGTCAAAAGTATAAAAACAAAATGCAACAGAAAGAAGAAGCTTACAAGTCAAAAAAGGAACATACCCCATACAGTAAACCACAAGCAAAACTAGCACAATGGCAGGATTTTAAAACCAAAAGAAAGGAGAAGAAGAGATTCCCCAGTATAGAAATCACAAATTACGGCACTAAAAAACCAACAACATCCACATAATGAAACTTGAACTGAGAAAGATGACTAATTATAAACCCGGCAAACATCTGGTTAAAGTAAAGTTTGTATTATTATTTCATAAAGATGTGATCAAATGGAGGAAAGAGTTGTCTATTTTTGATCAACTGAACTGTGACATGAACGGAAGAGTATCTAGCTCTATAGTTGGATCAATTACTATTAAAAGGTTTTAGAATGACCATCTTACACCAGTTGTAGGTGAATCTTTCATCACTTGTTCACTTAAGTTTCTTATATATTTACCTTAATTAACTTGAGTAGATTGTCACACTTGGATTGACACCTATAAACTTTGAGAACTATTTATTCATATGTGGTTATCTTCATGATTTGTAAGTAATACCTATATAAAAATGAAACTTGTTAAGTAACCAACTTATCTAAAAGCTTAAGCTGTTAGATGGAGGGCTTAACAATATATATCATGATAATACTCCTCCTCAAATGCAACTTTTTATAGAGAAGGGAGAAATTAAAGTGCATTTGCACTATTAAATTAATATAAAGACAATTGTGCGGCCAAAAAGATTTGTTCTCACGACCTTGCACACCCAGAGCTCTGATACCATGTTAAGTAATCAACTCATCTAAAAACTTAATTTGTTTGATAGAGGGCCCAACAATGTAATGCTAATAAAACTGAACGCCTGAACACTCCATGATGTTTGGCACTCAATTTCCAGTAAAACTGTATCAACATGAAACTTTCATCTGGGGGTCATTACTTTTCCTAGCCTGTTGTATGTTTCCAGATTATTGTGCATCCTTTTAGTTGCAGATACTTATAACTGAAATTTCCTTCCAAAATATTATTTACATAAAAGAAAAAAGATCTTTTTTCAATACAATTGAATTTGTGGCTGAATAAATATTGTTAGCTTATTAGTAGCTACTTACCAAGTTTGTGATGTAAATTTCCACCGGTATGGTGGCATAGGTCATAAATTATATTGTATGCCTCTGATCATTAATATTAGTTTGCTGCCCATGACTAAATAATGCAGTTTGTAATGATGATTTTCAGTCAATTACTTGTTTCATACTTGTTTGATATTACCTTCCATGGGGGTCAATATCTTGGTACAATAGTCATGATGTTATACAACACATGCAGAAAAGCTCATGCTTTACACACATCTTATGCTTCCAAATGAACACATATGTTGCGCCTCAGAATTATGCTTGAATTACTTGTTAAAAAAGTTTTTGCTTGTTTTTCTTTGCACATGTTGCAGGAGGTCAGCTGTTTACGTCTTCTAAAGAAGTTCTCTCCCAAAAATTTAGAGCCAAAAACTCTTAGATGTGGATCAGACGATCCTGATACAGAAGAACAAGTAAAATTGGGAAAGAGAGGTCAGATAAATGACCAGATTGTAGAGCTTCCTATTGAACATCAAGTTTATGATATGATTGATGCTGAAGGATCTAAAGGTTTGACAATTACCGAGGTGTGTCCATTTCTTTATTGGTTGTGATTTTGTCCATATTTGAACTGTTAATGTATAGTCTACATTCAGAAATCCTACGACTCTCTTAGCTCGCTTGTACACTCTTAACATAACAAGTGCAGCCCCACAGTTTACCTTGGTCTATCATCTTTGAATATTGTGAATCATGTTCTGGCACTTAAGTTCCATGCATAAATCTTCTGCTTGAGAACGTATCTTCTTTTTCTGGTAGGTAGTTCTCCTCCAGGCTTATTGCTTACTGAAATGTATGAGGCTAGATTGAGTTAGTTAATCTGTGGAAAACATGTGTATATGGGTTCAAGTTCTGCCTGGCACCTTTACACTCAGCTAAAAATTAATTGTTCAGATCCCTGAATGTTGATAGTTCTCTATGTGCCTGAATTACCCCCCATAAGGCTAGCTTCATCATGTTTCGTTTCTTTACTTAATACTGGTATGCTTAATTGTTTGAATCATTATTTCTGCACATACAATTTGTTTCTAATGATATTAGGGTTTTGCTGCAATTTGTGTACAGACAGAATATGACTATGGATTTCTTTGCATATTTTGACTGTTATGACAGTTATGCAAAAGGCTTGGGATAAACAATAAACGGTACTACACTCGGCTTCTCAATATGTTCTCTAGGTTTGGAATGCTTCTGCAGGCAGAAAGCCATAACAGAGGTGTGGCATATCGAGTTTGGACATCTGGAAATTTCAATCCCGAAGCATCTAATACTCTTCCAAGTAAACCAGATAATGTTGATGATGACGGAGTTTCTATCCAACATGTTCGGAATCCAAATTTTCAGGAGAACTCAACTGAAATGGTTCAATGGGAAGATCATTCGACTTCTAACGCTGATGCTACAGCCACTGAAAAAATTGAAAATGTTGCAACGGAACCAGAACTTTCTCAGGGTTTGCCAGCTGTTGGTGAGTGTAATGATATGCTACTTTATCCAAGCAGTTCACAGAATGTAGCTTCTGAGCTAAGTCGCATAGTTCCTGATACAAAACTTCAGATAGTGAGTATGACACCTGTATCAGACATCATTTCTTTAGATTCTCCCCATGATTTGTCCACTTCCCGAAAACGGAGATCATACCAGAAGTATCCATGTCTTACTCTGAATGCACTTAGCACACTAAGGGAGAAGCGGATACTAGAACTTTTACAGGTCTTTTCATCATCTAGTGATTCTCATTTCTTATCTCCACCACTACATTTTATCTAGTACCGTTTCAAATGTTCTTTTTTTCATTAAGCAGGAAGAGAAGTTCATGATAAAAGCTGATCTGCATAGGCAGCTTGAGAGCCTTGAGAAGGACAAGCACACAATGATGGACAGGAAGACCCTAGAACGTAGTCTGAATAAGCTTCAACAGGAAGGACATTGTAAGTGCATTCGTGTCGGTGTCCCTGTTGTCACAAACTGTGGCCGTAGCCGTACAATGGATGTGGTTCTTCATCCTTCTGTTAATAATGTCTCTCCTGAACTATTGGGTCAAGTTTATGAGAGAGTGAGGTCGTTTGACATTCAAATTCGGGGCCAAGGTTCTTCTAAATTGAAGCAGAGTCGAGAAGTTCCTGTACTGAATGGTGTCCAGAGAATTCTAAACAATGTTAAATTAGATGTTCAATCTGAGAGATCAGAAGCCATGCGTGCTAATGGATATGTGCTAGCAAAGATGGTTCGAACAAAGCTCATGCACATCTTTCTATGGGGTTACCTCAAAAGTTTACCTTGTTGGAATGATGCTTTATCATCAGGTAAGCATGGGTATGACCAAAATAATCCTCACAGCACTTGCAAAATGTTTGAGCTACAGGCAACCATTAAGGCCATGCCACTTGAGCTGTTCTTACAGGTTGCAGGGTCTACTCAAAATTTTGAGGAAATGATTGAGAAATGTAGGAATGGTTTGCGCCTTTCTGATCTTCCTGTGGATGAGTACAAGCATCTCATGGGTACTCAGGCAACTGGACGGCTATCATATATCATTGACATTTTACGACGTTTGAAGGTATCATAATTGATCAAGTCATGTTATAACTTTTCTCCCTGATAATTTTTGCATCTAATCTACATTTCTTGATATTCAAGATATTTAATCTGTATGCTTTACCTGAAGTTTAGTGGAGAACTTGGTGGATGCTAAAAGTAAAAGAAGCAGCACTTTCTGTTCTTTCATATAATCAGATTATTCTGAGATTGGTTGAACTTCGTCTGTCTCATGTTCCTAGCTCAAATATATATATATATATATATATATATATATTTATATATATATATATATAAATAACAGAAGTAGAAAAACATTTGCATGCCAATTATATATTTTGTATATAATATTTGTTAATGCCTAGAAGGGCTCCTTGTTACCCCTTTCAGCTTTCTCCTGTCCCCCTTTCCTCTTTAAAAATTAAACTACATGTCATTTACACAAGTTAATGCTTATGTTACCTACCTCTTAGTAAAAATAAGAATCCTTTGTGAAGAAAATGTTGTCTTTCTTTTTCTGCGAATAAGTTGAATGTTCTAACCCCCGATTAATTGGATTCTATGGCAGTTGATACGAATGGTAAGTCGTGAGTATTCAGAAGATGCAGCTGAGGTCCCGCATACCACTCTTACACATGCCCTAGAACTCAAACCGTACATCGAGGAACCTGTCTCAGTGGTTCCATCACCTTCAGCTTTTGTTTCACTTGATATTCGCCCACAAATCAGACATGATTTTATTCTTTCTAGCAGAAAAGCTGTTGATGAATACTGGAATACTTTGGAGTATTGCTATGCTGCTGTTGATTCAAAAGCTGCTTTACATGCATTCCCTGGATCTACAGTTCATGAGGTGAATTGAATATTATGTTTTTTCTTTTAATAAACAATTTCAAAAATGCTTGTTGGTTGGCAAGTGTAGTGTACATGCACTTCTAGTTAGCTGTGCTATAGGTTAATTATGGTGTTATAGTTGCCTATGAAGTTTCGTCGTGTATGATTGGATCCCTCATCATATGCACCATCTCTTAAAATGCCTGATCAGATCTATAGAAACAATAAAGAAAATTGTGGTTTACATGTTTCCAACCCTTTGGATTCCCTTATTTTTGTGAAGAACACATCTGAGCGGGTAGCATGAGAATTCACCTTTTACTTTAAAAGAAGTAGAGGGGTTTGTTTTTTGTCACACCATCGTTTCATTTTTCATATCTTATTGTTGTGTATTTCGAGGATCTAAACCAGAGATCTCTAAGTATAAGTTTGTAACTTTCTAAAAAATGATAGTATAAGTTTGTAATTCGCCCTCAGCCGTGTCGGTATAAGTTTGGATCCCATTTACTTTTTCTTTTCTGTACTCATTACATTGCTTGAATTTCAACCACTGCAATTAACAAAGAAAGAAATAAAACTGCTTCTGCACGTATGTGCTTCACTTGATTTCACAGTGGCAAGCCATGGCTAATCATATTTTTGCATTGTCATGAGTAGGTGGCAATTTTTTCCCCTTGTAGTGGCTTTCCATTTGGGAGCTGTATATTTCCTCTTAATTGGTCTAGGAAAAACAAAATCTATGATCTCCAGACGATGAAGGTGTTTTGTCATTATTATTTATCTTTATTTGCTATTCAAGGCCTCACTTAGTTCTGTTCTTTACACCCCACCCTACCCCAAAATGTTTTCTTTTGGAATGTATTTTTTCTTTCTCATCCCTCTATGGCACTATATTTTCCATCATAAGGTCCTTGTGTCAAAGTGTGAAGTGTAAAACTTTTATCCAGGTATTTCTTTTCCGATCGTGGGCATCAGCTCGGGTTATGACTGCTGATCAGCGTACCGAGCTCGTTAAGTGTATAGTAAATAACGACCCGAATAAAAAGCTCTCATTCAACGAGTGTGAGAAGATTGCGAAGGAACTCAATCTGACTCTAGAGCAGGTTTGTTTACTTTTGGTTGCATGTTTCTTTAGTTTTTTATTGGCCTCTTAAATATTTATTTAATTGTCCAATAGAAGTAAAATGATCCACCAATTCAACAAATGATTCGATGTTGACCATGTCAGATTGTGCTTTATATTGTGGAAACGTACATCTATTAAGAAAATGTTTTTTACAGACTATCAAATTGTGATATGGTGATTTTCACAACCCAAAAAATCATCTTCAATCTCTGATTCTATCATGAAGTTTGTTCTTTCAATCATAAAATTGCCTTTTTCATGCTCAGGTTAAGCGTTCATATATATATATATATATATATATATATATATATATATATATATATATATATATATATATATATATATATATATATGGTCGGATCAAGTGCATACCTCTTATCTTACTACTTTCGTGCTCACCCCCCTTTTTGTGACGTTTTTCGGTCATACAACCGTCGTCTATACTTTTAGCGACGCTATATGTTGTCCGTCGCTAAAAGTATAGACAACAGTTGTATGACCAAACTGCCGCTTAAAGGGGGGGAGCAGTGAGTAAGATAAGGGGTATGCACTTGATCCTTGCTCTCTATATATATGTTATCTTTTTTGTATTTTATATAAACGTATTATACATGTATTGTGTGTTTTGTGATGGCCTTTGCTAGTCTATCATTTTTTTGAGCTAGTGGTTTTGATGCCATACTGTAGTTAGAGTTTTGTAGCTACGAAATTTTCACAATTGTTTTTGGGGTTGTGAAACAACCCAGGTCAAATCCCGAGTCCGGAATAAATTTCGGGTCAAATCCCAAGTCCGAATCGAATCAAATCCATCCAAATAAGGTCTTAAACCACTGGTCTAATAGTATCTTCTTGGGTCATCTTAGACTAACACAGGTTCACCCAAAAGGTCATAACTGAAGTAATATTGTTAGTAATTTAATTTCTTATACATAAACAAATTTTTTTCTATATCTATCGATGTAGACTGGGGTTTTCCATATCTAAGTTATGTTACAAATTTGTAACCTTTTTATTTGATTATTAGATTGCTGGCTAGATTTAGGGTTCACTATGCATAGAGATTTTTATGTTCGACCTTCTGTTTGTAAATTATAGAGTTTTTTATGCTAGGTATCAGCCTTTCATGCTTTGACTGATAACTAGAACTCATCTTATGAAAACCCACCATATTGTTACCTTCTCTGACTTTTGATTAGACCCTAAATGCTAAAAGGTCACCATATTGTCACTTACTCATAATTTGCAGTTTGTGGCTTGTCCTTGTCAAATCCCTTGGCCTTGGCAGTGGAGAGCAAGTTATCTGTGCCTAGAGAGCACGTTATATAAAATTCGCTTCGGTCAGACCCAAGCTTCATATAATCTTTTATGGATGTAATATAAGAATATTAAATTAAAAAGGAAGAATGTTGTCATAAAAGTTGCTTAGAACAGAAGTCTTTGTATTAACATTTTCTTTCCCCGATGTGATGACCAATCTAGTTTATTAATGTAGTTACTTTTTCATTCATGAGAGTGGATATCTTTCTGCTAATAGTATTACTGAGCAATATGCATCTCTCATCTTTTTGAAAATGAAGGATCCAAATAATTTATGTTACTAGTTTTTGCTATATCAATGTTTTTTCTTCTCTTTTGTTTTCTTCAGTTGAAGTGCTAGTTCAAATTAATAGCTAGTTGACATGTAGAGTCAGGCTGCAGTTTTTACCTCTTCTAGTTTCCTCCTTTCTATTTAGGGTTTTTCTCATGACACCCAAAGTAGTTTGATGATGACTTAGTTAGGTTCAGTTGTTCAGGTTGTTTATGGAGCTTCATAATAATAATTACTTGTACAATACTTGGATTTATTGTCACGTCATAGTGACCCACTTTACTTATCATGGTTTGCCAAACTACTTCTCATGTTTTCTAAGAGAAAATACATTGTGCTTAAAGTGCATTGTTCTTATCAAACACTCCCAGCCACGTGAAAACATTTTCACCTTTCTTATTTTATTGTAGAAGTTCTTAATAATTGCTCTTGCAGGTGCTTCGTGTCTATTATGATAAGCGACAAAAGCGTCTTGCTAGATTACAAGGATTTTTAAATCCAGAAGAGGAAAGCAAGCCACTTAATAGCAGACATGCTTCATCTTCACGGAAAAGGAAACGATCTTCAAAAAGGACATCAAAGCATGTAAAAGTTGACTCTGTAGCTGGAGACTCCGGCTTGTGTAATATATCTTCTGATGACCAATTCTTAGAAGAACAAACTTCTTCAAGAGAGCGGGAACATCATTTGTTGAAAGATCAAGTTGATGAGAATATGGAGGGTATGGAAGGGTTCAGATTATATGAAGCAGATGATGAGGACCATTCTTTTATTCCCAAGTCTGCATTATCAAGGCAACCAACACGTCAAAGAAAGTTTTCATGGACAGAAAGCGCAGATAGGTAAGAGTAGCAGAAATATAGAATATCATGAACTAATTACAAGGATAATTTACCAAAAATGATTAAAAGATGGGGAATTAAAACCACAATGTTCATGACCTTGTTTGGTCATCTTGATTGTTAAATTGTCCTGCATGGAAATCCAGTTAGGGCTGTACGCTTTTAGTTTTGGCCGAGTTTATAGTGGGAAAATAGCCGAAACTGAGGCTTTAGATTTACATTGGGACAGACCAAAGCTGGCCTATTCGGTGGACGGTGGGCTATGAGAGATTTCAGTTTGATTGGTTTAGCTGCCGGTCCGCCTGTTTCAAAAAGGTTTTGGTTTAGACTTTAGACCGGTTATTGTTTAACTTTATGATGTAGGACGGCGTAGGAAGAAGGAATAAGAGTACATATCTCCGCAGAGAATTAGTAAAGAAACACACACAAAAGCACACAACTTTAATCTCAAATCAATATATTCAATAATCTCCAAAATAATGAAGTATTACAATGCTTAAATACAAAACTCAATACTTGGGGACTAACTAAAAACCCTAATTTAAAAAGGAAATAATTTCCTAACTAAAATCTACTACTATAATAAACTCTCTTAATTGAAATCTACTACTACAATTAAAACTCTCCTAATGAAAAGCTATTACTATAATATCATACTAAATAATTTCATTAATAACACAATTATCTCTAAATAACAATACAAAATTAATAATAAACTTATTAAATTTCTTCTTCCGTATCGTATCATTTTCCTCGCCTTTGAAAAAAACTCGTCCTCAAGTTTTGAAATATTGTAGAATAATAAACCACGTTCCGAGAGATGTCTTCCAACAAGGCAACAAAACATTACCATCCGATGTTTTAATGTCATTAGCACAATTTTCGGGAATAACAATGACATAATATAGAAATTTGAAGTAGCTTAGGACTTGAATGTATCATCTGGAAAGAGAAAATCAACATAATTGACCTCAACTTTACTTTTCTTGATATTTTCGCATTTGGGGTCAAACTTAACTTTAATTTCCTCACTGCAAACCATTTCTAAAAGTTGTTCAACACACTTAACTTCCATTTTATGTTTCTCACAAGCATCAATATGTGAGAGTACTTGCTCTTCTTTATCCTCACCAATTTCATATTGATTATTGAGATGTTTAAGCATTGTGAGACATTCATCAATTGTCTTATAAAAATTTACTTTGCAAGTCTTCTCTTGTGAACGCGTCGCTTTAGTTGAACAAACACAATTAGGATGAACATTTTTTTGTGCTTGAACAAAATATGGACGAACAAAAGCATGTGGTTATGTACTCATAATGTGCCTTTAAATTTGCAAGACTTGTTTTAGAAAGTGCAAGCTCATCACATAATTTCCAATACTAAACACTATACATATGACCAAATTTTGATGCTCAAGTTGCTTTATCTTAGCCCAAAGAAAGTCTGGATTGTTAAACATGGAAGACATTATATATGTAGAGGGGTTGAATTGAAAATTTCAAAAACTTTGGGGGTTAAATTGAATATTTCAAAAACTTTGGGGGTTAAATTGAATATTTCAAAAACTTTAGGGGTTGAATTGAAAGTTTAAGAAACTTTGGGCCGGAATTGAAACTTTCAGAAACCTAAGGGGCTGAATTGAAAATTTCAGAAACTTGAGGTTACCAATCTGTAATTTGGCAGAACATCAGAAATTTGATGAACAGAAAATTATTTTCGATTTTTTAGCGAACTTCGACAATTTGATGGAGGTCAGAAAAATAGGGTAGGAAGGAATTGGGTGAAATTAAACGATATAAGGTATATAAGGAATTTTGGCTTTGATACCATTATGATGTAGGACGGGGTAGGAAGAAGAAATAAAAAGTACCTATCTCCGCAGAGAATCAGTAAAGAAACACACACAAAAGTACACAACTTTAATCTCAAATCAATGTTTTCTATAATCTTCAAAATATAATGAAGTATTATAATGCTTAAATACAAAACTCAATACTTGGAGACTAAGTAAAAACCCTAATTTAGAAAGGAAACAATCTCCTAACTAAAATCTACTACTATAATAAACTCTCCTAATTGAAATCTACTACTACAATTAAAACTCTCCTAATGAAAAGCTATTACTATAATATCCTACTAAATAATTTCATTAATAACACATTTATCTCTAAATAACAATACAAAATTAATAATAAACTTATTGAATTTCTTCAACCGTATCGCATCACTTTATCAGTCAAACGTTTTGTTGATATGTAAGAGGCAGGCAGTAAGAGTGGTGGGATATCTGAGAGATCAAATGGTGATGTGATGAGAGATATGTTGGAAAAAGAATCTGGCTCCACGAATAACAACTCTGGTGCATCCCAGTAGATATAATTTTACCATTGTTAATCTCCCCGTCTTCTATTTACTGATCTAATTATTTCCCCCCAGTCACTTGTCAAATAATAAAATTTTATCTTGCCTTGAAAAATTTCTTTGACTTTGGGTACTCTTTTGTTTTGGAGATGAGAGCGAAAGAGAGGCTTGTAATCTGAGAGGCGGAGTGTATCTGTTAGTTTGCAGCGGTGAAAGGGAGAGTGGAGAAACCTGGGAAATTAAGAATAAAGAATAGCTAATATAAATTAATCAATGTGTTTTAACTGCCTAATGAGATGAATAAGGTCTTCCACGCTATGCATGAATGCCTTGTAACTCTACTGCAGTTTTTTATTTTGGTGAAATCTACTTTATGATATACTATCATGTTCTTCTTTCATGGATTTTTCTTCCTGAAATATTTTTGTTCTCTTTGGGCTACACATAAACAAACTTATCTTTCAGGCAATTGGTGATAGAGTATGCAAGACACCGTGCTGCTCTTGGAGCAAACTTCCACCGGACAGATTGGACTGCACTTCCTAATATACCTGCATCTCCTGATGCTTGCAGAAGAAGAATGGCTGTACTGAACAGTAATATACAGTTTAGAAAAGCTGTAATGAGACTCTGTAACATTCTTACTGAACGATATGCCAAGCACCTTAATAAATTCCAGAACAAATCTTTATGTGATGAAGAGTGCAGAGTGATTGTTAGGAATAGTTCGTCTGCTGAAAATTATAACGAAAATGTCTCTGATGGTCATGAACAAAGTCAAGATTTACATTCTGAAGAGCGCTGGGATGATTTTAATAATGAAAAGATAGTTGTTACCCTTGACGAGGTTCTCCGACACAAACGCATGGCCAAGCTGGGGGCGCCCAGAGAAGTCTATTTTGTATCTGATGACTGTTCCGATCCAAATCTGGATGCTGAACGACATGTATGCAGCAAAATTCTTTACCGGTCATTTTAAATTTCAGCAATGATTCATTATTTTTCACATGATTAAGTCTGATAATATGTTTGAGTCATCACCCTACGTGATACTTGATTGACTCGCATAGAAAGCTTGATGTTTGGACTGATGGTTGGGGGGTTGGTATTTTTTCAGAATTCTTCTCTCTCTGAGTCGATAAGACCTGAAATTTCTTTTTCATTCCCATCCATAATCTTTGTAGGAACTTTTAAAATTTTCATTATATAATATTTTTCCGTATGACTGGTTTGAGTCGCCATACTTGGGCCCAAAACTTCCATATCGATTTTTTTCAGTATGAAATCTTGTTGTAAATGTACGTGTTGGTGCATGCTTCATCTTCACTCAGTTTTTGTGCTTTTTTAGTATTTTGAGAGAACATAACCAAAAGAGTACTTACAGAGAAAGTGTTTCTTATATATTTCCTTGTTTGCAGGATCCCAGTGGAACTAAATTAGTTTCTTCTGCCATTCCGAGAAAGGAAATGCAGAAATGCAGGGTAAGAAGTAACATATCTGGTCGGCAATCAAGCTATCATCGCCTTCAACGAAAGTATATCAATTTTTTGAATGAAGGGGTTGATGTAAGTAGACGAGCTTATAAATCTTTGGCAGTTTCCAATGCTGTAGAACTTTTTAAGCTTGTCTTTCTGAGTACCTCAACAGCTCCAGAGGTGCCAAATTTGCTTGCTGAAACACTCCGGCGTTATTCTGAGCATGATCTTTTTGCTGCATTCAACTACCTAAGAGAGGCGAGAATTATGGTAAATACTCGTATTATTGCAACATCGTTTGTTGTTCCTAAGTCTATATCTCTGAAAAAATAAGTAACCAGAAATCAATTAAGTAGGAGTTGCCAAGTGACGAGGATCTGACTCTTGAGAAGGGCCCAATCTTCCCAATCTCTGATTTAGATTAGTTATTTATATTCCTGTGATTTTATTCATTCAGTAGGTGCCTATGATGTGTGTTTTGGTCTCTGAGTTTGTAATTTCTTCTCCCTTGGGCAGGTTGGTGGTAGTGGCACTAGTCCTTTTGTACTTTCGCAACAATTCATCCAAAGAATTTCTTCTTCACCATATCCTACTAATACAGGAAAAAGAGCAGCTAAGTTTGCTAGCTGGCTCCATGAAAAAGAAAATAATTTGATGGAAGAGGGGATTGATCTTCCTGCAAATCTGCAGTGTGGGGATGTTATTTATCTGTCTGCTTTACTTTCTTCAAGAGAACTGGTAATATCACCATGCTTGCCGGATCAAGGTGTTGGAGAGGCTGAGGACACGAGAACGTCAAAGCGAAAATGTGATAACAATGAGTTTGGCTGTAATGACAAGGCTAAGAAACCCAAGCCTTTATTGGCTGGAGAAGGTGAGATTATCTCCCGCCGCGAGAAAGGTTTTCCTGGTATTAGGTCGTCTTTAAGTCGTGCCACAATTTCAAGAGTCGATGCTGTGGACTTATTTAAAGAGAGGGATGTACGTTCTGCCACTTTTCTCTTTAGTGGAAGTAAACAAAATTCGTCTCTTCATGTTGGCTTCTGTTCATCTGACCATACGAAGGAAGTCCTTAATTTTGGCACAGATATCCCTGTAACAGTTTCTGCCAGTGATTCACCGTGGGAAGCTATGACATGCTATGCTGAAAATCTTGTCTACTTAGGTTCTAAACAAGAACGAAGGAGATCTTTTTCGCCTGAGCAATTTACGACTGTGTATTCAGCCATCCAGAAGGCTGGTGACCAAGGTTTAAGCATGGAAGAAATCTCCATGGTTATCAACATGCAAGGTATGCAGTATACTACTTATCTTTTGTGCTCTATGCGCGTGTTTTTTCTGTGTGCCTATTAATGTTAAAAATATTTACTAGTTCCAATATAGTGATGTTTTACACTGGTCCTTTTTTAGGGAACAAGGTGCCAGAAATTATTGTTGAGGTACTTGAAGCATTTGGGAGAGCTTTAAAGGTTTGTTTTACTGATTATCTAGCAATATAGAAGTATTTTGGTCAATGCTTCATGGAATTTCATTAATGAACCAGACCTCCTTTAAACACATATCATGCTGGTTGGCCAGGCCAAAGAAATTGGCACTGCCAATTTTCTTGGTGGTTCATAACTTCGTTTCTTAGGTCAACAGTTTGATTAAAGATAACTTCATTCTCATGTCCTTGACCTGAGATCTTGTATTGGTTCAAATTTATGTGAACTGGCATGCTTAATTGAGTTGATGAAGCAAGGTCTAAGGTACCATATAATTTTGAATGTTAACCACCTGCATCCATAGAAAGATGCAACTATCGGAGGGTTGGGCCCCTGTTTGTAAGTAAATGTATATTCATCTATTGATTGATGCAAAACAGTTCAGGTTGATACTGACCTATTGGTTCTTTTAGTACAGGTCAATGCATATGACTCTGTCCATGTTGTTGACTCACTATATCGGTCCAAGTATTGTTTGACCTCATTGGCTGGACTTCGTCAAGATATTAAGGAGGATCAGTCAACTAACTCTAAACGCATAACTGATGAGGACCAGTTGACCCTTCATCCAAATGATCATGAAGATGGTGGGGAAAATGTACAGAAGTACATAAGCATGAATACTGAAGATGTGCACAGAGTTACAATTCTAAACCTTCCTGAAGACGTTCAATCCTCTAGTAATACACAAAATGTTGATGAGATTGAGGGCTGTCAGCAAGCCAGAGTCTCTCCGCGAAGGCATCAGGAGGGTGACACATTTGAACTCCATCTTGGCGATTCTAATTTATGTAGGCCAATATTGCCTTGGATAAATGGAGATGGTACCATCAATGAGGTTGTCTACAAGGGACTTGTACGCCGTGTTCTTGGTATTCTGATGCAGAATCCAGGAATATTAGAGGTAATTGTTTTCCCATTTTAGCTTTTTGTGTATCAATTACCTATTATGAGATGCCATATGATTTGTATGCCTTACATCTTACCGTCCAACCTTAGAGCACGTCGTATTACAAGCAGGAGAGTAAAACTTGTATAATTATATTGCAAAGAAGGTATACCTGGATCTACTGTAATTCGTAGCTATATACATTCAATTTAGTGGTCTTTATAAATTTTCAATTTCACAATCTGTAAACATGCAAATCACTTTAAACTCAAGAATAATCTGCCTTGTTTTGGTGATATCTTTCTATTATTGACTGATACGTGCAATTATAATTCTGCTACTGATTTGATAATTGCAGAGATAAATTTATTTTTCTTGTTGCTTTTCATTTTAGTTAATTATGTTGGGATATTACTTTTAGTGACGACATCGAACATTTGTGATTGTGGTTCTTCACCTGTCTAGATATGCTCATTAATTCGTTTTGATCCTCTTATGTCTAGGAGGGAGTATGGATCAGGCTTTTCTTTAATATAGGTTCTTATTTTCATAACAAGATGCCGTCTTTGAAAGTTGGACCAAGCTAAATAACAGTACTATCCTTTTCATTATTGCATTTCAGCTTTCAAAAGATCTGAAAACCTCAGAAAACCATTCATGGAAATAGGTGAAACTTGATAGAAATAGGTGAAGCTTGATAGAAATATAGAGCATGATCTTGAGCATTTTTTATTCTGTTCAGTATTTATCTCCAGACTCTTTGATATTCTTTTCCTTAATTGTTGCAGGTTGAAGTCCTAAGTCAGATGAGTGTTCTGAATCCTCAGGTATGCTATCAAATATCTCTTTAAGTGAAGATGAACTGAGTTATTGAAATCTTTTGTGCCTGAAACTTGTAGATTTTATTTCTACATCTGGGCTCTTTCGTCGTTGTCTTCAACTTAGTTATTTTTTATTATAATTATTATTATTTTGTTTGGTCCGGCGATTATTTATGTTAATATTCCCTGTATTCCAAAATTAGAGATACATTTCTATTTACAAACTAATAAACTATAAATTCGCATGAAGTTTTTAAAATGTCATTACTTTTAAAATAGGCAGATTGAATACTACCGTGCTACTATTACTACCACCTTTTAGCAAATGTTAGGGATATGTTTGGAAAATGTAAAATTTTCGATTTTAATTGTGTATTAAGTTAGGTGATGATTATTAGTAGTTGCAGCTTTTGGTTATGAGATGTATGATTATTGTAAGTTGCTAATTTTAATGCATTTCATTATATTCATAAGTTGTTCTTGCTGTTTTCTCGTATGAAGGAACTCTGATTCTAACGAATGGGTTTAAATATCTTGTAGAGCTGCAGAAAATTGTTGGAGTTGATGATTCTGGATAACATCATCATTGTGCGGAAAATGCATCAGGCCACATCTCGTGAGCCCCCCGCCATACTGGGTGGCCTTCTCGGGAGCAGCTTCAAGAAGTCAAAGTTGATTTTCCGGGAGCATTTCTTTGCAAATCCGGTGAGTGCTGCTGCCTTGTTGTAAACACCTACTCCTGAATTCTTATTTGTGATGGTAATGTAATGCCTTCAGTTGGAGCACAGCTTTGCAAGTTTCTTTTCAGTTGAACTCTTTTAACTGCTGCTTCAAGGCAATTTTAACTACTGTTATAATCCTCTGAAGTATATGTAAATTATAAACCCCATACTGTAAATTTGTTGTATGAAAGTAGGAAAACGTCTCTCTTTCTTACTAAACACTTGGAAATGTTGATTATAATTTAGATGGCGTGGGCTGATTTTATTAGTATTTGTTTTGTCACCATGCGTTTTTTATTGGGGAATCGGGATTTACCAAAACAAAATTAATAGAAAGATGGTTAATAAGTCCTAAAGATAGGCAACTGCTTAGCTTGCTTTATATGATTGTAATACTTCATCGATCGGGAAAAAAAGGAATCGTACATATTGTTGTTTTTATTTATTTATAAATATTGTTATTATAACTAATAATAATACAATATTTAACAAAAAGTCGATTTGTAACTTTTTTAATCCAATATTTATATAAATTTATTTCATATAGTAAATGCAATTGTGAATGAATATTGTAAACTCTTAAAAAGCATTACTAATTATACACTTGGTACTTTTTTAAAATTTAGATAAATTCTCACTAAATTTTAATTCTAAGGTTTTGTGAATTGATTTATTCAAGTTAAGTCAGACAATTATTTTATAAAATACTCCCTTTGTTCAAAAGTTTGCACCATTCTAAATTTAAAAATACATTTATACTTTTAAACTATAAAGTAATACTATTAAATTCCTAATATGTTAATACTTTTATTCTTCATAGACTAAATATTATCATGTCATCACTATTACATTTTAAGCTAATATTTCCGTCATTACTAAAATTAAAATGAAGTTTGAGATTTTAAATTCAATATGGATTTTTTTTTTTTTTTAATTTAAAGCTAATGTCATTTAATTAATTTTTAAAACAATATTTTTTTGTAAGTGTATCGTACGGTTTAAAATTAAGTAAAATTTTATTAATTTTGTATTTGAAATATTTTAATTCCAAATTTAAAAAGTTACTACCTTTTAAAAAAAATCATAAATATATATCTAATTTTGAACAAGTTTTCATTTAACACACTTTTACACTTATTTTAATAACATTTTTATTTCAACAATAATTATTACTCTTACAACTTAATTGTTAAGATTATCAAACTCCCTAAATAATCCAATATAATTCAAAATACTCATAGAAATATATGAAGAAAATAATAAAGAAAGGGATACATTGGTGATTAAATAAGATGGTAAAATGGTTTTGTGTGTGTGTGTGTGTGTGTGTATATATATATATATATATATATATATATATATATATATATATATATATACATATATCTGAGTAAGGATCAAGAGCATTCTCCTTAAATAGCATTTCTTCTTAAATAACATTCTTTTATTAAAACTACGTCGTTTTAGAAGGACGCGGTGACATTTTTATAAATACAATGCCACCACGTATTTACACCAAGTTTAGACTTTTAGGTTTCACTCATTTAATTTTTGAACTATAAATAACTATGTATAAATTCAAAAGATTGAAAATAAATATTAAATATTAAATTTAAAAACTATATAAGCTGAATAATAAATTAAAAAATATATATTACTAACATTCAATTGCTAGTTTTTGATAATTGTTTATCTGATCAAAATTTGTAATCATTATACAATAAATTAAATTAAAATTTTGGAAAAATATTTTATAATCATTATATATATATATAGAATAAATAAGGAATTAAAAATAAACTTGTGTTTTGCAACGATCACTTAGCTAATAATAAAAATATATAATAAGACAAAATCAGGTTTTTTTGGTCTTCGTCTTTGGTATGAGCTTATAATTTAACTAGAAATAAAATATTTCTTATGATCATAGCTAGGATTACTTTTACTAGAATTAAAATCTTTTTATGATCCTTTAAATTTTAATATTAACTTATTAAAATCATATTTAAGATTTTAGTTTAATTTTCTACTATACTTTAGTCTCTAAATGACTATATATTAAAAATATTATGAGTACATATATTAAGTTGTGTATATTTTATTTATGTACAGTCTGTTAAAACTACGTCGTTTTGTTAGATTTATTTTTAATTTTTGATTTAGAAGGAGAGAAGCTCTGTTTTTTAAAAAACAACAATTTGCCAAAACGAGAGAATGTGCAAAAATAAAATATATACAATTGTGTATGTTTATATTGCCCTATTAAGAAACATATTATATACTAGCTGGGTTCCGTGCTTCTGACACTGTATGGACGGTGAAATTTATCTCAAACTTTGAACGGCCCAAATTATTTATTAAGTGAGCGGGAAATTCAAAATTATTTATATTTTATTTATATATATATATATATATATATATATATATATATATATCTGACCTGATTCACAAGCATTCTACTTAAAAAGTAGTATACTTACTTAAAGAGCATTCTCCTTTAAACCACCGACTTTTTTAAAACTCTCTCCTCACGCAGCTCTCAAACTAGAACAAAGGCACAAAGGCACAAAGGCGCGCGAAGAGAGAGAGAGCGCGGATGGATTAATCGATTTCTCTGACTTCCATTCCCTTCTCGCCCAACTGCTGCAAAATCGAAATCCATTGCCATAGAAAGCCATCGCACTAGAAATCCATTGCCCTAGAACAAAGACAGAGCTTATTAAAAAAGCGAGCTTATTCTACAAAGCGAGCTTCGCCATACAAATCGATTCCCTTTGATATCCATTGCACTAGAAATCGAACCCATCACGATTGTTGTAAGAGAGAAAGCCAACCCAAGCCCTAGAACTCAATTGATGCAAGAGAGAATGCCAAGCTCGTGAAACGTGATCCCCTCTAGAAAATCGAAGCCCAGAGTAGTCTTCAGAAGCCGTGACGTGCGACAAAACTTCTCCAAATGCCCTCAGTTAGTGCGTGCAACCAATATTTTCAAAACCACCCGCCTGCACTACAAGAAAATTGTATTGTTGATATTGTGGTATATTCACTGTGCCAAGTTGCTGAGACAAAGATTTTTGGGCCATTGATACATTACGATTCGATCGTAACAAATGCCTTTTATGTGAAGTTGACAATGGATGACAATGACCCTCCTCAATTTTAGTAATTACGTACAAGTCATTTGTCTTTACCACTATAATTTTTGCACCACAGTCTTCTTTTGTAGATCCACGTTTTCTTTTTACAACCACATCGGCTAATAGTTTGCCCTTTCCTTGCTTAGAACACACATACTCTTTCCTATAAATCTCATCGCTTTACTGCTACTTTTTTTTTCTCATTAAACTTTTCAGACACTAAATCCAAAGATGCATTGCATATGTATTATAAAACGTGTGAATATCATCTAATGTTTGAAATTCTTGACCAATCTTAGGTGTAAACTCATTTGCTACTTGAGGATAGTAGACAACAGTATTAGTATTCACATTCAACCCCTCTCCACTCGAGTCATCCCCATCAATTTCTATTTCCAAATTCATTTTTACATTATCCCTGCAACTCCCTACTTCATGGTACATGTCATTCATTATATTTACACCTGGACAAACAAAAATTTACTTGAAATTATGAAATCACCTAATTAAAATTCATTAAGCTTGTCCCAAATTCACACTAATCCAAAAAAGACACAACATTGAGCGTAATTGAGTTACTGAAACAGGAATGCACTTACTGATTTTCAAGGGTCACTAACTGAGGGCATTTGAAGAAGTTTTGTCGCACGTCACGGCTTCTGAAGACTACTCTGGGCTTCGATTTTCTAGAGGGGATCGCGTTTCACGAACTTGGCATTCTTTCTTGCATCAATTGAGTTCTAAGGCTTGGGTTGACTTTCTCTCTTACAACAATCGTGATGGGTTCGATTTCTAGTGCAATGGATATCAAAGGGAATCGATTTGTAGCGCGAAGCTCTGCCTTTGTAGCGAAGCTCTGTCTTTGTTCTAAGGCAATGGATTTCTAGTGCGATGGCTTTCTATGGCAATGGATTTCGATTTTGCAGCAGTTGGGCGAGAAGGGAATGGAAGTCAGAGAAATCGATTAATCCATTCGCGCTCTCTCTCTCGCATGCCTTTGTGCCTTTGTTCTGGTTTGAGAGTGAGTGAGGAGAGAGTTTTAAAAAAGTCGGTGTTTTAAAGGAGAATGCTCTTTAAGGGGCAGAATACTCTTTAAGTAGAATCTTTGTGAAGCAGGATTTATATATATATATATATATATATATATATATATATATATATATATATATATATATTCGTTTCTTTTTGCATACGGACCACATTTAGCAATGGATAAAAAAATTGTCGCTAACTCAACGTCATAGGGTGAATCATTGTGATAGTGTCGCTATAGTTCGGTTCAGACACTATCTTCATTTTATCTGTCGTTAAAGGTGGTCCGCATCTACTACTCAAACTCTATATTATATATATATAACAAAATACAATTAATTTTGAATTTTTCGCTCATCTTAATAAATTATTTGGACCGTTCAAAATTTGAGATAAACACATCTAAAGGTGGTCCGCATCTACCACTCATACTCTATATATATAATAATTTTTATATATATATATATATATATATATAATAAAATATAATTAATTTTGAATTTTTCATACTCTAATAAATCATCTTACTCGTCCAAGATAAATCCAATCGTTCATGTAATGTATCTACTAAAATACAACTAACTTTAAATTTCCGGTTCAGTCTAATAAATTACGAAGGGCTTCTAAAGTTTGGCATAAATCCGCCGTCAGCCAGTGTAAATTACGAAGTCCGTGCAAAGTTTGTGGTAAATCAGCCGTCACCATTCGGTCACCATCAAAGCTCTCTCTATCTCTTCCGTCACTCAGAACTCTAAAGTTCAACAATGAATCCATACCCCTTCCCTCAATTCTCCGAATATCCGTACAGAATTATAATTATAATAATAATAATAAGAATAAGAAGAAGAAGAAGAAGAGAATGGCGCAGATTTCATCGTCATCATCTCCAAAATCAATTCAATCAACAAATTCAATGGAACCAACAACAATAATAACTCAGCAGCAGCAGAACACATCGTCATCCTCAAATATTAACCTAGGTGCTACTGCGTTGGCCTCTCCTTCTAATTCAATTGAGATCCCTCAAATTCACATTACATCTTCCACCCAACAACAACAGTTTATTTTACAACAACAGCAACAGAATAATTTGATGACTACATCAAATTTTCAAATGCAGAGATCGCCATCAATGTCTAGGTTAAATCAATTCCAGCAGCAACAACAACAATATAGTTTGGCCGCCGGTATGCGGCAACAAACGTCGGCTGGAATTTATGGTCAGATGAGTTTCGGTGGAAATGCTCAGCAGCAACAGCAACAACAAATGGGTCAAATTGGTAATGCCAATTTAACCCGGTCAGCATTGATGGGGCAAACCGGGCACTTGCCTATAGTGCCCACCCAAGCAGCAGCAGCCCAGCTCAATTTGCAGTCCCAGCTTTTAGCTTCGGTATAAACTGTTTGCCATTCGGGTTTCGTGATGAAACTTAAAATTTGCAGCGCTTAACTAACGTGATATTAATTCCTCAAATTTGGAGTTTTTTTTTAACGTGTTACATTGGTGATGTTTATGTAAAGAATGTAGTGTTGGAATTTGTCTTTGAGGAAGTAATACTCATAGCTTAATTTGCTATTTACTAGTGGCTTTCTTTTATAGTTATAATTTAAAATGTAAATATTATGTTGGATAAGCTTAAATTTTTAGCTCTTTATAATCATTTTTTTGGGGGGCTTTCATTCATTTTTTTCCTGGAGAGGAACTGGTCCAAATATGTCATATGATAAAGTTCCTTTTACTTAATGTGCTGGTTTTATCAAGAACGTTGTGTGGGTAATAGATTTGAGAGTTGAGACAGGTATCAGTTTCAGCTTAATTAGCAGTTTTAACTTCGTAATTAAATGTTTGTATCTGGATATTTATTGAATTGGTTTCAATGAACTTATATTTGTTATAATATTTTATGATCTTGAGACTACTTTTTGAAAAGTGTTGTCTAAGACAAGTTTAACTTTTATAGCTTCGGTATAAACTCTAAACCGTTTGTGTTTTAAGTGTTTCTTGGAGTTCTTTTTGACAAACTTAGGAATGTGTTAATTTTATGAGATTTTTTCTGTTTTTTTTGTTTTTGTTTTTGAGACAAGTGGAGTTTCGGTGCAGCCAAGGCAGAAAACTGGGTTAGTACAAGGAGGGTCTCAATTCCATCCAGGGAATTCTCCCGCACAGTCTTTACAGGGAATGCAAGCAATGGGAATGATGGGATCTTTTAACTTAGGCTCACAAATCAAAGGAAATGGGTCACTCACGTATGCACAACAGCGTATGAACCAAGGACAAATGAGGCAGCAGCTGTCCCAGCAAACTCCACTTACCTCAGCACAGGTATCATTTTGGTTTAGATCTTCATTCTTTGTTTAAATTCATCAACTTTCTTGACCTGTAATTAATAGATGTATTACTTTCTTGACCAAAATGGGACGCTTATTTGTCTCTTTCAATATCCAAGGCAGCAAGGCCTCATTTTTGGTAAAACCAGACACTATAAAGTGTAGCTTGTCACTTCTGAGGGCGTCCAAACATTTAAGCAAAGTTTCTCAGTGTTCATTCTATTCCTAACCTGAGTAATATCGAGCTCAATGGTGAATTTCCTGTGCAGGAATTTTGAGATTGGGTTTAATAATCTAGATATCTCCCGAATTATGAATGTTAATTTTTTTTTAAAAAAATAAAATAGTCACCCCCACTCTCTCTACCCCCACCCTCTCTATTTTTTTTGTTTACCTAAAGTTTGGAGGGCAAAGTTTGGACTATAGTTTAAAAAAAATAATCATGACAATGATGCTTTTACGCTTCAGTATTGTACTCTTTTAATGCCAAATATCTGAAATGTTCACTTATTGAAATGCTTTTCACTGTATTTGCATTTGTGATTTAGTTCTTGCCGTTTTGGCTTTTAATCTAATCCCTCTAAGTTACCAAATCACCTTGATTTTTTATCTCCTGAAGACGCCTAGTATTTTTGGAACACTCATAAATTATAAAATACAGCCTTCGGTAAGAAGCTTAGGTCATACCAACAGCATAAGGCAATTGCAGTATATGCGACATATAGAACCAAAATTTTGTTCTACTATATCCGTAAAGGCTGAATAATCAGTTACAAAACGGTGTTGGAAGAGACTTATGTGGGATTATTATTTTTACATATCAGTTTCTTTTTCAATTGTATATAACATGAAAATTACCACAAAAAAAACCTTTAAGGCATAACATATTCATTTCAAGTATTGTAGAGCTTCAAAATCTTTACTAAACCAATGTGATAGATGTCTGATTCTTCCTAGATGAGGGCCTAGGCACATGGCCAAATCTAGGCGGTAGAGGAACCTCATAGCGCCCAGACATGGATTAAGCGGACCTAGACGGGGATTCTGAGAACATTGGAATTTATCTTTCACATGCAATAAGTATATAGCTTGCTACTATTTCTTAATGACCGTTAAGGCCTGTGAAAGGCTGTAATGGCCATTATGATTGCCAAAAGCCTGTTTTTTGTTCCTAAGTTTCTGCACTTCGCCCTTTGTTTAAATTAATTCTTTTATATATAATTATACCTAGTCTTTCAGAAACTCATTTTCCACCTTTATCCACTAGATTTAGTGTCAGTCTCAAGTGTCGAGATGAATCTTAATAGAAGATTTCATGGATTGAGCATTAAATTATATCAAGGCAATTTTGATCACATATATTTTCTTTAATGGTAAGATTATCATAAACAAAATAATTTATTTCAAGATTTATGGCGATGCTGAGGACAGTTGTGGAGTTTCCTGGGACATGGAGATGTGCAGAAGTACATAGTCTGTATAGGATTTGCCTCCATATTGTACATAGTCTGTATAGGATTTGCCTCCATATTGTACATAGTCTGTATAGGATTTGCCTCCATATTGTTTTTGGTTGACCTTATAGAGGGTTTAGAAACAACGGTTGCTTTATGAACAAAAAAGAAGTCCATAAATCTCTTACTCCCTTTTATGAACAAAAAAGAGGTCCATAAATCTCTTACTCCTTCTGACCCATTAGTTGATGTGTTTTCTAGAGTGTGTGCAGCACAATTTAGCATGTTTGGGAAACTTATTTATAGATTATACTTCTTGTTTTTTTCTTTCTTTTTTTGATCTCAAAACCTCTATTCCTCCATCTTTTCCTTCCTTCAACCTTGATAAATACATAAATAAGTTGAGAATATTTATTATATTGACACATCTTCGGCACCTCTTAAAATATGTTTCCCACATGCACAAAAAAAGAGGGATGTCTAACTTGAGACTAACAGAGTATATGTTTTTTTATCTTTTGTTTTCAGGAGGAGAATGTATTCGTGGTCAGTTAAGGTCTTCCTTTTGGTTGTTGATTTTCTTGGGTATATTGTTGCGTAATTTGTATCTACTTTTTACACCTGCATTTTCCAAAGAGGAGTTAGAGTGCATAGAAAGTGGGTAGAGTTGATTGTGAGAACTAGGTATTTTTTGTACCATATGCTTATTTGTTTGTATACACTGTATGTAAACAGGTTGACACCCATTTCAGTGCTTTGATTGATGTATACTTAAAATATATATATTTCAAGATAAGTGTTGTTTTTTTGGTACCCAAAGCAGAAACTGAGCACCTTTAGGGCGTGGGGAGAGGTGTTCAAGGTACCTGCAGATTTTGAGAAGGAAGGGAGGGGGGAATTAATCCCTTCAAATTTTGTTATTTTACTCCAGACCTCCTAAGATTTATGTAATTTGCTCAAGTACTTTCAAATACTATTTTTTATCAGTTAAGTCCTAACTAAAAGAAATGTGTTGTTAATTAATGAACTTTCTATATTATATTAATTTCTAGTAATAAAATGATACCCCCTCTATTTCACAAGAAGAGTCTCATTTGATATTTTTTTTCCCAATTCAAAATTGATGTGAATTTATTTGATTTTGAATAATGTAATAGTTAATTTTATAAACTATTTACAATGTATTATTACGTACAAAATTTTTATTTTGAAAATTAAAATAAATTCATATGACCATTTGAATTTAGAATTTCGAAAATTAATTAGGATCATAACTTAAATGACATTCTTTTTGTGGAACAGATGGAGTATTATATTTGAGCATGCCACATTATGTACCAGTTCCCCAACCAATCCAGCCCACCCCACCTCGTGGAAGAAAATTCCTGGCTTTGTCCCTGAGCTTGAGTAATTCCAGTCTGTAAATCATTTCAGTAAACAAACTAATACTTAGAAGTACACACAATAGAAATTTAAGTGTAGTTCTATCGTTCTTATCAGTAATCAATTTAAAATTAAGTGTTGTTGGTGTGATGTAAATTTGTATATCTTTGATTTTGTGTTGTATTTTCTCGTTAGCTATTAGCTTCAATTAATGTTTTGTTGGATTTTTGTTTATCAAACCATAAAACATATGATAAACAATTATGTGAAAGGATCAGTTTGTACTTTGTAGGTTAAAATACCCTAAAATAAATAAGATGCTAAATATGTATTTTGAGATTGAAAGATGAGCATCTCCCTGCTGTTCAAGGGTTACCTAATGTTCATTGCCTTGGTATTCGACATCACTTCAATGTGACTTGTATCGAACTGAGTCCTACAAAGTTAATTTGGTTTCTTAAAAAATGTTGTGTGAAGGAGACAAATATTATAGTAGAAAATAGGAGAGATAATAACAGGAAAAGTGTTTTTATTTAAAATGTTTTCTTGCATTGTTTATAGGATGACAAGCATATTTGTACGTTTTTAATTTCCCTTGCTATGCAATGATCTATTTGTATTACAAATGTCAGTATATGAAGTTGCAACTCCTAGAACCACATCTTCCCCTTTTATGATGAATTACCTCAGGCGTCTCTTACAAGTAATATAGTAATGTGCAAGTGCTCCATTGCTGGATTTCTCGGAAATTTCCGATTGGGAAAATTACAAAATTTAATGTACTATTTATTTTGGTAGTTACAAATTAGGTAGAGAAGTACAAATGTTACGTAGGATGGAAAAGAGACGTAGATTGTTTTTAATAATTTTCCTTTTGGTGGTTACGAATTAGGAAGAGATGCACAAAGGCTATTGTACACACAAAATTAGTCTTCTCCAGCTACATAGGTTGCAATTACTGACTTCTCCTTTGGGTTTTACATATTTATGTTTTTCATTTATTTTGGTGGTTACGATCAATGCCAAACTTGAAATTAGTACTTTTGTAATCTACTCATTTTGGTGGTTACAAATAATTTCAAAATGTGTAATAAGTAGTACCTTGACTTTTTCAAGTGCAGTTTGTCGTTTATAATTAATGTTATTCTTATCTCCAGAAATTACAAGCGCAAAACCTACAAAGGACATCATTTA
Source organism: Panax ginseng (assembly GCA_020205605.1). Taxonomy (NCBI): domain Eukaryota; kingdom Viridiplantae; phylum Streptophyta; class Magnoliopsida; order Apiales; family Araliaceae; genus Panax; species Panax ginseng. The sequence goes on from CM035148.1 coordinate 2,275,828, forward strand.
TAAACCCTCAGTTATCTGGATTGACTCAGAATGGACAACCGGCTCTGATCCAGAACTCTCTGTCACAACAACAGTGGTTGAAGCAAATGCCTGCAATGTCTGCACCGAATTCACCTTCATACCGCCTTCAGCATCAGAGGCAGCAACAAGCACTTCTGCAGCAGCAATTAGCTTCATCTCCTCAGATGCAACAAAGTTCTACGGCATTGAACCCCACCCAGCAGTTATCCCAAATGGTACAGCAGCAATCAATGGGGAATCCGCAGCTGCACGAACAACGACAGCAGCAACCACCACCACCAACTCAACAACAGCTTTTGCATCATCAACAGCAGCAGCAGCAGCAGTCTCCAAGGATGGCAGCACCCACAGGTCAAAAATCTGTAAGTCTTACTGGATCACAGCCAGATGCTACTGCATCTGGAACAACCACACCAGGGGGGAGTTCAAGCCAAGGAACAGAAGCAAGCAATCAACTTCTTGGGAAAAGGAGGATACAGGATTTGGTTTCACAGGTGGTTTGTTACTTTACTAAGTTTCTTTACAATGTTAGGCCAACTGTAAGAACAATTTGAGATTTCAGCAATGTTCTGCAAATGTCAAAAAGAATGAGATCTTTGATTTGAATTGCAGTAGATAAACTTCAGCAATATCAAGCATTCTCTCTAACATTGGAAAACTCCAGTTTTATAATTAATGTTGGTATCATAAATCGTATATGAGCTGATATCAAGTTATTTGTTATCTGGTGTTCAGGTGGACCCACAAGGAAAGCTGGACCCCGAAGTGGAAGATCTGCTTTTGGATATTGCGGATAACTTTATTGATTCGGTGAGGCTTGCTAACACGATAACTTTGTAATTATATCTAAACACATTTTTTCCTGTGGTCTACTCGTACCATTATGATGTCTAGATAATTCACACATCTTCTTTATGCTCAAATATAGTTTAATAACTTTAATTTTTATATCAGTGTTACATTCAACATACAGGGTTATGTGCTGGTGGTTACCTTGCACCATAACCTATTGTGGGTACTTTTTACACGACCATCAGGTTATAATCAAATAGCTAGTGTATGATAGACTTAAAAGAAGACATTAAATGCATATCACATGTCATTTTTATCAATTAGTAAATAAAACACACGAGACTATGACAAAATAAATTAATTAATTAAGGAAACTAACTGAGACAACTATGTATAATCTATATTACAGTTCTTTAAACTCTGATAAAAACTAACAAAATGAAGGTCTCCTGATATACTGGTTTTGAAAAGTCATCCACATGTTCAATGAAACATTTTTCCTCACTCTTGACCCCTGCTTCAGTCTGAAGTTTTGATTGATCCATAACCTGTTCCATTCCCACCCATGTTCAAGAAGGGGATATAATTTTATGAATTGATGAGAGGTTCAAAAAGAATAAGGTGTTACAAAATTTATTTCCATGAATTACACGCTTTGCATTTGGACGTTTTCTGAGCAGTATTAGATGAAATTCCACATTCTTCCCATTTCTTCTTCTTCTTTTTTTGGGCTAAATAAAAGATAAATTCTTTTCTTTCTTCTTGTTATTGTGTTTTGTGTCCTTTTCTTTTTCTTCTTTTGTTCTTCATCAAGTTCCGTATTCAGTACAAAGGAAGACTTATTGTTCGAATGATTGCCGTAATTACTTACTCCAAAAACAAAAAGAATAGTTAATACAATATGGGTTTCCTTAATTGATAATTTTTTTTATCTTAGATTTGAGTTTCAACTATTCTTTTTCAAATCTGATTGTTCTTAAATATGTCATTGAATATGCAATAATGTCTCTTATAATACTTTCACACTTGGCTGTCGTTTAATTTTAGATCAATGTACACATAAAAAGTAAGCAGCATAGGATATGTACATAGTAACCTTGTATAATAAGATATTTGTTTTGTAGAATTTGGATCTTTGACCTATGTTGAACGTTTTCAGACTTTTTCTGTGGATAGGGGTTGTAAGCAAAGGCTCCATGTTATTCAGATGAAATAGCCTATCTACTGGTTTAATTAGGCTCTGGTAACAAAAATTCTAGACGTTTATTAAGTCAATGAAATGTTTTTCAGATTAATAGAACTTTATTCCAGTTAGTCTATCCGAGCTGCATATGAGAAAGAATTTTCATTTTCTGCCCCAAATTCCATTTCTTAGGATTGCTGTCTTTTAAAAGTGGCACGAGGAGACTGTAATCTTCTGCTCTTGCATTGTTCCGTAATGGGTGGTTTTGGAGCAAGTTTCATGGATGGAGTTGTTGTTAACCACTAATGTATTGGTTCTTATAGGAGGGGAGAGCATAGATTGCTTTGTCATTGTGCGTTGTTTGGCGTGTGTTTGGCTTTGGCCATTTACTTTGCTTTGATCCTTAGTCGGCTGAGAGGGTGGGGTGGGGGGTTAGAGACCTCTCGGATGTACTGCTTGAATGAAGGGCTGTAGTTAGTAGGATTGTACAATAAACCGATAAAACCGGTCGAGATGAGCCAGACCAGCTAACTCCGGTCGGTTTAGTACTTGATTTATTCCGCTGATGGTTTTAGTGAGAGAAAACCGAGTGTTTTCCAGTCAGTTGCGGTTTTGAAGAAAATTCTTTCACTTTTACTGCCTAAAAATTATAAGGGCCATTGGGTCTACAGAAACATCCTAATATAGTTTAATTGGGTTTTTGAAATTTGTGGCTGACATATTGAATTTATAAAATTGCGCCTTTGGTTTTAGTATTGCAGCTAGTAGCTTGGGATGTATCTTACATAGATAACGAGATACCTTATGTTTCATACACATTTGCACTTGATGATTACATGTTTTAGCATGACCAATGTGGTCTCTCTTAATAAACTAATTCTGTTGAGGCTTTTTGTAGGTTACTACATTTGCGTGCAGTTTGGCTAAGCATCGTAACTCTACAATGCTGGAGTCTAAAGATGTATTGCTACACTTGGGTATGCGCTGCATCCTGATATAATTCTATCAGTATATTATCATTGTGTTATTCGAGGAAAATGCAATGTGCTCTCAGTTGGGAACAATTATTTATATTGTCACTTGTACTAGATGGTTAGGTAAAATATAAAATTGTACGTGTCCTTTATTAAAGAATCAGTACAAAATGCTGTTCCATGTACTCAGTTTAATTAGGTTGAGCTGCAGTCCAAGTTCATATTCCTGTAGCATTAATTGATTTTCAACTCAGATTGGTCTTATCTGGGCCATGTAGCTTCAGTCCTAGTGTGCATATATAGGTACAGCGGCGAAGCCAGGAATTTTATTAAGTGGGGTCAAAATATTATGATGTTATAAATAATTTGGCGGGAGTTCGGGGGTAGCCCCCAAGCCAAATTTTTTAGATAATTTTGTGCTTTTTGGCCGATTTCATATGTAAAACATGTATTTTGTTACAATATTGTTAATATAACAAGTAATAACATATATATATATATATATATATATATATATATATATATATATATATATATACATACACACCCTTTATTGATCCCTAATACGTCTTTTTAATCACAAATTTGTTAATAAATATTTAAATTTCTTATGTTATAAAAATAATATAAATTAGATTATTATTTATTTTAAAAATATTAGAGAAAAATGCATACATCAAGGAGTAGAAGAAACATGGAATTGAGAAAGTTATAAAAAATTCAATTTGACCCCGTATATTAAAAAATTTATAAAATTTCAGTGGGGTCAGTTTATTCATTACACTTAATTTTTTTCTAAATTTATCATATATTATAAAATAATTTTGTTTTTCCAGTGAGATCAATTGACCCCACACCCTAAAGGGTGTCTTCTCCCCTGTATAGGTAGCATAATTGATTTTCACCTTTCATTTTAAGCTTGTTTTACTAACTTGTATCATGTAATACTTGGTGAGAACTTCTGATAATGTGGACCACATTCATTGTCTTTGATTGATAATTGATACAATCCTTCTTGTTTTCTGAATACACAGAGAAAAACTTTGGTTTGACTATTCCAGGGTTCTCAAGCGAAGAGAGCAAACACCAAGAGAATGATGTAAGATTTCACTTTCCCTATTTGAGAATTTTGTTACTGTGCACTAGTCTATAGCTATGTGTTTATCAGCATGTAAAGTCTATATTAAAATTTAGACTGAACTGTGCAAATTACCTTTGTGAAGAATGAATTCGTGTCCACGTTAAAAAAAAAATCCAAACTTCTGATGGACAATTTTTATGTAATTTGAAAACTCTGCCAGTGAGAACCATTTAAAAGGTACTCTAGTATTATGCTTGTTGATTTTTATATTTTGAACTAGTTATCTTCTCTTTTGTATATTGATATGGTTGTTTTATTTTTATTTTATTTATTAAGTCGCTATATCAGAACAATAAGCCATTGATTGTGAACATTATACGAAATACAGTAGCTGTTTATATAGTTAACAAAAAAATAAAAATAAAATAAAGACTCGCGAGATATTTATTGATATAAAGTTTAATTGTGCATCCAGTCATCAAGCCATCTCCACAAAAAGCGTCTCGATATGGTGAGCATAATCGCTTTGTACTTGCCTTCCATACGTCATATTCGGAGTTCCTTATTGACACTAGTTTTGATTCAGATACGTGCATTGATGGAGTCTGATACAAATATGAGCAATCCGAAGGAGGTGATCGAACAGGAGATTGGCAATTACAACCTGATGAGTCCTCCTACTAGTTCTGAGCAGTTGGCTTCCCAGTCTTCTGCTTGTCAAACACAGCAGCAAATAAAAAGGCTTTAATGGGTACAAGTTTGTCTTGTTGGTAAGCATCCTGTAATGATTTTTTTGGCTTATCCTTTTTTCACGCCCTTCAAATAAGTGAAACTGTATGTTGTGTGATTCTTCATGGCATTATTCTGGGTCATTTGGAATGTTGTTATTAGCCCAGTGTTACTCATTGTTGGAAACATAATTTGGTTGTTCAGATTGAATATTAACCATATTCCTTCCTTCCTGTCACAGGGTTTTGGACTAATGGACGAATAAACAAGCTGTGTAGTTGCACAAAGTGTTCGACAATGGTGGTCACGGGGACGACGACGACATTAAAGCTATTAGCCATTGAATGGGTTCTTTTTCAGTTGTAGACTTTTAATAATAAATCAGTCGATCTGATACCCAGTTTTAATGTTAACTTATTATTCTATAATAATTTTATTCTATAGCTCTTTAATTATTTAGTCATACAATAAATTTTAACTTAAAAAATATGTTTAGAATTTTACTTTCCTCAACTTTAGACTCTAAATAACTAGATATTAAAATATATGAAAAATGTCATGATTACATAATAATTAATATATGAGACATTTAGTTAATTAATGTTAAAAATAATTATGACTTTGTATATTGTGATTAAAACTTTAGTTAATTTTTAAAATTAAATGTCATAATGGTAACTTATTATTCTACAATACTTTTATTCATATATAACTATATATTAAAAATATGAAAAAAATAATAATTAATATTAAAAAGTGTAATATATATTACAAAATATATATTAATGATTAAACTTTAATAATCTTTACTTAATTAGTATTAGAAACAAATCTCACTTATATATATAATTATTAAAATTTAAGTTACCATTAACAACAAAAAACAATGATGACTATATATTAAAAATATTATGAGTACATCCATTAAAAATCATATTTAAGATTTTAATTTAATTTTCTACTATACTTTAGTCTCTAAATGACTATATATTAAAAATATTATGAGTACATATATTAAGTTGTGTATATTTTATTTATGCACAGTTTGTTAAAACTACGTCGTTTTGTTAAATTTGTTTTTGATTTTTGATTTAGAAGGAGAGAAGTTCTATTTTTTAAAAAACAACAATTTGCCAAAACGAGAGAATGTGCAAAAATAAAATATATACAATTGTGTATGTTTATATTGCCCTATTAAGAAACATATGATATCTACTATTTGGGTTAAAATCTTAGAAGATCTTGTATGAATTTATGAAATTTATCTCAAACTTTGAACGACCCAAATTATTTATTAAGTGAGCGGGAAATTCAAAATTATTTATATTTTATTATATATATATATATATATGTAACTAATTATTTTTATACAATTTATTTAGTTAATTAAATATAGAATAGAATTTGTAATCATTCTAATAATGATAGTAAGACGGGGCACTTGGCTATTTAATATGATCGCGGGAGTAATATATTTGTGATCCGGAACCCAGTTGGAGGCTTGGAGCACAACCGGCTTAAACCACGTTCTCGTCGTAACTTAAAAACATATTATTTTGGTTAGAAGTTGGAGCAATCCAATGGCTTCAGAGTCTCCTAGTAATGCTGCTCGAAAAGGTCAATCAAATAAATCACATTTATTTGATTTGTTCTGTACTTCTGTCTCTGTTGAATCCTGTTTCTGAGATTTTGATTAATTTGCAGTTGTAGTCCACCTAAGAGCTACTGGTGACGCCCCAATCCTGAAGCAAGCTAAGTTCAAGGTATCTTTTTAATTAGACTCACTTGCTTAAGGTTTATCAGTTCCATTAACTAATTTTGGTTGTTACTCGCAAGCATAATTTTGCTGAGATGAATTTTATACCCGAAATCTAGGGCACTAAATTACGATAGATTTTTTTTTTATAGCCTCCTTGATCGTAAATTTGAATTATGGCTTGTTTTTTTGTATTTATTTTTTGGTATTGGTTTACTGATTCTGGGTTTAACATGTATGCCTAGAAATTAATAACCTAATATTATACTATCTTGAATTTAGTTTAGTGATAAACTGGTGCACGCTCGTAAAACAAAAATAGCACGAGTCCAATGGTTTTTTTATCATCTCGAAGTCGTATCATGATTTGATGGAGATAACATGGACCATACTTGACCAAAAAGATGTCATGATATCTTTTTTGTTTTTAAAATAGACTTGGGACTTTTACACTCTGTTTCTTTCTGAGTTTTGAACAGAAAAGAAAAGAATAGAAAACTTAAATTAGAACAGAAAAGAAAAGAATAGAAAACTTAAAATTTTTCTTTGTGGTGTTTCTGAGTTTTTAATGGAAAAGGATAGAAAATTTAAAATTGAGGACATGAGTTGTAATTTAAAATTTATTATATTAAAAGTTGAGGATAATATGGGAATTATAAAAATATTACTTATTCTAATTTCTTTTCCTTCCAAATCATGCCAATTTTGGACGGAAAACTTTGGCAGAAAAAGTGGTCAAGTTTTCTATCAATTTTTTTTCTTTTCCGTTTATTAAAAAACTCAGAAACATAAGAATTAGAAAGAAAACTTAAATTTTCCGTCCATTTCTTTTCTTTTCTGTCCATTTTAAAACAATATCCAACTACGTATTATAATCTTTACCATTTGGGACTAAAAATTTAGGGACAAAATTAACCTTTTACTTTGTTTAAAGTGACTATCCCATCTTATCCATCTATACTCAAACTAATGAGAATATAATATATTTGTTATTAGTGGTAAGGGTATAATAGTCTAAACGGTAAGTTTTTATCCAATCCTTCAAATAATTCTGAACAAAACAAACATAATATGTGATTATTTTAAGTTATCCCATGAATAATTAAGATTATTTAATATTAAATTAGTCAGATTATAAATCTTGTAAACAAACATGACCTAAGTTTCAATTAGACATGAATCTTTATTGCAAGTTCGAGGGTTTAATTTTTTCTGCTGCAGGCTTTACTTTACACCCCTAATTTTTCTGAATAATGTACTATGCTACTATGCTCTATCAAATAGTATTAATAATACTATATTGATGTTTCAAACTCTTGAATGAGCAGATTGCTGGGACCGACAAGTTCGCGAAAGTTATTGATTTTCTTCGCCGTCAACTTCACAGGGAGACATTGGTAGATGTTTAAAAATAGTCTCATTTTCAACTTTTATTGATGACCATACCTGGAGCAACTAATCTCTTCATTTTTTCCCTTCCAGTTTGTTTATGTCAATAGTGCCTTCTCTCCAAACCCAGATGAATTGGTGATTGATCTATATAATGTGAGTTTCTTTGACTAATTGCATATTTTTGCTACAGTGCTACTCGTATATTAATTGCAGTATTTTTTAAATTCTTACATTGCTAATTATTCAGATGATTATTAACCGTAAGCATCTTATCTCTTATGTTACTTCCATCTGTATATATTTACTTGGTGGCTGAATACTTTAAAAAAAGTTAATTGTTATGACTTCTCATTCTAGTTCTTATTTGGAAGACCAGGAGCCAATTTGCAAACACAACATATTTTTGCACGCAATCACGCATGTTATAATTTATACTCCCTCCATACCAAATATAAGATCACTTGTATTTTACAAATAAATACAAAGGCAAGTAATCTTATATTTGGAACTGAGGGAGTGCTATATTTGGAACCGAGGCAGCATATTATGTTTTTTTGGGTTCCACAACAACAGTCCTATTTTGATTGGTGGTGGTATAAAATGACTCACTGAATGAATAAATTATTTTATTTTTAGGGGTAAACATGTAGCCGGGGGAGTATAATTTATGTATTTTGAGTATGATAAAGAGGGTGAAAAATGTCAAGACATGTGTCATACTGCTGGTAAGGTATAAGTTTTCACCCAAAAGTCATCTGTTGTGGGTATGAGCAACTTAGTTACTACTCTCATTGTATACAAACATATTTTTTTATTTATTAATGTAATAAACTTTTGATCAACTTGGAAAGTGAAGTACTAAGAATAGTAGATGATCTTGGTTGAAAAACATTCATGAGACTTCCAGGCTTATTATTTTAATTTCTCTTTTCCAATAGGTAAATAGAAATGTAAATGAGGTCCCACCTGCCTAACTTTATAACAATTTTGCCATGAATGTGTTGGTCTTTAAGTGGCAAAAGGAGTTGTGTTCTGAATTTTGAATAAAAGGGTGGTTTGGATCGTGGAGATGAAACCCAAAAGACCATTATTAGAGTGTAGTAGATTGGCCCGAGTGTGTAATACTCCAGTCGAGAAGAAATCCTCTTCATCCTTCAAGCTTTGAGTGGACCGGGTAGCGTAAATCAGAGTGAATTCAAGGCCAAGGGAAATTCAAGAATGGTCGTCTTCATTGAGTTTATAGGCAGTCAAATGTGTTTATATTCAGTTTTAAAAACCAGAAAGTGTTTGGTAACATGATTTTGAAACTAATTATGATAATTTTTTATAGAAATAATTAGAAGCACGACCAGTCAAAGTTTAACCAAGTACATTAGAAGCACGACCAATCAAGTTTAACCAAGTCCTGGTCAAGTTTAACTTGCTTTTAAAACTAAGTATGATATTTTTTATGGAAATAATTAGAAGCACGACCAATCAAGTTTCTTAAATCCCAAACATTTTTTACTTTTTTATAGTTGAAGTGTTTTTTTATTAACAAACACGAACTACTTTTTAAAATCAGAAGGTTTTTCCCTACCAGCTCCTTCCACCTCTATTGTAGTTGAAGCATGTAAAGGAGAATTTGGTGTCTTTTTGGTCAGTAATGGGCCCTATCGTCATACTATTGTCATAAAATAAGAGCATCTGGCTCCGCCCATTCATAAGGACTCGACTCATTCTGGGAAAGTCACAATAAGTTGTTGGTCGAAGGTTTAGACTAATTGCAATTCATCACCATCTTGCCATTTGCTTTTTCTTAAACGGATCCATCTTCTTTTGATCCTAAATCAAGGAAAAGGCTTTTGTCGTCTTTGAGGTTGCGCTAACCAATATGTAGCCATAAAAGGACTACTTCAGTTTATTATTTCACACCCTTGTGAAGCGGAACAAAGGGAAACCTTTCCATGAGAAAGAAGAACCATTTATCTGAGTAAGGAGCCTATAACCTCTATCGCTTGGGGGCAGTAAATTGCAACCTCCTTTCCATCTTTAGGGCAAGACATGACCAATGATTCTACAAGGCGCTAAAGGGAGGCGAGGCCGAGGGGAGACTTTAAGCGCTGGGGCTTAGGCGAGATTTTTTATTTTAAGACAATTTTAATATTTTATCTTACATTATTCTAGCAAAAAACAATAATATAAAGCAAAATAATCTATAATAAAGATAATAATTAAATTATAGAATTAGTAGTAATTGCACTTAAGTAGTAAGATATATATCCATTGCTTGAAATAATTAAATTATAGAATTAGTGTTACTAGTAAGTAGTAACTAGTAAGAAGTATCTTGATATCTTCACATATATAATTATATATATATTTCTTTCTCTCTTAAAAATTTAAATAAATGTTATTTTTAAAAATTAGTGTGAAGTTTATTGAATGAGACATTTGATATTATTAATTATGAAATTATTTTAATTTGTGTAATTTTCAAAATTGAGGACTTAAAAGAAAATGACAAATAACATATACTAAGTATGACTAATATATCTTTGACGTATTAGTTTTATTCATAAACAAAATTGGTATTAAATAATAAAATTTAAAATTTTAAGAATTCAATTCAATATTAAAACTTAAGAAACTAAACATAAATTTAAGAATTATTTTAAATTAAACTAAATATTACAAATGTATCATCATTTATAGAATTTCAAGTTGGTACAAGTTCAAAAAACTACAACTATAATAAAATTATCCATTTTGACTTGATCTTGTTCACTTCTTGTTGTGATTTGATATGCTACAACTTGCATTAAGAATATGGTAAATCATTAGAAAAAAAAATATCAAGATTTGGTTTTGGTAGTAATTAAAAAAAAAAAAACTCCGTCTAGGCCCCGCTTTTCCCACCTAGCCTGCCGCCTAGTCCGATTTTTTCAACGATTTGGCCTTAAGCGCGGCGCCAGGCCCCCGCCTAGCGCCTAGGCGCCGCCCAGGCCTATTTTTAGAACAGAGGACATGACTTTGACAGGACTTCCGCAACACCGGCTAGTCCGTCTGCCTCCGGTTGTGGATGTACTTGTATTTTCCATCAACATCAACGATGTTGGCAGGTGCATGATTCTGAGTAGGCTTGATAATTTCACCCGAACCGAACGGGACCTGTCTGATCCCGACTCTAATGGGATCTAATTTTTTAAAAGGTTAGGGTTGGGTTTGGGATATACCCTCTCACCCCCGTTATATATGGGTATATATAATATTTTTTAAAATTAGTATTTTGTATATATATAATTATGTACTAATTTTAGGTTATTTCTTTGTTCTTGTAGTCATGTGTAACTAGTAACAAGTATCAAAGTTGGGTTTATCTTGTGGGTTGAAATACACTAACCATATGGAATAAGACCTTTAGTATTTTGTAAATACAATACTTTAGTTAGTCCACTCAGGCACCCGTGACCCAACTAAGTAACTTTGGTAACTCAAATGACGTGTTTCTCGATTATCTTCCCAAATCGTATGCTCTTCTTCTTCTCACCACCAAATACCTTTGTGTTCTGTCCTATCATCTCCAAATCTCTACGATCCGTCCTCTCCTCCCCTAAATTGCAGCAGTTGCTTGTTAGGATTTTTGCTAAAAAGAATGAAAACAGAAAGATTGAAGAGACAAAGCATATAGATGAAGCAGGTAAGTGAAGAAATATTTTTATCTTTGCTTTTCTACTCGTTTCTCCAACAATGGCCGTCTCGAACATCACAACTTTTCTGAATAGAAAAAGTATCTGTATTTCGCGCGGGTCGGGGATGGGGCGGGTAGGGGATTTACGTGATCGGGGTGGGGACGGGGGAGAGAATTTTATAGGCAGGGCGGGTATGAGGAATGGTCCCCCGAACCATACCCACCCCGTTGGCAAGTCTAGTTCTGAGGGTTTTGTGTAGGCGTGGTAATGAGAATAAGTGTTGGCTAGGTTGAAGAGGGATGGTAACGAGAGCTGGTGCGGGCCTTGGTTGGTTGATGATTGGGTGTCCACTAACTGCTATTCTTGGCTTGGCTACGATAGAGGAGTCGGTGGTTGGGCACTGGTTCCGTTCTCCTGAATTTCATTAGTTCTAGGCTGTTCATCCATCTTCATTTCAAAGGCTAAAAGTAGTAATAAGAATTAATAATCATATTGCTTACGCAATCTCAATTGTACTCTAGGATTGAATTATCTTGCAGCTAAAAACAAAAAAGACCTCTAAGACAATGTCGTTTATGTATTAGATACGACACTCCATGCCTCAAGGAGACTCGTGGATATGTGTTTGATACATCTCCAACCTATTTGATTTACAGAGTTTTCAATAACGAATCACTTGTCTCATACTTCTTGAACACTAGTTAAACTGTGATCATTGATCAACAATCTGGAATGTGTTTTTTCATCAGAAAATCTCTTGAATGCTATAAGATATATTACTTCTTTTTTTCCCGTCATATTTATCATCATCATGATATTAATATCCATGCAAGTGGATGATAATCATCATTTATTTGAATAATGTTAATAATATACTGTAAAACATATATGTATAGCATTTCATTTGTATCCTATTTTTCAGTAAATGTTGTGTCAACCTATTTGGAGCTTAGCAGTTTATTGTATACTTTAACCCTGCATAGCTATTTTTTTTTGTTTTTTTGGGTTGGTATTTTTCATTTATTGCTTTTGCTTTCATATTGCAGAATTTTGGTTTTGATGGTAAACTGGTAGTTAATTATGCTTGTTCCATGGCTTGGGGCTAACTCTCATCACCACTATTGAGTTGTATATCTGTCGAATTGTGTATATGGTGAGTACAATTGTGAGTTTTCTTATTCTCTTGTCTCTCTTTAGGTCTTTCCACATGACCCAAACTAGTCTGGGACTATATATATGTAATGTTCACATATAGTATTCTTTCCTCATTGCCAATCCGGATGTGTAGCTGATGGCTTTGGTAGCTTTTAACTTGACAGAAAGGTAGTAAACATATCACAATACATGCGAGTTGCCAAACTATTTCTTCCCAAGTGCTCATCCCCTATTACTAGCGCTCATTACAATGATGGAAGCAGACACTACTTGCATGAATATAATTTTTGAAGGAAAAGGAAATAGACATGAGTTAAATGGAATATTTCTCCTTCTTTTCTTTTTCTTTTTTGGTTTTTCCCCTTTTGGACTATGTATAAAATGGTTTCTATTTTGACAAAGTCCGGCTACATGAGTATTGAATATTTATGGCATCCGAGTCCGAATTTTGTGTCAAATCAGCCAAGTTTAAGTTTACTAATGAATTATCTTTTGGTATTTGTTTTCAAATTTTGCATTTAGCAATCTTGCTGATTAGTAGTTCTGCAATATCTTCTTTCATTTGCTTGTTCATGGTATTACTTGTGATTGTTTATGTGGCTCATAGAGACGTTGGCGGTTTTGGTTTTTGAAGTAGGTTTGTTGTAAAGGGCTGCGTGTTCATTAGCACTCAATGATTTAGATCCACATATTTTTATTCAATATTTTTTTTTAGACTGAGAATTTTTGGTGCTAGGAAGTAAATTGTTTGAAGGCCATACACTCTTTATCACTGTGATAAAATAAATTATTATTATTATTATTAGGCTTAAATATAATTTATTACCTTAAACTATAGATCATATTACATTTGGGTGATTCACTTTTTAATTTTGTCAATTAGATAATTGATCTATTACTTTTTTTCAATTTTATTCAATTGGGTATGTCACATCAAAAATTGTTGAGGTGGCTGTTTGGGTGAGACATAACTGAGCTGATGTGTAACAAAAAAAGAGTTTTTTAATTTTTGATTAAACATTTAAGATATATTAAAGGGTAAAATCGTCACACCACTTTCTATCAAACATCAGTTTTAAACATAGTCCCAATCGGAGATGCCAAATTGCTGAACGGAGAATTTGAATCGGAACAGGCAATAGAAAGTAGAAACCAGAGCCCAGAGCCCAATTTGGGATAAGGTATGCAGTTTAATAAATAAAGCCCAAGCTTATCCAAAGAAAGTTGGAGTAAGAGCCAATCAGACCCAACTTCATACTTGTTCATTGCTAGTTGCAGTTGTTAAAAATGCATTTCATTTTCATTTGTGATGTTGGATTTTCTTTTGCCTTTTAAGTAAATAAGGTTATATTTTGGGACTATTTTTTAATTTTCTTTTCAATGATATTGATTATTTTTTAATGAAATACTCATTACTCATTGCTAAGAAAAGGTGAAAGCAAAAAAATAATAAGAAAGTAGGTTAATGAAAGTGTTATGTATATCATATTGACCGTGTAAAGCTATCATAGTTAGAATGTAGTAGTAACATAAATGGAGTTTAGTATGTTACTACTACCACAGTGGTGGCATGAGGGATCCAAGAACAGAACTACGTCACTGGTTTAATTTACTATGCCTGTTAATGATGAAAACAGAACAAGGGCCATCTTTGGACCGTTATGAATACATATACGAATACGTATTTGATTTGATACGAATACGAATGCAAATTTTCAATCGGATATTTCGGACTCCATTTGCAGTTCTAGAGGAGGGATCCAATGCACACCCACCCACCCAGGGGCATACGAGGTCCTAATTGTTGTGCAGGGCTCAATCCTTGCTGGTTTGGTTTCATATATTCAGCTAACATGTTTACGTGAAGAAGCTTAAGAATTATGGTATTCCCTGGAGGATTATTGCATTTTCAAATAAATGCTCGTGGAATGCCATCTATTGCTTTTGTAAACTTCAGTATTCCTTGTGAAGAGGCTTAAGAGTGTTCTTGGTTGAACTGGCTAAAGCTAGCCTCCCAATTAAATACTGCTACTGCTAGTAACCACTACCTACTACTACTGCTCTATATATTTGGTTTCTTTTAGGTAGTGATTAATGGCTTGTAATTGAATATTTATTTATTTACTGCTCTATTTTCCAAAATCATACAAAGACAACAGTGGAACTGAACTCAAAGTTCAGTATCCATAACAAGAGGCTAAATGGAAGAGAAAAAATACATAATTTGGGAGGGAGGAGTGAATTAATGTTGATGGAGATGGGCTATATTTATTATATTATCCATGACATATTATATGGTTGGGAGTTGGGTGCTTTTTGCTTGTCAACGTATAACCGTTGGCTGGCTGGCTAGCGGAGTTGTCCGTCCGTCCGCCCTCCCTCCCTCCCTCCCGTGTGATGTATTAGCTGATAGAGCCACAATCTTTATATTGCCTTTGCCAAGGACAAGATTTGCTGCTTAAATATATATAAGACTAGTAGGACTTTTTCTTTGTTTTTCCTTCTTCCGTTGTTGAATTTATACATGTTTCACACAACAAGTTTTTGGTCAATTTTGGACAGGCTAAAACGTATGAGAAAATGATATAATATTGATATTAAATATTTAGATGATCATTTAATCAAAGGGGACAATTCATTGGGTTGTTTGCTAGTCAATTTGCTCCGGGGGAAAAGGCCAAAATCCCATTACCCAATGGCATGTCTTAGACAAAAACCTAACCTATTTTTTATCAAATGGAAAAAGAGTTTGCCGTCTCTCGAAAATTCAAACCCATATATATACCCCCGCTCACCATTCACCAACCCATATATATATATATATATATATATATATATATATATATATATATATATATATATATATATATATCCAGAGTTTGAAAAATACTGCTGTCTCCTATTTCTTTTTCTGTGGATCTCAACAACCATGACATACAATGGAATAAGTTAATCCCCCAAACAAGAGGAAAGACATTTCCTTTCCCCTGTTTTAACCTTAAAAAAACCTTAATAACAACATCACATCTTCCAAAATACAGCACGCCCACGTCTTCGATATGCCCTTCACCGTCCCTTCCAAAAATAATACCATTATATATGTATGTATATTTACTTGCTTAGTTTGACACCAACCTCTAAAACAACACTCAACACACCCTCCTTGTGCTATATTTATTCCTCCCCTCTTATCTTTCCTCTTATATCAAATGAAATGATATGATCAAACAAGATAATAATAATAATAATACCAACGCCTTGTTCCCATCTTCTTTCTCAAACACAATGACCATTGAGGAGCCAGAGCCAAACCCCACCTCTGATCACATCTTAGATTGGATAGAAGGTTCCTTATCGTACCTTCCATCCTTCTTCGATGATCCATACAACTCCGGCGATATGAATGATGATTCCTGGTTGGTTATATCTCAAGATCTAGACCAACAACTGGTTAACAATAGTTTTACCTCTACCAACAACAACTCAGCCTCCACCACCACCACTGCCACAAGCACACCCCTCACTGAACCCATCATATCCACCCATCCGTCGCCCTCCCAAACGTCCAAGAAACGGAAAGCAACCGACGAACCAAATCCCAAGGCATCCCAAATCCACAGAAAGAATCAAAGCCGTCAAATCGAGGAGGCGGGTGGCGGGGATCAAGCAGTGGTGGAACAAGGGGTCCCAGTTAAAAAGGGTGGAAACAAAAGGGGAGCAAGTAAATCAGTAGGAAATAACTGTAATGACGGTAATAACAAAGAAGGAAGGTGGGCAGAACAGCTGCTCAACCCTTGTGCCTCGGCAATCACAGCAGGAAATCTGACGCGTGTTCAGCACCTCCTCTATGTTCTTCACGAGCTGGCCTCCCCCACCGGCGATGCCAACCACCGCCTTGCAGCTCACGGCCTCCGAGCCCTGACTCACCACCTATCCGCTGCTTCTCACTCGTATTCTGTTTCAGGGGGAATCATCTCTTTTCCTTCTGCAAAACCGAAATTCTTCCAACAATCACTAATCAATTTTAACGATATTAATCCCTGGTTCACCTTCCCCAACAACATTGCAAACTCCTCTATCCTCCAAATACTCTCTCAACAACATTCCTCGCATAACCTTCATATTGTGGATATCGGAGTCTCTCACGGTGTTCAATGGCCTACGCTCCTCGAGGCCTTGACTCGTCGGACAGGTGGACCGCCACCGTTGGTTCGACTCACGGTGGTGGCTCCCGCCGTTGAAACTTCAGACACTCCATTTGCAGTTGGTCCGCCGGGATACAATTTTGCCTCCCAACTCGTTGCGTACGCCAAGACTATTAACATCAATCTGCATATCAATCGGATCGAGAGCCAGTCGTTACAAAGTCTAAATGCCCAAGTCCATGGCTCCTCTCCTGAGGAGACATTAATTGTATGTGCGCAATTCAGAATCCACCAGCTGAATCACAACAATCCAGATAACAGAACAGAGTTCATGAAAGTGCTGAGGAGTCTGGAGCCAAAAGGGGTGATTTTAAGCGAGAACAACATGGATTGCAGCTGCAACAACTGCGGCAACTTTGCGACTGGATTTGCACGGCGAGTGGAGTATTTGTGGAGGTTCTTGGACTCTACGAGTGCAGCATTTAAAGGGCGAGAGAGTGAAGAAAGAAGGATGCTGGAAGGAGAGGCCGCAAAGGCATTAACAAACCTGGGAGAGGGAGAGATGAATGACAAAAAAGACAAGTGGTGCGAGAGGATGAGAAGCGTTGGCTTTGTAGGGGAAGTGTTTGGAGAGGAAGTCATTGATGGAGCTCGAGCACTGTTGAAGAAGTATGACAGTAATTGGGAGATGAGAGTGGACGAGTGTGTGGGGTTGTGGTGGAAAGGGCAGCCTGTTTCGTTTTGTTCATTATGGAAGGCCGACGGATAGAAAACCAAATGATGCTTGTTAATAATCACTTCATTGTTATGTTATTCTTTTCCTCTCCGATCCTTTCTATATTTGCTTTCGAATAGCATTAAGCAACCAACAAACATAACATGGAGGATAGTTTTCGTGGCACGTTCATGTACTTTGGTTGCATGACTGCCATACAATCACCATAGTTTACTTATAATAAATAAATAAATTTGCACGCGACAATATACCAACACCAACACTTGTTGAACTATCCACAATGGTTGAATAATTGTAGACTGTACACACTCAAAAGCCAAAACATAAAGAACAAATATGAGAATATGCATGTTCCGAAAATACACATCGGGACGGGAACCACTCCATAAAGACAACCTTTGAACTATTGATACTGACTGAATGCCAAAAGCTTGTTCCACATTTCTCCGGACCCACTCAGTAACAAAAAATAAATGGTCATGAATTAAATTTTGTTTCAGACCGTCATGTTGCAGGAATAGGGGAAAAAATCGACTTAAAAACTCCATGTGCTACATTACTACGAGACCATTTTCAATTATTTCCCTTAGTTTTCCTGTATATGTCCAATAGACTACACAAATATACACCAAAGTTCCCTGTTAGCATAAAACTCAACTTGTTCCTTCAACATAGCGAGGAAACTTGTTATCACACCTATCAACCTTTACCCCAACTCAAAAATAGGTCTCAGTAGCTATACGTCACAGTTGCTTCTATGTTATCCTACTACAGATTATCTACTATTTCTATAACAGACTGCAATTTTCCTACTGTTTGCTACTCGAGATGATTCTTAAGAATCATAGATCCTCACCGAAGTCCGAATTGACTGCCTACAAACAGGACACTTGGGTGCTACCTCACGTTCTACTGACAGTGCACAGAGTTGGCAACAAACCAGATGCCCACACGGAATGAATGCAGACCTTCGCCTCCTCATCAGGCAGATCACACAAAGCTCTCCATCTTGAACATCCCCAGTCTCCTCATCTGCTGCAACCTGGGTGTCCGCCTCAGTACTAACAGCAGTGTTTTCTTGTTGGATTCGACTCAGCTGCCTCCACTCTTTCCATCTATTCCAATTCCTGAAACAATTAGGAAAGATATTATGGTTTCACACTGTAATTATCACATGTGATTCTGTTCTTCATACCTTATATCTTGGGAGGATGTTATAATTTAAAACTACACATACAAAGAAGGTACTCTCTTTTTTTGGTAATAAGTAAACTACACATGCAAAGAAGATACATATAATGCATAACAATCAATATCTTGATTTTGATAGAGTGCACACACTTTTATCCACTCCACAGTACCTTACAGCAGCATAGCCTAGCACACCTATTGCTAGAGAACCAAGAGCAACTCCACTCCACAGTAGAACTTTGGTTCGGAAGGCGAGATCTACCACCATCTGATCCTTAGTCATGTCAGACCTGGAAAAGTACAGCAAAAAGAAAAAGAAACAATAAAGAGTCATTACTTCATACATCATACAACAAAAGGAGACTCTGGACTAACTTTCCAATGCTACCTTCCAACTAAGGGAAAAAATAACTTCACCCAGGTTAGCAGAGAATATATAATTTTTCCTATTATATAATGGTATCCCTTATCCACTTGGTGCAATGAACAACATAAAATGAATGTATGATATCCACCATCTACAAATTGAACATGAGATCAGGCAGATGTACCTGTCAATGGTTTTCTTCTTTCATTTTTTTCTTGATAAGTATGTACATGTCAATAGTTGGTTTTTGCCAAGAGTAAAGTCTGTAAAGTGGTCAGTTACCCTCTCTTATTAATTTATTATTTTGAACTATTTCAAACCATAATTAAGCATAATTTGTGTAGATATTTATTATGTCACCCCCTAATACTTCAGGATAGTTCTAATAGTTGAACTAATAATCTTAAATAACCTAATAGAAAACAAAGAAATTTCCTAACATATAGCAAAAAAGATAATTCTGGTGGCATCAGAAGAAGTAAATATTAGGGAAAACTTTTATAACAAACTTCCTTACATAAAATAAGGCAGATCCTTGCATGACTTGATCTCAGGATGTCCATTCCTCAAACTGCAAATGCCAATCGCAGTAATATCCTTTCCTAGAAGAAGAATTTTCTCTTCATCCAGCAGTCCAACCTTTAAGAAGAACACAAACTCAGCTCAACGATCTCTAATAGAATGAACAGCTTGAAAAGGAAATGAAGGCAGCTCTAGAGGTAGGAGGAAATAGATCGTTCAGCTCCAAGGTAAAATGCATCAAAAGGCTAACTATTTCTTTTTTTCTTTTACTTACAGGGTAGTCATGACCAAAAAGTGCCTGGAGGAAGGTATACGGAGAAGCGGTAATCGGCTGCAAGTGGTGATAAACAGTTACAAGAGGTAGTGGATGTCTTGACCCATCCATGTTCACAAAAACATAATCAGTATGTGGCCATATTCCACCTTCCACAAGAACAAAAGGAACCTGCGCAGAAGAATAACCCATCATAAGAATAACTTCAAAGAACCAACATGCTTGACACTCGATATCAATCTCACGAACTCCCCCCCCTCCCCTCCCTCCCCCCCTCCCCTCCCCCTCCTCTCTCTCCTCCCCAATAAAACTCAGTATCATTCTACAATCTATTAACAAGGTTGTCACTAACTAAAAATTAATCATATGTTAAGAAGTAGCATGCTTTCTAACTACTTCCTAGCGGCTACTTGTAATACTATATGTATATGATGATCTCCTCAAAAGATTCCGTAATCGACTCTGAAAATTCATATTTTGTATTCAGCAAAACCGAGGAGTTCAAATGAAGAAATGACATAATGGTTGCTAAAGAAGACATTAAAATAACTGACAGATCATTAAAATAAACTGATAGATCATATTAGAAAGAAAGAAATACTTCAAATTGTTTAAATTGCTATGAGGAAAATAATTTAGCATGAACCAGATGCAATGAACAGGTTTGTTTCAGGAAAAAGTTACTTGCGAAAAACATTACCAGGGAAATGATTTGAGTTCTCCTGCAAATGACTTACCAACTTGAAAACGGTAAGCCATTTGTCATTAAATCAAGTTTAAATTTGCATCGAGCCTTTTGACCACATTTTGGTTGTCATACCAAATTACCAACTCCCCATAGATGTGATGGAGAAAAAAATCGGGAAATGTTTTCCTCGTATCAAATGGAGCCTAATAAAGAAAGGCAAAAGAAGTAATACAAATTGAGATAGGATTGTAAGTGTGTGCGAGAGAGCAATTTCTGATTTAACTGAGCATATGATATCACGTTTATGTACATGGCGCTAAATGATACGAATGCCCGCACATATTTTTACTTTTTATTTACTTCTATGTGGGGGAGGGATTTTGACGCATAATTAGGATACTTAGAGATTAAAGAAAATTTGCTTTAATTAAGTAGAAATTAGAATTGGGTTAAAAAAAAAACATGTTCTATGAATAAACAATATACCTTACTGGAAAGATTTGAAGGATTTGAACAAGACTTACAAATCGTTAGGTACTTTAAGTTCACAGTAGTAACTATAAACCAACAAAGTTTATAATTAAAGGGATGAATGACACTCTTTTCATCCACTCCAAGCCAGAACTAAGTAACTACTATAATTTATAGAGACAAACTTCATAATAAAAAGGAGACAAATGTTAGAAAGATTTCTCTTCAATGACTTCATAGTGAAGAGAAAGCTATCCCAAACAAATTACATAACTAACAAATTAACAATCTCTATCATAACATCAGAAAGTTCTAAACAGATGAAAGAGAAAGCAAATAATGATTTATTCATGCCAACCTGGAATAAATAAAATTTGCATCTCTCTATTTCAATGATTGAAAATGACAATAATATCTACAATATAGACAAGAATTAAGAAATAGCATAATAGAAATACCGTTCTTAATGAGGAAGACTCTTGCTCCTTCCATGATCTTGCAAGGAGAGAACGCAAGTCCGAAGTCCATCCAAAAAATCCCCTCCATTCGTTGTATATACACTTCAAGATTACAAGCCAGATAAGAAGTAAACTAGCATAGTATCTAAACATATACTCCATAAACAAACGTAAATTGAACTATCATCTCTTGTAATGTTTCAAGAAGGCTGCAGAATCTTAGCGAGCCATTACTTATTGTAATATCAAATATGATCTCCAAGAAAACAAGTACTTCAATGTGTACTTAACTTAACAATGATGATATAATTTAACAATTGATGCAAAGATCAGTACAGGTGTCAATCAGCTCAAGAGTAATTATATAAAAATTAAAAAAAATATGAAACAGACAGAAATAGCTATTATGAGTGAGGTGATGAAATTACAAGCAAAACTGAAAGAGTAAAAAATAGGAAGAGAATGTACTGTTTGCGTTCGCAGCAAAATAACTCCTCTCTCACCGGACTCGTGAGATACGAGTGCATTATTAGGTCTCAAACTTGTCCAATTGCCATCAACGGCCGATTTCGCCTCGACAGAGCCTCTAACGATCACGATCCTACCACTGTCGGATTCGTTGGAATTTTGGTCAGAAGAAGATAGGAGGGAACGAAGATCGGAGACGCGGACTGAAGGAGCATCGTGTATTTTACGGAGGGCTGAAGAGGCGACCGTGAATTTGATGATGCTACGAATAGCGACGTAGGCTAGGGCTAGACCGAGGACAGCGCCGTCGGCTGCTAGGGCTATTTGTGACAAAACCGCCGCGGCAGCTTGGTCTACAGACATCGTTACTTTGGAGGGATTTTAATTATTCCCTTCCCTTCCCCTCCCCTAAAAAACTTACAAACACGGTATTAGGGACAATCTGTATGTGTTTGGGCTATCCTTTTAGAGTGCGGACGGACTCGTATAGAGAGAAAGAAGAATAGGAAGAGGATAATTAGCGGGACGGCTTTTGGTAGGGTTATGATGTTGCGGTTTGAAGTCTAAATCGCACTCGAAATTATTTAGGTGCGATTTAAAAATTGTAAAATCGCACATAAAATTGTTTGTAATTGGTGCGATGCAGTTTTAAAGTGTGCGGTTTCGATTCCAAAACCAATTAAAACAACAAAAAAATCTAAGCCTTCAATAAAATTTAACATTGAATTTACATTGAGCAATTAACTTAGTGAGAGAGTCGGCAATGAGAATTATATCAAGCATAGAACCAAAGTTTCTTCTACCAAACATGTCAAATTCACCATCAAATCATAGAACAGTGAGACACGTAAAATAATTTTAGTTTATAATAAATGAATGATGCTTTAAAACTAAAACATATGCTATATAAAACAACGAAGACCATATATTTAGGACTGAGCAAAAAACAGGTATAACCGAAAAACCGAACACAACCGAAATAATTTAACCGAAATTTTTTAATAATTAGGGTATTTTTTATAATTCGGGTATATCAAGAATTTTTTTTTTGATTTCTGGTTATTAGTTCGGATTTCGATTTTGGGTAATTGATTTCACCCGAATAATAGAATAAGATGTTGAAAAAAATTAAGTCGACCCTTATCTATGTTAACCGAACCAAGAAACGCGTCTTTATGTCTTCTACTCTTCTTCTATTCTCTCTTATCTCAAGACTCATTTCGCTACACACTTTGCCTCTACACTCTCGCCTCCCGCCTAAAGAGTTCTTTCTCTCAGTATGCTCGAGATCCGAACTCGGGAAGGTTTGAGCATATGTATCCGTCTGCGATGTTCTTTGGAAGTTCTCAAATTTCTTGTGTCCTTCCCAAAATAACTACATGAATTTGGGGATCGAAAACACTAGTTTATTATTTTCAGATTTGACCATCAATTTGAGAGGGAAGAAGTATCAATCAACTACCAATCGATTCGATCTCGTCTCATGTTCTTCAAGTCTTCAAGTCGTCTTCTGTTTCTTTGAGTCGAAGAGTCCCCCACAAACTATCGAACCCTTTCTTCACCCCTAAGCCCCCTAATGACTTTATCGATCTCTTCTTTGGCAAAATCGAAGTATCCTTTCCGTTATGCCGTCCATTTGTGGACTATCGAAAAAACTATGGTATTGTTTGGAAGATGAAGGAGGATCGGAAAGAATGGAGTCTCTTGTGGTATTTCACGGATTCTCTATCAAGGTAGAGATGTTTGGTTTTTAACTTTTTATTAATTTATTGCTATTGTTTTGTTGTCTTTCTTGGTGGGTTTTATCAAGGAGATGTTTGGTTTCACTTATTGTCTTTCTTTGCTAGGTTTTATTTGGTTTTTGTTGGGTTTTCATGTATGTGTCTTCTTCTTTGGGTTTTATTTGGCTTTTTGTTGGGCTT
Source organism: Panax ginseng (assembly GCA_020205605.1). Classification (NCBI taxonomy): domain Eukaryota; kingdom Viridiplantae; phylum Streptophyta; class Magnoliopsida; order Apiales; family Araliaceae; genus Panax; species Panax ginseng. The sequence continues at coordinate 2,299,824 of CM035148.1, forward strand.
TCATATATCTTTCTTCTTTGGGTTTAATTTGGTTGATGTAGTTCGGTTATTACCTAAATGTACAATTCGGTAATTCGGTTAGTTCCAAATTTCGGTTAGTATTTCGGATAGTAAAATCATGGATAATTCGGTGTTCGGTTATAACCGAATAGTCTATTCGGTTCGGTTATAACCGAATGATTACTCCTACATATATTCGATAACAAGCAAGAAGGTTTATCTAGTTCCCAAAAATTAAAAGCATATACTGAAGATAGAATGAAATTTTATCTTATATATTGCAGGGAAGACTTGTAAAATATAATCTTAACTATACCTAATTTGAAAAATAATCTATTAGACTATTACTATTATATCATTGACCTTAACCAATGCATCAAGTGCTCGAACCAACGAATTTGGCCCCTCAGCTATAAGCCCCTCTAATAACGCATTAAACAAATTCGAAATTCCAAAACTCAATTGCTTAATTTTTGACTCTATAACCTCTAACAATCTTATTTCAATTGGTGAAAAAATGACAATGCAAGACTGAAGTTTTCTCTGAGCGTGTTCAAGTGAAAAGTAACTTTAGAATTTACTAGAGATAATTGTGACGCCCCCAAAATAGGTATACAATACCCATTCTAAGTCGCCAAATACATGGTACAGAAAGCAAACTACAACTTCAATAATACAATTGTCGTGCAAAATACGACACACATACATGTGAGTTTAAATACAAATATTGTCTTCAGACAATATCCACACTCAAATAAGTCCTCATTACAATTATTCAAACACTATTTTACATAAATAGTGAGGATCGCTAAAATATCTTTCTAGAACCATCACTCCATACCTCATTAGATCTGCATGTTCTCAACTACGAGAAGAAAAATGGAACAAAAAGAAAAGGGTGAGCTCAACTAGCCCGGTAAAAATATTATGACTAAGATAATATACAACAAATTATCATTAGTCCTCAACAGGAAAAATCTAATAGAATATAATAAACAACAAGTTTTAAATCAATATTCTACAAGGGAAACAACAATCCATTAGAAGAGTCAAATAGATAATGAGTTCTACTATCTTCTAAGATTTAAAAGTCCATCATCAATATTTTATCCCTGTAACAACATTCAATATACATCTTTAATCAATATTCATCTTTGCACTACTGGGCCAAAGATATTCATTTTGTATCACCCGGGTTGGTCATGTTCATCTCAACACTGTTCATCTTTTGACTACGGGCCAAAGATATTCATCAATTAATCATTCATCTTTGCACTACGGTGCCAAAGATATTGAAGAATATCATCATTTAGGGTGAGGATGATGAAAATATTTTAAAGAAAAGCGAATCCGGTGAGGCGGTAAGGACAAATAGTAGGATTAAGTATAACGGTTTATCCAAGATCAATAATACCCCATAATAACCCATTTTGTAACAGAATTCAAACATAAAGATCAAAACATGGATATAATCAAAGATAGTAACCATAATAGACATCTTGGACAAAAAGAAGAAAATTTTATTTTTCGGTGAATAGTGTCGTATACGTGAATAGTGCCGTATACGTGAATAGTAATCCCGACACAAAAAGTTTCAAATTTGATAAAAAATTCAAACCAATATTTTGGCATAATGATATCGAAAGAAATAATATCATTTATGAAGAAAATAACATCCCTTACTTCAAAATAACCATATTTCTGACTGAATTTCGGATATAGTGCTGACAGAAACTTGCACTAAAAAGCAACTTTCAAAGTATCAAAATACTCACAAAAATACGCTCGATAATCTAGAGAGAAAGAAAACTTATTTTCTGGTGTGATTTTTAATTCTAACCTAAGCTTCTATTTATAGGAAAATGTTAGAACGCTATAGGAGACTAAAATAATAAAATATATTATTTATTTCTTATTATTCCTACGCATGCCATCCTTGAATCCACCAATTCTGAAAATTTTCAGCAGGCTATGTGCATTCAACACCAACCAAAAAGTGGGTCTCACCCATAATTTAATAAAAATTATTTTATTTTCTGAAACATCAGTAATTTATAGAAAATAGCTCGTTTATCAGAAAAATATGAATTTTATGTCCATTCTGCCTGAAATCGAATTCTCTACAATTTTTCAAAAGAAAGTTTTTCCAAATTCCAAACACAAAGTATCCGAAATCCACAAACGGATGATTTTTAATACTTCCACAACGACAAAATACTGATAAAACACCTCAGCATTAATTCTTTCATTTTATCCACATAAAAATAAATATATCCATCATTTATATCCACATAAAATAAATATTTCCTTATCATATAAATCAATAATTAATTATTCACAAATAATATTACATAATCACAATTATGACAACCAAAGCCGTTCGAGGAAAAGGGGTTTTCAATAAGAATTTCTCTTTCTTTGGCCATGATTAGGTGACCAAACCTCTCCTTGTCAGAACTTTCTAGACATTGCCAATAATGCTATCTAATAATATTATTCAAATAATATGAATTATTGATTTGATAATGGAAATACTGTGCAGTGATAATTATTGAAACAATAATAATATAAAATATCAACGCAAGAATTATTGAATCAATAAAATAAAATATCGAATAAAGTAATTACTTTGTAACAATTATTGAGTAGTGCCTTTTTACGTAAGAATCAATAATTCAAAAAATACGGTGCATCCACGCCAGACATTCGTATTTTAACCACCGGTATTCAACGGTGTTAATTAAGTAATAACTCTATTTGTTATTTATAAAACTCAAATGTGACAACCCCAAAATAGGTCCATTCTATACAACCTATTCGAAGTCGCCAGATCATAGAATACAGAAAATAACTACAACTTTATTACAATAATTGTCGTAAAAATAATACAACAACACATATATTCATGAGTTTTGATACAAATATATACCAACCGTGACTCTCATCCCAACCTTGGATAGACGTCACAATGGCACCTTACATAAAGGTATAGTCAAAAGCTGTTTTAGAAATTAGAATCTTTGGGAAGTGCTCAATGAAACCTTCGTATACATGGAGGCCATGCTTACAGGTTATGATAGATATCATATGGCCATAGAATTATCCTTGGTTGACCCAATAGACCCCAAAAAAAACGAGAAGATTACTATCATATTCTTCCCGATGGTGAGTCTTCTCTTGACATATCATTATCTCCTTTGTCTCTAATTGAGAATTATACTTCAAACAAACACAAAGATTATATAGGTAGTGCTCAGTAAATATACTCAAAGAAGTGGATGAGCACAATCGCATCTTATGATGACACGAGGTTGTATGTCATTAGACATCTTGTATGATAGTGGCAAAACACCCTTCCAACGTTGGGTTTGCCTCACCCTAGTTGATTCACCAAATATAACTACTAAATGATGACCACCGATTCTATTCCCTGTTACCCCATTTCGACCCTACCTACACTCTTATTACGAAAGGAATTGTGAAGCAAAAGGGTGAAGCACAACTAGCTTCGATAAAGAATATCATGACTAAAGATAATTAAATTATCAATAGCCTTCATCAATAATAAATCAGAGATTTAGAACATATGGTAGATGATAAAAATTTCAACCATAGTTGCAGCGGAACGAGCAATCCATTAGAAGAGTCAAATAAACTATAAAGTCTATTATCTTCTCTATGTTAAAAATCCACCAACAATATTTTATCCCTGTAACATCAATCAACAATTTTGGTCCACAATCATATGAATAACTCATAATTATAATTGTAGTTCTAAATTCCTCTTCTCATCCAGGACGAAGATAATTTTTTATCACCTATCTTTACCTGAAACATCAAAGATCATGGTTACACCAAATCACATTTCATGTTCATAATCATACTAATAACTTCATCATTGAACTATGACCAAAGATATTCGTCAACAGTTCATCTTTGCACTACTGGCCAAAGATATTCAACAACATGTCATCTTTGCACTACGGGCCAAAGATATTCATCAACAATTCATCTTTGCACTACAGGCCATAGATATTCCTCAACAGTTCATATTTGCACTACAGGCCAAATATATTAATATCTCAAAGAAATATATAATCATTTCAGAATTTATAAACAATAATTATAACCATGTTGATCAATTCACCTTTGCACTTAAGCTAAAGATATTCAATTATAAATTCAATGGTCATGATCATACCAGTCAACAATTCAACTTTGCACTACTGGCCAAAGAGAATCCATAGTCACAATCATACCAATAATCTAACCATCTTTACACTCAAGTCAAAGAGAAATTTCATCACTAAGATTATAAAAATGTTATATATGATAATAAAAATAATATGATCAAAACATGGATTTAATTTCAAGAGTAAGATTCATAAATCAACGGTAATTTGGTCAGAAAAAGAAACCATTTTTATCGTGAATAGTACCCGTGAATAGTAACTCGTGAATAGTAACTCATAAATAGTAACTCGTGAATAGTAACCCCGACATGAAAAAAGGTAGAAATTCCACAATAAAATCTATACCAATATTTCGGTATAATAATATTGAAAGAATAATATTTCTTAAGCTTATAAATAATTTATTTTAATTGTTTACACTTTACTAAATAATGCATTTAATCATCCTAAAATGTCAAACTCATAAGATTTCATCACTAATAACCAAAACCCTCATCAAAAATCTACATATACCTCATGTAGGATTCTCAAGCCATAAAATCATATTTTCTAATTTTCTTACTTTACATAACATATTTAATTCATTTACTCATAACTAGTCCATTTTCATAAAAAATATCAAATCAGTTTCAAAAATATTTATTTTTTGGGATTTAGCAGAATATAGTCCCATATTGAACATATATTTTTCTCAGAATTTTTAAAATTCATTTACTATTTTTCATATGGTCAAAACCGTCGAATATTTAGACATTTATCACAAATTGTACTTTTATCTAAAAATTCCGAAATTCACAGAGTACACATTGGAGTTAACCACAAGGAGTTATAAGTGGTTACTTTTAAAATAGTCTTTTTCCGTAAAATTCATAACTCTTAATCTATACATCCAAAAATCATCATTTTTGGACACAATTAATAAAACTCATCAAAATATCATTTCAAATTTTTTGAGAATTTTGAAGGTCCGAAAAAATTCTGAAACATGAAAAACATAACAACCCTTAAAATCTCTTACCTCAAAAGAAGCGAGATTTACGACTTGAATATCGGATATAACGCTGAACGAACTTGCGTCGTATAGCAACACTCAAGATATCTAAATACTAACAAAAATATGTTTGATAATATAGAGAGAGAAAACTTATGTTTCTGGTGTGATTTTCAATTCTAACATAAGCACTTATTTATAGGAAAATCTTTGAAACTATTTATAGGAGACTAAAATAATAAAATATATTATTTCTTATTCAAAATTCTACGCATGTGCTAAGTTGGAATTTAGACCAGCCACCATTGAACAAATTTCCAGCATCCCATGTGTATTCAACACAAGTGGGTCCCACCCATAATTTAATACAAATCATTTTATTTTCTAAAACTTCAACAATTCATAGAAAATAGCCCGGTTATCAGAAAAATACGAATTTTATGTCCATTCTGCCTGAAATCGAATTCTCTACAACTTTGTAGCTTTGAGTTTTTCCAAATTCCAAATATAAAATATCCGAAATCCACAAATGGATGATTTTTAATACATCTACACCTGCAAAATAATCTTGATAAAACACCTCAAAGATTAATTCCTTCATTTTATCCACATAAAATAAATATATCCATTATTTATATCCATATAAAATAAAGATTTCCTTATCATATAAATCAATAATTAATTATTCACAAATAATATTACGAGAATCACAATTATGACAACCAGTAGTTCGAGAAAGAGGGGCTTTCAATAAAGATTTCTCCTTACCTACAGTAGCGCAATTAGGTGATCAAACCTCTCCTTGATAGAACTTTCTAGACATTGCCAATAATGCTATCTAATAATATTATTCAAATAATATGAATTCTATCGATCGATAATGAAGATCTTATGCGCGTTGACAATTATTAAAACAACAATAATATAAAATATTAACGCAGCAATTATTGAATCAATAAAATAAAATATTAAGCAAATAATTCTGTAATAATTATTGAGTAGTGTCTTCTTTACGTAAGAATCAATAATTCAAAAATCTTCGCATAATCTGGTAGTCTTTCTTGTGTAATAATGCGTATTCATTCGTATTTTAACCACCGGGTATTCAACAAGTTGTTAATCAGTAATAATCTGCGTCGTTATTTGTAAAAACACAAATTTTGTCATTTTCTTCATCCGACAGTTATTCGTTATAGGGACCACAAATGGCTGCGCCGTCGTACGAATATTCTTCGACAGAAAGAATATTCCACGACCAAACGAATATTCTCCGACAATTGAATATTTTATAACCACTTGCGTATTTTGAAAAAAATTCATATCTCACCCTTAACTTTAAACTTTTATCAATTTAATCATTTACTAAATTGTAATTATAAGAAAAATTGAATACTTTTATTTCATAAAATTCGGGGTCTTACATCAAACTTGTCGTTTTATTCATCCGACAGTTATTCTGTTATGGGACCCACAAATGACTGCGCCATCGTACGAATATTCCTCGACAACAAGAATATTCCACGACCAAACGAATATTCCCCGACAACAATGATTATTTTATAACCACTTGCTTATTTTGCAAAATTTGCACATTTCACCCATAACCAGATAATTATATCAAATCAATACCTTATTATTCACAATAATAATTAGAGAAAATTCGATTTTATTTATAATAAGTTGGGGTCTTACAATAATACATACATACACACACATGGTGCGGTTTCGATTTTATGTGTGCGATTTTGCCTAGTAACCAACCCGACACCGTAAATTTTGTTATTTAACCCACCTAAAACCGCCACATACACCGGAACTGTTGGTGTGGCTTTAATTGGTGCGATTTCGGTTCCAATTTGGTTACTTAATCAGCCCTAGCTTTTGGTCAGTTTCAGAATTTTAGGCCTCAATTGGAATGGAAGTACGGGATCCGGTTAGTCATGATAAGAAATTGGTCAATCGATGTCATGCTAACTTTTGTTAATCTCTTTCTTCCTCTCATATTTTGTTAATCATCTTTATTTTAATTTTTTATTATAATAATACTTTTTAATATAATAATGACAAAGAAAAATATTACTCCACTTCCTCAATTCTAAATTATTTGATCTTTTGAGAGTCAATTTGAAACTTTTTCAAACTCAAAATTTAAATTACTTATTAAAAATTATAAAATAATAACTTATAATAAATAATATTTTTAGATAATTTATAATATTCGTTATTGTATTGTTTGATTTTTTTTAAAAAAATCATGCTATTTTTAATTTTTAAATCGACTTTAAAAAAATTAATAATAATTAAATAATATAAAACGGAATGAATATTATTTTTGTTTAAGAATTAATGGATATAGTGGCATAGAAGGATGAACCAATATTTCTATAGCAAAGAAATCCCGATCCATTCCCAGGTTCTAAGGGTGTGTTTGATTAGCTCTTAACACCTCTTAATTGGAGTGCCCCTGATTCAGTCAGAGGTAAAACATGTTTGATAAAAAAAATTGTTTCTTAATGCCTCTTAATCGGTTTGACACAAAATTAAAGCTTAACTATTTAGAGTCACATTTGAATGAGTTTATATTCTAAAATTACAATATTGTCCTTCCACTTCCAATGCCCGTCTCCACCTATTGAGGTTTCCTCCCAGCTTCCGATCTTGGGTTTTGTTAAAACTTTGAATTTAGAAGAGGATTTTTATTTTTGAATTTGTGTGGGGGGTATATTTGATTGTCATACAATATTTGACTCCTACCAACACCGAAATCAGAGTATGCGTCAATAGAATTTGTAGAAGAAAAGGGTCCAACGAGATCCTTCAAGGAATGCGCTTCTCGATGTTCTTAGTCAATTCACTGCGGTTGCCTCATTTACCGCTTCTTGCAGATCGAGCCCGAATGTGGTTGTTCTCCGGGTGTTGTCTTTGTTTCCCATTCTTAATCGCTATTGCTTCGTCTTCGGGTCTTATGTCGGAGATATATGGCGGTGAATGAATTGGTGTAAGACCAAAATTTTTTAAATAAAAGGAATTTCCTTTATTTATTATTTTGAAATAGTAAGGGTTGATGTGATTAATGTGGATAGTTATGGGTAAAATACTGAAAATATTTTAAATAAGTTAGTGGTGATATAATATTCATTATTGTCGGAGAATATTCGTTTGGTCGTGGAATATTAGATCGCTTGGGAATATTCATGCGACTGCCAAGCAACCATGTGTGGGCCCCATAACTGAAAGCTTATGGAGGAAGAAAACGACAAAAATAAGTTGTTTAAAAATAACGACAGTAGTTGTTACCGTTTATATTGTTGGAATACCCTATGGTTAAAACACAAGAATACGCGTTATCGCACAAGAAGACACCTGCAGATTGCATCAATTATTGATTCTTACGTAAGAAGGCACTACTCAATAATGGTTTACAGAATTATCGCTCAAGATTTTATTTTATTGATTCAATAATTGTTGCGTTAATATTTTATATTGTTGTTGTTTCAATAATTGTCATTACACAAGATTTTTCATTATCGAACCAATAATTCATATTATCCGAATAATATTATTAGATAACATTATTGGCAATGTCTAGAAAGTTCTGTCTAAGGAGAGGTTTGGTCACCTAATGCGCGCCCAAGAAGAGAAATTCTTATCGAAAGCCCTCTTTCCCTGAACCGCCTCGTCACAATATCAGGATGTGATTCGTAATATTATTTGTGAATAATTAATTATTGATTCATATGATGAGGAAAATATTGATTTTATGTGGATATAGATGGAGAAAATTTTTTATAGTGACAATTGTTGAAAATTAATATTTTATCTTTTTTTTATAAAATAATTCATTTAAATATATTATTTTAATAATATATTAACGATGATATTTTTACGATGAATGTGGGATATATGAGTATATGTGGAGGAGGAGTATTGTTGTTACTAAAATGTTTAAAACATGTTAAACATGTCTGTGGACCCCATTTATCGATCGAAATTTGATTATACTGTAAAATCGCTTCGTTTGTGAATTTTGGCCAATTTCGTTTGGAATTTGGAAAAACTTTCTTGTAAAGTTGTAGAGAATTGAATTCCTATAAAAACACGCGAGATTCAAATTTTCGATAAAAGGGCTATTTATTATGAATTATTGAAGTTCAAGTCTCAAGAAAGAATTGATTTTTGGAAGTTTTAATTATTTATTATATAAAAAACGTTTTTTTTTTTATTAGTTTTTCTAGAAGGTGGCATGTGAGAAATGCTAAGTGGCTGAAATCAAACTCTAGAATGAGTGCGTAGGAATTGTTATATAATATATTAATATTATATTAAATTTTCTACTTTGGTGTTCTAAGCAATTTCTATAAATAAAGTGCTTAGGTTAGAATTAAAAATCACACCGTAAATCAAGTTTTTCTCTATATTATCGAGCGTATTCTTGTGAGTATTTTGAGTATACTTTGAGTATTGCTATACGGTGAAAGTTCAAGTCATAGCTTTATATATCCTGTTTCAATTAAATCTTTATCTTTCGAGGTAAAGGATGTTATTTTCTTCTCAAATGATATTATTTCTTCAATATCATTATGTTGAAATATTGGTTGGAACTTTTTATCAAATTTGGAACTTTTTTAGGTTCGGGGTTACTATTCATGAGTTATTATTCACGAAGTTACTATTCATGAGTTACTATTCACGAAGTTATTATTCACGAAAGTACTATTCACGTAAGCGTGAAGATGTTTTTTTGTGAAATTTCTATCTTTTGTGTGTGTTCTGATTTATTATTCACGATATACTAAGACTATTCACGAATACTGACTATTCAATTTAAAAATGAAATTTCTTCTTTTGTCCAAAATATCTATTATGGATACTAGCTTTGATCAGATCCATGTTTTGATCATTCTTGAATTTTACACCACTATGATTATTTTTGAGGTATTTTTGGACGTGGATAAAACAAAGTACTAATCCTTAATCCTTAATCCTTGTCATTTTGTTTCAATGGATTCGTTTCTTTAAAAAATATTTTCATCATCCTCGCCTTAAATGATGATATTATTGAATATCTTTGGCCAGAAAGTGCAAAGATGAATGATTTTCGATGAATATCTTTGGCCGTAGAAAAGCAAAGATGAATGATTTTCGATGAATATCTTTGGCCCAGTAGTGAAAAGATGAAGCAGTGTTTAGATGAACATGACTAAGTGGTGAAATCCTCGGAATGTCCTCAGTAGTGCAAGGATGAATATTTGATCCCAGATATATATTGATTGATGTTACAGGATAAAATAGACGATGAACTTTAAAATTCATACACATAGAAGATAGTAGTTTGCATTCTCTACTTAACTCTTCTAATGAATTATTATTTTCACTGTAATATTGATTTAAAACTTGTTGTCTATTGTATTCTATTATATTTTTCCTCGTCAAGACTAACGATAATTTTGTTGTATATTATCTTAGTCATAATATTCTTTCTTGGGCTAGTCGAGTTCACCTTTTTCCTTTTTGTTCCATTTTTCTTCTCGTGAGAGGCGAGAATGTAGCGAGTACTTAGTCGGGGGTATGGAATAAAGGTTCTAGAAAGAGTTGTTTAGTAGTCCTCACCATTTTGTAAAATAATGTATAAATAATTGTGATGAGGATTTATTTGGTATGTATATTGTCTGTAAGACAATAATTGTTTTTTAAACTCACAAGATATATGTTGTCGATTTTACACGACAAATATATTAATAAAGTTGTAGTTATCTCTGTCATTTATGTATTTGGCGACTCGTAATGGGTTGGATGGAATGGACCTATTTTGGGGGCGCCACAGTTGGTATCGAGCTTAGGATATGATCTCCGCGAGATCGGGGAATAGAACTAGAGGGAGAGACGAGTAAATCCTTCGCTAAAGTGTGTCCTACCTAAGCTTATTTGTTAGTTTGGTCAAGATATAGGGATATTATGTGATATATTGATTTCCTTAATTAACCCTTGTTTTATGATAGTTTTTAAGAATGGTCACGAGAACGTTAACAATGGAGTGAATGAAATCGTGAGACACACCTCTAATCGCTAATCGTGATAATGTGATGTCAAAGTGAAGAAGGAATTAGAGATATCCATGTGGTGAGTGAAGAATTGATAGTCAGACTTTAGAGATAGTCGCAGAGGTAAATGTGAGAGTGAGGAAGAAGAGGAAGAAGAGGTACCGAGGAGAGTTTATTAGAGGTATTTTATGATCAAAATGTAGAATTGCAAAATCGTATTTATGAGTTTAAGAAGAAAGTCAAGAATTGCAGGCAATGTGGAGCAAAAGGATGCAACGATTCAAGCTTGTGTTACCCGATATGTGATGCTTGAATGTAAGCACTCTTCGCAGAGAGTATAAGATGATAAAGTCGAATCTGAAAGTTGAAAAGAAGAAATAACGAACGAGTGAGAATGAGTGATGCATGGATAAAAGCCGCACGACGACGTTGATATTATGGAAAGAGATGTCCAATCTAAAAAGAGAAGATTTAACGATGACGGAAGACGCGTAAAGAAAGATCAAAGACCAAAGAACAAATTCTAGGGAAGAGAACAATCGTCGGTTAGATGCTACAGATGCGGAGAGGAGGACATATAAGGTCAAACTGCTCAAAGTCTTCCAAGGTATGTTTTAGTTGTGGAAAAGATTTACCACATAGCTCGATTTTGTCCTATAAATAAATCAAGTCCAATTGGGACGTTGGCACCAGAGGTATGATCTGTAAAAGTCAAAGTCAACGACATCGAAAAGCGTTTTCGTGACTTCTCAAAAAGCGAAAGAACTTAACGAAGTTAGCACGGGTTAGTTAATTATAAATTTCATAAGTTTATACCTTATTAGATACTTTCGGTTCTACCCATTCTTTTTATCTCTCTTTCTTGCGTTCAACGTTTGAACTTGACTACGGAGAAATTAGACTTTGACCTATCTGTGGAGACTGTTAGAGAAACTTTCATTTCATCCATCGTTTAGAAATCTTGCTTGATTCAGTTGGCACTATCACATAACCCGTTAACCTTATTGCTATAAAGATATTTGCTTTTGATGTGATTTTAGGGATTGATCGGTCAACCACTCATCATGCCAAAATTGATTGCTTTTGTAAGGTGTTAGTTTTCATATTCCTAAGCAACTCGTTATTCAATTTAAGAACCAAACCATTGAAGTCAAACTCTTTTATATCAAGTCAGAAAGTCATTCGCTTATTGAAAAACGAATGTCAAGTTTTCTTAGTCCATGTTATGGATTTGAATAAAGACACGCCGATTTGAATAATATTCCCGTTGTTATTGATTTTTTTCCGACGATTTTCAAGAATTTCTTGGCTTACTTCCAGAGCGTGATATTGAATTTGTATCGACTTTGAATCCCAGACAAAACCCATTTCTAAAATTTCATATCGAATGGCTCCTATTGAACTTCAGGAGTTAAAACCCAATCAGAAGTTGATACGAGCCTTTATCCGGTGACTTCCTTTGTGGAATGCACCAAGCCGATTCTCGTAGGGACACCATATTCGCATGCGATAAGAAACCGACAGTGTCATTGTAACGCTTATCCAAGATTGGGATGTGAGTCACGGTTGAGAACAACCTAAGTTTCGGTAATCGAAATATGTAGCTTTTCAGGCTTAGTTGGTTATTATCGGAGATTCATTGAAGGATATTCTCGAATCGCTATTCCATTAACTTATGGTGACTCGTAGAGATACAAAATTCGAATGGAGCAAAGAATGTGGGAAGAGCTTCAAGAACTTAAGAAGAGACTCATTTCGCACATGTTCGACCACGATATCCGGAAAAGCGAACGTGGTAAATGACGTGTTAAGTAGAAGATCATATACAAGACGAGTACGATATTGTCAAAAACTAATTTCAGATAATTTACAAATAATAGAGATGGAGATGAAAACTCTAGGTACCCCATTGATGATGATATACTGAGTATAATCGACTTTAATCGATAAAGTTAAAGTTATTCAACACACCAGAGGTGATGAATTTGAAGAAGGAGGTGCAAGAAGTTGTTATTTCAAAAGCGAGAATCGGTGAGGTGAGGAAAACTCAAACCTTCGATTTATTAATTCATTTGAAATTCTCGATCGAATAGAACTGTGGCCTATAGACTCGTTTTTATCGCCAAGTATGACGATGTTCATAACGCTTTTCACGATCAATGTTACGTAAATATGTGGACGAACCAACCACGTCATTGAAGTTAGAACCCGGACAAGATACCAAGACTTAACGACGAGGAGGTACTTCACAAGATCTTGGATAGGAAAGAACACGTCCTATGTACCGAGGTTATACCACAAGTTAAAGTTTTGTGGAGAAACCATGTCTATTGAGGAAATAACCTCGGGAGTTGGAAACGAAAATGAAAGCGAGGTATTTTCATCTTTTCAAACACTGTACGTCGACGCCAATTTCGAGGACTAAATTTCATAAGGAGGGAGGTCAGAAGACCTCGAAATTTTTTAAATAAAAAGGAATTTCCTTTATTTATTATTTTGAAATAGTAAGGGTTGATGTGATTAATGTGGATAGTTATGGGTAAAATACGCAAATATTTTAAATAAGCAAGTGGTGATATAATATTCATTATCATGGAGAATATTCGTTTGGTCGTGGAATATGGATTGAATATTCGCATTTACGACAGCCAATACCATGTGGGCCCCATAACTGAAAGCGATTGGAGGAAGAAAACGACAAAAATAAGTTGTTTAAAAATAATACAGAAGTTGTTACAGTTTAATCGTTGGAATACCCGGTGGTTAAAACACAAGAATACGCTATTATCGCAAGAAGACAGCAGATTGCATCAATTATTGATTCTTACGTAAGAAGGCACTACTCAATAATGGTTACAATAATTATCGCTCAAAGATTTTATTTTATTGATTCAATAATTGTTGCGTTGATATTTTATATTGTTGTTGTTTCAATAATTGTCATTACACAAGATTTTTTCATTATCGAACCAATAATTCATATTATCCGAATAATATTATTAGATAACATTATTGGCAATGTCTAGAAAGTTCGCTCTAAGGAGAGGTTTGGTCACCTAATCGCGCCGCCAAGAAGGAGAAATTCTTATGGAAAGCCCCCTCTTCCCTGAACCGCCCTCGGTTGTCAATATTGTGATTCTCGTAATATTATTTGTGAATAATTAATTATTGATTCATATGATGAGGAAAATATTGATTTTATGTGGATATAGATGGATAAAATTTTATAGTGACAATTGTTGAAAATTAATATTTTATCTTTTTTTGATAAAATAATTCATTTAAATATATTATTTTAATAATATATTAACGATGATATTTTTACGATGAATGTGGGATATATGAGTATATGTGGAGGAGGAGTATTGTTGTTACCAAAAATGTTTAAAACATGTTAAACATGTCGGTGGACCCCATTTATCGATCGAAATTTGATTATAAATGTAAAATCGCCCGCTTGTGGATTTTGGCCAATTTCTGTTTGGAATTTGGAAAACTTTCTTCTCGCAAAGTTGTAGAGAATTGAATTTCCTATAAAAACTCGCGAGATTCAAATTTTCTGATAAAAGGGCTATTTATTATGAATTATTGAAGTTCAAGTTCAAAAGAATTGATTTTTGGAAGTTTTAATTATTTATTATATAAAAACGTTTTTTATTAGTTTTTCTAGAAGGTGGCATGTGAGAAATGCTAAGTGGCTGAAATCAAACTCTAGAATGAGTGCATAGGAATTGTTATATAATATATTAATATTATATTAAATTTTTTATTTTGGTGTTCTAAAGAATTTCCTATAAATAAGTCTTTAGGTTAGAATTGAAAATCACATTTAAATCAAGTTTTCTCTATATATTATCGAGTTTATTCTTGTGAGTATTTTGAGTATACTTTAAGTATTGCTATACGGTGAAAGTTCAAGTCATAGCCTATATATCCTGTTTCATTGTAAGTATTATCTTTCGAGGTAAGTGGATGTTATTTTCTTCTCAAATGATATTATTTCTTCAATATCATTATCTTTCAAATATTGGTTGGAACTTTTTATCAAATTTGGAACTTTTTTAGGGTTCGGGATTACTATTCATGAGTTACTATTCACGAGTTACTATTCACGAGTTATTATTCACGTAGTACTATTCATTTAAGCGTGAAGATGTTTTTTGTGAAATTTCTATCTTTTGAAATTTGAGTTCTATTCACGTGCTCTCTGAGTTATTTCACGATACTGACAAGACTATTCACTTAATACTAAGACTATTCAATAGAAAAATGAAATTTCTTCTTTTTGTCCAAAATATCTATTATGGATACTAGCTTTGATCAGATCCATGTTTTGATCATTCTTGAATTTTACACCACTATGATTATTTTTGAGGTATTTTTGGACGTGGATAAAACAAAGTACTTAATCCTTAATCCTTAATCCTTGTCATTTTGTTTCAATGGATTCGCTTTCTTTAAAAAATATTTTTCATCATCCTCGCCTTAAATGATGATATTATTGAATATCTTTGGCCCCAGTAGCTTTAAGATGAATGATTTATGATGAATATCTTTGGCCAAGAAAGTGCAAAGATGAATGATTTTTGATGAATATCTTTTTTCGTAGTGCAAAGATGAATGATTTCGATGAATATCTTTCGCCCGTAGTGCAAAGATGAACAGTGTTTAGATGAACATGACTAATGGTGAATGTCTCGGCCTCAGAAAAAAAGGATGAATATTTGATCCCGTATATATATCGATTGATGTTTACAGGATAAAATAGACGATGAACTTTAAAATTCATACATGTAAGATAGTAGTTTGCATTCTCTACTTAACTCTTCTAATGAATTATTATTTTCACACGTAATATTGATTTAAAACTTGTTGTCTATTGTATTCTATTATATTTTTCCTTGTCAAGACTAACGATAATTTTGTTGTATATTATCTTAGTCATAATATTCTTTATTGGGCTAGTCGAGTTCACCCTTTTTCCTTTTTGTTCCATTTTTCTTCTCAGAGAGGCGAGAATGTAATGAAGTACTTACTGGGGTATGGAATAAAGGTTCTAGAAAAGAGTTGTTTAGTAGTCCTCACCATTTTGTAAAATAATGTATAAATAATTATGATGAGGATTTATTTGGTATGTATATTATCTGTAAGACAATAATTGTTTTTTAAACTCACAAGATATATGTTGTCGTATTTTGCACGACAAATGTATTAATAAAGTTGTAGTTATCTCTGTATTTATGTATTTCAATAATTCGAATGGGTTGGATGGAATGGACCTATTTTGGGGGCGTCACAATTGGGTTCTTGGAGTAAGAACCTGGAAGACTTGCATTAAGGAAAATAGCTGAAGATGAAATGGGCAATTCTAATTTCTCTAAAGCTGAGATTTTACTCTCACAGGTATAAGCATTTCGAGCTGTTTGGGAATTTTGTAGTTTATATATATATTTTTTTGTTCAGAAGGTAAAAATGGTAAAATATTGTTATTCGGACATTTTGAAAAAAAAATTATCAAACAATATTTTTTCATTCAGATACAATTCTATTCAGACGCTCTATATTATTCAGACATCTAAACTATTCAGGTCTTAACACTTAGTTTTATCAAACACCACCTAAGTAGCTATTTATTTTTTAGAAAAAGTCGTAAATTTGATTATCAACATTTATCAAAGAATAAATTTTGAATTAACAATTTTATCCTAAAAAACAAAAATTACTAAGATTTTGTAAAAAAAAAAAACAGGAACTTTTTTTTAGACTTTTAAATTTAAAATTTTAGAATCAACGGTATAAATCAACAATAATTAGAGTCAACCAAGACTAATTTTAAATTTTATAAATTCTTTTTTTTTTGTCTCTTTTCACTATAATCAAGAACTCTAACCTCCACTTTAGATATGAGGAGGACTCTCCTTTTGGAGATTCCTTCCCTTAGATCCCTCTTATTTTAATATAATAAATTATTCTTTCTTCATGTGGAGTTTTTTTTTTCTTTTTGTGGGACTTATTTTTCTCATAAGATAATTGGTTTTTTCCCTTTTTGTGAGGAAATTTCATTATAATCTCTTTGTAGACTTTACTTTTTCCCGATATTTTGATTTCTTTGTTAGAAATATATTCTTTCTGTGAATTTTTTTCTGATGCATGAATTATTGAAGATATTGCGACTTTCTTCCGTTGTCCGTGCTCATTAACCATTTTTTTTTATTATCTGTTATTTTATTTTAAAAAATTACTATTTAAGTTTACTTTTTTGTAATTCTTTCATCTTTTGTAACATAATACTGTTTTTAATGTTTTTTAGTCAATTAAAATGTTTGATTAAAAAACCGTCAACCTAGACTATGTGTAACACCCCTTCCTGATTAAGAAAAGGAGGTCACGCACAAAACACAACAAACCTCAAAATTAGTAACCAGAGCACAAGTAACTTCAAAATATTAATAATGATATCCATCAATGAAGTACTAAATCAATACAATTCTCCAACCAGAGTCAAAATAATCAAAACCAAAATCGAATCAACCTAGATGGACAAAGACAACTCTCTTTATCACACTAATCCTGTATCACCCCTACAAACCTGTCAGAAGAAAAACACAACATGAGCCAATTGTCCAGTACAAATATAGATATACAACTGATATACGAAATCAACTGAGACAAACTACTGAACAAAGTCTCAAGTTTAAATAGCGACAAAAATATAATCCTAAAAACCTGAATGGAATATATCTGAATTAACGAAATAAATAGAAGAGTAAAGAAATAATAAACTAAAGTAACTAACTCAATTAATAGGAATGAAAATAAACAAACAAAACTAACACAATGAAATATTAGGCTGAATCAAATGGCTGGGGTGTGATTTCATACCGATTGAGCTCAAAAATATACATTGTCACACAGGCAAGTCAAAATAATGTCACATAGGCAAGTCACACATTGGATCGCGAATCCAAATGTATGCAAATCGGATAGGTGTGTTTGATACAATATCACAAATTCGCAAAATAGAAAACTAGGGTTAACCCATACGCCTAGGGGTGCTCATCGGTAAAAAAATTAAACCGATACCGATCTGAAATTACTAAAAAAACAAGAACAGGTACCGAATTACCGGTTTAATACAAAATCGGTACCGATTTTTTTGATTCGATTTTCGGTTATACCGCATGGTAATATATATAATTATTAATAATAATTAAATAAATTTTTTTAATATATTAACAAAAAAAATTTAAAACCAATAAATCATCTGTAAGACCCCAACTTTTTGAATAAAGATTAAATTTTCTCGAAATATATTTTTGAATATTATGGTGTGGATTTGATATAATGTTATAGTTGTGGGTAATATTTATAAATTTTACAAAGTACACAAGTTGTTATATAATATTCGATTGGTCGAGAAATATTCGTTTTAACAGGGAATATTCGTACAATGGCACAATCATTGGTGGACCCCCCACAACGGAATTATTGTCGGATTGAGAAAACGACAAAAATACTTTATGAAAATAACGGCGGAAGTTTTACCGTTAACTGTTGAACTACCCGGTAGTAAAAGTACAATAATACTGGCGTGGTTAAGTAGTAGCACCACGGATTGATTATTGATGCTTACGTGTGAGAAGTCACTCGGTTATACTCAATTATTGCTTGATAATTCACGATCATATCTCTCATATTATTGATTCGATTATTGTTATAGTATCATCTGCATAATATATTATTTTATTAAATCAATAATTGAGACGACAAAGTTATTCATATTATTAAATTATAATATTTACAATGTTTAGAAGTTCACTGTCGAGGGTGGTTTGGTCACTAATCGCTTTTGATAGGAGAAATCCTTATTGGAAAGCCCCTTCTTTCACCAGGAGCGACTTTGGTTGATAAATATTGTGAGTTATAATATTAATGATGAATATTATTAAAATTGAAGATGTGTTCGAAGTTGAATTTGGAGACGCGGACGTGATATTTGAGTCCGGAACGATGAAATTAGTAAAAATAATCTATAAACACAAAATTTTTCGGAATTCACTATTTGGTCAAAAAGTCAACAGTTGACTTTTTTGGGAAAAGTCAAACTTCAAATTTTCAAAATTTATATTTTTGATAAAAATGGTTTCATTGTGTTGGAATTATTTGATTCACATAATTTACTATTGAATCACATTATTTACTATTAGGGGAGGTGGTGCAAGTTTGATAATACTTCCATGACTAAATTAGAAATAAAGGAAAAGTTGGAGGTATTATCAGATTGTAATTTTTCGAGCCCCAAAGCGTGCAATTATCGAAACTATATTTTTCTATAAATAGAAGCTCATTCTTCCTTCATTTCTCACCAATTCACAAAAGCTTTAAAGCGATTATTATAGAGAGAAATTATAGAAAGAAGAGAATTCTCGCTACCTCACTATTCCAAATATCCGCTTTTTCTAAGGTAGGAGTATTATTTCTTTCTTATCCATGAAGAGAACTTACATTATTCCATTCTTTATTATTCTATGGAATAACTCAGATACGTGCTACCCTATACTTGGTAAAATTCTTCATTATTCCATTCTTTATCATTACATTGGAACATCGTCATGCATGCGTTTTACTTGATTCGATTCCATTATTTATCATTCATTGGAACATCCTGTTTTGTGCGTTTCACGCGGACTGGTTCCGTCTTTATTATTCGTTGGAATATCTTGTCTGCATGCGATTTACGGGACTCGATTCCGTCTTTATTATTACATTGGAATATCACATGCATGCGTTTTACACCGGACCGATTAGATTATTTATTATTACGGTGGAATAAACATGCATCATGCGCCTCATCGATGCTTGGTGATGATTTCTTTTGTTATTCCATTCTTTATTATACTCGGTTGGTTAAAGTTTAGACTTCTATACTCCATGAAATTAATGGAATATCCTCGATATTTGCGTCTCATCCAAAGATCTTTTCGTGAAATGAGAGCGTAGCGAGGGACTAATCGGGGAGCGGAGTGACGGACGAGATGATAAAGATTAGTAGTCCTCACTATTCGATTGAAATAGTGGAAAATAAATGTAATAATATTGAATTTGAGTTTGTATATTGTTTAGGCGACAATATTTGTATTAAAACTCACGACTTATGTTTTGTCGTACTTTATCTGCACGGTTGTATAACTAAGTTGTATTTGTATTACATCTAAATGTATTTGACCACTGAATAGGTGATGTATACATTTTAGGGGCGTCGCGAGTTGGTATCAAAGCTTAGAGATATGATCTCCGGCTAAGATGTGAGACTAGAAGTAGGAGGAGAGCGGGGAATTCCTTGTTAGTATGACCTACCTAAGTTTATTAGGTATTTAATTGGTTGGTCGAAGAGATATGGATAATATGTTGCATGTTAATTAACCCTTGTTTTATGGCGAGATTTGAAAATGGCATCCGAGAATATTGAGAATAAGAATGGAGCACAAGAAACCGTTAAGTCTCCGCGGATCAACAATCGTAATAATGTGCATCGTGAAGGCGACAATCCTCACGCATGAAAAACAACAACATTGACCAAATGATGAACGATGGAATGTTAGAGGCTTCATACAATTCATGCAACATCGAGCAAAGAAATGGCTCTCATCCAAAATACTGAGGTGGAAATCTCGGCAACTCTTTGACGGTCACCTTGAAGCAGTTCAAGGAGCTGGGACCACAGAGTTTATTGGAGAGCCAAAACCACTTAAGGTGGAAGCATGGATAAAGCAAATAACCAAGATATTTGATGTCTTGGGATGCTCGAGAACAAAAGGTTTTCTTCGCCACCTTTATGTTGCGTGAAAAGAAGATTCTTGGTGGAAATCAGAAAAAGCGTACACCGACGACTTCAAGATGTCTTGGGAGAAGTTCAAGAGTCATTCAACGACAAGTACTTTCCCGAAAGTATTTAAATCACATGAAGGAGGTGGAGTTTATCAAGTTGGAACAAAATAATATGACCGTGTGTCGCATGATACGAGACTAAATTTCATGAGTTATCGGTCAGATCCCATTTGGTTGATAATTAGGAGCGAATGACCCGAATGTTTTTAAGAGGTTTGAAAGCAGGAGATCTGACAATATCTTATTTTTCATAAACCGTGTTTGTATTCGGATGTTGTAAATAGGGCTTAGTTGTTGGAATAGCGATAATGAGTCAACGCAACTGAAGAGAAAGCAACCGGCGTAATGAAAATACCCGCAGGTAATGATCGTTCAAGCGGTGACAACAAACGTGGAAGGAATCAACATGCAGAAATGGTAACCACCGGTGGTAATCATAGCAAGACAATAAAATGGACATTTCAAGAAAAGGAGATTCAACAATGATGGAAAGACGTCAAAGACCAAGATTTTGTTGTTAAGGAAGGAGAACGACCACCTATCATATGCTTCAAATGCGGAGGGAGGACACATCACCAAATCAGCGATCTGCGAGTCAAAAGATGTTATAATTGTGAAAGAAGGTCACTTAGCTCGATTTTGTCGTTCATCGAAGACAAATTCAACTAGGATGGAGGCACCAAAAAGTAGTCCCGTAAAAAGTCAGCCATTAGTCTGAAGGGAGGCGTTTGTTGTGACCTCCCGTAAAGCAAGGAACGAACGAGGTTATCGGTGTAAGCTTATCATAAACTCTAGTGAAGTCTATACCTTATTTGATCTGGGATTCTACCCATTCTTTTTATTTTTTCTATTCATTTCAACGTTTAAATTTGACTCAGGAGAAATTAGACTTTGACTTATCTGTTGAAACTCCATTAGGAGAAACCTTCATTACATCGATCGTTTATAAGTCTTGTTTGATGCAAAATCCAGAATCGCATGACGTTACTGTCGATCTTATCTCCTTAAAAATACTTGCATTTGACGTGATTCTAGGGATTGATTGGTTAACTACTCATCATGCTATAATTGATTGTTTTCGTAAGGTTGTTAGCTTTCATATTTCTAATAAACCTATTATACGAATTCAAGCGACCAAACCATTAAAATCAATCACGGTTATCTCAAGCCATAAAGCTATTCGTTTATTGAAAAACGGATGTCAAGCTTTCTTAGCTCATGTCATGGATTTAAACAAAAATACGTTAGTTTTGAATGATATTTCTGTTGTTAATAAATTTCCTGACGTATTCCCCGAATAAAGATTAAATTTTCTCGAAATATATTTTTGAATATTATGGTGTGGATTTGATGTAATGTTCTAGTTGTGGGTAATATTTACAAATTTTGCAAAGTACGCAAGTTGTTATATAATATTCGATTGGTCGAGGAATATTCGTTTTCACAGGAAATATTCGTACAATGGCACAATCATTGGTGGACCCCCCACAACGGAATTATTGTCGGATTGAGAAAACGACAAAAATACTTTATAAAAATAACGGCGGAAGTTTTACCGTTAAGCTCGTTGAACTACCCAAAGAAGTAAAGAAACAAAGAATCTGGCGTGGTTGCGTAAGTAGACACTGCGGTATTGATTATTGATGCTTACGTGAGAAGTCACTCGGTTATACTCAATTATTATTACGATGAAGAATTTGCGATCATATCTCTCATATTATTGATTCGATTATTATCATAGTATCATCTCGCATAATATGTTATTTTATTAAATCAATAATTGAGACGACAAAGTTATTCATATTATTAAATTGCAATATTTACGGTGTTTAGAAGTTACATCGAGGAGAGGTTTGGTCACCTAATCAATTGCGCATCAATAGGAAAAATCCTTATTGGAAAGTCCCCTTTCCAGGAGCGACACAGTTGATAAATTTTTTGTGAGTTATAATATTAATGATGAATGTTATTAAAATTGAAGTTGTGTTGGAGTTGAATTTGGAGATCTTGGACGTGATATTTGAGTCCGAACGATGAAATTAGTAAAATAATCTATAAACACAAAATTTTCCGAATTCACTATTTGGTCGAAAAAGTCAACGATTGACTTTTTGGGAAAATCAAACTTGAAATTTTAAAATTTATATTTTTGATAAAAATGGTTTCATTGTGTTGGAATTATTTGTGTTAATGAAAATCGACAATTATTTTGATAATAATTGATATCTGGAGGTTATATTGACGATCGGGTATTTACTTAGGATAAATGAGCAATTGATTGCTATTATTTCATATGATTATAACTATTTGTTCACATGTGTGTACTATTGTTTCACATTCTTGTTAATATTAGGGGAGTTAGTGCAAGATTGATAATACTTGCATGACTAAGTTAAAAATGGAGGTATAGATGGAGTCTTATCATCGTAATTCGTGATTTTCACACGCCTAGAACTATTGATTCACATAATTTACTATTGAATCACATTAACTATTAGGGGAGGTGGTGCGAGTTTGATAATACTTCCATGACTAAATTAAAAATAAAGGAAAAGTTGGAAGTATTGTGATTGTAATTTTCGAGCCCCAAAACGTGTAATTATCGAAACCATATTTTTCTATAAATAAGCTCATTATTCCTTCATTATCACCAATTCACAAAAGCTTTAGTAGAAGCGATTATTATAGAGAGAAATTATAGAAAGAAGAAGAAGAAGTTTCTACCTCACTATTCCAAAGATCCGGTTTTTCTAAGGTATGGAGTATTATTTCTTTCTTATCCATGAAGAGAACTTACATTATTCCATTCTTTATTATTCTATTGGAATAACTCAGATAATGTAAATTACCCTATACTTGGTGAAACTCTTACGTTATTCCATTCTTTATCATTACATTGGAACATCCCGCATGCATGCGTTACTTGGGACCTGGTTCCATTATTTATCATTTCGTTGGAACATCACATGCATGCGTTCGCATGGGACCGGTTCGATCTTTATTATTTTGTTGGAATATCACATGCATGCGTTTACTTGGGACCGATTCCGTCTTTATTATTACATTGGAATATCTTATGCATGCGTTTCTGTGAACTCCGATCCGTCTTTATTATTCATTGGAATATCACATCAGACGCTTTTCTGGGACTGATTCCGTTATTTATTATTCATTGGAATAACTTTGCTGTGTATCTATCGCGTCTTGGTGATTTCTTTTGTTATTCTATTCTTTATTATACCCGGTTGGTTAAAGTTTTGACTTATACTCCATGAAATTAGTGAAATATCCTCGATATTTCAAGGCTTCATCCAAAGATCTTTTCATGGAAATATTCTTCCGAGCATTCTTGAATTTTACTCTCTACAAAGCAAGATGTCGTGTTGACAATTTGAGCGTTATTAGTTTCTAGATAAAATAATTCTTGAACTTGTTTTTTTGAATTCTTATATCATTGTCATCATCGTCATGTTTATATTTTGTTGAAAGTCATCATGTGGCCTATATAAGTGCATAGATGGACTTGGTATGATTATGACTGAGGATTATTCGGTATAATCATGGTAGTAATGTTACAAATGATGTGGTAAAAGTCCTCATTGGCCCATAGTGCATTGATGGACAGTTGTTGGTATGATTATGACCATTATTGAATACACAAATATTTTTGGCCCGTAGTGCATGGATAATTGTGGTCGTGATACTAAAGAATATCTTTGGCCGTAGTGCAGGGGTGATTCGATGATGTGGATTATTTATTAAGATGAGTCCCAGCGATAAAAGTGATGAAAAACCTTTTAAATCATAAAAGATAGTAGATTTTATTCTCTACTTGACTCTTTTAATGGATCGCTTTGTTCCATGCAGATTAAACTTGATGGTTGTTATATTGTATCAGTTTAACACTGTTGAAGGCTAACGATAATATATTATGCATTATCTTAGTCATAATATTTCCTACTGCGCTAGTTGAGCTCACCCTTTTACTTTTATTGTTCCCTTCAAGAAATGAGAACGTAGGAGGGACTAGTCGGGGAACGGATTGACGAACCAGATGATAGCATTAGTAGTCCTCACAATTTAGTGAAATAGTAGAAAATAAATGTAATAATATTGAATTTGAGTTTGTATATTGTCTAGACGACAATATTTGTATTAAAACTCACAACTTATGTTTTGTTGTACTTTACACGACAGTTGTATAATTAAGTTGTATTTGTATTCTATACGATGTATTTGACGACTCAGAATAGGTGATGTATACCTGTTTTGGGGGCGTCACATCATCTATATAAAACAATTATTAAAGATTAATTATATGACCAAAATATAGTTACAAATAGCCTCACCTCACGCTTTATAATACAGATAAGCAGCTGCAGGACAGAAAGTGGGGCATATTAGCATAAGGAGAACTAGAAGGGTAAAGGAAGGACAAAGAGCAGCATGTATGTATACTGCTTTGATCATCTAGTTGTTCACTTGTTCATACATGATACATGCACTGATGCACCTCCTTTAACTTTAAGGGCCTCCATCATTTCCTCCATCTTTTAATTCTCTGTTTTTTCCCGGTTTTTACCGAATTTAAAAAGTTCATTACCACTATCGGTACCGAAAAGTATAAAAAAACCAAAAAATCGGTACCAAAAAAATTGTTACCGCCGTTTTCGATATCAACCGGTTCGATAAAAAATTGAAAAAACTGAATTTCTTGAGCACCCCTACATACGCCTCCAACAACAAAACACCAAATGACCAACTTCCTCCGGATCCCAAACGGAGACGCCGTGAACTAATCACACTGCCACAAAAAGTGTCATGCCTCGTGTGCCAAGACTGTGACGCCCCAAAAATAGGTCTACACGACCCATTCTGAGTTGTCAAAATACACTACAAAATTCAAATACAAATCTTCCTTATTTACAACTATTAAACTGTCGTGCAAAATACGACAATACATAAGCTGCGAGTTTCAATACAAATGTTGTACTGAATATAATACGACAATATACACACCCAAATTATTACAAAGCCATATAAAATGCAACATCAAATCTTTCAAGTCTTCAAAGTAACACGAGAAAATTTATGTCCTCATCATTCTAATAGGGTGTATTTTTTAGGCTTCCAAATTCGAGTTCACCTCGCCCTATTATTGTTCGTTCACCAAAATTAACTATTAAATGACGTATAAAATACGACACACATATTTTAAGTCCTCAATATAATTATATATTGTCATGCTATTTTATAATGTATTGAAAACTTCAACAGCCACAGACCATCACTCTACTCCCCTGTTATCCCCACTAGACCAGCTACACACTTATTACTTGAAAGAAATTGTGAAGTAAAAGGGTGAGCACAAATAGCACAGTAAAGAATATTATGGCTAAAGATAATTAAATTATCAATAGCCTTCATCAGTAATAAATCAGATATTTAGAACATATGGTAGATGATAAAAGTGTTCAACCATAATTGTAACGGAATCAACAATCCATTAGAAGAGTCAAGTAGAACATAATGTCTATTATCTTCCCTAAATTATTAGTCCATCATTAATATTTCATTCATGTAATACCCATCAACAGTTCTTTGTTGTACCCAAGACAAAGAGAACTTTCATCACCTGTCTTCACATAAACCACCAAAGATTATAGTTAAATTCAAAATTCATGTTTATAATAATGTAAATCAACAGTTTCTCCTTGCCACAAAGGCTTAATAGAACTTTCACTCAATGTCCTTGCTACAAAGGCTAAAAACACTCAATAATTATATCGTCTTTACACCTTATACCAAAGAAATTAAAATGTAACAACAATGATCATACCGATCATTTGTCTATCTTTGCACTACGAGCCAAATATATTCAACTGTAATATCAATGGCCATGATCATACCAATCAATTATTTATCTTTGCACTACGGGCCAAAGATGTTCAACTGTAAAAACCAATGATCATGCCAAACAATAGTATATCTTTGCACTACGAGCCAAAGATATCAACCAACAGTTCTTCTTTGCACTACGGCCAAAGATATCAATCAACAGTTCTTCTTTGCACTATGAGCCAAAGAGAACTTTCATCACAAGTCTTTATCTGTAATATTAAATATCATGATTATACCAATACACAGTTCCTGGTCATAATCATATCAATCAACAGTTTATCTTTGCACTACGGGCCAAAGATAATTTTAATCACAATTTAAGTCTGAGGATTATAACAATGATATAAAGAATGAATCAAGTGAGATCAATGATAAATATTAAAGATTTATAATTCAATTTATCCAAAGTTCAAAAATGTCTAAATGGTCAACATGTTGATCAAAACGTGGATTCAAATTTATGAATAAGATTCATATATCAAAGATAATTTGGACAGACAAAAAAAACTAATTTTATCCTGAATAATACCCTGACATGAATAGTACCCCATCATGCAAAGTACCCCGAATGAATAGTACCCCATCATAAATAGTACCCCGACATGAAAATATTAGAATTATAGAAGCTATAAAGAATGAAATGCCAACCCTTATGAGTATGAAAAGAATAACATCATTTACAAATACGAAAGAAATAATACCACTTACCTTAGTAGGAGATTGGATACTGCAATAGTATAGTAACAGAATACTCTTCTTCTTTCTCTCTTATTCTCTCTCTGTAGTTTCTTTATAGTTTTAGTGAATTGGTAAGAAATAAAGAAGAAATGAGCTTCTATTTATAGGGAAACATATTTTCACTAATTGCACTTTTAGGAGCTCATGTTATTATACTTTAGTACCTTCGTCTTTGCCTCTATTTTTAATTTAGTCCTTCAAGTATTATCAATCTTGCATAACCTCCCTAATAGTACTTGCATGTGAACCAATAGTTCCTTGCATATGAACCAATAATAATTAATTGCTCATTTATCTGATTAATTGCCCGTTTGGTCAATTTAACATCCAAAAATCAACTATTGTCGAAATAAATATCGATTTTCACTAACATTAATATTCCCAATACAATAGAAATATTTTTATCAATAATTATTCATCATTAATATTATAATTCACAATATTGACAACCAGATTGTTCCTAGGAAAGAGGAGGCTTTCCAATAAGGATTTCTTCTTATTGACGCACAATTAAATAACCTAACTCCTTTCCTCGACAGAACTTTCTAAACATTGTCAATAATGTAAATAATAATATGAATAATTGTGGCGTGTCAATTATTTATTTAATAATATAAAATATTATATAGATGATACTATGACAATAATTGAATCAATAATATGTGATACTGTGCAACAACTACTGTGACAATTATTGAATGAAACTTAGTGACTTCTTACGTAAAAATTAATAATCAGAAATACTGTGCAATATCATGTGCTACTGTGCAATACCGCGCACCACTGTGGAACAACGCGTATTACTGTACTTTTATCACCGGGTATTTCAACAATTTAACGGTAAAGTTTTGCCATTATTTCTGTCGCTTTCTATATCCGACAGTTATTCTGTTGTAGGGTCCACCAATGATTGCGTCGTCGTATGAATATTCCCTGACACAACGAATATTTTATGACAACTTGCTTACTTTGTAAAATTTTCGCATATCATCCTTAACTTTAACATTTTATCAATTATAAGAAAAATTGAATACATTTATTTCATAAAATTTGGGGTCTTACAAAGACGACATGCCTGTGGTACCCCCCACAGGTGGTTATAGATCCGATATACCCTACAGTATATTCTAACAAAAATATCATGTCACAGCACATGCGACATAATACCAATAAAAATAGATACCGTGTCATAACACATGCGACATAATACCAATTAAATAGATACTGTGTCACAACACATGCAACACATTATCCACATAAATGGGGTTCTAATGTATATGTTGAACCAGACCAAATCATAATGTCTTCAAAAGAAAGTAACAACATATATTGCTCTACAAATATCAAAATAAATACTAGACATGAAACTCCAAAATAAAACTATTATATGAATTTCACAAGAAGCAATTATATATGTGAAATAATAATAGAATTCGAAACAAGGAACAAAACAAACAAATCAAAAATTAAAGAGTATCGTTGAATGAGTACGGAATCCGTACCTTAATATAGTACTAAAACAATCCACTAAAGTCAAATATCACCTCGCTAGACCTTCTCAATTTGATCTATATAGTTATCAAAATATTACAAGAACATTAGTTAAATTACTAACTTATAAAATTTACATTTTTGTAAATTAGCCACTTTAATGTAATAATATTAAAAACATTCTGTAATTAAGTGATAAATTTTACTATAGTGTAATTCAATTTTATAATGTTATTATATTGACTCCAAATTCATGTTTAAAGCTTCGTGTATACAAGTATTCTAAATTAATATACAAATATGTAAGCAACTATTAAACTGTTCTTTTCTTATAAAAAGAAGAAGTTTTGAATTTATGAAATAATTCCCCACTATATGTATAAATAATTAGTAGTTCAAATAAAATATATTCTTATATATGTATAAGTAGCAGTTGAGTTGTATAATATTATAATATTCTCTCTTTTATTTGGAAATTTCATTCCATAAATGTATCATATATATAATTAATGATTGTGGGGAATAAGACCTAAAGTACTGTATAACATACATAATATATTAATATATCATGTGTATAATCATATTATGCAGGAAATCATTCACAATTACAGTGCCACATTGCTGTACTTAAATCTTCTTCTTCTTTTTTTTTACATTACCATCACAAGTAGACCTGGCAAACGGGCCGGGCCAAAATGGCCCGGGTTTTGATGGGCTAGAATTAAGCGGCCCGTGGTCCGGATTGGGCCGGCCCGACCCGACCCGTGGGCTTTTCTGTTTTTTTTTTATAAAAATAGCTTGATCATCCAAAGATGCACTTAACAGGCAATGGTTGCTAGCCATAAAATGGAGGGCAGTCCAAAAAACCAGAGGAAACAGTCCACAACTGTAACAAGCAAGCTATAAATCATATATTCGGATCCATCACTGAAGTACATAAACAATATGACACCAGCAACTGCATAGCAGATGATACCATTAAAGCCACGCAAACATACCTTCAGAGTCATATCATTAAACACTTTGGTGTATCTTCTTCAAATAATAATTCCAAAAATCCCCTAAATAATAATTTTGGAGAAAATTATCAGAAAAATAGATTCTTTCATTTATTATCATACAAAAGAAATTATATATACAGAGTTCATCTATAAATAAAAAGTGAGCATAACTGAAGAAAATATAAGAAACATGTTACTTTCCACTCCCACACAAGCAACTGGCCAAGTTTTGCGCACCCAAATGTCAACCAATTCTCAAGATCGTTGAAGGCGGCAGACCGGCAGTAGTATGGATTTATGGAGACCGGCAGCAGACCGAGTAGAAGCTTCACAGGGCATGGTCGGTCGGTCGATCGAAGTGTGGAGATTAGAGACAATCGTTGTCGTCGTCTCTCTGTCTCACAGTCTCAGTCTCTCTGTCTCTCAGCTTCAGATCTAGATCTAAAAAAAGTCCTTTAAGGTCTTTGCCTTAGCCAAGACGGTTAGCCCCCTTAGGGAGATTAGACGCATAGTCAATAGTCATATAGCCAGTAAGCCAGACAGGGGGTCTCATAGACGGGCGGGCCGGGCGCCCACGGGCGGGTCGTCATTGGGCCGGGTTAAAAATGGGCCGGACCAAAAAAGGTCCAAATTTTTATGGGCCGAAAAAGTGAAATTCATAGCCCAATTTTTA
This sequence comes from Panax ginseng, assembly GCA_020205605.1. Lineage (NCBI taxonomy): Eukaryota > Viridiplantae > Streptophyta > Magnoliopsida > Apiales > Araliaceae > Panax > Panax ginseng. The sequence goes on from CM035148.1 coordinate 2,330,741, forward strand.
ACGGGCGGGCTGACCCAGCCCGCGGGCCTGGGCCGATTTTGCTAAGTCTAATCACAAGGATCATGAATACAATATTTCGTACGAAGATTACATCATCAAGAATATAGTAACATTTCTGCACCAATTGAAAGAGATTTTAACATAATAATTTAATTAGTGAATCATACTTACATGTAGGAGTGAGCAAAAAACGGATAAAATCGAATAACCGAACACAACCGAATTTTTTTAACCGAATTATTTTGATTTTTTTTCTAATTTCGATTATATCCGATTTATTGTTCGGTATTCGATTTTAAAAAATAGATTATTCGGGTATCCGAATTATCAAATTTATTGCTTTCTTTATTGCCCATACATTCGAGACATACATCTATGACCCATTCTTTGATTACAACCCATTCTATGACCCATTCTTTAGCCCATTCTTCAACCCATTTGAGCATTATTATAAGAAAAGACTAAAAAAGACAATCAGACCCCAAATTTTACAAGGTGTTGACTTTTTGCACCCCAAATGAAAAAAGTGTCTCAAGACACCCCAAACTTCATTATAAGTAACAAAACGAATACTTTCTTCACTTAACCGGTCAAAAGTGACCGGCTAAGGCGGTAACAAAAGTTTGGGGTGCAAATTGTAATAGTATCTTAAAAATTGGCAAAAATAATTAATTTTAAATAAAATAAAATGATTTTAAATATAAGAATTTTTAAAAACAAAATTTTAAAATAGTTAGCATACAATTACTATACAATTAAAAAACAATTTTTTTTTAAACTGTTATAACAAATTTTTTTTAACAAATTTTTTTTTTAAACTGTTTTTGTAAGACCCCAAATTATTAATAAATAAAATTTATTTTCCTTTATTTATTATGTTGAAATAAATGCGCAAATATTTTAAATAAGCAAGTGGTTATAAAATATTCATTATTGTCGGGGAATATTCGTTTGGTCGTGGAATATTCAGACTTTTTGGGAATATTAGTATAATGCCCTTGATCTTTTTGTGGGCCCCATAACGGAAAGCGATTGGATGAAAAAAGCGATAAATATAAGTTGTTTATAAATAACTGCAGTAGTTATTACAGATTATCTTGTTGTAATACCCTTTGGTTAAAACACGATGTCTGGCGTTGTTTACAAGAAGATAGCACGCAGTATTGCACCAATTATTGAAGGCACTTTCAATAATGGTTACTGATAATTCTTATTCGATATTTTATTTTATTGATTTAATAATTGTTGTGTTGATATTTTGTATTCATCGTTGTTTTAATAATTGTCCTTTGACAAGATTTTCTATTATCGGAATAATATTATTAAAAAACATTATTGGCAATGTCTAGAAAGTTACATCTAAGGAGAGGTTTGGTCACCTAATTGCGGCGCCAGAAGATAAGAAGAAATCTTTATTCGAAAGCCCCTCTCTTTAAGGAAGCGCCTGGTTGTCAATAATGTGATTCGTAATATTATTTATGAATAATTAATTATTGATATATATGATGAGGAAAATATTGATTTTATGAGGATATAGATGGAGGAAAATTTTAATGTGACAATTGTTGAAAATTAATATTTTATCTTTTTTTACGATAAAATAATTCTTTTTAAATATATTTTTTACAATGAATGTGGGATATATGAGTATATGAGGAGGAAGAGTATTTTTGTGGCATTAAATGTTTAACACATGTTTTGTGTGTTGGTGGACACAATTATTGACCGAAATTTGATTATAGCCTGTAAAATCGCCAGTTTGTGAATTTTGATCAATTTTTGTTTGGAATTTGGAAAAACTTTCTTCTACAAAGTTGTAGAGAATTGAATTTTCTATAAAAACTCGCGAGATTTGAATTTTCTGATAAAAGAGCTATTTATTGTGAATTATTGAAGTTTCGGTATATCGGGTGTGAATTGATTTTTGGAGTTTAAATTATTTTTGTTAGAAAAACATTTTTTGTATTTTTTTTGGACATCATTAACATGTGTGGCTGGTGTTTTTAACCAAAAGGTGGGCTAAGGAAAATTTGTATAATTATATTAATATTATATTCAATTTTTTACTTTGGTGTTCTAAGCAATTTCCTATAAATAGGGTCTTGGGTTAGAATTGAAAATCACAATTTAAAGCTGAAATTTTCTCTATTTCTCTCTCGATATATTGAGCGTATTCTTTTGAGTATACTTTGAGTGTTGCTATATATGCAAGTTCAAATCATAGCTTTATATCCAGGTGTTTCAACTTAGAAATCTTGTGTTTTATGAGGTAAGGGATGTTATTTTATTGAAAATGATATTATTTCTTCAATATCATTATGCGAAATATTGGTTGAAACTTTTATCAAATTTGGCACTTTTTCATATCGGGAGTTCTTATTCATGAGTTCTTATTCACAAATTACTATTTATGAGTTACTTATTTATGAGTTCTTATTCAAAGTACTATATTCACGAAGCATGATGATGTTTTTTGGTGAAATTTCTATCTTTTGGTGTTGAGTTCTTATTCACGATCTGACCTTTATTCACGAATCATTTACATTATTCACGGAAAAATTAAATTTTCTTTTCTATGTCCAAGATTATGCATTATGATTCTATCTTGGATTGGATCTATGTTTTGGTCTTCATTCTTGAATTTCACTCCACTCTGATTATTTATGAAGTATTTTCGAACTTAAGTTATTTAAAGTATGAATCCTTAATACTTGTTCTTTTGTTTCAATGGATTCATTTTTTTAAAAATATTTTCATCATCCTCAGTCTAAATGATGATATAATCGAATATCTTTTGGCTGTAGTGCAAAGATGAATGATTCGATGAATATCTTTGGCCCGTGAGTGCAAAGATGAGCAGTGTTTAGATGAACATGACCAATGGTGAATATCTTTGGCCCTGTAGTGCAAAGATGAATATTTGATTTGTGATGAATATTGATTGATGTTACGAGGATAAAATAATGATGATGAATTTATTAAATTCATAGATATTAGTAGATTTCATCCTCTACGTAACTCTTTCTATGAATTATTATTTTCATTGCGAATATTGATATAAAACTTCGTTGTTTAATGTATTCTCTCGATTTTTTCCTGTTGAAGACTAACGATAATTTGTTATATATTATCTTAGTCATAATATTCTTTCTTGGGCTAGTTGAGCTCACTCTTTTCTTTTTTTGTTTATTTTTTTCTCAAGAAGCGAGAATATAGCGAGTCTTAGTAGGGGGTATGGAATGAAGGTTCTAGAGAGAGTTGTTTAGTAGTCCTCACCATTTTATAAAATAATGTATCAATAATTATGATGGAAATTTATTTGCGTGTGGATATTGTACAGATGACAATATCTCGTATTTAAACTCATGATTTATATGTTGTAATAATAAAGTTGTAGTTATTTACATGCCATGTATTTGACAACTCGAGAATGGGTGATGTATACCTATTTTGGGGGCGTCACAGTTTTTAACAAATTTTTTTTTTAAACTGTTTTTAACAAACAAAATTTTAAATCTGTTATAATTTTTTAAATAAATCTGTTATAAAAAAATTTTAAAACAAAATAATTTTTTTAACAAAAAAATTTAAAAGCTGATATAATTTTTTTAAAGCATTAAACTTTTTTTTAAAAACAAAATACATTTTTTAATCTGTTTTTAACAAAAAAAATTTATCATTATAATTTTTTTTAAAAAATCATTATAATTTTTTTAAAAACAAAATAAATTTGTTTAACTGTTTTTAACAAAAAAAATTTAAATCATTAAATTTTTTTAACAAAAAAATTTAAAACTATTTTTAACAATTTTTTTTAAGCTGTTTTTAACAAAAAAATTTAAAAGCATTATAAAAAAAAAATTTTAATCATTATAAAAAAAATTAAAATAAAATAAATTGTTTTTAGCAATTTTTTTTAAACTGCTTTTAACAAAAAAATTTTAGATCTGTTATAATTTTTTTAAAACAAAATAAATTTGTTTAACTGTTTTTAACAATTTTTTTATAAACAAAATAATTTTTTTTTAATGTTTTTAACAAAAATAAATTTAAACTGTTTTTTAACAATTTTTTTTAAACTGTTATAAATTTTTTTAAATTGTTTTAAGAAATTTTTTTTAAACTGTTATAAAAAAAATTAAAACAAAATAAATTGTTTTAACTGTTTTAGCAATTTTTTTTTTAAACTGTTATAAATTTTTTTAAAACAAAATAAATTTTTTTAACTGTTTTTAGCAAAAAAAAAATTAACTGTTTTTAACAAAAAAAATTTAAACTGTTTTTAACAAAAAAATTTAAAACTGTTATAAAAAAAATTTTAAACTGTTTTTAACAATATTTTTTAAAACTGTTATAAACTTTTTTTTAACTGTTATAAATTTATTTTAAAACAAAACAAATTTTTTTAACTGCTTTTAGCAAAAAAAATTTAAACTGTTTTTAACAAATTTTTTTTTAAACTGGTATAAAAAATTTTTAAAACTGTTATAAATTTTAGTTTGTTTTAAAAAAAATTTGTTAAAAAAAGTTTAAATTTTTTTAAACTGTTATAATTTGCATCCCAAACTTTTGTTACAGTTTTTGCCGGTCACTTTTGACCGGTTAAGTGAAGAAAGTGTGTGCTTTATTACGTATAATAAAATTTGAGATGTACTTAGACACCTTTTTCAATTTGAGGTGCAAAAGTCAACACCAATATAAAATTTGGGGTGAAAATTGTATTTTAGTCTAAGAAAAACACAGTGCCCCTCAACCGAACCCCTCCTCTCTCTCACTCTCACACTCGACATTCCCCTCAGGCCCTCACTCTATCTCCTTATTTTCTCTCTAAAAATACTGATCGGAAGTTCGGAACTCCGGCACCGTCCATTGATTCTGATTTCGAGCCCGATTTGGGTCCCAGTCGGAACTGTGCTTTACTGCTTTTCATTGATGTCTTCGGTTTTTATCGATTTGTGGATTTGGAGTCGGTATTGTTGCTGTTGTGTCTTGGATTTATAGGTATTACAGGGGATTTAGGGGGTATTACAGGGATTTGCTGCTGTGTGTTGAATTTGGGTTGATTTTGGTTGATTATACGAGGAGCAGAATTGAAGGATTATGCTAGGTTGAGCACAGGTTCGGTTATTATCCGAATTACCGAATTGTACATTCGGTAATTCGGTAATTCGGTTAGTTGTAAATTTCGGTTTTTGGTTCGGATAGTGAAATTAGCGTTAATTCGGTTTTCGGTTATAACCGAATAGCCATTTCGGTTCGGAGAAAATAAATTCCCTACTATTTCGGTTAATTGATTTAGACGGTGACAAAGCTGATAATGTACCGAATTCGTAACCAAAAATGGAGCAAAAACTGATGAAAACCCAAACAACTGTAAAAGAAATATGGAATGAACCTTTATCAAGTTAAGAAATTTCAATCTTTAAAGGGAATTTAATCAAGTTAGTTGAGGAAGTACCCTTGCTCAGTGGTGTTACTAATCTCTTTCTTTTGTGTGACTTTTTCTTCCTTGAGAAACAGTGAAGATAAATAGTAACTTTAATGCATTACTCTTGTAGATACATTCCTCAGCTTCGTCCATCAAATTATTTATGTGAACATTACCCTCGACATTTCTGAAGAACTTGAGTACTGAGCTGACAATTTTAGCTAATGTAGTAACATATGTGTAATGTGTTATACTTTATTTATTATCTAGTTTAAATGTACGTGTTGTGAATTATACTACGTTTTAACTACTATAGTAGCTTAGAGTTGATTTGTTTTCTCTTAGTTAGTGAGGTGTGAATTAGTGAATCAGTACATTGTTGTGATGTTGCCTACTTTAGCTTACCCCTTAATTTATAGAAATATGGACCCAATATCTAAGCGTGAAAGAAAAGAAGCATTTAAGCTGAGTTATTGGTGCCAAAATCAATTCTCAAGCCAGAAGTAGTGTTAACATATCTAAGCAGCGGAATGCATTTAAATAACTAACATCATCAGTAGACTGAAGGCACTTTCTGTTTAATATCAGTGAGACAAACATTTAAAGGATTTCCCAGGATTGACATGGTATTCATATTGAGGTTCAAGTAGACATTTTCCTGAATTTTGTCAGCTCTTTGTTTGAACTCAATGCATGATTTGGGGTCATGTTTCTTCTAAAAGTTCCCTCATTTGTGATACTTGAACTACCTATCTTTATTTTAGTACTAATCCAATGAATAAGTGGATGCTGTTTAGGGTTGAAAAAGGAACTCCCTTTAGCACGGATATTCGGAAAAGGAGGAGGGTGCAAAGTTGAACTAGGTTAAGGGCATGGTTGAAAATAAAGAGAAGCAGCTGCCCTTTATAATCAACCTTACCTTCGTGTTCTCATTTTGGGTTTCACATTTCTTTCTTTGTCCCACTCTCTCTCTCTCTAGTCTGGTTTGGGATTATATGCTTTCTTGCTCTTCCCATTGCCAACAGGTTGCATTTTTTATTTTGATCTTATGGAGTTTGGTTGTTTTTTGTTTGTTTGCAGTTTTTCATAAATTTCTGAATTTTATGCATTATGCTACACTACTGATCTCCATCACCTCACCTCACCTCTCTCTTATTTGTTATGGTGTGACTACATTGATCGATCCTTCTTTTTAACTTGTTGTGAAAGAAGGAACCCATAGTTTGTTTACTTTTCCCATCTCCGTAGTGGAAATCTTGGTTGGAAGTTACTTCTAGTTTTGGATTTTAAATAGCTTTTATTCATATTGCTTTGTATCTTGGATTGAAATTCTTGATTCGGCTTTTTGCCTAAAAAACTGAAATACATGATTTCTGAGCAGTACAAAGGACGATTAAGGATATGGCTGAGGGAGATGAGGACTTGCCGAGGGATGCTAAAATTGTTAAAACACTGCTAAGATCAATGGGTGTTGATGATTATGAACCACATGTCATCCACCAATTCTTAGAATTATGGTATCGCTATGTTGTTGATGTATTGACCGATGCTCAGGTGTATTCAGAGCATGCTGTGAAGGCTGTGATTGACTGTGATGATGTGAAGCTTGCAATTCAATCAAAAGTCAATTCTAGCTTCTCGCAGCCCCCGCCACGAGAGGTATTCTAGCTAGACCATTCCTTCACTTACTTATTTTTGGTTTATAGAATTACCAATCCTGTTCAAAATTTGTTTCCTTGCTTAATACTTCTTTACTGGTTGTTTTGTATTCAATTTTTTGGTCTTCAATTCGTCCTTAGTAGACTTTTTTCGGTTAGTAAGAGAGACTATCCTACCCCCCACGACCAGAGGTAAGCCTTATATAAATGTGATTTGAGGAGGACATGGTTGAGAAGGAGGAGTTGTTAATATATTTTGCTCGTGTTTCTTTTGGGGACTATTTGATTTCCTGTTTACTGTTTAGTCATGCAGGGCAATCCTAGTTTGAGAGTTAGTGGCATTGCTAGAATTCTTGATAGCAATATCATTTGCTTAAATCTGAAGTGCACCTCACTTTTTTTAATTATTTGCTTTATTCTTTCCCTTTTAAGGAAAGACATTGCTTGCCAACAATTTTCTTCTTTCTAGTAGGTTTAATATCTCATTTGTAACTTATCATTTGTATTTAGTTGCTTGTGTGCACATGCACGCATTTGATTTAAGATTTCTAAATATTCACATTAAAGCTCACAGGTCCTGTTGGAGTTGGCTAGGAATAGGAACAAAATCTCATTACCAAAGTCGATCGCAGGACCAGGGATCCCACATCCCCCTGAACAGGACACTTTGATCAGTCCAAATTACCAACTTGCCATCCCAAAGAAGCAAACTAGCCTAGCAGTTGAAGAAACAGAGGAGGATGAAGAGAGTGCTGACCCTAATCCCAACACAACCCAAGAATTAATGGCAGATTCGACTCAAAATACTCCTCAGCGAGTATCCTTTGCCCTTGGAGCTAAACTTCCAAGATGAAGATAATGAAAATTTATGTATTTTGCTGATTTGTTCTGAATCCATTTGTAAATCATGAAGAATGATAGTCTTATGAACTTATGATATATAGTTCCTCCCTTCGTCCCAAAATGAGAGTCTATATTTTTCTTAGAAAACAAGAGCCCATTTTCGAAGCCAATATACCAATGACATTGCATATAAGTTGTGATTTTTATATTTGACTGTTGATTATGTAAGCATATATAATAAGATTTTGGAGAAACTTCCTAATTTCAAAAACCAAGCTCAGAAATATTTCTTACAAAGTTGATAGTAGTTCTTTTGGGTATTCTGTTTTGGAAATGTTGATAGGAGTTTGAAGTACGCCTACATATGTTGAGTTGCAAACAAACAAACATGTGGCATTTTCTATAATTATGTTCAATATCATATGCATTTCTCGATTGTGCATGCTCAGCTGACAATTCAACACAAAGATTTAGATTTAGTACTCCCTCCGTTCCTAAAATAGATTTATTACTCCCTCCGTTCCTAAAATATTGAGAAAGGTAGGATAATATAGGAAAATAAATAATTTATTCTCTTATAAAATTGTAATACTCTATTATTATGCTTTAAAAATACTTGAGGATTATTTGAGCAAGAGCGGGCCTCTTATTTCATTCCTCTTCATGTTTCTTACTTTGTTAACCAAAACTGCAAGCTGTATTGTTGCCATCAAACCAAATTTGGGATCCCAATAATCATCATATGAGAAAATAATACTATTAAAATATTCACTTTAAGGATTTTACTCAATTCTATTGAGACCATGTCATCTTCATAGTTCATAATAGACGTAACCGTTCTCTGTTAGTAACAACATTGAAAACAATCAGTTTCTTAAAATTATCCACCTCTACAACATGAAAATCAGTTAGCAATCGTCTTATGACAGAAAGATAAAGCTATTCTGTACAAAGACTTGTGGTGTATATACAATTTTAAGTGGTTGTCATCAATGGTATACAATGCAGAGAGGTGAGCAAGGCTCAACTTCTCCCCCCAACCATGCCAGTGGTGGCATGTTCTCTGCTTGATAAAGAGAGACCCCGGTCGTACATACGCTGAATCTCTTCTCTGTACACTGTCAATGACTTATCAGGAATGGTTGGGGTTAGTTCTACAACATCTCCCATTTTCAGCATGCAGCAGGGATCACTTACCGGTTCACGATTCAGCCTTGGCCTCAACTCTTCCTTCACCGGAAATCCATATGGGGTCCACCTAGTGCTCCCCCGACCAGATCTTTCTAAGAGATCCATGACAGTAGAGTTTGCTGAAAATTCCTGAACTGACATCTGTCCAATAAACAAAGTAGTATGCCTTTGTCAATATTTGTGAAAAATGATAGACTACAAGGTGAAACGAAATAAAAGCCTCCATGAGCATATCATTCTCCTGACGAGTATACCTCAGCAGTATATTAATACTGTTGCAACTACTATGACCCAGACATACATATGAACTGAAACAGATTGACCAGGTGCACAACTTGTCATGAAACATTAAATACTTCTACATTAGGCAGATGAAAGCAATATAAATATATCTAAGAAACAAACCTTGTCATTTTCAATCAGTATGACAAATACAGGTCCATCAGCCTCACAGTGAGGTTTTAAGCCATGCGGGCAATCCTTAGAATGAAAAGGGAAGGTGCAGGGTGGCTTCACTGAATCAGCATAAGCAATGGCTGATCTGTCATTCACCATCGTCTCACATTGCCACGTGACAACCCAGCGTGCCCACTCAACCATTTGAAGCACAAAGGAGGAGTATTTACAGTCGCCTTCTTTGTATCTCCAATGAGCTGCAAATCCAAATTCAGCTTGCAAGTGCATCTCCTTCGTTCTAATCTGAACTTCAAGTGGAACCATGTCTTCCCCCATGACTACTGTGTGTAGAGACTGATACCTACAAATAAACTTTCAATTTAGAATAAAATAATGAAGCATATATTATTGCACACTCGCTTAAACATAAAACTTACCCATTAAACTTGGGATGATTTATATAGTCCTTGAACTTTCCAGGTACTTCAGACCATAACTGATGAACAATTCCCAGTGCCTTATAGCAGTCTTCCTCCCTTTCAACTATCAATCGCATCCCGTGAATGTCATGAACTTCGTCCATAGTCAGCTTCTTTCTACACAATTTGAAATCCCATCACCTCCTTGTATTATTTTTTTAACAAGGTAACACGCCACAACAAATAGATAAATAACATATCACTCAGACTCAAATAAATTTTCACAACTAATTTATAGCTAATGAACTTGCGAGACTTAACTTTGCCAAATCCATATGCATATATATCATTTACATTTTACAACCCTATATTTACATGTAGGCAACCTAATCTACCGTTTAATCAAGTCGACCCAAGTACAACTGCTAAACATTTTTCACAAAACGTCTATACTTTAAGCATGCAAACTGCACCGTGCGTGCGTGCGTGTGTGTGTGAAGAGAGAGAGAGAGAGAGAACATACTTTAACATTTTGCAATAGATGCTATACAAGCTTTTGTGCCGCCCTGACAGCATATGGTAAGAAATGGATCCATCCTGAAGAGCTCGCTCCAACTTCTCCACATAGGAAGTGATATTTGCCTCATCAAAGGATTTCAAAAGTTGAGAGGAAAGTTCTTTGTGCTGATCTGGATTGAGATGTTTGAAACAGAGATTCTCTAGCTGCTCTTTCCAGCTAGAGATTCCTAACCGGTTAGCAAGAGGAGCAAATATCTCCATCGTTTCCTTAGCAAACCTTTGTTGCTTGCTCAAAGGTAACGCATCTAGCGTCATCATATTATGCAACCGATCCGCCAACTTTATGAGGACAGCCCTGGCATCAGCCATAGCAAGGAACATTGTGTGGAGACGATCAGCCTCAACAGTTTTACTTGCTGTGTTGCTTTCACGAGCAAGCTTGCTCAATTGACTTAGCTTAGACACCTACAGAAATAACATTACAAAATAAGTTACTACGATTTCCCAACAGTAGTGTTGACTACATACGACACAAAATTTACTCCTACAAAGCTACACACACTCTAGATAACTTGGCCAAACTTGACATATAAATCGTCCTAACAGAAATATTCATGTAGACATGTGATATCCTATAATAAGGTTGACTTTGAAAAGGCTATGTCGAAGAAGCTTGCTTGTCAGAATTAAAAAGAAACCATTGAAGGCCCGGGGAGAGAAATGGAACTCAAAACAAGGGATAAAAGATCAACTTAAGTTTACTAAAAAACAGATCATTGCAGCACACCGATAAAACAAGTATATGCCTGACATTTCCTAACAATTATTAATATGATATGGTCGTCTATAATGCAGGCTAAAAAAGAAATTGATGATAAAGGTGCATTCTGATTTTTCTAAATTAAATTATTTACTCATTTGACAACATCAAATTGCATGCACATCATGTAGCACCGGCAGACTAGCAAGCCTTTCTTTATTTGCAGGTATAGAACCAGAAATTATGCAGCACAATAGTACTGCTTAGTGTGGAAAGTTTTAACATAGACAATCAATCTCATACCCCTTCCACCAGATCAGCAACCCCAGCTCCAAATGTACCAAAAATATAGTCATAAGTCACAAAAGAATCATCAAGTGTGTCGTGCAGAATCCCTGCAGCAACTACTGTCGAATCGGCACCTATCATTGCAAGCAAAACTGCCGTTTCCATACAATGCTGTAAATAAGGATCCCCACTTGCCCGCATCTACAAAATTAATACATAAAAAATTTCAGAAACATAGTCAATTTGAAAGGTAGCTTTTGTCAGGAACCCAAATTCAAAATAAAAATGATTTTCTTACAAAATTAAAAAAAAAAAAAAAAAGATTAGCATTTTATACCTGCCCTCTATGAGCTTTCTCAGCTTCATAAAAAGCCTTAATTACAATATCATCACGGAATATCTTGTGTTTCAACTGTGCATTCAAGAGCAAATCTTTGGAATAATTCGACTCCAAAAAATGATCCTCCATATTAAATGTAAGTTCATCAACCTCGGGAGAACTATCGTGCACCTCAAAACTCGGCGAATCATAATCAACACAGGAACCCAACGCGTGCCGAACAAATCCATTAAACAATCCGTTAGTACTCCCAACCCTACCCGTTTTATTCAGATCCCCAGCATCCCTTACAAATCTCCTAGGTGGGCTAGAACTACACGAAACCGGTGCTTGGAAAACCGAGACGGGGCTAGGATCCCGTTTTGGGTACGAATTCAGAGACGGATAAGGAGAGTAACAGAAGCAACTACTCAAATCTTCGACTTTTTCGTGGCGCAGATCATCGGCGGCGCCGGAATAGCCAGATGAAGAGGCGTGCTTGACCACCGAAGGCGAGGAAAATAGGCAAGAAAGGCCGCCGATAATCTGTTTTTGAGAGGGGGAAGCGGTGGCCGAGGAAGAAGATCGGGCGTTGATATCGAAATCGTAAGATGTATACGGATACGGCGTCGTGCAGATAGTACTCGGAGGGCTCGCATACAGTGCAATTGTTGGAACCGCCATGAAATCTCAAACCCTAATTATCTGGTCAATACAATTCAAATTTGTAGAATAAAACTATAAAAGAATTAAGACTTGAAGAATTCTTGAAAAGAGAAAGAATAAGGTGTGTGAATTTAAAATTAATGAGACTATTTACACGCGGATTTATAGAGATCTGAGGTTTGAATTACAATAGAAAGCGATGTGCCTGATTTTGAAGAAAATTCAAGGAAGAACGCTTTGAATCTTTAGTGAGACAAGAGGAGCATGTCAAAATATATAAAAAAAAATATAAGGCGAAATTTCTCTTTCTGTTCGTCGGCTGGGCAGGGCTAGGATTTTTCGTGTCTTGAGAAAGTTGGTTATTGCTTACAGTTACCGACCAGGGAAAAGGATAGGGAGAGGTTAAGTTACGGGAATGTCCTTGACATGTACCTTAAATAACGGGAAGTGAGTTGTCGTCCAATAACAAAGGAAACGCACGACGTTTGTTTCTAGTTTCCACTAGTTGCAATTAACAATTCTATTGTTAACGTAATCCAATCCAGATTCGGATAATCCATAAACTAATCAGATTAATCCTGAGGTTTACTATTCAAGTGAATCTGGACTAATATGAGTCTTGATTTCAATGTAGTAGGGCCCACTTACTTGGGCATCAATTTAGGTTTTGTAAGGTCTCCATTCTTTATATATTTTTCATTATCATGATGTCATATTTCAATAAATTTTAAATTTTGATCATGAAATTGAGAGGATCCTAATTCACTGATTTATAATTTCACCTGTTTATATTTTTATCTCTTATTAACTGTCAAAATATAAATAGATGAAATTGTAAAACATTCATGTCCAATTTTTATGTCGACATAAAATTTTTGGATTAGTTATATTGGTGTGCCAAGAATAATGGTAGTAGGATATAAAAAAAGATAAAGTGATGTGTCCGATTATAGTTATTTGATATGTTATTACATACGGATAGATCTAATTATTATTATACACATCATTTTATATTTTTATGAAATTTTTTATCGCCCAAAACATTATTAAAATTCAAAAGACTATATATGTGATTATATTGGGTTAATTTTATCTAATTACATATATTCATGTATGTCGTAAGTTGATAAAAAAAAAATTGGCAATAAATAATGAGACTCATAGGAATTGAAATAGTAGATAAGTAATTTATAAAGTAACTAACAAATAATTTGTAGAAAATTAAAGGTGAGACCTATCCGGACCCTCTGTATTCATCAATGGGATCAATTTTCCATATGAAAGTATTATTTCTATATTCTTATGTTCCCGAATATTAATGGAAAAGTGGAAAATAAAATTATTTACTATCAATAAAGTAATACTCCAGTTAATTTAATTAGTAATTTCATATTAAAGAAAAATGTAGTTTTATTTTATAAAATTGTTAACAATATTCAAGTGTAACCGTGCGTATGTCAAAAATATATGGATGGTGCACACATTTGGGTGGTGTTTCCTCTTGGTAACGTTATATTTAATTAGTACTTGGTAACACATGTGTTGCCTGTATAAATTACGAAAAGTAAAATAAAAGATTTATTAAATTTAAATAATTAAATAAAAGAATAAAAATGTTTGAAATTGTTTTAAAAATATGCATGCTTATTGTTTTGGCTTATTTTTTCTGTCTATAAGTAGTTTTTTAAAATTATGCGTTGCAAATGAAAAATGCTTAAAACATTTAAAGCAGTTAAAAAAGCATCGAGTGTTTGGGATTGATGAAATTACTTATCACTTATTTTGATAAAAAATATTTAAAAAATAAAATTATATATATATATATATATATGAGTAATGATCCATAGCATCTATTTGCTATAGATAAAAAAGTGACATATAACATCTTAACCATCCGTATAATTAATGAAGTGCTGAGAATTATTTTGGGTAAACACCGTCAGCTAGAATTACTAGCGGACGTATTAATGATAAATTTTGGACACTTATGCCCTCCAATTAGCTAAGACAAATACAGAAACTACACAATCTGCTAGACATTCTAGCGGACGGATGAAAATCACAATACAGGTCTTGCAATCGTCCCTAGTTCTGCGACCCATTTCTATCTTCGATCTTAGAAATCTATCTGTGTGGAAACTTTTCTTGAATAAGGAAAGATTAGATCTTGGTGCCTCTAGTTCTGCGACTCATTTCTATCTTTGATCTTAGAAATCTATTTGTGTGGAAACTTTTCTTGAATATGGAAAGATTAGATCTTGGTGCAGAGTAGCGAGAGAGGAGAAAGATCTGAGATGAGGAGAGAAGGTGTTGATTGGTGCTTTACTTTTGGGACACGTCCATTCTCCTACCGCAGTTTCCATAGCTCGTTATAGCTGCTGGGCGGTTTTTTTTTTTGTCTTTTTTTATATATATAAATGATATTAAATATTTTGATAATAATTTACTCCATAGTCAGTGGAGGATTCGTCCTAATCGTGTGTACTGGGTTTTGTTGAGATTTGTTTTGAAGTGTTATGACTGAGGAAGGAATTCATGTGTACTGGGTTAACCACAGATTTGTTTTGCAGTGTTATGACTGATACAGGAATTCATGTGTACTGGATTTTGCTGAGAGTTGAGATTTGTTATAACCGTCCGCTTCGCACATGGGGCAAAATTGGCTTAACTTTTCACATACTGCGTCCGCTAGTAAGTCTAGCGGACAGCGTGTTCTAAATCAAATCTCAGCCTTTCATTAATTACACGGATGGTTAAGATGTTATATGCCATTTTTTGATCCATAGCAAATAAATACTATAAATCATTCCCATATATATATATATATATATATATATATATAGAAGTAGGGATACAATAGTAACATACTTTGTTAAATATGCTTATTGAAGTTTTATGCATAATCAACATGCGCGCGCATGGGAGCCCTTCCATAGCAACCGGTTGCTGTGAGAACTGTGCAACAACCCCTTTTTGGACCGTTGATAAATTAATCGCATGGTGAGATGAGTCTTAATATTTGATAAGTAAGACAAACACTTGTACCGGCTTTTATTTTAATATAAACACCCTACATGGTCAACATCTTGTCAGTACATTTAAAAGAAACGAATTTTTATTATTAAAAAAACACCGGTAACATGTACTTTGTACTTACTGTGTAATTTTGTTTTTTTTAACGATAACAAGAACTCTATATATATATATTATTGTGCTTTTACTGTTGTAAAAAAAAAAAAAAAAAATTAAATAAGACAACCTCTTACAAAAAAAAAAAAAAAAAAAAACAAAGACAACTTCTTACTTACTTGCACAAAAGTTCTTTACTTGCTATTCTAAATAAAATATTTGTTATTTTTTATAACTCTTTCATTTAATAACAAATAAAGAATTATAATTCAAATAAAAAATAATATCCTATTTTATAAAAATATATTTTTATAATTTTTTATTTGCTATTTTTATAAAAATATTTTATAAAAATAAAGAATACAAAATATTTTATAACAAATAAAGAATATAAAATATTTGCTATTTTTATTTGCTATTTGTTATAAAAATATTTTATATTCTTTATTTGTTATAAAAATATTTTATAAAATATTTGTTATTTGTTATAAAAATATTTTATAACAAATAAAGAATATAAAATATTTTTTATAACAAATAGCAAATATTTTATAAAATATTTTATATTCTTTATTTTTTATAAAATATTTTATAAAAATAGAAAATAAAAAATTATAAAATATATTTTTATAAAATAGGATATTATTTTTATTTGAATTATAATTCTTTATTTGTTATTAAATGAAAGAGTTATAAAAATAACAAATATTTTATTTAGAATAGCAAGTAAAGAACTTTTTGCGTGCCGTAGTAAAAGTTGTGCTTTTGATTTTTTTTTTTTTTTTTTTTACTAAGTCGTAAAGAGGTTGTGCCTGCTTGATTTTTTTTTTTTTTTTTTTTTTTTGTATAAGTCGTAAGAGGTTGTGCTTAGGTTTGGATTTTTTTTTTTTTTGGTTTTTTAATAATTTGTAAGAGGGTTGTCTTAGGTTTTGAATTTTTTTTTTTTTTTTTTAACAAGTAGTAAACCACAAAGAATATATATATAGGAGATATCATATATGCGTTAAAAAACACAACCTTGCATAAGTCTACTTACCTTACCGGTGTTTAATAATAAAAAATTCGCTTTTAAATGTAATCGACAAGATGATTCATGTGTAGGTGTTTATATTAAAATAAAAGTACAAGTCGTGTATGCTTTATCAAATATTAAGACTCATCTCATGCGATCAATTTATCAACTATTCAAAAAGGGGTCACAGACAGCTTTAAAGAACCTAATTCTTATGGAAGGGCTCCCATGATTCATAGCATGTATTTATTATGGATAAAAAATAGATAAATAACATCATAACCCTCCATTGCAATAATCAAGAGTTGTGAATTAATTGGTAAACTTGTTGTCCGCCAGTTGAACTAGCAGATTGATTAAAAATATTTCTCGGACGATTTTGTACCCCATTAGTTCAACGCATATATATCCACATATATTCACAAAGGAGTATTTTTTTTTCCCTGTAGTTGCAGAGAAAAAAGAGAAAGGGAAGGTGGCGATATAAAAGACAAAACTAGAATGAATCTATATTTGTCTGTATTTAAAATATAAATAATTTTTTTTACTCCTTCCAAATTTAACACTTCCATTAATGTGCTCTCTTAAATTTATTCGTTTATATATTTATCCCTATTCTTATATTTATAAAAAAAAATCAATAAGAATAGTTGCCCCTTACTATACAAAGACACATTATTATTATTATTATTAGGGTTAAGTTCAGATGACCACCTGGGGTTTGAACGGTTTCTCACTTAACCACCTGTAGTCAGTAAAGTTACATTTAAACTCTCGACCTTTTGAGATGAAGTGAAAACGTCATCTTTTTCATCCAACTTAACTGTGCGTGTATGTCAGACGTCAAAAACACGTGAGATGGGCTATAACGATAAAAAAAAGAGTAGTAAATATCTAAAATACCCTCTTCTTTCTCATTCTGTACGAGAGAGAGACGAACATAGTAGCAAATATTGATGAACCTCGATAGCTTGAAGGCGCATCCTTGGCTTATCCCAGCGCGATCCGTCCATGGTCTCTTTCTCATGTGCCTATACCCCACCTATAGTGGAAAGCAGTTGCTTTGTACTCGCAGGTGACAGAAATCATCCCTTTTTTTTCTAAATCTCTAACAAATTAACATACTTTGCTGTTTTTTTCTTGATTCGGAATAAATTTTTTGTGATATTGGGGTTTTTCTTGCGCAAGATTAGAGAGAGAGAGAGAAAAGAAGAGAGATAAAAGCAAAAAAATACAGAGAGGGATGGAGATTGATTTGACACCCAAGTTGGCTAAGAAGGTGCACGGAGGAAATGGGGGAAATTACTATGCATCCTGTTTTCTAACCTGTAATTCTAGAGTCCAATTAGTTTCTAATTTCAATATTCGCAGAACTGATGTTGTTCATTTGATTTTGTCTCTAAGTGGATTATTACGTTTCTATTTAGCGTCGATTTAGAAATTTCTTGAACCAAAATCCCAATTTTTGGCTGACGGCGACACGACTAATAAGCCATTTATGCTGAACAGGTACTCTTATTGCAATTAATTGATGATTCTGTTGGGATATTCTTAATTCTTTGAAACCCAGATTATTAAATGTTCTAATTTCTGCTGATTGATTTAAGTTTGGGATCTCAGATGGGTAGTTAAAGATCAAAGGCATGTGATTTCATTAATTAAATAATGAATCTAGCTTATTTGGTCTATATGATTTTCATTATTTTATGATTTTACAACTGTCTAAATCAACAATACCAGTAATTTTAAGCATTTTGGTCTCTGCAAGACTGCAACTAGCTAGTCTTGGATCCAGATTTGCTCGAAGTTTGAGTGGTATAATTTTTTTCTTACTGATTTCAATTTTTTTATTAGCTAATTTGGATTGATAGCATGCTTGGTTTTAAATTATGTTCTACAGTTGTTTTCGTTCATAGCTGGTTTAGTTGTAGCTGTTGCAAAATTAAGATTGATTTGAAAGGTAATTATCTAAATAATCGTTTTGTTTAATGATATAGATTTGGTGTTGCATCCATCTAATAATGTGTTTATCTTCGACAATTCAATAGAATTTATTGGGTTGGTTAATTTATAAAGCTTGTTTGAAATTAAAGCCACATATAATTAAAATGTAATTATTGTTCTAGATTTTGAAATTGGGTTAGGAAGATGCTTCTCTTGATTCATTTTGGAAAGGAAATTATTTTGCAGTACTTGTCTGCTGCTGTTGCACAAATTGATGTAACTTATATTTGTATATCTATTGTCATCCTTATTCTTAATTAATTTTGTAGGCTCAAATTGACCCGAGGTATTATTTTGTTAAATATGGCTACATGGATGCGAGTAATTTTTTTACATTTTCTTCTCTAACTAAGAAGAACACAAATTTGTTTAACATCGAGTACACATTTACATACTCTTTCAGCTTGATGAATTACATTTTATATTGTCTTTTGATTATTTCTTCCCTTCACTAGGCAGTGGAGTTACTGGAATTGTCCTCCTGAGAAAGAGGAGGGTAATTAAGTCTTTATCCAACTTAAGAATGTAGTTATGATGAAAAAGCAGTTATTCACTTCACCTCAAAAGATCGGGAGTTTAAATGTAACTTTACTGACTACAGGTGGTTAAGTGAAAAATCGCCCAAACTCCAGGCGGTCATATGAACTTAACCCTTATTATTATTATATATATTCCATAATTGGTTAGAAAAAAGGGGAAGCTGCGAATTGACTCCTTCCATGCATATATATAATATAATGTTGGCAGGTAATTTGGACGGACATTTTAGTTGGGATGATGCACATTACATATGTAAATGCACATGTTTTTATTTTATTTGAGTTGCGTAGTTGAAATTTTGACCATTTAAAGAGAAGAAGAATCATATATGGTTGTGAATTTGAGAGCTACATGTACAGGAACCTCGATCCCTTCTCTTCTTATATGAGCATTGCCCACCGTCGGATCATACATACATACGTATACGTATACAATCACAATTCCTCGGACTGTATTGTGGACTGAGAAAGAAAAAAGAGTTAGTAACACGAATCAATCAAAACAGCATAAGACAAAATGCTGGCTTGCTTGCTTGCTTGCTGGCTGCGACTCTCTAAACCAACATCTTCTGCCCTATTGCATGCATGCGTCCATTTCTACGACACGTATTCATGCATAATAGTCTCCTCTCCAGTCTCCAGTCTCCTCTACTTACACAATTAGGCTAACTCTACTACAAGTGTGTGCCATCAGTGCTGACCTCGTGCCGATTGTAGGCTGTTCATCACGTGCCACGTTCTCTTCACACCCGTCCACCACACCATTGTCTTACTATTTTGAATAATCCAAAATTACCCCTCCCCTCCTCCACGGGCCCACTTCAATCAAAATGAAATGAGTCCTTCTACGCCGACTGGCGTTTTCCGACCGGGGTAGTGACCGGCCGGATTTTTTTTTTTTTTTTTTTTTGCTTTTTGCTGCAAAATAATTAATGTAATTTATTATTAGAATCGAATTTTTACAAATATAATGATTTAGGTGTCTTTTTGGTTATACGTAACAAGCAGGGGTTATACGATATATAACGGCTGCTTTTTTACGTGTATCCAAATGACACCTAAATCATTGCATTTTGTAAAAATTTCAGCCCAATAAATCACATTAATTATTTTATAGTCAAAAAAAAAAAAAACAAAAAAATTTCGCCAAGACTACCCTTTATTTAAAAACGCTCAATTTTTCAAATGAAATACACTCCTCCAAATTTAAACTCCTCCAAATTTAAATAGAGCGACTAATATTTTGTATATTTTCTTATTTATTTTTAAAAATAAATTTAAATTATTAATTTTGGGATAATAAAATAATTTGAAAAAGATATTATTTAATATTATGTCCAATTAGATATTATAATTCCTAACATTTGAGATTAAAAAATTGTTTATAAAATTAGGGAACTGATATTTTCACATAAATAATGATATTTTCAGGCGATCCCTCTTACATGAATAATAAGTACCTTCATGTGAGAGAGACTCATGTGTAAATATTATTTTAACATATGGAAATATCAGTTTTCCAAAATTAATATTTAAGTTTGTTTAAAAATACCGATATAACTTATCATATCTATTTATATTTAAACTAATGAAAATATGATATTTTTGTTATTTGTAGTAAGAGTATGATAGTCTAAACGTTAACTTTTATCTAATTCTTTTAAATAATTTTAGATAAAATAAATATAATATGAAATTATTTTAAATTATCTAATAAATAACCTTATAAAAAATAAATATGAGATTAAAATTACTTAATTTTAAAATTATAATTTATTAAAATATAATTTTAAAAATTATAATACTCAGAAACAAACGCACGTAATAGTTTGACTTTGAACCCCTCACTCTTCTATAGTCTACCGCCGAAATTTGGCGAGAGAGATTCATTGAATGGTTTGACTTTGAACCCCTTTGTACCATGTCAATAATATTAGCCGAATCCGTTAATGATAATAGCGAATGACGGATTATTTTTTATAATTTGGGTTATTGTTGATAATAATACATGGTGAAAATTTTAATATGTTTTAATTTTGATTCTCATTCATTTATAATGCATATATTTGTTTATTGGACTAATGATAAAAATAAATTAAATAAATAAAACATATGGTAAGTTAACAAAATCTTGGTTGTAAAATTAGGAGGTAACAAGTCCTTGTTTTAAGCCAAATGACCCACCTACCTAATACCTATTGCTATTGGAGCTCCAAGACTCGGTGTTTTTAAATAATTCTCATCCATCCTTTATATAGTTCAGTAGTAGTATCTAATTAGAAAGTAGCCAGCTCCTAGCTAGTAGAAATAAATATCAAAAAACAATATGTACATGATATAATTAATGGGAGAAGGTCCAAAATTATTCCTGACGTTTATTGCGATGTCTATCGAGTATTTTATACTTTTTTTTTGTCTAAAAATACCCTTAGCGTTATATTTTTTGGTTCATCCGTGCCCCTGCCGTTAAAAAAAGATAAATGGGGTTAAAATTTCGCTGACGTGACAGAAACATGGAGGCTTAAAGGAAGAAGGTTCAAAAATGCCCCTGACACATGTAAATATGTCATTTAATCAAAACAAAAAATAAAAAAATTCAAAATAAAAAAAACATAACATATTTACATCATTTAATCAAAATACTAAAATTCAAATTATTTTGTTAACTAATTAAAACAACTAATTAAATTATTATTTTTAAAAAAACGTTAATTTTTTTATATTAAAAAACGTTAATATTTTATAATATTAATAAACGTTAATATTTTATTAATATTTTTGATATTAAAAAAGCGTTAATATTTTTTAATATTAGTTGATATGTTAAAAAGCGTTAATATTTTTGATGATGTAATTAGTTGAATTTAAAAATATTCAAAATATAACTAATTCAAAATAATTAACGTTATTTAACTAATTCAAAATAATTAATATTATTCAAAATAATATTATTTTACTAAATAACGTTAATTATTTTGAACAAATTAGTTAATAATTAGGATAATAAATAACGTTAATATTATTCAAATTAGTTATCCTAATTTGTGAATTTGTTAAAAATTAGTTATCCTAATTTATATAACTAATTCAAAATAATTAACGTTATTTAACTAATTCAAAATAATATTATTTTACTAAATAACGTTAATTATTTTGAATTAATTATATTTTGAATATTTTTAAAATTCAACTAAATAATAATTTTAAAATACCCCTTTGAAAATAAATAACGTTAATTCATTCATTATTTTGAATTAGTTACACCATTTTGAAAAGTTATGTAATTCATTCATTTATAGATTTCCAAATACTCCTTTGAAGATATACATCCTTTCAAAAGGTTACATCTTTTTGAAAGGTTACACCCTTTTGAAAGGTTACACCATTTTGAAAAATTATATCCCTTTGAAAATATACATCTCTTTGAAAAGGTATGAACCAAAGGTCACACCTATTGGTTTTATTTCATTCATTTCTATATATATATCCAACACATTTGCAACTACACTCCATTCAATACTCACTTCATAAATTACTTAAAATATAAAATAAAATAAATATTATTTTACAGTGAAATATAATTAATAAATTATACTCTCTCTTTTATAAATTATAAGATTATTATTAATTTGATATTTTGGCTATTGGAAATTTTAACTTTTAAATTTTAAATTTCATTATTTAAGGAATTAATATAAGGAACTTGTTGGGTACATAGTGAAAAAATTGAATTTCTATTTTGCAAATGATCCAATAACACTGCAGAGTAGGGATAAAGATAAAGAAACTGTTACGAATGCTCTAATGAGCCCAACTTGGATATCTTAATTATTTACAACTATTTATCCATTATATATATATAACAATTATTTTATCTCTTATAATTTATATACACGTAATGCGTTCATTACTAGTATTATATAAAACTGGATCCATGTGCAAAATAAATGTTACTTTCAATAAATTTGTAGGACTGCTATTTACAAAACGAATTAGGATTCTCTCCGTTTTAAATGAATTAGAGAGTCTTTATTTCATTTTTCAGATTTAAAATATGTTGAAATATGACATTATAATGACATGAAAGAGAGATAATAATGAAAAATATACAAAATGAAATGGAGATGATCCTAGTCCTTACAAAACGTGCAAGTTGGTAAATGCTAATGAATACACTTTGCAAGCAACTTTTTATGTGTACTATTTCAGCAACCATATCTTATACCTTTAATTCAAAGATTTAATTGCCCAAAGAAGAATTTACTGCAACTCTTAGTAGCAGTTTGAGAATTTTATTTTAAATGGTCGCACTTCTTAGTATCGGCTAGAGAGATTTTTTTTACTGGCCACTACTAAGAGTTGTGGTCCTTGTGGATAAAAATGTCTAAAATATCTCATTTTAGGGGGTGTTTGTTTAGAAATTGAATTGAATTTGAATTTGAATTCATTTGAATCGAGAAATCGTTTGTTTTGATCTAAATGCATTTGAATCAGAAGATAGACGCAATTTGAATGACTAAGTCAAATTTTTTGAACTGAATGAAGTAAAAAAATAAAAAAAAATAAAAAAAATATTAACTATTATATTAAATAAATTTACAATAATTTTGAATTTTTTAGAGTGGGTAAAATAATAAAGTTTTATCATTCAGATGTTTCAGACATATCAATTATCAAATAATTTTTTTTATTCAGATTCAGCTCATTCAGATTCAGATTTATTCAATTTTTATCAAACACCCCTTTAGTTAGATTTAAATAATTTTTTGCTAGCCGCGCAACGCTTAGTAACAACGAGATAAAAAAAATTTTTGTTGGCCACTACTAAGAGTTGTGGTAAGGAAAAATGTCTAACAACGCCCCCATCTTAATTAGATTCAAATTATTTTTTACGATATAAAATACTTTTAAGGTAATTCCAAGTTGTATTACAATATGGATTTTAAATTTTAAATAATCAAATTGTTACAATAATTGACAATGTTAAATTATATTTCATAAGAAATTATTTATACAAATAAATACATTGAATATAATTGACAATTTTAAATTTTTTTAATTAAAAATATTTATAAAAATAAATACATTATATATAATTGACAATAATAATTTTTATTACTTAAGAAAGTATTTATAAAAATATTTTATACTTCAAAAAATTATTTAAAGCTAACTAAGGTGGTGGTATTTTAGGCATTTATCCTGACCACAACTCCTAGCTAGTAGTGGTCAGGAAAAACAAAATCTCTTACCACTACTAAGAGTTATGACCAGCAAAAAAATATTTAAATCTAACCAAAGTGAGAGTATTTTAGACATTTACTCACAACTTTTAATAGTGGCCATGAAAAAAAAAATCTCTAACCACTACTAAAAGTTATGACCAGTTAAAAAAAATATGGTACAATTACATATTCTATTACATTTTTAAAAATAATTACAACAATAGTGCACTCATAAAATATTTACACAATTAATGTATTTAAAGTTTTATTTACATAATTAGTGCAATTAAGTTTCCTTAAATTAGGGAATTAGTATGCAATTAGGATTCCATCTCTCATCTTCCAATTAATAAATTCATCTTCCATAATACCAACAACATCTTCAGGGCGAACATCACTTGGAATACGACAGTTCTCAATGTCCCAAAAAAATAACAACAAGAACATCCATGGAGTTCTGGAGTTGAGAAGGAGGTTGATGTAAGTTTGTGTTAGAAATTGTCACATGTGCTTGTGTTGCCTCATCTTCTTCGCCATCGTCGGAATGGCTTCGCCGCCACCGCCACGATCGTGAGAGCATGCCACATCATCCATAACGGCGGAGGGGCCTTCGGATGAGATCGGAACTATCGATGGAAGTGACGATGCAGCACATGTTGTTGGAGGCGGTGCTGGTGGGTTCCGTCCAATGGGTAGTGGTGGTGAAGATTGCGGTGGGATTAATATTGGTTTACTTAGTAAATTAAGTAATTAATATCTCTACCAAACTATCAAATAAATTACAGTCCTTCTCTCATCGTGAATCTTTATGAACTCATCCGCCGACGAATCCTTCCGATCGATTGTATAGTTAGTAGCCAAACATTCATACCAAGGTAACCAATTCAATGTTATTAGGTTTCTAATTTATTTTTAAAAAATCTATTATAGATTTTTTTATTTAATAGTGCAGTTGATAGCTAACACTTTATACAAATGTTACCAATTCAGTTTTATTGGGTTACCAATTAATTAAAAAAAAATTATTATAGATTTTTTTTTTATAATGCAATTGGTAGACAAAACTTAATACAAAGGTAACCAATTCAGTTTTATTGGGTTACCAATTAATTATAAAAAATCTATTATAGATTTTTTTTTTTTCATAAATCTTGATTGGTAGCCAAACCTTAATACAAATGTAACCAACAAAAACTAAAATTGTTACCTTTGAAAGTTTTGGTTACTAAATCTGACCGAAATTTCTATTGGTTACCCACAAAACTAAAATGGTTACCTTTGTATAAATATTTGGATACTAATCGCACTAAAATTTATCTTTTCTCCTTTTAATTTCGGACTAAATCAACTTTATACGGCAAATGCATGGCATAATGGCCTATCAGGCGTCCATGGTGTCAAGTTTGGCACGACGAAGGGGATGCATGGCGAAGGGAGGAGGAAGATGACGTTGCCAAACTTGGAATATTTGAATTTGAATTTGATTTGTTTGTTAGATCCAAGATATTTGAATTTGAATTATTAATTATGGTAGTTATTTCTCCTTGATTTTAGGTTTCCTTATTATTATGAATTGAATCCTATACTAATTCCCTAAATTAAGGAATCCTAATTGCACTAATATTATAAATAAATATAAAAAGTGTATTAATTATGTAAATATTTTATAAGTGTAAATGTTGTATATTTATGTAAAGGACCCTTAAATTTATATCTTACTCTTATCGATTAAATCACGATGAGAGAAGTAAAATTTTATTAAATAACTTTACCCTTTTATTAAATCAAATGTAGAGCTGTTAAGAGATATTAAAATATAAATCAACATAACCTAAATTTGTCAATTAATCAATTGGCAAATTTTGAATAGCCACTTTGAAGACCGCATACATATTGGCTGGATGCATTTAATTAAGAAAATAAGTAAAATAATGAGACACTAATCTTGCTTCACCGTTGTCAAAAATTATTATAAAATCTGAACAATAATATCCCATCTATTTTCTCATTTACGAGTTATTTTCAGTTTAGTAATTAGTATGAATGTTGATTTGTATAAATTTAAAAGAAGTCATTTAATTTATATTTTAGAAAATATGTCTTTGGGTTGGGGTATGGAGTGATATTTATTGTCGTTAGAAAGCTGGAGGTAATTCATAAAAAAGTAAAAGTAGCCCAAGTCGAGGAAGAATGTTGGCTGATGGGCATCTTCCTAGTCTGGGCATTGTCCTCTTTAATTTGACCTTTAACGTTGAACCCAAATTGGGCCTAATGAGGTTACATAGCCCAATATCCGGAATGAACCAAATAGTACAAGCCCTACATCAACGACTTAAGCCACATATCAAGCAACAATATATCACATCACATATCTTTATGGATTCTTTACAGAAAAACACCATTAGTGCATGCACAAAATAATTATAAAAAAAATGTAATTAGGACCCATATTACAAAAATAGTACGTACAATTCATATTAATAAGGAAACCTAAAATTAAGGAGAAATAACTGCCATAATTAATAATTCAAATTCAAATATTTGGGATCTAACAACAAAAACAAATTCAAATTCAAAATAAAATGAGAAAAAAACAAAAAAAATATCTTCTTCATCCTAATCTTCATCTCCCTCACCGTCTCGTCTCTCTTCCCCTTCATCATCCTCCTCCGCTTGCGCCCCAAGTTAACATTGTCCACCCCTACTTTCTTTTTGATTTGATCGGCCGACCATGTTTTCCAAGGTTTATTGTGGGACAACTACTCGTCCAATTGCAAGCATACGATTTAACCCTTTTCCATTCCTTTTATTTCTTGTTGGAACGTCACGATCCACCTTGTGTTACTAAAATTTACACCATTCATAAAGCAGGAAAACAAAAATTCTAGATTCAATTCACCCCCAAGATTTTATACTTTTATTTCATGCGAGACACCCTCTCTTCCTCTTCATCATCTTCCTCTTCCGCCGCAAATCTTCAGAAGTACCTGAGTTAACCTGTTTTGAATTTTTTTAACGATTTGGTTACCCACAAAAACTAAAATGGTTACTTTTGTATGAAGGTTTGACTATCAACTGTATCACATTTAAAATAAATTTGTAACTTAATAAAACTAAATTGATTATCTTTGTCTGAAGATTTGACAACCAACTGAATGAAAATTTGACTACTAACTGCATCACATTCAAAATAAAATTGGTACCTAATAAAACTGAATAGGTTACCTTGGTATTAAAATTTGGCTACCAACTGCATCACATTTAAAATAAATTGGCAACCTAATAAAACTGAATAGGTTATATGGAGGATTGGCTATCAACTGCACTATGAGATAACTGAATATGTTACTTTTTGACCAACAAACAAGTCTGCAGACACGTGGATAAGTATGGGTCTCAATTTGACTTTAGGTGCATCAATGTGCAATAACATCTTTATCTTGGTCAAATCCGACAACTTTTGCATCAAAAGTGCTCTGGTGAGCAAGTAAGAATCCATGTACTCATAAAAGACCTTTAAATTCCTGAAAATCAAAATTCAGACAGCTTCAAAAATTTTGGAACCCAAACAGATGCTTAAACAAACCTCAACAAAAATAGAAGATAAAATTAAACTGAGAAGGGGAAAAAATGAAAAACATTCAAATTAAAGCGGAAGAGAGAGTAAAAAATACAGGGTATTGGCATGTAGAATATCAGCTTCAAGCGCTTTGAGGGAATCTTTGAAAGACTTTTTCATGACCCTTTTTCTCCCTTCTTCCTCTGCAACCAATTCCCATTCAAATTCCAACAACTATTACTATTTTACTAGGAGTAATTCACAGTAACAATCCAATACCCAAATTAAGTAAGAACAGAAAAAAAGAAATTGATATATACACTCTTTCACTAATTCAAATGATCATATGAAAATTAGTAAGCAACGATTTCAATTCAACTCTGTAAAAATTATTTTAAAAAAAATCTTTAGAATCAAAGAGGTGTGAGGATTGAACAATACAGGAATCCTAATTGCATACTAATTACATAAATTAAAAAATTCTAATTACATACTAATTCCCTAAATTAAGGCATCCCAATTGTACTAATATTGTAAATAAATATGAAATTGTATTAATTGTGTAAATATTTTATGAGTACACTATTGTTATAATTATTTTCAAAAATGTAATAGAATATGTAATTGATCCTATCTTTATTGTAGTATGCTTGGGTCATTTGGGATCATTTTTTAAAAGGAAAATCGAATTATTATGTTGACTTTTTAATTACGTGAATAAGTATTTAATTGTAATTTTTTTGAAAAGATATATAATAAGTGAGATATTTCTATAATTCTTACCAATTTCATGTATCGATAAGTTTTTCGACATAAATTTATTGCAAACATAAGAGGACTCTTTTTTTTTAAATATGATTAGTGATTTAAAAAATTACTTTTGCTTATAATCAGTTTTTTTAAAAGTAGTTCGTGGTTGGTAATGAAAAAACACTTAAATTAATAATAAAAAAAATAAAAAGAAAGAGGGATACTGGGTATAATTTTTAAAAATAAATAGGAATAAACAAACAATATAGTTGGTCAACCCCGATTATTAAATTTGACAAATAATGAAAAGCAATTCCAAACACTATTTTACTACACACTCGCTCCATCTAATGTGTTGAATCATATTTCTCATCAAAATATAAATTTAACATTCCCATTTATTTCTTTAAATTGGGAGGTACCAAAAATATGTTGAAGTCAACAGCTCTACTCGCTATATCTCTATAAGTACTTTTAAGAGATTACTAAATGCTTAAAAAATTAAAATTTTATTTGGCCAAATAATATCTTAATGAGAGCTCATGTGTAGCTTCTTTTCTCTCTTATATTTTAAAAATCTCATGCCAATTTTCTCATTTATATTTTTTATTTAATTTTTTTTATTGCACACACATATTGTGTGTTACAAATACTAGTTATAATAAGGCTCATTCCACCTTTAAAAAGAAAATTTGCGTTTTAAAAGCTCAAATTTGGGCGATAGGGGATCTTAGATTTATCCATGAATTACTCCATATAAATTACAAACCATTAAATATGTATTTATATATATTTTTTGTAACATTAATAATATTAAATAATATTTTAATGATAATTTATGACATAATTAATCACGTGAATCTACCTAATCGATATTATGATAACACATAATTGAGACATTTTTTTGAGACACCACCCGTATTTTTTTGATTCAATGTACGGAACACTTTTAGATTTAGAAAAAGAGAAGGAAAAAAAACAAACTCCCCAATTAAAAAAAGAAGAAGATATTTTCAAATTAAAATTTTATGAACACTTAGTGTACTATAATAATTGTATACTTACGCAAGAATGGGTAAACACCTTTGTGAAATTATTTATCTACTTAGATTTGGTTATTATTTTGAGACAATGTGTACCGCCCCTTCCCGAATAGGAACCTTTAGATCACGTACAAAATACAATAAATCTCAAAATAAATAAATAAAATTTTAATAACTCTAAAATATTTAATAATTGATAATTCATCAATAACGAATTGAATACAATTCTTTAAAAATTAGTTAATAATTAAAATTTAAAATTAAACAAACCTATTAGGTCAAAGTTAGCTCTCCTCGTATGAAATCCTAAACCGCCCCTGCAAACCTGCTAGAAGAAAAACACAACATGAATCAAATTCTCAGTACGGATATAAAAATGTACAAATATACCATATGATATAATGTAACCAAAAGAGCTGAATGAGCGAACAAATACAAACTACGAACTGAAAACTATAGTTAAAACGACTCCCAAACAAAATAATGCTGAAACAAATGGTTATAAAATAACAAATTCATACTGATATCAAATACAAATAGTCAAATGCTAACAAAATACATCGGTACCATGATGTATGCAAATCAAATCGAATAGTAATCACGACACATACGTCACTAATCTGCCAAACGAATCAAATCAAATTAAATATTGGGTTGACTCGTACGTATCTTGAACAAAATATATCAAATGACCAAAGTTCACACCCATAGCATACAAAAGAATACGTCGTGAATTGATCATACCGCCACGAAAGGTGTCATGCTCTGATGTAAAGAGGACATGTCTGTGGTACCCTCACATATGGCTAACTCAAGTATACCCTAAGGATCAAACTACAAAATTTAAGTCAAAAGTGGTTCAAATACATGATCATCTCCAAATGATATCGAATTATTTCAAATACGAACATACTTCACTATCACAAGATTCTAGTGATCAAAATATATAACTCCGAAATG
Organism: Panax ginseng; assembly: GCA_020205605.1. NCBI lineage: Eukaryota > Viridiplantae > Streptophyta > Magnoliopsida > Apiales > Araliaceae > Panax > Panax ginseng. The sequence goes on from CM035148.1 coordinate 2,361,449, forward strand.
TGAACGAAAATATACAAAGAAGGATACAAACTGAATAAATTTCAAAGAGTATAAATACGAGTTTTATGTATCAACACCAACATGAAACTATCATATTAATTTCACACGGAACAATTATGTGAAATAATAGCTAAATTTGAAATGAGGAACAAAACGAACTAATTAAATTTAACAAGAGTATCGTTGAAGGAGTACGAAATCCGTACTTGATACGCAAAACCACTTATAACACACTCCACAAAATCTTACACTCAAGTGTCAATCATATCAAATACGAAATATTATTCACCGCCTAAACATATTCACTTCGAATTAAATATAATACAAACTAATAATTTTTAATCCATTTAAGATACTTTTAACCTCCTTAGATCACTATTAATACTCCAAAACTTTAAAATCAATAACACAAATTTAAAAATCTTAATTCCCTAATATGACAATTTATTCTTAAGACGTTAGTTTACTATTCTGATCTTATCACCATTAATTAAATTTTATTTGTCAAAATAATTAATTTTAACAAAAACTAGACTTCAAATACTCTAATTTAGCATTAAGAATCACCCAAATCGGATTTAAAGTCATTAAGTTGTACATTTTTAAATATTAGAACATATTGCTGAAAATTATGCTACAAAAAATCTAGACCAATCACTTTTTAAAATTCATAACAAATCATACGCTAAATTTTAACGGTTCAAAATTGGTGAACATATTCTTAGGTTATATATATATAACATATTCAAAAACTATAATGATCCAACAATCAGATTAAGAGATATAACTCACACAATAGACCTTAAAATATCGAAACTGATTTTTAGATTTTAACGTTTACATTCAATCAAATTATATTGCTTAATATAAATTTATCTCCTCTTTTCGATTATCACGATATCTAATTCCATGTATATATTTAATTTATTTAAAAAACCCTCATAACTAAATTTAAAATGAAAATACGAAATAATATTTTCCTTCCTCGTTCGATTTTCTTTGATACGCAACAACAAATAATTTTACTTTTGGGTCTTTTAGAGTCTTCAAAATGCTTCATTTCTACACAAAAATTGTAGCTCTCGAAAAAATATACGAAATAGGCTTAAGAATCATTTGATTCGGTGTTGATATGACTGAGTTACGAATTTTCATAGTGACGGGAATTAGGACATGCTACGATATTTTGCAATTTAAGGCATGAATACGACGTCAAATAACTTTTGCTTCCTTCTTCACAATAATAAGACAAAAAATTGAAGAAATAGGCTTTGAATTCACTCAATTCCGACATAATATGAATTAATTATGATTTTTCTAATGAAACGTAGTGCGTAAGTATTTTACTCGAGAATTCAAATAATTAAATTAAAATATGATTAGGACTACATCTCCACTTTTTAAATACAACAAAGAAACAACATAATAATTACCAAAACCTTGATGGACTCCTCAATTTTAATTAAATTAATTATTTAATTATCTATTAAAAGAACTCGACTTTCCAAATGTAACAAGGAAGAAAGAAAAATTACTAACTTACCTTTTCCAATTCAAATACATTTTTATAAAATAAAATTAATTAATTTTTAATTATTAAATTATTACATCATGTATGAAAATCGATGCATTTATTATGTGGATTTTATATTTCCAATAAATATAAAAAAGGGTAAATCTTAGAAATCTAAAAGGAAAGAGTGACAAGGTGAAGGTGCGTGGGGGTATATATAAGATGAGCTATTGAAAAGCCTCTGTCTGTCCTCCTTCCTTGAAAAGCTGTTATAGTATTAGACCATAGTCATTCCATAACCTTCCAAAGAATCGGCAAATTTAAGACCCAAACAAACAAAACCCTACGGTTTTATCTCCTCCTTTCTTCCATCCAAAACCCTAACCAAACAAACACTAAAGAAACCATTCGTTCCAATCAAATTCTATTTATGTTCACTCAAAGGTAATCCACGGATCTCTTCTTTATAATCCGTTTACTTCTTTGCTGTTCATATTCTTAATCACACCAATTTCTGAAACTTCACCCTCTAGATTACTCTTAAAAGTTCACCGGAGGAGGAGTGAGTTTCAGAGCTGAGTTTTATTAGGGTAAATTTAGTATTTACCAAGTAAAGGTTTTGCGGCTTTGCGCAATACTTTAATAGCAATGGATGATCTTGAAAAGGCAATACTTATAAGCTTTGATGAATCCAGGGTAGTAAATTCGCTACTGAAATCACAAGCAGTTGCATTCTGTCAACAAATTAAGGATAACCCATCAATTTGTAGTATATGTATTGAAAGATTGTGTTTTTCTAAATTAGTTCAAGTCCAGTTCTGGTGTTTGCAGTGCTTACATGAAGTGCTTCGTGTAAGATATTCATCCATGGGCCTTGAGGAAAAGTCCTTTATACGAAAATCATTGTTTTCCATGGCGTGTTTTGAGGGTTTAGATAATAGAAACTCGGTTAGAGTGTTGGATGGTCCGGCATTTATTAAGAACAAGCTGGCTCAGGTTTTGGCCACTTTAATTTACTTTGAGTACCCGTTAATTTGGTCCTCTGTGTTCATTGATTTTATTCCAAACCTGAGCAAAGGTGCTGTCGTTATTGACATGTTTTTTCGAGTATTGAATTCACTGGATGATGAGTTAATTAGCTTGGATTACCCCCGGAGTGTGGAAGAGACTGCTGTTGCAGCACGAGTTAAGGATGCAATGAGGGAGCAGTGTATCGCCCAGATTGTTAGAGCGTGGTATGACATCTTATCCATGTACAGAAATTCTGATCCTGACCTATGTGCTAGTGTTTTAGACTCTATGAGGAGATATATATCTTGGATTGACATTAGATTAATTGCGAATGATGCATTTCTCCGGTTATTATTTGAGTTAGTGTTGGTTGAGGGTTTTCGGGATCAGGTCCGGGGTGCTGCTGCGATTTGTGTTCTTGCAGTAGTATCTAAACGTATGGAGCCACAATCAAAGCTTAACCTTATACAAAGCCTTCAGATGAGTAGGGTGTTTGGTTTGTTAACCGAGGATAATGACTCTGAGTTAGTTTCTAAAATAGCAGCTTTAGTTACTGGCTACGCTGCCGAGGTTCTGGATTGCTACAAGCGTTTGAATGATGAGGATGCGAATGGCATTTCATTGGAGCTCTTGAATGAGATTCTTCCCTCAGTGTTTTATGTAATGCGGAATTGTGAGACTGACACAACATTCAGAATTGTGCAGTTTCTCTCCAGTTATGTTGCCATGATGAAGAGCTTTACTCCATTGAGAGAGACACAGCTTCTTCACGTGGGTCAAATATTGGAAGTGATTCTTTTGCAGATTCAGTTTGATCCTATGTACTGTGAAAATCTTGATATGTTTGATAAAATTGGGAAAGAAGAGGAAGAAAGGATGATGGAGTTCCGAAAGGATTTAATAGTGTTGTTTCGTAGTGTAGGTCGTGTAGCACCTGATGTTACTCAGATTTTTATACGGAATTCATTGGTTAGCTCCATCGGATCTTCTGCAGAGAGGAATATTGAAAAGGTAGAAGCTGCACTTTTCCTCTTCCATGCACTTGGAGAGTCGCTAAGCGATGGGGCATTGAGGACTGGTACTGGTCTCTTGAAGGAAATGGTGCCAATGCTTTTATCAACGAGGTTTCCTTGCCATTCTAATAGGCTTGTTGCACTTGTGTATTTGGATACAATAACAAGATATGTGAAGTTTGTTCAGGAGAATACCCAGTATATACCTTTGGTTCTTACCGCTTTTCTTGATGAGAGAGGTATACACCATCCAAATGTAAATGTGAGTCGCAGGGCAAGTTATCTTTTCATGAGGGTTGTGAAATCTTTCAAAGCCAAGCTTGTTCCTTTCATAGAGACAATTTTGCAGGTAGTTAGTTACCATGTATATTAATATCATTCTTATATAGGTTTGTTTGGTTTATTTATTAACTTGGCATCCTTTATATTTCTCTTTTTTACTGATTTAGTTTTTCCTTCAAATAATTTTAGAATCTGCAAGATACAATTGCTCAATTTACAAAAATGCATTGTGCGTCAAATGAGCTATCTGGGTCTGAAGATGGTAGTCACATTTTTGAGGTAAATGTTCATTATTATCCATTACACTACAGAATAAGACCAAAGTAAATAGTTGATATGCGGTAGGGGTCTAGCTTATTTCTGATATCACTTCCTGTCAACACTTCACAGGCAATCGGCTTATTAATTGGAATGGAAGATGTACCAATGGAGAGGCAATCTGATTACCTTTCTTCACTGCTTACTCCTCTTTGTCAACATGTAAAAAAATTTTTATTTGCAGTTATGACACTTGAAATTACCTAGGCTAATGTTTAGGAGGCTTTTTTTATTACATGGTTTATAATAAACTTGTGCATTATTTATAGGATACTTGTATTAAAAACTTGATTAAAACAAACTGAAATTGTTTCGCTATAATCAGGTTGAGGCATTGCTTGCAAAATCCAAATTTCAGAATCCAGAAGAGTCTCCGGCAAGTATTGCGAATATTCAGCAAATAATCATGGCTATTAATGCCCTCAGCAAGGTTCTTATTTATTATTTGAGATTTATGACACTATGGACTTCATGGTGCACATCTTAATTGGAACACTTTATTAACTTTGTTTTCTCAAGTTTGCAGAGCTCATTACATTTCTTTTTTACTTTTGAAAATTTTAGTTTTTGTTGGTCTTTTATCCAATTAAGTTGTCATTCTATTTTCTTTTAGCTGTTCTTAATTCATATTATATTTTATATCCAGGGATTTAGTGAGCGTCTTGTAACTGCTAGCCGCCCTGCAATCGGTCTCATGTTCAAGAAGGTTTGAGTCAATGTTCATAGGCTACTTTTTTATTTTGTTGATAAAACAAGTAGTAGGTAATATTGAATCTTTTCTTTATTCGATGCTATGGATTCATATCAACTACCTCTGATTGGATTCATCATTCATACATTACTTAGCTAAATGTTTTGCTTTGTGATAAGTGATAAGCAAAATTCTGGATGAAAACTCAATGATGTGATGCACCAGTAAAATATTAGAACTTTTCATACTTCCTGTTTATGCATAGATTTAGTACTATAGTTTTGAGCCAGGTTCATTCTGATGGTTATATTCAATTTGCATTTACTTATTTTTGGCCTTTAGACAAGCTCTGCTCACACAAAATTCATATAGAGAGTTTCTGTAATATTGTTGCTGTAACACCCCAGTCCCACATCGAAAGATAGGGAAAAATTTGTGTGTATATAAGGAAATAAGTTACTACCAATAGTACCTTCAAGTCGTGACCTTTTGGGAGCCTGTGGTGGGCTAAGATGACCCAAAAAGATACTATTGGGCGATGAGTTTGAGGTCTTATTTTGATGGATTTGATTTGTTAGGACTTGGGATTTGACCCAGAATTGTTAGGACTTGGGATTCGACTTCGAGTTGTTTTTCATATGGTATCGTGGCCAGACTCGAAAAGCTCGGATCGGGTCACGGGAGGTGAGGACGGTTGGTAGGTATTATCCCACAATGGCTATAGAGACAAAGATCTTTGGGCCGTGTGTGTGATCGGGTTCCGACGGGGACGTCGAAATTTAAGTGGGGAGTTTGTAACATCCCCATTCCACATCGAAAGATATGGAAAAAATTTGTCCAGATATAAGAAAATAAGTTACTACCAATAGTACCTTCAAGTCATGACCTTTTGGGAGCCTGTGGTGGGCTAAGATGACCCAAGAAGATACTATTGGGCCAGTAGTTTGAGGCCTTATTTTGATAGATTCGATTCGGACTTGGGATTTGACCTGAGATTTATTCCGGACTCGGGATTTGACCCGGGTTGTTTCAGTTGCAAAGGATATTTAAGATGTTATATGTTTATTTCATATTTTATCTGAATCCCTGGAATAATTCAAATTAATTTTTCTCAACTTATTTCCATCAGCCACCTTTCCCTTCACTGATTACATGTGTTCTAGTTACGCATGCATATCAATTATTTTTCTTTCAGTAAATAGTAGTTTCTTGCTGCAGTAAGAAAGCTGAAAAAAGGTGGATTAGATCTATAATTTTTATCTCATTCATAATTTGAACTTTGAAGTTGCGGAGCAAATTTAATATTGATTTTGTCCTATATGGCCCATTATTTCTTGATCACGCACTTATGTTTTTCTTAATTCTCTTTGATGCAGACATTGGATATTCTGTTACAAATACTTCTCATCTTTCCAAAGATAGAACCCTTGCAGTATAAGGTATGTGTTTGAATACTTCTTTGCAGGCTTTATCATGTACAACTCTACATAATACCAGCTCCACTGTTCAGGTGACATCATTTATTCATCGAATGGTGGAGACTTTAGGGGTATCTGTATTTCCTTACCTTCCGAAGGCATTGGAGCAATTGCTTTCAGAAAGTGAGGTATAAATTATAAAACAGTTCTACATGTTATATCAGATGGCAATTATTTGGCTTACTCTTTGATGAACAAAAACATGTTTATTTATTTATAATAATAATTTAGATAGCTAAAAATTGGACCTTCCCCTTTCAGATATTATATCCATAAGTAACTTTAAATAATGAATGTTTCCGCCAATTATGTTTTGAAACTTTTATAAAAACCTCAATAAACTTGTTCCATAATATCTCGAAGTACAGGTTTGTGGATTTGCCAACCTGCAATATCAGTTATTTTCTTTACAGAGAGTTAACTTATTGCATGAGGATTGGGGGTTGTTTGAAGAGGTAGGAAAGGGTCTTCTCCTAACATTAGTTCATCTGAGTTGTTTCCTTCTCCAGTGGTATTAGACTAAAGAAATTCTGAAGGTCTTATTCTATACTAAAGAATGTCTGCGTCCTTTTTTTCTCACTCGATAGAGTAGCTTAAAGCCTTGCCTTGAAATGAATTCTTAATGGAATTTGGAACATCTTGAATTCTGCTTTCTAGGGTTTATTATTTTTTTTCCTTTGTGATACTAATGTTTGATCTTGCCTCATGTTGTGGTTGCAGCCTAAAGAAATGGTGAACTTTCTCGTTCTAATAAATCAGCTAATCTGCAAATTCAATACTGCAGTGCGAGACATATTGGAGGAAGTTTACCCTGTCATTGCGGGTAGAATATTTAATATTCTTCCTAGGGATGGGTTTCCTTCAGGACCTGGTAGCAACAATGAGGTAAGTGAACTAGTTTAACAGAGAGGTTCACCTTCTTTTACTGTTTACATATTTAATTTAATCTTCTTTAGGTTATATTGATTAAATTGATTAGGAATTACCTACTTGACTATTTTATTAAGGGGCCCAGGTTATAAAATTTTGCCCTCTCTGTTTATTTAATAGCTAGAGATGTTTCTGAATCTTCCTTTCTTTTCACTTTTGCGGGCATCTTTTATGTGGAACAAAATAAATTGGGGAAAATTTGAAAGGACACCTTAACTTAGCTACAAAAAACTTGCCATCTAGTAAAAAATGGGAAAAATGAAAAATCACCCCATATTATTTCATTTTCATGTAAATATCATTTCCTTCACGAGTACGTTCACCTACTCCGCCAAATAAGGATACACCCCCATGAGCTTTGGCGAGCCTAAGCCCGTGGACGGGGGTGTTAGCCATTGATCTATAATCGGTAAACCAAAAGGTGGGAAGCACTACCTTTTTATGCTAATGGGTATGAATTTGGCATCAAAATTCCTTCTTAAGCTACTGGTTGGGGTGCTCTCCGTAGAAAGGCACACGGCGAGAAAGACTACTAACGAGGTAGCATAGATCGGTAGGGCAAGAGGCAAGAGTGGAGTAGGGGACGAGCGTGTCTTAGCACTTTGACAAGATGGAGAATATTCTCAAAGAATTTGTAGCACAGTGAGAGTCAAAATGACTGATCGTGATCAATGACCGGAAAGTCTAAAAAAATAAAATAAATTAAAAATCAACAAGTTTCCACAATAATATCCTGATGGGAATTTTTTCAGAAGGTTTATCATTTAATAACAAGATTCTTTTGCTTGGTAATGCTCGGACCACCATGGTTTGTCTTATTAATTTTAATCTAAGAAAAGAGAAGATCTATTCATCAGCACTCATAGCCATGAATAGTAGTGCCATATCTACTGATGTAAAATTGACCATTATAGCAGTTATAGATAATATATTTGGCCTGCTTTAGACTTTATTTTTTGCCTTTGAAGTTTCAATGAACATTTACTTTTCAACATGTAGTATTGTGATTAACCTTGCATTACATTCATTATTGCATGTTTTCTATTGTAGGAAGTTCGTGAACTACAAGAGCTCCAGCGAACAGTATACGCCTTTTTTCATGTCATAACGACACATGATCTGTCTTCGGTTTTCCTTTCCCCTAAAAGTAGTGGATACTTGGATCGGATGATGCAGGTGCTATTATACACGTCCTGTAATCACAAAGATACCCTCGTTAGGAAGGTCTGTGTGATACCATAAATTCTAAAATAATCATGCTATTTGTGGTTTTTAGCTCGACTCCCAATGCTTTTGGAAGCTTGGGCATATATACGTTGTTACTAACTGAAGCTAATCTCTGCTTTATTTTCGATTACTTAGGTATGTGTACAAATATTTATAAGACTAATTAAAGATTGGTGCTCCAGCCCATTTGCAGAAGAAAAGGTAATCCTCCTTTTAAGCTCTGTACAACATTAAAAATTACAGCAGTGTACTAAAGTTGGAAAATTTGCAGGTGCCTGGTTTCCAAAGTTTTGTAATCGAGGCTTTCGCAACGAACTGTTGTTTGTACAGTGTGCTTGACAAGTCTTTTGAGTTTCGTGATGCAAATACTGTAAGTCCATATTTAATAGGTATTGAAAGAACTGTATAGAGTGTTCTTTGAATTAGAACTGTAATGGATAAAAAGGAATTAGGAGTTCAGTTAGAATAGGGTTATTCAAAGGTCAAATGGGGTTATTTGCATGCCTGATTGTTAGTTTAAATCGTCTGATATACTCAAGACCTTGCTGTGTTTGGATTGCAAGAATGGAATGAAAAAGATCTGGTATGGCTCATTTCGGTAGAATGGAAGAGCGCATCTGGTAGTTCCATTTTTGTGGAATGAGTCAGTCCCGTTCCTACCAAAACCAAATTGATGATTTCCATTCCATAAGGGGCTGTGGAATGTGGCCAATTCCAGGAATGGAATGAAAAATGGGAAAATGACAATTTTGCCCCCCTCTCAACTAATGAATGAATTATGGCAATTTTAATATTTCTTATTTTTAGTTAAATTTTTATTTTGTATCATTTTAAGAATTTTCTTTTTAAATTTAGTCAAGCCTTTTGATTTTTAAGTTTTATATTAATTTAAAATGGTTTTTATGTTTATGTTTACTTTTCAAAATTTGAAACATTTATTTAAATATCTTTTAATTATTTATATATTTAATTTTTTAAATTAATCTACTTTGGTGAAATTGGGAATGGAGAGAGGAGGTCTTGCCATGGTTTTATCATTTGTGATATTTATTGGCAGAATGATTTGTATCTCGCATTAGATCTAGTTTATTAGTGTACTAAACATGCTGGTTTTTTTTTAGTGCTGAACTAATGTTCCACTTATTTTTTCTGGATGTTCATGGCAGCTTGTTTTATTTGGAGAAATTGTATTGGCTCAGAAGCTAATGTATGAAAAATTTGGCAATGATTTTCTTCTTCATCTTGTATCAAAAGGTTTCCCAACTGCACATTGCCCTCGAGATTTGGCAGAACAATATTGTCAACAGATGCAGGTAACATATTAGCATTAACCCTTTATGGGATCAAGCAATAATTATTATCAGCAAAATTATATGTAGATAAATATACAAATATAGTCGATATAATTATTACATGATATAATTCTTAAGAATTTACAACAACTAAATTGCTTAACTTAAATTAGTTGTATATTTAATTAGGAAACATTAATTAATTAGTTTTGATTGCGTGGATGTAATATTTTTTATGTGGCTTCTTAACGAATTCAAGCCCAACCAACCTGTTAAAATAAATGGGCTGCAGTTGGATTAGGTGTGGGCTTTTCATGGCCCTTAGCCAGGGTAGGGTTTTCTTTTAACTATTGGGGTTGGGCTTGGTGACTCTAAACCAGTCCAAAGCCTGGCCCATGGACAGCCCTACGGACAGCTGGTGCTCAGCTATGTTTCGGACCCCTAACTCCAAGGTCAGCTGGTAACTGAATCACCCAATGCCTGTTTTTGGCTGCTGCCCTTTCTGGTGCTATCTGATCCTGTTTGAGTTCAGCTTTAATTATTAGCTTGAGCTTGAGCTTGGCGGGTCGACCAGCATTCAGGACAGACTATGGATGATCTTTGTTATGTTGGCTGCTAAACTATGACTCTAACTATGCGTCTGATATTTTGTTGTCAGTATAATGATATCAAGGCACTGAAGTCATTCTACCAGTCGCTCATAGAAAGCTTGAGACTCCAACAAAATGCAAGCCTTGTTATGAGATAGCATCGACAGCTGTGCTGATACAGTTTTGTTCACCAATGGTGCGTATTGTAGCTGTCTTGTTCTGTGTATCTTATTCAAACTTCACCAATCCTGAATCTCTCTTACAGATTAACATATTCTCATGAACATTACAGGTTTGTTATCTCTGTATATAGTGTTTCCATCCTATTCCATGGCAGTGAGGTAAAAATGAATATCTATCTTTAGTTAGCGTGCCTTGTGTGGTCTTTTCCTTTTTGTTGGCTCTTTTGTTTATATTGTATTGTTTCAACAGGTGTAAATTTGCGATAGCAGTTTGGCGCAATATCCAATGGTTTTCTGGCTCTGAGCAAGCATATATTAACTTTTTCAGCAAGAGTGGTGGGTGTCTATACCAATCTTTTTGATCTTCTCTGTGGCTGTGGCTGTGGCTGTGGCTGTGGTTGTGGTGAGGCTTGGTGATATTGTCAGTTTTTTCTTTTTCTTGTTTCGCTGGGTTGGGAGGGGAAGCTGTAATTCTTCTTTTATTTTAATTTTTTAAGGTTATAATTACGTTACATTGCCCTACCTAATAAACGGTTTCCATCATTGAGTTTGTTGGTGTGCATGGGATGAAAGTGGGGGTCTACATCCACATTTTTAGCTTGTTAGAAGTGTGTTGTCTACTTGCGATTTTCAATTTCATCTGCTGTTGTCTACTCAACAATAATCGAATACTTCACCTCTATATTAATACAAGTGACTCAGTGGCTATCAGTTTCTCATTTCCTGAGAGTTTTATTTTTCTTTTTTCAAAAATTACAAGGAACCTTGCGACCGGCTTAATTTTTTCTTTTGACTCTAAAAATATTTATTTCAGATCTATAATAGCAGGTCGATTCTTTATTTCATGAGTAGTAATTTTGAAAAGATTGTGGCTAATTCTCCTAAATTATATAAAACGTTAAATAATTTAAAAAAAATAAAATTATCTAAATTGACATATATTATGGGACGGAAGCAGTATTATTATGGAAATTGAAGCTATTAGTCAACAAATAATGATGGATAAAATTTGATGAATGAAAATGTAATGTAAGGCATGTCTTAAATAAACTTAACTCGTGTTATTTAATAAAATGATATAATTTTATATACAAATTATAATATATATATATATATATATATATATATATATATATAACCCAAAATTAAAAATTAAGTAAAACTACGTTGTTTTAAGTATTATGTATCGTTGAAAGTTCAAAGTATTGTTATAATAAATATAAAAATATGGTTAAATACATATTTGCACCCGCCTATTAAAAATATATATATAGCCAAGTAAATGCCTTAACTCTTAATTAAAATTTGTAAAATAAACAAACGATTAATGTACCGATTAAATACTGTTCGATTAAAGTTCGATTCGAATTTCGACTAAAAAATATAAATGGGTCAAATATGAGCAAATTTTAAAGTTCGATAAATTCTTCGAACATCCTCAAATTGTAATTTTCTATCGATATTCGGATCATATTCGTTCGAAAAGTTCAAACCGCCGAAACCGATTCAAATCGTCTTTAGACTCGCAGAACTAAATGAGCCTAAATCAAACTTTATTTTATATTCTGAATGACTCAATACTAGAATCAACTCGATTACTAGGATCATCAGCAAGCTGGAACAACATATCCACCATATCCTTGGCCACATAATTAAGAATTAACCCCCCCTTTTTCTCTTCTCGAATTATGCTCATCAAGCACATGCTCCTGAATGAGAAACCTATCAAACTTTTTGCTCACTGTTTTCATCCTCTTCACATAACCCTGCAAGTCCAAAAAGTCAATCCACGGAATCGAATCCCCAATATTAAGCACGCCATTCAGCAAAAACAACTCGAAGATCCCATTTCCGTTGTCATCATCCGTTATTATATAGGAAAAGGGACATCCGTATTATACTTTAGGAGGGAAATATGGTGGCACGCACGAGGTATGATTAATGTATACGACTGACCGACTTTAATACTTCATCATATTAAGTAGCTACTGAGTTGTGTAAAAATGCCGCTAATCTCCCCCCCCCCCAAAGACCCAACTACGTCTAAACAACAAAGGTGGTTCCTAAAAGCCCATACAAACACACGCGCACACATGTATGAATATATATCCAAGTGTTTATTGTTGACTAGCACTAATTACAGAGAGTTCCACCTCCAAATTTTAGTGGGCGGCTAAATTAGATTGGGGTCAAATCATATGGACACACTATTAGGAACACCTCTACATGTTACCCCAGGCTCAGAATTTGGTGCAAGAAGCTCGTAAGGTAAAACACCAGCACCACATCTATTCCTAAGTTTAGGATCACGGTTTCTTTCATCGATTTCTTTCTCTATCCGTCCAATTTCAGCTGAGAACCCATAAAATGCATCAACAATTTCTGCATCTCCAGTCCAAATGGAGGGTTGACTTCTCTCTCCAATATACTCCTCATCGGGTGAGTGTGTGGACAATGTGTCAACCACAGCCATGTACTTAGTTGATTGCAACAAACTTGGTATTGATGAGAGAAAATATTTCTGGGGATCCGAAAGGAAGTTGACATATTCAGGATCGTTTTCATCCGGAATTAATCGTCGCATGAGTGGTGGCCGGTTCGGCACATAACCACCGTAAGGATACTGACCAAAGTTCAGTGCAGCATGTTGGGCAGATGCAAGCCAGATGATGGTGGTGAGAATTGAAGTGAGATCTTCACTGGTGGCTAATGTGGGCCACCAGCTTTCGTGACGCAGGTCTGCATGGCCCACGTTGATGGACTCCGTATACCAGGCTTGGAGCTCACTGTCATTGCTGATTAGCCTTGAGTCAGGGTAGTAACGATCCACGTATGTGCGGACCCAGTTTTCAATAGCAGACCAAATTAGAATCCCGTCAGTGGCATATGGATAGTCCTCAATTAGGAGTTTCAAGCCGTGTGGCTGTGTTGGGTCCGGTACTGCCATACCCCTGCAAAGGAAGCTTTCCTTATTAGCTACCAAAACCTCAAAGAATTATTGTAAGATTTTGTATTGAACATATAAACTTCTCCCAAAGCTGTTGAATGAGCTTTGTGCATTGACCATGTGTGAGAATGTACATTCAAAACTTGCAAAGCACGCCTCCTTGAGAGCAAAGGCATTATTATCTACTCTAATTCTCAACAAAAATCATAATTTCTTGTGATAGTTACCTTCGGATGAGATCAGCTGGAAGGCCCTCTAAATCAAAGCGCCAACTCTTATAGGAAGAAGCACTGATCTCCATACAATAGCGACCAGGAGTGAAGCAAGACTCAATAATGCCATCAACGTTGATCAAAGTCTGGCGAGCTATAGCATTTATCTCAAGGGTGTATCTCATGTGCGGGTCTAGAAGCTTATATATGGGGTGCATCGCACTCAATTGCCTATGCGCGGCAAGAATAAATGGCTCCATGCACGCATGTGTACGTAACCTGTGTATGATGAAAGGCCAATTTAGTAAATCATTTCACATATGGCCCAAAAAAATAAAACATGACTACATGGAAACTAGAATATTGCTTACCAGTGGTTGGCAAGTTGATGAATTCCGGCATCATTGGAGCATACATGGGTTTTGGCAAGCTGCCACATCCAATTGCCAGTGGCGTCAACTGGAGGTGTGACCACACGCTTTAACCTGGAACTAGGAACAGTCTCAGGGAGGCTAAGCTCAATGGCAATGGGTTTGAGAGTGCCTAATGAGGTCAAGAAAAAGATGGTGCGTGTTGCATATGCTTTGCGGCCATCAAGGGCATTAATTCGGTCAAGAAATGGTAAGTAAATATCATGGTAGTCAACGATAAAAAGTTTATTTTCCTCCAAAGCCTGTGTAAAATTACCATAATCTAATTAGAAATTGAGACCATAGCGGCTTAGGTTCTTTAACATGATTGGAATTAACTCCGATCAAGAGAAAAAAAACAATTGTAGTAAAATTCTGGATATATTTATGTTTGTATGTCATTAATAGTAAGGGAAGTGATGGTCGTAGTGATCGTTCATTACCTGTTGTATGGTCATTCCATTGAGATTGCCAGCAATGTGTTCTTCTTTAAGTGCAGACTCTTGTGGGCCATATATCTCCGGGTCAAGGTTACTCACTGGTGGGAAAACGTGAAGCTTTTCAATGCTAACCGGGTTAACTCCTGCTATTGCTTGTCGAGCAAACTCGTCATCTCTTAACCAAGCAAACTTGTCCTCTGCATGTAAAAGATAATATGTTACTTACAATTACAATATTTTACTATTGTTGTTCTTATTAGTATTATTATTGTTATTACTATTACTGTTTTATTTTTGTCCTAATAAGTCAACCTTGACGAGTTATAAATGAAGGCAGTAAAAAATAAATGTATTCATGTAATTTTATTCACTTTAAGTGAACCTTTAAAATTACTAGATTTTTGGTAAACTTATGTAGAGAAGATTGTGTAATCAATCAAATTAATTGTCAAGAGAACTATGGTAACTTAGAAAAAGAATATAAGTTGAGTAATTCTTACTAGAAGCTATCTTGGGGGTGTCATATTTGAGAAGGTCACCCTGGCTAGATCCCTGAATCCTGCTGACCACATTGGGTAGAGGGAGCTTCTGCAAGAGTTCATCCTGCAACCCTAGCTTGAGGAGTAGACCTTCACTATAGAGGCTGTCAATGTGTCCAAACCCCTTGAAATCATGGTTATTCGATGAGATGCTCGCCATTAATGATGGAACTAGATTATGGAGTACAGCTTTCAGTCTACTGGCCGAGAATGTATTCTGCTTACTCTCCTCAAATTGCTCATCTCGCGGAACATACATTGACAATGGCTTTTCCACTCTGCTCTCTGCATGCATATCTGCAGCGAAAAACAGAAACAAAGATTTGAGCTCAATGATGTAGTAACAAGAATTATGCCTCTAAAACCTAAACTGCTGCACCAAATAAACCTAGAATATATGTTTATATCTTTAGTGGAAACTGCATCTTTTTCATAAATTTATAAGGTACCGCTAATAAGCACATTTAAGCTGACCTGCAGGCTGTCTATCTATCAATATTTTGTTCAAAAATAATGGACAAAGAAGGCATATATTACCAGTATCAGTAGGAAGACGCCCAGTGCGACAGCGCCTTGGATATGGGCGCTTTTCACCTCCAAGTGTTGGCCTAACAAAATCAATACCCCTATCAGGATTCCCCAAATCATTGTACACATCGTAATCGTATACCCGATCTGACAACTTCCTTATGCCTTTGCTGTCACCCCTCAAATCTTTCAGCTCTTTGTCTCTCAATGCTTTCAGCCCCGCTGGCGTCTCACTGGGTAGATATGGCTGTTCATATAAAGAAATGTAGCATATATTAATTGCGAGTCTTAAGAGAATAAGGCCTTTATTAGCGGCTTATTGTTTTGGTAGACAGTTCTCGTGCATGTCCAGTTTTATAGGCAACCAATTGTCTAAAGTAATAAGATGTTGACATGTTTAGCCATAAATAATAGGTAATTGTTAAATCCACAACACTTTTTGTTATTTCCACAACAAAAGTGTCGCTATAGATTTATAACGACGGTCAAAATCGTCGCTATAGGATCTATAACAACACTTTTGTTGTGGAAATAACAATTTTTGTTGTGGATTTAACAATTCCCTAAATAATACTCCAGTGTATACATGGCCTAAGAAGCCAAGTACCTGTTGGGATTTTTTATTTTGTAATCCATCAAGTGGTCCACGGAGAATCTCAATAAATGCACCTATGTCTGGGTTCCGTTTTAGAATATTTTTTTGTTTTTAAATATTTATCGGTTCTAAATTTTTAAAGATAATTGGTTATAATTTTTGCCAAATTATCCTTAAAATAAATCCTCTACAATTTTCAATGCTACTTTCTCTTCTTCACGTGTATCCATGCAGTCCATATGCTATCCTCTCTCTTTTCTTTTTCTTCTCTCTCCATCCGGACCATCCCTGTCTCCCTTTTCTTTTTCTTCTCTCCTTCCTATTTGACTCTCTCTCTCTTACAATCAATCTTTTTAATAGTATAATCATGTATTCTCCAAAAAAAAGTAGAAGTAATTTTGTATGTTTTTAATTATAAAATATTTAAATTTATTTCTTTAATTAGCTACATCTGTGGTTCATATAGTTTAATTTGTTATGTTTTATAAGAACATACTTAATTTAAATAATTTATGGAACAACTTTTTAATTATAAGGAAAAAGGGTGGAAAACAAAAAAGAGAACAAATATTTTAGGTAGCAAGTAATAAAAAATAAAAAAGAAGAGTGAGATGATGTAAATAGAGGGAGTGGTGAGAAAAATTAGTTATATAAAAAATTAAATTTATGGAATAAATACATATTGGTTAAAGATGAGGAGAGAGAAAATAAATAAATAGACAAATGAAAGGGTGTTTTGGGCATTTAATAACATATTTAATTAGTAGCAGTAATTAGGTTTCTTAATATATGTTTTCAATTCTAAGTAGTCAGATAAAACAGAACCAACGGAGTACTATCTAGTATCGTAAACTACTCATGTTCAATTATCATGTCCACACAAAAGAGTATGTATGCATACATTTACAATACACATATTACAATAACAAAAAGAAGGTTCAAAAATATGAAAGTTGCATATATGTGGGCATGATTATATAATACTCCCTCCGTCCCTATTTAAATGACGTTTTAGATTTTTTTATTTGTCCCTAATTATTTGACGTTTGTTCAAATCTAGGAGAATTAATGATAATTTTTCCAAAAATACCCCTCATTACTCTACCTATTTTTTTTGGTACTTTAAACTCATTAATGATTTAAGGGTATTATAGACAATTGAGTACTATATTTAATGTTTTCCAATCATTATCTTAATGGGTGCGTCCATCTCTAAAAGGTCATTTAAATAGGGACGGAGGGAGTAAGTGTTTACCTTTTACGGATTCAATCAGTACAAATTCTTGGTTGACTAATTGAACGGATTACTAACACTAGAGAAATAAATAGGCAAGTGATATTTTCACACGATTTTTTTATATTTCCACACAGTAGGACCCACATCTAAAACATGATCGAGTAATTGTTGAAACTTAACAACAATATCAAATTAATTTTCCCAAACTACCCTCACCTTCTTCAAATTCACTTCAAAAGAAGGAAGGTGTTTCTAATGAAATTTGTTTATATATAATTTGAATGTCTTAAAAATAAACACATTTTTAATGCTTTTATTTTCCTATTGTGTTCATCTATGTCTACGGTTTTGGTGCCAATTTTGAACTGATGATGCAGCTGTTGCAAGTTTACATGATGCCAGTTTGGACTTTTGAAGAAAGTGAATTTGATAATTCAACAGTGATAGGATTTAAAGTTTATGAAAAGATGTTATGTTTAGTGTAATATGAAGAAGGTGTGGGAACCATAATTTAGATGTGGGTCCTACCGTGTGGAAGTATAAGAAAACCATGTGAAAATATAACTTGCCAAATAAATAAGATGATGAAATTTTGAAAAGCAAAGTTTGAAAAAGTCTTCAAGTTGAAAAGAAAAAAAGGAAAACGAAAAAAAAACAAAGTACTTCCTTCATTCCTTAATAAAGGTTGTTTTATAAAATTATATTTATTTTTTAATTATTTAATTTTTAATATTATCCCAAATAATAAATATAACTTTGGTTCTCTCACTATTTTTTGCTCAATAAATAATATTTTCTTTTTCCAATACAAGGGTAATATAGACAATTGATATTATATTTAATGCTATACAATTATTTTCTTAATATTTATGCATAACTGAAACGACTTATATTAAAAAACGGAAGAAGTATGCGATAAAAGTTAAAAAGACTTTTTGCTATATATTGCCAAATTACTACGTATATCAATAATATAAATAGTTAAAATATTACGGATTATAATTATTCACATACAACTAAAACATCCGCATATAAAATGGCAAGTTAATTACCTTATTAGAGAAAATGATTCTTTTGGAAGGATGATCTTTCTTAGATTGAACCCATGAGTTACAGGGGAAATGAACTGGACCACATGCAAATCCTTCGAGCGTGATATTCTCCAGGAA
Source organism: Panax ginseng (assembly GCA_020205605.1). Taxonomy (NCBI): domain Eukaryota; kingdom Viridiplantae; phylum Streptophyta; class Magnoliopsida; order Apiales; family Araliaceae; genus Panax; species Panax ginseng. Next base: position 2,380,053 of record CM035148.1, read on the forward strand.
CAACTCCTTCTGGTGCTTGTTGCTCACACTGATCGCTCCTGGTACCCCAAAATTTGAGTCCACCATGAAATTCGTGGTGTAATTGACCCTCTCTGCTTTCACATTCGATTTCTGTGACCAATCCTTCAACACAGCCTCCTTGCTTTTCTTTGGAGTTTTAGTTTCTTCAACACTCAAATATAATGCCAAATCAATCACAATTTCAACTTTTTTATATATATATATATATATATATATATATATATATATATATATATATATATATATATATATATATATATATAATTGATCATAACATAGTAAAAGTGACATTTATCAAAACTGATAAGAGACCCATATAAGAAAACCCAAAAAATTGCCTAAAACAAATGCTTAAAAGCAAGATCAGCAACAATTAGTGAAAACCCAACCCAACCCAACCCAGAGAGAGAGAGAGAGAATGGCATACTTGGATCAATTTCGGTGCTAACAAGTTGTAGAACAACATTCCTTCCAATTTTGTCGGTAAAAGCATCTAATTGCTTCACAATCGTCTCCTTGAAATCCTCCTTATTCTTGTTCCTAACAGTCACCACAGCTCTTACCTTGAATTTGACAGCCTCTTCGGGGACAAATCTAAAAAAATTATCGCTAATAGCTGCTACTGGAGTTGTTCTCACGACCTTCCTTACTTGAATTCTCCTTTTTTCAAGAGGAATCAGAACTGGGTTGACACTATTTCTCTGATTGAAATGATTATTCAAAGTAACAGATGACGATCTATCCAACACAGAGGAACCCATGATTTCCTTAACAACTGACATCTTAATGAACCAACTCTATCCTCTCCCTTCAAAACTGGGTCTGCGTTTATGGTTGTGGAGGGAAGCGAGAATATGGAAACTGATACTCTCTAGCTATAAAAAAAATGGGCAGGTGGGGAGATTGATCTAGTTAGTGCTTTCTCTATTCTATTTCTATACATATAGGAGAGAGAATGTTGTCGGGACGAATTATGATCGTAGCCGGTGGAGTCAATAGTGGCCTCACCCTCACGGTTAAATTTTTCTTATTGTAATTCAATCTGCCAAAATTTTCATTTGCAACCTTTTCGAGTCAAACCCAGTTTCCGGTTTCCGGGTAACCACGCGGTAACGGGTAAGTCAGATAGAAAGTGAGAAATAATCGCCTAATGGACCTATCAATGTCCTTTTCTTCGACCAATATGGCAACCTCATCCTCATCCCCTCCCCGTGCTGACTATTCTAACACTGAGTTAAATAATGCTGTTATTATATAAAAAAGGTCGCATAATGTTCACGTACACACACATGAGGATTCGATTAGAATAAAGTTTATTTTTGAGTAAGTTGTAACGCCGCCGACACAGAATCTTTGCCTAGAGCCTCGCTGTCAAGATTCTATCAATCAATCAACCAACTTACTCAAAAATAAACTTCATGTTAATCACTTTCCACACATGATATTGTGGTCCCCAAATGTCATGCAGGGCCCACAATATACATATGTGTATGCGAGCATTATGTGACTCATTTTTATGTGATAGTAGCATTGTTGCACTGTGTTTGGGAGGTTTTTTGGAGAAGAAAAAAGAAATGAAGAAATATAAATTCTCTTCCTTTTCTTTAACTTTCTTCTCAAAAAATATATACGCTAAAAAAATAAGCTTAATTTTATTTTTCTATTCTCTCCCAGCATAACTATAAACACACCTCCATGTTAGATTCTCATATTATTTTTTCCTACTAAAAAAACTCCAAGATATCCTTTCTTTCTACAACTTTTCCTCTTTTTCCCTTCATGTAACTACTACATTTAATTAACAACAGACTTACTTTTTTCAACATAATTAAATAGAACAACTAATTTGTTATTTGTAGATATGCATATGCTGTTTTTTTCTTGCTAAATTGCTTTTTGTTTTACTCGTCCTCAAATGGAAAATGATATACATGTCCATCCATAAATATTTGATAAAATTAGATTACGACCAACTTAAAAATATATACAATAAGATAAAATAAATTAAAGTAAAATTCTTCCTAAACCTCTAAAATTTCATAATATATAATAGAATTTGTCTTAAATTATGAGTAATTCTTAAGTAAATTCAATACTTATATGATACCACTATTAGACTACTTGCATTTCTGACAAATTTTAGAGGTTTGTTTGAAAAAATAAAATAACTAAAAGTAATCGTTTTTAGAAAATATCCTTTAAGTTTGGAAAGGGAAGAGTACTTCATTAGAAGTTATACTATTTCATATTCTAAAAGAAAAGATACCACAGTATTTAATTATAATTCTACCCTGTCTCATTTATTAATATATGTCATAATCGTAATTCGATAATTTAAAAAAATTATGCATAGTATGACTCTTACCTAAATTTAATTTTATAGAGGATTATTATTTTCACATGTGTTTTTAATATTTGGGACTCACTGTATGCTCGTATGAAAGATAATCATATATAAATATTAAAAATACATATAAAAATATCATATTTTTTTTATTGAAGGAAAGGATTAGTTAAGCGTATTAATATGTTATGTAAATCAAACTAATATTTTGGTACGTTTATAAGCTGATCTCATGGATGACATTAGTTCATCATCCTCAATTCAAATTTGTAAATTTACGGGCCTTTTCTACTTTCATGTTTAAGAAAGTACTTATTATTAATATTATGTTTGAATTGAAGAAATAAATATAAGAATTAAACGATTAAAAAAATTATATTTAATTATTTTATTACAATTGAATGAACTATTCTTATTTTTTTCATATTTATGAATTTTTTTCCTTAAATGATTCAATCATGAATGTAATGAATCATTCAACTTTTCATTCCGTTTCATTCTCTATTCTATTTCATTCATTTAATCCAATGTAGTGCAAGGAATAAGAAAATGTTAAGCTCAGTAGAAAATTTACTGTCCACCTACATACGTACGTATGAAAGAGATGATTAATTAAGAGAATTGTTAAATTTACATCACTTTTTATTATCTTCACAATAAAAGTGTCGTTGTAAATGTATAGCGACGGTAAAAAGCGTCGCTATAAAATCTATAGCGACATTTTTGTTGTGGAAATAACAAAAAGTGATGTGGATTTAACAATTTTTTTAATTAATTGTCATGCAGTAAAAAAAAACTTTAAATAATAATAAAAGTTTTCCTAATTTATTTTTGCAAATTTTGTGACTATGATGGTTGTTAAGAAGAAGCTTTGTGAGTGGAACGGAACATGAAAAAAAAATAGAGTAATGTTATGGGATATAAATTATACACAAATATTATAAAAAAAAGAGAAAATAGGAAGAAAAACTTATAATTAAATATTTTATATATTTTATTGATAAACAATACATGTAAATAATTTTTTGTGTACAATTTATTATTCAAAAAGATAATCCCAATTGAGATCGGATCCCATAAGTTGAGTTGAGCTTTACTATAAAGTTAATTTCATAATAAATTGGTCAATTAATCAATATAATGCTGACACATAAAAATAAATTACCTCTCAATTTAAATATCAATACTAAATTAATCAATTCACTAAAATTAACATGATGATAACCCAATGAATTGTTGGTGTTTGTCTGTCGTGTACTTTGACTAAATTCATTGTGCCCACAAACCCACCCGTTTCATCATTGCCTATGACAGCCGTGGCATGAAAAATGTACTTCTCTCTTTTATCTTGTCGAACATTATATTTATCAAAAAATATTGATGGAGTACATTATATTAAATACAGTGCATTTATTTAACAATAATTTCTTGATCGAGTTTCTGGATTTTTTTTTGAGAAATAAGTACAGGTTGTTTTCAGAAAATATATTTATCAAGAATATTGTGAATTTTATAAATTATAAATACTCTTTTCATTCAGAAATATAACATTATTTAGGACTTTAAAAATTATAAAAAATATTTCTAAATTCAAAATTAATTTAACTCTTTTAACTTTTATATTTTTTTAAAAGTAATGTAATTTTCATAATCATAAAAAGAATAAAAGGGAAAAAATAACTAAAAGTATGGAACAAATAGACAATACTTTTGTCCCTTTCTTCTTGCCTTGGGAACAAATAATTAAGCAATGGCCCAAAAGAATAAAAGGGAAAAAGAAGACTTGATCTTTGTGAATGTTGCAGTATCTCATAATACATGATGTTTTAAATAATTTTATATTTATTAAATTATTTAAAAAATTTTATAATTTAGAATAATTAGTTATAATTTTTTTAAAATTATTTATTATAAAAAAATATTACAGATGAGATAGAATATGAGATAATGATATGATGATAACTCATTAACTCCATTTGATAATTGTAAAGCTGTTACAGGAGAAATAAGGGCAAAGTTGTCAAGAAAATAAAGATTGTCATGTGGTCCATCTTTATTGTCCTGTTAATATCAATAGTCTGCATATATTTGATTATTTGAACATGTATCTACTTCATTTAGTACCGTTCATTACCAGTTTTTCATTTGTTATTTCACAAAAAAAAATTCGCTTGATATTAATCTCTGCATGGAGAAAAGAAAATTCATATCTAATTATTAATAGGAGTGTTTATATATATATAACTTGGCTCCAGCGAACCAAAAGAAATGAACTAAAAACGAACCGATTATAGCGACGATTTTTTCTGTCACTATAGCATAAAAAATCGGTTTTTTATACTATAACGACGAAAAAATAGTCCCTATAGACGGTTCGTTCGTAGTTAAGTTAGAGTTAGTTTCTTTCCAGGTTCATGATATATATATATATATATAACTTTAAACAATTTAAATAGTACCTAATAAACAAAAAAAAACTAATTTAAAAATTGTAGCAAAATTAATTAAAATCCCATAAGTTCATAAAACTAAAATGTAAAAAAACAAAAAGCAAACTTTGGGTGGCAATCTTCAATCTTTCCATGCGCCAAGTTGGGTCGAGCATGGATTTGCATTATTGCCTTCACTTGAGAGTAAATGTATTGTCTACAATTTAATTTTCTCGCAAAAAAGGGATTATGTAAGAGAGAAATAAGGGTACTATATAAAACAAATTAAGCTGAATTGGTTAATTCATACATTTTGATTTTTTTAAAAAAAACAGTGAAGGATCGAGATCATATTGAAATGTAGATGATGAAAGATTAATTAAATTATGGACGAGTAGGGAAAGTATTGAACGAAAGGCCCATGACTGGAATTGCAAAAGAAGTCTCCATAAGAAGCCTTTGCTGGAAGGTCTCTATGATATCCCCGCCTTCGATTACGTCTTTCACCAAACACTTGTAGTAATCCTTTAGCTTCTTCAGTTTTAGCTTTAGCCATCGTATCTTTACCCTCCGGAATATTCGGATCCAGAACAACTTTCGTCCCGTCTTCTTTCCTCCGAGCCGCACCGTCGGCAGTACTCTCCGCCGCCGACGTAGCGAGATTCTCGGCTGACTAGCCCGCCGGAAGACACCGCTCTTTTTCGCTTTAACGTCTTGCATGTTGGAAGTAATGGGATCGGTAGTACTATCAGAAGAAGCCATCAGAGATATACAGAGAGAAAGAGATTGATGATTTGTATAAGACACGAGAGATAAGGGAGAAGTGAAGAGGGGTAGTGTTCTTTATTACAAGTAGTGTATATATATTTTCAATTTTTTATTTTTTTTGAGTTTATACATAAATATATATATATAGAGAGAGAGAGAGAGCGGTCATGAAGATGAGTTGGTTGACGAAATCAAGGTAGATGGAGATATACATGTCATATTTGATTTAAAAGCTCCACATGGTGCTTCTCTAGTGTATACATACAAATCTCTGATGTCATTTGCACTCTTAAACTAACTTTTTATTTATTTCTTGTGCCGTCTCATTATATTACTCTTTACTATTATTAGCTAGGTTGTTTATTTCCTATTCCCTTTCTCTTTAATTTATAATTCTAATTAAATACATAAATATAAAGCAATATAATATTTAACAAAAAATTACTTGTATAATTTGAAACCAACCAAGTACAAATCTTTAACAATTCATTTCATCCCATTATGTAACTCGAATTCAAAGATATGATGATTATCATTAAGTTAATTTCATAGTAAGTTGGTCAATTGATTAATATAGTACAGACACATAAAAAAAAATTATTTTCTAATTTACGTATCGACACTGTATTAATCAATTGACTAAAATTAATTTCAAATTAATCACTCTCAAAATTCACCATTAAATGACAATACCTCCACCACCAAGAAGCATAAAAGTGTGTAATAATTACATCTCTCAATTGGTTATGATTTTTGGCACAAGTAGAAGAAGTGGTGTGGTGCTACATGGTTGTGTACTTGTGTTGGGTTGGGTTAATAGTAGTTGAGTTGAGTGGGATAATACTTTATTGGGTTTGGTGATGGATGGATGATCGACGAGTAATGATAAAAATACAAATCATTTTGAGGCTGGGTATGAGTCCGCGAGTTAAAAGAGAGATAAATACGGGATGGGCTTTACCAGATTCCATGTCGACCACAACTGGCAGCGCCACATTGCTGAGTGGGCCATCTACCATGGCCCACATTGTCTCCTTTTCTTTCTTTCTTTCTCATTATTTGATATTCTCACTCATTTGCTTCTCTATGCATAATTATATTTTTTAGATTTCACCTAATTAGAATTGTAAACGAACTGAATCGAATTTTATCGAACTCTAACAAACATGTTCAAGTAATTTTGATTGAACTACGAGTTCAGATCGTTTAGTGTTCGTGAACATAATCGAATTCGCGAACAAGTCGAACATAAGTTCGTTTGCGAACACTAAAATTATTCACAGACTTGTTCCCGAACACAAACTTAGAACTCTAAAGCAAACAGTTAAATAAATACCAAAAATGACTTCTCTAAGAGTCTAGGTATTCAATCAAAATTAAACCAAATATTGTAATCATCATTTATCCAAAAAAACCAAGACCAAAACCAAAAATGATTACTTATAACTTAAAAGTTAACAAGTTCTTATAAATTCTTTGTAAGACCCCAACTTATTATAAATAAAATTGAATTTTCCTTTATTCATTATTCTAAATTAATAAGGGTTAATTTGATATAATTCTTTGGTTATGGGTGAAATGTGCAAAGTTTACAAAATAAGCAAGTGGTTATAAAATATTCATTATTATTTGGGAATATTCGTTTGGTCGTGGAATATTCTTTTTGTAAGGGAATCTCAAAATGCGGCTAGCAGATCATTGATGGGCCCCATAACGGAAAAGCGGTTGGATGAAGGAAAACGACAAAGATTGAGTTTTATAAATAACGACGTAAATTATTACGAATTAACATTGTTGGGTTACGGTGGTTAAAATCTGATGTCTGGCGTGGTTAAAGAAGTTAGCCAGCAGTATCGCATAAAGATTATTGAATTATTGATCCTTACGTAGAAAGGCACTACTCAATAATTATTATGAAGCCATCGCTCAATATTATATTTTATTGATTCAATAATTGTCTGCGTTGATATTTTGTATTGTTGTTGTTTCAATAATTGTCATTACACAAGATTTTCCATTATCAAATCAATAATTCATATTATTTGAATAATATTATCGATAACATTATTGGCAATGTCTAGAAAGTTACATCTCAAGGAGAGGTTTGGTCACCTAATCATACAAGTAAGGAGAAATCCTTATTGGAAGTTCTCCTCTTTCCTGAAGCGGCACGGTTGTCGATCTTGTGATTACGTAATATTATTTTTAAATAAGTAATTATTGATTATTATGATAAAGAAAATATTTATTTTATGTGGATATAGATGGAGAAAATTTTTAATGTGACAATTGTTGAAAATTAATATTTTATCTTTTTACGATAAAATAATTCATTTAAATATATTATTTTAATAATATATTAACGGTGATATTTTTATAATGAATGTGGGATATATGAGTATATGAGGAGGTAGAGTATTTTGTGGCATTAAATGTTTAATATATGTTTTTGTGTGTCGGTGGACACAATTCTTGACCGAAAATTGATTATAGACTGTAAAATCGCTTGGTTTGTGGATTTCGGTCAATTTACATTTGGAATTTGGAAAAATTTTCTTCTCGCAAAGTTGTAGAGAATGGAATTTCCCATGGAAAGTCATCGCGAGTTTTAATTTTTTCGATAAACGAGCTATTTTCTACGAATTATTGAAGTTTCGGAAGATAAAATAATTTTTATTAAATAATGGGTGGGACCCACTCTTGTTTGAACATGTGGGCTGCTGAAAATTGGGTCAAGGTTGGCTGGTGGCTGAAGTGTTCAAATGGCATGCGAGAAATGTAATTTTAAATAATAATAATTTATTAATTTAGTCTCCTTTAGGCGTTCTAACATTTTTTTCTATAAATAGAAATTTAAGTTAGAATTGAAAATCACACCGAAACAAAGTTTTCTCTCTTCTCTAAATTATCGAAAGCGTATTCTTGTGAGTATACTTTGAGTGTTGCTATATCTGGTCTGGGTTTTCACAAGACTATATCTGAAAATTCAAATGTAAAATACGGTTATTTTGAGGTAAGGGTATTATTTTCTTCTTAAATGATATTTTTTTCTTCAATATCATTATGTCAAGTATTGGTGAACTTTTTTATCAAATTTGGAACTTGTTGTGTTTGGAGTTACTTATTCACGTATACGATTAATTATTCACGATATCGATTAATTATTCACGAATATTTACATTATTCAATAGAAAAATAAAAAATTTTCTTTTTGTCAAAATATCTATTCTCGGATACTAGCTTTGATTGTATCCATGTTTTGATCATTCTTGAATTTTACACCAATATGATTATTTTCAAAGTATTTTTGGACATGGATAAAACAAAGTACTAATCCTTAATCCTTAATCCTTGTCATTTTGTTTCTTTGGATTCGTTTCTTTAAAAATGTTTTTCATCATCCTCGATCCTAAATGGTGATATAAATGAATATCTTTGGCACTGTAGTGCAAAGATGAACAATTAATCGATGAATATCTTTGCTTCAGTAGTCTGCAAAGATGAACACGTATGTTGAGATTTAACATGACCATTGGTGATATAAATGAATATCTTTGGCACAGTAGTGCAAAGATGATTAAAGATGTATATTGATTGTTATTACGAGGATAAACTATTGATGATGGACTTTTAAACCTTGAAAGCGGTAGAATTCTTTTTCTACGTGACTCTTCTAATGGATTCTTTATTTTATTTGCATTTGTTGATCTAAAACTTGTTGTCTATCAGATTCTATTAGATTTTTCTCTGTTGAAAACTAACGATAATTTGTTGTATATTATCTTAGTCATAATATTCTTCTTTGGGCTAATTGAGTTTACCCTTTTCCTTTTTGTTCCATTTTTCTTCTACCGGGAGGTGAGAACATAGCGAGGATCGAGCCTGGGGTATGGAGTGATGGTTCTAGGAAGATGTTTTAATTATCCTCATTATTTTCGTAAAATAGTGTATGAATAATTAATGAGGACTTATTTGGGTGTGTATATTATCTGAAGACAATATTTGTATTCAAACTCACAGTTGTATTGTCGTATTCTACACGACATCTGTATTGTCAAAGTTGTAGTTTGCTTTCTATACCATGTATTTTGGCGACTCAGAATGAGTGTTGTATACCTATTTTGGGAGCGTCACATTCTTGATTTATAAATATCAACAATCAAATATTAATATCGAAAAGTCTTTCAACTTTTCAAGGTCTAATCACTTCAAACAGAGTTTACAAACAAATGATTATCAAAAACTCACAATTTAATATTAGTAATGTATTTCTTTTGTTGTCATTTTTAATTAATATTCATTTTTTTACAATTTTTAAATTTAATATCTAGTTTTTATTTTTCGATTTTCAAATTTGTGTATAGTTTTTTAAAGTTTTAAAATTATTAAATAAATAATTTAATGATTATTACTCTATTAAGTCTCGATAGGTACATTGCAAACTTGATTTCTCTATCTCGATTTAACAATTTCAATAATTATGTACATGTAAGCAAGTGTATTGTATCATTCTTTAATTAATATCAAATTGTCATTGCATGATAATTAATGACTTTATTAGTTGTAATTTATTAAATTATTAGGGATGTAAATTATAATAATCCAACAATCATTGTTCAAAATTTTATGATAATATTAAAATTATTTTAATTAAATTAGAATTTAGAGGTGAAGAATAACACATTATTATTTAATAAAAAAGTTTACTTATAATAAATTATTTAAAAAAAACAAAAAGATGTTTAGGTAATAAAAAAATAACAACAAATTTAACAATTATTAATAAGACAAACTTTAGAATTTAATATGAAATAACCAATTATTTGTATTTAAAATTTTAGAAATAATTTCAATGTGTAATTAAGAAATCAAACTACTCGAAACGAGCTCGAACTTATCGAAACGAGCTCGAACTTATCGAACCGAACTGAACTCGAACTGTTCGCGATCAAAAATGAACTAAACCACATGGTTTGCGAATATGTTCGATCGTGCAATCGAACGGAATACTACGTGCGAATTCGACTCGACTAAATGAGTAAGTCGAATTCGAACCGAATCGCAAACAATTCGATTTGTTTGCAGCGTTCACCTAACTCAGCTTTTTTAAAAATAAAACAAAGGGAGAGACGTGAATATCATTCAGTTTCGACTTTCCGTCTCATATGTAAATCATACCAAAATCAATCTATTAATACCAAAATATAACGAATTTTGGTTAATTTTGAATCAACTCGATAGTTGAACTTTAATAACTCGGTAGTTTAAAAAGTTTTTCTTGTAAATTATTTTCTAGTTTCCAAATAACTCGGTAGTTTAATGAAATATTGAAATATTAATAAAATTACGATGAAAAATTTAAAATCATTGTTCTCATTTATATTATTATTATTATTATTATTATTATTATTACAACTAAAGAAAATACTTTTCCTTTTTTTTGTTCAAATAGAAGTACTTTGTGGTACAAAATGAGTACATTGTTGAATCATTTTTTTAATAAAAAATATAGGATTTTTTTCTTTCAAAAAATATAATTTAATTACTTCAATACCAATTAAATGGAGAAACCAAAATTAAATCGTATTAGCATAAATATCACACCCAGCGAGTCTAGTCAGTCCTGCTTCTCTGATAATTACTGATCCTCTGTAGAAAATTTTCGATTAACAGCCAATGGACACCGACGTGACGATGGTACCTGCCGGAGAAGGATCTAGTGTTGCCGGACCGTCATCATCCTCTGCTGCTGCTTCTTCTTCAACCACGAAGAAACCTAAGCGCTTCGAAATCAAGAAGTGGAACGCCGTTGCTCTCTGGGCTTGGGGTCCGTAGTTCTAACCTTAACCCTAAATTTACGATTGAACGAGTCGTGATTATTTTCTTTAGGTATTGTGTTTGTAAAATGAATTTAATTATATTTGTTGGATCGATTCGTACAGACATCGTTGTTGACAACTGTGCGATTTGCAGGAATCATATTATGGATCTCTGTGAGTGCTTTGATAGTTTTCTTATTGCTATGTATTCTCCACTATCATTGTTGTATTCTCAATTTGTGTATTTTTGGTTTAATTAGGCATTGAATGTCAAGCTAATCAGGCTAGTGCTACCAGCGAAGAGTGCACTGTTGCTTGGGGTATGCACTTTTCCCTCAAACCCTAACCCGTCTTGTGTTTAAGTAAGTCTTGTGTTATATTTTCACCATTGTCCGAATGATACCAATATTCTGTTGGGAAAAAGTAATGATGCGAGGAGTAGGGCCAAAACTTTATACATATATCAATTCTAATCTCAATTCCCTGTAATATCATTACTGAGATGAGAATTAATGAAGAATTCTTCAAGCTACCATTACATGTGCATATATTAGTTCAATAAAAAAGAAAAGAATGTGACATATTCCAAGATTGGCTACTACTACTACTGGTTTATTTTTTTTGTAGGTTGTTATAGACCTCGATATCTACTTGTAATTTTCATAGCCACTTAACACTTCAAAATCGAATGTTTGCAGAGTAGGGGCATAGTCATGTTTCAGTAGTTATATTTGTTAATCTGGTTATGATTGTCCAACTACGGTTTACTAAGGAAGGCTTCAAATTGTAATTTTTTTGTTTAAAGTACGTCTCCTAGGGCAATTGAATGCCTTTTTGCATGCTTTCTCCATATTATGTCTGGTTTATGGATTTTCCATTTTGTTTGATCTAATAAGGTGGGTCATTTACTGATTTTCTGCACATCTATATTGATACAATTTGATTTTTCGAGTATGTGTCTTATTATGATTAACAAAGTTTTAATAATCTCCTACTTCCATTTTTTAAGTGATAACTGATTCATCGACAGAGAAGATGTAACGCCCTCTTTTACGCACAAACACAACATAGTTGATTAAATAATAACAAGGCTATAAGCCACATAAAAATAGTCTCATAATCAATAAACGTCACAAGACAAAACAATAATGATTGACAAACTAGTTAGAACAACTGTCTAAGATATTTATTACAACTCCAAATAACTAATGTATCATAGCCTAACAAAATATCTAAACCATTTGAATAAAAGAGAACTCTCGTCACTTGCCCTTGATCCTCCTGATTACCTGCTGGAAAAAGAACACAATGTGAGCCAATTAACCAGTGGTCAGTACGGATATAAAGATGTACAAATATAACACAATATATAATGTGACCAAAGAGGCGAATGAACGAACGAATGCAAACTATGAACGAATTATGAATATATCAAAATTAGAGAGAATAGATACAAATGATTAACACCATTGAACGAACAACTATAGTCAAAGGATCCCAAACAAAATAAGTCTGAATCAAATGTTTATAAAGTAACAATTTTATATTGCGCTAACAAAATACATCGGTACCATAATGTATGCAAATCAAATCGAATAGTACGCATGACACATACATTACTAATTCGCCAAACAAATCAAATCAAATCAAATACCGTGTCGACCCATACGTATCTTGAGCAAATATATCAAATGGCCAAAGCTCATACACAGAGCATATAAAAGGATACGCCGTGGACTGATCACATCGTCACGAAAGGTGTCATGGCCCTGTGTCAAGAAGACATGTTTGTGGTGTCCCTATAGGTGGTTAGCTCAAGTATACCTTAAGGATCAAACTACAAAATGTAAGTCAAAAAAAGGGTTCAAATCACAAGACTTACATGACCATTTTCAAATGATATCGAATTATTTCAAATACAAACATACTTAACTATCACAAGATACCAACGATCAAAATAACTTCCCGAATGTGAACGAAAATATTCGAAGAATGATACAAACAAATAAAGTCTCAAAAACATACTGACATGATTAACTAGTTCAAAGAGTACAAGTACGAGTTTTATGTATCAACGCCAACATGAAATTATCATATTAATTTCACACGGAACAATTATGTGAAATAATAGCCAATTTTGAAACGAGGAACAAAATAAATTAATTAAATTTAACAAGAGTATCGCTGAAGAAGTACGGAATATGTACTTGGATTAAGCAATGTAATACCAAAATATTTATATTCCAAATTCGACTCATTTAGACTCCCTCTGTTCGATCTAATTAAACAAAAATAATAATAAGTTTATAAATTACTTAACACTTATAATTTATAGTAATATAAGATTAATTCCCAATTGCATTAGATTTACAAGATAAACCTGAATAAATTCCAATTGATCTCGAATCACTTATAAAACCTGTTATTACTCTCCATTTTTACAAATCAGTACCTTATTTATGCATATGAATATAATATACATTCCTTAATACTGTTGTACATGATCATTATGGCAAATACATACAATATAAACTAATATATAAATATAAACTTCTAACAACTAACCTGAAGACATAAGTATTCACTAGTTAGAATAAAAAAGATTTTTTTTTAATCAATATATTCATTTTGATGTTACCTGATTTACACCATATACTAACATATTATTTTAGTATTCATTGTTATTCCTGTTGCTATCCACGTTACCCAATTCACATGGATACTCAGCAACAAGCCAATTAACATCAACCGTGCACATACCTTATACATACATACTACGCATTTTAATCTTCTCATTATTCAACGGACTTTTACATGACGCTTCTAACGATTTAAAAGTAATATTAATTTACTAACTTGATCTTACCATATACCCGAGTTTGATAAATTCTTCTTCTAGTTCTTATGCCGCCTCACTTTCTTTTCGTTTTCCTTTGTTCGTATCAGATGTAGTGTGGGTGTAGTTAGGTTTTATTTATTAATTATTTTATTAATTCTCCTAATTATAGTAGGATTAATATTACCCACGTAAATTAAATCCAATTAGTTTTAAGGCCCAATTTTACCAAATTAATAATATCTACTAATTACTATTAGCCCATGTAAATTAATAAATAATTTGATCCAAATAAAAGAAAAGCCCAAACAATATGTTTAAAAGAGAAAAAAATTGTTTATTTATTTAGTTATTTTACCGGGTATTACAAAAGATCTGGTCATGCTGACATTATATTAGTAATTTTATTAAGTTTTTTCTTTGATACGATGTATAGAGGACTTCTGTATAGGTTATAATGATTATAAATATGCATATTGTAACATAAAAGCACTAAAATCATACTGATTTATGTTTGTAGCACATATAGGAAATTGATATATCCACAAGTAAGACCCACTACCCCACTTAATATTCATGTTAGGAGGAACTTGTGGAAGTGAGCCAAACTATTATTTTTACTTGTAGAAATATAAATTCCCCACATATATTACCCGCCTTCATTCTTAAACGTTTGTGTAGATGTCCAAAATTATTTATTTCTGCTTTATTTCTCTTTTTGTTCTTCACAAGTGATAACAATGAACTCAATGAAGTAGTTGTTTTAGTATTACAATGCCATGGCCAATTGGATGTTCTCTTAAGAAACTATAGCATAATTAGCATTGTAATACTAAAATTGCTTAAATTACCTTTTAGTTCTGTGCTCTTACTTTAATTGTGATCCAGAAAATTCAGATAGTATATTTCGAAAAAAAATAAAAAATTGTGCTTTTACATCATTAAGGCATTCCCCAACCATGGTAAATATTTAAGTCTTAGTTATTTCACCTTATTCAGGGTGCAGTGCATTATGGACCACACTAGTGCTCTTATTCTATGTAAAAAAGGTTTATGTTTTGGTATTATGCTTGCATATGTTTATTTTCTTAAGAAGCTTTAAAAACAAATTAGGCAAGCTATCCTAGTTTTTCTACTACGTTCATTTAGAATCTTATGACCAGCAGTATGATCGTGAACAGCAAAAACAATAGCATTGATACGTTCTTGTTTATTCTGACTTTTGTCACGTGTAGCATTATTGTATTTTAGCCAATTCAGAGTGCAATGCACCATACTCCTGCTCTTATCCATGTTACAAAGATTTATGATGTGGTTATATCAATAAACGTATTCTTTTCCAGGAAGTGCTATAAATAATTTGCCAATAAAAAAGGAATTCCTGTAATAATTGTCAACAGCTGTGTAGACTTGCTGTTTATTGTTCCAAGTAATGCCCCCTACCCCTCCCCTTTTTTAAATTAAATTTAAAGAGTAGTATGTGAGCTTCTGCCTCTCCCCCAGTAAAGATCCCCTCTTACGCGAAAAATAAAATAGATTAGCAAATTATCTGTCTAATCTTTATCTGACACTTTCGCTAGAAATGTGCATAATTTATTTTATGAATTGCAGAATTGTCTAATAAGAAGTTTGGACTATGTGTCCCAAGTGATGAATAATTATCCTATATTTTATTTCAAATTTTCGAAGGTGTTGGGAAGTATCTGTATGTAATCCATGACTGAAATTCTCTAAGGTGCTGGTTTTTTGGTTATTAAATATTTCCTCGCACATCTTTTCTCCTAGCACTCTCCTTCCATCCCTATTGTTTTCTCCCTCAACCTCTCTCTCTCTCTGCCCCCACTCCCCGGGGCACGTGGGTTAAATGAGATGATTGTATGTTTTATATTTATGCACTTGATATTTTCGAATTAATCGTGTATATGCTGTTACATGCTTTATTATTTCAGTGGTGATGTTTGGGATCGCAAAAACATGCAACTTGTGTGCATTTTGTTGGTATTTTAAAATGTTTGTTTTCTTTTTCAAACCTTCTTTCTTTTTTACTTTGAGTAGTATCTGGATTCTATAGTGCATTTGTAGTTTTTTGGGGATTGCTTTGCGTAGTGCTTGGGTATTTGGGTTCACCCTTTTTTGGAGCTTCTAGTGGATTTATTTACTTACCCTAAAAAATTGAAACTTCTGAGCTACCCCTGTGGATTCTGCTGCTATTGCTATGTGGATGAGTTTGAATCTTTGCTACACCGCCTTCATTCGTATCACTGATAAGATTCCTAGTCTTTGGCTCTTCTCTTCAACTTATATTTGGAGCAGTTTTTTTAATGAGATGTAGTTTACTATGAATGAAAGCTTGGCATTGTTTTATGGTGCAGTTTTTTGCAAGCCTCTACATTAACATCATCATGTGTATCCTCAGACAGATTTTATCACTTCGCATTTGTGCTTCCAATCCCCCCTTTTTTTTTCCTCTTTTCCCATTGTGTTTTTCAAGTCACTTTGACCACACTGAAAAGTTCTGAACAGTTTATCAACCTATTTTTCAAGTCCCTTTGGCCAAGTATTTTGGACAGTTTTCAAAGTTTAGGATCCTACAAAGGACAGGTTTTAGTTGCTTATACCTGTTTAGTGCAGTTACTGGGCAAGTGCTAAAATTAACATTGTAACTGTAGGGTGTTCAGCAACGAATTGTAAAAAAACAACAATTTCTTTAGCTCAAGACTTGCTCACTTTTGATTCACGTGGGCTTTTTGTAATCTGTTTGTAATTTTTTTTTAATTGGATCTGTTCTCCCTCTAATTAACTCCTATATCTTTATGTCCTTTAGTAATCTTAATCTATGTTCCCACAGGTGTGTGCAATCATGCATTCCATTTCCACTGCATCAGCCGATGGCTCAAAACCCGCCAAGTGTGCCCACTTGGTATTTAATTACACCTACTTTAATCTATCTATTTATGTTCATTGCTTCCAACGGCATGGCTAAATTCTGTTTTTATGTGTTCTGTCTTTTAAAGATAATAGCGAGTGGGAGTTTCAGAAGTATGGACACTAGAGAGTGCAATGGCAGGCGGCAGTGGAACCATACCCCTCATTTCTGGAAGTTGGGAATCCTTAAACAAGAGACGTATCCTTGGTTCCGGTGCTATTGAAGTTTTTAGACCGTGTTTTTTATGGGACTGGATTTAGGATTTTCGGGCAACAATTTAAAACAAAATGTGCTCATAAGCTCAGTTTGTGGTATTTACTGAATTGCCAGGTGCTGATTGTTTGTTCATATCTGAACCTCATCATCAGTGCTGTGAAATTAGAATGGACTATATTCATTGATTCACGACTGTTGATAAATTGCTTTATTTTTTTTGGTATTTTAAAAAAATATAATTGCTGTTATTATAGATTGAGTATTGTTATTATGTATGGCGACAAATTTGTGTCAAATTACAATTGTGAAACATATCATGTAAATATGGGATTGTATAGAATTATAAGGTCCTAAATAGATTTTTTTTAATATATTATTTTTGGTTTTGATTGCTAGTAGTATATGGTTCGCTTCATGTGCTTTGAGACATGAATATTTTCCTCGAGCGTTGTTGGATTCAAGTAAGGGTGTCAATAATTGACATTTGTTGGGTTCTTCTATTCTCACTTGCGTTGTTTCTTGGAAATGACCTTGTCTTTGACTTTAGTGTCATAAAAATATTCAGTAAATTAAAAAATATCGACGCCTGAGAGATTCGAACTCTCGCGGGGAAACCCCATGTACTTAGCAGGCACACGCCTTAACCACTCGGCCAAAGCGTCAATTTGATATGTGAGTGTAGGAAACATCCAATCAAACATGTCCGCAATTTCTCTTGGTGGACATTTTTTTATGTACATAGGATTATTCATTTTTTTTAACTACTCCAACACCGAGAAATATGACTAGTATTTGATTGCGATCAAATACCAAAATATTTGATGACAACTAACTACGTATCTATTTTTTTATTTTTTATTTTAAAAAAAAACTTTGATACAAGCCATCTGAAACTATTCATGTGTTGGTAAATACGGGACAGGTACACACACCGTCCTGTATGGGAAGGTATTAGTCTGTGATTAGAGTTCTTTTCCTACCTAGTAGACAGTAGTACATATAATTTTACAAATATTCCTTTTCATTCCATGAGCAGCACAGAAGGCTAAAAATCCCATCAATACACACTATCAAATCAACAAGAAATTAAGCAGTATGAATATCTGCTGTCACCCTTAACTTAAGTTCCTCCATTTTGAAAACCCAAACCAAGAGACAGTTCAGTTCCATTTTGAAAACCCAAACCAAAAACAGACTGTTAGTTCATCGACTGGACTGGACTCATATTGAAGTTGCGGCAGAATTCTTGGACCAAGAAACAGCAATTGGGCTCCTCACACAGTGAATACCATCGGTCCACTCGATCGACCCAAATGCCGCCGCCTCCTCCTCAGTACTGCCACTGCCTCCAACCCTAGACTCCAATGCAGTGCTTGTGAATGTAACCTCATACGACAGCGTTTCGATATCTGCAGCGAACACAAGCTTACTAGGCGACACAGTGACCTCAACCGATGGAGGAGCCCTCACCTTCACCTCGTAAACTGCATCCACATTACTCCCAACATTTTTCACAACTCGCTTGTATTTCACCTCCCCAATATCACCTTTAAACACAACTGCCAAGGCTGGGTAATTCAAATTACCGGGACTACCCAACTTTTGTGCACTGCAATCCACCTTAACATCTCCCGTAACCACAGCTATTCTCTTGGGACTATATCCAACGGCGCATAGGAACGCCACGTAATCGCTCACATCAATGTCGTAAACCAACCCCGGATCAAGAGCTCTGTTAGGGTCCACGTGTCCTGCACCGCGAACGAACGGTGTCGATTGTTTTCCGGTGGCAAGGTCCGTAATATTGCTGTCGATGTTGTCTATATTGTAAGCGGTTGTCATGAGGGCAGATTTTATAGCTGCTGGGCTCCAGTTTGGGTAGGCCCCACGAAGCAAAGAAGCCAATCCACTCACGTGAGGGCATGACATGGATGTGCCTGATATAATATTGAACATCACTCTTCTCGGGTCAATATCCAGACTCGTTGGGCTGGTGTATCCGGTCCAACCGGCTAAAATGTTGACACCCGGTCCAATCACATCTGGTTTGAGAATCTCCGCCGTGAGATGGTTTGGACCGCGGCTGGAGAACGACGCCACGCGAGGTGCTGATGGAGACCGTCCGATCACCGTTCCTTGGAAAGTAATCGTTGCAGTTGGTGATGAGTCCGAACTCGCGTATTCTCTGATCTTATCTCCGGCTTTCGCGCCAACCATAGTCGCCGGAATTAGATGCGAATCGGCGAGAAGCTCTTCGCCATTGTCATCCGTGTTGGCGTGGATCATTCCGACACCGCCAGCAATTTTAACGGCATTTCCTTTCTCCACCCTCGCATTGCCCCCACGATCACAAATAACAATTTTGCCGTTGACTTTGGAAGGATCGAGCCTATGGGTGTAGCAATATCTGCTACCGCAGTCATCGGCATAAACTAATGGATACTTCGATCCTCCAATAGAATCTCCAGAGTACAACGACACGCCATCGAAGATCCTTCCGTCACCTAGAGTCACATCCGCAGGGAACTCCCTATCAATCGTTGAAGCACCAACAGTGATAATCCACGGTGCAATGTTCACGGCGGTGTACGGACCGGGACCGGAATTTCCAGCGGAACACGACACAACAACACCGTGCTGCGCAGCGCCAAAAGCACCTATGGCGATGGAATCGTGATCGTATTGAGGAGCGTAACCGCTGGCGCCGACGGAGAGAGATATTACGTGAACACCATCGGCAACAGCTTGATCCATCGCAGCCAAAATATCGGAGTCGTAACAGCCTAAAGTCCAACAGATCTTGTAAACAGCAATTCTCGCCTTGATCGCCATACCTCTAGCTTCACCTTTAGCATATTGAAAGAAGCTAGCGTTTGCAACGACAGATCCAGCGGCTGTAGAAGCCGTATGAGTTCCATGACCTTCTGTATCTCTCGGCGAAAGCGATTCTATAGTTTCATCTATTTTGCTTCCTAATTTAGCTGTATAGCCACTGTAATAAGCTCTGGCACCGATTATTTTCTTATTACATGCAGATGAAGGAAAATCCGGTGTGGTTTCGCAAATACCTTTCCAACCGGATGGGACCGGAGAGAGATCATCGTCGGAGAAGCTCGGGCGTTCCGGCCAAATTCCAGTATCTAGAACTCCGACGATAACGTCATCGGCGTAATCAGAGTTGGGCCAAAGGCCGAAGGAGTCTGCAAGGCCGAGGAACTGAGGAGTATGAGTGGTGTGGAGGTGGCGAACGCGGTCGGGGAGGACGGCGAGTACTCCCGGAACGGCGCGGAGATGGGCAGCCTGAGCAGCGGTGATTACGGCGGAGAAGCCGGTGGCGGCGCGATCGTAAGTGTAGAGGATTTTGGAGGAGGAGATGATAGAGGAGTACCAGTGGTGGTGGGTGGTGAATATGGATGGCTTATGAGATTTTGACACGTGGATGATAAAGGTTTGTGGATGTTCAGGTGCATCGGAGGAGAATACTGGAGATAAGAGACAGAGGAAGAAGAGAAAGGAAAAGAATAGTGAAGGAATCATCATTTTTTGGGTCTTCCGGAGAAATTGGAGATGATGAGTGAGGGAGGGAGGGTAAATATTATTCATTCATTCATTCTGCCTAGCTGATATGATACATAAATATGCTTCTTTGGGTCTTGTTTAACCACGTTGACTATCATAATTTTTTATTTTATTTTATTTAAAAAAATCTCCCATACTCCAATAATTGTCAAATTTTATAGTAGTAGTTACCAATAATTGCTCGTGGTGTTCTTGCAAAGGAGAATTTATTACTACTACACGGGACATGGGTTGGTTTTTTTGTGCTACATACACGACTTGAGATGAGATGAAAAATTAAATTTGAGATGGTATATTTAGTAAGGGAATAATGGTGATACATGATTTGTGTATGTTTTATTTGTAGATAATTTGTTAAAATTAATAAAATATATACAGTTGTGTATGAATGGTCATATAACAAATTTTAAATAGTTAAAAGATGGTAAAAGTAAAGACAGTGACACTCTTTTATATATTAAGGTTATGTTTGATAAAATTGAGTGTTAAGATCTGAACATTTTAGACATCTGAATAATATAAAATTTGTGTCTGAAATGATGTTTGATAACTAATTTTTCTAAAATGTCTGAATAACGGTATTTTACTATGTTAATCCTCTGAACAGTTTAAGCAAAAATATGTTTGATAATCAGAAATGTCTGAATAGTATTTTAAATACATATTTATAATATTTTGACCACAATATAATAAAATATATCATGTCCAATGTCCAATGAAAACGTCAACATAATATAATAATTTAACCATACAAATTAAATTAACTCATATTCATGCCCCAACTCATAACCCGACCCAAGCTCCATCCCAAACTAAACCCATCATCTTAATTACAGGTTTACATCACAACCTCCATTAAACACCTCCATAAACCATCATCAACCCCTCTTTCATCATTAGCCATAAATCCACCTTACTGCTTCCATAGTAAATCACGAAGAATCCTACAATCCACATTGTCTTTACCCACTATGTCATACCATTATTTATCATCAATCCAACCCAATTTCAATCCAATATCATCGATCCAATCCACTTCGGGGCATGTGGCAACAATGCCCAATGAGTTGAGAATGCATATTTAAGACTCAATCTTCGAAAAACTAGACGCGCGAGAAGAACGACATCGAGGATATTGAGGAATATAAGAGCAAGATAAATAAGAATATGTCGGAAACTTCCGATGGGTGGAGGTGGCAACTGATTTAGATAGTGCTTGAGGACAAGAGCAGCAACGAGGGAGAAGAGGAGCAGTGAATTAGGAGTGGTGGAGTGAAGAGCAACAATGAGATTAGTTTTGTCATAAAAAAACTGGCTCAGACCTGCCTCTGGATGGTTTAAAATTAATTTTGTGTATAACCAATTAAGAGGCATTAAAATGCTTCAAAAAATTTACCAAACAAATTTAACCTAACCGAATCAAAGGCTAAGTCATTCAGAGCTAAACAAAAACAGCCTAATACTCTTCCCCTCCTAAAAATTAGTTTAATTTGATATTTTTTGTTAATATAAATAGAAAAACTATAAACATAACAAATTCCTTCACTTTTCATAAGTTTAAAAATATATATAAATATGCTTAATTTTTAAATTTAAAATTAATTAATTTAATAAAAAAAATCAAACTAAACTCATTTTTCATCAAATTGTCTACTTAATACATTCAAGTTTTAATTTACATTCGACATAAAATTAGTATACATATAAAGTACACTCGAGCCTCCAACATACTTTTACGCAAGAAAAAAGGACCAACTTTTCTTTTTCATTTACTGCCAGTGGAACCATGATATGCAAATTGCACTTTTCACTAAATCTCTTTTAGTCCCTAGTTTAATTATACATTTGTTGAGACGGATGGCCAACCAAATTATAGCAAGAAGCTCTGGCACAGTTGGAACATTGCTTCACCTCTGTAGATCTAGAACAGGACCCAAATTTGGTGCCAATATCCACAAAAGCAGGCAGCACCAAATCCATGAACCTTTCACTCCAAACTGGCCCCTGTTTACCACAAGTTATATATGAATTTCCTGAAATTCTTCTATCTTCCAAATAGGCTCACGTCTAAATAAATTTATCATTTATAGTAAAAGCAAGCAATTTAAGGCGTTTTTAGAAGAAACAAGAATGTGCTATGTTCTTTCATGGTCCATACTTGAATAGGCTTTTATATATAACCTTGTTATCTGGAAAATTTTGCTTCTGATCATATAGCTAGCTCGCTGGCTGGCTGGCTAAACGGCAAGTGTTCTGCAGATTTAAAGTCAAGTAAGCGGCTACTGTGCCGCCTACACAGGTAAGTGTATAGTGTATATACATACAACAATGGCTAACAGCTAGTATGTTAAGCTCTCTCACTCACTCATGACAATTTGTTTACTTGTGTCAATTGTCTAACATAACAACTCTGAAAAGTACATGCATTACCAAGACATGTTCTATATATATATATATATATATATATATATATATTGGTGGGTACGGCAAACTCTTGATTGATCATAAAACTAAATGAACTTCCTATGGACTGCCTTTGAAGCATCCAGAAAGTTCAGGTCTCAAATCTACAAGTTCATTTCAAAGACTTTTAGCTCATACATAAACTTAACAAAAAGCGTGAAAATAGGAAACCAGATATATTATATTTAACATTGTTATTGTTATTCACTAAGAATAAACTTCAGGACCAAAGTAAAATTGATAAAAATAATTGTTCTTGTATACTACGTAATTCTCAATTAATCTAAATCAAGTATTTTAAAAGTTATTCTAGGTAAGCATTTTAAATCACAAGAATTACCTAAACTGAAAAAAAAGAGTAAAAGATGTAAGCTATTAACAAGAAGAGACGACATAGAAAAAGTACCGTAGCCGCTTCCAAAAGTAATTGGATCCACTGACTTTCTGATTTCCGATCACAAAACAATTAAAATAAGTAAAAGAAAAGACACGATAGTGTGACTATGTGATGAGCTCATGATTACTACTGCTAGTACAGAATTACGAGGGTCCATACATAGTTATAAAAGGATCTTGTCGAGTCTCTATAAAGTCATCGTGCCTGTAACGATACAAATGGAAAATCACATTAGTACTAAGACTTGCAAAGATGCTTCACAAGTATAAATATATCATTTTGGCTTTGACCAAACAACACCTATGTAAGGGGGTAACTGATAAATGAAGCACCACATACTCTTTGCAACAACTAGAAGCAAGTTGAAGGTCTTCAAGTGATTTTAGGTCATCCTGCTCAGACCATGATAATAAGCATATGTTAGTGATCTTTGGAAGTTATTGAATATAGTACCAAATTAAACATCATTACTCTATAAAAGACTTGTTAATTGTGGGGATTAGTTGGACCTGATTCATGAAATGAACACCTAGCATAAAGCAATAGGTAATGAATCATAGAAATAGTGAATGAATACATACTAGGAAGAAAATGACAATCATCATAGGAAGGATACTCAAGTAATTTGTTCAATGTAACACCTGCAGATCCAGGAGTGAGGAAAACATGTTTCCGTCATCAACCTGATCGGTTATCATGTATGTATTTTATATGTGCCTTCTTTTCTCAATTTTTCTGACTTGAAGCGATCAACTTTTGTAGGATTTACCCTTTCATAAAGCCATAACTAGCATGGGATTGGGTGATTGAGTACTAACGTATTATTGAAAAGTGTTGAAGCAATGTGCTTGGTGGATTTGTGTGGGATCCATGACGGGGTTTCCATTCTGATTAAGCTCGTTAATTTATATATGAATTGTACGTACGTAGTAGTCCTTTAAACACAAACAACCACCTTTATTATAGATCTCCACATATTCTTCAACATTTGAAATTACTATCTCCAAGAACTGTATCATGCATAACAGCATTTCATTATTATAGAATATGAGGAACACAGATGTTAAGGACTTGGAGGATGTAGTTGTATATGAATTTTCCTTGTATACAATTGAGCTCATGAGAGGAAATGAACCATTTTTCCCATTTCCAGAAATCAGAAGAATTTTCAGAAAAAATTACTCACCTCCCTCTCTCAATTCCACAAAAGTTACAAGAAAGATCAAATGTAGCAATTAATAAGAAATAAAAAGGAAGGAGTGGGGGGTGGAGGAGGGAACTAATGAACCACTATATATAAACAGTGGCCGAAAAATCCCCGCCTAGGCAGAATCAAACATCTACTTTACACTCCAAATGATTTTGTTATGCCTACAAAGAATTTTTTTTGGTAATGTTTCATGTAATATTTGCTTAGTATAGTGTAACATATAAGCATGGTAAGAAAAATAAATAAATGAGACCGCTTAAGTAAAACCTAGTCCGCCTAGGCGCCCCTTCCACCGCCTAGGTTCGCCTAACAATTTTTAGAACACTGTATATAAACCACAATCAACGCTATAGAAGACTTTTGAGTGCATTAGCTAAATAAATCGAGTAGTCATATATTAAGCAAATTTGTACTATCAAATGTGATCGCCTTCTTCAATTAAAAAAATTATAATTTACCAACTGGTCTTGGCTCAGTTGGTACCCCAGGCCTTTTACAAAGTAAGAAGTCTTGGGTTCAACCTCAACCCCTGAATTAGCAAAAAAAGAAGAAAGAAATTGATATTTTCACAACACTTTTTTATATTTTCACATGAAAAGTATCGTTATAGATGTATAGCGACGGTGAAACCCAGCAACGGTGACATTTTCATGTGAAAATATTATTTTCTATTGCGGATTTATCAATTTCCTTAAAAAATTAAAGAGACAATAAGAAAACTTTCATAGAATTATTGGTATGAAGAATAAAGAAGAGGAGGAAATAAATAACTAAAACAATAGTTGAGTATATTAATAAAGTAAATCCAAAGAAAGAAAGAAAGCTGACCTCCAGAATGCTAACTACCTCGCCAGAACCTGAAGCTTGGCCAGTTGTCACAGCTTTCCATAGAAATCAGAGGAGTACCCTGTGGGAATTTTATGGAGGGCGATGAAATGTCCATTAAAATAATCAGCCAGCATCTAAACTCCTACACTCCTTCATTCAAATAAATATAGTGTGACTATACAGATGAGATGAGACTTTAAGAGAGGGAGAGGGAGGAGAGAAACTACATTGTTAACAAGGACAAACTAACTATACCACTCTACAATCAGGATCTGAAATAAATAACTATAACAATAACAACAATAATAATAGTAGTAATAATAAAAATAAATAAATAAATAAAAAACCATGTATATGAGAAGGGGAGAGTATAAATTATTAGTATTAGTCTCCTGATCCACTGAACTGATTCAATTAAGCAGAAGAGTGAGCGCGAGTGTCAGAGAGAATATATATATATATATATATATATATATATATAAAGGAATCAAATGGAGATGCTTGGGGAGGGGAAGGGAGTACACCAAAATATTTATAGAGGATCCGCGAAATCATTGCAGCCTTTATAGGAACAGAGAGAGAGGATGAGAGAAGCCACTTGAATGAATATCTTGTTAGGACAGATAATATAAAACCCGTGGCAGGCAGCTAAGCTACCCTCACCTCCTCTTCCTCCCTCAGATTAACTCAATAAATTGTTCATTTTACCCAATATCACCCTGATTTCACTTTACTTTCATTAGACAAAGCCAAGGGTCAAGGGTGAAGTAAGAGATACCAGCAACTCAACCAGGAAAGGACAACTGATTAATAATGGATTCATTCCAGAAACTCACTAGTAAAAACTGACCAACATTTTTATGTATGTAGTAGCATATATCCCAAATTATAACATCACTTGACTTTTAAAAGTTAATCTGAGACTTTTTAAATTTCAGAATTCAGAGAATGTATTAAAAATTATGAAACAATAAATTTTACAACGAATATTTCACCAATGAAGTGATTAATTCTACAAATCATGCAACTTGTGAACATGAAACAAGAATTCTACAAATCATGCAACATTCCAATGAAATTTAAGAATCATTAGCTGACGACAATATGGTCGTATTAGAATTATCAGAAACATAGGGCTAAGCCAGTGAGATGTGAAAAGACAATTTCATTTTGCTCCACTCTCTAAAAGGTTTGGTTTGAACTTCCTCTGCTGTAAGGGATTATTGTAAAATTAATAAGATCTTATAAACCATCAACGTAAATAAACAATTAATGAAGTGCAAAACTCAATGATTAGTCAAAATGTAATAGTTCACTTAGTTACACAAAGAGTAGCCCTTTTCGATTCTGAAAACGTATCCCAAGAATATATTCTCCATTGATGCTAAGGCAGCTTTGCATGTTGGAGTTGGTATTACGTATTAACAAGAGAAAGAAACAAAGGATAAATTTGACAAAAGTTTGAAGGGTATATTCAAACCTAACACAAGTAATTAGATACAAAGCAATGGAAAAGTAATTAATGTTGTAAACCTTGAGATGTTTTATCCATTTTGTCATGGGAAGTCTCAAATTGGTGTAGTTGATAAAAAGATCATGCATACAAATGCAGCACGTGAATTGTCTCTACGAGCATTGCATGAGTTATGTAAAAAAGAGAAATTAATATGAGCACAATTATAACCTTGAGAGGGACATACTTGTAAACTTACTACAAGTAAAAACATATAAGCAAAAAATAAATTCAAAGTCTTGCTAGCTTGTACGAGGAAAAGTGAAATAAACATATACCAATATATCAGCTTAAAAAAAAGGATTCATGCACAACCAATTATAACGAGCCTGCAGTATTCTTATGCAAAGACTAGCTAAAACCTAGAATGATAAAAATATAGTAAATTCTACAAACAGCAAGCTCATTTAACATAACAGAAAGGCGAAGATGAAGGTAAATACAAATAAAATCTTCATAAAGTGCAAAAAATCTTGAAAAATAAGTAAGACAACAGAAGTTTTCAGGGAAAAAAAATCAGCAAAAAGAAATTTATAGATGAATTAGTCCTTAATAAACTTATCTGCAATCATTATGAGCTTGACATACATGTCACAAGGTTACGCCTTGATGATATGCATGTCCATGTGTTGTGTCCAGATATGTGAGATTAAAGGAGCTAACTTAACCTTCTATTATCAGTAAAACCGAAACTTTACACTCTCTTCCTAAATATGAACAATACACAGTGTCAACTTAAGCCAGCCAATGATATGATTCCCATTGCACTGCTCACTCTAACTGAAAGAAAAACCAAGTAGATGGTAATCAGTCCTACTCCAAGCATCCTGCTAGGCCTCATGTCATTCCTTGGTAGGACAACAAGAGCCCATATAAGTCCTGACATGAGAAATCCCATAGTGTAGAATAGGCTTCGATCTAGTGGGACTATGTATGAACCAGGTTTTTGTGCCCATGCTTTAAGCAACATTGATATCCCCAAACCAATAAGTGTGTTGAACATCGGACCTGCGTAGCATCCAGATAACGCAATCTGCACGCCATCCCCACCATTCATCGCCAAGGCAACATTGGACACCAAATCACCCATTGAGTTTCCCCACGCCAATACGGTTAACCCGAGGATTGATGGATTAACGCCCAGAATTACACCTACTGCCACCAACAGAGCAACAAGCTCATTTGCAATCATGTAGAACCAAACAATACTCATCAAAAATCCGCCCAAAACCCACAAAATTAGAAACTTCTGAGGTGGACAATCTGACCTGGTGTTCCAATACGCGAGGAAACCAAGTGTAAAACCAACTGAAACACCAATAACATATGCAAACATTTTACTTTGGAAACCCACAGTATCTTGAGTATTCCACAGAAATGAAAGCAGCACTGGAGCCAGTGAAGCACTGCTGACGGCATAAAACTTTGACCAGGTTTCCTCCTCAACTAGGGGAATTGTTAACCGTCTTGGCAGTATTAATGGATAACATAGTTTAGAACAGGTTAACGGTGGGTTATCCCTTTCCAGACTCTCATCAGTCCAGCCCCACAAAGGCCTCTCACCATCTGCCACCTTAAGTGCCTGATTTGAATATATTGCTACATTTGAAGCCCACATCCACTGGGGCAAGGAACTATGCAACTGGTTTCCATCACTTTCGTTTTCAATATCTAACAACGAACTGGATATATAGTCATCCTCATGGCTTCCTTGAGAAAATATACTTCCTCTGACCAGAAGCAATGGTCTGACTACATCAAATTTCAACCTCTGAACATGCTTCTTTAAAATCTCATTAGCAGCAACAGCAACTGCATAAACCAAATAAATTGACAGAAATGCAATGGCAGCCCAAACACTCACCTCACCAACAATTAAAATCAACAAAAGGGACATAAGTGTAACCATCAAAAAAATAACATCCCTAATAAAGCATTTTTGATCAATGTCAACTCCCTGATCAGCTACACAAAGAGATACTACCCCAACAACAACACAAGAAACAAACACTGCCCCACCCAAGACGCTATTGAGACCCACATCGACTGCATCAGTCCCAACAAAAGCGGCAATACTTGCAAACACATCAGGAGCTCCATTTCCAAGTGGAAGTAAGGCAACCCCCGCAACTGTTGGAGATAATTTCAACAGGCTCGAAAGCTTCTCCAAAGAACAACAGAAATAATCAGCTGCGGTGTTGCCCAAAAGATAGAACAATGCAGCAAGCCAAATACCCAAAATTGCAAAAGCAAACGGACTTCCTCCGCAATCACAATAATAGAACTTTATGTAATCAAAGAATCCGCCAGACGAGCAATGAGGGTGAGCTTTCAAGAAGTCGCAACTGGTATGGTAACCTTTATGAGAGTATAAGCCGCTGCAAATTACAGCATTTATGACATCTGAATTGTTTGGATCAGACCCAATGAGTGAATCGGATGAATTAACACTTGTTACTTGAGCAATCTGACGGCGAATTACTGACGCTTGACTCCACCCACTAGTTGAGCTCCATCTAAGGCCTGGAATTGGGTTCGATTGCCTAAGCAATGGGTTCCTCAATACATCTGCCCGGTTATAAAACAAGAAAACTACGACTAGGGTACATAATCCGTTGAAAATTCCAGAAATTATGGGAATTTTTCTGCTGTTAAGACCATTGAACTGCCTCATGTCTTAAATTTACAGCCCTAGATGCTCATAAATTAAACACAGAGCTGATTATTGAACCGTGGTAGAATAAATGTTAAAGTCTAGGGTTTCGATTTATGAAAACAAAACCCTAAATTTGTTGGAATAAAATCAGAAAAGAAGATGAACCCTTACCAATTAATAATATTATGGTAGAAGTTTCTTGGTTGGCAATCTTTTCTTCGAATGTCTTGCTTTTCTTGTCCTAAACGGAATTAACCAAAAACATCCCATCCCAAGCAGATTGATTTTTCCAATTGTAATAATTTGATCATCCAAATAAATAAAAACTATACATGAACATGTAATTTACGTGAACCTGAATTTCCTTTGTCTGTCCCTAAGATTGACTGATTTGAAATTTAGGATTTGTATTATAGTATTTCTTTTTCTCTCTATTTAAGCTAGGTTTCGAATGAAGAAAATATTAAAAGGAAAAAAAATACTACTATCATGTTAACATTGTATTGAAGATCTATTAACCTTGCTAAAAAATACTATATAAATAAAACTCCACTGAAAAAATGAACGTGTTTTTTATTTGTAGATTTCAAAAAAATACTACTGACTTTATTTATTGTATTGTCTCTAAATATTAATTAATTAATTTTTTATTTTTAATGAATTTTAAAATAATAATATTAAATTTTTTATCCAATTTAGTCCGCCATTCATTAATTTTTCAATCTATATATATATACTTTCTCCTAAAATGTCAATCAATGGAGTATAATTTAAGTTATCCAACATATTATTCTCTCAAGTATTTAAAAGAGAAAACAAAATATAGAATAATTATAGCTTTGTAATACAAAAACAATTTAATGCATTCAAAATATATTTATAATATGTAAAAACAATAACAAATAAATTTTATTTTTAACCATACACCATAAATATTTCTCTACGTGAACAACATAATTTTTTTATAATATTTTAGCCAATTCTTTAGAGACAATTTTTTGTACTTCAAAAATATTTATCGGACGAAAAGAGTACATGTGCATTTTTTAATCAATATTTAACGCCAATCTTTTTTTAATAATTCTAATTTTCTTGCATATTTGGTCACATTATTGTGACATTTTTACTGATATATAGAATTTATTAAATAACAAAAAATATTTGCTAACAAGATTAAGAATATTGAAGAGAAAAGTAGTAGCAGCTCCAATAATTTCAATACAAACTTACAAACAAAATGGCACATCTTTTATTGCAGAAAGCAAACTATGTAACCAATAAAGCTATAAAATAAATCAAATGATTCGGGTTTAATTTTTATTTGTTCAATTCGAACTCGATTCGTAATATAAATAATTTAAATATAAATAAATTTTAAAATTTGATAAAATTATTCAAACTTCTTTAAATTATAATTTTTTAGTCATATTCGTTTAAACAACTCAAACTTATTCTAACGCAATACTTTTAATCAAATTTTATTTCATATTTAATAAAGTTTATTAACCAAATTTAAGCATCTTAATACTCTTAGTTTCACTCGATTTATTTACTACTCCCTCCGTTCTTTAATATAGAACATTTTAAAGTATTGCACAAGAATTAAGATAATAATTAAAAAATATTAAATATAATATTAATTATCTATAATACACTTAAATCTTATCTTATAATAGTTATCTTATACTCCCTCTCTCTCACACATTTTTCCATAATTTTCTCCTTAAAAAAAACTCATTAGTCTCATTTACTCTTTAATTTCTCTCCATTACCATAAAACAATTTATCCAATTCTATAGTTTATCAAAAAAATTAAGTAAAATAATAAAGAGTAATTTTGAAATAATTATATTTTTATATTTTAACAAATGTCAAATAATTAAAAATAATTGAGAAACTCTAAAACGTCCGTTATTAAGCGACGGAGGGAGTAGTAAATGGGAAACTCTATCGTTATCTTTTTTGCTGAATCATCCGTCGACGTGGGGTCAGCTTCATCTAATGATTTTTTGGAAAAAGGACAATATTTCCAATTAACTCCCCACACGTCTCTTGTTTCCTTCTCAAATATTCGTCCTCACTCCTCAGCTATCAACACTCTCAGCAATCTTTCTTTCTCTCTCTTGAGGTTCGTATATTCGATCTCATATGCAGTACTACTACTCATGAAATTTACACGGTCACACCCATCCGATTTGTATGAATAGTAACACCTCATCATCTGATCTTATGCAGATATGGATTTTGTTAATAAAGAGTACGGATTTTTGACGGAGATTGGCCTTGGCCCTAGTAATCCCGGTTGTTTTGCGAACGGAGTGTGGAAAGGAAGCGGTCCCGTAGTTTCCTCTGTTAATCCTGCTACCAATCAGGTTTTAACTCTTTTACTTACTCTACCTCCTATGAATATATGATCCTGTTTACTTATTCTGTTATTTTGATTTTTGATCTCACTGCATCTAAAAATTAAAGCTCCCTGTAGTTTTGTCCGTGTGAATCTTACTGAAACGGACATAATTTTATTTGCTTCATTTCGTCAAAGAGATTTCTTTTAATGATCGACTATGAAGTTGTTTTTGTTACGGATACAATTGAGTCTTTGCTATTTATGACATTCATATTTCTAATTCTAATTAGGAATGAGTCATTACATTCTCACCCCGATGATTCCTTCAATCCAAACATAGCATTAGCAGTACCCATAAATGTTTTGTGTGTGTGTGTGCCGCGGGGGGTGGGGGTGGGGGTGGGGGGTGGGGGGGTGTGTGTGTGTGTGTTTATAAATCAGCTGTTCACTGAGCTGCCCAATCTTAATTGACTGGCATTTATTTGTAATCGAGTCAGACCTAGTGACCACATTCTTAATGCTGTTCTTATATCTGGTTGATAAATTTGAATTTGAGATGATCTTCTATCCCTCTATACAGTCCGCATCACAATTTTTAATATTTGGTTGCAACAGTTATACTTTAACACATATTAGTGGTGACCGGTGAATCATGTTTCAGCTCTACAATCTTCATTTGAAATTTCATGGTCATATTAGAAAACATACAATACGTTATAGTTTTTATGAATTTTCTTGGTTCAGTATCCATTTAATTTCCTTTTGAAATAAGAAATATATGAAATGTAATATTTGTTCAATGTGTTTTTCTATTTATTTAAATTTTGTATATATGGGGTAGTTAATATTTTCCAAACATGTTGAATTTTCTTTCACAAGAACAAGGAGTACATTTCACATTAGTAAAGTAGTCAAACAGTGCCATCTGCAGATTCTGCACAAGCTTATCAAAATTCTATCCCGTGTGATCTGCAGAAGCTTATAAAAGTTTCAAAGAATTAACATTCATCTCTCTTTTATTGAATCAGACAATCGCTGAAGTTTCAGAAGCTTCTGTTCAAGATTATGAGGAAGGCATGCAGGCTTGCTCTGAAGCTGCAAAAGTATGGATGGAAGTGAGTCACAACTTGCCTTGATCAAATGTAGAGTTAACTGGTTGAAACCTTTCTCTGTTTGTCTGTCTGTCTATCTGTGTATCATATAACTTGCAAAGTACTTCTTAAGAGCATTTATATTATTCTTCAGTTTCAAATGAAAAAACACAGGAACATGGTTTAGTATTATTAATATTTTATTTGTTTATTTTTTTGAAAAACGCTTCACCTCGTCTCAGATTCCTGCACCAAAGAGGGGTGAAATTGTTAGACAGATTGGTGATGCATTGAGAGCCAAACTACAGCAACTTGGTCAACTTGTTTCACTTGAGATGGGGAAGATACTTCCTGAGGGAATAGGGGAGGTTCAAGTAAGTAATCTTACTTATATGTAGAGCTAATTTGTTTAGAATATGATATGATGCCCATAGATCATGCTTCCGTTACATACTCTTAACTACAGAAGAGTCACATTGCAGGAAATTATTGATATGTGCGACTTTGCTGTGGGGTTAAGCCGGCAATTAAATGGATCAATCATACCTTCAGAACGTAAGTTAAAGAGCTCAACCTTTGTGGTTATATAATATATATAGTTCATTTTATGTTTTACTTTCTACAAGTGTGATTGTTCAAGGCAAATTCTGGAATGAAAAACAGCTGTTGTTTTTTCTGAAAGTACAACTTCAATTGCAAAAATACATCACCATGATTTTTTTTCTTTATAGTCCTATCTATCAAAATAAAAACAAAAACTTTTCTTTCCTAGTCTTAGAGAAAGCTTTTGCCCTTAATAACTATGGTTACTTTGTTGACAGGTCCAAATCATATGATGTTGGAGGTGCGCTGAATGTTTTGCTGTTAAATTTGGAATAATCATCACATGCCGATCTCTATTGTTGATTTTCTTTTTCCCAAATTATTTTGTACACAGATGTGGAATCCTCTTGGAATAGTTGGTGTAATCACGGCTTTCAATTTCCCATGTGCTGTTCTCGGTGAGCACTTGCTATTTGTAAAATGACATAATTTAGTTCTGGGAAGCTTCATTATATGCAGGGTGGGTCTGCAGGGATAGTTTGTTTTCCTTTTATAATTTGGTAATACAACACACTTGAAAAACAATATTTAATTGTAAAAATCCCTATCATAAGTTGTTGTCTTGGAATTCTTTAGCGATCAAAGTTCCTCTTTCATGGCATTAACTTTGTGTAATGTGGTTTTTCAGGGTGGAATGCATGCACTGCACTAGTCTGTGGGAATTGTGTTGTGTGGTAAGTTCTTCTGACGAAAACAAGTAACTATGAACTTTTCTTGCTGTTAAAATCTTTATTTTGAGTTGATTTAAAAGTTGTACAGCTATACATAGGGCACAATTAATAATTATCCTACCTTTTAATCTGGTGACTAGTTTTTTTTTGGCGAACATCTTTGAAGTATTTCTCTGCATTGGTTGCACCTGAGGAGTAAAATTTTCAGTTTTAGAAGATAGGCTATTTGAAATAAAGAACTTAGACAATGCACAAATATGTTGCACAGTTGACTGTCTCAACGGTGCTACCATGAAAATAATTCAAGAACTCTGTTTTTGTAGAATATATTTTATTGTGTCTGATCAGTCAATGTGCATCAGACTCTGGTACGATATTGGGTTGTGGCCATTATTTGATCAATCATCAATTCTATAATAGATCAGACAACTACCGACATATCCAGAGATATCAGATATGAGATATACCCTAAAGAAAGAGAAAACCTTTAGCGGTGCAGCTTCTTAAGTAGGTAGTTGCATCATAACATGCTATGACCACAAGCTTGAGATACTATTTTCAAGTATAACTACTCAAATTTTTTTCTTTCTTAGTTCTTCCCTTGTGTAAGTTTAGAACCACCTCAGGAGAAAAAAATATAGCAATTCTCATAGCGAAGATATGATTTTTCTTGTTCAGGAATCAGAAGTTGAATGCTTCTTTCTATCATGTTCACAGGAAAGGTGCTCCAACAACACCGTTGATCACTATCGCCATGACCAAGCTAGTGGCTGGGGTTCTGGAGAAGAACAATTTACCAAGTGCAATTTTTACCTCCTTCTGTGGTGGTGCCGAAATTGGTCAAGCTATATCGAAAGATACACGCATACCTCTGGTTTCATTCACAGGAAGTTCAAAGGTACTTTTTCTATGGGTAAAATGCAAATGTGGCCACTGAACTTTAGGTGTTTTTGGGTATTGAGCCCCTTTCTTTTGGTCAACGCAAATTAAGCCCCTTTCTGTTCGAAAATTTGAATATTGAGCCCCTAAGCGCCACATGTGCATTGACCTGCCTACGTGGCACCACTGATGGGTATTTAAACTCAAATTTCATCAAAATTTTTGTTGTTCCATGGATTCCCAAAACCTCTTATTTGAAATGTTAGTCACAATACGACCCAATCCACAAAGGCTTGATTATTTAGTTTAACCAACAAATAAGTTATATACTTAATCAATCAATTTTTCCAATAGAAAAAGTGAGAAAATTTTAATCTTAAGATCAATTAAGTTTATAAAATTAGAAAATAAAATAAAATATTTTATAATAAAATATGCTAAAAAAGTATAAGAAAATGATGACAATTAAACAAATTACAAATAGAAAAACTAATAAAATTATTTACATAAATTAAAAATTAAAAACAAATATAAATATTATTACAAATTAAATCATTACACTTAGAAAAACTAATAACATTATTTAAACAAATTAAAATTACTTTAAAAAACTAATAAGATTATTTAAACTCGTAATATTTTTTTTTTAATTTTTTCTCTCACATCCAATCATAGCCTGATTACCCTGTTCTTTTCTCTCATCCAATCATTCATAAATTCCCCTGTTCCTTTCCTTTTCCAATTTTTCTTTTCCTTTCCCCATAATCGTCTTGTAGCCAGATTTAAGCCATCTTCCCCCAAATGAAACTCATAAAATAAAAATTAATTTATTCATTCTTTCCCAAATTCCCAATTAACAAGAACCCTCACCTAATAGGCATTAATTCTCTCAAAATAAAGCGCAACACTGCCCATCCACAAATCGCCAGCCCTCTTAACCTCTCCTTGCAGCCCACCCATCCTCTCATTCCCTAATTCTATTCATAAGCTTGCCTCTGTTAGAGCCCCTCCGACAGCTCTAACGTGAGCTTTCTCGAAATCATTTTGCTGGCCTTTTATGTTCAGTCTGGTGACTTAGGCTCAGGGATCCTTCACCTGTGAGTAGAGGAGTTTATGTTCGAATTCTGGTTTGGAGAGGTTGGATCTGATTTGGATGGTGGTTTGGGTTGTGTCCCTGTGTGCTGTTTTGGGTCTGTTGTGGTGTTGGTTCTGTCTTCCTCTGATTTCTTGCTAGTTTTGGCTTCAAATATGGGATTTTGGTTCTAATTTATCAGATTTTTTGTTGTTTTCCTTCGGATTTGATTGATTGGTTTTGATTTTTTTCAAATCTGCTTTGCTATGGATAATGGGCTGGCAGGGCTTGAAGAATTTATTTCCCTTTATTTGATTTTCTTTTGCTTTCGATTGTTGGGGTGTTATGCCGCCGGAGAATCTATTTGGTCTGAGTTGGGTTCAGACGTTCAGTGGGTTTCAATTTGGGGTACTGTCCTATGGCTTTGTCGGTGCGGATGGGTATTACCCCTGTTTTTCGTAACAACAACAACAATAATAATTATAATAATAATAATATATTGATTTAGTACAAAACTTATTTCTTGGATAAATTAACAGTTAGACATGTGGTGCTTGGGTGGCCTTTTGACCAAAATTTTAAATTGAAGGTCTTGGGTTCAATTATTTGGAGTAACTTATTTTTGGGAATTAATTTGAAAAAGTACATGTTAGCAGTGCCACGTGTGGCACGTATGTAGGTTAACGCACATGTGGCACCTGGGGGCTCAATATCCAAATTTTTGAACAGAAAGGGGCTCAATTTGCGTTAACCAAAGGCTCATTACCCAAAAACATCTAAATTTCAGTGATCACATTTGCATTTTTTCCCTTTTTCTATATGCTATTTACGTCTCTATTTATGATAAATAAACATAATCATATGATTCCACAATTCTTTAAACTTATGTATGTTTTATGATAATATGTTTGGTGATTCATGAGTTTCAAATATAAAAATCTTCTTTTATTTTCTTATGTTATAATTGTTGGAAGACTTGGTCGCTGTTTGTTGCTTGAAAGTAGGAGACTTGGTTATTTAGAGTTTCAGTCAAATAATAGTCCTACTGAGTTAGGATGTAGTTGTTAGCTTTGAATTCCTTGATTTACATTAATTTACCACTATGTTAGTGTAATGCAATTTCTCGTTTACATTTATGTTGTATGGCTATATAAAGCCAGAAGTTTGCATTCAATAAACAAGTATTCCAGCAACTTTTGTTATCAGATAACTTGATACTAATTCTCAACAATTGGTATCAGAGCACACTAGGGGCCTGATTGTGAGTGAGTGCAAACACGAGTGAATAGTGAGAAATTAGAGAGTGCAGAAATGGCAGCAGAGAAGGATGTTATACTGCGAATTCCTAAGTTTGTTGGAGACTATGAGCATTGGGCGATGCTCATGGAGAATTTGATACGATCAAAGGAGTGGTGGCATTTGGTGGAGACAGGTTACACCGAACCAGCGAGAGGCGCGGTCCTGAATGGTGCCCAGAGAGCAGAGCTAGCAGACTTGAAGCTGAAGGATTTAAAGGTCAAAAATTACCTTTTCCAAGCCATTGACAAGACAACCTTGAAGACTATCACCCAAAAAGACACAGCTAAGCAGCTTTGGGAATCAATGAAGACAAGGTTCAAGGAGATGAGAAGGTCTGTGCAATGACTGTTCGCAGACTCTTACTGAAGAGATTTTGAGGTACTTGAGATGAAAATTGGTGAGTCAATTAATGCATATTTTTCAAGAGTGGTGTTGATCTGCAATAATATGAAGCAATCTAGGAGAAGGCTTGGAGGATGCGAAGATTGTAGAAAAAATTATGCGTACACTTCACGGGTGTTGGAATTTTGTTGTATGTTCCATTGAGGAATCGAAAGATATCAAAAGTCTTTCGGTGAATCAACTTCGAAGCTCCGCTGGTCCATGAACAAAAGTTTCAGAAGAGAAGGAGTACTGATGAGGATCACGCTCTAAAAGTTTCATATGAAGGTGGGAGAGGACAAGGAAATCGAGGAGCTGTTCGTGGAAGAGGTAGAGGACGAGGCCGACAAACACTCAATCGTGCAACAATTGAATGCTTTCGATGTCACAAGCTTGGGCACTTTCAATATGAGTGTCCAGGAGCAGAGAAAGAAGCAAACTATGCCAACATAGTTGCAGGTGAGACTTTGCTGCTTATGTCTCATGTTAAAGTCACCAAAAATTATGCAAGAGGATCAATGGTGGAACTTGGTTATGAAGAAGAATTGACATTGATGGGACAAGTAGAGAGGCAAATGGAGTTAGTAGAAAGAGAGATTTGGTTCGTAGACTCAAAGTTGTTCTAACCATATGTGTGGGGATAAGAAGATGTTTTCAGATTTTTGGTGAGTTCGGACACTTGGTGAAGCTCTGGAACAACACCAAGATGAATGTAGAAGGAAAAGGCGGCATGCAATTGTGTATCAATGGAGTGAAGCATGTAGTCACAGAAGTTTATTATGTACCAGAGCTCAAGAACAACCTATTGAGTGTAGGCCAATTACAAGAGAAGGGTTTAGCTATTTTGATGCATGAAAGGAAGTGCAGAATTTATCATCCAAAAAGAGGGTTGATCATTGAAACAACAATGACTGCAAACAGGATGTTTGTTATCATGGCCGGACCAGTTGCAAATCCTACCAACTGCTATCTCACTTCAACACTTGACCTGCCACAACTCGGCATTGCAGTATACGGTCACCGAGCTACAAGGGTCTCAATACTTTGCAAGAGTAAGAACATGGTTCATGGGCTGCCAAAATTTGATGTTGCAAAGAGGAATGTGTAGATCTGTCTCATTGGAAAGCAAAGATAGAAATTCCTTTCCAAAGAAGAGTACTTGGGGCAAAAAAGCAGGAGGTTGGAGCTAGTTCATGCAGATCTTTGCGGACCGATCTCACCGAATCCAACAAAGTAATAAAAGGTACATACTATGCTTCATTGATGACTTTAGTCAAGAGCATGGACTTTTATTTGACAAACAAGGCGAGATACATTTTAGCTTCTTTTTGTAGCTTTCAAAAGAAATGTTGAAAAGGAAACAGTCTATCAATCAAGTGCCTTCAGTCTTGGCAGAGAGGTGGAGAGTTCAATTCAAATGATTTCAATGAATTTTGTAAGGAGAATGGAATCAAAAGGCGGTTGATGATAGCATATACTCGCCACAAATGAAGCGGAGTTGCGAGAGAGGAAGAATAAACGATTCTAAACATGGTGAGATCGATGCTTTTTTAAAAGAAGATGTCAAGACCTTTTGGTGAAGCGATCAATTGGACGACGTTTGTGTTAAATAGATGCCCTACAAATGCAGTAAACGACATGACACCTCAGGAGGCCTGGAGCGGAGAGAAACCTTCTGTGGAATTCTTCAGAGTCTTCGGTTGTGTTGCTTTCGTTCATGTTCCAGAGGCTAGAAGAACCAAATTGGAGAATATAAGTGTGCCTTGCGTCTTACTTGGAGTAAGTGAAGAGACAAAGGCCCTACAGACTTTACAATCCAATCACCAAAAGGATAATGATTAGTAGAGGCGTAGTGTTCAAGAAAACAAAGAGTGGGCTGGAATACAAGCTATGGGCAAAGAAGTGTCGATGGAGTGGAGTGGGGAAAAGATCAAAGTAATGCAACCGAGATAGAAGATGAAACATCCGATAGTGATGATGAGAGCAAATATCAAGAAGCTGAAAATTCGGAGAAGGTACTTGAACTCAAGAAAAGCGCGAAGAAAATGTGGACAACTCACTTATGGGTTGGGTTATGAGACACGAAGCAAGGGAAGCCAGAGAAAGGGGACCACCATCTTGGATGAATGATTATACACCAGGTTCGGGACTTTCGGACTTAGAGTTACAAGCTAATATGGCATTAGTGATGTCCGATGATCCGACAAGTTTCGAGGATGCAGTAGAAAGTGAGAAGTGGAGAAAGGCCATGGATGCAGAAATTAAGTCCATTGAGAAGAACAATACATGGAAGCTGGTTAAGCTGCCTCCAGGAGCTAAAAGGAT
Organism: Panax ginseng; assembly: GCA_020205605.1. NCBI lineage: Eukaryota > Viridiplantae > Streptophyta > Magnoliopsida > Apiales > Araliaceae > Panax > Panax ginseng. The sequence goes on from CM035148.1 coordinate 2,420,726, forward strand.
AGGAGTAAAATGGGTTTTCAAAACTAAATACAATGAGACAGGGGAGATTGACAAGTACAAGGCTCGGTTGGTAGCAAAAGGCTACTCGCAGAGGCAAGGAGTGGATTTTACAGAGGTTTATGCTCCGGTTGCTTGAATGGATACAATTAGAGTGATGCTTGCTCTTGTCGCACAGAGGTTGGATTGTGTATCAACTCGATGTCAAATCAGTGTTCTTGCATGGTGAATTAATTGAAGATGTCTACGTCGAGCAACCTTTGGGGTATGAGAAGAAAGGAGAAAAGGATAAAGTTTACAAGCTGCAGAAAGCACTATATGGGTTAAAGCAAGCACCTCGTGCTTGGTTTAGTCGAATTGATACTTACTTCAACAAAGAAAGATTTCAGAAATGTGGAAGTGAGCAGACTCTATTCTCTAAAGTTAGTAGTGGAGGTAAAATCTTGCTAGTAAGTGTTTACGTTGATGATCTTATCTATACTAGCAATGATGATGTGATGTTAAGAGAATTTAAGACTTCTATGATGAAGGAGTTCGAAATGACAGACTTGGGGAAGATGAGGTTCTTTCTTGGTTTAGAAGTCTTGCAAAGAGATAATGGTATTTTTGTGTGTCAAAGGCAGTATGTGATGGAGGTGTTTAGGAGGTTTGGGATGGAGGAAAGCAAAGAAGTGAAAAGTCCAATAGTTCCAGGCTGCAAGATGAGTAAGAATGAAGGAGGAGAGTTGGTGAATGAAACTTACTACAAACAAATTGTAGGGAGTTTGATGTATTTGACGGCCTCAAGACCAGATTTGATGTTTGCAGTGAGCTTACTGAGCAGATTCATGTCCCAGCCAACAGAAATGCATTTTCAAGCTGCCAAGAGGGTGATGCGATATCTTAAAGGTACCACAAGTTATGGTATATTCTATAAGAAGTGGGAATATGAAGAACTTGTTGCTTTTACGGATAGCGATTATGCCGGAGACTTGGATGATCGGAAAAGCACTTCAGGTTATGTGTTCTTAATTGGGGAAGTGCAATATCTTGGACATCAAAGAAGCAACCTATAGTCACATCGTCAACAACAGAGGCGTAATATGTTGTTTGCAACAAATTGTGCCCAAAGAAGCCATTTGGTTGAAACAAGTTCTAGAGGAAATGGGAAGCAACCAAGATGGAAGCATTGTGATTTGGTGTGATAATAGTTCAACCATAAAGCTCTCAAGAATCCAATGTTCCATGGACGCAACAAGCACATTGCAGTAAGGTTTCATTTTCTTAGAAATTAAACTCATGATGGTGTTGTTAAATTAGTTCATTGTGATACTAGTGAGCGGTTGGCGAGATATATTCACAAAGCCTTTGGCTGGAAGCCTTTGAGAAACTTCGAGGAAAGGTGTTGGGAGTTTGTGATTTAAACAACATAAGTTGAGTGCTTGAACGCACTAGCTTAAGGGAGGGATTGTTGGAAGACTTGGTCGCTGTTTGTTGCTTGAAAGTAGGAGACTTGGTTATTTAGAGTTTCAGTCAAATAATAGTCCTACAAGTTAGGATGTAGTTGTTAGCTTTGAATTCCTTGATTTCTGTTAATTTACCACTATGTTAGTGGGCTGCAATTTCTCGTTTTTGTTATGTTGTATGGCTATATAAAGCCAGAAGTTTGCATTCAATAAACAAGTATTCCAGCAACTTTTGTTATCAGATAACTTGATACTAATTCTCAACAATAATATGGTGTAGGTTATATTAGCAAAAATATTTAGGTCTCTTTTTCTTTAGTTTTCCTTTTTATTTTCTTATAGCGGAGGGACTTGATGGTAACATCTGTCATTTCTCTTTATTTGCGTCTCCGAAAAGCATGTTTTAATCTTACTGTCACATCGCTCTTTTAGCTCTACTGTACTCATTAAAAGTTATGTTCTTCAGAATCAGTTACCTAAATATGCCTTTCTCTGCTTCAATTAAGAAGCACACTGATGATTTTTGCATAACAGTCCTGTTGGGAAAGTTGTTGATGCAAGTTTTGTGTGAGATGCTATTGGCCAAAATTGGATCCACTTAATATTCTGCCCGTTGTCCATTTCTCTGTTTAGGCACATAGTTTAGCCTTTTGCAAACTTAACGACCATTTCTGTTTTAAGTTTGTTTGAGTTTCCTGTTACTTAAAAAAATTAAGATTCAGGACATTTTTTAATTGATCTCTGAGGCATTGAATAGGGGTTATCAAATTATCCTACTTTTACCTGAAGTGTCCTTACATGAACTATTTGGTTTTGTATGGTTAGCTGTTTCTGCATCTATAACTCTTACTTGGTAGTTATTTCTATAGAAATTTAATGTTTACTCACATGTCTAACTGTAGGTGGGTCTTATGGTTCAACTAACAGTGAATCAGAGGTATGGCAAATGTCTGCTTGAATTGAGTGGGAACAATGCTATAATAGTCATGGATGATGCCAATATTCAACTTGCTGTTCGCTCTATTTTGTTTGCTGCTGTTGGTACAGCTGGTCAGCGCTGCACAACATGTCGTAGATTGGTATAATTCATTAATCATTTCTACTGCCATATTCTTTTTATCTTGAAGCCTAAGCTTGAAAATATAAATGTTATCTTGGTTTTCTTTCTCCCTTGGAATGTAGATTCTTCATGAAAGTATATACCAGAGAGTTCTTGAACAATTACTTGAGCTATACAAACAAGTGAAAATAGGGGATCCTTTAGAGAATGGTACCTTGCTCGGGCCACTGCATACTCGTGCTTCAAGGGAGGCTTTCAAGAAGGGAATGGATATCATCAAGTCACAGGCACGTACTCTTGCACCTAAGAATTTCTTTTTACTCTCTAGATTGTTGCCAATTGGCCAAAATCTATGGCACAAGATGTTAATGTTATTTTCAAAATAATCTTTTTTGGGATTGTTCAGTGCATGAGAAGGAAAGGTAAATTTTCAAAACAAGGGAAGAAGGATAATACTTCCTTCTAAGTCAGAGCAAAAGGATAATATCTTTACGAGGAATTTTACTATCTTTAGTAATTTCTCTCGGTACTACCACCACAGTTAGATGCACCAATATTATACAAAAGGTTTACATAAATTTAACTAAAACAATGTTTCTACTATATTACTATATTATTCTATACCTAATGAAATGTGCAGAATCTTGAAAAGCAGGAAATTCATTTTTCTTTTTATTTGCCAAAAGTACTTCACTGTGCCCAATCATCTAGTAGATATAGCTTACAAGGTTTAACCGGGATTCACAATTATTTTTGGTGTTGGATCAATTTAAGGTTTTTATTTAACATTTCTAAAAAATGCTCGATATAAACTAGTCACTAAAGTTCTTGAACCTTTTCAATATCATTAGGTAAACATCAACATATTTGACATCGTCCTTGGTGTTGGTCTTATAATTTGAAGTTCAACTATGTTTCTATTTGTCTTCAACTTCTCGAAACCTTAATCTTGAAGCATATTTTAATAAGATTTAAGATTTTCTTTTAGTCAAACCAAGCAAAGTGTATTTGCTCTTGCTTGTTGGTTTGGTCTTCTTGATCTTTATTCACGTAAAGATTGGCTTCAAAACCATATATTTTGCAGGGAGGGAAGATCCTTGCTGGTGGTTCGGTTTTGGAGTCTGAAGGAAACTTTGTGCAGCCCACAATAGTTGAAATTTCTCCAAATGCTGATGTTGTAAGAGAAGAATTATTTGGTCCCGTTCTTTATGTAATGAAATTTCAGGTAGTCCTGTTGAAAAGAAGTTTATACTTGGAACAGTAGAATTGAAAGAAGTTTATTTTCTTACATTTGAATACCTATTTGGACAGACTCTAAAGGAAGCTATTGACATAAACAACTCCGTACCTCAAGGGTTGAGTAGTTCTATATTCACCAGTAAACCTGAAACTTTTTTCAAATGGATTGGGTGAGTGGTTCTAAACTCACATGTTTTGATTTCTTTTTTGCTTTCAAAAAGAACTACAGATGAAAGTTTCTCTAATTATGACTCATGGATCAATATGTTTTTATTGGTGTCTCTTACTTTAGGATTTCAAATATTGTCAATTTAAAAACTACATTTCAAATTTTTTTATCCGAAATCTTTTTAACTATGTTTGTAGAGAATAATTGTTCAAGATGGTTTGTTGTTTCGAGAAGTACTGTTGCTATCATTGTTATTGTTCTCAATCCTCACATGGTCAGATTTGATGCAGGCCTCATGGAAGTGACTGCGGTATTGTTAACGTAAACATACCAACAAATGGTGCTGAAATTGGTGGTGAAAAGGCTACAGGGGGAGGACGTGAAGCTGGAAGTGACTCTTGGAAACAGTACATGAGACGTTCAACTTGGTATCTTAATTTTAGCTCCTTAAATGCTGTTTATGATTCTTAAATAATATTTAGGATACTAACTTATCTAGGACAATTGAAAACTTGTCATAATAGTTTGAATTTTAAACGATTCTGGTCAGACTTTTAGCCTTTTTTGGGGGTAGTTTGGGTTTTATTTTTTCCTTTTCCTTTTTCTTTGGTGTTGAGTGAGGTTCAAATTTGGTTACCCATTTTCCCTTATTTAATTATCATTTAGTCTAGCGTAGGACTTAACGAAGTATCTCATTTCCCTCGCAGTACAATAAATTATGGGAATGAATTACCACTGGCTCAAGGGATCAACTTCGGCTAGTAGATTTTCCTTTTGTTGAGGTATTTTAGTGTTTGTCAGCAACACATACTTGTTTAAGCTGCTTTCTTCTGATGTATACCTTGTCGCCTCATTTGCAGGGATATGCTGAAATCAAAATTCATACTAAATTTGTGGGCGGAGTTTGTACTGATGATGTTTGTTCCCAGAAAAATTGAAATAACAAGTTCCATAGTTACTCCCACCCAAGAATAATTTGTTCTTTATTGTCTTTTATGGGTTGCAGTTTAATTTATTGGAAGATTCAGTTTATTCCTGTAACTCTCGTGTTGTCTATGAAGTTGACTCTGGGACATAGAGGACTTGTTCTGCTGCTACGGAATTGGGAAGGAAATCACACTTTCAGGGCCATTACCTTTTTTTACTTGTTAACTAGTATGTTATTTTCTTCTAATCCTTCGCCATATAACAAGCCAAAATATACTAGAAAGCTGCAGAGTTGCAATTATGAACATGTCTTCTTTCTAGCAGGTAATATGTATATGATAAACTACAAAATGAAGGCTCCAAAATAGACTTTATTTTGTTTTTCTTTCTGAGTATGCTATTCTCGTCCTAGTGTTTGTTGCTTTCTAGCCCATGTTGTTTTGTTAAGGGGGTGTTTGTTGAATGACTGAATGCTCAGTCAACCATTCAGTGCGTTTGTTTTGAATAAAAATTGTTTGAATGGTCATAAATTTTTTTATTCAGTATTCAGAATTATTCTTAATTCAGCTCATTCAATTACTTAAGCATTCAGTTTTATCAAAAGTCCCCAAGTCTTTTAACTATTAAAAAATAATAAAAAAATTTTTTGTTCTAACAAACCGTGTAGAATCGTCCAAGCACAATTATTTTGGTTATGTTCTTTCCGTGTGTAATCTAGTTGTTTACCTAATACCGCAATAATAAACTACTACTACTAGTACTCCTAACTAACAACCCTTTCACATTTATGGTTCCATATTTTGTCGTCTCTCGTAGTTTTCTAGATTCAATGATTGCATTGAGTCACGTTCCTAATAATGAGAGCAGGCAAACATGATGTAATTCAACAATATGCAGGGCGTCACTTGTAGAAGATTTAGAGTACGATAATTTCCATTTTTCCCACTATAGCCTAATCTATATGTTCTGAAAATAATAATAAATCCAAATATATTTCAAGTTTACAAGTATCATTTTTGTCAAATTTTCACTTCAATATAGTTACACAAATAAAATGGATGATCGAATAGCTTGGATAAATCAAAATTATTCTATTATCAATCACAATATTATACCATAACAAATCAAGTTCAAGATAAAAATAATATATATATATACACACACTAAATTAATATAGAAGAGACCAAGGGTCATATATCTGTTTATATTCCAAGAATATTAGAAATAGAAAAGGAATAAGACAGCATATTTTGGAGGGCAAGTGCATTAAAGAATCTATTCTTATTGTTGTGCCCCTGGTTTCATCGATATATCATTACTTATCCCAAAGGAAAATATAAAACCCCATAATCTTTAGCACCAACCAGTTCATACTCCTCCTGTATAAAGCCAAAATTGTTATTACTCTATGAAAAGGCCACCCAATATTTAATAGATGCACATAATTAATTAACTATAATTATAGTAGATGATGATGATGATGTGGGGCCATGTATCCAAAGTCTTGCCAGTAGCAAATTAATGGGCGAAGCACAAGTGAAGGTCCACTTGGTACATGTCATGATTTCATGGCCCATGAGGTTCCATGTACCTAGAGACCCACTCGCTTCACCTTCGTACTTCTTCAGCAGGGGTTATTATGAAATTAATTTTGGTCAATTAATTAATTAATAATACTACTATTATATAAAAATAGGTTATATAATACTCACATACACACACATGTATACTGTAGGCTTCCGCCTGATATATGGGGCCCGCAGTATGCATGTGTGTGTATGTAAGTATTATGTGACTATTTTTTATGTGATAGTAACATTATTTTTGATTAATATAGTATCGACATACATGCCGGGAGATGATCTCTCCCCATGTCAATACTGTGATCAATTGACTAACTTACCATGAAATTAACTCCATGATAACCGAATCCTATTTCATCCATCCCCCTCCACTTTCTTTTCACAAAAGCTAGCGATGGTGTCAGTTACTCTCCTAACCCTATATTTTAAAGTACTTCCAGACCTATCAGCCCTTCTAAAAAATGTGACATCTTTCAATCTTTTTTAGTTATTGGGAATTAAAGAAAAGAAAATAATAACATTTAAGGAAAAAAATATATTTAACGTGATTTGGTTTTTAATAACTTAATTCACAAAACCAACTTCAATATATTAATTTTTACAGTACAATTTTTTACACGGAATAAAAATTAGAAAAAAAACCCCAAACAACAATTCAAGAATCAATTACACCCTCTCAACTCTTTAGGATGTTATTATCTCTTAGTTGTGTTATACCTTTCTTCTCTAAACACAAATCTCTATTTATAAAGTACTCACAACTCAATTTTCCTAATTTAATTAGGACCCTCTCACATAATAAATATAACTACTACAAATAGGACTACTTTCAAAATAATATTTCTACCAAAAATAAGATTCCTTCTTATAATAGGACACATGTTAAAAACAGGACAACTTCATTTCCACAATAACAATTCTTTTCTGAATAGGATTCAATAAGTTATCTAATAATTCATTCTTCATTTCTCGACTCGAATCCCAAACACTTCCAACTTCATCTCTGAACTCCACTCAATGGTTGCCCTTCAATTCTTGGTTTTCTTTCCACGTAGAGACTGTCCATCTAATTAATTTGTCTTCCTTGAACACTTTGCACGAATTTCCTTTACCCACATATGTATATATATCCACGTGAGGATAATTCTCCCAAAAATTATATTCTCACCACAAACAGGGACATAACATACCTTATCAAAAATCTTCGTAGAACCATCATGAAGTTTGAAATGAACAATTTCAATGCCTTCAATCTTCACTCTCTCTTTATTCACCGCATTAACATAATCAAATTCTCCATCTCCCTACAAACTCTCAAAGCAATCTTTCTCCTTGCAAATATGCATAGAAGTCGCAAAATCTAATATCCATCCATCTTCATTATAATCACTCTTATCCGTCAAAACAATTTCTTTTTCAGTTTCACTAAACAAAAATTAACATCTTTAACTATCTCTCTGTCCTTTAATTTTTCTTGATACTTCCTTAAACTTTTCACGTTGTCCCTTAATGTTCTGCATTGGTATTGGATGTGACCATTCTCTTCACAATAGTAACACTCTCTAACACTGTAATCTCTCAGCTTGGATCTTGATCTTCCTCTACTATTATCTCTCCATTAACCTCTCCCTCGATTAGAACCTTCCTCGGTTAGTGCTTGCTCACCAATGTTAATTACTGTTCTATTCTCCCATCAACTTTTGACTTTCTCGTAAAAAAGAAATCATCTCTTCTAAAATTAAAGTTGATTTTTCCACCAATAGTTGTTGAACCATTGACTTGTAAAACTTGGTCAAAGATGACAATAAGTACAATGACTTCTCATCTTTCAATTTTTCATATGTATCTAACAATTGAGATACTAACCTGCTAAAAGTATTTAGATGATCATGATGGAGATTCGTCCCTACATCAATGTTCAAGAGTACAATTCCATCTTTAATCACAATCTGCTAATTAGCGACTTCGAAACATAACTCATCTCGAGTTTTTCTCACAATTATTGTCGGATCAGTTTCTTTCAACACATCATACTTTATCTCAGGTGCTAATGACAAACGTATTGTGCTTACCGCCTTCTTGCGAATTGTCTGCCAATTTGCATCTCACCTTGTCTTATTTTTTCTCCTCCAAAGCTTGATCAAGTCCTTGCAACACCAAAAAATCTAGTACATTACTCTACCACAGTACTGTGAAATTTATTTTCCATCGAAGATTGGAAATTCAAATGTACCCAAATTTGTCGCTATCATATTACGCGAAATAATTCTCTCTAACTCGGATCCAATCATCATTTCGAGGCGCTAATCTCCCTTCGTACGAGAATGAGCTTGACTCTTTAATGACCCAAACTGACAATCAAAGCACAATTTATTTAGAAAAATGATATTTTCACAACATTTTTTAATATTTGTGTTGTGGATTTATCAATTTCCTTTATTTACCCATTTTATCTTTCATGAGAAATTGACTAAATTAAGAAAAAAAATGGCATTGAAATCGATTTTTATTGACCAATAATTAGAACTGCCTCCCAAGATCTATAATTTCCTTATAAGATCCGATATGTATACATTAGTAGACCTTTTGAATAACATGCAAAAACTTGACAACACGACAAAAAATAATATTTTCATAACAAAATTGTCGCTATATATAGATCCTATCGATACGGTTTTCACAGTTGTCACTTTTTGTTGTGAAAATATCAACAATTATTGTAAAAATATCAATATCCAAGATTTAATATATTATTTGCACCATATTTTTTCATATGGTTTAAAAAAATGAATGAAAATAAGAAACATAATAATCTCCATGAATAATGGTTGAATACTAAGGTTGCTCCGCACCCCCTTTTTCTATCTAGGATGGAGTTGAATCGAAACTTAAAACTTGATATTCATTCATTCTTCTTTTCCCTTTCACCAACCCAAGTCACCATAAAAAAAAGGGATCAAAATATCATTTCAAATCGCAACTTTTAAACCCTGGGGTTGATCATTTAATTAGTTAATTCGCAATATTTCATATTTAGCACTAATATATTCACTCAAAAAGCATTTACTTGGGTAAATGATTATTCAATATCGAACCCTTTGGACGAACTAAAATAAAACTTACATTTTTTTTGTTTCCTTTTGTCATTCACAACTAGTATGTATTTGGTTACTGGTGGGATATGATTCATCCTGACCAACAAGAGATAGAGCCGGAATACAACTCTCGGACCGACTCAATCCTTCACGTTTGGTCGGACTACTCGGCATGGATCGCAACGCTCTCGGCGAATCCAGACTCCGTCTTAAAATCCGCCTCATCGCCGATATCAGATGAACCGCCGGATTCGGAGGCGGAACGGAGGACTTAAACTGGTTGCAAAAGCTCATGTGCTGAATCAACGCCTCTTCTGTGCTCACCAGCCTCATTTCGTAATTCACCGCCTCGGCGCACAGTCCGCATATCCATTTTCCTTGAAACCGTTGGCGAATTCTGTCTATGTACGCCGGCGTGCACTCCTCCGTCAACTCGCAGCAATCGCATTTGGCGAACTCGACGTCGTTTTGAACGGTGAGTTTTGCCGTTGATTCTGTTGTTGTGACATTATTAGGATTCATCACCATTGCTTCGCTTGCAGACATCCTGAAAAAAGCAAAAACAATATTAATTAATACATAAAAAGTAATTATTAATTATTCAATAGAGAAATTCCAGGAAATTAAGAAGCATCGCTATAAATAAGAATTACCTACAGTAGAAGCAGAATGAAATTCAATGAGTAAAATATATAGATGATAAATATATGATTTGGATGCGATGATGATCGATCTCTAGCTGTTTAATTTTTATCTCTCTTTCTCCCACTCGCCTTCTTTTCCAACCTTTGTTTCTTGAGGAATGGGAAATTTATACATAAAAGACATTTCAGTAATAGCTGGAGAGAGAGAATCGTAGCTATATTTAACCCCTCGATCTACAGATGATCAAATAGCATTAATCACAATATCAACAATCAACATATGAAAGTACTGGAATATATAATGGAATTAATGGAGGAGCAGCTCGATATATATAGATCGATTGCTCTTTCCCTTTCTCACCACATGAACATGTAATTAATTATCTCTTCGACTTTTTAACTCAGCGAGAGAGAGAGAGAGGGTTTTGCAAATGGTAAGGGGTGAAGCTAGGAAGGAAAAGAAATGGAGTTTCAATGATTGGGGGACTGTAATTAGTAGTAGGGAAAAAGAATCCACGTCAGTCAGTAATTGAGGAGGCCTTAAATTATTGGAATGCCAGCTGTACATTGGAGACTTGTCTTAACCTAAAAATGTGCTGTTTGGAAATGTGCGCTGTTCTCCAGTCTGTGATTGCCAGGTGTAAGTCGCCGACGTGTTCAGTTTTTTTTTTAGTCTGAAAATTAATTGCTGTGCTGTCGTTCGTATCTTTAATACTTAAAATTTGGTGGAATATGGTTTTTCCTAAATAAAGATTTCACACTTGCCTGTTTTGTATTCTTGTGCACGTTTCTTTAAAAAAAATAATTTCCTTCCCGTTTTTCTTGTGCTTTAAATGTTACTTATGCTGTTTTCTTAGGGAACATTTTTCATATACATGACATTTTAATTGATTTGAGCCTACGCGTATGGAATTTTCTATAGCAAATACTAGTAGATTGTCAATCCCTCATTAAAGGTACATATTTTTAGGTTTTATTTAAAACCAATAAATTACTTTGGACTAATTCCCAAGTCAATTAGGTGTTTGGGTACGTTCGGGTTCTAATTTTTGATTCAATTGAAGTTACGCGCCTCAAAATACACTATCCGCAAACTCTACAACACTTTTGCATTTGGCTGTGACAAATTAGTTTTTAAACTAGAAAATCTGTTTTAAGTTGATTTATCGTAGGTCAAACTTGAATTGTTGGTTCTAATTTTCGTTTTTTTTATAAATAAAAAATCCTAATTGATGTTGGAAAGTTGTTTAGAACTATAAATATTCATATTAGGGCTTGTTAAGTTAAGAAGTACGTTTTAATTAATCAATATTATATATTTTCTTTTAGTTATCTATGTGAGTTTATTATTCTTTGTGGATTCAAGAATTTATCTTACGTTCTTGTTGATATGTTTAAACCGTTAATCATATTTGTATTAAAACATTACAATTTAACTGTATTCCATTGCGTCAAGCTCTACCCTTAATTTAATTGTGGTGATAGAAAATATATATGAAGACACAGCAATTAAAAGAGTGAAAACAAAGCAACTTGCATTTTTTAAAAAAGGAAAAAACAGCTTATAATATTGAAATATATTAATATAATAATATGTTACACAATGATTGAAAATATTACAATGATGAGCTTAATTTCTTCCCTCCGCCCAACTTTTAAATAATAACATATTTGATATGAAAAAGGATATCAATTGTAACAGCAACAAAAAAGAAGTTTGAGATACAATTAAACGATTAAAAAAATAATAAAATATACATATATATATATATATATATGTATATTTAATTAATTAGATTTAATGGTTGGCTGTGTACATGGAGAGATAAGTTTGTTGGCAATGGCATGCCCACTCACTCTTCACATTAATTTCCAATATAATTTCATATATATATATATATATATATATATATATATATATATATATATATATATATATATATATACTAGCTCTACCACGCATGTTTCACATACTCTGTCTCCCCATCCCTATCCTATCATCACTAGAAACTTGTTTATCTTTAAACCGAGGTACGGGTACGGGTATCTGTAAGTAGTTGTTCAATTCGTTATTTAAACTTGTAGTTATGAAATTAGGTCGAGAAAAGCTGGACATGGCATCATAATAATAATATCCTTAGATGGAAAAAAGGAAAGAATTAGAGATCATACAATCACCAAAAGCACAGTATCCTCAAAAGGGGTGAGGATTTTCCTCATCAGCCTTGCAAGCCTCTCCACAGTCCTATCAAACTGACTAGCAATTTTTTTGATGATTCTGAATAGAGAGAGGATAACATTAATGTCTGGCAAGATATCCAATACAGCATCAAACAATTGCTGCAGTGACTCGGGGCTATCAAACTCTAAACCAAAAATTCTAGATTGACGCATTTAACCAAAAAGAGTTGGATTGATACGATAACTTTGACATGGTGGTCTACAAAGAATTTACTTATTCCTACATTTTTCACAAACAAGATATGGAAGAAACTAGTACTTTGTTGTACTCTCTGCTTCTCAATGACCATTATCTTAGCAGTACCACAATGCATAAATTTCATCTCCCTTGTCAAAACAAGAAGAGCAAAGTGCAAGTTCAATTTTCTATAGTAGTTAAATTCATAAAATAACTTTGGGTTAAGTTTAGATGACCATCTGAGGTTTGGGCAGTTTCCCACTTAACCACCTGTAGTCAGTAAAGCTACATTTAAACACCCGACTTTTTGAGTTAAAGTGAAAAGCGCTGCTTCATACTATAACTCTGTTACTTAAGTTGGATAAAGACTTAATTACCCTCCTTATATATAAACGACAGATGAGAGAACTCTGTTTTCACCTGTGGAATCAAGAGATCGGGAAAGCCAAGCATGATATCCAGGTTAGAGCAATTGTAGGGAAAGAGAGCAGTCTTTATATTTTGGAATGGAGGGTACTATGATTTATTGTATCTTATGTTTATAGTTTACTGAATTTCCTTGTAGTGTGAGAATGGGCATACAGCATGCTTCAGCTGCTGCAACAAGCTTAGGAACATAAATTATGGGTGCAAAGAGATAGTGAGCTACAGTAAGAAACTTGAGCATGAACGGACATGTATCCACGAACCATGTTCTTGCCCTCATCCTGGATGTGCCTTTGTTGGTTCTTCCAAAATAAACCAAAATAACAAATTAACAACACATTATTCTGCAGTCCAAAATTCACAAAACTTTCCACAAAAACCCAATAACTAAAAACTCAAGCACCAGGCTAAATAAATCAATCAACTCAAAGACATAATTCCCATTTCATTTTAAGCTCAAACAACTACACTTGCTTCAAAAACCCAAATCAACGTAAATACAGCTCACCACACATAAACTAATTTTAGTTTCAAACAACTAGTTCCCTTCAAACTCAAACCAATATACACATTTCCCAAATTTCACATTCTTTAATTTTCTTGAGAAGGCAAACCATGAACTAAAATAAATCAAAACCCATAAACCCAATCCGAACCATATTAATACAAAGCACAAAAAATTCAAACCCCCAAATGGAGGGTAAAAGAGTGTATACACACCTTAGAGAAGAGATTAACGGTTCGAAAGAAGGTGAATTTGATATGGGGATTTAGAGTGTTGGATTTAATGGTTGTTTCATGCTGTACAATTCAATATGAGAGATCAACAGCGACCCATTTGTTTCTGAGGAAATTGAAACCTTCTGTTCGTGCGTAGGGCTTTAGTAAATCCCAAAAATTCCCTCCAACCCCCATTTTCTGAATATTAAATTAGCTAATTGGGTTTTGGGGGAAGATATTGGAGGCTGGTGATTTTCTCCTCTGGTATGTGGAAGAAGAAGAAGAAGAAGAAGAGGAATGAGGAGGAGCTGCTTTCTTGGATGAAGTAAGGGCAAAAAAAGCCCTAAACACCGACCCCTGACCCACAACACATCATCTTCTTCAAACCCCATATACGACCAAGGCTGAGCTCCCAGCTTCACTCATCCCTCTTCCAAAGACCGAAGGCGGAGATGCGGCGGAGGAGAGAGGAGACCGTGGGTTTGAAGGTTAAAGGGAGAAGAAGAACAGAGGAATGTTTTTAACGAGAGGAAGAAGAAGGGGTATTTCAGTCTTTTTTAATCGTTCAAGCCTCTTTTCACGCGCTTTTGGCGTCTGACGTACACGCACAGTTAAGTTTGATGAAAAATGTAACGTTTTCACTTTAACTCAAAAAATCGGGTGTTTAAATGTAGCTTTACTGACTACAGGTGGTTAAGTGGGAAACCGCCCAAACCCCAGGTGGTCATCTGAACTTAACCCAATAACTTTATACTGAATGCTTTCTTCAAAAAATATGTTTGAGATGTATGTATGTATGTAGGTGGGTGGGTGCGTGGGTGGGTGGGAGTGGAGAAAAAAAAGAGCAGCAGGTAGATGAAAGTTTCCAAACAACAAGTATCGGTGTCCATCATGGAGGCACTTGACTCAAATTAATGGACCATAATTCAAAAGCATAAGAGAGATGTGTAGCATAATTGAAACCTTGCATTAACAACTACTTTAATTCACTCGGCATTCTGTAAAGAAATAACAGGTGATATATCATACAACATTGTGCTAATGAAGCATAGATTACCAAACATTAAACCTTCTAAACTGATCATAACATGCTAATTTATTCACCCAAGTCACTTCTGGAATAACTTTTTTTTTTTAAAAATAAAGTCAATTGGCTCCTTAAATAAGATTTTTACCTCGGTGTGGGAAAACTAGTGTTCCACAAAAAGACCACAAACAGCATTTTCAAGGCCCTGGACCGAGTACTTGATGTATCTCTCCGGGTGCTTCTCAGTCTCAATATGGCTCCTGAACTGTTCTAGAAAGGACATATAAGCCGGGGTTAGCTTCTTCAGTATTAATTGATGAAGTTGCCCACGGAGCTGTGAATCCAGAACTAACCATGTGGATTGAGTCTGACAGACCTCGTCAAACTTAGCATTGAAACTCTTGAACCTGTCTTTCAAAGTAGCCTTTGATAATTTTAAAGTACAAAAAAACCCAGAATATAGTCCTTCATCTCTCAAACAATACAGAACTCCATCCCAAGTTGATCTATTATAGCTATCTGCCTCCCGTAAGACATACTCACCTAGTTTCCTGATGTAGTCTCTTCCAATCATCTCTTGCAGTACTGAAGACCCTTCAACTCTCTGGATAATATAGCGAACATTGTTCATCAAGAACAAATGACCTAGAGACACGTCTTTGTAGTGTTTGGATTTACCCTCCAAATTGAATTTCAAGCTTATGATAATCCAGATCAAATGGAGTACCAACTGAGATTTCCCAGGAACTTCCAAAAATTCCATATCATCATAAATTCCTACACTTGATGTTGGCTTAGATGTGATAAGTTGGGTAAGCGCTTCCTTGTAATCGGCAATGCGTGTAATGTAGGACACCGCATAGTTTGTCAAGGGGTGAATTATGCCTCCAGAAACAGGCCTGTTTAACTGCTCATGAAGCACAGAATTCTCAAAAAGTGAAAGCATATTCCTTACCAATTCCGCAAGCAGATCAACTGTCCGAGCAGCCTCAATACGAACAGAAACAGATTCGGATAACTTGGAATGGAAAATAGAATTAAGACCAGGCAAGACATTGAATAGAGCGAGGTAGAGATCTAAAATTTCAAACAACTTGAGAAACGATGGACGAGTACTACTAACGCCTTCTGCAAAGTTAATCAAGTGCAAGGCAGATTCTTTAACTATACCTATAAAACACACATCAGATGTGGAGTTACCAAGTCCACTAAAGATTTGTTCACAGAGTTTCTTCTCCTTTATGAAGAGAGCTTCAAAACAAACACGAGCTGCTCGTATCCACAATTTGATCTTTGGTGCCAACATATCCCACTCCAAACTCCGGAAGTCACCGATGCTATATTTACCGACGCCGAGGTGTCGAAATTTTGCATCCACAATCAACTTCCTTGAAGACCTGTAGAATTCAACGCAGTCGCCAACATTACCGGCTGAGTTCAATCGTTCAATGATACTCCTGAGACCATAAACTTCGTCAATATGTTCATCATCCTGTATGAATTCATAGCTAAAAGTATC
Organism: Panax ginseng; assembly: GCA_020205605.1. Lineage (NCBI taxonomy): Eukaryota > Viridiplantae > Streptophyta > Magnoliopsida > Apiales > Araliaceae > Panax > Panax ginseng. Next base: position 2,436,996 of record CM035148.1, read on the forward strand.
GGTTGTTGTACTTGAAAAAACGGTAGAAATCCTATCAGCCAACAAAGCATTATGGACTCTGTTGGTCTGTCGGGTCAATATGGCCCGAAACTGTAACTGAAGGGTTTCCATGCCCGTTTAGATCATATTTTGATGCTTTCAGTTTGGGGATCTGAGATCATTCCCGATCGTCTGAAGCTCGTCAAAAGTACTGATAAATCTTCTGGCGGTCGAAGTCGAAGATGATGAATTTAATAATTCCGCCCGAATATTTTGTGTTCTGCCAATTCCATTCTTCTACTGAAAGACAATACAAAAGAAATATCTGCCTCAAAATTGAAAACTGGAAATCATCTCTGAACAGCACGATTTGAAAATTACTCCTACTAGTTTATAAATATAAATACTTTGAAGATTGTAAGAAGTTCATTAGCCATTCACTAGTAAAAGTACTTACCATTATTAATTGATGTCACGTCACCGCAATTAGGACGGAGAGAGAAAGTCGGACCAACTCTTTTTTTAATTTCAAAAATTTTAAAAACACACATCCATGATCCATCGATATCTTCTCCTCTCTCCGCCCCTAAAACGATTATTCAATTAGTATAATTTACATACATATAAAAAAAATTAAAAAAATCAAATTTAATAAATATTTTTTTATAGTAATAGACCCAACTAAATAATTTAGTTATATTTTATTTTTTAAAAAATAAAAATATTTGTACATTCAGTTATCTTTTTAAGAATGAAGGGAATATATTATCTTTTTAAAAACAAAAATATTTGTACATTCAGTTATCGTTTTAGGAATAATGGGAATATATTATAAGCGGGAGGAAGGTATTAAATATTATTTGATGCAAACATTGAGCCTTTTATTTATTTATTTTTCTTACCCTTTAAAATTAAATTTAGTTATAGGGGAAGAGTACTGAGAATTGAATGTAGTGTAAAACTAATAAAAGAAAATTGAGGAGATAAAAAAAGAAAAAAGACTAGGCATTATTAGGCTGAAATAGTAAAAATGCAAAAGGGCTAATGACAAAATTGTTCCTTCAAGTTTGGAAGAAAATTAATTTGACTTTCAAAGTTTGAGAATCGTCAATTAATACCTTTATTTAAAAACAAATATTTTGGGGAATTGACAACCAAGATTCAAATCAGTCTAAGAAATTAGCAACGTAGTTGGGCAGTGACGATGGCAATTATTAACTCCGGTCATTTACTTGGACTCAACTCATTGCTTCTCCATTCATTGTTTCGTTGCTCACTTGTAGCTAGCCAATGTAATGGAGATATATGGGCAATCGGTAAAATGAAAGTAGTTCTGCAATTCATATATATAGGTAAAAATGAAGGTATCTGGTGCCAGTAACTTTTAAAGTTACTGCGATCTACGATAAATCGAAGTAATTTCACTCTACGATCGTAGAAAGAATCATTTCTACGATCGTAGTAGTAGTCACTTCTACGATTTGTGAATTCACTCTACGATCGTGGACTACTTCTACGATCGTAGAGTGAATTCACCCTATTATCTGAGGGATTTCTTTCTACGATCGTGAGAGTGAAATTACTTCTACGATCGTAGACCGTGTAACTTTAAAAGTTACACGGCTGTGTACCTCCATATTCCCCATACAGAAATATGTCTATTATTTTGATGCAACTATTTTGGAGGAAAATAATACTCCCTCCTATTCATATTAAATGTCTTTTTAGAGTTAAGCACACTTATTAAGAAATAACACAAAATGTCTTTTGTATCCCTGATTAATTATTTCTCTCTCCACAATGGTCCATGGAATTGCATTTACTAAGCATGTTAAATAGAGGGGTAAATTAGAAAAAAATAGTGCAATATTGCATAGGGATTCCAAAACGACACTTATATAGAATAAAATGAAACTCTCTAAAAAGACATTTAATATGAATAGGAGGGAGTAGTATAATTGAAGGTATGCGGTCAAAATACAAACAACATATGGTCAAGAACCAGTATCTCCGACGATTTAATTGGCCGGAATGACAAAATGCAATAGAATTGCTATTTTTAAATACTTAAAAGGTGTTGATTGACTATTCCCAAATTATGAGGGTGAATCAAATTAGACAAAACAAATTCAAAGTTTGAGCAAATAAAATGGATACCGGAACATGGATAATCAGACCTCATTTCATTGAAAATGATGGTAAGTTCAACCAAACAGCATACACCATCAAGTCAAGTTAAGTTCTGGATACAAAATTCTCGACATTATTTAATAGAAAAAGGGGAATTTTCCTGGATACAAATGGAGGCACGGAAGGAGCCGATATTCTGAAGCTAGCTAGATTGTATTACTACTGCCTTGATCTAGTTCTAAAAACTCCAGAAAATGTAGACATGAGAAGAACATCTAGTAGCTCAGACTTTTAATTAAAATGAAGGGATTGGGAAGGAGGAATGACATAACAGTTTATGCCTAGTTATTACAAAGGTGATGAAACATTCTATTCTTTGCACACAAACAAACAACATCAAGTAATAAATAAATCAGGAATGGAGATATATCCAGGAGATGCACTCATGGAGCACAGTAGTAGTACTTGCGAACAACCAGCGAACGCACAGTAGAAAATATTTCCACTTCTATTGAATGTGTATTTTGGGGATGTGACATACCTTGACCCAGTCCTCTCCTCCTTTTAGGTATCGCTGCTTCAGAATACAGCAGTTACTGATGCGCAATCTCCTTAGAGGTGCCATCCCAAGGAGGGTCTCCGGCAGTGCCTTTAGCTTGTCACACTGAGAAAGTTTCAAGTAATGGAGGCATGGCATAATCCTTAAATTATTTTTGTCATCTACTCCACTCCCTGTGCTGATCACATCCCACTCTTCCCAATTTGTCAGGTAGGCAATCTTAAGCTTCTTCAATTTTGGAAATGATACAATCGCTGGTGATGATTCCCCTACCCTGCCATCTGATCCCAAAAATGTATGACCGATGCATTTCAGGTTATGCATACCCTCTAAATGAAGTGTCTCAAGGGATGGCAGTCTCCCTAAAGGTGGTAAACAAACACAGTTTTGGCACTCCAGGAGTCGAAGTTTCTTTAAATGGATCAATGAAATCATCCAACTGGGGAACTGACTGCCTCCGTATGACTTCATTTCTAACCACGTCAAGCTCGTATGAGGTTGAAGAGCTTCAGCCACGCGAGTCATTTGCTCAGCTTGAGCTAGAGGGTTGAAATTGAAATTCATAGACAACTTTAAGAGGTGTTCCTTTTTCTTCAATTCAGCTTCTTCAGCCTCACCTGCATCTGCCACATACCCCAAACCTTCTATAGGAAGACACTCTCGGAGGTCGTTCAAGTTTTTCAGATCTCCTAGTTTACAAGCTGCTTCTTCAGTTCCAGCACCACCACCTCCTATTACAAATTTGCTCAATGTCCTAAGAGCGCTTAATCTCCTAATTCCTTCTGGCAGTCTTGTTAGATTATTAGTTCCATCAATCTCAAGGTGCCTCAAGTTTATTAATTTTCCAATCCCTCGTGGTAGTTTTGTCAGATGATTACAGGACAAAAGCTTCAAGGTTTGCAAATTACATAAATCACAAACTGCTTCGGGCAATTCTTCTAATGGATTAAAGGATAGGTTGAGATACCGCAGGTTCATCACTTCCCCAATCTCTTTTGGAAGTTTACGCAGCCTGTTCCTGCTCAAATCTAGTGCCTTGAGACATCTCATTCGATGAAATAAATTAGATGGAACTGTATCAACTTGACTCACAATAGGTGGAGAATCGTAGAAGGACTGAACCCAAAATGTATGTAGTCTTTCTGTATTGTCAAGGCGCTCCGGAAAAGAGAAATCATCTCCACGAATCAATGTTAGATGACGGCAATCTGAGGACATTCTCCGTTGTTTTCCGCTATCTGCCTTGACAATAGAGCATTCGTTCTTTGTGATGGATTGTGCTAAATCATGAACCATGTCATGCATCTTAAATCTTATAACATTATCACGATCCTTATCTTTTTCAAAATCCTGGAAAAAAGACCGCACGATCAAAGTATCCAAGTACTCCCGACCAGTTACTTCCATATCCACACTTTTCCCTGAGTTGAGATAACCTTGTGCCATCCAGAGTTTGATCAGATTGTCTGCCTCTATACTGTAATCTTTCGGAAAGTTGGCACAATAAATGAAGCACCGCTTAATACTCGAGGGCAGCTCGTAGTAGCTCAACAGTAATGGAGGGAAAATGCCTATATTCTCTGCACCTTCCAGTTCCCAAATTTCACTGTTTAAAACATTCCGCCAATCTTCTACCGTAGTTTTGAAGAGCATGAGTCTCGCAATAGTCTTGGCAGCAAGAGGTAACCCCTTGCACTTGTCTGATATCTTCCTGCCAATATCTTGATATTCCTCAGTACTTTTCTCAAACAATGCAATGCGACTGAACAAAGACCAGCAGTCTTGGTCAGATAACTGCCGCAACCGAAGGATGTAGGTCGTTTCCATCATCTTTGCAACTCTCTCATTGCGTGTGGTCAGCAAAACTTTACTCCCAGATGCGCCAGACTTGAGAATGCATTTGAATGGTTCCCACAATCTGGAGTCCTCAGTCCACACATCATCTAGCACAAGCAGGAACTTCTTCCCCTCAACACAGCTCTTGACAAAACTTAGTGTAGTTTCAAGTTCAACTACATTGGGAGCCTTACGTTCCACTTCTTCAACAATTGCCTTGGCAACCCGTACCTGATCAAAAGGCTCGGAGACGCACACCCACATTTTTATCTCGAAATAGGCTTTCACCTCGTCGCGATCATAAGCTTTTTGGGCGAGAGTAGTCTTTCCAATTCCTCCTAAACCCACTATGGAGATGATTTGGAGGATGTTTTTCACAGCTGCTATACTAGTACTAGTACTCTCGGAACACAACTTGCTTACAAGAGTACTCATATCCTCATTTCGACCGCATACCTCAGACGCATCAAGGTAAGAGGTAGACTTGTGACGCACTGTTTCTTCACCATTACCAATAACATCGGTTAACCTAAATTTGTATCTCTCTTTCTCGATAGCAATCAAATCTAGTCTTTCAGTTATGTCTTTAATTTTGAGAGCAATATCGCGGCGTTGAACAACTCGATTGAAAGAAAAGCAAGGCAAAGGCAAAGAGATAAAGAAGCAGACCTTCTTCTTGTTGTTGTTGGTAGTTTGATCACCAACTCCTTTGATTTGCAGTTTGAGGATTGCTGTGCTCCACTCGGACAGGACATCGTCCATGTCATAGGATATGTCTTTGAGATTACCGAGCCAGACCTTGACCGTCTCGGCCTCTTTTACTTGTCTTTTCTCGGCATCAACGAGCACAGCTTGGACGGACTGGAGTGTGCTCTTGAGCTTTCGGACTTCTTTGCTGACACCCACAACCAATTTATACTCTTTTTGGATCTGTTGTTTCATTAGCAAAGTCAGCTGTTCAATCACTTGGGAGATAAGAGCATCAGTACTCATGATTGGATTGGAGATGCCAAAGGACTCTCTGTCTCCCTCTCTACAAACAAGCCACAAAAGTATAATCCAGAAGAAAATCCAGATTTTTAGGATGATTTAACTTGAAGAAAATTAAATCAATTCTTATATCAGAAGATTTGGGCACCATGTCATAGAAATTACGGGGATGAAATTGAGAAGAAATTACCTGGAAATGAGTGTGAATGACTGGCCGAATTGTCTCGGTCAACGGACGCGGCTTCTTTTTAAAGTGAAAGTAATTGACCTGAACAGCCTACAGCAACCAAATATAGAAGATGATGTAAATTAGTAGTAACCAAGGAGGAAGGCATATAGGAAATGATTATTATTCTAACAAACACATCTCTCGTATACTCCCTCCATTTGTATATGTAGATTATTTTAGACTTTTTTTTTTATTCTTAATTATTTATCGTTTATGATTATCTAGGAGAATTAATTATTATTTTTTTCAAATTGCTCCTTATTACTTCACCTAATCTTTTGATTCATATTTATGAGATAAGTCATGAGGTGAAGGGTATTATAGACAATTGATACTATAGTTAATATTTTTCAATCATTTCCTTAATTCTTGTGTACATGTCTAAAACGACCTATATTAAAGAACAGAAGGAGTATTAAATAACTTTAATATATTTATTTTTATAAATAATTTTTGCGGGTGGTAACAAAATTCCTATGATTCAGTTGTTCAACGTCTTACGTGGCCATTGAATGAGTGAGTTATTAAATATATATTATATATTTAGAATAATGTTAGAGATATAAATTATTTTATAAATATTTTATAAATTATTGATGTGACATATTCTACCTCAATATATTGATCAATAAATTATTTCAATATAATTTTTGATCCCACATAAAAAGGTGAGATGGATTATAAAATCCATCTTCTTTTAACACACAGGATGCAAGAATCATAGGAATTTTGTTACCACCCGCACGTGGGTGGTACTTATAAGGAGGGGGCTCATTTAATATATTTATTTTTATAAATAAATTTTTAAATAATAAATTATTAATTATATTTAATATATTTATTTGTATAAATAATTTATTAAATGATAAAATTTAACATTATCAATTATATTCAATGTATTTATTTTTATAAATAATTTCTTAAATAATAAAATTTAACATTATCAATTATGGTGACAATTTAATTATTTAAATCTTAAACTCCATATGATTTAATTAATATAAGTTGCATTATAAATAAATACATTAAAACAATTTAAATCTAACTAATCTCATTTTGTCTGCCGCTACTCTTAATAGTAGCAAAGTTATAATCTAAAAAATGCATTTACTGAAATAATATCCATAACAAGTAATAGTATTTGCAATGGATCACTACTACCCATTAGAGAGAATTGATATTGTCAAGATTCATTTAGTATTTGCTCGTATTTTTGTTCTTAGTGATTATGGTTCTGTATATACACTTGGCCAGTTGGCCTCATTTATTTAAAAACCTCACCTCAGCCGCCTTAAAGTTGTATACAGGGATTAGAAATATGAATTGTTACGTTCGAGGTAAAGAACAATTTCTGCAAATGGAAAGGGCTTCCCGCTATGCAGCAGGTAGGCAATGCTACATCCCAGTTCACACTGGTAACTGATAAATGCACTCCAGATCTGAACAATTTAACTTTGGGAGTGGAGGTTGGACTGCAGTCCTCATCTCTGAGATTCCCTTTGGTATGCTGCTGCTGTTCTTCAAAACTATAGCGTTAAACCCCTTACCCTACCCTATAACAATACCCTCTGCTTTCTCCCTACAATCATGGTGTAGGTTTACATCTGTATCTTCCTTTTCAAGATCCCCAATCAATCTTTCAATCTGTCTTCTATAAACGGGCATGAAGTGATCTGCAATCATTGTTTTTGACAGCCTAAGTTTACTATACAATGATCTAGAGGTAAGAAAAATGCCAACCTTTGACTCTGGCAGCAGCTGGTTATTGTCCAAGTCAGAAGGGGTTCTGCTATCAGTTTCCTCCAGCTCATCAGAGAGTAGCTTAACAATATGCATGATTTTCCCTGGTGGAAAAAATCTGTGCACCTCTTTTGTCTCTCGCACAGAGCTCTCTAGCTCACTCTCACGTACCTCTGCAATAGCTTCTGCCTCTTCTTCCCTTATTTCCTTTGCTACATCAGCTTCCTCACCTTCTGCGTGATCATATAGCTCATGTTCAAGTTGTTGCCATAGCTCAACTTCAGTCATACGGTCTTCATGTGTATTGTGACCCACAAGGTCATCACCATTAACATCCACTTCATCATTATTCAAACCTGATTTATCTGAACGAGAATATTCAATTTCTGAATTCCAAACCATCCCCTCAGACGATACTGGAAGTTCTATGGCTCCAATGGTTGTTACGGTCTTCCGGGGGGACATAATAAGAGGCTCAGAAGTTTCTGTTCTGCTAGAGGAAGATTCTGAGGAATCTTTTCTTATGTTCGAGTTTGTACGAGTAGCGGCAGGCTTGATTGACGGGACCCATACATGACCATGAGGATAACTGGAGGGAAGGACGTGACCATGCTGCCTGAGCCATGCTTTGGGCTCTCTTCATCACAACCTACGGTCATCAAAACACCACCAGAAAATGTTACCGACCGTAACTTTACTTCTATATCGTCAGGAGCAGGTGGCTCATCCGAGCACCTAGGATCATAGACTGAACAACAAACTGAATTGACAATCTACATGTCTAATACTGATTCAGCTTAAGAAGATAAGGCCAGGCTTCAAGAAATTATAGCTTTCTTCACCTTGCTTAAAACAGATAACACAGCTTACATACCCCCGTATCATAAACTAGGTGAAGAAGTACGATGCGGGAAAGAAAAAAAATGGTCACATCATTACCATAAATTGCATGACTAGTTTTATCAAAGATACGTAATATGTATTGTTAAAAGCCACCAAGTAACTTCATATCCCAGTAAAGGAAATATACCTGAGTGCCACTGGAAACTGGACGCAATATTGCACCAGCGCCAGTAACTTTTGCTCTAGCACTAGCCATGGATGGAAGTCGAGAACCCAGTGCTGATGCAGAACGATAGACAGTACTAAGAATTCTGGTATGCTCAATCTGATTCCTCAGGTCATTAACCCAAGCAGATGCTGTCACCTACAAAAGTAGATATTTTTCAGTCTTCACTGTGTAGAATACAATATGAAAGCATATGCTAAAACACAAGAATTGCTTTAAAAAATTGTCCAGGCCAAGCATACAAGTTCTGTCAGATATCAGGGAATCAGCATTGCGATATATTTCCATTCCAGGTGAGGGCACTCAGATTCATGTGACCATGCAACATAGTGATACAGTGAACCACTTTGTTGATGGTCAACAAGAGGTCATCATAGATGAAGTTGTCAAGGACACAAAAAAATGATTTCCAGACTAAGCATCAATGTCAATAAAGGGAAGAATAATTGAAGAACAAAGCAGGACGAAATGCAAATATTGTGTGCAATTCTAGATAAACTTCCTTATAACAATCTTTTTTATATTTAAAAACCAAGTATAGAAATCTCTCTAATGGAGAAGGTAATGAGATTATACTTTATTTGAAAAGGAAGCAAAGAAGAAATTTAGGCTTATTTTTTGGCAAGGCAATTAAATAGAAGACTTTTCAACTAACAGTCCAGGATTTGAACCTCAGCACGCAAGTCATCCACAGAAGCAGCTGAGAATGTAGGGACTAAATCAGCTCCATTAATAACAGATGTAATGAATTCATTGCCCGAGTCCGCTAATTCCCATGTCATACAAGCAGCTGCATCAAGTATTCAGTCAGAACTTGACCAATGCTCAACAACCAAAATCAAGAGGAAATATTAGTGCACTACAAATAAATAATATATAACATGGGCTTTAGATAGGTGTCAGAACTCGGTGGCTAACAAAGAAACAACTTCAGGCTGTTCAAAAATAAAACTCAAACAAACCTGGAGCAAATGTGACACAAGATGCTGTAGACAATTCGTTCTGCTCCCGCAATACACAAGTTAAAAGTGCTGCAGTTCCTCCACCCAAAGAGTGCCCTACAATCTGCACCCAAGCAGGTAATTAATACTGGTCTATCTCTATATAACTGCCTAGCTTATATAAGTTATATAGAACCACCAGTATTGTCAAATAACAGTAAATGGAATCAAGAAAACCCCATAATAAATATCATGTGGAGCTATTTGAGCGAACTCCTAAGTTCAACATTCTAGAATATAACAGCAAATGGTCATATGATTCAATATATATTATCAAGAAATATTTCTATACTTTATCGCAAGCAAGTCACAAGAAACTTTTCCTATGGAAAATGTTTCAAATTTTATTAGACACATGAAATTAATACAGGACAAAACATATCGAGGAAGCAACATAGAAAATCAATATACTTTATCTCCGAGCTTTTAATCAAAAGGTTTCTGAAGTAAGACTTGATATTCTGGAAAAAAAAATTACATGTCAATCAAATATTCAACCTTCCTGGAAACACTAAAAGTTCCAAAAATAGGAATCTCTGAGAAAGGACTGGACTTTCATCAAAACCAAATTTAATCCACGAAGAGGTGGTAAAGCCAAGACGTCGATACCTGAAGTTTATAATCATGATATTTGCTGAGTTTTCCAATAAGACATGGAGTTGCAAGTTTTGCAATCCATCGAGCAGCCGCAACCATTCCGCCATGTGCATAACCTAAAACTAAATTACTTACTCCTCCCTCATTCACAACTGTGTGATGGAATGGTACAACTGCTCCTGTAGCGACTGTCAAAGTATCCTTCATACTGTGAGTTCCACGAATCACTAAGAGGAAGGATTTGGTTTTATGATCTACTAGTATTGTAAAAGCTGGCTTCAGAATCTGCAAAATTAATTAATAGATGAATCGTCACATAACAAAAGAACCTCCACCCCCACATAGACTCCACTAATGCTACATTACGATTATATTTGCCGTTTGTCATTCCAAGTTCCTCACCAATAAAACTTTTATCTCCTAGCTGGGAGCATCACATGTATTTACTTTCCCTTTATTTATTGTCCAACTCTTTTCCAAAGCAGAAAGTAAAAGAACACGAGGCAGAGAGAGGAGGAGGGGGAAGTAATAGTAATAAATCAAGACAAGGAGAGTGTAACAAGAAGCATGGGTGTTGAAGAACTACTTACTCCAGCTTTAGGTTCCTGAAGGAGAACATTGTCTTGCGAATAGCCAGTTTCTTCCAAAAATAATGGGAAAGGTTTCTTTGAGAAATGCCAACAAAGAGTAAGCAGGTTCAAGAGACGTCTAAGCTCAGAGGTTATTTCAGCTCCTTTAAGCTGCATGCTGTCTTTACCACCGAACACACTGCAAACTTGTAGATTTCCCTGCAAAGTATTAATCTGCTGAGAAGCATTTACAATAAAAAATAACCTTAAAGACAACATAATAGTCATAATCATCACAGCTTGTCATAAGCAGCGAGTCCTTGCAATTATGTGGATGTATACGTTGGGATACTCCTCAAATCGATTAGTATTATGGAAAGGAAGGTGACCTATTTTTAATAGAATATTTATTATATGCTATATGCTAGAGTCCTATTATGAGAAAGAATCAATTTGCAGTAGGAGGGAGTTTTATTTTGGACCCTATATTGAATAGAAAGAGGAGAGTTGTGGGTAAGAATAGTATATTTAGTCATGTAAAGAGGGTGTGTGTGGGTTTTGTGTTTGTGTGAGGGAGATGGTTTTTGTAGCTTTTATATTCCATGCAAAAAAAGTTGTATTGTGAGTGGGAGATGGTTTTGCAACTTTTAGTTCGTGCAAAATGTTGTGTCCTAGTAATGTGGAACCTCAAGTTTTAAGACATAACACTTGAGAGGATTATTGTAAGTCCATTATATTGATATAGTGGAGACTCAGAGTTTGGCTGGTAGTTTTTCCCTTTAAGAATTTTTCACGTTAAATATTGTGTGGTTTTATCTCTTTATTTTATTGTGTGGGTCTACTTAATTCTCAACAAGTGGTATCAAGAGCTAGGTTGATTAGATCCAAGGAAGAGGGGAATTAGTCTCATTGTTGTGACAAATAAAGAGAGTAATGATTGAAGTAAAAATATTGATGAATAGAGGATTTTGCACTTATGGAGGATCACTGTTGCAGTCGCTAGATGAAGATGATGGAAATGCTGATGAAAATAAAGACAATGATGATGAAGACAATGATGATGGTGGTGATGTGATTAAAGAAGAAGAGATAATGATGGTGACTATGACATGGATAATGCAGATGATGCGATTGACCCGGATAGTGTGCATGTTGCGGATGATGTATAGATGACGCAGATGCATAGTTGTCGCGACGCCTAGGAGTCCATGCAATGGGGAGAAGGGCACGACGAGACTCGACTTGAGGTGGAGCTGTCAAGGCGCACGTCTTAGCAGCTCCGGCTCAACTTAAATCATCTACCCATCTTCTGAGTTCTAACCCATTAACCCATGGACACAATACCCATGATCCATCGATTAAAAAAAAAGAGAAAAGGAGAAAGGCAAAACCCTTATCTGGCTATCTACAAACTTCGACTCGATCACTCGACTTGTTCCCATTGCAACTCGAGTGCTCAACTTCATCGCGACCCATCGATTCGCAGCAAGGAGACCCATTGCAGCTCGACTTCATCGCGACCTTCTTTGGACTCGATTGCCACTCCATCGCAGGCTTCGCAGCCCCGTCACGGCTCAAGTGCTCAACCACTATCACAGACGACCATTGAAACCATCGGCGAGTCCAGCCTTCTCTCATACACAGGTTTTTCTTCTTCTTTCTATACTTAGATTTTCTTGTTACTCTGTTGTTTCTTCTCAGTTTCTCTCCTTCACTTTTTTTGTTTCAGAAGGTTTGAATGAATAAATATAGTCATGTATGGTTGTATGCTTCACCTCTCTATTTTACCTCTCACGTATCTTTCTCTGTTTTTAATTTTCTATGCATATCTGTTGACTGTTATTACTAATCTATTATATAGTGCTAAGTAAATTGTCCAAGTGTCATGCATATACTGATATATGTATGACCCAACCAAGTGTCCACAAGTTGATGATGACATTAATTTATTTATTTGTGTTCTGATTATTTATGTGTTCTGATAATTTGATATGCATATCTATTGGCTGATATTATTAATCTATTATATGGTGTTAAGTAAATTGTCCAAGTGTCATGCATATACATATATATGTATGACCCAACAAAGTGTCCACAAGTTGATGATGACATTAATATATTTTAAAACTTAATTATTAATGTGTTCTAATAATAACAAGTTGTTTACTTCTTCTTTTTTGGTACAATTTACCAAGTGCTAACATTATCCATTAAGTGTTGTGTGCATTACTACTTACTAAACTAAAAATAAAAATGTTAATTCTCTCTTATATTTTTTGTTAAATTGTATTTTGTAAAAACTAGAAAATAAAATGGCAAAAAGTTCAGGAGCCGATGGTTATGATATAACCAAGGACCCGAAAAGAAAGGCCAAATCAAACGACTCAGGTTGAAAATATGGGTATTGACCGGACATGAGTAATAAGGATATAGTGCAATGTATCCTTTATGGGAAGCAATGTCGTTCGGGAATCAAAATAGCAGAAAATTTTGGAAATGTAGCGAAGTGCCCCGAAACAACAACAGAAATTATGAGGGAGATGCAAGCGGCTTTGAATAATAAAAAGAGGAACAAGTCAATTGAGCTAGATGATGATGTAGTAGAGGTGCAGCAAGAATAATCATTTGCTCGTCCGAGCATGACTTCCAATGCTTCTTCTAACACTATCCCAAGTTTTGGGACAACTTCCAAAAGGAAGAAAGCTGTTTTTCAATTCCAAAAGTCATAACCAAAAGCTCCAACAAAGACGGTTGAAGCACTTCTAAGGAAGACTCCCGAAGAAGTTGTAGAGGAGAGGCATAGCAAGCATTTGAGCCAAACGAATATTGAAAATCATTTGTGGACACCGGAGGACAAGGAGACAGTTCATATGCACATTGCCAACTTTTTCTACAAGTGTGGCATACCATTCAATGCAACAAATGCAAAGAGCTTTGAGGTAATGGTCGAGTCCATAGGGCAATATAGACCGAGTTTAAAGCCTTCAACGTATCATGAGGTGATGGTTCCTTTACTTGAGAAGGCAAAGACAAAAACCAATGAGTTAAGGGCGAAACATGAAGTTGGTTGGAAGGAATATGTTTGCACACTCTTGTCGGATGGTTGGACAAATAAGAGGGGAAGACACTTGTTAATAGTCCAGAGGGGACTTATTTTATTTCATGGGTTCTGTTGATGACTCCAGTCAGTCACAAGATGGCACAATGTTAGCAAATCTACTTGATATTAAGATTGATGAAATTGGCCCCGAGTATGTTGTTCAGGTGGTCACAGACAATGCATCTAATTACAAGGCAACGGGACATATACTAATGGAGATGAGGCCTACACTATTTTGGACACCTTGTGTCGCTCACTGCCTTGACCTTATACTAGAGGACATAGGCAAGTTGAAGCAATTTCAGCCCACAATCACTAATGCAAGAAGAATCACAACAATAACTTATAGGCATGGTCGTCTTCTTGATGCGATGAGGAAAAAAGCAAATCGGAAGGATCTTGTGAGACCCGTAATTAGTAGATTTGCTATAGTTTTCCTCACCTTGCAGAGTTTGTACAAGCATAAAGATGCATTGAGACATTTGTTCATAAGCGATGATTGGACAAAATCTAAGTTGTCGGCTACTGAAGCGGGGAAGAAAATGTGATACTTTTATTTCAACAACATTTTGGCATTATGTCGTCACAACCACTTCTTATAGTTTTGAGGATTGTTGACGGTGATGAGAAGCCTGCTATGCCAAAAGTTTTCGCTGCAATGGAATGCACGAAGAAAAAAATCAAAAATGCATTTAATAACAAACAAAGACTGTATAAGAAGGTGATTGACATTGTTGAGTGGTGATGGAAAAGTTAAATGGTGCAAAAATTATATGGGGTTGCGCTGTTTCTCAATCCGGGCAAGTACGTTGATATTAAAGAGGAACGTCAGGTGTTTGCTGATACTTTATGAGAAGACTTCAATGACATTATTGCAAAGATAGTGTCTGACCTAGATTTGCTAGCCAATATAAGCAATCTAGCCGATAACTATGATGCTTCTCGAGATACTTTTGCAAGAAAAATGACGATTTGGCAACGGAAAATAAAAAATCCTCGTAAGTATACTAAAATATATATAAAAATATAAAAGTTAAATTATAATTATAACTTGTATACATTCTTCATTTGCTACCTTTAAAAATATTTATATTTCTTTTAAGTGTTTGCTAGTTGATTGGTAAAATGCTTTTGGAGGGCAAGCTATTAAGCTATCCTCATTTGCAAAAATAATTTTAGGCCTCTTCCGGTTGTGAGCACAATTGGAGTACATTTGAGTAGTTTGTAAGTACTTTCTATTATTAGTTCAAATTTCAAAAGTAACAAGTTATTCACTACTAATACTAACTATTTTTTATATAGTTAAAATTTTAACATTAATATTATTATTTTTTGTTCTATTTATTTTAGATTCATACGAAGAGGAATAAATTGGAACACAAACGATTGAGTGACTTAGTGCATGTCCAATACAATCGAAAGACCGTCTTAGGGTTCCAAAAGAGGTGTGAACTTGAATTTTTTTTTTATCCATTAGCCATTTATGACTTTGAATGAGGTAATGAATGGATCAATAATGAGGCCGATGTTGTTCATCCCTAAGATGATCTTATATGGAATGATGTGGATCAAGCAACCGGTGCATCCAACATGCTGGAGGATCACAATCTTTCAAGGAGGGCTCGTACTAAAACCAGTGATAATCTCATGGCGTATTCTCGATGTGGTGGTGGTTCAACTTCAAGGAAATCAAAGTTCACGGATTCCGACTGCAATGATGAAGAGAGAATTCCAAATGATAATGAAGATGTGGAGGATGCTTTTGGAGAAAGACTACCTAAGCCTTTGAATGAGAGTAGTTCTCGTGGAGGAGATGGAAATGACATTTTCCTTGATGAGTTTGCTTGAACGATGTTTAAAGATAGTGTAGAGAGCCTATAAATTATTTTGGCTTGCTATGTGAGGTTTTATTAGTTATTAGACTACATATTTGTGATAGTTGGTTACAACTTTATTTTCTATGTGATGTTTGTTGAATTCTTCATTTCTTTTACTAATTCTTAATATCAAGTGTTTTGTTTTTGAATTGTTATTGCTAAGTATTTACATAAGTATACCTTTAATGTTATTCCATAGTGTTATGTTTTGAGTTTTAATGTATATAAAATTTTATTGTCAATATACTTGTTAAGTAAAATAAATAATATATAAATTGCACATTATAAACTACTTGTCGCCATACGGACGCCATGGCGGTCGCTTTGTCGTCTAGGCGTCCTAGCAGTTGGCTACCGCCATGACTCGCTATGGCACCGTAACAATTATGCGCATATGGTGTGGCTGATAGCAGCTACGACAACAGTGAGTGACAATGATGAAGCTGAAGTATTTGCATATTCGAGTTGTGTGAGAAATTGTTGGGATACTCCTCGAATCATATTCAAACATGAAGAACTATTCGGGAATTCGAGTCTAGAGAAGAATTGTTGGGATACTTCGCCCTTGTGGGTTGTATATGATGGGCTCAGGGGTATGCCCCAGTGACATAGTATTTCTTATTATGTTTTTTGTACTTTCTTTTATTTTCATAAAGTGGACAGTTTACCCAACATAAGAGAGAGTTTCACTCTGAAATAGGATCCGTACAAGAATAAGCACTTCCTCTAATACCTAGTTGTGTAATTGTTGCAACTCAAGTTTGATCTTAGATATTTATTATTTGGATAGATGAGAAAGTTCTATCTGTGATAAATTCTTATAAAAATCTATTTCGTCCTGCTGTAGATCACATTCTTTAGAATAGATCTTAGCTGTAAGTTCATGCATAAAATATATTAAACAAAGAAGAGAAACAGCAGGTTCTCAATTTTGCAATTAAAAGAGGCAAACTATTTACACTAAAACTACATGTGGCACTATCAAGTCAATATTACAAACAACTCTTACCTGTCTTTTTAAAAGAAAGCTGATGCCAAAAGCCAAATCCCCAATGGGCCACTTCCCCAAGGTTTCAGAGTAAGTAAATCTAAGAGTCTCTGACAATGTTGAAATCGTCTCCAACCATGTCGCTGGTGCTTGAATAAGTCTGTTGGAAACTCTAGCAATCCCTAAGCGTACATTGTTGTGCCCATGGCTCCTGTTCTCATCATCATCTTCTGTTGCTGTAGTCGATTGTAATTTCTTGTTTAAAGTATAATATAAAAGAGCAGCTGCACCAGCTGCTGTGGCCATGGTAGCAGTTGCCATGACCTAGCGCTCTCTAACACTGGATAAAAAACAAACAAATAACTGTCTTACAACATTTGTGGCATTCAATAATCTCTACCAAAAATTATGGTTGAAATCTAAAATAATGTAATACCATTAATATATGAATTTTCAAACAAAAAAAAATGCAATAAAAATCAATCCTTTGGGAATATACAGCATCAACCAAACAGTAACACTCATTTTGGTTGAAGAGAAAACCAAGTAGAAGAAGCCACAAAAATTCTAGATACGTACGTAATAAATCCTACACTTCAGTTTCTTTCTTTTTCCACCCGCGCACACTATAAATAATCCATAAGTTTGCAAAAATACATTGGAACCATGTAATAATGAAAAGACCCATATGAACAGTAAACAAATTTAACCTAAACATATTAATATCTGAACTAGAAAACCCCTAAATTCAAACTTCTATACAAACAAGAATTTTATTTCTATTTCTATTTATTGACTCAATAGAAACCAAAACTAAGCATCAGTGAGCCTCAATTTGGTTGCAAGAAAATCAAATAAGATGAGAGCAAGTGAAATTTATAAATTTGTATCAAATAAGCCTAAACAAAAGCAAAAAAAAAAATCTTCCTTATCCTCTTCCGCTTCCCGCAATAATCAAAGTGCAAGATAAAAAAACAAACTAAAATGGTATACAAAGCCAAAAAAAAAAAAAAAAAAAAAAAGGATCGCGAAAATTGTAAAGGGATAAAGCAATAATCAAACTCAACAAGATTAATGTAATTATTAAAAAAAAGAAAAAGGATAAACCCTAAAAACCCCAGGTTTTTGGAGATGTTTTATTTGATCCGAAAACAAACCTGAAGAACTAGACGGTGAGAGAAAATGGAGGAAAAAACTTCGAGTCTAAGGCATTAAAATTGAACAGAAAATAGAAGAAAATGAGACCGATTTGAGGTCTATATATTTGGTTTGGTTTGGTTTGGTGTACATACTTCAATTGAGGCGTTGTAGTTAGAAGGACAGGTGTCGGTGAGACGGATAACCAGGAAGGAGTCTCCTGGAATGGAACCATCCAAAACTGAGCTGGGCCTGGGTCAAATGTGGTATTTAGAAGCGGTGCTGGAATTTGACCGCTGTCTCCCCCCTTTAATTTTGTTTAGACTAAAACTTTTCGTTAACTGATTTTATAAATTTATTCGCCATTTCATAGGCTGAAAGTATTTTTAATTGTATACTATATTCCTATTAGTATATCATTTAAACTAATAAATTAAATTGCTACCAAAAACAATATTATTGTATTTATTTTGTTAATTTTTCTTAAATATTTGAACACATAATTTTTTAAATAATTTAGTGATGTCTATCAATGATTTTATATTTCATTAAATAAAAATTGTCAATAAATATAATTGTTTTACAATATTATGCTACACAACTTCAAAGTAAATAAAAATTTATAGTATCTCATATAATTTTGTATTATCTTTTCCATCTATACGATTAAATTTTGTTAAAAGAATAAGATAAAATTATTTTATGAAACTAGAAAGAGGGTATCCCCTCCCGCAAACCCTACAAATATATATATTATACTATGAATCTCTTTTAAATTGTGTAAAAGCAATATATATATTGAGATTACTAGTATTTGGTAAAATATGATAAATCATCATTTTAGTAATATATTTTGTATGATACCGCGATGAAGGGAGGGAGAACTGGAGAGAAGTTCAAATTTAGAATGGGAGTAGGCGGATCAGTTTTGTTTCCAAAATATGAGTCGATCTGTTACGGTTTGAAACTTAAACAGCACACAAACCGCTTAGGTGCAGTTTGACAAATTCAAAGTCGCACATGAAATCGCTTGTGATTGGTGCGTTGCGGTTTCATTTGGCGCGGTTTTGGTTCCAAAATCAATTGAAACAACAAAATTTTATGCAATTTGAATTAACAATTTAGCATGACACACTATTAAAGTTGTAAAATGTTGGAAATGGGATTTAAATGAGAAAATTGACTCGGGTCGGGTCGTGGTCGTGACGGACGGGTTCGTGATATATATTTTTTATCATCACAATACTACGGCGTTTTGACGACGGTTACATACGAATTTTTCTATAAATGAATGATGTGGGACGTATTTCTGAAAAAGATAATTTTCCCATTCTTTCTGTTCCGTCCCGTCAGAAAATTTTTCCTCCCCGTTTTGCAGAAAATTTCCCGTTCCGTTTAGCAGTAACCTTTCCCGTTCTGCACTTCAATAGAATTCCCGTTCCCTTCTGCAATTCCCGTTCTGTTTCTGCAAGAATCCCGTTTCTGCAGATTCCGTTCCTTCCCACCGTTCTGCAGTGTTTTCCCGTTCTGCATATCTTTTTCCGTTTTCTGGGTAAGTGTATTCATGCACCACTTTCATGCATCATTATTATTAATAGTAAAGTTCGAGTACATAACATAGAATTTGCGTTCGATGAATTCTTAATTTTGTAATGCTACTAATTAAGAATTCAAATCCGTTTTATCTTGGGAAGTAATTATTCAATTAACCCTTAGCATCTGTGGGGGAATAAATTTACTTTAAGGAGACTTTGTGAATTCAAAGGACTCGGATTTATATTTATCATTTTACAAGTTATTTATGTTCTGCATAATTTATTATTATTATATTTATATACATTATTAAATAATACTATATATTACAGATAACAATCTTAAAGCAAATTTATATTTTCTGAAATTATAGTATTGTTTTATGTGAACAGAAAATTGTTTTATAAAATTCTGCAATTTTGGTTGAATACAAATACATTGTTTTACATGTTTGTATAAAAACAGAATGTATATTCTGTTATCATGTGCATGATAATATAACAGTTTGTTTATTTGTTCACTGTTTGCATGATTCTGTAATTGCATGCCCAGATATTAATAAAGATTAATTCGTTTTTATTCTGTATTCTGTAATTGCATGACTATGATTCTGTCCTCCACATATTTTCAAATGTTTCCAGTGATGATGTTCTTGGTTGCTTCATCTTTTGATTACTAAGTACAAAGTGATACCTTCTATGTTACTAGTCAAAAACAGTATGCCATGGATTCATATGTTTTTATTACTTTACCTTAATGGTTACTGTAAGTACAAGAATTAAAATCTTAGTATTTTATCTTATGTTCTAATTTATTGTATGCAAAATTCTTGTGGTTAATAAATTTCATGTTAATATATTGACTGCATATTATTAATAATAATAATATATTAATTGCATGTTAATATTCTGTTTAAATATTTGCATATTAATATATTAGATTCTGTTATTTTTTCGTTTAAATATATATATGTGAATATATATAATATTCTGTTATATATATATTATGTTTATATATATTAACATTTCTAAGCATTTGGAAGATAGCATCATTTCCAACATTCATTTTGCATATTAGTTGCCATATTACTTATTAAAAAAAAAAAAAAAAGTGTGATCAGATTTATCAGAGGCGTTTCTTTGTATTCTTTTTACGTGTACATTAAATTTTTTTTCTTCTGATCTCAAATTATTACATTTGATTCAATTTGTGCACTGCGAGGATGATGCATGAAAATTTATAATATGAGTGCAGTACTAACTATATACATATTATATATATTTTTATGTATAATATGAGTGCAGTAATTATATATATATATATATATATATATATATATATATATATATATATATTACCGATATTTATATAATATTTATTGTGTTACATGATAAATATATATATTCTGTAATTATATTTATTATAGAAATATTATATTTATTACATGTTGATTGATTTTTATATTACGATATTATTTTAAGTTATTATTGTGTAATAATCTTTGTGTTGGAATTTTAACAAAACTTGTCCAACTTTAGAATACAAATTGTTTTTAAAACAAAATTTTGTAAACTAAAATTTGTAAATGTAATTTGGATTTGTCTTTATACAAATTTTTATAAACAAAACTTGTTGTTTGAATTACATTAAATTTTTGTGCAAACAGAAATTTAATTTGATTATTGACAGTCTTTATTTGTATAACAGAAATGACATCTACTAGTACCATTCCTGCCGTGAGTATGTCTCATGGAGAAAAGCCTGAAAAGTTCAATGGAACTGATTTCAAGCGTTGGCAACAAAAAATGCTCTTCTATCTCACCACGTTGAACTTGGCAAGGTTTTTACAAGAGGACTGTCCTACTCTTGTTGAATGGGACACTGACAAGGAGAAAGTGGTTGCCGTTGATGCATGAAAACATGCAGATTTTCTTTGCAGGAACTATGTGATGAATGGTTTAGATAATACATTATATAATGTATATTGTACAATTCAAACCGCAAAAGAACTGTGGGAATCTTTAGACAAAAAATATAAAACTGAAGATGTTGGCATGAAAAAATTCATAGTCGGTAGATTTCTTGATTATGAAATGATAGATTCTAAAGCAGTTATCACTCAGGTTCAAAAATTACAAGTAATTCTACATGACATTCATTCTGAAGGAATGTCATTAAGTGACTCATTCCAAGTTGCTGCAATGATTGAAAAACTTCCACCATCGTGGAAAGACTTCAAGAATTATCTGAAGCATAAACGCAAAGAGATGAATCTTGAAGAACTGATCGTGCGACTAAGGATTGAAGAGGACAATCGAGGATCTGAGAAGAAAAGTGGGAAGAATTTCATTGAAGCCAAGGCAAATATTGTAGAACAAAGGCCAAACAACAACAAAAGGAAGCGTGAAGGCAAAGAAGCTTTCAAGGCCAAAAAGAAATTCAAAGGCAAATGCTTCAATTTGTGGCATTCGGGACATAAATCTAATGAATGTCGAAAGCAAAGAAGTTGAAGAAAGAACAAAAGCCTCAAGCAAATGTGACAGAATCGGAAAAGCTCTCTACGAAGATGTTTTGATATGAATCTTTAATGCGATTATATCTGAATGTAACTTGGTAGGAAATCCTAAAGAATGGTATGTGGACATTGGGGCTACTCGCCACATCTGTTCCAACAAATGGATGTTTTCTGCTTACAAACCAGTAGAAAATGATGATCAACTCTTTATGAGAAACTCCTCAAGTTCAAAGGTTGAAGGACGTGGAAAGATTATACTGAAAATGACATCTGGCAAAGAACTAACTTTGAATGAAGTTCTTTATGTGCCAGATATTCGCAAGAATCTAGTTTCTGGGTCACTATTTTAGCAAGAATGGCTTCAAGTTGGTGTTTGTGTCTGATAAGTTTGTATTTACTAAGAATGATATGTTTGTAGGAAAGGGCTACATGAATGATGGGCTCTTTAAGATGAATGTTATGACCGTTGTACCGAAGTCTATTGATAATAATAAAATTAATTCTTCTGCTTACTTGTTAGAATCTTCAAACATATGACATGCTAGATTAGGACATGTTAATTATAATACTTTGCGTAGATTAATTAATTTAGAGTTCTTGCCTAAATTTGATATTAATCTAAAACATAAATGTGAAATTTGTGTGGAATCAAAAATGACAAGATTACCATTTCATTCTGTTGAAAGAAAATCTGAACCTCTAGATTTAATTCACACTGATATATGTGACTTAAAGTTTGTGCAAACTAGAGGTGGAAAAAAATATTTCATAACCTTTATTGATGATTGCACAAGATATTGTTATGTATATTTGCTAAGAAGCAAAGATGAGGCTGTAGAAAAGTTTAAACTTTATAAAAATGAAGTTGAAAATCAACTTACCAAAAAGATTAAAGCAATAAGAAGCGATAGAGGTGGTGAATATGAATCACCATTTGAAGAGATATGCTCTACTCATGGTATTATTCACAAAACTACAGCTCCTTATTCACCTCAATTTAACGGTATTGCTGAACGCAAGAATCGAACATTGAAATAAATGTTGAATGCTATGTTAAACAGTTCTGGAGCACCCCAGAATTTGTGGGGGGAAGCTTTGCTTTCTGCCAATTATATTCTTAATAAAGTGCCTCATAAGAAAACTCACAAAATACCTTATGAATTATGAAAAGGTCATAGACCTTGCTACAAATACTTAAGAGTATGGGGGTGTCTAGCAAAAGTGATGGTTCCTAAACCTAAAAAGGTTAAGATAGGACCAAAAACAATTGACTGTATTTTCATTGGTTATGCAAATAACAGCAGTGCTTATCGCTTTCTTGTTCATAAATCTGATATTAATGATATTCATGTTAATAGATTTATTGAATCAAGAGATGCATCATTCTTTGAGAATATTTTTCTATATAATGGAAATAATGATTCAAATTTAAACAAAAGACCTTTGGATGCTACTTAGTGATAATCCCGAAATATATATATAAAGAGTGCAGTAGTGGATGAACTCAGGCGTAGCAAAAAGAAGCAAGGACTTCAGCGTCTTTTGGTGGGATTTTCTAACATTTTTGTTAGAAAGCGATCCTCGAACGTCATAAAGAAGCGATATCCTCTCCAGATGCTTCTCATTGGAAAGAAGCAATAAATAGCGAAATTGAGTCCATTATGCAAAATCATACATGGGAATTGGTGGACCTTCCACCTGGTTCTAAACCCTTAGGATATAAATGGATCTTCAAAAAGAAGATGAAAGCTGATGGCTCAATTGATAAATACAAAGCAAGGCTTGTTGTTAAAGGCTATAGACAAAAGGAAGGATTGGATTATTTCGACACTTATTCACCTGTTACAAGAATTACATCTATTCGAATGCTAATAGCAATAGCATCTTTAAATAGACTTGAAATATATCAAATGGATGTAAAGACTGCATTCTTAAATGGTGAATTAGATGAAGAAATATATATGGAACAACCTGAAGGTTTTATTGCTCCTGGACAAGAGAGGAAAGTATGTAAACTTGTTAAATCCTTGTATGGATTAAAACAAGCACCAAAACAATTTCATGAGAAATTTGATAATATTATGTTATTAAATGGATTTAAAATTAATGAGTGTGACAAATGTGTTTATGTCAAAAGCACTCAAAAGGAATATGTCATTGTTTGTCTTTATGTGGATGACATGTTAATCATGGGTAGCAACAATGAAGTTATCAACTCTACTAAACGTATGTTGTCAAATAGGTTTGACATGAAAGACTTGGGGGTTACTGATGTAATTTTAATCAAGATTTCTAGAACCTCTGATGGAATTATATTATCTCAATCTCATTACATTGAGAAAATACTTGAAAATTTTAACAAGTATAATATAATTCTAAATAAGAACCCAGTTGATATAAATCTTCATCTAGCTAAAAATGAAGGTGATAGTATATCTCAACTAGAATATTCTAGTATAATAGGCAGTTTAATGTATGTCATGAACTGTACTAGACCGGATATAGCTTATTCAGTAAGTAAGCTAAGTATGTATACGAGTAATCCATGTAAAGATCACTGGAAAGCTATTTTGAGAGTTTTGGGATATTTAAAACATACTCAAAACTATGGAATGCACTATACAAGATATCCAGCAGTATTGGAAGGATATACTGATGCTAATTGGATATCTGATACTAAAGATTCAAAATCCACAAGTGGATATGTATTTACACTTGGTAGTGCAACGGTATCTTGGAAATCCTCAAAACAAACGTGTATTGCTAAGTCTACAATGGAATCAGAATTCATTGCGTTAGACAAAGCAGGAGAAGAAGCGGAGTGGCTTCGTAATTTCTTAGAGGATATTCCAAATTGGTCAAGACACATACAATTTATATGTATATACCTTTGTGATAGCCAATCAAGAATTGGAAGAAAGACAGAGTCATTTATATAATCTGTAAGTCACGTCATATCTGACGAAGACATAATACCGTTAGACAATTGCTCTCAAATGGAATTATCACAATTGACTATGTAAAGTCAAAAGATAATATTGCGGATCCATTTACGAAAGGTTTAACAAGAGAGCAAGTGAAAAAAAATCATCGAGGGAATGGGTTTAAAGCTCATTGTTTAAATAAGAGTCATTATAGTGGCAGTAGAACCTGGTATTTGGAGATCCCAAGATCTAGGTTCAATGGGCAAACCGAACTATGTAGTACTCAAGAAAGCATCGAGGAGATAATTACTCCTAACCATTCCTATTATGAGACAGTGCACATCTGCCGCGAGAATCAGGATAAGTAACGCTTTTAATGACTTTTATATCTTGAAATATATTCAAGTGGGGTATTGTAGGATACTCTTGATAGAAGTCACCTACGTGAGTAAGAAGGGGGCCACTTCTGTGAGAATTTTGAAGGCTGAATTCTCTAATATACTTACGAAACCAAGAGGTGTTTCAAGGCCAAAATGAACATAAACGTGAGAACCAATTATGTCTGAAGAAATATTTTGTGAATTCTATTGTCTTGGTTTACACAAAAAGCTGACAGTTCAAAGACATCAAGTCTACTGATTAGCCAAGTAAATCTGATAGATTTTACTAGGGCAAGTTCAAAGCCACTAGGCTACTTAACCTGATGAAATATCTTTTCTTATGTACTCGAACTAATGTCTGCATATTCATAACATATTTTGCATATTGTAAAGCCAATTTTACATTCATGTGGGGGATTGTTGGAAATGGGATTTGAATGAGAAAATTGACTCGAATTGAATTGTCGTGGTCGCGATTGAGGCGGGTTCGTGATATATATTTTTATCATCACAATACTATGTCGTTTTGATTTTTGGCCATTTACCTAATTTTTCTATAAATGAATGATGTGGGGTGTATTTCGAAAAAGATAATTTTTCCGTTTCTCTGTTTCCGTCCGTCGGGAAAATTTTCCTCCCGCTTTACGTAAAATTTCTCGTTAGTTTAGCGAAGAACCTTTCCTGATTCGCACTTGATAGAATTCTGTTCCTTCTCGCAATTCCCATTCATTTCGCAAGAATCATGTTTCGCAGATTAGTTTCCTTCCCACCGCTCGCAAGTGTTTTCCCGATTCGCAAATCTTTTCCGATTTTACGGGTAAGTGTATTCACGCACCACTTTCATGCATCATTATTATTAATAGTAAAGTTCGAGTACATAACATAGAATTTGCGTTCGATGAATTCTTAATTTTGTAATGCTACTAATTAAGAATTGAAATCCGTTTTATATTGGGAAGCAATTATTCAATTAACCCTTAACATCTGTGGGGGAATAAATTTACTTTAAGGAGACTGTGTGAATTCAAAGGACTCGGATTTATATTTATCATTTTACAAGTTATTTATGTTCTGCATAATTTATTATTATTATATTTATATGCATTATTAAATAATACTATATATTACAGATAACATAAAAAAGATCAAGAGGGCTGCCTCATGATTTGCTTAAACTTCAATTCTTTTAACCATAAAAGATATTGAATCTAAATAATTATATATATATATATATAATTTATGAAGTATATATATAATATATATATATATATATATATATATATATATATATATATATATATATATATATATATGCTCAAGCAATGTGTAGTTCAATAATTTTTACAATTAAAGGATAATTGTATAAGATTTGTATAGTGATTGTGATCATGTAGATCGATACCATTCAAATTTAGAATTAGTAGCTTAATTTTCATGAGAGATTCATTACACAAGGTTAAATAAAATATCTCTCATATAATAAGATTGTATAATTCATTAATTTACATAGTGCGGTTTAGTTTCGATTTTATAAATGCGATTTTGACTAGTAACCAAATCAAAACCGTAAATTTAATTTTTCAACGCACCTAAAACCGCCACATACATCGAAACCATTGGTGCGATTTGTACAATTTTTGAATGCGATTTCAATTTCAATTTAGTTCATTGTCAACCCTATAAATACATCATACTTTTAAATTCAAATTTGATATTATTATTATACATATATTTTTAAAACAAACTTTTATAATCACTATTTTCACATGTATTTTTATGCTAAGATAAAAAAATTATATAAAAATATCAAAAATACATATAAAAATATCAATTCCCTCAATTTATTGTGAGTATGCATGAAACAAACTCAACCAAACACGAAATCTTACCAACCACCTGTGTTAAACTAGATAGACAGCGAAGCAGCTGATTGGAGTTAAATATCTTGTACTCCAATTTTTATTTATTTATTTTTTGAAACAGCACAAAGATCGACATTTAATCAAGCCTGAGCATCCAACAACATTAGTGAAAGAAACTTTTGCCCTATAGGCTATAGGCAATCTCCAATAACAAGTCGTGCACTCCAACTTGGAGTAGTCGTCAATAATATTCATCTAAAACCAATAATTTCATTGATGAGCACAAATAAGATAATTTTGTTTTAAACTAATTTCAGAAAATTAAGTCCCAAGAGCAAGAAGACATGATATTGAGATGCAAAAAGAAAAAGAAAAAAACATTCAGACGATAAATTATCAATCAATCCTACTAAAAACAAAAGTTCATTGATCAAATAAAACAACTGAAGAGGGTTTGTGGATATAAAATCAGAAATACATTTTTATTGATTCTTAATGATAAACAATTTGGATTACTTTGCCCCCAGGCAGTTTTAATGCTACTTGATGCTTAATCACGCTCACTTATTGCAGTCAAGTGCTCATCTATCTCCTCAGTGGACAACACTCGAAAGACAGGATTCTCCTTCCTCACAACTCCAACCTGCCAAAAAAACGTATAATTTCAATACTAACAAAAGTTGACAACACCGTGAACCCAAAAGAGTTCATGAACCCTCTTCCCAACTGATTTTTATTAGCTAGCTATTCAGCCCAATTTAGGCCATTTGTAATTAGATTGAGATATGGTTACAACAATGTTTATTATTTTTGCAGCCAAAATTAAACAACATATCAATTGAAAAGGAAGTGCGGATCAATTTCTGGAGCACTGGAGGTACCAATACCTCTTCAGCTACTTTGTCTTTTGACCAATATATAATGAAATTCAGACAGTAAGACCAGCTACACAGTTGAATCGAAAGACCATTTAAGGGGAAAACTCGTACTGATTCATTTCAATTGTACACAAGTTATCTCTGTATGTAATAGTACCATAGAGTATGGCCTCATTATGCTCTCTAAGTTACGGTGGTAATTTGTGCTCCATTCTTTGTCAGAAGTTGCAGTGTTAGACTTCTGACAATTTAGTCAAAGTTGACATCGGGTGGTGATTGATAATTAATATGCAACAAGCAGCCCAGCCCAAAAGATAAAACTCCCACCACCCACGTGAAAGTAAACAACGGAGAACATACAAAAGAAGAAGAAAGAGAAACATAAATGGTAAATAATACGAATGCAGTCATGGAATTGAAATGTTTGGCATGAGCTTTAAACAGAAGAATAATAGCAAGCTGAGCTTATACGAAGCATTAGTTAGTGAAGATTTTGGATTAATTTCGTAGCACCAAGATATTATATGTGATGCCAGTAAAAGACTAAGAGGGTGTTTGATAAAAATTGAAAAAATCTGAATCTGAATGAGATGAATCTGAATGAAAAAAACTGTTTGATAATTGACATGTATAAAACATCTGAATGACAAAACTTTATTATTTTACCCCTCTGAAAAAATTCAAAATTGTTGTAAATTTATTTAATATTACTTAATATAATAGTTAATATTTTTGCTTTAATTTTTTAAATTTTTTTAAAAAAATTTACTTCATTCAGCTGCTCATTCAACCATTCAGCTAAAAAAATATGACTTAGCCATTCAGCTCATCCATTTCAGACCAAAACAAACGCACTGACCGATTCAACCATTCAGATTCAACTCCATTCAGCTCTAAACAAACACCCCCTAAGACCATGTTGTCGTTTGGCCTATTATATCCTTACAAATAATAACATATTTTAAAATATAATTTAAAGTTGCTTATACATAAAAAAAAATGAACAATTCATTATAAACTTTTAAATACTAATGAAAAAAGTTAGTGAGTTCATAGTGCTTCACCATGCTCTTCTTAGGTGAAATATTTGATAATCAAATTATCATAAATTAGCACATAAATTAACAAATAAATAGTGCAAAATACATTATATTGTATGTGAAATATTAAAATTTCATTAGAAATCAACGAAACTAAAATCAGAAGAAAGAAAGACTAAGATTAACTATTTTACTTGGCCACCAAAATTTAACTCTAAATTTAAATTTTAACTATTAACATCTGTTGAGATTTAAATGTAAAATTTTAACAAATAACATTTGTTGAGATTATAAATTTTAATAAGCGCAGGGTTGGTTTGCAAAGATTATAATCCCGACATTATAATCCCAATATTATTCTTAGGATTAAATAGTTATAAAATTCATTGGATAACTTAAAATAATCTCATGTTATTTTTGTTTTTTCCAGGATTGAATAAAAAAATATCGTTTGGCCTATTATATCCTTACAAATAATAACATATTTTAAAATATAATTTAAAGTTGCTTATACATAAAAAAAAAATGAACAATTCATTATAAACTTTTAAATACTAATGAAAAAAGTTAGTGAGTTCATAGTGCTTCACCATGCTCTTCTTAGGTGAAATATTTGATAATTAAATTATCATAAATTAGCACATAAATTAACAAATAAATAGTGCAAAATACATTATATTGTATGTGCAATATTAAAATTTCATTAGAAATCAACAAAACTAAAATCAGAAGAAAGACTAAGATTAACTATTTTACTTGGCCACCAAAATTTAACTCTAAATTTAAATTTTAACTATTAACATCTGTTGAGATTTAAATGTAAAATTTTAACAAATAACATTTGTTGAGATTATAAATTTTAATAAGCGCTGGTAAATGCAACTATTAAATTTATATTGAAGATTTAAAATAGTTACATTAACATCTGTTCAAATGTAAAATAGTTCAATGTTTAGCAAATTTTACGTTAAAATTTAACTATTAACATCTGTTGAGATTTAAATGTAAAATTTAACTATTAACATATGTTTTTAACTGTTAAAAAAAGAAGAGCATTTAATTACTATTAACAAAATTTAACTATTATCTACCTAAGCTTCAAAATATTTGGGCACTAATGTCTACTTCAAACTGAGCTTCAGTTGATATTATTGTCATTTTAAAAAAGTTTAATTTTGTCTAGAAATTTTTAATCCCAAATGGTGGGAATTATAATACCTGGTTGAACATTGATGTAGGACGAGCACGTGAAAGTTGGTTAGAACAATATAAGAGGTTTTAGAAGCCCATGAATTAGAAGTTGTTTAGTTTCTTTAATTTGCAGTTATCATATTTGATTTGTAGTTCTCTTATTAGAGTTCAAGTTAGGTTAGGAAAGTTGTCTAGGAGTATTATAAATAGTGAAGTACTTCATTATTTTGATATATTAAATAATTAGAATTGATTGTGTTTTGTGTGAGATTATGTGTGAAATTTTCCTTTCATCCCAAACCCATGTCCCCATCATTTTTGGTATCAGAGCCCAACCGCAAACCACCCTTTGACGCCCATACCCTCTATCCCAAAATCATTGTCTCCCCAATCGTGACTTCAGTCAAACCTAAATTTATTGTCCAACCATCATACACCCATTCTGTAGCAAACTATCATATGCCTTTCACCAAAACATTAACCAACACAAGAACACCAAACCTTGCCCAAACACAACCAGAATTATACCTATAGTTGGTTAACTATTAAGTCAACCCATAATAACTAGAACCACTTGGGTTGGTTAAATATTTTTATTTATTTAAGTTGGTTAAAGCTTGGAACCATATTTTTAAAAAGAAATATAGGTCCAAACAAGTTAACCATTTTTCGACCCATATTTTATTCCAAATCCAAATCAAAAGTTCTTTCCACATCAGATTCATAAATTTTTTATTCCAAAAAATAATATTCAGTGATTATGTATACAACTCCAACGCTCCACCTCTACCCAAAAAAAAATTTCAACGATTATGTATACAACTCGCACCCCCACCCCACCATCCCCTTACCCCCTCACCTCACATACCAAAAAAATAAAATTTAGTGATTATGTATATACCCCCACCTCCCCCAAAAAAAAGCTATTTCTTGATTATGTATATACCCTCCACCCCGCCAACCCCACCCCACACCACAGTCCACTCAAAAAAATTTATTATGTATACACCCCCACGCCCCCGACAAAAAAAATACTCCCTCCGTTCCTTAATATAAGTCGTTTTAGAGAAATATTTTTGTTCCTAAATATAAGTCGTTTGAGAATTTCAAGTAAGCATTAATTGCTTAGTTTCCAATATTACCCCAAGTAATAAATATAACTTTGGTTCTCTCACTATATTTTACCCAATAAATAACACTCTTCTTCCAATATAAGGGCAATATAGACAATTGATAGTATATTTAATGCTATACAATCATTTCCTTAATACTTGTGCACAACTCTAAAACGACCTATATTAAGGAACGGAGGGAGTAATATTTAGTGATTATGTATACACCCCAAAAAAATAATATTCAGTGATTATGTATATATCCCCACCCCTAAAAAAATATTCAATAATTAATTGATTATGTATACACCCCTCGCCTCCCCACCCAAACCCCACCCCACCCCACCCCACCCCACCCCCACTCCCAAACCCCAAAAAAATAAAATGCTTAGTGATTATGTATACATGATATATCTAATAATAATTTATTTAATTTGATCTTAATAAAGGTAAGTTTGAAATTTAAAATATGGGTCGACCTATATTTTAAGCATAACAATATGTTTCAAACCAACACAACCCATACTAAAAAGAGTTAATATGATTTTAATTCTTAAATGGAATCATAATCATATTTTATAAACCAAAACAAACTCATAACTATATGGTTTTGGCCCCAATACAATATACATATACCAATCATAACCTTAATTTTAGCCAGAAACCTAACCAAACACAGGTACCCAAGTCGTGACCTCCAACTCGCAAAGAAACACAGTAAAAAAAAGAAGAAAGGTAGAAAAGAGAAAGAAAGATAGAAAAGAAATAGAAAAGAGCCGCCATCGCATCACCACCATCACTGCATTGCGCCGCCCCCCCCTTGCCCGCCCCGCCATGCCGGGTCGTGAGGTTTGTCCAAAAAATTTCAAGCCTTAGCCTCCTTAAGCTTGCTACTCTCTTACGTGAAATAGTGAAGCAGAGAGACTTGAAGAATAAAAAAAGAGATATGGAGATCTAATATCTCATGGTAAATTAAAGTTAGGTACCCCATAGTTTTTATAGTTTAGTTCCTCTAAGCTTTATTAAATTTCAAAAAAACACCCTAAAATTTTACATATCAATCCTTTAAAGTTTCATTTTCTTCCATTTCAGCCCCTGAAGTTTCAGCAGTTTCAGTTCAGCTCTTGTTTCTTTATACTTTCTACACTTAAGTCTCTAGAGCAAAAAATAAATCTATATTTTTATTTGCAAAAACCATGATAAATACTGGATAAATTAACGACAAGCTTGATGCTTATATGTTATAACAAGACGAGCATCTTCAATGCTCTTCAAAGGATTGAAGATTCAATCACAACACTTACCGCAAATGTTCAGACTTCTATTACAACACTTTAAAAAGTTGATGTACTCACGGAACGCGTAGATAAGGAACAAGAAGATGCTCATAAGAATTTTGAAGACCCAATCCCGGATCTTAATCATCTGAGACTACAACAACATGACCCTAATCCACTAGCTAATCCTCAAGTTCCAGATCCTAGGATCAATGTAGTGGATAGAGGAGCAAAATTAGTCTCAAAGCATTCTTTGATTGGATCATAGTTTGGACAGATTCTTTCGTTGGTATGAGTTATCCGATGAGAGAAAACTTTTCTTTGTTGAAGCGAAGTTGAAAGGAACTCGTATTTGGTGGGATCAACATCAACGAAATTTATATACAGCTGCAAGAAGATGGGAGGAAGATATGAAAGATGCATTGACACGACGTTTTATACCTTCGGATTATAAGCAGCGAGCATATTTGTAGTTAACTGAGTTGGTACATGGAAGTAAATTTGTAGCCAAGAATACTTCCATGTTCTACAGTTTGGTTACACGGTCTAAATTTCCTCGGGTTGAAGAAGTTTTAATCTCCATGTATCGTCGAGGATTGAATCTAAAGATTGTTGGTGGTGTAGCTAGGTAAACTCTTGCTCTTGGATGATGTTCAAGTACCCAAATAGAGAATAATTTGAAAAGAAATTATTTTAGGCCTCCAATACAAGTCCAAACTCGAAGGAGCGTACATTTGTGGTGTCTATTTTGAATAAGCAAATGGAAAGATCGTCAACAAGTCCTTCAGCTACTAGGAGGCCTAATCGTACCCCTGGTTCTTCTAATGCTAGCAAAATTGATCTACTAATGACATTGGTTTTGAAATATATATCTATAGCAGCTAATTTGCTATGAATGAGAATATATATATATATATATATATATATATATATATATATATATTGAGTAAGGATCAAGAGCATTCTCCTTATCTAGCATTCCTCCTTAAATAACATTCATTTATTAAAACTACGTCGTTTTAAAAGAGAGTGGTCCCACTTGTTTTTCTTTTATTTATAAAAATACCACTCGCGACCCCAATTGTTTTTTAAAAGAAACTCTAAAACGACGTAATTTTAATAAAGGAGTGTTATTTAAGGAAGAATGCTAGATAAGGGGAATGCTCTTGATCCTTCCTCGATATATATACTATATATATATATATATATATATATATATATATATATATATTCTCATTCATAGCAAACTAGTTCTATATATACACTATTTCAAAGATTAATGGTCATGTTCATCTCAACACCTGTTCATCTTTGCACTACGGGCCAAAGAGATTCATCAGTTTAATCATTCATCTTTGCACTACAGGCCAAAGATATTCATCAAGTATCACCATTAAGGACTGAGGATGATGAAAAACATTTTTAAGAACGAATCAAGTGAGATAGAAGGACAAATATTAGGGATTCGTTTAACAGTTTATCCAAGATCGATAATACTTTATAATAAACGATTTTGAAACAGAACTAAAAAATAACGATTAAAACATAGATACAATCAAAGATAGTAGCCAAAATAGACATCTTGGACAAAAAGGAAAATTTTTCATTTTTTTATTGAATAGTCAGATTCGTGAATAGTTTGTATCGTGAATAAGTAAACCCCGACACCAAAAGATAGAAATTTCACAAAAACATCATCACGCTTCGTGAATAAGTACTTCGTGAATAAGTAACTCATGAATAGTAACTCATGAATAAGAACTCTTGAATACTCATGAATAGTAACTCCGACATGAAAAAGTTCCAAATTGATAAAAAGTTCAGAACAATATTTCGGCATAATGATATTGAAGATAATATCATTTAAGAAGAAACAACATCCCTTACCTCAAAATAACCGTATTTACTTCGATTGAATTTTGGTATAGTCGATGTAAAACTCGCATCAGTATAAGAACACTCAAAGTATATTCACAAGAATACGCTCGATAATATAGAGAGAGAAAGAGAGAAAACTTTGTTTGTGGTGTGATTTTCAATTCTAACTTAGCCCTCTATTTATAGGAAAATGTTAGAACGCCAAAGGAGTCTAAATTAATAAAATAATAATATTCTTTCTTAACTTCCTTAGCAGCCTTTTTTTGCGTCTAGGTGTTATAACTGTCGTAGTTTTGGTCACATGTCTCTTGAGTGTTCTTTTCCGAAGATGAATGTTGTCACTTCTCCTTCTAGGCAACTTGCTATTGTTGGCAAAGAGTGTGAAAAAACTGACTTAAACGAAGAGATTTGCAAGCTAATAGACGACGAATATGAGCCTGATAAGCAAGATTTAGAAGTTGATGCTCATTTGGAAGGATGTTTAGGTGTTCTTCGACCCTTGTTGCCCATAAACATAAGGATAATCCTCAAATCCATCGTGGGCGAATTTTTCAGACGAGAGTCATGTGCGGGACAGGTGTGCTCTCTTGTGATTGATACTGGGAGTTGTACAGATATTATATCAGAGGAAACAGTTAAGAAACTTGGGTTAAAAGTTGAGCCTCACCCGCAGCCATATGATGTTGCATGGATTACCAATACAAAGTTACGGGTTATCCAAAGGTGTTTGGTTACATTTTTCGTTGACATGCTTAAGGATACCGTTATGTGATGTTCTACCCCCTTAAGGTTTGTCACATTATCTTAGGGTGTACATGGCTATAGGATCGTCGTGCATAACATGATGTTCGTGCTAATATGAGAATATCTATTCTATTATCAAAGGCAATACTAGGTTCACACTTGCATGTGTTATCAACATGCCAACTTTCAAGCTTGCAAAGAATTCCTTGGTGATCCAACATGCTTCTTGTGGTTATGTTTTTAACTCGATGGAGTCGAATTTTTTTTAGCGGAAGAGAAATGATGTACGACGAGCCTGTGAAAGTTGGTTAGAACAATATAAGAGGCTTTGGAAGCCCATGAAGTAGAAGTAGTTTAGTTTCTTTAATTTGCAATTATCTTAATAGAGTTCAAGTTAGGTTAGGAAAGTTGTCTAGGAGTATTATAAATAGTGATATACTTCATTATTTTGATACATTAAATAATTAGAATTGATTGTGTTTTGTGTGAGATTATCTGTGTGAAATTTTCCTTTCATCCCAAACCCTCGTCCCCATCAAACATAGTATTAAATATTCTCCCATATTAAGCCGTTTTATAATCGACTAATAGTCCCAAGTCCAAATTTGAAAAATAATACTTGGGATTAAATAGTCATCTCAAGTGTAATACTTGCAAACAAATATAGCCTAAAAGTATTTGTTGGTGAAGATGTTGAAAAAAGTTCATAGCACCAAGATATTACATGTGATGCAAGCATATTCATACACTAATATAAAAGTGTCCATGTTATCTAGATAACTTGTGTACCAAAATATAACTCGTCTATAAGCCATTAACTAATATCCATAGCCAAGTTTTAAAATAAAGCTATTGCAGTCACCTTATGTAACTTTGGGGTTAAACAACGATTTAGCCATCGATGGTGTACACAATAATCGTACTTAAGAAGTTTCCTTACATATAAACCAATGTTCTAAAAATCCCGCTTAGGTCCGATTAATCCTCGCGGTCTCGCCTAGGAGTTAGGCAATCCTCTACTGCATAGATTTGGCTAGGGCCTAGGCCTACGCAGAACTAGACCTCTACTTTAAAACTCTACAATATTTCAAACGAATTTTTACGTCTTAAAGATTGTTTTTTTAATAATTTACATGTAAAATTTTAGAAAATTACATCTCTTTTATGCTTTGTACAATATAACAAGTATGTATAATAGAAAAATAAATAAATGAGACCGCCAAAGAAAACTCAGGAAAACGCCTAGGCACCACCTAGGCGCCCCCTCCGCCGCCTAGGTCAGCCTAACGGCTTTTAGAACACTGATATAAACATATGACCGTACCTCAATCTCGTTAGCCTTGAAGTCCTCTTGTAAAACAGATTGCAGGGCTGAAATGGCAGTCTACACAACAGAATAATCACATTGTTATGTTAAACTTCAGGAAATCAATTTAGTAATTTTAATGTCTACAGAAAATTAATCCTTAAGGTTCTCTTGTCATCTAAAGAGAGAAGTTCTCAAATGTAACAAACTCCACTTAATGTTTGAAACTACCAAGTAAAACATCCAGATATATAGCATTTATCATTGATCAGGAACCACTTGAAAGAAAGGGAAAAAGGGAATAGTAAAAAAAAGTAAGGAATACAATAATAATCACAGGAGAGCACCATCGCCAATTCAATAATTATTTTTTAAGTTTGGATTTATCACTTGCCTAAACATCCATCAATGGTAAGGTCCGTAAGGATATATTTACCTGTACAGTCTCCTCATATGTAAAGGCCGGATCATTTTTCATTTTCTTCTCAAGGAAATTTATTGCTTCTTGCTCTTTCAATCCAGCACTTGTAGCCTAAACACAACAATATCAGCTCCCACCCAAGAGTTTTCAGATAATTATGTGACAGAAGAAATAACCAAACATAAAAAGTTGTACGAAATCGGTTTTTCCTAATGAACCAAGAACTATAACCATGATGGAGCAAAATACATACCTGTCTCGAAAAATTTAACCTAGGATAGGGGCAGAGAGAAAAAGAATTTTTTTGAAAACTTAACTGAATTTGGGCACTAGTGTTGGTTTAAGTCAAAGTAGAGAGAGAGAGAGAGGTAATTTTGCTAATAAATAGTAAGCTTTTTCAAGGTTGCACGACATGATTACAGATTACCTGAACAAGGATGTGAAGTAAAATCATACGGGTTGATCATATGGCACACGTTCAAAGAAGTTGGTTTGAATAAGTAAGATCGTATAATTTTTCTTCATAAATAAAAATCGAAAACATATAATCCAATTTTCCTGGTAGAACTGTTCAATGTTCTAAAAGGGGGGAGGCCTAGCGCCTAGGGGACCTAGGCAGGACCTGGACGAGATTTTTTATTTTAAACCAATTTTAATATTTTATCTTACATTTATCCAAACAAAACAATAATATAAAGCAAAACAATCTATAATAATGATAATAAAGACCTTTGCTTAAAGTTCGAATACATCCATATTGCTAATGTCAAAATTCAAACACAAACATGCAATTGTTCAAAGTTCAAACATATTTTTAACGTATTAGTTTTATTCATAAACAAAATTGCTATTAAATAATAAAATTTAAAGAATTTAATTCAATATTAAAACTTAAGAAACTAAACATAAATTTAAAAATTATATTGAATTAAACTAAATATTACAAATGTATCATCATTTATATAATTTGAGTTGGTACAAATTCAAAAAATTATAATTATAATAAAATTATCCATTTTGACTTGATATTGTTTACTTTTTGTTATGATTTGATATGCTACAACATGTATTATGAATATAGTAAATCATTAGAAAAATTAATATATCAAGATCTGGTTTGGGTAGTTATTAAAATAAAAAAAACTCTCCGCCTAGGCTCTGCCTAATTTTCTGGAGAGTTTTTTTTGCCGCCTTGGGCCGCCTAAGCGAGGCGCCAAGGGGGGCCTAGGCGGGAATTTTTAAAACACTGGAACTGTTTTTTTATCATGTTAAGAAACAATAAGAAATTTAAAGACAAAGGCAAAAAACAAAAGAAAAGGAAAAGAGACCGTATTTTTCAACATATGACTTAGAATAAGAGGTTTCTAAATAAATACCTTATGACCAAAGAAATGGCCAGCAGGATCACACTTGAATAGTCGAGGTCCAAACTCGTCATCAATACCCAAAACCATAGCAACTGCCAAACAATTAAAAGACAATGTAAAAAAAGTGAATTATTCCAGTAAAAGCTAATGGAACTTGCAAACTAAGAGAGAGATGCAGAGTCTGATGTGTGATTGCATCACAATAGGATCCATATAAAAAAAATTAATAACGTCTAACGTTGCGGTATCAATTGAAAGGCAAACCGCAGAAACGAAAACTTGATAACTAAAAATGCCTGAAATATACCTACACCAAGAGGTCTCATATAAGCATGCTGCGTATAAACTTGTGATTTATCTGCAATCCTGCACATACATAAACGAGTCCACTGTAATACATGGAAAATTAGTTTTAGAACAATGCCAAATTAACAATGAAATATTCTTGGTGTGCAGTCATAGATTTTGGCAATATTTAAGAAGCAATGTTGAGATGCAGGGATGATTGCAAAGGAAAAGCTCCAGTGTACAGCTGGGAAAATTATAGAAGCAATATCTACTAAGAAACAATAGCATATAAGTGGTGGCACACAACCAAAATGGCATTGGTTTGAACCACACCAAACCTAGAGAACAGAAAATATCAACCAGGCAGTATACCAAAAATCGCTCTCATAAACCAATCACAGATACATGAATACATACTACTAGTAGACTAGTAGTCACTTCTCGCAAAACAGGGCCAAAAAAGAAAGGAATATTATCAACATACCAACAAAAAAAAATGAGAACACGAAAGTTCCACCAAAAACCTCAGAGCATCACATTATTCGATAGTGTTCACTGAACTACCATTTCTCATATACCACTAAGAGATACATGTTACATACTAGTCCCTTCTCAAAAAAATAAAAAAAATAAAGGAAAGCAAAATTATCAACACACAGTAAAAAAACAATAAAAGTATGAAAGTTCCCCCCAAAACCTCACAGCATCACACTATTCTATAGCATTCACTAAACTACCATTTTCAGTGAAGAAAATATGACATCCCTACTCCCAAGCAATCAAGTAGGACGCAAATTCGATTTCAAGAGCAAGACAATATTGGTATACCATCTAGCAAGTGCATCAACAGGCATCTCATATCCATATTTGTGGCGAAATTCAGCTGCTTCATTTCTTGCTTGTTGAACCAAGGTCCTTGCATCAGCTGAAAATATTTCAAACAATATTGAAGCTCCAATTATTTAAAAATAAAAAAGGACTGAACTTGAAATGCATAACCAAGAAAATAAATAACAAACGCTAAACATTGACAGTGAATAGCTCAGTCAATGTGAAGTAAATCCCTAGGCAACATTTTACGAACAGCATGATGACAACCAACTTTTTTCAACGTATCAATGAAAGGTTATTGTCTCAACTACAACTTCATGTATAAATATTCCTCAATCCAGGAGGACAAAAGCAGCAGTTCCACTTATGTGACATCTCATTTCTGTTCTTTTCTTCTTTACTTCATTAAGTACAACATACTGGTGATAAATGTGACAACATACGTAGTACTGAAGTTCCATTAGAATTACAATAATTTTATGTGCATCTCTTTACAATATATTAATGAAAAATACAATTATTAGTCTTATTTGGTGCCAAATAATACATCACTTATGTTATGGTATGAAACCAAACCGATCTTTATTAACACAAAAATTTAAGCTAAATTTAAACAATTATAAGTTATCCATTAACAAATGACCAAGTGACCAAGTGAACTATCATAAAAAGAAAATCAATAGAAGTTAACCTGTTGTGCCAGTAGCTAGCAAGCCGAGGTACTTAGTAATGGGGAAAAGATGCGTGACACTAGTTGGATCCAAAAGCTTGTCCTGTATTCAAATTCGGAACTTTAGGAACTTTAACAAGGAACGAATGCATATTCCATCTATCCTCGAAGTATACTCACCGGAACCTTCTTTTGAGTTACAACACAGACCGAGTCTTTGCCTCGGACACCAATCGATGTTACCCCAGCAGCCTTAACGGCTTTAAATGCGTATTCTGTTCAAATCATTCCAAAATAAAAAAAGTGAAAATGTAAAGTATATGTTTCATTATTTGGTCAAATAACTAATAAATAGTTTGATAGAGCTGAAATTTCTTTATCTCGACAAGTCCTTGTCGATTTTATAATAAGTTTCTAAGGAAAACCAAATCGGAGATCGGAGAATTAGGCGAATGTAGAGTGGTTAAAAATTCACGTACCAACTTGGAAGAGACGGCCTTCAGGAGAGAAGATCGTAATGTGACGATCGTAACCACCTCCACTTCCACGACTCATTACTTCGTTTCTTCTTGTTCGATCTCTCCGTCAAGTTAGGGCTTTTTTAAAAAAGAAATACTACTACTAGTAAATTTTTCCTCTTACAATAAATAGAATCAATCTTTTCTTTGTTCCCAAGATACAGAAACACAGTTTTGACAAATTTAACGAACTCAAACGACACCGTCGAAACAATTAATCGGAGGTCTAACCCTGGGCTGAGCAACACCACTTGGGCCCCATCCAATACGCCTAGTAATTTATAAATTGGGCCGGTGAACCCAACATACAAAGAACTACACGATACTCGTTGGATACATATTCGATTCATATAAATTCGATTAAATACTCGATACATTCTCTTATAATATATACAAAATTAAATCAAATTATGATAATTAATTATTATTGTTTTGTTTTGTTTTAATTTTAATTGTGATTTTATATTTCTAAAATATAATAGTAAATATATTTTCTCATTTCTAAGTAAAATATAAAATTCAATTTATAATTATATTTATTATAAAAGTAGTTATTATGTGGAAACTCAAATTTGAAGTTTGCGAGTAGTTTGAATATAATTCGAGCAACTCTTTGAGTTTTAGGAGGTGTGTCCGGAACTTCTATAATGGATTATTTTAGGAGCAAATTTATAGAC
This sequence comes from Panax ginseng, assembly GCA_020205605.1. Classification (NCBI taxonomy): domain Eukaryota; kingdom Viridiplantae; phylum Streptophyta; class Magnoliopsida; order Apiales; family Araliaceae; genus Panax; species Panax ginseng. The sequence continues at coordinate 2,478,209 of CM035148.1, forward strand.
ATGTTTATTAAGAATTTAAGTTTGTCTATCAATTTCTTGAAACACTTGTACATTTGCGGTGTTTGACATCACTCACTCATCACCAATCACCATAATCTGGAGAACACAAAATCTATATACTTTTTTTTTAAAATATGTTGGAGTGTGAATTAGGCTGAACTTGAATAATAAGTTTACTACATGCATGTTTTTTTGAATCTCGCTTGAAATAAACTTAATCTAAGCTTGAGGTTTGTAAGCTCGACTTGAAACATCAAGTTTTAAAAGTATTTTTGATCTTTCTTAACAATTATATAAAAGGCTAGTTTTAAAGAAAGATATTTTGATACAACAAAGTTATATTTATTTATTTATATTAGTATCATTTCCAGTATTACATGTTTGTTTGTATTTACATCACTCTATATAACATGTTTTTTGATTTGAAGTAGTAATAAAAAGTTGTTTTATTCGACTTTTAATTTTAAATATATTAAGGTTATAATTAAGAGAGTATACTTTATTTATACTTGTAGTGGGTGAATCAGTTTCTGGCCTAAAGCCTAGAAGCCGCCTTCTTTCTACAGGTCCCTCTTTTTGGGCTTAAGGCCTGATTTGAATCCTAATCGAATCTAATGGCTAATGCTGACAAGATTTTTTTTTTATAGTAAAGTGAAATATACTTGTTCTTCACCAAAAAGTTGATATGTTGACATACTTTTTGTTCTCAATGGTTGACAACTTGGCACGTATGTGAGTTGGAAAACATACAAAACTTTTTGGCTTTCATGCCGCCGATTAGTCAAGATTTGGTGTTTCTGTTTCACATTGGATTGGAGGTCCAAATGGGAGGTTGATTTCGGATCTATAACTTTTGGGTGTTTTTTTTCCTCATCTACCTTGATCAAAAGATTAGTGGAACTTTAGAGTTAATTATATAAACTTTAAATTTGGTATTTGGGGGTGGGGGTGGGGGTGGGGTGGGGTGGAGTATAATAAGGATTAAATATTTGTGAATATACTCATGTTAAATGTTATTGTTTATACAATTACGATTACACATACATAGTAGTAAATTGGTTTATCATTTAGAGATTAGATGACATGAGACTATGTGAGTGATAAGAGTGTGCGGTGGAGTTGGGTAGCGGACAGTCTAGTCTAGTATGATTACCCCCACCCCCACCCCCACCCCCACACCCACATCCACATCCACATCCACATCCACATCCACATCCACATCCACATTGAACCACTTATGGTCGGTGGTCCAATAACGTGGTCCACTTTTAACTCTATTGGTTATAATTCTACTCCGGATAAGGTGTGGCCGTGGCAGACACTAATCAATTCGTCCTACATAGAAATATTGGGTAATGAAATTACAAGTTTTTGTGTACCAAACAACGATATATATATATATATATATATATATATATATATATATATTTAAAAGACTAAAATATAAAAAAAAGGACACAACAGTCCGCTACATCAACTCAACTCAACTCTCTTTCATATTCATTTCATATCACGTACGCTTTGGCTTTTCACTTCAATCACAAACTTCACGTCAACATTCTCACCGGAAAATCGAATTTCTTTTCTTTACATGGCCGACCAGTTATCAAATTCAGTTGAGTTGGGTCTCAAGCTATCAAAGCGTGTTTATTACGGAAAAGATGAGTCCGTGTCTGCCCCAAAGCCGTCGCTCATGGACAAGTCGGAGACGTCTTTACCGACGGCTCCGATGGTTTACGCCGAGATATCGGAACCGGCGATTGTGGATAATCCGGACATTTCAAGCTACCAGCCGTATGTGCACGGACGGTGTGAGCCGCCGGCGTTAATTCCGTTGCACATGCATGGGATTGAAATGGAGGTGGAGTGTTATTTGGACACCGCGTTTGTTACGCTCACCGGCACGTGGCGTGTTCATTGTGTTATTGCCAGCAAAAGCTGTGATTGTCGCATTGCCATACCAATGGGTGAACAGGTAATTATAACCGACTGTTTTTGGTTCTTCCTTCTTTATTTACCCCCTAAGATCATGAGAAAAGGTTTAGGTTATTAGTTGAATCACTGTACAGGGAATCAGTACTTTCCCTGTTCGGGAACCACCTATAATTTGCTCAAACCAACTTATTGACCAACTTCTAAGCGTTTTATCTTAATTCATCTTAACCGTCCATCTCGAAACTTAAGAGATGATCCGATATTACTGACTATTTGTGATTTATTTGAAAATAACTTATAAATTAATTTAAAATAAATTAATTTGAGCAAATATAATGCTATTTTGTCTCTCTTTTTATTAATGTTATTTATTTTTATGTGCCTGATTACTTTTATAATTTGTTTTAAATTAATTTCTGACTTATAAGTTCAATCGATATTCCGAACTTTTCTTGTGCTTAAAATGTGATCATTAACTCAATTTGTCATACTCGCTAGTTGCCCTCAAAATTCAAATATTGCCTGTGGTTCTCTTTTCATTTTCTTTTTAAAGTCGTTCCTTCTTTGGATACAATTAAGGACTTATGTTATACTCCCTCAGTCCAAAAGTTGGACTTATGATTCTCTTTTCATTTTCTGCTTTGAGTTTCTTTGATATGCTTAAATATAAGTTTTAATAATTTTCCCCAATTAATAAATTTTGAAGAAAAAAGCTTTCTGAAGAAAATTATTCATATGCTTTAGTTTGTTCGACCTTAATATATCAAAAAATAAATAAATATAAGTCAAATAAGACTTTCATTTTTGGATCATGGAGTATATAGAAATTAAACTCATCAAACTATAGAAAGACTAATTTGGAGTAATTGCTAAAATTATCTTTGTTATTCTTCTTCTTTTTTGGCAACAAAATACTTTTCTGGTAATTGTTATTTTCACCAAGTAGCATCTGTGTGTGGATGCATACCGTAAAAATTAACTTTGTTATTCTTCTTCTTTTTTGGCAACAAAATACTTTTCTGGTAATTGTTATTTTCACCAAGTAGCATCTGTGTGTGGATGCATACCGTAAAAATTCAATGTTCCAGAATCACCATTTTCTCCCCATGGGGAGAGGGGTTAGTCGCTATTCGATTAACCCCCTAGAGCAGGGTGGTGACTGGTCCTATCGTTGTCGACTACTTGCAGGCATAAAAAGGTATGTATTTTCCCTCAAAAACTTGCAAATCACCCAGAATGTCAGACTCTCGTAAGCGAATAAAATTTACTTTTATCTATATTTTTTTTAAAAATTATTATTTAAAATACTAGGCAAACATCATGTATATGATGCTGACTTAATATCAGCTCCTCAATATAATCTTGATGGACCCTTTAAGGCTGTGAGTAAAATATGGGAATCATGCCAACTTTAGCTCTCAGGTTGCCATCTCCAGCACATTTTTGAGCTGTATATCGCAAAGTTGGCATAATGGCATCAGCTCGAGTCTCACATGTTTGTAAGGCTGGCCTTATGCATCATTTTAGTGGAATGAAATCATACCCCACATTTCCAATGTATTTGAAGAAATTTTTTATCAGTTTATAAAAACCTTTTGTTGCCTTTTAATTTTGTAGAAAGCCTTACTCTTTATATGGAACCTGGTACTTTTTGGGCTGTGTATATATTCCACCCTTGCAAAGTTCTTCAGACCACCTATAAGGCTATAACAGCGAATCACACTAATTTTATTTGTGCCACTGTGTAGCATAGTCTCGCATCTTTCGTGGCTAATGGCTACATATCACCATTTCACATCAGATTTGTGCTATTCAGCTGCTAAGTATTTTCTTTATTCATTTTTGAGGTTCTAATTTTTAGTTCTCAAAAGATATATGACTTGGCTAACAGGGTTCAGTTCTAGGTGTTGAGGTCAATAATAGTAGAAGATCATTCTATACCCAATTGATTACAATCGGAGATACAAGAGATACAGAAAAGGTAGACAGCGGGAAGGATGGGTGCTTGTTGAAACGTCAAATATATACACTAAAAGTTTCCCAGGTTACTACTGAGCCAGATAGAAGTATTATTTATACATTTGAAACATAAATGTAATTTATATGTTTTAATCTTTATAGGTTGATGGTGGGTCCATTCTCTCTGTTAAAGTTAGATGGTCTCAAAAGTTGCTGTATCAAGATGGTCAGTTCTGCCTCAATATACCGTTTAGTTTTCCAGCACATGTTATACCTGTTGTGAAGAATACCACAAAAAGGGAAAAGATACTGCTGAATTTGAATGCTGGTATTGGGACACAGGTCTTATGCAAAACTACTAGTCATCCTCTAAAGGTACGTGACTATGTCAGTGTTTGAAATTCCAGTTGAGTCATGAATGTGATCATATGAATTTTTTTTTAATCTTTTATCTTCTTCTTCTATTCCAGGAACTAAGACGTGAGGCTGGGTGGATGGGCTTCTCATATGAAGCAGAAGTTTTGTCATGGTCCATTAGTGACTTCTTCTTTTCTTTTTCTGTAAGGCTTTGGACCTTCTTCTAATTATCTTGTTTGAACTGTATACCTTTCAATTTGGCTTTGCATAGACCCAACTTTTAGATGTTAATGATCATAATCTGATAACTGTAGGGATTCAAGGACCTGCTTTAGGCAAGTAATTCATCTATTTGACGTGTTATAATAGATCTTTTGCTTGGCCACTATGTTTTCAGGTTTGCTCATGTGATGTATCTGGTGGTATACTCTTGCAGTCTCCATCTCTTCATGATGTTGACCAGAGAGAGATGTTTTGCCTTTATCTATTCCCGGGGAGTGACAATAGTAGGAAGGTCAGTTGGAAAATTATATGACCTTTGTCATTCTTATCTGATTCTATAGTGTCCTTTAAGAATATGTTAGGTCCTGTTTCTGGGTAAATGTGTTCCAGCAGTATAACATTTGAGATTAGATTCTAAAAATTACATTTAGAAGCATGCAATTTTCAAGTTTTGGATCAGTTGATTCCTAAACTATCCTAGGATCAAACTAGGCCTTTGAAAGCTTTTTGAGCTGCACGACTGTTAAGACTGAAAACTGGATAAGACAATCTTGGCACTATGTATCAAATTTGGGCTAGTCATAAAGCAACTTTCTTCTGTCTGCAACTTGATATATTTTCATATGGCACAGTAACGTATGACCTACCTGGCTGCAAACCCCTGAGGCATTGGATTATAATAAACTTGACCTTAGCCCTTTATCTGTTCAACAAGTTTACTGATATAGCATTTTTTCTTTTACTTTGAGGTGGCAGTTGAATATTTTAATACTTCCTGCTTTACAATGTTACTACTAAAGACTACGGTCATGTTGATTTACTCATCAATATTAAGCCTACATTCATAGTTTGCATGATTTACTAATTTATAGTTTTTATTTTTCTATTGTTTTTATGTAATAATGCATTTATACTCGTGCCATTTTAATGAACCTGATAGGTTTTCAGAAAGGTAGTTCTTTTTGTAGTGGACGTAAGTGCAAGCATGCAGGGAGGCCCTATTGAGGCTGCAAAAACTGCACTACTAGAAGCCCTGTCCAAACTCAAATCCATAGATTCTTTCAACATTATTGCCTTCAATGAGAACACTGAATTATTCTCACCATTCATTGAGCTGGCAACAAATGAAGCAATTGAAAATGCTACTGAATGGATTAACACAAGTTTAATTTCAGAGGGAAGCACAAACATTTCTCTTCCCCTAAATCAAGTATGTCCAAATCCTCGATATTTTTCTTAAAAGTCGCACATATATTTGCAATTGTGATTTGGTACTACTTACTATTGGCTTCTGACAAAGAGTAATCTACTTTCTAGTGGCCTTCTCTACACAAGAAAGATGATTGCTATCTGATTATCATAAAGAATAAGCAAATTCACATAAGCTAGTATTTGACTACTCTCTTCACCTAAATGACAAAGTGAATACTAGAAAACTATGACACTGAATACCATCTCAGCCTTGTGTCGGTGTTAATGCATGCCAGGTTGGGATTTTGACACAAGCATAGAGACACAACATCTTTGGGTCATTCCGATTTTCTTCTGTTTGATTGGTCTAAAGATGTCATAATCATTTACTCAACCAAGATATTCTACAGGAATTGGATGGCTTCAATAATAGGCTGAGATCTTGATTAACTAGCAAATCCTTGTTTATGTGCTTGTTGAACAATTAAACTTATATACAATTTATACTTCTATTCTCATCTATACCAGTTTTATCTATCTGAGGATTAAATTAGTTCTTGTTGATGCTCTGCTTATTTCAGGCAATAGAGATGGTAGCAGAAACTGGTGATTCAGTTCCATTCATTTTTCTCATTACGGATGGGGCCGTTGAAAATGAAAGAGACATTTGTAATGTCATGAAAAGTCGCCTTGCTAATGGAGGACTGAGTTGTCCTCGTATTTGCACATTTGGCATAGGTTAGCCTTTTTTTCTTTTTCCACCTCAAGTTTTATCAGAAACATCTATCAACTGTTTTTTTTTGGTTTATGAGGTTACTTCTTTTTTATCTAGAAGATGTATGGGAGATACTTTTTGTATAATTAAACTTACATGATTTGTTGCTGACCATTTGAGATAATTGCACAACCTGTTTATTCCTTATGCACTGTTGTAGTTCATAAACTGTGTCGATTCATTTGTCAACACACAATTCCTCACTGTCTCAAACTCGTACCGGTTTTGGCCTTCCCTATGTTCTTATATGCACATCCAAACTAAACCAGGTTACTCCTTTTCAGTAGTTTGACTGGTGTCATTACTGACTTCTTCATGAATCTTTTTTATTCATCTCTTAGTTCTCATGTGGATTTATATCACTAAGTTTATTCGACTGTACATTTGTCCATCTGAACCTCAGTGTTTCAGCCCTAGTCATTGATGCACTTATTTGCTCTGTATTTATTTGTGTTTTCAGAAATTTTATTTTGTGAACATCTTTTTCAGGTTCATATTGTAATCATTACTTCCTTCATATGCTTGCACAAATTGGTAGGGGCTATCATGATGCTGCATATGACACTGGTCAGTTGCTTTATATAATCGCGTCATTCAATTATATCTTCTTTACAGTAACAATATATTCCAGTCTAGTTTACACTGCAGACTTTAATTACAATATTAATTTCTTGACTGCAAACGGAGTAGTATAAATTTGGAGCATAGTTGTGAAATTCAGCTGCACCCCAATTAGTTTGGGATAAAAGGCGTCATTTAGTTGAGTTGAGTTTTGACAGTCGGATAATTTAAGATTATTTGTTTGCATCGGAACCGTGATTCTTTTATGCGTCTTTACAAGCATTTTCTTAATCTCAAGTTTCTAAATATTCTTGCATTATAGTTTCAAATTTCTTACTTCTATATGTCAATGTTCATTTTCCCAGATTCTATCATCTTCAAAATGCAAAGGCTATTTGACAATGCTTCGTCAATCATTCTTACAAATATTACAATTGATGCTTTGGAACGTCTTGATAAACTAGAGGTACACTGTTGTGGGCTTCTGTGATGGTAGTTTTTGGAGGAGTTTCCATTTTGAAACTTCTGTGATGTGAATTTTACTGCACTTGTTTGATTTCATTTGTTTGTCATTTTCTTCACTGGGACACTCTTTTCACATGTCCTCGTTGCAGTTATACCCATTTCATATTCCAGACCTTTCGACCGGAAGTCCATTGATCGTATCAGGCAGATATCACGGGAATTTTCCAGACTCTGTTAAAGTTGGCGGTAATTTGGCAGATTTGAGTAGTTTTGTGGTAGATGTGAAAGTGCAGAATGCAAAGGACTTTCCTCTAGACAGGGTAATTTCTCAAGTTCTAAAACTAATTCTTTTTCAACTTATTATATATCTGATCAATGCTGACTATATGACATATATTTTATATATTTCTTCTGATTTAATGACGATTAGGGATTATTAAGACAGCAAAGAAAAAGAATTTGTGGCTATGTTTAATGTATATTTGACGACTTGTCAAAAGATATACGGATAGAAAACTAAGTTGCTTTTTTTAGATCAAATTACCAGGTCCATTGGAGTAATACAGCACAGCTCTTCCATCAATTTTATCTAAACAAGTTCTCCTAGTCAGTCGATGTTCTACATGAGAAGAGACACCGGCATGCTAGATGCCGGCTTCCCTTTCATATCAAATCATTTTATAGTTACTCAGTCTGAGTTCCTTGTCTTTTCAACCACCAACCTCCTGAGGAGGGGGAGGGAGATATATTTTAATGTGCAAAAGTATACCAAGCCACTTGCAATTTTCCCGTCATAATATCTTTTTTTTATGGCGCATTCGTGGTTCGTCCTATACTTCTCCAACTTAATTAGCTTAGCTTATAACACTGAATACATCAAAACTTTCAAGGAAATGAAATCATGCAGTTGAGTTAAATTGAAGACACATCAATCTAATAGGATGGAGTCATTGCTGTAGATGTTGTCATTTCTATACATGTAGCTCCATTTCCCAGACAGGGTCTCATACTTTACAATGGTGTGCAAACAAATATTTGGTAGCAATGCCCATTTTCCTTTTCTAATTTTTGGTTTTCTGTGGCAGGTACTAGCAAGAAGGCATATCGAAACACTCACATCTCAGGCATGGTTTTCAGGGAGCAAACAATTAGAAGATAAGGTTGGCTATCACTTTTATGATTTCACTAACATTTCATTCTCGGTGAAGAATGTATTCTAATTTACTGAGAAAGGATAAGTGCATATACAGTAGGAGAATGATTTTTCTCCTTTTGAAAGACATCCAGCAGTTTGTGATAATTGATAGTTTTCACATGAACCATTGTTGCAAATTTAAATACATAGATTTTGGCATAGTGCATATTTTGTATTGTTTATGGTTTGCATACGTCTTTTTAATGATTTTTCTGTTACCAATGGACCAATCATGGGGTTCTTCCGTGGAAGAATTGTTTGCCTGTTTATTTACGCTTTCTGAAATCCTGGTATACGTGATCATCTTCTGATTTGCTTCAGTTGTTCCCATACTTGTAGGTTGCAAAAATGAGCATACAGACAGGTATTCCATCAGAGTATACCGGCATGATTTTAGTTCAAACTGATAAAGGGAAGCAATCATCTGGATCAGTTCTTGTACAAGAGGTATGCTTTTGCCTGTTCTAATTCTACTAACACATTGATTGCTAGCTCTACCTTGTCAATTGCTTCGTTAAATTGCCTATTCTACTACCACATATTGCTTAGTTTAAGAACTGGTGTGCAATTATTCTTCTGCAGATGGTTGGGCTGAATGAACGGAAAATTATTCTCCTTCAAAATATGTGTGTTGGCTTTGGTGATTTGACTGCCACAGCTGAGAATCTTCCTCCTGAAAGCGGAGAACAAAAGTTGCACAAATATAAAGATTTCATGTCAAATTGTTGTGTGGGGCTGCTGGACAGCTTTTGCTGCTTTTGCTGCATCCAGGCTTGTTCACAGCTGAATGATCGGTGTGCAGTTGCTTTCACACAGCTCTGCACTGCCCTTGCATGTTTCGAGTGCCTCAAGTGTTGTTGTGAGCTCTGTGATTCATGTGACCAATGCTGCTGATAATAAATTATTGAATAATATTTTGTAGGTTCCTTTAATCAATTATTTATTTAGTTATGATTATAAAAAAATAATTATTTATATTTTATGTAAGTTTATAATGAAATTCTATATTAGTGTTTATATTGTCTACAATTCTAATTTGAATAGAAATATGAAACTTTAGTTTTAACTGTAGTTCTATAATTATAGTAATATTTAATATAAATATATAAAGTCAGAATTTGAAAACAAAAAATAAAGGCAGATTCTGAAAATTATGAAATATATAAATCCGAGTCCTTTAAATTTACAAAGTCTCCTTAAATCAAATTTATCAAATATATAAATCTGAGTCCTTTAAATTCAATACTCCTTAAACTTTTTAAGGCTGTAGTGAATGAATTAGCGAAAGAAATTTGGCATGCACCTTGAAGAGATGATCCAAGAGTACGTTACGAGTAGTCGATGACAAAGCTGAAGTTGAAAAGATGAGCAAGAATGCTGAAAAATCTATAGAATTAAGTTCTGTACCCAAAGCAATTCGTAGTTGTTCTTTTTGGCATCCTTAAGCTGGGATCTTGCGTTAACATCTATGCATTTGGCTTGGTAATTATTATAGTCTCCTTTTCATTAATATATATAATAGTCCATACAGTGGGCTTACTATTGTTATAATAAGATACTAATCTTATTCGTCTAATTTTGTGGGGTCTGTACTACAAGATTACAAACTTTCTAAATCATTAATTATAATATATCTTAGATCCAATGAAATACGAGCTACTCAAACTATAATGGTTGCAACTTTATGGAGGATAGTGATCCACATAATTTATTCTGGTTTTTTTATATTAAGCAAGTTTTATAACCTTCCAGATTTGGAAAGTTTTGTTCACCATTGCCAAATATATGTTGGCATCCTAAACCCTAGATATCTAGTAGTTATACCCACATGGCTCCTTTTCGTTTCTTGGTTGGAGCAATTCACCTAAACTCCATTTTTACTGGCCTTGTACATGCATCTCGAGGAATGTAGAAGCTTACAGAAATTTTAAAGCAAGTTGCTGACGGTTTTGCTGATGGTACATGTTTTCATTTGCTTAGTATATATCTGGTTAACAAACAAACATGATCTCTTACCAGTTGTTCTTTGATACGTGATATTCCATTTGCATAAATTGAAGTCGATACAATTAATTTAATTACCTTTTCTTGGTTGTACTATTGTTGATCTTTATATTTTTGGTTAGCCAGAGACAAAATACAACTTGTTTAATTATTTGGCCAAATAACATCTTACACATAGCTACCTCATGGAGTTCTTTAAAACATGCTCGAGAATCAAAATGTCTCTGAAATTTACAGCCCTTCAATTGATGGACACTGTTTAATAGTATGCACCTTGCACGGAGATGGCATATGGTCATGTGCTTATTGTTTAAAAGGTCTAAGCAGGAGCTTTGTACTCCAATGAAATGGTCTTATACAATTAAACATGCACTCTGTATGGGAAGTAATTATATATATATAATTCTGTGCCAGTGTTAGATTGACAGAACACTGAACTTTTACTTTTATGCATTACAATTATCATGCTTAGTGTAAGTCAGTCCATATAACTGTATGATCCAACCATATTAAAGTTAAGACTTGCATACTTGATGGAGGGGAAGAGATCTTAGAATCAACAACTATTATAGTAAATTGATTAATCTTGCTCAAATCAAATAGATTTCTTGTATTATCTTAGTGTAGTATTAGACAAGTTGGGATTTGATACATCAATTAATTAAGAAAAGTAAACCAGGCCTGTTGGTACATGTGTTGGTCTGACATTGTATGATGGAACTATTTTTTGTTGACATGTTGAGCATCCCCTATTGTGCTAATTACTGCTAGTTCTAAATAGATATGCTTAAAAAAAATATGTTTGTTGATTTAATATTTACTTTTCCAAGAAACAAGCTGTGTCTACTACCCGCTTGGAACTTTGAGGTGTTAGCATACAAGGATGGAAATTATGGACTCCATTAACTCCCATCTTCTAAATGGACTTTTAGTTTATATTAATTTTGTGTTTGTTTGCTTTAAGACTTGATCTTGTGCCATGATATTAGAGCTAGCAGAGACAATCCTATATGGAAATTTATTTTATACCAATGGCCCACCAAGATTGTAGGGTTGGGGATTAGGTACAAAGAAAGTATGGTTGTTATAGTACCTGTCATGCGCAGCTAGCAGGGGGACAAAGCTGAGAGGCTATGTTTCTGGTTTTGGGTATGAAGTGCGAACCCTATGGTTGATATCTGCAAGAGAATACCTTTGGCTGTTTACTTGTTATTGAATAAACAGATGACTTGAAAAAGTAAACATGACATGATGATACCAAAGGTAAAGAACTTTTTTGCTAAAATACTTATGAAATGGTTAGGGAACTAGAAGAAACACCATGAGATGTGTAATCTACAAATCTTGTTTCGATACAGATGATTTTTGTGTTGCTTTTTTAAATGTTCCCCATGGAAAATGTTATCCTTCCTATTACTATGTCATGCTTGGTTGTTTAAACTTTAAATCATTGGTTAGGAATTACAGATTTGTTACGCAAGTAGTCTCTCAGATTCTTTTCAACTTGACCAGATCAGAGTATCTTATTTATATTGTTCATCGAGTTTGTTAATTCTCTCTATTTCTTCGTCTTTATCTCTTTGTTTCTTTTTATTCCCCTTCTTAATTGGAGCATCATCCAAAGGGGAAATGTCCAATTCGTTTCAGCCAAACTCTTGCTTGTGTTTATAGATTTGTGTGGATGAGAATTAAGGATTACAAAATCCTTCAAATCGAATGAGATACTTCGGTCCGAGTAATCTTCGACAAGAGATCTGTATCCTATTATTTGTTATGTCCATCTCCTTGGATAGGTTTCTTCTGAATATGCACAGTTATTTTGAATTGTTTCAATGCATGTTCATGTAGATTAATAAAAAAATCATTTACTTTTATAGATTAATAGATTCTCATGCCTTATTCCAACTTGTACCCTTATTAGGAATTTACTTGGTTTCAAGTTATATCTTCCATGTTAATTTCATCCATGATTATTTACATGGTAATAATTCGAAATTTTAATTTATTGACATTAAGGATGGATTATATATCAAATGAAATTCCGTGGTTAGTGATTAAAGGTTTTCCTTGAACTTTGCCAAAAAAATAAAATTCAACCCTTCAATTAATACATTTTAATTAGAAATTCAAGATTTCCTTAATCAAATATATTTTTTGAGTCATTTAATTAAATTACATCTTTATATGCTTAGCTTATGCTGAGCAACAATGATGTTAAGGAACATTTTGTTTTGAGAGGCAGCAAAGCTAAATGGCTTGTTATGATAACTTTAGCATGCCAAGCTGCTTCGGAAATCAGATTTATTCAAGAAATATAAAGTGCCAATGAATTTATTGCATATTTTGCCATAAAATAGCTACTCCACTCTTTCCCATGAATAAGCTCAGAAGTTAGAAAAACTAATTGGTTTAGTTCAGACAATGCTCGGGGACTTGAACCCACCAGAAGCATTAATTATTTTTCAATATGAGTGGTGATTTTTCAATATGTGAAACCTCCTTTGCCATTGGGTAACAAATATTTTTATATTAATTTCAACTTTTCTACTTAATTTAAGTTGCCCCGTGCTCTCTTTCAACCTTTGTATCCATTATTCAAATGGAGCCAGGATGAATGCACCCATGTACTATTTTTTTAGTCAAAACATTAAATACATGCCTATATATATATATAATGATTCATAATTACAATCGACTAAATTCATCCGCCTCCTGAATTGTTTTGCAAACGGGATTTTACCGTCATCCAAACAATTTGAAGACGGTTGAATCCAGACAGCTGTAACTATAGAATTTTGTTTTTGTCCCCCCCCCTTCATATATGTATGTAGATTGTAGAAAGATATAATATACACTAAGAAGGAATGTTTGTATGCATCTCAGTGGTGGGTGTGTGTGTGTTACTATTGAGGAATGGTTGGGATGATGGATGACACGAAGTAGTGCAGACTGCAGAGGGTGAATTTAGGGACTTGAACCAATAAGAAGCTGCTGGGCTTGGCCATGGTTTTCCTCACATATCTATCTTTTATTTATTAGTATTCCCAAAGCTCGACTCTCATTGGCTTCTAGGATCTGCTTAATTTAGAGCACCTCACTTTTCCAACCATAATTCCCCCCTCAGTATCCTCAGCAAGCAAGTGTTCAACATCACAAGCCATTTTCCATTCTTGTTCAACAGATGTTCTTGCATAAACACAAATGAAGGCAAGAGAGTGATGTTTTCCTCTGTTTTAGTTTTTGTACAACATATGTAAAATGCTACAAATTAATTTTGTTTCGTGTTGTTGCAGCTCTTCAGTTGGATGCAAAATAAGTTTCAAGGGGGGAAAGACAACACAAAATCAAATGCAGCTTCTACTAGTCGTAAGTTTAAACAAACTGCATGTGTGATTAATTTACCTTAGTAAGATTCCACTGCTGGACTCTTGAAGTATGTAAGAATTCGTTTTCTTGAAATCCATTTTTCACACCATTTGAGTAAATCTTGTTGTTGCAATGCTTAAGCCCGAGTCTTTTTGAATGCATGTCTTTTTTCTTTTCTTTGTGTGTGTGTGTGCGTGTTGTGTGAGTTTGAGAGATTAACCTGATTTGCAAAGAATACAGGAATATACAAAGATGTCTCTGGGTAAGATCAATATGTGACGGTCCCATATTGTCTGACTATCTTATCTGAATCTGACCTGTTCTACATCCCATTATCTTAATATGAAAATGGATCCGGTCTACCAGAACCAAAAATTGACTCTGATTCAGTATATAAGTAATGGAATAAAATGAAGGTTGACACCCTTTCGTGCTTGTGTGAAAGAGATTCTACTATGAAGCCAACTTTTTTAAGTATCTAAATGCTGGACAACAAGTAGTCTTAATTTTTTTTATTGTGGCGAATTAGATATATATATATATATATATATATATATATATATATATATATAACTATTTGTCATATGGCAAAACTTATTAGCTTCCTTGATTTGTTAGTTTTTTTAATGGGATACATCCTCTCCAGAAAAGGGTATTTAGGATTTGTCTTAAGAATTTATTTAATTTGCTAAACTTGTCTTGAGAATTATGCATCAAAGAATTATGGAGCTTTTACTTTTGATTTTTTTATAAGTAAACACAAAACTGGAAGTACAGAACAGGTCTTCCTTTTCCCCCCTTGTTTGATGTCTTTTTTTATTTCTTTGATGCAGATCATTCAATTCAAGAACCTAGTAAAGAAGAATTCAGTGATTGGCCTCATGGACTGCTGACAATTGGAACTTTTGGTAATAATGATCTTAAAGAAAATCCAGAGAGACAGGGTCTTCAGGATGATGATCCGTCTCTTTCTCAAGAATTAGCAGAATTTACAACCGAAGAAGTTGGAAAGGTGCAAAAGAAGTTGACAAAGCTGTTATCACGAAAACCATCTTCTAAAGTTGAAGGGGAAATTGCTAATCTCCCGTTGGATAGATTCCTTAATTGCCCATCAAGCTTGGAGGTTGATCGAAGAATTTCTAGCACATTATGCAGTGACTTGAATGAAGAAGAAGAAGAAGATATTGACCGAACAATTAGAGTGATCCTTGGTCGATGCAGAGATGCTTGCATGGAAAGTAAAAAGAAGGCAATCGGAAAGAAATCAATATCCTTCCTCTTAAAGAAAATATTTGTCTGCACAAGAAGTGGATTTGCACCAGCTCCCAGTTTGAGAGACGCACTTCCAGATTCGAGAATGGAGAAGGTAACTTGGTAGATGTAGATTGTAAATAGATGTGCTTGGAGGATCCACCATATCTTTTCCTATTACTTTTTGATCATGAAGATATATATATATATATATATATATATATATATATATATATATATATATATATATACATTTGAGTGCAGCTTTTGAGGACAATGCTTTCCAAAAAAATTTACCCACAAAATTCATCTCGAGCATCGTCGATGAAGAAATACATAGAGGAGGAGGATAAATCAAATGATCAGGGGAGTAAATGGGTCAAAACTGATTCTGAATGTAAGTTAAATTTGATTTGCCAATTGCCATGCCATCCCTTTCAGTTTCTAAAAACATTTGGATCTAATCTCTGATTTATTTTGCAGATATTGTTCTGGAGATTTAGATACACTTCCTCTTTCTTCCTTAGCTTTTTAGATTCAAAGGTTAAACCCAAGACCATTTTTCAGCTGCAGCGGATCAAAATAAGTCATAGCTGGGATCAGGGTACCAAAAACTTTTGGAAAATCCTAAAGACATAGCATAGATAGGTATCAGTTTAAATAAAAGAATAAAAGAATATATTAAAGCAGGTTTCTTTCTCTTGCAAACAGAGGGAGGTTCGTTTTGTTTTTTTTTCATGGTTGTATCTGTAATTGATGATACAAAACATGTTATGTAATACTTATACTGTTTGAGAGAGATTTCTGCAGTTTGTATCAGAAGAAGAGTTGGACTTACCTGGCTTGGTTTATTATTATTCTATCTTTTTATTAATTTTTTCCCACCCACTACCTTACGAATCAGGATCCTTGAAATGTAATGTAATGAAAGATGATCACGAAGAATATATAAAGAATAAAAAATCTCCTTTAAAATGGAGAGAAATGAATTTCTTTTTTGGAGCCCTCTCTTCCACTTTAAGTCCATCAAGTTAGAATATTAGTATGTTAGGTATATCTTTTTCTAGTAGCTTATTAGGCAAATAAATTGAAAATATGTACTTAAAATGTCCAATAAATTATATGCTATACTCTCCGTACTCGAAAGATGAAGAAAGTATAAATTTAATTTTGATTAAGAAAAGTAAAAATAGAAGAAAGAGATTAAAAAAATATTTAAAATTTATTTCTCACATGATTCATAAGTGATGATTAATTTTATTTTTTATATTAATAAATTTTACTAAATGATATAATTTCTCTTTACTTTATTTTATGTATTTTATTTCATCATTTTAAAAATAAAAATAATTATACTTTTGTTCATTTTTTGAAACGGGAAGAGTATATAATAAGCACCTTATTTCCTCTTCTTTTTTATTTTATTTATTCTATCAAGGGTATTGTACTCAACTTATACTTCAATTTACTCAAGTTAAAACATCAAACGAGCACAATTCTTTAATTTAGTTTTAAAAAATAAATCATTAGTTGTTTGAAATAAAATTGAAGAAACATAGCCTATGCAATCAGGAAAACATAGGGATAAATAATTTTTTGGTCACTGTACTGGGGTCTGGTTTTTATTGTGGTTATCGAATTTTTTTTTGTTACAATTGAATAACTGTACTCTCAAAAACTTACAAAATGGTCATTATCTTCAATTTCCGTCCGAAAAAACGGACGGAAAAGCTGACTGTGCAAGTTGGACTTTTTTTTGGCTTACGTGAAAGCTGGAGCACAAAACTTATAATAGTACATCACAAACTTAGTTGGACTTTTCATTACTTATAATAGTAATAGTCATAATAATAATTTTGAAATAATAATAATAAAAATATTAATAATAATAATAATAATTTTAAATAATAACAATAACAATAATAAATTTAAAAATTTTAAAAATATTATGTGACAACCCCAAAATAGGTCCATTCCATCCAACCCATTCTGAGTCGCCAAATACATGGTACAGAAAATAACTACAACTTTAATACAACAATTGTCGACAAAATACAACAACACATATCTTTGTGAGTTTGGATACAAATATATACCAATCAGAAGACGTCACAATGACACCTTACATAAAGATATAATCGAAAAACTGTTTTAAAAATTAGAATCTTTGGGAAGTGCTAAAGGAGAACCTTCGTCTGAGGGAGGTCATGCGTACAGGTTATGATAGATATCATATGTCCAGGAGAATTATCCTTGGTTGACCTAATAGACCCCAAAGAAAAACTAGAAGATTACTATCATATATTCTTCCCAATGGTGAGTCTTCTCTTGACATATCATTATCTCCACTGTCTCTAATTGAGAGTTATATTTCAAATAGACTCAAGATCATATAGATAGTCTTTGGTAGATGTCTTCAAGAAGTGGATGAAGACAACCTGTCTTTATGATGACTCGAGGTTGTATGTAAGACCCGAAATTTTTTTAAATAAAAGGAATTTCCTTTATTTATTATTTTGAAATAGTAAGGGTGGATTTGATTAATGTGGTTAGTTATGGGTAAAATGCATAAATATTTTAAATAAGCAAGTGGTGATATAATATTCATTATTGTCGGAGAATATTCGTTTGGTCGTGGAATATTAAATCGTCTGCAGGAATATTAAATGCGACCAGCGCAACCATGTGTGGGCCCCATAACGGAAAGCGATTGGAGGAAGAAAACAACAAAAATAAGTTGTTTAAAAATAACTAGCGTAGTTATTCTCATTTATCTTTGTTGGAATACCCAAATTGGTTAAAAATACTGATGAACAGCGCTATCGCACGAAGATTACACCAGTATTGCACCAATTATTGATTCTTACGTGAAAGGCTTTACTCAATAATGATTACGATAATTACATTCAAATTATTTTATTTGATTGATTCAATAATTCTTTGCGTTGATATTTTATATTCTTTGTTGTTTTGATAATTGTCATTACACAAGATTTTTCATTATCGAAGCAATAATTCATATTATCCGAATAGTATTATTAGATAACATTATTGGCAATGTCTAGAAAGTTACATCTAAGGAGAAGTTTGGTCACCTAATTGCGCTACTAATAAGGAAAAATTCTTATTGGAAAGCCCCTCTTTCCCGGAGGCTATGCAGGTTGTCAATATTGTGATTTCTCGTAATATTATTTGTGAATAATTAATTATTGATTCATATGATGAGAAAAATATTGATTTTATGTGGATATAGATGGAGAAAAATTTTTTATAGTGACAATTGTTGAAAATTAATATTTTATCTTTTTCTGATAAAATAATTCATTTAAATATATTATTTTAATAATATATTAACGATGATATTTTTACGATGAATGTGGGATATATGAGTATATGTGGAGGAGGAGTATTTTTGTTACCAAAATGTTTAAAACATGTTAAACATGTCGGTGGACCCCATTTATTAACTGAAATTTGATTATAGCCTGTAAAATCGCCCATTTGTGGATTTCGGTCAATTTCTGTTTGGAATTTGGAAAAACTTTCTTCTGTAAAGTTGTAGAGAATTGAATTTCCTATAAAAACTCATGATTTGAATTTTCTGGCAAAAGGGCTATTTATTATGAATTATTGAAGTTCCGAAGCTCCGAAATAATTGATTTTTGGAAGTTTAAATTATTTTAAATTAGAAAAACATTTTTTTAATTTTTTTTCTAGAAGGTTGGCATGTGTGAATTGCTGAGATTAAGATTTCAAGGAATACGTATAATATTTTTATATATATTAATATTATATTAAATTTTCTACTTTGGTGTTCTAAGCAATTTCCTATAAATAGATGCTTAGGTTAGAATTGAAAATCACACCAGAAACTGAAGTTTTCTCTCTCTATATTATCGAGCGTATTCTTGTGAGTATTTTGAGTATACTTTGAGTATTGCTATACTCTGATTGCAAGTTCAAGTCATAGCCTATATCCGGTGTTTCAATTTAAAATCTTGTCTTTTTCGAGGTAAGGGATGTTATTTTCTTCTCAAATGATATTATTTCTTCAATATCATTATCTTTGAAATATTGGTTGAAACTTTTTATCAAATTTAGAACTTTTTTCGTATAAGGGGTTCTTATTCATGAGTTCTTATTCACGAGTTCTTATTCATGAAGTTTATTCACGAAATTCTTATTCACGAAAGTACTATTCATGAAGCGTGATGATGTTTTTGTGAAATTTCTATCTTTTGGTGTCTGAATTACTATTCACGATATACGGACTTATTCACGTATCTGATGACTATTCACGAATACAACACTATTCATCGATAAATGAAATTTTTCCTTTTCGTCCAAAATATCTATTCTGGATACTAGCTTTGATTGTATCCATGTTTTGATCATTCTTAAATTTTACACCACTATGATTATTTTTGAGGTATTTTTGGGACGTGGATAAAACAAAGTCACGAATCCTTAATCCTTAATCCTTGTCATTTTGTTTCAATTTGGATTCGTTTTCTTAAAAAAATATTTTTCATCATCCTCATTCTTAAAAGATGAATGATTTATGATGAATATCTTTGGCCTGTAGTGCAAAGATGAATGATTTTTGATGAATATCTTTGGCCCGTAGTACAAAGATGAATGATTTCTAATGAATATCTTTGGCCGTAGTGCAAAAGATGAGCAGTGTTTAGATGAACATGACCAATCTGGTGAATATCCTTGGCACAGGTCTGCGAGGATGAATATTTGATCCCGGATATATATTGATTGATGTACTGAGGATAAAAATAGGCGATGAACTTTAAAATTCATACATAGAAGATAGTAGTTTGCATTCTCTACTTAACTCTTCTAATGAATTATTATTTCATTGCGAATATTGATTTAAAACTTGTTGTCTATTGTATTCTATTATATTTTTCCTGTTGAAGACTAACGATAATTTTGTTGTATATTATCTTAGTCATAATATTCTTTCTTGGGCTAATGAGCTCACCCTTTTCCTTTTTGTTCCATTTTTTCTTCTCGAGAGGCGAGAATGTAGCGAAATCTTAGTCGGGGTATGGAATGAAAGGTCTAGAGAGAGTTGTTTAATAGTCCTCACCATTTTTATAAAATAATGTATCAATAATTGTGATGAGGATTTATTTGGGTATGTATTATTGTCTAGAAGACAATAATTGTTTTTTAAACTCACAGTATATATGTTGTCGTATTTTACACGACAAATGTATTAATAAAGTTGTAGTTATTTCTGTACCATGTATTTGGCGACTCAGAATGGGTTGGATGGAATGGACCTATTTTGGGGGCGTCACATTGTATGTCATTAAACATCTTGTATAATAGTGACAAAACACCCTTCCAAAGTTGAATTCACCTCACCCTCAACATTTATAAACCACCGATTCTATTCCCCGTTATTATTCCCAGAAACCGACCCAAATTTACACTTTTTTTATTACGAAAAGAATTGTGAAAGCAAAAGGGTGAAGCAACAACTAGCTCGATAAAATATCATGACTAAAGATAATTAAATTATCAATAGCCTTCATCAATAATAAATCGAGATTTAGAACATATGGTAGATGATAAAAAAAATTCAACCATAGTTGCTGTGGTGAACGAAGCAATCCATTAGAAGAGTCAAATAGACTATAAAGTCTATTATCTTCTCCATGTTAAAAGTCCACCAACAATGTTTTATCCTCGTAACATCAATCAACAATTCTCGCCCACAATCACATGTATAACTCATAATCGTAATTGTTGTTCTAAATTCCTTTTTTTCATTCAGTCGAAGATAATTTTCATCACTTGTCTTTACACGAAATATCAAAAAGATCATGGTTATACCAAATCACAGTTCACATTCATAATCATACTAATAAATTCATCTTTGCACTCACGGGCCAAAGATATTCATCAACAGATTCATCTTTGCACTAGAGGCCAAAGATATTCATCAATCGATTCATCTTTGCACTACTGTGCCAAAGATATTCCTCAACGATTCATATTTGCACTCTACAGCCAAATATATTCATCAACGATTCATATTTGCACTACAGCCAAATATATTAATATCTCAAATAAATACATAATTATTTCAGAATTTATATAAACCAAAATTATAACCATATATGTTAATCAATTCACCTTTGCACTTAAGCTAAAGATATTCAATTATAAATTTAATGGTCATGATCGTACCAGTCAACAATTCAACTTTGCACTACTGGCCAAAGAGAACCTATAGTCACGATCATACCAATAATCTATCCATCTTTACACTCAAGTCAAAGAGAAATATCATCATTAGGGTTATAAGAATGTTAAATATGATAATAAAAATAATATAATCAACATATAGATTTAATCTTAAGAGTAAGATTCATAAATCAATGATCTCATACCACCTTAATCAAAATGTTATAAATCACTTAATAATCTCATAATCTAATATTATTAATCCTACCATAATATTTTAATCATTTCTTAAACTTATAAACAATTTATTTTAATTGTTTACACTTTATTAATAAATGCATTTAATCATCTTAAAATGCCAAACTCATAAGATCTCATCACCAATAACCAAAACCCTCATCAAAAGTCTGCATATACCTCATATATGATTCTCAAGCCATAAAATCATATTTTCTAATTTTCTTACATCACATAACATATTTAATTCATTTACTCATAACTAGAATATTTTCATGAAAAATACCAAATCAGTTTTAAAAATATTTCTTTTTAGGGATTTAGAAGAATATAGTCCCATATTGAATATATTTTTCTTAGAATTTTTAAAATTCATTTACTATTTTTCATATGGCCAAAACCACCGAATATTCAGACATTTATCATAAATTGTACTTTTATTCAAAAATTCTGAAATTCACAGGGTATACTGATATTATATAGATGTACTCCCAATAAAAATTTTATCAATTTTGGAGTTAACCACAAGGAGTTATAAACGGTTACTTTTAAAATAGTCTTTTCTCATAAAATCCATAACTCATAATCTATACATTCAAAAATCTCTATTTTTGGACACAATCAACAAAACTCATCAAATTATCATTTCAAATTTTTCCAGAATTTTTGAAGGTTCAGAAGAATTTCGAAATAATAACCCTTAAAATCCCTTATTATCCCTTACCTCAAAAGAAAGAATACTTACATTTGGAATATATTTGAACGAACTTTTAGTATAACAATACTCAAAGTATACTCAAAATATTCACAAGAATACGCTCGATAATATAGAGATAGAAAACTTCAGTTTACGGTGTGATTTTCAATTATAACCTAAGCACCTTATTTATAGAAATCGCTTAGAACACCAAAGCAGTAAAATTTATTATAATATTAATATATTATATAACAATTCCTACGCACTCATTCTAGAGTTTGATTTCAGCCACTTAGCATTTCTCACATGCCACCTTCTAGAAAAAGTAATAAAAAAAATATTTTTTATATAATAAATAATTAAAACTTCCAAAAATCAATTCTTTCGGAGCTTCAGAACTTTAATAATTCATAATAAATAGCCATGTTATCAGAAAATTCGAATCTCGCGAGTTTTTATAGGAAATTCAATTCTCTACAACTTTACAGAAGAAAGTTTTTCCAAATTCTATACAAAAATTGACCGAAATCCACAAATGAGCGACTTTACATACTATAATCAAATTTCAGTCAAGAAATGGGGTCCACCGACACATAAAACATGCTTTAAATATTTTTGGTAACAAAATACTCCTCCACATATACTCATATATCCCACATTCATCATTAGAAAATATCATCATTAATATATTATTAAAATAATACATTTAATTGAATTATTTTATCAGAAAAAGATAAAATATTAATTTTCAACAATTGTCCCATTAAAAATTTTTTCCATCTATATCCTCATAAAATCAATATTTTCCTCATCGTATGAATCAATAATTAATTATTCATAAATAATATCTGTAATCACAATATTGACAACCAGGCGGTTCCTGCGAAAGAGGGGCTTTCCAATAAGAATTTTTCCTCATCGACGCCATGCAATTAGGTGACTCAAACCTCTCCTTAGATGTAACTTTCTAGACATTGCCAATAATGTTATCTAATAATATTATTCAAATAATATAAATTATTGATCCGATAATGAAAAATTGTGTAGTGACAATTATAAAATATCAACGCAACAATCATTGAATCAAAATAAAATATTGAAGCGAAGAATTATCGTAATAATTATTGAGTAAGTGCCTTTTTACGTAAGAATCAATAATTGGTGCAATACCGTGTGTCTCATCACAAGCAACAATGGCGACATTACTTTACTTTACCCACCGGGTATTCCAACGAGATTGATGATAACTTAACGCCAAGTATTTATAAACAACTTATTATTGTCGTTTTCTTCCTCCAATCGCTTTCCAGTTATGGGCCCATAAAAGATGCGCTACTATCGCATTTAATATTCTCGACAATCGAATATTCCACCACCAAACGAATATTCTCCGATAACAATTAATATTTTATAGCCACTCATGTATTTTGTAAAATTTGCATAATTCACCCATAACTTTAAACTTTTATCAATTTAACCATTTCTTGAATAATAATTATAAAAAAATGAATAATTTTATTTCATAAAATTAAGGGTCTTACATATTATATAAATTATAAAAATATTTTTATATGAAGCTTTAATGTGTATTTAAAAAAATAATATTTTATTATTTTATTAATTTAAATTATTTGAGCAAGAGTAAATTTGACAAATCATTTTTATTCTCCATTAAAATAAAATAAAATAAATTTCATACAAATCATGAGAATGCAGACCCCAAAATACAATTACTTTTATAAAATTATTATTATTATTATTATTATTTTAAAATTATTATTATTAATAGTATTATATTATTATTATTATTATTAATAATATTTTAAAATATTAATTTTACTCTCAAGTTCTATAATAAAATACTATTAATTATTATTATTTTAAAATATTATTATTAATAATAAAAATACTATTAATAATAATTATTTTAAAATAATAATAATATTAAATATAAATAATAATTAAGATAAAATTTTAAACTCTTTTATTTGAGATATTTAAATTAATATGAATTTGTCGTTATAGCAGGTGATGAGCTTCGTTTGAGTCATTTCTTTGTAAATTATTAAAAATTTGGTTTCACTACAGTTTTTGACGTGTTAATTTATAAAAATTTATTTGCCTATCAAAACAAGAAAAAAGGTTGAAATTATTAACTCAATAATAATAATAATAAAATACTATTAATAATAATAATTGTAAAATAATAATAATAAATAATAATAATAATAATAATAATAAAATACTATTAATAATAATAATTTTAATAATATGTAGAACTTCAAAGTAAAATTAATAGTATTGTATAATAATTTTAAAATAATAATAATAATTTTTAATAATAATTTCAAAATAATATTAATAATAATTTTAAATAATAATAATAATTAATTTTATAAAAATTATAATTTTATAAAATTAATTGTATTTGGGGTTTGTTCTACAAATTTGTATGAAATTTGTTTTTTTTATTTTAATGGAGAATAAAAAAATAATTTGTCAAATTAACCCTTGCTCAAATAATTTAAATTAATAAAATAATAAAATATTATTTTTAAATACACATCAACTTCATATAAAAATATTTTTATAATTTACATAATATTTTAAAATTTTAAAATTTTTAGAAATTATTATTATTTTTATTGTTATTTTTTAAAAATTATTATTATTAATATTTTTATTATTATTATTTCAAAATTATTATTATTACTATTACTATTATTTTGAAATTATTATTATTATTATAATTATTATTATTTAAAGATAATAAATTTTATCACTCCACTTTGTTTAAAAATAAAAGAGAAGAGAAGTGATATAACTATTATAAGTTCTGTGCTCCAGCCTCCAAGTCCACGTAAGGAAAAAAAAATTTCAACTTGTGCTCTAGCCTCCACGTAAGCAAAAAAAAAAAGTTTAACTTGCACAGTCAGTTTTTCCGTCCGTTTTTTCGGACGAAAATTTTAAGTAAGTACCATTTTATAAGTTTTTGAGAGTACAGTTATTCGATTGTAACAAAAAAAATTTCGGTAACCACAATGAAAACTGGACCTCAGTACAGTGACCAAAAGATTATTTATCCCATTCTAACTTACTACTAGTAACTTACTAGTATTTAAGATAAGTCAACAAAAAAAAAGTAAATCTGTTTTAAAATAAATTGTGACAGACGGGGACCAAAAACAAGCGTAGTGGTATACTGCCATACTGGGGTATTAGAAGTTTAGAACAGATGATGATAATGAAGTGTAAACTAAAGTGTGTGATGTTTGGGATGCAGTTGTAGGAATTATTAAATAGTGTGGCCACTTGTAGAATAAAAAAAACTTCAAGGGTCAACAAAAGCAAACTTTGACAAACGGCCTTTTAAGTTTCAAGTGAACTATGAAACTTAGGATTTAGGAATAATGAATGACCCTTCCCTTCTCACGTTAAATGTCCCTCCCCAGATTTGGGGATAGTCCGAGCCGAGTTAGGTTTTAGGGTTTAATTTTTTACTAGTTTCATAGTTCTGAAACAACTCCTCTGTTTCAATTAGGCCTTACCTTGTTGGTAGTTTAGTTCAGAAAAGGAAGTTCCTTTTTTGACTTTGAATTTTTAGGGTTTTTTTCCTCCTTCCAAGAAGAAATAAAGATTTAGGGGGAGCGTTCGGTTGGGGCCAAAAAGAGTGAAGCTTTTTCTGCCAATGCAATTTGTTTCGAATTCGAAGGATTTTCGGTGATTTTTTCTGATACCGAAAGAATTTGAGCTCGATGTCTTGGGCGGGTTCGGAGGATATCTATCTCTCTACTTCCCTTGCTAGTTATCTTGACAGTAAGCGCTCTCTCTCTATCCTTCCTCTATATATATAGCCTCCATTTGAAAGCTGTTATGTTACTATAGAATTGGTCTCCAAATTGCAATCTTTCTTTTGTGGGTCCGTGTTGTAGAGATTTCATCAAGTTTTATGTACTCTGTGAATTTTCTTTTGAGTGGGCGCATGAGATTTGAAATTCTTAGTGATTCTGAAATTTCTTGTGAAGAAGTTGAGTGCATAGGTAATTTCTGTTCATCAACTTATGAAGTAGTTAAAATGGTATTATTTAGGTCAAGGGATTATTTTGAATTGTCTCTTATTAATTTTATTCTTATTCTTTTTCTTTTTCTTTTTTTTCATTTTCCCATTCTTCAAAGGTTGGTGGTTGACTATCATCTTGTTACTTAAATATTCTATGGTCCTTTCTTTTACTTCTAGTATGTAATTATGAAATAAGAGAAAAGGGGTATTATAAATTTTCAATGTTGGTCTTTTTTAATGTGAACTATTGAAATTAATGATAGATATACCGATTAGTACTTGGTCTCAAAATTATGTGTTCTTGATTTGTTTACCAAATGAAGCATGAAGACTAGTTGCGGTCATGATTAAGCAAAACTGTGAGGATGAATCCAAAAAAAATAAAAAATCGAGGAAGATACCTTGGTGACCAATTTATTCTTCCATGTTTAGCCTCTAGCAGTCCAACCTTATTATATATGGGGAAAGACCAGGTCAACTTGGCTTAATGGGATACATCTGACTATAATATTGCCATATGAATGTATACAAAACATCCAAGGGTTAAAAATATAGTTTAATCTACATTTAACTTGTTGTCAAAACATCTTATTATGATGAAAAATTCATGGTCAGACTACCAATATTAGAAATTGATTATGTAAGTAATAATCAAGGACATTCTTAACAGATGAGTATATACTTCGATAATGAGATAGATGCAGATAGTTTGTCTACCCCATTTTTATGCCATATAAAGGTGCAGTTCTTTTTAATTAGTGGAGGAAACCAACTGGTTTACGATTCTATAATTTAAACTCATATTTTGTGCAGAGAAACTTCTTGTTTTGCTGCGAGATGGTCGAAAACTGTTGGGAATACTTCGTTCTTTTGATCAATTTGGTAGCAATTTCTCCTTGTATTTAATTAAGTTTTTCATCCTAATATTTCAAAGTTTAGTTAACTAACAATGATTGGTATGTCACTGTAGCCAATGCTGTTCTTGAAGGTGCATGTGAGCGAGTGATTGTTGGTGAACTTTATTGTGACATTCTGTTGGGTCTTTATGTAATTCGTGGGGAGAATGTTGTTTTAATTGGCGAACTGGTACAAAATCTTATTACTTCTGTTCTGTAAAAAAGATGTATTGATATTTAAGTTCTCATTTCCTAATTTGTGCTTGTGCTCCTGATTGTTTAGGACTTGGAGAAGGAGGAACTTCCCCCGCACATGACTCGTGTTTCACCTGTGGAGATAAAAAGGGCAAGTGTTGTGTTGTGTACTTTTGTGAAGATAAAACTATAACATGATAAGTGGTGACGGCCTCTTATTTACTGGCCAATTGCTCAGCTCGATCTTGTCATTTCCTTGTGTGGAGTCCCTCCTTGCAGTGGTTGTTTATTTTCAGTAATATTTATATATCATAGCCATGGTTTCTTTATCAGAATGTCCATGTTATGGAATAATATACTCTGATTTCCTCCTTTTGTTTTTCAAGGAGACAAAGCATTATAGACTAATTAGAAATATAAGTGACTTCGTAACCGCAACGTACTCCTTTAGTGATCCTTATCAAACATATGATGAAAAGCAATCATCTGACAGACCAAAACCATGAGGCCCTTGAAAGATACTGAGCTATAGACATCATTTATTGAATTAACAATTTCTTATTTATGAATATTTACTATTAATGAATAATAATAATTATTATAATAGCACTACTCTTATAATCTATTTTTTAAATATTTTGGTATGTCCTGGTGTTTTTTTACTTAACTTACCAAGTTGCCGACTGCTATAAATATTTATACCTATGTTCTCCCTCATTTTTTATAATCTTAAAACATGATTTATAGAAATAATCCTACGTTATAATTACCAATGAATCTCATAAATCATAGTGAAGTCACATAGCGTGATACCTAAGTATAGATCTCGAATTTATACATATTGCAAGGTTGTGTTAAATGGAAGTGGAACATATCCTTTTACTTGGCTTCAAAAGTTGCACTTGACTGGGCCTATGGTGTAAAGCTTCTTTGTACTTGTCATGTGTGCACAACATGGTATATGCATAAAATTTCACTTCCACCACCCTTTGCCTTTTATTTATTATTTAGATTTAGATTTGCTCAAGTGATTAACTGTGAGTGGTTTCAGTTAATGTATTTTTTTTCTTTTCTATTCGTGGGTAGGGATGCCTGTTTGGAAAAGTTCTTGCATGATTTTTTCCCTCCATTATTTGAGTCAGAAGCGATTAAGCTTCTGTCAGTGTATTGGTTTTTATATTTAGGAATGAAAAAATATGTAAAAACTTTCTTGTGCAATATGCTTATCCAGTCATTACTTTTTCCTTTTTCTGGCTTCTGTTTCTTTCCTACATTTACTGATATACTATGTTATCTTTCAACAGGCACAGAAGGCAGAAAGGGAGGCTACAGATTTGAAGGGTACCATGAGAAAGAGGATGGAGTTCCTTGATATGGACTGATGTGTATTTTGATGACATCCAGTCCTCCTCTGTTCTGTACTGTGCATTGAGCTCATGCCATGTCTTCTGCAAATATTATCGCGTTGGATGATGGATGGAGCCTGGGAAATTTAACTAGGGTTGGATTGTCATTTTGATTCTGTCTGCCTTCTTCTCTCTGATTTGTCAACATGCATATGCAACACTCACCACATTCACAACAATACATTTATTTCACAAGGTTGGGAAGATTATGTTCAAGTTGTTTAATGGATCTTTCTGCAATGTTGTTTTAGGTCTCTTTATAGATATAGTGTGTATTGCACTAATAAATCAAATTTATGGCAAAAATTGGGCCACTCTGGAGCTTTATTACATCTTTTTTCCAGTAAAAAAGGGAAATCGAATACATAATTTCAGTACTCCGTGGAGAATAATGCACGACTCTCTATAACCAAGATGATGTTTCTAATATTTGTACCCAAGAAATAACATTTTCCATATTGAAGAAGTTAAATGATAAAACTATTTAAATATTGTTATATTCCCTTTATTTCGAAAGTAGAAAAACATTTTAATTTTTTAAAATTAATTTACAAATTTAAATTTAAACATTAGTACATTCTAAATTATCATATATGTTTGCTTTCAAATTTTGAGTGGCTTTACCTTTCTTTTGGGTTTGAGATCCAACTTAGAAGTCATAATGTGTACCGAGGAGTAATATTAAAATTTTAAAGTAGGGAGTAGTATTTAAATGGTGTCAAACAATTGTAGTTTGAGATATAATAATTTTAAAAAAAAAGATATTAGGGCCTCACGGTTATATAAAAATATGTGGTGCTAAGAATCTCAAAATTTGATTTCAGAAAATGTGTCAACATAATATTGGTTGAATGAATTTATTTAATTAATTATGACATAAATTATTATTAAAATATTTAATATTATGTTATCTAAGATCAAAAATTTAAGATTCTAATATTTTTTTTATTCTATAAAAAAATAATAATTTAATAAACTAAATGCGGGAAGGAGGCCCAAAACAAGTCAGTCGGTTGTTCGTCAATTACACCCTGGCTTTTCTAAAACAAAATTATAAGAAATGTTACGTTTAAAATATTAAAAGAAATGAATAAAAATAATATCCTTCTTTCTTTTGGGTTATTTACTTTCTTTTAACTTTGATAAAATTATTAGAAAAATACAATAATATGTTTTTATGAAAATTCTTACTTTAGTGTACATTTTCAGATTTTACTTTACTTGTTAGCACGGATTTTAATTTAATACTTTCTCGCCTGAAAATTGAACAAATACAGTAGACTTTCCGTCTATACTCTCTCCTCTCCAGATCTCTCTTACTCTCTGTCCGCATGGTATATATTCCATTCCACGGACAAGTTAACTAGTACTGTAGACTTCAATTCGGAGGCAGCAATGTCGTCGCCGGCGGTGGATTCCTTTACGGCGGCGCTGCTTCTATTCAGTGTTGTTTGGTTGGTGAGAATTAGTGAAGGTTCTGTACACGAGTACACTGGACATAAATTCGTCAGAAAAGGGAATGCTTTTGTACTTCATGGCGGCTCCGAGGGAATTTACTCCTCTCGTCCCAGTCACTCTTCTTCCCCTTCTGCAAATGCAAATGGAGATTCTTTCATCCGGTCAATTTTACAAATATCTCTCGGACACTAGTTGTGCTTTTTTACTTCTGGTTAATCAATTGTTAATTGTGAAGATCCGACCAATTTTGACTGATCATGACTGTGGTTTGCTACTGAATGACCTAATTGCTGTAACAATTCAATGGTTTCATTTTTAGGCCACATTAAACTCTACATACCTAAACGAAAAGATTGAATGAGCCTCTCACTCACTAGCTTACAGTTTCATAAGCTTCTCATCCTACGCAAATAAAGCAAGCCAACTCCTTCATCATATTATTCCACACAAGGATATTACTGAGAGTATTGTACTTTTTTGTTGAGCTGCACCTATTTTTTATTTATTTTTTTAAGCTCTATGATGTTTTGGCTAATTATTCTTATCCAATTTCTTGCACCTTTTGCTTATATGAACATATACAAAGTTTTATCTGTTTTAACTTAAACTCTGACTCCGGCTCCTTATTTTCTTGGTAATCAGTTTTGAAAAAGTTACATTTCGAAGGCGGAAAGAACTCTCAAACTTCAGCACAGGGTTTATTAATGCTGTTGTTTTTGAGGTAGACGACCGAGAGACAATTGGGGGCTCAGCCTACGGGGGCCAACGAGCTGTGTGCTGCACAGCAGATCTTGCAAAACTGGGTGTGTGCAAACAGGGTAAAATTATCCACCGGCAATCTACCAAAAATCCTGGTTGGCCGCATGTGTTTGGTGTCTCATTC
The DNA here is from genome assembly GCA_020205605.1 of Panax ginseng. Taxonomy (NCBI): domain Eukaryota; kingdom Viridiplantae; phylum Streptophyta; class Magnoliopsida; order Apiales; family Araliaceae; genus Panax; species Panax ginseng. The sequence goes on from CM035148.1 coordinate 2,509,532, forward strand.
GGTGTGGATGATGAAACATCAATGTTGCAACCAAGATCAATTCATATTACAAGAACTGGGGTGTATAATTTGTATTTCATTCTTTGTGATCCGATTCTTAAGGAACTGGTTGTTGAGGGAAAATCTATATGGAAAAACCCTACTGGTTACCTACCAGGTAGAATGACACCACTTATGAACTTTTATTGGTTCATGTCTCTTGCCTTCATATTACTTGGCATCTTTTGGTTCTCTCAGTATGCGAGATTCTGGAGAGAGGTTCTTCATTTGCAGAATTGTATAACACTGGTTATTACGCTGGGCATGTTTGAGATGGCCTTTTGGTATTTCGATTACGCTGAATTCAGTGAAACTGGAGTGCGACCAACTGGGATAACAGTATGGGCTGTTACATTCGGCACCGTGAAACGCACCTTTTCACGTTTGATCATCCTGATGGTTTCTATGGGCTATGGTGTAGTTAGACCTACCTTAGGTGGTCTCACTAGGAAGGTTATCATACTTGGAGCAACCTTCTTTACAGCATCTGAAGTACTTGAACTGGTAGAAAATGTTGGTGCTATCAGTGACCTTTCGGGAAAGGCAAGACTATTCTTCGTTATTCCTGTGGCAATCTTGGATGCTTTCTTCATTCTTTGGATATTCACCTCCCTCTCTGCGACATTGAATAAGCTTCAGGTACTTGATCCCCCTCTCAAGAATAGTTTCTTCACATTTCATTTAGACCAAATAAGGATAGAAAAAATGCTTTATACACACAGTTTTTTATGCTTATGGGTTCAATGTTGTTCTCATCTGGCTAGTGAATTCCTTAACTTGAGTGACTAATTTATAGTGAGAATGAAGTGACATTGGACCTTGTTTGTGTACTATATTAGAATCTACTATTATTATTATTATTATTGTAATTGCCACAAGAGCGCATAAGATGGCCTGTAACTTCTATTATGGATAATGTAACTCTTCTTGCTTCCAACTTGGTGGTATTTTCTTTTATTTAAGCATGGTACTTTCTCAAATCTTTGAAACTTATAATGCAGTCAACAACAGTAGCTCCTAAAATTTATTCTATAACATATTTCTTATTATTGTCGTTGTAGTTGGAACTGGATTTGTAGTTGATTCAAATTGGGTATAATCATTTGTGGCAATGAGAGGAGGAAGTCAAGTGTGAGTGGGTTTTTTAATACAAAAATTATTCTTGTGCATTTTGAAGTTGCACCTATTATCTGTGTTATCAATGTCAACTGGTGCTTAACTACCCTAAATTATGCTTGTGCATTTTGAAATGATATCTATTATCTAAGTCATAAATGTCAACCGGTGCTAGGGACCAGGGAGATTCTAACCATAATCAATCTCATTTTGTTTTTTATTGATGTGATACGACAGGCTAGACGAATGATGGCCAAACTAGATATCTACAGGAAGTTCACAAATGCTTTGGCTGTAGCTGTCATCGTGTCTGTCGGATGGATATGCTATGAGGTAATTAGTTTGTAAAATACCTATCAAGAAAGAAATTTAACAAATCATGTTATAAAGCTTATTTATCCTGCTACATATTATGATAAAAGTATTCTTTTATAAGTAGTATATTATGACACAAGTAATTTACGTATTGCTGTGTTTTGTTTTTTTTCTCTTTGCAGCTTTATTTTAAGTCTACTGATGTGTACAATGAGCAATGGAAGAATGCCTGGATCATCCTGCCTTCTGGCAAGTCGTATCTTTCTCAATCCTCTGCGTCATCTCTGCTCTTTGGGCCCCATCACAGACATCAATGAGGTAATAAAATCTAGCTTCTACTCATAAAATGTGTGTATCTACCAGAGCACATAATAACAGGATTGTTTAAGCTTGCTACTTTTGGTAAAGCAATGGAGTTATTTTTTTTTCCCAATAATTATAAAACAATAATAAGAAAAATTCCTCTTATTATGCAGTAGAGATTTTATTATTACAAAATTTCTGCTATTTGAACTGCATATATTTTGATAGTTGTACATTTGACAGATATGCCTACTCTGAAGATGCAAGTGAAGAGTTTGACAAGGATGATACTTTGACACTTATAAAACCATTCCCTATGCCTTCAGTGGATGCCCGGAGTCCTGAAGTCAGACTAGTGCATGGATTGTCCAATGGTGACGTGGAAGAAGACAAGACAGAGTGATTTATAAGGTGGAACAAGGACAAGTACATGTGCAGAAAACGTTGGCTTTTTGTTGTATGTTGTTCCTTTTTTATCAATCTTACGGTTGCTACACTACGCGGGATAGAACTGCGTCAGAAAGTTATATATAGCTTATTGTTTCCATCATGTAATACGGCGGGAGCAGTTAGTCTCAATCCCTCTGTTGTCTATGTGTTTTGAAAGGACAGTTTAAATTCACAATATTTTTTATTATTTTCACAACAAAAGTGTTGCTGTAGATGTATAGTGACGATGAAAATCGTCGCTATATGATCTATAACAACACTTTTATTGTAAAAATAACATTTTATGTTGTGAATTTAACAGTTTCCTTTAAATAATGATTCTTGCCTTTCTTTGTGCGTCTCCTAATCTACAAATTGATTAATACTTTTTGACCCAAGTCATTTCAGGGTATAAAAATTTATGGAAGGCGAAAAGTCTTTGGAGGCTAACACGTGCTTTTAAAGGAGTGGAATATTTATACGGAGTTGTTGACCAACTTGACAGAGACGCCATAACTTGCGAGTCATCATGTGCTAATTGTTAACTACTCCACGTAAGAGAGAACAAGACCAAGACTACTCCTTTATTTATTCTACTCCCATCCCACTAATACCAAATCCATTTTTCTATACATAAACCTTTGAAACTAGAGTGCAATTAATTGGGTTTGGCTTTGGTATCATAAATTCATAATGGACATCTCATTCATTCCATCACGTCAACGTTGCTATTTCGATTATTACTATTATTATTCTGCATACGCATCTTTGATTTTCCATTCAACAAATTATCAGTCAATTAGATATATACAGATTTCTAGCTTACTATAGCATGCAATATCCGGTTCTTCACCCAAATGAGGAATTGGAATTATGCAGCCGTCAACACCAGAAGCCATTTAGTAATTAGAGCACTCAGTTCTCCAAGGATGGGAAATCCCTATGAGATCCTTTGTTAAGGAAAACCTTTAAAAGCTGCATTACCAAACAAATCCTCATGCTAAATCAGAATTGTCAATCTTACAAAATTTCACAACTTTTTGGAAGTTTCCAAAGCTTAAGCTAATTTCATGTAAATACATCAGAGTAAAACACACATCAATTTCCATATGAACAAATGAAACAAAACACAATTGTAATTAAACTTATTAATGATATATAGCAAACAATGACATGCTTACAGGGCCACAAGTATCCTCTCTTTGCTACTCTGGAGAACTTAAAACTGATCATTCATAGTAAATTTATCTCTTTCATTGTCCTCACAAATTTTCATGGTGATCTTCTCAAAGAGTTTGAGAGCTCAGGAAATCCCAGCATACCTAGAACCAATCACCCAAATACTCCAGGAAAAAAATTAAAGAATTTTGTACTAGACTTAACAGGTAAACTCAGTTTACCTTTTCACCCAGATCTTCGCCTTAGGTGTTGGGACACTGGGTATCCCTCAAAGAAATCCAAGACAGAAGTTTCAAGATCCTCAACCGAGAACTTGATGTAATTCTCTGGGTGCCTCCCACTCTCTATATGGGTCCTGAAACGGCCAAGAAATGACCTGTAAGCGGGGATCAATTTCTCAGATATGGATATGCGAAGCTCCTCACGAAGTTGTGTATCTGGTACCAACCATGTGGCTTGAGTCCTATGAACCTCCTCAAACATGGCATTGAAGGTCTTAAAACGCTCTCTCAACACACTCTTGGACACCCCAGAGGAAAAACTACCTCTCACATGTAACCCCTCATCTCTCAAACAATGCAAGGCCCTTACCCAAGTAGCTCTCTGGTAGCTAGTTGCAGCCTGCCTATACTTCCCAGTCAACTTCTTCAAATAATAATCTCCAATCATCTCTCTCAATTCAGGAGACCCTTTTATCTTTTGAACAATATAGTGAACATTATTCATAATGAACAAATGAGCCAAAGATGTATCCTTATAGTGCTTGGATTTACCCTCCAAATTGAATTGCAAAATAACAATGATCCATATCAAGTGAAGGGCCAACGGAGTTTGCCCCTCGAGTTCCCCAAAATCCATATCCGGCATAGTTAAATCTTCCGAGTATCTAAACCCCGTTGCCGGCTTGGACACAATCAGTTCAATTAAAGTCTGCTTATAATCAGATATCAAACTTGTATAATTCATCACATATCTAGTCAAGGGGTGAATTGTACCTCCAGGAACGGGAACTTTTGAAGGCTCCCGAAGAACAGCATTCTCAAATTCAGATAATATCCCTCTAGCAGCCTCTGCTAGCCTCGACAAAATCTCCTCTGCCTGAACCCTAATTGACTCCGATGATTTGGATGAGAAAATAATACCAACATCTGGCAATAAATCAGACAAAGCATCGTGAAGGTCCAAGATCTTAAACAACTTTTCCGGTGACCTCCTACTAATACTAATTGCTTCCGCGAAATTGAGCAATTGAATTGCAGGGCCTTTAACTGTCTCCACAAAACAGGCATCATCTGTCGCCGATCCTAAACCTTCAAATATCTGTTCCGATAACCTTTTCTCACTGGCAAATAAAATTCTAACGCATACTTTTGCAGCTCGTATCCATCGCCTAATCTTCGTCTCCAAATCTTCCCATTCCAGCCTCTGGATATCACCAATACTCAATTTCTCAACTCCTAGTCTCCGGAAAATCGAGTCTAATACAGACTTCCGTACACTTCCGTACACCTGCACGCACTCCCGTATATATCCTGCAGCTATCATTCTCTCTGCTATACTACGAAGGTCAGTAACAGTTTCTAATGGTACAAGATCGAGCTCTCGTATACTGTTTGTAGATCTGTAGCTCCCGCTACTTCTACTGCTTTGTATTGCACCAAATTCTTGGAGTTCGGCATCTTTGCTGATCGAATCGTCGTCTGTGTAATTATCGTCCGGTAAGTCGGCGCCGGTGAAACTATCTGTTCGGGCCGAAGAGTGAGTCGACGAGTTGGGATCTACTAGAGAGTCGGTCTCGATCGGACTAGTGTGCACAATCAATATGTTGCGAAACTCGTCCTCGAGGCGGGCCATGGCTATCTGGATGGCGCTGTTGGCTTTGTTCTGGTCGTCGGATACTGTGGTTGATTCCATTGACCGTTGGACTTCATCGACGGCCTGTAAGTAGTTATCGATTTCGTGACGATCGCCGTCAAATATCATTCTCTCTCTGGCCTCCTCCGACACCGTGGAATCCCACCGGAGGATGATTTTCTCAGCGGATTCAAAAACGGGGGTGTCACTCTCTGGAGGTTCCATGAACAGAATAAGCTGGATTATTTTTGTGATTGCAGGGCTGGTGGGGTTTTGAGAAGTGCTTAAAAAGATGAGAGCAAGAAGAAAAGTATAAAAATGGTTTTCAGAGGTTTTTTCGGGTTTTTAGAAGGTTAAAGCGATTTCTTTTTCAGAAAAAGTATAATCAGAAATAGTAAGGGACTAATTTGACTTCATAATGACGCCGGCAAAATCTTTGAATATTCCGACGAGGCGACCAAGAGAATAAATCTATACATACTACAACCAGCTACGGGATTGGATAATCTATATAGGTTGATTATAATAAGAAGAATTGGTGAAATTTACATACCCAACCAGCTACGGGATTGGATAATCTTCCCGTTCCTGTAGTCCTGTCCATGTCTGGTGCTTGTAAGGGCGTAAGGCTGTAAATCCAATTAAACGGTTCGGGTTTTTTGGAGATCAACTCAAAAAAATTACAGAGAAATCCGAATTTGTTAATAATATAATAGAGTATAAAAAATAATTTAAATAAAAATATGAATAAAATTTGAACAAAATTATATTCGATTCGTTTAATATTTAAACTACTCGAATTTTTTGTTGTGACTTGATACATACTCAATTCATCATATATGTTTTAGTAGATATTCAATACATTCTTTTATAATATATATAAACTTAAATAAAAGTTAGGATAATTAGTTATTATTTTTTATTTAGTTTTTAATTTTTATTGTGATTTTATATTTGTAAAGTATAATTGTAAATTTCTTTTTTTATTTCTAAGTAAAATAATGAATTCAATTTATAATTATATGTATTATAAAGCTAGTCACACTTAGATACTCAAATTTGAGCTTGACTTCGAAACTCACGAGTAATTTGAATATAATTCAATTCAAGTCGAATCAAATTTGAATAATGAATATTCATGTCGAGTCGAATTTGAGTAGAGGTTTTTAAAATATAATTTGAATCTGAATCAAATTTAAGTATCAATTTAACTTTTCGAGTCTAATTCGAGCATTTTTCTGTTTGGTTCAATTTAACTCGTTACCCCCAAAATGTTGGGTACGAAAAATAACGTATCAGTACTAATACCGAAATTCTTAAAAATTAAGAACCGATATGGATATTAAATTATTCGGTATATTTTCGATAACGATTTTTTCAGTTCGTTTTATGTTTTGTACCGTATTGATACTATATATTACAAAAAAAATTAAAATTATTGTATTTCCTTGTTTTTTTCTCCTGTGTTGTGCCTTCTTATTTTATAAAATTATTAATGTGATATTTCATAGTTCATAATTTTGACATTAATATAATAATATATTTTGTAAGTTTTTTACTGTGCTATTTGGGAATTGGAGAGTCCAGGCACGATGATAAGCTAATGTAATTACTATTAGTAATACAATCATGGGCGAATTTATATATAGGCAGTTGCCTCTGCTGAAATTTTTATTTTTTAAGTATAGAGACAAGACAGATATGTAAATTAATAAATTTTAAAAAAAAATTAATGAAAGAGTTAAACTTGGAGATATAAAATAAATTTTATAAATCAAATTCTGAATACAAGTACAAAAATCTTTTTTGTTTCAAGGCTTGATGAAATATTAAAAAATCAAAACTAGTTTATACTTTGAAATTAATTCATGGTTTTGTTTGAATATAGAAAGTGAACATGTTGGGAATCATTCAAATTGAATTATGATAAGTAAACGAAATAAGTTTCTAAATTGTATCTAAATATTTTTTATTTGAAATTACTTTTTTAATTTAGATTATGAATATTTATTGTAATTTGTAAATATTATTATGATTAGTTAATATTATGAAAGTTTTTTTTATTTAATTTCAACAAAAAAAAAAGAATAATCCGCCCTGCTGAAAAAAATTCCCTGAATACAATAGCCTAATATAAAAAAATAAAAGCAACACAATTTGATACAAAAATTAACGGCAAAAAGAAACCATCAAGTATTAAGGCTTCAATTGGTACTCATTTTATAAGAAAAACTTCTTTAGTTTTTTACCAATTAACCGATGTGGACTTGACCTTCATTTGGTAGTCTTTTTATAAGGAAAATTTTTTTAAATTTTTATTAATCAATGTGAGACTTACAAACAACCACACACATATATAAGAATAGGATCAGGTGCGGAGTCCGCATTTTAAAAAAATGTGGGAGTCCGGATAGGAACTGGACCCTATATATATATCCATCTGATATCGTTGTGATGGCGTTACTTTGAAGGTTCTATCATGCATCTTGAGACTTGAGCTGCATATATATATATATATGCTAGCTAGCTCCTTCAATCTGTATCTCTTCTATTCTTGTAGTTGCCTCTCTAATGTCTAACCGTTGCTCAGGATTACTTTCAGCGCAAGCAGCACCAATTTGGAGGAGTCGTTGCATCTCCTTCAGTGCATTTTTAGCAGTACTGGCAATCTCTGGATCAAGCAATTCAACTTCTCTCCCCTCAATAACTGCGGATTTTACCCATTCAATTACATCATTGCCTCCATTGTCATGGTTGAGATATTGCGTAGAAAATTTTCTTATGATGACCTCCAAAATGAGGATTCCTAGACAATACACATCACATTTAGGAGAGACTTGGCAGCCTTGTGAAACCTCTGGAGACTTATAAGCGAATAGTTGTGTGAGTTGATTGCTAGAGATCAAGGAATTGAGTCCGTAATCTACTAGTAACGGCTCATAGTTATAGGCGATAAGAACATTGCTTGATTTAAGGTTACCATGAGGCAAATTCGAGGAAGCATATTCGGTTTGAAGGTAATCCAATCCTTGAGCAATCCCTTTAACTATCTTTAGACGCGCTGTATAAAAAGAATGTTAAGACAAATGAAATGCATGATGAGGTGATTTAAACGTACGTACGTACCGTGCAAGACATTGAATAAACTGCCTTTAGAAATATAGTCATAAATTAATAACTTCTCTTCATTTCTACAATGATAGGCTAGAGGTGTCAAGATATTGGGATGTCTTAGTCCAGCCATTCGGGTAATCTGTGCATCAATTCCAATCTTATTCATACCTCTAATTCTCTTGACAACCACTGTAAATCCGTTAGGCATCGTGGTCTTGTACGACGATCCCACAGAACCGTTTCCAAGCACCTCAGCAGCTGCCTTCATCAAATCTGCCAACCCTAACATACCATTTTTATCATTTACTATCACTAGATTTTCCCCAATGCTCTTGCCACCGCGATTCGACCCCCTTCGACTACTCGACAAGCTTTTCCGGATTGAAACAGACTCCGACTGGTCTACCATATCCTTTTTACTCGGGCTCGGCACTCCCCATCCAACTGATGCCATTGAGTCATCAATATATTCTTTTTCAAGCTCACCCTTTTTGCCCTGCTTACGAATCAGCACAATGATTCCCAACCCCATGAGCCCAAAAATAAACACAGAAATTGCCATGAGCCCGTAAGCTATTCCTTTATAATTAGTACTCGACTCTGCTACTGATGATGAACTGTTATTTGTAAGTACTGTTGTCGGGGGTGATTCTGTTTGAATTTTATTAATGCAGGGTTTACTTAATTGCTTTCCGCAAAGCCCAACATTACCCGCAAATGAGCTCGCACTGAATTTTGATAAACTTGATGGAATTTCCCCTTGGAGGTTATTGTTGGACAAGTTAAGTGAGATCAAAGTTTGTTGCCGGAATTCTGGTATTGGTCCAGAAAATTGATTATTTTCCAAGTGTAACGAAATAATGTGGGAAATTTGGGCCAATGACGAGGGAATATCACCAGTAAAATTATTCTCAGAGAGCCATATCTTCCTCAAGGACGCCATTTCCTTAAAGTAATCGAATGGAATTTCACCTGAAAACTGATTGGCTGATAAGTAAAGTCCCTTGAGATGCAAAACACCACCCATCCTATTGAGTTGTGGGATTGGGCCTGAGAAAGAATTGCTGGTAATACTAAGGCTTCTAAGGTTGTGTATTTGTAATAGGGCATCCACATCTATTTTACCTGAAAGTTCCATTTTGTTGAGATGAAGACCAGTGACCATGCCATTATAACAAACAAGACCGGCCCAATGCCTACCGACGCCACAAGGCTCGGAGCCAGGCTGCCAAGAATCAAGAGCTTGGGTGTTGGTAAAAGATTTCTTCAGTTGCAACAAGGCCTCAGAATCTGAATTTAATGAAGATGTCATAGGGGAGAGAATAATCATGTAGTATAACAAGAAAAACACAATGAAAACGGCCATAATAACTCAACCATAAATGCAGCTCAGAGGGGAAAAAACTGCCAAACTTCTTGTTTTGGTATTTTTATGGTTGTGCTATTTTTGAGGGACTTGTATTGTTCAAGTGACACAATGGGTAATAGAGGCTCTGAATTAGGGAGAGAGATATATGTGAATGAATTACCCCATTTTGTTTTAAGGCTTGACCAAGTCAAATGAAAAACCGTTACTATCTACTGTTGTAAGTTGCAAACATGAACTGTTAGGTACGTCCACCTTTTTGAGAAATGTATGTCATAGGTAAAAATACATCCAAGTTGGAAAGGAAAACTAATAATTTTTTAGAAAAAGTGGAAGTGAGAGTTTAATTAACTTTGATTTTTCAGGTAAATATGTGTGTCTATATATATTCTTGGAATTGACTCATTATGATAGGGTAGTCGAGGATTTCGCTCATCGGTGAGCAAGCAGCTGCTCAGCTCGTCGGTGAGCTGACGAGAGGTGCAAGGGGGCAACGCCCCTTGGAAGCCAAGCATAAAGTGCATTTGGGCTTAGGGATTTATTAGGAGCCCGTTTTTGAGTTTTACTAATATATTGAATTTTATGTGTTTGAGCTCATGTTGGTAAGTTTTCTAGTTATTATAAAAAATATTATAGTATTGAATAGATGTATTCCGTCATGTGTTTGCTGATCTAAATTCTAATTACTAAAATTATAACAATATTTGTAATACCCCTTCACAGGAAAATGAGCTCATGTCCAAAGCACAATAAATTTTAAATAATTAACAAAATATTAATAATTTTAATATATTAAATAGTTGATAATTCATAAATGTCGAGTTAAATACAATTCTCAAAAGATCTACATAATAATCACAATTTATAAAAATCTAAAATCAAATCAGCCAAATGTAACTTTCTTCACATGAAATCCTAAATCGTCCTTGCAAACTTGTTGGAAGAAAAATACTCCACGAGTCAAATGCCTAATACGGATAAAAATATACAAAAGACAATTCACAACTGAAATACGGAATCAAATGACAAAATGTAACGACCCCAAAATAGATCCATTCAATCCAACCCATTATGAGTCGCCAAATACATGGTACAGAAAACAACTACAACTTTATTACAACAATTGTCGTGCAAATACAACAACAACACATATCTTTGTGAATTTGGATACAAATATATATCAATCGTGACTCATGTCCCAACTGTGGACAATGACCTTATAATGACACCTTACATAAAGGTATAGTCGAAACCTGTTTTAGAAATTAAAATTTTGGGAAGTGGTCAAGAAAACCTTCCATACATGGGAGGCCATGCTTACAGGTTATGATAGATATCATATGGCCGCAGAATTATCCTTGGTTGACCTAATAGATTCTAAAGAAAAATGAGAAGATTACTATCATATTCTTCCCAATGGTGAGTTTTCTCTTGACATATCATTATCTCTCTGTCTCTAATTGAGAGTTAAATTTCAAATAGACTCCAAGATCATATAGGTAGTCTTTGGTAGATATACTCAGCAAGTGGATGAGCACAACCCTGTCTTATGATGACACGAGGTTGTATGTCATTAGACATCTTGTATGATAGTGGTAAAACACACTTCCAAGTTAAATTCACTTCACCCTTAACATCTATAGACCACCGATTCTATTCCTTGTTATTCCCCGCCGACCCATTTACACTTTTATTACCTAAAAGGAATTGTGAAGCAAAAAAGGCGAAACCACAACTAACTTCAATAAAAAAAAATATCATGACTAAAGATAATTAAATTATCAATAGCCTTCATCAATAATAAATCGAGGAGATTTAGAACATATGGTAGATGATAAAAATTTCAACCATAGTTCAGTTGAACGAAAGCACTCCATTAGAAGAGTCAAATAGACCATAAAAGTCTATTATCTTCTCCATGTTAAAAGTCCACCAACAATGTTTTATCCCTATAACATCAATCAACAATTCCTGTCCACAATCACATGTATAACTCATAATCATAATTGTTATTCTAAATTCCTTTTCTCATTCAGGACGAAGATAATTTTCATCACTTGTCTTTACCTGAAACATCAAAGATCATGGTTATACCAAATCACAGTTCATTCATAATCATACTAATAAATTTATCTTTCAGACTACGGGCCAAAGATATTCATCAACGATTCATCTTTGCACTACTGTGCCAAAGATATTCAACCATAATTCATCTTTGCACTACAGCCAAAGATATTCCTCAACGATTCATATTTGCATTCTACAGCCAAATATATTAATATCTCAAAGAAATATATAATCATTTGTAATTTATATAAACAATAATTATAACCATGTTGATCAATTCACCTTTGCACTTACGCTAAAGATATTCAATTATAAATTCAATGGTCATGGTCATACCAGTCACAATTCAACTTTTCACTACTGGCCAAAGAGAACCCTAGTTATGATCATACCAATTCTCTACCCATTTTTACACTCCAGTGAAAGAGAATTTCAACATCAGGGTTATAAAAATGTTATATATGATAATAAAATCAATATAATCAATATATAGTTTTAATCTCCAGAGTAATATTCATAAATCAACTATAATTTGGTTAGAAAAAGAAACCAATTTTGTCATGAATAAGAAACCGTGAATAAGTAACTCATGAATAAGAATTTCGTGAATAGTATCTCATAAATAGTAAACCCGACTCAAAAAGGTAGAAATTCCACAATAAAATCCATACCAATATTTCGGTATAATGATATTGAAAGAATAATATTTTTTAAGCTTATAAACAATTTATTTTAATTGTTTACACTTTACTAAATAATGCATTTAATCATTCTAAAATGCCAAACTCATAAGATTTCATCACCAATAACCAAAATCCTCATCAAAAATCTGCATATACCTCATGTAGGATTCTCAAGCCATAAAATCCTATTTTCTAATTTTCTTACTTCACATAACATATTTAATTCATTTACTCATAACTAGTCCATTTTTATGAAAAATAACAAATCAGTTCCAAAAATATTTCTTTTCTGGAATTTAGCAGAATATAGTCCTATATTGAACATATATTTTTCTCAGAATTTTTAAAAGTAATTTACTATTTTTCACATGGCCAAAACCACCGAATATTTAAACATTTATCATAAATTGTACTTTTATCCAAAAATTCTAAAATTTACACGATATACTGATATTATATAGATGTACTCCCAATAAAAATTTCATCAATTTTGGAATTAACCACAAGGAGTTATAATGGTTTTCTTTTAAAATAGTCTTTCCTCATAAAATTCATAACTCTTAATCTATACATCCAAAAATCGCCATTTTTGGACACAATCAACAAAACTCATCAAATTATCATTTCAAATTTTTCCAGAATTTTGAAGGTTCAAAAGAATTTCGAAATAATAACCCTTAAAATCCCTTATTATCCCTTACCTCAAAAGAGCAGTACTTCTGACTGGAATAACGTTGAACGAACTTGCACCGTATAGCAATACTCAAAGTATACTCAAAATACTCACAAGAATACGCTCGATAATATAGAGAGAGAAAACTTCAGTTTCTGGTGTGATTTTCAATTATAACATAAGCACCCTATTTATAGGAAATTGCTTAGAACACCAAAGCAGAAAATTTATTAAAATAATAATATTATATTTATTTTTTTCCAAGACTTCATACGTATGCTCTCAACATCAGAACTCAGCCCCTAACACATGTTAAATGAGGGAAATAAAATGTAAAAAACGTTTTTGTTATTTAAATTATTTTAAACTTCCAAAATCAATTATTTTGACTTCGAACTTCAATAATTCATAATAAATAGCCCTTTTGCCAAAAAAAATTCGAATCTCGCTTGAGTTTTATAGGAAATTCAATTTTCTACAACTTTGAAGAAGAAAGTTTTTCCAAATTCCAAACAAAAATTGATCTAAATCCACAAACGGACGATTTTACAATTTATAATCAATTTTCAAAAGAAATGGGGTCCACCGACACATAAAACATGTTTTAAATATTTTTGGTAACAAAATACTCCTCCTCCACATATACTCATATATCCCACATTCATCGTAAAAATATCATAATTAATATATTATTAAAATAATAAATTTAATTGAATTATTTTATCAGAAAAAAGGAAAAATATTAATTTTCAACAATTGTCACATTAAAAATTTTCTCCATCTATATCCTCATAAAATCAATATTTTCCTCATCATATAAATCAATAATTAATTATTCACAAATAATATTATAGAAACACATTATTATCACAACTGCACGGTTCCCAAGAAAGAGGGGCTTTCCAATAAGAATTTCTCTCACTTCTTTGGCGCAATTAGGTGACCAAACCTCTCCTTAGGCGTAACTTTCTAGACATTGCCAATAATGCTATCTAATAATATTATTCAAATAATATAAATTATTGATCGATAATTAATGAAAAATCTTGTGTAGTATGACAATTATAAAATATCAACGCAAAGAATTATTGAATCAAAATAAAATATTGAATAAAGAATTATCTTGTAACAATTATTGAGTAGTGCCTTCTTACGTAAGAATCAATAATTGGTGCAATACCGTGTCCTACTGTGCAACAACGCGTATTTCTTTACTTTACCCACCGGGTATTCCAACAGTATTGACGATAACAACTACGCCGTTATTTATAAATAACTTATTCTTGTCGTTTTCTTCCTCCAATCGCTTTCCGTTATGGGGCCCACAAAAGACTGCGCCGTCGTACGAATATTCCCCGACAGTACGAATATTCTACGACCAAACGAATATTCTCCTACAACAATGAATATTTTATAACCACTTGCGTATTTTTGAAATTTTTTTTATATATCACCCTTAACTTTAACTTTTTATCAATATAACCATTTACCGAATTGTAATTATAAGAAAAATTGAATACTTTTATTTCATAAAATTCGGGGTCTTACACAAAATACAAAACAAGGTCTCAAATATAAATACCAATAATAATATAATTTTCAAAGTTTAAATAGAACATATCTGAATCAACATAAGTAAAGAGACAAATAGAAGGTTGAATCAAAGTGGCTAAGTGATTATTTCAAATCAAGCTCAAAATAAAACAGAACCTTACCGCACAGACAAATTAAAATAATGTCACACAGATAAATCACGCATTAGATCGCGAATCCAAATACATGCGAAATGGCAGGAATGTATAGCATAAACATCACCAATCCGCAAAACAAAATAAAAATTAGGGTCGACCCATACACATCCTAAACAAACATATCAAATGGTCAAAGCACCCAGAACAACATACAAAAGGATACGTTGTTGATTGATCACATTGCTATGAAAAGTGTCATACCTCGGTGCTGAGAGGATATGTCTGTGGTACTCTCCTCACATGTGATTATAACTTATTATACCCCTATCGCTTGTTCTAAAAAGATATGACGTTACAACACATGCGACATAATACAAACAAAATGATTCTAAACATACATATTGAACTAAATCAAATCATAGCTAGACAAGATACCTCCAAAGTAATGTAACAACATGTACCACTCTATACATAAATATTAATATAGTTCTATGTGTGAAGAACAAATTCAAAATATTACAAAATATGAAGTTCAAAACATCAAGATCAAACCAAAGCAAAATAAGGATTTAATTAGAAACGAAACAATTAAGTGAGTACCCAAATTTTGAACGATTAGTAGTACAAACAAATCAACATAATGATAATATCATTGAAGAAATATAGACTATGTTCAAATTATAATAGAATAAAAAGAGTTCAAATTATAGAATAAAGTCAATGTATCAGATATCAAACTTCAATTCAAGAGTGTTAACAAAAATATAAGAAAAATGTAATGAATGACGAGATATCACGAGATACACATAATATAACAATAATCAAAGGAATGGAGAACGGGATCCGTATCTCATACTCAAAACCACTTATGACACACTTCACAAAATCTTACCCTCAAATGTCAACTATATCAAATACGAAATGTTATTCACCACCTAAACATATTCACCTCAAATTAAATATAATCCAAACTAATAATTCCAAAATATTTTGTAATCTATTCAAAGACCCTTTTAATTATCAACTTAGATCAATATTAATACTCCAAAACTTAAAAGTTAATAACAAACTTAAGAAATCTTAAAACCCTAATATACAAATTATTCTTAAGACGTCAGTCTACTATTTGAGTCTTATCACCATAAGTAAAATTTATTTGTCAAATTAATTAATTTTAATAGAAAATTGACTTCAAATACTCTAATTTAGTCTCAAGAATCACCCAAATCAGATTTAAAATCATTAAGTTATACATTACTAAATATTAGAACTCACTATTAATTGTAAATATGCTTAAAAAATCCCAGACCATCCACTTCTTAAAATTCATAACAAATCATACCTTAATTTTTAACGATTCAAAATTGATGAACATATTCACAGGTTATATATGTATAACATATTTAAAAATTATAATGATCAAACAGTTGAATTAAAAGATATAACCAACGCAATAAACATTAAAAATATAAAAATTAATTTTCAGATTTTAATGTTTACATTCAATCTATTTTAAATTTATTTTCTCTTTTCGATTATGATCATGATATCTAATTCAATGTCTATGTTTTATTTAAAAATAATCTTTAATTTAAAAACTCTCGTAACTAAATTTAAAATTAAAATATAAAATAATATTTATCTTTGTCGTTCGCTTTTTTTCTCAATATGCAGCAGTAAAGAACATTTACGTACAAGGGTAATGTTTCACGTGTGCAATGGAGCACGGAGCACTCTTATTATACTGGTAGACACCTGTCTGATTGTCTGTGGCTATGTGCCAAGAATAATTCACCAATTCGCCTCTTTTATTCTTTTGCTTTTGCTTTTGCTTTTGCTTTTGCATGAATGAGGGGTATCATGCATGGACGGTGGACCTGAGCTCTCCGCCTACCTACCCACCAAAAAGCTCGCCGTGTCGGTCGGTATGTATGCAAGAAGTAAAAGGTATCTAAAAATTTCCGACACGTTCAACTAATTTCCAAGCGTGGAAGCAGACACCTTAATCTACATAGTATTTACATTGTTTACCACGTACCCAATCCCCAACCAGTGTCAATCAGCCACTCGAGAAAAGTAGTGGTCAAGATTATACTCCATTTATGTAGCAAATCGCGCGCTCCTCATGTGCGCGAACCCAACTTTATTTTCTCAACCAAGTTACTAACCCAAGTCAACATGTGCTAATATACCCGTAGAATGTTTTTAAAATTGATGATATGAGATTATGTCAAAAATATCAATTTTGAGCATAACCAACAATACTATCATTTAAAAATTAAAATTTGTATGAAATTTTATTACCATCTCTTTATTGAAAGTTGAAAACTATTAATGCAATGGAGAAAATTTATTGGGAGAATAAGAGAAGTTAGAGGTAATATAGAAAAATAAATAATTTATTCTCCTAAAAAATTGTAAACGATAAATAAATTAGAACACATTTTTTCTTCTAAAAAGACAATTACTATAAAACCGAGGGAGTATATATTTTAATCTTTGATATCTAATGGTCATGAGAGTTGCTGAGATTCAAAGTTGGACGTTTCGCTCATTCATTCATAATGTACATTTAAACTCACATAATTAAGTCGCATTACTCTTTCAACTTGCTGAGATTCAAAGTTGTCTGTAGCATCATATATTATTGAATGTGTTAATTAATTGAAAGTTGTGTCTTTTGACTAGTTCAACAAGGCATTCTCGTAAATCTACACATATATAAATATTTCAAATTGACTACCACTGGAGTATATTTGAAATTCCACTTTGAACTTTCCAATTAACACGTGTTTCAAAACATTTATTAGTAGTACTCCTAGTATAAGAAAAAGAAACAAGTGAGGAAGGCCCGCAAAATAATACAGATTCCTATAAGAAGGGAAGGAAAGGGAATACTAGTCTAGTACTACTACTTAATACAGATTCCTCCTCCCAAGTCCCACCCCCTCTTCCTAGATCTTTACCACAAGAAGGAACAAACAAGCAAGACAACAATTTTTTATCAACTACTAATAATTAATTAATGCCTCAGATTTGTAACTGCCATCCGATTAGATATTTTGATCAATCAATATAGTTATACTAATATGATTAGTACTAGGTAGCTACTTGTGGATCCATTAATTAATTTGAGTAAACATGTCGAGAAATTTCTTGGACAGCCGGAAATCATCGAATTTTGCGCAGACTTGCACTCTCTTGAGCCAGTACCTCAAAGAAAAGGGCAGCTGCAGTCTAAGAGATCTCAATCTTGAAGCTTCAGGTATGCGTATACAAGTTTAATAATTTCTTCTTCAGTTTTCTTTTCCTCAATTTCTTCAACCAAAAATAAAAATTAGATCTCGACTTCTCTCTCCTTCAATCTGCAGGTCATTGCCGAATTCTTATGTTTTTAGCTATACTTATTGCTTGTTTGATTTGGGGATCTAAATGTTTATAAATAGATGCATGGTTTTATAATGTTTTTAGGGAGACCAGAAACATCTACCGGCACAACATTACCCTTAACAGACACCGACAAGTCGGGGGGCCAAATATCAGCACAGCATGTGAATCTCGTTCCGATGGGTTCCTACAATTGTTCTATACAAGAAGATGGCATAAACAGCACTACAGCAGCAGTAGCAGTGGAGCCTAAAACTGCCCCAATGACCATATTTTACGCGGGACTAGTTTTGGTGTTTGATGATTATTCGGCAGACAAAGCTTAAGGAGGTGATGCTATTAGCAAGCAAAGGAAGCAGTGGATTTATTGGGAGCCACGTCGAATCCTCTTCCATGCCCTCTGCCTCAAACATTCCTTCTTCTCTACTTGATGAAACGTGGCAAAAAGAAACATAACCAATTGGTTCAGATCTTCCAATTGCAAGAAGAGCATCACTTCGCAGGTTCTTGGAAAAAAGAAAAGACCACAGCCACAGCCACAGCCACAGGTAATTAATTAGTTAATTAAGACAGGTATCTATATATATATATATATATATATATATATATATATATATATATTAAAATGATCCATATATCTGATTGTATTTATATTTCTTGTTTCAGGGCTAGTGCAAGAGCGCCATATCAATTACACAACCCATCTTCAGCATCAACCAAGGAACAGTTTGATCTCAACTTATAATAATGCTGGCCTGGGCTGGCTAGCTGCCTACGTACTAGTACTAGTACTAATACTAATACTAGTATGAAATTACCAACTTTTGTAGACTTTGAAGAGTCCTTTATTTATTATCTTTGCCTAGCTACCTAAATTCATTTGATAGTAGTATCGTTTTCAAGCAAATTAAAAAAAAAGACTTGCAATAAAGTGCTCATCCAAAGTCTTTTCGGCTCAGAAACTAGGTTACATTAAGGGAATAATGTAAAATAATTAAATTCTCGTCAATGATGGCAATCAATAATGAATAATGAATACTAGTAAAGTATGACGTTTAAGGACATAAAGTATTTTTTTCAATTAATTAAATTAGTTTAAAGTATATAACGTTTTATAATTAAGATTAATATTCTGATTCATAATTACAATAAGACATTAATTAACATTGTATAAACAAAAAACTCAAATATAATGTCGTAATCTATCTAACTGCGGACCTCAATCATTTTCAGACTTTTTTTACCCATTACCTTGTCATACTTAAAATAATAATAATATATGCAAGTCACACACTGCATACCCAAGTTTAGAATATATAGAAATAGAATACTAGTTTTGATATTTTAATCAACGGAAATTCATAAATATATTTGCCTCTAAATAAAGCAATAGTATTTTTAATATCCCTGTTCTCATTTGAACTTTAATGGATTTCAAAAGGATTTACAAAATTTTAAATATTTAAATCCAAACGATATCCAATTTACAAAAACACACACACAAACACAATATTAATTAACATTACAGATGTAACATTTTATTATAATATAGATTTAACATTATATATTTCATTTCATATATAAGTTTCTTCTACTTTAGTTCTGAAAATTAGTAAATATTTTTGATATTTAGAAGCTAATTTATGATATATTAAAATTAATAATCCCTTTAAAACTTGAAAATAACAAATACGAAAAAATTAATATATTTTTAGTTAGTTTATATATCAAGTAAACTTATATATACTAAAATCTAAAAAAATCTTATCGATTTTTGAATTTTAAAATTTGTTCATAAAATCAACATATATGTATATCTTTAATTTTGATACTGAGGGAATAATATTTATGATTGATTATTTGCATTTTTCCCTTTCTAATCCTCTACAGCCTTGCCAAACACGCCCTTAATTTTCTCCGATAAATTTCTGTTGTGTTTTAGACTCGGCAAGAACGTACATGTCTATAAATAACCTTTGACCAACAAATTCTGTCGTTAACCTTTCTTGTTAGTTTGGGCTACTTTCGGGGCCCCTTCCTTTCTCTCCCTCACTCCTTGCTCGAAACCCTAACTTTTTTTTAGCCCTAGGAAAAAAATTGATTCTGTCTCCAGCAATTCTTCGACAAGGAAAGAATGCAGCAGCAGCAGCAGCAGCAGCATCAGAGGCTGAAGCAGCAACAACAGCAGCAGCAGGCCTTAATGCAGCAAGCTCTCCTTCAACAGCAATCTCTCTATCATCCTGGCCTCTTAGCTCCTCCCCAGGTTCGATTATTTTGTTTATTCTTACCGCTACTCTCAATTATTTGCGCTAATTCATGTCATATGGTGTCCCGATTGATTTGAATAAAATTATAGGGTTTTCCAATATTTGCTTGGTTGATAATAGAGCTGCTATTACTGTAATGCTAAGTTATCTGAAGGTTTAGGGGTTTAATTTTTTTTTCTTAAGAATAGTATTAGGCTAAGAGCATCATCAGGGTTTATGAATATTTTTGTTTGTTTTTGTATGCGTCACAAATATCATGTTATGCTAGCCCAAATTATTATTTTTTTTGTGTGTGTTGGGGGAATTAATTTGATGGTAGTTCTACCTTTTTTATTATTTTCTTGGCTGATCATTGAGTTATTATCCGAAACCTAGGCTTTTGTATTGTTTTTTAACGTTTGGAAACATGTGAATGGGTTTAATTTAGTTTAAATGAAGCCAAAAGTTACTGATGCATTTTTTTTTCAAATAGAGGAAACTTTTACTTGCAATTTTTTCCAACTAGTGATTTTTTATTTTCAGTATTTTTTTTTTAAAAAAAACAATAAAGAAGCAATTTTAAACATGCTTTCCTTCTGTTGTTATGCTTATAACTAGCTCATTAATAGTCTGGCAAACATTTTTTTTTTTCACGAGCATGTTCTGCTAAGCATGCAAATTGGACATGTGGGACAATTTGTGGTGTAGTTATATACTCATAATAAAATTTGGGAATTCATTGTAGTGCTTGCATTTTATATTTCTTTAATTTGCTATTTGCATTATAAAACTGATTAAAAATTATCTTCAACCAGCAGAAGTTCAGAAAGAGATACTTTCCCTAGTGAAACTTTGATATCTTCTAATGGCTTCTTTATGTTATTAACATAACATAACCAACATAAACAGTGGAAGGAATTTTATTTGGTGGCCGAAGCACATTTAACAGTGTATGGTGTTTTTAACCCTGTAAGTTTGAATTTTATGATTTCATGTGTTTTGGCTAAGCAAGTGGATAAAGTTGAAACAGATAACTGTGGCAGATACCCATTCCTACCATTATCAGAACTTATTCTAGTTTTTGCTTTAGCACCAGAACATTTCCCTCATTTATGTACTTTATCTTTTGGTCTTGTCTGTTTTGTGCTTGCCAGTTAGTTGTGGGGTTGGTATTATAGTTGTGGATAGCTTCTGAAATTACTATTATTATTTTCTCTTCTCTTCATTTCTGTTTGGGAGTCGGATTTCTTTGTTGTAGGTAAATATAGCAGAACATTTTCTCCTTTAATTTACTTTTTTTCTGCCCCCCCCCCCCTCTTTTCTATTTTTCAGATAGAGCCAATCCCAAGTGGAAATCTGCCTCCTGGGTTTGATCCAAGTACATGCCGCAGTGTGTGAGTGTTTTTCAGTTAACTTTGATATGGGTTTTGTTATTTTTCTTTTTTTTGCATGTTACACTGTTTTTTAACTCACATATCTGTGCAATGTGCATGTCTTGCATTCAGGACCTATGGATTGTAGATTTTAAAATCTGCATGCCTCTTTGTAAAGTTTTGGCTCTAAATTTCTCTTTTCAGTTTACCGATTTCGACCTCATTTTTCACTTCACATAGATCATATCATATTTCGTTAAATGTGGCATTTCGTTGTCAGTTATGCCAGCTTTTGATAACTGGGGAAAATCCTTATAGCTAAATCTATTTTTCTTCTTTTTCTTTTTTAAAAATCGTAGTTTCTTTATTTTTGAGAAAATGCAGTTACATTGGAAACATTCATACACAAGTGACAGAACCACTCCTTCAAGAGGTGTTCTCGAGTACTGGCCCAATTGAAGGCTGCAAGCTAATTAGGAAGGAGAAGGTATATCATCTTTTTATGCATAGGTTTGTCTCGCGTCGTGATTGTAAATTATTGTATCTGTGCAAAAAAGGTGTTATAGGTGGAAGTGATGAGTTATATATTGCTTTACTTTGTAAGTTTCTGTTGACTTATTTATCGGGATTTTTATTTCTTCTTATGTTTGTAGTCATCCTATGGATTTATTCACTACTTCGATCGTAGATCTGCTGCACTTGCTATAATGTCACTCAATGGAAGGCATCTGTAAGTAGAATTTTGGTACATCCTGCACTTTTATTGCTTGATTCTGTATTCATATCTCATTCTTTGAATGCAGGTTTGGGCAGCCTATTAAAGTGAATTGGGCGTATGTCAGTGGTCAGAGGGAGGACACTTCAGGTTTGTCCTTGCATGGTTCTTTGCATATTTAAGATTCTGAATAGCTGCATTTAGTGTTTAGGATGTTATGCATTATGTTTTAACAATGCGATATTATTGATAATGCCATTTTTGTACTTAGGTCATTACAACATTTTTGTTGGTGATCTCAGTTCTGAAGTTACTGACGCTATGTTGTTCGCATGTTTCTCTGTTTATCAGAGTTGCTCGTAAGCTTCTCTCTCTCTCTCTCTAAAGAATGTCAGATTCATTACATACGGTTTCTCTAAGATTTTATTGTGTATTGAATTATGGATAATAATTTGACCTGTTCTGTTGCGTGTAGTGATGCAAGGGTTATGTGGGATCAGAAGACTGGGCGTTCAAGAGGGTTTGGATTTGTTTCCTTTAGGAATCAACATGTATTGTGTGCTTATCTGAAAATTTAATGACCACTTGTGTTTATTTTGTTCAGTTTTATTCTTATAGTTATCCCTCTTACTATTTTATACAGGATGCTCAGAGTGCAATTAATGACCTAACTGGTAAGAGTGATGTTACTTGCTTTATGGTTTAATCTTTTACCTACACTTTGCTTTAGTCTTTCCTGCTTCTGGTCTATTGGAGACAAAATGCCCTTTACTTCTCTATTTTTGTTTTTTGCTCAGGAAAATGGCTTGGCAGTAAACAGATACGATGTAACTGGGCGACAAAAGGTGCTGCTGGTGCTAATGATGACAGACAGAGTTCAGAAGTCAAAAGTTTTGTAGAATTAACAAATGGTTCTTCAGGTGAGTACGTATGCCAAAAGGTGCTGAACTGTTGATACTAATGATGACAAGCAGAGTCCCACTGAGGTTGGTGGATCTGGATGCGCACTCTGGTACTTACATGTTGTTTACTTCTCTATTGCAGAAGATGGTAAAGAGGTGGCAAATAGTGATGCTCCTGAGAACAACCCTCAGTACACAACTGTTTATGTCGGCAACCTTGCTCCAGAGGCAAGAAAACTTTACAACTATTGTTCATAGTAGTATTTGTAGATGTTTTACTCCCTATTTATGGTTCTGAATCTAATTTTACAACGCCGTCTTGGGTACGGAAGTCAGAAAGATCTTCCACTCACAGGCACCACTGCCAGTTCTCTCGTTACTAAAATAGCAAATAAAATCTCTTGCAAGAAGAGCTTGCTTAACCTATTAAAAATAAAATTAAAAATGGAAGAAGAGCTTAAGTGACGGGTAAGTCTGTATTGGAAGCTGCTTTCCGCGTGATGTCATTTATAATATATTTCAGTATAAAAAATGACTTTTTCAAAGCCTTTATGAGAGCTGCTAGATTTAAGCTTACCATAACTCATGAAACTATATACTGAATTTTCAGGTAACTCAGATCGACTTGCACCGCCTCTTCCATGCTCTTAGTGCTGGAGTAATTGAGGAAGTTCGTGTCCAGCGTGATAAAGGTTTTGGTTTTGTTAGATACAGTAACCATTCTGAGGCAGCACTGGCTATTCAGATGGGAAATACCCAGTCGATTCTTTATGGCAAACAAATCAAGGTGTGCTTTTTGTTATTGCTAGCAGCAGTTGTTTCTAGGTTTTCTATCAAGTATATGCTTTTTAAGTTGAATTTTAGTTTTACTGTCAAAGTGCATTGAAGTAGCTATTTGTTTGATTTTGTGCTTTTCTTGTGTTACTTTCGATAGGCAGCCTAGATCGAGTCATATTTCTTTAATGTATACATGGATGCTTTGTAATCCATGAATTATTCAAAAATTGTGATCATCAGAATGACTAGGGCTGGCTGTATAAGGAGTTCGTCAGAAATATTCAATAACCGTAAACAGATATTATATGTATTTGAATTCACATTCAAAACGAATAGGGATAACTGATATAGTCACCTCCATATATGCTTTTAAGCTCCATTAATTAATATTATTGCTATATTCTGTACTGATAATAAATGAGAAATTCAATCTATTTTTTAATTTAAATACATTTTTTTTAAATAAAAAATAATAGAATTCTCGTTAAGATGCATTAAAAATTGACTTTCTCATTTAATCCTAGTACACTATACAATAATATTAATAGAGACTATAGAGTGTTTTTCTAGTGTTATGATTTATGCTGTGGTAGGTTGGATCTATTGACAAATTGTTGTGAATGACCATTTATTTTGGTTTTATAGTGTTTGACTGGTTGAACATTAATTTTAATTTATATTTGGTTGATTGAACTTTTCTTTTGGTACTGTACAACAGCTAAAATGCTAATTTTGGAAAATTTCAGATACAAGTTCGGATATTATTGGATATGAATATGCGGATATTTAAGATAAAATTTGTATTTGATTGTGTGTAATAGATATGAACATTATCCGCAGAATACAAATATGGATGTTCTATTTTAAATATCAGTTGAATATGGATGGGGATATCATATAAAAAAATCGTTGGGCGGACCTGTGCGGCGGAGGGGGCGTCTAGTGCCGAGGCTGCATAGGTGGTGGCTAGGTGTTTTTCTAGGGGAACCAGGCATTATTTTAGGCCGTCTAATTTATTTTTCTATTATACATGTACTACAAAAGTATATAGTAGATGTAATTTTTTTAAATTTAGCATTACAAATTTACTAGAATAATCTTTTAAGGCTTGAAAAATTGATTGCCTAGGCTCCCAACCAAATTGAGATGATAGAGGACTGCCTAGCCCCTAGACGGGAATTAATTGGACCTTGGCAATTTTTTTTTAGAACGTTGAGTTTTAGGTGTAATAATCTAGTTTCTTATTAGAGTGGCTATTATATTTTTTCAATTGGTGGGGACTTGCGCAAATTATATACTCGGTTCCACTTAAAAGAAATGGCAAGATCCATTTTATATCGATGTAGGAAATAACGACGTGGAAAACTGATTGGTCCAAAACCAGGTTTGGCACAGAATTTTAGGCACTCAAAAGAAATATAGAAACTAGATTGTGTATTACTTAATTTCTAAATTATTTCCTACAATCTAAAGTGCATTATAAAATAAAAAATATTATATCTCTGCAAATATCAACGGTAGGTCTTAAACGTCATGCCTCAAACACGGTTTTCAACCATGCCAAAGTGGAACAGGCGATCATCTGAATGATATGGGAAGAGCTCATACAACTATTCCATCTGTTCAAGCAGATTTAGAGGGGTATCAATGCAGGAACTGAAGAGCTTATACAACTATTCCATCTGTTCAAGCCTATTAGTTGGTCTTCATACCCCTTCCAATCTATCCCCTTATTTACTTTCCATGTTTTTGGCTATTTCTGGATGGGTTAGTGCAATTCACACCCTGCTGCAGGGGTAGGCGCTGTGCTATTGATCTTGATATTTCCTTTCAAGTACATTTTCTACCAGACTTGAGGAATGCGCAGGATAGGATGTTCAAATGCAGTTACAGACTTGGATTCCATGATTTTCTTAATTGTAAAATGGCATTTGGTACCTTACAAAATAAGTACATATAGTCTAGAACTGTGTATTGATATATGGGTCCAGTAGTGTGTGGAATTGCTAAATATTGCTCTATATGTGCTTCCTATTAAATACATTATTTCTATATTTCTGAAGTATTGATGTTGTGATGAGCTACAAATCTTGGCTCGACTTTCTTTGTTCAATGTGTGTTTTCTTTTATAGTGCTCGTGGGGTAGCAAGCCCACTCCGCCTGGGACAAGCTCAAACCCACTTCCCCCGCCTGCACCTGCACCTATGCAAGGCCTTTCATCCACTGACCTTTTGGCATATGAACGACAACTAGCAATGAGCAAGATGGGTGGCGTTCATGCCTTGATGCACCCTCAATTGCAGCTTCCTATTAAACAAGGATCTATGGGAATGGGTGCGGCAGGAGCAAGCCAGGCCATATATGATGGCGGTTTCCAGAATGTTGCTGCTGCCCAGCAGCTCATGTATTACCAGTGAGAGGTTATGTGCTTTAATTGTGTCATTCCTGCCTTTGCAGGACTTGTTTGAGCTGTAAAACTTTTAGGAGGCTTTTTGATGTTTTTCTCATTTTGTGATTATGATGGACTGTTGACCATCCTCTGAATGTTTGCCGTGTGTATTGATACGTATCATGTCCTTTTATGTTAGGTGATGGCTATGCTGATGTTGTTTGAGTAGTACCAGTCAAGTAAATCTATATTTTGTATACAAGAGTAGATCTATATTTTGATACAAGAGTGTAATGGTTTTAGGAGTTGCTTTTCAAGTCCATCCATTAGTATTTGGTTGGTATTAGCTCTAAGGTGCAACCATTTTTAAAATATTCGGGTTTTTTTTATATGATTGATATGTTTTTTCTCTATCAATTAAGCAGCTCCATGAGCTGCTGATGTTCGTGTTGGTGTAGTTGGGTCAAAATTTCTCTTTTATCGGCAAGTTTAGTAATATTACTGTTGTCCTTTTTAATTTAAAACTTCTTATTTAATCCTCTAAATTGTATAAAATTCTTACTTTATCCTTCTACTCTCTCCATCTTCAAAAGTATGTTATACAAGGATAAAGCAAGTAATTTTTGCTCGATAACAATAGTAGGTATGCCTAAATGTACTGTTTTAAAAAAATTTCATGTTTTATTTAAGGCTTCCATTTAAATGACAATGTTACTCTTTTATTTTAAAATTTGTATAAATAGAATTTTGATTTAGAAAATGAGATTATATAATTTTGAATTGTGAAAGAAGTATAGTTTAGAATATCAATAATATTGATAATATTGAAAAAATGTTTTTGAAAATCTTCCGTCTGACTATGTATAAAATCTGTTGGTGTTTACGTTTAGTTTCGAAGTTAATATAGAACCTACTAAGGCGCTCATTTTTTAAATGTCCTTCGGGGAAAATACACTTTTTATGGATACCTTGACAAGATGCATGATCATTAATATTATCAAACTTTTGGGTCATGTTACATGCGTATTGTAACCTTAACCACCAAGGGTGTGAATTAAAAGGAATATTGAATACACTGAAATGGTTTTTGAATATAAATTTGCTTTGTTATTATTTGTTTTAATTTTGAAAGCATACCTACTATTGTTATCGAGTAAAAATTACTTCAAATAAGTATTTTATAAATTATACTTGATCTACCTAAATAGTCACTTGCTGACTTTCATCGCTCACCCCTTACAATATTACAAGATACCTTGTTTTAAGAGTTGGAACGTTATGGATCAAGTCAAGAATAAACACGAGATGATTAACTTAAGTTTTGATATAATATTGTAGTTTTGATTTTTTTTGTTAAACTTTGATTTAGAAGAGTTGCACCTCTGTTGGTATTATTTTAGGATCAATACTTTTGCTCATTCGATGAAAATTATACTGAGATTTTTTGATAGTTACATTATTTATTTAATTTTGTAATTATTTCGAACTGTGCATTTAAATTTTAGTTACCTTTACAAGCCTTTGAACTTGCGGCATATAACACTTGAGGCCTATAATGGGTTCAAGGCGTATACATAAAGGTTCTAGCCTTCTAGGGCCTCAATCTTGACCATCACGTTAAGGCCTCATTGTCCTTCCATATACGCATAACACAGTTTGCAATTTTCCCAAGTTCCAACTACTAGTTAGATTCAGCTATTGCTAAATAACACAACAGAAAAACAAAAAATAAAAAAATGAAGAAATGAAAATAGCAATATATTCCGAATCCATTTACACCTCAATTGTCTCGGGAGCAGAGGCCAGAGAGCATAACAAGTTATTGAAACCTTCTCTTTTTTGTTTGGTAGTTGATATCTTATATAGATAGCAAATCAACTGTATGTCTTCTATTTAAGTGTTGCTGCAAATTGAGGGTGAGCCAATGTACTTGTCCTGATGACACTAGCCCCTCAAATTTGGACTTTATTATCCTTTTTGTGCAAGATCATAGATACCCCACATAAACACAGATCAAATGGACCATCAAAAGTTTCCCTTCAGTTTGGGACCATATCATGATTACTGAAATGACTTAAGGTAACACAAACAAGGAAAACTTCAGACTGATTTGTGAATGATCACTTGCAAAGCAGTCACAAAGGATTGTGGTGAAATGGTGGTCAGTGACCACCCACAGAACAGACCTCTACTTGTATTCTCAAAAATCGCAAATTGGTACTAACAAGATGACTTCTGGCAAAAAGGAGATGTCAGTCCGTTTCTAACCTTGCAATATACTGGTCATAGTACACACCAGCTCGCTCCAAGTCCCCAAGTTCGGTATAACAATCGGCTATTGCTCCATAAGCTTCTGTGTTTCCAGAATCCTCTTTTTCTCTTTCTGAAATTGTTAGAACCATAGAGTGGTATTTAATGGCTTCCCGGTATTTCCCTTGCCTTTGCAGTGATGCTCCTAAAAGCACAAATGTAGTTTTCATAGGAAAAACAATAACATCTAGGTATAAACAACAGATACAAAGATAAAGAAAGTGAAACAAACATAAGACAAACCTAAGCCTCTAGCAGCCTTCCTCTCCTCTATTGGGTCCTTTAGATTCTGAGCAAGCTCGAGAGCTGTCTTAAACTCCACAAATGCCTTCTCCGGGTCTTGGTTTCTTAAATAATTCTTTCCATTTTTCAGGCGAGAAATTAAGTCATGCTTCCTTGGATCCACAATAACTTCATTCTCTGGTATCCTAGCACCAACCGGAGCATAACTCAAAGCAGGTGCGTAAGACTCGATTTTAGCTTGCCTTCTTAGAGCTGCATTAATCTGGCGCAGCTGTTCGTTAACCCGCTTCAGTTCTCCTTTCCTTTGTCGTGCAAGCAATCCTGCAATGCACCAAAATACCATATTAATTATTATTACAATTATTAGTTTTACAAGTGAAACTAGTTCAATATAAGCGAGAACATGCGGAAAAAGTGTTCATATCATAAATATAATATGGGTCTGTATGACTTGTAATACCCCAGATCCACATCGAAACATTTGGGTTAGAATGATTTGTATATGAGGCATCAACAGTACTACCAAGGGTACCAATTTCTTATGACCTTTTAGATAGGCGTATAATGGGCCAACATGACCAAATCAGCCAATCAGTTTTCTTGGAAAGTGGACTGACCCTTATTCTGGTATCGCCCAAGTTGTCATAACATGACTCCTCTAATAGGTGATCATGAAGAACAAATAAAATGACAGGCAAGCAAGTCTGAGGATTTTCTTCTCCCACAAATTTGATTACCATTCCTGATATTGTGTCATGGACTAAGCAAAGAGAAATTTTCAAGAATTCACTTTCGAATCTAATAATGTTTTTTTGATAAAGCTATGACTAGGATTGCGCATCTACTAGAGATGATTTAAGCACCACAAGCTGTAGTTTGACACAGTTCTCAAACCTCACATCAAAATTTAAAGATGAAACTTGAAACTTGCATTTCAAACCATTCCCAAAAGGCTCACTTCAAATAAAATAGAATGTCTTCCACTAGTCGACTATTTAAATAAAAAGGTTTTAGAGTGAACATCCAAACACTAGATTAAATATTCTACATCTAGAAGCAATGTCTTTAGGCAACAAGTAACAATCAAAACAAAAGGTCAGCATGAATTAATAGTACCTTACCTCCAACAGTGGCCCCTACAAGGGCTACAAATAGCAGTAACGGCATGTCGAAAACTGATTTAGCAGTCTCACATGTTTCGGACAGAGCTTCCAGGGGAGAATTTAACATCAATGCATTAGAGACAATAAGTGCCAATGACAAGGATTTTATCTGCCAAAGTGATAATGGTGAAATTTCAAATCAGCACCAAAATAGTCTTTGAATGATCATAAATATTCCAAAATCTGAACATAGATGAATAATTTGAAACACGTGTGTCCACAGATAATCAAAGTGTCCAACTGTTCAGTCAAAATCCTACAATCTCATTATTTAGCAGATAATCTCATCCAATTGAAATAACAGAAACTTACAATTCTGAATTCTTAATACTCTCAACAAACAAAAACAAAATCTTAAAACTTGGAAAATTCAACAGAGGTCACGCTTATTAGGCTCAAGACAGAGTAGATTTTTGCAACTGTTTCTATGTTGACGCATGTCTACCGGAAAATGTTTTGTTTGAAGAGAAAAACTTGGCTATATTATATTGAGAAAGTGTTATTCAATTTAATATGAAAACTCACTTATTGTACATTCTTAAGCAATTCAACAAGAACCTATTTAACACGTAAGTATTAGAAACTTCCACAATTGATATGGGATGACTCACCATCGTACCTGATGTGGGGAAAAGTGTACAAGAACAACGTCCTGATGTTGCTGCATTTGACCAACCAAACAAGTTGGTTCCAGCGCAGAGGGGTCAACATAATCTGGTTGCAGATTCTTATGCTCGCTTCTTAGCCATGCTCCATTAGAGTCAAATTGTCTAATGTAAGTACTTACAGAAGGCAGTACA
Source organism: Panax ginseng (assembly GCA_020205605.1). Lineage (NCBI taxonomy): Eukaryota > Viridiplantae > Streptophyta > Magnoliopsida > Apiales > Araliaceae > Panax > Panax ginseng. The sequence continues at coordinate 2,540,666 of CM035148.1, forward strand.
AACTTTTTTACTTTTAACAGAAGAGAACCCACCTTACCTGAAATTAACAAAGTGCTTCATATAAGAGGCATGCTATGATACCTAATGCGAACAAGAACCTTCAAATGCCAACAATAAACAAACAAGCTTAAAGAATAGAGGTTCTAATAAGTCGGTTCCCCTGAATCTCAGGCAAAAGGAATCGTTTTTAGATGTGCTTTAGAATCTATTCAACGAGCGTGTTACTACAGTATTAGCATAATTTTAGTTTTCTAAAGTCCGTTACTTGCCTTGCGACAAGGATCCTCTCCATTTCAAATAAATAGAGACTCCATTTCATGGTCCAGATTTAAAATCATTTCTCTCTCTCCAGCATGATTCATAAATTACTTTCTAGTTTCTAATTCACATGATAAAACATAATATACAGATAAATTCACACACAAATAAATAAAGATGGGAAAAAACAAATCCTTTAGTGAGGATTGAGGAAAGTAAATTTGAAAATCACTGGCTTAATTTAATATAGGTATATAAGGATGCTATAATCCAACATGGTTTTGTAAGCTTGTTTCCAACATAAGAAAAGTTAAAATAAATAAATAAAGTTACCCATTATTCTATTGTCTTCATTTGTATTCTAAATGTATGTTTACACTTAACTACAATTTACTATGGTTAAATTATTCAGGATATTTGACGCACTGATGTACGGAAGAAGAAATTCAATAAGTTTATTATTAATTTTGTATTGTTATTTAGAGATAAATGTGTTATTAATGAAATTATTTAATAATATATTATAGTAATAGCTTTTCATTAGAAGAGTTTTAATTGTAGTAGTAAATTTCAATTAGGAGAGTTTATTATAGTAGTAGATTTTAGTTAGGAGATTGTTTCTTTTCTAAATTAGGGTCAATGTTCTAAAAGGCGTTAGGCGGGAGGCCGGTGGGCCTGGGTGGGGCCTATGCGGGATTTTTTATTTTAAGCAAATTTTAATATTTTATCTTACATTTATCCAAACAAAACAATAATATAAAGCAAAACAAACTATAATAAAAATAATAAAGGCATTTGCTTAAAGTTCAAACACATATTCATATTGCTAATGTCAAAGTTCAAACACAAACATGCACTTCAAAGTTCAAACATATTTTTAACGTATTAGTTTTATTTATAAACAAGATTGCTATTAAATAATAAAATTTTAATTTTCAAGAATTTAATTCAATATTAAAACTTAAGAAACTAAACATAATTTAAGAATTATATTGAATTAAACTAAATATTACAAATGTATCAACATTTATATAATTTGAAGTTACAAGTTCAAAAAATTACAACTATAATAAAATTATCCATTTTGACTTGATATTGTTCACTTCTTGTTGTGATTTGATATGCTACAACTTGTATTATAAATATGGTAAATCATTAGAAAAATAAATATATCAAGGTCTGGTTTGGGTAATTATTAAAATAAATAAAAGTCTTTCCGCCTAGACCCTGCCTAATTTTTTGGAGAGATTTTTTTGCAGCCTTGAGCCTAGGTTAGGCGCCAGGGAGGCCTAATGCCTAGGCGGGGCGCCAAGCGGAGGCACAGCGCCTAGGCGCCTAGATGGGGATTTTTAGAACACTGATTAGGGTTTTTACTTAGTCCCCAAGTATTGGGTTTTGTATTTAAGCATTGTAATACTTCATTATTTTGGAGATTATTGAATATTTTGATTTGAGATTAAAGTTGTGTGCTTGTGTGTTTTTGTGTGTTTATTTACCGACTGCGGAGTTAGGTACTCCAATTCCTTCTATCTATCCCATTCTACATCATAATGATATCAAGAGCCAAAATTTCTGATATCGTTTCATTTCACCCAATTCCTTCCTACCCTATTTTTTTTGGCCTCCATCAAATTGTCAAAGTTCGCCAGAGAATTGACAACAATTTTCCGAGACGAAAGCACGATTTGCAGCGGGAGTCATCGTCGTCGTAGTCTCAATCTATTACTGTTTTTTTCTTCTGCCAAATTACAGTTTGGTACCCCCAAGTTTCTGAAATTTTCAAATCAACCCCTTGAGTTTATGAAATTTTCAAATCCGCCCCAAAGTTTCTAAAACTTTCAATTCAACCCCTAAAGTTTCTGAAATATTCAATTTAGCCCCCACAGTTTTTGAGTTTTCAATTTAACCCCCAAAGTTTTTGAAATTTTCAATTCAGCCCCCTACATATATACAATGTCTTCCAGGTTTCTTTGGGCTAAGATAAAGCAACTTAAGCATCAAACTTTGGTTATATGCGAGCAATTTAAATGGTCTTGTGTCCCGTATAGTGCTGAGTATTGGAAATTATGTAATGAGCTTGCACTTCCTAAAACAAGTCTTGCAAATTTAAAGGCACATTACGAGTACATAACCACAAGCTTTGTTTGTCCTTATTTTGTTCAAGCACAGAAAAATGTTCATCCTAATCGTGTTTGTACAACTAAAACGACGCGTTCACAATCTCACAATACTTCAATGTCTCAATAACCAATATGAAATTAGTGATGATAAATAAGAGCAAGCATTCTCACATATTGATGCTTGTGAGAAACATGAAGCGAAAGTTAAGTATGTTGAACAACTTTCGGAGATGGTTTGCAATGAGGAAATTGAAGTTAAGTTTGACCCCAAATGCGAAATCATCAAGGAAGGTAAAGTTGAGGTCAACCATGTTGATTTTCTCTTTCCGGTTGATACATTCGAGTCTCAAGCAATTTCAAATTTCTATATTATGTCATTGTTATTCCCGAAAATTGTGCTAATGACATTAAAACATTGGAGGCAAATGTTTTGTTGGAAGACATCTCTCGGACCGTGGTTATTATTCTACGATATTTCAAAACTCGAGGACGAGTTTTTTTCAAAGGCGAGGAGAATGATGCGGTACGGAAGAAGAAATTCAATAAGTTTATTATTAATTTTGTATTATTATTTAGAAATAAATGTGTTAATTGTAGTAGTAGGTTTCAATTAGAAGAGTTTATTATAGTAGTAGATTTTAGTTAGGAGATTGTTTCTTTTCTAAATTAGGGTTTTTACTTAGTCCCCAAGTATTGAGTTTTGTATTTAAGCATTGTAATACTCCATTATTTTGGAGATTATTGAATATATTGATTTGAGATTAAAGTTGTGTGCTTTTGTGTGTTCTTTACTGATTCTCTGCGGAGATAGGTACTCTTATTCCTTCTTCCTACCCCGTCCTACATCACGCACCACATTAAATATGACATGGCGTATTGGTCCACATTTTAAGTTACACTGAGCAAGTCGGACTTGTCAATTCACGTTTCTATATTTTAGGTTAACTTCCTACCAATTTTAGAAGTCCCACTAAATCACTCCGCAAGTATTGAAACCACTATTCCCTTAAGATTAGGGCTCTTCTAACAAGTGATTTAAATAAATTACAAAAAATATAACAAGATCTACACATAAAAATATTTTTATCCTCCTTCGAAACATACATTATCTTTAAAATTTGCTTAAAAGGTTTTAATGATGGAGGCCACCCAACTTCATGTCTTTGTAGCAATATAAAAATCCAACACTTTCTTCAGCATTCAATATTATCTTATATCAGTATCCTTCATTAACTTTAGCTTGCCTTTTGTTAAGCATGAATTTCTCCAACAAGTTTTCTACCAGTTTGCACGCAGGTAATTAAATATATATACTTTTACTCTTTACCCTATTACACTCAAAAATATATATTTACTCGTAGTCTTTGCCCATATAGTAAAATGAAAAATTATACTCTTACTTTGTACCCTATTACACTCAAAAAAAATATTTACTCTCTTTACCCATATGGTAAAATGAAAATTTGTACTTATACTCTTTACCTATTACACTCGAAACAAATATGTAACAAATGAGATAAGACCTGATTACAAACTTCTCTCTCATCCCTACTTTTTCTCCATGTTTTGCTGCTTTTTGCATTCTCTTCATAAATGATAGTAGGTGTTCAACCATATCAATTACCAGGTATATCCTTAATCCATATCCACAATTTCATATTCTCCAACTAACATAAGTTTTAAAATTTTCATTTTATTGACTTCTCAGGGAAAGAACATATCTGTACATAATCCGATGCAAAATAGGGTCGCATTGCAACCTTCCCTAGAAGGTAATCATCTCTTTCTCTCTTAATATCTTTTACTAATTTTTGTCAGAAAGGAAAAAGATTTCCTTGCAATGTCAAGATCAATACTAAGGAATAGACTCTGACCATTGTTGAAAATAATGACACCCATTTAAGTTGATCTTTAGTTAATTACAATGTCACAATTACTTCTTGGTCGCTGTTTTGGGTATTTCTTTTTAATAGCTTTATTACTTCAATCAGTTCAAATTTGTTTCAAATGTGCAGATTCACTAAACTTGCAGAACCTTCTATGCAACTCTATTTTGTCATGTGTAGTGCCCACTTAGTTGACTTGGCAGTTTCCCTTTTACCTGGCCTAGATCTCAAAGACAGATCTATTATTTTTTGCAATAAAACATGTCGCTAAGGATCTCTTTATATACAAAATTCTTTCAATTATTATCTGGGTAACCTTTCTTCCCTTTTTTTAGAAATGGGAAATATTTCGACAGTACTGCTTATATGATCATAATGTTTTCAAATATTGAATTTTAAGGCTGTTTATGGGAAACTTTTAGTTAGATTTTTCAACCAAAGTTTATGTTTTGCTTTTTTATTCCAATAATTCTTAGTTTTAAGACATGGATGTTTGTCAAGCAATGCATCATGCATGTGCCCCAGTGACAAGAATATATAAAATACAACAAGAAACCCGCCACAACTAAATTCCTACAAATTAGGACATAACCACTAAACCACTCCCAAATTTTGAAACCACTACCCCCTAAATATATGACACTTTTTAGTTTCAACTATTGATCCATAGTAAAAAGCTAGAGCAAGAACTTTGGTTCACTTCTTAATTGTTAAAAAATTAAAAGAGTCTACATCTACTATTCTCCCTTACTTTCTCTCATTTTATTTGTTATTTTTTCTTCCCTGTTATCTCACTTCCTTTTTTTCTAGAGCTCACATCTTCTCACCTTTATAAAGAAATGAAGGTGATTTGTGCTAACTTTATAACTAATTCATAACTAGTACAATTATTTTAACTTTTTTTTTAATATCTCATTCCTTTTAATTTTAAATATTTGTTATAAATAAACACACAGGTGTGAACCATGTAAACTAGTTTAAATAAATTACACAATAGAACATACCAATAATTATAAATACATACTCGAGTCTACAGATATAACACCAACCGTTGATACAAGTTTAAATTGGATCCTCATTTAATTTTTAGCTATTATATCTAGAGGGCTACATCACTGAAGCAGCATGCCACCTGCCTCCCAGAGAGAATGAGTGATTATATGGCGAGCATTGAAAGTTTTAGGCCGAAATATCACAAGTATTGTCCCGTCCCGGGCCATCGCAAATAAAACTATAACCAAAATCCTTTTTATTTGGCATTAACTTGGAACCAAGTGCATCTAAAGCACCCTTTACTAAGCTCAATGTAATGTAGTCGTATGTAAACCCAGAGCAATAGCATGATGAGCTAAAAAGTCTCCTGAACCTATTGTTAAGAATTTAACCAACCGGGTAACCATGTGGTTCGACCTGCATTAAATGTCAGGTCATTCGTTGAAGATTTAGCATTAAACCTCTTCTCATTTCTGACCTGAAAATTTTGGCATATAAATGGCTATCTTAGTTGATCTACTGCTCTTATTACTTGGTATATGAAAATCAAACTTTTGAAACTTTAGACTTAACCAGCGCAAATAAACTAAATTTGCATTTTAAACACCAGCTTCAGTGCAACAACAACACATTACAGATCATTAACATTCCAGATCAGAATGTTTGTTTAAATAGAATAAAAATGTTAGAGAATTTTGAAGTTTCCTATGCTTTATGGGCTAACAAACACAAACTATAGAGATTAACTTAAAAGAATTTATAGAAAATAAGCTCAAAAAATTTAATTAATTAAAAGTAAAATGCCAACGTAAAACTAAGTAATAAACAGATACTACTAAAATAAGAGGACAGAGGTTAAAGCAGCTCTATTTATCATAAATTAAAATAATCAATGACAAAAATTAACATGAACTATACCAAGATTTAACGCAGTAAGAGAGAAGGACACACACCCTGACTAGAGGCACGAGTATCTCCGGAAAGTTGGTCAGTTCGCCGGGAAAAGATACCGGAATTAGGGCAGGGAAGTATATAGCAACGGACGACGGCCGCCATTTTGGATAAGTGCTCATTTTTCATTGGATTTTTATTATATACGTGAGGAAAATGTCAAGGGTGTGTTTGTCATTGAGGCTATTGCTGTACGGCACTAGGTTTTGAGCTAAACTGGAATGGCCTCATCCACTAGGATCACTACTTCTCTTCTCAATATTGACATATTATCACCCCTAATGTTTTTATATTTTTGGTTAGGTAGGAATATTCGGCCCATATATGGTAATTTAAAATCACATCTTGATTTAAAAAGTTAACTTAATAAGTCTATAATCCATTAGAGCATATATGTTCTTAATTTTTCTCTTTTGTGTTTTGATGTGAGATTTTACTATCACGCCGTACTTCAATAATCTCTCCCTTAACTCATGATCTCTCCATCCACATCGACATCAAGCTCCCCCTTGAACTTTAACCATACTCAGCATTAGCTCATACGAGTCACCTTCTTCAATACATCAAGCTCCCCCTTAAACTTTAACTATACTCTTTTGAGCATCAGCTCATACGAGCCACCCTCTTCAATATCTCTTGTTTGATCTACCAAGAGCATCTGTCAAGCCCATCAAGTCTCTATGTCTAACAGACTTATCTCTCAATATCTCTTGTTTGATCCACCAAGAGTCTCGCCAAAAAAAGTCCACCACTTTACTCAAAGAGTACATAATCCATAATTTATTGAGTATAACCCATCCTGTCTCTCCGTAAGGATGAGCTCACACTCTTTAATATCTCGTCAAGAGCCAACCAAGAGCCTATGGGTTTTTCACGTTAAATCTTGTGTTGTTTTATCTCTCTTTATTTTATTGTGTGATTTGTGTTGACTTAATTTCTAACAAATAAAACTATATAATATATACTTTAACAATAAAGATTATCCATCCGTGGCAACCGAATATCACAAGTACTAGTCTAATAACCATTATTCTAGCTCTTGATCGTGATAGTGAATGACCGCGATTGGAAGCAATTTCCCCCATGCCGTTAGACCTTATAGCATCAACAATGTTCCTTCTAGTAGTATGGAATGATGTTCTTTCTAGTAGTATGGAAGATTACCAAACTGCTCCCATGCCCACTTACATGTCACTGCAAGGTCTGGCGGTAGTATGGTCTTCAATTTAATTACTACAATTTGAACTTGGGCTCTCACTCCCAAGTTAAAGTTTAACTTGTACTCTGGCGAATCAAATTACTAAGCTTCTTCTTAATCGAGCTAAGTTTTTAAAATGGCAAGAAAAATGGATGCATGTTGTAAGACCCCAATTTTTTATGAATAAGATTTAATTTTCTTTATATATTATTCTAAATACAGTAAAACCTCTATTTAAGAATAGACTTGAGATCAAACTATTTGTATTATAATTGAGAGGTTATTACTAAATAGAGGTATTGGTATAAAATATTTTCCGAACTCCCAAAAATATTCACTTTAACAAAAATATCAATAAGAACTTCCTATTTAGATTTTCAAACTAGGAAAATGTAGTCTTTTATAAGAAATGTAGTCTTTTATAGGAAAATGTGGTCTTTTATAGGAAATGTAGTCTTTTATAAGAAAATGTAGTTCTTTATAGGAAATATAGTCTTTTATAGGAAAATGTAGTTCTTTATAGGAAATATAATCCTTTATAGAAAAATGTAGTCTTTTAAAATTAACATTGTCTCTCTCATATATATATATATATATGAAATTATTACTATATAGAGGTATAGTTTCTTAATACGGGACTTAAAAAGTATATAACATATTACAATTTAGAGGTTATTCCTATTTATAACTGACCCAAATTGGGACCAAATTTTTTTATAATATTGTAGAGGTTATTCTTATATAAATTATTCTTAAATAGGGGTTTTACTGTAGTAAGGTGTTGATTTAATAAATATTATAGTTATGGGTGATATGTGCAAATTATACAAAGTAAACCATTGTTGGAAAATATTCATTTTGTCTGTGAATATTCGTTTTATCGGGGAATATTCTTTTTGTCGGAAATATTATATTAAGTAAAGTACGCCGCCGCCAAAATAACCAATCATTGGTAGGCCCCACAACGGAATAACTGTTTGATATAGAAAGCGACATAAATAATCTTTTTATAAAATAATGGTAAAACTTTTACCGTTAACTGTTGAAATATCCGGTGATAAAAGTACAGTAATACGCGTTATTCCACAGTAGTACGCGGTATTGCACAATATCTCTAATTATTTATTCTTACGTAAGAAATCACTTAACATTTCATTTAATAATTATCACAGTAGTTACTGCATAATATTTTATATTAGTGGTTTAATAATTGCTACAGTGATAATTGCATATTATTGACTTAATAATTATCACAATAACAATTGAAAAGTATTTCACATTATTAAATCAATAATTGTCACGACACAGTAACTTATATTATTGAAATAATATTATTAGATATCATTATTGACAACGTCTAAAAAGTTATGTCAATGAAAGGGGTTAGATTATGTGACACCCCCAAAATAGGTATACATCACCTATTCTGAGTTGTCAATACACGGTATAGAAACAACTACAACTTTATTATTACAACAGTTTAACTGTGAGTTTAAATACAGATATTGCCATCTAAACAATATCCACATACAAATAAATCCTCATCATAATTATTGATACATTATTTTACAAAATGGTGAGGACTACTAAACAACTCTCTAAAAACATATACTCCGACTGCATCGCATTACATTCTCGCCTCCCCGAGAAGAAAAATGGAACAAAAAGGAAAATGGTGAGCTCAACTAGCCCAAAGAAGAATATTATGACTAAGATAATATACAACAAATTATCGTTAGTCTTCAACAGGAAAAATTTAATAGAATACAATAGACAACAAGTTTTAAATCAATACTCGCAATGAAAAATATTAATTCATGTAAGAGTTACGTAGAGGATGAAATCTACTAATATCTATGAATTTAACGATCCATCATCAATATTTTTATCCTCAGTAACATCAATCAATATATATTTGGAATCATATATTCATCCTCAGACTACTGTGCCAAGGACAATAAACGATTGGTCATGTTCATCTAAACACTGCTCATCTTCAGACTACGGCCAAAGATATTCATCGAAATCATTCATCTTTGCACTGGGCCAAAGATATTCATCGAAATCAATCATCTTTGCACTACTGTGCCAAAGATATTCAATAATATCATCATTTAAGACCGAGGATGATGAATTTTTTTTTTTTTTTTTTTAAACGAATCCGGTGAAACAAAATGACAAGGATTAGGATTAAGGATTCGTACTTTTGTTTTATCCACGCTCAAAAATACCTCAAAATAATCATAGTGGTGTAAAATTCAAGAATGATCAAAACATGGATACAATCAAAACTAGTATCCACAATAGATATTTTGACTTAAAAGAAAAATTTTCATTTTTCGATGAATAGGCAGTATTCGTGAATAAGATCAGATATCGTGAATAGTCAGATATCGTAAATAAGTAACTCAGACACCAAAAGTTCCAAATTTGATAAAACTTCAGATCAATATTTCAAAGATAATGATATTGAAGAAATAATATCATTACGAAAAAAAATAATATCCCTTACCTCGGAAAGACAAGATTTAACCTGGAATATTGGATATAAATTTATAACTTGAACTTTCACCGTATAGCAATACTCAAAGTATACTCAAAATACTCACAAGAATACGCCGATAATATATAGAGAGAAAACTTCATTTCGGTGTAATTTTCAATTTAACCCAAGACCTATTTATAGAAATTGCTTAGAACACCAAAAAGTAAAAATTTAATATAATAATATATTTATAAAAAAAATTTCTACGCCATCCTTTTGGGAATCTAAAATCAGCCACCTAGCATGTGATTAATGAGGCTCACAACATATAAAAAACGTTTTTGTTATTTTAAACAATTAAAACTTCCAAAAATCAATTATTTGTAACTCCTAACTTCAATAATTCACAATAAATAGCCCTTTTGTGGAAAATTCGAATCTCGTGAGTTTTTATAGGAAATTCAATTCTCTACAACTTTATGTAAGAAAGTTTTTCAAATTCCAAACAAAATTGATAGAAATCCACAAACCAAGCGATTTTACAAAAGTTATAATCAAATTTCAAATTCAATAAATGGGGTCCCATGACATGTTTAACATGTTTTAAATATTTATTGCAACAAAAATACTCTTCCTCCTCGTATACTCATATATCCACATTCGTTGTAAAAATATCATCATTATTATATTATTAAAATATAATAATATATATATTTAAATAAATTATTTTATCGTAAAAAGATAAAATTTCAATTTTCAACAATTGTCACATTAAAATTTTCTCCATCTATATCCACATAAAATTAATATTTTCCTCATCATATGAATCAATAATTAATTATTCACAAATAATATTACAGAATCACAATATCGACAACTGACATAGCCTCCTGGGAAAGAGGGCTTTCCAATAAGAATTTCTCCTCATCGACGCCGCAATTAGGTGACCAAACCTCTCCTTAGACAGAACTTTCTAGACATTACCAATAATGTTATCTAATAATATTATTGAGATAATATGAATTATTGCTTCGATAATGAAAAAATTGTGTAATGACAATTATGAAACAACAAAGAATATAAAATATCAACACAACAATTATTGAACCAATAAAATCGAATAAAGTACCATTATTGAGTAGTGTCTTCTTCACGTAAGAGTCAATAATTGGTGCAATACCGCGTGCTTCGCGTGCAATAACGCAGACATCTTGTGTTTTAACCACCGGGTATTCCAACAATTAGTAAATCGGTAATAATTACTGCCGTTATTTTTAAACAACTTATATTTGTCATTTTCTTCCTCCAATCGCTTTTTTGTTATGGGGCCCACACATGGTTGCTGCTACCGTCGCATTTAATATTCCCCGACAAAGCATTTAATATTCCACGACCAAACGAATATTCCCGACAACAATGAATATTTTATAACCACTTGCTTATTTTGAAATATTTGCGTATTTTACCCATAACTATCCACATTAATCACATCAACCCTTACTATTTCAAAATAATAATTAGAGGAAATTAAATTTCATTTATTAATTATTTGGGGTCTTACAGATTATATAATTGCGCGCTAGTAAGGAGAAATCCTTATCGGAAAGCCCCCTCTTTTCTAGGAATGATCTGATTGTCAATATTGTGAGTCTATAATATTAATGGTAAATAAATTGTTAACAAATTGAAAATGTGTTAATTAAATATAAGTAAATATTTGTTTAATTTTGATATAAATGGAGGAATTTAGCACGAGACATTTGTTGTAAGTTTGACATATTTTTCTATGGAACCATAATTATCTCCTGATAAGATATTCATTCAAATACATTACTATAATATTATATAATATAATATAATAATATAATTTTATAAATTATAACTTTTTAAATAGTAACATTATTAGAATTGCAGCGTGTGAATAAAAGTAGAGGTTGTCATTTTGGTGTTGAATTTTCTTAGCCTTGAGGATAAGAATTCAAATTGGAATTGTATATCTATTTTTTAGTTAACCAAACGTGTGGGAATTCTTTTGTTCATTTTTTTCAAACATAGCATGTTATCCATTAAGTTTGACAAACACAACATGCTTATTAAACAATTTGGTCAGATTTTGGGTGCCCTCCCTAATCCTATAAATAGGTTGCTCAGTTAAGCTGAAACTCACACCAAAATCAGAAAATTATTCTTCTATAATATTGTACGTATTTATTTCGAGTATAAGGATACTTTGAGTGTAGCTAATAGTGCGAGATTTCCCCAAGATAATCTTCGTTATACCAGTCAGACCTAGTCTTCTACTAACGTAAAGGATGTTAATTTCTTTCAATACTCGTAAGGAATATCATTTTCTTTCATATTCCATATTATGTAAGTGATATTGTTTCAATTCATATTCTTAAATCTAAACTTACTATGGTTAGTACTGCTTCTATAATTACTGAAATGATTAGAAATTCTTTGAGGTTGTGCTTCATCTAATATCATTTCACTGAAATATTGGTCTAAACTTTCTTATTAAATTTTAAATCTTTTCATTTTGGGGTACTATTCATCCATGGTACTATTTATACCAGAGTATTATTCATCCGAGATACTATTCATGCCGGAGTAATACTATTCATGCTAGAGTATTATTCACGACGAAATTTAGTTTTTTTTTCTTTGTCCAAATTATCTTTGAAATATGAATCTTAAATATTACTCTTGGATTTTACTCCACAATTGGTTATCATGTTGACAATTTGGACATTTTTGAACTCTGAAAAAATTAAATTACAAATATCTATTATTTATCCTTGATCTCACTTGTATTCATCCTATATATCATTGTTATCATCCTCGTGTTTAAATTTATGGTGGAAAGTTATCGAAGAGATGAATTGTTGATTGATATGATTATAACTAGAAATTGTGTATTTGTACAATCATGACCTTTAATGTTATAGGCAAAGGCCTGTGGTGAAAGTTCTCTTTGGCCCGTAGTGCAAAGTGGACGGTTGTTTGGTATGATCATGATCATTGGTGATACAAATGAATATCTTTGGCCCGTAGTGTAAAGATAAAATGTTGATTTAATTTGTATAATTATTGATTGGTGTTACAGGGATAAAATATTGATAATGGACCCTTAAATTATAGAAGATAGTAAACATCATTCTCTACTTGACTCTTCTAATGGATTGTTTGTTCCGCTGCAGTTGTTGATCTAAAACTTGTTGTCCATTATATTTTATCTGATTTATCATTGTTGAAGGCTAAAGATAATTTATTCCTCATTATCTTGGTCATAATATTTTTTACTGGGCAATTTGAGCTCACCATTTTCCTTTTTGTTTCATTGTTTTTCTCAGGAAATGAAAGTGTAGTTGGGACTAGTCGGGGAGTGGAGTAATGGCCCGAGATAGTTACTATAGAAGTTGTAACACCCCAAAATCCGGATACTCGATACCTCAGATCTGGTGTATTACGATCCAACCTTCATCTGATTATTTATAACTTTTATTCATAAATTAATGAATACAACTTCGCTTTGATGCCAAATATGATATTAATTTCTTCCATTTCCAGGATCTATGTAACGACCACAAACCTTTAATAAGTCAATTCTCAATCTTGGTTATTAACCATTATCTTTACATCACATTTGATGTTATACGTAATAATAATGCGGAATAATTAAAATGTTTCTGTATTCTTTACTTATTTCCCTAAATCACAACCATTATTAATTACAAGTCCTTGAATCAAATCTATTCTATGATTTGATTCATCGAAGTTACTTTATAGGACTTCACATCCGAATTCGATATCCTAATATACCGAGTAATTATGGCTTTATAACTCTACATGAGTTTAACATCGAAACAATTATCAAGTGCATCATCTAAAACCTAAAACATGATTCACAACCATATCTTCAAATAAACAAATCAAACTTCTTGTGTTAATATTGATCTCTATCATTCAAGTAGCACGTAACGTTACCTTGAATCATTAACCTGCAAAAATGGTTATTTGCAAGAATGAGCTCGACGACTCAGCAAATCTAACAGTTTTCATGGCCACATAGCACATAATATCATGCTTAGTTTACGCAGTCATAATCATTTTAATTCATTATGCATATCGTTTCTCATATAACAAGTATAGATATTAATTTCTTAAACATACAGTCATAGATTAACTTTACAATTTCCTACATATCTCATAGGCATTTCAACAATTCATGTCATAGCATAATTCAATTCATATGTATCTCATATGCATTTCATCCATACAATTTAATATTTCATATCATACCATATTTTTATTAACAATTATCAAATTCATAGAGCAAATAGGAATTGAAAGACTTGCATGGCTCGTAGATTATCAACTACAACTTAACTGCTTATAGTTATATGCACTTCGTGTATTCCTATACAATTTTATAATCATGAATTCATACCCATCAGTCATATACATTCATATATTCTCAATGTAATAATAAATTTTACACTATTTCATTTCACTTCTTCAATACTCTTAGGATAGCTATGTTTCTAGTCGATTCCACTCTCATGCTTATTCTTTCGAAATAATCTTATTTCATCTTTTATGGTCTTTAAGAAATATATATAGACATGCTCTAAAGTCTAGACAGTTAACAAACTATTATTGACCACTCTGCATGTCTAGAGGCATTAAATACTTTAGTATACATGCTTAAAAGGTCATAACTTAAAGAATATAAGGTTCGTCATGGTTTGCTTTTCAAAACTTCAAGTTTTCCATTCTAAAATCATTATAAACCAAGCTAATGCAACTCATTATTGCAAAGCAAATTTAGACCCATGCTAGATCCATTTACATACTTAGTTAAGTCAAACTAACATGCTCAGAATACCAGAAGACAAATAAAATTGGAATTCAAGACTGACATATAGCGCGACTGCGCCACTTCGATACAAGCCCAGACAAGGCCTTTGTTTCTACAGATTCTAGACCAAACAACCATTACACTTTCATTTATCATGCTCAAAACATTAAATTGACACATAATACACATGTAAACTATGTTAACACCATAACACTCAATTTTCAACCCACTTAACAAAGAATTTAGGAGAATTCTAAGAATTTATCAAACTTTGGAATTAAGAACATGTATGACAGTAAGGTTACCTCTGATATTATCAGTAATCAACCGATTTGGAACGAAAGCACTTTGTGTCTCAGAAATTACCTGCTGTAAAAGACCCTTCATGCGATTGGCAAACATCTTAGCCATGATTTTATACATCACATTACAAAGAGCAATGGGACGGAGATTACCAAGAGTTTCTGGGCTTTTCTTCTTTGGAATAAGAACGATTGATGTAGAATTAAGATCGTCAGGAAAGCTTGCCGATTTCAAACATTGCAAACAGAAGGCAATAACATTCTCTCCAACCATACCCCAAAAATTCTGAAAGAAGCCCGGATTCATACCATCTGGGACAGGAGATTTATCAGGAAACATGGAGAAGATAACAGATTTAACCTCACCAGGATCAAAAGGACGAATCAACTCCAAATTTTGGTTGTTATCTTAGAGAGAAATGTGCTTCAAAATAGTGATGTCTGGTGAATAGATTTTGGTGCTACAAAACATGTAAACGAAGACAAAAGGTTTTTCAAAATCTATGAACTAGAATCAAATAGTGTTGTCTTACACATGAGAAATTCATCTACTACTTCTGTCTACAGGAAATGAAATGTGGAAATAGAGTTCACATCTGTAAAAGTCATTACTCTCACTAATGTATATCATGTCCTGAAATTCGGAAGAACTTAATTTTTGGCAGCCTTTTAAACAAAAATAGGTTCAAACTAGTATTTGAGGTTGATAAATTTGTATTGTTAAAAGGAGGTGCGTTTGTTGGAAAGAGTTATTTGTACGAGGGGATGTTCAAACTTAATATTATTAATAAAATAAATAATTCTGCTTTTATTGTTGAGTCTTCTTCTTCATTTTGACATAATCGTTTAGGACATGTTAATTCTAGAAGAATGCATGATATGGTAAAATTAGATTTACTTCCTAAAATTGATAATTATATGAATAAATATAGAACTTTCATGCTAACTAAGATTACTAGAAAACCTTTTGTTAGTGTGGAAAGAAATTCGAATTTATTAGATTTGATACATCATTTATGTGATTTTCACGCTATACTGTCTCTAGGAGGAAAAGAATTATTTTTTAACTTTTATTGACGATTATAGTGGATTTTGCTGTTGAATGCCATGTTATCCAATTCTGGCCTTAGACAATGATTTTGGGGTAAAGTGTTACTAATAGCAAACCACATATTAAACTGAATCCACAAAAGGAAATAAGGTTACACCTTATGAATTGTGGAAGAAAAGAAAATCATATTTGAGTGATCTCAAAGTTTGAGTATGTAGAGCTATTGTAAGAGTTTCTGAATATAAAAGGAAAAGCCTAGGTGAAAAAGGAATAAAGTGTATATTCCTTGGTTATGCGCATCAAAGTTTGACATATAAATTCTTGGTGATTGAACCAAAAGTTACTATTTTATAAATAGTAAAATACCATTATTTAATCTCGAGATACTTTATTTGATGAAAGTATGTTCAATTTACTACTTAAAACCATTGCAATTGAAAATGAACAACCAAAAAGTTCAACCACAGAAGTGGAAGTAGATGAACCTAACTTAAGAAGAAGCAAAAGAGTTAGGATTGCAAAAATATATGGACTAAATTTTCATATGTACCTAGTAGAAGGAACTAGAGAAAGTATAAGTAATTCAATTTCAATTTTCTTTAATATAGAATATGACCCTCATACTTTTGAAGAAACAATGAAATCTCAAGATGCTTCTTTTTGGAAAGAAGACTCTATTATGGGAAATAAAACTTCAAAATTAGTAGATTTACCTCTAGGTAACAAACATATTGGTTGCAAATGGATCTTCAAAAAGAAGTTGAGAGTTGATGTAACAATTGATAAATTTAAGGCAAGATTGGTGTCTAAAGGATTTTTCCAAAATGAAGGTTTAGATTACTTTGACACATATGCATCGGTTGTAAGAATAGCCATAATTAGATTATTTATAGCTTTAACTTCAATACACAAGCTTGTAATCCATCAAATGGTTGTAAAAACAACCTTCTTAAATGAATAAATGGAGAATTAGATAAAGAGGTTTAAATAAAGCAGGAGACTTCGTAGTTAAAGGACAAGAGAATAAAGTTTGTAAATTGGGCAAACCATTGCATGAGCTTAAAGAAGCTCCAAAGCAATGACATGAAAAGGTTGACGAAACTATTCTTTCAAATGAATTTAAATTTAATGAATCAAACAAGTGTATGTACACATGATTCCTTAATGGAAAAGGTGTCATCATTTGTTTATATCTGGATGATCTGTTAATATTCGACCTAGAACAAGTGCATAATACTAAAAACATTTCTTTCAACGAATTTCGACACGAAAGATATGTGTGTTTTACTGATGTAATTTAAAAAATTAAAATTATAAGAAATGATGAGGGTTTGACTTTAACACAATCTCACTACATTGAGAAAATGTTGAAAAAGTTTGGACATTTAGAAAGCACACCTGTAAGCACACCATTTGATAATAGTATCAAGTTGTCTAAAATGATGGTAGATTTATTGCTCAATTAGAATATGTTAGAGCAATTAGATGTTTAATGTATGCCATAACTTATACTAGACCCAATATTGCATTTGCGATTAGTAAGCTTAGTAGATTTACTAGTTGTCCTAGTAATGAGCATTGGAATGTTGTACATCGAGTTTTTAGATATTTGAAAAAGACTATAGACTATGACATATGTTATAAAGGGTATCCAACAATTTTGGAAGGATACAGAGATGCGAGTTGGATAACAAATCAAGACGAAGATTATTCGTCTACTAGTGGTTGGATATTCACTCTTGGTGGGGGTGCTATTTCTTGGAGATCTAAGAAACAAACATGTATTGTGAATTCAACTATGGCATATAAGTTTGTAGCATTAGTTTCCGGGGTTCAAGAAACGGAATGGCTAAGTAATCTATTATTAAAAATATATGGCCTAAACATAGGGACCCTATATCAACTAGGTGTGATAGCGAGGCGACACTCGCTAAAGCTTATATCAAAGTCTATAACGGAAAATCGAGACATCAGATTAAGACATAGCTATGTGAGACAATTAATTGGTGATTGTATAATCAAAATAGAATTTGTTAGATCTGCTAGAAACTTAACAGATCCTTTAACCAAAGGGCTTGCTCAAGAGCTAGTGGTTAAAACGTCACAAGGGATGAGTTTCAACCCTATTATAAAAAATCACCTATGATGTAACCTCAACTCAACTCTTACTAACCCTAAGTCTTAAGTTCAATGAGTTAAAGTACATCATTAGTTTATGATTGCAAACACCATAAAAATTAAAATAGCCATCCAAGGTAGATGGTACTTGGTAGCCGTAATGATATGGAGAGTGTCATCACCAAATGCTTTTAACAGACTTATAAAAGATATATATTTGGTATGCTATTTACGGGACATACTTGATAAGTCTGCCTACTGAGTGTGAAGTGAGGTAGAGTTCAAAGGCTTAACTCTAGAGCACTCATGACATAAGATACACAATACCTTTAAATGTGTCGTCAAACAATTGGACACTTCTATGAAGAGAATTTCAATGTGTGATACAAATCCAGTTAACCATATATGATTTGTGGTTCAAAGTAATACTATCACATTTTCTGTTTAACTTTGACTTGTTTTTACTAATTGAAGATTCAAGTCTAAACGACATGGAGTAACTTAACTCATAGTGTCAAAATATTTTGAAAATGATGGGGGATTGTTAATAATTTTCAAAATTTCTAATTAAATTTTGGGTGAGTTTATTTTATATATGAAGTTAAAAATAGAAAATGAAATACATATTAAGTGCCATAGAAATGACCTATATATTGTTGTATTAAATCAACGAATTATTGTAGTAATAATAGACAGGAACGGAGCCAGCTGGTGATTGCAGGGGGCCATGGCCCCCCTCCCAAGATTTAAAAAAAATTGAAGTACTAAGGCTGATGATGTGAGTACCATATTTTTAAGTACTAAGGCTGAAGAAAAATTACTGATCCTTTATTTATGGGTGGTTATAATCATTATATGTTCCCGCACCATATTATTGCAGTTATGTGGGTGGATGGACATTACAAACTATATCACTTTTGTAATAATAATGCTAAAAGTCTCATAAATTCTTAGTCATGGAATATCATCTTCGGCTCCAGAGTCGAGATGAGCACAACTATTTCCATAAACTAGTTACTATAAATGTTCTTCCTTTGTTTTCTTATGTGAGGGAGAGAGATAAAGAGAAACAGACTTCAAAAGAAAGTTTGGGAAGTGGGAAACTTACCTTCTTTATTGCTGCATGAAAGTGAAATACATATAGAAATGTGAGTACCAAATTGGAAGAGAATCTGCTCTGCTCTGCTGATGTGAGTACCATATTTTGTTTTAGTAAAAATATGTTTTGTAATGGTGGATGAATATATATGCCCCCCAAGATTAAATCCTGGCTCCGTCCCTGATAATAGATACAAAAGTAAAAATGGTAGTATTTTCTGGAATAACGGCTGGTGTTGGCCACAAGTCAAAAGTTATAACTATTTGTAACCGTTACAATAATTAAACCTGCAACGATTAGTGAAAGTTTTATCCTTATTTTGGAAAGTTATAACTTTCCAACTGACACATATTCAAACACTAAATAAGGGGCACATGTAACATTCCACAAAATACTGGAAACATTCATTTTTTTATTCTTTCTTCTCCTTCTTTTGCAGATCTTCTAATTTATTTTATTATTGCACAATACAATACTTAGCAAACAACAATAAAAAAAATTCATACAGTCGTCCGTAGGATATTCTTCAATAGTGCAAATTGAAAAATATCGCGGATTTTATTGCATCTTAGAGGAAATTCGTTGGAACCATTTTACATCAATTAGTGGAGCGAAGCCTTAAGGACAACAACTTGATCGTATTTTGAAGTAATTTTATCTAACATTTTCAGTTCTATCACTCATAAAAATAAAATATTTATGTAGTGCTAGCACTTGGACATTGTTCTCGACAACCAATCCAATCCATTTGTCAACAAGAGAAGCCACCCTCGAATCTACCACGGTTATCCAGAGCCTGAACTCCTTTATCCTAAAATTGTGCTTGCAAAATCTTATAAGCGAGTCATCAACAAAATTTAGAAACTTGTGTGTTGGGAACTTGTGACTCATAATATAAAAGCCACTGGAAAAGACTAGTGCGGAGCTTAACGTAGCGGAGCGGAGCGATGCACTAGCCCATTAGAGTTGCAATCAAGGTCATGAGGGGGAAAGTGAGGGCGAAACCTAGCTATATATACAGGTTATTACTTTGGTTAGTAAGGCTTGGTTGGGTTAAAGTGGTGAGTGGCGTAGGGCGTCAGATCTTGAAAAAGCTCTATCAAGGTGTAGCTTGGGCCACGCTTATGATAAGCCTATGATGGCTTGCCGCTACTGTTTCAAGGATGTAATTTTTGGGTTGTTAATTGGAAATGGCATTATGAGTAATTGACCATAATGTGAAGTAGAGTTGGAATATGATTAGTAGGTATATATACTATCTATTGTAAAATCCTATGTAACAAAAAAATCATCAATAAACAACAAGCCGCATGTGAAGTACCCAAATTGGGAAACCACGTAAATCTCTTGTGTTCTTCTTAATTCTCTATCATTTAAGTGTGCGTGTGTGTGATCCTATATTCTAACATTGTCCCTAGCTTATATAGATAGATTCACGTAAGAGAATAAAACGATTATAGTTTCTTAATCAATATAGGGAAGTTCCAAATCATATACGAGTTTACCAATACCAAATCATGATAGCGTTGGAAATTCCATGACAAGTAATTTAGGTATCATCTTACTAAACAGCATAATCAATGCCTTGCAATAAAACTAAAATTTGCATTGTAGCCTCTCATGTGGCATCCTCACATGGCTTCTAGTAATATCCTTTAAAGTCCGGCAACCAGAAAGGGCCATGGTGAGCTCAAGCTCATCTTTCAGCATCTCAATGACTTGTCTCACACCATACGCTCCCTTCACTGCCAACCCATAAATGACTGGCCGTCCAATCTTCAATAATCATGACAAAACATGAGCACCAGGAAATATCAGGAGGCAGCATGGAGTGAAGACTGAAGATAATTAACAGAATTCTTAATGTTACCAGAACAGCTTGCGCGCCAAGTGCCAAGGCCTTGAATATATCTGTGCCCCGCCTCACTCCTCCGTCAAAGAGAACTGGGATTTTACCTCCAACAGCAAGAACAACCTGCACCATCATGATTTTACAAATAAGCTTATATATTGTTATCTTCACAAATATGCAACTAAACTTTTTCCAATTGGTCCATGGAAAATGCATTTATCAGGAACAACTTGTCTTCCCATATTGTCAAAAACCATGTGCGGTGACTATACAACTTGTACATGCGTTAAATATTAATTCAGGAGAAACTCGTAGCTCTGTAACATTTCCTGTCCCAATAAACTTATGCGGCGTTTGGAGTTGAAGCAGTGCCAAGTCAGAGTTCTAATTCTGTCTTCAGCTCTCTGTTTGAATTGGGGTTTTAGATGGTTTACTTCCTTAGGCATTGAGGTTTATAGATAAAAAGTAATTTTTTTGAGTGTATTTCAAGAACATTGAGAGGCTTTTGCGTATATCTAAGCACATATGCTATGTAGGCAGGATTAGAGGTTTGAACTAAGCATGTGTATAATTACGGAAATATGTTACCTGATGAACTCGTTGGGATCTTCAACTTCTAATAAAGTTGTTTGAAGGGACTAGTGTCCTCTCCATGAAATACAAATCCAAGTCTCTATTCTAGTGAGAAAATTCTTCCTGCCTAAGAGAACCCACATTTATCTTTGTCATACATTTTGTAAAATACAAATTGTTATATATGCTCAACACCACTAAAGTTAACAGAGGAGAAGCAGAGAAATCAAAATAGAACAATCACAAATTGAATCGAGGAATATACGGACATATATTCTGCTTTCTGAATACAAACAGAAAACATACAAAATTCAAAAGAAATAATCACATAGACAAGCAGAAATTAGGTATCACCTCTTCCAGAACAGTAATACTGGCAGGAGAATAATCTAGCTGCCGAGCACCATGATTGGAGACAATTATCCCTGCAACTCCTACTTCCAATGCTTTTATTGCTGCCAAAAATATACTAATATAGTATCAATATACATTAGAAGACTTGTCACATTTAACTGCAAGCTTCTTCGATACTGGTAAGGAATAGAATGAGATGCTTTCAATTTTCAAGATATGACCTTACCATCTTCACGAGTGAGCACCCCCTTAATCAGGATTGGCAAGTTTGTAATGGATTTTAACCACTCTACATCCTGCAAATTACTTTAACTGCTAAGTTAACCAATAGGACGGTTCAATCAATCACCTTGCGAACTTGATGATTCAGTACATATTAATTAAGGAATTTTAGAAAGTCTGAAAGCTGAGCAATTTTGGTTATATTTTCTGCCCAAGTAACTGTACAATGTTGTTAAACAGAAAAGTCTACTAATATGCACAACTCCTAGAAAGGTTCTTATGTATATAGCAATATACTTCACAAATCCTTCTATGAGATGCTTCCAATTTCTAACCATGTGATATGTCTGTCCAAGAGTAACATGTTACAGATTTCCTCAAAGCCATATTACAAGGATGTTGTGAAATCTTATATTTATACCTTCCAAGATAAAGAAGCATCGAAAGTCTCTGATGCAAATGATTCAAGATTTGAACCCTTATCCTGCAAACATAATTGCTTAATATATTAATAATCCAAATTTAATAATTTCAAGCTAATCTACGTTTTTCAGTAGGACATATATCTATCTGCACATGCACACCATTTAATACACAGGTAGATATGCATGGACATGTATACCTGTCCATATTTACACCTGCACAGAATTACATCGCATGCTAGGAAGGCGCATTTATGTCTTGTCTCTCGCTATTTATATATGTATATGGTGTAATTATCTGTCATTATGAGTAATAAAACAAAAGAATGCATATATATTTCCATAGTATGATACTACTTGAAACAGTATAATCAAATAGGATGGCACAAAAAAATAAAGATATTCTGGAAATAGTTCCCCTCCCTTAAGCTCTATAGGTAATCTTCTGCTCCTCCTAAAATACAATTGAATCAAACAATTTCCTGTTCTTCAGTTATTGGTTCCAGAAATTATTAGTATTTGGGAAGTCGTCGTCAGTGAAGAAGTCTAGTTATTGATATCAGATGGTTTTAAGTTTGATTTGAAACTTCTAGTGTTTCAAAGTAGGCAAGGGTAAAGATGCCTCCTGATAGACACATAATTCATATATTTTATTATCCCTAATTTTGTCCTTTTAATTATATTAGTTTATTAAATTAATATGTTTTATTTTATTTTGTAGGATTTAATATTTGTTGCAATAAAGTCAATATCTTGGTGATCAAGCGATATTTAATGCTCTTATTCATGTAAGGAATATCCAAGAAGAATCCTACAAGGAGAAGGAAAGAGGTGGAACAATCCCGATGTGCAAGTCAAATCCAACAAAAGAAAGGAAAGTCGATCTAGAAGATCTATTTATCTAGAACATCTTTTTGAGAAGTTGATTACCACTAGGAAATTGAAATCTACATGGAAAGGGAACAAAAGTGTCCAAGTTCAATGAATCTAAATTAGGATTCAAAGTTATTTTCCCTATAAATAGGTCTCTTGTTTTAGAGAGAAAAACATTAGGTATTGTATTAGTTTATGTTAGGAATAGAAGTAGATTAAATTACGTCTTCATTGTACGTTCGTTGTATGATCGTTAATTAAAGGGAGTTTTCTTATTTATTTTTAATCTTCTTCTTTTCTTTATTTTAATTAGTTTAATTATTTTTCATGTCTAGCTAAATTCTTTCATCTAGGATGAAGATGAAATTAAATAATTATTCGTGATAATATTTTACATCTCTTCTATTATTTATGCTTTTATGTTTAATTGATTTCGCTTTCATGTTTCGTTATTGAAATACCTTCGTTTTATAGTTTTTATGTGATTTTAAATTAATTAAGATGTTTTGATAGATTATTGTTAAGATATGAGTTTTTCATAATCCATGCTTGCTCAGAGAAGTTTTGATGGATTATAGTTAATCCTTAAATTTTCATAGTCTATGTTTGCCCACGTTAATTGTAAATTACTAAATTAAAAGGAAAGGAGATCAAAATCATAGTGAGTTATAAAAATAGAAGAGATTGAATTATATGTTATGATTATTATTTAATGGATTCAGATTCCTAGATTGTTTTTCTCATTATTTATTTTTAAATTCTAGTTAATCAATTCTAAATCTTTATTTCTAATTCGCCTAAAATAGATATTAAGAAAATATTAAAATTAATCTAGTCTCTGTGGGTTCGACCTGTACTTCCCAGTTCATCAATTTGACATTGTGCACTTGCAGTACATATTTTTATCACATCACCTCCCTAGGTGGTGAATCTGTGATAACCAGAAAGTCGAAATACATATACCTAATACTTCTTCCTATTCAGATTAAATGTCGTTTTAGGGAGTTTAATTTTATTCTATATAAGTGTCATTTTTGAATCTCTATGCAATATTGCACTATTTTTTCCTAATTTACCCCTCTATTTAATATGCTTAGTAAATGCAATTGTGGAGAGAGAAATAATTAATTAGGGACAATTGTGGAGAATGAGAAGAGATAATTGTGGAGAGAGAAATAATTAATTAGGGACACAAAAGACATTTTGTGTTATTTCTTAATAAGTGTGCTTAACTCTAAAATGACATTTAATCTGAATAGGAGGGAGTATGGTATAAGAACTAAGAAAGCAGACCCCCTTCCTTACTGGTCAGAACAGATAGTGGAGGTATGCATCGAGCTTTTCCGATTTATACATAGGATCATTTTATGTGTTTCTAAGCATATTTGAATTCTAACATTGACGATAGAATAATTTCCACTCACAGTGTGAACTTCAGTTGACAAGAGACCTTCAAAGTTCTTTAGCTGAGGTGAAATCATTCTGCAAAAATTATCTTAGTTATCTCATAGCTGATGCAGGGGTATCATATCAATATGAGAAGGAAAGAATCATAGGAGATCTTACAGCAGGTACTAAATACAGCTATTTTTCACTTATTTAATTGAGGAAAGTTTCAATGGTTAGTAACATTGAGTGTCATCATTGTGAGGACAATATAGAAGAAAGAATATGAAATTTCACTTATTCTTTATGTCTGCCTCCCTTCGACCAAGTCGAGGAACATCAGCAGTCAGAACAATAGCCTTGAATCCATTTCTTTCGGCTCTTCGCACCATCAGAGTCGTTATGTCCCGTCTCTTGTATACCTACTAACGGATGGGATAACAAATTAAGAGTCATGCTCCATAAATTCATCACAAGAGAAAAAGAAAAAAATACTCTCTCCATCCTAGTTTAAGAGACTTTTCTATTTTGGGGCGTCTTAAATTAAGTGGCCTTATTCCACTTACCAATGCACAAATAGCTAACTATATTAACCTTGGGATTGAAAAATACAAAAAAAAAAAAAGAGGAAAAAAAAGGAGAGATTTTAAAACTTTGTGGATCCCATTCCACTGTATGAATGCATTACTTTAATGGTATAATAGGAAGCTAATTCAAGTCTTGTCAAGTAATTTTCTTTCTTAAACAAGGAGTATTAATCAATGCTGCTTATGAAAGATAAGAAATTACAAATTACTAAAGAAAAGTTTAACTTTACAAGAGTTCAAGAGAAGTGGAAATACATATAACTGAAAGAAGCGAACAGCATTGCAGCTGGAAGCAACCTCCTCCACGGTGCAGGTAGACATGAATGATAATGCCTAAAATGAAGAAGAATCAGTATTCAAGCGCCTAAGGTTAGAAATGAGCTTGAGTTTTGAAGAAATTACCATTATGGTGTTACATGCAGCTGCTGCTCTAGCTGTCGCAACTTCTCCTGGTAAAAAAGTATATGCCATAAATGAAGTCAGAACTATACAATACACTGTATTAAGCTCTAATAAGGAGTTAGACCTTCAGGGTGTGCTAACTGATGCATAGCAGTTGGAGCAATCATTATGGGAGCTGAACTACTATAACCCAATATGGTAGATGACATATCTATTCTGCTCACGTCTACAAGAACTCTTGCCCGAATTCTGAAGGTATAGAAAAGTGATGTTAAAATCACGTACACTAATTATTTGTAACAATAACAGGTGTAACCTTACGTGATTCTACGGAAAGCTTCCACATTCTCTTTTAGTGTGTGCTGGTCCTCAGCACCCCCAGAGTAAAAGTCATAATACATCTTTGGGAGGAGTTGCTTCGCCATTTCTTGAAACTCATTCACATTGACTAGATCAGCCGCCATTTAACCTGCAAACATGACAAGTTAATGAATACTGATGGCCATGTTGACTTTCTGGTAACTAGAAGAATTTGAATAAAGTAGCACAAGCATGAGCTTGATATGAAAGAATTCAATGTGAAAATACCATCATAGTGCAATCGAATGATTCAAAATAATTGAGTAGCTTCCCTCCAGGTGGATCTATGTTCTTTTGTGCTTACCCAAGTGGCTAGCCTGCCTCTCCAATTCATTATTCAACTACATTTTATTCGGTTGAAGAACTAGTATCTAATGAAAGCTATTTCATCGAAATGTTAGATAATTTAGCTTGTAATCATCACCGTGAAATCTATTTAGCTAACTAAGCAAACTTCTCTTACTAGATCGATGTTCATACACAAATTTGGTTTCAGGTCCAATTCTGCATGACTGCTTCCACCTCACTAATTTGAAAAGCTCCCTTCCTAAAGAATAAAATTGCCAAACAAACAACAACTCCTAACTAACTAACTAACTAACCAACTAACCAACCAACCAAGCAGAGGCTTGATTATTCAAACAATTCCTTAAAAGTTAGAAGAATGAAAAATGGAATCAAAAAAATAGTAGAAGCATAATCCTATATAAATGTTTGTCCAACACAGAGAGATTACTAGAGAAGTCCACATTGCATTTAGTTAAGTTAATAAAGAATAACACTAAAATCCACGAGCAAGAGTATCAATGAAATCATCTTGCTAGGAAATAAATTTCAAGGATGAGCAACAGAGTATCACGAGAGATATTAGTCAATTACAATATTCAAATCAATATGTTTTGAACATGAAAATAGAATTCATTCAGTTCCTTGACTAGATCACAGCTAAAACACACACACACACACACACACACACACACATACTTGTGTGTAAAATTGTACCTGGGCAACTTTTGGTACAACTGAAATAAGAATTGAATAAGGGGATCTGCCAGTAAAGAAAACTGCGAAGACATTGAAAGTAGGTAAAAAGGGGCGAGTGCAGAAACCGACTGAAATCTGTTACTTTCAGCAGAGCCCATGGGCCGGTCTTATCAGGCGGCCCAGGCCAACATTCAAACTATAAGATTATTTATGTCCACAAAATATAAGAAAAAGTTTTGTTTATGCATATATACATAAAAGGTAAACATGACAAATTGTTCACTACAACCAAGACTCTTAAAAAATTTATAATAGTAATTTTGTTATTTTATCAATTTCATTAATTAAAATAGTCAATATGCAAGCAACTATCTAACTCTTTTTCAAACTTTTAAATTTTCCCAATATATAAAAGAAAATTATTTATACGTTGACCAACGTGAATTGCAAAACGAAAATAGAATAATGAGATATTATAACACTTTCCTATCTCGCTTATTTATGTTATATTTAATGTATTACTTTAAATATATACCAACACAACATACTGCCGGATAATTTTTGGCAACCTACTAAATACAAGTTGACCTCATTCTTCTTCTTCTGATCAGGAGTCAGGACAGCCGATTGACAAAAAACATATATCCCTCAAAATCCACAAAAAAATAAAAATCCCAGAAGGAAGGAAGGCGGCTATTGTCAACCAAATCAAATTGTGTTGATAATAATATAACTTGGACCGGCCACCTCTACCTCTCAGTTTTTCCTTTGCCCATAACTACCATTTTCACAGCTGCTTTTGTTCATTCTTATGTCTTCGGAAAGTTAAACCACTGCTTGTGCTTTCTTGGTTGCCATGGTTTCTTACTGGAGGAGGACCCTTCATCAAATGATTGAAGATTGTGCTTTCTTGGCGAAATTGCACTCCGAATTGATTGGAGTTCATATTTTGTTCTTGAGAGAGTAGTGTTTTCAATGGGCTCCTTGAAAGATTAGAGTTGAAGTTTTGTTGGTAACTACAAAAATTATAATTCATGGTAGTCAAAGGCTGCCTCTGACAAACCCGCTGTGGTGCCACATTTGCATTTGAAAAGAAAGAGGTCCCTCCATATTCAGCTTCTGATGGAGCTTTAGAGTGCCAGAATTCCTTCTGCCCAACATTTTCCACTTCACTGGTCTTCTGCATATCCGGTTGCGATCTCTCTTTTCCTAAATTAATGGCTAGAAATTGAAATGTTGGATGCAAATTCTGATGCTCGTTTGGTTGTCGCCTGGGTTGCCCTGAAATAATTGGTAGAGATGGTAATGTCTTTGATGTATTCTCTCTCATTTTTTGGCTCTGATATTCCGTTTTTACCCTGAGAAAGGAAAAATTATACAGCTCAATTACAAGTATAACATAAAAAGTTTATATGGTACAAAATCATGTGCAAGCAACTTTATGTTCCACGCAATCTTGCTACCTTTTTGCTTTTAGCATCTTTCTCATTTCCTTTTCTTGAATCCCCGAGTCCCTATTCAATCGGGCAACCGAACCTCTAGTATGCTTTTCTAACAAACTCTTCTGCCTCTCACCTTCATCTTGCTACCTCTGTAATTGACAGTTAGATTATAGCTAAAGTAATGTCGTATGAATCTATGGTAAATATCTGTATGAGAATTAATACATATACATGTGGAAAAGACCCGTCTCATTGTCTTTAACTTGTAAAGGTTTCTGCCCTTGATGAGAAGAGGATGAAGGGATGGGAGTGGTTTCTCACCTTTGCTCCATAAAACTTCAATCTAATTAGAATTGTCAAAGAAAAAAAGTGTTTGGCACACATCATAAGAAAGTGTAAAACACATCATCTAATCCTTATGACATATAAGAAAGTTCACAATAAGAATGCTGACGCCTGAACTTCTGCGACTTCAGTCACATTTCCTCGTTTGTTCAATTATATCCACTTGTTTCAGTCTAATTTGTTATGTGAATGGCAAAAATGAGCATTATGTAGATAGTTTACATAAATTATGGGTAATTGGAAGAAAGTTCAACTAAAGTAACCGTAAAATCTGCCTAATGCGCTCAATTTTTACACTTAATAGAACAATATGGCAGTGTTAGGATAATCTAAGATTAAATTTTTTGAAATGGAAATAAAGATCCCATGAAACTGATACACAAACCAAAATCATTCACAGTTTCAGCAAAATAAAACAGAGTAGCACCAGGAGTACTTTCTACTAATGGTACACAACTTAACAATTTTACATGTTTATGCATGTTCCTGGTCTAAGTTGGATACCGTAAACGTATGTTGTTGCTTGGCAGCACCATAGCTTTCTTTCACAATGCGCCCTGCTACAATCCTTGTACCACACGGAGGACCATTGGCGCTCCTTGATGCAATGTTGAACCTGAGAAAATCATAAGATAAGCAATCACCCAGGATTTGCTGCAGTTTCCCACATGTTTTATCCAGATGATTAAAGTTTGATCATCTAAGCTGTAAATATTCCAAGTTTTGCAACTAAACAAGTGTAAATTGCATTGGTTTAATAACCAAAACCTACAAGGACAGCGGGACAGGTTAAAAATCCAACATTATTTCCAGAAAGTTTGTGCTATTGATGTCAAACAGTTCCCCTACTTCCCAAGTGTGTATGATATAGTGGAAAAGCTATGTGTTAGATTGTTCTGATCTGCAATGGTATGAAGCTCAGTTGCAGACTTACATTTCATAAACATTTTGTTCAAACATAACAACATCCCCCGTGCATGCATCACCTGCAAATAATCAACTATAATTTAAAAGACAATATACTAAAATACACGTAATCAATGACCATATGTTGCGGGAAGTGGAAATTTCAGAGCATAAATTTCATGAAGTATAAATGCATGAGCTTGAGGTCCAATTGTCATATACAAGTAAAATTCAAGATTAAACCCTCTAATTGGATGACATGATCAAAACCACATCTATAAATGCAAGACTTGTGAACTTTTACACTATAAGACATCAACTTTAGAAAGTTTAATATACCTTTACAGTTCACTATAAAACTTGACTTTGGGTACTTCTTCTCTCCACCACCGTTGGCAATACTGAGATAGAATAGTAAAGAGTTTTAGCAATAGAATTAAAGGAAAAACTCATAGATTCCAGAAAGAAATATATGCCTATAAAACAATTAAGCACTGCACAAAGAAAGGAATTACTCAAGATGCTCCTTTATGCGCCCAATGAGAGTATCCTTGTTGCCTGTTAATCGTAGTCCATTTTTCCTCAAATAAAGCTTACATTGATCAACTTTTAGTTTATCTATCTGACCAACTGCCACAAGGAAATTACTTATAAATCAGAGCATAAACATAAACATACAAACAATGTATCTAGGTTATAATAGTATCTCCAAATTATAAGATCACTATTGGCTTTTGAAAGTCAATTTGAGGCCTTTTACATTCAAAATCGAGAAGATTCACTAGAAATTATGAAACAGTAAATCTTAATAGACAAAAACACAAACACATTCTAGGCCCTATACATTAACAAAATTTGAATAACCTTCAATGATCTGTTGAACACCTTCATAACATTTTTGGTCTTTTTTATCAAGCTCTGGCACAATCAGTTCTGGGCCTTCCTCGGTTTCTTACTCCATTTCCTTGGAGATACAGTATCTGGAAAGTAAACCCATATAACCCAACATTTAAAATGAGTTTCTTAAGGTAATAAATCAACAATACGCATAACTTTAAGATAAATAACCACCGAGACTTGGCTATCTTCTTGATTGACAGCTTAGACAAGCTTGCTTGAGTCTCCTCAAGAATATCAAAGCTTGGGTCTTCTTCTGAATCATAGGAATCATTGTCAGATTCATCATTTTCGCTGTGGTCTTTTTGCTCAGAAATCACCATTTTGAAGATCTCTTTCAACCTAAAGGCTAAAACTACCAATAAACTCTATCTTAGAAAATCTTGGACTAGGATCGAGAGTCTCCATTCTTTATATTTATATTCGTATGTTGGCAGATATTTTTTAATTTTGAATCTTACAGTTGCTGAGTCAAGAGAAACGGTCACAAGAATTGGAAATATTGCCGAATGTTCGTGGGCCGTGCTAATATAATACGTAGGTCCATTGTTTTAAGCTTATTGGCCCAACCATCACGAGTCTGGCCCATTTTTATTATACGGCTTGCGTAACTTATAATAAAGGACCCTTTAAATTATTTATTTTCAGTTAGCAACGTACGTAGTGATAGATGATCTGATTGATACTTTATATTGAAAATTGGCAATTTAATTATCTCAAAATAAGTGTTGCGACTAATTTATTTTCAAAGAATAAATAAATGTTATAATTTGTAACGGAGGGATTCATATTTATTCATTGAAAGTAAATGATATAATACTATTCTGGTCTGATGTGACTTTAATACAAGTATATAACATATTGTTGCAACCCAATAAATCAATGTTATTAAAAACAATAACTAGTAACAGCTGCATTACCCATTCAAACTATATCTCTGGCATAAAAGTCAACAAACAGTAGTGGGTACAATATTGGGTATTAATAAAAATGTCAATCATCTTTAAAATAAGCACAATGAGATTAGTTGATAATTTGATATGCATAAGTGGGGGGCTTCAATCTTGTCTAGTTACAAAAGATAAGGTTCAAACTTTCACAAGGCTTGATTTGCCCAAGTCCCATATTAAAGCCCATCCTTGAATTGAATTGTGACCAAAAGATAAAAAATAATATAAATAAATAAATTCCAGTCTATTTGATATTAAGGGTTCATGAGGGTCACACACACCAATATGAAACTCTAATTTCTGGAAATATGGAACAGGCAATCGGGAGAGCGTGACAAAAATCAGTAAGAGCTTTCATCTGACGTGTGCAAGTCACCAAATCTTCTTCCTGACCCAAAAAAGGAGGATAACAACTCCAATGACAATTGCAACGGGGGCCCATTTCCGAATCAAAGCCTAAGATTAAAAGCACATGAAAATTATAGCATAAGTACAGCTATGAGCAGGTCGAGTTCAAAATCAATCAATTCATGAAAAAACTCAATGAAACAAACAATTATTCATAGTACAAAACGACAATAGCATGTTCCACTATATTTTCATCAACAATAAAGATACGGGCATCGGATGGAATGGAAAACACGGAAATAAATACGGATGCAATTTTTTTCTATACATTGGGGGACCAAATTCATTTTTTTTATATCATACCCCATATGCAACCTTTTCTATATGACATGTATAGAGAAAAAAAAGTTGCATCCCTGCTCCTATCCCTGATTTCCATCCGGTGCCCATAGTTTATCCTTTCATCAATATGTAAATCTCAGAATAGGCCTGCAGTAATATAACTTGAAAAGAAACCCATTAATCGCATCTATTCAAAAACAAATATGACCAGTATATTCAGATTACCCGTCATCTAGGTGTAAAAAATTGTGAAAATATACACAGGTCTGAGAACTAGTTATTGAAACCAAAGTCGACTTTATTAAATCTGAGCTCAGTTCTGATTACGCCGATTTGCGACAACATTGTCTCACATGCCGTAACACATATCCCACCTAATATACTACCTGTAGTACCCCTGTACATGACCGATACTAGTCTACGCATAAAATTATAAGATGGCTAAATTTGATTCACCTATGAAAACAAACCTTCCCCTTCGTGTTAGTACAAGGATACCAAGTTCGAAACCAATATCACCCCTCATTTGATGATCCATTTGGTAATCTGTTATACCAAGGGATAATCACATTTGGATTTTGGAGTTTTGGACCCCCTACGGTGTTAGACTTTTCCCCAAGAGTAGAACTATGCTTACAAAAACATTGATACTAAAAGTGGATGCAAAATGATGCTGCTAGACATGAGTGGTTGATGATTCACCATGTATGTACGAACAACTATACCCACTAACATCTTGATACATCATTTAGTAAATACTTTTAGTACCCATGCTTTCATAACCGTAGGTCTGTAGCAATACTATTTCTCTAGTGCCACAAAACATAAAAAACATTACAATAGACCCCGTTATGTATTAGAGTTGTGACTCGAAGGAGCTGGTGAAGTCAGAATGCAAGATGCCTAAATTGTCTATGGTATTTTGGCAACAAAATGTTATTCCCATCAATCCCTTTTCAACTCTTCATTTTACTCCTTCACTATCTCACACTCCAACTCTCAGCACATCGAAACTATACCTGTACCAACTTCATTTTGGTTTTGATCAATATGTAAAATGATAAGCAGATCAATAGGGAAGGAGAGAACGAGATATTGCAAGACATAGAGGGAGATAAAGACAGACCGAGACAGAGTAAGACATAAGAAAGAATGATATGTTCACAAATACTTGCCAGAAATTTGGTTCTTGAAATCAAGGAGTTCATTTTGGTTGTGAGAATGATCACAAATAAAATAGGGTTCTGTGAAACAGACAAAGGTATGTAGTGGGGAAAAGAATCCTTGTTTGAGAGAAAAAAAATGTAATATAAATATGTATTATTCACAAATACTTGCCAGAAATTTGGTTCTTGAAATCAAGGAGTTCATTTTGGTTGTGAGAATGATCACAAATAAAATAGGGTTCTGTGAAACAGACAAAGGTATGTAGTGGGGAAAAGAATCCTTGTTTGAGAGAAAAAAATATGTAAATAAATGTAATATAAATATGTAAATGCACGGGATCAAGTCTTGGAACAGACTCTCCATAAAAAGGAAGTCTGCACAAAACTGACCCTCCTAGAACTAGCAGGTGCCTTGTGCAATGAATACGACCTGTGTGTGTGTGTGTGTATTTGAATTATTGTGTATTCGTCATTATTAAAGAGTGTTCTTTTTTCCAACCATTAGGAATATACTAAAATGAGGGCATTTTGGTCTGTCTACAATTTTATGACGTGGTTGATTGATTGACAATAGGCACAACATTTCGAACATTCAAAAATAAAAATGTGGGCAAACAATAAGGGACGAAGGTGGGAGTAAATTACAAAGTTCTACAGAATATTACTGGTTAAGGGCCAAAGTTGAAAATATCCTATATCACTTTCAAAAAATGGCAATTTAAAATATCTATACTATTATCACTAGCAATTAAATTTCTGCTCTTGAAAGCTCACTCACACTGTTGGACTCAAACGAAACAATGAAGAAATAATACTACGTTCCATCTATACTTGCACAGGCATATAAACCAGACATGGGTTTAAAGAAGAATTATTATTAGTCTACTATTTTTTGATGAATGATGAATAGAAACCTTTACTCATGCAGGTAAACTAACCAACTCTCAACACTTGACAATATAGGCTTGTTAAACAACTGCATTGTTTTATATTCCCTCCCCCCCATAAAGACCGGCTTAGTTTATTTTTTATTTTTTAAGTCAAATTGAACATTTATAGAATCAAAATTTATACAATTTCTAACAAATATTAAGGGAGGAATTATAACCATGAGAAACTACATCGAATTTACTACTAATTCCAACTGTTCATTACTTCAAAATTTTGAGTAAATATGTTTAATTATTATTTGATTTAATTCTAAAAATTATCATTTTGACTTGAAAAGTCAAACTAAGCCAGTCTTTATGGGATGGGACAGAGGGAGTATTAGATTGGACTTCAAAATGGTAGGTAAGTTCAATATCTAGCTATTGACTCGTGATAGACAGAAATTGTGCAGTTTCAATTATTTGTATTCCAACTGTTAAATCCTTCAAAAATAAAGGAAAACAAGTACCCGTAATGAAATTTTAACATACTACATGATTGCATCACAAATAAGTTTCCGTGGGATTCCCGGTAGATTTGGAGTAGGATTTATAAGCAGTCTCAAAATCCACACAATTTTAAGGAGCTAGTTTATTTTCGAAACAATTCTTAATCAATCTAGAAAGCGTACCAATCGGGTTGCATACATGATTATATATAAGCCCAATCAACTTGCATATATTCTAATAATTTAAACTGTTGCAATGAAGTATACAGTATTGGAAGAGCCATATTTCCAAACAACTCGCATATACTTCTGTTACCGCCTCCATTCCAAAAAGACTCCCATGTGTTTGATCCTAATTAATTTGCGAAATCCTAAAACTCAAACAGTGATATGAATTTGTTTTAGTTTTCAAAATATCAATTTTGTACTTAGTAATACCTTTTAAGTTTTAAGTAGTTTACAATAGTAACTATGGCTTTAATAAAAAAACAAGTAAATTCACATCCATTTAAAATATTAGGATTTTGAAAATTGACTAGGAAAAAAAATCATGGAACTCTTTTTGTGGAGCGGAATGAGTATTTTATATAGTTTTTACTTATATAAGTTGTAGTGGCTATAGGCTTTGTTGCCAAATCTTTGGAACAAAAATTCCACCAAAAAGATAAGCAACAAGATCTTTTAATTCTTCAAAGCAACATAGCTCTACAAGCATAGGCTATCTAAATTTCAAAACATATCTGAAGATGACAGTTTGAGCATCACAAACTACATAGATGAAGTAGAACCACCAAAGAAACTAATCAAATATTCTAAAATGTCTTAAATATAGATCTAAATTTCTCAATTCTCCTTAAAAAAAAATCTCATGTACCATTAAGAAAAAGGATTTGAGAAAACTAACCTGTCGATTTAAATCTCTTGCCTTATCAGCATATATGCGAGACTCTGATGTCAAGCGACTAGACATTTGACTGACCTCTGCAAATGTTAATAATATCACAAAAATTGTGACTTTGAATGTAAGAAGAAAAATAGTAGAATGAATAAATAAGGTAATGCACAGGATTAAAAGGAGTGAAAGAAAAAAATACATATGAACCGACACAAACAAAGAATCATAAATATATAAAAAAACATTTATATATAGAAAAATGGGATAAAGATACATCAGGAATAAGTACATATTATACACCCTTCCATCTCAAAATGACAATTCACTTTTGAAAGTCAGTTTCTAAAGAGAAATGAACTTTTAACATAATCAATAGTCATGTGATTAAACATATGGTTGAATATAGCAAGATGTTTAACCCCATCTCTTCAATATCTCTTCTGGCTTCTAAGCCAAATTATCTTCTCTTAATCCCCTCTACTCCTTCCTCCATACTTTTACTCCATCACCCACTGATAGTATGCTTAAGGCCAAAAACCAATCTGTTCACCATTTTAATTTTTATGCAACATGCAATTAATATCTGGAATGGCATTAGCATAAGCAGTTCCTGATTTCTCATTTCAGCATTATTACCTTCAGTTTAAAATATCACTTTTACTGATCACCTAGTTCTCCACTTCTATATACCATTTCCCATTTCTTTTACAGTAACCTTGCTACTTCTTAGCAGCCACACAGTTGAGAGTAGAAAAATATCACTCAAGAACCCATAATTTTCTTGTAAAATAGTAGAGATGTAGGATAATGTTTTGGAAACCATTTCGCTTAGAAAACAAGAGCACTTGGAGCTGGAAGTCTTCTTTCGTTTCTCGATGGTGAAGTAAGAATAAGCTCATTAGCTTAGTATCCCAGGTCAGAACAAGTTGATAGGATCTCCTTTTTCGTCCCATGTCCCCCCCCCCCACCCCACCCCACCAAACCAAAAAAAAAATAGCAATCAAATAAAATAAAGCTTTTCGTGGGCGAATATTGACTCTTTCAATATATATTTCAGTTGTAGAACCGCCCACGACCTATCAGAATAAATGAATTGGTACCTGGTTCGTTCCGCCATCTCACCCAGTGAATTATTAATTTAAGGGAATATTTGGCTTAGTACAGAAAGACTGCATTAACAAATTAAAAAACAAAGTCATATATATTATGATTTATTCAGATCCAAGTTATTTCCTTTCATGTTGCCCCTTAGTCTAAGCTTATCTTAATGTTCATGATTTGGTAGCATTTAATCATGGCAGGCTCAAGGTTTTGTAATAGCTTTTCATTTCTGAGGAACAAGTTTGTAACCAGCATAAATTGTAATGCAGAAAGCCATCAATAAGGTAATGCTCATTATCTGTTTTTCATGAATCAACACTACCATATTTAGTGCTTTATAGTTCGTGTTTTCACAATTAGATGGAAAACAGGATATTTAGCAGTTTACTTCTTGGCAATACCCTGAAAACACTTCAACTAAATGGAAAAAAACAATAATTCGTCTCACTTGAAAGAAGCAATCATTCAAACTAAGATTCGGCCGCAGACAAGTATTTCACAACACAACCAACAAGATTTAGGCTGACAAACTCGGGGAGAATATCAAAGTTCTAAAGTCAAAGATGAATCTTTCAAGCTAGGTTACAAGGTCCGCTAATCGACTGGGTCGCAGAACGAAATTGAGTACGTGAAACGCTACCTATGGTAGAAAACTAAAGGCATCTTAGATCTCATACCACGATTGTAGAATGCTAAATGCATCTTCAATGTTTTTGTCAAACCCTTGTTGAAACCTAACTAGAAAATAAGGGAGAAAACAGAGATAGAGATAAAAATAAGAGAGAATTCACAGAGAATAAGGGAGGAAGAAGGAGAACTATTTATTGAGAGATAGAGTGAGAAAGCTTGAACAAGCTTTTCCCATTTCATTCACAAATTGCATAATATTCAAAAGCTTGGAGGTTAATCCACCCATTACACGCATATATATATATAGCAACTAAAATGCTGAAAAAGTGTAAATACTCCTAACCTACACCATTCTCCTGTCCTACACACACATGCTAACTAACCACCCATGTGCGTACATGTGCATTACATGTCCATACAAAATATCTAATTCCAAAATATAGTAACTACTCTTTCCTTCCCAATTTACCCCTGGCCTGACAATTTTAATAGTCACTAGGCAGACCTAGACAGCAGAGGGGGTGCCTAACGCGGTAGTGCCTACGCACCCGCTAAGGCGTTTTCTTAGGCGGTTTGATTTATTTATTTTTCTACTATATATACTTGGTATACTATGCAAAACATATAGTAGATGTAATTCTTTTTTAATTTTACATGACAAATTACCCAAAATACAATTTTTTTAATGCTTAAAAAATTTATTTCAAGTATTGTAGAGCTCCAAGTCGAGATCTGATTTTGCATAGGCGAGGGCCTAGGTGCCTAACCAAATTAGATCTCGTACCACGATTCAAAATAATAGTAGAACACTGAGCATCTTAGATCTTATACGATGATTCTCGAAACGGCAGTACCGAGTCCGCAGAACGTACGATGGTAAGATGTCAATCCCAAAAAGGTAAATTGGGCATACATGATAGTTATATTCCAGAAGATAGAGGTGCATGTGAGTACATGGGTTAGTATATGAGTGAAGAATAAGGATAGTGGTGTAGGATATGAGAATTATTTTTAGCTTTTGTTATCTATATATAGATGTAATGGGAAGAATATTCTCCAAGTATGAAATTTATGCATCATGAAATGACTTGACGAATAAAGCTTTCAACCAACTTCTCCTCCTTTTCTATCCATTTCTCTCTCTTCCACTCTCACGAACTCGGCGTAAAACACGGAGTTCGTCTCCTTCCTAAATTCTCTGATTTTCCCTAATTCTATCTCTCTTAATCTCTGGTTAAGTACTAAGCTAGGGCCTGACAAATATCATCATCTGCTTCCTTCTAATTCCTCTGTTTTTCCTCTATCTTCAACTCTGAATTCTTCTCCTATTAATTCAAACCAAACTGTCTCTTCTAACCTCTTCTATACTTCTAAGACTCTAATCCAAGGCTAGAATCATCAACAACAACTTCAATTCCAGTATAAAAGCAACATAAAAAGCCATCACGGAGGCTCGTTTTTGTTGAAACCGGTAACTCAGCTCATTTAAGTGATTAGTCACTTGTTTCAAGTATCAATCACTTATATTCTACTCATTTTAGTCATATTCACATAGCCCAAACTATATATCTCAAAAACAACACCACCCAAACATGTTTGAATCCAAATTTTCTATTACTTCTAGTCCACAATTTTTTTTAAAAATTGCGACTTAACTTGGTTTGATCTGTTTTGGTTGTGATTCAGTGACTTAATTCACTTTGTCTAGCATATCTAGTTTTAATTTTGATCATTCAAAACCCCAAAAACCCAAAAACATAGTTATTAATTTCCAGTTGTGTTTAGCTCAAAATTTAAACAAATTATGATATTCTGCTAGTATTACAACTTGTTACATCTTTGGTAACTAGTAATAATATTAGTGTTAATCCTTTGGTGCTTGTGTTTATTTGTGTGCTCATTTACTCTTTAAAATTCAACTAAGCTTTAGCTAGTTGAATTTAAACTTTGTTCTATTGGGATACTCAATTTGTTTCACTGAGGAAGTCCATTTCTTACTTAGAAACCACTCAAGCTCATTAACTCTCACTCAAGTAGTATTGATACTGCTTGAAATTAATTTTTGTACTCAGAATCACAATAGTCATGTGATTCCTTTCATTTATATTGTTGGTAAACACGGTTGGTCCTTCCCAATTGTTGCCGTAGGAATTCCCAAGTTACAATGAGTACACCACTGAAAAACGACAACTCATTAATGAAAAAATGGACCAATTCATAAGGGTATGACTGAGTTGTTAAGGCAAAAAAGTCCAGAAATTGATGACAGGTTTGAGAATCCCTTTATAGGGGAAATGAAGGGGCAAGAGGCCTATTCATATGGGACAAAGAAGGGATAGGGTTTTTTTTAGAGACCTTAGACATGCTGAACAATAAAGGGCTCGGAGAGATGATGATCACTGGAGGAGGATTAAAAATGAAGAAGCTAATGATGAAGGAAGAGAACTAAACACCTTAAATTGGTGTTTCCTTAATTTATAGAAAGGGAAGATGCAAAAAGTTGGATCCAAGACTGTGAAGAATATTTTAACATTTATGGAATGCAGTTCCAGAGAAGAATTGTCATAATTGGGATGCACCTGCTCTCCAAAATATTGGTACAAGTCTTATGTGAATGGCAATGATTGGCTTACATGGAGAGAATTTGCAGATGACTTCATTGTCAGGATATTGAGGTTGGTGCAGAAAATATATATAAGTCGTTTAAGTTGTTGAAGCAAGTAAACTATGATGAGTTTAAAAGACACAAAGGAAGACTATTGGACAAATTTTCTTATTTAACTGAGGACTTCTTTGTGGGAAATTTAATTGATGGACTTAAGGATGAAACTAAGAAGATTGTGAAGTTGCTTGACCCAGAAACTCTTTCTCAAGCCTTCAAACAAGCCAAGTTCTATGGAAGTCCTACTCCTAAATCAGCAACAGCTACCCTAAAGCCCAAATCACTTGCACCAACACTCAGCCAAACTTTAAAAAGGACCTTGCACCTCTTAAAACCACAACACCACTGCTAGCCTACCCTAAAAAAGTCTTTAATAAGCCCAAACCTATTACTGCAGCCCAGCAGCCCAAAGAGACGAGAGAGGAAGGGAAAAGGTGATGAAAAGTACACTATGGGTCACCAACACAAGGTTCCTCATTATTTTATGATCACTTGTGAAGAGGCTCAAGAATGTGAGGAATACTCTTGACCTCCCCAGTTTGACAATGAACCTGAGCCTAACCAAATTGAGGATGGTGATAAACTTAAGGGGAAAGTTGCACTGTGTAATCTGCAGCTTAAAGAAGTAAACAGAGGGGATCAAACACTAGTTCTTAAAGGAAACAAAGAAGGGAAACATCTGATGATGATAATAGATAAGTGGGAGTACATTAAATTTCTTGGATGGAGTTGCAAGGAAGCTAGGCTGCCCTATAGGCCTATACACCCTATTGAC
The DNA here is from genome assembly GCA_020205605.1 of Panax ginseng. Lineage (NCBI taxonomy): Eukaryota > Viridiplantae > Streptophyta > Magnoliopsida > Apiales > Araliaceae > Panax > Panax ginseng. The sequence continues at coordinate 2,581,840 of CM035148.1, forward strand.
CTTGTTATTATCGCACTTCCTAATGGTGAGGAACTTCAAAGTAAGGCATTGTGCCCTGAGTTTACATGGACTTTTGATAATCACAGTTTCAGCACACCTATGTGGATCATTAAATTGCAGTAGCATGATGCTATTCTGGGAACTACATGGATGAAGCAGCCTTGGGCAATTCATTTCAACTATAACAAATTCCTCATGAAATTTTTGTTTAACGGGGAAGAAACAAAACTGCAAGGAATAAGGAACCAGCAGCCCACAAAATTTACAAATTCTGCAGCTTGCAACTACTTAACAATAGCTCAACCAGCTTGGATGTCTCAGATAGTTGAAAGTAATAAAGGGGATAATAATATTTCCCAAGTTATAGCTAAGTTAGGAGCTATAAAAATGGGGCCTAATGAGTTTGAGTTAGTCCATTGATTGCTCAAGTACAGAGGTAAGTGGGTGATAGGATTCCAAAGACAACTGAGGAAGCAATTATTTGAAGAACTCCATGAAAAAGGAGTTGGGGGCCACTCGGGTACCAACGCTACTCTAAAAAGGATAGAACAATACTTCTACTAGATAAGGATGAAGAATGATGCAACCAAATGGATAGCTGAATGCTCTGTTTGTCAATTTTCTAAGCATGAAAATATGAAGAGTCCAAGGCTTCACCAGCCACTACCTATCCCTTAACAACCATGGAAAGATATAGCTATGGACTTTATCGATGGGCTTCCTAATTCTAAAGGTTATGAAGTGAGGTATAGTTGGATCTTCCACTAAGTGAGGGATTTCTTCTTACCTATCAGTCATCCCATTTCTGCCAAAATACTGTCCCAACTAGGGGTGAACATGGTGCAGTTTGGTGCAATTCTGAACAAAAACCGCACATAAAACTGCTTTGATGTGGTTGCCTAAATCAAAAATCGCAACATGAAACCGCTTGGACTGGTGCGATGAGGTTTCTAAGAATTCAGTGCGATTTTAAATGGTGTGGTTTCGACTCGAAAACCAATTGGAAGAAAAAATAACCATGTCGTACTTTCTAAATTCTAAATAAATCTCAAACATTGTTAGCTTGCTGTTGTAAATAATATCCAACTACAAAAAGTTAAATTCTTAAAAACTAATCACGAATTGTTCAAAACTTTCAACTCCTCAAATTGAAAAGTTAAAGTTTAGTACCGTAAAATTTTTGAAGATGCATACATTACGTACAATACCCATTGTTTCAAATTGAAAGTCTTAACCCATGCAAAATTACATATTCCAAAATTAAATGTACAAACATATTTAAATATAATTTAAAGAACTCTAAAAGATACGCAAAACATGAGAAATATTAAAGAACTTGAAACTCTAAACAGGTGCGGTTCCTTAAGATGTGCGGTTTTTGTACCAAAACCACAGACGGAGGTGCAGTTTATATTGAAAAAAACCACAGTATGCCACTGAAACCATTGGAACGGTTTCTTTGGTGCGGTTTTGCGTGCAATTTCAGCAGCGAAATCAGTTCCTGCTCTCCCCTAATCCCAACTATTCTTTGAGAACTTTTTTAAACTACATGGACTTCCTAGTTCCATCGTAAGTGATAGGAATCCAATATTCTTAAATGGCTTTTGGCAAGCTCTCGTTAAACTTACTGGGACAAGACTCCATATTAGTACCTCTTATCATCCTCGGTGATGGGAGCACTGAAAGGGTAAACTAATGTTTAGAACCGTATCTGAGGTGCATGTGCAGCCACTCACAATGGAACTCCTGGCTACCTATAGTTGAATGGTGGTTTAACACAACTTACCACACATCTCTACAGACCACACCATACAAAATTCTCTATGGTCATGAACCTACACATCTAAACATCTCAACCACACTTGGCACCAACATTGCAGCAGTAAAAGATATCCTTACAGAAAAACAACAAGTGGAGGTTCTCAAGGAAATTTAGCTAAGGCACAACAAAGACCGAAAAGTCATGCTGATAAAGGAAGGACTGAAAGATAATTTGAGATTGGGGATTTGGTGTATTTAAAGCTACAACCATATAGATAGAGCTCAGTATCAATGAGGAAAAACATGAAACTAGCTCAAAAGTTTTATGGGCCTTTTAAAATTCTGAAAAAATTTGGTACTGTTGTCTACAAGCTAGAGCTACACAACACTTCTAGGATACATCCAACCTTTCTTGTGTCACAACTTAAAAAACATTTGGGAACAACTCAAATCAGCACATAACTATCTAAAGTTGATCAAGAAGGGAACTTTGATGTAGGACCACTCACAACATTGAAACTGAGGAAGATTTATAAGGGAAGCAAAACTGTATGTCAATATCTAGTACAATGGAAATACTTCAACATAGAAGAAGCTCATGGGAGGAATAATAACTTCTCAAACTCAACTATCTAGACTTGATACTTCATTCATGAGGACATGAAAAAAATTTAAGGGGGAGGGAATGTCAGGCCCAAAAGGGTAAACTGGGCATATATGATAGTTATATTTTAAAAGATAGAGGCGCATGTGAGCACATGAGTTAGTTAGTATGTGAGTGAAAGATAAGGATAGTGGTGTAGGTTAGAAGAATTATTTTCAACATTTGTTATCTATATACAGATGTAATGGGAAAAGTATTCCCTAAGTATGAAATTTATGCATTGTGAAATGAATTGAGGAATGAAGCTTTCAACCAGCTTCCCCTCCCTTTCTATCTATTTCTTTCTCCTCTCACGAACTCAGTGTAAAACACTGAGTTCTTCTCCTTCTTTCTAATTTCTCCGGTTCTCCCTAATTCTATCTCTTTGTTTCTACTTCTCTCTTAATCTCTGACCACCAAGCTAGAGCCTGACGTAAGAGTTCCTTGGTAACCCCTGAAATAACTCAGCAAGCTTAAAAGAAAATTATATTTCCACCAATATAATGCTATCAAGCTTTGCATATCAAGCACAACAATGAATTCTGAAACTCATTTGTATTGCATAAGAATTATAAGAAAATAACTAAGAAATTCATAATATACAGAGAGAATGAACTCACGGTCCAACTTTTCACCGACACCAAGAACTTCTTGTACATTGCGAGTCATTATTTGGTGAACTTCATAGAGTTCATCATTAAGCTTTGAAATATTTCGCTGAGTTCTTGTGTCCTGGTACAATTTCTTTGTTTTCTGTATGAATGTGTCTTTTAAACGACAAAAAAAAAAAACTTTAAAACCCGCAAAAGTATAAAAATTTACCATTAAGAAATACTTATAAATCACATACACAAAATAAAAGATCTACCAAATTTTATGAAGGCATAAGGTCTCGCAGCAGTTTCAATTTGACTTCCATTAACAAACTCAAATTCATTGGCAAGATCTTCCAGGTATTGGAAGGCAAGTTTCTTTGGATAAGCACGATCACACATTGTCAAATAACACACACGCCCTTCAATTACATAGCTAGTACCCGGTTAAAGAAAATTTGTAATCAACAGATAGTGCAATTTTCATTTGGACGAAAAGAAAAGGAAAATTAGAAATCATAATTTATATTAGGTAAACAACATAATCCAATGCTTCCAAGTTCCGACATATAGCAAATAAGACTTAGAAAGGCAAACTATCAAATTTAATACAAAAGCAATCATTAATGCCATATTATACAATTCAAAGGATGGACATGGAACACAAATACAACGACCAAGAAAATGTCAACGCTGCAAAAACTAAAATGAGTAAGTCAACGACATGTAGAATGCAATCTTTAAGTAATAAGAATTAAATTTTTATAGATTCAAAAAGAAACATGTTTACTTCTTTTTTTCATGAAAAATAAATCCATCCATGATCCCATAGTAAGGATGCAGAAGTTGTAACAAGTCGATCGTAATAATTGTACAACCATATTATGTGAAGAAAGATATATAAAGGAACAAATATATGCATTTGCTTAATGGGTATATATGGATATATGACAATTACCTTTGTTATTTGTACATGTAGTGATAATGACTAACATGCCTACTTTAAAAAAAATAACATATTCAAGAGTAACATACTTTCTACTTTTTTCTCATCTTACTTTACTATTTTAAGCATTGTTTTATTTCTTATGAAATTGCACAGTCTTAGAGCTTCTTGATAACACTTGGGGTATGTATCAAATAAGCTGCATACTCACAAGTGATAAGCAAAAAGGCTTATAGTCGAAACAGTTAATTATTTGATTGCCAGAGCTTACCACAAATGTCCTTTTCAAATTTTAATACCCAAAAAAAAACAAATCTCAACATTAAAGGCTAGTCGGCCACAATTTTGCACCATTAGGTACAAGGAAGAGAAAGGAAGGGTGATGGGAAGAAACCCACTGTTTTCTTACTATAATAATACTAATACGGATTAATCCTTGTAGAAAGGACTTCAAACTTAAGAAACTTAATTTTATCAACTGTCACAAGTATACACATTTACACAAAGCAGCGTGCATATACCAGTTTAAAGATGTCTAAAGTACAAGAAGAATTTGTCTCCCAAAGAATGTATAAAGTAAACAATTCAAATTTAAAATGTTGCATGAATACTAGTTTACCATTAAAAACACTTGAGTAGGTCCACACTACTTGTTTATTATCTCTCTATTTTGATTTTTCTTAATTTGTGTGAAAACATTACTTCAGTTATCTTTTATGAGACCGGGGGAGGGGGCAGAGAGATTTATGTGTTTATGCTGCAGTTGATTGTTATCAACATGATTCATAAACTTGTAAATAATAAGCAAAAGTGAAGGGAAATCTAAATAGCCTACACGTGCTGCAAAAAAATTGGAAATACAAATCACACCCAAGTAGTCTACTCTATACGAGGAGAAAAGAGATGGGAGAAGGTAGAATTCTAAGGAATTCATAAAAATAATGCAGAAGGATACTGGAATATATAGGGGCCAGTTTCAACAGACATTCTTGAAGCTTCATTGTGGCCTCTTGAGAGGTTTTTGAACAAAGCCTTGACTTGTTGTTTGTAGAACTCTACATTTTGAACATCACGGCCATCATCCAGACCCTCTACTAGCGGAAGGCCATCAGTGACACGAGCAATCATTGTCAGCTTGACCATCTTTACTTCAGAAGCTCTCAGTTTCAAAGATGGCTGAAAAGCATTAGCCACTCAGAAAGTTATATCCCCAAAAAGAGAGAACAAGCCACAAATTATATGCAAATTCAAGGACGGGTAAATGCAATGGGATTGTTATTTATAGTATGAAACTGAGAGAGAGATGATTTAGATTTAGCTATGATGTTAACTGTAATAATATTGCAAATATAGGAAACCACAATGACAATAAGGTAGATTTGGTGGTTATGCCACCAACCACGTCAAGGGGATAGATATCAATGGATTCTTTCTTTTGGTCCGGAACATTCTACTCTCAGAAACTCAAAACGATTTCTAAAGCAACTTTTTATTCCCAAAAAAACATGATTTAAGTATCAGATTTTCAAAGAAACACTAAAATTATGGTATTGGACATCAACAAAAAAACAGGGGAAACTCAAAATCAAATTTAAAGGTTTCAAAAATACAGCAAAACAGACTTTTAAGCACTTTATGGAACCAATTAAACAGTATGTAGTCCGGAGAACTATCTATTCAATAAAACTCAACCGTGTAAGAGCTTTCTGATACAAATGATAGTATATTAGTATTATATATTTTCATCTAAGGAAGACGATAGTGTTATAGTATTGTCTTTTCTTTCGCTTTTGTCATCATGCAATATTCTAATAAAGGCACAGCTAACACACAGATCCTTGTATCATATATGTTTCACCAAATCAGAAAATCTAGATGAGTGCCAAAAATTGTCAGCCTGACATGATAAATTACTCCTGCACTCTAGTTTGCTCCAAAATGCAACACAACTCTCCACAAAAATGTTGATACAGTTATATCATTAATATGGGAGTTGTAAAATTATGTGACCGACTTACAAAAAGAAAAAGAGTTGTCTGATTGTCCCTGAAAAACATTGGGCATTTTAAGTTTGAGTTTATATTTTTGAATAATGACTGTAGAACCCCTATACATATGATATTTGAAAAAACATATACAGATAAATTTGAGTTAATCCTATCTATGTCTGTGTACGCTGTACATGGTTTGTATTATATTTACTGATCAAAGACAATGAAACCCTAACCATATAAACAATAATCAGATTAATGGTAAAAACACATCGTGATAGTCTATCTGTGATGGTAAATTTCGTAACATGAAATTAATAGCGGAAAGCAAATAAATGATGTATACAACTTAACGATCAATTCTGGGTTCCAAATTTAGCGCAAAATGCATTATTCAATTGAATTTAAGTAGGATAATAGACAAATAAAAACAAAATTAGATGATAAAATATGTATTCACCTTCAGATCTTCTCCTCCGTTTGTTGGACGATTAGATATAGCTCTTTGACCATTTTCTACTGATTTCAACGATCTGACCAGAGATTACGACAATTGTCGTAATGTCACAGTCTTTAATTTAGAGTTCTGCAGGGATAGCCGGATGTTTTATTTTTTCATTGAAGTGAGGTACCTGGATGCCTTGATGTACATGATGAGATTGTGGGCCGAGTAAAATTGTTACGAGACAGACCACTATTAGTATTTAGTACTTGTAGTATTTATTTGGAACAATTATATTTTATATTACATTTTAAAATATAATTATAACAATAGTGCACTCATTAAATATTTACATAATTAATATCTCTAAAATTTTATTTTTATTATTAGTACATATTTATGCTTCTTTTAATTATGGGATGTGTTTTAATTTCTTAATGACATGGTGATTCAGTTTTTTATCATTTTAAATTTTTTTTATTCCCTATGTCGTCTCTTTTTTTTTGAAAACCCTTATTTGGTGTTTTTGGAACTTTCTAAGCAAACCCTTATTTATCTTCTCTATCATTTTTCTGCATTGATTTTTGAGTGGGGTCCGTCCCAAGATACTCAGACTCGGGCAGTGCAGCCTTCTGGATTTTCCGACCCAAATTCAGAATCTAAAAGTCGTAGCAAATTGTCTATTACGAGCACTCCCTGGCGTTCAACTCACGAGCCCTTAGAGGTCTGTAAGCATAATACGTGTCAGACAGCAAAGGCGAGTATTTGAGTTATCGTAATACAAGAGAGTAGTTTTTTTAAGTTTGCAGCTTCGAACTCAGGTTATTTGAATTCCACTGGGGGAAACGGCTATTGTTTTGTTTCCCTCTGCACAACTTTCTATAATAAACCACCACACTTACTTCAATTTCGAAGTGTCCTCCTTACGCCAAACCCCAACTACTAAAAAAAAACAAAACAAATACAGAATTCATAAAAATCAACTTTTCTCTCTCTCTTCGTGTTTGAACATATTGTTCCTTATGGAAGGATTTGCTCTGCCTTATGTCCTGCATATTGTTTCAACGTCAATGACTCTGTTCTTTATGTCTTGCATATTAAAGAAACCGGAATGGGCTTCTTTATTTTTTGAAGTAAAATATGAGTTTAACATGGAATTATAAGGGGGTGTTTGAATGTAGTTTTTTTATGGTGCAGTTGGTAGCTAAATATTCGTACCAAGGTAACCAATTCAATTTTGTTAAGTTATCAATTTTTTTTTGAATGTGATACAATTAGTAGTCAAACCTGTATGAAATTGGTTGCCAAACTTTTAGACCAAGGTAACAAATTCATACTGCAGGTGTTTGAGATAGATTTGGTTACCTTAGTATAAAAGTTTGGTTATCTTGGTATAAATGTTTGGTTATCTTGGTATAAATGTTTGGTTATCAATATTACATTACACATCACTCTCTTATCTCTCTCTTTCTTATGCAGTGTTCTATTTTTTAATTACCATCATAAAATTGGTTGCCAAACTTTTAGACCAAGGTAACAAATTCATACTGCAGGTGTGGATGTAGATTTGGTTACCTTGGTATAAAGGTTTGGTTACATTGGTATAAATGTTTGATTACCTTGGTACGAATGTTTGGTTATCAATATTACATTACACATCACTCTCCTTATCTCTCTCTCTTTCCTATGGAGTGTTCTATTTTTTATTGGTTACCTTGGTATAAACGTGGACATGGTTGTAGTAGAGAAATGAGGTCGGAACAAAGAAGGTTCAAGAGGAGGAGGAAGAGAGAGAAAATGATAATGGTGAATCAGTTGAGGACGAAGAAAATCATCTATGAAGTTTTCTTTTTGTTCTTCGTTGGTTTCGTAAATTTGAGACGCGATTTTTGAATTTTTTGGTTATTTGATAACTGCCAAATTAAGTGGAGTAGTTTTCTCCTTGAATTAAGGAATTTGTATTTTTGTTAGATTGGATACAATGACGTGTTTTACATTATTGTTGATATTATTATACATTATTGCACTGTTAATATAATTATTTAGTTGATGCATTTTTCTTGTAATTTTTTTTTATTTGTTGTATACTTATGTAAAGGATTCTATTTATTTTTAGAAGTCAATTAATTAACACCCTCTACCTTTGACCAGCCGGGACTTGGGCTCCAGAATTACTATTTGGTACTCCGGTGTTGTTTATGGATAAAATGGATACCGTTAAAGTGAAGTTTATTTTTTTGGTAAATTGATTAATTGATCAATAAAATATTGATACACATAGAATTTCGTCAGCATGTCAACACTCTATTAGTCAATTGACCAACTTATCTAAAAATAAAATTTATGCCGACAGTTTCCGAATAAAATGTACTTGATGAAATAAGTTAAAAAGCATCAATCATTTTATTTTTATCCCACCACATAAAAACAACTTTAAAAATCGTCTATTCTTGGAAAAGAATTTGAAAGAAAATTATTATTAGACCAATTAATATACGCCCTAAATTAGAACTGAACAATTTGGTTGTTTAAATTTATTATTAGTTTTTATGCTGAGCTTTATTTTATTTATTTATTTGTAAGACAAGTTTTTTTTGCTGTTTGAACCATAGTTTTATCACCAAATAAATCAATATTTGTTCTAGTTTTTCTTTCTTATTATGTTCTGCAGTAGCTCTTAACAGAAAAAGGTACTAAAAACATATTTATTTATTTTTAAAAAAAAGTCTACCTACGAAATTATAACTAAAATCAAGCCATGGTATTGGTGGGTGGCCTGCCTTGCTAGACTTTAGGTTGCCATCTGGTAGTAGACCTGACCTCATAATATTGTTATGTGAATTTACTAGCAAGTGTTCTTATTCCACCACTTTTTTAAGATCCATCACTACCTTTTTGGCAGCCAAACTTCAACGGTCACTAACCCCAAACCTCATTTACTTTAACCCACCTTGTAATTGCTTGAAGAACAAAAACAAGTGCTTGAATAATTAATTAGCTATCCCACAAAACAAAGATCAACCACCTAGCCAACCAACAAAGCACACAGCAAATATAAGTTTTTATAAATTGCTACATATACTATACACAATAACTACTTGTGTATCAATCACATTATACTAGTATGAGCATGTAGTAGCTAGGTTCACTAATCATGTGAAGGGGTACATTGAGACGTTGAAACATAGGTTTCTGGAGATTGGAACAAGCCTGAAACAAAACACTGGGAGAGGGCGGCTCGTGCTAGAGAAGCAGGGAACATGCTAGATGACTCGGACTCTAATCCATCTGAGAATGTTGCATGTGCTCTTACTCTCCAGCTTGGGACCTCTCCTATATATACAAAAGCCAAGAAAAAGCAAGCATGCTTTCAGGCCAATAAGGTATGGTGATCCACATCAGTTTGTGTTTTTATCTGATGTTATCAGTCTCATATATTTTCATACCAACTATTTACCATCTAAATCTATGAACTGCTGCACTACCATATTGTTAATAGTTCCTACTTTACTTTAGCACAATAATGCAAATTGGAGCTATGTCTAATCTTGTGATTTTATTATACACAAAACAAAATCATAAATAATTTGCATTTGAACTTGTTTGGTGAAGCATAAAGTAATCTTTGTCCAGAACCAATGTATTTCTGGAAATTACAGAAGGACTTGTTTAGCATAAGTTACTCAGAGACACTGAATATTGGACAGATTTGTTTTGGTTAAATCAACCATGATCAGGCTGCTTCTCTAGCGCTGATGCAGCTGAATCCACGTGAAAAAGCAAACACGCATAAACTTTTTGCTTCAACCGACTAACAGTTTCCACCAAGCCATTTGTATCTAAACTCAGATTGGTTCTTAGTTTATCCAGCCATTCATTTGCATTCTTAAGCTGCGACAGTGTGACAGCAATGTGGTTGTTCGGTTCCATTTGTTGTGCAACACTGTATTTCCCTTTCTTTTCCTGGCTGCTAACCCGATACCCAGCATCAAGTGCTCCCTCCAAGAATATCAAAAACCATGATTGTGTTTCACTAAGGAGGATCTGTCTTAGTTCTTCGATCTCTTTCAAACCATTTGATTTTGCCCACTCTAGTTTATCAGTCCCACTTAGCTCCGTTGAGGGCTTAGGAGAGTTCGCCATTTTTTTAAGTTTGACAATTGCCTTTTTGTTGGATTTGTGTGTATATGGTGTAGATGAGTTTGTTGGTAAATGAGGTGAGCTACTTTTAGTTGGTGCTGCAACATTTGGATGCTCAATGAGCTGGTAAAGTGCAAAGAATTTGGTGAGAGAAACGTGGGGCTTATCCGTTGAGGCAGATGCGCAGAGATCGTCAAACATTCTGAAAGAAAAGATCAGTACATTGCTGAGGGAGGTAAAGTTTTTTCTTTTTGAGTATGATATCAGTATTGAAATAGAAAAATAAAAGGAGTATATATCTGGAGCAAATTTTACCCAAGGCACATTACAAGGTTAGCTGCTCTTGATGATTCCTTTTGAGCTTCAGCTGCAACCAAAGAAGCTGTGTTTGCCCTTCTAAGAATTTCCTAGTAAGTAGTAACAAAAATAAAAGATGAAAAAAAGTAGTAGCAAAAACTACCCAATTATAAATAATGGATGAGACGAGACACACACCTTTCCAGGCTTCAAGAGGTTAGCAGGCAGGGAGCACCAGGGCATAGACATTGCCCCGGAAGGTTGCTTTTTCTCTCTTCTGCTTGACATGTAGTTTAAGTTGATGTTTTCTTGTTTACTTGTAGTGCGTTTTGTTGTCAGGACTTCTCTCGGTCTTAAGGTCTCCTTGGTTTCAGATACAGCAACATTTAACTTTGCAGTTTGTGAATCAAGGCGATTGAGCAAAGGAGTTGTGTGATTCTGTAATGGAAATACTAATAACTATCAGTGACTTCAATTATCACACACAAGTAATAGCAATGTGCACAAACAGTATTCGAGTATCTGATACTGTGTTTATCCTCAATAATTGTGATCGGTTATTAAGCCAACTGCGGCTATGCACCAAGAGAAAAAAAAAATCATGAACCAAACCTGATCTTTAAGCTCTTGCCCTTTGCCTTTTAGAGTTCCAACCTTCTTACATGCCCCACCACTCTCGCACTCCTTGATTTTTGCAGCACCACCTATTAAGTCAGTTCCATTTACTAACTTGATGCTTGATGTCGTGAAGCCCTGCATGTACCTCGATGCCACAGCTGTTTTCTCTTCTTTTATTACAATTTTCTTTATTGGACTCTCCTCTTTTGATTCTGCAAAATCACTCAATTTTGAACTAATAACTCCTTCCTCACAGGGCTCTAACATTTGCATCAAATCCTTTGGGTTCCCCACAAATGGATGTCGTCCTGGAACAGCCCGCACTCCAACTAGAATAGGAACAGGAGTTCGGGCATCCATTCTGTCAATATATAAGAACTGACCAAGCTGCAATTTATTGTTCAGAATTAGCTCATTGTCTTCCTTTGAGAGGGATACATATGTGGAATGAGAAGAATCCGAGACTTTGATGAAAAAGCCATGGTTAGGCCACAACTCTGATCCAGATAAAGCAGGGACAATGCTGATAACTTGTAAAAGGATGGACCTATATTCCCCGCGGACCTTAATGTTGGAATTAATACTCTGAAGAAGCTTAAGTAATACACCGGGCGTTAGAGATGCCATTTAGTCTTCAAAACCAGGTTCTATTGGTTCACAACACGCATTACCAGTTTGAAGCACTGAGCCGTCAAAGAGAATAAAAGTCTCTGTGCACAGAAAGATGGGCAAGGGGGAGAGAAGCAAAAATTAAAGTTGGCTCAAAATGGTGTTGAGAGCAAACATTATGGATGGGGCCTGGGGGGACGAACCTCTTTAACTTTGCAGCGGAGGCACGTAACCATCATCCAACCTCCCTTGCCTTTTAAGCCAAGAGACGATCTGAGAGAATTTGAATAACCCCACAAGCCTTTTCCATAGATTTAAACTACTTATCTACCCCAATATTAAGATAATGTCTTGGGGGAATCCTGACCTTTGTTCAGCGGGTAATTTGGTCAATCTGCTATGAGTGTCTGTCTTCAGGGTTGCATATCCCTTTCCTGGAAGAGGGGATGGAGCCGTTGGAAAGGTAAGAACAGTATTCCAATGTTTCTGATCTTGTGCTTGTAACAAGAAGAAGAAAAAAAAACATTTTTTTCATTCACTAAAATAATAGTGGGTGATTTGCATTGAATCAAAGATTTAATTATATTATGAAAAAGCTTCACGTCTCTACAACAAAACTGGGCTGGACTGGAGTACTGGACCCTCTTCCTTGCAAGGCTTCCTTCGGATATCAGATGTTAAACGCTCGGGTTCTTGGTAAAGAATGCAAAAGCACGTGCATCTGTTTCTGCGTGAACCACCCATTGACATGTTGCATATAACCATGCTGTTACAATGTCATTATTTAATCTCTACTCTTTAGCCTCCTGAATAAAAAGCATGCAAATGAATAACACCGTCTCTAACACACCATGTCAAATCAACAGAAGGAATATAGTATCAGCTTATGGAGGAGGAATAATAATGAATACATACTAACCGTAGCCAAAACATGCCATCAAGCCCTATAACCACATAGCTTTTAATAAAAAATGAACATTTGATTTAACAAGTATTCAATTTCTGATATACAATACACAAGTCAAGTGCAGATGAACAAGAGAAAAAAGAATGCTGCTCTTTTCCTGACAAAATCACAATAGCAATCCACCAATTGGCGACATTTTGCTCGATTACAATGTACAACATTATATTTCAAACTACTATGGGGGATACCTGACTAGATCACATGGAAGGTCCCATATCCACCAAATATACATAATACTAATTAAGACTTAAATATTAAATGTTCGAGCGGTGCCTACGTCAACCATTTGCTATATATGTATCATCCTTTACACCCCCATGAGAAGATGATCCCAAACACTGGAGCTTTTGTAATATCTTCCAGAGTAAGTTATCTAAGCTTAGACTCGCTTCCCTTGCTTCGAAATGATGACAAAGAAAAGAATGAACGGGGTCCTGCAAATTTTAGACCAAACTTAAGTGCACCAATATTGAACTTCTTGATCTTATTTCATGGACAGAATTTTTTGTTTGCCCATTTTACAGGGAAACAAACGCCACAGAAAAAAGTGTTAATAATACTAACGTCTTTCTGGGTAACTTTATATATCCATTAATGATGACAAATGTTATAAATACTCCCGAGATTAATGATTTTTTAGCTCACATAGCTCAATGTCAGAATAACCAAAGCCAATAATAGACTAGCACCCAAAGTTGTATTCATATAGGCATGTATATATCTTTTACTTTCAGAGACACCATGCTAAATATGTATCTCTTTTGTTAATTATGCCTTGTGAAAGCACACATCAAATCAAATGTTAAATTTATCAGTAAGATTAAGAATGACCTTTCATTGAGCTTCCAGACAGATGATCCTCCCTCAGTTTGAAGTTAGCTGGAGGAGCTGGAATAGAACTGTTCAAGCCTTGGACTGCAAAAAGAAATAAGCATCAACTTATTGACTTGAATTCCAAGTTACTTTTCCCTCTACCAAAAATATTAGAGAAAAAAAGGGCAAAAATAAAATGGGAAGTATTGATTAACTGAAACAATTCTTAACACTAAAGTATAACAACCATCCCACAATTTTACACGCACATGAATTCTGTTTTTCTTTTCAAATATCAGCTTGTATTGAAAAATCAACACATACATATAAAACAAAAGCAATTCTCTGCATAAATAAATTCTACATCAAAATTCATCTCTGGAAATCCCCGGTATTTACAGATTAATCATTTCTTATAGTTCTAGGAATTTTCTTCCAAGACAATAGTTAAGCTTGTAAAAGAGACTTTAAATCTTTAAAACGAAACGCACTTCTTGCTCTTAAGCTGTAAGATTCTCATAATTCTTTCATGTTATTTATACAGAATAGTTGTGGTCCTTCTAATTTGAGCTAGAAAGGTAATCCCTTTAAATTGCTGCAGTGACGAGCTGAGTTCTTCATCCCAGTCTTTTGCTTCTCTCTCAGTCAAGCTTCTACTGACAGCAGATTTGCATGTATCAATGCTACATTTCAAAAATATAAACTTTAAATTCTCTGGGTTGGTATCCTTCTAACTTTTGATATAATCAGGTGTTATTTCAAGAAGAGTGTGAAAGCACATTCCAGTAACCTTGTCATTGTGCTGACGATAATACTAACAATTACAATAATTTAAATATTTAAGCATGTTTCTCTACCAAAATAAAACTATATAAAATATGAAAACAAAAAATTCTTAAGTATTCAGAGGTTCTCTATTATTTTGATAGCCTATTCCTTGCTAATCTATGCGCCTCTAATCAATTATTATGTAGAAAGACGCTCTACCTTATTTTGGTAACCTATTCCTAGCTAAGTTGGCAAATGATTAATATTTACTACTGTATTCCTAGCTAATTCATGCACTTCTACTCATTCATGATATAATATATAATAAGAACCGGGTATCTTCGGAGAACCAACTATTAATTTTTTGCCAATAAACAAAAAACAAGCACACATTGAAATTTTCAAATAACTGTACTTGAAAATACAGGAAAACAACAATATAATACATTATGAAGGCATTAGTGCATTACTACACTACTTATGGTTTCTGTATCCTCAAATCAGTTCAAATGACTCAGAAACATGGAAATGGCATGGATTAGATCTGTATGCTTAAAGCAGGGGGGAGTATTTACACGCATTGTTTCCATGCCATGAAATTGGTCTCTTTAATTGACACATACTGGAAAACCACAAATACAATAACAGACCTCCTACATTGCTAAAAGAATAAACCATAAATTCCGACAAGAGTCATCAGTTTCATCTGCAACTTAGTTAATAAATAACATATCCTTAAGTGGCATATGGATGCAGTAAGTTGATCAATCATCAAATCTTTTCATATACAGAAATTAAAGCTCAAAGTAAAAAACTTATCCAAGAAGGGGGAGCTCAAAACATCAGACTTTTTAGCCAAAAATGAAATGTGAAAGTTTTCTTGCATCTCTTTCTTATGTGTTATTTGGTAGTCCTCTATAGCAGGAAATATTAAAAGCCTAAAACTTGACAAAATCAATTTATGAGGATTGAGTGAGTAATAAAAAATTAGAAAGCATAAAGTTCACCTTGTTCACTAAAATACTCGCTTTCATTGAAGCTATCTTCAGAAGCCTGACCTTGCGAGAACCCCATTCTTGACTTTCTCAGATCTTCTGATGATCGATTAGCAAGATCTCGTCCATCTTCCATATCATCGTCTCCCTCAGAAGTTGTAGCAGAAATCCAATCAACCAAGTTCTCTGTGCCCCGACTTTTCCTCCCAAATTTTAGTAACCGTTTAAATCCTTTAGTCATGTCCTTACGTGATTGATTGTTAGAAGAATTAGCACCAATAATGGGTTTCTGAGCACTTCCCCATTTCTTTCTCATTCGAGCTGCATCAGAGTCTGTTTGATTCAGAGGGTGCAAATTCCAAGATGCAGGGCTTCCTATGGGAGAGTCTGCAGAGGCATCAATATCAGAGACCTCGTGATGATAAGTGAATGGATGATGAATACGAGAATTCCACGACATAGGGCTTTCTCCCGGTGAGTCCAGCACAGACCCAACAGGGAGGAAGGTAGAAGGCATGGAGGAAGGCAATAAAGATGGGTCTTGAGAAAATGACTGCAAGGCATCCCCATTTTCTGACCCAGAATTAATTAACTTGGCAGATCCTTGACTGAGGCTTGGTTCTCTGTGATCCATGTTGACATGATCTTCAGATGTTCTGGTTAGAGATTCTTCCTCATCTTCATCTTTGACAATATCTGCTGAATCCTCTGGATCAAAGGTCAACTCATCAGCTTCTTCATCATTACTGAAAGACTCAGACACCATTGAAGCCTTCAGCTTCGCATCACCAGCTCCAGCACCACGTCCTATACTATTGTTCTTCTGAAAGAAAGGCTTTGACTCCAAACATTTTGAAAATTTGTCACAACGACCCTCTTCTGCCTGTTCTACGTCAAATTTTAGTGGTGTCAAAACAACACCGTCTGAGTTCAAAGAAGACATGTCCTTAAATTCAGTAGGACTTGCAGTGCTTTTTCTAAGGGACTGTGACCGCCTCGCCTTCTCTTCCTTGACATGAGGTATATCTTCACTGGTGCTTCTGCTGCGAGTGTAATTTCTCAATTGTGGGCGTACAATTTTGCTACTGGCTGAATAAGGCTTGGTGTTTTCTTTTCTGAACTCAGAGAAGTTGGGAACCGACTGCATAAGAGGATTATCAGATTGCATTCTTCTCCTTACTGAACCAGAATTGGAAGCTTTTGTGGCTGACCTTGGAACTGGTGCTGCCGAGTTGCGAGGTGTGGATGAAGACAAATTTCTGTTTGGTAAAAGCCTCTTAGTTTGAGAACTCCTAGAAACACCATTCCCTAAGGATACATCACTGAAAGACCTATCTTGACAAAAAGGTATCTGTTCCAGAAGCTCAAATGGATCTCCATCATCTTCACTTTGCAAGAAGTCCAATGGCTGCTTTCAAAAAGAAAACCTTTTTACTATTAGTTATTTCTATATTGGCAACTGTAACTTTCAAATCAAAACAAACATCCAGTTCCACCATTAACTAGTCGAGCTGAGATAACGAGTTAAATGCTAAATACCTGCTCCATCTGCAAAGTTGAACGACTATTGAATGATCTGAGTCTCTCTGCACGTCGATGAACACTATATATTGGATCCTGTCTATCTGCAGACCCTGAAAGTTTCACCCTCATTTCGGTTCTACTGCGTTCAAAGCTATCTTGCATGGCCTTCAATTTGGCTTCCTTCTCTGTTCTTCTAGAACCCCATTCTTCCCTTAGTTTTACATCTCTTTTCTGCATATATGTATCATAGAATTTCCCTCTAGAATCATCCGATAAGTTAAGATCAGAGATATTACACTTTAGAGTGTCACCATAATCCTGGCTCTCAACCAATTTCACAACTGAATCATCAGTAAGCTTTACCACATTACTTGAACTACCCAAAGTGTCAGTCGCTGTATTATTGTCCAGAAATTGTGGAGTAATATCAGCAACTTGTTTTGTGCCTGGTAAGCTTGATGCCTGTTCAATTTGCACGTCAGCAGGCTTGTTCCTCCGTGCAGAATTAGACTGATCTCCAGGAGCTCGAAGCTTATGCTCTGCGAAAAGCTTTTCAAGCTCATTTGCTTTCATCTTCAGCTCATCATTGAGTTCCTGGTTTCCTTTCGACTGCCTAATCCTCTGAACTTGCTCAGCAGGTGTCACTGGAGTCATGGAAAAATCTTCCTCATCCTCAGTAACCATCTTATGAGAGAAAAGAGTGCTATTATTTCCATATACAGAATTACTTTCATTCCTCCTGCTTTGAGGCTTCCGGATATGTTGATGGACAAGGATTTGCTTCTGTACCTTCATTCTTGGGATCCCAGAATCTTCCACCTTAGTTATAGAACTGTCAGATTGCTCAATTTCCTCAATTTCTCTTAAGGACTTCCAGCTGGACTGAGAACCCAACAGCATACCTTCCGGTCCTTTATATTGAGCTGCAAAGGCTTCTTGAATTTTCGATCCAGACTCTAATTGGCCAGAGTCCACTGCTGCCTTTAGAGGGGCCATTAATTGTGGTTGTGAAACTGATTGATTCCTCGGTTCAAAATCTTCCCCTTCAGGAGGTTGATAATATTCTTCGACAGGTCTAACATCACCACTCTTGCTTGCAAAGGCTCCAGGTTTCATCTGAGGACCACCCCCTTCTTTCAGTCTAGCAATAGAAGTCACTTGTTCTATAGTCCCGGTTTGTTCATCATTACCATAAGACCCCTTAGGCCTTCCTTGATCCTTAAAACCAAACCTATCGGCCCTATCTAGAGACGAAGATCTGTAATAGCTTTGAGAAGTTGCTTGGTTCTTAACCACAGCTGGAGTAAGAGACGAAACCGATTGAGTCTTAGCTTGAGTTCCAACTGTTCCAGCAATGGAAATCTCATATGCATCCCCTGACCTACCAGAAGAAACCGTTCCAGAATTTGCCCCAGCCTTGGTGGTTCCCATCTCTTCGCCAACAGAAGAATCAACTTGATCTTTCGACCAACTATCAGCAGATATACCCGGAATACTCCTGAACTCAGGCTTATCCGAAGTGGTGTTCAATCTCTTTGGGTCGTCGGATTTGGCCTGAGAAGCAGAGGAAACAGATGGTGTGCATAATGGGCTATCAACATCCTTCTTTTCACCACTCAAATCAAGACTAATACTCATGTCACTGACACCACTCCACCTCCTTAACACGGCCTTCTCAGCAGGGGCAGAACCCGAAGAAACATCAGACGACAGTCTCCGAAGCTCTGCAGACTTGGCAACAATGGGCTTCCCACCACTACCAGAAGAAGTCTCCTTTTGTTTATTCTCGAACAAGCTAATCCGATCTTGAACACTGAGCCGCCTCGCAGGGGCGCCGGGCTGAGTTGCCGGCAGCACAGCCTCAGTGCCACCACAACTATCCACTTCTTTCTTTTCTGTCGCACTACTGGTGTCGTCTTTCTCAATGCTCGACTCTCTACTAGTACGTCGTAAAGGGAAGGTGACAGAAGAAGAGATGGATTGTTGGCCGGCTGAAGATATATGGGGTTGGTGGGGCCTACCGGGTTGTTCGGTGCTTGGGTCATCGTCGATGGACATGTCCGACCCGTACGAAGATCGTACAGTTCTTTCGTCTACTCCGGATTTCCATGGGTTGATCAGGTACGGCCGTCTCTCACACAGTGATATGAATTTGCTGCAAGCTTCGCTGCACGAGAAAATAAAACAAATACAATCACCAACGGGGACCTAATTTTGTTTTATATAAATAAATAGAAATTCTGATTATTTTTTCCTGAAAATACTAGTAATCGTAGTATAGTAGAAAACGCCGGTGCAACCAACAAGCCCACAGTCTATTTATTGTTTATTGAGGTTTTCGTAATTTCAGTAGCATGACATATTTATGACGCGGCACAAATATAGTGACGTGGACGAAACAATCCAGATTTCTTCACATTATTAATTTATTTTATTACCGGCAAAACAATGACCCAATAAGACCCAGTTTAGATTATCCCATGATACTCTTATTATTATTTAAAATAATTAATATAGTCATACCTTGTTTGTTGTGGTCCTTGTGGAGCAACCTACTCCTCCTATAATAATAATAATTATAATAATAAAATTGCAAAAAATAAATAAATAAATAAAAGCATCAAAAGCCTAGACAAACCCGTATGCGGCATGATTGGGGGATCACACCACCCAACTCGAGATTAATACTTATTTATTTGCTACCAAAATAGTGTTCTCCATTTTAAGTGCATGTGCTATAAATTCTAGTAGTATTTTTATAAATAACAAAATAACAAAATTAAAATTACAATACATGAAATGTATTATTAAATACTCTTATATATTCCAAAATATAAGAATATTTTTTAAAAAAATTTGATTTGAGATATTTTCAAAATCAAAATTGGTTTGAATTCATTAAATTTAATTAATATAATGATGAATATTCTATTAAAAAAATACTACTAAATATAAGATTCATTGTTAATAAATTATTGAAAGTAGTAATTTTAATAGGAAAACTATGCTAAAAATAGAAAACGAATATCATTTTCTTTGCCCATGTTAAATTAAATTAATACGAAAGAGAGAAGGTTTCCAAGATTTCAATACCAATATTAATATGAGAAGTATATAACTAATTCCTAGAAGATTGGGGACCCATAGAATAACATCTTCTCAAGTCTATCTAGTTATTTTGGTAGGAAAGCTAATAATAACAGTAATAAGTTTGTGTTCCCTACTAACATTGAAAAGAAAAAACATACCAACACGCTCCTATTCTGTTAATTGATCTAACATACCAATTACTCCTTATAATTCAAGTGCCCTTTCCTATCTCAATTGAGGTTTTACCGAGGGGTGGGTGGTATTGCTGGCAATCATGTCCTGTTTGGCATGTTCATGTTGTCACGTCACAAGTATTACATTAATACAAATCAACACATGCAAGACCTTCAACACTAACTCTTCTAGCACAGTTTAATACACAAATTGTGTTGTGCTATAAGAATAACATGATACTAGACCAACTAGCAAGTAGCAAGAGGGGACAAAGGATAAGAAAATAACTTATACCCCATAAGAGACTAAATGAAAATATGATCTTGCAGCAAAATTAAGAGACATGGTTCTCTGTTTTACTCCAGTGTTTTCATTTTCAAATACTCCCTCGGTTCCAAAAACTAACACCATTATTGACTTTTTAAAATCAATTTGAGACATTTATTGAAGTTCATTTGATGAAGCATATCAATCAATTTTGAGTTTAAAAATATATCAAATTGACTATCAAAGTCAATAATGACCTTATAAATTGAAACAACGGAGTATTTTTATTTATTTTTTCCCCTAATACTTCTTTGGCATCAGATACTATCTAACCACTGGAATGGTACTACTGAACAAATAAAAGATATGGAAATATCTTCCATCTGAGTGATTTGATCCAGTTTTCTTGCTATGGCATTCAAGTGAGGTTACCCTCTAATTGACCCCTTTTACAGTAAGATACAGTAATAGAGAGACTTAAGTCACGCCCATAGGCCTACCCTATTTACAGTCATTAGGATAGTCTGAGCACAGCAC
This sequence comes from Panax ginseng, assembly GCA_020205605.1. Lineage (NCBI taxonomy): Eukaryota > Viridiplantae > Streptophyta > Magnoliopsida > Apiales > Araliaceae > Panax > Panax ginseng. Next base: position 2,603,015 of record CM035148.1, read on the forward strand.
CCAAAAATAGCTTCAGGTTGCCTTCATTCCTTTCCTCTGTTTTTTATCCAAGTCATTCCTCATTTTTCTCTCTCCCTTTTGATTGTTTCACTCTCTTTTTTTTTTTTTTTGTAAATATTTTTGTGGTTATGACTCTTATGAGTATCATTATGAAAGGTGCAACACACAGAAAACATACACAAATTGGCGGGAACACACACACAAACGTGTTGGGGTCGGATGAGGGTGGGGTATGACATGAAAGAAAGATGTGTAGTTTTAAAAGTCTTACTTGAGGCGATAGGCACCAAACTGATCTGCAAACATTTGAAGTTCTGAGACCGCACCAGGATTAAAACCAGCAGCAGCAGCACGAGCACAAGCTGTGGTCAAGTCCTTCTTAACTGCAGCAAGCCTAACATCAATGGCTCTCAGAAGTTCCTTCCTGTATAACAACATCAAATATGAAACTTAAGTGGTTGTTAAAAAGCTCAGAGAGAGAGAAAGAGCATTGGGAGACCCATTTGCAGATATCCAGAGCACAATAGATGACCATATAGCATGTCAAAACACTAGTATTGATTAGTTAAAAATGAATTACAGTACTACTTATGACAAGCACTCAAACCAATTTTGAGAACGACAAATGATATCAGATCTTAACCGAGCAGTCGAGCACATTAAAGTGCCACGTAGCATTTTAACCATAGTCCTTTGAAAGTGATCCGTTAAGTAGTGAAACACCGCGATTAAAAAAGCAGTCAACAATGAAGAATTGTCATGGCTTCAAATTACAGCTATTTGTTATACTAGCTTAGACCAATAATAAGAATATGAAGCATTAGATGCAAATATACGGACACAAACAGATAGAGAGAAGTATTACTTTGTTGCATCTGCTGCTGCTGTGGTGCCGGTACCACCCCCACCTGAAGATTATAGATGCAAAACAGTGTCAGAGGACTAGTAACAGCCAATTTCATCAAAATCTGGGTCTGAAAAGGTAATTCCAGCTTAGATTTCACTTTTGTGTCTAGGTGTGTAATGGCCTAAAAGAAGGAAGCCGGCTGCATATTTCATGACAAATGAAGATAGGGCCAATCCTTGAGCACTATTTGACCTTCAAGGGTAAAATATTACCCAAAGTAAGGAAAGATCAATATGAAACTACTGTGCAAAATAGAATAGGCATATTGAACTCTCAAGAACTTATCTTCTTTACATAAAGTATTACGCAGATGTGCAGAGGAAGATACCAACAAGAGATATAATCACGCCCAGATATTTTAAAGAGATCCCATATATTCTAAAATTAAAATTAAATATTTCATTAATCATCATAAATCGATATGCAACTTTGGTGAATAATATTCAAGTAGTAGGTGTTATACTTGCAAGTTGCACAACCCACCCCACCCGCTCTCTCCCACCCATCAAAAGGAAAAGAAACTGCTATAAAAGTATTAAGTAATTACTATTCTTAAAATTGAATAATTGTTTATAAAATTGAATGAAAGGTTCTGAATGTATAAAAAATTTGAATGAGCTGAATGGAGTAGAAAATCTGAATACGGAATGAAATGATGTGTTTAATAATATCTGAATACGTGTATTAACTATTAACTATTATCTTATTTTAACCTTCTGGACTGTTATGGACAAATTTATTATATAGTTATAAATAAACAATGTTATATAAGAAAATTTAAATATAAACTTTTGAACAATCTTTGATGAAATATACTATTAAAATATAATTTTAAGAATAAAATACTAAAAAATATTAATAACATCCTATAGTACATAAAATCAAAACAAAAAACTACAACATTCATTAAATTGGTTAATCCAATTTTTTGTTAAACAAAAATCAAAAACAATTTGTACATAACAAAATTTGTTTACAATAGTAAACAAGATGGATATTGAATTTAAATTTTAATTGTCTATGAGAGAATGTAAGTAAAAATATCATTAAGCGCTACTTCTTACTCATTCAACCACAAATTTTTGGAATCGTTCAGGCACATTCAGAGTTTAAAAATTGTTAAACAAACAGTCTTTGTGACTTATTCGTTCATATTAAGACCCATTCAAAAGTAACCAAACAGCACCTTAGGCCCAGTACTTAAATTAACAACTATTCAAAAAAAGATGTATTCCATCCATGGAACACCAGAAGTCACACCAATAAAACATGCAAATCAACAATGTTAAACCTAATATATATTATCTAGGATCAGATAAACAACCAATAATATCCCGCCTATCTTATTTACAGTGTGATCTTTATAAACCTTCTAATAATTTTTTTATTTAAAAAAAACGTGTTAATTATCTAGGGTCACTACTCATTACTCAGAGCAGACAAAACAATTCACATCCAACAGTGTGAAGATGCTATATAAAAGTTTTCATCCAATGTTTTAATTCTTGAAACTTACTCTTTATTTGTGAAAGTAAAAACACTCTTTTGAGTAACAATAAAGCATGATTAGTACTAGGTGGCTCAAAAAAGTAATCCAATCCTTTCATTGATAGAGATCAAATAGTAAAATGAAACCACGCAAATGAACCAAATGGTTGCTGGATAACACTTGGCAGTACAAAGTATCAAATTATCATACTTACATGCTTGGCATTATAAAGAGAAAATAAAAACTAATAATAGTTTAAAAATGTCATGTTGAGTATCTAGATTATTTAATAAGTACTTGCATCTTTTGATACTTGTTGATGCAAGAAGAAAAGAATGAATAGTATCAGCGTACACCATTCACATCAGTGTTTACAACTTGAAACCAATATGGATAGCATATGAAGTTCCTATTGAAAGTTGAAACCTCATTTTTAATATCTTCTTTAATATCTCATACTTGCAAAATAGCTATCTAATACTTTATTAAGGGCTCCTAAAAAACTGAGCATCTAGTTTTTCTTTTCCAATCTTGTGGTTCAGATTTGGGTGAATGATGGGGACAACTTAAAGAATTAAAATGAAGTATTATTTCCATGGCACAAGCTTATACACCTTTCTTGTAGAAAGTTAGAAAGTTAAAGGGAGTTTATTTTCGTTCTTTGCACTATGTTTATTTTCTTTGATATGAATCAATTGTCTATTAAATCCATTAATAAATACAACAATGGAGTCTAGAGTCTCCTGTTGCCTAAGGTACCACGTTACTCTTTGACACAACCAATAATATTTTGCCGGGTTTTATAATGTTTAGCACTCTTCAAAACAAGCCATCGTGCCATTGTTTTAATTTAGTACAGTTATGTATTCTCGTATTTTGTGAAGATTTATCGTCAATATTAGCCATATTTATGGTTTTGCTGTTGTATATGATAATGGTCCCAAATTTAGTTGGGCATAAAAGATTTCATTTCACGGCGCCCTAATGTGCAGCTCATGCCTCTATTGCATATGAAATAATTAAATGTTTTCTTCACATTCAAGTCAACGTTCATAAATGCATTTTTAGTAAATACAGGATAATAAATATGTAGTTAAATATGCAGTGACTGTTTAACTCCATCTACATAAGACTTCCTTGTCTCCTATATTTTCCCTAGTTGGTTCCATGCCTAAAGAAGGGAAAGTTGTGGCACACAAGTAAGTCTTTTTGTCACACTTCATAAAGATATATCTGAAGCGAGTGACTGACTCGCTATGACAGTGCAAGTGCAAAGGTGGCAGTCTTCAAAATAACAAAATATTAAAGATCCAGAGCATCATCAGAGCTTCAATATATAAATATAAAATATTAAACAATTTAGTGTATTATTTTTATATTCCACTCAAAAATTTTAATTTCTTGGCATAATATCAAAAGCAGGAAAATGCACTTAGATGGGTAACGGTGACAGATTAGATTACTTATATCTGATGACGTGTGTGGTCGCTTTTAAAATGACTACCAGTATATAAACATACAGACAACGATCTTTTTATTTTTCCTTTTCTATTATAATCATAACTTTTAAAGTAAGTAATTTGTATAGAACCAGCATAGACTTTTTGTAAGTGAAAAATGTTTGATTACTAACTTGAGAAAGAAAGGATAGATACATTACAGCAAAAAAAATTAAAAAAAAACCTCGTCTAAAAGATACATTATACCGAATCACATTAAAATTGTCGAAGCTTTAGAGTACCTTAATAACTAATAAATTCTAACATACTTTCTGTGTATGGCCCCTTACACCAAATCTTGTTGAAATGAAGGAACTAGAAATGAATAGTTAAGAAAGGTAACTCAAAATAGAAACACCATTAGTGTTTTTCTATTCTAAACACTTACAAGCCAACTAGCAGTGATGCAGTAGTTATTCCAGTGGATATTGAAAAGTTTTGTCGGTGTTAAACTGTTATCTTTGGGTGATCCAGATGACAGAGTAATTCAATCGTAACAAAGAGAATACACTACATAATTAGATGGGAGCTCAAAACATACCCAATTTACTTGAAGGCTGATCTTCCACTCCCTGCAATTAATGCAACCTAATAAGCATAAAATTCCAATAATACAATTCCCATAATCGGAAATGAATGGTCATAAATGTGAGGAATTTCCACCTGTGAATAGATTACTCGTGCTGATTCTAGTTGAGACATCTCTGCATCAAAGGTATTAACCATTTCCAAAACTTCAGGTGTACTAACGAACCGCACAAACCTAGAAACAAGAAGACCAATTACATCAAAGCCCATATGCAAAGCACAATCTCATCGATAAGCTGCATTACCTCTCAAGTGTTCCCTTGGTGAACCACATTTCACCATTTTTAGGTTGCTCAACTTCAAGTTTAATTGACTGATTAGACAAAGCAACTTGTTCCTCTGCAATCTTCAAATGTGTCACAAATGGCTTCACTAACCCTGATGCCAACTTCTCAGAGTTTCCATCACGGGAAACAAACAATTCGCAACTACCAAAGGAAAAAAAATTAAAATGCAACGAAGCGATAAATTAACCAAGAAAACAACAAAACATCCAAGCAACAAATGTCCTCACCGTGACCTCTTTGGGGACAGCTGGAATACCGCATAATCAAGAGCCGTGTCTGATTTCATTTCTCTTCGACAAAAGAGTTACTAAGTTATTTCAAATAAACGAGAACAATCCTTGACAGGAAGATCCTAATAGGATTGTAGTTGGTCAAGACTTAGAACTCAATCTGCCAAAGTGTATTTTCTGCAAATAAAACTATTAAGAAAATACCGATTAGCTTTAGATGATACAGAAACTGAAGAGTAAGCATTCATAAAGCAAATCTAAAAATAGAAACTAACAATTTACTAAATTAAACTGCAGAATACAGTAGCAGAAAGATATTAAAGATCTCAATATTAACAAAACTAAGTCGCAGTCGAAATGCACCTAAATTGTACTGTTTCAGTAAATAGAACTACTTATCAGAGAACATAAAATCAAAATTGCGTCAGATCTGATTGTACATGTATCAGAATTGGAATGCAAAGTTTGAAGTCAGCTAATACCAAGCAAAAGATGAATTGCTAAACGAAAAACCCCTAACAAGAATTTTTGAGGCAACAATTGGGCAGAAATGTGAAATGATCGAATCAATCAAAACTTACCTTGGAAAAATCAATGTGAAGATCTTCAGCTACCGAAACAGATCGTAAAAAATCTAGTTCAAATGTGAACCAACATTTGAGTTTGAATTACGGCAACGCATTCTTATTTTAGTAAAATGTGTGTTAAAGAGAATAGATAGCTTTTTTGATGTTTGAAGGAGGGGAGGGGTTTTGTTTTATTTTGTTGGAAAACCCTACAATGAACTGACTCGCATAGCTGTCGTCAATGGGTTTCTTCGCTTTACTTCTTTCTAAACATCATCTTCTCTTCTCTCTCTAAAATCTTTTCTCTTATGAGTTTATATATCTATATATATTAGAGATATTGTAGAGAGAGAGAGAGAGAGAGTCAGAGACTCGGGCGAGGCGAGAGGGATGAGAGATCTGCTGTGCTTCAGACAAAATATTTTTATTGCTACCAATCTTAGCTATAGTGAAAGACAAAAGACTCTTGTTGTTGAGTTGTTTATATTTTCGAATTTTACGAATAACTTCGCAATTGTTTGCCTTGCAAGTTACCAAAATGCCCATTTAAAAATAATTTCAGATTAGTAACAATACAATACAATACAAATCTAAATATATACTATATATATTCATAGCAGTTTAGTAGTTTTCTTTTTATGTAACAAGCCTAGCCAATAGGTAGTTAAAGTTAAAGGTGTTGAGGATCAAAGGTAATTATTTCTTGATATACTAAGGCCATGTTTGTCGCGCCTTATATTAAATTAATCTATAATTTGTTTATTACTCTATTTTTAGTAACTTATTGAATAAGCTGTAGTAGTATTATTTTGTTTGACGCTATTTTATGATAATAATTTATTATAGGATTAAGTTGTTATAAGTTAGAACTATATACTTAAATGTCCAATTAATTACAAGTTATAAAATAAGCACTTAGATACCAACTTTTTGAGTTGTGCATTGAACGCAACTCAGTTTATAATTTATTTTTAATTAATACGAAAAAAAAAGGCTATAATGTTTTTTTTTTTTAAAATAATCTAGAAATATTTCAAATAAGATGCGACAAATAGAGCCAAAACTAATTATTTAAAAAAATAGTACTTTCTTTGTTCTACAAAAAAGATCATATTTATCAACAACAAAAAATCTATAATACTTTTAAAGATTAGAGATTTTGGTTTTAGAGTGCAAAATTCTCATTGAATTGTTAAAGAAAAAAAATACTTTTAGACACTATTGTTTTAAATTTAGCATTAATATATTAAAAAATAGTACTTTTGGCAAAATCTCTATATTTAAAACTTAAAAGTTATTAATCTTATCACATTATACCTCACAATTCCGCAAAACTAAAACCAAATTATTATGCATAGAACAAAGTATATATAATGGTAGAATAAGTTTGAATTAATTAAGATCGAAATTGGAATTATTACTATTATATACTCTTTCTAATAAGTAAAAAGAATAAATATATATATATATATAGAGAGAGAGAGAGAGAGAGAGTTATCTATACGTACTCTTATAATATTCTATTCTATGTAGTGAGTGAGTTCAAGTAAATAAAACATAAATAAGAGCGTGTTCAAATTAAATATAAATAAAAGGTGGTTCGAATAAAACATAATTATTTATCAATTGATTAAAATCACTTTCTGATAATTAATTTGGTGATTCAGATTGACTCATTCTTCATTTTGTTGTGTAGGTGTACAATTTAAGATTAGTTAGTTATATAATTAATTCATTATAATTGATTGGAATTAAAAACGAATGCACCAGACAAATCTGTGAAGTTTGATCCTACAAGTAGCTAGTGAATATGCACGCCAATTTCTAAAACAAAAAATTCAACTTGTTTATGTCATGGCATGGTAGCTTCAGATCTTTCACTTTCAGCCCCATCTGATTTCATGTATGGTTGATTGGGTTGAAATATTAGACCTCGACTCACAATTTTTCGAATATATTATTTTATAGTTTTTCTCCTTCATAAGTCACCGTGGTTTTTGGCTAAGTAATATTAATATTAATATTAATATTATTTAATCATAACTTAGTAATATTAATATTATTTAATCACATAAAATATTTTCAAAATAAAAATATGAAATACTAACTACTTTTATAAATTGAAAGAAGTAAAATAATTTTCTGAAATGTCACGAAAAATTATCATCATTACTAATTAAACTAATTCAACTTGATATATTTTCAAACTCAGGACTTAGGAGAAAATTTATTTCATAATATTCAATGGACAAAGTTTATAAAGGAACATGACTTCATAAAAGAACATGGCTTAATTATTAATATTAATATAAAAATAAATATTAAGATTAATAAAATAAATTATTATAATCTTCCATCATTTAAATTCCACTCTACCAATTTACTACCACTTTCATAAATAGATAAGACATTCATTTCTTATCATCGAAACTTAATATAATAATAATAAGAAGAAGAATTGCCGAATAATAATATTAAACTTAACATAATAATAATATATTTATATTGGGGGAAATGTAATGTCTTAATATAAAGATTAATCCTTGCGAGAAATGAACAGCAAGGCTTGTGGTGCTCGAGTGGTCATATGACAAAGGTTTGACGTGGGAGGTTTGCGAGTTTGAATTTGGTTAGGAGCAAATTTTTGGAAATAATTCTTTTAAAGGTTAAGGGATTTTTTTTAGTTTTTTATTCCAAGCCGACACAGCTTGTAGCGCCCGGGCCATTTTTATATTTTTTTAAGTTAACCAAATGTGTTGAAACATGACAATGCATACACAAAATGCTTTTAAAAAATATAAAAAAGGGCTAAGCCGCTACAACATGTAGCGGTTGCTGTATTATATTATTAAATATTCTTTTGTTTGATCAACTGACAACATGTTTGACCATGTGGGGCCCTTATATTAAAATAAAAGCCGCTCTACAACATGTTTTTCGAGCACAACATGTTGTAGCGGCTGTGTAAAAATTAAATTGCAATATAAGCTATCCAATTAATTGATCAACGGTTGAAAAGTGGTTTGTTAGAATAGTGTCCATGGCAACCGGTTGCCATGGATGGATTCCTATATATATATATACCGGATTTTGTTAAAATACGAGATTTTATTTATTTATTTATTGTTTTTTTTAAATAACTAAAAAAAATTTAATATTTTATGAAACTGAAATTTTTCCATAATATAGTGTTTTTAGTGTGATTTGGATACTGTATTTTTCTATAATACAATGTTTTGTCTGTACACCCAAAACATTGTATTATGAAAACCAGGCATGTTTTGTTATATGTATCCAAATCACAACCAAAATACTGTATTATGGAAAATTTTCAGTTCCATAAAATATTTTAAAAAAAAATTAGTTGTTTAAAAAAAAACACTTTATTCTGTATTTTAGTACCGTCCGGGAGTCCAGACTGGAACCGGACTATATATATATATATATATATATATATAAATATATATGAGAATGATTCATAGTATATACTTGTTATGGATAAAAAATAGACAAATATCATCTATAACAATGATCAAGGGCCCAAATTAAAAAAAACATCACAGCGTAGCGGACAACATTAAAAAGTTTTTTAGACAATTGGGTCCCTTAACGCAAGTCAAATGTAACAGTTTTTTAAACTGTTCGCTAGAAGTTCTGGTGAACGTCTTAATCCATAAAAGAACTTAATATAACAATCCATCAATACGTTAGGGAGGCTCAAGGCTCATGTTTTAATGACTGCATTACATTAGGAAGACTCAAGCCTCAATGCAGTAAACAATCTAGTAGTACATTAGGAAGGCTCAATGCAGTTAACAATCCATCAATACAACAGGAAGGCTCAAGGCTCAATGACTGCAGTATATTAGGCAGACTCATGTTTTAATGACGGACCATTAGCACGTGGACTGGAACCAAGGACCAAGTCGTCAAGAATGACATGCGTAGACGACTTACTCAAATTGGGGACATAATTGTTCAGATTTTATATTAACCCAGTCTGCTAGATTGACTTGCGGACTGCGAGATCAGTTTTTTAATCTTAGCCCTTGTTTTTTGTAATGGGAGGTAGATATTGTATTTGTTCATTTTTTATCCATAACAAATACATGTTATGAATCATTACCTATATATATATATATATATATATATATATATATATAGTCGAGGATCGAGTAAGGACTCACTTCTTTGTTAAAATCTGGATTTTTTTTTTTTTTTTTTTTTAAATAACTAAAAAAAGTTTAATATTTTATGGAATTGAAATTTTTTCATAATACAATGTTTTGGATGTGATTTGGACACATATATAACAAAGCAGTGCATGCGATCTGTGCAGATTCGTACTCACCATTTTTGGTATAGGTATTCAAATCACGCCTAAAAACATTATATTATGGAAAATATCGGCCCATAAAATATTAAATATTTTTTTTAGTTGTTTTAAAAAAAACAAAAAAAAAATCCGCATTTTAACAAAGTAAAGGAGTCTCACTGATTCGATTCATATATATATATATATATATATATATATAAAGACGGATCTAAAGTACGTTTCTTAAATAACACTACTTTATTAAAATTTCGTCCTTTTGGATCATCTTTTAAAAAATAAGTGAGATCGTGGGTCACATTTTTATAAATAAAAGAAAATCAAGTGGGATCACTCTATTTTAATATTATTTTATTCTTTAAAAGATGATCTAAAATGACGTAGTTTTAATAAAGGATTGTTATTTAAAAGATAGTGTTATTTAATAAGAGTGTTTTAAACCCGTTATATATATATATATATATATATATATATATATATATATATAGAGAGAGAGAGAGAGAGAGAGAGAGTAAGGATTAAGTTATTCTTACAATAAATTTTTGTCGTCTATCCGCGGATTGAACGGTAGAGAATATCTCAAAATCGCAATTTAATATATAGGTGCTTACAATTTAATACTACAGATTGGATGATATTCAAAATACCCCTCATTAATCCGCAGTTTAATACTGCGAACGCTAGATATGACTCCTCTCTAAGACGACACCGTTTTTGGTCAGCCTGTCTGCAGAACAAAAATGCAGACACCGAGTCTATTAATGATATAATCCAAACGACATCGTTTTGCGATTAACCATTAGTTAGCATACTAAATTGCAAACTCTATGTATTAACTGGGCGACTTTATTCCTTCCTCACATATATATATATATATATAGAGAGAGAGAGAGAGAGAGAAAGAAAGAGAGAGGACTGATCCATAGTCAACATTGTAAGGATAAAATTATTCGTATAACATATTTTAGCCGTCTATCCATAGATTTAACGATAAGTAGGATCTCCGATCCGTAATTTAATATGTAGGTGTCCGCAACTTAATACTACGGATTGAATAATGTCCAAAACACCATTTGTTGTTTCTTAAAGGCACACTAGAGATCTAAAAGGGGAGTTGCATAGATTTTTTTTTAAAAAATTGATTAATTAAATATGTATTACCAAGTAATCAGTTAAACATATTGATTAAGCACAATGAAATATTCTTTTGTAAAATCCCCCTTAAAGATTATGGAAATCTCATATCAAAATTTAGTCTTGTGGATGTTCAAACACATAGCAAATATAACAATAATAATGTGCTGGATGTAAATAACGTAAAATAAATGACATAAGAGATTTTTAAATGGTTTGGAGACTGAACATGTGACGTCCCCAAAATAGGTCTACACAACCCATTTTGAGTTGCCAAATTACATAGTACATAATCTAAATATAAACTTCATTTATACAACAGTCGTGCAAATACGAGAACACATAAACTGTGAGTTTGAATACAAATATTGCACCGTACATAATACGACAATATTCATACTCAAATTAAGTCTTCATAACAATTATTGTCACACTATTTTACAACATAATAAAAATTGCTATAGTAACTATCTCAGACCGTCACTCCATTACCCGACTAGTCTCAGCTATATTCTCATTTCTTGAAGACAACATTGAAAGAAAATGATGAGCTCAACTAACCCAGTAAAGAATATTATGACTAAGATAATGTAGAATAAATTATCCTTAGTCCAAAACAGAAAAAAAAATGATAGAATACAATAGACAACAAGTTTTAGATCAACAACTGCAACGAAAATAACAATCCATTAGAAGAGTCAAGTAGAGCATGATGTCTACTATATTCTATGATTTAAAAGTCCATTATCAATATTTTATTCCTGTAAACCAATCAATAATTATTTCTAATCAACAAATTATTTATGCACTACGGGCCAAAGATAATCGTTTGCATCACCAGTCATGATCATGCCAAACACTTGTCCATCTATGCACTACGGGTCAAAAAAGACTTTCACCACAAACCTTTATCTGTAACATTAAATGTCATGATTATACCAATACACAATTCCTTGTCATAATCATACCAATCAACATTCTATTTTTGCACTACAGGCCAAAGATGACTTTCACCATAATATAAGCATGAAGATTATGACAATGATATAAATAATGAATTAAGTGAGATCAATGATAAATATTAAAGATTTATAATTCAATTTATTCAGAATTCAAGAATGTCCAAATTGTCAACATGATAAGTAATTGTGGAGTAAAATTCAAGAATGATATTCATGTATCAAAAATAATTTAGACAGAAAATAAACCAATTTTGTCGTGCATAGTACCCCAAATGAAAATATTAAAATTTAATAAGAAAGTTCAGACCAATATTTCAATAAAATGATATTAGATGAAACGCAAACTATTAAGTATATTTATTAATTTCAGGGATTTTCACCATTTAACAATAAGGTTATGGAAACAAACAATAAATTTGTACCATAAATGGAGAAAAATATGAAAGAAAACGATATCCCTTGACGTGTACAAAAGAAATGATATCCCATATAAGTATGAAAAAATATATAAAATTACAAATGGATTTTCATCTGTTATGTGATAATCCGCGTAGACAGATCATTTCCACAACTTAATAAAGAATGAATACGAAAGGTTATTCACCAGGCATGCGGTAATCCGCGTAGACATGTTATTCCCACATATTAATAAAAAAATAAAATAACAACCCTTACGAGTGTGAAGGAAATATGAGATTTTACTAGGGTTTTAGCTGAAGAAAAAGTAGAGAGAAAGATCAAGCTCAAAATGCAAATAGCTTATGTCTAATTGTTGAAACACTCTTTGCTCGTTTCTCATTTTTTTATAATTCGGTTATTATCCGAATAATCGAATAGTAAATTCGGTAATTCGATTACTTGTTCGGATACCAAAAATACACAAATATCGATTTTTAATTATAATCGAATAGTTTATTTGATTCGATTATAATCGAATGCTCACTACTAGGACATTGATGATGATGATTCATTTAGATGAGATAGATCTGGAAATCGATCCTATATAACTTGAATGATCATGCTGCTAATGGGTACGCTTTTAATGGGACTATTTTATCCCTCAACATTATTTAATCTTTGATTTGAATTCAAGGTTGGTCTACTCACTTTAATAGTCGGTGGCTCATTTGTTGGATATTATTCCCTCCATCCCAAATTAACTGCTCAGTTTTGATTTTTTTTAAGTCAAATTGACTATTTTTAGAATTAATAATTAAGCATATATAAATATATTTCTAAAATTATAAAAATTAGGATTAGTAATAAATTGTATATATTTTCTTTTGGTTATAATCTCTTCACCTATATTTTAGCAAAAATAGTAAAAAGATTAATTTTAAAAATAGTCAATTTGACTTTAAAAAAAAAAAAACTGAAAGCAGCGATTAATTTGGAGAGACGAGGAAATATTATTGACTTTTGTGTTTCAGAATTAAGGTAAATATATATATATATATATATATATATATATATATATATATATATATATATATATATATATATATATATATATATACTTGTTACTAATGTCAATCGCACAATATCGTCCCCTCTATTGTATGACATCTGTATCAAAAATAATAATATTATTTCACCTTTTTATGGAGTATTAAATTTTGCATTTAGCAGCACTTGGGCTATTTTTTATTTTTTTTAATATTGGGAAAAAATTAGACTTGCTTTAAATTGTAAAGAATATAGTGAGACATTTATGTATACTAGTCTACTTTATATATCACCTTGTTAAATTAGTATTTAATAATTATAACTTTTATTTTAAGAATAAAAATATAATCTTATCTAGATGGGTCTTTGATTTAAACTATATAAATTATTGTAGTATTACTTTTTGAACTTGCAAGTGAAAAATATCCTAAACCCTTGTCTACTTTCTTCCGTCCTACATGGAGCAGGCTGCACATAGTATCTTCCATACTCAGCTGAAAATTAAATATTTGTAAACTTAATAATTAATTACGTATTGATAGTCCATTAGTAATTGGAGTACTAATTATTAGAGAGTTGGGAATACCAAAATGGTACTACTTTAATAAATAATAAAATTCATGACGAAGGACAATCAGTTTAGATTATTTCTACAAGAAGACATACATTGCATGGCAGGACAGAAGGAATTCGTCCCCAATGGCCAATACAATAGGTTACCTGTAATTGTTAGTTAGATGAATATACTTTTTGAAGCAACACATTTGTAAATAAAATAAAAATTTTATGAGAAACAATCATAAACTCCTTACAGAACCCGACCCTTAATAATTAAGGATGCTACCAAACTGGCAGACTTCGACTCACCAGCTTCTTTCCAGCAGAATACGTACCGGTTTTGGCTTATTTCCATCCACAGCCAAGTTTCGGGGTTGCTGCAGGCAGTACTGCTAATCGAACTCCATCAAGTTCAGGCCTCGCAATCACTTGACAACCCAGTCGAGACCTACATAAAATCGTTATTATACAGAATACAATCTTGCATGTTTAGGCAGAATGGAATATATGTGAATCAACTCAAGATAAAGAGGAGCCTAAGCTTCTGCTAGCGTATCATTCTCCTCATCACTTGGGTTTTCTAATGTATTGTACTACTCCATATCCTAGGCCAAGATCATGAAGAGTTAATTCGCATGATTAATGGTTTTAACTTTCCCAGTATATGCTAGAACATGAACAACACAAGACAAATTTACAAAAATCACAGTCATCATATTAGCGCCTAGGATGCAGTATATATTGCCTTCGCTCTATAGTGCTGCACAGGCATGATTCAACGTACCATCAAAATTACACGACAAGCTAGTGGAACATGCCAGCGATCCTTAGAGCACAGAAAGTTACTTACATTGAGCAGTAATTAAATTACAAATTTAAGATTGTCAGGTTGTGTAATATCATCTCAAATGCAGCCAATACATTATCAACTCGAACAAATTGGACCAGTTAATGCTAGATTATATATCTTTAAAACCCTCAAAACTAGATAGATTAACTTAAAGATTATAAAGAGGTTATCTTAATTCATCATTATGTAGTCATGCAGAAATGATGCGTCTAGAAGTGCTTACCTTCAAGCTCTACATCATTTTCATGGGCAGCTTCTAACATAGACATGCCAACGGGGACCTTGATATTTGTCTCCTCTCCATCTTTACCGACAAATGTCACAGAGATTCTGCAGAATCAAACAAGAAGGCACAAAATGTCGGTAAACAAAGTAACTGCAGCGTTGCGTGCAACACCTCAGTCCCACATCGAAAGATATGAGAAAAGTTTGTCCGAGTTACTAACAATAGTACCTTCAGTCATGACCTTTCAGGTGAGTCTGTGGTGAGCTAAGATAACCCAAAAAGATACTAGTGAGCTAGTGGTTTAATGCCTTGTTTGGATAGATTTGATTCGATTCAGACTTATGCATTGAACCAAGATTTGTTTTGAACTCGGTATATGACCAGGGTAGTTTCATATGGTATCAGAGCTGACTCTCGAAAGCTCATGTCGGGTCATCCGATCGGGTTGTCGGAAGTGGACACGAAGGTTAATGGTATTATCCTACAATGGAGAGAGGTCCGGAGATAGGGACACGAAGTCAAGCCGATATAATGGCCAGAGAGACAAAAATATGTGGATTGTGTATGTGATCGATTCTAACGAAGATTTGGACTTAAGATTTGACCCGGTTGTTTCATATGGTATCAAAGCTGACTCTCGAAAGCTCGGGTCGGGTCATCTGATTGGGTTGCCGAAGGTAGAGACACGAAGGCTGGTGGAATTATCCCACAATGGAAAGAGGTTTGAAGGCGAGGACACGAAACCAACCGGTATTATCCCACAATAGCTAGAGAGTCAAAGATCTGTGGGCCGTGTATAATGATCAGTTCTGATGGGGACATCAAACATTTAAGTGAGGGAGCTTGTAACACCCCAGTCCTACATTGAAAGATATATGAAAAGTTTGTCTGTATATAAGGAATTGAGTTACTAACAAGAGTAACTTTAGTAATTTCATTTTGGGTGAGCCTATAGTAGGCTAAGATGACCCAAAAAGATACTATTGGGTTAGTGGTTTAAGGCCTTGTTTGGATGAATTTGATTCGATTCAGACTTGGGATTTGACCCAAGATTTTTCCAGACTCGTGATTTGACTTGAGTTGTTCCAATGCGTTTGTAATAATTTTGGTTGCCTTAGATTAGATAGCATCAAGAGCTGAGGATGGATGGTAAAACACCTAAATACAGTAAATGGTATGTGATCATGATCATGCATAACTACATGACGACCGTCCACCGTTCTACTTTTATGCTTGAAAATACCCACAAGGGCCACAAGTGTTGTAAGAAACCTACATTGAGCTTGTACATAAAATATTAACTGAGGATCTGAACTTTAAAGTACACCCACATTGAGCTTGGACACATAAGGAGATTGCTTTTAAGATCCATATTTTATTGCCATTGGCACTTCTCCTCAATATCTCATAGTCTCTCATCGTATCTTAACACTTTGTGTGTCTCACTTTCTTATTAATATCTCGATCTTACTGTAATTCTTTTCTCAAATTTCTCTTATCATTACCTTTTCCCTTACGTGTCTATTTATATTTCTTCCCGTCTTTCATGTTATCCTTCTTCTATGTTAGTCTTTCCCTTCTCCTTTTGTTTTGATTTTTGGGGGCTGGGGGCGTGGGGTGGGGGTGGGGGGTGGGGGCGGGGGGTGGGGGTGGGGGAGGGATCTAGTACGAATATGTAGGAAGTTACACACTTCAACTGGACTATCAAAGAATCCCCGAGATAACACTTTTCGGTGGTGAATAAAAATTAGCCTGTAGGAACATTATTGGATTTATTCAACTATTTATAATAGCCAAAATCAGTACCAACTAACCATGCTACACTACTAGTTTTGTGTAAGAGGATGACTTAGAGCTCTTGTTCTCCCTCTTTTCAGTATCCCTTTGTTGTCCGCAGTGAGAGTAGGAGCTCAAGCAGTTGCCTATGCAAGACTAGGCGCTGTTGAGTAAATAGCAGCTCTTACCCTATCCGTGTAGCACAAACAAACTTCCATTTTTGTGCGTCATAGTACAGCAAGAACTATTACTTTTAACTTCAATAATGCTTATCAAGTAATTCAAAATAATGTTACTTGTGCTATCATAAAACCCATGTAGGAGAGTGGGACCTATTACAATATATGCCTACCTCAAGGGAATTTATTGAGCATATTTTCTATAGCAAAATGATATAAGAATGCACTCTGAGTAACATAATCCGTATGCAAGGTCTTGCATAAGTCAAACGCAACTCAATAAAAACCAAAAATGTGATTTTATATTGCTAATTGATGATTGTAAGGAAAGAACACCACATAAGTTTGTTTAATATAAAATTATATGCAGCCTTTTGCTGTACATGTATCGGCAACTATTAGTGCAAAACAAAACCAAAAGAAAAAAAAATAGTTAAATGAAAAGACCTGAAGTTAGACCCTTGATCACCCAAGCTCCAAGCCGAGAAAACTTAGAAATGAACATACTCGGGCAACCTATATAACCTGTGGAACAAACTAAGGCAATTATGAGCTAGCAAAACTGAAAAAAAAAAAACAAGTAAATTGCCAATTCTAGTGAAAAACTAAAATAATCCAACTTCTTGAAATGTGTAATTACTTACTCCCAACGTTATATGCAAAACTGGGCAGCCGAAGACTAACTTTTTTTTTCCTTTTCCTTAGCCTAGTTAGGCATTTACACAAACATTTGGCAGATGAGAGAATGTAACAGAAAATACTACTCGATTCAGAAAAACGAACATGCAAACCCAGCCGGAATCTAAAACAAAAACTACCCGCAAAGAAAATATACACTTCAATGAATACAACATATACTACCTCAAACAATTCAATCATATTTTTATCAATGGAAGAAGCTAGAAAATAAGTAAAATTAATACTTAAAAAATATAATAACGAAAAATCACATATATATATATATATATATATATATTCGAGGTTTACGGAGATCCTACTATTTTGAGACGAAGTCGTGCTGAAGGTGTGTCATGGTAAGCAATTCATAAAATTATTTGGTGGAGATGCAGGGTATCGAACCCTGTACCTCTTGCATGCAAAGCGAGCGCTCTACCATTTGAGCTACATCCCCGCAATAATAATTTTCAAGATATGTTTAATAATACTTCATTAAACAGCGGAAATGAGAAAACCCAAATCCATCGGGAAACAATAACTATATATATTCTTTCAATCTTATCTTTCTAGTTGGTCTTGCATGTTTCTTTTTTCTTTGTTACTTTTTTAGGGATACTTAAATATGCAAAGACACACTTGGACAAAAATTAATTTTATTACTTGGTGTTAAAAAAATTTACATGCAAAACAATTTTTTTAACTAGTAAAAAACATAATTTTATTAGTAGTCTTGAAGTAATTTTAATTATATATGAGATCATATGCAATTACATCTCTTAATTGCTTCAAGACTATACCAATGGGTTGTTTGATAAAATTGAATGAAAAATTCTGAATGTATAAAAATTTTTGAACAAGTTTAATAGAGTAGAAGTTCTTAATACAAAATAAAATAATTTGTTTGATAATTATATGTTTAAAATATCTGAATACATATATTTTTCTATTTTTAACCTTAAATGACTGTTATGAACAAAGCTGTTATGTGTGTTAGTAAACTAAAACTGGATACTATATATATATATATATATATATATATATATATATATATATATATATATATATATATTTTAACTTATCTCAAAATGATTTTGTCAAGGAACGAATCAAAATAAAATGCTCAGAACGCTCTCTCAATAAAAATGAACTACTGCTAATGAAATGAAGAATAAGAAGACTGGAATGCTTACAGTTTTGATAATTAGAACTAAATAAATTAAAATATAAATAAACTTTTAGTTCTTAACCAATGTGGGAGTTGACTTCCTATATATATTTATTATCATTTATCGGGTGATATTTAGAAGTTAATATCTCATTCATTACTCCATGAATTTGAGCTTCCAAATACTCAATTTAATCTACTCATGGAGTAGAACATATTGATATGTGAATTTACTTAAAATAATTATTAAAACCCACTTTTATTTTAGCTCAAATTCTAACATTATGTAATTATAAATATATAAATAATATTATCTAAGAATAATTAAATTTAAATTTTTGAACGATGGAGTATACTATTAGTAATATAATTTTAGAAATAAAACACTAAAAATATTAATAACATTCTATCCGTTCATAAAGTCAAAATAAAAGACTATAACAACATTCATTAAATTGGCCGGTTAGCAATTTGTTAAAGAAAAATAAAAAATAATTTGTGTATGACAAAATTTGTTTTTAATAGTAAAATAAGATGAATGTTAGATGTAATTTTTAATTGTTAATGAGAAAGTATAATTAAAAATATCATTCAATACTACTCCCTCGGTTCCATATTAAGTGTCGTTTTAGAGAAAAAAATTGATTCTTAATTAAGTGTCGTTTGCAGATTTTTAGAAGAAATTTTCTCATGTTTTCCTGATTTATCCCTAAATATCTCTCTTTTCAAGAAGGGTGTCTAGTAAAAAAGGGCCAGTTTAGTCATTTGAATTTAATTTACACTTCACAATGTAATGCCATTATTTTTGTTAATAATTGTGCATTGGCCTCCAACGACTGATAAAAGGGAACTGAGGGAGTACTTCTTAATCATTCAGTTACAATTTTTTGGATGAATCGTTCGAACACATCCAGAGTTTAGAAATTATGAAACAAACGGTTTGGTCTAAATGACTTATTCGATCAAAGACTCATTCAGAAATAAACAAACAACCCCTAATTATAATATAAGTAACCTAACTTAAGATACAAATAAAATGAAATTGGTGTTACGTACTAGTATCATTTATTCGATCTAAAATTTGTTGTAGTCAATTAATTTACTAGCTGGTAGTATACGTTTTGTGCACGCCGCAGGCTCAACCAGAAACTCTGCAGATTGTTGAAATCACAATTGCCAAGCCACTGTCTATTGATGAAACTAATGTTGCCCCACAAACCAAATTTACTGATCTGGGTGGTGATTCCCTTGACAGTACTGTATGGTAATAATTGTGTCTACACATTATTTTTCCCTTCTTAATTTGGATTTTTAATTAATTCATATTCGTATATATATGTTTTCAAATGTTCCTCTTTCTAAAGATGATAGTAGTACAATAATAAATAAATGGATTTCAATTAACTAACCTTATCAAGTCAGAATTTCATATCCCTATTTTTTATGATTTCATGATCAATCTCACCTAGCTAGTGAATGGCATACACGCATTTGGCTCTCTATCCCTAATTTTTTATGATTTCATAAGACAGCCAAAATTGTCTTGTAAATCATATGTTCTACATTAATTTATGTATGAATTAATAATGAAACCATTGAAAGAGTCACAATAATACATACACCGAGTTTACAGATTTAAAACTAAAATACAGGAGCCAGCCGCCAGGGCAACAAATATATATATATATATATATATATATATATATATATATATATATATATACACACACATGGAAAGAAAGAAATTAAGAAATTAATTAAGGATGAAAAATAAGAAAAGGCATCAGCAGCACTCCATTAACAAAATGGAGGAAACAATTAGGCCCAAAAGTCGGTTGTTCGTTCTACGTACTTTTCCTCAAGCTAAGCAGAGCAGCAGTATATAATGTAGGGTTCCTGCAGTGACGAACGATTTTTTCTTCATCTGAACCATGCATGCATGCATGCATAATATTCTTGTCGGGCGTTACTTTATATAATTTGGTAGATCCATCATGCATGTTGCACTCACTTATATAGCAGATCATGCGCATGCAACAACTTTGACAGAATATATATATATATATATATATATATATATATAGTACTTTATATATACACATATACTAGTATATATAGTATTCATTTATTAATTAATAATTAAGGTTGGTTGGTTGGTTTGTCTATGTATGTACATAATTAATTAAGACATTTGTCGTTGATATTACTTCACACAAAATAGTCACTTCCTCTCTCAACGATCCAAAGCACTTAGAACAATCCTGCATAATATATTCAAATTAAAGCACTAATTAGAATTATTAAAGATTTATTTAATTAGTTTTCAAATGAAATTAATTCGTCAAATGTTTTTATACGGATCAATTGTTAATTTGTGGAATGTAAAGAATTGTATAAAGAGATCGATCGATGATCAGATGGAGGAGGCGAACCAATCGTAGCCAGTTGGGCTTCTAGGCTCCCTTCGTTGTAAGGCTTCCGATGTCGATTTTCTCCTCGTCAGTTTCTTGAAATCCCCACGAGGTGTGGTAGCTGATATATAATATATAATATATATCAACAACATGTACAACATGCGTACACCCTCATCAAACACAACTTCTATACATATATAATTACGTAGCCTAAAAATTAAGACCCAAATTAAAGCTAAAAAATCCCAAACACCATTCGATCGTATATATATATATATATATATTAAGAAATGAATTGGTATTGATGAATTACGTGAGAAGGGCGAAGCGGGGGTGGTTGAGGAGGAGGGAGAAGACGGCACAGAACCCGATTCAGTGGAGACGTTAAGGTTAGGGAGAGCGGCAGCGGAGGAGTTGGAATTTGTACGGAGGATGGTGATGCTGCGAGAAACTGGAAAATGATCACCATCGTGATGATGATGCTGATGTTGAGAAGAGGATTGTTGGTGGGATGCGGCAGAGAAAGAGTTGAACTTGCGGAGTTTGCTGAGGCCCGACTCAGGTGCCGGCCCAGCAAGCGTTTCGTCCCAAAGCTTGTGAAGGAAACCCATTGTTATTTATATGCTTTCTTCTTCTCTTCTTCTTTTGTAACAACCGAAATAAGGTGGTGGCGGTGGCGGTGGTGGTGGTTTTCTCAATTAACACCTGATACCGACTGTTACCAAGAGGGAAGGGGGATCGAAACGCACGTTTGAAATAAATTAAGATGTCTTTATTAATTTTTTATCCTCCCAACAGAATTTTATTCAAGGCTTGGGAATTTGTTCATTCTTATACACCACCACCACCACCACCAGTGGCTCCGGCTAATATGGATTTGTTTGGAGCCATAAACATATTTTTGGATAAAACGTACGTAGTAACTGACTAATGTGGAAAATAAAAAAGATTCATACATTAATAGTAACAAATAAATAAATTCATACATTAATAGTAACTTTTGGGCCATAATACTTTAGACAGGTTGAGGTGGGTCTTGAAAGTATTAGGCCGGTTCATTGGGTCAGCCCATTGGGTGGATATTATCTTTATTTTGGGGCCTATGAAGTATTGAACGTGACATGCAATTGGGTGAATTACTAGATGAGTATGGTTCCACTTGAGCTTTCAATGGGGTGTAGATTGGGGATAGAACTTTTGGTATCATCTCTCTGCATTGTACTTAATGAGGATTGGGACGAGGCTTAGTAAACTAAAAGTTGTGGGTCTGAAAAGTCGATTCATCATGACAAACCGGACTTTAGAGATATAGAAGCAAGGATGACACACGGTGAAAGGTAACTAATTAATTATTGTTCTCAAGTCACTAGATATTTATTCCTCCATTGTTAACCTCATGATCGCTGTCTTGACTCTCTCGCGTCGAGAGCTATCCCCGAAGGTCAAAGCCATCGAGCTTTTGGTGTCGATGTGTTTATTATCAGACAGGATCGTAACGTCTTACGTGATTGGGGACGTGATGAAGATCTTAGTGTTAACATTGGCGCTAGAAGGAGGGGCGTGTTCAGTGTTCTTGAAGTTTTAATCACAAATTGTAGGCTGCTTCACTGCGCCGGAATCCATGGAAGAAGAAGAGTATCACGATTACTTCTAAAGGATGGTGATGGCTATGACTTCGCTCTCACACAACGAGTATGTCGTCGAGGATTGATTGGGTCCTTCAAAGAGTGTGCTCACGCTGGTAATCGCTTCAGCGAGGTTTACGAGGGTTCTCGTTCGAGAGCCCAAGGTGATCTTCAGATTTAAGATTGATTTTTTTGTCGCGAGAGAAGAAGACGACCATGGTCGAAAAATGGTAGAAGGCATCGCTAGAATCCTATACCAAGAGGTCGACCGATGCATCCGATCAAGTTAGAAAAGAAGTCTACACTTTAAAGACATGTCTCGAGGTAGTTCTCGGGATCGAAGCGGACCAATGACCATTTTCTGATTGGTGAAGAAGAAGGGTATTTACGCCTATTGGTCTTTCGGATTATGGTCAAGCGAGTAGATGAAGACCCAATGACCATTTTCCTGATTGATGAAGAAGGGTATTCCGCCTATTGGTCTTCGTGATTATGGTCGAAGCGAGTAGATGAAGACCCAACAACCATTTTCCGATTGGTGAAGAAGGGTATTCCGCCCTATTGGTCTTGTGGATTATGGTGAAGCGAGTAGATGAAGACCCAACATCCATTTTCCCGATTGGTGAAGAAGGGTATTCCGCCTATTGGTCTTCGGATTATAGTAAGAAGAGACCGAAGTCGCACTCGAGAATCCAATGAGGCACACCGCCTCGTGGATACTCGCCTTCTGGAGATGCCCGCCTAAAAGTCGCGGAGTTCGAATGGAAAAGACAAGACTATTCAGAAGAGACTTTGAGAAGGTTTATGTCCAAATCGACAGAAAGATGTTTGCCAATCTTTGGTACGTGGAAAGCACCAAAGAATGCTAAGACGTTCTAGTGGACTTCGGGCTGTGAAGACGCCTTCCAGGGAATAAACGACCTATCTTTATTCGATGCCTTTGTTGGTGAAGCCCGCTCCTGCTGAGATATATTATTTGTATCTGGCACTAGTTAGATTGTGATTGGAGCGATTTTGGTGCGAGAAGTTGGAGGTAAGAACACCAGGCCTTTATGTAAGCCGTGTCCTTAGGGGTGAAGAAATAAGATGACGATAGTTATGGAGAATCTGAAGAGTCCGACAAAACCGTTGCAGTGCTTCGGCAGAATCAGAATTCGTGGGCGTTGTTTGCGGAC
This sequence comes from Panax ginseng, assembly GCA_020205605.1. NCBI lineage: Eukaryota > Viridiplantae > Streptophyta > Magnoliopsida > Apiales > Araliaceae > Panax > Panax ginseng. The sequence continues at coordinate 2,627,102 of CM035148.1, forward strand.
GGGTATTCTACTTTGGACTCATCTCTCACTATTGAGGAATTTTGGGTGCCGTCCGAAGCTGCAGATGTTCTTCGGAGGGTTCATGTGGGTATTTGTGTCAGCTAAATAGTTCGATCCCACATCAGCCACCAAAAGGCTATATTCGATTTTATCTCATATACCTCTTGCTGTCTGGGGGGTAGTCATACTGGGTCCATTGCCTAGGGATCATGTTAACAGACGCTAGGTCGTGGAAATCGAAGTTTGAAGCATTCATGAGGGACTTCGGTAGCTCATCCATAGTCTGACATGCACGGGCAGATGCCACCTCGGTGTTAGGAGGTTCGGGTGGACTCGCTGGCCATTCGATGGTAGCCTTTTCGGTAGGTGGTCCTTATGAGTTTTTCAGGCCCTTCGTGGTAGACAAACGTCATCGGTGTTAGGAGGTTCGGGTGACTCTACGGGCCATTCGATGGTAGCCTTTTTCAAAGAAAGTGGTCCTTATGAGTTTGTCGTGCCCTTCGTGGTAGCAAAACGCCACATGGTGTTAGGAGGTTTGGGTGGACTCGCTGGCCATTTGATGGTAGCCTTTTCGGCAGGTGGTCCTTATAAGTTTATCAGGCCCTTCGTGGTAGGCAAACATCATTGGTGTTAGGAGGTTCGGGTGGACTCGCTGACCATTCGATGGTAGCCTTATTGGCAGGTGGTCCTTTAGACTTTGTCAGGCCCTTCGTGGTAGGCAAATGTCATCCTTTAGACTTTGTCAGGCCATTTGTGGTAGACAAATATCATCCTTTGGACTTTATCAATCCCTTCGTGGTAGGCAAATGTCATCCTTTAGACTTTGTCAAGCCCTTCGTGGTAGGCAAATGTCATCCTGTGGGTTTGTTAGGCCCTTTGTGGTAAACAAATTCCCTATGAAGCAGATCTACCTCTCACTTTGGTAACGAATAAGTATTGCATTACTTTATTACCTGATTTTTAAGTGTTGAATTCGGGTCACATTATTACTTGATCTTATCTGTTATATGACTTGCTTAGTTATTGACTAATAGTTTAAGATTATACATTTTTCACGTTGATTGATGATGAATTATTGACAAGAAATGGTCAAAGGTGTAATAAGGATAAGAATTTGTTAATCATCTCATTGATATCTAACTGTTTACAAAGGAGAAATGTCTTTTCAGGGAGTCCTAAAGCTTCGGATGATATCTTTAAGCTTCCTTATTATCCTCGCTGTCTGAAGAGTCGAGGAGAGCTGGGTTTACTTTGGCCACTACAAGTTTGGCTTTGTATTTACTTGGCGGACCTCGCACCCTTGAGTACATGTGGACAACTTCTTTTGCATCAAATTTTGGATTTCACGTAATTTGCTTCAATCTCTTTGCGAAGCCGATCAGTTAATGGTGGGCCCAAATCCCTAAGAGTATGGAGTTCTCGAAGTTCCTCTTCAAGCTTTTGACGATGGGCCATTTGTTCTGCATCTTTAGCTTGGATATCTTTATTTTGCTTCGACAGAACTGAGTTGGATTGGGCCAGATCTTCGATTTTCTTCGCCAAAATTTCGTTTTCCTTCAGAAAATCGATATTTATATCAGTGATGACTTGATGAGTGGCCCGAGACGTCTTCAAATCTTCTTTGGTTTGGGCAAGGTCTTTCTGAAGGCACTCATTGTCGTGAAGAGCAACTTTGAGACTACTTCTATCTTTCGCCAAAGCAGACTTAAGCAGGGTATTCTCTCTTCGAGCGGCTTTCTCTTCGGCTTCGGCCTCTTGGTATTTGGGATGGGGCGTCCAAGAAGGCGGTGTTTACTGCGGATGATCGAGTGTTAGTCTATCGATTCAAAATTAATGGGCGAGATGTAAATGGATAAGTTAAGTTTACTCTAGCTTGGTACTTCATTCCTCGTTGATCGAGTCCATGATAGATTTATTCTGCCGAACCGATTGTTGTCGGTAGACATTGGACGAAGGAGTCATAAAAGCTCAAATGGGAAATTCTCTTCCGATTACGGCGAGAATGGGGATTCCGGCTTCGGGCTTGAAGTCCAGGAGGTTGGTTGTCTTTTTCGAGCAAGTTTGGGTGATCGCTCCAATTGTTCTTCGGGCTCTTCGTCAGAAACAACGATTTCAACCGGGTGATTGACGGAGGATCGGTTTCTGTTAAAGGTACTTGTGGTTCTTCGGAGGTCGGAGAATTTGCTTGGGTTTTCCTCTTTTTGGCGCGAAGGATTCGGGTCCGTTCGTCAGAGGGCATATCGAGGAGGCACTTTCGGTGTGAGTTCGCGATGGGGGTGTGTTTGGGTTTTGGCCAAGCTTTGCTTTCTTGGTGAGGTGGCTTGTCCCTTCAAGAGGAGTTGATTCGATGGCTTGAAGCTCTTGATTTGGTACATCAAGCAGAGGTTGGCGAAGATGTACCAGAAAGAAATTTGTCTAGATCCCTTCGGTCGATTGACGTTGGTTTGATCAGAGACACTGCAACAGATGAGGAACAATTGTTTACGATAACTACTGATGGAAATTGTGAGTTAAACAATAAAGTGGGTTCGAGACTTACAGTTATGGTCGTACAACCATGCTTGTTTACTCAGAAGTCCGAAGCTCCATTCTTTAATGTGAATCTTCTCTAGAAGGCTCGCCATTTCTCTCACTCGTTCCGTTGAAATATTTCTGAAGTTTGCAGAGATACGATCGGAAGTGGTCCAGTTAGGTATGGAGGAGACTTCAGGTCCTTTGATAAAAAACCACTCCTAATGTCATCCTTGGTTGCTCGAAGGAGTGTCCATTAGTGGTCGCTTCTCGAACCTGGCATTAGGTTTGGGAGATTGTTTCTTCAAGATCTTGAAGCCTCGTTTTTAGATTTACGGCTATGAACACGGTGAAGAAGAAGTCGACAGCAGGTGGAATCCCTTGTTCGTGACAGAAGGCTATAAATGCCAGGATGTGGATATAGGAGTTCGGAACTAACTGGGTGAATCCCACGCCTACGAACCCTAGTAGAATGATGACGAAGGCATGGAGAGGTAGGCAAACTCCCTTTTCGAGAAGGGTCACCGATATGGCGATCCACGTACCTTGGTTACATTTGGTACATTCATTCGTTCATGGGGCTGGAGCCCTTACCATATGGGTGTCAGGAATGCGTAGCGGGTCCGAAGGTTACCCAACTCAATCTCAAATGATTTGATAGAAGGAGTGTTGGTATGGGGAAGTATTCTTCACTCTTGAAGAATTCGAAGGATCGAAATAATTTTTAGTGGTTGATTTCGATTGTGAGTATCAACAGATTTGGGATTTGAACTCTGAGCCTCTTTTTCTTTAGAGCTCGGATTGGGAAAAACAATGGTAATGGGGGTTATGCGAAGTGGGGAACTTTGATTAGTATTCGGAAGCCATTGTTAATTAGTCAGAGAGAAATTTGGAGAAGAAGGGAGCAAGGAATATTCGAATTTGAATTGAGTTGAGTAAAAGCTATCGATTTGGGAGAAAGCGACTTTTATACTTTAGAGTTCTCTTCAACTTTTCACGAGGTTCAAGGCGGCTCATTTAATGCCAGTGAGTGATTGTGAATTTGAAGAAGTAAGCGTCTTTGTTTTGGCCTTCATTGTTATTAGGAGTGGGCTTCTATTGGGCTTAGGTTTTTATTTGAATTGTTGTTTGAGATTTACCTATTGGGCCTCGGTGTAAGTCAGATCTTGGGCCTTTGTTGATCTCATTATAATTCCTTTTATTCGGACCGATTTCATTTTATACTCTTTCATTAAACCTCTGTTTAATAAAAGACCTGAAGCAATGTTGGGCCATAATACTTTAGACATGTTGAGGTGGGTCTTGAAAGTATTAGTTAGGTTCATCAGGCCGACCCATTGGGTGGATATTATCTTTATTTTGGGGCCTATGAAGTATTGGGGAACAAATGATTGGGACGAATTACTAGTTGAGTATGGTTCCACTTGGGCTTTCAACGGTGTAGATTGGGGATAGAACTTTGATCGTCATCTCTGCATTTGTCTTAATGAGGATTGGACAGGGCTTAGTATTAAAAGTTTGTGGGCTGAAAAGTTAGTCAGATCTGTGACAAATCGGACTTTGGAGATATAGAAGCAAGGATGGCACACGGTGAAAGGTAACTAATTAATTATTGCTCTCAAGTCACTAGATATTTATTCTCCATTGTTAACCTCATGATCCTCAGATCTTGATCTCTCTAAATGCCGGAGCTATCCCTCGACGGTCAAAGCCAGCCAAGCTTTTGGTGTGGTGTTTGTGTTTATTGTAAGGAGGATCGTAACGTCTTACGTGATTGGGACGTGGCAGAAGATCTTGACGTTAATAGTAACAAATAAATAGATTCATATATACTACTTTGACCATTATTTTTATTTTATTTAATGGATATATATAAGATTATTATTATTCCTTTTTAATTGTCTTTTTTTTTCAAAATAAAATTTCTTCTTTTTTATTATTTATTTATCATTTGTAAATTTTAAAGAAAATCATTAATTTTCCATATTAACCTAGCTATTTAAAAATAATTTTTCTATGAGAGAATGTTCAATATATTATACTACTCCTATGCAATACAGCCGGGATTGTTGATTTGCATGTTGGCCGTAGGGGATTAAATTGAAATTTAAGATTTTTATTTTATTACGGGGAGGGGAGGGGAGGGGAGGGGAGGGGAGGGGAGAAATATACATATTCTAGCTAGCACTAGCTCAAGCCTCAATGGTAGTAGATAACAAGTAAGTGCAGTTGAATCATTGATTCGGTTTTAATTTAGGGCCCATATCCAGTCAGGTGGGTGATATGCCCCACCCCAAGGCAACGTACCCGTGTTAGCGCGGTATAGGGCCCATATCTACTTTGAAATTTCTGGTAGCGCGCAGCTAACGTACGTACGTACGTATTTGGCTTGGGTATTCATGCATGCATGGTTTGTTGCCTTGCGTCTTTAAGAATGATACAAATATACGACAAGTGTCTTAATTCCCCCTCTTCATCTAATTAACTTGTTCCAACTTAATTGTAAGCTTTGCTTCAACTTTTCTTTTTAATTTCTTCTCTCTCCCTAGTCCCTTCCCTTTTTATATATTACTAGCTCACTTTTCACAATCCAACCAACTTGTTCATATCATAATCATATCTAATCTAATCTATGAGTGTTGGGGAATCATTATCTTGGAGGGCCATGATATATGAAGTTTCCTCACGTAGGACCCCAAAGTTCTTAATTCTACTTATTAAGGAATTTGACCTAATAAGAAATCCTATTTCCATAGGAGATACACAACATCTTTTATTTTTGAGCATTATAAATACCTTCATTATCACACCGAAACTATCTCTTGACGGCTCAAGCCTAAGAATTTTATAAAATTTAAAAGAATAAATAAAAGATAAAAAATTAATATTAAAAAATATAAAATAATAATATATCTAAAGTTGATGGGTAAAAAAAAGTAACCCAATTACACTAAATTTATGAAGAAAACCTGAGACTTTATAATATATAGATAAAGCGATTGCATTTTAATGCATTTGAACAGTTCACATCTTAATGACAAATATCTTTGTATTAAGAAGTTTTCTGAATAGTTAAGATACAAATATAAGTCTAAATTATTCAGAAAATCTGTTAATACAAAAATATAAATTATTAAAATTTATTAAAATATGAACTGTTAAGATATTAAGATCCGATCAAACATTAACTTATTAGTCAGGTCCCACCACAAGGAGGTATAGCAACCACCAAATATTCTTTGTTTATCCACTTGGATACATTATTAACTCACATTTGTCATCATAACGTACCCAACTACACTTTCTACTTTATTATATTAACTAAATCAATCAATAATCATATCAAGCTTTATTATTTACAGATAAATACGTAACAAATTTTATTTTTAATTTGACGCATTAACAAATTGTGGACTAAATTATTTTGGATTTGACAAATCCAATCACCAAACATATAGGAAAACAATTGTCCTGTACGTACTACTGCGGATTTTGACAAATACTAGTACTAGTGTAATTTGAGTCCGGTTAGCATGTTTATTTTTTAGTAAGTTGTCAATAGAATACTAACACATATAGAATCTTATCACTCTATTGATTAATTGATCAATTTACTTCAAAATAAATTTCATACTAACTATTTTCCTAATTTGAAGATCCCCGTTACCCTACAACCATTGCACCATATTATTGCATTTCTACTTTTGGCAATTTGCATTCTCCATACCAAGGTTTTTAACCCCGAACCGGTCATCGAACCGAAAAAATTACTGAGTGGATGAGTCATTGGTCCAACCAGTGGTCAGACCGTTATTGACTCAGTGACGTCATTAATATGTAATAAATAATAAACAATTAATTATATTAATTATTATTATATATTGTATATAATATTTAGTAAATATGTAAAATTAATCAATTTATCTACAAAAAAAAAAAACTAAACATCTCTAAGATACATTCAAATTTCGAAATTCAACCACAAGTTCAAGTGTTTGATTAAATGAATGCAAAAATATGTAAAATACCAAACAAAGTCTCAACTAAATTACTAAAATAAAATAAAATCCGTAATATTTTTTTTTTAATCTTTAAGGAGAGAACCGGTCACTGGTTCACTGGGTCAACCGGTTTAACCGTCGATTCACCGGTTTTGAACGGTTTTTGAGCAGAAGTGATTTAGTGGTCCAAACAGGACCGTTGAGTGAATCGGGTCCGGTTTTTTCCGGTTTAATCGACAGTCCGGTCCGGGTTTGAAAACATTGCTCTATACTAAATAGTACTCCCTCCCTCCCTCCCTCCCTCCCTCCCTCCCTCTTTTTAATAACATTTTAAAAAAATATTTTTATTTCTTAATATTTATCGTTCTAAAATTTCAATTAAATTTATTCTTTTTTTATTCAATAAATAAAATTATTTTTTTAATATAAAAATATTATAATTAATACTATACAATATTTTCTTAGTAATTCTGCACAACACTACAATCACGTATACTCTCTCCGTTCCTTAATATAAGTTATTTTAGAGAAATATTTTTGTTCCTTAATATAAGTCGTTTGAGAATTTCAAGTAAGCATTAATTGCTTAGTTTCTAATATTACCCAAAGTATTAAATATAACTTTGGTTCTCTTACTATTTTTTGTCCAATAAATAACAATCTCTTCTTCCAATACAAGAGCAATATGGACAATTGATATTATAATTAATGCTACATAATCATTATCTTAATACTTGTGCACAACCTTAAAACGACCTATATATTAAAGAACGGAGAGAGTATTAATTGAAGAGAGTAATAAATGCACCACCATTATTCTGTAGGCACTTGAGTTTCCAAGAATAAAATAACCGGGGAAGAGAAAAAATAATTCTCAACTGAATATATATAACCGTTGATAATTTGCCACCTGTACCTGACCCGATATACATCTCGCGGGGGATTGGGGAGGGAGGAGAGAGAATTTATTTAAGAAATTGTTAAATTCACAACAAAAGTTTTATTATAGATCCTATAGCGACGGTTTTCATCGTCACTATACATTTACAACGACACTTTTGTTGTGAAAATAACGGAGTATATTTTACTCAGAGATTAGGAAAATAGAGAATTAACTAGATACAAACCCGCGCGTTGCACCGGGATTATTCAATTTTTTAATGATAAATGTGTACGTACAATTAATAAATTAAAATATAGTAAGAATATGGTACATTGTTGTGCGATGATCAAATTTAACACAGAAAAATAAATGAATTGTAGCGGGTAGTTTTGAGATTTTACCAGTTTGTACATTGTACACTCTTAAGTATATGACTTTTGCTTTTAGGCTAATGGCAAAGTAAGTGACCTCAACTTGTGGACAAATTATTTTTTCTACTATTCTCTTTTTCTATTCAAGACATTATGTAAGTGAACCATATCAAGTTTTTGAAAGAAAAAAAAAAATTTGTTACAGTTACTTGTCAATAATTGGTACCTTTTTTCTGAACAATTTTCTTGGAAAAATCGTTTCACTAAAAACAACCACCCTACAGGAAGTTTTTGAAAGTGAGGCTTTTTGTTGTCTCAAATTTGTATGACATTCTAGTATTTTTGCCAAAAAAAAACACCACAGCTAAACTGGAGCTTTAATTTATTGAAAACACAATTGTAGATATTTAGTGTTTTTACTTTACACAAACATGTATTTATTTAGTGTTTTTACCGAGTGAAAGTTACTTTCTATGAAAAAAGAACTATAATTAATTGGAAAATATATATACCCAAAAAAAAGGGTTGTTTCATATTTTCAAAATATACTTCCAAATTGAGGCTGATGAAAATTAACGTGATGTGAAACTTAACAAAAATATTCTTATACACTAACTCGGCAACCTAATGTGCAAAGCTCTGCCAAATTCAATGGTACAACAAGTTGTATTATGTATTGTTGTTTTTAATACAATAAAAGTTACGAAAACAGACCTTGTAAATCATCATCAAGCAATTCCAACGATTTCTCATCTTAAATCAACTTCTTTTTACTCTGCTCTCCCAAAATCCATATTAATTTGTCTTTTACAGATGCAACATCATTTGAAAACCTCTTCTCAAAATCTAGCATCCTGCCAGCAACACGATAGACAGGGAACTCTCTTCTCCTAGTTGGGTACTAAAGGATGTCCACGCCTGCTTGAACACACAATTCTATAATTGTTAGAATTATCTCAACTTGGAGATGCTCATTGTGTGATACAACTCTCCCTATGCAATCATACCGATAAAAGGATTCAACAACAGGCAAAACATTTTCAAGGCACCCTTTCTCCCAACCATGCTCCTTGTTTGATAGGCTACCAATAAAATTGCATGTTTTAATCATATGAGGTGGATCACCTACATGCATCTCTCCACACAAGTTGTACAGAGAATTAAATTTTTACACAAGACAGAATTACCAAAATATTTTCCACAACAGAAAATGTTATTTCCACAACAAAAGTATCGCTATAGATCCTATAGCGACGGTTTTCATCGTCGCTATACATCTTCAACGACACTTTTGCTGTGAAAATAACGGAGTATATTTTACTCAGAGATCAGGAAAATAGAGAATTAATTCTAAACTAGAATTAAACCGCCGCCAATTAAAGCCAAATATATCAACATTAATCACAGAAAACCAATTTTTGGTGGGAAAGCTCAACAATTTGAATTGAACAACAATGACCAAACTGAGAAGCCTCTGGATGCCTCTCCATCCTCCTAGAGATTGATGAGTTTAGTTCAACTAAATAGGACAAACTATCTATATTATCTCTACCAAGATTATGAAGTCCAAGAAACTGTCCACAATGCTTGGACTAATTGACATTGATCAGAGATATTTGACACAACAATCAAGCAGATATGCCAGCATTGTTGCCGGAGGAAACATCATGCCCAGATGAAACCTTCTGCTTACTACCGCTCCTCCTACTTTTGCCCTCTCCTGGAACACATCCTTCTACCTGGTGACTTTCTTGGTCTGCCTTCAAAATTCAGAAATTGAGAAGTAAAAAAAAGAAGAACCAAAAAAAAAGGAACCCCATAAATAAGCGAACAAAGTGAAAAATGTTCAGATTGTTTGGGGTAGGGGAGAAAGAGAGGTGGAGATGGCACTAACCCCAAAGCAAAACCCTTGAAAGTGAGTGTCAAATTTAGAGGAGTTATCAACCTCAAAGTTCCTTTTGTTGGAGGCACTGGGCCTCTCCCCATAGGTCTCAAACATAGAAGAATATGATTTTGCACTTCCGCTGTGGGAAGAGGAACCAACAGCTTCTATGTCACTTTGAAACATATCCTCAAACAATGCCTTCAATTCCTCAAAGCTCTCCTCCACATTTTCCTGACAAATTCACACACTACATTGAAAACCATGCTATTGCTTATCTTCAATTCTAAGACAACAACAAGATGCCTCTTCAAGACAAGTATGTAAGAAAATGCACCACCCTACTGTCACAACTGCATTAAATAGGTGCCTTGAAGTAGAATGTAAATCCACCACGCTATTGTCTTAGCTGCATTACTAAGACAACAGAGATGAGAGATAAAATGAAGATTATATTCTCAAAGATAACTACCTATTTGTATGAGTTTGCCTACACTACCATCTTGAGAATCCGGAGTTGCTCAAGATAGGAACATGATATCAGGTAATTCAACCAATTCATTACAGCCCAAAGATTCATACATATTTTTTTGCCTGGCACTTTCACAGCACTTGTCTTTGGTGAATTAGGTACTAACTCCAAGAAACTTGTATTAATGAAAATAAAAGAAAATAAAGATAACGAAAGCTTGTAATTTTCCAAATTGTGCTAGGAAATAGCTATTAATATTAAACACCAGTCCGACCTATTTTAGTGGAGCAGAAATTGAGCTACAATAATATCATGTACCAACATGGCACCATAAAATTATCTCAGCACATGGTAGAGGGACTCGGACCTTTGATTACTAGTCAAAAAGAAGGCTTCGATTTTAATATGGGCACACAAGAGAAATGAGAGCATACTTGCTCTAGTTTTTCCTTTTTAAAAAGTTATTTGGGTTAATATTCTAGGACAACTTGTCATTGATAAGAATTGTGAGACTCCAACTATCGGTGCAACATCAATCAACAGCATTAAAGGGACCACTGGACCTAAAGATGTTCCCAGAAATGGAACATGATTCTTCTACCCCGTCCCCTTACCTATTAAAGTCTACACAGAATTATGTTTTGCTCATGGACTCACACACCAATCAGCATAACAAGGTAACCATATCCTTAATAATATCCAAATTTACCCCAAATTTAAACCCATAAGGAAGCCATGTCATGTTGATGCACAAATGTGATTATCAAAACATAGACATGCTAGCATGACGACTTGGTGTAGCAGTCCACCTAATATATAATTATGCCCCCCCCCCCCACCGGCGGAAAGGCTCCCTCTTCCCAAGATACAAATTCTGTAGCAGTTGAAGGCAAACATAATCAGAGAGCTCGTAGGCCTGAAAGCAATTTAACCAAATAACAAAGTTGTATATATATATATATATATATATATATATATATATATATATATATATAAAGGTAGGTCATTATTTGTCTCCGCTTGTATCTCTCTCATTTCCACATTATGGAATAAAATTAGACTTAAATTTTTCCTTGTCAAACATTTTCGTGTACATAAAGATATATAGGACTAATTCGAAGGTTGTTATACATGGCAACATAATATTTGTGCGTATGTAATTGCATGCTATGTGGTTGGCAAGTGGTCAGTAGTGGAAACTATGGTAACACAACAGAGAACAGAGACTTGCATTAGATTTGTTTTGGCTCATCATAGCTGCCATTTCATTCAGAAAATCACCCATTCCCTGCGCATACAAATACATGAATTAATACAAAGCTAGACAAGATTCTCCAAAATTTAAGAAGTATGATAAAATCTTCATTTCATTTTTAATAAGCAATCAATTCTAGAGTGACACTGTCAACCTCTAAAAGTTACAAAAGGCACTTAAAAAAAAGGGAATGCACAAATCTCATTTTTGTTGGTTACTAGTAATTTTTTTTCACGTGTCACCATAATAATTCTGCTATTCCTTAGCGGATCGAACATGAATTCATTGAATTAGTTTAAGAACAAAGAGGTAATGCTTCATTGCCCGCTGGCCGCTGCCTATTAACATTTGATTAAACAAAATTCAGAAGGAAAAAAAGAAGAAGAAAAGGGAATTAATGGATTTACGTTATCGTCATCATCACGTTCGTAAACTCCAACGTCGTACATAAACCTTTTGTTCGTGTCGGACAGCACTGCCAAAAGAAATCCAACAAAATTTTATCAGTCAATTGAATTGAATCAATTAAGGAAAAAAAGAGAGTAAATGAGAGAGCAAATGACCTGAATAAGCTTCTTGAATGGCCTGAAATTTCTTTTTCGCCTCTTCCACGTACTTGGAATTCCCAGAAGCCGAACAGCGATCAGGGTGCCATCTCTATGCAAATATTCCCACCCAAAAAATTATCAGCAGAAAAAATAGTATACTAATTGTATACCAAACTCTGAAAAGAAAAAACCCACTTTTGGTTTTGATTCCTGGAAGAGAATCTCAAAAGGAATTTGTTTTATAACCATGGAATTAATTAATCATCTGAAAAACTGACAAAGATGCTTGTTTTCTTCTAAGAAAAATAAAATAAATGAAATTTAAGAAGTTTGCAAAAAAAATTGCTGACCAGTGCTAGCTTCTTGTAAGCAGTCTTGAGTTCCACCTCAGAGCATTGTTTGTTCAACCCTAAAACAGAATAGAAATCATCGTTCTTATCTTCGTCGGCAGCCATTGGTCAGAGACAGAAACAGAAGAAAGCTTCTTAATTAATTAACGGAGGAGAGGACCAAATCTGAGAACCCCCAAAGCCCCCCTGTTTGTTTTATTATTATAATAACAGGAAGAAAATACGAAAGAAAGAATAACCAATCAGAACACGGAACCTTAGCATGTTACGGTACGGTGGCTGGTGGGAGAAGAAAAACAACTCAACTAGCTAGAAGCTCTCCTCTCCCCCGTACAAAGAAGAAGAATCCAGAAACAGGGTCATTTAATTTATACGGAGAGACTGATTTTTCCTAAATTAGTAGTAATTACTAGTAATAAATTATTATTTTCTGGGACGTGGATTTTTGGATGACTACTACTACTATGTTCATAGTGTATATTAATTAATGTATGGTTCCGATGAAACCAAGGAAGGGAGATATTTTTGTGCGTATGGTCCATTTCTCCAGAAACTTCTATAATGGATTGGAATTTGGAGGCATCTTTCTTTTCCACATACCCTCGTCTTTGTAAGATGAGATGATGATGTTAGACTTAATTTATTAAATTTTACAAATTAAAATTTATTTAACTTCTGAAAAAATAACTTTAATTAGCTTTATACCAACACTAATTATTTTATTAAAATTTTATAAACTTTTCCGTTCAAATTGTAACTTACATGTAGAATTTTTTTTTTTTTATAAAAAGAAAATTTATTAATTTTCTATTATTAATTAAAATAAATAAATTAATCATTCTTAAAAGTTATCACAACCAAACGGAACGGGTTGACAATCTATTCGTATAGTTATTCTTATATAATTATTATGTTTACGAATAGAAAAATATTCCTTTTATTTTAAAACATAAGATTATTTATTATTTTTAAAATTAGCTTGTGATAACTTAAAATTAAAAGTGATAAAAATGTGTAAGTTTAGGTGATACAATTATGATAGTGAAAATTATATGACAAAATTACTAATTATAATATTTTATTATTTTAAAAAGTTAAAAGACTCGGATCATGTCGACTTTAAAAACTAAAAGTTAATTTCATAATTTGAATGGGAGGGAGATAATGAAAAATAACATTAATTCTCTTCACAATTTAAAAGTTGAATGTTCTTCTTCTACTACAAGTGGTGCTACAAACAACTACAAGAACGAGGGAGGGATTGTCTGGTCTGGTTCAACTTTTTCTACGATTCTCATCCCCTCACTCACGGCCCCACCCATATCTTATATCCCTACCGTCAATATAGACTAAGGCTCTAAATCAGCCAAATAGTTCGGGCGATACTCAAATTCGTTAATAATATGATCCGAATACGAGTATTAAAAATGATTCAAATAAAAATATGAATAGATTCAAACTACTCAAATTTTTGATTGTGATTCGATACATACTCGATTGATACAAATTCTCTTATAATATATACAAATTTAAATCAAATTAGGATAATTAATTATTATTATTGTTATTTTGTTTTGTTTTTCATTTTAATTGTGATTTTATATTTATAAAGTATAATAGTAAATATATTTTCTCATTTCTAAATAAAATAACAAATTCAATTTATAATTATATTTATTATAAAACTAATTGTGAAAACTCAAATTCGAACTTGAATTTGAAACTCGATCCAAGTCGGATCGAATTCGAGTAATAAATATTCTGTTGGAAATGGGTTTGATAAAATATATATTTATGTGTTCAAATTCATTAAGAATTGAATGAGAAAATTGACGGACCGGATCGGGTCGGGTCATGTTATATATATCTTTTTGGACAAAATCTGTTTAATTAATTATCAGATTTTTTATTAAGTTATATATCAAGACAATGACTCCAACGGTAAAAAACTGCCAATTTTTTCTATAAATTGGTCTTAAGCGTATTATCAAAAAAACAAGTTCTATGGATTTTTTTTCTTCCGTTTTACATTGCAGTATATATATACCATTGCACAGTATATATAATCCCAAAAAGGCATATTTCCCTTTCTGACTCTTCCCGACTTCCTGCGAGTTGTAAGATTTATTTTAATCCTTTTTAACTTTATTTCATGCATGCATTATTATTGTTTGCATATATACATGCATTATTATTGTTTGCATATATACATGCATAATTACTGTAAGTTCAGTACATAACATTGAAATTGGTTCGATGAATTCTTAATTTTGTAATGCTACTAATTAAGAATTGAAATCCGTTTTATCTTGGGAAGTAATTATTCAATTAACCCTTAGCATCTGTGGGAGAATAAATTTGTTTTAAGGAGACTTTGTGAATTCAAAGGACTCGGATTTATATTTTATAAATTGTTCTGTTTTACATAATTTATTATTATTATATTTATATGCATTATTAAATAATACTATATATATTATGAGATAACAATATTAAAGCAAATTTATTTTTCTGTAATTATAGTACTGTTTTATAAAATTCTGAAAATCTTGTTGAATATAAATATATTGTTTTATATGTTTGTATAAAAACAGAGTGTATATTTTATTATCATGTGCATGATAATATAACAGGTTGTTAATTTGTTCACTATTTGCATGTTAATTCGTTTTGCATGTTAATAAGACTTATTTCGTTTTGATTACATGTGTATTCTGTAATCATTAAGTTCTCTCCTCTGAACAAATGCACAAAATCATCAACAAGAATACGTTGTCTATTTATTATATATAATACTAAGTTAATCAGAATATTATATTTATATAGATAATACGTTGAATTTTATTTTTTTTTTGTGTGCATGTTATAAAATCATTGCTAAAACATTTCTTGTGTAGAAAAAGTATTCTAGAATTCCGGTGCATGTTAACAAAGTTTCTTCCATGACTGTAATATTGAATTTGCATGCATGTACTGCACTTTATTTTCATATCAGAATGTCTAGTCAATTTTAAGTGATTTAAATCAGTCATTGTGGCTAATCATTATAATCATTATTGTTTTAAATTATTTTCTACTTCATTTTTGGGCTGCTGGAAAAATTCTGGTGTATGATTGCATCAGGAGTAATGCATGTGGTGCTATTGAATTATAATTAAAAGTATATTATAGAAAATAATTGCATAAATTCGGAGTTCTTTTGCATGTTAACAGTTTCTGTTTTGCATGTTTCTGTTATTATATATAAATTACATGATTATAAATTGCATGTTTATATGTTTATAAATATTGTAATGATTAATAGTAAATATATAATATCTTTTGTTTATATATATTAATATTGTGGTAATTGTATTAGTATTTTATATATTCTGTTAAAATTGTTTGCATATTAATATCATTATTCTGTTATTGATTTATTGGTTTTAAATTCAAATAATAGATATTATATTTTGTTTATATATATATATTGTATTAGTGTTTTATCTAGTACAAAATTGTTTGCATATTAAATTTGTTTCATTATTGGTATTAAATTCAAATAGTCTTTATTTTTATAATATATATTATTGTTACATCTAGTACAAATGTAAATTTGCATATTATTGACAATAGTCTTTATTTGTATAAGTAAATGTCTCATGGAGTAAAAGCCCGTGAAAGGTCTCATGGAGAAAAGCCCGAAAGGTTCAATGGGCCTGATTTCAAGCGTTGGGCAAAAAAAATACTTTTCTATCTCACCACGTTGAACTTTGCAAGGTTTTTACAAAGGAGGGTATCCTACTCTTGTTGAAGGAGAAACCGACAAGGAGAAAGTGGTCATTATTGATGCATGGAAACATGCAGATTTTCTTTGCAGGAACTATGTGATGAATGGATTAGATAACACATTGTATAATGTGTATTGTACAATCCAAACTGCAAAAGAATTGTGGGAATCTTTAGATAAAAAATATAAAACTGAAGATGCTGGCATGAAAAAATTTATAGTCGGTAGATTTCTTGATTATAAAATGATAGATTCCAAAGCAGTTATTACTCAGGTTCAAGAATTACAAGTAATTCTACATGACATTCATTCTGAAGGAATGTCATTAAGTGAATCATTCCAAGTTGCAGCAATGATTGAGAAGCTTCCACCGTCATGGAAAGACTTCAAGAATTATCTGAAGCATAAACGCAAAGAGATGAATCTTGAAGAACTGATCGTGCGACTAAGGATTGAAGAGGACAATCGAGGATCTGAGAAGAAGAGTGGGAAGAATTTCATTGAAGCAAAGGCAAATGTTGTAGAACAAAGGCCAAACAACAACAAAAGGAAGCGTGAAGGCAAAGAAGCTTTCAAGGCCAAGAAAAATTTCAAAGGCAAATGTTTCAACTGTGGCATTCCAGGACATAAATCTAATGAATGTCGAAAGCCAAAGAAGTTGAAGAAAGAACAAAAGCCTCAAGCACATGTGACAGAACTGGAGAAGCTTTCTGAAGATGTTTCAGACATGAACCTTTGTGCAGTTATATCTGAATGTAATTTGGTAGGAAATCCTAAAGAGTGGTATGCGTGGACACCTTTGGCTACTCGCCACATATGTTCCAACAAATGGATGTTTTCTACTTACAAAGTAGTAGAAAATGATGATCAACTCTTTATGGGAAACTCCTCAAGTTCAAAGGTTCAAGGGCGTGGAAAGATTATCTTTGAAAATGACATCTAACAAAGAACCCGACTTTGAATGAAGTGCTTCATGTGCGGATATTCGGAAGAATCTAGTTTCGGGTCACCGCTAGCAAGAATGGCTTTAAGTTGGTGTTTGTGTTCGATAAGTTTGTACTTACTAAGAATGATATGTTTTAGGAAAAGGGCTACATGAATGATGGGCTCTTTAAGATGAATGTTATGATTGTTGTACCAAAGTCTATTAATAATAATAAGATTAATTCTTTCCGCTTATTTGTTAGAGTCTTCAAACATATGGCATGCTAGATTAGGTCATGTTAATTATAATACTCTGCGTAGATTAATTAATTTAGAGTTCTTGCCTAAATTTGATATTAATCTAAAAACATAAATGTGAAATTTGTGTGGAATCAAAATAACAAGATTACCCTTTCATTCATTGAAAGGAAAATCGAACCTCTAGATTTAATTCACATCGACATATGTGACTTAAAGTTTGTGCAAACTAGAGGTGGGAAAAAAATATTTCATAACCTTTATTGATGATCAGACAAGATATTGTTATGTATATTTGTTAAGAAGTAAAGATGAAGGTTTGTAGAAATGTTTCAACTTTATAAAATGAAGTTGAAAATCAACTTAGCAAAAAGATTAAAGCAATAAGAAGCGATAGAGGTGGTGAATATGAATCACCATTTCAAGAGATCCGCTTTCTACTCATGGCATTATTCACCAAACTACCGCTCCTTATTCACCTCAATCTAACTCAGTATTCTTTGAACGCAAGAACCGAACATTAAAAGAAATGTTGAATGCTATGTTGAGCAGCGATTCTGGATCACCCTAATTTATGGGGGAAGCTTTGCTTTTACGCCAATTATATTCTTAATAAAGTGCCTCATAAGAAAACTCATAAAACACCTTATGAATTATGGAAAGGTCATGACCTTCTGCTATAAATACTTAAGAGTGTGGGGTGTTTAGCAAAAGTGATGGTTCCTAAACCTAAAAAGGTTAAGATAGGACCAAAAACAATTGATCGTGTTTTCATTGGTTATGCAAATAATAAAGAAGATGTTTATCGCTTTCTTGTTCATAAATCAAATTAACGATATTCATGTTAATACATTTATTGAATCAAGAGATGCATCATTTTTGAGAATATTTTTCCATATAATGGAAATAATGATTCAAATTCAAACAAAAGACCTTTGGATGCTACTTAGTGATAATCCCGAAATATAGACAAAGAGTGCAGTAGTGGATGAACCTAGACGTAAAAAAGGCAAGGACTTCAACTTCTTTTGGTCCGGATTTTCTAACATTTTTGTTAGAAAGCGATCCTCGAACCTATAAGGAAGCAATATCTCTCTAGATGCTTCTCATTGGAAAGAAACAATAAATAAGCGAAATTGAGTCCATTATGCAAAATCATACATGGAAATTGGTGGACCTTCCACCGGTTCAAAACCCTTAGGGTATAAATGGATCTTCAAAAAGAAGTTGAAAGTTGATGGCTCAATTGATAAATACAAAGCAAGGCTTGTTGTTAAAGGATATGTACAAAAGGAAGGATTAGATTATTTGACACTTATTCATTGTTACAAGAATTACATCTATTCGAATACTAATAGCAATAACATCTTTAAATAAACTTGAAATACATTAAATGGATGTAAAGAGGCGCATTCTTAAATGGTGAATTAGATGAAGAAATATATATGGAACAACTTTGAAGGTTTCACCGCTTTCGGACAAGAGAGAAAGTATGTAAACTTGTTAAATCCTTGTATGGATTAAAACAAGCACCAAAACAATGGCACGAAAAATTTGATAATGTTATGTTATCAAATGGATTTAAAATTAATGAGTGTGACAAATGTGTTTATGTCAAAAGCACTCAAAAGGAATATGTCATTGTTTGTCTTTATGTAGATGATATGTTAATCATGGGTAGCAACAATGAAGTTATCAACTCTACTAAACGTATGTTGTCAAATAGGTTTGACATGAAAGACTTGGGGATTGCTGATATAATTTTAGGAATCAAGATTTCTAGAACCTCTGATGGAATTATGTTATCTCAATCTCATTACATTGAGAAAATACTTGAAAAATTTAACAAGTATAATATAATTTCGAATAAAACCCCAGTTGATATAAATCTTCATCTAGCTAAAAATGAAGGTGATAAGATATCTCAACTAGAATATTCTCGTATAATAAAGCGCTTTAATGTATGTCATGAATCTCTTTAGACGATATATAGCTTATTCGGTAAGTAAAGCTAAGTAGGTATCTGAGTAATCCGGTAAAGATCTTTCGAAAGCAATTTTGAGAGTTTTAGGATACCTAAAACATACTCAAAAAATATGGATCTGCACTATACAAGATATCCAAAGGTATTGGAAGGATATAGTGATGCTAATTGGATATCCGATAATAAAGACTCGAAATCCACAAGTGGATATGTCTTTACCCTTGGAGGTGCGGCGATATCTTGGAAATCCTCAAAACAAACGCGTGTATTGCTAGTCTACAATGGAATCGAATTCATTCATTGCGTTAGACAAAGCGGGAGAAAAAGCGAGTGGCTTCGTAATTTCTTAGAGGATATTCCAAATTGGTCGAAGACTGTGCCAATTTATATGTATACATTGTGATAGCCAATCAACGATTGGAAGAAAGACAGAGTCACTTATATATATGATGAAGTCACGTCATATCTGACGAAGACATAATACTGAATTAGACAATTGCTCTCAAATAGAATTATCTCAATTGACTATGTAAAGTCAAAAGATAATATGCGGATCCTCTTACGAAAGGTTTAACAAGAGGCAAGTGGAAAAAAATCATCGAAGGAATGGGTTTAAAGCCTACTTTTTAAATAAGAGTCTTCATAGTGGCAACCCAACCTATTTGATCGGAGATCCCAAGATCTCAGTTCAATGGGCAAACCGAACTATGTAGTACTCGAAAGAAAGCACCGAGGAGATATTTACTCCTAACCATTCCTAAGATGAGATAAAGGCACATCATCTGCTACGAGAATCGGGATAAGTTACACTTTTAATGACTTTTATATCTTGAAATACGTTCAAGTGGGGTATTGCAGGATACTCTTGATAGAAGTCACCACGTGAGTAATAAGGGGTAACTACTACATGAGAGAATTACGCAGTGAATTCTCTAAAATACTTACGGAACCAAGAGGTGTTTCAAGGCCAAAATGAACACAAACGTGAGAACCAATTATGTCTCGAAGAGATATTTTGTGAATTCTATTATCTTGGTTTACAAAAAGTCGATAGTTCAAAGACATCAAGTTCATCGATTAGCGAAAGTAAATCCGATAGATTTTACTAGTAAGCAAGTTCAAAGCCACTAAAGCTACTTAACCCGATGAAATATCTTTTCTCATGTACTCGAACTAGTGTCTGCGATATTCATAACATATTTTGCATATTGTAAAGCCAATTTTATATTCATGTGGGGATTGTTGGAAATGGGTTTGATAAAATATATATTTATGTGTTCAAATCCATTAAGAATTGAATGAGAAAATCGATGATTGGATTGCCGGGTGGTCATATTATATATATCTTTTGGACAAAATCTCATTTAATTAATTATCGATTTTTTATTAAGTTATATATCAAGACAATGACTCAACGTAAAAAAACCGCCAATTTTTTTTCTATAAATTGGTCTTGGTAGCGTATTATCAAAAACAAGTTCTGTGGAATTTTTTTTCTTCCGTTTTACATTGCAAATATATATATACCATCAGCACAAGATATATAATCCCAAAAGGCATATTTCCTTTCTCGACTCTTCCCGACTTCCTGCGAATTGTAAGATTTATTTTAATCCTTTTTAACTTTATTTCATGCATGCATTATTATTGTTTGCATATATACATGCATTATTATTGTTTGCATATATACATGCATATTATTGTTTGCATATATACATGCATAAGTTGTAAGTTCAAGACATAACATTGAAATTGGTTCGATGAATTCTTAATTTTGTAATGCTACTAATTAAGAATTGAAACTGCTTTTATCTTGGGAAGCAATTATTCAATTAACCCTTAGATCTCGTGGGGAATAAATTTGTTTTAAGGAGACTTTATGAATTCAAAGGACTCGGATTTATATTTTTCATTTTTTCATAATTTATTTATATGCATTATTAAATAATACTATATATTACAGATAACATATTCGAGTCAAGTCGAATTTGAGTATAATTTTTTAAATACAATTTGAATTTGAATACTAATTTATCATTTCAAATCGATTTCGAATAACTCTTTGTTCGCTTCGACTACAGAGTACGAGCAAGCAAGCTAGTTGATACATAAATATATTATCCTGTCAGAATTTAATTTATTAAAAAAGAAGAGTGAAATGTTTATTATCTTAAAGAAACCTTAACAGACGCCCAACCATCATCATCATCATCATCATCATCATCATCATCATCATCATCATCATCATCATCATCATCACACTTTCCAGCTTTCAAAAAGTACCAAGCTGGACATGAACTGTCCTGCAAGTAGGGAATGTCCTTATCAGACTTTTCTCCAGCAGTATCTATTACTACTATTACTATACTGCCCCATCCAATGGTCTCGATTTGAGCCTCAATAATTCCAACTTGAAGCCATCTAACATTTCTTCTTTCCAAATGATGTTCATTGGTCGGAATCACCACATGCCCCTCCTTTCCATTACAACCAGCCAAACTTTTAAACATAATAATAATACTCCCTAGTATGACTCAATCTCATCCAACCCCCACAACTCATGAACACCATGAAATCAAATTCAGGTTATTGGACACTAAAATAAAATTGCAAATGCTCTTTATTATAATCTTACCACAAAGTTTCTTATCTTCAAGTGGGGAAATTTGGTTGTTACACTAACCAAAAACACATTTTTCCTTCGACAGTTCAATGCTTTAATACAATTATTTCAAATCTTTCCAACATTACTTTACAATAACTCACTCTGTTCTCAAGGCTTTGATCCAATCAATTTCAACACGAAAGTCACCTGGCCCGGATTTAGCACCTGGGACTCCACCCTCAGCATTGACGG
Organism: Panax ginseng; assembly: GCA_020205605.1. NCBI lineage: Eukaryota > Viridiplantae > Streptophyta > Magnoliopsida > Apiales > Araliaceae > Panax > Panax ginseng. The sequence continues at coordinate 2,649,167 of CM035148.1, forward strand.
ATAGAGACATGCCAAGAACTCTACATGGATTCATTTCTAGCTCTGCGTCTATGACATTCCCTCTCCATGTTGGTAGGTATCGAGCAAGAGGTATCTGTAAAGCCCATCAGTTGAAGTTTTCATAGTAAAAACAACTAGTCACTTTGTTTTGAAGACATGGTGCTTTGAATGAAAACAAGGGTCTCTGTCTCTGTGACTTACTAAATATGATTTACTGCCAATTCAAACGGCTGAATTTGCGATAACCTTGCTTAATGTAAATGAGGTAAAGATGGAAAGAACTTGCCTTCGCAATATACCAGTTGTCTTTAGGCATAAAAACAAAAGTTTGCCATGAATTATCTTCTTGTTGTCCAGGTGAATTTACCCAATTCTCTGTATAAATCTGCAAGAAAGTTTACCACCAAATTTGAAGCTTACTGCCAATTAATTATGTAAATGAAGCACTACAGCATCAAGGCTACAAGCTTTTTCAAATTTTCTTGCTTACAATGACAGAAGATAGAAAACTCACCGTAGATATATAACATCTACCATCTCCCTTAAGCTTTAGTGCTATTGTATCATATGGATCCAAATCAATGAAGCCATCAAACTGCAAAAAATCATGGAGCTAATGGAAAATGTTGCCCAAGTCCCCAATGGTGTGCGTCACAAGAGAAGGAAGAGAAAAGGAAAGGAGAAGTTTTCTTTTGCATTAAGAATAAATATGCATCCAACATGAAAGAGAAATATCACCAGTGGACATTATTTATCAAAATCTGTTACTGATGAACAAACTACATACTGTTAAATGTTAAATGGTAGGAAATAGGTTCAATAGTTCAGTTTCCTTAAAACACATAATTTACTCCAAAGTTAACAAGGGCAGGCAAGAACTCATAACTGAACTAAATATTCCATCTACCCTTCAATGTGTGCATATATATGGTAGAAAAACATGAATCCAACCAAAATCCTTGACCATCCTCCAACCCGATGTGCCTAGTGGAGCACCTCCCCCTGACTGACTGACTTAGCATCATTTATTAAACCATGGATATCTCTGGAAAACTTTAGTCAGTGTCACAGCAGCATCGACAAAGCTTTGAGTGCCTCCCTAAAAGAGGAATCAATATTGTAGTGTTCACTTTATAATTACAGAGATACCAGTATACCACAATAAAGAGAATTTTCTTACACCAAAAAGTAAAATCTGGTTTATTTTCTTACTGTAACATTTGTTGAAGACTCAACAAAATAGCAATATATTTTAAGAATCCAAGACACAAGTCATCATCATTAATTTATATTAGAAACGAAATAAGGAACAATCAAAGAACTTAGTGCTACCACTGATATTGTGAGGCATTGAATAAACAAGTTGAAACAATTCAAAAAAAAAACCTTCATTCCTTTTTCTTTTCTTTTTTTTTTACTTCTCTCCGATAAGTACAAACTTTAACCCACATAGCAACCAGGGCCTGAAAAATACCCCTCACCCTGTTGGGTGGAAGGAGATAACACAGAAGCTAATAGCAGGTGTCATACAAGAAAAAACACGTCTATTAGTTGCTTCTGACTCTTGATCTGTAAATTCTTAGGGAAGTTGGAAACATTGTTCACCTTCTTAGACCGCATTCCACAAAAGCCACTTCGAGAAATATTCCATTTTGAACTCTTGGTAACATCCCGAGAGAGGTTCCCAGAGAATATACCTATCAGATATAACAAAAGGGATTAATTACAAAATCAAATTCCAGGAACAGAGCTACAATTGATGTGATACAAAAATTTTGGGACCCATAAGCCTATCTTCAGGAGTACTTAATGTATCACTATACCCAGATGAAATTAATCAGCAATATATAGTGGCAGGCATAACAATGTAATTTGCAAATAAAGCCATAAATGTAGGTATGAACCATGAGCTACAATTGAGTAAACTATTTTCTGGGATAAGTCAATTAAGGGAACCAGTCTCAATTGCATTGTCTAGACATTTTTTCAATGCAAAGAAATTTAAAACAACAATGGCCGCACACATAAATGGATTTTTTTTTTTTGAGGGGGGTGGGGATTCTTAAGAGTTTGGTCAAACAATCAGTTTAGGATTCTCTAGGTGTGCTTATTTATTGTTAAAGCTGAAGGGACCAGAGCTATCCCGTGTCAGTGAATGAAATTGTAGAGGCAAAGTCGCATGTTTTTTTCTGTTAAATGATTTGAATTAACTCAAGCTACCAAACAATGTATGAAACCTGAGAGAAGGAAGCTTGGCAAATAGCCAAATAGTTATATTCATAAGAAGATTATAATGAATACGATATACACCCAAAAGGCATTTGGAATTGTTACAAACAATTAAGGACTAGTCAAATACTGAATACAATCGATTGCCAAAGGCATGTATATATATATATATATATATATATATATATATATATATATATATGTCTCTGTGTGCGTGAGCATATATATGTAGTATTACTTGAAGTCTGGCTTATTTTAAGCATAGAACACGTGGACACTCGATCATATAACAATATGAAAATTAAATATTTTCATAGAAGGCTAAAAAATTTACTAGTCGTATACATTTCAAATCACAAGTTTCGTAAAGGTGGTCATCCACCATACAAATGTATCATTAAGAAAACTACAAAAGTTTCTTACAAGAGTTTCTACCTCTTTTCAGATGAAATTTTAAGAGAGAAATATTTGGAATATTTAATCTAGTAACAGCATAAGAAGGATGTATAATTTATACTGAAGGTTACCACTTAATCCATTTCCAGCATCTGTAATCTCCAAAGACGCTGAGGACAAACCTACAAAATAACCAATCACTGAAATTGATCAATCTTCAATAAATATTATTACATGTATTGTAGTTTATAACCCCATATTTTACAAATAATATAGAACATGCGGTGTTTGATAAATTTGGTACGAGGTTTGACTGGTTGAGCTCTTTAATTTATGCATAATGATCGATTATTGTTCATCTATGCGTAATAGGGAAAAAGCAAATTATATACACTAGTTACATGCACACACTATGTGTGTGATTTAATGTAAAAGAGATAAGAGAGTGGGAGAGTAAAAGGAGTAAGAGAATGGGAGAGAGCATGAGAATAAAAGGGATAAGAGATTGGAACTGTGGAAGAGAGAAAATAGGATTTAAAAAATAACTGTGTAAGAAAATAAATAGTGATAAAAGGGTAAAAATGGAAACAAAAAAGGTTTCCCTTTTGGTGTTAACACTGAAAATAACTGTCCAATTTTCTCCCACTTTATAATATAGATAGATAGATAGATAAGAAAGACATAGCATGAGGTGTATACCATGATTTCCAGAATTTTCTGGCCTGTGAGTGGTCCGATGCGCATATAACTCACAAGTCTATGCAACAGAAACATTAAAGTTCAACATATACATACCTCCATATTCAGAATCTGAATACAGATGCCATTTTTTAAGCTCTTCCTTTGAATTGAAACTGAAAATATACCGTTCACTTGGAGGAATCAAGTCTTCAACATTCCATGTGAGAGCTACAAGGGGACAACAGAGGAAAATTGATAGACTGAACGCCATCATATACACACAAATTAAAAGAAGGGTACCAAGCTCCAGGTCTTTTCTGTTCAGACAAGGCTCATAAGGATGTATGCATCTGAAGTGTAGTCAGCAGATACAAATACATACTGAAACCTAATGTTAATGATACATTGAACTCCAATTGCAGTTCAAAAATAAGTGTGTAACAACAGTTGTCCCAGTTTTAGAAGTACTATATATTGAACTATTGATCAGACACTGTAGATAGAGAGCATAAATGTCTGCCAAAAATCAACATTCAACACCCTTCTGGTAAATACTAAATGGACAGCTTCCTTCATATCATCACAAAACGGGGAACCTTGTTTTGATAGTTGACAGACCAACCAAGACAATAATTAGATCTTTGGATATTCATGTCACCTTCTGATCGTTTGGAAAGAAAAATGTCAAGTATAATTACAAGTTATCTTGTTAATGGCGGTGGACACATAATGAAAAGTGAACTACTTCTGGGACTTTTGAAGCATCTTTTGAACAATGGTAGTCAGGTTAAACAATGGTAGTCAGGTTAACAGACCATACTTTGTTACTTTTAAAATGTAGGCTCTGATTTGGCGCAAATGTAGTATGTACATACGTATAAGAAGACTCATTAGGAAAGAAGAAAATATAAAGTCCAAATTTTACAATAATTCATCCAACAAATGAAGTAGAAGGTAGTTAATTACTACTAAAAAAAGAAAATATAGGAATGAGATGGTACCTTTTTTCGTTGCACTGAGGGAAGCTTGCCAAACTGCACGAAACCTAGACATCTCTCCTGGAGTTCTCACAAAGCATATAATGGGAACTTGTAAAATTTAATTAAGATATCAAATCTGAAATTGAAACCAGTACCAAATTACCAATACCAATACCATACCTAAAATTGAGTAACCTGATTTAGAATTGATCTTAGCTTGTATAAACCCTAAGACCAAAGACTAAAGTGTAGAGAGAGAGAGAGAGAGAGAGAGACCTTTAATCGCAATTTGCGTCAAACTATGAATGCACCGGGATGGGAGAGAGACCCCACACAATAGAGGAGAGGAGAGGAGGGAGGGAGAGTAGAAGAAAATGACGGACTGAGAAGACAAACGCTGCCGTTTCACTTAGAAATGTAACTGGTAATGCATTAATTAATTAACTAAATAAAACAAGGAGCCGATCATTTAGTAGTTAGTTGGTAACAAAACAAAGACCAATTAAGCACAAAAAGTAATTATAACTAGAATCGCTAATGTGAAGATGAATGAATAAAGAAGAGAATATGAATATTGACAGACCTATCTACCTTAGTAGTATTAAGTAAGACTTCTTCAATCTTTGCTTGATGTATTCTTAATTCAGTTTGTTCTTTACAAAGCAACAACCATATACAAAGTCATGTAATTATCTCATAATTATTTTGTTGGAGAACCAAAAGAATCGAGATTCCATAAATTTTGAATATGCCTTTATTATTGCGTGTCTTGTTATGAAACATAAAGGGTGTGTGTTGAACTGTTGATGGACCGCTATGAGTTAAGGAAAATTCTTAGAGCCAAGGTATACCATGCAAGGAACCTCAAAACTGGCATGAATGTGGCCATTAAGATGATCGACAAAGAAAAAAGTTACAAAGGTTGGGATGATTGAGCAAATTAGAAAATGAAGAAGAGGGACAAGATGAACAGCAATGAGGTGATTAAGGTGTTGGATATATATATATATATATATATATGAGGTGTTGTTTATTTTCTAATTCTGTTTATATAATTAGTATATATAATAATACTTTGGAATAACACAAGGCATATAATTTATGGTTAATCTGTGTGAACAAATTGAATTTAAACTCTTAACTACTACTACTGTTTGAAGTTTATTTAATTCGTATGGTTGAATTATTATGCTATGTTGATATTTTTATTGGAGGTGATACATTTTATTTTATCATATTGTGGTTAAAATATTATAAATATGTATTTAAAATACTATTCAGACATTTCTGGTTATCAAACAGATTTGCTTAAACTGTTAAGAGGATTAAAATAGTAAAATACTGTTATTAAGACATTTTGGAAAAATTAGTTATCAAATAATATTTTTTCATTCAGACACAACAAAGGCTCTAAATTATTCAAATGTCTAAACTGTTCAGATCTTAACACTCAATTTTATCAAACAACACGTTACTCCTAAAAAAAACTCAATGGTCTCATTTACTCTTATTTTCTTGCCCTTTCTCTCTCTCTCTCTCCATAAAACACCTTAATTATAAAGGGCAATTTGGGATGATTAATTCTCCTAGATAACTACAAACGTCAAATAATTAAAAATAAAAAATAATGTCTAAAATGACCATATATTTAGGAATGGAGAGAGTACTCCCTCTATTCCTATATGTAGGTCGTTTTAAAAAAATTTTTATTCTTAATTATTTGTCGTTTGTGGTTATCTAGGAGAATTGATTACTATTTTTTCTAAATTGCCCTTTATTACTCCACCTAATCTTTTGATCCATATTTACGAGATAAGTGAGGTAAAGGATATTATAGACAATTGATACTATAATTAATGATTTTCAATCATTTCCTTAATCATAGTGTTGGTTGTTAGCACGCATCTTCTCTTCTCTTCTCTCCTCTTCTGGCACGGCACATGATTGGAACTGTAACCCGGAAGGAAGGAACTCCATCCATCCATCCATCCAACCTAACTATAATTTTTTACTAACTAGTATTTACATTAAATCAAACATTTAACTTTAGCCAGGAGCATCTAAAACAACCAAAAGAAATTAGCTGCCTGCTAATGCTATCCAATTTCACTTGGCTATATAACATCCACCAACAAATTTAGATAGCCAGTTAGTAGATAGATTCAGACCTTTCTTCCTTTCTTTTTCTTATTTATCATAATATGTTATTTATAATGATATAATAATTAAATGACGACATCGTGTACTGCATTAAGCTAAAACCTAGTGCCGAAAATCAAGGGAACAGCATCTCTCCACCCAGTTCACAAAGTTATCTGAGAACTCTGCAAGAATGTCAGCATCAAAATTGAGGTCCGTAACATTCAGCTCGCTTCCCTGCATGAGTTTTAAGTATAAAAGAAGAAGAAATACACATCAATTCAAATCCAATTGACAAATCAACCAACAAAAAATTTAAACACAGAATCTAGACAACAACAACAAAAAAAAAAAGAGGCTTCCTCACCCTCTCTACTTATTCAAGGTCCTAACAACCAGACCATGGTTGGTGAAGACAGAATGGTTCACTAATATGCTGTCCCACATATTGAATTTTCTTTTGCTATAATATAGTCTATGTATTAAAACCCATCCCTAGCACAAGTATACCACTTAAGCCAAGACTAAAATAGAGCAGCCATGGAGTCTTAGAGTACTCGGTAAGCTAAAAAGAAACAATTAAGATTTAATGCATTCCAAATGGAAGTGATGATCGACTGCAATATGACCAATTCTACCCCTGTTTTCTCTTCATCCATTCTACGTTTGTAATATATAATAGGAGTCTCCATTTTCTATAACTAAGAGAAATTCAGAGGCGATGTGGATCAATTCATTGGAGTCTGACAGACTTAAGAATGACGACTATCAACGAACTGACATGAGATATAATGAATGCAAACAAGTAACAACTATATTAGTACTTTCCAACGATACAATTGTAATTTGTAGCTCTTCAAAATTATCTACATTTCTATTCTTCCAACCTGCACTTGCCTAGTAAGAGAGGATATGTTGAATTCACTGTTCAAGAACTGTAATTTACAAATTGAACTGACCTTCATGCTAGATCCAGATTCACTTGCGCTTGTATCCACTTTAAGTTCATTTGCAACACTATCAGATGATAGACTAGTAATAGGATTGCTTATAAGTGAAGATCTGCATACAGGAAATCCAATATAGGCTCATCAGTGTGAAATTCTCAAATAATTCAAGTATAATTGACTAAACTAAAAACTGATCCAATCTTAATAACTGAAGTGCTAATAGAAAAGAACCAAAAACTGAAACGAAAACAAAACTCACTTTTTGAACTGTAAAAATTAGACGACTAAAATAAAAACCATAGGAAGAAATAAGGGGTTATTGCCAAATAAGTGTTGATGCTTCCAGTCATTTCAGGAGGCTGGGGAAGCAAAAAATACAATATCAAATGCCTCCGTCTATCCCACATATTGTGTAACATCATAAAATATCTGTGCACCATAATCACTTGGAAAATAAAGCAGCAAAATACACCATTATGTTATATACAAAAAGTTGTCCCTGTTTTGGATCTAATTATAAATTTCATCACTGAGAATTGAGATGAAGATCCTAAAGTCATATATGGTGGGCGATTGCAGTTTTAATACAAGTGGACCAAGATAAAAAATATTTAAAGTAGAAAAATAAAGAAAGAGAGCATCGTAGTGCATTGAGTTGTAGCTTAATAAAGGAGTGACAGTATAATTTGGACATGGTGGTGATGACTAACACAGGATGGTGAGAGCTGGTGTTATTTGATTAATAATCAAATAAGCATTAGTTAACAGAGCCCGAATGATAACCTTTCATACGTCTCTCCTTCACATGAATGTCCAGACGAAGAATGCCAATCCACCTCAAGAAAATTTGAACAATTGAAGGAATCCCAATGCTCATTAAGACCTAAGCTATCACTTTTGTAAGATTGTTCAGGATGCATATCCGGGAAAAACTGCTTAATAGACGTCGCAGGGGTATACCTGCAGCAGAGCCAAAATTTAATAAAAACAACCTTACAAACATGAACAACTAGAACAGCATTTCACCTACATAGTGGCATAAGATCGCAGTGTAACTTAGTTTTGCTTTATAATGTCACAACTAAGAACGACAGATACAGTGGTACATCAAATAGTCGTATAATAACTAGAGCACAATCACCCATGCAGCATGAAGCCTCAACCTATGCCACAATAGGGAAAACATATCTGCCTGATAGAAATTCATTGATGAAGTCCAGATAATAAATGTATTAGTACTTCACATATAATATACTATGCACCCTAAAATTCTTATTACTCTTCCAATTCTTTACTTTGATCAAAACATGAGAAACAAAATGGCTCTAAATGGCAATGAATTCACTAGAAGTTGGTAATATCCTAGATGTGATAGAATAAAGATGAGTCAGAGTGGTTTTCACTAAGTAAGAAGTTGGTATTGGGGTGACTAAATTCTAGAGGCATTTTTACCTTTAAAAAAAAAGACACGGTTGAACGACATCAAAATAGGTGTATTTTACTATCTCATGCACCACCTACCATTGTAACTTTGTTTGGCCTATACAAAGCCCTCTTTTTGAACAATCAATAGTTAAAAGAAAATCACCATGTAGCTAACAGAATAATTACAACAGTGTTACCGTGCAACCAATCTCACTTCCTTCACACTAGTTTTTTCTAGATTGTTATCAAGAAGTATACAGTTACAAAGCCCTACCTAACATTTTCTTGTCCAACAATGAAATACTCCCTCCGTCCCACAAAAGATGTTTAAAGTACCAAAAAAAATGTCCCCTAAATTATGTCTAAAGTACACAATTCAAATCAAAAATGTTATATAAAGACTATTTAACCCTCAAAAGTATTGAGTAGTGTCCACTCCATTTAGAAAAATTCCAATGTGGGTTGGAACTTATTAATACTCTCTTTCACTTTAATTATTCTTAATTTCACAGTGTGAAAGATGAGTGTTTTAAAAATCTCCGCCTAGGCGCTAAGCCCCCCTTGCGCCTCACCTAAGTCCAAGGCGGCAAAAAAATCCCTCCAGGAAATTAAGCGAGGTCTAGGCAAAGAGGTTTTTTTTAAAATTTTAATAACTACCCAGACCAGATATTGATATATTTATTTTTCTAATAATTTACCATATTCATAATACAAGTTGTAGCATATCAAATCACAACAAGAAGTGAACAATATCAAGTCAAAATGGATAATTTTATTATAGTTGTAATTTTTTGAACTTGTACCAACTTGAAATTATATAAATGATGATACATTGGTAATATTTAGTTTAATTCAATATAATTCTTAAATTTATGTTTAGTTTCTTAAATTTTAATATCGAATTAAATTCTTGAAATTTTAAATTTTATTATTTAATAGCAATTTTGTTTATGAATAAAACTAATACGTTAAAAACATGTTTGAACTTTGAACAATTGCATGTTTGTGTTTGAATTTTGACATTAGTAATATGATTATGTGTTTGAATTTTAAGCAAAGGCTTTTATTATCTTTATTATAAATTGTTTTGCTTCAAATTATTGTTTTGTTTGAATAAATGTAAGATAAAATATTAAAATTGACTTCAAATAAAAAAATCCCGCCCAAGCCCCCCGTGGCCGCCCGCCTCTCGCCTAGCGCCTTTTAGAACATTGTGAAAGATGTACTTGAGACATATTTTATGGGATGGAGGATGTAATGAAATGGTGGGGCCTACTTATTGAAAAAATCCAAATCCCATGATACAGAAATCTAGAATTATGAAAAAGATGTGGGAAGGGTCATGTACACTCACCTGGAATAAGATGCATTGGTATCGCAAGTTAAGATTTCTGGTGTAGACTCTGAAAGACCCCTGTTACCACCTTGCATTTTGTCAGTTAACGTCTGGTTAAAATTTTCATTCTTATCAAGATTTCCATTTTCAATGGGTGAGTTGCGCTCACATATAATGTTTCCATCAGATAGTGACCTTTTAAAAGATGACCTGCACAAACAGAAAACAACCAAAATCACATGTTTTGAATATAATACTCTCTTCGTTTCAAAATATAAGATCATAATTCAATTTGAGACATTTTCTAACTCAAGCCTGATATAGATTCATTTAATTTTAGTTAATTGAAAATTGTAAACTATCAACTATAGGGTCCTGCTCCACTGGTTACCCCTATCCCTTGTGTACCAAAAGGGTTTCAAACCTTGACAGTGACTAATGTTGGGCGTGTATGTGTAAATTATTTCTCAAACTAGTAAAATAAAAAAATTAAAAACCATGTACAAAAAAGTAAGTACAAGATTTTATTGCTTCATAATTTTTAAGAAATCTTAACAATTTTGAGTTTAAAAATGTCTCAAATTGATAATGATTTTATAATTTTGGAGCAGGAGTATAATTAGGCATCAAATGTGTTCTCTCTCAACTCCACATGGACATATACATAGGCAAAAAAACATTTTGAGAATAGTGTTCCAGATTCTTGACCATTTAAGTATATGCAGCAAAGATGGTACGGTAACAAGATTCAAGCAGGCATGTTTAATGCTTGAATGTTTGTTGAAGATTTATTTCAAATTTGAGATTTCTTCAAAATGGACACTGAATCTGCTATCTATTTTCCTCACAGTAATCTCCATATGAACATTTCAAGTATATTGGGCGGTTTGTTTAGCTGAGCAAACATGCTGAAGTAAAGTTCTTATTTGTGCAAAGTAAAAGTGCATGATAACGGAAAGAATCAAGTACGAGCATAGAAGAATCAAGAAAACAATGAGAGAAATTTTACAGTGGCAATATCTTCAACTACAATTGGAAATTCGAGCTATGATTGGGAAAAGAAACAGCTTTATAATGAAAATGTTGAAATTTTCTGTACATGTCCTGGTATAGGATACCTAGTCAATTTAGTCACTTCATTCTTCCAATTCAAAGTATAGGATACCTAGTTAATTTAACTTGAAGGTAAATCATCAAGTATCATAACACAAAAAGATAAAAAATATACCTAGCATTTTCATCTAAAAAATTAGAACCACGGATTCCAACATTGTGATGCTGGTCTGAATCCAATTCCCATAGTTCTGGTTTACCCTGATGTGGCTGAAAATGCCCTAAGAACCTGATTAAAAGAAATCCAGACCAATTAAAGTGATATACAGCTTCAGATGATACATGGATTAAGTTCCATCAAACTAAAAACTGTCATTTCACACAATCACCTCTATACAGATAGAAGTATCACATAATAATAGTCTAACCAGAAGAGGCCCAACTCAAGTCTATGTTCATGGATATGCAATTTTCAGGTGAAGGATCTGGCATAACAAAAACAACTATAGAACTTTTTTAAGAGGTACAAATGGGTTGACTTACACGTTAATTGCATCTTGCTTTTCAGCATCCATGTAGGCATTGCTATAATATCGGTGTAGAATTCTTAAGAACTCCTGAGATTGGGTTGCTGCTTTCCATTGACCTCTTCTCTGAGAGAATATCTGTTTACAGATGCACAAGGACGGAAGTTGTAGACAATTACGAATTTTGATAAATGTATATAAGCAATTGCTCTAGGAGAGAAATGAATACGAACTCAAAAAATTTTAAACTTTAAAAACATGATTAGGAAGACATGCATACAACATGACTGATGGATTGAGTTGTATACTATGGGCTGCTAGGCAGAACAGCAGATAACTAATCAAGAAAAGTTTACAACAAAATATAACAAAACTCATTAAAGCTGCAAAGGAACTTTCACAAGTCCCAGATGCAACAAATGAAGATCTTGCGGTGAAGTTAAAAGTTTAGAATAATTTTTTCATATAGTTCCAAGGGTAAATTTAACTAATTACTAATGGTGAGAATATGTTAAGCTCCATTGTGTTCAGAGTCTATTGGTATTGGCAAGGCAATAGCACAATTTATTCTATGTCCATTTAAAAATACATTTAAGGCGTATTTATGTGATACCCCCGTCCCACATCGGAATATGTAGGATGGACTGTACTATTTATAAGGTCTCAACTATACTTCCTAGAGTACCAATAAGTAGTAATGACTTTTGGGTGGACCTGTCATGGGACAAGATGACCCAACTGGTGCTCTTGGGCCGTGGATTAAGCCTTATCGTGGACTCAATTTTGGGCCCGATTTGTTACAATTTAGTATTTCTAAACTAACCTGTTTCTAATTATGGACATATACATTTTAATTTGAGACTGATATCAACTTTTAATATACAATAATCAATTCATGACCGCACAATACTATCGAGCAGACAAATAGAGCTATCAGCTATTAGACCTGTTCCTCTAATCGTAGCTTGGTGATGAAGATTCACAATATCATTTTAAGGAAAACAATGAATAACAAAATTTAGATGGACTCTTTAAAAGCATACACGGTCAGCTTCAGCCTGTTATTATGAGAATTATACACCTAAACTGAAATGCTTGGTTTTCATATTCCTCTTACTGAAATAGACTGAAGTAGACGGTTTTATTGTACTTGACAGATAATAGTCAGTTATAGGTTTCCCGACAAAATTGAAGACATTTAAAACAAATTAAATACAAATTCATACCAAATCATTAATAATCCTAAAATTTCTTTCATCAAATAACAAATTTACCCGAATCAACTACACCATCTACTCATATAGTCTGAATGTTGAGAGAGAATGATTGAGAGTCACAAATTAGTGCATCTTATATTTATGTTCTACTCCTGCTATTTAATTGTTAATTTGTTTTTGAATAAGTCAAGCTTTTGGTTGCTGAGGTGTAATAGTAATTATTTTGTTATCTAAATTTATGCAGTTGACTAGGTTTTTAGGAGTTAGAACTGCTGTTAGCTATTTTTGCTGTAATAGTGGGTAGTGGTAGGAGTATAATCAGTAGCTTCTGTGATTTCTATTTTCTATAAATTTGTAAGTGGTAATCAGCAGTTGGTGAGAAAGAAACTGGCACAAGAGGAAAGAGATGTAGAAATATGATCTATACGCACACGTACCCGGTAAAAGAGGAAAGGGTGGAAGATAATGATGGCACAATTTAAGATGTAGAGGTTCTTCAGAAGATAGTCTCGGGCCCATGAGAGAGAGAGAACTGAGAGGATTTGCAGGATTCGAAAGGATTTAAGTTAGATTTAGAGAGAGAGCCCTAAGAGTCTATGTTGAAATTTGAAAAGAACATAATATTAATTGCCAAAGGCCCAAAGCTTTGTCTTTCACACCTACGGTATATATAGTTTTGTACAAATGATAGTCATACAAGGTTCGATTGCTTCGGCTTTAAAACAGATTAATTTGCTACAAACTGTTAGCCAACTGAGAATTACTCGGTTTTAATTTCAGGAACCATGACCGAATATTTTGCTTGGAGAACTGGCCAAACTTTTCTGGTTCAGTACCATTCGGCCAGTTTGGTCAGTTTATTCCATTTTCTGAAGACTCCTAGCCTTGGTTGATCATATTAGCTTCCAATGAAGGAGAACTGTGGCACAAGCATAAAGCCTAACATACTATAATGGTGACCTGTGAGCATAAAATCCAACATACAAATTAGTAAATCAGTACGGAAGGATTAGAAGCTTAGATGTAATTGGCTTATTTGATTGTACTAAAGTATACGAAAAACATTAAATGAGTAGTAGTAATTAATAAACACATTAAGGCGCCATCTATCCCCTATCAACCCACTGACCAAATTATATGCCACATTTGCATATACAACATGTAAGACCTTACGTATAGGATCATGACTGCCATATTCCAGTTTTCTACCATTTTTAACATAGTTTCAGATATTAAAAACATGATTACAGTATTGGAAAGCAATCAATGACACTTTTACAACAGATTTCCTTGACTTTTGACCCTCCTTCCATTTTCTGTCCCACATGTACCGTAAACATTAATAACACCAAGCAGTGCCATTCAAAAGAATTACCTTATTGTGTGCTGCAGATCCACCATATTGTAATGAAAGTGTGTCGCCCATCGTCTCATACGTATTCATTAACTCGTCTGACAAAGGGGAATCGAGATCTATGCTTGAGGTATTTGTAAATCCTAAAGCATGGAGCTGATGCCCAAGAGCAACCAATCCATAGGCATATTGCGCAACATTTGTGCGGTCCAAACAATCTATGCAATTTGTTCTTAGAACTCCTTTCTGAAATGTCGGTTTGAGAAGATGATTCCCACTTGCATCACCCATGCCGTTGCAAACTTCATTTTTTAAGTCATCAGAGTCTTTCTTCTGTAGTCTGTAATCATCACCATCACTAATCATGCATCATATTTGATAGCCAATATTTAATAGCTAATGGAAACACCAGAGTGACAATTTAGAGAGAGAGAGAGAGTCTAAACAAGTCTTGGTTTAATTTTAACAATAATTCCATATATCAAACAGAATTGCACCAGCTGTACAATTTCAAAAATATTCAAATTCAACAAGATTAAAAAGGCATGATGTTATGACTTTAAACTAGGACAAGCTGCCAAAAAGCCCTGATTAAGATATTTTAGCCCATGATTAATGGTATGCATAATATCAACAATCAGGCTTGCTACTTGCATACAAAGGCTTTGATCATGGCAAATCCCATTATAGATTAGCTTTCAAAGAATTTAAACTCCAAAACAAACATCTGGAGATTTTAATCCAAGAGTCAGGTCAAATCAAACATTGTAAACTGATCTATAGAAAATGAGGGAATTAACAACGACATGTGCTTTGTCAGGAATATTAATTCTTAATTGAAACATTATAAAAGCACTGCAGAATGAAAACCCTTAAACTTACTCGAAATAGGAACAGTTCAGCATTTTCCTTGTCCTTACTTGACAATAAAAGAAGCCAGTCAAGTTCAACGCATAAGCAGCCATTTTGGTTAAAAGTACCAAGACATTAGTTGCTTTGCTGAAAAGGAATCGAGGAATATTCACATTAATTGTACTTCAAAAGTTATAAAGACAAAATAAAAGAAGGAAACAAATGCTAGGAGGGAAGAAAGGAAAAAAAGGACAAGGAAAAGGAAAAGGAAATTTTGGTGTACTTTCTGGAGAACTTGTTTAAATCCCAGTGAAGGAACTTCAAGCGATTTTCTTCGGATAATTCTTTATTCATTAAATCAATAGCATTGCAAAACTCTGTACGCAGAATAGATTCCCGGGGCCTCTTTTCATGAGTCTGCTAACCAAAAACCATTATGACAAGCATATATAAAGGAAAGATAACCATCAGAGGATTGATGTTGAAACAACAATGCAAAATCAATTGATCCATTAGTTACCGTGAAAGTGTTACCTTAATCAAATTCAATATTATAATTGGATTTCCATATCTCTTTGCAAGATTCTTGAAGTGAAGTTTAGTGGCTTCATGGTTTTGGTCCTTCTTCGACACTGGAAACAGGAGTCTCAGCATAATATAAGGGGAAATTGTAAACTTGAAAACAAGTATTCAAAGTATTTAACATACATATGATGTCAGGTTTAATATTCAATCGAGAAGTTTCCTGTGACCAGAAAAGGGGTATTGAACCCCTGTTCTGCACAACAGAACTTATTTGAGTCGCGCATCCTTCAGGAACATCTTCAAACACAATCTGTTCTGTCTCAACATCATTGGCCACACGACCCTTCTCATTTACCCCTCGTTTCAAATATCTACACCAGACAAAAAGAGAATAATCATTGCAAGTAAGGAACAAAGAAGTTTTTTCAGATATTAATCTATCATTTTAGATGCACTCTGCATATGTGCAGTTCATACATATTTACTACACAGAGACCTTGTACTGTTTTTCCCCTTATTCAATATGTGGAATTTTTTTAGGTAAATACTCTAGAATAGGTCATGGAGATGAGAATTTAACTTTGCCCCAAGTATAGTGAAAGAACATGCATGTTTATGAATCATCTTAGTAAGAGAATACAATTTGAACTTCTTCGTTTTTTATTCATTTGTCCAAACCTGGTTCCTGCATAATGCCGAGATCGTCTCGCAATAATGGTCAACTTGAAGTCCCTTCCAGATGTTGAAAGTTTGACCTGATATAACAATTTATGAAAGCATAAATATCACAATACTATTTCGTTGAAGCAGTACGATTGCAGAGCATGGAACAACTAATTTGACACCAAACATTTGAACCATGAAGAAAAGATTTCAGTCATTTGCATAAGTTATCTTCCAGATCATCTGGTTTGACAAAAACAGGAATATTTACCAATTTAGTTAATTAATACTACAAAAGACAAGATAAAATTTGATGTGCCATGAAGTTTCTTGAAATTCCTGATGAATGAAGTCCCTTCGAAACTCCTGAAAAATTTAGATTTCAGGAGAAAGGAGTTGATAGTAACAACAAATACCACCAAAAGCAAAAAGAAATGAACTAGGAAGTGAGAACAATAACAACTAAATTTCAGCATTAAAAGATGGATACAGTATTATGCAACTAAGCAGAAGGGGCAAAATCATAGAAGCAATAGTTTTATACGAAGTTTCAGAATAATGAAGTAGCTCAGAGCCCATGAATTGAGTACCTGTTTAAAGAACCCGTACACTAGTGCGACTGTCCAGAGAGTATTCTTAAGGTGATAGCGAATTCCACGAGTCATGAACTCATTCCATACAAACATTGTTTCATAAATGAGTTGTCCAGCCTCATGGTTATACATGTTCTTTTGAAAACTACGCATGACATGATAGGAGTAGCTAAAAAAGAAGTCCTTTGTCAGATCCACTGTGCATAGGAGCTTCTTATATCTATGTCATCAACAGAAAAAGGACAAAGGAAAAGAATACATCAACGTGCAGTAAAAGCTAAAAGATTGAAAAGAGAGAGCTGTTAACTTATCAAGTCAACCAGGCAAAAATAAAAATAAACCAAAAAATAAAAATAAAAAATCCCCCTCAAACCCAGATGGTACCTTGTCCTCATTCAACATCATAAATTAACATCACAACACCAATGTAGTTTACCTGTAAGTCACAGGATATAAACAGGCAAGATCCTCTATAAACATTTATAACAATCAAGGACATATTGATGGTACCATTTAGCATGTTTATATTTACAATTAGATCTTTGACAAATTATATTCTACATCAAATCTTTTAAACGTAATACAAATATAATATGAACATGAGTTTAGTATGAAGTAAACACACCCACAACACCTATAACACTGAAAGATTCAAAAAGGCAAACAAGTTGCCCATGGTGAATTAACTTAAAATAAGAATCAAAACAAACACATCAAAAGACGGTGCTTATTAAGATACAAAGGGACAAGAATCTAAACCCCTTCTGTCTGCTTAGAAGTACAAATGACATATTACATTTACATGCAGAATTGACAAAAGACCTGTTCTCATTCTTAGAATAAACCATATTGGACTGCACAGTTGAATTGGGAATTGGAATCATCTTGCTTTCAGTAATTGCATATACTGCATGACCACATATGACACCGATCTTCCTTCTGTTTGTAATAAGCAGCATGTAATGAGGTCCCAAAAACTTTACGAACCCTGAAATCAGAGAAGAGACTTATAGGTATGTATCAAACAACATAACAGTTTTTTTAAAAGAACAAAAAAGAAGTAAAAAAAAAGAATATGTTAAACATAACATACCAACAATTCCATAACAAGTTGTTACAAATTTAAGCCCCCCAGTAGACTTGTTTCCGTCATTTATCCTTCCTAGCAGATCGCAGCACTCGATTTCCGAATATGTTGTAGAATCTTCACAAATATTTAGCTCAGAAGGCTCTAATCTGTCAATCTTTAAAACTCTCCAGACTGTTCTACTCTTGTCCCGTCCAATCATATAAAAGTTCTGTTGCATTGTCAAATGTGTATTAAATTTCTGAAGTATTCAGTAAAAACTGAAGGGAAAAATTTGTATCGACCACCGTAAAAACTACTGTATTAGACAAAAGAACTTAAGTGACTATAACAGGAAAATGATAATGGCACAGAAATGGAGTCATATCCCAAAGGAGATAGTTAGTGGTATTTATTTACATCAACTTAGAGCGGATTTGGGATCGCTTATAAACGAGTTTCAATCAGTTTCAAGAAGTAAAAAGTATTTGATAAACTGATTTTAAAACTGCTTATAATCATTTTTTATAGAATTAATCAGAAGCTCCAATTTGGAACTTCTGATTATTTGCCAAATCTTATCAGGTTTGACCAAGTATATTACTAATATATCCCAATTTATTTTAATAATGCCAACAATTACCCATATTTACTTTTTAAAATATTTCTTTTTAGTAATTTACACTTGAAATAAGTGACAAACAAATTTTTTTATACCGAATATTTTTCACTTATTACTAATTGAAGTACTTTTTATTCGTCAAACACAAACTAATTTTTTAAAACTAACTATAATCAAAGGCGCTAATCAGAATCAGTAATCACACTTTTTAAGTAATCCCAAACATACTCTTAGTACAATCACATAAATAACTTTTTTGATTTTTAAAAGGCTAAATAATACTCCCTCCGTCCCAGGATAAAAGTCCTGGTGGACTTTTCACGCATATTAAGAAGAGGAATAAAATGACAAAATTGCCCATAATAATGTCATTAAATATGAAGAGAGAATTAGAATAAGAAAAGTATGAGATATTTAATGCTACGGACATACTAGAAAAAAATGTGTAAAAGTTTGGTTATTAAAAGAAAGTGGACATTTAACATGGGACAACCCAAAATAGTAATAAGGACTTTTATCCTGGGACGGAGGGAGTATATATCTAAACAATAGTTCATAAATATACCCAAGAAGCGGAAACTATTGGTCAAACAGTAATTAGATAAATTTACTGCTAATAAATTAGATGTGATGGTACTATAGGATTAGGTGGTAGCCACTTATTAAATCACGATACCCTTCTATAAAAGAGTGCTTAGGTCCACTGAAATTTCAAGACTAGAATGAAATTGCAATTTAAACATATTCATAACTAGAATTTTAAATTATGAGGAAATAAAATAATACTACAGCAATTTAATTGACATTACCAAGGGAAGATAAAAAGAAAAAATAGAAACATAGAGGAAACTTTAGTGCCAAAGAAGTAGAGGATCTAGATAACAGAAAATCCTAAAAGACATAATTAAAATGTAAAATACTCTTAAATGTGGAAGATATTTTTCGACTGATTGATGAAGGTCTGAACTTGATAACTAATGGTTCGAATAACTATAAGCATTTCAATCTTCCACCATTATAAATAGAGAGACCACCATAATCAAATTATGTA
This sequence comes from Panax ginseng, assembly GCA_020205605.1. NCBI lineage: Eukaryota > Viridiplantae > Streptophyta > Magnoliopsida > Apiales > Araliaceae > Panax > Panax ginseng. Next base: position 2,668,826 of record CM035148.1, read on the forward strand.
TCCACTAGTTTTAACTACATCTTTAAGAAAGTTATACCGTATTACACAAATTGGCGAATTCCAATCCTTTTTTTGTTCCGCATATAATACGATTAATATCGAATCACAATCCAAGTAAAATAGGTTCTAACACTCGCAACATCACCTCTCAACATGCTATAATAACTCTATGCCTGGGCTCTTTAACCTTCTTGTTCTGAACAATGGGATCTTTTCCTTGTAATACTTTTACAAATCTGATCTATCTAAGAAGCATATATAATTACAGACTCCAAAACAACAGACATCGTATAATTATAGAAAATGGAATTTTGAGCACAAGGTCTCGTTAATGTTGCAGGATATATGCATTTGATAATTCTGCTGCACAAAACTTGCTGAAATACTCATTGATTAGAGTGCAATGTGCAAGTGTAGCTGCAAGCGTTTTGTGACAGCACACTTGAGAGAGGCAGAGATTCGAGGTTTTGAGACCTCAAGGCTTAAAGCAATAACTTCCGGCCGTACCTCGATGAAAATGTCAAAAAATATATCGCGAAACCAATACACATAAAAAAACTATTTGTTTTTCAGTATTTTTCCAAATCTTATAAATCATAGGTTTGCAAGTGAGAAATAATTTAGCTATATATACATCAAAAATAGATGAACTGTATGAAGAAATTTATGTAACAACGTCTTGAATTTCACATATATGTATGTGCATATAAAGGGGAAGCAGAAAGCATCTAAATACCAGATTTTAAAATGATTGCACTTCCGATACGGGAAAATATACAGCAGGAACGGTGTTTAATAATGACATAATCATATTTCATTCAAGCAATATAAGAATGTGTGCCGCCACAGTTGAGAGTGAAAACTAGCAAAGTTATGAGAGATTTGGTGGCCAATAACATTAAACATATTCAACAATCATAACATTACGTGAACAATAAAAAATTTCCTTATTGAGCAGAACTTGATAACATGTGCATGCTTATCTCACAGTCACAGTAGTATGTGACTACAAAAATTTCAAACTTCTATCCTGCAACTCAATCATTATATGTCTTATAAAGATGTTCTACATAAAAACCCATAATTTTGGCAAATCAATAAGCACTCCCTTCAGCAAAAGTGCAAAACCAATGCAAATGTTTTTATATACAAGAAATAACTACACAATTGGAGCCCAAAAGAAAACAATATCAACTTCAGTTAGAACCACAAACAACCAGAAAAGATTAAAAAAAATTACCTAACAAACAAACAAATTATGTTAAAAGGACCAACAATTCAACTTAATTAAAAGATGCTATGAAAGAAGGTTGAAAATGTACCGCGCGAGTCTCGTAAAGCATGAACTTTTGCAAATACGCTGTGTTCTGGTTAGGCTCTTCTCTGAACCAAGTTGGTTGCATCTCTGACGCCATAGTTTGAATCCAATGCCTGAGACTCGGGAGTGTTTATAGTATGGAAGACGAGATCACCGGCAAACTCAACCCTGCCCTGAAACCCTATATCTGATTTGATTCTTCTTCTGGATACTGATAAGTCCGTTGCTAAAGCTAGCTTCATCAGATAGTTAAAAAAAACGAGAATGGTGCTTAAACTTAAATCTAGATTTTAAAATATATAAAAAGAGTCGTAATAACTTGGAGAATATTGAGGTATACACAGAACAGAGACAGGGATATTAAAAATAATAATTCTCGGAAAAGAGGATGGTTTGTTAAAGAGAAACACAGCTCCGGCGACTACATCCATCCACACAAGATGAAGAAGATAACAGAACAAAAGGAGAACCAAGGCTCTCTCCAGTCCAAATTAACTAGGTCAACGGCCAGAATTTGATACTACTCCATTGCTTGTTGTTGTTTGAGTAATATGGAGTCTTTCATTACCTAGGTGACCTGGCTAGGTCAACACTCCGAAATTGACCATCACAATTTTCCGTATTGATTCATGTTTTATTACTATTTTAGGAATATGATCTTCGTAATAATCAGATTTTATTCTACGAGTAATAATTAAATAATTATATATTATTTATACTCGATTTTGATCAAAGATTAGACATAAAATTGGTCGTTTTCTTAAAATTTATTCAAGATGATCATTTTAAAAACACAATTACCATAATATAAGAACACAAATATCAAAGTGATTTGATTGGTCCAGAAGATTTATTTATTTTCTACTAAAATACAATTTAATGATTGGTATAATTATGATAACTTTTGATATTTCATAAATTCATGAATCTAATTAGTAAAACTATCTCATTCAACTTATATATATATATATATATATATATATATCTTCATCAGCCTGAATTCTTAAACAAGTTTTGGACCTCATTTATTGGAAGCCTCAAAAAGTGATTTCAAATTGTTAGGCCCCGTAACAATGGGACTTCCTTCCCACATTAGCTTGGCCAATTGCTGATAAGCAACTTGAGTAGGATGATTAGAGTCGAAGAAGAGATAATCACTAACATTCTCGCATAATTCATACTCTCTCTCTCCTCTCATTCCTCCACAGCTATAAACTCCGCGATAAGGGCCGCTGCCACAGCATGCGCTACTCCCATCCTTAAAACCTGCACACACACATACACATTCCATCATTCATACACATCTCAGCTACCTTAATTCATATATATTCAGACAAAAATTAAGCTTACCATATTTTGACGGATTGGCCATTTTGTCACTAAAGCAAGTGTGGAGATCGAAATAGGAATACTCGACTCCTTTTAACTGCTTCTCCAACTTATTGAGGTTTTTGGAAAATGCCTCCATGTGTTGCTGTACCAAGGCTGCTAGATCTTCATCGCACGGATTACTACTTTTTCCTGCTCTTTGTGACTTGATGCTTGGCCAACAACCCAAGGGTGGTAAGCTAAGAAAACTAAATTTCCTCCCCCCTTTCTTATATATCTCCTGTTATTTATCCAAAATAATTACTCTGACAAAAATTAAAGAGAATTAATAATAATATGTTTGAAAAGGGGTAAAAATGGATTAAATGTTTTGTCGGTACTTTGATGACAGTTGTGAAGTTGCCGATAACCATGTCCACAAATTGTTGCCGAGTATATGACTGCTTGGAATCTCCACGAGATGGGCTCAAGTAATCATTGCCCCCGATGCTTATCATATACACCGACTCGGATAGCAGTTCCGCAGCTTCTGTATCTCCTAGCTGCTGCGTTAATTGCTTTGCCACATTCTTGAATTGGCTCAACTGGGTTCTGAGGTTTACTACCTGTAAATTAAAGACAATACATATGATAGACATCATCACAATTAATCACCAATCGTAAATATGATACATTTACTAATTAAATGGTAGATTTGTTTGTTATATATACCAACCAGGCCTGGATAAGTTTGGTCCAAAGCACCAGCTCCCCCAGATGCAAAGTTTGCTCCAAAAAGAAATTGATGATTCCCAGGTTGAAGATATGGTGGAATTAGTGGTAACTTGGCGTACTCGGCTACAATAATAAAAGATTTGTGAACTAAAAGTGAAGCGTATGCAAGTCTAAAGGTAATTAAATGACACAGAAATTAAGTAGATAAATTTTGGTTTAGGGTGTTAATAATTGTAAGGTACCGATAAAATCGGGGATGAGGCGGCCATCGGAGAATCTTCCCGTTGGGGCGTTGAAGAAGGATTTGCCGTACGGCCAAAAATTAGCCTGGAACTCGGTGGTAGTATTGATATAGTTATTGTTACCAGGATCATAAAGTGAATCGCCGAAGATGAAGAGGGCCGCTTTATTAGTATTGCAGCTTTCCAAAAGGGGAACACTCGATAACACAAGACTTGCACAGACCACCAGGGCTAGTAAGGCACACAATTCAAACTTTGCTGCTGCCATTGTCGTGGTGAATTAACCTGCACCATAAGCAGAGTAATACTAGTATACAAGTAATTATTATTTGTTTAATGGCTACTTGATTTAGACGCGAGGGCCAGAGGACAAGGATAATATTTTAAGGGAATTGTTAAATTCATATTTATTTTTTTTTGTTGTAGAAATAATATTTTTTAGTGTAAATTTAACAATTTTCTATTTTAATCTATTTCAAACCCGTGGAATATCTATATTATAAGATTATAAGATAAAACTCAATTTGAATTGGACAAAAAAACAGAAGATAATTCAGATTTATTCTAATTTATTTGGGACACGGAAAATTACTAATTTCTTTTGATATAATACATCATTTGTTTGTTTCTTCTCCCTACTAAATAAAGAATACAAAATAAAAGTTGCAAAATTTGACGAGAATATCCAGTCGGGGACAAAATCCGGGTCATTCCTGGCCCTAAGCCATCATAATGCATATGCTATATTCATTTAACCTGCCCAGAAGTACGCAATATTTTCAGATCTGGATCAGTTAACTAATCAAAAAAGTTATGGAACAATTACACTTTCTAATATATTTTTTAAAATAATTACAACAATAGTGCACTCATAAAATATATACACAATTAATGCATTTAAATATTTTATTTACATAATTAGTGCAATTTTAATTTAGGGGATTAGTATTGATGGGCTGACATGGCAAATCAGTATCCTTTAATTGTGGCTGACGATGATCTCTCTTTATCTCTTCCCGTTAATTATTATTTTCTTTGAGATCTCTGTTTCTGTTTCTTTCTCTTTTTTCTTCATCCTCTTTTTTCATACGGTAAACCAAGGGCTTTGATAGGCGGTGGCTTTGGCTTTGTGTTCGAAATCGACGGGCAGGTCGAAATTGGCTGTTCTGTCGGTTGGGACGGACGGAGAGGTGACTGATATTGCAGAGTGTTGGCTTTATCATGATCCCGTCATTTGCTCTGTCGAGATCAGAAGAAGGTGTTTCTTTTGCCATGTGAGAGGAATCATAATGCTCTTCACAATATATTATTAATAATTAAAAAAAATTAAAAAATCATGTTTTCTATAAACTAAATCATAATAAAGTTGAGTTATAATATCAATAAAAGTGATTAATTTTAATATTAAAAAAAATTGGTACAAAACATAATAAAAAAAACACCAATTTAACGAGTCAACTTAACGTCTAATTTTAACGATTTCAAATCCAAAATTTTGACCAAATTAATTCAACCGAGTCAAATAAAAATGGATCCAACGTGTATCATGTATATATATATATTCTCCCCATTTATTTATATACACATGTACTGTGTCTGGTTATTGATTAATTGTTACAGGATGATCATGGATGCAGATTCAGGCATATGTACTGTGGTTATTGAGCGAACATGACCTTTCCTTGTGTGAATGAAAATGTCCAAGGTACGTAATTAGTTAATATAAACACCTAGCTGAGCTCCATCCAACACAACCAAGTTTAACAAAAAATAAATAAATATTATATGAAATGGTGTTTTTTTTTCCACAAGTTGTTAATTACCCACATATTTATTTGGCCCCAAAAACAATATAATTACATTTTACTGATACTCCACTACATATTTGGCCGCCCAAGGGAGCTAGCTTCCCTTCCATAGGAGTCCAAGCCAAGATATGAGAACATGCCGTAGTTGTACACGTACACGTACACACTCTTTTTGTCTTGGCCATTCATAAAATTACTCAATATATATGCTTCCAACCTGCAGCGAAACCGTGATGATTTTACTCAACTTCCCTAGCTCCATCCCAAAATTATATAAGAAAGTCACCAATTTTAATTCTATTCTATTCAATTCAACCTCTTATTTAGTATAAAGTGGGGTGGTATTAATACCTTTTGTCTAGATGTAAAAAGCAATTGAGCAGTTGTTGGAGAATGTGGCAGGAATATTAGATGATGATGATGATGATGATGATGATGTCTGCAAAAGGTTATCATATCAATCATAAGAAAATTTATGTAGTACCGCACGCAGGCGAGAGAGAGAGAGACATACTAGTAATTGAGTACTTTTAACTGCTTCAAATATGTTGTTGTGCATTGCATTACTATTACTATATGTGAGATACCTGTCATCAATATTTATGTCACAGTCCAAAGTAACCTACAAGACAAGAAAATCCCAAAGGAAAGGGGAAAAAAACACCTTTAAATCTTGGAATGCATATAGTACGTAGTAGTACCTTGACCTTTGGCAAGGTGATACGAAAGAGGCGGACATAAGCCTTGATATCACCTGAGATTCTCATCTTCTTAGCAATGCCATGTGTGGTGGAGAGGATTTGGCTAACATTCAAGCATTGAAACAAAACTCGGGTTGACACGCTTACATTTGTGCTGTGTGGAGGTTGAAAGAAGTCGGGAACTCGAATCAATCCAATCACCAGTCCTTGGTTCAGAATGCGTAGTCTTGATCTACTGTATCTTAACCCTACTTTGTTTGGATTTTGGGCCTTCAGTCTCAAAGAAACAACAGATGAAATAAACAGGGTTGAGTTGGAATAAACGTCTAATTTGTATGAATCCAAGTTGAGTGTTTGGACAGAGAAAATAGGCCTTTCAGGCTTCAACACAAAGATTACCATTAATGCAACTGTCCCCAATGCCGCAACTAAGGTGATAACAAATACGAGGATAAAGAAACAAACCCTCTTGAAAGAATATGCATGGTGATGGAAGAAAGAATTTTGTACGGGGACATCCATTGATGGCTGCTGCTGCTGCTCATTTTAATTTGTAGTTTACCAACTATAATCAACTGTTATGTTAAACTCATTGATAGAAATAGTACGTACTACTTACTACTTGGAGGAAGAATATTTGTCATGTTTTTCTTTTCACACGCCTTTCTTCTATTCCTTTCTTGGCGTCACTTCTAAATTTTCATCTTCCCTTTCTATACACTTCTAAACGACCAACTTTTTGGGGAAACGAATGACTTCCGATATCAGCAAATAGCGCTTACATATATACTATATATATATATATATACTTTATATGATTGATCAAATTGAATATACAATTTCAATATTGCCTTTTTCAAATTTATTAGAAAGATAAAAGAAAAACAAATTACTTATATATAATATTTAAAAATCAAGTTATTAATATTTACTTGAAATCTATAAGCGTCAGATGAAAAAGGAAAAAAAAACAAGTTTCACCCTCTACAAAGAGGGGGGAAAAAAAAAGAAAAATAGAGGGAAAATTAGGATACTATTGTATAAACTATGAAAATGAAATTCAATATCCTTCAGAAACATGTAGGCATATAAAAGCTGTGACAATAGTCATATCCCCTACCCCAAAAAAATAAAAGAAAAAAATACATAACAAGCATCTAATAATATGGATGAAGCCAAATTACTCAAGCTGTGCAATTGGCCTCTAGATGTTAAATTGTTAATTAAAAACCCTGTAGATGCTAATCAAGACATGAACAGTTAAAAGACGATTGAGATTATTAGTTGGCAGACTTGACTAATTCTCCAAGATTTTTCACTTGCACCACACAGTATTTTAGTTAAAACTCCCAAAGACTTCGGCCAAACCAGAACCTTCATATACCGTATAGTAGCAATATAAGAAACTGACCAATATTCATTCCAAAAAATAAGTAGAGCATCAAAAGAGAGCCACAATAAATCAAAAACAAAGCTGATATAATAAAGCTTCAGTACTCATCATCCATACAGACATCCATAATCAAATCCTAATTTCAGTCTCAAAAGTAAAATAGACCTTAATACCTATGTACTATCCATACAACATAAGCCAAATTTAGAATGCATTTAGGGCATATTCAAGCTTAGCTGATTATTCTTCCAGCTCCATCAACAACAAACACACCTGAACAAACAAAGAAAAAAACAAGTCAAAATAACTTCCAAGAACAAAAAACCAGTACAGAATCCTACTTAGAAGAATGCATCACACAAACTGATTAAATATATATGAATTTACTGACATGAAGCCTTATTTACAAAGCCTGCCAGGGGACAAGGTTGCTCAGAAAACTCCCCCAACCATAGAAGGTAGATCGTCAAAAGCCCAAAGATCCATCGGGTTTTCACCATCTTGAGTTGTGACCCCAGCAAGGAAGGCATCCGTTGAAGTATCCCAGTTGCCATCCATATATGACACCTGAAAGAACTTCATCTCCGACTCGAAACCAGAGAGATCATCAGATTTCTTCTCAGTATTTCCTTCACCAGAAACAGAATCCACAGAGTTTGACTTCAGTTTCTTTGCAGGGTTAGCATCTTCCACATATTGAGCTTCATTGCCTTCTAGAGTAGCCGAAAGAGCAGATTTTATTTCTGGAGTCCTTGAGGAATGCTCTCCCCAACCAAACTCAGAATAATCGAAGGAGTTACTTCCTTGATCAGAATTAAAATGCACGGTAGCACCATCTGATGAGGCCATAGGTTTGAGCACCACCTCTCCAATGGCAGGGTATACATTTGCATAATAACCACAAGGCTTAAGAATCGGTTTTTCTTCCACAAAACCTAAAGAGGTATAGTAGTTGCAATCTGGATGATTCACTAAATTGAAATCCTGGTTCAGACTGGGCTGAACAGAGTTTAACTTTTCCTTGGGAAATACTGCCCGAGGGTTTGTCATAGTGGTGCACTTCACAGAAGTTGAGGCAGCCTCATCAGGGAAATTCACTTTTGCTTTCTTCCCCCGAATCCTCCTTGCCTCAGAATCATAAGCTCTTGCAGCTTCTTCAGCAGTGTTGTATGTTCCAAGCCAAACTCTGACACCTTTCCGCGGATCACGGATCTCAGCAGCCCATTTACCCCATGGCCGCTGCCTGATCCCTCTATATTGATTTTTCCTCTTTCTCTTTGAGGATTTCTCCACTTCCTCATTGGATTCCAGAGATTTTATAACATCAGATCCTTTCATAAGATGAATAAAAATAATTAAACTTGTGATAAACCAAAATATAAAAGTGATACTCTGGTACAAATTAAATGAATCACAACATACTGGGTGAAACAGTACTAAATTCAATGATTAAAACAAGAATAACAGTTAATTTCAACTGATTCATTAGGGTATGTTTAGAACTTTGGAAAATTAAGGAAAAGGAACACTCCTTGACAAAAAAAGTATAAAGAAATTATTATTCTTGTTAATACACTTTTTTAAAGTTAACCTGGTTTGTAAGTTTTTTATTTTTAAAGTGGAACTATCACAAGGAAATTGTCAGGGGATAAAAAATCATGCACAACTTGTGAAGACTTGATGATTTTTCTTTCACACAACAATAGAGCCGCATAATAGTACAAGTTCAAGTTTTAAAAAAAAAGGCTATTAAAATACAATAATCCCTAGTACTATCTGAAAAGATCCAGATAATCCAACCTCAAGCACTATTAATAGATCCAACTAAGCAGCCATCACATAAAACAGGAAGTAAAATGAAATGAAACCAAATCTATGCCAACAATAATCAGTAACCAAAAAAAAATAATACTTAAAAATCATATGCTGCTCCAATCTCATATACTAAGAAACGGCAGTCAAAGAAAAAAGCAAAATTTTAGCCTTATAAATAAATGAAACCTTAGGAACATAACAGTATAATGGTTTACCCCGTGTAATAACAGACTGTTTGGAAGCAGAGAAAGCAAAAGGCTTCACATCAGCTTCATATTCAGAGAAATCCTTGAAACCTTGAAAATCGGCCTCGAAATCATCGTCGAGGTCGACAAACTCAGATCTCAAGGGCTTGGAGTAGTAATTGTTCGGGATTTTCTTCAGAACGGTGTTCCAGAGAAGATCGACAGTGAGACGGCGAGAAGACCGGTTCGGTGGATCTAGGTCGGATATGATAGCTCCGCCACACATGTCTTTGTTCGATTATTTTCCAGAGAAATGTTATAGGGTTTCAGAGTGTGACTGTAAAAGGAAAGATCGAAGAAAGATTGTTGAGATTTACTACGGAATTTTGGTAACGAAAGGTACTACTGAATTTAGAATTCTTTTGTTAAGGTTTTATATAGCACTGGTACTAAGAAAGAAACGAAGGGGTGGGTTTGGGGTGGCGAGGGGAGGGGAGGGGGTGGCGTGAGGGAAGTTTGATAAATTATGTGCGGTAAAATAAAATTTATATGAGTAAATAAAAAGTTAATATTAAAAAAATAAAATACTACAGGTACAGTTTTGAGCAAAAAGAGAGGTAGACTTGCTTTTGTGATTTACATTAATATTTTTATTAATTTTAAGTATCTTATTTATTTTTAAATTTAAATTTAAAATTATTAATTCACAGATTATAAAATAACAAAAAACTATTTAATATCATGTTTAACTAATTATCATAATTTTATAATGAACAATTAAAAATTTATAAACAAAAATAATTTATATTTTTTTCAAGCATATCCTTATGGTGTAATTGATTGAATGTTGTTTGGGTTAAATGATTTTTCAGTCATGGTCAACTTACAGATGGATAGCTGAATTTTTTTTTTTTACAGTCAACTCACTGTACTCGATTTTATTAACAAAAATTAAAAAAACCGTTAAGTCAAAGGTTGACTTAACGGAAATGTGACGTGGCAGCTAACTTGTCTTTAAAAAAAAGTATATGTGGCAGTTAGTATGCAATGTGCAGTGATAATGTGGATTTGGAGGAAATTTTTTATGAAAAATGGAAAAAAATATTTTAAAGTATAATATAAATTATAAAAATTAGCCAAAAAAAACAAGAAAATAAATAAATAAATAAATAATAATTATTTTTAATAAAAATTTTAAAAAGCAGTTTTTTTTTTATTAAAAAAATTTAAAACGCATTTTTTTAATAAAATAATTGTTTTTATATTTTTATTAAAAAAAAATTAAAACGTAGATTTTTTAATAAAAATAAAAAAATGAAGTTTTTTTAATAAAAATAATTAAAAGTCAGTTTTTTTAATTAAAAAATGCAATTTTTTTAATAATTTGTTTTTTTTATTAAAAAAAAAATACAACGCTGAATTTTTAATAAAAATAATTGTTAAAAATGCAACTTTTTAAATAAAAAAATGCAATTTTTTAATAAAAAATGCAATTTTTTCAATAAAAAAAATTAACAGATTAAAAAATTAACGGTTAAATTTTTAACAGTTTTAAAATTAATTAATAGTTAAATTAACTGTTAAATTAAAAAAATAAAAATTAACAGTTTTAAAAATTAACTGTTAAATTAACAGTTTTAAAAAATTAACTGTTAAATTAACAGTTGTAAAATTAACAGTTTAAAAAAAATTAACTGTTAAATTTTTAACAGTTAATAAAATAAAAAAATTATTAAAAAATTGCATTTTTTTATTAAAAAAACTGACTTTTAATTATTTTTATTAAAAAACTGCATTTTTTTTTATTAAAATAATTATTTTTTATAAAAAATCTACGTTTAATTTTTTTTAATAAAATAAAAAATCAATTATTTTATTAAAAAAATGCGTTTTAATGCTTTTTCAAATTTTTATTAAAAATAATTATTTTTATTTATTTATTTATTTTCTTGTTTTTTTGGCTAATTTTTATAATTTATATTATACTTTAAAATAATTTTTTTCCATTTTTTCATAAAAAAATTCCTCCAAATCCACATTATCACTGCCACGTCGCATACTAACTGCCACATATACTTTTTTTTAAAGACAAGTCAGCTGCCACGTCACATTTTCGTTAAGTCAATCTTTGACTTAACGGTTTTTTTAATTTTTGTTAGTAAAATCGAGTACAGTGAGTTGACTGTAAGAAAAAAAAGTTCAATTATTCATCTGTAAGTTGACCTATAGTACGATGACTGAAAAAGCATTTAACCCAATGTTGTTTGATCTAACTCTTTCCATTCAATTTATCGAATGTTGTTAACTTTTAACACATTTGAACGGTTTAAATCTTTTGTAAAAAAAATTATAGTTTAATAATAAGTTGTCCGGAAAAAAATAATTTAATGATGTAAATGTTAATCGTGGTTTAGTTTAGTGGACAAAAAATTATTTAACCCATAAATTTTATTGATCATATTAACATGTCATCATTTTATTAGAGTTTATTGGTGAAGTTTGTAATAGTTTGAAAAACCTTAAAATAGATAGATAGAAAATAGATTTTGAAAGTTTATAATTAATAAGTTTAAAATATGTTATTATTGATAATGATTTAATAATTCAAAAGATATTTTTTATTCAATTTTTAATTAATTCTGAAAAAAATAAAATAACATATAATTATTTTAAATTATCTCATAAATAATTTGATAAAAAATAAATATGTGACTATAAAATAAATAATTTTGAGGAGAAAAAGACTATTAGTCCTTTTGATTGAGGTCGTGGTAAAATATGTATTAAATTCCATCTCGGAATTAAGAGGAGAAGAAGGTAAGTTTGTTGCGTAGGTGAGTTCGGTTTGGTTTGGCACATGATTTTGACAGTTGCCCTGCCCTGTATTCATTCCATAAGAGGAGAAGACAATAGAAGAGAAGATATATATTACTGTGGGTAGAGGTAGGACTGAACAAGTAACTAAATTAGAATCGAAATCGCACTAAAAATTATACAAACTGCACCAACGGTTTCGGTGTATGTGACGGTTTTAGGTAGGTTAAATAACCAAATTTACGGTTCCGGTTTGGTTACTAGTCAAAACCAAACCGCATAAAACCGAAACCGCACCATGTGTGTGTATGTATGCATTATCTCTAGTAAATTCTAAAGTTACTTTTCACTTGAACACGCTCAGAGAAAACTCCAGTCTTGCATTGTCATTTTTTCACCAATTGAAAGAAGATGTTAGAGGTTATAGAGTCAAAAATTAAGCAATTGGGTTTTGGAATTTTGAATTTGTTTGATGCTTTATTGGAGGGGCTTATAGTTGAGGAGCTCGAGCACTTGATGCATTGGTTAATGTCAGTGCTATAATTGTAATAGTCTAATAGATTATTTTTAGTCATCCCTGCAATATATTTTATTCTATCTTCAGTATATACTTTTAATTTTTGGGGAACTAGATAAACTGTAAGACCCCGAATTTTATGAAATAAAAGTATTCAATTTTTCTTATAATTACTATTCAGTAAACGGTTAAATTGATAAAAAGTTAAAGTTAAGGGTGATATATGAATTTTTTCAAAAATACGCAAGTGTTATAAAATATTCATTGTTGTCGGGGAATATTCGTTTGGTCGTGGAATATTCTTTCACGTCGGGAATATTCGCATTTGCCAAGCTTGTTATTATTATGGGCCCATAACGTAGAATAAGCTGTCGGATGAAAAAAAAACGATAAAAGAGAGTTTTTATAAATAATTGGCGTAGTTATTCACAGATTAACACTTTGTTGGAATACCCGTTGGTTAAAATACGATGTCTGGCGTTGTTTGCAAGAAACATTTGCAGATTGCACCAATTATTGATTCTTACGTGAAAGGCCTTACTCAATAATTATTGTTACAGATGAATTCTTATTCGATATTTTATTTTATTGATTCAATAATTGTTGAGTTGATATTTTATATTCTTTGTTATTTTAATAATTGTCATTTCTACGGTATTTTTCATTATCGAAGCAATAATTCATATTATCTGAATAATATTATTAGATAATATTATTGGCAATGTCTAGAAAGTTCTATCTAAGGAGAGGTTTGGTCACCTAATTGCGCGCTAGTAAGGAGAAATCCTTATTGGAAAGCCCCCTTTTTCCTAGGAACGGCCTGGTTGCCAGTACTGTGATTCTGTAATATTATTTGTGAATAATTAATTATTGATTTATATGATGAGGAAAATATTGATTTTATGTGGATATAGATGGAGAAAATTTTTAAAGTGACAATTGTTGAAAATCGATATTTTATCTTTTCTGATAAAATAATATTTTATTATATTATTATAATATAATAATGATGATATTTTTACAATGAATGTGAGATATATGAGTATATGAGGAGGCGGAGTATTTTTGTTATAAAAGTTGTTTAAAACATGTTTTGTGTGTCGGTGGACCCCATTTCTTGACTGAAATTTGATTATAGCCTGTAAAATTGTCCGTATGTGGATTTCGGTCAATTTCTGTTTGAAATTTGAAAAAACTTTCTTCTGTAAAGTTGTAGAGAATTGAATTTCCTATAAAAATTCGCCAGATTCAAATTTTCTGATAAAAAGCTATTTATTATGAATTATTGAAGTTTCAGAATAATTGAATTTTTGGAGTTGTAAATATTTTTTAAAAGAAAAATATTTTCTTCATTATTGGTGGGCCCCACATGAGTGGTAAACATGCTGAATTCAGAATTCAAGAGGTGGGCGTGAATTTTTTTATATAAATATATTATTTTATTAAATTTTCTGCTTTGGTGTTCTAAGCAATTTCCTATAAATAGGGTGCTTAGGTTAGAATTGAAAATCACACCAGAAACTGAAGTTTTCTCTCTATTTCTCTCTCTATATTATTGAGTGTATTCTTGTGAGTATTTTGATATCTTGAGTGTTTTTATACGATGTAAGTTCATTCAGCGTTATTCCAGTCAGAAGTACTGCTCTTTTGAGGTAAGGGATAGTAAGGAATGTTATTTTATTCAAAAATGATATTATTTCTTTAATATCATTATGCCGAAATATTGGTGAGAATTTTTATCAAATTTGGAACTTTTTCATATCGGGGTTACTATTCATGAGTTACTATTTACGAGTTACTATTCATGAGTTACTATTCACGACGGGTTACTATTTATGAGTTACTATTCACGAGTTACTATTCACGAAGTTACTCTTCACTGGTACTTATTCACTACAAAATTGGTTTCTTTTTCTAACCAAATTATAGTTGATTTATGAATATTACTCTCGGAGATTAAAACTATGTATTGATTATATTGATTTTATTATCATATATAACATTTTATAACCACGATGTTGAATTTCTCTTTGACTTGAGTGTAAAGATGGATAAAGTATTGGTATGATCGTGACTATGAGTTCTCTTTGGCCAGTAGTGCAAAGTTGAATTGTTGATTGGTATGATCATGACCATTGAATTTACAATTGAATATTTTAGCTTAGTCAAAGGTGAATTGATTAATATGGTTATAATTATTGTTTATATAAATTCTAAAATTATTATGTATTTCTTTGAAATATTAATATATTTGGTCCAGATAGTCTGAAATATGAGCTGTTGATGAATATATTTGGCCTCAGTGGTAAATATGAATTGTTGAGGAATATCTTTGGCTGTAGTAGCAAAAGAGGAATTGTTGATGAATATCTTTGGCTCGTAGTGCAAAGATGACATGTTGTTGAATATCTTTGTCCAAAGGTGCAAAGATGAACTGTTGACGAATATCTTTGGCCGTAGTGGAAAGATGAATTTATTAGTATGATTATGAACATGAGCGTGATTTGGTATAACCATGATCTTTGATGTTTCAAGTAAAGAAAGTGTGATGAAAATTATCTTAAATCCGAATGCTAAAAGGAATTTAGAACTACAATTATGATTATGAAGTTATTCACGTGATTATGGACAAGAATTGTTGATTGATGTTCTGAGGATAAAACATTATTGGTGGACTTTTAACATGGAGAAGATAATAGATTTTATGGTCTATTTGACTCTTCTAATGGATTGCTTCGTTCACCTTAACTATGGTTAAAAGTTTTATCATCTACCATATGTTCTAAATCTCTGATTTATTACTGATGAAGACTATTGATAATTTATTTATCTTTAGTCATAATATTCTTTATTAAGCTAGTTGTGCTCACCCTTTTGCTTCACAATTCCTTTCAGGTAATAAGAGTGTAGCTGGGTCGAGCGGGAATAACAGGGGAATAGAACGATGGTCTATAGCTGTTGAGGTTCTCCCTAAATAGGTGAGGCGAACCCAACTTTGGAAGGGTGTTTTGTCACTATCATACAAGATGTCTAATGACATACAACCTCGTGTCATCATAAGACAAGGTTGTACTCATCCACTTGCTGAGTATATTTACAAGCACTACCTATATAATCTTGGTGTTTGTTTGGAGTATAATACCCAATTAGAGATAGTGGAGATAATGATATGTCAAGAGAAGACTCACCATTGGAAAGAATATGATAGTAATCTTCTCGTTTTTCTTTGGGGTCTATTGGGTCAACCAAGGATAATTCTGTGGCCATATGATATCTATCATAACCTGACGCATGGCCTCCCATGTATACGAAGGTTTCTTGAGCACTTCCCAAAGATTTTAATTTCTAAAACAGTTTCGACTATACCTTTATGTAAGGTGTCATTATGAGGTCTTTGTCCACGGTTGGGACATGAGTCACGATTAGTATATATTTGTATTTAAACTCATGAGTTTAAGTGTTGTTGTATTTTGCACGATAATTGTTGTAATAAAGTTGTAATTATTTTACATACCATGTATTTGGCGATTCGAGAATGGGTTGGATGGAATGGACCTATTTTGGGGTTGTCACATAAACATTCTTGCTTGTTATCGAATATATGGTCTCCGTTGTTTTATATAAGCGCATTTTTAGTTTTAAAGTATGCTTGATATAATTCTCATCATCGACTTTGTCCTTTAAGTTAATTCTTTCGATGTAAGTTTTATGTTAAATTTTATTGAAGGCTTAAACTTTTGTTGTTTCAATTGGTTTTGGAACCGAAACCGCACCAATTAAAAGCGCATCATTGCACACTTTTAAACCCGTTTGCACCAATCACAAGCGGTTTCGGGTGCGGTTTCAAACCGCACCAAACCGCACCATGCTCACTCCTAGGTAGAGGTGGCAAACGATCGGGTTGATTGTGGTAAAGGTCAAGCAATGGTCGAACTAAAAAGTTTCGGGTTTTGGCGGGCTATTAATATAAGGTCGTGGCAGGGTTGGTAGCAAGCAAGGCCCATGAGCTTCTTCTCTATTTTTTTATTTTTAAAATTTTTTTGCTACACCAAAAATAATAATAATAATAAATATTATAAATAATAAAATAATTTATAATAAACAATAATTCTAATTAATAATTACCTACATAATTAATACTCTCAGTTGTTTATACATTAAAACCAACTACTTAAGGTGTCTTGTACAAATTTTAATATTTGGGTAAAAAAATCAACAAAAAAAGAGTAGTAAACTGCATAACACTCACCAAAGATTTTTACAAATGAAGAGGATTTACAAAATTCCTATCCTATAAATCCTTCGGATCTTATAAAAACAAACGTTATACTGTATAACTTAATTGATTGAGAGTATTAATACTCTAGTTGCTGATGTAATTAATTAATTAGTTTTAACTTTTAAAAATAATAAATATTATAATTAATACTAATATAAAGATAATTTAAAATTTTTATAATTATATTATCTAACTTAAACTAATAATACACACAATACACAAACAAATAGAGGAGAAAGTTAAATATAAGTTAATAAAGAAAAGTACCAGTATTGGTAGGAACAGCACGCCAATTGACAGGACCATGTTCTTGAACATATGAAACTAACATAATATCTTACCCGTTTGCCATCTCAGTACGGTATTAGCATATGATATTTTTATATAAAAATATATTTTTATATTAAAAATTACATTAAAAATAAATAATTATTGTAGTTCAGTTGGTTTGAACTCTTATTTATTTACTTACAAATCTTGTGTTCAAGCCTCATAACCTACAAGTAACAACATTTTATTTTTATTTTATTTTAAAAAAAATCACAGGCTGCGGGCCTGGCCTTCACAGGCTGGGCCGGGCCAAAAAAGCCCGAATTTTAGCGGGTTAAAAAATGCGATCAAAGCCCGGTCCAGTGATTTTAAGTTACCGATATTTGGGCCATGTTTGTCGAAATCTAAGCGTAGAAACATTTGATAAAACTGAATGAAATAATTTTGAATATTTAAATAATCTGAATGAACGGAATAGAATCGAATATTGAATGAAAAAAAATATTTGATAAAAGTATTTTTTAAAACATCCGAATTACAATCTTTTACTATTTTACCCTCTTATGTTAAAATCAACAACACTCATAAAAATTCCTCATTAAGCTAGCAATATAACATCTCAAATCAACAATACCCATAAAAAATTCCTCACTTTATTGGACTCCTCCATAATACTATTCTACCCACCAACATTATCAAACACTACCCACGTAAAAAAAAAGCATATAAATAAATCCCAATTACAAATCGTAGAAATGGAGAAAAGAGGAAAATATACTTTCGGATCTTGTTGCCTTTGTCGACACTGGTATTATGCCCCAAGAGAAAGTACCCAAGCGACAAAAAGATGATGGCGGACCTTTGCTTGGGATCCTCCGAGCAAAGTCACCGGGAGGAGGGGGTTGTCCTGAACAATAGGCTTGTCTTTCATGTTGGGCATTCCAGTTTTATTCTTTATCACAACCTCTGTCATCTTTCTTTCTATTCCTTCTTCTGATGAACAGAACAGAACAGAGCAGTCAATTTGAGAATCTATTCACAAATTGGCTAATTTTACCAAAGAAAATGAACAGTGAACCCACACCTTGCAGAGAAGCAATGGAGCGGCGATGCAGAGAAGAATCGAAGAAGTGATGTCTATTTGGGTAAAAAAAAAAACTTATTCAGCCGATTTAGGTAATTTTTTTCAAAATAACCGCTCGTACCTGTTCAACCCAATTCAAAATTTAAAACAAGTAAACAAACAGTTTGAATATCTCAGATTCAGAGCCATTCAACTTTATTCAAACCAAAACAAACAGGCCCTATGTCATTGTCTCCCCACCATCACTAATACTATTTATTTTTCCTATTAATTTTGACGACCTCATTCTTGGATTCATTCCATAACAACCCTCCAAATCTTGTTTTTAATTTGGATGATTTACATATTCTATTACATTTTTTGAAAAAAAATACAAAAATAGTATACTCATAAAATATTTACACAGTTAATACAATTTTTTCATTATCGAAGCAATAATTCATATTATCTGAATAATATTATTAGATAATATTATTGGCAATGTCTAGAAAGTTCTATCTAAGGAGAGGTTTGGTCACCTAATTCATTGTATTTAGTAAGGAGAAATCCTTATTAGAAAGCCCCTTTTTCACAGGAGCGGCACAGTTGCGATCTTGTGATTCTCGTAATATTATTTGTGAATAATTAATTATTGATTTATATGATGAGGAAAATATTGATTTTATGTGGATATAGATGGAGAAAATTTTAAAGTGACAATTGTTGAAAATCGATATTTTATCTTTTACGATAAAATAATATTTTATTATATTATTATAATATAATAATGATGATATTTTACAATGAATGTGAGATATATGAGTATATGAGGAGGCGGAGTATTTTTGTTATAAAAGTTGTTTTAAAACATGTTTTGTGTGTTAAATTGGACCCCATTTCTTGGTTGAAATTTGATTATACTGTAAAATTGTCCAGTATGTGGATTTGATCAATTTCATTTGAAATTGAAAAAACTTTCTTACGTAAAGTTGTAGAGAATTGAATTTCCTATAAAAATTCGCCAGATTCAAATTTTCTGATAAAAAGCTATTTATTATGAATTATTGAAGTTTCAGAATAATTGAATTTTTGGAGTTGTAAATATTTTTAAAAGAAAATATTTTCTTCATTATTAGTGGGCCCACATGAGTGGTAAAATATTTGAATTCGAGAATTCAAGAGGTGGGCGTGAATTTTTTTATATAAATATATTATTTTATTAAATTTTCTGCTTTGGTGTTCTAAGCAATTTCCTATAAATAGGGTGCTTAGGTTAGAATTGAAAATCACACCAGAAACTGAAGTTTTCTCTCTATTTCTCTCTCTATATTATTGAGTGTATTCTTGTGAGTATTTTGATATCTTGAGTGTTTTTATACGATGTAAGTTCATTCAAATAGCGTTATTCCAAATGTCGGAATCGCTTTCTTTTGAGGTAAAGGGATAGTAAGGAATGTTATTTTATTCAAAAATGATATTATTTCTTTAATATCATTATCTTAGAAATATTGGTGAGAATTTTTATCAAATTTGGAACTTTTTTCATATCGGGAGTTCTTATTCATGAGTTCTTATTTACGAGTTCTTATTCATGAGTTCTTATTCACGACGGAGTTCTTATTTATGAGTTCTTATTCACGAGTTACTATTCACGAGTTATTCTTTCTTCTTAGTCTTATTCACTACAAAATTGGTTTTTTTTCTAACCAAATTATAGTTGATTTATGAATATTACTACTACGGAGATTAAAACTATGTATTGATTATATTGATTTTATTATCATATATAACATTTTTATAACCCTGATGTTGAATTTCTCTTTGACTTGAGTGTAAAGATGGATAAAGTATTGGTATGATCGTGACTATGAGTTCTCTTTGGCCAGTAGTGCAAAGTTGAATTGTTGACTGGTATGATCATGACCATTGAATTTACAATTGAATATTTTTAGCTTAAGTGCAAAGGTGAATTGATTAATATGGTTATAATTATTGTTTATATAAATTCTAAAATTATTATGTATTTCTTTGAAATATTAATATATTTGGTCTGTAGTGCAAATATGAACTGTTGATGAATATATTTGGCCTGTAGTGCAAATATGAACTGTTGAGGAATATCTTTGGCCTGTAGTGCAAAGAGGAATTGTTGATGAATATCTTTGGCTCGTAGTGCAAAGATGACATGTTGTTGAATATCTTTGTCCAGTAGTGCAAAGATGAACTGTTGACGAATATCTTTGGCCGTAGTGGAAAGATGAATTTATTAGTATGATTATGAACATGAACTGTGATTTGGTATAACCATGATCTTTGATGTTTCAAGTAAAGACAGGTGATGAAAATTATCTTCGTCCTGAATGCGAAAAGGAATTTAGAACTACAATTATGATTATGAGTTATTCACGTGATTATGGACAAGAATTGTTGATTGATGTTACAGGGATAAAACATTATTGGTGGACTTTTTAACATGGAGAAGATAATAGATTTTATGGTCTATTTGACTCTTCTAATGGATTGCTCGTTCCGCTGCAACTATGGTTAAAAAGTTTTATCATCTACCATATGTTCTAAATCTCTGATTTATTACTGATGAAGACTATTGATAATTTATTTATCTTTAGTCATAATATTCTTTATTGTTAGTTGTCTTTCACCCTTTTGCTTCACAATTCCTTCGGGTAATAAGAGTGTAATTGGGTCGGACGGGAATAACGAGGGAATAGAGCGATGGTACATAATTGTTGAGGTTCTCCCTAAATAGGTGAAAGCGAACCCAACTTTGGAAGGGTGTTTTGTCACTATCATACAAGATGTCTAATGACATACAACCTCGTGTCATCATAAGACAAGGTTGTACTCATCCACTTCTTGAGTATATTTACAAGCACTACTATATAATCTTGGTGTTTGTTTGGAGTATAATACCCAATTAGAGATAGTGGAGATAATGATATGTCGAGAGAAGACTCACCATTGGAAAGAATATGATAGTAATCTTCTCGTTTTTTCTTTGGGGTCTATTAGATCAACCAAGGATAATTGCGTGGCCATATGATATCTATCATAACCTGTAGACGCATGGCCTCCCAGTATACGAAGGTTTTCTTGAGCACTTCCCAAAGATTTTAATTTCTAAAACAGTTTTCGACTATACCTTTATGTAAGGTGTCATTATGAGGTGCTGTCCACGGTTGGGACATGAGTCACAGTTAGTATATATTTGTATTTAAACTCACAGTTTAAGTGTTGTTGTATTTTGCACGATAATTGTTGTAATAAAGTTGTAGCTGTTTTCTGTACCATGTATTTGGCGACTCAGAATGGGTTGGATGGAATGGACCTATTTTGGGGTTGTCACATAAACATTCTTGCTTGTTATCGAATATATGGTCTCCGTTGTTTTATATAGCGCATTTTTTAGTTTTAAAGTATGCTTGATATAATTCTCATTGTCGACTTTGTCACTAAGTTAATTGCTCGATGTAAGTTTTATGTTAAATTTTATTGAAGGCTTAAACTTTTTTGTTGTTTCAATTGGTTTTGGAAAAACGCACCAATTAAAAGCGCACCAAGACACTTTAAAACCAAGATTGCACCAATCACAAAGCGGTTTAAGTGCGGTTTCAAACCGCACTAAACCGCACCACCTACTCACTCCTAGGTAGAGGTGGCAAACGATCGGAGTTTGGCCGGGTAGGTCAGCAATGGTCGAACTAAAAAGTTTCGGGTTTTGGCGGGCTATTAATATAAGGTCGTGGCCCGGGTTGGGCCGGCAAGGCCCGCAGGCTTCTTCCTCTATTTTTTTTTATTTTTAAAAAATTTTGCTACACCAAAAAATAATAATAATAATAAATATTATAAATAATAAAATAATTTATAATAAACAATAATTCTAATTAATAATTACCTACATAATTAATACTCTCAGTTGTTTATACATTAAAACCAACTACTTAAGGTGTCTTGTACAAATTTTTAATATTTGGGTAAAAAAAATCAACAAAAAGAGTAGTAAACTGCATAACACTCACCAAAGATTTTTACAAATGAAGAGGATTTACAAAATTCCTATCCTATAAATCCTTCGGATCTTATAAAAAACAAACGTTATACTGTATAACTTAATTGATTGAGAGTATTAATACTCTAGTTGCTGATGTAATTAATTAATTAGTTTTAACTTTTAAAAATAATAAATATTATAATTAATACTAATATAAAGATAATTTAAAATTTTTATAATTATATTATCTAACTTAAACTAATAATACACACAATACACAAACAAATAGAGGAGAAAGTTAAATATAAGTTAATAAAGAAAAGTACCAGTATTGGTAGGAACAGCACGCCAATTGACAGGACCATGTTCTTGAACATATGAAACTAACATAATATCTTACCCGTTTGCCATCTCGATACGGTATTAGCATATGATATATTTTATATAAAAATATATTTTATATTAAAATTACATTAAAATAAATAATTATTGTAGTTAGGTTGGTTTGAACTCTTATTTATTTACTTACAAATCTTGTGTTCAAGCCTCATAACCTACAAGTAACAACATTTTATTTTTATTTTATTTTAAAAAAAATCACAGTCATGGCTGGCCTTCACAGTAATTTGGTAAGACCAAAAAAGCCCGAATTTTAGCGGGTTAAAAAATGCGATCCAAAGCTCAGTGATGATGGCAAGTAAACCGATGATGGTTCGGGCCGTGTTTGTCGAAAGTCTAGCTCATGTGAAATGTTTGATAAAACTGAATGAAATAATTTTGAATATTTAAATAATCTGAATGAACGGAATAGAACTGAATATTGAATGAAAAAAAAATATTTGATAAAAGTATTTTTAAAACATCTGAATTACAATCTTTTACTATTTTACCCCTCTTATGTTAAAATCAACAACACTCATAAAAAATTCCTCATTAAGCTAGCAATATAACATCTCAAATCAACAATACCCATAAAAAAATTCCTCACTTTATTGGACTCCTCCATAATACTATTACTACCCACCAACATTATCAAACACTACCCACGTAAAAAAAAAAGCATATAAATAAATCCCAATTACAAATGCATAGAGAAATGGAGAAAAGAGGGAAAATATACTTTCGGATCTTGTTGCCTTTGTCGACCTGGTATTATGCCCCAAGAGAAAGTACCCAAAGCAGCAAAAAAGATGGCGACGGACCTTTGCTTGGGATCCTCCGAGCAAAGTCACCGGGAGGAGGGGGTTGTCCTGAACAATAGGCTTGTCTTTCATGTTGGGCATTCCAGTTTTATTCTTTATCACACCTCTCATCATCTTTTTTATTCCTTCTTCCGATGAAGCGAGCGAGCGAGCAGGCGATCAATTTGAGAATCTATTCACAAATTGGCTAATTTTACCAAAGAAAATGAACAGTGAACCCACACCTGCAGAGAGAAGCGATGAAGCGATGACGCGATGCAGAGAAGAATCGAAGAAGTGATGTCTATTTGGGTAAAAAAAAAAACTTATTCAGCCGATTTAGGTAATTTTTTTCAAAATAACCGCCGTGCACAATTCAACCCAATTCAAAATTTAAAACAAGTAAACAAACAGTTTGAATATCTCGATTTGAGCCATTCAACTTTATTCAAACCAAAACAAACAGGCCCTATGTCATTGTCTCCCCACCATCACTAATACTATTTATTTTTCCTATTAATTTTGACGACCTCATTCTTGGATTCATTCCATAACAACCCTCCAAATCTTGTTTTTAATTTGGATGATTTACATATTCTATTACATTTTTTGAAAAAAAATACAAAAATAGTATACTCATAAAATATTTACACAGTTAATACAATTTTATATTTATTTACAATATTAGTATAATTAGGATTCCTTAATTTAGGAAATTAGTATGCAATTAGGATTCCTTAATTTAGGTTATCTCTCTCCTCATCTAGAATAACTGTATTAATTAGTCTCCCCCCTTCTTCTTCATTCAACGTATTAAATGCTTGAAGGTTCTTGAGCCACACATGGCCGAGATATTGTGTTCATGTTTGAAGGTTGTCGAGTGGAGTGCTTAGATATTGTGTTCAATTTTATTTTACTTTCACTATATCGTAAAAGTGTGGATTTAATCTTATTCCAGTATGTTGATTTGTTTGAATTTAGATGCCTGTTTGTGTTTGGCGAGATAAGCGGTAGGAATTGCACCAACAATGAAGTCCACGTGCTTTATTATCACTTACTCAAAAGTAGGTAATGTACCAAAATGTGAAGAAATTGTGAACCGGATGCACAAATCGGGCTCGAGCGTATTAACTTTTGTTCTTAACGATATCTTAAACCTATATGACCATGTTGGCGGTTTAAAAGATGGAAGAAGTCTTAACTGCCATAGAAGATGGGCCATACGCAATCGATATCAGCAGATACAACATCATGATCAACACATATAGCCGGGCGAGATTTTTTGAGAAAATGGAGGAACTTTTCCAATCACTTCCAGCCAAAAGATTGAAACCAGACAATGGACTGCTCTTGGTGTTTGTGACAGAGAGAAGTGTTCAATGTGTTCCTTCAAATACTGGATGATGGTACCCAAACCTTCATATCAAGATAACCAAACTGTCATATCAAAGTAACCAATCAACCTCCACACTTTCAATTTTATCTTAGTGCAGTTGGTAACCAAATCTTCAGATCAAGGTAAGCAAACCTTCATACCAAGGTAACAAAACTTTCATACCAAGGTAATCAATTCACATCCAGTTGGTAGCTAAACCTTCAGACTAAGGTAACCAATTCAATTTTATTAAGTTACCAATTTCGTTTGAATGTGATGCAGTTGGTAGCCAACCATTCATACAAAGGTAACCATTTTATTATTTATGAGTAACAAAATAGTTATAAAAAAATTTCAGAACATTAAAAGTTACATCTATTTATTTTAATTTTTTGTAGGGAGAATCTTCTTCTTATTCTCATTGGCGTTTTGGACAACGGAGATTCGCGGCGGTGTAGCGGCGGAGTATGTGAGGTATAGCGGCGGACTATTATTTCAAAGTGTATTTGAGGGAGATGAAGATTTGAATTTGACTTATTATTTTGAATTTGAATTTGTTTTTGTTGTTAGATCCAAATATTTGAATTTGAATTATTAATTATGGCAGTTATTTGTTCTTGATTTTAGGTTTCCTTATTAATGTGAATTGTACTATTTTTGTAATATGGGTTCTAATTACACTCTTTTTGTAATTATTTAATTGATACATTTTTCTTGTAATTACTTTTTATTTGTTGTATACTTATGTAAAGAACCCTAAATACTACTACTACAAGTAAAGTAAACATCTTTTATTACTAACGGCCTTACATTCTCAAAGTCCACACCTTAAAAGGGAACCAGCATTGGGCATTAAATAAGCAAAAGATACACTTGAAGGAGAATTTATTTGTTTTGTATTTGCTACTAGTAAATTTGTGAAATTCATTTGTTTTAACTTTCGAAATAATAATTTTACTTTTTTTTAAAGTCATTTGTAATATTATTATTTCATTAGCATTAAGATTTTATTTAATAAATAATAAGGTAGGGAAAAAATGAAATGGCTAAGGGAGGGAGTCGATTATTAATTAAGCAAGCACCCTTCCTTCCGTATGCATAATAAGATTCAGGATACCTTAATTTTGAAATTGAAAAAAGTAGAGCAACACAACACATGATTATGATGATGAGTTGGTCAACACATGACTATGATGATGAATTGGTTAATTTTGAAATTGGTTTAATTTAGTTGAACCTCTCAAAATATGTATTTAGAGGGAGGAGAGGAGGGGAGGGGAGATAGATAGATGATGATATATCATCCATCTATCAAAACATAAACTTAAAAATTAGTCTAGAGAGGTTGTTGCATTGTCACAACTACTGGACTAGTGACAATGTGCTTGCCATCAGACCATTCTATCGCACCACTCCTCGTACTTGAACTCCCTGCTGAGAGCTTCACTGCCATCACTTCCACCCTCACTAAGAAGCTCAGCTTCTGCCCCACCCTCCTAAACGCAAGCTTCTCGGGCTTCACCGTCACCATCGTTCCGCTAGGAGCCCTCGTCTTTACCTTGTAAACCGAATTCCAATCCCCAACATTAGTTACAGTCCGGATAAAGTGAGTCGACATCTCATGCTTTCCGTATTGCTGGAACACAACAGATAAAGATGGGTAATTTAAGTTCCCCAAGTGCCCAGCCTTCCTAGCCCCACTGCAATCTGCATTCTTCCTAGTAATCACTTGAATGTTTTTGACGGTGTAATTCGAATTGCAAAGAAAATCAACATAATCATACGAACTTATGTCGTACACTAGGCCAGGATCCATGGCTTTTTGGGGATGAACATGTCCACCCCCAAAATCCATCACGCTGGAAGAATTACCCGTAGACTCGTCCACCATTGTTTCTCCCCTATTATCCACTGTATACGCCGTTGTAGTCAAAGCTGATCTTATAGCTGCGGGGCTCCATCCCGGATGCGCTGCCTTCAACAATGCAGCCAGTCCAGAAACATGAGGACATGCCATTGAAGTGCCGGACAATATATTAAACTCCGTCCGACGCTTATCTGACGGAATACCGGATGGCCCCACACCTTCAGGCCACGCTGCAAGTATATTTAACCCGGGTGCTATCACGTCCGGTTTTAAGATGTCAGGGGACTCTGGATTTGGTCCTCTGGCTGAAAATGATGCCACAACAGGAGCAGGCCTTATTCCGAGCCGAGTTCCCTTAAAAATTATGCCGGCCTTGGCGGTCGACCGGGACTCGGCAGCAGCTGCAATGTACCTTCTTATCTCGTCGCCGCCCGATGCACCGACAGCTGTTGCCGGTAACACGTGGCAATCGGCCACTAAACCTTCGCCGTCAAATACACCATTAGCTAATACCATCCCAACTCCACCTGCTTTTCTCACTACAACACCTTTAGCAGCCCTCGAGTTAACGCCCCTATCGCATAATACTATTTTGCCCTTGACAAACTTAGGGTCTAACGATCCCTCCAGGCACAGCGACGATGAATAACCGTTACCTCCTTCGCTCCCGGCGTATATTAACGGGTAGAGGCGATCCGGTGCTAATGCGGGCCCACCGTAGATACTTACTCCGGGTATAGTTTTTCCATTTCCTAATTTGACGTCCGCGGGAAAATCCCGATCAATCGTTCCTGCGCCGACGGTTGTGACCCAAGGGGCGACGTTAGTCACCGTCAAGCCACCGGGACCGCCGTTTCCGGCGGAGGCAGAGACGAAAATACCCGCATCGGAGGCTCCAAATGCTCCGATGGCAATCGCATCGAGATGGTAGGGAACGACCACGCCGCCAACACTGAGAGAGATGACATCAACGCCATCGGCAACGGCGGCGTCAAAGGCGGCAAGGATGTCGGAGTCGTAGCATCCGGCGTTCCAGCAAACTTTATAAGCAGCAAGGCGAGCTTTTGGAGCCATTCCGGCAGCGACTCCGCGGGCATAGCCGAGTGTGGCAGCCGGAAAGACGTACCTTCCGGCGGCGATGGAGGCAGTGTGAGTGCCGTGGCCGTCAGAATCTCTGGGAGAACGGTGCTCCGTGGTTTCGTTCATTTTTCCGTTGGTAGCCTCGTAGCCGTTGAAGAAAAACCTAGCTCCTATCAATTTACGGTTGCAGGAAGTTGCGGGGAATCCTTTGGCCGGAACACAGGAGCCTTTCCAGGTGGGCGGCACGGGTCCCAGGTCGCGATCGTTGAAGCTCTGCCTCTCGGGCCAGATGCCGGTATCGATGACCCCAATGACTAGATCCGAGCCGAAGTCGGACTCTCTAAGCAAGTCAGCACTATCCGTGGTCTTTAGGCCGAGAAACTGAGGGGATCGAGTGGTATGAAGCTGGCGAAGCTGCTCGGGGATAACGGCAAGGATGCCAGAGAGGGAACGGAGCTTGTGAGCCTGTAAAGGCGAGAGCTTTGCTGAGAAACCGTGAAAAACGGTGTCGTAAGTGTGGATGATGAGTTGAGTAGTAGGGGTAGGGGAAAGAGATTGGAGGGAGGATTGGTACCAGTGAATGTGGGTGGGGAAAATGGAGGGCTTGGAGTCGTGGTGGACACGAATGATGAAAGTTTGAACATCATCATCGGAACAAGAGACTGAAATGAGTAGTAAGTGAAGGGAGAAGATTAGGAGGGTAGTAGTGAGGGTTGGAACCGCCATGAGGGTGGCTTGCTGCTGCTGCTGCTACTGCTTCTTCTTCTTCCAGATGAGCTTAATTAATTTGCTCAGGAGAGTCTAGTAATTATTATGTATATGTATATGCAATGCAATGGAGGATAGAGGGATGGTTAATTGGGATAGAGTGCGTGCACAACTAGTACAGTACTAGAGAGTGAGGAGTTGAAGAGTAGAAGCTGGAGGCCGGATGGATGGATGGAAGGAGAGAGTAGTGGAGATAGCATAATACTATTAGATGCCGCCTAGTCCCTGGTCCTATACTAGATTATGTGAAGAAGTGATAACCAAAGCAAGTACTACTAGTATCTTTTTAGACACGAATAATGTAGTAATAGGAGTATTATCTAAATATCTATAACTACTATTTACTGTGATTTGGCCTTTTAACTGTTATTAGTATTAGAATTTCCATGGGTGCGCTGCTGCCACTACAAGTATGTATGTATTTTTAAAATATTGGTTTCTTTTTTATTGGGTGGAACAGCCAAATTACAAAGATATCAGTTAGGTCGGATTGCGTGTTAGTACTGTATTAATTAATTGATTAATTTATTATGAAATTAATTTCATGATATCTAACTGGATCATCAATTTATCATAAAGTTAATTTTATGATAACGGGATCCAAGTAGGCAGGTAGATTTGTGTTTCACATTCCTATGCTAATGAATGATGAGTTACATTTCCTCACCAATTATTGTTTATGCACTCTTGCACAGCTGCCTATGTCCAACCCTAACTCCTTGTCATCTAGATCAAGTTGTCATTAAGTTAATTTTATAATAAATTAATTAATTGATTAATATAATGATTAATATACGTAGAGAAAGAAATCACCCCTCAATTTACATGTTAATACTATATTAATTAATTAATTAAAATTAACAACTCTACTCTACTCTCCTCCGGTTTTTTACTTTTGTTTGCTCTCCTCTCCTTTTTAACTTTTGTTTGCTCCTCCGTGAGCGTGACTGTGGACTGACAACAAATTTTACACCAACTGTACTCCATGGTTGATACGGCATTAATTATTACTATATCTGGAGTATTTTGTATGGAGCCACCGCACCGGTATTAATAATTTGTAGGAGTACTAACTAAATTTGTCTGTTCTTAAAAAAATAATACTAATAATATTTATAATACATTTAAACTATAAAAAAAGTATTCAATTTTATTTAATTTAATAGGTCACGTGAATATGACAAGTAGTAGTGACCACTGTTAAAAGTTAATGTAATAGTAAAAGAATATCAAGCATTTGAGATAAATTTAGATATAGTTTTACGGTGCAAAAAGGGTACAACTTTTGGGTGGGCGCCTGGGCGGTGGGTGTGAGTTTGCATCTTTCTTTCAAATTTGAATTGAATTTACCCAATTACAATTACTAGTACTAGTACATATGATCGATCTATGCAACACAAGTTGGAAAGTGAATTAATTAAGCGACGGACGGAGCCTCATAAATTTGAATTTGGGTCAACTGGTAAATGGGGGTGGGCCCTAACCAACTGCATGCATGCATGCATGATGGGTGCGACGGGACTGTATTTATTCTAGAACAAAAACATACACACTGGTGTCCACTAACTAGTCCTATTGAAGATTATGTCAATGTCACGATCAGATCAGAGCAAGAGCAAAAGCAAAAGCAAGAGCAATAGTAAAAGCCAAGCCGACCCACGCCACGCCACGCCACACCAAGTAAAGTAGTAGTACTAGTATTTGCAAACATGCATACGGATTCAACTCAAACGATGCCAAAACGGATTTTACTATTATAATCAATGAATTGAACCTTGATTGATTGCTTCCTTTTACTAATTTTCTATTACTACTTCTTTAGTAACATAAACCTGGCAGTACAATTAGTTTTATAAGGTTTATTCCCAAGCCTTATTTGGTCCTAAGCTATTTTTCTAATAAACATGGTAAATAATAATAATAATAATAATATTAAGTGTTTCAAATGACATAATATTAATATTTTAAGCCTTGCGGATTCAAAAGTCCAAAAGTAAACAACAGGGATGGCCTGGGTGATAATTGATATTAGCTGGGTAGTGGACTAACCTAAGGCTAAGGAATTGAAGAAGGTGGGGTACCTGCAAACCGCTCAAATTTGCAATTATTTTGATTTGTCGTTATGAAAAAAATTAAAATTATCATAGAGAGAGATAGAGATCAGAGGAGGCGAGGCGAGGCGAGGCGAGGGTATGAGCCATGGGGTCTTCTCTTCAAAATATTCAAACCCAAGGCTTTGATTCATACATATTTGTGTGGCAAAAACCCTTTTCCTTTTCCTTTTTATCTTCTTAAGCTTGCTTTTGAATATATTTATTTGAGAAAGCATTCAATTAATTAATTTATTGTTTCAACTTTTGGGCCAATATATAAATTATACGTACTCGAAATGGATTAGAGTTTGTGTTGGACAAGATTCTTGAATCTAATCTTGTAGCTTTTGCAATACCCTAGTGATACATTTGGATCGAAATAACAAAGGTGGAGAGTATTATTTTTTTATTCATAAATTCCCATTCAACCCTTTTTTTCAATCATCTATGGCCCGTCTTGTAGCCAATCTTGCATCCACCGAGTAGGTTTAGATCCTCACAGTACAGTTTGAAGCTTTTAGAATTTACTCTTGCTGCCTGCCAAGCTCGGAGAAAATTACATGTTCCCCATTTAAACTGTTCCCCCTTGGTCCAAGGCAACTATAATGGCCTTAACTATTATAACATTCTGAGCCTGCCCAATAAAAACATCACTGCAAGTGAGATACGGCCGTGTAAGATGTATACATGGCACAGACCTCTACATTCCAATG
Organism: Panax ginseng; assembly: GCA_020205605.1. Lineage (NCBI taxonomy): Eukaryota > Viridiplantae > Streptophyta > Magnoliopsida > Apiales > Araliaceae > Panax > Panax ginseng. Next base: position 2,700,360 of record CM035148.1, read on the forward strand.
CCAATGCCAATGCCAATCAAAAAACTACCGATTCAATAAACCAATAAGTTAAAGAACATATACACTTGAGACGTAAATCAAACATGAACATGCAGGGTGTCTTGCAACTGCACTTGCAAGGTGGAAAAACCCACACCATCTTCACACAAGCGCATAATGGATTTGGAGCAAAATTCATCGTGTTCAAAGGAAACAACCACTATGTATTTCTACTTGTAATAACAAACTGAATAGATTCGACCATTTCTACAAGTATAGCTGAATGAGCTCATCGCTAACAACAGATGGCGTTAAAACACCCAGATCAGTAAAGAGCAAGGTAAGATATTGTGGAGGTGTATAATCCCGTGCAGATGTTTCAACCTCAACCTTGGATGGAATAGGTACCCCAAAATCAATCGGTCGCAGGGCAGGGACCATGTCTTTCTGGTCCAACGGATAGAGCCGAGCAAACTGAAAAGCCAAACAAGAATTTATGATGACTTGTTCAATTAAATAAACAAAATAACTTATTTGAGTTTTTAAATTGCCAAACAAACGTTATAAATGCCAAGCAAACATCCATTAATACTTCAATCGGATAGTAGCTATCATGGATGACTGCTTTTCATTCTTACAAAGAGCATATTTGTGACAACCTACCTTGTAGCTTTCAGCAGCCACATAAACTGGTTTGTTCATGCTTTTAGCCACCAATCCAATTTGGTAAGTTCCCATCATGTTAATTATACCTCCACTCTCAACCACTCCATCAGCCCCAACAAATACCATGTCAATTTCATCCATACTATATGCCACAGCAGAGTCTATTAGGAGTTTTACTGGGACATCGAGCTTAGCTAGTTCATTGGACAATCTTAATCCTGTCCTGTCTGGCCTTCCCTCTGCATCATTTTAAAGCAATCTTGAATGCACTTACTGATAAACAAATTCTTAATTTAAACCAAGGGAAACCAAGAAAAAAACACATAAAATATGAGCATCAGTGTGAAATTTATTCTAACAAAGCCTATTTATTGTTCCTGAACCTAACATGAACACATGCTGGGTAAAGGGTCAGGTCCACCACTACAAAATATTCTCATGAAACCAAAACCAGTGGATGTTCATAAGATTTGTATTGCAATTCACCAAAAAGGTGACACCAATGAACACACAGCATATACAAAAAAGCAAAAAGAGAACAAAAAACCACCCTACCCAAACCAATAAGCTATACAATATATAAACACAGGTCACAGGAGCACCCAAACAAAATCATTTAAGACATAAAGAATTCCTCCAATAAATCCATGAACAAAACAATAGATATAAACCCTTTATATAATTGACACTTCAGCAAGAGAAAACAATAATATTTTAGTAAAATAAAATAAAATTGAAGGACCAATTTGTCCGAACGTATAGATTTATTATTGATAACTCAATTAGCAACCTTTTCCTTTCTTCTTTTACGAAATAACTGATTCGACGTCATTTATTTTTTGGCAGTTAAGTAAATAGAATACAAGAAAAACATGAGAAAATACTTACTTTAAAACTATTTTTTAGATTAGAAGAAAAAAATATTTTAAACTTGTTATCACACTACATTATGTTTCACTAATATAAAATTTAAGCAAATTAAACAAATGCAAGCAGGTAGGAAGTCATTTGCTAGACATCGAAAACCCACTCAAATGACAATATACAATATCATAGGTGCTTCACAGCTTCAGAAGATGTCAAATGTGATACTGAGAAAAGCATAAGACCCGGAATCCTGAACCCTTTTTTCTAACTAATCCTGACCCCTTCTTTTTGGTTAAGAATCCCGACTTCTTTACAATTACAAACACATGCCTCTTATTAATTCCAAAAAGAACATAAGCTTGTATTCACTTGAGAAATTGTTAGCATCTTAATCCTTGATCATTAATTTTTAAATATACAAAGACAATTATATTGAAAACCATGCCTCTAGTGCAGAAAGTGTAAAACCACTTCATAAACTGTTTCTTTTGATGAATTGAATTGAATATGCAAACCTGTGCAGAGAACGCAAAAGAGTTTTCTATTTTGTGCTGCTGTCTTTAGAACTTCTAGCACCACTCTAGAGAAACCATGCACCAAAATGGTACAGCCATCAAAAATAAAATCTTGACTAAGCATTGCAATGATTCTGCGAGCCTGCAACATCATTTAGTTCAGTTAAGAGTTTGTGTGCATATATAATGTCCTCGTGGATGATAAGTGTCAGTCATTCAACAATTTGATCCTTGAAATAATTAGTTTGAAGACCTTATAAGATATCTCCCCAAACTTCTCTGCACGTTCAAGGAGTCGAGACTTGGCTGAATTGAAGTCCTCGTATTCCAATGCTGAAGTTCTTGTTACATAACGCATGAACAGATCACAGCCAGCTGTCAAAGAGATTGAGGTTGTGTCCCAAGACTGGAATAAGCAGAGTTATTCGCAAAACATTAGCACATTACAACTGCTTTTACAGTTGACCGAGATACTGGTCAATTGATGTCAACTAATTTCGCATTATTACTATTTATAAAAATAAAAAATAACAACAACAACAATAATAATAAAAGAACATCAAACTACATTCTACATATATATATGACTGCAAAAATTCATAAAACTAAAAGAATAATTGCAACGGCTAGGATATACATACTCTATCTATCTCAATTCTCATAACATGCCTGTAATCCCATGTATACAAAACAAAACAAAATGAAGGAAACAAGACTGAACTTGTCGTTGGCAATTCAGGACTTCAAGATAATTAATGATTTAAGCTACAATATACATAACCCCGCCCCTCCACCAAATATTTTTTGGTTCCGTCCCTGCAAGGCTTGTTCCTTGGTTCAATAGATGACAATCTTATTCAGAACTATACGCCATCATCATCATGCAATCATTTCCTTTAACTTCATTCTACCCTAATATAGATTTTTTATTTCTAATCAGGAAAAGAAAAAAAAAAGACTTCATACCAATTTAAAACAACTGGCTGATCCCCATATTTCCGTCCCTCTCCCTTCCCTTTCAAATTGTTTGATTCATTAACAATTTTGTAAATTATATATATATACAAGAAGTTCAATCTGTGTTTAAAACAAATAAGATGCTAGACAGTCAACCATTAAACAAACTATAAAAGTGCAAAAAAGGAAAAGGGAAGGTATAAATGGTATACTAGAAATCAGCCAAATTAGCTCCCAGGGGCAACGACAGATCAACACCAAAGTCTGCTACCTCAAAATCAACAACTGTGAGCGCGTTGCTAATACTATTCAAACACAAGATGAACATTCCAATCTTTTTTTTATCCCATATCTAGGGAAACCGAAGATTCAAATCCTAGATGGAGCAAATAATGTAGATAATTATTAACTGGGCGACCAAGAAACTCCTTGTTAATCTTTAGCATCTCCATAAATGATTAGCTGAAGTAATTAGCTCATGCACATAGGATGCTCAATTGAGGGAAAGTACAAAACTAAGAGAGACATAAGTTGGGAAAACTGAGTAGATAAGCACGAGGCCACAACTTGGTGGACTAACTGAATCTCGGACCATCATGATTCATGGGTTAAAATGCACATTCAGGTGCAAAATTACAAATTTTAAAAAGAACCATAAGAGGGTAAGACCACATCCAATTTCCTCTCTCAGCAACATTGATAATGGTCACTAAGCATTCAACCATGTCACATCCTATTTCACACCTAAAAACATATTCTGACCAACTAAAAAAATGAGTAGACCAAAGTCTATCTTAATCAACCATAATTAAGGGATGTAGTTTAGGTCATGTAATATCAGACCATCTGAGCAGTGAGCAGAAAGTCTACTTTTACCTGAACAAATAAACAACTAACTATTGCTAGAAAAAAATGGCATACAATATCAATTAAGAAAAACTGAGATTTGTAGTAAATTTTAAATGCTATGATTATGAATTTATGACATCCTTGAGCGTTTGCAAGAAAAAGACTAACTTTTAAAGATACAAGAATAAGAATAAACTTTTAATGTTTAAATTTCACAAGCACAAATTGGAGACATAAATCAGTGAATCCACAACAAAGCTACCAGAATCAGTTTGAAATTTCTACAAACTCAAAATGAGTTTGATTTATCAAGGCACAAGTGAAACTCATTTGTTCATATTGCTTTGCAAACTAAGTAGTGAATATTTTTATCTACTCAATTGCCAAGCAAAAAAATATAGGTTTATTAAGCAACTGATAAGGAAGCCATAAATTTCAATTTATGTTGACAGAGTTTCACTCTCAGGGTCAGCACATAAATTTTTTTATGGACTTCATATTACGCATATCTGAGATTTGTGAAGTAAAAAATGAGAAACTATGCCCCATGGGATTGCAATAGAGGTAATAACCCTGCCATACTTTACTATTCTCCGAGCCCCAATTTTAAAGCCTTCTGAACAAAAGAATTGTCTGACTAATTTCAAACCGGGAATGAATATAAATTCATTAGATACCTTGAGAGAATCGGAAGCTTTTTTAGCTCAATCTCGAGCTCCATCATGGTGGTAGCCTCACTGGACCTAATAACAGAAGCCAAAGCCTTAATCGCCGCAACAGCCTCGGCCAGATCAGGCTGTTTTCGCCAGTTATTGAACTCGTCAATCACGCTGAAGGGCTTGCCAGAATCGCTCAACCTCAACGAATTTTCGGACGAAACGTCGTCGAGTTCGCTGCCGACGGCCGCCTGGGCCTGGGAAAGCCAGTCGCTGGTGACGACGCCGTGGTGAGCGGCTCTAGTCTGGTAATAGGCGGAGATGTTAGGGTTAGGGTTTTGGAGGGTTTCAGCCATGGAAGAAGCGGGGGAAGTCGAAGAGAGGAGACGGCTCTCTGGTTTAGAAATGGCGTCGTCCAGATGTTGTTGTTCGTGTTTGTCGAGAATGAAGGAAGCTGATCTCCACCACATTTATTTGCCAATGTCTAGTACTGGTTGTAATTGTAATTGTAATACTAGGAGTAGAAAGAAAGAAAGAAAGAAAGAATTTCCGGCGCGATTTGGTAGATTCCGATGCTTAATTATTCCCAATGCTACTAGTAACTCCGTATATTTTTGGGTTAGTACTCATGTTTTCGATTGTCAAAATAATAATTAAATTATTCTGACTCTTAAAAATTCTATTAACTAAAGAGTACTTCTAGCTAGGCCGGGCTTTTTCGACCGGGTAGTAATCAGTCAGATTTTTTTTTTGTTTTTTTTGTTTTTGATTATAAAATAATTAATATAATTTATTAGAACTAAAATTTTTACAAAATGCTATAATTTAGGTGTCATTTGAATACACGTAAAAAATAGAGTTGTACAGACTATATAACCTTATTTTTTTATTAATTCTACTATCCGTTTGTGCTGAATTTTAGTGCATTATTGATTTAACTAGAGCCCTAAATATGAATTTTATAATTACGTCTATCACGAATTGATAACATAACAACCACATTTTGCTAAAAAAATACAATTAATTGATAATTATGTCTATCACGATTTGATAACATAACAACCACATGTCGCTGCAATGGCATCATTTTTTTAACGTGATATTATCAATTAGACGTAATAAAAAAAATTGAAAAGACAATTTTCAAAGTGAAAATAAAAATTAAAATTCAGGCTATTAATTCGCCTTAACTAAATAATTTAATTTAACCATGTAAGTTATGCGGGCCTAAATCATCATAATTGTTTGTCTAGCTAACTAACTGATCTTAACACCCACCCGAAAACAGAGAGTGGAATTAATTGTATTTAGATTGCATGCATGTCTGCGAGTGATTGTTGCTTTGCTTTCAACCCCATTTGTGTAAATGTAATAATCCTTTCGTTCTTAAAAGATTGTCGTTTAAAAAAAAAAAAAATTATTCCAAAATATTTGTCGTTTACAATTTTTTAGGAGAATAAATTATTTACTTTCCTATATTACCCCTGACTTCTCTCATTGTTTCAAAAAAAATTCTCACTTGTATTAATAATTTTCAATTTCCCATAAAGTGGTAGTGATGAAATTTCAAATAAATTTTAATTATTAAATAGTACTCCCTCGGTTCCCTTTTATCGGTCATTGGAGGCCAATACACAATTATTAAGAAAAGTAATGACATTACATTGTGAAATGTAAAATTAAACTCAAATGACTAAAGCGATCTTTTTTTATCCTTTAGTATCACATTCTCCAACAATAATTTAAAGAGGAAAAATAAAACTCAATGTCAGATCTTTCTCAAAACCCAATGTCCCACATTGATAAATCTACCCCAAAAATTCCCCCTACTTTCTCAGATTGTGACGACATTCTTCTCTTGCCAAGCTCACCTTTTGGTCTTTTGTGTTCTTGAACATGATCTTTGTTTTCTTTAGATCATCATCTTCATCCTCCTTATTGCCCTCAGATCTCTCTTGTTATTCTCTTAGAAGTCAGAACACATGGGTTTTTCCAGCGCCACCCTTTTTGTTCCTCGCCAACACGCCGGCAGTGAAAATCGCCGACATCCTCCCTGGAGCAGCCAAAAAAAACCCATGTGTTCAGGAGTAGGAAAAAACCCATACAGTGGGGGATCCGAGTTGTTTGTGTAAGGAAGTGTGAAGGAGGAGGAAGATAAGAGAAATTGGGAACGTAAATTGAAATTAAATAGGAGTATGAAGATGAGATAGTTTAGGGGTAAGTTAGGAAGATAAGAGAAAATTTCTCCTAAAAATTTGCAAACGATACTTAATTAGGAATTAGTTTTTTTCTCTAAAGCGACACTTAATATGGAACCGAGGGAGTAGTATTAAATGACTTTCTTAATTTATGTACAAAAATCTTAAACGACTATCTTTTAAAAACAGAGGAGTACCTCATTAGAACATTCACAACAGTTTCTTCAATAGACTCTCTATCCCCATATTTGAAGAATATATCAATAAATCAGTATCTAACAGTTTTTTTATCCTTATATAATTCTTTATTTTAATCCATATATATGATTTGACTCCTCGTCGGTGAGGAAATCAAAAGAAGCGTTCTATTTATTGTAAAATGACATTTCACACTTCTATTTATGCGATTTTATGTTGGTTAAAGGATCTTATCTTACTTAATTCTTCGATTTGGGTATGCCTATCAAATTCACTCATTTTTTTATTTTTAAATAAGGATTTAGAAGAAAGAGAACTATAAAAATTTAAAAATCACCAAATTTTGATTTTGATCATTTTGTAAAAAATATTACTACTAATTATAAATTTTATTATTTTATAATTAAAATAATGTTGTTTTAGTTCTCGCAAACACATAATGATCGTTGCACATTTTGATTTCTAGCAATATCTATTTTTAAATTAAAATAATTACAATTTTTAAATTCAAACAACAATTACTTTTAAATAAAAAATAGTTACAACGTTCAAAACATGATTTGACTGTTGGAACTTTTAAATTTTAAATTTCAAAATTTAATATTTAAGGAATAAATATAAGGAATCTGTTGGGTACATAGTGAAAAAATTGAATCTCTATTCTACAGAATGACCCAATAATACTGTAGAGTAGGAATATAAATAAAAAAATTATTGTGAATGCTCTTAATAGTTACTACAAGGCACGAGCAAGTAGTAGTAGGTTCCAACTTCTCGTTATTAGATGTCATGTCATTGATTACTGCTAACTGGGCAGGGCAATCTTATATGTGTGACAAAGGTAACTTGAAGGAAAAAGGGTTACATGTAATGATTGATGCAAGTACAATACTACATACAAGGAAGAAAGAAGCAATGTGTTTTACTCACGACCACTTATAACATCATCTTATATATAATTCCAAATAGTTTTTTTTTATTTAAATTAATACTGATCAATTTTTTCCCAACCACGCCCATCCTCTTATTCTTCTTTTTTTCAATAGTAATGTCTTTAATTAATTTTATATTTTAAGTAATGTTTTATATTGTTGGGTTTTGGGCATTCAAAAGGAACGCTTATACAGGGTCCGACTCATTTGATTTATTAGCTTACGAGATTGATTAAATATTTACGTAACTGAGGGTTGGAGAGTTAGAGAGATTGTAGAGAAATAGTTTAAATACTTCAGCCTATACGTCTCCTCACCTCACCTCACCTCAATACATCCGTTGGCCCAAAATCTTAGAAACTTATATCACTAATCTCTCCCAATATATATCTAAACATAACTGTTACAAATTATGAATTTGAGCTACATTCTCGTATCGTAGTTTGGAGACGCCATTTGGTTGCAAAGAACAATCTGTTGGAGAAAGTTTTCCACACCAAAAGGTTATATCACACTTCAAGAGGTGCAAATTGATACTTTATTTTTGTATAAATATGTCTCTATATGGATCATATTATTCCTTCATTGATATCAGAGCATGGTTAATTAACGATCTTATGTATGCCATGTATGAAGTTTTATATAAAACTCCATTGATGTATTTTAAAAGTTTGAAAACATAATCAAAATGACTACTTTAACTAGCCATAACTTTTTACTTGATTATCCGATTCATGTGATATTGATATGTATGCGTAGTACACAATGTAAGCTTTCCAACGATATATTATGGGCCTAAATCAAACTTATATGGACATAGATATGGCTTCTCAAAATTTCAGTCCCGAAAAGGGTATATCTGAAAATTATAAATTATGAAGGTTGACGGAGAAGTGCAAGTTTCATTCTCGGACAGAAATATGTGCACTACACCTCCCTCGTGGAAGTTCCTAGAATAGAGTTTGAGCATACCATTAGATTCAGAAGAAGGAGACGATCGACTTGAAAAAAATTGTATTGTGAACGGAAGTCGTCAGGGCGACACATGGACCACACGCGTGCCAGATCGCTGTTGTTGCCACGCGCGGGTGCGCACTGCGAAGGTCTGACCCATTTGGTTTATTAGACAGCTTATGAGATTGATTAATTATTTACTTAATTGAGAGTTGGAGAGTTAAAGAGATTGTATGGAAGTGATTCAACTACTTCAGCTTATAAAACTCACGTCTCCCCTCCTCACCCCATTACATCACGATTAATCAATTGGCCCAAAACCCTATAAACTTATATCAATAATCTCTCCCAGTATAGATTTAAACCTAACTGTTACGAATTGTGGATTTGTATCGTAGTTTGAAGACACCATTGAATTGTAAATGACAATCTGTTGAAGAAAACTTTCCGCACCAAAATATTATATCACGCTTCAAAAAGTATGAATTAATTTTTCGTTTTTATATAAATATGTCTCTACATAAATCATATAATTCCTTCATATATTTAAAACTTTTTAAGTTGTAATTTGATACTTACATAATGTTTGTTATGAAAATTATGGCTTGTAACCTAAATTTATTTTTAATAAATGCTATTTTGTCAAAAAATTAACGAATTGAGAGTATCCATAACACAATTATTTTGGATGAGTGTTGATTTTTACACCCATTAATAAAACGAGTATTAATTTGATCACGAAGTAAATAAGCCCACTCATTATGATTCATGAATATCAGAACCAAGCCATTTATCAAAATTTACCATATATATAATGTTTTTAACTCGAACTGTAGTTGTAATTTTTATTAGTTCTAATGATTTTAAAATATCATTATTTATCTTAATTTGCAAAAGATTATGTGTTAATCTTTTATTTGCAAAAAGATTTATCTTAAATTGCAAATTCAAACTGATATTTGTACATGAATCACCTGAACATATTAATTTTCTTTTAAAAACGGAGATATGAAAACACATTAATATTTATCACTGTAGTTTTCGTTCCGCGTTCTGAGGCAATTACGCATGGCGGATGGGAAAAAATCACTGTCACCGTTTATATTCAGATATATTATATTTCTTTAATCCATTTTTATGTATTATAATACCGGTTGAATTGAGAAGAGAAGAAGTTGAATGATTCTATTGAATATGCAGAAAAGGGATCATTGTGTGTATTTCTGTGCCCAATTTATTATTTTTTGTTCTTCACCTGACGATGAGATTGATTTTATTTTAAGGTACACTCTCTGATCGACAGCCTCTTTTCCTTATTATAAGATTCATTCCGATAACCAGTATTAGTTAACTCATTTATTGATGATTGAATATTTATGTGTGTATGTTTAGATATTGATCTTTACTAGGGGTTCCTTAAATTTGAATTACTAGGCTCCGCGGGTTTGAGAGTGATTCAGGGAAAGACGGAAAAGGGTTGGAGTTTATCGAGAAAACGTGTTTGCCTAATATTGTCTTCTGAGTTCAAATAAAGGTCAATGTTTCATTATCTCGGAATTTTGAAATTATGAGATACCACAGTTGTGTTTATCTGGATTGTTGTAGATGAGGGTGTTCAATGTATGAATTTGAACTATCAAGGTCCATAGTTCAGTTGCAGATTCAAGGAATGAGTTGTACGTTGTATCCATTCTAGTTCAAGAATTAAAAAGTTTCATACTTTGGATTCTTAATATGGAGAATTAAGAATTGCAATAACCCTGGTATTCATTTGGTAATAGTTTCATTGTTCAATTTGGTTTGGAGTGTTGTGAGTGGCATCAACAACTATACATAGAATTGATTGGGTTATTTGCAACTTTGACTCTTTCTCGTCTTTGGGTCTAGTTGTTTGGAATCTCCAAGTTAGTGGTTCTAGAAGGGTTTGCCCCTCAATCTCTCATACTTGATTCAAATCTTTCTTTTTTCAACTCTTTTGTTTAGAGAATTGGACTTGACAGAGGGCAAATGAGCATTTCACAATGAGTGAGACAAGAGGATTGTTTGTCGATGGATGCCTCGGACAAGTCCTTTTCTGATCTTGTAGGCATTTTGAAATCATGAATCCCTTGGCGATCTGAGTTGGCTAATGTGTCAAGGGACTTTTGGATGCCCGATCATAGCTGCAGGGTTTGCTACGACTGCGATTCCCAATTCACGGTTTTCAATCGTAGGAAGAGCAAGGATCCTGTTACAGACGTGATGGAAATGTCTCCCAACACATTAACATTTTGCATGAACAGGTTTTGTTCCATCTCATCTCATAAGTTACTTCATGCTCATTTCACACTATAATTTTATTTGCTTAATTAAAACCTTGTAATAAGTAATTCAGTATTGGGACTTCATATTGGTATTTTGTCAGTTGCATATGTATGATATCTTGCAGTAGATTTAAAGCATGAATGGCTCCAAAGTGAATTGCAATTGATTTTTAGGACTTAAACCCTGCTAATTTTGAAAATAGAATAAACCATAACTATACCCCTTACCATATATCACGAGGATATCAAACTTTGGTTCCTTTGAAGTAAAATTCTGGCTATGCCCCTGTGCTCCTGCTTGAGCACCTATCTCGGAATCAACCTCATATGGGTTTAGGACTAAGGGGAAGATATGTATTAACACTCGTACTATCACATTTGTCAAAAACTTGTCAAGCTATATTATTCAACAATGACAAAGCCAATCAATTAACTTATTAACTTATAATTAAGCGTTTCCATTCTATCATACATGCTCACATTCAAAACAACACTTGCTGATAACAACCAAACCTAACAAGTGCTTAGATGTATCTTGAGGCCTTGTCTCTAGGAAGCGATATTGTGAAGATAAATCAGCCACAGTAACTATTTGGCTGATGTTTGATTGTTTACTTCTTTTTTAACAAATAAAGAAATGAACATTAGCCAAATTATTTTTTTGTTTATATGTTCCTTATATTTTTGAACATGTAAGGATTACAGTTATTTGACAACTAGATATACTGCCATAGACAGTTTTATTATTTGATGTAAGGCACAGTCGGAAGTATATTAAGCGTGTATAAATAGTTTAAGTGATCTTTTTCATGTTTTTACTTGAGTATATGCGAGACTTTTTTGTTATTTGCGAAATCCTTGGTTACTCTTGAGAATGGAGTTGCTTAATCTTTCTAATTTCATTTTGATGATGTTACGTTATCTATAGCTGTAATCAAGCTGAGTTTGAGCTTGTCTAAAAGTTAAACAAGCGGAGTTGAACTTTAAATGAGTCTGTACTTTGTTTTATGAAATCGGCTCGTTTAGTATACGAGCTCAAGACGGGCTTAGCGAGTTGAGGTGAGCTGGGCTGAGCTTAGTTGAGCTCGTTTTCAATATTAATTTGGTGCTTAAGCACTTCTCTATGACAGACCAAATTATAGAAAAACAAATAAATGTCTAATTAATCATATCATTATATCATAAATGGTATCTGTGTAAATGTAAAATGAATCAATAGGTTAATTTTGCTTTAAATGAGCCGGGCTTAAACGACTCCATCTCGAATTGGACATGATATAATTCAGGCTTATCTTATTTATTTAGACTGACAAATTGGCTTATTTGAGCTCAAACTAAACAAACTCGAGCCTAGATAAGCCAAGCTAAGCTCGCGAACAGCCAGTTCATTTACTGCCCTAGTGGTATCACTTGAAAGAGTTGCTACTCTTTTCCTTTTCCTCCTTTATTTTTGTTTTGTTCTTGCTTTTTGTTTTTTGCCTTCATAAAATTGTTTATTGTATTGATGTCATCACAGTAGCAGCGTAACCTTCAAAAACAGCTTTGAATGTTTTTCATGGTAGATATTCTGTATTCATGTGGCTGCCAAAAATCTTACATGCCTTTCAAATATGTTGATGTACATTATCATATTTCCTAGAGTTTTAAAAAGGACTTACCAGCTTGTGACCAACAATGAATTTGTTGTTGCTTGCATATTTGTTTTGCATCAGGAGTGATGATGATGAATTTGGAGTTTATCAGCTAGATTCTAAAACAGGGGATTTTCCAGACATTAGTGGATATTGTGGTCAAGTTCAGTTTGATGAGATTGACAATGACTATAGATCACATAAAGTTCATCCAGATGGAAAAGCTACTGAAACAAAAAGTACAAATAGCGTACACAATAGTTTTGATTCCCAGGATTCTGAAGGAGTGCAGCAGCTTGTTAAAAAAACCGAACATGATATTGGTGATGAATGTGAAGTGACTTCCTCTTTTTATGCTTCTGAAAATGTTGAATATGAACCTGTGGATTTTGAGAACAATGGAGTTCTGTGGCTACCCCCTGAAGCAGAAGATGAAGAAGATGAGAGGGAAGCTTTTCTGTTCGATGATGATGATGATGGAGATGCTGCAGGAGAGTGGGGTTATTTACGTTCTTCTAGCAGTTTTGGTAGTGGGGAGTATCGGAATAGGGACAAATCAAATGAGGAGCACAAAAAGGCCATGAAAAATGTGGTTGATGGGCACTTTAGGGCTTTAGTAGCTCAATTATTGCAGGTTGAGAACCTTACCATGGGTGAGGAAGATGAAAAGGAGAATTGTCTTGAGATTATTACGTCTCTGTCCTGGGAGGCTGCGTCAATATTAAAGCCAGACATGAGCAAAGGTGGGGGAATGGACCCGGGAGGGTATGTGAAGATAAAGTGCTTAGCTTCTGGGCGTCGTTGTGAGAGGTAAAGGCAAGAATACCTTATATTATTACACATTAATTGGTTTCAGGCTACTGTATCTCTTTTTCTCAATCACATAACAATATTGTTCTCTTAGTAACTAGCCACAACTTTGATAGCTGCAATATTTATTGTACAAGATTGGGTAATTATTTTGGATTTTTATACTGCTTGTATAATTTAAATATTGTATCAATTGTGTACTTTATTAGTTTATTATAGATTTAGAATGTTTTGATCATAGGTTTGAATGAGCTATAAGAAAGAGTTAATTTATATAGAAAAATTGATCTTGCAAAGAATTTGGTGAAACTGGTATATAGTAAGTCTGGTGAAAAAGAAATGTTAATGTACAGATTTAGTAATAGATTTAGTATTATTTTTGTATGGTGTTCCTTTTCGGAATTACAAATTTGTGGGTAGATATTTTATTTAAGGGACATAAGTTAAACATGTAGTAAAATTACCCCTACCATCACCTTTCCCTACCAGTAGCAGTAAGTCTTTTAAGCTCTGCCCAAATGCTGTTGATAACTGTTTCCTTTAAAGATACAAGAATCATACACAATCTTTTCTTTAGTGGAAGAATCATTTGTTATTTATGCATTCTTAATTTCAAAATCAGTCCATTTACCAGTCCAATAATCTCATATGGCCTATATGTTGGTATTCTTTATGCATTGTGCTTTGAAACCAGAAATTTGCATCTTATTTTCTATTGTGCTCTTTTGAGATTTCCTTACGCAGTTTTGGTTGCCTTTTGTTATAGTATGGTCGTGAAAGGAGTTGTTTGTAAGAAAAATGTGGCTCATCGGCGAATGACATCAAAAATAGAGAAACCTCAATTTTTGATCCTTGGTGGTGCTCTAGAATACCAGTGGGTTTCTAACCTTCTGTCTAGTTTTCACATTTGTTGTTGACGAATTAATTTCATGCTCGTTTCCTCTTATTTCTTTTATAAGTATTGACCAAGTTCCTGAAATCCATGTTGTGTATATGAGCTGTCTGTCTGGTCATTCAAGTAGAATAAACTCCTGGTCCTCATTTTAATGCTTTGTTAAATTTATGCTTGCAGTCGATAGATGTAATGGATTATTCTTTACTGGTTGGGGTTGATGAAGAGAAGCATGAGCTTGTACTTGGGATTATTGACTTTATGAGACAGTATACATGGGACAAGCACTTGGAAACATGGGTGAAGGCTTCTGGCATACTTGGTGGACCCAAGAATGCATCTCCAACAGTAATTTCACCCAAACAATACAAGCAGAGGTTCAGGAAAGCGATGACTACATATTTTCTGATGGTCCCAGATCAATGGTCAGCTCCGACTATCATACCAAGCAAGTCCCACACTGATCTGTGCGAAGAGAACCTCAAGGTGTGACTGACCTCTGCTTAGTGACACTGTATATCATTGTGCGTTTAAATTCAAATATATGGTTGGGAGTTATTTCGTTCGTCAGTGTTCCCCAGTTCATATATTTCTTTTTGTTTTTCTTACCCTCGTTTCTCAATTTTTTGGATAGCAGCAGCTCTATTTGTGTTTTGGATAAAAATGAGTATTCATTGGTTTATTGTCAGAAGGCTCTTGTATCCATTTAAATTTCATTGGGGTTACAAATATTAGAATACTTCCCCAATGGCTTATTGTATATTTGTACATTATTTTTTGTTCTGTATTTTAGCATTTCAATATGTATATAGGGTTACAATGGTGCAATAGTAAAATCTTTTTTGGTGTTATATTTATTTGAAGCGTTGCTATTTGGAATATAGCTAGTCTTTTAGTTACTCTATATGATTATTGGAGAATTGCAGGATGGATGAACTCAGAGTATCTGAAAACTTAGATGGGTGATCAAACACACTGCTTTAGAGTAAATGTCTGTTTATTGAATTTGTTATCAAGTGGTATTACAGAGCTCCAGTTGGTATAGATATACATACCCTCCCTCCCTCACTTTTATTGCTATGGTATATCCTGAATATATGAGTTTGATAAAGTAATGGTGCAGCAGCATTATAAAACAGAAAATATGAAACTGAAGGGGGGAGAGAATTGAAGTGCTTTTTTTAATTTTATTTACGTTGGACATGAAAGCAAATGCCAGTTAAGTGTTGAGGCAGAAAGTATACAACAACCGAGTGAAGTTAGTTGTAGTAGTATTAATTAGCATAATGTGTTGTTGAATCCAGTGTAGTAGAAATTTTGGCATCATCTTTTTGGTCAACCACCTGCAGCAGCCAACTTCTTTGAAGCACATGAATCATCTTGGCATCGCTGGATAGAGAAGAGAATAGAAGTGACTAATCATCTTTTATATATATATATATATATATATATATATATATATATATATATATATATATATAAATGAATCCAATGATAGCAATAGGTTGCATGGAATTATATAGAATCCACTTTTGGATCGTTGATCAACTTATTAGAAGGCTTAGATTGAATGCCATAATTGTCCAAATGCATTGAAACTTTCTTAAAGCTTTTATTTTAATATATTTCACTGTATGGTTGTCATTTTAATAATTTTAAAATAATTTTTTAATATTAAAATACTCCAGCCGGCATAACTTGTACCGGCCGATTTTTTTTTTTAAAGCATTTATCTATTATATGGGATGACTCAGCACATTAAAGTTGCATTAAAAAAATAAAAAATAATTCGAATTTAGCATAAATTATGCATGCCGAGAGATGAGAATGAACTTTATTATATATTTTTGACATATATTGTTTTGGACTGTTACTGTTATAACAATATATTGTTTTGACTAAATAACAATATATTGTTTTGACTAATTAACAATAAAAAAAATATATGTCAAAATAATATATTTTTAACTAATTAACAATAAAAAAAATATGTCAAAACAATATATTTTTAACTAATTAACAATAAAAAAATATCAAAACAATATATTTTAACTAATTAACAATAAAAAAATAACAATAAAAACAATATATTGTTAAAAACAATATATGTCAAAACAATATATTGTTAAAAATATATGTCAAAACAATAAATTTTAACTAATTAACAATAAAAATCCTTGACATATATTGTTTTGACATATATTTTTTTTTATTGTTAATTAGTTAAAAATATATTGTTTTGACATATATTTTTTTATTGTTAATTAGTTAAAATATATTGTTTTGACATTTTTTTATTGTTAATTAGTTAAAATATATTGTTTTGATATTTTTTTTATTGTTAATTAGTTAAAATATATTATTTTGACATTTTTTTATTGTTAATTAGTCAAAACAATATATTGTCAAAACAAAACAATATATTGTTATAACAGTAACGGTCCAAAACAATATATGTCAAAAATATACAATTTGTACCGGTCGAATTATTTTTTAATTTTTTAATATAACTTTAATGTGTTGAGTCATCCCATATAATAGAGAAATGCTTTAAAAAAAAAAAACCTAAATACAAGTTAATCGGTAGTGAGAAATATTTTAATATTAAAAATTGTTTTAAAATTATTAAAACGACGATATTGATCTGATACAATGCAATATATTAAAATAAAAGAGTAAAACATGTGCCTATTTGGACAATTATAGCATTCAATTTAAGCTTCTAATAAATTGATCAATCATTCAAAAAGCTTAATACTTATAATGTACCATGCGTAAGAACCGATGTCACATGGATGGATTCCCTATATATATATATATGTATGTATATGTACTAGTGAATTGAATTGGAGAGAGATGGAACTGCAATGCAATGATTGTATTACAACCTACCCAGTATTGCAAGTTAATCTAGTCAAGTGGTGGTGGTGGTGGTGAAAGCGAGGGCCCTCGTCGTATCCTTCACATGTTATCTCCCCACTGTCATCTCTGTAGCAAACAATACCCTCGGATGGATCTTCGTAAACCTGTGTGTGTGTGTGTGAATTTGTTAATTACAAAATTGAAGAAAACAAGTAAAAAAATGATATTAGGCAACAAGTGATCAAACTTTGTTCTTGAATGATGATGGTTTGAGCTGAAGGAATGGTGTGTTGTTGATCTGGCTACTCTGTGGCTGTGCAAGCATCATAACTCTGTTTCTTAACGGACTATGCTTTTGAATCATGATGATGATAGAATTAGGTGAACAAGGATGAGGGCATCTGAGAGCCATCATGTATGTATATTATATAGGAAGACCTTTCTTGATCTTTTCTTCCTTCTATGCAATGGATCTGGATCGAGGAGGAGGAGGAGGAGGAGGAGGATGATTACAGAATTATAATTAAAACAGATTAGGTAATGTCTAATCATGTTGATAATATATATATATATATAGGGTAAGTGGGCTCCGTTTAGCTTATCATGTCACTGTTTGTTTGTTTGTTTGTTGGTGAACCCTGCCTGATGACTCGATCTTTTTTTGTTTTTTGTTTTTAACTACTATTATTCCCCACTATATTCTTTGATTGGCTCGTGATCCTCCTCCTCCTCCTCCCGTCTCTTCGTTTGCTTAAAACTTGGTTTCTTTCATAAGAAAATATTGAGCTTACAACTTTCTCTGGAAAAGAATAAAGATGATAAGACGAGCATGTTTCACCATTTCAAAGGAAAAAACTAAAAGGAAGCACCTCACCTCACCTTGTCAATAGATGTATACGATGATGAAGTATGCATCAGTAATTTTTTTTGGGCTTTCTTCCTCTTTGGCTCATGGATCCACCATTATTCGATGGATTGTTATTCAAATAATGTTACTATCACATAAAAGTATCACATAATGCTCACATACTGTATGGGGGTGACACCCATGGAATTGTTGTAGACATGACTCACTTAACTCAACAACAAATTCATTGGTGCCACTTAGTAGTATGTGATACTTTTATGTGATAGTAACATTATTGTTATTATTGTTATGTCTACCAAAAATAAGTACGAATGCAATAATTTTTATTTATTTACGGAAATCCAATTCTTGATACAGACAAGAGTTGTATTAACTATGTTACAAAATATATAAATAAAATTTGGTATATTTTCTTGAATATAGCTAAGGCTAGCTAGCATTTTGGTACTAATTTTTAAGGGTGTTTGTTTGCACCTCCCAGACACCCGTACTATTTCGTCTCCTTCCTATGCAGCAGCAGCAGTAGTAGTAGTAGTATATATTACTGACTATTGTTTCATAATATGTATTTGAGGGAAAAAGACCTCTGAGGAGCTGCTTGCTTGTTCTATTATCAGTCACGTGACTTATATTTATTGGACACTTGGTAGTATTTCAGTTCAGTTCATCTCAAGCAAGCAAGCAAGCAAGCAATGTTGTTGTATTGTGTCATTTAGGCAAAACCGCTTAACCCAAAGGAGATATTCTTTAATAGAGACCGACTAGCCGCAAAATCAATTATCCCTCCAATGGATCTCACAAGCCATAACTACTTTGAACCTCCACCATTGTTTACATCTCAAGGGGTAAAGGAGAAAGAGATCTATAACATATTTTTTAATTTTCTTGTTTTAACTGAAACTCATCAAAGATTTTTCTTCTTCTTCTTGATTTCAGGAAGCACCCTTAGAGGGCAGCCACGGTTTTTGCAGAAGAAACAAAGTAGATACCTTCCCAGACCCACTTTGCAAGCTCAATCTCAGAGAGACCTCTGAGTTTGTAAAGGCATTTCCTACCTCAAACAATGTCAATGGCCCAGAAAGCAGAGGCGGATTTCTTCAGGTTTCAGCTCCTCCTACCCAGAGGAGGAGAGAGGTTTCAGCTCCTCCTACACCCGGTAGGCCAATTTTCAGCTTCAGTGTTGGGAATAATCTCTCCTCCACAAGTAGAAAGAATTTTCCTTCCAAGTGGGATGATGCAGAAAAGTGGCTCATCAATGGCCTTGATTCCCCTGCTCACCATCAGGGCTTAAACTTATCTGACCCCTCAAAACTGTCCAAACCATGCAATGGATACAAGCCAACACAAGTCTTTGCAGAAAAATCTAGGGTTACTGAAGAAAAAAAGGTCTCCAAAGTGATTTCAAGCTTCCAGGTCCATCATGATTCAGTCAGAGCCTTTAATGCAAGTCCGGTCTCAGCAGATGTACTCTTAAAAGGTACTAAATAAGAGCCTTTTCTTCATTCTTCAGTCTTTACACCCTTTGGCTTTTACTTCCTAACTTGCTCCCTTTGTTGCTATCATTGTTTATTTTAGTCCACAACTTTAATCCCCTTTAACTCTTTTGTCTTCCAAAACCCTTATTTAATCTTTAAACTTTGGCCCAGCTGTTTGATGATGTTCCTTCTTAGATAACGAATGAATTGCTTGCCCCTGATCTATGTGACATATATTATTTTCTTAATTAATTGCATGATTGACGTTTTGTTCTTGCATACAAGAGCTAAAAAATTGATTGAAATGAATTTCTTTCCAAAGCTAGACACTGTTTCCATCATTATAATTCCCAACTGATGATTGTCATGTACAGAGTTAATTAATGATTTGTTAAACAGATCTTCATATAACGTGATTTAACTTATTGGTGTTTGTCACCTGTGGTAGAATCCCAGAATGTTTGGAGTTGATTCGATAAGACACTAAACTTGGCTGCAGATAAATTCACAAACGAGGTAGAGCCAAGTTTTCCAAATTTTAGATGCCTAGAGCCAATGAAAGAAGGGTTTCTATTTGGAAACCCGGCAGATAAGTCCATGAAAAAAGCAGTTGCAGAGGTGGTTCATGAGGTTAAACACAGAGACATTGGGACAGAGATGACTCCCCTTGGCAGTTCCACGACTTCGAGATGCCACACACCGTTGAAAAGCTCATCGCCAGCACGACATAACACTCCTGCCAATAGATCGGGTCCGTTAGCATTAACCAACTCTGACAGCATCAATAGCACCATTGACATTGCACAATTTCAAGAGTGCCATTTAGCCAAGCTACAGCTTGGGACACAATATGATTCTGTTACCTCAAACTGGAGCTCAAGAGAAGAGGAGGAAGTGGAAATTTCAAAGAGCTTAAGACACTTTGAGATGAGCAACGATTGCAGGAAAAGTGTTTCAGACTCCAGGGCTTGTGCGTGGGAAGAAGAAGAAAAGACCAAATGCTGCCTCAGGTCAGTGAGTTTTCATGCTGCATTTCGTTATTTATTTCTTTCCATCCGGTGTTTGGTATCAATTATGAAATAATTGCTTCAGGTACCAAAGAGAAGAAGCAAAAATCCAAGCTTGGGTGAACCTCCAAAATGCGAAAGCAGAAGCTCAATCAAGAAAGCTAGAGGTAAGATTTATCATCATCATTTTTTATTCTTTTTACTATCAAATATCTATAATCAAGATTTATTGTTCATTTTGTCAATTCACAATTAAAATTTCCATAATGGCAACACTTGTGGATATATAATGGTTGAGTTATGTTGACTATATAGTTGGAAGGCTTTGTCAGGCTTATTTGTTTGCTCCTTAATATTGAGCCACCCGCTGGGGCTGCTTTCAGTTTCAGACACTCTTCCCCTTTAAAATTTTGTTTTCATTTAAGAGTGTCTTGATCCATCCATGTACCGCACTAAAAAGATAGAAGAAGAAGTCGCCCTAGTCCGTATTTTAAAACTTATTAGCGAGCATGATTTTGTTGAAAGTTGTGCTCCCATGTGAAGGTCCTGACAGGCAAAATCTAGGGAACCGTAACATTTACATTTGGAATACAATGTAGACTTTAGACTTCCCTCCTCTAAACAAACTCAAACAGAAGGTGGAGGAGGAGGAGCTCAAACAAGTAAATATAATAGAAATACATTTTTCAGGTGAAGATTCAGAAGATGAGATCTAATTTGGAAGAGAAGTTAATGAAGCGGATTTCAATCGTTGATAGGAAAGCAGAGGAATTGAGAGCTGCGGCTCAGTTTCAACACACGGAGCAAATTAAGAGAGCGACGGAACAAGCAAGGAAGACGATGAACAGGCAAAACTCCCATAGCTCCTGCGGTTGCTTCCCTTGTTCCAACCAGTAATTCTGCATTAGAATTAAACAAATAGTACTGTGCTATCTAGAAATGACATGTAATTGTTGGTTCTACTCTTCCAAACTAGCTATATATAATTGACAACGCAAATTCTGAAGAGCCAAGCCATAGCAACATGTAAGAGGCTAAGGGAAAGGGCAGTAGTAGGCCTTGTCGTCTTCAAAACTTAAAAATACTTCATTTTATAAATATTTTCATACAGAAGCAAGCTTACAAAGCCCAATCACGGGACATACATAAATTTCAGCCTGCAATACCTCCTATTGGCCTGGCCGTGGCCTATACACTAATACACAGACAGCAGGATGCTAAAATAACAAATAGTAGTAGAATTAACTACTACTCCATAATGGAATGGAATAGAAACAGTCAAACAGGTACCTTTTAAATTAACAAAACCAAAACCAACTGATACGTACAGCTCGCGTCCATCCATCCATCTTTCCTTGTCAATTTAGAGTTGTTTGTAAAATTAATTATTTAACCACTGCAAGTGGGGTGGGGTGGGGTGGGTTGGGGTGGGGCCGTGGGGGGTTGTAAATTTAAAACATTTCAGGATTCATGAGTATGAAAGAATTTATTGTATATTAATTCATTCACGGAAATTGATGATCGAGCACATTGGTTGTGGATATATTAATTGCTAGCCGATGCCCCCCGTACAGTTGTGGAGTTGAAACTCAGGTATCTATTTAATCGTTACTGTTTCTTGTTACAAGTTACTCCTCGGTTAAAGAAATATTTTTGTTCTTTAATATAAGTCGTTTGAGAATTTCAAGTAAGCATTAATTGTTTAGTTTCAATATTATCCCAAGTATTAAATATAACTTTTGTTTCTACCTATTTATTTTTCATCCAATAAATAACAATTTCTTATTCCAATCTGAAAACAATATGTATAATTGATATTATAGTTAATGATATATAATTATTATTTTAATACTTATGCACAACCCTAAAACGACCTATATATTAAGGAACGGAGGGAGTATATAATTACTAAATTTTCAATTTCATTGTTTGAGATCTTTGCTTCTGCAGTCTCGACCATTTGGGGTATCCCTACCTACTAGCTGGCCATGACGGTCCCAGCTAGCTTGTAAGTACATAGTTAGGCTTCTGTTTATATATCTTTTTTTTTATTTTATTTTTTTTGTGAGAATTAGCTAGATTCTTGCCTGCCTTCTTCAGAAAGTAGTGGTCTTAATTGGTTTAGCTAGGTAGGTTATGTTAATCAAGATATCATGTTTTCCTTTTCATGACTTGTTATTAGAAATACATGCATGCATGCTAGTGACATGATATCCGGATAGATGGATTATCAGTATCTTATTTGTCTACTGCAGGCCATATTACATATAATTAATTTGAATTTCCTTGAAGATCGATCGATCGAGTACTCTATATATCTATCTAATCTAATTAAGCATTAATTTGTTTTATTATTTATTTATTGCAATTCAATACTTGTTCTCTTCGCCTCACCTACGTACGCATGCATCATTAATTAATTAAAATATTGAAGCATGCATAAGTATTTTTTACATAAACAACAAAGGTTTATTTTATAAAATATACAATCCTAATAATTAATTATGATTTACTTATAATAATGATCACTGTTTTATGAGTGAGTTTTTTTTTTTAAAAGAAGGCAAAACATAGGTTTATTTTAATATTTTATTTGTTTTATATATATTGTTTATAAAATAAAAATTGAATTCACAAATTAACTTGCTTTTTAAATAAATACAAATCACATACAATTGTCTACTATAATTAATATTAAATTATTTTATGAACAATTTTATTCTTTATAAAATTCTTTTAGCTCATTAATCATACATTTTCGAGCAAACATTGTCATAACAATAGTAAGTTAATTTATAAAATTTTAAAAAACATTTCATAAGCATTACATATATAATGAATAAGAAATTAACATTTAATTATGCTATTTGAAAAATAAAACCGCACTTGGTTTTTGGTATGGACTTAAAATTTAATATAACTAAAACACTTTTTAAAGTCTCCCTAAATTTATTTTAAAACAATTTAAATAACTACTAATAAAACCCAAACTTAATAGGACTCTTTTATATATGTTCTAGTAAAATTTTGGTTGATTCCTGTAATTGTCTTCCAACCCCAACGGAATTAATAAGATCATGACGTAACATCATAAGATTTTAATAATAAATAATAAAATAATAAAATTAAACTAAATTATATGTAATTAGTAAGTTAATGTTAGAGAACCAATTTTTTATGGTTCTACAAACTTTAATGATAACTTATTATACTACAATATAGTTCTTTAATTACTTGGTCATACAATAAATTTTAACTTTAAAAACATGTTTAGAATTTTATTTTACTCAACTTTAGACTCTAAATATTAAAAATATAAGAAAAATATTATGATTACATAATAATTAATATAGGAGACATTTAGTTAATTAATGTTAAAAATAATTATGACATGTTAGGATTAAACTTTAGTTAATTTTAAAACTAAAAGACATAATGGTAACTATTATTCTACAACAATTTTATTCCTAGATAACTATATATTAAAAATATAAAAAAAAAATATGTGAAAATAATAATTAATATTAAAAAGTGCAACATATATTACAAAATATATTAATGATTACACTTTAATTACTATTTTATTTTATATAGGAGATCTTTACTTAATTAATGTTAGAAGCTTATTAAAATTTAAGTTGTCATTAAAAACAAAAAGTTATGATGGTAATTTATTAATTTACAATAATTTTATATCATATAGAATTCCTTAAACTCCAAGTTTAGGCTTTTAAGTTCTACTCATTTTTTAACTATGTATAAATTCGAAATATTGAAAATAAAAAATAAATATTAAATTTAAAAACAAGATAAACTAAATATTAAATTAAAAACAACAAAAATATAAACATATTACCAACACTCAATTACAAATCATTGATAATGGTTTGCTGGAGCAAAATTTATAGTCATTCTATAATGAGTTAAATTAAAATTCAGAAAAATATTATATATAGAACAAATAAGGAATTAAAAATAATTTATTTAAAAAAATAAACCCAAGGGAGTCTTCTTTTTTTATAACAAGAGAAACTGGTTCAGTTCATAAGGATACCGCAGGAGTAGGTGATGGTATATATAATGTCAGATGTAATTTTACCTTTTCCTAGTGAGGTTAAGAATATAGTATAGTGGAGTAGTCAAAAATGATACTAATTCCAAAAGGGAAAAAATATCAATTTCCAAAGCATAATTCACACCCGTTTAATAATCATCCTTTCTCTCATATCATCAATAAAAAAAAAGGTCCAGGAAAACAAAAACAAGAGGATCAAAAATCGAGTTCAATAATCCCTGGACTGGAATAATATCACATTGACAGAGAGAGAGTCAACCTTGTTCAAATGTCATATTGTTCAAATGGATGAACCCGAAATATATCCACCATGAACGAACTTGTAGAAGAAGCAGCAGCAGCAGCAGCACTTTATTCAAATCGCTCTGGAAGCTAAAACAGCATAATCATTCCTCAGTCACGAAATTCGTCCATAAATCCTTTATGAAATTCTGTTAACCGATTAACAACAGCTGGAATCTTGTCCTCAGGTGGCAATATTGTGCATCTGAAATGCCAAGTTCCAGGAACCTATCAAAACATCACAACCACAAAAACCAATCAGTTTGCGTAACTATTAGTTGGCCAACACGACCAATTTCACTGAAAGGAATATTTAATCCGTATATACTATAGGTTGTTGTCTTGCACCTTCACATGCTTATATACGATTACGTTTTTAATTAGAAACTGATCTTTTATTACATACAATCAAACCTCCACGGCACCCCTAAATAATGAGCTAAATATTGACACTAACACAGAAAGTAGAGGAGCTTAATTAATGAAGAATGTCACTCACCTGGCGAAAACCGGATCCAGGAACAACAACAATGCCAGTGGCATCAAGGAGACGGCGAGCATAGTATGCATCTGGTGCTGTTTTAGCTGCTTCTGCTGCCTTTATTGCTTTCTGAGGCAGATGAAGACGAGGAAAAAGATACATTGCTCCTTCTGCTTTGTTGCAGGTTATGCCCTCCAAGCTGTTAAACACGTCTTCGAGTGTCTGTCCAATTTGAAAGCAAAAGTAAGCTGCACCATTTTTTTATTTATGCAAAGTACCTACCTATGGGGCTACACAATGGCGAGTGCTTTGCCTGAGCATATGCCTTCCCCTCCGATATGAATCAACCAATTCAAACCTACGGCCACTTTCAGGTGGGATTGGCCTTAACTACTATTCCAATCCTTGGTTTACTGAGTAGGGCCTCAAGGTGGCATGCTAAAATTGTCAGAAAAGTCGGGTCATGTTTGCTTAATAAATAAGCAACTCATATCAAGGATACCATCAATTTCCTTAACCACTATGCCAACCATTGGTCTACTGAATTCACTAATTTTAAAAGGATAATTTCAAGGTAGCAATGCCAAATTTCTGAAAAGTCCAGTCACATTTGCTACAAATAAAAACCATCAATTATCTTAAACTTGCTAAATGAGGATAGGATTTTCTTTAAAGAGAATTAGTGCTTGTAAGATGACATAAATATTGCAGTTCTGGATCTAGTCTCAGTCTACAACAAGGCTTAAGAAGCGTGAGTAGGTGGCGTGCTTACTATATTTTTCAGAATGCAATAATGAAGGTAGCCTATTTAAAATTGTCAGAAATATGCGAA
Organism: Panax ginseng; assembly: GCA_020205605.1. Lineage (NCBI taxonomy): Eukaryota > Viridiplantae > Streptophyta > Magnoliopsida > Apiales > Araliaceae > Panax > Panax ginseng. The sequence continues at coordinate 2,726,649 of CM035148.1, forward strand.
CCATACTTTAAAGACCAGTTACATTACAATAGAGTGCCACAAATTATTCTGTAGTCAACTGAGCCAAAAATATTTGATTTCCTCTAGAGATAAGATGAGCATGTAAGACAATATGAAACTTCAAGTCAGCCGTTAAAGTTATACTTCCTTCATCCTAGCTCTACAACCCCTCTCTAAAAGTTGACTAGACGTTCACTAACTAAATCAAGGTTTCAGGTTTTTATTTTTAATTTGTCACTATAGGCTTTTTTTAAAACTTACCTTTGCACGTCTTGCTAGGGATGAGAGTATCCCATCTTTCTCCGCAGAATATGACTCGTATGATTCATCTCCAACCTGCAAGAATAAATTTTTTTAGCATTCCCCTTGCCCCTACTAAACTGCTTGGTGTAGTGATATGATGCATTGATGCTAGAAAATTATTGCTACTAATGACATCTTGAAATAAACTAAATTGTGCCAATGGTGAACCAATAATCTGCTCCATGGTCACAAAATCAGAATTCAAAATTTTATACAGATATTACTGCAAAAGATTGTGTAAAGTGGTCAATATTGTACCAATTCAACCAAGATATCAGTAAGCATCCAAGTTCTCACTAATAAGATGGGTTCAAGCTAACACAAACTTAAAGAACTCGTCAATGATGGATAACTCTCAATCAGAACCCTTATTTATAAACAGATATATATTTGCTTAAAGAAGTTCTCTGATTGGACTATTTAGCTCACCTTCACCCAATTTAGGCCTGTCTAGCTTTTTCCATTACTAGTAAAGGGGTTGCTAGTTGCAGCGCGCAGTGTATTAGTGAATAGTTAAGGCGAATTGAGATTACTAATGACGGATGGAGGTTGAGTACAGAACATGTTCAGAGTTTTCTCATTTATTTCTTTTATATCTTGCACATAGAGAGAGAATACAATAGTTCAAAGAGAGAAAAACTAACCTTGGGAGGGCTCATAACAAGGCTTGAAAGAATTTGACCAGAGATATTAGAGCAAAGATTTACAGACGCAACTTTGTAAATTTGTTCCCTTATCTCAGGACTAAACCCAGTCACCTCCATGTAACCACCTCTTTTTCCACACTCCCCATGATAACCTGAAGCGAGCACAATTGAAATAATAACAAAAAACTTATTCATCTGTAAACACCAGAATTCTATGAATAAATCTTTTATAAATTTAATCGATCCAACTAACTTACCTTTAGAGACCGACTGAAAAGATACTAATGGAATATCATTCTCGCCGTATCCCATAGACCGGGAAACTTTCTTGAAGGAGTGAAACTTCTTTTCAGGTACATAAACATTTTCCTGGTATACCTATACAAATACACAGGAATATGGAAGTCAAAATAGAAACTACAGTTAGGAGTACTGTTATTAATTTGAATGTGACATAGTTTATGTATAGGATAGGTTTTAGACCCCCAATTTATGTAATTTTCTGTTTTACTTGGTCTATGTAAAAAGGGATTCGGATCCCCCACCATTACACTTTCCCTCCAATTTCATCCGATACACCATATTTTAATTTTTGTGAATAGTACAATTGAAATCGATACCGATCAACTAATTTATTATATTGAATAGCATAATTGGTTCAAAAATGGAAGTAATCCGACACCTTTTCATCATATGATGAAAATGTGAATTTTTCATGGATGAAAACTCTTTTAAACTTTTAATGGTGAAAATATTTTTTATGATTCTAATTTTTTGTAGAATTGATATTAATATCATCATACTAACAAAAATTATTAAGATCAAATAATTGGTGTATTAGAAGAAATTGGAAGGAATGTGTAATGGAGAGGAGCCAAATCCATGTAAAAGGCTCCTTCTCCAGCTAAAAGTCCAGTCGAGTAAAAGTTTCCAGCAGAGTATAAGTATAACTCATCTGACTGAGATGTTGACCTCTCCAGATCATGAAAAAATGATGATATGCATTATTTTAAAGGGGAAAAACACTTGGAGATAAAACAGGATTGACTTTTAGTTGTTAACTTGAGTGATTGTTTGTCTTTGAAGTTTTACCAGTTGAAATTGTCTTTTTAATACGTGTTCTGAAATTTTTTAAAAAAAATGAGGGAGATTTGAAACCAAAACCAAGTTTGTTGTCTCAGCCCAGTAATGTGTGCCAAGTGAAAATTTTAAGTAATAATTTTAATTAAAATTTCAAAACAACTCTTCACCTTCCATCCCTCCCTCCCCACCCTTCTCCCCAAAACCCAACCCCACCCCCCAAAAAAAATACACCCCTCCCACACACCACTTCTACAATATGTTTCCCTCTGTAAGAACTAACAACCACATCTTATGGAATGGTAAATTCAAAGGTAAGTGTGTTGGGTGAATTTTCTCAGTAGATGGCCAAGTAAATGCCCAAAATAATCCTTTCAAACTAAATCTCCAAATGCACCCTGATAGTCTGCAGAACTTAGGTTCTTTAAGAATTTACAAACCTCATCTGCAAGAAGAACTAGGCCTTCTTTCTTGCAGAACTCCACAATATCCCGTTGGTTGTCCTCGGCAAGAACCTGTAGTAATATATCACAATAAACATTTCTGCGTTCCAAATATTGTACTTTAAGATTCTTATAAAGACTAATCAGTGGTTACCTGCCCTGTTGGATTACCCGGATTTATAACAACTAATGCCCTTACGGTAATTCCCTTGGACTTGGCATCTTCCAATTGCTTTTTTAGCTCAGAAATCTCCAATCCCCATCCTGTTGCTTCATCAAGATAATAAGGAACCTGCAGAAAAACAATAGAGAGCTCAAAACGAGCTGAATAAACTAAATGTAATGCTTGTGCAAAACCGTCACAAAAATCATTCCTCAATTCAAAAAAACATGAGATTCTGCCCAAGCCAAAACTTAGCACATAAGTACATCTTATCAAATATTATTTTAAATTAAAAAGGCATACAAGAGTTCCGCCATGGAGGGCTATTGAAGCAGAGTACAAAGGGTACTGTGGAATGGGACAAAGGATTCCATCCTTCTCCGATGTTATTAGTAACTGCATCATCATATGAACCTGACAAGAGGAGAATAAAATATATGTTATTCATGCTCGAGACTTTCAATAATTACAGGAATTTGATATATGTAAGAAGAAGAACGTTAAAACCATAAGTTACCGCTGGACTTGCACCATCTGTCAAGAAAAGATCATTAGGATCAGCAGGAAAACCATCACGAGCTTCAATACCATCAGTAATTGTATCACGTAACCCCTTGATACCCTGATGTCAGAGAACAAGAATGGAGAGTGATATATACAACTAACGACATTATGCATGGATAATATATTAATTAAAGGTATTGCTGCATCCAAAAGAGGGCTTGGTACCTGACTATGACTATATGCACCAGTGGCTCTTCCAGGAATTTGATCCAGGATTTGCCAAGCTCGTTCGATGGCATCCGCACTGCAAGAAATCAATGGGGAAGGAATTGGCTGATCTTAAAAATGTACAAAACCAATTTCATGAACCACTTAAAAATGAATTCACAAGGTTTAGGTGGGGGAAGTAAGACAGTTTGATCGCTGTTTATGAATTTTGCAATCGGAATAGAGGACCGGCGACTAAACGCCATTAGATAGATAAAACTAACAAGATGCAAATAGCTACTCCACTCTAATCACTTGAAAGAGCATTTCATATAACACATTCACTCGAGCTACTAACTCTGTTTTGAATTGTCAGTGAGCAAGTTCCTTTTATTTCAAAAAAGGCCGATTTTAGTTACAGTTACTAGTAAAAACCTTGAACACCAAGCAAACAGTAAAAAGATTACTAGAACCTCCCTTCCTCCAGCTCTCTCTTCAGTTGTACCCATTCTCATTTGAGAACTGAGGTTTGATGTTTTAAAAAATAATATCACCTAAATATGTTTTTGAAATCAGAAGTCAGAATGTCCCAGAATGATCTACGACTCCTACAAAGTGGAGTGAGAACTATACTGCTAACATCCACGAGTAATAACTGTAAACTATATGATCCCCATAATTCACATAAAGTAAACTACGCTCGGCAATACAAAGAATGAGACACTTTCCCACCTGAACAAACCCTGTGTTTCACTTTTGTCCAAAATTGCTGGATGGTCACATAATGCAAGAACCTAACACAAGATTTGCCAGAATTAGGTGCTAAATACCATGATAAAAATCTTTGTAGAATAAAATCAAAGCGTTCAAACCTCTCTGAAGAAAGTAATTGGCTGCTGATTAAGTGACTGAGGATTTCCAATATTGCAATAAAGTATCTGCCAGCAGTAAGAGAAATGTAAGCACATATGCAATCGCCTGCCTCAAAATATCATGTTAAAAAATAAAAAACAATTGTTTTTGCTGAAGGTACCGGTGACAGGTTGAATGGACACTAGAAAAAGTTTCAGATAGAGCTTTTAATATTATATTTTATTTAAAAACATCAACTTGCTTATTGAACCGTTAGTTAGGTGTATTTATGCACACAAATGTGAACCCAAGATTGCGAGGAAAAGAGTCATTTTTAAGAAAAGTTACCTGATGAGTTTGGTTGAAAAACTAAAGATTACATGATAAATAAATACAGAAACGCAATCCTAGTAAACAGTAGGAAAAAAAACAAGTAGAGTAGAAAAACAATACCTCATCAAAAGGGTGGGAACCTGGATTTTCTTGTAGTTCTTGTTGTAATTTCTGTGACAAGTATAGTAAAGGATCCTCAAAGAGATGAATGATATGTAGAAACACGGTTATTGCATATATCCAAACATGGTTGAAATTTCAAGTAAATTTCTTCGAGAATGGCTGTGTTAATTTTTGCAAGTTCTTAAAAATATGAAGCAGAGTCATCTAATAAGCATTACACATTACCTGGGCCAGAGTGACGATCTCACCACGGACTGCATACTCACATTTCAAGACCTGTGAAGGATTAAAATTAGCAGTGAAACTTGATGTCTAGAAGAAACTTGAGCACTGAATTTCGGATGACCTGGATCTTTGTAAGCTGTTAACTAATTGTGATTTTTATATTGTTCCTAGTTGCTATATAGAGGACTGTAATTACATAAGCACAAAACCAATGGGAGTCAAGTGAATAATAGACACCGAGCTATTTAAGAAATACCACGTAATGTGTAAACAGTACAAATTATTTTAGGGTTTAAGGCAGGTAAAAATGTTTAGCTGATCATTACTGGTTTCCTAAAGGTAAAAGGTGGAACATATGCTTTGATATAGAAATTATAGAATAAAATAACTGGAAGCTGGAAATGCAAATAATCATACCACAATCAAGCATCAAAATCCCAAACAAAAATTCAAAATTATAAAGCGAATAATCATAGGAACAACTAGATCATATAAACGTAACCCCATCACATCATGATATAAAAAAGACGGCATAAAGGGAAAAAGGGGTTGAAGCCCAAAGGCGAAGATAAAACCCAATTACAAGGGAAGAGAGTAAATAAAACAGTGAATCAATCAAAAGGGTTGAAATTCATAATTTAGAGAAATTGTTAATTACCTTGGGATTGATGGAATCGAGAGTAAGAGAATAGTTTGTTGAATCCATTGAATCAGGAGGAGGGGATTGAATCGATGTGAAGAAGCGAGAGAGAAGAAGAGAAAGAGATTGAGATTGAGGAGGAGGTTGATTTGAAGAAGAAAGAGGAGTGGAGATTTTGTTGTGAAGAGCAGAAGAAGAGTGGTTGGAGAGAAGAGTTTTCGTCGTTCTTCTGGCCTTGTCAGCTACGAATCTCCACATTGTAACACGCGTACTCGTTTCTTGGCATCAATTTAACCACCCCAAATCTCAATCTCAGCACACCAACATTTAACATAATCAAAGAGAAGAGAGAGAAAAGAGCAGCCTTTGACTTGACTTATTGCCCAAACCATTTCCTTCCTTTCTCCTCTCTAGTCTCTACAATTAAACTCTTTTTAATATATTTAATTCCCAAAAAATTATTACTCTCCCAATTAAAAAAGATTAAAATATTTATTAAAAAACATAATTCATATTTTATCTGATCAAGTAAATTAAATGAGTAATGCTACAGGCACAAATATTTTACAAATTACTGATGTGGTATACTTCACCTCACCATATTAATTAACAAATTATTTCAATATAATCTTCGGCCTCACATAATAGGCTGAGATGGAGTATGTCATATCAACAATTTATAAAATAATTTATATCTCTAGCATTATTCAAATTAAATATTAAATTTTAGTCCTACTCTTTCATAACTTGTCAAATAGTAGTAGTATAATATAGGACAAAATAAATTACTAGTATTTAATAGTATTAGTGAACGACAAGATTCACAAGTTTTTTCAAAGTTTACCCCTCTAAAAAGACAAATGACAAAGTAATAATATATAGAATATTTTATTTATTTTTAACAGGATGAATTTTTATATATATTAATAAAAGTAAAGTGCAGAGTAAAAAATAAAATAAAAATTCAAGCTTATCTTTAATATTCTATAAAATTATATAAAAGTGATAAGAGTATTTTTTTTCAAATAATCCTTATTAAATAACATATTTATTCTTATTTTGAAAATATAAGAAATTAAATCATTATTTTAAAAGCGGAAGACAACCAAGTATTCATTGAACATAGATTTGCGAAACAGGGGAACAGACCAGCCGCTGGCGCCCACGGATTCTATTCGCTCCCCTCCTCTCCAGTCTCCCCTCCCCGCCCCGTCCCGTCCCGTCCGCATTAAGCGGAGTCCACATTATGCATGTATATGATGTGGTGGTATGATTTTGACGCATTAATTACCTAATTTTATTTTATTTTTATTTTTAAATTGAACACTTGGCAGACTGGCTAGCTAATAAAGAAACAGGAAAGGGCAGAATATGCATGCCCGATGATAATTAGATGGCAATTGTATATAAATGCAATTAATTAAACCCCGGTCGGTTTGACGCGGCATACTTCTATTTGGTCTACCAATCAATCAACCCACACTCGTCCTTATGTGTGAAAACGAGTCGAATCTCAACGAACACTCTAATGTTCAGATTCGATTCGACTCAAAAAAATTGAACTCGAATTCAATGAAAATTTTTTAATTTTGTGTCAAATTCGACTCGGATCTACTCGACTCATTTAAAAAACGAGTTCACGTGCCTTCAAATTGAGTTTCAAATATGAAATATTTCACTTAATACTGAACTACTACATACTAAATTGATTATTGAACTAATGTTTATATATAAAAGTCTTTACTTTTATTTATGTAAAAAAATTACAAAGAATGTAATACGAATTGACAATCAATTCACTTATTTATTTAAGTACAAGCTTACACAATTTAATACTACACTTTATAAATTATAAATATTGATATAAATATCACATATTTAGCTTGTTAGTATGGATCAGATTATTATTCAAATATGATCCATTGAGCATGTATCGAATATAATTCGAGAAAAAATGAAATATTCAAACTCTAATTTGAGCGAATACTGGTATACTCGAATTCGATTCATGTATTATTAAACAGAAAACGAGTATGGATCATATTCGACTCGAATCAACTTCAAATTCGAGTTTTGGATCATATTTTCGAACCAATCTCGAGTCAAGTATCGAACTACTCTGCTCGACTAACACCCCTACCCATCCTTGTAATTAATAGCAATTCTAAAACATGTAGTATTTAACAAAAATTAACAACGTTAATAAAAATAAACTACTACTACTATAATAATTATTAAAAGATGAATTATATATAGTACATTTTTTGTTTACTGAAAGTTAAAAATAAAATATCTAACAGCAAAATTGGTAGACTCTCCCTGACCATTGAAATTTAAGGTTAATTAATGAGAAAGAATAATTAAGGAGTTAAAGAACTGGAAAGGGGTATATATATATATATATATATATATATATATATATATATATATATATAGTTGAGACAGAAAACATTTGATGAGTTTAAGCGAAGGTCCCTGGTCTAAAATATGATGCTAATTCCTACTAATTTGCAATCCCCACCTTTTCCCTTCAGATTACTCACGCTCATATTATACCAAATAACTAACCTTTTAGTGTGGGCCGCCCGTATATGGCTAAAGGCAATCCCTCACCCACCCAACAAATTTTTGTCTTTCAAATGATGGGGCTTGGGCTTGGGCTTGGAAACAGAGACAGAGACGGCTGTTATTGTAAATATTTGTGGCTCTGATAAAATATTATATTGAATTGGATTGGATTATATTTTATATATAATATAAAGTTATTTTTAAATTCGAAAATTGATGAGTTTTAGGCAATATAATTAGAGTTGTAATTTGATAAATTCATAAAATAAAGTAAAGCCACATTATCATAATCCTAAACTGTTTATACACTGTCAATGTACCACACACTACTCATAATTGTGAAAAATAATTATATAGAGATATATTGTTTTCAACGTAAAAGGAAATTTGTCAATTTTAAATTTAAAAATAAATAAAATCATGCGATAAAATAACAAAAACTTGTTAAGATTGTATTACCCGTAATTTCTTATATATTGTTTTCCGTTGCTTGAAACTAATAGTATTATCTAATTAAACTTGGACAATAATTTAATTAAATGTACGTAACTCTTAAAGACGAATATGTTCGTCATGGTATCAAGATACTTACCATGAATTTAGCATACGTACAACATCAAGATCATACAATACAAAATTAATACAGGTTGATTATCAGTAATCCATCATATCGATCTACATAGAAAGGAAATTAAATGGTAGGTAGGTAGGTTCATAGACCAAGAGAGAATGGAAAAGTAGTGGAACTGAGCCAACTACCACCAGCAATGAAGCTCCCAGGAGTGAAGCCTTGAGCCTCAGTTGCACTTGTTATCACCTTGTAACCTTTCCACTTTACTCTTGCTGATGTTCCGGCACCGGCCCCCGTATTTTGATACTCCCCGTAGTACAATGTGTCGAGCGCAAAATTCCCACTCCACTCGAACCACCCCGCCGGATTAATAACGTCGCTTATGGACGATTGCATAACCACCGTCCTTGAATATTCTTTCCACGGCCTTCCGAGATACGTGGGGAAGCTGCTCTGCACCGACTGCAAATCGGAAGTGGCACCAATTCTAGACTTTTGAATGACAATGCCCGTGTTTTGGTTTGGATCGGTTCGGCCTTGGGCCGTGACCATGTTCTTCTGACCCTCGTTGGGTCGACGAGCATGGATATCGCAATCTTGTAGCACAACTGCGGCATTGCCAAAGATGAAATCGACGGTGCCAACTATGAGGCAATTAATGAAAAATTGTCGATTGGAATGGACATAGAGGGAGTCTTGATAGGCTAGGACGTCGCATTTATAAAATGCGGAGAGGTCAGACCCGACACGGAGTGCAACTGCTTGGTGCTTAGAGGGCCCTGCTGTGTTTTGAAATGTAACGTCCCTTGCCAAGAATCGGTCCCCAACCGCAGCTGCACCCACGTTAATTATATATTTGCCTTTTAATTTTATTACTTTACTCATTACTCAATCAATTAACGCAAATATAAATTAACTTTTCCACCAGATCAGCTATATATATCGCAATCATATTTTGACAAATTAAAGTAGTATTACCATAATTAAATTAGCTTAAAACAAAAACATTGCACACTAGCTGGCTCAAATGCGAAATGCCCTCACCATCACCAAGTGGGAGTTCGGTACTATTTTTCCACCTTATAATTTTTAGATCTGATTAATTATTAGTGACAGACGTGACTACACGTGATCAGCATGCCTGATGGCTCTACCAGCTTTTGACAGGACTAGCTTAATTAGCTAGACGACATTTCCAATTTTCCATCATCATTCCACGTGTAGCTAAAAAACATATGGTCCGGTTTGAAAATCGAAATTAAAAGTCATTTATACTACGTACTACCACTACCACTACTCTATTATCACACTACTAATTATTAGTAGTACTTCGGCACTGTATCCACGATGAAATTTATTTTAAATTTTGAACAGTTCAAATAATTTATTGAGTGAACGAAAAAATTCAAAATTATTTGTATTTTATTAGATAGATGTGCAATGCATATATCTATTTACTCTTAACTAACTTTACCAAAGTAATGGGTACACATCATTAGTTAGTTAATTTATTTATCTAAATATTGAAGATAATACAAGTAGCTAGCTAGCTAGTAACTTCTTCAAGATCGATTAATTAATGGAGTAATTGATTAGAGAGAATAATACTGACCGACGGTAGCAGAGTTGAAGGTAGTGCTGCCATCTTGCACATTCTTACTAGCTGTTATGATAGTAGTAGCCCTTCCGTCACCCAAAAACATTATGTTGGTCTTCTTCTTAGGCACGTCCACGCTCTCTCTATACACACCCGCCTTAATCCTTATCACATATCTTGTATTACTACCCTCCGGAGCAGCTGCCACCGCCTCCGCCACCTTCTTAAAGTTCCCGCTTCCGTCCGCCGCCACCACCACGTTAGGTGTCACCGTCGAGGACTGCAACAGCCGCCTATCTCCGGCGGATAACCACTCCGGCCACACACCACGTGTACCGTCCTCGTCAAGGTTCCTCCCCCTCGACTTATAATTAGCCTCCTTACCAATGTCAGTGTTAGTCATATTACAGATCATGGCCAGCGCGTTACTACACAATCTCTCCACGTGTCTCTGGCCCGCAATCAACTCTTTACGTACTTGTTTATCGGCACCGTCGTGCGAAAATCCGTCGATGCAAGTTTCTTGATTGGTAATGGCAGTACTAACTAGGGTTTTGAGGTCGGCTGCATGTTCTTTAAGAGACTTGTTGGTCTGGAATTTCTCCAGGTCTTTTACGGTGTCGCGGAGCTCGTCCAGCGTATCGTCGATCGTCTCTAGACAATCGTGAAGGGCGCCTTTTTCTCGCTTGGTTAGATTCTCTCTCTTGCTGAGCTTTTTGATCTTGAAGTAGTTTTGTTCCACAACGTTGACGGTGATGTTAATGGAGAGCTCGATTACATCTTTCTGGCTTGTAATTTTTTTGGAGAAGCCGGGGACAGTGGCAATGGTGGAGTAGCACAACTCCGGGTATAATGTGGTGCTACATGAGGTTTTGAGGACGGTATGAGCGGGTGTGCCTTGAAGACTTTGGGATTGGAAAGAATTGTGGCCGGTATTATTTAGTCGGACAGAAATCCCGACTATGGCAGCTACGAGTATGAGGGATGCAAATGTGAGCAGGTAGAGTTTTTTCTTGCTCTTGAATGACAAAGGAATTTGTTTGGCGGAATCTGACATTCCTCCAAAGAGGCGGCTCATCCTCCTCATATCCCACTTTTCTTTTTTTTTGTCAGCCAAGAGAGAATTTATAAGCAAAGGATAGATATATATATATATATATATATATATATATAGCAGTTGATGGATCGACGTGTCCAAATTAAACCCTAATATAGAGTAGTACGTACCCTTGATAAGAAATGGTGATGTGAGTTAATATTTCTGTTTTTTGTTTAAGAATTCATTTATGAAAGAAAAGAAGATGGGTCCGAATATTTATTTGAATTGAATTAACCTTGCTGGCATCATTAATGCAGTGCAGCACTTAGGACCACCGCGCATGCATTACATATATCTGAATTAATGCAATGCAGCTTAATTACCCCTTATTAACTTTGATTTATTTGCTCTGCGAGCCACATCAAGAAAGCAAATATACTCCCTCGATTAAATATCATTTTAGAGTTAAATACAAATAATACAAAATATTTTTTATGTCTCTAATTAATTATTTCTTTCTTCACAATTGTCTCTTCTCATTCTCCACAATTGTCCCTAATTAATTATTTCTCTCTCCACAATTGCATTTACTATAAGCATATTAAATAGAGGGGTAAATTAGGAAAAAATAGTGCAATATTGCATAGAGATTCCAAAATAACACCTATATAGAATAAAATTAAACTCCCTAAAACGTCATTTAATCTGAATAGGATGAAGTAATAAAATTAACCTTTTGTTATAATCTTACGTGAAGATGAAGTAGTATCATTGTAGTAATATATATATATACTAGGTACTCACTCCGTCCTTATTTAAATGACGTTTTAGAGATGGACATAAGGATTAAGATAATAATTAGAAAACATTAAATATAGTACTCAATTATTTATAATACCTTTAAATTATTAATTTATCATAACACAAGAATTTAAAGTACACAATCTAATCCCTCTCTCTCTCTCTCTCTCAATAATTCATGTAATAAATAAAAAGGAAAAGGACACATGCACCGACATAGCTAGCTAGGTTGTTGAAAAAACTAAACACGACTTACTACTCCTGCTAAAAACAATAGTAGTAGCTACTACGTACATCTAATATTAAAATATCAATGATGATGGCGACTCGAGGCCCGAGGGATCTCCAATCCTCATCTTTTTTGACTTTCAACTCGTAAGAAAATAATTCAGATTTGTTCGGAAAGGAGATTGGATTCTATTTCAATTAGTATGGTAACTAGCGTGATAAGGACTAGTACTATTCTAACTCGGGGAAGGGCGACAGAATTAACCAGGTATGATCAATTATAAATGTACTATAATAAGTCACTTATTTCGTCCGTAATGGAATTCATAAAATTAAACTTGGAACAAGATTATATCAATCGTTCAATATTCGGATGGATGTTTAAAATATATTATAAAAATAATTCTATTTTGACAACATTGACTATAAATCAATTTGAATTGTTGAGTTGAGTATTATTTATTTAGAAGGTTACTCTTGTCCTCATATTATCAAAAGTTTGAGAGTATTAGAAAAGTTTAAAATTTATTAATATATAAACAAATATACCTTTTAAACACTATAAATAAATAATTGTTGCTCAAGTGTTGTTAATTTATGGTTATAGCTAGACTTAGCAATATAGTTAGTTAACTATTATGTCAATTAATATTAACTAGAATCAAATGGGTTAGTTAACTATTTTTATTTATTTAAGTTGAATAAGGTTTGGAATCATATTTTAAAAAAGAAATATAGGTTCAAACTGGTTAACCATTTTCGACCCATATTTCATTCCAAATTCAAATCAAAAGTTCTTTTCACCCCAAATTCATAAATTTTTTATTTAAAAAATAATATTTAGTGATTACGTATACACTTCCACCCACCACCAAACAAATAATATTCAGTAATTATGTATACACTCAAACCCTCCACCCACCACAAAAAAATAAAACTTACTGATTATGTTTACCTATCATCTACCAAATTTCACCTCCATCGTAGTTAACTTCAAATTTTTATGAATAAATATTTAATTTTCTCTAAATATTATCTTGAATAGTAAGGTGTTGATTTGATATAATGTTATAGTTATGGGTGATATGTGCAAAATTTGTAAAGTAAACAAGTTGTCATAAAATATACGTTTAGTCGAAAAATATTTTTTTTGTCTGAAAATATTCGTACAACGGCGCAATCATTGATGGACCCCACAACAGAATAACTGTCGGATATAAAAAGCGACAAAAATAACCTTTTCATAAAATAACTGCAAGACTTTTACCGTTAAACTGTTGAAATACCCGGTGATAAAAGTACAGTAATACGCGGTATTGCACATTAGGACACAATATTGTACAGTATCTCTGATTATTGATACTTACGTAAAAAGTCACTCAGTTTTATTCAATAATTGCCACAGTAGTTACTGCATATATAATATCTCATATTATTGATTCAATTATTGTCACAGTATCATCTGCACAATATATATTTTATATTATTAAATTAATAATTGAGACAACACAGTTATTCATTTTATTAATTATATTATTGACAATGTCTATGTCGAGTAAAGGGGTTATGTTATTTAATTGCGCGCCAATAAGGAGAAATCTTTATCGAAAAGCCCCATCTTTCCTGAGAACGAGCTGGTTGTCCATATTGTGAGTTATAATATTAATGATGAATAATTGTTAAAATATTAAAAATATGTTGCTTGAAGATAAGTAATTTGTGGTAGATATTTATTTAATTTTTAATATAAATAGAGGGGTTTGTCATTAAACGTTTGTTGTAAGTTTGACTTATTATTTCATGGACCCCTATGTGCCAATTTGTCAAATCGTCGATAGAAAATTATCTCAGTTTTGTTTTATTATTATTATAATAATAATAAAATATAAAACTTTTTATATAAAATATAATACTTTTTATAATATGTATAAAGTTATTTGTTTTATTAGAATATAAATAAAATATATTATATTTTATATAAAGTTTTTATTTTATTATAATATTTTATTGCATAATGAAAATCAGATTTCGCCCCTGAAATTGCCTTTGAAAAACTTTTTGTTCATCCGTGATTATTTCTTAAATAGTGCCCTGCCATTCTCTTATAAATATTAAATAGTGTCATGTCATTCTCTTATGAATAGGATGCTTAATTAAGAAATGAAAATCATATTAGAATCAAAGAATTCTTCTTCTATAATATTGTGCGTATTTATTTCTAGTATAAGAATACTTTGAGTGTAGCTAATAGTGCAATATTTTTTCAAAATAATCTCAGCTATACCAGTCAGATTTAGTCTCCTACAAATATAAATGTAAGACCCCAACTTTTATGAATAAAGAATAATTTTCTCGAATGTTGAATATAATGGTATTGATTTGATATAATGTTATAGTTGTGGATAATATTTATAAATTTTGCAAAGTACGCAAGTTGTTATATAATATTCGATTGGTCGGAGAATATTCGTTTTAATAGGAATATTCGCATAACGGCACAATCATTGGTGGACCCTAATAACGGAATTATCATCGGATCGAGAAAACGACAAAAATACTTTATGAAATTAATTTATGAGGTGTTACCGTTAAAACCGTTGAACTACCGGTAGTAAAAGTACGATGTCTGGCGTGGTTATACAAAGTAGAGAGATCAGATTGATTATTGATGCTTACGTGAGAAGTCACCGGTTATACTCAATTATTGCTACAAGAATTCACGCATCATATTTCATATTATTGATTCAATTATTGTTACAAGATCATCGCATTATATGATATATTATTAAATCAATAATTGAGACGACAAAGTTATTCATATTATTATTTGCAATATCGACAATGTCAGAAGTTACATCAAGGAGAGGTTTGGTCACCTAATCGCGCCAATGAGGAGAAATCTTATCGGAAAGCCCCCTTTCCAGGAGCGACACGGTTGTTAAATATTGTGAATTATAATATTAATGATGAATAAGTTCATGTTGATTAAAGATGAATTTTATAGTTCCATTGTGTTGGACTTATTTGTGTTAGTATAATTGATGTCCGGAGGATATATTGTTCAATTGGATATTCGGGACACTTTTTCGTGTCAAATACTTATTCACGAGTTCTTATTCACGAGTTCTTATTCACCCGATTATTATTCACTCTAGTATTGTGCATTCGGGTATTTGGGTACAATATTATTCCATGAGGAGATGTTCTAATTTTTCGAATAGTTGGTTGAAGATATAATAAGAAGTCAATATTATTGATTTGGTGGAGTTATAATAGTAAATCAATATGGATCATTTGGTTTAAAGTTTTAATAGTAAATCGGTATGAACCGTTGTTTTAAGTTTTAATAGTAAACCAATCTGGATCGTCCGTTTAATAGTAAATCAATCTGGATCGTTCATGAATTAGTTACTATTCATTCCATTTTCCTATAAATAGAAGCTCATTCCTTCATTATTTCTTACGAATTCACTGAAACTCTAGAGAAAGAATTATAAGAGAACCTATAGAAAAGTATTCTGTTTCCCTACTCTTATATTCAGTTTCTTTTACGGTAAGGGGTGTTATTTCTTTCTTTCGTCTTAATGAAGAGAACTTATGTTATTCCATTATTTATTATTCGTTGGAATAACTCAGATATCATGAGCTACCCTATACATGGTGACATTCTTCTAATATTCCATCCTTTATTATTCGCCGGAATATCCTATCTCATGTGCGTTCTGGGGGACGGTTCCATCCTTTATTATTACATTGGAATATCCTCGCATGCGCTTTTACTTGGGACTGGTTTCGTTATTTATTATACGTTGGAATAACCTTCCCTGCATGGCCTATCGCGTGCATGGTGATTTCTTTTGTTATTTCATTCTTTATTATACTCGGTTGGTTAAAACTTTGACTTTATACCCATGAAATTAGTGGAATATCTTTGATATTTACGCTTCATCCGATAGATTTTTCATTAAAATATTCTCTTCCGAGCATTCTTGAATTTTACTCTACAAAGCAGTATCATGTTGACAATTTGGACATTATCAGTTCCTAGATAAATTAATTCTTGAACTTGTTTTATTGAATTCTTATATCATTGTCATCATCCGCATGTTTAAATTTTGTTGAAAGTCATCTGTGGCCTGTAGTGCATAGATGGACTTGATATGATTATGACTAGGGATTATTCGGTGTAATCATGACCGTATTGTTACAAATGATGTGATAAAAGTCTTCATTGGCCCGTAGTGCATTGATGGACAGTTGTTGGCATGATCATGACCATTAATGAATACACAAATATTCTTGGCCCGTAGTGCATGGATAATTATGGTCGTGATACTAAAAAATATCCTTGGCCGTAGTGCAGGAGTGATTCGATGATGTGGATTATTTATTAAGCTGAGTCCCAGCGATAAAAGTGATGAAAAACCTTTTAAATCATAAAAGATAGTGGATTTCATTCTCTACTTGACTCTTTTAATGGATTGTTTGTTCTGCTGCAGTTAAACTTGATATTTATTATATTTTATCAGTTTAACATTGTTGAAGGCTAACGATAAATTATTCTGCATTATCTTAGTCATAATATTTCTTCTTTGGGCTAGTTGAGCTCACCCTTTCTTTTTTCATCGTTCTCTTCGTGAAATGAGAGCGTGGACTCAACTAGTCGAGAACAGAGTGATGGTCTAGATGGTGCATTAGTAGTCCTCACTATTTCGTGAAATAGTGTGATAATAATTGTAATGAGGACTCCTTTTGAGTTTGTATAATCTCAGTATACAATATTTGTATTCAAACTCACAGTTTATGTTTTGTCGATTGCATACATTGATAAACAGTTGTATTATTAAGTTGTATTTGAATTCTGTACCATGTATCTGGCGACTCAAGATGGGTGATGTATACATAATTTTGGGGGCGTCACAGTAAATGATGTTATTCCTTCATACTCATAAGGGTTACTACCTCCATCCCATTTTAATAGACGTTTTAGGAGTTTTTTTTTCCAAAATATTTGACGTTCTACAATCCCAAGAATATTTTGCCATTTATTTTCCTTCTCTACCCTTCCATCTCTACCACTATTAATGCCTATTGAGAACAGTTCCTGTTAGGATATTAAAAAAAAAATCATCTCCGGCACCAACGATCGGACTGAGAATCCATCTTCGAAAATTAAAAAATTTTGAATTAAAAAATCATCACTCAGATCCTGAAATTTCCATGAATGACTCAGCTAACAGTTTAGAGGATCCATCTCAGAATTGTCGATCCGCCAAATCGCAGAATCGAAAGTTACTCATTACTCGGAGGTAGGGTGATCCTACCAATCAGAATCGAGATGCTGAAATGATCCACGATCGACCGACTACATCACTCGGTAGTAGGGTGATCCGTAGATGATCCGAGCAGTCACGATCCATGGTGAAGGTGATCCGATCGATGATCTTGATAGAGTAGATCTTTAATTGCGGAGAGAGAGAGAGAGAGAAGATGAAGGCTTGCATCTATGGAGTATTTCTCTGCTACCGGTAATAGGAAGGAGCAAGAATTTTTAGAAGAAAACAGAGAAGCATTAATGGGATGATATATTAATTAAGGATAAAATAATAAAATTATATTCATTCTTAATTTACGTGAAAACTTGTAGAACGTCTATTAAAATGGGATGGAGGGAGTATCATTCTATTACTTATTAATTTGTGGGAATAACCCGTCTACGCGGATTACCGCATGCCTGGTGAATAATCATTTTTATTCATTCTTTATTAAGTTATGGAAATGATCTGTCTACGCGGATTATCGCATGACGGGTAAAAATTTATTTGCAGTTTCGTATATTCTTTCATACTCGTATTGGATATCATTTCTTTTGTACTCGTCAAGAGATATCATTTTCTTCTATATTTTTCTCCATTTATTGTACAAATTTATTGTTTGTTTCCATAACCTTATTGTTAAATGGTGAAAATATCTGAAATTAGTAGTATATACTTAATAGTTTGTGCTTCATCTAATATCATTTCATTGGAATATTAGTCTGAATTTTCTTATTAAATTTTAATATTTTTATTCGGGATACCAGTACTATTCACTCGGGGTACTATTTATTCGGGGTACAATTCACAGGATACTATTCACGACAAAATTAGTTTCTTTTCTGTCCAAATTATTTTTGATATATACATGAATATCATTCTTGAATTTTACTCCACAATTAGTTATCATGTTCACAATTTGAACATTCTTGAACTCTAGATAAATTAAATTATAAATCTCTAATATTTATCCTTGATATCACTTGATATCAAGATTCATTCATTATATCATTGTCATTATCCTCATATTTATATTGTAGTTAAAGTCATATTTGATCCGTAGTGCAAAGATAGACTGTTGATTGGTATGATTATAAATAGGAATTGTGTATTTGTATAATCATGACATTTAATGTTACAGATAAAAGTTTGGGGTGAAAGTTCATGTGATATTATCATCATGACTTTTAATGTTACAGATAAATTTTAATATTTTCATTCGGGATACCACTCCTACCCTTACCGTCTGTTTCTTTGCTGAGCAGACTCATCTGCGTATTACTTTGATGTGTTATGAAGTGCATTCATGACTTATGGAAAGTATATCTTCGATAGCATTTGAAGTGGATCATTGAAGTGAATGTCTAGCCTCTTGCTGCATAGTTTTGTAATATATATTTTGTTTGTTATTGTAATCTTTGAAGGCTTCAAGGACTTTTGGCAGAGGTTTAAGTGCACCCTACAGGCTCATTTATAGTTGCAAAGTGCTTCAACGTCAGCAATGCGTCTCTGAGAGGCAATCGTATCAGAGTTGTAGCTGTGCTAGCGGAGCTCTCCAAGACTAAGCAGGGACTCCATCTCTTGCTGAAACTGGATCAGTTGTTGCTCTCTCCTCTTTCAACTTTGATTTATGATGGAAAAAGTAGATTTATGATGTGAGTTCTGTTTCTTTTTTTCTAGCTTCCTCATATCCATTTTCACCCATAATAGCAGCCTTTTTGTTTTTGTTTTTCTGGCATTTGATTGAAATTGCCAAATTATATATGTTGTTCTTAATTCGTAGTAGTTGTTTTTTGCAGTAGGCATTTAAAGTGTAATTTAGTTATGTTGAGTGCTACAGTAGAAAGCTTTTGCATTCACATATGTAAAAATCTGAGTTAGATTAAGCATTTAAAAATGATACTAATAAACTCGGAGAGAAAGCGAAAATTGGTGCTTTATAACTAGCACTTGTACTAAAGAAAAGAAGTAAAGAGTACTACTCCATGGCGGTGACTATATTAGCAAAAGTGAAAAAAAAAATGTATTTGCTGCTCTGCTACTTGCTCATGGAGGCTTGGACCTGGCACAAGAGCAGCATTATATGAATCAAATCAAACCTGAGTATGGTTGAAAGGCTTGAAAATGCAGGAGTTAGGAAGTTACTTGTTCTGCGTGGGATTAGACGTGCTTGGTGGTATCTTCCGAAAGCTAGAGTCCACCTGCTTGAAAGGGAAAGCTGGGTACTTGTTGTCTGCCGGGATGATGAGAGCTTGTGAAGATGAAGAAGAGAGTGAATAGGGTTTTGTTCCGAGGAGACGTGCTGCTTCGGCTCCACCAGGGCAGCAGGTATGCAGAATGAAGAAGAGTGCTAAAACAAAAGCAGCCAATGTGGCCTTCATGATTGTAATTGTGTCAAGGCGTGTTTTGGTGAGATTTATATTTATTAATTCCAAGATCTGATGTGGTGGGGGATGCAAGTGGGATCATGTGATTCTGCTTTGACTGGTACTGAATTCCAGATTAGTTGTTATAGTTCATGTGATATTATCATCGGGTCACGTGATAATTTTAAATTGATACTATTATTATTTATTATGAATGAATGGTTTTGGTGTTTGTCAAGTAGGTAGGAGGATTGGATTATGTTCGTTCCTCCTAGCTATCATCCGTTTCTAATTATTTGAAATGTTCTTCCTGCTACTACTCTACTAGTTAAACATGGTCACCTCAAACCTACAAGTGGTGTGTTTATTTCCTTGCTACTTACTTGTAAAACTAGTGTGATCCTGATGCAGCTAAATGATGAAAATTTTAATTGTAGTTGTAGTACATACAGATCGAAAAACAGATGAAAGCTTTATTATTATAAAGATAAAAGAAAAGAAATATCCATGTGGTAAATAAAACATATTAAGAAGTTGAAATATTTTTGGCCATGTTAATTATTTGTACTGGTGTCTGGTGTGGTGTGGAAGGAAGAAGCCAAGGAAAAATCATATTCAACATATTTACACATGTTAAACCACACAGGCCATCTACATAAATTCTGTCCGGAACAGGAGCAGGAGTTAACTCAACCTCCCTTGGCCCTTGGGTTGGGTTGGGTTGGGTTGGGTTGGGTAATTGGGTATTGAAGAATAAAATAGAGAAGCAGTTGTTAGGAAATAATTATTTTAAAAGTTTATACGTATTTGGTATTACTACCGAATACAATCAAGAAAAGCTATTATTCATTATTCAAGTATTGTGTAAATGTCAGGATTACCCTTTGTTTGCAGAAAGCAGCATAGTTTATTCCAAAGGCCCAATCTTGTCTTTTGGGATTCATCCACCCCCTGACCCTAACAATTCTGATACTAAGTCGATAGTGTCACATAGTAGTTTGTATGGATATATATATATATATATATATATATATATTCATATGAATGTTTTTAATTATATGCATACATATTGAATCCGTTCAATCGAGGGTTGGTTATTCGAAATCGTCGTGGTTGATCTCAGGTGATTTACTTCCAATTATATGTGATAGATCCTGTCATTTAATTTTGTTTTCAGTTGTTGGAGGAGGAGATATTTCGTTTATTCTTTTCTCCAATATTATGCACTTTTTATCATTTGTTTTATTTTTCAATCTGGTTGTAGTGATCCTGATGATGGAAATTGCATGAACTTTTTCTTTTGGCCACAGAAAATACGATTATGTTAGGGGATAGGATAATGAAATACATTAGTTTTTTTTCCCCAAACTATCTTGTCGTGGTTCTGGGAGGGGATTATTTTATTGGATTCTAAAAAAATGTTAAGAGTGTGAATTGCTGTACGAACTCACCGCTCTGGTATTCTTATGATTGTATGTAACTATGTATACCCACAACTCTAGCATTTCCTTTCATTTTACCCTCAAGACACTAAACCTTTGTAGGGAACTCAACAAGAGGAGTCAGAGATGCAAAAAGAAAATAAAGTGTTACAACTTTGTCAACAGTCAACCACACTTGATCATTTTAGCACTATGCTTGATACCTGAAGCAAGAAAAGTATCTATATTATGAATTGTGTTTGTTAAAAGGGATTTTCTGTTTTAGTATATCTTCTGTTCCTACTTTCAATTCTTTCTTGTTCTTAGTCCCAAGCATCCCTTTATGCCTTTTTTTGTCTCCCCAAGCATGCACAAATGCATAGAGTTTGGTTTCTAAATATTTCTATGTTTTATAAATGTGAAGTGTAGTTGAGGGTTTATGGGGTTGACATGAGCTTGACACCTCAAAGTCAATGGCTCAGATTAATGTTCAAAAAGATTTACTTGTCATAATTTTCTTTTATCAATAATCGGGTATCTTGTGTGGCACAATCTTGTCCATTAAATGTGGATTGGAAGAGCTATTTGATTCTCATGAAACTGGAAAGGATCCATTGTCTTTGTGTAGATTGTACTATAGCACGAAAACTAATTGTTCTATGGCATGAAACTTAAGTTATGGAGTTCCACTTTAATTGTTAGAAAAGATGCAACGCCTTTATATTTTTCAGTAGTTTCCCGTGGAAAGGATTGTGTGTATATATATATATATATATATATATATATATATATATATATTTGTCTTGCATGAACTGCAGTGGACTGATTGCTGTCACAATATTGGGGGTAAGGACTTCATCAATACTTTCCAGCATGTGTTCAGTGTTTTACAGTGTGTAATTATTTATATGAACATAGCTTCTTTAGTTGATCTTCTATACATTCTTATCTAGCAAAACTTACATGATTTATAATGTAATCTCTTCTGAGCTTTAATATCTGTTGTGGTATGTGAAGAACAGTACGTGATTCCTATATTATACTTAT
Organism: Panax ginseng; assembly: GCA_020205605.1. NCBI lineage: Eukaryota > Viridiplantae > Streptophyta > Magnoliopsida > Apiales > Araliaceae > Panax > Panax ginseng. Next base: position 2,749,122 of record CM035148.1, read on the forward strand.
ATTTTAACGTGTTTGAACATCCTTGTAACCTTGTACAAGTCACATTTCTGGATGTGATTTTGATCATTATGCATTTGTTTCCTTTGGTTCTCCAATTTGCTTATCATTTCTTTCCAGTTTCTGGACAATGAGCTGCATATTTGCTATCCCAGCCCTAATAAAAGAAATATTAAAAAAGATAAAAAGAAGAATAATAACTCATTTTTATAAATTTATGTTTCCCAGGTTAATGGCAATTAAGTTTTAATTTATTGTTTAATTCTTAGTCTGTCTTTTATTTTCCCCAGCAATTAAAAAAGTTGTATTTTAGTCGAGCAACAAAGCCAAAGAACTTCCGCGACTTCTTTCATTTTTTGACTGCTGAACCTGTGACATGGCAGAGAAAGCATGCATAAAGCGCCTCCAAAAAGAATATAGAGCACTTTGTAAAGTATGTTCTCCTCCTATTTTCTCGCTCTTAACTGTCAGTATAACGAGTATATATCATAGAATTTTTGTTGGTCTCCTTCTGAACTTGAGTTTCTCCTTTTCACGTCCATAAAATAATCATATGTGATGTGTTTCTTTCATTTAAAATTACAAGTGATGTATAATTTCTTACTAAACTTCCAAATCCTTTTGGATCTATGTATGAACCTTTTATCATCTCAGTTTCTCCTCATGTTAAAATTTGATTATTGCAGCTCACTTTTACTGCAAATATTCCCTTTTATTCAAATTCCATTGATCGCTTTCAAAAAAATAAATTCAAGATCAGTAGTTGGACCTATTGGCAAGAGCTGTGCCCTACTATACACACACCCACAGTGGACACCAATTTATGTAAAAAATGGCTTCCATTCTCCACATCTAATTATATACTTCTGGTATAAGTATATATAACAAGCATATTGAACCTTCTTTGTACAGAATATATTTAAAGCTAATGCACACAGACAATTGTGCCAAGGGATAGTCTTGTATTTTCTAGATTGTAGTCTTTCTTCCAAAACAAATAAAATGTGAGCATAGATACAATTGTAGGAACCTGTTCCCCAATGCGTGGCTCGCCCTTGCTCAAGTGACATTCTTGAGTGGCATAAGTTTACCTTTCATTTCCTTCTATTAATTTAAGGTTTCTTACAAAATTTGTTTTCAGTATATTTTTGATAGTCTGGAACTGTAAACTTTAAATGCTACACTCACTTTCTTGTTTTCCATGTTATGTGGATGTAATAATATTATTGAGGGGTGATGAATTAAAATCAGTGTGTGGTGTAGATAAAATATCAATGTTCATTTTCTTTACTGTTAAGAATTTATGCAACATCGTACGCCAGTAATCCCTGACCCCTATCATATGGCCATGTCACTAAGGCAAGCATACACTTTAGATTAATCAATTGCATCTTGTAATGGGGGAAAAGACTGCGCATAGGTGATACTCTTATTTTTGACATATTTAAACAGCATCTATTCTGACAGAGTAGAGATCTAATAATTGGTAGAATTTTGTTCTGTCTGTCTTCTTGCTTAGCACTACCATTTATAAATTAATTTTAGCCTAAACTTAATGTTCAGATTATGTATTGAAAGGGAGCAAAGGGACTCCTTTTGCAGGTTTGTTATCCTCTTTTAAAGTTTGCTATTTGATTATTTCTTGTTCTAATGATACTCAATTGATTTTCTTGTCTTCTTTCATTATGCTAAGGTGGATATTACTATGGAAAGATCAAATTCCCTCCAGAGTATCCATTTAAACCTCCGGGAATCAGGTAGTTCAAGTTTTGTCCATAAAATTCTTCCATAGAGCAAAGTTATCAGTTTTCTATCTTAAAAAGTTTTTTTAAAGCATCATTTGCTTCATTATTTTGTACATTTTCACCTCGGTTTGCTTTTTCACTAGAAATATCATTTTTTTCCCGGCAGTATGACCACTCCCAATGGGCGGTTTATGACACAAAAGAAAATTTGCCTATCTATGAGCGACTGTAAGTCTTCTGATATTGGATATAGTTATTATATGTTACTTATCAAGTAAAGAAGTTGGATATAGGCATTATCTCTTACTTAACTTGAGAATTGATTGTCTATTTACCTTTGCTTTCCCTTTTACAGTTCATCCAGAAAGCTGGAACCCAATGTGGTCTGTGTCAAGGTAATAAGTTGCCATTAATGTGGAAGTTGTGCCTTTTTTTTATATTATAGAGAATTGATATTTTCACAAGCAAAAGTGATAGTTTCACAAGGTCTCTTTCTCATGAATAGTAAATGAGTCCCACACTTATGTAAGAGATACTGTGTGGAAATATCAATTCTTACCTGTGGAAATAAGAATTCCCTTTATATATATATAATTATTTATTTAAAAATTTTAGTTGTTTCTTTAACTTCTTTTGCTAACTTTTCATTTACAATAAATGCAGCATACTCACGGGGCTGCTATCTTTTATGGTGAGTCAATTGGATCCTAACATATTAGTAATAGTTAAGTGTAATTTTACCTAATATGACTATCCTTTTTCTTTATGGGAATGTCACTGTCATTCTTTTATACAAGAAATTCTATATACCTGAAACGAAATAACTTCACCAAATATTATATCTTATTCGAACTTTAGGATTAATGCTTTAAGAGTACCTATGCATTGCTTGTTTGCAAGGACCAATTGGTATTATCTGATCTGGACACTTGACTGTAGACTTTGTAGTTGGTCTAAATGTGCTGGGTATGAGCGGTCTCTTATGTGTGTTGGAGCCCCTTTTAAATGTATGTCACCATTGGCTATAATTGGGGATCCAGCCAAAGAGAAGCCATCTAAGATGTTGTAGTCATTGACATTCAAGATAGGATAATGCATTTTTTATCATTACTATTATTGATAAATCTCAATACACGTCTTTGATCTAAAATTAGTATTTAACTCGACCCCTATTGTAAAGTCCTTCAAAGAGAATGGCAACCAAGGAAAAGTGACTGTGGAAGAAGACATGGGTTCTTGTTTTTTATGAGAAATATTATGTAAATAGAGTTGTATTGTTGATGTAGGACGAGCCTGTGAAAGTTAGTTAGAACAATATAGGAGGCTTTAGAAGCCCATGAATTAGAAGTTGTTTAGTTTCTTTAATTTGCAGTTATCTTATTAGAGTCCAAGTTAGGTAAGGAAAATTGTGTACGAGTATTATAAATAGTGATGTACTTCATTATTTTGATACATTGAATAATTGGAATTGATTGAGTTTTGTGTGAGATTATCTGTGTAATATTTATCCTTCATCCCAAGACCCCCGTCCCCATCATTTATGTATCAGAGCCCCCGATCTCTCGGCCTCACCTACCTTACAAAACCCATAACCATTGACACTACCCTGCTCTGTTGCCACATACGTCAATTACCAAAATACACCATAACAACACACCAAATAGCCAAACGCAGTCTTATTATTGCCTTATCCTCAAAACATAACTCTAATCCCAATTGTGTAAATAGTCGACCCACAAAACCACCCAAAGTTGCACCACAAATCAAAATAACCCTCATCGGAAAATCAGCATCTACTATAAACAAAACTCACTTACCGACAGTTGGAAGAATTTTTTTTTTTGCACCGATTGGCGCCTTACCTCCTTTGCCGTCACAGTATCGTGGTCGTTGCCTCAGTTTTTCCCTCTGTGACTTTGTTGAGCGTTGCGTACATTTGAAACTAAAATTTCAGATCTATTCGAAACTGAAATTCCCTTGAAGTAAATATCTTCTTACAAATTACAATTAGGTATTCCCATAGTTTTTATAGCTTTCTAGTTTAGTCCCACAAGTTTTCTTAAATTTTAAAATACCCCCTGAAAATTTTACATATTAGTCCCTATATTTTCATCTACTTCAATTCCAGCCCCTGAAGTTTCATTAGTTTTAGTTTAGTCCTTGTTTCTTTATACTTTCTGCACTTAAGCCCCTAGAGCAAGTTCAAAAAAAGAAAAGAAAAAAAATGTATATATTTTTATTTGTAGGAGCCATGGTAAATGCTGAAGAAATCAACGTCAAGCTTGATACTTAGATGTTATAATAAGATGAACGTCTTAAAAGGATTGAAGATTCAATCACAACATTTGCTGCAAATGCAACAAATGTTCAAGCTTCTATTACAACACTTACATAAAAAATTGATGTACTCACGTAATGCATAGATAAGGGACAAGAAGATGCTCATAAGAATCATCTGAGACTACATCAACATGACCCTAATCCACGAGTTAATCCTCATGTTCCAAATCCTAGGATGAATGCAACATAGAGGAGCAAAATTAAATGTTGGAGATTTCAATGGCGATAATGGTCCCGAAACATTCTTCGATTGGATTCACAGTTTGGAGAGTATTTTTCGATGGTATGAATTATTTGATGAAAGAAAATTGTTCTTTATTGAAGTGAAATTGAAAGGGACAACTTGTATTTGGTGGGATCAACATCAGTGGAATTTATATACAGTTGCGAGAAGATGGGAATATATGAAAGTTGCATTGACACGACGTTTTGTACATTCGGATTAAAGCAGCGAGCATATTTCCAGTTAACTGAGTTAGTACAAGGACGTAAATCTGTAGTTGAGTATACTTCAATGGTCTACAGTTTGGTTACACGGTTTGAAGAAGTTTTAATCTCCATGTACCATCGATGATTGAATTTAGAAATTGCAGGTGGTGTAGTTTCAAGTAAACTCTTGCTCTTGGATGATGTTGTTCAAGTTGCCACCCAAGTAGAGAATAATTTGAAAAGGAATTATGTTACGCCTCCAATACACGTCCAAACTCTGAGGGAGTGTACTTTTGTGGAGCCTATTTTGTGATCTGACGTTATTGTTCTTGAGTTGATAACTCGACATGAAAGTTGGTTAGAACAATATAAGAGGCTTTAGAAGCCCATGAATTAGAAGTTGTTTAGTTTCTTTATTTTGCAGTTGTCTTATTTAATTTGTAGTTATCTTATTAGAGTCCAAGTTAGGTTAGGAAAGTTGTCTAGGAGTATTATAAATAGTGATGTACTTTATTATTTTGATACATTGAATAATTAGAATTGATTGATTTTTGTGTGAGATTATCTGTGATATTTATCCTCATCCCAAAACTCCCGTCGGCCGTCCCCATCAATTGTGTACTGTAGGAGATGCTTAGTATAGGTGGCTGTTAGGTTTGTTTCGTAATTGAGTTCATGCAACACAATAGACTAATAGAGAAATTTCTGATCATCACTTGAAGGATCAACTTGTTTCATTTAAATGCTTTGAGGGGAATACGTGGCTCCTGCTAAAATTGTCTTATTTTTTTCTTTTCAAGATTTCTTAGATTTTATCATTTGAAGGTAGCAGCAGATTATATGATCCATTTTTCTATTAGTGATTATATGAACCATTTCATGGTTTTATAGGCAAATGAATTCTATTTGGTGTCATTTAACTGGATGGGTAGGTTAGGTAAAAATAATGTCAGCTATACAAAGAGGTGGCCACAGGTGATTTTCTGATTCCTCCCTCTGATTGAGGAATGGTTCATCCTTATCTCCACCCCTTCTCCTACCTCCCCAAAAAACAAGCACCTCAGTTCTTCAAAAGTGAACTAGTGTCAATTCTATTTGATCACTACTGCTTACGGACACTGCTTCTCATGATCATACGGATCATCCATTCTTTGTGTACGATTCACTCTTACTTAGCATGCATTTTTGTTTTTTACTTGTCTATGCAGATGGACAACAGTCCTACCACTGGTAGTTTAACAACAACTGTTGCAGAGAAGCAGCGACTTGCAAAGGCCTCCCTTGCATTCAATTGTAAGAAGTGAGTCATCCACTATAATCTTCATTCATCTAGCTCTTTTGCCTTTGCTGTTTTATGATAGAATGTTGCCCATAATTTTTAATATTCTTAACAAGTCACTTCTTAATCATTGAAAAGCACACTAATTGGTTTGACAAATTTATTTTTCTTATATTATTCCATTTTCCTCTTCCCACACTGCTGACTAGATTTTCGGAGTTTGTGGAGCTCTTTGAGAAGACAGAGTATGTGGTACCAAAAGAAGAAAATTTGAGATGTAAATCAACGAGAGAAGAAGAAACCCAAAAGGATGTGAGGCAATCCCTTCCACCAATGTGGGTGCTGGTATTACTAATTATTCCCATTTTCGGTCCCCCTGCTTCAGCTTTTTTGATATTTAGGAAGAAAAAGTGAAGTATTGAAGTAGCAGTAGCAGTAGCAGTAGCAGTAGCAGTAGCAGTAGTAGTAGTAGTAGTAGTAGGTAGAGGTAGGTGCAATGAACCTACGAGGCCAGCATGCTCTCCAATGGTGCGTAAAACCCCCCTTTGTTATTATACATCAATCAATCAATCAATCCACCCCACCGAAACCGATCATGTACTCGCACCAACTTTATAAATAAAAGCTCCTCCTTAGACCCTCCGCAATACGCGGAGTAAAAAACGCCAGCTTTTTTCTTTCTTTCTTTCTTAATTCATGTAATGTAATTAATGATATACTACTACTAGCATTAGTAACTTAATGAAATCATTTACTCCACTAGTTAATGCTAACTTCCTTTATGGTTATGGTTATGGTTATGGTTATGGTTGGTGGGACTGGGGGTATATATCACTCACATACTTCTCCCTCATTTCATTCCTGAATCCAAATCAGGCAAAGGCGGGAGTAGTACTCCCTACATATACACAAATATAGTACTCCAGTAGTAGTATATTCTAATAATCTAATGGGCAAGACGGGTTTGAGTTTCAGTTCCTTCTTTTTTTTATTACCATACCCCAGATGCGCTTAATTTGCAACTACTCCTACCAAATATTTCTATAAATCTCTGGTACACATGGACAATTGGGATTTACTTTATCAAAGAAACTCATTTTATGCTGCAGCTTCTTAAATCTAACACATTAAATAGGCAATTAGGAGCACGCATTCTCTCTCTCTCTCTCTAAAATGAGGATGGTTTTGCTGAAATACAGAGTCACAGAACTTGTAATTTGTTAAAGAAACCCCAAACTTTTAACCAATTGTAATGACTGTACGTACAGTAATATACATGAAAAACTAACAAAGACGAAAAGAATTCCAAAGCACTCTTCTGTAAGTAAGAGAGGATAATTTTCTCAACTCTCTCAAACAGAGACGCTCGACTAGTTGGTTTCAAGAACACAGGAATAAGCCCACCTCTTCTGGCAAGAAAAAGTTAAAAGCAACATTGAACAAATCAAGATATAACCTTCAATTGCATATTTTTATATGCGTAAAGGGGCTTATTCTACATCAACATTGGTGGGACTAGAAGGATTAATCTTTCTATCCCTGCTCAGAAGTCTCTTCAATGACCTCAATCGCGTTGGGGCGGGTGACTTTTGATCATCTTCTTCCTCATTAATCTGCCTTGGTATATCAATTACCAAATGCCCATCTGATGACATATTACTACTAGTAGAAACTGATGACGATGATGATGACGACATACCAACACTTTGATGCCCATCTTCCAAACAAGAGCCCAAAGTGCTAACCCGAGTCTCATTACCCCAAAACAATACATTTGTTGGGAAATTGAGGGATTCTGAAGAAACCCCAAGGCCAGAGTCGACTGCCGGTGTGTTGTGCGTAATCTCCTGCATTGATTCAGGAGTTGAGGAAACTGGGTTTCTACAAAGTGGGCAGGTAGAATGGGATTGAAACCACATATCAATGCATTCTACGTGAAAGCCGTGATTACATTTTGGTAAAAGCCTAGCCTTTTCTCCTTCTGAGACCTCTGAGAGACAAACAGAGCATTCCAGTCCATCTTTGAAATCTTGGGGGGAGAATTTTATTACTGGTATGGATTGAAGGACCGAGGGGTGAAGACCGTGGCGTAGAGCGGTGACAGCGGCTAATTCACGATGGCCGGCTGCAAAGTCTAGGCGGCGGCGGCGGCGGCGTGTGGTGTTGGAGCCGTCTTGTTGTACGCGGCGCCAGTACCATTTGGCGTAGAGGTGAAGGAAGACTACAAAGACAACGACCACAAAAAGGACTACGATGGCTATCACCATGATTCTGCCCGTTATCTCAACCACGGCTGATTCTTCCAGTTTATTACTAGGATCGGTTGAATCACCCATATTTTTATTTAATTATTTTTAGAAAGAGGCAAGAAGATTTATAGTTAGTTTCAAGATTTGAAACAAAACGAGAGAGAGAGAGAGTAATCTTGGAAAGTGGTAATCTTTCGGGAACAAGGATTGGAGGGTTCAAGTTCAACCGGCGGTGGGTGCAGATGAGAGAGAGAGAGAGAGAGAGAGAGAGAGAGAGAGAGAGAGAGAGAGAGAGAGAGAGAGAGGATGAAGCTAGGAATGAAGGCAAGTGCGTGCAAAAGTAGTTGGGTTTTATAAAAAGGTGAGATTTTTGTTAGGTTTGAAGAATTCTAATGTGGGAATAAGGGGAGGAGGAAGAAAGGTCAAATTACAAGAGAGTTCAAAGACCAGAAAATTAGCAGTCAGCTGAAATAATATAATACTAGTAGTAATAGTCACCAGAAGAGAAGAGAAGACTCCTTCCGGCGGCTTCGTTTTGGGGAAAGTTGACTCACCGGTTTTGAATCTTCCCTCCCTTTTTCCCTCTCTCTCTCTCTCTCTCTCTTTTACACTTTTTCCACGTACGCCAGCCCAGCCCACCTCAAACAAACATTATTTACCCCTCCCCCTCCCCATCCCCATCCCCATCCCCATCTCCATCTTTAAGCTCAAATAAGCATATCCATACTTAATTTATACACTACTACTAGTACTTTTTACTTTATTAAAAAAATGATCAATTCATTCATTCGCATATTACCACAAAAACGCATCAAAGGTAGTAAGTAGATTGTGGATTACTTTTAGGGTTTAACATATCAACACGGAGGCGCCAATGCGCTATAGACCAAAATAGCTATAGCGACGGATGAATCGTCGATATATTTCAAAAATACCGTCGACATAGACGATTATGTATTATATAACATATGGCTCATATATATATACTAGCTGTGTCCCGTGGCTCCGGCACTACATGGACGGTGTAATTTATTTCAAACTTTGGACGGCCCAAATGATTTATTAGGGTGAGCGGGAAATTTAAAATCAATTGTATTTTATTATTTATATATATATATATATATATATAATGAGGATCCAGTCTGTATATATCTGTTTTGTTATATGTATCCAAATTACATCCAAAACACTGTATTATGAAAAAATTTCAGTTCCATAAAATATTAAACTTTTTTTTAGTTTTAAAAAAAAAGTAAAAAAAAAAATTTGTATTTTAAGAAAGTTCGAGAGGATCCGGACCCTATATATATATATATATATATATATATATATATATATATATGCCAATCTTGTTGGTGCCGGGAGGAGGACTAATTTGTTTTGAATTTGATTAGTACTAGTGATATTTGAACGTGCTCTTTGGGGTGGAGGGGGGGACCGGAGAGTTGAAGTTGTTGGTCAATATGTCCAACATGACGCCGAAATAGACTTTAGCTCTTCTTATACCAGATAACATACATACATGACTAGTTTTTTATCCCTCACAAATCACAAACAGAGTTAAACATGGCTTCTTCTTTATTATACCCATTTTACAAAATTAACCCACCTTAACACGCTTAACTTAATTATTCATAAATAAATAAATAAATAATAATGATGTGTAAATCATGTTATACAAATTTCATTCTTATTTGGGGGTATTTGTTTAGATTTGAATAATTGAATCGATTAGTTATTTAGTGCGTTTGTTTTGAATAAAAATCGTCTGAATGACCAAGTGTAATTTTTTTTAACTTGAATGATTGTTGAATGAAGTATTTTATATTTAATTATTTTTTTACAATATTAACTATTATATTAATTAAATTTACAACAATTTTGAATTTTTTCAAAGGATAAAATAATAAAAATCTGTTATTTAAATATGGGTTAAGTTCAGATGACCACCTGGGGTTTAAGCGGTTTCCCACTTAACCACCTGTAGTCAGTAAAGCTACATTTAAACACCTGACCTTTTGAGGTGAAGTGAAAACGTCACTTTTTTCGTCTAAATTAATCGCGCGTGTATGTCAGACTCCAAAAAACGCGTGAGAAGTGACTGTAACAGTAAAAAAACACTCTTAAATGTCTGAAATACTGTAAGACCCCAACTTTTTGAATAAAGATTAAATTTTCTCGAAATATATTTTTGAATATTATGGTGTGGATTTGATATAATGTTATAGTTGTGGGTAATATTTATAAATTTTGTAAAGACGCATGAGTTGTTATATAATATTCAATTGGTGGGGAATATTCGTTTTAACGAGGAATATTAAATGACAACAAGACAATCATTGGTGGACTCCTAACGGAATTATTGTCGGATCGAGAAAGCGAAAAAATACTTTTATGAAAATAATTGGCGGAAGTTTTAGTTAAGCTGTCAAAACACCCGGTGTTAAAAAAAAACGATGTCTGGCGTGGTTGCATAAGTAGCACAAAGTATTGATTATTGATGCTTACGTGAGAAGTCACTCGGTTATACTCAATTATTCTACTGAGAATTCTTTGCATCATATCTATCATATTATGGATTCAATTATGGTCGATGATCATCTGCGTAAAATATTTTTTTTTATTAAATCAATACTTGAGACGATTAAAGTTATTCATATTATAAAGCGCAATATTTACAATGTCTGAAGTTACGCGAGGAGAGGTTTGGTCACCTAATGCGGCCGATAGGGAGAAATTCTTATTGAAAAGTCCCCTCTTTCCTGGGAACGACCTGGTTGATAAATATTGTGAGTTATAATATTAATGATGAATGTTGTTCGGAGTTGAATTTGGAGACGCGGACGTGATATTTGAGTCCGGAACGACGAAATTAGTAAAAATAGTCTATAAACACAATTTTTCGGGATTCATTATTTAGTCAAAAAGTCAACAGTTGACTTTTTTGGGAAAAGTCAAACTTCAAAATTTCAAAATTTATATTTTTGATAAAAATAGTTTCATTATGTTGGAATTGTTTGTGTTAGTGAAAATCGACATTTATTAGATGATAATTGATGTCAGGGGTTATATTGATAAATCGGGTAATTTATCGGATAAATGAGTAATTAATTGCTACTAATTCACATGCTTATATAACTATTTGTTCACATATGTGTACTATTGAATCACATTATTTATTATTAGGGGAGTTGGTGCAAGATTGATAATACTTGCATGACTAAGTTAAAAATGGAGGTATAGATAGAAGTCTTATCTTCGTAATTCGTATTTTCACATTATTATACTATTGATTCACATGATTGAACTATTGATTCACATTATTTACTATTAGGGGAGTTGGTGCAAGATTGATAATACTTGCGGGACTAAATTAAAAATGAAAGAAAAGTTGAAGGTATTGTCTTGTAATTTTTGAGCCCCAAAACGTCAATTATCGAAACTATATTTTTCTATAAATAGAAGCTCATTCTTCCTTCATTTCTCACCAATTTACAAAAGCTTTAGGCGATTATTATAGAGAGAAATTATATAGAGAAAGAAGAAAGAAAAATGCTACCATTTATTCCAATTATCCAGTTTTTTTTTCAAGTAGGGAGTATTATTTCTTTCTTATCTATGAAGAGAACTTACGTTATTTCATTCTTTATTATTACATTGGAATAACTTTGTACACAGCAAGCTTACCCTATACTTGGTGAAATTCTTACATTGTTCCATTCTTTATTATTCATTGGAATATCACGTGCATGCGTTTTATACGGACCGATTTCGTCTTTATTATTACATTGGAATATCATGCATTAGATTCTACTCACGGACTGATTCGCGTCTTTATTATTACATTGGAATATCACATGCATGCGCTTTTACGTCGGACTGATTCCGTCTTTATTATTACATTGGAATATCACGTCGTGCGTTTTACGTCGGACTGATTCCGATTATTTATTATTCTCGTTGGAATAACTTTTGCTGTGTGGCCTATCGCGATGCACGGTAATTTTTTTTTTGTTATTCCATTCCTTATTATACTCGGTTGGTTAAAGTTTTGACTTATACTCCATGAAATTAGTGGAATATCTCGATATTTCAAGGCTTCATCCGAAGATCTTTTCATGGAAATATTCTTACGAGCATTCTTGAATTTTACTCTACAAAAGCGAGATCATGTTGACAATTTGGACGTTATTAGTTCTCGGATAAAATAATTCTTGAACTTGTTTTATTGAATTCTTATATCATTGTCATCATCCTCATGTTTATATTTTGTTGAAAGTCATCTCGTGGCCTATAAAGGCATAGATGGACTTGGTATGATTATAATGAGAGATTATTCGATTGTAATCATGACCGTAATATTACAAATGATGTGGTAAAAGTCCTCATTGGCCCGTAGTGCATTGATGGGCCGATTGTTAGCATGATCATGACCATTAATGAATACACAAATATTCTTGGCCCGTAGTGCATGGATAATTATGGTCGTGATCTTTAAAGAATATCCTTGGCCAGTAGTGCAGGGGTGATTCGATGATGTGGATTATTTATTGTTTGAGTCTCGCGATAAAAGTGATGAAAAACCTTCTAAATCATAAAAGATAGTAGATTTTATTCTTTACTTGACTCTTTTAATGGATTGCTTGTTCAACTGTGATTAAACTTGATAGTTGTTATATTGTATCGGTTTAACAACTTTGTTGAAGGCTAACGATAATATATCTCGCATTATCTTAGTCATAATATTTCTCATTGGGCTAGTTGAGCTCACCTTTTACTTTTATTGTTCTCTTGAGAAAAATGAGAAGCGTAGCGAGGACTAGTCGGGGAGCGGAGTGAGTGGACGAGATGATAGCATTAGTAGTCCTCACTATACGTGAAATAGTGTGATAATAATTGTAATGAGGACTCCTTTTGAGTTTGTATAATCTCTAGTAGACAATATTTGTATTCAAACTCACAACTTATGTTTTGTCGTATTGTACACGACAGTTGTATTATTAAGTTGTATTTGAATTCTGTACCATGTATCTGGCGACTCAAGATGGGTGATGTATACCTAATTTTGGGGGCGTCACAAATACCCCTCCACTTCTTCACATTCCTCTCCACTTATTCTCCCTTCAAACCCACCGCCACCAACAAACTTTTAATTCCTTCCTCAGTCCTAGAACTTCTTACACTAATCAGCTCACTAATGTCATCATCCCCATGTTTAACTTCATCACTGACCTTAACCCTAACTTCAGTCTCGATCCCTCGAAGGGAGCAAATTCTCTTTCAATTCCCTCGATCCGAAAACTAGTCTCGTTGGAAATTGGGGGAATTTCGACCAATCGAGTCGAGCGATCGATTGAGGACCATTTGATCAGATTTTGATGGGTAAGAGAATAAGATGTTCCGAATTTCTATGTCGCCCTTTATTGTTTTTTTCAACCATGAACCTTTTTGGGTCATCGGGTTCAATCTCGCTCTTCCTGTCAATGAGCAGTGAACTTACTCCCTGCTTCTGCACAGATTGTTGCACTTGTGTTCTCGGTCGAGTCGCGAAGTGGGTTCTGCGCCGCTGCCGTCGTCTTCCGTCGGGATTGGCTTTGGTGCTCATATCTTTGTTGATTTTCTTCAAGGAGCCCATTGAAGAGCTTAGTGAATACTCTGTTTGGGCTATACTTACTGTTGTTGTTGTGTTTGGGCTATGCTCCTGATAATTTTGATTTGAATATATTCTCTGCAATTGAGTTAACCTCGAGATTTCGTCTCTTTTTTCGACTCTGATTTCAATTTCTCCAGTTTTGGATTTCAACTTGTTGAATGATTTCAATTTCTCTGTTTTAGTCAATGGTTATATTCTTCGATTACAAATATATCATGTTTCTATTATATATTATATAGAAGTTCAAATCTCCATGGAAATTGTTGCAATTGCTTTCCAAGTTCCCCCAATTCAATTGTTAACTGTATTTTTCTTATGGTATGCTTGAATTAAATTTGGAATGGAGGAGATGAGAGAGCCTATTTTTCTTTCTTTTCTTTGGGTCGAATAAAAGGGAGCACCAGAGCAGGGGCTCTGTTTGTGAAATTGGAGGGTAAATAAGTCATTAGCCAACTCACAGTTAATTTAGACGGAAAAAGTGACGTTTTCATTTCGCCTCAAAAGGTCGGGTGTTTAAATGTAGCTTTACTGACTACAGGTGGTTAAGTGAGAAATCGACCAAATCCCAGATGGTCATCTGAACTTAACCCTTTAAATATTTGTGACATGTCAATTATCAAATTACATTTTATTGATTTGATTATTTCTACCCGGCGTGCCTGCCTGCATCATTTGTTTTCAGTTGGCTGGAGTGCTTACTCCGTTTGGAATTAACACAATCATCATTGTTAACTTATACTCGATCCCTATATTATTATTTTACTACCTTACATTCCACTATTAATTACTCTCCTCTAAATAATGAATTAATTGTCTCATTAGATACTACAGAATTAAGTGTGGTACGTACAGTCCACTAATTTAAGAAAGAAAAAAGAAACAGTAGTTATATATGTAGTCTACTATGAATAAAATGTAAATTTATATTATGTGCTCTTGAGTCTTGTCTAGAATAATTATACCGGAGACATGATGAATTGCATAATCTTCTTATATCTTATTAATTTTAAATTAAGGGAATGAATATTAAAATAAAAGTGGGGGTCCTGAGGAGGAGGAGGAGGATAGGTGGTGATGATCAAGGGGGGAAGCCATCCAATTGAGAATAGTATTGACGATGAGGATGAGTAGATGATGAAGACTAGTAGTAGTGGTGGTATCTGGGGGGAGGTGGTGGACATGAGCTCTGCAGAGAGGGCAAGTTGAATGTTGGTTAAGCCAATGCCTTATACAATCCGCATGGAACCCATGCCTGCATTCCCCAACTACCCAGTACTTGTCACCCCTCCCCACTTTACTCAGGCACACCGCGCATTCCCATCCACACCCCGACTCCCCCTCAAAGTACTCTTCTTCTTCTTCTTCTTCCACCATTGATACTGTTGACGCATCATCATAAAACACCTTGCCCATTATTGATATTGCTGCTAACACAAACACCTTCCCCATCATCATCATTATTGATATTGCTGCCAACACAAACACCTTCCCCATCATCATCATCATTAATTAATAATTCTAACTACTTAATTAATTCCAATCTTATTAATTGTGATCTGCATGCATCTTAATTGGACGTTGGTTAATTAATTCCTATATATATACAAGCTAGGTACCTACCTATGTCCATGTATTATTAATTAATTAAACTATATATGATGATGAATGATGCTGAATGCTAGCTGACGACCTTTGATTTGTTGAGCTGATTTAATTACTACTGCTATTTTAACTACATCATCAATAACTCAACTACCACTATAGTAGGACTACTTGACAAATTACAAAAATTGCTAACAACGGGAATCACACACACATATATAGTCCCAATCCCATCTTCAACCAACATAACATTGGAGGAGTCCACTCCTCTCCCCCTTAAAACAAGATATTGGGCGTCGACACTTGGAATTAAATATTGGATTCATTGTAGCATTATTAATATTAGAGTAGTACTAGTATAATATAATTGGAACTCATCACATTCATTGCTCAATTTTACCATAAAAAATTACTCCATGATAACTAAAGATGGTTGACCAAATATAATTCATTCGGTGGACTACTAAAAATATCTCCATTTGACCGCCCCCCCAAAAGACGAGTGATTTAATTCCAAATTCCGTGCACGTTAATTTTCAGAAACTCCCAAAAACAAAAAATGGAATAAACCTGTCCATATCTTCAAATTAATTAAGTGTGAATAATACATAATTATATATATAAAAAATACCATAAAGCTATATATATATATATACACACACACGAGTGTGATCAGTTGGTTAATTCCTCGTTCACTGACATGTTTAAGCGTTCAAATGAAGCTTAATATTCCAAGTTCTCCCCAAATATTACAGCGGCTTCATTGTTAGTGCAGGCGAGCAGGCATTAACTAGTGATCTTGTTAGATGAAATAAATATATAAGATGGAGTAATTACTACTGCATAGCTTGATGATCAGTAACTAAAACAGTAGTATAATTAAATACTACTAGTATATGTGAAATTAACTTAATATAGGAGTATATAATTAATTCGGGAATTGGAGATCAGTATTTGTGAGTTGGGTGTCCACATGACTTTTCTCCACCTCCTTACGTGGAGAGTATTAATTACATGGTGGTGGAGTTACGTTGTAAAAGAGTGGAGCATGGAGAGGTGAGACAGTTATTACCGGGACAGTGTTATATATATAGTATTAGTGGGCATGCACTCCTGAACGGCCGGACGTACTTGTTACCACCAACCGGGGCGCCACCTCCACAAGGGGTAACGTTCCAAACCCACCCGCTACTAGCCTACTACTATATATACCTCCTCCGGCGATCTAAATAATGTCCTCATCGTCATCAACCTCTCCATTTCCAGAATCAATTAAATAGTGTTCAATAAATAATTTTATAATTATTATTATATCGATATCAATTTTTTCTTGAAGAAAGTATTAATTATCAGATTAAAACAAAATAGTTATCCATGCACCTCCAGCTCACCCGTTCATCGTCATCACCTTCACTGGCTATAGATCTGAACTCCACAAACAAGTGTAACTAAGAAGAGTAGGTATAAATTTGTTGAATTAAAGAAAGATTTAGAGTAGTGAGAGAAACAACAGACATATATAGAGGGAGAAGATAATAGAGAGTTCGATCTAACACACCCAACTAGCTTCCTCCCAAACGTACTTACGTACGGTCATGATCAGCTCCTGTTACATGATACCATTCTTATAATTTCAGTCTCTGTCTGATCAATTGCATGCATCCACCAAAGAAGCATGGGACAAACTCAAGGGACTCTACGCGAACCGATCTAGCTCGTAAGCCTCTTGCCGAATACTTAAACAATCGATCTGATGAGTTAGCAGCCCTCATCGATCGATGTTCCACTTATCAATGATGATGTCGTTATTCACATCCTCAATGGTGTTGGTGATGACTTCAAAGAAATCACTGCTAGGGAAAATCACATCTCCCTCCATGATAAACTGATCGACTTTGAAGCCTACCTCAAACGTCAATTAGAAGCCCGACATGCATGAACCATTACTACTTTCGATCTGCTCATACAACTTACCGACCCAGTAATACCACAAATCATTCATGGTCGTTCTTCAGATTACGTACAGATCTAATGCAAATCAACACAATCCAAATCGCTTTTCTCACATAACTCGATCTCAAGGTCGTGGATACAAAGGATTCTGCCAACTATATATGTGAAATACAGGGCCAGGCTCGTCATTTCACTCCTCCCGCACACTACACCGCCACTGGATATTATTCTCCCACTCAAACTTTGGCTTGTCGATTCACCATGTCATTCTAATTATTAAAAGATTTTTTGGCTCGTAGGTTAAATTTTTAAAAAAATAATACTAGTTCAAGTCAATCTTTTATTAATATATTTACGACTGCACATGCATATATAACAGTTAATATCTATAGAAGTTTACTTGTTATTTATATTTAAAAGTATCTAATAAAGGATAGGAGGATGATGAGGTCTTAGCCTAACCGGGACCTTAATTATTTTAAGATATATGTGATGTAATTGCATGTGGTGAGATAAAACATTTTTTTATATAAAGTTTTTGACAAAAGTATTTTTATAAAAAAATTAAATAGAATTGCTTTTGAAGGTTATACTGACTACACTATTTTAAACTAACTAACTAAACGTATGATATGAGTTTTATTTGTTTTTAACAATTTAAATTATATTTTATTCTTTTACCAAAAGTGTTAGAATTAAGAAAGCAAAAAAATTGTATTTTTAGCTAAAAATATTCTTGAATGCAAAATCTACTTTTCAAATGTACTTTTAAAAAAAATAGCAAATATCGTAACACATTTATATTGAATTTTAAAATACTTTTAATTCATTTTTTTAAAAAAAACGAGCTCTAAATCTACGCATGCATCTACTTACATTCTCAAAGTGCAATTTTTGGATAAATGTTGTGCAAAGATTTAAATGTGAATTCTTGTTAGAGTCTTACTATACATTATCAAAGTTTTCAGTCAAATTATAATTGTGACGTTTGTGCATACATATGATAGGTAAGATTAAAAAAATATACTTTAATTTAATATATCTTATCGTATACACTTTGAGGTTAATCGCAATTTAATCTTATTAAATATTTATAAACATGTTTATCATTTTTCATTATTGTTTTATAAGTAATTGAGAAAAGAAAAGAAACGGGAATTGTTAGGATTGTTTGTGAAATATAATTTCGTTATCATAAAATTAATTTTATAATATATTAATAAATTGATTAATAGAATACTGATACGCTAAGAAAAATTACTTCTAACCTTCATGTTAATAATGTACTGATGAATTGATCAAAATTAAGGTGATCTCATTTATGTGCAAGGGCCAGCTAATCAATACCATCATTTTTATTTCAGTGTCCAGGTTGGTTTGTTAGTTAGTTGGTCACATTCCCTTGATCCACCTAATCTGGTGGGGGTAATAAGGTAATAATGAGCACCATTGTCTCACCGAAATGTAATTCCATTCTTCACTCTCTCTCTCTCTCTCTCTCTCTCGTCAGGCAGAAGAAGTCACTCTTCTTCTTCTTCTTCCCTAATAAGGCCTTTCCAATCTAGCAGGAACAAAAGTGAATCTTGAGGAGCGATTGATCGATCGAGAAAGAAAGCATTGTTTCCACTACTACCTCTTTTGGTTCTCTCTGGAGGAGCCGTAATATTATTCTTACCCAGTAAATAGTAATAATTAATGATGGACAGCAGAGAATCCTCAGACGACGAAGAGGATCAGCAAACCCTAATCCATCAAAACGATACCAGAAGAACCAAATCTTACCCCCCTCCTCCTCCTCCTCGTCGTTCCACTTTCCACATTGATGAATTCGACAACCCCTCAACAACTTCAACCAATCGACGTCTTCTTTCAAGCTTCAACAAGAGGTATCTCTTTGCAATTTTCCTTCCTCTTCTCTTCGTTCTAGCCTATTTCACTACAGACATCAAATCCTTATTCCAATCTAGTGCTTCCAATGTTAACTTCGACGTTTCTGTTAATCGCATGCGGGAATCCGAATTACAAGCTTTGTTTTTGTTGAGAAACCAGCAATTAGGGCTTCTCGAGTTATGGAATCAGACATTCTCAAATCAATCTTCCATTTCTACTTCAAACCACTCCTCCATTGATCTCTTACCCCCATCATATGAACATGTTAACTCTGCTCTACTTGTTCAGATTTCACTGAATAAACAAATTCAGCAGGCTCTTTTATCGTCGCATCAACTAGGATCTTCCTTGGATTTGGAAGATAATAATAGTACAGACCCCAGTCTGACTTCTTTTGATGGTCTCAATAGGTGTCGAAAGCTTGATTCAAGGTTTTCAGAGAGGAGAACCATTGAGTGGAAGCCGAAATCCAATAAATACTTGTTTGCAATTTGCGTGTCTGGCCAAATGTCAAACCACTTGATATGTTTGGAAAAACATATGTTTTTTGCTGCTGTACTTAACCGAGTTTTAGTTATTCCAAGCTCTAAAGTTGATTACGAGTTTAGTCGGGTGTTAGATATTGATCACATTAATAAATGCTTGGGAAGGAAAGTTGTTGTCACGTTTGAAGAGTTTACTGAGATTAAAAAGAATCATTTGCACATAGATAGAGTCATTTGTTACTTCTCGCTGCCGACACCTTGTTTTGTGGATGATGATCACGTAAAGAAGTTGAAGGCATTGGGGGTTTCTGTGAATAAACTTGAGCCTGCTTGGGTTGAGGATGTCAAGAAGCCAACATTAAGAACCGTTCAAGTTGTCATGTCAAAGTTTTCATCCGATGATGATGTTATTGCAATTGGAGATGTATTCTTTGCTGATGTGGAGAAAGAGTGGGTGATGCAACCAGGTGGTCCTATTGGCCACAAATGTAAGACTCTGATTGAGCCAAGCCGTATTATTATGCTAACTGCCCAGAGGTTCGTCCAAACATTCCTTGGGGAAGGCTTTATAGCTCTTCATTTTCGGCGACATGGCTTCTTGAAGTTTTGGTAATGCACTTACTTGCCCTTATTTCTTACTTCTGTATTTATGTGTATCCATACTAAACTTTATGGTTTGAAATCGATTGTTGCAGCCTTGCAATTTTTGTTTTTTATCTCACTTGTTTTTGTTGCTAGTTTTTTTTATTATCCTCGTGCCAGTTGTATTAAATTTGGTTAGCACATAAAGGAGTATACGTGGAATATTCCTTAATTTGGTTTGAAGATGCACTAAAATGTCTCACCATGCATTAGTTTAAGGCATGTGTGTGATTTCCTGAGAGCTTTTTGCATTGTGATGCCTCTAACATATTCTAATAATTTGTCAGCAATGCCAAAAAGCCTAGTTGCTTTTTCCCTGTGCCTCAGTCTGCAGATTGCATTAACCGAGTGGTTGAAAGAGCTAATACTCCTGTCATATATCTCTCCACGGATGCTGCAGAAAGTGAAACTAGTTTACTGCAATCACTCATTACGTTGAATGGGAAGGTTGTACCCCTTGTTAAGAGGCCAGCTCGTAATTCAGCTGAAAAGTGGGATGCTTTACTATACAGGCACGGCCTCGAGGGAGATTCTCAGGTAAGCTTATGATTTTGCACAAGCTCGCAGATTTTGGTGTTATTTTGCTCCTAGCCCTAGAGCTTCCTTTAAGACATACGAGTAAATGTTGGACTCCCTAAAAGTTGACACCTTTTTTATCTACCTTTTTACTTTATAGGCTTCATTTCATTCTTCTTCTGTACTATCGCTTGAATGAATCATATATGAAATATATGAGAAATAACCTCTAGGTTGCTTGTTCCAATCCCCATACTTGGAGCCGAAATTACCTGTACAAAAATAGTATTGGAAACATCTATAGTGGATCAACCAACAATCTTTCTTCTATTGGATTTCCAATTTATTATGCAAATTAGTAGGGCACATCCTCATAGAACACTTCTCAATTGATGTAGTACTTTTATAAGTTGATAATGGTTTTCCTTTTGTTATATAGTTTTTCTTATTCCATGATATAAAGGGACAAGTAGCAGTGCAGATTAAATGAGTAATGGTTTATGGTTATATATGGTGATGAAGTTGGAACCCTGTGGTTAAGTTCCAGATAGTAGCCAAACTTATATATGCAAACAACATTGATGATTTTGCCATGAGTTTCCTAGCCACTAACCTCCTTTTGAACTAATTAGGGTCTATTATGCAGTACTTCTGAGAAATTAGAACCAATTTATAGAATGTAGAAACTGGGATAGAATAGTCTCTGAAATGATGATTCTTGATGAACAGAGGTTTTCAGCATTGAATTATTATGTTAGTCTGGGATCCAGTTATAAAAGTAAACTTTTCCATGCTAGAAAATGTTAATTGATTCCTCATCTAAAATATTAGGAATAGCATTACTGCTCTATCATGGCTTAATCAGATGTATCTTATTTTTTACGAAATGAAAGCTCCAGTGGCAATTTGATCATCAAGTAATCCAAATAAACTTTACCCCCTAGTGAGAAGGAGATCATATTAACTCCATTGTCAAATGTGCTGCAAGAATATCAGAACTGTTGCAGCCATCAGATCACCATATTTTAAATACAATATGTGCAGAGGACGCCTCCTTGAGCTGTTTCCAAGACAAAGTCCTGACAAGCTTGCTTCGCTTACTACTAAGTGTCCAGCTGTTGTAAATGTTGTGTATGATGCTATTTTGAACTCACCGAGGGACTCAGACGTTCATGGAAGAACACAGTGCATCCACTGCTACGAGTCACGTAGTAAGCGAAGCAAACTTGTTAGGGGCCCTGGGAACAGCTTGTGGAGGTGTTCCCCTTCACATTCATTATTGTAAATAAAATATGTTGGTATGACTTGGGTAATGATGATGCTATTCATTCAACATTTGATGATGGCATTGCAGATGCAGTTGATATAATCTCTCTTTTAGTGGGGAGGGGGGGGCACATTTCCTTATAATTACTTCAATGATTCGATTGTCGTTGAAGCATTCCATTCCATGAAGAATATGATACTAACATCCAATTCTGGCGGAAATCGGGTCCTGATCCTACAAATCAAAAAGATATCACATTGACCTCACTTGGCTTAGGAGTAGGATGAGTGATACATCTGATTGTTGCTAGCACCATATACAGAAAGGTCATAGCTAAAGTGTTCGGTAACAAGAAAGTTTGTACGAGGGACAACAAGTTTGTCCTCTGCATATTTGTAAGTTTTATCTGGCACCATTTTCGTGTCATGTCACGAATTGCCCACCAGGGAGGGAATAGGAAAAGATGCGCCCCGTCTTCCATAAAGATATTCTGCTATACTAGTTTTCAATTGTGCTTAGAATGACTCCTTGTGTGGCCCTATTTGCTTAATGTGGAAGTCCATAAAGTTTGGCAAAGCATTTGTGCCAGACAATAGGATAACACTCTTATTGTCCTATTGTTACTGACGAAACAAACTTTCATCTAGGTGCATTCTTAAATAAGAAACTAGTTTTCTCTGTAGAATTTTGGGGTTACTCATCATATGTATTTAATTTAATCCTGAAGGTGGAGGCTATGTTGGATAAGACCATATGTGCTTTGTCTTCTGCGTTCATTGGATCCTCTGGGTCCACATTCACAGAGGACATTCTTCGGCTTCGGAAAGACTGGGGATCAGCCTCAGTATGTGATGAATACCTGTGTGAGGGTGAAGAACCTAGTTTTATTGCAGAGGATGAATGAAAGGGTAAAACTGAAGGCCTCAATTGTTCCTAGCCAGCCAGCCAGCCTTTGTTTCAAGAGTAGTACACCTACTGCTGTCTTTCACATGTATTCTAGTGTACAGCAAGTATAATGTGCATGTTGTTATTATAATTATTTTTAATATAGGCATGGATGCTTGTTGTTTTATCCATACACCTTGGATAGATTGCCTAGAATGGGTTTTAAGATCATTATTTTGTAGATGAGAGTGTTGTTGAAGGATGATAATAATTAGTGCTGCTAAAATTTTCCTTTAGAAGAAGTTTGTAATACACCAGCCATTGCCAATATCCAAGTCTTGGGAGGGTATCAACCCAAGAACCTGGTGCTGCTTTCTACAAATATTCATTCCCTTAAAAATAAGTATGCATCAATTTTATTTTGGAAAAGATTTTTACTATATTGCAATAAGAATGTCCATTTTTTATTTTTATTTTGGAGTAGACTTATTAATCAATTACTCATGTATTTTTATTAATTTGGAGTGAGATGACTCACAAATTACTGTTGAAATAGGTGTGGAGTGAAGTGAGGCCATAGGTTGTGGGTTGTGGAATGAATTTTGTAAAAATAACATACTACAATACTTTTTATTGTGAAGATCGATAAATACTTCCTTATCATGCTACTTGAGATGATGGGTGCTGCCGTGCTGCAGCAGCAGCAAGTTATAAATTTGAATCAACACTGAAATTGTATTACTCATCCTGTGATTTATTACATAATAATATTAATAATAATAAAAGGGTAGATTGTAAAAAACTAAAAAATGTATACTCCAGTCTCTAGTCATCCAGACAACTCAAGTGTGTCTTATTTATTTTTAAATTTAAATTTGGGATTATTAATCATGAATTATAAAATAGTACCATTTGAGATTAAAAATTACTTGACAAAATTAATCTCAAACTTTTTTCTAAAATAACCACAATATCCTCAACATTTTTCTAATTTATTCTCATTTTCCTCTCTTATATTTATAACCTCAACCTATTAATAATACAACTTTTTTTCTCATTTTTTCTTCTTCTATTTATTTTAAAATAAAATATGCTAAAACTACATAACCTCAACCTGTTAATAATACAACTTTTAAAATTTTATTATCATATCTCTACTAATAAAACTATTAACTTATAATTTTAATTTTTTTAATAATAAAAATAGTGTTTACAAATGAGACTATTTGTAAAACGAGGAAATATCAAAATATTTTTTAAATTTTTAGATAAAATTAACCTCAATCTTTTTTTAATTTATTAGAGTAATTTATGTTGATTAATGGCTCATGATTTTTTGATGTATAAATAAATTTAAAATATATTATTATATTTTTTTTATTTAATTAATTTTTTTTAAAAATATAAGATTGTTTTAAATTATCCGATCAATAATTACATAGTTGTAAATAAATATGGCGTTAGTGTATAGTCAGCGCTCAGGCGAGGTACACGTGTAACTATCGTAAATGGAGTGCAAACTTACATGAACTGGGGAGGTGGAGCGTATGAGTGAGTTGATAATGCGCCGCCACAGTTGCATATGGTTTTTGACCGAGTAACTAATTGTGTGCGTGGTTTGGAATTTGGGTAGATAGTAGTATAGATTACCCTTTATACATATAGACATTCATAAATAAATTAGTGTGGACTTGGGAGTTTTGTTTTCCAAGTACTAGTATTAGCCAGTAGGAGTCTCCCACCCCCCCTCTCTCTCGGTCATATGCCTCCTGGGCGTGGGCGGCTTCCACTTTAATCTCATCTGCAACAGGACGGACAGGAGGAAGCCATGAAAGCCAGACTGGTAGTTTTTCCGATCAATGGAAGAAATTGGTGCTTTACAAGATCCATCCAACTCCCGTCGTCTTTGGAATCTTCACAGTCTTCCACTCATATTCCCTCCACTCTAAAAGACCTCTGGAACAAGATTTACTCCTCCACCCCCAACAGATTCACGACCTCCAATGCCGAATTACTTATTGATTTCGCCTCTAATAAGGTACCTTACCTACGGACAACAACATCTCTTTTCCTTCCTCTTCTCTTTCATTGCATTTGTTTCTCTATCCTTTTATTCCGCATTACCACCTACCCACCTTCACCTACTAGGGTTGTTCACTGATTACGGATTTCACCTCATTAACCTCAATCCCATTCAAATTATATATATATATATATATATATATATATATGTGGATCCTGCCTTAATTCCGCCAATATATATGAACCCGCTCGATCCAGATTCATTCATTATGCTGAATTTGAAACTCCATAAAACGGACTGGATTTCAGTCTCAGGTAGGTTAACATGTACTTATGTTTTGCCTATGTCCAGATGAATACTGCTTGGACTGCACTGGAAAAGGCGCCTACTGGGAGTGTTAAAAACAAGATTCATGGGTAAATAAGTAACAACTTGACTTCGTCCTAATTTTTTTACGATGCTTCATCTGAAACTATGGTTTAATTTTTATTGAGTTGACTTCTTCTTTTTCTGTTAATCCTGATTTTTTTTAGCTTGGGGTTGCGCCTTTTGTCTCGTGTTAAGCCCTCGGAGATTTTTCTGAAATCTATATCCAAGGAAGTTACAAATGTTGAAATTGTGTACCCATCAAGGTTTGTTTTTCTCTCGCTCCACCCCCCCACCCCCACCTCTTCAACTGTTTGGTCAAATACGTGTTTCATTTTGCTATGAGCTAGTCAAGGCCTTAGGCACTGAGTCAGTGTGTCAAAACTTATAAGTCCTAGGGAAATTGTGTTTATTCTAGTTGCTATTACTCATGAAAAAGTCTAGGGGGACATTGCTTGGCGACCGGTCCAAATTTATTTTTTTTTTTTTTGTAAAAAAATATGCCTGTGCAGTCTGTACAGGCATATTTTTTACATGTATCCAAATGACATCCAAAACACTTTATTCTGTAAAAATTTCAGTTCCAATAAATCTTATAAATTATTTGAGAGACATTTTATAAAAAAATAAAATAAAATTGCCCGGTCGCCAAGACCCGGTCAGCGTAGAAGAACTCATTACTCATTGCTCTTTCCTTTTCATTTTAGTTTTAAGTTTATGCGTATGACTTTTAAATGTGACAAACTAACAATAGTATATTTGCCCATCACAATCACAAGTACATCCGTACAATTATAATTTGTGGATACCAGTTAAGAAGGATGTTCAAGTATTTGTAAGAGACCAACTTCTTTTCTCCCCCATTCCCAGTATGCATATTTGTTGTTTCCGTACGCCTATAAGTCTATAACAAACTTTTTTTACACTAGTAGTCATAATGCTATTGAAATGGCATTTTTAGTTTTGCTCACTAGCTCAAGAAGTACTAACAACTGAGTTACTTGGACATGATAAATTTGTGCCAACTTACCAAATGTCATGAAAGAGAAATAGAGAATAGAAGGCTAGGATATTGTTGATACTTTATATTGTTAACGTAACTATTACTCTATATACCTTTTGTTCAGTTGATAGGGATCCTGAATATTCCAGGATCTCGAGGAGTATCAAATTAGAATGTTGCTCTAAAATCATGCCAGTACTTGTGCATTTTGGTGATGTGCTTTCTCTATTATACATCTGAACTTCCACGTTTAGGATAAATATTAGTTTTTGAAGTAGTGTTCATGACCATGTTTTATGACTTTTGCCATCTAGTGATCCTGTTTTATAATTGCAGTTTAAATGCAAGACTTGTTCGCCGAAGGTTACGTCACATTGCCTTGAGGTAGTTGAAAATTGTTTGACGTTACTCTTTCTCGTGTTATTATATATGCTGCACTAAGAGGTGCAATCTCTTATGATTATTTTGTTTTTTTTAAAAAGTTAAAAGAATGATGGCTATGGGATTTGAACATAAAAGTTTTTTGGGGTGAGAGTGGCTCGGATTATTATGTTTATTGGTTTTGTTGTTTGTTGATTATGGCTGTTTTTCCTCATCATCTATATATGAAAATTATCATTATATTTATTGTTTATAAGATTAATATTTTTGTTACAGTGGCATTAAATCTTTTGAAGTAGTATAGCCATTCTCGTATGAGGTTGATTTCTGGATGACCAATCATTATTTAATTTATATACAAATTACTCCAATTACCTAGCATAGACCAAAATTTTAAATTGTGGAAAAAACCTAATATAATATGGGCCTTCAAAATGATGAACAGTTTGGAACCCTTATCTGCAGACATAGTAGAACTTTGAGGTTAAGACATGGTAGACAGTTTAGGTTTATTTTATTGCTCTCTCTCTCTCTCTGTTAAATTTAACACTTGATAATATGGACTACGGACAAGACAGATAACACATTCTTCTACTAAATGAATGGTGAAAATATATCATGTTGAAGAACTACCTTTCTTTCTATTAGTCAAGTGGGAAGATAGGCACTATCATGTATACCCAATATTGAAAACAGCTTCTTTTTCTTACTAGTTGATAGCTCGTTCTTTATGTAAAACATGTCACTAACCAGAATAGATGAGATTTAAAAGACTAAACATAATTAGCATGTTTGGAGGTCATGCCACTATTGTATTGTCTTATTTAGAACCACGTTGCATAGATCAAAGAGTCAATATTATTCTGTTCACAGATACAATCACAGGCATACTGAATTACTGATGCATAATTATATTGTTACTTGCAGAAATGAGCTCAAACATTTTCATCGATTTTGACTGCATGCTAATGGAGAGAGAGGAACAATGTTTTAAAAATATCATCTATTGACTTGATAAACTTCAATAATTTCCCCCTTACGACTTCTTTGTGATGTAGGATCCTTCATGTCTTAATACAATTTTTTTTATTATGTCTATGAAGAGCCTTAAAATGTCTAGCTTATCCACAAACACATGCACGAACACAAAGAAAAAAAATAGCCTTCAGAATATTTTAATTATTGCATCTGGTTGTTCAACATACAAATCTTAATAAGAAACCCTTTAACTGTCATTATCAGGGGAACTGTTATGCACAAGAAGTACTTTTACGGATCAGTTTCCTTGCTTCCTGTTACCAGTGTCTTCATGGTACGCATAATTTTTGCTATGAGGATGTCAAATTGACTTTTGATTGTTGCTTATGCTTTCTACTTATTTAAAAGCTCATCTTAATATGAATTACCTAACATTGGGATATAACAGCTATCCTTGTTGCACATATCATCTTCAGTGATGTATTGCACATTTGAACCATAAGAACTTTTCTTTTAAAATTTATGTAGGTTTTACCTTTGCCAAACATCCCATTCTTTTGGATCTTATTCCGCACTTATTCTCACTGGAGGGCTCTACAGGTGTGCCAAGTTTCTTTTCAACTTTTCAAGTAGGTCCTTGTGTTATGTTTATGTGGATTTCTCGCATGCTAATATAAGTTATGAAGGGTTACCTCACATAGAGGAGAATATTTGTTGCATATAATTAATTTGATACTCCTGGAGTAACTCGATCTATGTTTGGCAACTCAATTTTATCCCATGCGATTGGAATTGAACGCCGAATGTTAACCAAATTTTAATTGCAACTGTGCTTTTTGATTCTAATTTCTAACTTGAAATTGAGTTGTCAAACGTAACGTCAAAGTCAATATATCAGTATCACAATTTTTTCTTCTTCTTAATATTAAGATCCAAATTTCTGGGTCCTACTTTGCATGTTCGTTCTTTAATTTATTTATTTCTTGCTCTTCTGCTCAGTATGAGAATGTCTTCAAGGAAACTATATGGTATCATGTCTCTGTCACAGTCTTGCCCTGTCTTTATTATAGCACATGTTCAAGCCTGCTCAAGTGAGCCTTTTCACATGTTTGATGTTGATACTCTTTTATCTAATCATTTTATCTATCTGTAACCTGCACATCAGTATACCATTCTCCCACCTCACCATACCTCAGCACACTCACTGCTGAACGTAATATAGTGTGCTGGCTCTCGAGCATTCCTTGGTGCAAGTCTTGGGTCCTGTAGTTAAGTTCAGTTTAATGGGGATGCATCCATCATTCTGTCACGGTAATGGCATCAATATTTTGAAGACACAGTTCACCATATTCTCAGAAGGAAAATGTTCGCTTATCTTTATCTTATCACATCATTAATTTCATGATCACCTCGGTCATTTCATTTTTTGGATCCACTCTCCTTTTACTTGTTGATTTACTTTTTTAAGATTTTATTTTCTCCAAAATTATATATAGCCATAGGCATTTTTTATTTTATATGGTGCCATTCCCAGTTCCCAATTTTCCTTTTCTGTTGATCTCTCTCCGTCTTTGGTGTGCTTATGTGATTCTCTTCTTTATAGTACTAACATTCATGTTTAAAATCATAAACCTGTTGTTGGCAAGTGTAATTATGTCGAGCACTGCATAAACTCACTAGTTTGTTTTATACTGGTTTAAGGGTAGCGAGAAACTTCTTCAGCTAGTCTCTGAGTCGGAAAATCACAAAACGTCTGCTGCTGTAGTTGATGGGACTAGAACTGCAGAGGTTAACACTAGAGAGGAAAATGACAGTTCACTTCGTCCTACATGGGTATAATTATCACCCAAAAACCAAAAAAAGAAAAGAAAAAAAGTTTATATATATAGTTCTTGCTGATCAATCTGTTTGCTTTTGCTAAGATGTTTCTTATTGAAATTAGGTGTTGCAACCGTCAACAAAGCTCGAGGAAGTTCTTAATCATGGAAATGTCGATGATGGTCTCAGCAAGCGTAGTATATCAGATATCTGCAACTCCTTTAATTTGAACACGACAGATGTTCTGAAGTATCAGAATTTATAGTAGTTAGAAGAGGGTGTTGTATCTGGTGCTGGTACGAGACTACTATGTTTCTTTCTAAAGGCAGAAGGGTAGTGCAAATTTTTGGTAGTTTAGAAAATTTAGCATTTAAATCCATGTTCCTGAACTTCGAGAGTTTTTTTGAATATGTTTCTCCAACTGCTTAAATTTGGTTCTAACTTTTGATAGACTGGAATAACCGACTGACTGACGTTCAGTATACGGGTAGTATTTTTATGCCATTAAGGGGTGCAAGCAAATATCTCATTTTGTTTATCCTTGAATGGCTTTATTTTTAGCCCAGGTATAGTTGACAATGCATTGGCTTTATTTTTATGCCATACAAGTTGTTTCTGTTTTGGTTATCATTATTAAAAATATGTTCTGGTTACTTTCATATAATTATTTGGTTATTTTTTTATTATGTTTTGGTTACTGTTATCTTATGGTTTGGCTACTATTATTGTGCCCTCAATGTGAATTTTGATTATTTTTATTTTTTATTCCGGTTAAAATGTAATTGTTTAGTATATATGGATTGCCTAAACTGGGTTTCATTACATGATGTTTCTGTTTTGGTTACCATTAAAACCTGTTCTGATTACTATCATATAAACATAGTTACAAGCTTGTATCAGGACAAACATCAAGTGTTAAATATACATGTGAGAATGTCCTATTTATCTACCTAATGTATACTTATAAAAATTATCTGGAAATTGTACAGTTGATATTTAAATATGCATATAGAGGTAATCATTTTATATTTTGTGAGTAACCAAATTTACATAAAATTGGTTTAGAACAGTATCCATCAGCTATTTCAGTTGAAATGTTAGGTTGGTATCCAAACTTACATATATGATAACCATTTTTGTTTTTGTTAGTAACCAGATAATTGTAAGTTTGTATTAGGACTATTATAAAATGTTAAATGTATATGTTTTATTTATACCCTGTCATCATGATGGAATAAGAAACTCCAATTAAGAGTTCCCATTTATATATATGATGGTCACTTATAGATCTAATATTAAAATAAAAATAGTTTCAGAGGTGCAGTTGGTAACCAAACCTGCATATAAGGGTAACCATTTTAGTTTTTGTTAGTAATCAAATAATTAAAAATTTATATCATAACAGTTATTAAGTGCTTAATGTACATGTAAGGGTTTCCATTTATCTAGCTGATTGATATTTTTAAATTACATAGTTATAAAAGTTATTTGGAAATGGTCCAGTTGGTAACTAAATATGAATATAGAGGTAACTATTTTATTTTAGATGGATAACCAAATTTACATAAAAATATTTCAGAACAGTTACCAATTATTCAATATATATGTTTGCTTTATATTGACAACTCATGATGGAATCAGAAATTAAAATATTAATCAATAACAATTTTAGTTACTGTACACCATCAAAAATGTTACCAACCATGTGGTTAATGGATTCTCACATTAAACAATTTTATATTCCTTTATACTCTATTACCTTGGTATGAAGGTTTGGTTACCTTGGTGTGAAGGTTTGGTTACCAACTGTAATATGAAAAAATTGAATGTGTGAAGGTGGATTGGTTACCTTGGTATGAAGGTTTGGTTACCAACTGCACTATGAAAAAATTGCAAGTGTGAAGGTGAATTAGTAACCTTGGTTATTTACATACAGGACGTGAGTTTATCAAATATAACAACACTCTTTACCATCCATAAAAATAGAAACCATGCCCGTCATTTTAAATTTTATAGTATAACTAAAATTATAGGAAAACTGAATCATGTTGTTACAGTAGTCTCGACATCCACCAAAAAATGAATAATTTCTGAGCAACTTCATTTCTTGCACCAAGAAAGCCTAAAAGACTGGTCTGTAGATTTTTCTCTTCAAAAACAGTGGACATAAACATCCACCATAAAAAAAATTAATAAATAACAAATTACATTCGAAATATTGTTAAACCATAACTTTTTGATTCGTTCGTTCGATGTAGCCATTGCCAATTGTATGTAATGCTCACAAAATCCGTAAACCAGTTAAAGAGCCACAAACGAATAGACCCTCTCATCTGAAAATAGAATTAAATCATTCAACTTCTGTGAAAGAGGAGGACGACGAGTGGCTTCGAGAGCAGAGAGAAAAGTAGTAAGGGTGGAGAGAGAGAGGCCGAACGAGAAGGGATGATTTCAGGAAGATGGAGAAGCGCGTTGGGTGGAGGATAAGGAGTGAAGGGTTTGCAGGCATGGTTATTGGTGGTGATCAACGGAGTGGGAGGAACCACAACCACGATTAACGAGAAGAGATAAGGGAGATAATCGTGGGCCACGATTAAAGGATACCCAAATGTATTAATTTTGTAAATAAATATGAAAATGTATTACTTTTGTAATTATTTTATCTCTGCACTATTATTGTAAATATTTATAAAAATGTATTAAAATATGTAATTAACCAAAAAATATCAACATGTAATTAAAAATTATTATTTCAAATAATTTTTTACATTTATTAAATGTATAAGGGTAAAAATGTCAAATCTCATTTAAAAGGTCTACCCTAAATTAAATTGATTTAAGGTTCTTCCAGGTCTATCATCAAATTCGTTCCGAACAAATAAAAATAATCCTCGTAAAATCAATTTAAGCTTGTCGTCCAATACCAAATCCATGGTCCAAATCATTGCCCGTCGAGCCTCCACGGCGCAACCCATATATGTGGCAAACTACGAAGAATTGAAGGAGATAAGAGGTAGGCGAATCGTTGAGATTGGTAAGAGGGACTCCATCACCAAATTATATGGATAGTTGTCAACGAATGTCAAATCATACACGGCTACGAAATCAAAAATCAAGTCAAAAATTGAAGCAAAAATATCAATGGTGTTGAGATTGGTAAGAGGGGAAACATTAATTTGGATGTGAGGGTGCAAAAATCTCGATGGTGAGATCCCCAAGGATAGGTTTGAGGCTTGTCTCAACTCTTGTTACTGTAACAGTTTGGATTTTATGTGGTTGAATTGTGTGACATCTTAGAAATGTTGTTTTGGATCCGATAGATTTTTTTATTTGAGATTTTCTTGGTTTTGTTTGTTTGGCAAGGGAAGTAATTATTAAGGATTTTATAGTGCCTATTCAATGTAGATTTTTGTTTGGTATTATCGTTGTATGGAATTTATATTTGGCATAAATTAACAATATATAAATTATGTTTCAAAATAAATAAATTATATTTCAATTATTAGCCAAAGAATTAGTAATACTTGGAGTATAAAACAAAAATAAATAAATGAGTTCCCTTCCTTCCTTGCCGTTTTGCGATGAAAAGAAAAATAAAAGGAACGAAATTGACGTTGGGCTAAAATTGGAATTTTATTCCGCGTGATAGGTTAGAGAAAAGTTTTTATTTTTTATTTTAATTAAATATTAATTATTTCATTTTTAATTAAGATTATGTTTATTTGGAAGGACTTACTAATAGTTTTGAGATTATTAATAAATCTTTTTTCAATATAAAAATAATTATTACCAATATAGATCATTACAGAACCGATCAGGTGAGGACTCCCTTACTTTGTTAAAATACGAATCTTTTTTTTTTGTTTTTTTTTTTAAAACAACTAAAAAAAATATTTAATATTTTATGGAACTGATATTTTTCCATAATATAATATTTTGGGCGTGATTTGTATACCCTATACCAAAAATGGTGGTATAGTACCGCATGATTATACATGCACTTGTTTTGTTATACGTATCCAAATCACATCCAAAACATTGTATTATGGAAAAATTTCAGTTTCATAAAATATTAAACTTTTTTTTTAATTATTTAAAAAAAAAACCTAAAAAAATCAAAAAAAAAAATCTGTATTTTAATAAAGTAAGAGAGTCCTTACCTGATCCTCACCCTAGATCATTAATATTAATAAGTAGTGAGGCCTGTGGGTGTGGAACTGTGGAAGTAAAGTTGTGGTTTGTTGCGCAAGACAAAAAGAGGGAGAAGTCTTGAGAGGAGAGAGAAAGAATCAAATCACAAATCTGAAGAGGATGGCGCCAACAGAAACTGAAGATGAGATCAAGGACGAGAAGAACCCTAGACCTCTTGATGAAGACGATATTGCTCTCCTCAAGACTTATGTACACTCTCCCTCTCTCTAATACCCTAATTTTGCCGCTTCATTCCCAATATATATTTATATGTTTGATGCTTATCTTTCTGCTCTTCATAAGTCGATCTTATTTTACCTCTGTCGTATTATCTGTTTCGATTTTTGAAATATAATTCTGTAAAAATTCGTTCGTCTTTTCATTACTATATTTTTACAAGGCCAAGGATATATTTTACCCGAACCAAACTATCTATCGAGTCCTCAAGATCTAGGTTTTGGAAAATTGTACAAGGAAAAAGAATCAACTCTTGCTTTTATTGGCAACAAACTAAACTCAGTAGATTGCAAATGTATTTTGGGATTAAATTGAAGCTTTCTTGTTTTCTTTACATTTTTTTTGCAATTTCAGATTCAACTCCTTAATTTCAACATTTGGCTGGCATCAATATCAGCCCTGTATGTTGCCACTGATTCTATTAATGGGCTAACTTTTGCAAATAGAATACAATAATTAAATTGAATTTGTAAAGTAATTATGTAGCTAACTTTCAGCTAGCTGGCATTTGTTTTTTTATTGGTTGTATATTTTGCCTTCAACTACTGATTGTAGTTTGTTGAGATAGTGGGGTGAGTGGAGTAGGTTATATTTTTCAGTTAATTCTATTTGAATAAGCTAAACATTGCAGTTTAGCTGTTTCCTAATTGACCGATATACAACAACATCAATAAGAAATGATGATGGATCTCAAATTTTTGGTTTCAAATGTGTCTAGCACTAATGTTATCATTACATTTGTTGTTCAAAATCACGGTGGGTTCTAAACAACTATTACATACAAATGCAATGATGACTTATGACGTGTATTGGAGACACATTCGAGTTCCATAAGAAAATCCAATTTCTATAAAGCTAGGTAGTCTTTTCTATTTGATTTGTTTCTCTAGTGTTTTGTCCTATAAATGTATGTTTTCCACTTCTGCTTGTATCTTTGTGTGATCAACATGGTTTTGTCATTTAATTATATTTGGTTCACCTAATTTGAATATCTATGGGTATAATTTGTAATTTTGTCTTCAAGAGACTCATTTTTACGAAGTCAATCTGAATTTTATAGATAAAACAACATATCTTTTGTAATTATGGATATTATCATAACCCAGTTTGGCCTCCTATGACATATTAGTCATATTGGCTGCTTTCATCTTAGTAGATCATTATTTCTGACATATTGAACTGTGGAATTATATATGCAGGGATTGGGACCTTATTCAACCTCCATAAAGAAAGCAGAGAAAGAAATCAAAGAAATGGCTAAAAAAATCAACGATCTATGTGGTATATATTGCATATTCTTGCTCCAGCTGCTACTTGCATAGTGTTTTCATAATCAACATAGTATGGAAGCCTCTATTGTACTGTGAAAGATCCGGAAAGATTTTACGAAAGAAAATTTATATGTTACTCACCTCTTATAAAGCTTATATATTTTGTAGCAGATATCTGTCGATGTTTGGTTACCAACTAGTCAAAAGAAATTAGGATTTTGTAAAGAAATTATATGATTGTTTTTCTCCTGTTCTTCATGCACCGTCAGTAGATACTTGGACTATACATGTCTTATCAGGTATTAAAGAGTCTGACACTGGTTTGGCTGCACCTAGTCAATGGGATCTTGTTTCTGATAAGCAAATGATGCAGGAGGAACAACCTCTTCAGGTGTGCTTTCTTATAACTGTTGTTCAATTTAAGAGTCTTATTCTATTTTCTAAAGCAGTGACAATTGTTTGCAAGTAGGTGGCAAGATGCACGAAGATAATCAACCCGAACACTGAAGACGCGAAATATGTTATAAATGTTAAACAAATTGCAAAGGTAAGTTTTCATCCATAACTTGGAGAAATTTTCGCGTCTCTTTCTAGGTGAGGAGTTTAACATTTGGTTAAGAAGTATTCTCAACTTAGTTGCCAAGAGATCCCTGCCCCTTTATTCCTTTGTTTTATATATGGGTTGGTGCATCCCCTTTAACATTTTTTGCCTTCCTTTTCTGGGGATTATGATGATTGAGGAGACATGTAAGAAAATGTTCAGCCTAGTCACAAGCCAATCCACCTCTTGTCTTCCTTTGGTTCATACATTGTAATGGAGTACGGAGAGTTCTGTGGATTGCTGCAGGTTTTTGCTGTCGATGAAAAATGAAGTTGCTATTTTTACGGCCATCTGTAATTGGATTTATTACTATCTCATACTCTACTTACTGGAGTAGCAATTTTCAAATTGTGGGGAGTAGTATTGTATAATGTATGTGAATGTTTATAGAACAGCTTGATTTAATATAGCTATGGAACCCTATAGGTGGCTTGTAACACCTGCAAATTTACCACATTGTTTACACCTGCCTGGAGTCTATGGATTTTAAGAATCGTATTTCCCGAAAAAGTGTCATTTTGCAAATCCTTTATATATTTTTATTTTGTCAAAGGCATGACTACACTGTTAGCATATAATAATTTATATTGCTTACTCTTTGTATAAAGTGACTCTGCATTTTAATTGAACTTTATTTTTTAGATACATCATTGCGAGCATTTTTGTTGACTTCCATTCTTGATAACTGCAGTTTGTTGTCGGGTTGGGTGATAAAGTTTCTCCAACTGATATTGAGGAAGGCATGCGTGTTGGGTAGTTCCACCCCCCTCTCTCCTCTCTTTCTTGGGTTTACTCATCAAGCATTTTTTGTGGATGTCCTTTGTCGAAGTTATCAACATGTTAAATATGTTATTTATAAATTGCACGAGTGGATTTCTTTGTCATGTTCTTGTCAAAGGCATCTTCATATTTTTGTATGGGTAAAACATTGAAGTATTATTGTCCCCATCAGTGGAAAGTAATGGTGTTTCTGGAGATGGTAAGTTGTCCCCTTACTGTTTTGATACATAGAGTTGTGGTCCACATGAGTTAGGGGACTGACAATCAGTGGGGTGCAACAGAGTGTTAACAATCTGGGGTCTGAATTGCCTCGTATAAACTGCATAAATATAGGAATTGTATGTTTGTATTGTAGTATGTCCAATTTATTTTATTCAAAGGTATGTTATTTATCATATAACAATTAACAAGAATGATTTGCTTGAAGTTTGAGAAATAATACATATTTATGTTTGATCTCATTATATGAAAGTTAGCTTCACCTGTTCTGGGGATTAAGTTAATTGTTCTTCTTCAAGATCTTAGCATATCAAAAGGAAAAGAAATACTCCCTCTGTCCTCGAACAGATTTCCGCAAGTACATAATACTTTGTTTGCAAAAGGATGTCTAAAAGTACGCAAGTTAAATACTCCCTTTGTCCCTAAAAAGATGACAAAATGACAATTTTCACACAATTAAGGTAGTCAAAACCAATGTTCTAAAAGGAGCTAGGCGGGAGGCAGGCGGCCGAGAGGGGCCTAGGCGGAATTTTTTATTTTAAGCCAATTTTAATATTTTATCTGATATATATCCAAACAAAACAATAATATAAAGCAAAACAATCTATAATAAAGATAATAAAGGCCTTGCTTAAAGTTCAAACACATCCATATTACTAATGTCAAAGTTCAAACACAAACATGCAACTGTTCAAAGTTTAAAAATATTTTTACGTATTAATTTTATTCATAAACAATATTGCTATTAAATAATTAAATTTAAAATTTCAAAAATTTAATTCAATATTAAAACTTATGAAACTAAACATATATTTAAGAATTATATTGAATTAAACTAAATATTACAAATGTATCATCATTTATATAATTTGAAGTTGGTACAAGTTCAAAAAATTACAACTATAATAAAATTATTCATTTTGACTTGATATTGTTCACTTCTTGTTATGATTTGATATCTTTCTGACATGTATTATGAATATGGTAAATCATTAGAAAAATAAATATATCAAGATCGGGTTTGGGTAGTTATTAAAATAAAAAAAAATCTATTCGCCTAAACCCCACTTAGGCCCCCGCCTAATTTATTGGAGAGATTTTTTTTGTCTTGAGTCTAGCCGAGGGCATGAGGGGACCTAGTAGGGTGTTCATCCCAGAAAACCAACTACCCGAATCGATGAGTGCACCGAACCGAACCCAGTCACAAGAAATAGGCCAAATATTGATCTGAATCTCGAATCCCAGGTTGGATCGGTATATATCGAATCAATGATCTGGGTTTAAGATTCAGGTTTTACCGAAAATTAATATAATTATTATTTTTATTATTATTATTATTATGTTATTATTATTATTATCATTTTATTATTATTATTATTATTTTTATTAATATTATTATTATTTTTATTATTATAATCATTATTTTATTATTATTATTATTAGTTTTATTAATATTATTATTATTTTTATTATTATAATCATTATTTTATTATTATTATTTTAATAAATTAGTAATAATAAAAAAAAAAATTAGAAAACCGGTATATACTGGTCCGGTTCGGTTTTTACCGAACATTAAAAACGCCGAAACCGGTACCGAAAAACCGATATATACCGGTTTTTTTGTACCGAACCGGACCGGTTCTTTTTTATACCGAACCGACTGGTACGGTTCGGAAAACCGAAAAACCGATCCAAATGAACACCCCTAAGACCTAGTGCCTAGGCGAGGCGCCAAGGGGGCCTAGCGCCTAGGTAGGGGGGCCTAGGCGGACCTAGGCGGGGATGTTTTTAGAACACTGGTCAAAACATTAGGAGAGTATAAATTTTCTTTTGAATCTATTCATGGGTTTTGGGTTTAGAGAGAGAATTAATGTGAACCACTCATTTGTGATGCAAGTCGTGTATAGTTAAGGGTAAATTACCCCATCCAAAAATTTCTGTAGTTGACTTGATTACTTGGCTCATCCTTACGAGGACAAAATCTTTTATCGAAGAGTCATCCTTTTGTGGTTTTGGGGTCGGGGGAGTATAAAATAAGCCTAAAAACTAGTTTAACCTCAAAAGTATACTAAAGTGGGGTCCACTAAGTTTAAAAGAGACATTTATCAGTGTACTTATTACGGGTCCACTATGGACAAAATTTGTACTTATTTTATATTCTCTGCTTTTTGAGTTTTTCTTAATTTGTGTGAAACTTGTATTTTGACCATCCTTTTGAGGACGGAGGGAGTACCTGCTAATATATGAATGTAAGGCATAATTTGCTTCTATTTGCTCCAGCGCTGATATTTTAATATACGGATAATCTTGACAGTTGACTGACTTGGATGCTAATAAGTCTATGCGATAACTGCATTCATTCCATCTCGTACATAGATTTTTGAGATCCATTTCGGTGATTAAAGAAGTTCAAGCTGATATATAGTTGTAATTCCTTTGTGACTTGCATTTTTTATTCTATTTTTTGATTTCATATTGCTCGTACTTGATATATATATTTTTGGTTATACTGTTACTCATTGAGTACTATGCTTCTTTCTCAGCGCTGATCGGAATAAATATCAAATTCAGATTCCCTTGCCTCCGAAAATTGATCCTAGTGTAACCATGATGACAGTAGAGGAGAAGCCTGATGTTACATATAACGATGTAGGTGGATGTAAGGAGCAGATTGAAAAAATGCGAGAGGTGCTTAAAATAATAATCTTGTTTTTATATTGTGATGACCTTTTGGGTCTGTATGATTTATCTTGTAGTTCTACAGTACTGCATTATTTTTATTTGCATCTGTGTTCACAAATTTAAAAATTTTGCACTTATGGATGACATTTATTTAAAATTTGATTTGACAAATATTGCTTTCATTCCTGTATTTCTTTATGTTGTTTCATTGTAGGTTGTTGAGCTTCCCATGCTTCACCCTGAGAAATTTGTTAAGCTTGGAATTGATCCCCCTAAGGGAGTTCTTTGCTATGGTCCTCCTGGAACGGGTAAAACACTTTTAGCCAGAGCTGTGGCTAATAGAACTGATGCATGTTTTATTCGTGTCATTGGAAGTGAGCTTGTTCAGAAGTATGTTGGTGAGGGAGCTCGTATGGTTCGCGAACTGTTTCAGGTTACAAGCTGGTTCATGTCACAAAATGTTCAATATGTCTTGCCAATATTCTAGAATCTGACTAATGCTTCTTTTGTGGCAGATGGCACGCTCAAAAAAGGCTTGCATAGTGTTTTTTGATGAAGTTGATGCAATTGGAGGTGCACGTTTTGATGATGGTGTAGGTGGAGATAACGAGGTTCAGCGCACAATGCTTGAAATTGTAAATCAACTTGATGGATTTGATGCTCGAGGAAATATTAAAGTTTTAATGGCAACAAACAGGTTAAGTTGGCAATTTGTATACGCCTGTTTTTTTTTTCATCTGTATTCTAGATTTTATAGATTCTATAACAAGAAATCAATGTTTTAAAAGGTTCTAGGCGGGCGGCCGGGGGGCTTAGGCGGATTTTTTTTATTTTAAGTCAATTTTAATATTTTATCTTGCATTTATTCAAACAAAACAATAATATAAAGCAAAACAATTTATAATAAAGATAACTTAAAGTTCAAACACATATCCATATTGCTAATGTCAAAGTTCAAACACAAATATGCAATTGTTCAAAGTTCAAAAATATTTTCAACGTATTAGTTTTATTCATAAACAAGATTGTTATTAAATAATAAAATTTAAAATTTTAAGAATTTAATTCAATATTAAAACTTAAGAAACTGAACATAAATTTAAGAATTATATTGAACTAAACTAAATATTACAAATGTATCATCATTTATATAATTTGAAATTGATACAAGTTCAAAAAAGTACAACTATAATAAAATTATTCATTTTGACTTGATATTGTTCACTTGTTGTGATTTGATATGCTACAACATGTATTATGAATATAGTAAATCATTAGAAAAATAAATATATCAAGATCTGGTTTGGTCAGTTATTAAAATAAAAAACCTCTCACTTTAGACCACGCTTTAATTTTCTCATAGATTTTTTTTTTCATTGGGCCTAGGTGTGTAGTATTATGGGGGCCTAGCAGATAAAGTGGGCGCCAAGGTGGGGCCTAGCGCCTAGGCGGGACCTAGGTGGACCTAGGTGGGGATTTTTAGAATATTGCAATAAATTGTGACTTAAAATAAATCACATTTGCCTTTGTTGCATCTCTCAGTCCCACTACTTTTCTTGGAGTGTAATAATGTCTGATATTTTTTTAAGAACTTGAGAAGGATTTAGAATGATTTTTAAGGACAAAACTTGGGTGAATTTATAATTTATTTATAGGTTTCCAAGTACCTTTGTGAAGATATACATGTCCTTCAACTTTTGAAGAGATATATTCTTTTGAAAGGATATGTTGAATTATTGTAATGATTCATCCAATGGTCCTATCAATTTGAACCATTGCATAGATTCAATTGTCATCCTGAACAATTGCATTGGTTCAATTGCTTCTTAGCCCGAATCAATACATTATTTGTCCGAATAGATTTCTCTTGTTCAAAAAGTTATAATCTTTCAAACCAAACCAATTGAACCAACACATCTGACAATCCATATTTAACAATATAATATATTTAATTATAGCATATAATATATTTATTATATACTTTTCATATTTGAAAATATCTAACAATTCTCCCCTATTTTCACAATCTTGCAATACTTTTTCTTTAACCTTTTTTCCCTTGTTAGATATAGCATACATAAGTAAGAGGTGTCTTTCAACTTGAACATTTACATAGTCTATATCACAAAATATCCGAATTCTTAGTAGCGTTAGCTTTGAACATTTTAAATTGATATCTTGCTCAATGTTCGAAAAAGCTAAAAGCAGTACGACTCGTTTTTCTCTGGACAAGGCTAGGCGTAAGCCTCGATTTGAAAACCTAAAAGTCCCCAAAAAATTATAAAAAAATGCTAATAAAATCATAAAATAATCCATCATTATAATCAAGGTCATAAAAGACATAAATAACCAACGTCATCTTAATGTATCATTATAAAACATCAAAACAACATAATATCATCAACTATTTATATAGTGATCATCCATCACTATATAAATAATGTATCATTCGTATCCAGCGTCCTGAAAAAAGGATCAAATCCTAGATCATCATCCCACCATCATCATCCCTATCATCACTAAGAGGATCCTCCATGGAATCATCATCGCTAATAGCTCTGTCATCCTCCTCATCGTCATCGCTAAGATTCTCAAACTCCGGTTCTTCATCTACCAATTGCAATCCCTTCCCTTTATCAATAAATAAACTAGTGAATATATATAATGACTAATGAGTATGTTTTTTAAAAGTTTAAAAACAACTTAAGTAATGACACTAACCTTTTGTTTTAGTTTTTGACTGCAAAGTCTTTTTCTTTTGACTTCCTTGTTTACTTCTTGTTCCCCGAGTCCCTTTCTGTCCAAGTGTAATCTCCCTCACATTAGTCTCTTCTCCAACTGTCCTTTCATTTGCATGAGTCCCTTCACCCTCCTCCATATCATCAAGCTTATAAGTCACTCTCGAGATATTTTCATCATTTTGCCCCGCAACCCACTCATTATCAGATGACACTATCAACAACCAATGGATCCTCTTCTTCTGTTAGTGCCTTTTTTTTTATGTGCCGATCTTTCAATTTTTTATTGTACATAATTTAAGCCAATGAGTTAAGCCCGGATGCAGACAGTCGATTCCTATCTATTTTACTAGTAATTGAGCATTAGTGAGATCTCATAAAATCTTAATAAATAGATTTGAGAATATAAATGATTTATATCTAATAAGTACTTGACTGAAAGTACTCCAATTATGCTCACACACCGAAGATGAGCAAGTTAAACTCAAAATCTTCACTGCAAAGTTTCTTAATTTTGGAGCTTTATCTCCAAAAGTGATGCACGAATCAGCTAGATCAATATTATAACATATATCAATCTTACCGGTACAACGGTACTTACCGGGAGCACGTTTAATCAAAATGAAAGCATAGCCATACATTAATCAACGGTACTTATCGGGATCACGTTTCTTACACGTGTTGTTGGCATTTGTTTAGCCAAATAAGCCTTGTCTCAATCAGAATGCATCTAATTGCAAATCAACTTTCTCTTTCCTTGGAGTTAGGAATAAGCTTGTCCATACAAGCATACAATCCCACCTTAACTTTTACATTGACACAAAAATTGTCATCATATTGAAAATATGCAACAACGTGCAAATGCCGATGCAACTGATTGTCTCACTTGACATCTATTATGCTCCATATCTCTTTATATAGGCTCCCTTAGTATCCAATTATTTTGCAATCTCTTCTTTTGCATTGTCCATGACGCCATATAAAAATCCCATTCCCGACACCTTCTCTGAATCTGTCATCCTCAATACACTTACTAGAGGTTTTGTGGTCTTAATTTTATATCCCACACTATCCCAAAAAATTTCATCACTTAGAATGATTTTTCTCGCCTCTCTACCTGCAGGTTTTTTTGCCCAAGTACAATTTGCCCACTCCCTAGATGTAAACATAACCTCCAAAGGCTGTCTCAAACTATGCATACTCTGCAAAGTTAAATAAGCAGTGGCAAATCTAGTGGCGGCTGACCGAACAAGGTCTTTATTAGTGTTGGTCCTCTTCAATGCCAAGCCCCATCCATGATTATATATGAAGTTGCTTACCTACAATTACATAATGGCATTCATCAAAAAATAATAATAATTCAAGTATTCATTGAATAAAAAAAATAATAACCAAATAATAATAATAATAATTACCTTCTTTGCCTTTGTCAAAACATTTTTATGTTGAGGCAACTCTCCAACTTCTCAAGCATCAAATCGATGCAATCTGCGGTACGGTGTCAACCACTTACGTGGCCTCTTCTCCATTAACATTCTCCCCGCTGCCTTATGATTAAATGCATTGTCAGTGACTACTTGAATGACAAGGTCTTCTTCCATTTCCTCAACAACCTCATCAAGTAGTTTAAACATCAAATTAGCATCTTCAAAAATACAGTGACATAAGGGTTGTTTACAAGAAAGTTTATTAGTTGTCATCCTCTAATATCTTTCCAACCATCCGACAAGATTGACACCCTCGTATGTGTCCAAGTCTTCTTTACCTCCTCAACAAAGGCCTTTGTAGTCTTCTCTTCCTCCTTCAATATCTAAGAGCTAAGCTCGTATGGAGTAGGGGGTTTCAAACCACGAGCATAGTTCCCAATTGATCGGCACATATTTATAAGTGAAGGACTATCTGCAAAATTAAAGGGAATCTCGTTTTCAAAGAAGAATCTACCAATATCAAGATAGATTGCATTACGAACCTCCTTTGAAAATACGGTACGCTTTGTAGTAGCATCATCATCATCAACAACATCAACATCTACAACAAATATGTCCATGGGTCCCCGAACTCTCCTCGCGGAGGCACTACCCACACTTGACCCTCCCAAAGATGGATGACCACCATAATAAGACTCACTTTGTATTTTTTCAGCTTCATTTCTCTGTCTTTCCTCCTTAGTCTATACTTTTCTTCATATATGATGCAAGCTCTTCCTTCACTTTACTTGGTACTTCTTTGCAAGCCTCAACGTTACTATGATTACCCCACAAGGTGATTTCTCAGCCTTGTAATCCTTCCTTTACAAATTTTCTTACAAAAATTACATTCCACATATAAATGAGATTTATTAACTCCAGGAGCTTCGGTGCCATATTTCCAAGCTGGATCTTTCTTACCCATAATAACGATTCACTGTAATAAAAAAAATTGAGAAGAATAAGAATCTGGTGAGAGAGAGAACCTGGTGAAGAAGACAGAATTGAGAAGAAGAAAACCTGGTGAAGTCGCACGAAGCCTTGCCTCTCTTTAATTGATATGTCAGTTTGAATTGAAGAATTGAACAGACTTGGGGTTTTTTTTTTAATCAAGGCCT
This sequence comes from Panax ginseng, assembly GCA_020205605.1. Lineage (NCBI taxonomy): Eukaryota > Viridiplantae > Streptophyta > Magnoliopsida > Apiales > Araliaceae > Panax > Panax ginseng. The sequence continues at coordinate 2,793,929 of CM035148.1, forward strand.
ATGCCTTGATACGCCTTGAGGCGAAACGCATTGAGGTGCGAGCCTCTGTATTTTCCTTTGAGGCGTAAGCCTTGCCATAGCAAACTGTCGCCTCGCTTTGAGGCGCTCCTCGAGACGTGCGCCTCGAACGTAATTTCGAACCATGATCTTACTCAATTGACATATACTATATCCTTTATAGTTTAAGGAAACTCGACACATTTATGGCCTTGTGTTTACCTCTTAGGTTTCGTAAATGACTTAAAACAAGACTTGAGTCTCACAGAAGTGGCCCAACTTCCTTCACTTACATAGGTGAATCTAATTAGATGCACTTGTATGACCTGCATCCTCTAAGTCGGACATAGATTCATTAAAAGTTTTCTTTACCCTCTTTGTTATCCGTACAAGCATACACCAACTTTGAGATAGTTTCGAAGAATTTATTCTTCATATTTGTCTAGTGTATTACTGGTTATTATTTTAAGTATTTTTTCCATTGAACTAATATACTAGATGTTATTCTAGTATTTAGTTGGGTTCCACTTATAGATTACCTCTCATTGAAAGGCTTGAAATTCATCCCTGCCTAGGCCTTTTGTAAAAGGATCAACTAAATTTTCCTTTGACTTGACATAGTTAAAGGTAACAACCACTTTATTAATTTGCTCCCTTACATAATTATGTCTTAAACTTATATGTTTAGACTTCCCGTTATAAACCTTATTGTAAGACCGTGATAATGCTATCTTATTATCACAATATATTGAGATAGCTATCATTAGCTTGGGCCAAAGTGGTATATCAAATAATAAATCCTTAAGCTATCCAGCTTCTTTTACGGCAGCTGATATTGCAACAAACTCAGAATTTATAGTTGAATGTGTTATCAAGGTTTGTTTCTTGGAACCCCAAGAAATTGCCCTTCCTCCTAAAATGAATATCCATCCACTTTTAGACTTTATTTCATCTGAATCCGTTATCTAGTTTGCATCTGTGTACCTTTCTACCACAGCTGGGTTTCCTGTATAAGTGTATAGCATAATACATAGTTCATTGTGTCTTTAAGATATTTAAGTATCCTTGATACTGCATCCCAATCTAACTTGACCTGGATTATGAGTAAACCTACTCAATACTCCAACCGCAAATGCTATAACATGCTTAATACACTGCATTGTATACATTAGACTACCGATTATACTTGCATACTCTAACTGAGATATGCTATTTCCTTTATTTGAAATTAACTTAACAATATGATCATATGGGGTAGAAATTATTTTGCAATTATCGTGATGATTAAACTTCTCAATATAATGAGACTAAGTTAAAGAAATGATATTTTGGGACCGCACAATTTTAATACCTAAAATTACATTAGCCTCTCCCATATCTTTCATATCAAAGGTAGCATACTAGAATGCTTTAGTTTATATTCCTACCTTTTCACCAGTACCAAAAATAAACATATCAACATATAAACAAATTATAATACCAAAACCTTTACTAAACTTATAATAAACACATTTATCTAATTCGTTTATTTAAATCCATTGGAAAAAATCATTTGGTCAAATTTTTAACGTCACTGTTTAGGTACTTTTTTTAGGCCCTATAAAGATTTAACAAGTTTGCAAACTATTCTTTCTCGGTCTTTCAAAACAATCCTTTCTGGTTCCATTATAAACTTCCTCTTCTTAATAACCATTTAGAAAAGCATTTTTAACATCCATTTGATGTATAACAAGGTTATGAATTGATGCTAATGCAATTAATTACCTAATGGTACTAATTTTTGCTACTAGAGCATACATATCAAAGTAATCAATTCGTTTCTTTTGCTTAAAACCTTTGGCTACTAGTCTAGCTTTATACTTGTCTATGGATTCATTCAGTTTTTTTTTAAAGATCCATTTACACCCAATGGGTTTACAACCAGGAGGTAAATCCACCATGATCCAAATCTTGTTATCCATGATAAAATCCATTTCATCATTAATGGATTCGACAAAAAAGGTTTGTCTAAGCCATTTCGTTTCTTTTTGTCCAAGTTGCTTTTCTTTTTGTCAAAAATCTAAATTTTGAGAGGACATTGCTTCTCTAAAAGTCAATGAATCTCTATCACTAGAATCATGCTCGGTCACAAAAACACTAGAAGAAACAATATCATACTTGCTTCCTTCTACTAGGTACCTGTAGAAATCAGGGCCATAAGATTTTTTTATCCTTGCTCTCTTACTTCTTCTTGGTTCTATTTCTTCCGTAAATATAATAAGTTCCATTTCATCATTTGTTTCATTGATGATTCTTCCCATAAATTTTTAGGCAAACTAGAAATAAGAAGTAATGTATTAATCACTTCTTCAAGTGTCTTACTTTTTTCGTTCTGTCACTCTATTTTAAGTATTTTCCTCCATCTGGTCTTAGAATTTTAATTCTTCGATCTATTTAATTTTCAATTTCAGCTTTGTAGATTTTAAATTTTTCTAAAGCCTCATTTGTAGTACTTAACAAATAAACTTGAGTGTATCTAGAGCAATCATCTATAAATGTTATAAAATATTTTTTTACCTCCCCTAGTTAATATGCCCTCAAATTCATAAATATCGGAATGAATTGATTTTAGTAGTTGTTAATTTCTTTCTGCTTTTTGAAAAGACTTGGAAATTTTAGGCGTAACACAACATATTTTTCTAAATCAGAAAAATTAATCTTAGGAATTAAACTAAGATTACTCATGCTACGCATACTTTTATAATTTACATGTCCTAATCTAGTATGCCAAACATCAAAAGTAAAAACCATATAAGCAAAAGATAAATTTTCATTAATAACATTTAGTTTGTACATGTCATCAGATTCATATCATTTTTCGACATTCATGCCACCCTTGGACAATACAATATAATTAGCGTCAAACAAGACTTTTATGCCATATTTGTTTAAAAGACTTGACAGATATAAGATTTTTCCTAATTTCTGGAACATGAAGAATATCATTAAGACTAAAAGATACAAGGTTTTTCCTAATTTCTAAATTGCGGACGCCGAGTATATTCCTAATTAATTTTCATTAACATGATGACACGACAACGTTTTGCTCATATCACTTGTCTGCAGAACTAAATTGCGGGCGCCGAGTATATTCCCAATTAATCTTCATTTCACGGAGTCGTTTTGCTTATGTCACTTGTTTGTAGAGCTAAACTGCGGATGCCGAGTCACTTAAAAAACAATTCAGTACATAGTATGATTTATGGATCTCATTTAGTTATGCAGATAGGTGATATGAGCAAAACGCCGTCGTGTTAATATCATTGCCATACATACCGTCAGTAGTTTAATTCTGCGGACGAAGCAGAGTATTTTGGACAATTTTACCGTTCGCAAAACTAAATTGTGGGTTCCCTCATATTAAGTTATGGACGGGGCTTCCTCCTTTCCCTTCGATGGACGGATGGACGGTTGAGATTTGTTGTAAGGATAACTTTATCCTTACAACGTTGGCTATAGATCAATCCCATATATATATATATATATATATATATATATATATATATATGGGAAAAGATAATCTAAGGCATATCTTAGACAAGTTTGGCTTAGATGTAGTTTTTGTATAGAATTTATAATTTAAGATTTTTCTTTATAAAATCCTGAAATGGAAAACTTAACCCGGAGTGGTAAAACTACGTCTTTTTGTGTCTTTACAACTTCCTTTGTCATTCCTTTAGGTTGAGGTATGTGGGACGGGAGGGGGCAGAGAGGATGTTGATCTATTTGATGTTTTTTATCCAAAAATATCTACAACTTGCTAACCATCTGGTGATTTTCATTTCTGTGTTGGTTGTACATTTTTCCAGACCTGACACACTTGATCCAGCACTGCTACGTCCTGGAAGGTTAGATCGCAAAGTTGAGTTCGGTCTACCTGATTTGGAAAGTAGGACGCAAATATTTAAGATCCATACACGGACTATGAACTGTGAAAGGGATATTCGTTTTGAACTACTGGCCCGCCTCTGTCCAAATTCCACTGGTACTCTTCCATTGCTATTGCTGTTAATCTGCTATGATATTGTTAACCTGCAAAAATGTCTTACTTTCTCAGTCCCAAGAAATAGTCCTTGGCGGTATATCAAACTTTTTAGGAAAATAATGTTTGTAAGTTACGCCACCTGTTATAATATTGTAACTTAGATTTGTAATAATTATGTGGTTTATACATTAAAATATAGTATGCGAAGGGTTTATAAAGGTTATCTTATCTTGGGATGCTCAGGAAAGGAAGGAAGGATTCCTGAACTGGGAAAGGGTTTTTTGTCCCTTACTGGCCATGCTTAGTAGTATGGTTTGCATGTTAGACAAGCATTTGCAATGAAATAATGGATTGGCCGGCAACACTTATTAGTGTCTTTGGTTTCATGAAGCAAATTGGTTTTTATTGGTTTCTACTCAGGAAATATGTCTTCTAAACATTACTTTGTCGCCATTGTCATTATTACTAGTCCCATAGTTTGTCTTCCAATCCATCCCCCAAACAGTAGCCTTTTTTAGTCAGTGTTGTCTAATTCTTGTTCTAGATAGTAGATACCTTCAAATGATGATTTTGCTATTTGCCTTACAAACAGTGGATCTTTTTGTTCAGGAGCGGACATAAGAAGTGTATGCACCGAGGCTGGTATGTATGCCATTCGAGCAAGAAGGAAAACTGTTACAGAAAAGGACTTCCTTGATGCAGTGAACAAAGTCATCAAGGGGTACCAGAAGTTTAGTGCCACTCCAAAGTATATGGTGTACAATTGAGTGAGCTTTGAGAATCTTAAATTGTTTTGGGTGGGGGTTAGCTCAGATAATTATTGGTTTTTTTCCATTCAGTCTTTACATTTGTATCTTAAAACTTTTTTGTTACAACTTTTCATTTACCGATTGGATTTTCTGTGACCAAAATTTAAGAAAACTAGCTTGTGAGAAGTCATAGCAGGTTTATTTGGATTCGGTTCAAAATTATTTATCAAGACACAACTAAAGATCTATGGTATTTTATGGAATTACTATAGCATTTGGATCGTGGTTTTGTTCTGTTTTGGGAGTTTTTAGAAAATTATAAAGGGCATATTGTCACATGAATGGTGAGGAAGTTTTTCCACGTTGTAAAGTGATTGAATTGTTAATAAGAGGATGGAATCACTCATTTGCATGGGGCTAGCCAGCCATCTGCACAGATTTTCTGACTATTAATTATATCAGCTTGCCAGGAAAGTACTAATGCGGTGTAGTAGTGTGTACAAACAAACATCTCACAAAATTATTAGTATAAACAAATTGTTGGTTGTACCGTGTTAATCATACAATCAAACATAGGAGGAGGTGGAATTGAATACACCCATCGACAGGCAAGTGATCTCCAGCATTAAGAATTGAAATTAAAAATCATTCACTACTTTCATCTTGCTAAAATATGACCCAAAAGTTTTCTGAGCCCATCTAGAATTCACGACCATGACCATCTGAGTTGTCACCCCGTGGAGATAAACCTTGTTCATTCCCAACTGTTCTCTTGCTCATGTTTGAACGTTGCACTAGCCGAACCAATGCTTCAACCACTTCTGACATAGGTGGTCGAAATTCAGGCTCCGGCTGTCCCCCAGAGACATTATGGATTGAGTAAATCAGAACAAAATTATATTTAACACATTAGATGCACCAAAGAAAAGACCTAATTTATTTCCAATTTAACACATTACCTGGACACACAGAGCAATTACATCAGCAAACCGGGAGAGGGATTTAACAGGGTAGAGCCCATTCAGGGATGGATCAACCATCTTAGCCAGAGCATCAATATCATGGAGCTGAGGTGTTGCCCATCGAACCAAAGACTGTTCAGACCTTGGCCTTGAGCTACATCAAAAGTAACTGGCATCACAATCAAGCAACAATACATATACAAGACATGATGGTTTAAACAACTTACCTATCAAATGGTTTTCGCCCACTAAGAAGTTCCAACATGACAACTCCAAAACTGTAAACATCGCTTTTTATGGTGTATTGGGCAGACATTGCAACTTCTGGTGCGCTGTATCCAGAACCAGCATTGTGATTCAGAGCCTGAAAAGGTCAACCATAAAGGCCTAAAGAAAGTTTTAAGAGCAAACTTAACATATTTTGCAATTGATGATAAACATCTGGTTAGTAAAAAGGGTTCCAGTTCCAGACAGCCACTTTGTTCAAAAGTGCTCAAGATAAGGGGGTCTTGCTATAATCATCTGAAGCTATTACTATAAATGCAGGGTAGGAATATTTGCTGCAAGCAATATCAATCACATGTAGATGTTTTGGGGTTGTGTTACTAAGATGGTTTATAGAGCCGAGTCAAAGGGGGTGCAGTTGCTATATATAGCATGTAAGAATTAAAGACTCAAAAGTTCTGACTGCAATGGAATGTTGCTATTTTGACATCAATTTTCACTAGTATCTGTAAAAGGTAAATAGTCGTGGGGGCAAAGAATTAAATAACTTTTATATTGTTGACCAGTTGACCCAATACTTCAAACACCACAAATCAAACAAGGAACAATTGACGGAGCCTCTAAGTTATGTATTCTTCTATGAACTCATTTTTCATTTATTCAGAATTTTCATTCATAATTGTACACAAGTAAAACCATAAAGGAGTGTAAAAACTAAAAACAAAGAAAACCAAGCTGTAGCTTGATAGAAAAGTTATGAGTATTGGAGGCCGCATTGAAAATTATGTAATCTTTGAACAAGGCAATGCAGATCTACACCCAATTTGAAAGGAGTGAAAAGGTAGTTAATACTGGAAAGGAGTGAAAAGGTATAACTGGAAACATGTCAATGACTTAATACCAGTCACTTCTCCTTTTTCCATATTAGGAAACTTTGAAAAGAGGCAACCTCAGATATTTTTCTATTCCTTTCCCTCTTGCTCAACTAAACAACATCACTGAAAGAGAGAACTTCTGATTCCTAGGGATGAAGAAGTGCATGCCTTCCACTTCTTCATCCCCTCTCCCAAACATACCACTGGTGACATACTACTGCTGAAGAGTCTTAGCACATACCTGATCTGCATCTAGGACAAGGCTTGCTAACCCACAGTCTGAAAGATGAGGATTGAGCTCCATATCTAATAGTATGTTGGCTGATTTGAAGTTTTTATGGACAACGGATGGTGAGCAAACTTCATGTAGATACCTGAAACCAAATAAATGAGCACCAAAGCATACTAATGAGTTTCATCAAAGAAATGACTCCATACAATGCAAAGGGAAATGTTTACTTTGGTGCTCATTTAACATTTCTTCATCTTCCAAGTCCATATTGGTTATTAAGGTGATAGACAATATACCCTGCTTACATCAGTAAAACAGAAAATATTATTCATGTGACTGGCTGATTGTGCAACCCTGGTCAACTAGATTCAACACAATGCTGTAGCAAAAGTACTCCAAACTTGTAGAAGTGCCTCATATTTTTGGGTCTTCCGTCAAAACTATTGTACTAAGTAGCAAAAGGACTCCAAACTTGTAAAAATGCCTCGTATTTTTGAATCTTCCATCAAAACTATTGTACTAAGTAAGTTCTCTGTTTGGCTAAGCAGAAAAAGAACATTCTCCAAGTTCATTAGAAAACATTAATTGTAAGCCTATATCAACCATATCTAGACAGAGTGCAACCAACATTTTGGTTGCTTACATCAACAGATTTTATGTTATCATGATACAGCATCACAAATGACCATTTAAGGTAGCTTGTGGCTACTAATTCATGTATAACTGTAGACATGTGTTAAGTGTAATCAAGATAGGAGGACAAGAAAGACTAAGAATAGAAGAAAGCCACTTCATCGTTACAGTAGCATACGAGCATCATACAATTAAATCATATGTAACAAAAGAAATCAGTTAAAGTCAATGTAAAACTTACTCAAGTGCACGTGCAGTCCCCAAAGCAATCTTGACACGGGTGTTCCATGTTAATGGCTTGCTGTATTCATCTGAAAGGTGCAAGAAATCATGCAGAGAACCATTTTTATGGAACTCATAAACCAGCAGGTGCTGTCCATGCTCAGAACAATACCCTACCAGCTCTGTCACATTCGGATGTCTTAACCGTGATATATCAGAGACCATGTTCATAAAATCTTCGGACAAGTGACTGGGAAGAGCAGATGAATTTATTTTCTTAACAGCAAGAACCTAAATATCAGGTAAAGATGGAAAATCATGAAATCAATAAATGGAATGAGCTTGGAATACAGATGAAAATATCATGAATGAAATGAATGATCTTTTAATATCGTTAAATAGGAAACAGCATGAGTATACCCTGCCATCATCAAATTGAGCCCGATAAACGCGTCCAGTGGATCCCTCACCAATAAGGTCCTCAACACTAAAGCTATTTGTAGCCAATTGCAAGTCTGCTATTGAGTATGAAATGGCATTAATTGGAGCTGTGTTTACTTTCTTGGTAACAATAGGTTTCACTGAAACATCATCTTCATCAAATGATTTGTGACGATCAACTGGTGGAGGTCTAAGATTCAACGAGGCAGAAGTTTCAAATAGTTTTGTATTTGTTGTGAAGGAAGTTTGAGTAGACTTCATTTCTGCAGAAACAACGCCATATATAATAACATAGAGACCATGAAAATAATCAAAACATTATTTCATGATAAAAATGAATTGACATTATAGAGAATCAAAATTCATATCTCAATAACAGAATGAGGCCTGTATAAGAAATGTCGTCTTTGTGTCTGTATTATCATAACAAAATTAATATTACTTTATGGCAACACAAAGCTAACTATGAAAATGGTTTGACTTGATATATTTGACATGTATTTTGCAGTTAAAATTTGTATCCTATATATATACTGTTTTCTTTATGATAATTTATTACTACCAAAGGTGGTTGAGCATGTAAAGGCACAACTCAGCACAAAATGAACTATATTTTCTACAGAAATGGCAACTTGTTGCAACAAAAGTCCTCAATACAAGAGAAAACACGTTCTTGATCTCTAGAACAATTAGGGACACAAGTTAAAGAAAGTGCATGGAGTAGGCATAATTAACTACATAATCCAATAACTTTCAAAAAAACTCTAGAATGCAGCTTGACATCTTGAATAGCACCGAATCACATGTCATGTCTAACTAAACTAAGGGCTTTTTTTAGTTATCAAAAGATTTAAAACACTAAGCTGGTATTTTTAAAGGAACTTATTGGAGGGGGGGGGGGGGGGTTGTTAATGACCCTCTTTAATATTTTTATTACAATTTTATACATGTCTTGGTTTTACTCGTTTTATTTTTGAATGAAAATTATCTGCTTTTCCCAAAAAAAAAAATCGAGTAAAAAGTAAATGAACAAGCGAAAGTTACTGATGAACCAGATCTTCCAATGATGCTAAAAAATTGTTTTTTTGGTTGAATCTTTTTTTATTTATTTATTACTATTAAAAAAACTTGGTTTGTCACCAAAACAATGGCCCTCTTTAGTTGAGAACTTGAGATATATCATATATGGAAGTGAACTTTGTTTAAATTCAACTCGTAACCTCCCCCCACCCCACCAACAAACACACACACGCAATAAAGTAAATATCTCCATATTTATGAGTTTGTGAGGGCTGGAATTCCAAGGGTGGCATTTTTATTGGGCAGCGACGCTAGGACCTATCTTGACTCAGGACAACATTTGGAAGAGGGGGAGATTTGTTGTGAATTGTTGCTTTATATGCAAGAAGGATTGAGACGGATCACTTTCATCATAAAGATTTGGGGGGATGGTTCTGTTGTTGTGTGTGGGTGATGCCCAAGTCGATTGCAGAATTCCCTTAAGTTTGGAGGTAAAAATTCCATGGAGAGCACGCGTGATGTTTGAGGGGGACGATATAGCGTGAGCGAAACAAATGGTATTTCAAGGATGTTGGTAAGTCTTCTCTTCATGTAAGATCTTTGTTATTGAGTTTATTAACTTTTTTTGGCAGAACGAGGTCTATCCAAGTTCAGTCCTTCAGTTGTTTCCTTTATTGACTTTGGGAGTTCACTTTTGCTCGAGGATTTTTCAGAGAGAAGGGGTGATCTTGCTTGTATAGGGTTCTGGGTTTAGTGCTTCTCACAGGCTGTGCTTTTTTTTTGGATTTGCCTGCTTTCTTGCGTACTCCACATGTATGGGGACGAAACCCCATTTTGGCATCTTATAATATTGTTTAATTATTAAAAAAAGAACTGATTATTTTTCTGACGAGCCCCTAAAACTTAAAATCTGTGTGAAGCAAAACTGACTTCATTGCACAGCTTGATTTCATAACTTGGAAACAAGCTACTCAGTATTTGGGCTTTGTTTTGGCAACACTTTCCAGAAAAAGGGTCGTAAGTAATGAAGTTGATAAAATGAAACCTCTAAGAGAATCAACAGAAGAAATAAATTCACAAACAGACACAATGGAAAGGGACGAGCAAACGACTTTGTAATTGCATGCAAACTTTATATTACTTTTCACCACAGAGAAATAGAATAGTTCCTGTGTTCTCTGGAGGATAACTAAAAGAAATAATCAAGAGACAGGAGCGAATATCTAATATTTCTGACCAACGTGAAAAACATTGAATGGACAGGATTGGTACCTTGGACTTCCTGTGAAGCGAAAGAAGTGAAAGGCTGACTATCAACCTTTTCAATGTCAGTAGATGACCTTTTGGATCTTCGCTTCATTATAAAGAATGCAACTATGGCTCCAACAACTAAAATGGATATAACAATTCCTGCCACACCACCACCCCCTATACCTGATTTCTTGCTGTCACTGCTGCCATCTGATGGGCTGCTGTTATTACCCTTAGGTTTTTTATTTTGGTTACCACTGCTGGCTGGCGGCGTGCCAGGTGGAGGAGGCGGTGCAGGACCGGAACTCCATGAGTTACCTTCCCTCCTGTTATGAGACTTATGAATCTACTGCTCAAATCAAAAAGAAATTCCCTCCATAATTAAGAATTATAATTAACAATTTATGCAAGTGAAATGCTTACTGAATATTTATGTTTTTCAATTTCTCAGGAATCCAACCACTGAAACGGTTATTTCCAATATTCCTGAAATCAAAAACAATGATCAAGTGTGAATGGCCAAGTAAGATTTGCAGAATCTCTATTAATGTAAGTAAATAGATTTATATAACTCACAGATTATCTAGGGGAAGATTAGCAAGGACATCGATAGTGCCTGTAAATTGGTTGTTTTGCAAATACCTGCATAAAATTAACTGTGAACCAAAGAATAATAGAAAATTAAAGGAAAAAAGTTAGCTATCAGAATCATGGAACAACTTTTATATACTTACATATTAGTCATACTTGAAAGCAAGCTGAAACTTTTAGGAAGATCACCCGTCATAGAATTAAAAGAGAAATCCCTGGTGCAAGGAAGTATATATTGTCAATGGCCTTTTTAACCAATCAAAGAAACACTATTAATCTTTACTCATTTTCATGTTGTTTGGATCTGGATAAATCTCCTTGAAAAGTCCAACAAAATTTATGTTTGGAGACGAAGAACAACCCAAACCCCTAACAATTCTGAAAGTCTTCTAGATTACAAGACAAGAAAAAGAGTGTTGCCAATATCTTTGGGACAAACGGGGTACACATTGTTGTAACCCGCTTTGTAATTTGATGTAGAACAACAATATTACCATTTTACTACCTTAATCGACCACTCATTTCTTAAGACTATATTCGTCTCTAACTTTTGCTACACTGGGTTACTACGAATTAGTTTCCCAAGATAAGACAAACCCAGATTTTACTCTGTACTAGAATTTGTTGTGTAGAAACAAATTTAGTGCAAATCTATAAATGAGAAAGAAGAAAATTATAGCAAGAAAAAAAATATTAGAATGATTTTTTCTAAGAACTTGAGAAGGATTTGAAATAAATTGAATTACTTGTTTTGGGTAGATTTGAAACCTATTTATAGGTTTTCAAACATCCATTTGAAGAGGTATGTTGAAACATTGTATTGGCTCACCCAATAATTAATTATTTGAATCATTCTGATCGTTACAATGTCAAATTTGGTTTCTGATCATTCCGAAGTTGGCATCTTAATTAAAATGTCGTTACATTTCTGAAGTATCTGTTGCAATGTTAACTGAAACTTGGTTTCTCAAAAAATAAAATGTAAGTATACGTTGCAATGTTAACTGAAACTTGGTTTCTCAAAAAATAAAATGTTAAGAACGTTGTTGCCATAACTTGAACCCAAGTACTTAACATTACAAGTCCTTCTCCGAACCAACTGGACAACATATAATATATTTACTATATACTTTCTAGATTTGAAAATATCCAACAATCCTCCCCTATTTTCATAATCTTGAAATCTTTTTGAATGACCTTCTTCTTTCTCTTATTAGATATAGCATATATAAGTAGGAGGTGTCTTTCGAATTGAACATTTACATAGTCTATATCACAAAATATCCGAATTCTTAGTAGCGTTATCTTTGAACTAAGAAATCTTAAAGTCATATATTGATCACTGGACATATATTATATCCCTTATAGTTTAAGGAAACCCAACACATTTATGACTTTGTGTTTAACTCTTGGGTTTCGTAAGTGACTTAGAGACGAGCCTTAAGTCTCGCAGAAGTGGCCCAACTTCCTTCACTTAAGTAGGTGAATCTAATTAGATGCACTTGTATGACTTGCATCCTCCAAACCGGACATAGATTCATTAAAGGTTTACCCTACCCTCTTTGTTCTCCATACAAGTATACACTAACTTTGAGATGGTTTCGAAGAATTTCTTCTTCATACTTGTCTAGTGTATAACTAGTTATTACTATAAGTATTTTTCCATTGAACTAATATACTATTTGTTACTCTAATATTTAGTTTTGTCTAGTATATAACTAGTTATTACTATAAGTATTTTTTCATTGAACTAATATACTAGATGTTATTCTAGTATTTAGTTGAGTTCCACTTATAGGTTACCTCTCATTCAAAAGTTTTAAACCCATCTCCCTGGAAGCCTTACATATTCCATCCTGGCCTAGGCCTTTTTTTGTAAATGAATCTACCAAATTTCCCTTTGACTTGACATAGTTAAAGGTAACAACTCCTTTATTGATTTGCTCTCTTACATAACTATGTCTTAAACTTATGTTTAGACTTCTCGTTATAAACCTTATTGTAAGAACGTGATAATATTGCCTCATTATCACAATATATTGAAAATATATTGAGATAGCTTTCATTGGTTTGGGCCAAAGTGGTACCACAAATAATAAATCCTTAAGACATTCGGATTCTTTTACAGAAGCTGATAATGCAACAAAATGAATGTGTTGTCAAGGTTTGTTATCAAAATTTCCCCTCCTCCTAAAGTGAATATCCATCCACTTATATACTTTATTTCATCTGAATCCGTTATCCAGTTTACATTCGTTATTCTTGTATAGCATAATACATAGTTCATTATGCCTTTAAGATATTTAAGTATATCAATCCCAATGAACCTGACTTGTATTATGAGTAAGCCCACTCAATACTCCAACCGCAAATGATATATCAGGTCTTAGTACACTGCATTACATACATTAGACTACCGATTATACTTGCATACTCTAACTAAGGGTGTAAATGAAGCGAGTCGAACCGAGTATTGAGTTGCTCAGATTTGGTTCACAAAATTTATCGAGTATAAAATAAAGTTTGATTGAAACTCGTTTAGCTATCGAGTCGAGCACGATCTCGAATCGAGCCCAAGCAGTTTGAACTTTTCGAACGAATATGATCCGAGTATCAATAGAAAATTGCAATTTGAGGAGATTCGAGTAAATTATCGAATTTTAAAATTTGCTCATATTTGACTCATTTATATTTCGAGTCGAGCTCGAATCGAACTTTTTGTCGAGCAGGTACGAATCGAGCCCGAACTGTCTGCTCATTTTACAGCCTTAACTCTAACTGAGATATGTTATTTCTTTTATTTGGAAATAACTTAACAAAATGATTATATGGGGGGGAGAGGCTATCTTGCCATTCTCGTTATTAAACTTTTTTAACAATTTCTCAAATCTCAATATAATGAGACCAAGTTAAAGAAATGATACCTTGAGACCGAACAATTTTAATACCTAAAATTACAGTAGTCTCCCCCATATCTTTCATTTCAAAGGTAAAAGACAAGAATGCTTTAGTTTCTAATACTATTTTTTCACTAGTACCAAAAATAAGTATATCATCAACATATAAACAAATTATAACACTAAAACCTTTACCAAACTTAGAATAAACACAGTTATCCGATTCGTTTATTTTAAATTCATTGGAAACAATCATTTGGTTAAATTTTTCATGACACTGCTTCAATGCTTGTTTTAAGCCATAGGCGAGAGGTGTGAGCACCGCGACGTGTGAAGCGATCCCATACTAAAACGAAACAACTCACTTTCCATAACCAAAATGAAAGATAGTCGACCTCTTCCTGCAATTGTTGTCAGTCCCCCAATTGCTATGTGGAACAAAGGACGAAATACAATATATTCCTCCATTTAAGTGATTCTCGCTTCTCCTTGTTCCTGTTCCTAACTCATCCCCGGGTAGTTCCAACAGAAGGCCAGTTCAAGTCATCTCATTGATGTTCATCACCTATCACAACTCTCGATAAATGGCTTTCTTTTTGAAGCCTGTACTACAGGAGCTCGTGATCTTCCTTTTCAGGAATGAATTAGCCTATAGTCATAGTTGTTAAGGTGTCGCCTAGCGTCCAGTTAGTGAGTAACAGGCAAGGAGACCAGGCGACTTGGGTTTGGGGTGAAAGTCGAGCGTTTAGCTAAGGCAGTCGTCGCCTTGGACGCCTCAGCTCCAACAACTTTCCGGCAGATCGACCGACTTAGCTACTACGGGTATGAATCGACCCGCTGGGTAAAAAAAATTAAACGACGTCGCTTAGAAGCTTGGAACTGGGCTAGCCCTAGTCGAACTGATCAAAGATGAAGTGAAGAGGAGAAGATCAAATAGAAGATAAGAGAAGAAGAAGCGATGATCGCAAGAGACTCGACCCAAGCATCGGCTGTGTATTTCCTTTTTTTTTCTTTTCCGCATTCACGTCACTGCTACATGCCGCTTTCTTTTGTGTTTTTTTTCCGTTTCTTTTTATGAGTTATATGCTGCTTTTTTATGCAATTTGACTGTTATGAGTTATCTGCTGATCTTTTTTTTCCCTTATGATTCATTTCTATAATATAAACCATTTTTGATTGTTATATATATATATATATATATATATATATACTTATGAGTTTATATATATAATATATATAAATTATATATATAAATATCTGAGAAGTTTTCCTACGCAGTGGTCAGATATGGACCACCTTTAGCGATTTAACAAAACTGCCGCTTAAAACCGCTGCCGAGGGTCTCGAACCATCGTCATGTTTAGTAACCGTCGCTATAACCCAGTTCAGACCTTATGGCGATGGGTTTAGCGACGGTTTTGTACGTTGATAAAGGTGGTCCGGACCACCCGCATAAGAAGCAGACTGTATAAATATAATTATATTTATATATAATTATATGTACTTTATGTTTATTGTTTTTTTGTTTCCCTTATCATTCATTTCTATCGATCAGTGTATATATTATATAAATTTATATATATATATATATATATATATATATATATGTTTCTTATATTTTTTATTTGATTGTATTGTGTAAAAAGTAAAATGGCGGAAAGTTTAAGGGCCAATAATTATGATATAACGAAGGACCCTAAAAGAAAAGTCAAATCGAACAATCTGGGTTAGAAATATGGATATTGGCCGGATTTAACTAATAAGGATGTCATACAATGTATACTTTGTGGGAAAAGATATCATTCGGGTATCAAAAGGCTCAAGCAACATCTAGCCGGAAATTTTGGAGATGTAGCGAAATGTCCTAAAACAACATAAATTATGAGGGAGATGCAAGAGGTTTTGAATAATAGAAAGAGGAACAAGCTAGTTGAGCTAGATGATGATGATGTAGTAGAAGTGCAAGAAGAACAATCATCTATTCGTCCAAGCATGACTTCCAATGCTTCTTCTAACACTATCCCAAGTTCTGGGACGGCTTTAAAAAGGAAGAAAGTTGTTTTTCAATTCCAAAAGCCACAACCAAAAACTCCAACAAAAACGGTTGAAGCACTTCTAAGGAAGACTCCCGAAGAAGTTGTAAAGGAGAGGCATAGCAAGCGTTTGAGCCAAACGAGTATTGAAAATCATTTGAGGATACCGGAGGAAAAAGAGAGAGTCCATATGCACATTGCCAACTTTTTCTATGAGTGTCGCATATCATTCAATGCTACAAATGCAAGGAGTTTTGTGGTGATGATCGAGTCCATAGGGCAATATGGACCGGGTTTAAAGCCTCCAACGTATCATGAGTTGAGGGTTCCTTTACTTGAGAAGACAAAGAAGAAAACCGACAAGTTAAAGGCGAAACATGAAGTTTCTTGGAAGCAATATGATTGGACAGATAAGAGGGGAAGACACTTGTTAAATTTCCTTGTTAATAGTCCGGAAGGGACTCATAGGTTCTGTTGATGACTCCAGTCAGTCGTAAGATGCCACAATGTTGGAAAATCTACTTGATAGTAAGATTGAGAAAATTGGCCTCGAGTATGTAACTCAGATAGTCACAAACAATGCCTCTAATTACAAGGTAGCGAGGCATATAATAATGGAGAGGAGGCCTACACCATTTTGGACACCTTGTGCCACTCACTGCCTAGACCTTATGCTAGAGGACATAGGCAAGTTGAAGCTGAAAAATGCAAGAAGAATCACAACATTTATTTACAGGCATGGTCGTCTTCTTGATGAAATGAGGGAAAAAACAAATGAGAGATATCTTGTGAGACCTGCAGTTGCTAGATTTGCTACAACTTTCCTCACCTTACAGAGCTTCTACAAGCATAGAGATGCATTGAGGCATTTGTTCATAAGCAAGGATTAGACAAAATCTAAGTTGTCGGCTACCGAAGCGGAGAATAAAGTATGTGATACTGTTATTTCAACAACATTTTGGCATCATGTTGAGGATTGCATTAGGGCATCACAACCACTTCTAATAGTCTTGAGGATTGTTGATGGTGATGAGAAACCTGCCATGCCAGAAGTTTTCGTTGTGTACTGTACAAGAAGGTAATTGACATTGTTGAGCGGTGCTGGGAAAGCCAAATGGAACAGAAACTATATGGGGCTGCGTTGTTTCTTAATCTAGGCAAGTACTTTGATATCAAACAGGAACGTCCGGTGTTTGTTGGTACTCTACGAGCAGACTTCAATGACATTCTTACAAAGATGGTGCTCGACCTAGATTTGCTAGACAAGATAAACAATCTAGCCGATAACTATGATGCTTCTCGAGATACTTTTACACAAGTATTGGCGATTAGGCAACAAAAATCAAAGAATCCTCGTAAATATATTGAAATATATATAAAGATATAAAAACTAAATTATAATTATATACATTCTTCCTTTTTCTCCTTTTAAAAATATTTATATTTCTTTTAAATGGTTGCTAGTTGATTGGTGGAATGCTTTTTTGGAGGGCGAGCTACTGAGCTATCCTCGTTTGCAAAAAGAATTCTAGGCCTCTGTTGTTCTTCTTCCAGTTGTGAGCGCAATTGGAGTACATTTGAGTTCGTAAGTACTTTCTATTATTAGTTCAAATTTCAAAAGTAACAAGTCATTCACTACTAATACTAACTATTTTTTATATAATTAAAATTTTATCATTAATATTATTATTTTTTGTTCTATTTATTTTAGATTCATACGAAGAAGATGAATAGATTGGAACACAAACGATATAGTGACTTGGAATGATGTGGATCTTACATAAAATGATGTGGATCGAGAAACCAGTGCATCCAACACGTTTGAGGGTCGCAATCTTTCAAGGAGGGCTCGTGCTAATACTAGTGAGGATCTCATTACGTACTCTTGACGTTGTGGTGGTTCAACTTCAAGGGGATCAAGGTTGATGGATTCCGACTCCGATAATGAAGTTGATGAAGAAGAGAGAATTCCAAATGATGATGAAGATGCAGATGATGATTTTGGAGAAAGACCACCTACGCCTTTGAATGAGAGTAGTCTCGTGAAGGAGATGGAGATGACTTTTTCCTTGATAATTTTGCTTGAACAATGTTTCTAGACTAATGTAGAGAGTCTAAACATTATTTTGGCTTGCTATGTAGTGTTTTATTAGTTATTAGACTACATATTTGTGATGATTGGTTGCAACTTTATTTTCTATGTGGTGTTTGTTGAATTCTTCATTTCTTTTACTAATTTTTAATATCAAGTGTTTTGCTTTTGGAATGTTATTGCTAAGTATTTACATAATTATGTCGTTAAGGTTATTCCATAGTGTTATGTTTTGAGTTTTAATGTATATGAAATTTTATTGTCATACTTGTTAAGTAAAATAAATATTATATAAATTGCACATTGTAAACGACTTGTCGCCATACGGACGTTGTAACACCCCAGTCCCACATTGAAAGATAGGGGAAAAATTTGTGTGCATATAAGGAAATAAGTTACTACCAATAGTACCTTCAAATCATGACCTTTTGGGAGCCTGTGGTGGGCTAAGATGACCGAAGAAGATACTATTGGCTAGTAGTTTGAAGCCTTATTTTGATGGATTTGATTCGATTCGGACTTGGAATTTGACCCGAGATTTGTTCCGGACTCGGGATTTGACCCAGGTTGTTTCATATGGTATCAAAGCCAACTCTCGAAAGCTCGTGTCGGGTCATCCGATCGGGTCATTGGAAGGTGGGGACACGAAGGTCGGTGGTATTATCCCACAATGGAGATATGGAGGTCCAGAGGTGGGGACACGGTTAGGTGCAGATTATCCCACAATGGCTAGAGAGGCAAAGATCTTTGAGCCGTGTGTGTGATCGGTTCTGACGGGGACGTCAGAAATTTAAGTGAGGGAGTTTGTAACACCTCAGTCCCACATCGAAATATAGGGGGAAAATTTGTGTGCATATAAGGAAATAAGTTACTACCAATAGTACATTCAAGTCATGACCTTTTGGGAGCCTGTGGTGGGCTAAGATGACCCAAGAAGATACTCTTGGGCTAGTAGTTTGAGGCTTTGTTTTGATGGATTTGATTCGATTCGATTCGGACTTGGGATTTGACCCGAGATTTATTTCGGAGTCGGGATTTGACCCGGGTTGTTTCAGACGTCATGGCGTCGTTACAACTATGCCTATAGTATAATATTTTTTTAAGATTACCCCCCTCATTGAGTATGAAATTCATAAAAATAAACAAAAAACAAACAGGTATGGAAGCTATAATTGTAAACCACGATCGAATTTATGGAAGCATTAGTTTATACATTCCTCTTAGTTTCGAATCTAGGTATAATTTTTTTCGCTATCTTTTTTAGAGAACCGCCTAAAGTTCCAACTAAAAAGATGAAATGATTTTTCATTATCTCAATTGAAGTAATGAGCGATCGTCTCTTAGCTGACAGGTCGTAGGTTCAAGTCCTACCAGGTTACTTAACTTGACTTTACACGGACCGAAGAGTTTGGCCTTACAGCACTGAACACAGAGGGCCATACATCGACGCTTTATCTACCAAGAAAGCAACGCATAAGTGAAATTTGGGGGCACTCGTCGGGCGTAATTCAAGAAAGCGTACCGGTGGGCTATCATATTCGTTTAAGAAAAATTGACGATATATAAAGATTTTACAAGTTTACAAACTTTTCTTTCACGACCTTTCAAAACAAACCCTTCTAGTTGTTCCATATAAACTTCCTTTTCTAAATCACCATTTAGAAAAGCAATTTTAACATCCATTTGGTGTATAACAAGTTTATAAATTGATGTTAATGCAATTAATAACCTAATGGTACTAATTCTTGCTACTGGAGCATATGTTGATCAAAGTAATCAATTCCTTCTTTTTGCTTAAAACATTTTGCTACCAATCTAGTTTTATACTTATCTATGGATCCATCTGATTTTCTTTTCCTTTTAAAGATCCATTTGCAACCAATGAGTTTACAACCAGGAGGTAAATCCACCAAAACTCAAGTCTTGCTACCTATGATAAAATTCATTTCAACATTAATGACTTCTTGTCAAAAACCTAAATCTTGAGACGACATGACTTCTTTACAAGTCAATGAATCTCTATCACTAGAATCATGCTCAATCACAAAAATATTAGAAGAAATAATATCATCCCTGTTTCCTTCTACTAGGTACATGTAGAAATCAGGGTCATATGGTTTTTCTATCATTTACTCTTTTACTTCTTCTTGGTTCTATTTATTCAGTAGATATAGTAAATTTCATTTCATCATTAGTTTCATGATGAATTGTTCTTTGATCCTCTTTATCAGTGTCTTCTCTTGACCTTTTCCTAAGGAATGAATTCTCAAAGAACTCAACATCTCTAGAGTCCAAAATTATATTTTGGCTAATAGAATATGTATGGATTCCATGGTCAAGAATTTATAGATTTTGTTATTTTGTGCATAGCCTATAAAAGCACACTCGATTACTTTACCAAGGTTAGGTCTTTAAGGATCAGTTAACCTTATTAATGCCCTACATCCCCACACCCTTAAATGGTCAAAATAAGATTTTCTCTTTTTCCACAATTCACAAGGTGTAATGTGAGTTTTCTTATGGGGTATACGATTAAATATATAACAAGCCGTCATTAATCTTTCCCCCCATAAAATG
The DNA here is from genome assembly GCA_020205605.1 of Panax ginseng. Classification (NCBI taxonomy): domain Eukaryota; kingdom Viridiplantae; phylum Streptophyta; class Magnoliopsida; order Apiales; family Araliaceae; genus Panax; species Panax ginseng. Next base: position 2,814,750 of record CM035148.1, read on the forward strand.
TCGTTACATTTCTGAAGTATCCGTTGCAATGTTAACTGAAACTTGGTTTCTTAAAAAATAAAATTGTAAGAACGTTGTTACCATGACTTGTACTCAAGTTCTTAACATTACAACTCCTTTCTCTGAACCAACAGGACAACATATAATATATTTACTATATACTTTCTACATTTGAAAATATCCAACACATAAAATATTACCTCAAACAAATTAAAGAAAGTAAATATTGCTCACAGATCAAAGAAATGGAATAAGATAAACATTAATGACAAATACAATAGATAATACTATAAAACAGTAAATGACAAATAATGTCAAGAACTTCTCAGCTATGTCAAATATTGATGTAAATATGAAGTTAAAGGGATGGAGGCAATCTCACAATGTAGAAAGGGCTGAAAGCGATCCAAACATGTCATTCAATTGGCCCTGAAGTTGATTGTGACTGAGATTTCTACACTCGAAGAAAGAACAAAAAATGAACATATATATTTGGTCCTTTAAACAAAGTTGGAAGAAAACTGAAAAGAAGTTAACTTCCAACTAACATGTATTCAAGGGAAGTCATTTGTGATATGGAATACGGAACAACACCACTGAAACCGCATCCAGCAAGATTTCTGCATTATTAGATAAGTGGTGAGGAATTATGTTAAACCCTATGAGAGAATCAGAGAAGCAGGGTTATTATGTTGATAGCCTACAATCGCTGCAAATTTGGTGGTAGCCCATAAGGTATCTGATTCCCAAGATAATTATTGCTCAAGTCACTGCGATATCATCATATCACCAAATCAATATAAATAAATAGGAAGAAGCAAACTATCAACAAATTATAGAGGTGCTCTTACAAGTCAGTTACTGATGTCAAACTTGCAAGCTGGAACCCCATCGATCCAGAGAGCCCAAGACCTGATAATTTGCTGATTGAAAAAAAATAGATAAGAAAATTGGATATCACAGCCACATATATAATGTCCAAGACGTAAGACCAGGGAAATGAAAGGGTAAACAAAAATTCACATTTCTGTGACTTTTGAGCCTGAGCAAGAAATGCCTTTCCAGGACTCTCCACAGGGATCACCACCATTTGCACTCCACTTTGTAAGCTGCTGCGGTGAATTCAGACTAGTATACAAGACCCTGAGACTAGAGGCTGTTCAAAGATTGAATATTTTCAACTATAAGATTAATTTGTTCAAAGTTGGCTATAAAGCAAAAGGCATGTAATAATTATATTGTTCTCCACAGGGATCATGCCATAATTGGGTTGAAGGTACATGAGCAGATGAAAAGACAAGGTGTTTTAATTAGAGGATCTTTGTTGATAACATATATGTCCTTGATTATTTTCTCAGATAAGATTAATTTGTTCAAAGTAGGCTATAAACAATAGGCATGTAATTATTACAGATAAAGCTTCCTTTGAAATGGAAGGAAGAAACAGGGAGGGGAAAGCCATGCCACTTCTCCCAGTACCCACAAACAACTGAGTTTTGGTCTAACACTTCATAAATCATATACAATTAAATACTTAAGATACAGTAATTATAATCATTCTTTGTCATAGCAATCGATTAAGCATGTCAGTCTCCACTAACTTTTAAGGCTGCCCACAACATAAAATTGGCCCACCCCCTTGCACTAGAGTTTAACACACCACTTCCAGGCTGTAATTGTGCTTTCACACTAACTTGATAATCTCCTAGGTATGTCACTTGATGCAGAACAAGAAATTGAAACAAGGAAAATAATCGTAAAAGAAATATATCGCCAATCCTTCATGGAACCTTGTGATTCGTCCGAAGACTGGGCCTTCTGTTGCACAAAGCAATTTTCCCTCACAGAATGTATGACCATTGTGACATATAATCACACCCTGTCACCATTATTAGCTAGTTTGATGATCGTTGCCATAAATTTTCATTTTCATCTAAATGGTTTCTGGAGTCTCTTTTATTCAACAAACAACCCCCAACCCCTAACAGCGAAACCCCCAAAAATAAAAATAAAATGAATATTTGACCTATTAAGACATTATCAGGAAATACCACAGGGTAACTTTGAAAGCAATTATTCGAAAAAAGTAGATTCAGAATAAGACTGTCAATACATACACATAACATAAGCCTCGATTTTCTGAAGGGTATGGTATTCGTGCTTAATTACAGATTCCCCCTCTTCTCTAGGAACGGTCATCAAAATGAATGATGAGCTTCAACTTTCTCGGCCAAAGAATTGACGATCGCCAGCTCTAAAACCAACTTCCTTTTATTGGAGAAGTTAATCATGTAGAGATTCAAAGTAGCTGATAGGCAGAACAGAAATTTGACTCGTCTTTTTTTTTAATTTAATTTTAATTTTGTTTTGTTTATGCTTGATTCAGGAGCTTGTTAGCTGAAAAGAAAAGGAATCATCTTTATTCTGCACCCATATATCTATTTCATACATCAACTTTAAACTAGTGTCATTTAAAGAAAATGAGTGGAAAAAACATGAAGAGATAAATGTGTAACACTAATTAATAACTCAAACCGAATTTCAGCCAAACAGGTAATAGATACAAAAACAAGAATGAAAATTAATAAATAAATAAAAAGTGATAGAAGTAGTAACCATCTGTTGGATCTGTATCAGCTTTGATGGAGCAAGGCCCCCAGACCAGAATGGTGATTAGCAATGCCACCACCTCCCTCATCTTCTCTCTCTCCTCCTCCTTCTTCTTCTTCTTCTTCTTCTTCTTCTTCTGCTTCTGCTTCAGAACAAAAAGACCATTACCCTTACGAAACACTCTCTCTCTCTCTCTCTCTCTCTATATATATATATATATATATCAGTCACTTTTATATATATTAGTATTTTAATTAGTAAAATATTCCAGGAGTATATTTCTGGTTAACAGTGTTGTATACTTAAATTTTGGGGTAAACCCACCCATTCAAAGAAAAGTTGGCAGGCACGATCTGCTAGAAGAATCCAAAGCCACAGAAATTTTTGAAAATTTATATACAGGGAATTAATGGTTTCACAACATGAATTAATATTAAATGAGACACGTTTGAAAATATATATATATATATATGTTAACGCCAATATTTTTTCCCACGTTCTAATCACCAAGACGCGTCTGATATCCTGCACAGTTCAACAAGTCAACACCAAAAGCTTGACGGCTTGACCGCTTGGGATATCTTCCCGTGAGAGTCAAGATTCGGCGATCACAAGGTTAATAAATGGAGAAAATAATGTCTAAGGCTTGAGAGAGAGTAATAATCGATTGTGTGTAGTAATGTTTTGTTATTTACCTTTCTTGTGTGATCCTTGCCCCATACGCATCTGCACCATCTGGGCCACAAGTGCCACCCACTATCTCCCGACACCTCTCCCACTCCCGCCATTATCTCGGTAGAAAGTATGTAGCCTACTTCTTTACTCGCTACCACTATTTGCCACCGCCGGAATCATCCGAGTTCCATCCTCATTAATGTCATGCGGAAAAGGTGGCGAGTATAACAAATCAACTATATTTTTTTATCATGATTTTAAATTCAATAAAAGGGTTAAGTAACAATTTGTGTAATGGGTCACTCCAATGACTAAGCCCAATAATAGAGATGATCCATATGACCGGATCCAATCAAAAGGACCCAATAGAATAATCAAATAACTGGGTCCAAATCATTCGGACCAATCAGGACAAAAGTAACATAATTCAGGAGGAGCCCATTAAGTCCAAACTAATAATGAAAGGATCGTGATGACTCAACATCGCTTCAGGTCTTTTATTAAACAAGATGTTTAATGGAAGACTGTAATTAATAAAGGCCCATGATATAATGAGTTGTAATAAATCACAAGGGCGTTAATTCAACTGATGAATGTCATTCATTAATTCAAATAAAATAGGGCCCAAAAGAGAGAAGTCCAATCCGGTTAAGATATTAAACCCAAAACTGGACGCTACCCTTTCACATTCGCCATCATTACTGTTAATTAAATGTGCCGCCCTCGTGTAACGTGTAACCGTCAGTATAAAAGATAATTTTTCCCCAAATTGACAACTTTACCTGCCATTTCAAACTTCAAACGTCTTTGCGAGCTTTAGACTTCCTCCTCTCTCAAATTTCTTACTTTTTCTCGCAGAACTAACAACAATGGCGTCTTCCGGTTACATTAACGTCACCCCAATCCAAGCCATTCCTCTTACCACTGTTCCTCCTACACTCAGCCCAAGCAAGGCCGCTTCGGGATCGAACCCTAATCCCACTGGTACGTCGAGTAAAAGCACACCAAAAAAGCGTCTTCCCAACCCTTCCATCTTCTTCCAAAGCGCAACACAGTTCCCTCATGCCAACATTGCCTCAACATTAACTGAGAAGGACGTTCAGAACGCATATGAACGGTACCAGGTTCCGGCGACCCATCAATTCCGCCGTCCCACCACCACAGAGAGGATGTACCAGTGTCCGGACGGCTGGACCGCCATGCCTCTGACACTCATAGAAAAAGGGGTTTGGTTCCCCTTACACGTTTTCTTGGTCACCCTCTTAGGGTTCATTGGCGTCGGGTTCGCCCAACTGGTCCCGAACTCTTATATTCACATCTTGGCGTTTATCGCCTTTTGTCATGAAGTGGGCGTCGCCCCCACCCTCGACTTTTTCTTCTCCATATACACCGTTAGCAAGTCCAGAGAGAAAGGATTCAAACTTTTGGGTAAGATTCCTTCAGAGAGGACTTCGAGCGACGCTCTCTGATAAATACTCCTTCCAGTAACAAAAGATGGCATGAAGCAAAGTGGTTCTTCGTTAAAGGACCGAGATTGACTCTCTCCCCGACCGACAATATTGGACAAAAAAGATCTGCCGACTTTGGGGATATAAACAAGAAGCGTGTGAAGGAGATGATTGAACTTCGGGATAACTTCCAGAAGAAGGAGTGGAGTTACAATCTTCTCACCAAACAAGCTTGGTATATCGACCACAAATGTAAGTCTCAAATTTTTACCGAATTAAAATTTTTGAATTTTATTACTGCAAACAGGTCTAACGGGATGTGTTTTTCTATTGCAGTATCTTTGATCAAACCTTCATCGATGGATCGAAGGGATTTAGAAAAGTTTCTTTCAAACAAAGCCCCATCACCCCCTCCTCGCCATCGAAACCCCGAGGGAAGAGATTCCTACTCGAAGCCCCAAATGCCGAAGATCTTCCTGTAGAATCAGAGGCTGTAGAAGAGACTCTCCGACTTCATAAGAAGAAGAGAGCTGTTCGAAAGCCAAGAGGTATCTCCCAAGAATCTCATCCAATCTCGACCTGCAGCTTGATCGATATGCCTGCAAATGAACAGATGCAGGCCCTTCGTATCAAGAAAAGGCGAGTCAAGATAACTCCTCTGTCGGCCGATGAGCTTCGGGTTCCTACTGGCCCAATGGAAATTCAGGCTGCCGAAGGGGATCACGAAGAACATCCCGAGAGTTCGATTCCCTCTCAAAAAAGAAAACATCCCTCGGATGATCAACCAGCACCACCCGAAGAATCAATTCCAGACCAAACTCATCCGTCACCTATCCCTTCACCAACTCGGGAACCTACTCCTGCTCGTTCTCCATCTCCCGAGAACATATACCAAGGATCCTTCACCATCCCCTTCGCATGAAGAACGGACGCCTTTCATGTCAATCCTATCTGCCGATGAGTTTGAAAATGATGCCAGGGGATCCCCAACTTTGTGGCCCCATTTTAATGCGAATTACCCCTTCCATCTCTTCAACTCATTTGTCAGGGAAACCGATGAACATCTGTTCGGCAATAGTTCAATCATGGATCTCCTTAAAGAAGGCATAAGCTATCACGCCAAGGTAAAAGTTCAACTCATTTGTCTGTTCTTTTGGATTTACATGCATTTCTTCGTAAACTAACGAATTATCTGCAAACATCCACAGGCTAGTGCTGTCTTCGGGCGTCTTCTTCCACGCTACCAAGAAACTGAAACTGAAGAGGATGCTGCTCGTCGAGAAAACACAATTCTGAAGTCAGCTTAGAATAAGGCAAGGATTGACCTCGGCGATGCCCTCTTCAATAATGAAAATCTTCAAAAGGACTTAACTCGAAGAATGGAGAAATTGAAGATCTGCAAAGAGGACTTGAAGAAGACGAAGGCCAGTCAGCAGGAGATGACGAGTTTGAATGTTGAACTTGACACTCAGAATCATGTTCTAAGGCTCAGGAATGAAGAACTTTGTATAGCCAATCAAAGCCTGGCTATACAAATTGATAATCTTCAGGAAGAAGCTCGTGTTGACAAAGAGAAGAATTTGAACATTCGTCTTGAGCTTCAGGGTAAGTTGGAAGCTTTGCAGGCTTTGGGGCCTCCTTTGATCGAAGAGCTTCGCGAACAAATCCGGGACGAATACCGAAAGTCAAACGAGTTGAATGAGAAGGTAGTTCAGATGTTTTCTGATGGTTATTATGATTGCCGAAGAAAGGACAAGGCAAAACTTGTTTGTCGCTAAAGTCGATCCTACCATTCTCGATTAAATCTCGAAGATGAAGTCGCAGTTTGAAGAGGGATATCTGTTTTTCTTTTTTAGCTTATAGGGTTTTTGTAAAAAAAAATTCATATTTCTATCCTTGTAATTGGCGATATATTAATGAAATATGGGCTTTGTTCTTATGACTTTGGTGCATTTACTTTCTGTCAATACTTCAATATTAATTCAATTGGAAAAATGTACATACTCTTTCATGGACTCAACTCGAACTGTTAAGTAACAACTAGGCATGTCATAGAACAGATAAGATGAAGTTAAAGAGGGAGGCACTCCGAACTCAACACTTAGAAAAAATTTAGGCAATAAAGTAAAGGGAGACTTATTCGTTACCGAACTGTGAGACAGGTCTGCTTCATTAGAAATTTGTTTTCCCCAAAAGGCCTAACAAAACCACAAGATGACATTTGCCTACCATAAAGGGCTGACGAAGTCTAAAGAACGACAGTTGCCTACCACGAAGGGCCTGACAACGCGTCGAAGGACGACGCTGTTTACCACGAAGGGCTCGACAAGGTCGAACGACGATTGCCTACCACGGGGGCTCGACAACGTCTGAAGGACGACGCTTGCCTACCACGAAGGGCCTGACAAGGTTTAAATGTCGACAATTGCCTACCACGCAGGGCCTGACAACGTTTTTGGGATGGCGTTTGCCTACCACGAAGGGCCTGACAAACCCATTAGGACCACCTGCCATTAAGGCTGTCATCGAATGGTCAGCAAGTCCACCCGAACCTCCTTACACCACTAAACTGAACAGGAACGAAGACAGGATTCGTTTGAGAAAAAAAGGACTTTTATTGATGATGACGTGAATATTTACAGACTTTCGATGTATTGACATTATATTTACTGAAAGTATTTCCTAAGCTTCTTTGGCATGTAAGTATTTTTAATTCTCGACCCGTCTAATGCCTTTCAAACCGATAAGTCCCCGGCTTTAAGACTTCAAATGACTTCATACGGTCCTTCCCGATTCCTAAGATCACTTTCCCAAATTCGAAGGTGTAGATGCTTGACTTCCCGAGAACAAAATCTCCCACTTCGAATCTGTGAAGCTTTACCTCTTGTTGTAATGCTTGGCTACTACTCCGTTGATAAAGTCGCTAGTTTAACCAAGGCTATTTCTCGACTTCGTCAAGCAAATCGAGATTGGCTTTTGATCCTTCTTCATTGTAGATCTCTTTGAATTGACTAACTCAAGACTTGGAGATCCAATTTCAACTGGGACTAAGGCATCGCATACCATAGGCCGTCTAAAAGGTGAATCCTCGTAGTAGTCCCCGGAGTAGTCCGATAGGCCCATAACACGCTGAGCAACTCTTCTGGCAATCTTTCATTGGCTTCATCCAATCTGCGCTTGATCCCATTCAGCAGTGTTCTATTGGTCACTTCGACTTGTCCGTTTGACTGAGGATGAGCCTTGAAGTCTTTTCTGTCTTTGGACCCCGATTCATCAAAAATGCTTCAAATTTTGATCCCACAAACCCGACGCCTATTGTCCGATATTACCACCTTAGGAATTCAAACTAAATACTACTTGATTCTTTCAAAAATTTCAAGCATTCTGTTCGTTATTAACCTAAGTGGCTTTTCTTTACCCATTTGGTCATATAGTCGATGGCAACTATAAAAAACCGACTTGACCTTTTATTTTTGAGTAGCGGACCCAAAGATATCAATCCCCAGCATAAATGAAGGGTATAAGAGATAAGATCGAGTATAGCTCTTACGGTGGTCGATGTGGTATCTGATTATTGAGTTGACACTTCGCACTTTTTGACATATTCAGCCGCTTCCTTGAAGATGGTAGGCCAGTAGTATCCCTGACGAAGTACTTTGTAGGCTAATAACTTAGCAACCATATGGTGCGCCACAAATGCCTTCATGTACCTCTCGTCGAGAGCATATTCAAATTTCGGATGGAGTCAAACATTTGAAGTGGAGCGAGAAAGCCCTTCGGAACAGATCCCCATCAATCAGAACAAAATTAGCACTCTTGTACTTGATTTTCTTGGCTAGCATCCTATCCGAAGGTAAAACTCCATCTGCCAGATACTCCAGATATGGAGTCAACCAGCAGTTGGTTCGGTCAACACACATTACCGATTCATGATGAACACTAGGATGTTGCAAAATTTCTAAGTAAACTGACCCCTCAAAGATGTTAACATCCGTAGTGGCTAATTTGGAGAGTGCATCAACAATGGAATTGTTATTACGCTCGACCCCCTGAAACTCGTAGGATTGGAAATACTGAAGTCGTTCTTTTAATTCTGCCAAATACTTGATCATTCTTGGGCCTCGAGATTCGTACTCCCCAGAGAATTTCTTAACGACTAATTGAGAATCACTGAAGATGACTATTCTTCGCAGACTTCAAGACTCTTCGCTAGTCGTAACCCTCGCAAGTCTGCTACTCATACTCGAAACCGTTGTTCGTCACTTTGAACCGAAATCGATGGCTGTCAGACCTTGAATCCTCTCGGACTCGTCCGAATAATCCTTGCTCCATCGACGTCCGTAGTAGAAGACCATCATCGCATACTCATTCATTTAACTCGCTTCATCGAAGAATCAGAATCGCTTCTGTCGGATCCTTGACCGCCACAACTTCATCGACGGAAAACGAGCATTCAACTACAAAATCAGCCAAGGCTTGCCTTTGATGGCGGTTCGGGGATGATATTCAATGAAAAATTGAGACATAACTCCATCGTCCTACGCAATTTAATCTCCCGATACCTCGGGTTTGCCCATAATCTTCTTCAAAGGCTGATCTGTGTATACTATTACCAATCTACCCTGGACGTATTGACTAAGCTTTTGACTAGCAATTATTAAAGCAAAAGCAAACTTTTTAATGTTTGGGTACCTTGTTTCAGCATCCCGAAGGACATGACTTATATAATAAACCGGGTGCTGCTTACCCCCAACTTCACGCACCAAAACCGCTTCCTACCGCTAAACTAACTAGTTGCTAAGTACAAATATAGAGGTTCAAGAGAGAAGCGGGCTTCACCAACAAAGGCGCCGAAGATAAGTAGGACTTGATGCTCTGAAAGGCGTCCTCACACTCCGAAGTCCATTAGAACGTCTTTGCATTCTTCGGCCCTTTCAACGTATCAAAGAACGGCAAACATCTTTCTGCCGACTTGGACATGAACCTCCTTAAAGCTGCAATCCTTCCAGTCAGACGTTGAACATCTTTAAATGACTGAGGAGTCTTCATGTTCAGGATCGCTTGAATCTTCTCTGGATTGGCTTCAATTCCTCTTTGACTGACAAGATAACCCAAAAATTTGCCAGCCCCTAGACCGAAGGTGCACTTAGTGGGGTTCAATCTCAAGTTGTGATGACGAATTGTCTGAAAGCATTCTTCTAAATCATCCAGATGTTTATGCACCAACATGCTTTTGACAATCATGTCATCCACGTACACCTCCACATTCTTGCCCAGCTGATATCTGAAGACATAGTTCATCATCCTCTGGTATGTGGCTCGGCGATTGATGAGGTCGAAAGTCATTTTCTTTATAGCATATACCAAACGATGCGTAATGAACGCCGGCTTTCTGGATATCCTCTTTACACATGGAAATCGATGATATCCAGAGTGCATCCATGAAGCTCAACAAAGCATACCCCAAGTGGCATTAATGAAGTCGATCGATGTGGGGCAATGGTAGAAATCCTTTGGATAAGCTTTATTCAGATCAAGATAGTCGTCGCAGACTCGCCATTTACCGCTCGCTTCGCTACGGACCAAAGACCACATTTGCCATCCATCATGGGTAGTCGATCTCAAAGATGAAGTCACCGCCAACAGCTTTTGCAATCTCTTCATCCATGATCCGCCGACGTTCAACAGAAAGATCCCCTCTTCTGTCGAACTAGTTTCTTTGACGGATCCACTTCCAACCGATGCTCAGCAATATCCTTACTCCCGGCATATCCTGAGGTTCCCATGCGAAGATGTCAACATAGCATCGCAAGAGCTCCATGAGGTTCGTCCGGAGAGGTTTCGGCAGACCCGAACCTATTTTCACTGTCTTGTTCACCTTGCCCGGGATGAGCTCTATCTCCTCTGTTTCTTTAGTTGGTATGACCAATGGTTTAGAACTGCTCTCAGTGAAGGGTTCGATTTCTATCGCCACGGTCTGCTTTTGCTTCGATATCCCCACTCCCGAAGTGATCACAGCATTTCTATAACATCTTCGGCGGATCCAAATCTCCTTTCACCTCACCAACCCCATGGTAGTAGGAAATTTGATTTTGAAATGAGGGATTGAGGTCATAGCTTGTAAAACAATTAAAGTAGGCCTCCCCAAAATAGCATTATAAGCAGAATCTACATGCACAACATAAAATTTGCAAATAATTTCTACATGTTGAGGTGTCGTTCCGAAGATGACCGGTAGTTCAACGGTTCCAGCCACCTTCATCGAATCATTACTAAAACCGTACAAAGGAGCCTCCTGCCCTATCTCCATCTTCTGCCCATCTAGATGCATCCTTTGATAAGCGTGGGCATACGAATATCTGAAGACCCATTATCTACCATCATTCGCTTCATATCCACCGAACCCACTTGCGCGATCGACCAATGATCCCTCATGCGGTTCGATGGTTTTAGAAGGGTAATCCTCATCAAGAAAGGAGATTATCAGATTCGGATAAGGTCTATCATCTTCGGGAGGTACCGCCATCGACACATGACCGAATCCAAGTGATTTTGCCGCTTTTTTCCAACAAGTTTGCTGGAAAGTACCGGTGAGTGATGACATCTATCACATGCCTCGTAAGTCATCCCCGAATGGCAACGCTTCTAAACTGGTTGAAAGCCGCTGTAAGCAGTCCTCTATTCTATCAGAGATAGATTAGATTCAGCGACCACATCCGAACTAAAGCCCCACCTTGTACCTTTCTTTAAATGAAATCTTTCAAACTAAAGACGATCATTCGTATCGTGACCGAGGCTTGATGGTAATCACAATACTTACGAGGATTTCCTTTCCTGCTTAATGTTATCTCGAGGTGGTTCAAGATAGGTTGATTCTTAATCGATCCAAGATAATAAATTTCTATCGGTATTAAGTGATGTGTACGTCCTATTTACTTTCTCATTTTTTTTGCGATTTAACGTCCCCTCCACCCTATCTCCAATGTTGTATCTCTTGACCCGCCTTCATAGCGGTCTTTATTCCCTTCATTCTTCTTCTGGTCCCCATCGGTTTTGTCCCGATCTGTCTCCTCAAGCCGGTCTAAAGAAGGACGTTTGAGGCTGTTCATGGCTTCCTCCACCACGATATAGCCTTCAGCTTTGTCGAAGGCTTCAGCAAGACTCTTCGGGAGGTGAAACATTAATTTATTCACCAACTTTTCTGATTTGACCAAATCTAACCCATTCTGAAATAGTCCCACAACTTGTAGATCGTTCAGTGTCTCATACTCACAAATCGCTTCACTTTAACCGCTTCACATATTGGCCCAAAGACTCATTCGAATCTTTATCGAACTGAGCCAACGAACCGGTTGGTTTTCCCTCCTTTTTGTTGCTCCCGGCGAAAGCATGAAACTTATCGCATATGTCCGCCCAAGATGAAATTGAATCCAGGGCAAAGTCCCCATCCATTGCTCGACATCCTTTCTCGGCGTCGTGACAAAAGTATGACACTTAGCAAAGATCGCTAAAGTCATAATAATCCATCGGTCGATCGAACGCCGATCGCGTGGTCGTAGGGATCTCCCAATCCATCATAACTTTCAATGTGGGGGGCAACTTGGTGGGGTCGACTTTTCTTTTAGAATCTCCGCGAAAAAAAGGGATGCCTTTTTTTCCAAGTATCTTTTGTTTTCGTATTTTGCAGTTCGCCCAAGTTCCTTTAATTCTTTAACCAGGATACTCCACACCTTCCGGTTGAGATGATGCTTCTTTTTCGGTGACTCCTTCTTCTTCTCGAGCGGGATGGGTTTCTTACAATGTAACCTCCAACTTTAGAGGACTTTTTTCGATGATGGCGTCCAGGGTGGTGTACCCTCATGAGACTCTTGGGAGTATGACCTCTGGATATACTTCGTCTCTGAACTAGGGCACTATGGTGAGAATGTGCAACAACAAGTGCCTTCTTTGTATTCTCATGAATGCGATCTCTGGATCGACCTCTTCGTTCGCTTCGACCCTGCTCCTTAGAATCGACAGGGTGATGTGCCCTCTTCGATCTTTGAGGAGTAGGGCTTCGAGATCTTTTTTTTTTCGGGTTTGGCCCCGAGACTCACATCCTAAATGAGCAGGTTCCTTCCCACTCTGATGCCCTCGCTTTTCGGACTGAACATAACTGAACTCCTCATCCCTCAACTCTACCATTCGAGCCATCTGTTCAGCTATATCTTATCGCTGCTTCATAAGTACCTCCATAACTCTATCTGCTTCATCTGCCATCTTAGCCAATCAGGAGGCCTTTTCGTCTTGGTCATCTCTCAGATCGAGTTCTAAAGCGAGGTGCCTTCTACTCGCTTCCCACCATGGCCAGACGCTTTCTGCCGTGAAAACTAGCTTACGCTTAGCTTTGCTTCACTCGCTTTCTACCGAGAATCTTCATGTGAACGTTTGGATGACGTCTGTCTTTGGCGTGAACACTTATGCAGTCCCAAACGATCCTCGATGCAGACACTCGGGGTGTTGATTCACCGACATGACCATAGTCGCCTTCTTGAGTGTAGGTGTTCTACTCTTCACCATGAATATCGACGTAGAACAAACACGGTTTGTGATTGAAAAAATACTCGGGACACTAGAACTCGCCTCTTCTCCACAAATACCAATGTTAACGCCAAGATCTTTCCCCACATCCCAATCACCAAGAGCGCTATCAATATCCCGCATATTCAACAAGTCAACACGAAAAGCTTTCGGCTTGGCTGGACCGTTTGGGATAGCTTCGGTGAGAGTCGAAGATTTCGGCGATCACAAGGTTAACAATGGAGGAAAATAATGTCTAAGTCTTGAGAAAGTAATAATCGATTGTGTGTAGTAATGTTTTGTTATTTACCTTTCTTGTGTGATCCTTGCCCCATACGCATCTGCAGACCTCCAGCCATCAGTGCCACCCACTATCTCCCCGACACCTCTCCCCACTCCCGGCCTTCTACCGGTAGAAAGTATGTAGCCTCTTCTCTCACCGCTACCACTATTTTGCCACCGCCGGCCATCCGAGTCCCATCCTCATTAATGCTACGCAGAAAAGTGGGCGTATATAACAATCAACTATCTTTTTATCATGATTACCGGTCAATAAAAGGGTTAAGTAACAATTTGTGTAATGGGCCACTCCAATGACTAAGCCCAATAATAGAGATGACCCATATGACCGGATCCAATCAAAAGGACCCAATAGAATAATTAAATAACTGGGTCCAAATCATTCGGACCAATCAGGACAAAAATAACATGATTCAAGGGAGGAGCCCATTAAGTTCGGCCCAATAATGAAAAGGATCATGACCCAACAATATATATATATATATATATATATATATATATATATATATATTGATGATATATTGTTATCTATCTAATAAAATATAATTGATTTTAAATTTTCAGCTTACCTCAATAAATTATTTAATCGTCTAAAATTTAAGATAAATTTGACCGTAGTGTCGGAAACAAGAACACAACTAATATATATAGAGAGAGAGATAGAGAGAGAGAGTATTATTGTTATTGTATTAGTGATGTGGGTGGTAAATCTTTTTCATTATGGTAATAAAAAAATTTGAAAACAGGCTTTCACAGCCGTTGGTGAGTTGGGTGTACAGTAAGATGAAATAAACAAAATATAGGAGCGACCGAACAGACAAGACACGACACGACACGACACGACACGGTTTTAGTTTTACTAAACACTAATTAGACTGGCGTCAGCGAGTTAAAGAAGACGGATAGGGATAGACAATCACGGGAGGAAGAGGCTGTACTCCCTACTATTTGAGCTTAGGTCCCTACTATTTGAGCTTGTATTAGGGCTGTCCAAAATATTCTATATTTGTTTTGAAAATTTTGTATTTGTATTTGTATGTGTCAAACTGAATACTCCCTCCGTTCCTTATTAATATAGGTCGTTTTAGAGTTGTGTACAAATATTAAAGAAATGATTGTATAATATTAATTATAATATCAATTGTCTATTTTGTCCTTGTATTGAAAGAAGAGATTGTTATTTATTAGACAAAAAATAGTGAGAGAACCAAAGTTACGTTTAATACTTAGGGTAATATTGGAAACTAAGCAATTAATGTTTACTTGAAATTCTAAAACGACTTATATTAAAGAACAAAAATATTTCTCTAAAACGACTTATATTAAGGAACAGAAGAAGTATAATTCTTATATATGTCAAAACTGAATATTCGTATATATTCAAACCTGATATGAATACATATATATATATAGTTGAATATGTGTGTATATACATATACATACATATTCGTATATAAACCTCTCATTTAATATTGATATACAACATATGATCGTAGTATTAACATCAATTGATTATACATCTTATATGGCTATTTTATAATATGCGATAGAAAACAAATTATCTATCTAATAAAATACAAATGATTTTGAATTTCCCGCTCACTCAATAAATCATCTGAGTCATTCAAAATTTGAGATAAATCTCACCGTCCATACAGTGCCGGAGGCATGGGACCCAGCTAGTATATGTATATAATAGCTAGTTTTATTATTTTACTTTGTTGGTTATACATCGATCATTTTTAATTATTATTTGATTAAGTAAATATCTTTTGGTTATTAATTTAACTTTGTGCAAGAATTAAAAAAAATTGAAACTTTTAAAAATTAATTTTGAACAGGTGCGAATACGGATATGGAGATGGATATTCAGATATTAATATATTATGTGTACAAAACGGATCCGTCTTCAAATATTATCCGTTCAAATATTAAAATTTATTTTTGAATACGGATACAAATTTGCATTCAAAAATATCCGTTTATAGGCCTAGTTGTGCTATCTTTTTTTGAATCACCACCATTAGATCTAACTATAAACCTAATCATTTTCTTTTTAGGGCCCTAGGTCATGAGATGAGATGAGGACTTAAGAGGACACATAAGTAATTTATGATATTTATTATTTAAATTATATTAAACTAGATCAATTTATTAATTATAATGTAATTTAAGTGTATTTAAATTTAATTAATAAAATAATACTCATTTCTACTAAATAAACTGAGATAATAAATAAATTAATCTAATTTACTGTAATTTAAGTGTATTTCTACTACATGAATTGGTAGAATGCTGGGAACATGAAATAGTCAAAACCTTGTAGAATGTTGGGAACATAAAATGACCAAAACCTTTCTGCTATTGCAGCTTACAACTAGCGGCTAGAAGTGAAAAGAATTTAACTGTCGCTATTCTTAGTAACGGCAAGTAATATTAGTCCATTATTTTCGTCCGTTAGATATCATAATTATTGGATTTGTGGGGTTTAAACTCATGAGATTATCTTACTTAAATTAAGGGTATTTTAATTTGGTGTATATGTTTTTTAAAATTGAAAAGGAATTGGAATTCCAAAGCAACAATGAAATTGGGAGACTTTTGTGCGGCGCTAATATGAAAAGAAATATATTTTTCCTTTACCAAATCAGGATATAATATATAGAGAAAAATATATGTACACAACTTTGTAGTACACAGTCGGCTATGACGACGATTTTTTAGACTATAGCGACGGGTTAGCTATTCTGGAATACGGCGACGGGTGAACCATCGTTAGGCGCAAGAACAGTGGGGTCATTACGGCAAAAAAGCCGCCTGGTTTTAAGTGAAATTTGAAAATGGCCAAATTTCGTGGCTATAAACCGGCCATTAATTTTTTATTTTTTATTTTTTTGTGAAAACTCTTTGTTACATCAAAAATAATAATAATAAATATTATAAATAATAAAATAATTAATAATAAACAATAATAGAAACATATTGGTGAGGTACATCTGATTTATTTATTACTATAATATTATGGTCAGTCACGTTGTACCCCATCACTACAGTCTGTATGCACCATGCCATGGACGTATTAGGCTGAATTAATATAAGTACATATAAGCAATTTTATCAACATCCTTGATAAGCAGATCACATGCAAAAGAATAAAAGAATGGTCTGATTTTTTAAACTCAAAAGTGTAATATAAAATTTATTTAATACAATAATAAATATTATAAATTATTTAAACAATATTATTAATCATAAAAATATTAATTGTTTTACAAAACCTTCAACCCACCCACATGCATAATCGTGTCTTCCTACATATATATATATATATATATATATATATATATATACAAACAATTATTTGTGTTAATTTATTGTTATGAAAAATGCAAAGGCAGTAGTAGTAGTTTTAATTTGTTAAGTTCAACCATATATAATATGGCCGCACAATCCAGACAGACAAAATATATGCATGCAAAAAGAAGATTGAAGATTGTTCTGAGATGTATATTTTATTAAAATTTTAATAGTATTATAAATTAGTATTATTAATTAATTATCTATATTAATTATATATCTTAATTATAATTTTTAATTATAGTTAAAATATATTGAAGATTGCATTAAAAATAAATAGTTGTTGTAGCTTAGTTGGTTTGAACTATTATTTATTTACTTACAAACCTTGTTTTCAAGCCCCACAAGTAGCAAAATTTTATTTAAAAAAAACAAAAAAACTCACGGGCCATGGGCCAGGCCAAAAACGCCCAAGTTTTCATGGGTTAAAAAAGTTCAAAGTTTCAATTTTTACGGGTAAGCCATGACTACCATGGGCTGGCCAATTTTATCAGCCTAACCATCACATAAATTTCAAAAAATCCGTTGTCATAGTCTTACTATATATATATATATATATATATATATGTATATTATATATTATATGGAAAAAAAAGATTGGGAAGTACATTCTGAAGCTGACTTCAATTTTGGAATCAAGGAGTATGTAATATATATAGGGCTATATGTACTATGTAGTACAGAGTTTTCTATGGCGACGATTTTTTTGGTCTATAGACTCGTCGCCATATATTAGAATAACTATAGCGACAGTTCGGTTGAACCGTCGCTTATATTCAAAAAAATCGCCATTATAAAGGACATTGCAGATCTACAAACTTACCAGATATACATTATTCTCACACATATATATATATATATATATATATATGCAATGATTCATAGCATGTATTTGTTATAGATAAAAAATGTGAACATTTCTACCTTCCATTACAAATAGCAAGGGTTGAGATTTAAAAATTGACCACGATGTCTGCTAAAATATCTAACGGACTGACTTAAAATAATTTTTGGATGATTATGCCCAAGTCAAGCCTAAACTCGCAAATATGGCGTAGAAAGACAGCAAAACAAAACTCTCAAGCAAAACCCTGAAAACCCCAAAGCAAGCTCCCTCGTCCCTTTCTATCTCAAGTTCTCTGTCAGCAAGTATCAATGACTAATAGTTCAACTCATTATGTCAAACACATCTAATCGTTCGTCTACTCATCTAGCTCTCTACTTCAGCAGGTTCAGTGCCCACTCTTTTATCAATTACATTTTTGTTGCTATGAGAAAGCACAAAACACGTTTTACTACTCTAAATTCGAAACAACATAAAACCCTAAAATTAATGTTTGATCTTTCCTCTCTCTTTTTTACTTAGCAAACCAAAAGTTACATAATTGGGAAAGAAATAAAGGATTTTTTTTTTTGAATTAGAGAATAATGTTGCGGCAAGAGCTTTTTTGACATGCCTGCCAAATTCAAAATGGAGTATAATGGAAACTATAATTTTGTTGTCTTTCTACGCCATATTTTCGAGTTTAGACTTGACTTGAGCATAATTGTCCAAAATTTATTTTAAACCAGTCCGCTAGAAGGTCATTTTTTAAATCTCAGCCCTTATTTTTTGTAATAGAAGGTAAAGATGATATTTGCTTATTTTTGATCCATAGCAAATACATGCTATGGATTTAAATCTCAACCCTTAATTTATGTAATGGATGGTTATGATACTATTTGCCCATTTTTTATCTATAGCAAATACATTATATATATATATATATATATATATATATATATATATATATATATATATTAAACTTAATGACTTACATGTTGAGAAATTATATTGGATTTAGAAAAGTATGTATATATAGTTATAATTTTTATTCTTACCATATTTTTTTCAAATTTGATCTCATTGAATTTTGTGGCTGGATCCAACCCCGGCAGTATCAATTATGTTTGCAAATCAAGAGTGACTTGCTATTTCTTAAATTAAATGTGATAACATAGTATTAATTAACCATATAATTGTTGATGTCTGGAACTATTTTGCTAAGTTAGCTCCATGATTGTGTTCACGACGTAATACGTTTGCAGATTCTTTGATTCATCAAAGTCTATGAGTTGTGTCCATCACATTAAACAGATTCTGCAATAAAATTTGGTGGTTTAAAGCCCAAAGGTGATTGTGAGATTTAAGGAAGCATTGAAAAACTTCCAAATTTATTGTCCAGATTAAACTGTGGCCACGAAAGGGGGGGATCAAATTGGAGTTGGTATATAGATTGTAACTAAATTTTTGGGTTTGTTATTTCAATTGGTTTTGAAATCGAAATCGCACCAAATGAAACCGTACCGCACGATTCAAAACCGTACTGCACCAATCACAAACAGTTTCATGTGTGATTTTGAATTTGTCAAACCGTTAAGCAGTTTCGTGTGCGATTTGAGCTTCAAACCACACCATACTCACCTCTAATTAAAAGTATCTGCAGCCACGCTACCCGTGGCGAAGCAAGGAATATATTTCAGTGGGGTCAAAATTACTGCTAAGCTATAAATAATTTGGCGAGGTTCAGGGCCAGTGCCCCCAAGCCATTTTTTAAAAATATTTTTGTACTTATTACAATGACAATATGTAAGTAATAATATATGGTGTATATATACAATATATTAATTCATAATAGACTTTTTTAATCACAACCGTTCATAAGTAATTAATTTATTAATTATTTTTTAAAATAATATAAATTAGTTTATTATTTAGTTTAAAATATTATACATATATATACATATATTGAGAGGATATGAGTTATATGTGGTTAAAATTTGATTATGACAATGTTATAAAATTTTAATTTGATCCCGAAATTTTATAAAATTTTAGTGGGGTCAATTTATAAATAATAATTAAATTTTTAAAAATTAAAGTTATATTATAAAATAATTTTTTTCCAAGTAGGGTCAATTGACCTCACAATCTTATATGTGGCTTCGCCACTGCACGCTACAATTATTTTATTTTTAAACTATTTAATGTTCTAAGTTTTTTTTGATTATTATTTTAGAATTTATACTAAAGTATTACAAGTTCACAATTCTAAGGATACATTTTAATTTTATGAATAAGGGATCGATCGAAAGGAAAACTAATTAAGGATATTTGAGAAAACTTATTTTGGTAGAACAACTTATTTTAATGTGAAGTAAAATTAAAAATCTTAAATTTTAACAACTACATTATGAGTAACTAATTATATGATACCAGAATAATATATATACTAGCTGATAGCCCGTGCAATGCACAGATTAGTTTGAAGAATAGATTGAATAATTTGTCAAATATGCGATGATAATTATATTTTTTTTATATATAGACTTTTCAATAACTGAAGACATGAAGATCAACTCTCAATATCTTTTCATATGTTAAAAACAGATCAATAATTAAAGGCTAAAACAATTAATATCAATAATTAAACCAAATGAAATAGAAACAGTATCTTAACACCCAAATTAAAAGTTACAGGACGCAAGGCACATCTCAAATTAGTATAATTCCTAAAAAATATGGTCTGCTATTATAGAAATCATATATGTAAGTGTACATAATTACTGCAACTTTTAATATCAATAAAGGTTGTCCACCAAAAATTGAATGTATGATCCCAAAAAAAAGCATTTGAAGCCCACTGCGCTAAGCTTCCATCTATATACAAAAAATGACTTTTCAAACCCGTCCATCACATCTGCATACTCAAATAAAAATGCCAACCCAAGTCGCATCGGGCTTTGGTAACTTGAAAATTATATTACTATCCTGACCAAAGAAATATAATAAAAATAAATACATAACTAACTCGTGTCTCTAATAAATTGCTCTCCAAAAGCAATGAATAAATAAAATCATTTTTGATGTTATCCATTTGGCAAGATAGACAATTGGAGCAAGAATCCTTTTTAATACAGTGACGCTTTTAAGTTCCTAAAAAGTAGGTTACAAATGTGCAGAAAATTAATATCCAAAGGTGATAAATTGCATGTTCAAGTAGAGTGGTGACCAAATTTTTTCCCAAACTTCCAATAAATCTTCAAAGTAAAAAAATATCGTAATTCGTAGCTTTGTTAGAGAATAATGTTTCCCTTGTGTGTGTAAACTGTGTGCTTGAAGCTAAACTGAAGTACTTAATCATTTATGTGATAGTGAGGTATACAGAAAATGAATAAAAATATCATCTTTGCTTTGAAGTTTCTTCAGAACTATCTTCCAAAAATTTGCAAGAAAAAATAGAATGTTATGTCTTGTTAGAAAGGTGTGAGAGAACCAAATTTGTAATTGGAGTTTAACGGTAATAAGGAAAATGAGTCATGAAATCTCCTTGATATCTAAAAAGAAAAGAAAGGTAAAGAGGAAGTAACAAATATTAATACATATAATACAAAGTTTCTTGGTGCTCTTGACAGCAGGCTTCAATTTTCTAGAGTCTCTTGGTGATATTCAGGGTCTCCCCCACGAAAAATCAAATCTTGCCATTGCCAAAACACGAACCCAAAAACCATTAAATGAGAAGAAGAAAAAAAGGGTCCATATTTCATATCAAAAAAAATAAATAAAGAACCTTCTCCTTCCAATCCAACTCAATACCAATTCATCTAACCATATACAATTTAGAATACAATTTTAAACAATTTAATAGAGAATAAACATGATACCTGACATTTCAGCTTTGAGGCAACCAGATATAACATCAATATATCGAGACTTGGGGCCCAGGACCCTACAATCTTTGTCATGGCGGGAAAGAAACTTTGTACTTACATATACATCTAAGATATCAATAATTTCTCAAATCAAACTCAAAATCATAAAGATACATATGAATGATTCGTTTATATGCAAATTATAGATCCAAGTTAATTTTTTAAAAGAAGTGAGAAATAAACAAAACACTAATGATTTTGAAGTCTCTAATTAAGAGCTTTAGGGTTAAGAGTTTCAAAAGTAATGATAAATATGCCAAAAACAATGAATATTAAAAAAATCACAGATAAATCATTCATTAAGAGAGCCAAAAAGGGGCCGAACCCAATTACACGCGCACTATATAGAGCATAGAAGAACAAAAGGCAATCATATGCCAGAAAGCTAAAGGCATCACTCTATACACAGAGCATGACAAAAGATAACTATTATTGGCAGATAAACAAAGTAAAGAAATAAGAATGTACGCCCAAAATCAAATTAATCATAACCGGTCAAGCGTCAACTTATTTGTTACAACATGTACACATGAAACTCCAAGAAATGATTGCTAAAAGATGTTTCTATGAAAAATATTTTATGTTGAGAGTATATACCTGAATGTGAGATCCATTAAAATGTACAATTACACCTGCCAACACAATACAAACCTCCTCGAATGAAGTATCTTCTTTTAGATCTCTCTAAGTTCCATTAACTCTTAACTTAAGAATTCGCCCGGGATAAACAATCTAAGAACACAAACCGATTACTAAGTTCCATTCAAATTGTAACTTATCATAACAAAGAAATTTTGCAATAATAAACTCTAAAAATATAGAAAAAGATTTAAGGCAGAAAGCAAACATATTTTAGATGCTTAAGTAATATAGGTTAACAATCCTCCAAATTCAAAGAGATGATTCATACCTTGCTTCCATTATCACCTAAGGGATGATTTGTGACATAAATGGGACAAAATATAATCAAAACAAAGAGCAATAGTAGGGATATATACTATATCCAAAGACCATAAAGGTTATAGAAGGAGAAAAATTCAAAGAGAAAAAATTTTATGAACACTTCAAAACTAAACCCTAACATAGAAAAAAACAATATCATAAAAAGTAAATTACATAGGAAAAAATTTATTAATAATAATAATTACCAAGATGTATAAAATTTAAAACCTCATGACTCCAAATACTTTTGATAATGAGTAGTCACCAGTACGAACAACATATGAAAAACAACCCAATATTTGAAATCCATACGATATATTGATGCTACATTAAAGAGAGAAAACTGAATCTAAATAATCTAGCCAAATTTAGAAAAATTCTCCGTCTAGGAAGGAAGAAAAGCCATTTATCTTTCAAAATAGAGATTTTTCACACTCTCATTCGCAAGAAGGAACTTAAAAGGTACCGAGAGAGAGCACTCCAAGCCATTGGGACAAAGGACAATTGCAGACAAACAGTAGAATGCAACTTCTTCCATTGTCATCTCGAAATCATAAATCCTACCAAAACTCTCTCCATTTAATATGATCATATCAATTCTGTTCCAGTTTTTCCATTCCAAGCTTTCCCATTTGATCTCGATCTCGTCCTATTTGTTGAAGATAGCAAATACTTACAAAAATGAAAGATAGTCAAGCATCTTTTTATCAACAATGTTCTTAAGAAAATGTAGACGCTTTTTAACCCCCAAACAAATGAAAATATCAACTTGTAAAAAGAAAATATTTCTATATGAAAAATACAACATTCTGTTCCAGAGTTTAAGGCATACACAATTTTTGCAATTAATGATCTCATGACTGGATTGATAATGTAGAAAATAGGATGCATACTAATAATGGTGTGCAATTAATATGGGTTGAGGCGCACTCCATTATTCAAATTAAGTCTTTAATGGTCATTGTCATGCCCTACAAAGAGTCAATAAATGCATTTTCTTCATTCTAATTAAGTCAAAAGTCCTTAAGAAAACCCATACAAAAAAGTCTGAATTACATAATTGGCATGGAGAGCAACTCAATGAGCAGATCAATGGAAGGCATTGACATCATTTTGGTTTGCTCCATTTTGATATTCTCTATACCGATAGCCAACTCCAATGCACTGGACAAAATAAGTGCAAATCAAACCATAAGAGATGGAATTAGTACCATTGAATCAGCTAATGGCGTATTCAAATTGGGATTTTTCAGCCCGGGTAGATTCTCACCCTATTAGTTGAAGATAACAAATACTTACAAAAATGTAAGATACCAAAATCAATAACAAATACAAATCCAAGTCACTACATATGTTTACTGCAATATAATAAGATACCCAAATCAAACTTTCAACCACCGAATTATATAATAATGTTGTCCTGCATGTCCAATTCCACCACTAATGAGTAAATAAACAACCTTTACATCTAAAATTTGAGCAGAAAATGTATAACTCACAAACCCAATTTACTGAATTAAATAGCAAAATAAACAAATTCAATAAAAGTACAACCTTCGAGGGTTTATCTCCGCCAAGATCAAGATCTTCGAGGGCCTTTTTCCCAAAGAACAATGCAATAACGAATGCAATCGCCGAGTCACGATCATTCTTTCCATCAATATACCCTTCCGATTTAAAATTCATTTAACCGCCACCAAATCCAAGTTGGGAACATTGAAAATTAGTGAGATGAGGGAAGAAGAGGAAGAAAAAACAACCTTGTTTATATCTATGGAGGAGGAAAATTGGGTGCAGCCTTGTTTAGACACGATCCGAATGATAGAGAAAGTTGATGCATAAATGACTTGAAGCTAATCCCCAGATCCTTTTGTTGGGTTTCTCTAAAGCTGAAATTGAGAGAAGAAGAACAAATTTGACCCGTCTTTGTGACACCCCCAAAATAGGTATACATCACCCATTCTGAGTTGTCAATACACGGTACAGAAATAACTACAACTTTATTATTACAACAAGAAAGCGTGAGTTTAAATACGAGATATTGCCATCTAAACAATATCAACATACAAATAAATCCTCATCATAATTATTGATACATTATTTTACAAAATGGTGAGGACTACTAAACAACTCTCTAAAACCATCATTCCATACCCCACTGCATTTCGCTTACATTCTCGCCTCCCGAGAAGAAAAAATGGAACAAAAAGGAAAATGGTGAGCTCAACTAGCCCGAAGAAGAATATTATGACTAAGATAATATACAACAAATTATCGTTAGTCTTCAACAGGAAAATTTTAATAGAATACAATAGACAACAAGTTTTAAATCAATACTCATGAACGAAAAATATTAATTCATGTAAGAGTTACGTAGAGGATGAAATCTACTAATATCTATGAATTTAACAAATCCATCATCAATATTTTTATCCTCGTAACATCAATCAATATATATCCGAATCATATATTCATCCTCGCAGACTACAAAGCCAAGGACATTCACCGATTGGTCATGTTCATCTAAACACACTGTTCATCTTTTCAGACCACGGGCCAAAGATATTCATCGAAATCATTCATCTACGCACTACAGCCAAAAAGATATTCATCGAAATCAATCATCTTTGCACTATAGGCCAAAGATATTCAATAATATCATCATTTAAGACTGAGGATGATGAATTTTTTTTTTTTTTTAAAGAAATGAATCCAGTGAAACAAAATGACAAGGATTAAGGATTAATGATTCGTACTTTGTTTTATCCACGCCCAAAAATACCTCAAAAATAATCATAGTGGTGTAAAATTCAAGATCGATCAAAACATGGATACAATCAAAACTAGTATCCACAATAGATATTTTGGATTTAAAAGGAAAATTTTCATTTTTCGATGAATAAGTGTCGTGATTCGTGAATAAGATCAGATATCGTGAATAGTCCAGATAACGTAAATAGTAACTCGACACCAAAAGTTCCAAATTTGATAAAAACTTCAGATCAATATTTCAAAGATAATGATATTGAAGAAATAATATCATTATTCTAAAAAAAAAAATATCCCTTATCTGGAAAAGACAAAGATTTAACCTGAATATCTGGATATAAAGCTATAACTTGAACTTTCACCGTATATCAATACTCAAAGTATACTCAAAATACTCACAAGAATACGCTCGATAATATAGAGAGAAAAAACTTCAGTTTTCGGTGTGATTTTCAATTCTAACCCAAGACCTATTTATAAGAAATTGCTAGAACACCAAAAGCAGAAAATTTAATATAATAATATATTTATAAAAAAATTTCTACGCCATCCTTTGGGAATCTGAAATCAGCCACCTAGCATGTGATTAATAAGGCTCACAACATATAAAAAACGTTTTTATTATTTTAAACAATTAAAACTTCCAAAAATCAATTATTTTAACTGGAACTTCAATAATTCACAATAAATAGCCCTTTTGTCAGGAAAATTCGAATCTCGTGAGTTTTTATAGGAAATTCAATTCTCTACAACTTTGCGTAAGAAAGTTTTTCAAATTCCAAATGAAATTGACCGAAATCCACAAACGAGCGATTTTACAAGTTTATAATCAAATTTCATTCAATAAATGTGGTCCAATCGACATGTTTAACATGTTTTAAACATTTATTGCACAAAAAATACTCTTCCTCCTCAGATACTCATATATCCCACATTCGTTATAAAAATATCACCATTATTATATTATTAAAATATATATATATATATATATATATATTTAAATGAATTATTTTATCGAGAAAAGATAAAATTTCAATTTTCAACAATTGTCACATTAAAAATTTTCTCCATCTATATCCACATAAAATCAATATTTTCCTCATCATATGAATCAATAATTAATTATTCACAAATAATATTACATAATCACAATATCGACAACAGCAGGTTCCAGAAAGAGGGGCTTTCAATAAAAATTTCTCCTTACTTGGCAAGCGTAATTAGGTGACCAAACCTCTCCTTAGATGTAACTTTCTAGACATTGCCAATAATGTTATCTAATAATATTATTCAGATAATATGAATTATTGCTTCGATAATGAAAAATATTGTGTAATGACAATTATTGAAACAACAACAATATAAAATATCAACACAACAATTATTGAACCAATAAAATATCGAATAAAGAATTATCGTAACCATTATCGAGTAGTGTCTTCTTCACGTAAGAGTCAATAATTGGTGGAATCTGGTGCTTCATGTCGCAACAACGCCAGATTATTGTGTTTTTTAACCACCGGTATTCCAAGCGGTGTAAATCAGAATAATTACTACCGTTATTTTTAAACAACTTATATTTGTCGTTTTCTTTCCTCCAATCGCTTTCAAGTTATGGGGCCCACATTATGGTCGCTACCGTCGCATTTAATATTCCACGCACCAAACGAATATTCCCTAAACAACAATGAATATTTTATAACCACTTGCTTATTTTGAAATATTTATGTATTTTACCCATAACTATCCACATTAATCACATCAACCCTTACTATTTCAAAATAATAATTAGAGGAAATTAAATTTCATTTATTAATTATTTGGGGTCTTACAGTCTTTCAGAGGATTTTGATGTAGAACGTTGGTCAAACGATTTTTCTACAATTAAAGCTCTAGATTCGAAAGAGAGAGATGAGGGTAATTGGAATACGATTTTTCTGCATCTAATTTTTGAAATATAGAAACGTTAAAGCCATTGGAAAGAATCGTAAATATCAGGCGTGGGAAATTGAAAGGAGCGAGAGAAGGGGGAACAGGTATATGGAAGTGAAATAGGGGTGAGGGTAGTGAGGAAGAGGAAGAGGAAGAGGAAGAGGAAGAGAGGAACGGTTTTGTGGATAAGGCTCGATTCCAATTAGCGAGTTAACTTCTAATTAATTTTAAATTGAGTGAGTTGACTCACCCAATTATGTAATTGATTTGAAATTGATTTTAAATGATAAAATGTGATGTATTTATATATAGTAGTATATATATATATATATATATATATATATATATATATATATATATATATATATATATATATATATATATAGTTCGCTTATCCAAATAATTGAAGAAAGCAAACTAAGAATCTAACCCATTATAATGATTTTTTTTCTCATCACTATAGCATAGAAAGTATTTTTTTATAAAGTATTAAGAAAGTGATTAGCATGAAGTTATTTTTTTTGGTAAATTGGTCAATTGGCCAATAAAATACTGACACACATACAATCTCGTCTGCGTGTCAGTATTCTATTGGTCATTTGACCAATTTACAGCAAAATAAACTTCATATTAATCACTTTCCTAATACAATACTATACAATCATTTTCTTAATTCTTATAGATTATTCTAAATCCATTGATTATATCCATGTCATTACTGCTGGTATACACACATTCTCATAAATGATACAGAATTTAGGTAGTTTTGATTTCATTACCTCCAAAGTCCAAACACTACTACTACTACTACTACTACTACTACTAGTACAGTAAGTTAATTTCATGAATTTAATTGATCTGCACCCCCAATAAAATATCCATGAATTTAATTGCTTTTCTTTATTCGGAGCGGCAACTAACATTTGCTTTACAGTTCTAACATGCATGCAACGTACAATTATATATATTCTTTTTTGTTCCATAATAAAATTATAATTTCAAGTTTGATCCTAGTATTTAAGTTGTATGTTTCTAAAATTTAAATTATGATATGAGTTAATTTAATTTTTTTTAAATGAGAATTTTGTGTTTAATTAGAGCATTCCTCACATTTGAAGAATATATCAATAAATCAGTATCCAACAGTTTTCTTGTCTTTATATAATTCTCTATTTTAATCCCTATATATGATTTGACTCTTCAGGATGAGGGAATCAAAAGAGCGTTCTCTATTTATGTAAAATGACATTTCACACCTTATTTATTACAATTTTATGTTGGTTAAAGGATCTTATCTCACTTAATTACTGATTTAGGTATGCCTATTAAATTCACTCATTTTTATTTTTTGAACAAAGGATTTAAAGAAGAAAGGGAACTATAAAAAAATTAAAAATCACCAAATTTTGATTTTGATCATTTTGTAAAAATATTACTAATAATTATAAATTTTATTATTTTATAATTAAAATAAAGTTCTCATAAACACATAATGATCGTTGCACATTTTGATTTCTAGCAATATCTATTTTTAAATTAAAATAATTACAATTTTTAAATTCAAACAACAATTACTTTTAAATAAAAAATAGTTACAACGTTCAAAACATGATTTGACTGTTGGAACTTTCAAATTTTAATTTTTAAATTTCAAAATTTAAAATTTAAGGAATCAATATAAAGAACATGTTGGGTACATAGTGAAAAAATTGAATCCCTATCCTACAGAATGACCCAATAGCACTGCAGAGTAGGGATAAAATAATGAAACTGTTGTGAATGCTCTTAGTACTACTACTTTCTCATTTCTAAATTATAAAAGGTTGTCGTTTAAGGTTTTTGCACATAGATTAAGAAAGTACTACTCCCTCCGTTCCTTAATATAAGTCGTTTTAGATAAATGTTTTTGTTTTTTAATATAAGTCGTTTGAGAATTTCAAGTAAGCATTAATTGCTTAGTTTCTAATATTACCCCAAGTATTAAATGTAACTTTGGTTCTCTCACTATTTTTTATCCAATAAATAACAATCTCTTCTTCCAATACAAGGGCAATATACACAATTGATATTATAGTTAATGCTATACATTCATTATCTTAATACTTGTGCACAACCTTAAAACGACATATATTAAGGAACGGAGGGAGTATCATTTATCAAGTAAAATTTGTTTGAAATTCCATCACTACCCTTTTATAGAAAGTTGAAAACTATTAATGCAAGAGAGAGAATTTCTTGGGACAATGAGGGAAGGTAGAGGTAATATAGAAAAGTAAATAATTTATTCTCCTCGACAGTTATAAACAACAAATATTTTGGAACAATTTTTTTTTTCTAAAACGATAATATTTTAGGAAAGGAGAGAGTACAAAATATATATTCAAATTCGAAGTAGACGTGACTCATTTATTTTAGAAATAAATATTATAATTAATAATAATTTGTACATAATTAATTATAATTTTTATAATTGTTCAATTTTAAATTTCGAAATATCTTCGATTGACTTCAAATTGTCAATTTTGATTTCATATTTTGGAAGAGAGAGAGTAGTTGTTATGTATTTTTTGATTTTATTTAAAATTTTAAAATGATTATTGAACTAAAATAAATAAATTTAAGTTAATTTTATATTAATGGACAAAAAGAAATGAGACTTTTTTAGAAATTAGAACCACCACATTCATTGCCAATTATATTACGGTTGGACCGAAATGATGAGCTACATACAGGCTACACGGAAAAATGCAAACCATCAAAGTCATCTTACTTACCGTCTGATTTGACTTCCATTACATAGTACTAGTACTCCACCACTAGTAACGGTCATAATAATAGTAGTAGAATTTTCAAATTTTTTATGATTACGCTTAATTGATGATTTTAAATATTATCGAAATAATTATAAAAATATTGTAATATGTATTATTTTTATCAATAATATTTCTTTTGAAGGATCTTTTTACATTCATTGTAGATTGTTAACGTTAAGATCTTTCCTCACATCCCAATCACCAAGACGTGTTCGATATCCTACACAGTTCAATAAGTCAACACCAAAAGCTCGACGGCTTGACCGTCGGAGGATAGTTCCGGCGTGAGAGTTAGTATCGACGATCACAAGGTTAACAATAGAGGAATAGTATGTCTAGTGTATTGAGAGAGAGTAATTTGGATAAGTGATTTGTTTTGTTGTTACATTTTCCTTGTGTGATCCTTGCCCCATATGCACTCCAAACCTCGCTTTACCGTGCCACCCACTATCCCTGACACAGCCCTCTCCCACGTCCGGTGATTCACCTGCTACTCCATCACCTTTGTCCACCGCCGGCTATTACAGTCACATTCTCATTAATGCCATGCAGACGGCAAGAGATAATGATCAATCGTTATCTTTTGTCATGATTACGGTCAAAGATAGGATAAGAGACAATTTGCATAATGGACCGATCCAATGACTAGTTCAATACAATAAAGATGACCCATCCGAATGGATCCGTGAAATGACCTAATAGAATAATCAAATAACTCTACCAATCTATTCTGATCCAAAAGGTAAAATATATCGGTCCAAGGAGGAGCCTATTCGGTCTGGCCCAATACTAAAAGTATTATGGCCCAACATAGATAATAATAATAATAATAATAATGTAGTTTTTAGTATATAGGAGTACCTGATCCGAAGGTCTTCACTATTTTTTCCCTAGTCCATGGCCTGCAGGCTGAAGGCTGAAGGCCTGGTTAACCAAGTCCTAAGTCCACCGTCAACTTAGCCCAAACAAAAAATGTAAGCAAACCCAAGTACTTACCTTTAATCATACCCACCCGAGTACACATGTATGTATGTATACCCTATATTTCTTCCTAATCATAAATAAATCTCAACTAAAACTATTAGTAAATGTTTAAGCCCACTTTTATTTATGACGATGGAGATGATAAAGTAATTACTAAGTAATAAATTACATACACTAATTTAATTATATCATCTTTTCCTTTTCTTATCGGTTGAAGCTCATATATTATGGGAGGGAGGCCGGAGGGAGGGAGTATTAAGAATTAAATTGTTATTTTAAAGAATAAATAAATAAATTCAGACAAGTATATATATGTAGTAGTAGTAGTAATTTAGAATATAGCAAAATAGTACTCCCTCCGTTCAATATAGGTCCTTTTAGACATGTGCACAAAAATTAAGGAAATGATTAAAAAACATTAATTATAGTATCAATTGTCTATAATACCCTTCACCTCACTTATCTCATAAATATAGATTAAAAGATTAGGTGGAGTAATAAGGGGTAATTTGGAAAAAATAGTAATCAATTTTCCTAGATAATCACAAACGACAAATAATTAAGAATATAAAAAAAGTCTAAAACGACCTACATATAGGAATGGAGGGAGTAGTTGAGATTAAATTAATGAATTAAGCCAAATGATATGTACGCTTAGCTACGTTTTTATAAAACCCGGTGGGGTGGGAGCTAAGATATGATATACATACTCCACTTGGTAAGTAAAGGGAATGTTCCTGAAATGAAGGTACGTTACACGGTTACGTTACCGTACCCCCCTGGGTACTAGCTTGGTATTCATTCATATGTGGTATGTTTACTTCATTCAACACTACCACTACTACTACTACGTATTCGTCGTATTCACTGTCCAGTTGCAGGAACCTTAAATTTTAAAACGTACGTGTTGTAATTAATTAATGCTTAATTAGAAAACTATAGAGAATTAAAGGGTTGATCGAAACAGGTGAATATGCATGCTAGGATTGTGGTTGTCCCAAGGATCGATCGATATAGTGCAAAACGAAGGCCACCTGTCTGTATACTACTACTCCACTACTACTAGAATAAGTATATAATTATAATTATTACTCATCTATGCACCCAATAAATCGAATACCATATATACTTAATTCACATGCATGCATGCATGCCTGCCTGCCTGCCAAATCTTTTAATTGCCACATCTATAAGATCTTATCAACTACATATATATTCAAAGATATTGTTCAAATCTTTATAATTTACATGCACAACTAAACAGTCAAGTTAATTAATTTTGTGTATATATAACATGATATGTATGTAAATATCAAATTAAAACCAATTATTATTATTTTTCCAATCAAGTTAATTTTTGTTTTAGTAATTAAGAATATTGCGGTTTGATATTCACTAATTAATTAAACTTTATAATAATTCTTCCATTTCTGATTTGAATGCCATCTGGAATTGTATTTTAACATTATATATGATGATCATATGAATTATAGTATTTATTTTTGTGAATTGGAGGGAGTAATAAATAAATTTAGTTAATTATATAACGTGCGAAAATGGGTAGGGATCGATAAATTAATTGGGATCGAGGAAGTTAATTAGCCGACACCGTGTTCCCGTACCCCATCCTTTTGCCTTGTCCTGTTTAAGCAACTCACCCCATTTCATGCATCCCCGGCCTTTCCCACTCTTCTAATCTACTAAACGCCAATGAACTAATTATCAAGTAAATTTATATATATATATATATATATATATATATATATATAATTCCTTAATTAATCGCATGTAAGTTTATAATTTTTTCTTGTATTTTTATTAAAGTAAATGTTGCATGCATCGGTGCCAATCAACAAATACAACATTTTTTTATATAATTAAAAAGATACAATTAAAATATATAAATTTATATATGATCAAAGATATATATGTAGGTGATAACTTTATAGAATCCTAATGTGTATTATAGTATTATATAGACATGATAAAATTAATTAAATACAAGCAATTAAGGCAGGCAGGCAGCCACATTCAGCCCCCTTTCCTTGGCTTTACGTTTAGATTATGGAATTGGGATGGGAGTATATAGAATAGAAAAAGCAAATATATATATATAAAAAAGACGAGCTAGCTAGCTAGCTAGCTAGGTCCTCTCCTCGATGGATGGATCCCAAGTTTCCAGGTAAATATATCCTTGATATCGATCCATCGATCGATCTCAGTTTTCAAAGCAGACCATGTTCATTTCACTTCCCCCTGGCCCTCTAATATTAACCCACTAGTAGTAGTCAACCCTGGCTATATAATTAGCTTAATTTACAAGTACTTGAGTACTAGTACGTAATAGTAGTAGTGGTATTAATATAAATACGTGATCTATCTTCCTCATTTCCTTTCACAGGGTCCAGCTCCACAATTTGTGTGAGGCTTTTTTCCCCCCAATATTAATTACTAGCTACTTACCCAACTTTTTACTAAACTGAGATCGATCAGTAAGTATTATTCCTAGCTACCTCGCTCGCTCGCTCTTTCTTCACAAATATATATATAGACTATAGTAATAGTAATCATTAACTAATTAACTATGGGTGTTGAGGTAATTGTTAAGCCGCAACAACATGATGATGAATACAAGAAGATGAAGAAGAGAAATGTGGGTGGGGGTGGAGGATTGTCAAGGAAATGCGCATGTTTGGTGAAAGAGCAACGAGCCCGTATTTACATTCTCCGCCGCTGTGCCACCATGCTTCTATGCTGGTACATTCAAGGATCAGATGATTAATTCCTTCATTCATCATCCCACCTACCTACCAATAGCTATACCTACTAAGTATACGTAATATATATATATATATATATATATATATATATATATATATATATATAATTGTTGGATCCATACATCTTAATTACTAACAAATCCTACAATTATACAACCGCCCACTACAAGTACGTAGTTGCTAGCACTTAATTGTTGGATGGATTTTGTTGCTAATTAAGATGGATGGATCATCATGCATGCATGATTAATAATTTCCCGTCGATTGGGGGCGCCGTATAAGAAAAAAAAAAGACAAATGAAATAAAATAATATATATATATATATATATATATATATATATATATATATATATATAGTTCCCTCCTTAATTCGAGCGAGCTAACTAGCTAGCTCCTTCATCATCCACTCCTCTTTCTTCACTAAAAATTGTCCGTCAATGCATTAATTTGCCCGGTTTGGTACTTTTTTTTTACAGACACCGCTAGCTGCACTTGCTGGCCTCTCATGCATATATATTTCATGTGCATCTGCAAGCCCCTCTCTTTGTTTTTTTACCTAACTGAAGGCTGGTGAGATGGAATCCATTAGCTAGCTAGTTAGGTTTATGGGCAGGCACATGCACTACATGAGATGCATGGGATGAGAGATTTCAGGCTTGTGTGTGTAGCTAGGCATTTGTTAATTTTACTAATTACTACTAGCTATATATATGCGTACCGTGCTTAATTAATTTTTACCAATCCGGACGGGGCGGTCTTGTGTGCATCTTCTTCAACAATGATGATCGAAAATTAATAAATATGTAATGGCATCCATCAAGTGCGTAGGGATGGATCGGATCAACATCTCCTACATTTGCAGTATGCACTTCCAACTTCACTTGGAATTACTCTCAATGGTATAAGGATAAATAAATTAAGTAGTTAATTAATAATTGTCTCCTTTGATTACCAAGTGTAATGTATTAATAATGTATTGTACATGGAGCAAATATATATATATGTTTTATTCTGATGTCTCGTATGTTTCTGTCTTAATTAACAAAGAAATTGTGTCATATATGACAATTTTTTTTGGGTATTTTTCTTTATCTATCAATAATAAAAGGACGCAGATAAGAAAAAGGAAACCCTCGATCTCTCTCTTTTCCAATTTACGCCTCACACGCCTGTTTCAATTCACGCAAATCTTTTTATTACGGACCAGATTGTTTGTGGTACCTCATGAATACTTGGAAGATGATAATGAAATTCTTTGATATTATCTAAATTTCATTGAACTTATTTTAGATTATTTTCCATGTCTCTGTTGGTATTCATACAATTCGAAGGTTAATTAATTTGTCTATAGTGAGGACTGAAATTTGAGAGAAACCCATCTGGGCCGGGGTTAATAGGCAAAAAAGGAACAACACTCGGTTGTTTCCTCCACTCTCTCACAAAACAAAAAGGATATAGATATTGAGAAAAACTTGTGGGCTGCATGCGCAGATAATGGATATTCCAAGTGAATCAAGTGTGTAAAAACAGTGGTACACAAGTTTATATTCTGTATGATATATATATATCTAATAAAATATACATGTCGTCAAGAGTCAGACCGCCATTAGTGACAAATGAATTAAGTAGCACAAGCAATATCTGTGCTACAAATTAAAATATATATATATATATATATATATATATATCTTAAATGGAATCAATCATCTTCGTCATATATAGAGATTATGTTCAAAATATTATTGAAACATACATATATATTTTCTCTTCTCTGTTAATTGGTATTTGCGGTTTCAATTTTGTTCTTTCATTTTTTTTTAGTTTTCACGTCTTTGTCATTTATCATCCCACGCGCCACCCTCACCCCCCACCCCCCACCCCCCAGTACCCTCACCCTACCCTTGTCCTGTCTTGGAATTTTAATTAGAAGAGAAAATAAAAGAAAGTCAAGGAAAATAAAAATAAGGGGCGTCACGTTCTTGGAGTTTATTAACACTCTGTTTCTGAGTTTTAAAATGGACAGAAAAAAAAAAATGGACGGAAAATTTAAGTTTTTTTTTCAATTCTTATGTTTCTGAGTTTTTTAATAAACGAAAAAGAAAAGAAATTGATAGAAAACTTGACAACTTTTCCTGCCAACATTTTCCGTCCAAATTTGGCATGATTTGGACGGAAAAGAAATTAGAATAAGTTATATTTTTATAATTCTCATATTATCCTCAACTTTTAATATAATAAATTTTAAATTACAACTCATGTCCTCAATTTTAAATTTTCTATCTTTTTCCATTAAAAACTCAGAAACAACACAAAGGAAAACTTTAAATTTTTTATTCTTTTCTTTTCTGTTCTAATTTAAGTTTTCTATTCTTTTTTTTTCTGTTCAAAACTCAGAGCGTAAAAGAAGTGAGGAAAAGAAAGGAAGAATAGGCAGGGATAGAGAAGAAGTAATGATAGGAGTAGTAGGGGCATAATTGCAATAATAGTATTTCTATAAGTTGAGCTGTAATTTTGTTTTGTTATGTGGTTTGGTTTATGAATGGTATTTTGAATTTTTTTCGATCTCTCTCCCTCTACTCTACGGTTCTCTCTCACAATCTCTCCTCTCTCTGCCTTCTTCTTTCCCAAATTCTTCTGAAAAAATAAAAATCCTTGTTCTATTTCTCTGTTCATGACAGAAATTTTCCTTCTCTCTCGTAATTACTCTCTCACATATTATGCACGAATTAATCAACCATCTCCATTTATTATTGGAATTAAATCAGCACATATATATACATATACAACCTTGGCGCTCCGTGGATATAAGAAGAGGTTGGAGTTTTTTCAGAGTAGATTGTTGCAACATGGTTACCTGGTTTGGTATAATCTTGGATGGTAAGGCTTCTCAGCCGAATGCGTAATTGTCATTTTGAGGTACTCATTCCTTACTATTCCCAACCAGCATACTTTCAATGACAGATTGATTCAGCTCGTCTTTTCCAATTTTGCTGCGGTGCCATTTATGTAGCCCGGTATATAGTTAGTTTAATAGGGCTTGGTTGTACGAGGGCAACCAATTTCAGTATATTCAGCGTATTTGTGGGTTTGGAGTTGTTCACCTCCTGTATTTTCACGTTTCTCTAATCTAAACTTTTAAAAAATAGGAAGGAAACGTTGCTTTTATATGTAAAACTGCATTTATACAGCTCAATATCTGTTACATTCAAAACTTTCTTACTTGTTTCCCATTGTTGATTTTCGTCACCTCAAATAGCTTCCACAAGGCTTTGATTGAGTTGAGTTATAATGGTCTACTTTCTGATGTTGATCAAATACATTTGAAACTCTTCTATTCATTTATATATATATGGGATTCATTTTCAGCCTAAAAAGGCTTTGTTGAGTTGAATTGATTTGAAACGGATTTTTATGTAATCCAAAATTGGCAGCTACAGTTGAAAGTTTACTCTGGGAGAATGTTGGTGGTTTACCTTGCATAGATAGAGGTCTACTGTCTGAACTCTTAAGAGGGAGGATAGTCTAATGATAACAATATGGATAAAAATATTTAAGAATTTGAAGAGAGGGGAAAAGGTAATATAGGGCCAACTAATATTTGCTGGCATTTATATTGACTACAGTTGTGCAAATTGCAGGCTCGAAATGTTCCATTAATGATATACATAATGTCAGAAATGCAAAATTTTTAAAACTAATTTGATCAGAGAATTTTATAAACCAATGTGAAGAAAGAAAAATACCCCCACATTTAGCACCTGCTTATGAGAATACCATGCAAACTTTAATTGATGTTCTTCAAAATGTTCTCTACTCTGTCTCTATTTGTGTTGCATGTGTCTGTTTGTGTTGTGTGTGTGCAAAATCCATTTTGTTCAATCTTGATGTTCTCTTGCTTTTAATTTTGCATCAGCCTAATCAGATTTTCATTTCTTTCTTTCTTTCTTTTCTGTCTTTTCTTTTTGATTAATAAGGATCACTAAAGAGCAATAATGGATTAGGTGTCCTCTTGAGAACTAGTAAGATATCTCACTCACTCCTAATGCTACTCGAGACCCTTCCCTCGTTTATAAAGTTGTTGATGGTCGCAATCTACTCCAAATCTGAAGGTTAAATCAACCCTCTCCCACCCCCACAAAAAACACCTTGAAGATATTCTATTTTTCCCTCTTTCCAAGGGTAGAAAAGTTGTGGGCCTCCTCCAACCAGGATCAAGGCTTTATGAAAAGAGTCAATTTCTTGCTATAATCTATTTGCGGTTAGAATTTGTGCTTAAATGAAGTTTTAAACATGGATTTTGAAGCTAGAGTCAAGCGCAGCTGCGCTTCACGTTCTGTTTGGCCTTGCTTTGCACCTGTTAGTTCTGAACAGCCATGCCTTGATCTTTTAGGATCCAAGGGTCGTGCCCATTCTCAAGGGTTACTAATCATCCTATAAATGTCATTCCATTCATTCAATTTTTCTATCATTTCTTCAGTCATATTCATAGTATATTTGAGAGAGTTCAGAGCATTTATTGGTTCGTTGTATGTGTTATTAGTAGTGCTGCTATAATACACGTTGTCATTGTATCCTGTGAGACAAGTGCTGATAACTCTAAACACCGTGAAGGAGGGCATAATTGTCTTAAGGACATAGTACCAAGTACTAGTCTTGACATATGATTTTCTGGTTTACAAAAGATAAGTTATATATATATATATATATATATATATATATATATATATATATATATATATATACTCAGTTTCCTATCAATCCTAAGTTGCAAATATATATCTAGATATACTTTTCATAACAATCTTAAGACAATTAGTTTATTATATATATTTAATTTATATATGCAATAAATTGCTACCGAATATGTAATTATAATCGGTTCATCTTCTGCATCAATTATTCTTAATGTGCCTGTGAACTATGGAGAAAAACCAATAAGGTTCAATGGAACAAAATTCAAAAGATGGCAACAAAGATGTTTTATTTCACTACACTTAACTTAGCAAGATTTATTCATGAAGATCCCCCCATGCTTAGTGAGAATGAAACAGATTGACAAGTTATTGCTGCAATAGATGCATGGAAACATGCTGACTTTTTGTGCCGAAACTACATCTTCAATAGATTGGACAACACATCATACAATGTGTATAGTTCTCTTAAGACAACAAGAGAACTATAGATTCCTTGGATAAGAAGTATAAAACGGAAGTTGCTGACACGAAGAAGTTCGTAGTTGGCAATTTTTTGGACTATAAGATTATGGATCTCAACAGGGAACCAATAAAAAGTTCCAAGGCAAGTGCCACATTTGTGACAAGCCAAGAACACAGGGAAAAGGATTGTCGTAAACGCAAAGACCAAAACAAGAAGTCCCCACAAGCTAATGTAACATAATTGAATGGTGTTCTTGAAGACGTTTCCGAAATGAACCTATCAACGATAGTTTTTGAACTAAACTTGGTTGGAAATCCCAAGAAATGGTGGGTAGATATTAGAGCAACCCGTCATGTGTGTTCTAACAAAAAGATGTTATCTACATATCAAGAAATTGAGAATGGAGAGCAATTATACATGGAGAATTCTTCCACATCCAAGATTGTTGGGCAAGGAAGGGTGGTCTTAAAGATGACATCTAGTAAGGACATAGTTGTCATGGCGTCGCCATGGTAGGCGTCCTGGCGTTGGAAAAGGGAAAGACAACGCTTTGTACGCCGAGCTGCCAAGACTCACGTATTGGTAGCGGGCCCAAGTTAAGTGATTAAGTCATTTTTTACCATGATTCTTCATAACCCATTGACGTTTCCAATTACCCAAGTGACTCATGACCTTAACTTAACCCATGACCCTACTCCTTTGAATGAGAGTAATGCTCGTGAGGGAGACGGAAATGACTTCATAGTTGATGACTTTGCTTGAGCTATGACTAAAAATAGAGTAGAGACTGTGTTAGTTATTATGTTTTGGATTTTAGTGTATATAAAATTTTAGTGTAATATACTTTTGAAATAAAATAAATAATGTATAAATTGCACATTGTTAACGACTTGTCGCCATACGGACGCCATGGCGGGCGCCTTATCGCCTAGGCGTCTTGGCAGTCAATTACCGCCGCGTAGGGGTGTAAACGAATCGAATCGAATCTCAGCGAACACCTTAATGCTTAGATTCGGCTCGAGTCGAATTTGAGTCGAAAAAATTGAGCTCGAATTCTACTCGGATTCGATAAGGAATTTCTAATTTTGCGCTAGATTCGACTCGGATCATTACTCGGACCTACTCGGCTCGTAAGTACTCGACTCGTTTACAAAACGAGTTTACTCATGAGCCTTCAAATCGACTTTCGAATATGAACCATTTCACTTAATACTGAACCACTACACACTAAATTGATTATTGAATTAATGTTTATATATAAAAGTTTTTTACTTTTATTTATGTAACGAAATTACAAAGAATGTAATACAAATTGACAATCAATTCATTGATTTATTCAAGTACACAATTTAATACTACACTTTATAAACTATAAAGATTGATACAAATATCACATATTTAGCTTGTTAGTATGGATCAGATCAGTATTCGAATATGATCCATCGAGCAGGTATCGAGTATGGTTCAAGAAAAAATGAAATACTCGAACCCTAATTTGAGCAAACACTGGTATACTCGAATTTAACTCATGTATCATTAAACAAAAAACGAGTATGGATCAGATTTGACTCGAATCAACTTCGAATTAGAGCTTTGGATCATATTTTCGAAACGATCTCGAGTCGAAAATCGAGCCAAGCAATTTGGCTTACACCCTACCGCTTACTGCCATTCCGCCTTGGCGCTACCGACAATTATGGGCAAGGAACCCACCTTCAACAACGTGCTTCATGTGCCTGATATTCGGAAGAATTTAGTGTCTGGATCTCTTCTTAGTCAAAAGGGATTTAAATTGGTCTTTGTATCAGATAAGTTTGTCCTAACCAAAAATGGGTGTATGTGGGAAAGAAGTATATGAGCGATGGGCTCTTTAAAATGAATGTATTGACAATTGTACCTTTCAATATTAATAAAAATACATCTTTTACTTATATGATTAAGTCATCTAATTTATGGTAGGGTAGATTAGGACATGTTAATTATAATACTATACGTAGATGAATTAATATGGAATGTTTACCAAAATGTGAGATTAACCCCAATCATAAATATGAAGTTTGCATTGAGTCAAAGTTTCGAAAATCTTTTTTTAAATCAATTGAAAGAAGTATGGAACCTCTTGAATTAGTACATTCAAATGTTTGTATTTAAAATATATACAAACAAAAGGGGGTAAGAAATATTTTCTTACTTTTAATAGATGATTGTACAAGATATTGTTATGTTTACTTATTGAGAAGTAACAATGAGGCATTGTAAATGTTTATACATTACAAGAATGAGGTTGAGAATTAACTTAATAAAAAGATCAAGATAATTAGAAGTGATAAATGTGGGGAATATGAATCACCTTTTACTGAAATTTGTTCACAACATGATATAATACACTAAACAACTGCACATTATTCACCACAACAAAATGGTATTGCTGAAAGAAAGAATAGAACACTAAAAGAAATGATGAATGCATTATTATTAAGTTCTAGGCTACCTTTAATTTTGGGGGAAATAATTTTTCAAAGAAATTATATTCTCAACCGAATACCTCAAAAGAAGTCTAATGCATCACCTTATGAATTATGGAAAGGACGAAAACCGTCTTATAAACATTTAAAATTATGGGGGTGCTTAGCAAAATAATGGTTCCTCCACCCAAAAAGGTAAAAATAGGACTAAAAACAATAGATTGTATATTCATTGATTATGCTAATAATAACAGTGCATATAGATTTTTGGTTAATAAATCAAAAATACAGGAAATACATGAAAATATTATTATTGAGTCAAAAGATCAATATTTCCTAATAATAAAACAAAGAACCAAGTTCTAATGAACAAGAAACAAGTTCAAACAAAACAATTTATGACACTGTTAGTGACAGTGATCATGGTTTAGAAGATATTGATGAACCTAAACGTAATAAACGTGCTCGAATATCAAAATCTTATGCTATAGATTTTCTAACTTATAAAGAAGCGGTATCAAGTCCCGAAGCTTCATATTGGAAAGAGACTATAAATAGTGAAGTAGAATCCATACTGCACAATCATGCGTGGGAATTAGTAGATCTCCCACCAGACTCTAAACCTCTTGGATACAAGTGGATATTCAAGA
Organism: Panax ginseng; assembly: GCA_020205605.1. Classification (NCBI taxonomy): domain Eukaryota; kingdom Viridiplantae; phylum Streptophyta; class Magnoliopsida; order Apiales; family Araliaceae; genus Panax; species Panax ginseng. The sequence goes on from CM035148.1 coordinate 2,856,944, forward strand.
AGAAAATGAAAGAGGACGGATCTATAGATAACTATAAAGCAAGACTTGTAATCAAAGGATACAAACAAAAGTAGAGTTTGGATTATTTTGATACCTATTCTCCTGTGACAAGAATATCTTCAATTAGAATGTTAATAATCATTGTAGTTATATACAATTTGGAGATACATCAAATGTATGTGAAAACATCTTTCTTGAATGGTAATTTAGAAGAAGAAATATACATGGAACAACCAGAGGGGTTTATTATTCTAGGACAAGAAAAAAAAGTTTGCCGACTTGTAAAATCCTTTTATGGATTAAAACAAGCACCTAAACAATGATATGAAAATTTTGACAGTGTAATGATGTCAAATGGTTTCAAAATAAACGAGTGTAACAAATGTGTATATGTGACACTGTGAAAGGGTTTGTTATTATTTGCCTTTATGTAGATGATTTGCACATTATGGGTAGTAATAATGAAATCATTAAAACTACCAAGAAAATGTTAAATAATATGTTTGACATGAAGTTGCCGATGTAATATTAAGAATTAAAATTTCTAAATCGAATGGATTAATGTTATCACAATCACACTATATTGAGAAAATACTCGGGAAATTTAATCAATATGATTGTAATCCTGTGGGAACACTGGTAGATATAAATCTACACTTAAAAATAAAGGAGAGAACATATCACAACTTGAGTATGCACAAATAATTGGAAGCCTTATGTATGTAATGAATTGTACACGTCCTGACATAGCAAATGTTATTAATAAATTGAGTAGATTTACAAGCAATCCAGGACAAGATCACTGGAAAGCGATTATAAGAGTTTTAAGGTATTTAAAATACACTCAAAACTTTGGATTGTATTACTCAAGATATCCGACAATACTTGAAGGATATTGTGATGTGAACTGAATATCAGATACAAAAGACTCTAAATCCAAAAGTGGTTTTGTGTTTACCCTAAGTGGAGGAGCAGTATTAGGAAAATCTTCTAAACAAACATACATTACTCGATCAACAATGGAATCTGAGTTTATTACATTGGATAAAACTGGAGAAGAAGATGAGTGAGTGACTTCGTCACTTTTTAAAAGATATTCCCATGTGGCCTAAAATTGTGCCTGCTATTTGTATCCATTGTGATAGTCAATCAACAATTGGAAGGGCACAGAGTCACATGTATAATGGTAAGTTTAGACATATTCGTCATAGACACAATATCATAAAAATAAAATAAATGCTCTCTAATGACATTATGTCTATTGAGTACATAAAGTCAAAAGAAAATATAGCGAATCCGTTAACTAAAGGTTTGACTAGAGAGCAAGTAAAAATAATATCGAGGGGAATGAGTTTAAAAGACTATAAATAAGGATCGCCATAGTGGAAACCCAACCTAGTTGACTGGAGATCCCAAGATCTAGGTTCAAAGAGACAACTAAACTGTTAACTTAACGATTCAACCAAATCTCTATGAAGAAATTACTTTCTTCTGCTCGTTCATATGATACGAGATAGTGATACCTGCAACGGTTTTAGGATAAGTTGTGCTTTTAATGATTCTTATATCTTGATAACACAAGTGGGGTATGACAGAATACTCTTATTAAGAATCACCTATGTGAGTGTGAATTGGGTCAATTCTATGAGAATGATAAGGTTATACTTTCCTAGAGCACTCATAAATCCGGGACCGAAATGAACAAAGTCATGAGAACCAAATAATGTCTGGAAAGATCCTCTGTGAATTTTTATTGTCTCGATTTACACAAACGGTAGGACAGTTCAAGATATCATGTCACTGAACAACCAGTAAACCTAATAGTCTTTCACAAGGGAAGGTTTAAAGCTTCTATACAAATGATTTTCAATTATGTCTCTCTCAAGCGTCTGCATAACATTTGCATAGGCTAACAGTCAATTTCGTTCATGTGGGGGATTGTTAGAATTTGAGCTTAAATGAAGTTTTAAACATCTGGTCTTGCTTCGCACCTGTTCGTTCTGAACAACCATGCCTTGTAAGATCCAAGGGTCGTGTCCATTCTCAAGGGTCACTAATCATCCTATAAATATTAGATGAAGTCATTCATTCAATTCTTCATCATTTCTTCAGTCATATTCATAGTATATTTAAAAGAGTTTAGAATATTTATTTGTTCGTTGTGTGTTATTGGTAGTGCTGCTATAACACACATTGTCATTGTATCGTGGGAGACAAATGTTGATAACTCTAAGTACCGTGAAGGAGGGCATAATTGTCTTAAGGATATAGTACCATACGATTTTCTGGTTTACAAAAGATAAGTTCTATATATTATATATATATACTCCGTTTTCCTATCAATCCTAAGTTGCAAATATATATCTAGATATACTTTTCATAACATTTGCATCCCCATCTATCCAGATCGAACCTGAAAGCAGCTCATTAAACCCATCAACTGACTCCTGTCTTTTATCTGAAAGATAATGATTAACTCATCCTACTAAAACTACAGAATGGAGCTTCCTACTGAGATGCTCTCACATAATCTGCACATCACGTCATCCTGATCTAGCTAGTAGGTTCCATACCTAACTGAGGCTCAACAGGATTAGGCTTCTGATAATTGCATGATGAATGAAGGGTGGAATGATGGTCAGCGTTTCCGTTCATTACCAACAATCAAAAGAGCACTAATTGCCCATTAATCTTTAAGATGATCGTGATTGTATGCCTTTTCCTATCACTTGGTTGACTGCTTCTCTTTATACATTCATTTACGTGTTTGTTGTCACTGTTGAACATGCAGTTTAGATTAAAATTTGCAAGTGTTTGTAACAGAGCAGTTTAGAATAAAATTTGCAAGTGTGTAACATAGTCTAGACGCTAATTGCTTTATGAAAGTAGAGTGCAATTCCTACATGTACTTCTAGAAAAGGTTAAAACTGTATGTCCGTATTACTCAGTCATGCATCATCGTCTGCACACAAAATTTGTTTTACTGGTATATTGACATTATAATCTGCAGTAACAACAAATCCAGAGTTCTGTAAGTATATATATAGAGAGAGAGATATGCGTACTGCTGGTGTTATTTTGGTGTCTGTCGGTTGCAGCCTACATCCTTGAGCCAGTCAACTACTTCTTTGATGGTTGGTCTCTTGAAAGGGTTTCTGTTAACACACATGCAGGCCATGTCAAGCACCTGCAGCATCTCTTCTTCAAATCCTTTGCCTCTGAGCAGAGGATCAAAGACTTCTTCTTGTTTACCTTCACTTCTCAGTTGCTGCACCCACACTACCAATTCCCTTGACACCTTCGGTTTGAATACCTCCACAGGCCTTTTCCTAGTGAGCAGTTCAAGTAAGACAACACCAAAACTGTACATGTCGCCTCTCAAAGTGGCTATCCATGCTTGGCCATACTCAGGGGGGATGTAACCAAGGGTACCTACCAGCTCCGTGGTGACATGAGTATGATAAGGAAGAATCAATCTGGACAATCCAAAATCTGCCACATGTGCTTCAAACTTATCATCCAGGAGGATATTGCTGGACTTTATGTCACGATGCACAATATGTGGCTCACAGATCTGGTGCATATAAGCCAGCCCACAACTTGCCCCTCGTGCAATCTTCAGTCTAGTAGGCCAATCAAGTTGGGATGCTCCATCGGTCTTCTCATGCAACCAGTAGTCCAGGCTTCCATTCTCCATATAAGAATATATCAGTAATCGAAAGCCTTCATGGACGCAATAACCTTGCAAAGAAACCAAATTCTTGTGTTGAGCTGTGGATAGAGCTTCTACTTCTGCTTTAAATTCCCTCTCCATAAGACCCATATCTCCAGAAAGTTTCTTAACAGCTAGATTGGCCCCATTAGCCAAAGTTGCTTTATATACCAAACCAAAACCCCCACAACCAACAATGTTTGCTTGGTTGAAATTTTCAGTGGCTTTTAAGATCTCAGATATTGTGAGATCTTTTATTTCATTTGTATTGTTTGGAAACAGAATGACTAGGCTGGTATCCTTCCCAACCTCGGTACATATTCCAGAATGAGAATTGAAGGAGACTGTATCCAAATCAATTTTATCAGGGTCACCACGTGGAAGGATTTTTCTTTTAGACAATATCCATAACGCTACAACTGTGAGAGCGAAACCAATGCCGAAACAGATGCCAAGGATGAGTCCAACGATCAGTTTCTTGTTAGGACCTGTTCTACGTGTGGAAGGACGTGTAGGTGCTGACCTATTAGTACAAGAGCGCTGAAGGATTGGACCGCATAACCCTGCATTTCCTTCATAGCTGGAATTGGAAAAGGTATCAAACTGTCCTCCAGTTGGTATTGGACCTTCAAGACTGTTGTTTGCAACACTAAAAGAAGACAGGAAATGTAGATTTTTGAGTGATGCAGGAATTTCACCTGAAAGGTTGTTTCCAGAAAGGTCCAGCTTCTCCAAGTTAGTGAGATTAGATATTTGGTCAGGAATACTGCCATTGAACTTGTTATAACTGAGATCCAGGGTATGTATAAATTTCAGTTGGCCTATCTCAATTGGGATATTGCCGCTGAGGCTGTTGTTTCTCAGGTATATTGCCGGTGGCAGGCTGTCTAGCTGATTGTATTGCATATTATTATAGGAAACATTATTGGGCACAACAAAAACGGGTAACTCTAAGTTACTACTCTCTTCCTCACCCCGTTGAAATGTCAGTTCTGGCAGTAGAATAAGTTGTATTGGGAACTCTCCCGAAATGAGGTTTTCAGACAAGTCCAAGTAAAAGAGGTTGGAAAGATTCCCAAACCAACCTGGAATTGAGCCTGTGATTTGATTTAAGGACAGGTCTAGAACCTGTAGCTTCCTGAGCTTAGACAGCCATGCAGGAATCGTACCGGTGAAACGGCAACCACCTAAACCAAGAACCTGGAGGTTTTGAAATCCTCCAGATTCTACTGTTTCTTCGGCGTCCGGTATTGCTTCGCCGAAGAAATTCTTTGAGAAAATGATGGCGCTGAGGTTCTTACAATCCATTAGGATCCTGATTGCCCCTGTGATATTGGTTAGGCTGTTATTGGAAAGTGAGAGGAAGGACAGAGATTGTAATGCACGGATGTCAGGCGAGATCTCTCCCTTTAGCTGATTAGTTGCCAGCCGGATTGCTGTCAGCGACTTGCAGGAATAAAGGGTTGCTGGCAATTCACCCGAGAAGAAGTTGTTCCCTAGGTCAATTGTGTTGAGCTGAAGGAGTTTGGAGAAATCAAGGGCGGAGAGTTCACCTGTGAAGGAGTTGACCCTTAAATTCAGTGTTATGAGGCTTTTGCAGTTCATTAGTGAGGGTGGCAGAGGGCCGTTGAGTTTGTTTATGTGAAGGAGCAACTGTTCCAAGTTGGAGAGATTCCCAATATCCCTGGGGATACTTCCGGTCAGCTCGTTACCGTAGAGAGAGAGGATTCTGAGGTTAGTTAGATTAGTGATGCCTTGAGCAATTGGTCCAGAAAGCTTATTGCCGGCCAGAAAGATCTCTTTGAATGTCTCGGAGCTGTAAATGGCGTCTGGAAGCGGTCCCGAGAAGTTATTGAAACCTGCTCGTAGAACCTCCAGTTTGGGGCAATCCCCAAATCCTAGGGGAATCTGGCCGTGAAAGTCATTGAAGGAGAAATCAAGACGCAAGAGGGAGGGGGAATTTGTGCAGATAGAGGAAGGTATAGGGCCAGTAAAGCTGTTGTTACTGATATTGAAACTCACCAAACTGAGGGGTGTGGGGAGAAAGGAAGACTGGATTGTCCCGTTGAAGTGGTTGTTGGATAAATCCAGTGTTTGGATGGTAACTGGGAGGGAGCCGGATGCGGAGACTTCTCCGGAGAGACGGTTGGAGCTCAAGTCAATGGTGTTGAGCTGATTCAAGGATGTGAAGAATCCATCTGGCAGAGGACCAGATATCCAATTGTGGGAGAGATTGAGTTGAGTGAGATGAGAGAGGTTTGCAAGGGAGGGATGGATGAATCCCCGGAGCTGTCTAAAGGGTAGCAATAAAGTGGTGACCCGATCATTATTAGAATCGCACCCAACTCCGTCCCAGAGGCAGCAGTCCTCCCCTGAATTAGACCAATTCAGATGATTCACAGTAGCACCAGAAATGGCTTTAGAGAAGGATAAAAGAGAGTCTCGATCCAGTTGGTTGCAAGAGGCATGGCAACAAGTGGCAAAGCAAGCCAAGAGGATTACCAGTAAAACAGCCAAGAATCCGCCGCTGCTGTCAATTAATGGTAATAGTTTGAGGAGGGTGCGGCTGTGGCTGGACAACATCATGATCATGGTGGCTGCCGTAAGATGCTGAGGATGGTCATGTGTCGGACAAACAACACCTGAAGATTGGCGATGGGAGCAAGTCTCCTCTTTATAATCTTGGATCATTATTATGTGGTGCTAGTCTACAACAACAACAAAGGAAGAAGACAGTTGAGGTTTTGCCCAGATGCTCATGTGGCCTTTTTATTTTTATTTTTATTTTTATTTCTCATCCAAGTTTGTGCTGTGCAGACTTTAGACTAGTGGTGGATGTTGACATTAATCAATATTAAAAGTTAAGGTCTGAATTGAATTGTTTTAAAGCGTTTACTTTAGGTTGGCTAGCTAAGCTAAGCAGCTGGTAGACTCTCTCTCTCTCTCTAGTAGTATTTCGTTTCTTTTAGTACATGATGATATGATATGATGTGATGATTAAAATTATGTTTGGAGAGAGAAAGCGTGTAATGTACGAAGAGAGAGAGAGAGAGAGAACCTCTCTTCTCTTGGACTCTTGGTGGCTTCCTAATCAACCCACTTTAATTTGTCATGACAATATAAATATAGTATTAAATAAATTATTGGAAAGGCACTAAGTAGTTGCATATAACTACAACTTGATTTGATTGTATTTCGAAATTGTGAGGATCTTCTTCCTTGCTTATATTTAGTTAGTGTTCTTTGGATTGTTGTTATGAAGAGAAGTGTCCTAAACAGATTGAATGTCTTAAATTGGATAGTGGAGGAGTTTGTCGACACGACTAATTGTAGATCCAATATCTATATATGTATGTATGTATAATTGGAGTTTATATATATATATATATTAGTCCTGTGTCTCCGGCACTATAGACGGTGGGATTTATCTAAATTTTAGACGGTTCAGATAATTTATTAGAATAAACGAAAAATTCAAAATCATTTGTATTTTATTATATATATATATATATATGATGATGATGATGGATCCGTGATAGTAACTGAGACAACTTGTCTACCGTATGCACATGTCATGTCATGTAAGATTAATGTAATACATACGATTTCCTTTTTTATTTTTTTGGACATGAGAAAAATTACATTACATTTAATATCTTTTAAAAATTAATATTTTTTTATTAAAATTATTGGTATAAGGAGGATATTGTCATCTAAACATCTTGGAAACGTTACATTAGTTTTTGCTCCGTTGACCCCAGAAGAAATTCTTTTTATTAGTATCAACTAGGAAAAACAATACTACATTTTTATTTGAGAAGACTGGACTGGGGCTAATTTTATGTACGGGTTCTTTCTTTGACCAATAAGTTGCGTGAACGAATGGCTGCTGTTGGGGTGGGGTGGGGTGGGGTGGGGTGGGGTCTTCACCCCCATGAAAAGAATTCAAGTTAAAAAATATTAACTCCGTTCCTGAATAAAAGTCTTTTATTATTATTTTAGTTAGTTTTAAATTAAATATTTACTTACCTTAAATGATCTATTTTTTACAATAATTTGCTTATAGTACCCTTATTATTAATTGTTATATTTCTATTCTCTATGCATATTTATGGAGCATCATTAGTAATGTGCATAAAATTATACAATTAAATGAGAATTTAAATATGGACAATTTTATCATCTTTTTTAATATGTACAGAAAGTCAACCATGACTTTTATCATTGAGATAATTTATTTATTAGAATGGTCGGTGATCAAGCTAAGGAGTTGTCATCTCTCATTTGATTAGGAAAATTAATTGTTTTCAATGAATTAAGAATAATACTATAAATAAGGTTATATAAAGAAGTCTTATTTTTTTGGGTAAATTACATATAATAGTACATTTTTAGAAATAATTACAAAAATCATACACCTATAAAATAATTACAAAAGTATTACACTTTTTTGTTTTTATTTTCAATCTTAACATAATTAAAGGTCCTTAAATTAAAGGGATTAATATGTAATGGGTGACATGACAATATTAGTATAATTAAGATTCCTTAATTTAGGGATTAGTTTAGTATGTCATTTTTCTCTCATCTCTCTCTACTTTCATTTTTACATGCATGCGCTTACTTGCACTTCTATTCTTCCATTTTCATATTTAAAGACAAAAAGTGAAGAGTGAAGAGAGAAGAGAAGATGAAAGCGCGCCATTTGCCATTTTCTCTCTCATTTTCTTCTATTCTGCCATTTTTTCTTCAAAAAATGAAGACGCCATTTCTGTCATTTTCTTCTATTCTGCCATTTTTTCTATCTCTTTCATTCTTCCAATTGTTCTTCATATTTCTTTGTACTCTACTTTTGTAAGTACTTTATTTTACTCTCTCTCTCTCGCACTAATTTTAAGGTTTTCTCTTTAATTTCATTCATTTGGGGTTTATGATCTTAATTTTATGCAAAATGTGCGTTTGATTATGAATTTATGATCACTTTTTTTGTTGATTGGTGTTTACCTTAGTATAAAAGTTTGGTTACCTCAGTATAAAAGTTTGGTAACCAAACTTTTATACCAAAGTAACCAAGCTTTTATACTAAGGTAACCAAACTTTTATACTAAGGTAACCAAACTTTTATACCAAGGTAACCAATCCACCTCCACACCATCAGTTTTTTCATAGTGCAGTTGGTAACCAAACTTTCACACCAAGGTAACTTTGGTATGAAGGTTTGGTTACCTTAGTATAAAAGTTTGGTTACCTTAGTATAAAAGTTTGTTTACCTTAGTATAAAAGTTTGGTTACCTTAGTATAAAAGTTTTGGTTACCTTGGTATAAAAGTTTGGTTACCTTAATATAAAAGTTTGGTTACCTCAGTATAAAAGTTTGGTTACCTTGGTAATTACCAAGGTTTGATTACCTTAGTATAAAAGTTTGGTTACCTTAGTATAAAAGTTTGATTACCTTGTTAATATGAATTGAGTTATTTTTGTAATTATGTTGTGTGTTTTATTTTTGTAATTACTTTTTAATTGTTGTATATTAGTGTTAAGGACCCTAAATTGTAATTCTTTCGGTGATGGCTCAAGTGGTGGTTACAAAGACGGTGGAGTGGAGGTGGATTTGGGCAGTAGTATGAGAGCAACCATTTTACGCAAGAAAAGGAAATTCTCAAGATCCGCAGAGAGAAGATTATTAGTAATGTCATGGTAACCAAACTTTTATAACAAGGTAATCAAACTTTTATACTAAGGTAACCAAACTTTTATACTAAGGTAACCAAACCTTGGTAATTACCAAGGTAACCAAACTTTTATACTGAGGTAATCAAACTTTTATATTAAGGTAACCAAACTTTTATACCAAGGTAACCAAAACTTTTATACTAAGGTAACCAAACTTTTATACTAAGGTAAACAAACTTTTATACTAAGGTAACCAAACTTTTATACTAAGGTAACCAAACCTTCATACCAAAGTTACCTTGGTGTGAAAGTTTGGTTACCAACTGCACTATGAAAAAACTGATGGTGTGGAGGTGGATTGGTTACCTTGGTATAAAAGTTTGGTTACCTTAGTATAAAAGCTTATTACTTTGGTATAAAAGTTTGGTTACCAAACTTTTATACTGAGGTAACCAAACTTTTATACTAAGGTAAACACCAATCAACAAAAAAAGTGATCATAAATTCATAATCAAACGCACATTTTGCATAAAATTAAGATCATAAACCCCAAATGAATGAAATTAAAGAGAAAACCTTAAAAATTAGTGCGAGAGAGAGAGAGGTAAAATAGAAGTACTTACAAAAGTAGAGTACAAAGAAATATGAAGAACAATTGGAAGAATGAAAGAGATAGAAAAAATGGCAGAATAGAAGAAAATGACAGAAATGGCGTCTTCATTTTTTGAAGAAAAAATGGCAGAATAGAAGAAAATGAGAGAGAAAATGGCAAAATGGCGTCTTCATCTTCTCTCTTCACTCTTCAGCTTTTGTCTTTAAATATGAAAATGGAAGAATAGAAGTGCGTTGATGGCATGTAAAATTAAAGTAGGAGGAGATGAGAGAGAAAATGATGGCAGAATAAGAGGAGATGAGAGAGAAAATGGCATACCAAAACTAATCCCCTAAATTAAGGAATCTTAATTATACTAATATTGTCATGTCAGCCATTACATATTAATCCCTTAATTTAAGGACCTTTAATTATGTTAAGATTGAAAATAAAAACAAAAAAGTGTAATACTTTTGTAATTATTTTATAGGTGTATGATTTTTGTAATTATTTCTAAAAATGTACTATTATATGTAATTTACCCTACAATTTATTGAAAGCTTTTCAAAGACTATGTTTTGGGTGGGGTGCCAGGGGTGGTGAACCTAATTAACCTGTGATTTTTATTTATTTTTTACGTTAAATATTGTGGTGGATAATTGATATTTTTCATTCTTATTATTGGGTTTTTTAATTTCCTCTTTAATTGTAGGAAGAGAAAAAAGTAATTGGAGCATTTCATGTGCATTCTCCCAACAGCTGCAATAATAATATGGTTTACCAAAAGCTCTCCATTCCAAGTAGTACTAATCAACAACTGATCAAAGTCAATTGCATAAACTTATGGTATTATTATAAGATTAGACCAAGTCATAACATTGATTTGGGGGAAGTTGCAAGAAAGTATTGTGGTCAATAGACTTGTATTTGTTTGAAGGGACATTTTACTCTTTTCTTTTTCTATTTCTATTTTTATTTTTATCTAGCTTTATCACAAGTACTAAAATATTACATCAACTAGGAACTGCAATTCTTTTCTAATGTGCACAAGTATATCCACACTAGTTATAACTTAAAAATATACTTCGCAATATAGTTGATTAATCAATTCATATTAATTAGAATTAAATAGATTGATTAATTATTTTTATTTATTTAAATTAAATAAAGTTATTTGAAACAATATTTTTAAAAAGAAATATAGGTCAAAACAGATCAACTATTTTTCGACCCATATTTCATTTCAAATTCAAATCAAAAGTTCTTTCCACCCATATTTACAGATTCAAGAAACTCAATTTCTCATGATTATGTTTCTCTAGTTAATCTTAATTTACGAATATAAATTAACTACTTTGTCCTTATATTAAATCTATTTATAAATATAGGGTAATATAGGAAATATAAAAGATTTAAGTAAGTTTTTTTTCAATGAAATGAATTTTTCTTTAGTTCTTGTTTATTACAAGGTGTTGACATAAATTTTTAACTCAAAAAAATAATATTCAATAATTATGTGTATACCCTCCACCCCATCACTCTCATAAAAAAAAAATATATTTAGTAATTATGTATACACCCCCACCACCACTCCCACCCTCTCCCCCTCCCCCACCCAAAAAAATATATTCAGATTCTGAACACCGCATAACATCATCTTCAACTTTTTATCCTATTAACTCTAAGGTGTATCCCACCCCCCATGCCCAACGCCCACCCCACCTCACAAAAAAAAAATATTCAGTGATTATATGCGTAGTACATGTTTAAGGGTTGAGAAGAAATACTATCCACGGCCACGGGTGTGAGTCATCTCCGTTAGGTGAGCAGTTGAGGGAAATCTAAAAATACTCCATTAGCTGGTGAAGAGTATCGTCAGAATTGGATGACAACACTCGATTGACTAGGAATGGAATGGAATGGAATCTCCTCAATTACTCGTAATGAAATTCCAATAAAATTCGGAATCCTCGATCGGGTCAAATGTATCCTCGCACAATGAAACTCAAGTGAACAATTATGCTTAAAATTGACATAATTTAATAAATAGGGATGAATTTCATTCATCCCAATTCCCTTGCCAATCAAAACAGGCCGCAATTGATACCGTCTATTAAAAGCAATAATATTCGTCTATCCCCACTGCGTCAGTGCAGAATCATTTGATACAACTCAATATTCTCGATCAAGCTTACCTTATACATATGTCCACTGTCTATGAAGCCAGCCCAAGGTATAAAATTATACTATTATCGAATCAATATAAAATTAAACAAGAACAATGCTCTTTCTATTTATCAAACAAGAAAAACCTTCCAGTCTTCTTATGATGCTGGAAGAGCATGAATTAATCATTATATGATACAACAGCATCATAATTTTCACATTCTCAATGCAAGTGAAGCATTTCTTTACAAGTACCCCACCATCTCCATCTCCATCTCCATCTCCATCTCCATCTCCTGGTATTAGTCATCTTCTGCACAAAACCCATGCTGACAGACATTAATTTTTGCTTCTATATATTTAATTACTCAAGAGAAGTTAAAACATTTAGATACCAACAAATTCTACAATCAACCTCAGTTCTCAGCAGAATGGAATGTGGGCATAGGAATAGGGTAGTACAAAGCTTCGATTTACCAAATAAGTTTTTATTGAACTCACCATTTGCCTTGTCAACGTGCACAAAGAAACTTGCAGCAACAATGAGATAGCACAGAATAAGCATCAAACCTTTAAAATAGTTTGACGTCCCCTCCTGCGGCAATCACTCACCAATTATAAAAGTCATCTCTTACAAATAATATTTCAAGCATGATAGCATACACAGACTAACTGCAGACAACTTAATGCACGAGAAATGCTAAATGCACCTAAATCTTGTCCAGTTGTCCCTGATTTGTGCAGCCGCTAATGACAAGTCAAGCCCCAGATTTTGGAACTTAAAAGAACGATGTGTTTTGCCACATCAACAGGTACATAATCAGATGCACAAATCCAGTGTATGTAGCATTGCTCTGAAACATATAGTCAATAACTTGCAGATGGGAAATATATTAAACAAGTGTTTAACCTCGATATCCCAAACAAGATATTTATTCCAGAAATACTCGACTCACTTGCATAAATCATCTGTGTTAACAAAGTATAGAGCTTGTCACGTGCAGCCAAGCCTCTCTAATGTGAAAATGCCATTTTAGGTTGTTTATAAACACTGTCATGAGATGGGAACAAAAAGAAATACAGTATGAAGCAGGAAAGGTGTAGGATTGGCTCATCAAAACAAAACATATAATTGATAAATGAACTGTTTAACCTCGATATAATTGATAAATGAACTGTTTAACAAAGCAGGAAAGGTGTAGGATTGTCATGAGATGGGAACAAAAAGAAAGTGTTTAACCTCGATATCCCAAACAAGATATTTATTCCAGAAATACAGTATGAAGCAGGAAAGGTGTAGGATTGGCTCACGGTAGAAGGAAATCTATACATTAATTGTGTCAACAAGTTTTGAATACTTTGAAGCAAATACTTGCAAGGCTATATTAGAGGCATAACTTAGTTGTTCTATAATTCCTTTCACTTGATATAGTGCAAAAATAGTTCCTAGAACAAGGAGCACAGCCAACTTTTTTTTCCCTGGAGTCCCCCAAAGCAAATACCCTTGGGGTGCACCTGCGTAACGCCCTTGCCCCAAAGTGCTTCTGTGTAGTTTTGAACCCGTGACAACTTGACAAGTACCTACTAGAGACACTTATCAAGGAGCTCATTCCCATTGGAGCTACCCCATGGGGTTGGAGCACAGAAGCAGAATAAAGGATTAAAGTAAATTATTTGATTAGATTCAGAACATAGGGAAAAATCAAAATTAATTTCGATAAACACCATACTCAATAAAAATTAAATTTAAAATATAAAAAACAAACAAGCCTCACACAGAAGCTAGCAGTCCCTGACATCATTTGCTCGAGCTTATTGAGCATAACTAATTTGTTCACCTAAATTAGCAAAGGTTGCACTCAGCAATCAGTAAGTAGTCCTCAAGAACTAATAATACTAGCTTTTTCCAGATAGACAATCCTGATCTCCATAGGAAAGCCTAAAACTTTGGTAACTGGTAAACATTCACTAGAAATATAGGAGTCAGAGAAGATGCTCCACTTAACCACACTAATCGAAAAATATGATGCATGGGATCCTACTCTGTATATTAGCACTCCAAGAAGACAACAACCATGTTTTTGATATTGGCGCAAGGAAGCTGTTTCATTGCGTGGTAACAGTATGAGATTTTCTAAGAATTGGAAAGCCCAAAATGCTCATGCTACATACTAAATCAGATTGATACTTGGACATTTCGCAGACTTCTTCCATCCAGAAACTAGAAATCGCAAATGGTACCAGATATGAAGTTTTACAAATTTAAATATATCATTCATGATAATACACATCAAAAACAATGTGCCCGAAGCGGAGTTGAATTGAAAATAAGTGGCCATGTGTATTAACCATGGCAAATAAATGAAGAGAGAGTTAGAGAGAGAGAGAGAGAGAGAGGACAAACCTGCAGCATAAATGCCACCACTAGAACTGTGATGAAAAGCGTAGCAGTTTCAAAAAGTTGGAAATTCAAGTCCATTGGCTTCCCCATGAACCAACCAATAACCACACAGAATGGAATCTGAACTCATCAACAGCACAAGATTCATAATCCCCTCTGTAACTAATGAAAAGAAAACTATGCTACCTATTATATAAATGTTACATTTAACACTCGCTGCCTGCAAAAAACCAATTAAAGACATCCCAGGAAGGAAAGAAGATGCAAACCTATTAAATTTATATTTTCAGTCTTTTTGGCAAAAACTAAATGGCAGCAGTTACCATCAACCTAAAAATGTCAACTATTAGCATTGAAGATCAAAATAAGTTTAAGGACTTACCACAAACATTGATATCTGAGTAGATGATCCAATTGCAACTCCAAGTGTTATGTCCTACAAGGGAATACAGTTAAATTAAATGAATTAAACAAATAAGACATTTTCACAATTTTCAGGCACTCACAAGTTTGTCCTTCATGGCAAACATAATAGCACTTGCATGTTCTGCAGCATTTCCAACAATCGGAAGCAGGATGACACTAATAAAAGCTACAGGCATATTCCACGAGTCAGATGCGCCCTGTAACATACCAACAACAACATTAATCAATAAAATTATACTGCAAACGTAGGCCACCTTGAGCCATTTTCGATCTCTGGGCAAATATTTCAATTACATTTATCTCACAAATTACAGCATAAGAGTCTAAGAGTTCAGCCTCGCACATTGAGCCAACATAGCCAGAACCCAATCCTTTATTATTTGATAAGTTAATATACAAATATACATTTTATTTATTATTATCATAACACCATCTATCCCACAAAGATCCCATTTTTTTATATTATTATTACTCTCTCA
This sequence comes from Panax ginseng, assembly GCA_020205605.1. Lineage (NCBI taxonomy): Eukaryota > Viridiplantae > Streptophyta > Magnoliopsida > Apiales > Araliaceae > Panax > Panax ginseng. The sequence goes on from CM035148.1 coordinate 2,872,392, forward strand.
GTTAGAGTGTTACACCGTTATTTTGCAATTATTTCTCCCTCTTACAGCGAAATTTCAACTAAACACAGCCCTTACACTGATAAGGCTTGAATTTATGATTCATGTCTCGTTATCGGAGCGGTGACTAAAGAAACCAAGCCGATACACCTATATTTAGGCAACACGGCTGCTTCTTTGAACCATGACTACGAGTCTATGACCAAACGGTAGTGCTCATGGCATCTAATCCCATAAAACATTGTCTTAGACACTTTCAAATGAAGGCCAATTGTAGGAGGAAAATTCTATATTGCATAATTGGAATGTTAAAGCTTCTACAAAATCATGAATATTAATCCATTGGATTATTTGGATTCTTGTCAGATTTCCCCGTGCAAGAAAGAAGATGAGAATAAGATATATCCACTGAATTGAAGGTTCAAGTCCATTAATATAACAGGAGGAATCACAAGTGTTTAGGATAACTTCTATACGTAATCAGAATAATTTCAATAAATCATTTTTGTCAATGGTCTAGATATTCTGGGTTATACTTTTTCACATAACCTTGCCAAAACACTAGCACAGTGGATGTTACCTGTATGGCGTCAACGAGATACCCAGACAATACAGACACCCATAAAGTCAAAATAGCAAGCCACCCAATTGCTTCCCACATGGTAATCTCAGGAGCCTCATCCTCATCAGAATCTTCTGCATTACTCTCTCTTTCCTACAAGAAATGCCAGGACTAATCAATTAGGCCAACTAAATGAATCCTTGCAAATATATATATATATAAGTATATTTTTCCATTTGTGATTCATATACAAGTCAAAAAAAATGAAACACACTATGGCACTCTACCCCAGATCATTTAGCACTACGTATTCTACTAGATATGCAACAGAGAAGAGCCAATAGCAAAACAAAGAAATTTTGCACAGTCCTATACTTCTATAAGAATACCAAGTCATACGCTAGCTCCTTAAGAAGATATTGAGCAGAAAAAACTAACCTCATCAATAGCGCTATAAAGATTTGGCTGACTCTTAAGCTGAAAGAACAGATAGCTAGCATATGCCACAAGCATTATGCAGCTGCTAAATCTTGACAGAGATAACTCTGACTTCCCAAAATGCACCTCTGTGTGTGTGAAATGAAGCACAGCTGGAAACAATAATCCCATAACAGCCATCAACAGCAGACCTGAATTCACCAGGGCAGCTGCCTGAAACATTTACACAGATGAGTCATCTTTCTTGCAAAGAGAGGGGGTAGTGGGGACGTCAAATGACTATTCATGCTGCTAATTAATCTCATGGGCTAAAGATAAGTATAACACAAAAGAGGGTTCTGCTTTTCATAAAGAAGAGTTGTAAAGAGATAATGCTGGTCTACCTTATTGAAAACCTGAACTTTCTTGTGATGAATGATCCCACCAGTGAAGAAGGCACATCCGAGCACCAAGAGCATATTTGATAAGATGGAACCCAATAATGATTGTTGAACGACCCTAATCATCCCATTCTTCAATGCATATATTGAAATTATCATTTCCGTTGCATTGCCAAATGTAGCATTAAGAAGGCCCCCAACTGCATATCCAACCAAAAACTGCTTTACAGAAAACCAGGCTCGAGAAACTATAAGGAAAATTCTTCAAACAATTTATTGATGCTTCATCTCTTATTAGTCATGCACATACAAACGTGTGTACAAACATAGCAATAAGCATATTCGTGAGATAGGAAAGATCTAACAAAATATAATACATAGCTAATAAAATAAGGACAACAAGATCTTTCTGATGTATTCGCATGTGTGTGTATGGTATACAAGGTAAAACAAGGGAAATTGTAAGTTTAAAAGGATATAGAAGTTCAAATACAGTAATGCAAAAATGATTGAACTGTTGTATGCAGAGTTTACTGCTTTTGCAAGTTTGTGTTTCACTTTAAATTACACAGTTTATGTAACAACCTGAGGCCGACCAAATCAAGACTTCCAACAACACATTGTGTATTTTGGCCCACCACAAGCCCACCCATAAGTCATGACAAACTTGGTATGTAGTAGAGCTAAGACCTTATGTACAGTATGATACATCCAACATGTACCGATGTGGGACTGGGTACTCTACTTGATGTTAGCCACGGCGAGACACGTGGCACAGAAGCTTGTGGATCCCGTGGGCGGGAAAAAGAAGAAGAAGGAATTGATGTTCGTCCCACATTGAAAGGGTGTTGGGTGAGACTGAGCCTAGTTAGTCCGACGAGGACATAGATTTAAGTTGGGATATTGTAATACCTAGTTGATCAATCATGTGGCACAGACTGTAATTATATAAGATCTCAAATCTACTACCAAAAGTATAACATGTTATGACTTGTGGATGAGTTTGGGTGGTTCAAGATGAACCAGGTGCCATTGGAGAAGTGATTTGAGCCTTGATCGGGATCAGTTTGGACTTGGGGTCATTATAGTTTAACAATAAATGTACCTGTTGATCCTGTATAAAATGCAAGTTGCCTGCACCAGAGTAGTGAGCAGATGTGCATCAGTATGTTCATAGGAAAAGGAAATTAAAGCACCAAAGGAATGCAATATTTGAATACAATAGACAAACACTTACTCTGTTGCATAACCCAAACGCTCAGCTAATGGCGTAATGCCTAGTAAAGTGAAAAAGAATACCCATCCCTAAAATAAATAAGTAACCAACATTGTTACAAAAGGATAAAGCATCATTAATCACTTTTCAGCATATATATTTTTTCGAAGTGAATGAAGAAATTGTAATTCAAAGAGCTGAACTTCTTACATGCTTCCCAGTAAGATAGTGCAGCAGTATTGCCAGAGGCCCAAAAGGAAGCAAAATGTTGATCTTTGCTTTAATTAAGACAATATAAATACTCCTGAGTGGGCCATTCCGTATCCTTTTTGAGACCCATGAATTGGACTTGTTTGGATGTAATACAGTGTGAGATGTCTCAAATTGAAAACTTTGCAATTTATTTGTGGCTTGTGATGAGCTAAAAGGAATTTCCTCGTCAGATTCGAGCTCTATCTTCTCTTCTATAGCTCCCATCTGCACACACACTTGAACGTCTCACTGATGAACCAAAACATTACAAAAATTTAGGTAATTGAATGAAGCACAATCCTAGTACATTAAAAGAATAGACATGATAAAAAAATGATCAACTTATCAACAAGAGGAAAAGTGAATCACCTCAATAGTATGGAGCTGCTAACATCAATTTCAAATCAACTGAATGCTTGACAAATTACACACGAGTACCTCTGCAACCAAAAAATGGTAGCAAGGAAATAATAATTCTACATAACAGTAAATTTAAATTTAAAATAACAGTAAATTGAACTCAAGTTTTACTGAAACAAACAGAATTTCTGAGTATGTAAGAATGGAAATCATTTTTTGCTCAAAAAATAAAATAAAGAATCATTCCACAAAACAATCAAAACAAACTCATAGCAAGTTAGCAACATCTGCATAGATAAATACTTAGTTATTTTTGGTAGACAAATTTATCCCTATGAAGCTAATGGTAGAAGCAAATTTCCCAAAAAGTTCAACAATAGTGATATGTAATGCAAAATATAAGACTATGCCATCATTGCACCACTAAGTAGAATATGAATTGTAAACCGTGATAGTACAAGACAAGGAAGTCCTCATCCAGCAGTCCAATGCTAATGAAGTTTCACCCTATTCCTAACAGTGAAATAGACATCCTTCTCTTAATTCTATCTCATCATATAAAGAATGATTTCTAAAATTCACACACATTATAGACTAATAATGAACCAAATCTTTCACTTCTACTTCACCTTCCTCCTTCAATTAGATCAGTCCTCGAGAACCATCTGATCTCAACTAGTGCCGACTCCTATCTATATGGAAAAATTCTTGATATTAGCAAGTCACCAATATACTGGCTGACATTTTAAGATGCAAATATGGTTCCAGTTGTAAACATGCATGAGTTCCTCACAAGTATCATAATGTGTTGTTTAGATTTGAATTAGTGTGAAGAAACTTCAATTTATGGTTGATTCGAACCAAAAAACGTACATGGTATTACAAATCCTATTCATAATAATCCCTGCTGTCTTGAAGTTAGATAGTGTCAAAAAAGAATATTTGCAAAAAAAGTTCTTGAATTTTATGTACCTGAATCCTCACTTTTTATATTCAGAAAATGAAGAATAATATCTGGCCTTTAAATTCACAAGTGCTCGACTACTTTAAAAAAAACTATATGAAATTACATAAAATCATGAACTATTCCCAAACTTAACTTTGCCCTCTAGATGTTAATTTAATTAACACTTGGAAAAGGATTTAATAGAAACATCAATACTCACTTAATACTTATACAGCTTCCCCTCAAAGAAATGTAGATAATATCAACTGTTTTAGTCTATTGGAAGTTACAAAGTTTCAGAATATATAATATATAGAGATAGATGTACATTTAGCATAAACAATATGATGTACCTATTATAGAAAAATAAAACTATATATATAAAGGTTTTTCCTATTCAGAGTTGAGGCAACAAAAATTTCCGTGCACATCTTGGCTCAACTAAAGTTCACACAGTATGAAGAAAGGCAAACCTTATCAACCATAAAATGGATACAGTAAGACAATGTTAAACAATTTCTCGTCAAAAAGCATTATTTTAGAAGTTATTTCATAATAAATGATATAATGTTGATGCACATGTCTCATGTCAATGTGATAAATGATATAACGTTGTCTTCAAGAAACAAAGTTTAGTACGTTTAGCCATTGGGACAGAAGGAAAGGGAATGAACTTTGAACACGTTGATCGGTTTACCATGAAGCTATGAATCTTGGTGTTGAGTTTGTTACATTTTTGGGTTAACGCTGAATTGGGCAGAAAATTCTTTGGGAGCATAGTTGTAGACAGTTTTTGAGACGCTTCTTTCTAAAGTGGTTATACAGGTCAGGGTTTTACGCATAAAGAATGGTGGTTAGGGCACTGTACATATCATTCCTTTATACCCTGCACTCGTTTGTATTCTTCATGTATACATTTCAGACGCACCAGCCCCTTCTTTTGGAGTTCAATTTTTTTTGTTTTCTACGAACATGTATTAACAATTGGTCTGCAAAATGGTGTTAGGTCTCAACCTGCACAAGCCACAAAACCTTTCCCTACTTAATGAGAGTGCAACCTACAATTACATGCAAACATGTTTCATCCGTAAACATTATGACAATCACCTTTGACGTACATCAGGTGTTGTTAGGCCCCCAAACAGTCTTCATTTCTCTTAACTGTTTAACATTTCCTTCACTGTCCAACACCAGTTTCTGACTCATACTTTGTACAATGTCCTCCAAGCTTGTCTATAGCAGTTGGACCTTAATCAACATTATTTTACCGCACAAAACAATCCACATACTGAAAAATAAAATCTCCTAATATTTTAAACGATAATGATATGTATTGCGAATGTTTTACGTCGACTTTTGATTATCAGTTACGTGGATAAGTATCGGTGATAATATTTTTGGAGAGATGTGTAATACCTAGGCTCTCCAATAATTCCTACCCATGATGTATCGATAAGTTTTGCAATTATAATTCAGCATAAATTTATAGCAATACATAGCAAGATTCTATTTTAAATTACTCTATAGAACTCCGGGAGATGGACTGATGAAATTCCTCAACATATCACTTTGAAGCACAATCCTTATTTAAACTGTCTGACAAAGGTTTACACGAATCCAGCTACTTCTCTAATCTCAGCCAGTAGAAAAGTCAAAGGGGAAATTAAACGAGAGTTATTCAGATATGAAAACACATTTTTGGATCCATCATTCTTTTTCTTGTTTTATGTTTTTTTTCGTTTTTATCTTTTTTGGGGGAGGGGAGGGAAAATCCTGCAACCAGGGTTCAAAAGTAGAAGAGTGTGTACTCAGAAAGTATTCAGTGATGAAACGAAATATCCGAAAGCACTTTCAACAAGTAAAATCTACTAATCTGAACGGAAGTTCAATGATTTTTTTTCTTAGGGCCACCGTGACTTTGTTATAACATATAGCAATGCCCTAACAGATCAACATTGGTCATTTGAAGTATAGATCAGGCCGCAGAAAGCATAAATAAAGATGAAGAACATAATAAGATAAAAAAAATTGGAGTTACCTTCAAATTAATTTGATCTGGAAATAGTTGTTAAATTGAAAATGATCCAAATAATTGACGTCGACCAGAAAAGTGGAAGAACCAAATTAGTACAAGCAATACAGTTGAAAGACGATACATACAGTATGCATATGTATGTATATTTGGAGTACAATTAACAGAGTGGAATTAGAGAGCTCTGAGATGGGGCCTGAGGATGGAGTTTAAGTAGCCGGCAAGAGAAAGAGGAAGGTTCTGCGAAGTTGAGCTTCTTTTTAAAATTATTAATGTTACACCACTGTTCCCATGGAGTGAGTATCTACAAAAAAATCAAATTTCACACACATATACATATATAAAGAAAGGATCAAATGCATAATTCTTAAGTTGCATAATTTTATCAAAATTACGTAGTTTTAATAAGATGCAGCGGTATTTTTATAAATATCATGCCACCGCGTATTTATAAAAATGTCACCGCGTCTTATCAAAACTACGTCGTTTTGATAAAATTATGCAACTTAAGGCGTTATGCAACTTAAAGATTATGCACTTGAAATCACTACTCTACGATCGTAGACTGAAATCATTATACGATCGTAGACCGTGTAACTTTAAAAGTTACACGGTTGTGAACCTCCATATTCCCCATATATAATAACTGATTTTGAATTTTCCACTCACCCTAATAAATCATCTGAACTGTCCAAAGTTTAAGATAAATTATATCGTTCATGTAGTGCCGGAGGCACGGCCGGACACAACTAGTATATATATATATATATATATATATATATATATATATATATATATATATATATATGGGAAAAATATATACACATCACAGATTATACAAGATGAAGCTATAATAATTACAGTTTTTTGGGTTATAATGACGGTTTCCGCCAATCGTCATCATCGCTATTCTGGGCTATAGCGACATGTGAACCGTCGCGATAGTCTCAAAAACTCGTCGTCATAGCCCTACTTGTAATACACAACTGTGTATATACATATAGCCCTATATATATAATCATATATATATATATAGATGTAGTAATTCATAACAAATGTTTGTTATAGATATCTAATCCTTCTCACAGTCAGAAAAATTTCACTTTATGCTTTGGAGGAAGATGGCTAAGACCAGACAAAATCAATTCTACATCAAAATTCAAGTTTGAATTAGTTATTCTATTCCAATTACTAGTAACAATATTCTTACCTAATTTTTTTAACAAGTTTATGTTCATTTATAAAATAAACCTATAATTACATGTATGAAATAACAAATTGGGTAGTATATATAACTAATTTTGTATGAAAGTCATATACATGCATAATATTGACATATTTTGTGTGAAAAATTAGACTAATAATATGGAATATTTGGTGCTTACATATAGATATACATTGAATAATTGGTCATGCATTCCTTTATACATGGAATATTATTGGTGTTGTTTTTAATTTATGATGGTATTTTTAAGTAAAATATAAAGAGTTGGTTGTATGGACCCATTGACCCAAGTGTCTTTTATGTATGGAAGGGTGTTGATAGGAGTACATTTAAATCGTCCTAAACTACCGTCATAACCTAAACTTACTAAGTTACAAAAAAAATTATTAATAGTGTGCGAAAATAACAATAACTTTTGGAGAATGTTCATTTTATTTATGGGTTGTCGGTGTTGGAAAACCCCCAACTTGTCCATCATTTAATGCCCGCTGAGGTATTTCAAACAATTTTTTGGGAATGACCTGACTTCAAAATTGAAGAATGTATACAAAAAATACGTCGTATTTCGGGTTAAATGTTTTTTCAGTCACTGTACTATATGTCAACTTACAGGTGGATAACTGAACTTTTTTTTCTTACAGTCAACTCACTATACTCGACTTTTCTAACAAAAAGTTAAAAAAATCGTTAAGTCAGTTTAACTTTAACGGAAAATGACACATCAGCTGCTGAGTTGTTCGAAAAAAACCTATGTGGCAGTTAGTATGCGACGTGACAGTGATGATATGAATTTGGAGGAATTTTTTTATGAAAAAATGGAAAAAAATATTTTTAAGTATAATATAAAATTAAAAAATTAGCCAAAAAAAAGAAAATAAATAAAAAATATATTTAATTATTTTTGTAATTAATATCAAATAAATTTTTATTTATAATTAAGCCATTTATAAAATAAAAAATCCAAAAATATGCTAATTAAAATTAAGGGGAATGTGAATTTATTGCTAATATGCCAAGAACACCTACGTTTTACATCCCTCCACCCATTGTGCTCAAAACGTTTATCATCTTACTAGGTCCAATACCCACCTTATATAAAGTGTCAATTAATTGTCTTGCCATCGGCGTAATATTTTTATGTGTCTCAATCAAATCTATTTTGTTATGTGTCACTAAATGATGATTGTGATCCAATCTAATTGACGAAATACGCAAATTGTCTTCTTACTTACGATTGACAACAAACATTCTAGTTTTATATAATATGTTTCCTATTGAGTCTATTTGTCTTCTTATTTTATCATTATCACATTCATCGCATGGTGAACTCTTTACAACAGTTGGTCTACTAATTTTTTTTACATACATATAACATGAACGATACATTATTACAGCGATCATGACTAGTAACAATTCTAAGCTCAGATCCATTTTTGTGTGCATAGGATCTATAAAAAATTTAAGCTTCTTCCAACTTATATTGAGAACAATTAAACAACATAAGGGAGCCTCTCAGGTTTACTACTTTCAGCATCATTAGCAAACTCAGATGCATTTATACAATATAAACTGGCAAGAGATTCATGAAAACTAGATAAAAATATCTTTGTGGCATGCATGAAAGTCATTGATGAACACTTACCAAAATTATGCACGATCAACTAATTTTTTTTACTAGTAAATGATCCCGAGTTACGAGTATGTTTTAATACGATAATGATATATATTATAAATATTTACGTCAACTTTTAGATTATTAATTATGTGGACAAGTATTAGTAGTAATTTTTTTGAATAGATGTATAATAAGTGACTCTTGTATAATTCTTACTAATTTCATGTATCAATAAATTTTGCAATTATAATTCCGCGTAGATTTATAACAATACATAGTCGGACTCGTTTTAGTATCAGTACATAAATTTATATAAATATTATAATCTTTTAAATACTCCTAAATAATATTTTAAAGTACGTGATTTGCTTTATCCTATCTTCCTAATCATAGGAAGATATAAACACAATATTTTGAGGGAATTGATATTTTCATAGTATTATTTGATGTAGTATTTTTGCAAGTAGGGATCACATTTGAAGTTAAGTAATTATTCATGTCCAATTTGGCATCCGTCTTCGCCAATAACTAGCCTTTTTATTCTAAATTCAATCTTGTTGCAGATTACGGATAGATGGAAATTAAACCAAACAAAATTTTATCTTCCTGAACAAATTGAAATAGATGATTAAGCTAAAAACACTGAAAAGTTAGTTCATTCCTGCAGCAATGGCGCATGACCTTGTCAATGACTACGGGACGGAGGGAGTATATTTTTAGGATCCGGTTAGTATGAAGTAATTTTTTTGGTAAGTTGGTCAATAGAATACTGATACACATACAACCTCATGCTTGTCAGTATTCTATTGGTCAATTGACCAACTTATCTCAAAATAAACTTCATACTAACCACCTCCATATTTTTAGATGCCTCATAATGTGTTGTGTGCCACAAACATTTACTTTACTTTTTTTAAGTCTCAATTTGCACAAGTACACTAATGGAGTATATGAAATAAAGACGAAAATCAAATTCTACGAATATTACTTCTATGAAGTGTTTAATTGTACAGATAGATGATAAAACTCTGAAACATAAAGGGGAGTATCAATTTTTATGTATTTCTATGAAATTAAAACTTTAGTATAATTTCAATGACATATATTTAATAATTATTTAAATTTAAATAAGAGAGATTTAGATTATGAGGTTCTTATAAAATGACAATATCCTTGATTTTTTTTCAATCATCTATATCTATATAGCTAGATTTGAAATAAAACGACAAAAAATATAATATATTTTATAGTGATTTGTAGTCAATTTGATTAAAGTATTTCTAGATTTTTTGTTATTTTATTGTTTATATATAGAGTATTATTATATCATGCGATAATTTATTTGAGTGTATGAATTTATCAAAGTATTTACTTTAATCATGTAAATACTTATTATAAATATCATTTTCTTATATATATATATATATATATATATATATATATATATGAGTGTGACATATAGATATATTAATTATTATTTTAAAGATAATTTTGTTCAATTATCTATTCTATTAATAATATTTTTGTCATTTGAATTTTAAGAATTAAATGAATTTGTGTTATTTGGAGAGGGGAGTGGTGTATGCAAACGCAATTAAAGAAACGGCGTGAGGAGGAGGTGGTGTACGTCATTCAGCGGCTAATACCATCAAACTGAATTTCCCACCAAAAATATACTGTCATTCCCTCTACTCACTCAGAGCTACCCTCCCTCTCTCTCATCTCTAACCCTAATGTACCGGTAGTATCTCAATCCTTTCACAAATTGTAGGATACCAATTCTCCCTTCTCTCTCTCTGCCCCCCGATTTCTTGATTCCACCAGGAAAAAAGACTCAAGCACCACCAAACAATGGCGGCAAACCCCTATTTTCTTTCTTCTCCCTCTCTAATGTTCCTCATAATCTTCACTCTCCTCTGTCTGGCCAGAGCACAGACTCAGCAAAGTAAGATATCTTCAATCAAACTCAATCCCTCATTTTCCTTCATTATTTTCTTTAAGAAAACCCTCAAACGATTTTGTTCATTAATTCTTTTGTGTTTAATTGATGATGATGATGATGCAGGTCCTACTTATCTGGGATTCACCTTCAACGCAACAGATCTACCTTCCGAAGACTATTACGACTACATCGTTGTCGGCGGCGGCACTGCCGGTTGCCCACTGGCCGCGACCTTGTCGCTAAACTTTCGAGTACTGTTGCTGGAAAGAGGAGGAATCCCGTATGGAAACCCCAATTTAATGACCCAAGAGGGGTTTCTTGCAACTCTCACGGATGTGGATTCTTTTGACTCTCCCGCGCAAGCCTTTACATCGGAAGACGGTGTTCCTAACGCGCGAGGACGAGTTCTTGGTGGCAGCAGCGTCATTAATGCTGGATTCTACAGCAGGGCAGACCCAGATTTCTATACAAGTTCAGGTATTAATTGGAATCTTAGAGTGGCGAACCATTCCTACGAATGGGTTGAGAGGGCGATTGTGTTCCAGCCTGAACTTAAGAACTGGCAATCGGCGGTGAGAGACGGCCTGATTGAGGCTGGGGTTGATCCCTACAATGGCTTTAGCTTGAATCACTCTGTGGGTACCAAGATCGGAGGGACTACGTTTGATAGTTTTGGTAGTCGCCATAGCGCGGCCGATCTTCTTCAATATGCTAAACCCGCAAATATCAGAGTTGCTGTTTATGCTAGTGTTGAGAGGATCCTGGTGGCTTCTTCTTCTGCTTTTTCCAGTTCTAAACAATCTGCCATCGGTGTTGTTTATCGTGATCAAATAGGGCATTACCACCATGCCATGGTTCGTGAAAAGGGTGAGGTGCTACTCTCTGCTGGTGCTCTTGGCAGCCCTCAGCTTCTTCTTCTGAGCGGCATTGGGCCAAGGCCTTATCTCTCTTCATGGGGAATTCCGGTGGCGCATCATTCCCCTTATGTTGGGCAGTATTTGTATGATAATCCCAGAAATGGGATTTCAATTGTCCCTCCTACGCCTTTAGAGCACTCTCTCATTCAGGTAGTGGGGATTACCAATTCAGGTGCTTATCTTGAAGCCGCCTCTAATGTGATCCCATTTGCTTCCCCTGCTCGATCTGTTTTTATCGGGACACCAGCTTCTCCACTCTATCTCACCGTTGCCACCCTCATGGAGAAGATTACAGGGCCACTCTCTTCTGGCTCTCTTCGCTTAGCATCCACAGATGTGAGAACTAATCCGATTGTGAGGTTCAATTACTTCAGTAACCCAGGAGATGTGGAGAGGTGTGTTAATGGCACGCGCAAGATAGGGGATGTATTGAGAAGCCGATCAATGGAGGATTTCAGATTCCATGAGTGGTATGGTGGTCGGAATTTCAGATTTGTTGGCCCTGCGTTGCCTCGTGATCAGTCAAATGATATGCTCATGGGAGAGTTCTGTCGCCGCACTGTGAGCACCATATGGCATTACCATGGTGGATGCCTTGTTGGAAAGGTGGTTGATCGCAACTTTAGAGTGATTGGAGTTGATGCACTCAGAGTCGTTGATGGTTCTATCTTCACTATTTCGCCAGGGACTAATCCCCAAGCCACTATTCTGATGATGGGAAGGTAAAAGTGTTGTTAGTATTTCAATTCATGAGTGTTGTAGGATAGATGGTTGGGAGATGGAGCTCATAACCTTTTGTTTTGCTTCTGCAGATACGCTGGTCTGAAGATCTTGAGAGAGAGGATGAAATAGGGTTGAAAGATTATCCTATTATGATATAGGGAACCATGAACTGCTGCTTATTGTTTTGCTTGCTACTAGTATATTCTCTTTGATTTTGTAGCTGGCCTTTCCATTGTATGTACTTCTGTCTCTAACAATACTGAAATGGCTAGATGAGTGTCTAATTGTTGATTTGTTCATTCTAAGCAAGTGATGCATAATGAGAAAGTTTTGTTACTTTCCACAAATTTATACAAGTAGTGTTTACGAACAGCTTTGATTTGTTAACTTTGTAACTTTCACTCTAGCTGTATGCAGCAATGTCTGGGAAAAAATGAAGCTAGTTCCATGCTTTTTTAGTATATCAGTATATGGATCATGTCTATGTGTAGTATTTGATCATGGATCATGTCGATGTGTAGTATATGTGTAGGCAGAAAATTTTAATCTTAAATTTGTGTTGTAAATCATGGATGTTGTCTTCACAGTATTGTTGAGCAGCAAATCGTTATTTTTGTTTTGAATGATATTTTCTAGTTTTTGGATAACTCAATAGTTGAACAAGCAAAGCCTTCATTTGTTCACAGTGAAGACTAGAGATGGTCAGATACCCTAAATTGCTTCATTGATAAATGATGTGGTGTTAGATTTCTTTATCATAATGTAAAACAGTGAATGGTTTTGTTAGGCAGGAAAGAGAAGCAGCTATATTAGATCTGAGTCTTTGAGGATCCAGTTAAGAACATTTTAGCACATAAATTTTCTTTCTGTAATTGATGTTCAATTAGTTTTCCCGTCACTTTTGTTTGTTTCATATCTCAGATTTTGGGCTTGCAATGTCAATCATCCAGTCAACTGCAGGTGCTGTTTATTACTACCATTTTGTACTTTGAAGTCCTTTTGATTCATTCTATGGGGTTGGGTTGGATCCTAAACTAGTAGTGCATGGACCGACCTGCTAAAGAGATAGTAACTGATAGCTTAAAGCAGATAACTGCCACAGAAGAGGAGTTTGATTGATAAGTTTAGTATATATGTTAATTGAGATTTAGTATTATGAACTGGGAAGTTTGATGTTTTTTTTTAAAATTTGCTTTTGGTTTATTGAGCATCTCTGATATGTAAGAGGCTGGCAAATGTGATCCTTCTTCTATTCGGTCAGTCATAGAACTGTCTGTGTCTGATATAAACTAACCTAGCCTAGCATGAATGGATCAAAGATTGATATAAATAAAGCACGTCTGTCAATGATTTACAGAGGATAAAAGCCACAACGCCATAACACGGCTAAAGGCAAAGTCCTAAAACACGACTTGGGTGACGTTCCACTTAATCAGACATCAATCTTACATCAATCTTAATCTATCTCATCTAGTAAGATGACATGAATGTTTAAAGACATATTAAATATATATTAGCAGATAAATTATTACATATATGATCTCATAAAGTTACTGTTGATTTGGGGGTCTTCCCAAAACTATAAGCCGATAGGTTTCTTCCTGTATAGCGTTTTTAGTTAAAACGATAAATTGTTCAGATTTGTTGAACTGTTCTAAAAAATAAGAACGATTATGGCTATTGGATGCAGTTTGATATGCTGTTTTATAACGATTACTGTTTTCAGTATGATAATCTAAAAGCTCTAGTAAAGAGACATAATAATTAACAGAAGCAATACTTAAAACTTACAAGGGAGCCTTGGATATCTTTAAACTTCAAACTTATATATTCAATATTTAGAGAGAGAGGGAGAGAGAGAGAATACAGAGAAAATATAAAAGAAAATCTGCCTCAACAATGGGTGAGGACATCCCCTTTTATACAAGAAAGAAGATGAGAAAGGATCTGGCGTGTCCTTGGTAGTGGAGTCGATCAGTAATCCTTATCTTTTCTTCTTTAACTCTCAGTCGTAGGAAGTGGAAGGCGTGAGACAGGTTGTCGGTTGAGTGGAGTATTATTGCTGACAGCTGGCGTCATTTTTTGATAATTGAAGTGCAGCTGGCCATGTCTTTTTTGCTGGTGGAGGTACTGTGGTTGTCCTTTTCTGATTATTGATGTTGTAGTGGAGAATGGCTTTATGCTTTTCCTTTTCCTTTTTTGTCTTGTTCCATTTTCTCGGAAATCATGGAAGTGAGAGAATCCCAAAAGTCTCCCATGGTGGGTTCTGGTTCTTGACTTTCTTCGGCTAAGACGTTGAATTGATTGTCATCCTGTTCAGATTCATCATCGCTAACTGTTTTCATAGAAACATCATCTTGGACTAGATCGTAGGAATTGTATTTTCATAAAATCCATGGTCTTGACTATGAGTTCGGATTTCGATTAGATTTGGAAACTTCTGTTTTAAGTCCGCTTGGATTTTGACAAAAGGATCGACCGGTGTTGGTCTTTGGAAGGCTTTGAGGTATAACATCTAAACAAGCCCCAGGTATGAGTTTCTATGGATTTGAGAAGTTCGGTAAAGTGGGATTAAGTCCTTTATCCCACCATTTGGTAAAAATACCCTTTTAAGATGGGGAATTTTATTCGATAGTCACATTGAAATCCCATTTCCATATCCAAAGGATCTTGAAACGAATTATGAAATGGGCGATAATTTAAGCATCGACAAATCTTTATTTCTTGGTATACGGGCATAAGCTACTTGCCATTCTTTAAATGTCGTTTGAAGCTGGATTGGTAGGGTTTCAAGAGTGATTCAAATTTATCCCACCAAACGAAAAACCAAATTTGGGAATTTCGTTTTTTGAACATCAGACGATCTACGGATAAACCAACTATGATTATGAATTGGATTCTGATAATAAAATACCTGTGTGAAGGAATCAATATAATCCCAATAGTTGTATCTGGTTTCTGCTGTGTGACTAGATTCAATGGTTCGGGTAGTATGGGGATTAATACCCCAATTAAGAAGAGGTATGATGCTCTCTTGATTGTTTTTCTTGTATTGGATTGGACTAGGTGATTTTGATGGATCATAAAGCGTGCTTAATGTTCATGGATGTTGTTTCAAGGATAATTTGCTCATAAACATACGACATCTTGATTGAAACGGGAGGAGACCGTTGAGTCGTTAAATAACGCCTCTTTATCTCCCATGGATCTTTCATCCATTTCTCATCATTCATTCTCAATGATCAATACTGCTTTTTCCGTATTTTTGTTGGGAATGTAATTGTTCGGGTAATAGGAGAACATCCTTTATCGTTGGTTGGCTAAAAAAGTCAAGAAATGTTGGATTGAGTATTTAAGGACGGAAATTTCAGATAAGTACAAATTAGCTCGCTTCTACTACCCTCATGGCCATGACCACGACTTCTACTTGGTCATTCTCGCAAATATTCTCGGGTTAGAAAATCGGTAAAGAATTACATTTTCCTTTGATATATTCAATATCAAAGTCAAATACGGATAAAGTACTACTGTCAGGTTGCAAATACATTTAGATGCTAAATTTCGAACATCTTTTTAAATATCATTTTGCAATTTGAAGAATCAACTCAGATTAAAAAGTCGATTCAAAAGATCATCCCGAAATTTTAAAACACATTTAACAATTGAAAGGCATTCCTTCTTTATAGTAGGATAATTTAAAGAGGTCCTTTCCAAGTTCTCAAGTAAAAGCGGACAAGATCTTCTCTTTTACTGTTAGGATTAAATTGCTTTAAAATCCCACCATATCCTGTGTCAGAAGCATCAGTTTGAACAATCTTTTTCCAATCGGGATTAGGTAGGGAAAGACAAGGTATTTGTTTAACCTTGGTTTTGATTTTTATTACTGCTTCAGTATGTTCATTAGTCCAAGGTAAAGGATTTTTTCAGAATCGAGTATCTGAATAAGCGAGATCTTGGGAAAGATTTGGGTAAAAATCTCGAATATAATTAAGACTTCCCAAAAATCTTTGCGGTTGGTTAATACCTTTAATTTAAATTCGAAATTTAGATGCAAATTCGATACATCTATCAATTGGAATTATAGTTCCATTGAAAATATTATGTCCAAGAAATCTGATTTTAGTTTGAAAAAGTTTCATTTTAGGGGAAGAAACTACCAAACCATTTTTTATGATAACATTTTTGAAAATATTTAAATGTTTAATATCTTTGGTCATGATGGACGAAGAGAAAATTAAAACATCATCAATATAATGAGATAATAAATTCAAAGAAAGGATTAAAAATATCATTCATGATATGTTGGAATTTCAAGGTCCATTTTGATACCAAATGGAAGAACATTCCATTCATAATGACCAAAGGGTACTTTGTAAAAGTTAGTTTTATAAGTATCCGTTTCTAATTTGTATTTGCCAAAATCTCGATTTCATGTCAAATTTAGAGAAAATAGTGGCATCATGAAGTCCTGCACAAGAAGGTCCTTTTTATTCGGGATTGGATATCTAATCCAATGAAGGGCTTCATTAAGCGGTTTATAATTAATAACGAGTCTAGGAGTTCCTCGTTCAATTTCTGAATTTTTATTGACATAAAAAGTTGTACAACTCCAGGGAGAAGTACTAGGTTTTATCAATTTTTTCTGTTTAAGGGACTCAATTTCAGTTTTGCAAAGAAGTAAATATTCCTTTTTCATTTGACTAGGTCGAGACTTAGTAGGAATATTTTTCTCAATGTAATTAGGGACATAGGGAAGAGAAATAATATGCTTCTTCCCGTTCCAGAAAGTATTTGGGACATCACTACAGATTTCAGTTTGAAGAGTCTTATAGATCAATTTTATCTTGTCCTGTAAAGAAGGTTGTAAAATTCTCTGTTCTGTAGTAAGAAATTTTATTTCTTTTTGAATAAAATTAATCTGCTTTTCTTTAGAATAAACCATGTGTTTAACTTGATTTAACTCTTTTGTATAAGGTTCTGTTATGAATTCAAAAACAATATGTCTGTTGTTAAGAGTAGTATGAATTCCTAAAGTATCGATTTTTGAAATAGGCATTAAAAGACATAAGAAAGGGGTGCCCAATATGATACTTTGATTCATATTACTACGGATAAGGACAAAAAAGTAGGTAAACATAAACCTTGATTATGATTAAGGCTTCTGTGTATCTTGTATTTAATATTCATAGTGTTTCCACTTGCACTTGGTTAAAGATTGAGTGGTTTTTCCGGAAGTATTTAGTAGAATTAACCCTTCCGGATACAATTCATGTCAAGACCACTATCTCTAAGGCAATGGCATCTTTAATAATAAAATCCGGTTTAATAACAAAAGTAATTACGATATACTATATTTTGAAAGACTACTTGATTCATAAGCATTAAATATTATTGAAGATTCTAGCTTATCGGAAGATTGGTCTTAGAGGATTCTATATTATTATCCTGTTTATGAATTAATTGTTCTTTAATATTTTTAAGTCTTGGAAAATAATAACATTAGTATTCTCAGAATTGCTTTATTTCGATTTTAGAATATTAATATCACTCTTAAGGTCCTAGATAGTAGTAGGCTTTTCAAATAGTAGAAACATTTTGAACACGCTTCATGACTTCTCTCATGCTATATTGTTCTATGAGAAGAATTTCTTACATTTTTTGGTTTTTATAACAAAGCTTCCAAAAAACTTTAATTTAATTTCGGATCTTTAATCTGATCTGCTAAGTCGAGAAGGGACTTTTGGGTTTCTGTTAGGACATTGATATTTGGTCCTCCAATATCTAAACCATTCATTTCAACAATGGCTTTCCAATAGTAAACGGTGAGTCGTATTACGCTTATTTTTAATAAGACAAGTCGACATTGATCCTTAATGTAATTATCGCCGATTCGAGAATAGATTTCGCCAAGTCTTCCTCTGCACTTGATTCTGAATCACTCCTGGATAAACAATTAAGAATTTTTCGTTGAATGTCTTCTTCAAGGGACATTTCATTCAGTTTCTGTTTCAATTTTGATTTACATTTATTAGCAAAATGTCCTGGTTTACCACATTTATAACCTTTGGACTTTAAATTTATCTTTTTACTATTGTTCCTTCTTTTCTTAGTGGTTTTTCGGGGTTTTGTTCTTAGATTTCTTAGAAGAACGTCTTGATAAAGGTCTCAGAGTGCTTCAAACTCTGTTGTTTTTTAGCCTTATTGGGATACTGTAATTTTGTATCATAAGAGAATTGGTCACAAAATCCTCCTATCTCATGTCTTTTAGTGAGATTCTGTTGTTTCATTAATTGTTGGAGTTTCATATCATTACATAACGATAATCCTTCTTCAATAATTCTTGAAATAAGATGGCCATAAGAATATTGGTCATAAGGGATACTCATGCGATCATGTTTATCTCTTAATTTTTATGGACTTTTTCAAAGAAAGAAAGTAGGGAGGTCAGTCAATAAATTTGGCCTTCCAATGTTCATTGTTAAGATCGCCTTTGCATGACTTTCATGAGAAAGACATCCTTATACCATCTAAAATGGGTCGAGGAGGGGCATCGAAGGTTCTGTAAAAGTTCTCTACTCCTATCAGTATTCATAAGTCCGGTCCAACAAAATGGTAGAGGACTGCTTGAACTAAGGTGTAACAAGCGTCTTCCTTCCTGGTTAGAAGTCTAGTAACAGGATCAATTTCTTCTTTATAGGCTTGAAGAACTTACATTTCTTTGTTTATTATTTAAGATATTATCCCACCATCCTTTAAGGATGCTGGGGTGAAGCCATTAACTAAGAAAGCAGCAGATCCGGTGATCAAGTATTATCATTACATTTTACAGACAATGCATACATCATGATATGATGGATGGTTTGAATATTTGATATTGATCTTGCCATCAATATTCCATTCATAAATGATTTTTTCATGGTAAGACTTTTGAGAATGAAGAAAGTCTTCTTCATACGAATATATCTGAGGAGTAGGTCAGGGTAATAATACTCTACTAGGTCAGATAAAAGCCATACGATTTATGGGTTTTTTTACCGTAAGTAGTTTTATTAATATTTTGCATTTCACGAAAATTATTTTGGATTTCAAAATATTAATAGGAGAAAAGTAATCGGAATCTTCTTCATTATCGGTATTAGCATTCTTTGGTTTGTGAAGAGGGTGTCCCGAACATCATATTGATCCGGGACGTGAGGGAGGGGAGTGAGGTTTAAATCTTTCATTTTATTTAAAAGATTATCAATGAACTCATTATCGGATTTAGAAGATTTCATTTTAAAATTACTAACTTCTAAGGGTGGTTTAATGATTCTGCAGTTCAAGATCAAGCTTCGAGGAGAACTTGACAATTATCATTAATATGATGAATTTGTTCTTCTATCTCAGTTAACTTGTTTTCCTACAGTTTGAAGGAATAAATTTGTATAATTATTACATTTAGACAAGGTAAAATGTCTTTTATTTTAACATCTTCACGTTGACGGGTATTTTCGGTAATATCAACATCACGGATTAATAACTAAAGGTTTCGTGTTTTCATTTCGAGCTAAGTTCAATGTGAACTTAGGAGGTGGATGAATAGATTGGATAACACTACCATTAGTGGTAATCCAAATCCTTTTGGATTCCGTCAACACATTTAGTTGACTTTTCATGTAAAGGTCGATTTAGAAATAAAATCATAATACCATTTAACAAATGATAAAATACATTGGTTCTTGTTTGAGATAAGTATAAAAATCGATTTTATTTCTACTAATTTATCATTATTATGATTCTTAAAATACCAATTTCTAAAATTATGGTATTTATCCCGCATTGAACTCTGGTTTAAATATTGGCGAATTTTACTTTTTGAAGAAAATCCATTAACATTCAAAATTCATATCACTAGCGATTTGGACTATAAGGTCTTCATTTGGAGTATTTGTTTCATATATACCACGAGGTATTTGATTTTCGAAATATGAATTCCTCCGATTAAGTCTTCATTTTTGACAGACTCATTCTTTGGGATTCTTAGACTCTTGAAAAATAGATTCTAAGGGTGGCATACGTATAATCGCCAGAAGATTCGTGGAAATCAATATTATAAGGAACATTATTAATAGGACCCAGAAGCCGGGTAAAAGGTCTTTGAAATTTTAAATAAACATTTCCATTCTTGGTTTGGACAACATCTTCAATGGATTGTCTAATTATAGAGTCCAGTTGGAATGGCGTTAGTAATCGCCATTGCTTTGGGAAAGTTATCTCTTCCCGAGGATCATTCGGGAATAGCCACTGATCGCTAAAAAGATTAGTGTCAACCAGACGATATGTCCTTGTTGGCTTTGTTTCCTGATATAGGGATTTAAAGTAGTTAATACTTTAAGATGAATATGGAATAATATGGCAAAAGGAGAAGATCCTGGTAGATACTCATAGCCATGAGATATAATTCTCATTTCTAAAACTTTTGACAAATTATTATCAGTTAAAGCAACGCTTAAGTTCGGATAAATATTAAAATAAAGCTGGTCCACGAAAGAAGACTAGTTTCAATAGCACCCATAAGGGAGGCTTTCCAGTTGAGACACCTACCATCTCTAAGTGTGCATTGAATACTGGTATTTTGACCAAGTAAAGTCAAAGGTTTAAAAGCTACTTGGACAAGTCCTATATGAACATATTTATATTTTTGCAAAAAGGGATATAAATCTTCAACATGCAATAAATATAATATTTCATCATTATTCTGTAAAGGAACAGCATGTTCAAAGGTTTTAATAATTCTTTTGCTGATAAAATCAAAGGTTCCAATTTTATAAATAGTTTCTGGTTTGATTTTAGGAAGGGTCCATTTGTCAAGGGCTTCCTTAACATCACGGTAGGCAATAAGTTCGATTGCTTCCAAAGTAGAAAGTTTGAAGTATTATTCTTGTTATTCTGTATGAGGTGGAAAAATCGGTCATTTTCCAAAGTGATCATATGTAAATATCTAATAGTAGTATTGATTATTACAGAGATATATGAGATAGAAAAGAATTACATATTATTATTATTATACTATTATTTTATCTTGTCAGTTACGGTAGCAATTCACATTCTACATATTGTTAGGGAAGTGAAAGAATATATATATATATATATATATATATATATATATATATATATATATATATTAATTATTTGTTGTACAACAATGTAAAAAATTAGTATGTCAAATTAGTACTTTGTATTATGTTCTTAAGATAATTATGCATCCGTGCGGTGCTTAGAATTTTATATCACTTATCTCTCATGATACAATAATAACGTATACTTTAACTGTACAACAAAAAATATACTCAACGAATCAAAAAAATGCTCAGAACTCTCTCAAAATAAACTTTATCTAACTTATGAAATGAAGTATGCTTGAATGATTCGAATGGCAGCACCCCCTATCTATTTATAGGAGGGTAAGTGATCCACTGAAATGGTATAATTAAGCAAAAAACGACGTAGTTTTTGGCTTTAAAAGAAAGGGCGCGTCCATTCTTGCAAAAAACGATGTAGTTTTAGACTTAGCAGAACTAAAATGACATAGTTTAGGCTTAGCAGAAAAATGCGCATCCGTTCAGTCAAAAAACGACGTAGTTTTGGAGCGTCTGTTCAAATAGATAGCGTTTTTCAAAAATGACGTAGTATTAACGCGTCTGTTCGACAGATAACGCTTCCCAAAATTATTTTTTTAGATAAAAATTTAAATAAATTTTATCTAAAAAATTATATACAAGGAGTCAAGGACCCAGACCGGCTAGTTGACAGCAATGCGCGTGTGAGTTCAAACCAAGTCTTGGCTAAGTAACATAATCCGTCGACATCCAATGTTAAATTAATAATTATTATTTACTTTTTTTTAATCATTTATTTGGAATTTCTTTCTCCAAAATCAGCGACTAATTTTTTTTGTTTTTTTGTCATTATATTAAGAAGAAAGATTACATTATAACAAAAACAAATTTCGATACGTAACGTAGTTAATGTTTCTGCAATTCTTTACTAGATTGCTACTAACTGTAACTAGATTTTAAATAATTATAAGTGAAAAAGGAGGGTATCTAACTAGTATAACCAATAGCATTAATACAATAATTTATAGAGATTTTAAATAAATTCAATCGAATATACAAACATATTTAAACACATGAATTTTTATACGATTTAGTGATGTGATATTAATAAAAGTTCATTAAATATAAGTCGTTAAAAAATATATTTATTTTACAAAATTAAGATAATGGTGCAACACAATCTCGAAATTTACATTCATAATCTTTGGTTCATAAAGTTAAAAATTGAAGATAAAATCGTTTTATGAAACTAAGGAACGTAAACTATATACCCTTCCGCAAGCCCTTATTATAATTATTTATATTAAAATTAAATAAATCGGTATTGATCCTTTTAGTATATTAATGACCAATCGTACGGAGCAGTCTCCCTGAAAACGGGATTGAAACTGGCCGGTACATAAATTTTCCCTCCTCCTCCGACAACTTTTGAGATCCACTCTTTCTTTTTCTCTCTCTCTCCGCTAACTTTTCAGGCCCAAAGAAAAGAACACTATTTCTCTCCTTAAATCATCCCATTACACACAAAATAGAGAAAGAGCTAGCTAGCTAGACAGGGAAGGAAAAAAACATGGCGGCTTCCATTAATAATGTAGGTGTAGCAGCGCCTCCTCCTCCTAATTTGACCTCATCATCATCTCCTCCTCCTCCTCCTAAGAAATCGTCCCAGCTATCGTTTCTCCATACCTCCAAATCAATCAATCCTCTTCTTCTAAAATATTCCCAATATTCACGTCCTCCTCGTCTACGATCTATTCCAATTACAAATGTTGTTTCCTCCTCCGTAGTATCCAAACGCCGAGATCCGGAATCCGTTATCTCCACTTCGAAACCCAGAATTCTCGTCTCCGAGAAGCTGGGAGAAGCTGGTCTCCAGCTGCTGCGTACCTTCGCCGACGTCGATTGCTCCTACGATCTCTCGCCGGAGGACCTCCGCTCCAAGATCTCGCTTTGCGACGCCTTGATCGTGAGGAGCGGGACTAAGGTCACTCGCCAGCTCTTTGAGGCGGCTAAAGGCCGCTTGAAGGTCGTTGGAAGGGCCGGCGTCGGAATTGATAATGTCGATCTGCAGGCCGCCACCGAGTTCGGATGTCTCGTCGTGAATGCTCCCACCGCCAATACCATCGCCGCCGCCGAGCATGGCATTGCCTTATTGGCCTCAATGGCCCGTAATGTTGCTCAGGCCGATGCTTCCATGAAATCTGGTATGGTAATTTACTCAAATTAGTTTACGTTTTTTCTTTTTAAATCTCTTACTTTATGGAGTATATATATGACTTGGTTTGTGTAGATCCGTAACGGGAATATTATAGTAATAAATAAATTATATGCGGAAAATGACGGTCCCTTGCGACATTAATAATTAAGATGGGAGAAAATTTATGATGCAAAGGTGTATGGTTCTTATCCCGCGGTAACTCTTGTCTTATGGTTCTTCTATGAGTCAAGTGTTCGATTCTTAATTTGAGTGTACGTGTGCGGAAATTAGCCAAAAAAATAAAAAAATTACTCATAATGCAACCCGGGCTAGACAATTATTACTACATTAATATTGTTGAATTGGTTTATTTATAGTTGAATATTTAATAGCAATACTAATAGTGACACTACTATATACTAGTAGGATGATGACGTGGACATCAGTTATTAATTCATATCAGTGTTTGTGATTTTAATTGATTTTTGTGTAAGCTTGGCTGCATCACCTAACAAACATGCGTGTTTGTATGGAGATTAATCTGTTCTGTACTGGTATATACTTAATCTTGTAATATATTCTCTGTGGTACAAACTAATTTCGGTTTTTATATCAACGGATTCCCATATATTTTTGTGTTTTTTATTCTACTGGAGTACAGATGATGCAAATTAAATGTCGTAATCACAGTGATATGAATTTTATAGCTTCTTCACTCGCCTTTTCTGGTTCTACAAGGATGAAGCTTTGCTCTATTATCTTGGATTACTACTTTCCAGTAGTATTATTTATTCATTCCCCCTGTTCCTCCAAATAACCAATGTTGAAGCAATTATGTGGCTGGCATCTTTGCTATTGTTTGCGTATATAAAACTAATTCTAACGCTGCAGGTTAGCATGCACTTTTTTTTTAATACCGTGATAAAGGGAAAGGGCAAAAATAAAAATTAATTAGAACAAATACATTATATCCACTGCTTAATTACTGGAGCAAAGCTTCCTGTTAATTTGTTGGAACGGTGCCTTCCTTGTAAATGAGGAGGATAGATAAACTTTTGTTGCCAGAGAGAGAAAATCTAGACTAGTGTCATTTCCCTACCAAAATTACACAGCTTCTTGCAGATGATCTGGGCATAAACCGTAGTTGTCCCCATAGTTTCCACTACTTTTGGATGCATGGAACTAAATCTAATCATTTTTCATATCTATGACTCTACTTACCTACCTTTTCCTTTTCAATTTCACTCGCACATGCAGGTGCAAGGGATTGTAAATAACAGTTAAGATGGATCTATACTATACGGAGTGATAGTTGTAAATGCTTCTTTTTGCAGGAAAATGGCAGCGTAACAAGTATGTTGGGGTCTCTCTAGTTGGGAAGACGTTAGCAGTTATGGGATATGGAAAGGTTGGGTCTGAAGTTGCAAGGCGTGCAAAAGGCCTTGGGATGAATGTTATTGCGCATGATCCCTATGCCCCAGCTGATAGAGCCCGAGCTGCTGGTGTGGATTTGGTCTCCTTTGACCAGGCCATCTCCTCTGCGGATTTCATTTCACTCCATATGCCACTCACTCCTACTACATCCAAGATATTTAATGACCACACTTTTGCAAAGATGAAGAATGGAGTCCGCATCATCAATGTTGCCCGAGGAGGTGTCATTGACGAAGATGCATTAGTGAGGGCCCTTGACAGTGGAGTAGTTGCCCAGGTATGATCATTCTTAATTTGGTCTGCACAAATGATGATTAGGTTGTCTGTAGTATATATATATTGATGTTATGTGGAATTCTCGCTTCCATAAGAAATAGACTAGGCTATGCTTGAATTTAGTCAATCTATCCGTCCTCTTGAATTTGTGAATGATTCAAGTGAGTCAAATGCATCCTCCAATATTCAACCATACTATTATTGGACATGCCATGAAATTGCATGAGGCACTATCAATTCTTTGTATGTTTTTCTTGACTGAAGTTCTTTAAATAAATCCATTCAAGTTGATGGATACTGCGGTATATATAGCTTATTTTTGCTCCTTTTCTTACTATAATGTGATGCAAATAAATGAATTTAGCACGATTCTGGCTCATAACAGGCAGCACTCGATGTGTTCACAAAGGAGCCCCCACCTAGTGACAGCAGATTAGTGCAGCATGAGAATGTCACTGTCACACCTCATCTTGGAGCTAGCACAAAGGAAGCACAGGCATGAACACGCACAACCAGTAACACTATGCTATCTATGCTTTATCTACATGTAACTTGAGTTTGCTAACTAATATAGCTGTTTGTGAAACTTAAATATATATATATATTTTCTCAGGAAGGTGTAGCTGTTGAAATAGCTGAGGCAGTTGTTGGAGCTTTGAGAGGTGAACTTTCTGCAACAGCTGTCAATGCTCCTATGGTCCCTGCCGAGGTGAAAATGTTGTGCTCATTCTTATGTTAGTTAAATTATATACTACATACCTTCATGGCCCTATTCTATTGACTTGGTAATCTTAAATGACTATCTAATTTATTATCTCTCCCTCTCTCTCTTGATCATTAACTATCAGGTTCTATCAGAACTGGCTCCTTATGTCCTGCTAGCCGAAAAGCTTGGTAGGTTGGCTGTACAACTAGTGGCTGGAGGGAGTGGGATTAAATCAGTGCGGGTGGTTTACAGATCAGCTAGAGATCCAGATGACTTGGACACAAGACTTCTGCGTGCCATGATAACAAAGGGGATTATTGAACCCATATCCAGCTCATTTGTCAACCTGGTCAATGCGGATTTCACAGCCAAGCAGAGGGGCCTCCGCATTAGTGAGGAGCGGGTTGTGGTTGATTCATCCCACGAGCAGCCTATTGACTCGATCCAGGTACAGATAAGCAATGTGGAGTCAAGATTTGTGAGTGGTTTGTCGGAGGATGGAAATATTAGCATCGAGGGAAGAGTGAAATATGGGATACCTCATCTGACACGAGTAGGGTCATTTAGCGTTGACGTCAGCCTCGAAGGGAACCTCATATTGTGCCGTCAAGTGGACCAGCCCGGTATGATTGGAACAGTGGGAAACATTCTTGGTGAGCGAAATGTGAACGTGAGCTTTATGAGTGTCGGCAGGACTGTAAGGAGGACAAAGGCCATCATGGCAATTGGTGTGGATGAAAAACCAGACAAGGATAGCCTCAAGAAAATAGGGGAAGTTCCTGCCATTGAAGAGTTTGTTTTCCTGGAATTGTAGAGATTATTGCATTTGGGGGATGGGAGCTAGGGTTCTCAGTTCTGCATAGTACGTACTGCGAGTGAGTAGCTTGAGAATAAAATCTGTCTGGCTGCCCTGCCCTGCCACACCAGGCTAGGAAAGTGGTCGGCAGAGCTCTGCTGTCTTAATTCATTTCTGTTGAGATATTATTTTATATATATCTTATGTATGTGGCTTTGCTGTATTACAAAGACAAGGAATTGATCGATGTTGTATTTCTTTGACAATTGTAACATGAGGGATCGATGTTTGAATTACGCTAGCTGATGTTTCTATACGCTGCTACAAATCAAATTTGTTGGCAATGTAATTTCTTTGTTTCTCTCGATCGGAACAATTAATACATTGAAAGTTCATTTAATAATATATAAAAATAGCAAGCAAGCAGCACCATTATTGTCTTGAGCTTCATGATATATATATATATATATATATATATATATATATATATATATATATATATCAGGTGTGTGTATACAATGCAATGCTTATGCATGCGCCTTTCCCGCACAATTAATGTTGAATCCCCACAAAAACGTTCATAGCCTAGACTCTGTCAAGTTGTAGCTAGCTAGATTATGGTATCCACCTTTCCCGCACAGTGTTTTTTTTTTGATTGCAAGGGAAACATGAATGAAACCCATACCATAGAGGGAGGGATTTCACTCATGTCCAAAAACTAGAAACCCTAGATCCGATCCCAAAGATCACAAGCTAATATTATCACATGGTGAGGGGCCGGGGCCTTAAACAAGTTTTGAGGATAACGAAATCATTATCTGAGAAAAGAATGTGTGAGAGGTAAAATTAAAGATAAGTCGTTGTCTTTATATGTATGATGTATGATGTATGTATGTATGATAAGTCATTTGCTATTGTGGATATGTTTGGTAAGGACTTATTTTTTCACTTATAAGTTGATTATAAGTCAAAATAAATAAGCAATATTTTGGTACTTATTTAAAAATAACTTATAAGTCATTCTTCATAAGTTTGTTTGACCAAATATAATGTTCATTTCGCCCCTATTCTATTTTGGTATTGAATCTATGTATCTTTTTATCAATGTCATTTTTAGTATTTTTTACATTATATTTTAACTTATAAGTCATTATCAGCCGAACACCATCATAACTTGTTTTAATTGAATATATTTGATTTATAAGTCAAATTGGTGCCGAATACTTTTACTTATAAGTCACAACTTAAAATAACTTATAAGTCAATTTAAATTTAAACTTTAAGTTATTTTAAAATAAGTCGTTGTCGAACTGACCCTAATTGGGTTTCTGAGGCTTTCCGTCAACCCATTTGGAAACGGAGAAATGGATTCGGACTTGTGAGGCAATTCCTCACTAGGTTGCAATACTACAAAATAGTAAATAGACAACGCTTATCATAACGTTTTTAAACAAAATGTTGTAGATATATATGCAAAAACGTTATCTATTTAAAAGGGAAATTTTTTTATTTTAATTAGATAACGTTTTTTAAAAAAAACGTTATGTTTGTCAAAAAACACGGAGCCTTATTAACGCGAGAATGGAACTCTTGTACCCAAAAACTCTAGCTAGCCTCTCTTCTCTCTCGACTCTCACTCTCTTATCAGTATATGTTTTCTCCCATTTTGTCCTAACGTTCCCAGTGATGTAGTGCTCCATAGTTTAGGTAGTGCACCACAACTTAATTTTATGGATAGTTTGGTATATTTTGTGGATGTAGTAATTTGAAACTGTAAACGAATGATATTATTGGGATGTATTTTGAATGGTTGATACATTTTGGCTTTAAATTTAAATGAGAATTTAGACCTTTTAGCTATATATCATGTCATTAGTATATTGCAGGTGCATTAGTAATATAGGTGAACTGCAACCTTTTTTTTTCTTTTTTTTCTCTTTATCTACAACATTTTAAAAATGTTGTATAAATTGGTTAAAAACGTTGTCTGATATACTGAACAACAACGTTTTTATCCAGAAAATGTTGTGGAATCATACCTTCTACAACGTTTTTAAGCATCTGCTAATTTTTGGAAAACAAATCTACAACGTTTTTTCCTAAAAAACGTTGTGTATTGTGCTTAACTACAACGTTTTAAAAATGTTGTGTAAAGGTGTCAAATAGACAACACCCTTAACCACGACGTTTTTCTGATTGAAACCACAACGTTTTTTTCGCGTTGTCTATTTACTGTTTTATAGTAGTGTTGGTTCACACATGTTTGAGTACGTTATCCCCAAAACGGCACCGCAGCGTTCGACCGATGCCATCTCTCCGATTTGATCATTGATCATTCCCTTCTTTTAATATGCACAAGATTGTTGCAGTTTGAAGGTTTATAAAAAAACAAGAGCCACAAAGCATTTATTGAATAAACAGAATGGGTGCATACAATTACTTTTGCATGAAAGCACTCCTGCCAATATGTTTTGTCAATTTCACATAGCTATATGCAGTACAATATTAACCAACATAAATACAATGTACACAAGTTTGCATCAATGTCACATAACTGTAAAAAATAAACACTTTGGTTATAATTAAAACCTAGTAAAAAACGGATAAAACTGAATAATCGAATCAAATCAAATTTTTTAAACTAAATTTTTTCTATTATTCGGTTATTTTCGTTTTAATATTCGGGTTTGAGTTTGATTTTTGAATTTTGGCTATTCGGTTAACTGAATAACCAAACTACATATATATATACAACCTTTAAGGTTATAAGAGTAACCTCTCAAACTCTCACTCTTAGTCTCAGATTAGATCTGATCTCTTATAGTCCCATCTCTATTCTCTCACTCTCTAATCTCATCTCTCTGTCTCTTCAAACCTAACCCAAATCAAAACCTTACTCAGTTAATCCCCAAATCGCGAGTTGCGACTCCGCCTCCTTTTCAACTAATTTTCATATCCTTTCAGATAATTAACGAATTCTGCAAGTCGATAGAGGCTGATTCGGGCAAAGAAGAATAAAGAGAGACTCAGATTACTAGCGTGATTTAAGGTTCATTCCCTTCCGCTGATGAAATATTATGATTCAAAGTTTGTATTAGTATTGAGGACTTCCCGATATAAATGGACTCTATTCATTTGGGTTTTAGTGATAGACCCAATGCTAAACTAATCTCATCATATTCACTTTACATCTTTGTAATATTCCTTAATTTCGGTTATTAACCGAATAATAAATTCAGATATTCAGTTGTTCAGTTATTCGGTTACTGTACGATTCAGTTATTTTTTCAGATATCAAAAATACATTAATTCTGTTTTCGGTTATAACCGAACAACCTATTCGGTTCAGTTATAACCGAATGCTCAGCCATAATTACAACAATATTAAAAACAAAAAGTGCAACTGTAACCACTTAAAACACAATAATTCTACTAATAATTTCAAAAGTACTAGTAGAACTAGGGGTGGGCACCGGTAATTAACCGTCCCGAACCGGTTATCGAATATACTGAAAATTGGGTACCGATACCGGTACCGGTATACCGAACCGGTTAGCCGGTCCGGTACCGGTTTTAATCCCATATTGTGTCGGTTGTTTTTTCATCCATTTCTTCCTTCTATGAAAAGTTTCACAATTTCAGCCATGATTCCATAAAAAATTTCTATAAATCATAAATTACATGAAGCACCAAGACAGGGCAGTGGGCAACAATCCAAATAGACATAATAAATTACATGAAGCATATCTGTCGATGGGCTGGCAACAATCCAAATAGACGGTGCTTAACAAATCATCAATCCATCCATCCAAAATCCAAAAAACCAAATAGAGTATAGACATACCACAAACAAATTAGTGATGCAAGCAAATTGCAATTTTGCAAGCCGGCAGAAGAAGAGACCCTATTGCAAGCCGACAGAAGAGAAACAAATTGAAAGCAGGCAGAAGAAGAGACACAAACAAATTACAATAACCAAAGAGATCCTATTTATTATTGAACAAATTCAGAACCCTCAAATCACAAACCCAAATTGTTTTGCTCAAACCCATGAAGAAAAAATCAAAAATACACAGATTCATTACGCTAATGAAGATATTAATGGAGGAGAAGAAGATGGAGAGTCATAACAGTCAAACCCCTTCTCCATAACTCTTTTTCGTTGCTTCTAACGAATTTCTCGATCTGTCGATGAAGAGTGGAAACAAGAATACGAGACCAGGCCACCAGGGGGTCGATTCTCGATGACGACGATGAGCAGGCGAGCGCCGAGCAGTGGTGGAGATCTGGAGATGAGATGGAGACTTGGAGTTGGAGATGAAAAGAGCGATGAGCAGCAGACGAGAGAGTGAGAGACGGTAAATGTAAATCTGATATTTGGAAATTAGGAAGGAAATAAAAAGACTGAAGAGAAGACAGATAGTGAAAATAATTCAGTAAATAAAATTAATAAAATATTAAGTAACCGGTATAACCGGTCCTGTTTATACCGATAAAAAAAACAATATCCCGAAACCGAAACCGTGTAACCGGTATATACCGGTTTTTTGAACCGGAACCGAACCGTTTTAAATTTATACCGAACCGACCGGTTCGGACCGGTCCGGTTCTCCCAAAAATCGAAAAAATCAGTTTATTTGCCCACCCCTAAGTAGAACTATAGAATAGAGATCCACATTTTTCTCCTTTGCCTTTGCATCTTGCCTTGCATTTCTGCAATTGATTAGTTAATTTGCACATATTCAATTTCTTCCCCTAGATTGGAAGTTGAAGCTTGAGTATTTTCTTGGCTTCGAGTATTAATTCCTTGTGGGTAAATTATTTATTTAGCTTTGAGATCTTGTGGATGGAGTATTTTCTTGACTTCCATTAGAACCACTTGAAATTACATATATGTATAAAGCATTTAAAAAATAAACTTGTCAAACTATAAAAGTAGGATCCGGGGGCGTCTGGTTCACATTGTACCGGACTAACGACCGGTACAATATTTTTTAATTTTTTTTTTAACCACAAGTATCAGAATAAAAAATAAAAAATTATAAATAATATAGCAAGTTTGAACAAAAAACTGTAAAAAAAAGTATAATTTTATTGAAAAAACACAGTAAACAGTTTACAGTGTTTTTTCAATAAAAAATATACTTTTTTTACAGTTTTTTATTCAAACTTGCTCTATTATTTTTTATTTTTTATTCTGATAATTGTGGTTAAAAAAATAAATTTAAAAAAAATTAACACTGTACCGGTTAACGACCGGTACAACACCTCCCCCCAATTCATAAAAGTAATACACGCTTTACATGTTTTAAAAATAAAATAAACTTACCCTAGTATGTTATGCCCCACTTGATGTGCATGATTCTCTACTTGCAGATATATAAACACCAAACTCAGTCCTACCTCTTCCTCTTCCTTGACCTCTACTAACAAGAGATGGAGGCCTACCTCTACCTCTCCCTCTACCCATACCCAGGGGCGGATTTAGGATCCGTTCTCAGTAGGGGCGAATTTTTTTATGTTGAAAACTAAAGTGAAGGGTTAAAACTTAACGAGTTAGAGAATGAGAGTTTGAATACATTATACACTCGTGTGTTTAATTTTTTTTATCGTAGTAGTAGTTTAAGTTTTTTTTTTTTCTCTAATCAAGTTTTATTTTTGCCCTTTTGCCTATACCTATAAAAAATTAAAAAAAATATATAACATAGACACTACCTCTTCCCTCTTAATAGATTCTCCACTGGTCTCATTACCACTTTGAGTTTCACTTGGTTTATGTACAAATATGGTTATACAATTTTTTGTCTTTATCTATAATTTTTTTAAAAAAATTAGTAGCTTATTTTGATGTAGAAACAAACATTGCAATTAATTTTCATCAACATGTACTTGGTAACATATCAATTTATATAGCAGTGTAAATTATTTAATCACAAAATTTTAATATGAATTAAAAACCAATAGTTAATTAAATAAATGGAGCTAACATGTACTCTATAAAACTGAGAACTCAATGGATTTAAAAACTAATCATAATAAACATGCACAAATAGTTTAATTAACTTAAAAGATGCAACTTGCATGACATTAATTTCAAATCACTTTATTGCCATGAAACTTCAACAAGAATTTGTTAACCGATTTATGGCTAGTCCTTAATTTTCAGTTGGTTATTTGTAGACGATAACTTTTAATCCACGCAATTTATCTCGGGGGAGCTAACTAGCCAAGTTAATTGCGGAAAAATTAATCAATTTAAAAGAACCTCTGCACTGCCACAATTTTCTTCTTTTCTTAATCCTTTTAAACAAATTAATAAAAAAAAATTTAAAAAAAGGTCGATCACAAAAATAACTAATGAATAGCATAAATAATCTTCAAAACAATGATTGAAGTGAAAAACAATTCCAAAAATGTTTAAACTAAATATATCAAAGTTATAAACTACTCCCTTCGTCCCAAAAAGATGAACAAAATACAATTTGCACGCATATTAAGAAAAATAAGAGTAAAGGAAAGAGAATAAAAAAATTCTAAATTTATCCTTAGTGACTTTACAAGATTACATAAAGTGATGAATACATTTATTTATTTTTTATTAATAGATCTCACTAAATAACATATGTATCATTCACTTTATATATTTTATCTCACCTTTTTTTAAACAAAAAAATTTATACACTTAGCCATCCTTTATGGGGACGGTGAGAGTAGTACATTTCATCTAAAACTATTTCATCTCATTATAACAATAAAATATATTCTCTTCAATTTTAATTTTTTGAAGTTAACTTAAAATATTTTAATATAAATATGTGTTTGATTATCACCTACCTACTTTTTCATTAGCAAGCGGAAAATAGCAGCTCAAATGAAAGCTACAAAACAGATTCATTTAAATTTTAAAATTAAGAGTAAAATATATTTTTTTCTCTTTTAAGTACAATTCTTCCATTAATTTACCCCCTTTAAATTTATTAAATTACATATATGCCTCTCCTTATACCTATATATATATATATATATATATATATATATATATATATATATATATATATATATATATAAAATCAACATAGGCTATGTTACCGAAGCATAGGTCCGCCCCTGCCCATACCCATACCTTCAAGTTGTACTTTACTTGTAGTTGTTATCCACCTTCTCCAACTTTATCTACTCTCATCAATATTTATGGCTTGATAATGGTCTGAGTAAACCCCTTTATTATAATTAATCTATTTATCATAATCTACTGTCCTAAGCCCTTCTCCTAAATTTAGTCCAGGGACAAGATAATAAACATTCTTTTTCCTAAATTTAGTACATGGATAAGATAATAAACGGTCTTTACATTCTCGCTTCCAAGCATTGTTGAAACATACTCAATAATCTCAAGTCTAGTTATATAATCAGGATCATATTTAAGCAAATCAGTCACAATATTGCCTACAACATAATCAACTATATTACTTTTATTTACTAGTTTACCACCATGATGATGTGTTAAACTAATCACATCCATTGATGCATTCTGATTAAATTTGAGCAAGTAACCAAATTGGGCAAAGCGCACTAAAAAGCGCATTTAACAGCACCAATTATAACGCACCAACGGTTT
This sequence comes from Panax ginseng, assembly GCA_020205605.1. NCBI lineage: Eukaryota > Viridiplantae > Streptophyta > Magnoliopsida > Apiales > Araliaceae > Panax > Panax ginseng. The sequence continues at coordinate 2,907,122 of CM035148.1, forward strand.
CGGCGTATGTGACGATTTTTGATGGGTTGAATAACTAAATTACGGTTCCGATTTGATTACTAGCCAAAATCGCAAGCATAAAATCAAAACCGCACCATGTGTGTGTATGTATGTATTATCTCTAATAAATTCTAAAGTTACTTTTCACTTGAACACGCTCATAGAAAACTTCAGTCTTGCATTGTCATTTTTTCACCAATTGAAAAAAGATGGTTAAAAGTTATAGAGTCAAAAATTAAGCATTTGTGTTTTGGAATTTCGGATTTGTTTGATGTGTTACTGGAGGGGCTTATAGTTGAGGGGCCAAATTCGTTGATTCGAGCACTTGATCCATTGGTTAAGGTATATGCTATAGTAGTAATAGTCTAATAGATTATTTTTCAACTTATGTATAGTTAGGATTATATTTTTTAAGTCTTCCCTGCAATATATAAGATAGAATTTCATTCTATCTCCAGTATATACTTTTAATTTTTGGGTAACTAGATAAACTTTTTTGCTTGTTATCGAATATATAGTCTCCGTTGTTTTATATAGCGTATGTTTTAGTTTTAAAGCATCATTCCTTTATTATAAACTAAAACTATTTTTTATGTCTCTCAACATTACATGATTTGATGGTGAATTTGACATGTTTGGCTGAAGGAACTTTGGTTCTATGCTTGATATAATTCACATTGCCGACTCTGTCACTAAGTTAATTGCTCGATGTGAGCTTTGTGTTAAATTATATTGAATGCTTAGACCTTTTTGTTGTTTCAATTAGTTTTGGAACCGAAACCGCACCAATTGAAACCGCAACGCATAATTTAAAACTGCACCAATCACAAGCAGTTTCGTATGCGATTTTGGATTTGTCAAAAAGCATCTAAGCGGTTTCGGCGACAGTGGTACCCAATTGGCAGCTGATTTTGAGAAGGGGAGGAGATGATGGAGCTGTGAATTGCTCGTAGAAGGAGAAGGAGTTAAAGAATTAAAAAAAATACACAAAATGAAGGGACTGTGATGTTTGTATAGATTTATCCTAAGAGTTTTAAGTGTAAGGTTTTTGATCCAGGAATTTGTAACTTCATCTTGATTTGATTTAAGTTAAAATTGATTGTTTTTTTTTCATTAATTTTTTATAGTCCGGACTAAATGGGTGAGAAACTGATTTGGTTTGATTTTATTAATTATTATTATTGTGTTTTATTACGTTTTTATCCTTTTAAAACATTAAAAGGATAAAAATAAATTAAATAAAGATATTTGAAAACACATCGACACTAAATATTTCATGTGTCCTAACCACATTACCAATTTGTGGCATGTCAATTCTAATTGAAACAAAATGGAAAAAAAAATTCATAGTTTAATGAGTAATGCTACATGCACAAACTATTCTACAAACTGTTGATGTAGCATACTCCATCTAAGCATATTGATCAATAAATTGCTTTAATGTAGTCTTCGACCCCACATAAAAAGCTGAGGTAGAGTATACCACATCAGTAGTTTGTAGAATAGTTTGTCTGTAGTATTATTCTAATTTAATTATCTGATTAAAAAAATTGAAAGGTCGATCACCGAAATAAAAAATGGTTAATAATTTAGTGTAGTAATTTATATTTAAGCCTATATTGAATATAGGGAGTACTATTTTATTATTACTCGCTCAATTTTGTTCAAAACATAATGTTATTCATAAAAAAAATCTTCACAAAAAGAATATTATTTTTATTTATTTTAGTAATAAATCACAAAATGTCATCAAGTTATTATCACATCACCATTAAATCAACAACTTAATATTTTAGGGAAAAACATGAAATAAAATACATCATTAATATTTGTAGATTTTATAAATGAGATTTTTTAAGAAGCGATGGAGTACTGCTTTAGTTTTCTATCCCTACTTCAGTTGCACAAAAGGCGTTTTCTTTATAAAATTTATAATTTATATTCTCTCTTAATTTATTGAATATTTACTTTACTAATATATAATAATTAACATGATCACAAAATTATAATGATAAATTTAACTTAATCTTTGTATTATTTATATTCAATTGAATCTTCATATTACAATCAATATAAATGAGTGGACTAAATTATATAAGGATGACTTATAAAATTATTGTTTTCTTTGTATTATTTATATTCAATTGAATCTTTATATTACAGTCAATATAAATAGGCTTAAATATAAATAAATACCCTAAATTATTAACATTTTTTTTACTTCGGTGATCAACATTTTCATTTTTCAATTAGGTTATTAAACTATTATTTTTTTTCCACTTTCGTTCAATTGAACCTTCCACGTCATAAATTAATGACGTGACCCCGCTGACTAGACTACTCAATGCATACGTGTAATTAAAAATTAAGCTTAAATATAAATTACTATCCTGAACTATTAAAAATTTTCAACTTTGGTGATTCATCTTTCAATTATTTTCACTTTAGTTCAATTAAAGTTGAAGATGCATGGTGGGTTCATAAATGCAAAATGGTGAGAGTTATTTATTTTTTAATTATTAGTTTTTAATTGATTTTCTCCATTAACTAAGAGGCTTAATTAGGTCAAAGTACATGGAAAGTGATTACATGTAATTTTTGTTCTAATAATTTAGTACCATTTTTACTTTGTGGAAAATAAATAGTTAATGATAGTTGTAACTTGTAAGTACGATGATATTTAATAATTAGTTACATATAATTTTTTTCCCTTTCTGTTTTGTTTGAAAATTTAAGTGTTAATGATTGTGATGATAATATCTTTCATACTTATTACTTAGACCCCTTTTTCAAATAAAAAAGAACATCTTAAATAGTTGTTTCATTTTTAAATTATTTTTATTTTTTGTTGTTAAGTAATAATATAATATTACATTTATCCCTATTTAGTTTTTATAAAATAATTTAAACTAATTATAATTGATTATTGTTTTAACACATCATCATCAGTCACATCCTAGGTGTTAAAATCATATCATCAATTTATGACATGACAATTTCAATTGAACCAAAGTAGAAAAAATTAATAGTTTAATCACTTTATTGAAAAAAATTAAAAGGTCAATAACCAAAGAGATTTGTAAAATTAATGTTTTACTATACGATCTAATAGCAACATGTCATGTAGGTAAATTTAGGAGAAAATAAAGAGATTTGAATGGTACGTAGCAATAAATTGTGTAATTATTATTTACCATGATAAATAAAATTGTTTAGTTAATCAAATTAAATTAAAAATTCGTGAGTGTCTGATATAAAATACTAGTAATTTACTGCCATCCTTATATAATTTATTCTCCTAAATATAAATAAAACTAATGTGGTAGTATATATTTTAAATGTTGTTATAGGAGGAGGAGAATTAATTATAACTTAATGTGAAAACATTATTTTGGTCCCAATTCCCAACTAACTAATATTAGACGATGATAATTGTTGTAAAAGAAAAGAAAGAGTAAGATAATTGAAATCATTAATTAATTAATTCTCCCACATTTTTTTTTTCTTTCAATAATAGTAGTATAAGTATATATATTTTTTTGGTGTTTGGCAACTAATTAAATTTGACGTTAAAAGAGTTGATTGAGTTTACTTTAGGATAATAGTACTTCTTCTTAATAATGTTAATACTTAATAATAAGATCATTACGTAAAAATAAATGATCTGCATGACTGCATCCCCTCTCTTTTTTAGTTACATCATATCGCTTGTAATATTAATATATCCCATTGTTGTTTTTATTATTCACAAAAAGCTAGAGTTTTATTTACTTATTTTTTTCTTAATAATTAATTTGAAAAATCTTAAATTTATTTGATTTTGAATATAATAATATATTGTCTGGGAGTTTCTCGTTGGTAGACGTTGTATAAAGGGTTTGCTTAGTTTATTACCAAGACGTTTTATTGCTGTTAAATTGTTGGCATTAAATATTTATGACCATCTTTCCTTCTTGCCAGATACTCTAAATAGATTCATTCCATGTTGATGAGTCTAAAAGCGTATCCATAAATATATTCTAGTACGTACCTAGTCTTCTTCTATCTTCCTACCGCCCAAAAAGGCTCTGCAAGCTACCAAAATTATCAAGGACTATAAGTATGTAAAGGGAAGCTGCTGCTCTTACAAATCCCTCGTTTTAACTTTCCAAATATATCATCATCATCAGTTTTAGTTAGACCTGCAATTTGAGATTACTAATATAGGTTTAGATTCTTTGATGTTTGTGTGGCTAGAGTTCACTTAATTGAATAACAACATGGGTACAACAACGAGGAGAGCAGATCATTGTAGGTGGTGGATTAATAAGGATACGAGGAGGAAGGGAACTCCGGTGGCAGTGAGGATGGAGAACCCCAATTACTCTGTGTTGGAACTTGATGGCCCTGATGCCGCATTCCGCCCAATCCATAAGGACGGGAAATAATGCAAAACAATACACATGGGTTCTGCTCCTCACGGCTCACTGCGCTGCCGGTTTCATGTCTTGTCTGGCCAATATTCTCTGGGCATTAATTGGAGCCATCAAGAAAAGATGTATCTTTGCGCAAGGGGCGAGGATGGAGAATCAGAGATCCCACGGCAAGGGCACTAGGTTTTTGTTTAGACTAATTTTAGTACTGCTACTCACTTCCTTGGCTTTTCTGGCTTTCGAAGTGGTTGCCCACTTGAGTGGGTGGCATTATTTCCCTCAAACTCTAGAGATTCGAGGATGGTTGCACACTCTATATATCACTTGGTTGGAATTTCGTTGTGATTACATTGCTCCTACTATTCGGGCTCTCTCTTGTTTCTGTGTTGCTCTATTCATAATTCAATCTACCGACAGGCTGATACTGTGTCTAAGTTGCTTCTGGATCAACTGCAAGAAGATTAAGCCCAGAGTTGAAGGGGATCCGTTTAAGTCTGATGATTTGGAAAGTTTTGGATGTAATACTTATCCCATGGTTCTGGTTCAGATTCTTATGTGTAATGAACGAGAGGTAAGTACTTGGTGCTGCTTAATATGTCAAAGTGAACTACTTTCGCATTTATAAATATTTTGTTTTTAAGTTTTTGCCATTAAAGTTGTAAGTACACATTTTGAGTTTTAACACGGTAGAAGAGAGAATATTAGTAAAAGATGATATGAAAGTGTAGGCAATGCCATGACAATAAACACAAGTTCTTGGTGATAGCGATGATGGTAATTTTGGTGGTGATCCCTTCAGGTATATGAACAATCTATCTTGGCAGTTAGCCAGCTTGATTGGCCAAAAGAGCGACTTTTGATTCAAGTTCTTGATGACTCCAATGACGAGAGCATTCAGTGCTTAATTAAGGGAGAGGTCTCCAAGTGGAGCCAGAAGGGTGTGAACATTATATATCGGCATCGATTGGTTAGAACTGGTTATAAGGCTGGCAATTTGAAGTCTGCAATGAATTGTGATTATGTCAAGGCATATGAATTTGTGGCAATATTTGATGCTGATTTCCAACCAAACCCAGATTTCCTTAAGCTTACGTTCCACATTTCAAGGTAGGTCTAACTCATCCTGCACTTGTCAATTAGATAACTAATATTCCTACTGGGGAAGGCTTGTTCAAGTTAGTAACTCATTTGCCTTACACGCAGAACAATCCTGAACTTGGCTTAGTTCAGACTAGGTGGGCTTTTGTTAACAAAGATCAGAACTTGCTGACTCGTTTTCAAGACATTAATTTGTGCTTCCACTTTGAGGTGGAGCAGCAGGTTAATGGTGTGTTCCTTAATTTCTTTGGTTTCAATGGAACTGCCGGCGTTTGGAGAATCAAAGCACTTGAGGAATCTGGGGGTTGGCTCGAGAGGACAACCGTAGAGAATATGGACATAGCAGTGCGTGCCCATCTCCATGGTTGGAAATTTATCTATCTTAATGATGTGAAGGTAATCTAGATTTATTAATTTTTGTCCAATTTAAGTTGTTAATTTTAGAGACTTTGGCAATGTAAATTGCAAGATTCATAAGGAAGCAGGAAATCCTATGAACTACTTTTAAACAAGTGAAAGATCACGATGAATTCAAGGCAATTTGAGCATCATGCTCGTTTTTGTTTCTCTATTTTGGTGCAAATGAGAAGTAATTTACGTGTCAAAAAGTATTTCAGTCTTGAGCTATATTTGAAGTTGAGCATAACTAAAAACATTGACGGACGGTTGGAAGAACTGTACTATCAACTATATATGTCTTACATACATATATGGAATTTGTTGCCAGGTCCTCTGTGAGGTTCCTGAGTCTTATGAAGCTTACAAGAAGCAGCAACATCGTTGGCACTCTGGTCTGATGCAGCTTTTTCGCTTGTGCCTTCCTGCCATTGTTACTTCTAAGGTAGGTCTCACTCTCATACTATATACTCCAATATTCCCTTTCAGCTAAAATAACTCTGATCCGACTTCATTGAATGTTGCAGATATCATTTTGGAAGAAAGCAAACTTAATACTAGTGTTTTTTCTCTTGAGGAAACTTATTCTTCCATTCTATTCTTTCACATTGTTTTGCATTATTCTTCCTTTAACCATGTTTGTCCCGGAAGCTGAGTTACCTGCTTGGGTTATTTGTTACGTTCCTGTAGTCATGTCCGTCCTTGGCATTCTTCCTGCTCCAGGATCGTTCCCATTCATTGCTCCTTACCTTCTATTTGAAAATACAATGTCTGTGACCAAATTCAATGCTATGGTATCTGGATTGTTCCAGCTGGGAAGCTCATATGAATGGGTTGTCACCAAAAAGGCAGGTCGATCATCTGAGCCTGACCACCTATTAGCAGCAGAGAGGGAGGGAGGGGAAGCCATGAATATTCACGCACAACTAAACAGCCTTTCTGAGCTCAACAAGTTGAAACAGCATTATGATCATGATGAAGCTGTTCCTGAACCTCCTCCTCCTCCTGTCAAGAAAACAAACAAGATATACAAAAAGGAGATTGCTCTAGCAGTCTTATTACTCACTGCTGCACTCAGGAGCCTGTTATCAGCACATGGGGTTCACTTCTACTTCTTACTATTTCAAGGTCTGTCCTTCCTCCTCGTTGGTCTTGACCTAATTGGTGAACAAATGAGGTAGATTGATCTTGCCAAAAACATATACAGAAGAAAGAAAATGCAGATTCAAGAAGACAAAAAAACGGAGACTAGACTAGCAAAAACAAATTCCCAAATGTCGGGCCGGCCTGCAGTTGTAGAGTCCATGTTATCATCATTTCTCTCTAGGATGGCAGTTGCATTTATTTATAACCATTTATTTAATTAAGAATAATAATTTCTTTTAGTTACGAGTTACGTAAATAATTATGGTTAATCACGAATCTGACATACGTTATAATTGTAAAGACTCATTAATTAAAAAGCAACATTGGCCAAACTTTTAAGTTTCAAAACTATTTATACGTTGATGTTTTTTTTAATTTACATATAAATTGAATAATCACTCTGTCTGAGTTTTTCACAAATTTTTACAATATGGATGGTTTGATAGGACACAATTGGGCATTATCTTTTTATGCTAGATTATTTAACATTAAACAGTAACACTGATGACTAACATTATTATTATTGAAGTAAATTATGTGTAAGAGTATTTTTACAATAGTTTGTTTAATTTTTTTTTATTTGTGTAATCAACATAGTTTATCGTTTTTATTATTTATTTAGTTAATATATAAATTCATTAAAAATTCAAAATTTAAATCGCTGAATAATCCACGTAAGCGTGTAACATGGTGCCACTTGGATATGTCGTTAACTTTTAAAACTCTTAGATGATTTTTCTAGTTTTTGTAAAAAAAAATTGTAGCCTAATAAGTTAGACGAGGGAAAAAAATAGTTTGATGATGCAAATGTAAATTATGATTTAGTTCAATGCGCAACAAGTGATTTAACCCGTGAAACAAATGTCCTTGCATTGCATAAATGGAACTGTCAAGTACAACTTGTTTTCTTTTATTTTATACCATCCACCTTATGAGTACTTAGCAGATCGGATCCTGAATTTTAATTAATTTTTTATTAAAATTAAATAAATAAAACTTAAACTAATCATAATAATGTTTACAATATTCTAATGATATCCTCGTAACTTAAAAATATTCTAAGATAAATTCATTATCAATTGTTTCGAATATATTATTTTCAATGTAAGGAACTAAACAATCAGTCAACCATTTATCGCCCATTTGATTTCAAAAAGTGATTTTAACAATATTAATCGTTGAAAATATCATTTTCACCTTGGCAGTAGTAACTGAAAAAATCAAAGCCTCAAACCAAATTTGTTTTCAGTATTCAAACAAATCAAACCGAAAAACTTAAAAATAAAACAACAAACATAACCAAATCAAGCCATAACAACAAAATCACCAAAAAATTGAAGTTCATTGAGCTAGAAATGACACATTAACATGTTGCTCAAAGTCTCATCCAAATACTGCTAAAAAATCTCATTGAGATATAAATGACACATTTTGTTGATCCAATTTACAAAATACAAATAGAGGCAACTCAAGTTTAATAGGCTTTAAATCACCAAAAATCAACTTTGTCATTCATATTAAAATTTAATGCCGGAAGCTTAGCGAGTCAGAAAGCGAAAGTTCAAATGCATCGTGTGTTTAGTTCTTTTTAGAATAGCAGTAGTTTAATTTTTTTGTGTCCCCTAAGTTTAACTTTTTAATAAATCCCTCAGATTTATTAACTAAAAAATAAATAATAATAAAAATCCAACATAGGCAACCTATGGTGCCCTATGAATACATCTGCCTTGGTAGTTGGTACTATCTATACTATCTATATACAATAAGGCAGGTAGACCTGACAAAATCGATCCAGACCCTTGGGTCGAACTGGTTCGTCCGTCAAAAAGTGGACTTTGAGCTTCACTTTTTTAACACATCAAAACTTGGGTCGTTTTTGCTCGCTCCGCTAATGAGCTGACCGTTTGGGCCAAACCCAAAAATGTGTCAAATTATGGTCAGAAATCAGTCTAGGTCCATGGGCCAGTCAGCCCCAGCGGTTAAAAAACGGACTTTGAGTTTCACTTTTTCAACTAATTAAAATTTGAACCGTTTTGGCCCGAGCCGTTTGCTATGTCTAAAGACAGCGAGGAAGCCAAAATTTTTGTTCTGGGGGGCCGTGACATAATACTGTAAAGTTATAATTAATTTAGTGAAGTATGGGGGCATCATCCCTGCTTCAAATTTTGTGGTTGAAATAAGATTTTTTTTGTATGATATACATTTGCACCTTTTATAGTACACAAGGTGAACTAAAAAGAATTAATAAAATTTGATACTCGTATAATGATACCTTAAAAATGAGAAGAACGATAAATTTATAAATTTGTCTATATTTCAAATTAACTTAAATCATTAAAAATAACTCTTATATTTGGAAGAAATATACATTCTTATAATATTAAGGGTGTAAATGAATCGAGTCGAGTATTGAGTTGCTCATATTTGGTTCATAAAATTTATCGAGTATGAAATAAGATTTGATTGAGTCTCGTTTAGTTACTGAGTCGAGCACGATTTCGAATTGAGTCCGAACAAATTGAATTTTTTGAACGAATTAATTCGAGTATTAATAGGAAATTACAATTTGAAGAGATTCGAGTAAAATATCGAACTTTAAAATTTATTCATATTTGAATTATTTATATTTTGAATCGAGTTCGAATTAAACTTTTAATCGAGCGAGTACGAATCAAGTTCGAACTGTGTGATTCATTTTACAGCCTTAATATATTATACATATATATATATACACACATACATATATATATATGGGTCCGGTTCTATCCGGACTCCCGTATTTTCTTAAAATGCGGACTCTTTTTTTTGCTTTTTTTTTAAAACAACTAAAAAAAATTCCAAATCACACTCAAAACACTGTAAAAATTTCAGTTGTATAAAATATTAAACTTTTTTTTTAGTTGTTTTTTAAAAAATAAAATAAAAATCCGTAACTTAAAAGTCCGGACTCTCGGACTGGATCCGTGGCCTATATATATAGCCTAAAGTAAAAATATCAAAATTCCATAAGCTTATAAAAAAAATATCACAATCCGACTTCCTAGGCCCTATACTCCCTCTATCCCTGCAATAAGGAAAATAATCAAAAAAGTTGACCGAGTTAGGTGAGTTTATTTGGTTGGTAATGCATGAGTTTAATTTACATATATCTTTACTTTCAATTTGTTATGAAATATTATGAAAGATAACTAAAAACAAAATAATTAGAGAAAAGAGAGTTTTGCATAATATTTTGTATATCTCTCAATCACTTTACAATTATCTTATTTATAGAAATAAGAACAATAATACTACTAGGATGTTACAAAACTCAAGAGTCATATATTTTAATACTCAATGGGAGTTACATGTATCTAGACATCCATATGAATCTAGACATTTTATAACACTCCCCTTGGATGTCTATCAGATAGTTATACGCATTGAAAGTGCCTCATTAAAATCCTTACTAGAAAAAAACTCAATGGGAAAAAACCCTCGGTTAAGGAAAAAAAGAGCAACGCGTATTAGCTCCCCATTGAATATATCCTTAAGTCCCGTCGCATTTCAATATTGTGATGCAATCCTTCAAACGTTGCAGTTGGTAATGCCTTGGTGAACAAATCTGCTAGATTATCTTTTGATTGAATTTGTTGAACATCAATGTCACCACACTTATCAAGGTCATGCGTGAAAAAGAATTTTGGTGAGATATGCTTTGTTCTATCTCCTTTGATGTATCCTCCTTTTAATTGAGCTATACATGCAGCATTGTCTTCATATAGAATGGATAGAGTTCTTTTGTAGCAATTTTCTAAGAATATATATGTCTCGTTAAAAACCTTACCAAATAAAACCCAGTGGGAAAAAATTTGGCGAAGGAAAAGAGTACAATATTCTTATATAACTTCTAGTGTCTTGGGATTGCCTCATTAAAACCTTGCAAAGGAAAACCCAGTGGGAAAAATCCTTAGCGAAGGAAAAAGAGTACAATCAACACATAACCTTTTTACTCCCCTTCATAAGTACATAGAATTTCCATTGTTCATGGTAAAAATATCATTAAGTCGAAGTATGCCAATATTGTGCACCATCTTCTTCAAAATCATAGCTAGTAATGACTTAATGAATATATCAACCAAATTATCACATGATCAATATTGCCATTCTTCTGGGGCTCATGTGTATAAAATAATTTTGGTAAAATATGCTTGGTTCTATTACCATTTGGATTAAATAATCCCAAATCAATAGTCTCACGAAGACAACGTAAAATATGTTTAATTTCATTACAATATCTTCGAGTTGGTGCATAACTATACATTGCTAGTGAGTTAACTGCAAATGTTATATCAGGTTTTGTCAAATTTGCAAGATACATCAAAGTACTAATTACATTAAGATATAGTACTTCAGGACCAAAACACAAATTTCACAAAGATATGGTACTTCAAGACCAAAAGTTTATTAATCATTTTCTTGTGGTCAAAACGGATATTTCTTGATATCAAGTGACCAACCCATCATTGGAGTACTCAAAGGATTAACATTATCCATGTAAAGTTACTTCAGGACTTTTTCTGTGTATGTTGATTGATGAACAAGAATTTCATAGTTCAATTTGTAGTCCAAGTCAAAAATTTGTCTTACCAATATCTTTCATCTCAAATTTGTTATTTTTGTCGACTCTTCTGGAGCAAGATCTTTCATCAATAAATACAATAATAACAAATCCAAATTATGATCTTTTGATAAAATGCATGCATAAATTGGATTATTCTCAAATCCTTCTTCCAAAAGATATCCACTTAGGCGATTATACCATAATATGCATCTGGATTGCTTTAACCTATATAAAGATCTTTGTAGCTTAATAGAATATATATTTCGAGATGTAGAATTATATGCTTCAGGCATTTTATATCCTTCAGAGATTTCATGTATATATAATTATATAATGATCAATACAGATATGATGTAACAACATCCATTAATTTCTCTTTCTACCAAGCTAATTAAAAATTTGAATGTAATTGTGTCCATTACAGAGCATATATTTCTTCATAATTAATACCATGTCTCTCTGAAGAAACCTTGTTCTACAAGTCATGCTATTTGTATATAATTTTATTTTTCTTATTTCGTACAAATACTCATTTGTATTCAACAGGCATTACACCTTTAGGTGTTCGGACTACAGGTCCAAAAACTTCATATTTACTTAGTGAATTTAATTCTGCTTGAATCGCCTCTTTCTACATTGGCCAAATATTTCTACATTCATCAACGATGATCATTACTTCTGGTAATATCCATAGTAAATTTATATGAAAATATGTTGTCAACAACGATTTTATTTTCTATCCAATATATACGTCTCCTATAAATACATCATGTATCGAGATCTCGTTATTTTCAGGTACCTGATCCTCTTCAGAGGATAACTCATCCTCTTCAGGGAATAACTCTTCAAGAGTTTTATTTACAGGAGATTTTTATTCATAAGTTTTGTATAGATTGATAAATTTTGTAGCATGTTTCATGGGTATAACCTCTTTATAGGCTGCAACTTGTTTTTCTTGTACTTTCTTCTTCTGAAAAATTTTATGTTTCAAGTGTGACTTTGATTCAATTTGCTGCTGCATTAATTGATTGTCCTACAGGGACATCAATCTTTGCTAGAGTATTAACAGCTAGAATGTGAAATATCACTATCACTATTTTCTTATTATCGGTGAATAATTTTGGTAATTGATTTGCAATTCATTACAAATGAATTATCCTTTAAACTTCTAGTTTCATATTGATTTGTATAAGGATCAAGATTAAATAACGTTGAAATATTCCAATTAATCTCCCGTCGTGCTTCAGGCAATGATCTCACGTCGTGCTTCAGGCAACGACTTTTCTCCCCCTAATGGTGGGAAGACTATTAAAATAACAATCCTCAAAATATACTTAAAAATATCACTTTGAATTCTTTCTTAGAAGATGGACACCAAATAACAATAATTAAATGTGATAATTTGGTAATTAATTTACTTTGATATAATCAACATGTAAAGGAATCTTCTGGTTCTTTAAAGAATGTTCATGGGAGTTTTCAATAATTCAATGCATCATTATTGATCATAGATGATCATGCCAAATCATAAAAATATTTGAATCCAAACACTTCTGGTGTATTGCACATTTCTGGTGTATTACAACATTTGTTTCAACTATTCTCATTTTAGTATAATATAAACCATAAGAGAAAATATACAATTTTTTCTAATATGAGCTTCTGGCCTGATACTATTTATTGATTTCAATATAATAACTATTATAACGTATATCCTTAAAGCTGAGCAAATTTCTGTTTGTCTCAGAAGAATATAAAGAATCATCAATACAAGTTTTGTGCCCTTTGAAAACATTATAATCGTTCTTCCAGAGACTTTAATTAAATTTGATGAATAATCACTCTTCAAGAGTCTTCAATTATGTTTGATGAATAATCGCTTCTTCAGAGCCTTTAATTAAGTTTGATGAGCTTCGGCCCATATAATTTTATATATGCAAAATATAAATTTAATTTTTTACTTGAAACATAAATAAAACATATAATAAAAATACTTATTATAATGTCATAATAATAAAATAAAAATAATTTGTATGAACATTTCTATCAACATATCATCAAGAAAACCATAGATATTAAAATTAGTTATATCCACTTCATTTGAAAAGTCAAAATAATTCATGGATCTTCAGGATCATTCCATTTCCTTTTCTTTTATGGAGTCTTGGTACAAATCTACCAAATGTTTAGGAGTACGACGGGTACATTCCCTTTTATATATTAATTGTTCATTTCAAGTCCAGTACCACAACTACAACCATAATTTCCTTTATGATTATCAAATGAGGTTCCATTCACTTCAGGGAATGTAATAGAATCGGTCGAGCGAGATTGTTGATTTTTTTGGCAAAAACTCATTATTTTGTACAGCCACTAGAAGAAATGATATCACTTTTAGGAATTTACTTTCCTTTATCGCTTCAGGGAATATATTATGAACTTACACTCATAATATTGCTACTACAGGAGCATATTCGAGGCATGAAATATAGTAAATATTTTTTTTTCTAACATATCTTTATCAATATATATTTTTTTTCATGGAGATGATAACGAATAAAAATAATTAATTTTACATGATCCTGCGGAGATGTATGATTGACAACTTTAATTATATCTCCAAGGTTCTTTGCCTTTATATGAATCTCAACATCAAGATTCCATTACAAATAATTCTTGCTCGATATAAATCAAGGGCAACAAATTCAAATTTATAAAATTTGAATATTAAATAACTAAACATATTTCCCATCAAATTAAATAATTATATATGTTCAAATTTAATTGTAATGAAACAATTTATAGAAATGTAGTAAAACACGAAACTAAATTTGTCCACTAAAACTAAATAACAAACCAACACTACTAAGTATATTTGTCATTGTAACTTCATATCAAAAATCATTAGAAATTTAGTTTATTATAACTATCCACATATAACTATTCACATGTGCATGAACGTATATATATATAACACACATATTGTTCTCTCATACAGTGAAAACATACTGTTCATGTCATATACTATCAGTATAGTGCATATATCATGCTTACTGTAATAGAGTAGGATACATTGCAATTATGTGATACTAGAAAAGACTTAATCAGCGCAAATAGTGACTCTTCCAATAAACTGATATAATAAACTTTTGCTCTGGACATGCTTAGAAATATAACCTTACAGATGAAACACAAACCAATGAAGTAAAATGTAAAGATATACAGATTGTTGTATTAAGATAAGAATTTAAGAATAAGTGCCTTGTGCTAAAACAACAGCTTACTGATCGTTAAGTATACACAAATCAAAATCGCAAGCGTATGATAAATAGTAGCACTATTGTATAAAAGAGTCGGCAATTAAAATATGATATAAACAGTAACCGACCAACAACGAGATAAGTAGTAAAAATAAGACATAAGATTATTAGAAACACTAGCAGACCAAGTACACGCAATAACATGTATAACAATAATTGTGCAAATTTATATAACAGCATGTTAAAATAATACTTGCAATGCACGTTGAGATTTTACATGGACTGAAATTAATGAAAGATAAAACATAAAAAAATACAAAACGAATCAAGCATGACTGTATTGTACATGTAAGACGCTACACAGTAGAAAAGATCAGACTACTAACTAAAAATAAAAGTAACGAGCCCAGAAAAATTAATGCCTACACTGAGTTTTGGATATAGCATAAACATGATAATAGTTAAAAAAAATTATATTGTATGACTAAATATATATTGTACTACAAGCTGTTATTATGTGAGGTATATTTTATCTTTTGTCACAATAAAATAAAAATGCTAATTGAAACTAATTTCTGTATATTATACCTTGCTGCAAGTTCTTTTACTAAACCTTTTGGTCCCATAAACTGATACACATGAGAATAATTTTGCTCACAACTCCAAATCAGTTTATGTAGCCTATTATCTCAAATGGAGAAAAATGGATTCAAATTTGGAGAGTTTCTGATACATAAGACTGAGCACACAATATCAAAAGCGAAGCTACTCGATCTCTTGCGGGCAGTAGCCCGTTATTGACCATTGAAATAAAAATAAAAATTGCAGTATGTTTTGTATCATTGTAGCAGCCGTATATGAGTATATAAGTAGAGATGTGAATAAAGGAAATGAACACAATAGACAAGCACAATATACCTTCTCCTTCAAATCAAATATGATTATCTTCAATATGAAAGTGAGGAGCAACTCGTGCTGATAACGTGTTATGAAATGTTATGAAAGATAACTAAAAACAAGATGATTATAGAAAAGAGAGTTTTGCATAATATTTTGTATATCCCTCAATCACTTTACAATTGTCTTATTTATAGAAATAAGAACAATAATACTACTAGGATGTTACAAAACTCAAGAGTCATATATTTTAATACTCAATGGGAGTTACATGTATCTAAACATCCATATGAATCTAGACATTTTATAACACAATTAACTTTATTATGCAATTATTATTTTGTTCTATAATATAAAATGAGATAATTAATGAAAATGTATATTTAACCTTACATACAGCTAACTTTATTATGCAATTATATGAGATAATTATTGAAACTATATATCAATCTTTACATAATTAATTTTATTATTCAATTATTATCACATTTATGTTTTAGTTTTTTGGGCTCACATAATTTGATAACTCTTTGGATTCTTGCTCTAGCTGCTCATTAGCCAAATTGCTTCTCATTGAGGCTAGCTCTGTTTCTGAGTTTTAAAATGGACAGAAAAAAAAATAAATGGACAGAAAATTTAAGTTTTCTTTTCAATTCTTATATTTCTGAGTTTTTTAATAAAACTAAAAGAAAAGAAATGGATAGAAAACTTAGCCACTTTTCCTCGCAAAGTTTTTTTCGTCCAAAATTGGCATGATTTGGACGGAAAAGAAATTAAAATAAGTAATATTTTATAATTCCCATATTATCCTCAACTTTTAATATAATAAATTTTAAATTACAACTCATGTCCTCAATTTTAAAATTTCTATCATTTTCCATTAAAACTCGAAACAACATAAAAGGAAAACTTTAAGTTTTCTATTCTTTTCTTTTCTGTTCTAATTTAAGTTTTCTATTCTTTTCTTTTCTGTTCAAAACTCAGAAACAGAATGTAACACATTATGCCTCGTGTTAGTTATTTTCTCCAAATGAGTAAGAATATTCTCATTTATTAAAAAAATTGTTATACTAAAGATATTTATTTTAGTGATAATAGGTACTCCCTCCGTCTCTATTTAAATGACGTTTTAGAGTTTTTTATTTGTCCCTAATTAATTGACGTTTGTTCAAATCTAAGAGAATTAATGATAATTTTTTTAAAATTATCCATCATTACTCCACCTATTTTTTTGATACTTTAAACTCTTGTGCTATGATAAATTAATAATTTAAGGGTATTATAGATAATTGAGTACTATATTTAATGTTTTCAATCATTATCTTAATTCTTGTGCCCATCTCTAAAACATCATTTAAATAAGGACAGAGGGAGTATCAAATAACACTATTCCTATTATAATTTTATCATTATGCTACATTATTAAATTAACACCTTATTATTCTTAATACACGAAGAAAAAAAAATATTTCCAAAGGTACTGAAGAGATTTAGGCTGTGTTTCATTGCCTCTTAATAAAAGTACCTCTGATTCGGTCAGAAGCTAAACATATTTGGTAAAAAAAATTGACGATTAATGCCCTTTAATCGTTAAGGGACAGATATAAATCTATACTATTAAGAGGTGGATCCGAACGAAATTGGCTATTTTTGGACAAAAATAACCTTTTCAATATTACAAAATTCATATTATCTCCCTTTGCCTCTTCAATTTCCAGATTCCCAAATCGAAAATATGGGGGAAGTTCCCATCAGGCAACAACGGTTCTGCCTGACCCTCTCTCTAAAATTTATCTTTTGGGAGGTAATAAAGAGAGCTTCTTCGCAATTTAGCTCCAGTAGGCAGTAGTTGGGCACATCTACATATCGTGTTGCCTTTTTTTTTTTTTATAATTTTGTTCTGGGCAAAATACTACTCTATCTGGTGTCATAAAATCCATTTATTTCAAACCAATTATAATTTTAAACCATATAAATAGAACATGAAAATATGTGAATTTATAAATTTTATTTTATTAATTAAAGGGTGCAAATCACCATTATTATACATGTATAATTTTTTTTTACTAAAATTGATATTAATCCAATAGGATCATAATATCGTAAAACTATTTATGGGATTGATCGAATTATGGGATTGATCCAATTGTTTGTGAATTCTGGGATTGAAGAAGCTCAAAGGGAAGAGAAAGAATGAAGGGAAGAAGATAGAGAAAAGTTTTTTGTTGAAATTGAATATAGTGAGTGGGGGGTTAAAATAGTAAAATAGTGTTATTAAGATATTTTATAAAAATTAATTGTCAAATATTATTTTTTTTCATTCAGATGTAATTTTAGACAAATATTCTATATTATTCGATCTTAATATTTAAGACTGAATAAATTTCTTTAAAAAATAAATAAAATTTGTTGTACAGTAATATTTTAGAATGTTGTGGTATTTATATTGGAGGATGTTATCATTATCATCATTCTTTACCCCCGTCCCCTGCTCTCTGTCTAGTTTCTGCACAACCCAATTGGGTTCCTTCCACAAATTAAGTAAAGTAAAATGATTCATCCTCAAACCCAATCTCTCTCCACCCACCTTCTTCTACCTCCTTCAATCCTCCTCCCTGCTACCACTAAAGGAAGAAGCAGCAGCAGCAGCACCCATTTCAACCTTTCAAAGAAAAGTAAATCTGGCAGAGGAGTAAAATTGTTTCAGCCTCCTCCTCCTGCTGCTGCTCTAAAATTGAGATGTGCGGTTTCTTTAGAGCCAACAATCCGGAAGAACAATGGCGGCGGCAACATCAATTGCAAACCACTTCCAGCTGAGGTTTCAAGAACAATTATGGAGTTGTCTTCTGTAGGCACTCTTTCTGTGTTGACCCAAGAGGGTTTCCCTCTGGGCTTTGGTGTTCGCTTTGCCGTTGACCCTCAAGGCACTCCACTCTTGTGCTTCAATTCCTCCACCACCAACTTTGTTGCTGCTCCTTTACCCACTAAATCTACCCTCCACGTCCAGGTACCATTTTCTCAACTCAGTCCATCAAAACTAACAACCTTTCTACATTTCTATCGACTTATTGAAATTAAAATATGTGCTGTATTTACTGAACCCAGTTAGAGCAGTGTGGATTGCGTACCCCACAGTGCACCATTCAAGGCACCCTTGATAAACCACAAGATAGAATGACGTTGAAGGTAAAATTCTCATGTCTACATTTTTGGTTTCTTATTTCCTAACTTAGCTTTATTCCATGCCATTAAATATGTGTAAGACACTTCTTGGTTCATTCATCAAGTTTTAATTTTAACATTTTAACTAGTTTTTAAAAAAGGACAACACAGCTGTCTTTATTAAGGACCTTAATCATCTTGCAAACCATTGGAAACCTACCTTCTTATTTGATCACAAGTTCTATTTTTTGATTATACTCTCTTGTGAATTTGTGATAAGTATTCTGTTAAAAACACCAAAGTATGATAGCTTATATGTATGATTAGGTGATGTGGGATTTCTTGTCATAAGCTTATAATTGGCAGTCACAAACATCTCCATGTGAAGGTTGCTGCACAGTTCATGGTCTTTCCACAATGCTTGATCACATGTCTTGTAGTAATTTCCTTATCTGAGCTGATAGTTCCTTGTCTCCAGCCTCTCCTGCCTACCCTAAAGTCCTGTCTGCAGTAGCAGTTTCATTTCTATCTCGTATACTATTTTATAGTAGACTGAGTGGATGACTGAAGACCGCACTTTTTCCAGCAAACAGATGATATTTTCATTTGAATAGATCTGTCAGAAAATCATGTGCTCCTGGGAAAAGATAGGCTGTCAGGGAATTCACAAGTGAAAATGACATTTTTGTCATACCATTACTTGCTGGAAGATAGAATGCCATGGCACTTTATGGCATTTCTGTTCTTATGATTTAATATAAAAAGGCATATCTACAACTACTAGATCCCAAAGCCAGAGTAAGTTATTAAATCATGAATAATTTGAAAAATTATTAATTACGTTTACCCATTTTTGCAATTTGCGTTCTTCCAATTTTTACAATGTCCTCCAACATCACTTCAGATTTTGCAATTATGTAACCTATCCCCTTTAAATTCGAAAATCAATCGACGTGATAAATTAAAAGTGACCCAATTTAATAGTATTTTCATCGGCGGAATACAGTCACGTGCTTCCATCTATTTAAAAGGGCATACTGGGTTCCATGTCTTCCGAGAACTGACAAGGATTTGCCGGTTCTTTGTACATAAACCCTTGTGAGATTTTCATGCAGTCTCAGCTGTTCTTCTGCTTGCATGATAAATTCTTCCATTCGTGCCTCATAAAAAGAACTAGCAGGACCATTTGTAAGAACTAGGGCCAATCCCGAATCCTAAACAAGGTTCAAGCCACTTATAAGAGGACCAAATGTCTGGGCCTTTTAAAACCACAAGCCACTCATAAGTCACGACATGTTATTTGTATTTTTACTAGTAGAGTTGAAGTCTTATCACTTATGCACAACAGACTTAACCCACGTGTTTTGATGTGGGATTGGGGTGTTACAATCTCCCCCACTAAATCCCTAAATGTCTCAGTCATGCTCCAAATAGTCCTCAGGATCAGTCCTTGAGGCAGTGCAGGTAACTAGAGGTGGCTCCTATGAGTTCTAGACGTGGCTCTCAATTTCCAATAAGGTGTAGTACTTATCCTTGCATAGCAGTTAGTTCCTTACCTAGTCAAGGTTTTGCTGTTACCATTGGTAATGACTCGGGTCCTACCTGAGTCCAGAATAAGGGTCAATCCACGTCCTAATCGCACAGTTGCAGAAAATAATCATTGCGTCCCATTTTTGTCGCGGGAGCTGATTTATTCCAATTTAACATAAGAATTGACAAACTTGCAAATGGAGAGATGTTGGAGGGCATTGCAAAAATTGTAACATCATAGAACATATTGCAAAAGTGGGTAAAACATGAAGGGGAACTTTTGCAGATTGCCCGTAGATCAATTCACAAGTCCACAGTATTGCTTAGTTCATGTGGATTACATGCATTCGTTCATGATGGCTGGGAACACGGAGTTGCATAAAATCATTTTTTAATATATTTTTTTTTCTAATTTCAAGTTGATCTGATACAGTTGATGATAGCATATCATAAGCATGATGTTTGTTATTTTGTTAATCAAAGACTATAAATTCAATTGAATCTTCAATTTGATGTATTTGTTTGTTTGGTCAGAAGCTTCAGTCAATATGGAGAAAGAGATTTGAGGAAGAAGTGGACGAAGACCTCATATATATTGTTTCTGTGGAACGGGTACTTCAGATAGAAGATTTTATGGAGGTGTGTTGGGTCATTCATTGTTAGTTTGTTTTAACACATTATATTTCTATTGAGCTTGTTAGATGTTCTATGCCTAATGATAACTTCTTTTACCGTGCTAGCATGTGTATCTCTGTGGTTAATTAATATAGATAAATATTTTTCAACATTATAGCCAACTTACTCATTTTCTATACCTACTATTTAAAAATATTTCAGGATGGTGTATGGTTCACATCTTTGGATTATAAATTGGCAATTCCTGACCCACTCCGAGAGTCTGCAGAGACTATTGTTCATGAGATTAACACTCATAATATGGAAGATATCCACCGCTTTTGCAACATTTACGCTGATCTGAATTTCCAGGTTTATACAATTATAGGCTCATAAAACTTTGTGATTTCTTTAATGCTTTAATTATGAGATTCAGCTTTCCTTTTCAGTTTATGGGGTCAGAGACACCCTTTTGAAGAATCTGACTGACTAGGGGGATAATAATGTGCTCCTTTCTATCATAGTTCTTAAATCACCCCTAGTACTCGTAGTCAGAAGGAGATTCTGGATATGATTTACGTTACTTGGAGATCTGAATAGACTATTCATGCATTGTTGTATGGTAACCTGTAAGATTTCTGAGGCTGACATTTTTCATAAAATTTCACATCCTTCCAAAGTGAGAATGGCAGAATATGAATGAGAGAATTTCGATAAATCCTAATTTCCTTCTCCATTGGAAGAGTGCATGTCTGCATGACATACAATTATTGTGAGGGAAAGGTCAAAAGAACCCCAACAATGATTCCCATTACAACATATCCAGTTAGAGACCTAAAATGATAGGTTGGAAACTGAATTGTTAAAAACTTATCACTAGGACTGATAATGTTATAATCATTTTGGAGCATTATATATGTTTAACGAAACCACAATTTTTGTTTACTTGTGATGCTTTTGTTTTTATTTATTTATATTTTAATACCTTTTCTTGCCATACTCGGGGGTTAAAATTTAGATATTCCTTTTCCCTCTCTGATGTCTATCCTTTTACTCATTTACATTCGGCTGTTTGAGAGCTTAGGAGACTCTAACCTTCTTTTCTTTTCTTTTTCTTTTTTCTGACACAACTAAAAAAAAGTTCTATGCTTGGTTGTACTCTTTGGTGTCAGAAAAGGTAGGTAGACAGAGAGTCGTGAAATTCGCACATTATTATTTTTCTAATATTGGAGGTGGTGAAAATGAGCTTTAGAAGTGTGGAAGTGCAGTTGGCGAAAATAGTGTTTGAATGGTGCACTCTTGATTTGTCACGAAGTGGGGACATATTCATCTCTTAAAACAGAACTATGTTTTAGTAGGCTCTTATAAGTATTTCATTTGGATGGAAGTGGCTGCTCCGTTCTAACATTGATAAGAGTATCATTCTGTGAATCAAAACACGGCTAACAAATGAACTAAAATAAATAATGGGTAATTTAATATTTGGAGTTGCATAAAGTTTGTCTGCGCCTTTATTATATATCCTTTGTGTTAGAATTTAAGAACTAATAATATTGCAAGCACACATTATTAGTTCTTATATTCTAACATTTGGTATCATAGTTGCGTTTGAGAGTTCTGGGATTGTCACACTTAAGATGTCGAATATTGGGTCATCACGGATTGAAATTGATAAATTCAACAGAAAGAGTTTTGAACTTTGGAAACTGATGATGGAGGATCTGCTCGTGGATAGGGATTTATGGACAGTAATTTAAGATCCAAAGGTGATTGTTATCACTCAGAAGGAGGGGACGTTTTCGACTGAAACGGAGTTGAAGGAGAAACTTGTTGAATGAGAGAAGTTGGATCGGAAGTCTCATTGCCTAACGTCCTAGTTAATGTTTCTGGGGAGAAGACTGCGAAGGATTTCTGGACGAAATTGGAAACCCTATATCAAAGTAAGTCCTTAGTTAATAAACTGTTTCTTAGGAAGAAATTGTATAAACTTGGGATGGATGATGAAAGTTTGTTTTCTGCACACCTACATGAATTTAATACACTGATTAGTCAGTTATCATCAATAAGTTGTGATATCAATGATAAAGCTATTACCTTGCTCTGTTTAATGCCTTTGTGGGATGCTCTGTTTAATGCCGTTGGTAGTGGTACTACGTCAGACTATGGAGAGTTCAACCAAGGAGGCTCTGTTAGTTCGAGGGCGAAATCAGGATAGAAATTCAAAGAGGTTTGGAAACAAGTCACAATCACAAGGAAAATCTAAGAGTACTGACATGTCGAAAATTAAATGCTGGAAGTGTAATGAATTTGGGCATATGAAAAAGGACTGCAAGAACGAGGGTGGTAAATCTGCGAATGAGAAGAATGATTCGGGGAATAAGGATGAAACCACTGGAGACTTGTACACAGCAGCTGCTTATGTAATCAAAACAGATGATGATGTCTGGTTCATTGATACAGGAGCTTTGTATCATATGACACCTGGCAGGGATTGGTTCTGTCAATATGAAGCATTTGACAGAGGTAATGTTATGATGGGTAACAACGCATCAGTGAAAATTGTTGGTCGTGGAAAGGTGAAGCTCAGGATGAACGATGGTACTGTTAAAACACTTCCGAGAGTTATGCATATTCCTTAGCAGGAACTTGATATCGGTTAGCACGATGACATATGGAGGTGTCGATTTCAGTTGTGACAAAGACTCATGTAAGATGACTCGTGGGTTAATTGTAATAGTGCGTGGTAGAAGACATGATACCTTATACAAGCTGTTGGGAAGTACAATAAAGGGGCATTTTGGTGGCTCTTTTGTTTCTGAGAAAGAAGAAAGTGCGGAGAACAGTTCGTCTATGTTGTGGCATCAACGGTTTGGGCATATCCGTGAGAAGGGGTTGTTCACTATAGCATCAAAGAAACTGGTCGAAGGGGTTCCAGATTGCTCAATGGGATTCGGATTCTGTGAGCATTGTTTGTACGGAAAACAAAATAGAGTCGAGTTTAAGTCTACTGCCACTAGAGCGATCGGAGTATTGGATTTGATACACAGTGATTTGTTTGGGGAAATTCCAGAAGCATCTCTTGGAAAATCAAGGTACTTTGTGTCTTTTTAGATGATTTTTGCTTAGGTTTTTTTTATTAGAAGAAAGTTTGAAGCACTTGAAAAATTCCGAGAGTTTGCAGCACTAGTTGAAAATCAATTCAACAGAAAGATAAAGGTTCTTCGAACTGATAATGGTAAAGAGTATTTTCCAGCTGATCAGTCAGGTGTTGAACAGGGCATTGCAAGGCAGAATAAAATTTGGATGACACCTCAACATAATGGTGTGGCAGAGAGATTAAATCGGACACTCATGGAGAAGGTGAGGTGTATGCGGAGTTGGGCAGCCTTGGAGCCTAAATTCTGGACAGAGGCAGTTGCTACAACATGTTACTTGAAGAACCAGACACCTACATCTGCATTGAAGGATCAAACTCCTTTTGAGGTACTTTTCGGGAGGAAGCCTAGTATGTGTCATGTTCGAGTGTTTGGTTGTGATGCGTATATGCATGTGCCGAAGGAAAAAAGGAACAAACTTGACTTCAAGTCCGAGAAGTGCAAGTTTATTGGCTACATGGAAGGTGACAAGGATACAAGTGTGGAACCAGAGACTAGAATTTTTTTTGTATAACAGGATGTGGTGTTTAGAGAAACATCGAATGAGCAGGTTGTGGATAAGTCTTCCGAAGAACTTCATCGTGTGCAGATTGATGTGAGCATGGGAAAGCACGTGGAGACTTGGAATTCACAGTTGGCTACAGATTTTACAAATGATGAACTAGTTGAGTCTGAGCATGCTGTTTTGCATTAGAAAGATGGGGATGATTCAGATGTTAAGGAAGATGCTGAGGAAAAAGTCGAGCCTATATTGAGGAGGTCCACATGTATTCGAAGGTGACCAAGCAGGTATTCACTTATGCGCCATGCACAGTTAAGGAGGCGAGGGCCTCGGGGGAGTCAAATTAGTGGGGGTTTGCTATGAATGAGGAGATGCAGTCACTTGATAAGAATCAGACCTGGAGTCTTGTTAAATTGCCAAAGGATCGAAAGGCGATAAGATGCAAATGAGTGTTTAAGAAGAAGACAAATGCGGATGGAAATATAGAGAAGTACAAAGCACGACTGGTGGCAAAAGTGTATTCTCAAATAGAGGGAATAGACTATGATGAGATCTTTTCTCCAGTAGCAAAGTTGACATCCATCCGAACAATTCTATCTGCAGCAACTGTTTATGATCTAGAGGTTGAGCAACTAGATGTCAAAACAACGTTCCTTCATTGTGACTTGGAGAATGAGATTTACATGAATCAACCAGATGGTTTTGAAATCAAAGGCAAGGAGAATCTGGTATGTAAATTGAAGAAGTCCTTGTATGGGCTTAAGCAAACTCCGAGAATGTGGTATCAAAAGTTTGATTCTTACGCTTTACAACTTGAATTCACGTGGTGTCATGGCACAACAGTTTGATATGAAGGACCTTGGGCCAACAAATTTCATATCGGGTATGCATATACACATTGATCGTAAGAATCAAAAATTCGTGTTAGGACAGAAGTACATTGAAGGGGTGTTGAAGAAATTCAACATGATTGACCGCAAACCGGTTGGAACCCTGTGACAACAGGAACTAAATTGTTTGCAGATCAGTGTCCGAAGACCAAAGAAGAAGAGGAGGAGATGGCCCACATTCCATATGCAAGCGCAGTCGAAAGCTTAATGTATGCAATGGTATGTACGAGGCAGATATATGTCAAACCCTGGGAAGGAGCATTGGACTGCCATCAAAAGAGTTTTCATGTATCTTTGTTGTACTACTGATTTTGCATTGCATTTTGGAGGTAAAGAAAATGGGAAGAACTTTGAGGTGGTAGGATTTGTGGATGCTGATTGGGGTGGAGATGTTGATAGCAGGAAATCTACAAGTGGTTATGTATTCAAATTATTTGATTGTTCTGTGAGTTGGATGAGCAAAAAGCAAAGTGTTGTTGCTTTATCATCTATCGAGACAGAATACAGCGCTTACTCATGCAAGTAAGGAAGCAATATGGATTCACAGGTTGTGTGCTGAGCTTAGTTTTAAACAGAAGACAGTGAAGTTGAAGTGTGACAGTCAGAGTGCTACACTTAGCAAAGAATCTTGCATTCCACTCACGGTCGAAGCATATTGATATTCAGTATCATTTCATTAGAGAGAAGGTTGATGAGAAACTGATTCTCTTCGAGAAAGTTGACACACGACACATACTTCTTAACTAAAGTAGTTAGTTTAACGAAGTTTGAGTGGTGTACACCTGAGGTGGGTATCAAGAAGTATTCATCAACTGGGAGAATGTTGGGATTAACTCATATTTCTGCGGGTTTGATTAATGGCCACTACTACAGGGTTTTATTAGTAGCCCGGTCTTGGATTTTACTGATGTATTGGCCTCATGTTTGAGCTCATGTTATAGCAGCTAGTATTTTCTAGTTACTATAAACCCATTTTTTGGTGTGTAGATCATTGTAGAGTGTGTGAGGCGTCTTATAAATACATCAGACAAGCAGGACTAACCAAATTGGTGAACCTTGGTGTATTGTGTTTTCTTACTTTTTCGTCTTTCATATAATATCTGTGATTGCAATATTATTAGTTCTTAAATTCTAACACTTTGTCTTGCAGGTGTCCGAAGCCAAAATGGTTTGGGTTGATCGGTTAGGCTTTGACATGCGCCTTTGCTCTCCTCAAAATGATGTCTTTGAGGTCCGGATTCCTTTCCCTAGGGAAGTAGCAGATGAGAAGGGTGCAAAATCGTCTTTTAATTGTATGTCCCAGCTTGCTTGGGAAATGGAAAAGAATTACCATGCCCATGATTTCAATAAGGTGAAGCAATTGAAGAAGATCACATGCATAGGGCGTTGAGTTAAATTAGATTATCCTGTATTTGCAGTGCAACGGACTGATCTTGCAAAGTTCTGTTCAGCGACATCCTTGGGCTTCTCAGTCAAAATGCTAATTCATGTGTAACTTGATGATGCAAAGTCTTCTTACCAGAGATTGAAAATTCCTGTTGATTTGGAGCTGGTGTGCTTGGCCTTGATGTTGTGTAGAGTCCCTATAACTTTGGTACTTGTAGGCTTTACCCTCTACTTGTTTTTGGTTTGCCATTACAGTAATGTACGATCTTTTGATATTTTCTTTTGTAGAATATTCAGTACCATGCAATTTATAACATTCTCTTAATATTTTGAGAGTCATAGACAAAGTTGTCAAAAAATCAATCTAGACGCATGTACAAGTTAATTGAGAACAACATTTGAAAGTTACAACACATTACACAGTTTCTGGTTGCCACTGATCTACCCTAAGATCTAAGAATGTGAAGTTAGCAATACATTTAATATATATAAGCTATTTTTCCCAGTGCAGAGAATGGACATGGAAGAAGAGGAGCAGCATCTTTGAAGACAATCACGCAGCGGCAGGAGTCGAGGAAAGGTGATTGGTGACAATATTCTTGATTTTACCAATCAAGTGTGTGCGTTTCGCACGGCTGCCATATTTGCCTAGCTTCGGCTGAAATAAGGAGCTCAGCATAATCTCCAAGCTCTCTGCACTGTGTTTCACATGCCTCCCAGAACTTGCCTCCTTTTCCACCAAAGGGATGTAGCTTTGCATGAATTTCTTATACACTGGGACAATGGCATTCACTGCAAGCTGGCATATCTTCCATCTCAACCCTTTGTCCGGCACCACCCAGCTAGATTGCTTCCTATACATGTCATCAAAAGCCTCGGTAAATGCCTTTATTCTCTTCTTCACCAAATCTCGAGAAATTGTTGTCCCACCTGAGAACAAGATTAAACCCTCCTCACTTAAAAGAGCAGGAAGTTTTCCCCAAGTCTCTCTCATGAAGACTGCTGCGTAATATTCCAAGTACTCCTCGTGTCCTCTCAACCATGAGTCCCCCATCAGGTCCCCAATCTTTGTGCCCTTCAAGTTGTTGCACAAGTACCAATGGTTGTTCATCAGGAAAAGGTAGGAGAGGGTGCAGTCCTGATATGTCCTTGCCCATGCTTGTAAATTGAGCTCAAGTGCCTTTACAATGTTATGAACCTCGCTGGACACAAGTTGGTTTTCGAATATCTTGTCATGATTCCAACTCCAATGAATATCCAGAAGTTGGGTCAATATAGGTCTGTAGTGGTCACTGAGGAGCTGATTAGAGTAATCAGTAGCGAAGCTTACAAGCCTTGGAACAGTTCCATCCGAAGGAGGGTTGGACTGTCTTTGTAACTCGACTTGAATGGGCAGTTGCCAGAAAATATCACAAGCCCCATTAATGAGGTTCTTGATGAGATCCCTCGTCTGAGTTTGGATTTCGACGCAGGTCATTCCTTGCCCACCAAAGAGTCGGTTGAAATCCAATCGCAGTTTGTTGAGAGCTGAAAAAATGTCCATTAACTTGAAGAGCTTGACGGCTTCCTTCTTAGATTTGGTGATTGTGTTTGCAAAATTGATGAAACCATGGAATCCACATTGGACAGCAATCTTCCCAAAGCAATCCTGAGAAAAATCCAGTCCGACAACATTGCCAAAGACATAATTGCAGAGTCTGTATTCCAAATCTAGTAGATGCTTCACAGTGAATTCCAAATGACTGCTCCACCGATCTATGCAAGTAGTAGTAGTCTCCTCTACATCAAATGAGCTCTCAAGGTAACCCAAATCAAGAGCTTTTAAAGTGGTTCGAGCATTCGAGGACCGAACTTGAACGTAGATAGTAATGCAATTGTGGAGGCAATTATTAGCAGCTAACCTCTTCAAAATGGCATGCATCTTTTGAGTAACATGAGGAGGCGGCAGTGGGAAAGGTAATGTTGGTGTTTGGTGGTGGTGTTCCTTGGGGGTGGTGGGCACAGGGAGGGGAAAAGTGTTTTGTGTCAAGAGATGTGTGAATTCTTTTTCTAGCTTGTTGAAGGCAGCATTGAGCAGGCCTCCTCGGAGACGAGAATGTTGTTCAGTGGCATGCAACTGGCCAAGAAGTCTCAGAGATTCCTTGGAGACGTACCAATACCAATTCGAATCACCATCATTCTCAGCGGTAGTGGTGGTAGTAATTAGCACATCTTGAAGCAAAAGAATTAGTAATTTGGAGTTATCCGTAAGAAAACTGAGTGCGTCCTCGAGTCGTTTGAGGCGAGAGATGAAAGTAAATAAATCAGAAGAAGGAGGAGGCAAGAGGAGTTGGAGGAGGAGGGAGTTGTGCAGGTGATGGACTGCGTGGAAGACGCTGAAAAGAGCAGCAGCAGGAGGGCCGACAACAGCATCATGATCAAACGCACATTTACATTTACGCCCAATACTTTTGAATGATGCTTGTAATGCTGCCAATCGTTGATTCATCTCCTCCAATCTTGCCCCACTCTTGCTGATTGCAGTACCTATTTCTTTGGATTTCGCGATGCTACTCCTTAAAATCTCCCTAGACTCCTCGAATTCGCCCATGGAGATGGAGAAAAATTAAATTTCACGGGGGCCCCTTCCCTTCCCTTAATTACATGTACATGTACTAGTGCTAGTATAAAAATGACACACACCTAGTTCTGATGATCATATATATATATATATATATATATATATATATATGGCTTAATGGTAATTCTGGGGATTTCTTAACCAAACTCACCGAACCCCCAAAAAATCTATGCACCACCACCAACTTAAGTTGATCACCAGATTCAAACCAAACTTTCATCACTGCCAAAGCAAAACAATCGCCTGAAAGGAAAAAACAAAGGAAACTAACAATTAACGATTGATTAAAATATTACGTACTGTTCTTAAAAGGAAAACATTCGATGATATGACCTCATTGCTGTTGGGAATTAAGTCAAATTAAACTAGACAATAAAATAAAGAGAGATAAAATAACACAAGATTTAATGTGGAAAATTCTTAAAGGAAAAAATAACCGGTCAAACTCCGAATCTCTATTATGTCAAAATAATAATCTTACAATAATCCTCCCAACTTTTATGCCCTAAAACTTGAGGTTCCACAATACAGTGATGTACCCTTTTGCACGGACTAAAAACTACAAAACCCTTTCACCCACAATACAACTTTTTTTTTTTGCACGGAATATAAAAGGTGCAAAAATCATCTCCTTCACACAAACACAAAATCCACTAACACCATCTCTCAACTCTTAAGATGCTACATGACTTTTGATTGTGTTACCTTTCAACAACTCAACATAATACTTTATTTATAGAATAACCACAATTCTCCTCTTCCTATTCAAAATAGAACACTTCCAAAATAAAATTTCCACCACAAATAGATTCCTTTCCAAAATAATACTCCTATTAAAAATATTAATTCTTCATTTCCATATTAGCGATACTTTTCTGAATAGGATTTGAGAAATAACACAACAATTTCTCCCTCGACTCGAATCCCCGAATACTTCCAACTTTATATCTGAATAGAATTAGAAAAGTACCCCAACAATTCCCCCCTTGACTCGAATCTGCAAACACTTCAATTTCATCACTTTCACCGTTGTTGTAATCGCTACTATCATCCGCATTATTCGCATTGTTTGCATTATTTTTGTTATCCGCAATATACGATTTATCTGTGTCATTCGCAACATCCACATCATCTGCGCCATACTCAAGATCCACACTATTCGGGTCATTCGTGTTATCCACACCATCTTCATAATCTACATTATCCACATCATCCGCATGATCCGCATCATCATTATTATCTTTATCTTCGTCAGCATCTTCATGATATTCATCTAGCGACTGCAATGATGATCCCCATAAGTACAAAATCTCTTATTTATCAAAATCACGATGAACACTAACTCCTTCAATCTTCACTCTCTTTATTTGTCACACTAATGAAACTAATTCCCCTTCTACCTTGGATTTAATCAACCTAGCTTTGATACCATTTGTTGGGAATTAAGTCGACGTAAACCACACAATAAAATAAAGAGAGACAAAACAACACAAGATTTAATGTGAAAAACCCTTAAAGGGAAAAATCACAGGCCAAACTCTGAACCTCCACCATATCAAAATAATGAACTTACAATAATTCTTCCAAGTTTTATGCCCTAAAACTTGAGGTTCCAAAATATTATTAAAAGCTGCAAAACCCTCTCACCCACAATATACCTTTTTTTACACCAAATATAAAAACTGTAAAAACCCTCTACCTCACACAAGCACAAAAATCCACTCACAACCTCCCTCTTAGGATGCTACATGACTTTTGATTATGCTACCCTTCAACAACTCAGCATAATACTCTATTTATTAAATACTCACTATTCTCATTTTCCTATTCAAAATAGGACACTTCCAAAATAAATTTTTTATTACAAATAGATTCCTTTCCAAAACAATACTACTATTAAAAATAAAAGTTCTTCCTTTTTATATTAGCAATTTTTTTTGAATAGGATTCGAGGAGTAACCAAAAATTGTCTCACCTTTAGTCACACTCGTCTTTCCTTTTGTCCCAACCAACCATGTCAGCTTACTTGACAAATTTTTTACTATCTATGTTCCTAAAAGATTGTCTTTTAAGATTTTTGCACATGGATTAAGTAAATCATTTAATTTTATCATTTAACAATTAAAATTTGTTTAAAATTTCATCACTACTCATTTATAGAAAGATGAAAACTATTAATACAAGAGAAGGAATTTTTTGAGACAATAAGAGAAGGTAGGGGTAATATAAAAAAGTTAATAATTTATTCTCCTAAAAAGTTGTAAACGACAAATAAATTGAAATAATACTCACCCGTTTTAAAATTCTATGTATAAGATTCAAATTAGCTTTTAAAAGTTAAAAATAGGATATTTTAAAATTATTTTAATATTTTCCAATTTTTATATTTATAAATTTTTAAAAAATTATATTAATTTTAATTTTAAAAATATTTTAAATTCTACCTTAATAATCAAAATCAATCTTATATTTTGAAATCAGATGATATTTAATTTTTAAATTCTTTATTTTATGGTCCACACGTCTCCACCATTTTTGATTCAAAGAACTTTGGAGATGTGACTTAAGTTATGTATTATGAAAATTTTACGTTAAATTATAATTATAAAATTTATCAGAGGGTTTGTAACAATTATAAGAGGGTTTTATTTATTGGATAGGAGTATCTTGTTTAAAAAAATTATCATCAATAATAATTATGGACGTAAATGAGAATAAAAAATTAGCATAAATGATTTAGAATATATATATTTTTATCTTTCTAAATTAACAATTTGAAAGAATTCAATAAAGAATGAAATAGAAAAGGAAGACACTGTCGGTGGTAGGAAAACGTCGAAAGAGACGCGGGGGGGGGGGGGGAAAGGAGTGTATATATAATCAACTTTTATTAACAACAAGTATCACTTGTCGGTTCTCCGTCCCTGATATTTTAGACAGATACAGAAAAAAGAGAGAAATTAAATAGAGTTATAGAGAGATATAGGTTGGATGAGAAGAGGGTGAAAAAGGAAGAAATAGTAGTAGCAGTATTAGCTGGGATCGGGTATTCATAATAATATTGAATAAATAAATGGATCCAAGACATGTGGTTGCCGGAGTATTAACAGTCACCATGTTTGTCATGCTTGGCAACATGATCAAGAGAGAACACTTGAATCATTCTACTGCTCTACTTCAAGTAATCCCTTTTTATTCTTCTCTATATATATTTTCTCTCTCTCATTCAATTCACTTCTAGTTTGGTGGTTGCAACATCATTAATGATTTAATGAATATCCAATGTCAGTTCATATGGTTTGGATCATTTTCTTCATTGCTCATTTTTTTCCCTCTTCCTTTTTCCTTCAAGGTGAAGCATTTGGAATCCACAACTTTTCCTTATGATGCCACCAAGGCTGCTTCAGACCAGAGCCTTGCTACACTTCCTAAGGAGGATGACGCCCTTTGGAAGGATGATGCCCTCAACCTAAAACCTTGTTGGGCAAAGCCAGTTTTAGGTTAGTCAGTGCTGTTGCTTTTTCCCCCCTTTTTTTTGGGGTGGGGGTTTACCATATGCTGAATTCATATTATTTCCATTAATCTTTATTTATTTTATTTGTTGG
Source organism: Panax ginseng (assembly GCA_020205605.1). Classification (NCBI taxonomy): domain Eukaryota; kingdom Viridiplantae; phylum Streptophyta; class Magnoliopsida; order Apiales; family Araliaceae; genus Panax; species Panax ginseng. The sequence continues at coordinate 2,940,399 of CM035148.1, forward strand.
TCATAGGGTTAACAGAAGAGGCAGAACAATCACAAGGGTTCGTGACTTTTTCCTTAACTAACGGTCCCGAATACCATGTCTCACAGGTATCCAGAAAACATCTAACCCTTTTCTCAACAGAATTTTTTGTTATATTTTTAATATTTCACAAAGGTGTTTCCCTAGGAAAACAAGTCCTACAAGTGACAAGATTATTGTAGGTGGACACTATAGTACTTCAATATCAGAATTCGTAATTCTTATAACTAATTTACTCCATAGTCTCGTGTGATCCAGTCTGAGTTAATTTAAAAATTAGATGCTGTTTACATAGCTGGGCTGATTAACCTTACCAAACCAAAAAGAATAAGCAGAGGGCAGACTTAAGCTTCTTTCGAGGTCATATGCCACTTGTGATCATAGCATTCAATTTCCATTATACACTTCCATTGCTCTTATATCAACTGGCTGCACTATCTACCACATTTGGACTACTTAATATAAATTTAGCAATCCTTTCAAAGCCTTTTTCCAAAATTTCTTTGTGGAAATCATTTATTCGTGAAGTTGGTTCTAGTGTTTTTGTTCTCATTGATCTTTTCCTTGGAAATTTCCAATTGCAGATTGCTGATGCTGTGGTAGTGGCGAGATACCTGAGGGCCACTCTTGTAGTTCCAGACATAAGGGGGCGCAAACCTGGTGATAAGAGGTAAAGGCTCAAGATAGCATTTGTGCCATTATTTTAAGCACTTTTAGCTAAACTTCACTCGTGTAGCCGTACTTACTAGTAACTGAAAGCACTTTGAAGTAATACAAAGGCATGAATACTATTAGCACTTAGCGAGGATATCTTTTGGAGTTGATTATTTTTCCTTTCCTTCTTTTCTTTTGTTGGAGAGGGTGGGTGATTGGGGGATTGGACTGATATTGTTCTATAATATACTACGAACAATTGAATAGATCAAGCATTTTTCTCGACATAGTACTAATCTGCTCTAGAATTCACAAGCGGCAAGTGGTAGTGCATGGAACTTTGATACTCGGTTATGTGGCAGCAATATGCTCCTTATGTAGTGTTTACTTCTTTTTCCCCCCCATTATTGGTATAATTCATATCAAACAACTTTTAGAAACTTTAGTTGGAGGTTGATAACCAATATATTGTTCAAAAGAAAATATGAGTCTTTGATTGCAAAAGAATTGGCGCTTAGATTTATTTACATTGATACTTCAGTCACTGTAAATATCCCAAGTGCATTCAAATGGGAACACATCAATATATCTTTGGCTATTTAATTTCTGATCTTTATCCATCTATGTTACACGTACTTGGATGGACTGGGATGGAGTTCTCAGTTCAACACGGTATTTTGAAAAGTTCAACATGGGTACTCCTCAATTTTGCTCAATTTTTATACTAAAATGAAGTGTTTAATACCCATACTCTTCTCTGAGTGTCGAGTGTCGAATACTTTAGGCAAAGTGAAGAGTCCGTGTAACATAGTTAGCCATTACTTGTTTTTCAAGTGAAAATGATGGTTCCACATGTTCTTTTCTCACACGAAGGTGAGTCCTACTTACTGTTCATCTGATGATGAACTAGTGAAGCTATCATTCTCAAGTGAAAATATCAGCTCCTTTAAAATATGTAGTTTGTGTTGTGCTCCCTTCGTCCACGAAAAGAGTAATTTTTATTTTTTGAAGTCAGTTTAGAAAATCCTAAAATTGAATGTTAATATGAATTTATCTAAATTTTAAAACAACAAATCTGTACTAATAGTACTTTTTAGATAGTTTACAATTAGGGGTGCATTAAATAGCTGTTCAGACGACCACTTCATTCGACCTAGCCTACCTGGTCAAAACTCGGATCTGGTTAGGCCCAAACTTACTAGCTATAAAGAGGTCGTGTTATTTGACTCGATGGCCAGGCCGGGCTTCGATAGGGTGGGTAAATAAACCGCTTTTTTTTTTTTTGAATTACCGGACCTGGCTCGGTTTTAAGAAAAAAAATCTCCAGATATACTGGGTTTTTCTAAGATTTCGCTTTGGATCATAAGATTTATGGTTCTAAGATAAATCGAACCTAGATTCTAAGATATCTGGGTTTTTTAATTTTTATTATTAGTAATAATTTAATAATAATAATAATAATAAAAAATATTGATTATAATAATAAAATAATAAAACAATAATTATATTAATTTTGTGCTAAAACCAAGATCTAACCTAAGATCACGGCAGGTTTATATACCCGGTCCAACCGCAGACTAGTATTTACCTAAATTTGAGTAATTTTGATCGGTCCTGGGCTCAGACCGATTTTCTGGTTGCCCACCCCTACGGGCCCGACAAAAACCTAGTCTCGGCCTGGGGGTTCGATCTGGTCCGCCTGGTCCCACAACCCACCGTGACCGCCCTGATTGACCACTTCCATGAGTCCCAATCCCAACCCATCTCTGGATAGATAAATAATTAATTAGATAGGATAGATGACCTTGCAGCCTAGCCCAATCTAAATAATAATCGGTTAAAGGCTTATAATTGTTTAAGTTATACTTTAAAGTTATAAAGAATAATAATTAAAATTATTGTTTAAGTTATAATTTAAAGTTATAAACTTATAATTATTCGATTCAATGAAATATCAATTTTATTTATTCATTATTGTAATTTGTAAGTTGTAATACATTAGTTTTAATTAATACATCAATAAAGTTTAATGTTTTAATGATTCATTCTTAATTTCTTGTAAAGTAATACATATCTTCAACATAGTTGTTACGCTTACGCCATGATTTTAGTCAGTGGCGTAAGCAGAATCGATCGCTCGACGTCTAAAGCGACAAGCGCGACCGCCAAGGCGTCTGTAAAAAGCGACAAGTCGCTTACAATGTGCAATTTATATATTATTTATTTTACTTAACAAGTATATTGGCAATAAAATTTCATATACATTAAAACTCAAAACATAAAACTATGGAATAACATTAAAAGCATAATTATGTAAATACTTAGCAATAACAATCCAAAAACAAAATACTTGATATTAAAAATTAGTAAAAGAAATGAAAAATTCGACAAACATCACATAGAAAATAAAGTTCATAAAAAATATGTAGTCTAATAACTAATAAAACACCACCATAGCTAGCCAAAATAATGTCTAGACTCTACACTAGTCTAGAAACATCGTTCAATTAAAATCATCATAGAAAATGTCATCTCCATCTCTTCCACGAGAACTATTCTCATTCAAAGGCGTAGGTGGTGGTCTTTCTCCAAAATCATCCTCCACATCTTCATCATCATTTGGAATTTCTCTTTTCATCAACTTCATTATTGAGTCGGAATCCATCAACCTCGATTCCTGAAGTTGAACCACCACCACGCCTGAAAGACGTCATGAGATTATCACTAGTATTAACACGAGCCCTCCTCGAAAGATCGACCCTCAAGGCGTGTTGATGCATCGGTTGCTCGATCCACATCATTCCATGTAAGATCCCCGGGATGAACGTCGGCATCATTATCGATGTTGTTCTAAAATTTCTCAGATAGTCCGCTTTAGGCCCCACTCTAGCGCTTAAGCCCCTCATGGCGGCCCGCTTAAAGTGCTAGGTCCTCTTGGTGCCTCGCTTTAGGTGTTAGGTCCCCCGACACCTCACCTAGCCTAAGGCGGCAAAAAATCTCTCGAGAAATTAAAGTGGGTTCAAGTGAGAGTGTTTTTATTTTCTTTTAATAACTACCCAAATCAGATCTTGATATATTTATTTTTCTAATGATTTACCATATTCATAATGTATTATTGTAGCATATCTGTTAGAATTATAGGATCACACACACGCACACAAACGATAGAGAATTAAGAACACACGAGATTTACGTGGTTCCCCAATTTGGGTACTCCACAGGCGGCGGCTTGTTGTTTATTGATGATTCTTTTTTTTTTTACTTAGGGCTTTACAATAGATAACATTTATAACTACTAATCATATTCCAATCCTACTTCACATTATGTCTCAATTACCCATAATGTCCCTCTAATAAACAACTCATGCATCTGCATCATGGTAAAAGCCCCCGCCGACCTTTCGTCAACCTGATGAGCTAGTATCGTCGCTTCCGATCCGCTAGGCTCACACTAGCCTTTTTCAATGGCCTATATTACGAGTCACAAGTTCCCAACAAATCTCCACTTGATTTAATAACCTCTCCCCTTCGTAAGATACGTTATTTGTTCTATCCAGGTCTCGGGGATAATCCTCCAAACTAACATTTGAAGATATTGATCAAGTCCAAGCAATGCTTGAACTTGTCCACTACCATCATGATCTTTGTCAACATGTCACCGCATTTTGAGTATGCACCTTTCCAATATCACATCCCAAAGAGCTATCGCCTCCTCACTTGTGAAACCTTACGCTAATATGCTTGGTCTTTGCGTGATACACTTGATGCTTTGCCAAGTAAATGGCGCTCGACTATCACAACAACAAACAGACTCCACCTCGATCTATGCCCGGCTCATTCACAAAACCCTTCAACCACAATGCTTCATCACAAATTTCACCAATGCCATGACTCAGATTCAAGTAGTAGATAGAGCTCTTCAGAGATTGTACCATGGATCTCCAACAAATCGGTCCACCGCCAATGTAAACACATACCTGTTGTCAGAGATCTCAAATCATCCAACCTTCCAAAGATAATCCGTGATCCACATACCCTACAATCTGAAACTCGAGTGTTGTTTCGCAAACATAATCCCACGAGTTGTCGCTCCTCTCGGATATCCGAACACCCCACTAACAACTTTCCAAAGGCTCCCCACCGGATGGCCATGTATTTGCTCATTGTCCGATTGCATGTGCCAAATCGGGTCTCAGACACACCATCGCATACATCAAACAACCAATCGCACTTTCAGATAGGCACGCTCGACATATCCCGAATTTCTTTCGCCGATTTTGGACACTGTGTTGTAGATAGCCTGAAATGACTCGCTAATGAAGTGCTAACCTGTTTAGCATTTGGCATACTAAACCTCTCCAACACTTTCTCCACATAGTTCTTTCCAGGTCAACCATAGCTACCAAATGCTTACATCCTCGCGAATCTCCATTCCAAGTATTCTCCTAGCAGCACCCAAGTCCTTCATGTCAAACTCATTTCCCAACAAGTTCTTCAACCTGTTTACTTCAATCATGCTCTTTCATAAAGAATAAGCATGCCATCCACATCTGAAGAATGAAAAATATTTGAACTATCCTCAAGACTTTTCACGTAAACACAACAATCATACTCACATCGAGTGAACCTAATCCGGATCACGGAAGGAATCGAACTTTTCATACCATTGTCTTTGGAGACTGCTTTCAAATTTATACAAATGACTTCTTCAACTCCGCTACTATGTGCTCGGGCCTCCGTGGCTTGAATCCCTCAGTCGCTTCCATGAATATCACTTCCTCCAAATCACCATGAAGGAAGGCTGTCTTCACATCCAGTTGCTCTAACTCCAGATCATAGCTAGCCACCAATGCCAAAATAATCCTAATTGAGATATGTCTCACCACTGGAGAAAACACCTCATTATAGTCAATTCCCTTCCTCTGCGAGTATCCTTTTGCTACCAATCGAGCCTTAAACCTTTCCTTTTCTGATACATCATCCTTTTTCTTGTACACCCATTTGCACCCTAATCGGGTTTCTTTCCTCGTAATTCAGACAATTCCCAAGTCTTGTTTTTCTTCAACGACTCCATCTCCTCCACCATGGCCTCCATCCATCATCATTCCTTTCGTAACTAGCAATAGCTTCCTTAAATGTGGACGGGTCCCCACTAGTAGAGATAAAGCGATGAACCATATCATCAAACCTGCACCTCTCCAAAGTGGTTTGATAGTGCGTCTGGTCTCCTGCGGCTATGCTTTCGTCCCGCATTGCGCTCCCGATTTTCTTGTTCCATTGGTGGTAAATTTCAGTGTTTATTCTCCATTCTCAATTTGAATTTCTGCTGCAGATCACGGTTACACCACCAAATTTTGGTTTTTTCGACCTTCCCTTCAGGCCTTCACCATGGAAGCCTCATCAAAAACCACATCCCCATCGATCACTACCTTCTTTGAATTCGGATCCCAAAGCTTGTACCCCTTTATTACACCTTTCTTATACCCAAGAAAGATACACTGTTTGGACTTGGCATCAAGCTTTGATCTCTCATCACCGGAACGTGTAATGAAATTTGGACATCCAAGATCCTCATACCCGAGTAGTTTACCTCCTTACCTGTCACACACCTCTTGTGCCGCTTTTATTACCCAGGCGAGCAAAGATTTCGACGATCTGTTTATTATGTAAACCGCCATACTCATCGCTTCGCCTGTAAATCCTTCAAATCCTCGTGATTTAGTCTCACGCACCTTGCCTCGCTTCTCGCAATAGTTCTCGTTTCATTCTCTCTCGCCACTCCATTTTGTTTTGTGGAGTTTTCCTAATACCCGATTGACGTCAGATCCTGCGTCTTTCATGTAACTTCACAAATGGCTCATACTTGTACTGTCCCATTATCCGAATTCGAGGCACTTAATTCTTTTCCCCTGCTTGATTCTCCACTTCACCTTTCCACACCTCGAACTTATCAAGATCTCGACTTGTGTCGCATGAAGAACACCCAAACCTTTCTCGAAAAGTCATCGTTGAAAGTCAAGAAATACAACGATCCCGCTTTTGAAGTTACTCTCACCTGGTCCCCATACATCAAGATGCACATAGTCAAGTTTTCTATTCGCTTTGTTCACCGCACTCTTAAACTTTACCTTACAATCGCTTTTCCCAAGACACAAAACTTGCGTAAGTCTAACTCAGCACGCCTTTATCCTTTCAACAGATTTCTCCTATGTAATTCCAAAGATCACACACGCTTCTCCCATATGCCCTAATCGATATGCCATAGTGTAGTATCATCAATATCTTCCATCAGAAGTGGCAAGTAGCCTCCACCTACAAATGCATTCCCTATCATCCGATAGATATTCCTGTTAACCTGTAACCTTTCATTATTACTGTGGCACCCTTTGTCACTCTCATGGCTCCACCACCAGCTTTTGAACTCACAACCATTAGAGTCAGAGTTCCCAATGAAATCAAATTCTTCCTCAAACCCGAATATGTCTCACCTCAGCCAGAGTCCTTACAACACCATCGAACATCCTTATCTTCACCGCTGGTTCTATCCCAACGACGTTGCACGAAGCATCGTTACCCATTAGAATTGTCCCACAGTTCACCAACTTGTAGGTATCAAACCACTCCTTGTTAGGTGACATGTGAAACGAACATGCTGAATCCAAAATCCACGAGTCTGTCACGTCCGTGTTTGTTGACATCGATAACATATCCCCATCATCCGATGATTCCTCCACGACGTTTCACGATTTTATAGATTCGCTTTGTTTTCGCCTTCACCCTTATTCTTATACGGACAATCCTTTTGAAGTGCTCTGCCTCGCGACATCTAAAACACTTACCCTCCTTTGGTTTAGGAGTCTTGCCTCGACTTAGATTTCCACCGCATCTCTGGTTTCCCTCTATCCGATTTTTTCGCCACGTTGCTTCCACCTTTTACCATCAACCCTTCACCAAATACCTTTGATTGTTGCTTTTACCGGTTAAACATCAAGAAAGCAGGAGTGACTTCTTCCAATTTCAGAGTTTGTTTTCCCCATAAAAGGGTCGTCACAAGATTCTCCATGGAACCCGGTAGAGAACACAATAACATTAACGCTTGGTCTTCTTCCTCGAATTTCACTTCAATCCCAAAGAAGTCACTAATTGTTTGATTGAACGTGTGAATGTGTCAATAAGCTCAACCTTCAATCATCTTTAGCCCAAACAGTTTTTGCTTCATAAACAATTTATTCGACAACGACTTTGACATATACATGGATTCCAATTTACTCCATACACCCGATGACGATTCATCACCGATCACGTGATACATAACCTCGTCTGCTAGACACAAACGAATTGTACTTTACCACCGCTTTGAGTTCATCCTACCATCATCGTCATGGAATCTGGTTTCTTCTTTAACGCCCTTACCAATCCTTGTTGGACCAACAGATCCTTTACCCTCTATTGCCATAGCCCAAAATTCCCAGTCCCATCAAACTTCATCACATCAAACTTTGTTACCGATGAATTTGATGTCATTGTTACCATGTGTTATACCTATGCTTTGATACCAATTTGTTAGAATTATAGGATCACACACGCACACACAAACGATAGAGAATTAAGAACACAAGAGATTTACGTGGTTCCCCAATTTGGGTACTCCACAGGCGGCGGCTTGTTGTTTATTGATGATTCCTTTTTTTTTACTTAGGGCTTTACAATAGATAGTATTTATAACTACTAATCCTATTCCAACCCTACTTCACATTATGTCTCAATTACCCATAATGTCCCTCTAATAAACAACTCAGACTGCACTCTGGGGCTTGGCATTTCCGCACCCCGCGACCTTTGTCAATTCGACCACGATGGGCTAGTGCATCGCTTCCACTCAAGACTAGCCTTTTTCATGGCTTATATATTACGAGTCACAAGTTCTCAACAATATCAAATCACAAATGTTAAGTGAACATTATCAAGTCAAAATGGATAATTTTATTATAGTTGTAATTTTTGAACTTATACAAACTTTAAATTATATAAATGATGATACATTTGTAATATTTTATTTAATTCAATATAATTCTTAAATTTATGTTTAGTTTCTTAAGTTTTAATATTGAATTAAATTCTTGAAATTTTAAATTTTATTATTTAATAGCAATCTTGTTTATGAATAAAACTAATACGTTAAAAATATGTTTGAACTTTGAACAATTGCATGCTTGTGTTTGAACTTTGACATTAACAATATGGATATGTGTTTGAACTTCAAGCAAATGCCTTTATTATATGTTGTTTTGCTTTATATTATTGTTTTGTTTGAATAAATGTTAGATAAAATATTAAAATTGGCTTAAAATAAAAAATTCCGCCTAGGCCCCGCCCAGGCCCCCTCTGGCCTCCCGCCTAGCGCCTTTTAGAACATTGATTATCGATCCATTCATTACCTCATTCAAAGTCATCAATGACTAATGGATCAAAATTATTGCCAAGTTCACGCCTCTTTTGGAAACTTGATCTTTCGATTGTATTGGACATACACCAAGTCACTTAATCATTTGTGTTCCAATCTATTCCTCTTCTTCGTATGAATCTAAAATAAATAGAATAAAAAATAATATTAATGATAAAATTTTAATAATAGTGAATGATTTATTACTTTTGAAATTTGAACTAACAATAGAAAGTACTTACAAACTCAAATGTACTCCAATCAAGCCAAGAACCTAAGAAGAAGAACAACAGATGCCTAGAATTCTTTTTGCAAACGAGGATAGCTCAATAGCCCGCCCTCCAACTAGCGAACATTTAAAAGAAATATAAATATTTTTAAAGGGCGGAAATGAAGAATGTATATAAATTATAATCACAATTTAGCTTTTATATCTTTATATATATTTTAATATATGTACGAAGATTCTTTATTTTTCGTTGCCTAATCACCATTTCTCTTGCAACAGTATCTCGAGAAGCATCATAGTTGTCGGCTAGATTGCTTATCTTGTCTAACAAATCTAACTCGGGCACCATCTTTGCAAGAACGTCATTGAAGTCATCTCGTAAAGCATTAGCAAACAACTGACGTTCCTCTTTGATATCAAAGTACTTACCCGGATTGAGAAACAACGCAGTCCCATATAATTTTTGCTCCATTTGATTTTCCCATCGTCGCACAACAATTTCAATCACCTTATACAGTCTTTGTTTGTTATCAAATGCATCTTTGATTTTTTATTCGCGCATTCCGTCGCAGCAATAACTTCCGGTATAGCAGGCTTCTCATCACTATTAATAATCCTCAACAGTATGCCAAAATATTGTTGAAATAACAATATCACATACTCTCTTCCCCGCTTCAGTAGCCGACAACTTTGATTTTGACCAATCCTCGTTGATGAACAAATGCGTCGATGTATATACTTGTACAAACTCTGCAAGGTGAGGAAAGCTGTAGCAAATCTAGTAACTGCGGGTCTCACAAGATCCCTCCCATTCGTTTTCTCCCTTATCGCACTAAGAAGACGACCATGTCTATAAATGAATGTTGTAATTCTCCTTGCATTTGTGATTGTGGGCTGGAGTTGTTTCAACTTTCTTATGTCCTCTAACATAAGGTCAAGGCAGTGAGCGGCACAAGGTGTCCAAAACAGTGTAGGTCTCCTCTCCATTAGTATATACCCTGATGTCTTGTAATTAGAGGCATTGTCCGTGACCACCTGAACAACATACTCGGGGCCAATTTCCTCGATCTTGCTATCAAGTAGATTTTCCAACATTGTGACATCTTGAGACTGACTGGAGGCATCAACAGAACCCATGAAATAAGTCCCCTCCTGACTATTAACAAGCAAATTCAACAAGTGTCTTCACCTCTTATTTGTCCAACCATGCGACATGAGTGAGTAGCCGTATTCCTTCCAAGCAACTTCATGTTTCTTCTTTAAGTCATCGATTTTCTTCTTTGCCTTCTCAAGTAAAGGAACCTCAACTCGTGATACGTTGGAGGCTTGAAACCCGACCCATATCGCTTTTATGGACTCGATCATTACTTCAAATCTCCTTTAATTTACAAAGATTGAATGGTATGCCACATTCGAGAGAAAAGCTCAAGAACGTGCATTTGGACTCTCTCCTTTTCCTTCGGTGTCCTCAAACAACTTTCAATACTCGTTTGGCTCAAACGCTTGCTATGCCTCTCCTCTACAACTTTTTCGGGAGTCTTCCTTAGAAGTGCTTCAACCGTTTTAGCTTTTGGTTGTGGCTTTTGGAATTGAAATAAAACATTCTTCCTTTTAGAAGCCGTCCCAGAACTTGGGATAGTGTTAGAAGAAGTATTGGAAGCCATGGTTGGACGAGCAGATGATTGTTCTTCTTGCACTTCTACTACATCATCATCATCTAGCTCAAGTGGCTTGTTCCTCTTTCTACTATTCAAAGCCGCTTGCATCTCCCTCATAATTTCTGTTGTTGTTTTGGGACACTTGGCTACATCTCCATAATTTTCGGCTAGATGTTGTTTGAGCCTTTTGATGTCCGAATGACATTTCTTCCCATAAAGTATACATTACATGACATCCTTATTACTTAAATCCGGCCAATATCCATATTTCCAACCCGGATCGTTCGATTTAACTTTTCTTTTAGGGTCCTTCGTTATATCATAATTATCGTCCCCCAAACTTTCCGCCATTTTACTATCTACACAATACAATCAAATAAAAAATATAAGAAACATATATAATATAATATTTATATAGAATTCACAATCTCATAATGCACCCACAAATATCTCTAATGCTGACATTATTAATACTATATAATATATATATATAGTGATATCAAATAACTAATAATAGTTCATATTATTTGGTCCAAATGATGAGTTAACCATAAAGTTAAGGTCAAAATAATAACTAACAGTCATGCATTTATCCATTATAGCATAGTAGTACTAATTTACATATAATTAAAAAATTAACAATCATGATTTTTCATGTTTGATTAATTTCTTTCTTTCAGTGAAATATGTACTTGCAAAACATAAAAAAAAAGAATATAATATAATTAACCAATTAGCTAGTCAATACTAAATACTCGAGAAATGAATGATAAGAAAAAAAGAAGCCAAACAAGTATTGCAGTCGAAGCCAAACAGGTATTAGGGGTTAAATGCTTTCTAGGTCGCTATACTATAGGTCGACTTACAAATGGATCACTAAACTTTTTTTTTTCTTACAAATAACTCAATCGAACTCAGATTCTTATCAAAAGTTTACAAATCCGTTAAGTCTGTTGACTTTAGACAGAAATTGACATATAAGTTGCATACGTGTAAAAAAAGTTTTGATGTGGCACAAATCATCCCATGTGGCTTTCTTACGTGGAAATGGAGGAAAACAATTAAACAATTAAATGAAAAACAATTAATTTTTCTTAAGAACCAAAAAGAAAAGAAAAGAAAAGAAAATTAAATTAAAAAAAACGCAGCTGCTATACACCAAACCCAGAGTCTCTCCCTCTTTCTCTCTCCTCTCTATTCTCATCGATTCGAGCTGCAGAGATCGAATATGGCGATCTGAACTCTATTTTTCTTGGAATTAACGAATTTTGATCGAAGATCGTGGAACTGAGTTTCTTTGAGATGTGATTATATTAATTTCTTCAACAATTTTTTATTTCAATAAAGGGTTGTTTGGTGGTTGAAATTCATTATTTCATTATTCGATCCGATGGGAATTCGTTGATGGGTGTTATACTTGTTGAAATGGGTCCTTTGTGTTTTCACTTTTGGATGATGTGGTGTTCTCGAAAGCGTGTTATTGGCGTGGGATGAGTTTGAGGGTTTGAAAGGCTTGTTTGGTTGGTTGTGTTTTTTTATTAATTTGGATGATTTCTGTGGGGAGTAGTGATGGAAGAAAGGGGTTAAGTTTAGGGTTTGGTGTTGGAAGAGAAATGGAGGAGACTGATCTAGCTGGAAGGAGAGGCTTGTTTTCACCAAAATGATGAGAATTCAACTCTTGACCCTGATGTTACTTAAATTATTACATATATTGGTAATTTTATTTAGTTAATTATTACGTGTATTGGTAATTTATTATAGGCATGTGTGTGTTATTGGTTTGTTAGTGGGTGTTATTGGTTTGTTAGTGTGTGTGTTCTTGGTGTGTTAGTGTGTGTGTTTGAATTTATGTGTATTCTTGGTGGGTTAGTGTGTGTTCTTGACATATTTACCCTCAAATGATTAATAATTGTTTTAAAAAATATTTGAAATAATTTTTTTAATTACACATAAGCATGTAATTTTTTTAATTTATTTTCTTATTTTTTGGCAAATTTTTTAATTTATATTATTATATTTGTAAAGAACTAAATAAAAAATTCATTTGATATTAATTAAAAAAATAATTAAATATATTTTTCATTTATTTTTTTTATTTTTTAACTAACTTTTCTAATTTATATTATTATATTTGTAAAGAATTAAATAAAATTCATTTGATATTAATTATAAAATAATTAAATATATTTTTATTTATTTTCTTATTTTTTAATAACTTTTCTAATTTATATTATTATATTTGTAAATAATTAAATAAAAATTCATTTGATATTATTTAAACATATTTTATTTATTTATTTTCTTATTTTTTTAGCAAACTTTTCTAATTTATATTATTATTTGTAAAGAATTAAATAAAAATTCATTTGGTATTAATTACAAAAATAATTAAATATATTTTTCATTTATTTTCTTATTTTTTGGCTAACTTTTCTAATTTATTTTAACATATGTTGTTTTATTTAAAATAAATATTTCATTTTCTTCATAAATTATTTCCTCCATTTCCACGTAAGAAAGCCACATCGGATGATTTGTGCCACGTCAGAATTTTTTTTACACGTATGCATCTGATGTGTCAATTTCCATCTAAAGTCAATAGACTTAACGGAATTGTAAACTTTTTGTTAGTAAATACAAGTTCAGTGAGTTGACTGTAAGAAAAAAAAGTTCAGTGACCCATTTGTAAGTCGACCTATAGTACAGTGACCTAGAAAGCATTTAACCCCATGTATTAGTATTACAGTCAATACTCGAGAAATGAATGATAAGGTAAAAAGAAGCCAAACATGTATATATATATATATGGGGAATATGTAGGTACACAGCCGTGTAACTTTTAAAGTTACACTGGCTCACGATCGTAGAAAGTAGTCCCAGAGATAAGTAGAGTGAATTCACTCACTTAATTTCACTTCTACGATCGTAGATCGTGTAACTTTAAAAGTTACACTACTGTACCTCCATTTTACCTATATATATATATATATATATATATATATATATATAGAGAGAGAGAGAGAGAGAGAGAGAGAGACCCAACAACAAAGCATAAAGGCTAAAAAAAAAATTGAACATGTGTATGTTTTTAGTAAGACAGCAAATGTAAAAAAGAAAAGGGAAAGAAAAGCAAAGAAGAATAAAATATCCTTGCTCGTAAAAGGGAAGGGAAAATTATAATGCAACATACCGCTGAAAGAGTCGATCAATCTCGCTTTCTTCTTCATCTCGATTGGCCGCTTTCTCGATCGATCGCTTCTGCAGAAGCAAAAAAGATCGATTGTAGTCCCTGTTTTTTCTTCGCTCTTGGTCGTTGTTCTTGGTTGATCTTTTGAGTTCTAATCGATCAATCGATCGACTCTTCTAGGGCTAATTTTATGTTCATGCGACGTCGTTTTTTTTAAAACCCAGTTCATATTTGGGTCGACCCATAGAGACCAAGTCGCTTGATCATCCGGTTAGGCATCCAAGTCATCGACGCCTCGCCTCAAGTCGACGCTTTTTTTTCTAGCGTCGCTTTCACGTCATCGTCCAAGTCGTTCGCTCGCCTTACCTATTCTTTACCGACTTGCCGACTAGGCGTCGCCTAGGCGACGACTTAACAACTATGATCTTTAATGAATAGAAGTATTGGAACTAGTTAGTTAATATTTAACATTAAAAGTTAGTTTATTAAGTATTAATAATAAGTTAGTTTATTAATATTCCTTATTCTTTGCTACTTTTAATATTAAATATTACTCCTTCCGTCCTCAAAAGGATGAGCAAATTTACAATTATTTTTGTGCACAAAAGGATGAGATAAAATACATAAAGTCAAGGTAATTATGCCATTTAGTGGGGTTATTTAGTATTAAAAATAATTAAATTACCCATCACTTTATGAATCTTGTGAGACTACTAAGGATAAATTTGGAACTTTATTTACTCTCTTTTCTCTCCTTTTGATTTTCTTAAGATGTGTAAAATTTGTACTTTGCTCATCTTTTTAAGAATGGAGGGAGTAACATTAATTAATACATCAATAAACTAACTTTAAATGTTAAATATTAATAATAAATTAGTTTATTGTAAATACTCTAGTTCTTTTGTAAATTTTTTTATTAATTTATATTTTAGAGTTTTTAATATCTAATATTTAACATTAAAAGTATAAAAAAAATTAGGGGGTTGGGCCGGCCGGACCAGATCGGCCTTGGCCTTACCTTGGGGCTCGCCTGATCTGTAGGCCCAATCAGATTGCACCTCCTTCAGTTGGTCTAGCCTCGCTTGCCGGACCAAAGTTAACGGTATGACTTGGTTAAAGCCCAAGGCCTGTTAGGCCCTGGATGACCTGTTGTGCACCCCTATTTACAATTATGATACTCCAATCTCAAATCAAAACATGTGGGATAGAATGGGCCTTGACGAGGATTATAGGGATTTAAGTGGGATATCCTGGAACTTATTTAAAGTCTTTGCTCTTGTTTTTAGATAAATCTTGGGTTTGAATGTGGTGAGCCAAGACATGTGGTGAGTCAAGATAACCTAGTTGGTGTTTTTGGGAGTGCATTGAGCCTTAGTTTGGACTTGGGTTCGGGCCTTGGTCGTTCCAAATAGTATCAAAATGGATCTTATTGTGTGGTGGATGAAGCCCACACAACCTCTAGGGATTGATTCTGGATTTACTTGTGAATTGGACTGTTGTGAATAGGACCAAGGACGTTAGGGATTTAAGTATGGGACATTGGGATTCTCGAATTCCACATCGGAATAGATGGGATTATATGGGTTAGACGGGATTATATATGGTCTCGACTCTACTATCAAGAGTACTAGTAACTTGTCAACTTTTGGGTGGCTTGCGGTAGGCCAAGATGACCCAACTGGTACTTTTGGACAATGGATCGAGCCTTATTATGGGCACAGGTTTGGGCCCAAGTCTTAACAACAATATTCACGATTTATTGACTAATATCATATGAATTCATATCAATTTTGAATTTTAAAATATCTCAAAATAACTTCAAAAAGGTTAAGCATGTCGCATTTACTGATCAAGCAATGAAAAACTTCTAAGTATAGTACTTGTATCTTTCAGGAACTTTGAAGATATTTATGATGTTGAGATGTTTATAAAAAGTCTGGATGGGGTGGTCAAAGTAATAAAGTATCAACCTAATAAAATATCAGCACGGAATATTGAGGTTGTTAGGGTCCCCAATCGTGTAACCGAATCCCATATTGCAGAACAAATTGAACCAATTTTTAGAGCAAAGGGCAACATAAGGATGGCAACCTACTTCCCATCAGTGAATATGAAAAAGACTGATAGCAACATCAGCTCAGTTGCATGTTTGGCAACATTTGGAACTTTAGAGCTACAACCAGAAGTTCAAGAAGTGGTTGACTCAATGGTTGAGCGGCTCAGGGCTCTGAGTCGGAAGTCAGATGGCCAGTTTATAGCCGTGGACTTGAGGGTTGATATTTTGGAGGAAAAGGGTTGCCAAGGAAATGATGCTACTGGTTCAAAAATGTGTTACGGTCCACAGGAGATTGCAATATTCTTGAGCAAGATCGGTTTCAACAAGGACACCGCAATATATTTGACCCAATCCAGGTGGGACAACAGTCTTGATGCGCTGAAGGAATTTTTCCCTAAAACTTATACAAAGGTGAGATTTCTTCCAGTCTTATCTTCCTTATAATGCAACTCATGTTTTCAATTTAATTTAGTAAACTCCCTTGCATTATTTCTCAAATCTAACTCAGTTTTTAGAGTTCTCAATAGAGATCATTCATACCTTTCAACCTTGACTTTTAAATCAAATATCGTGGTGCTAGCAATGGCACAAAACAAAGATTTGTCTGTTATAACCTCTGTAGTGAGCTCAAACTTGTATTGGCCCGTGCTCCTAAAAAAAATTGAAACTGCGACAGAAGTGGACTTGGGAAGAATAACATTAATGAACAATACATAAACCGTGATTGCACTGCCAAATTTCATGAAATATTCATCAAACCTGGACTAAAGCATTATCCTGATATGCTTACTTAAGTTTATACTCTGTCCTCCGCTCCAAAATATAGGAGCAAAATAATTTTGAATTTTATTCCAAATTATGAGCAAAATCACTTTTTCAAAGTATAAATATATAGTTAGTGTCTAATTTCTCAAGAGGATATTGGTGATCTCCTTAATTTTACATTGATAAGTTTCTCTTATATAATGCTAGTTATTGAACCCATGCGAGACACGGGCTAGTGCAAAAAATACATTATATAAATTTATCTCTCTATTTGCTCAAACTTGTATAATAAGGGTAAATTAAGGATTTTTTTTAATGACATATGTTTGATAATTATGAATTTGCTGCTGTAATCTGCAAATGATATTTTTCAATATATCAATATATTATTTCAGGTGCATGATTAAGTGTACTTATATATATATATATATATATATATATATATATATAGTCGTAAGAATATCAAAGATTAGACCACTAATTTAATAATAATTATTATGAAATTCATATGATTTTAGTTTTGTTAACAATTACCATATATTGTTCATAATAGTTTCGGTGGAATTGTGGAAATTAGTAGAAATTGCTACATGGAGATTCTCACTAAAAGTTTGTTGTAACCTTCGAGTGCTTTGTTATTAACAACTTAACCAGATAGCAAATTAGATTTTATTCATATCAATTTCTATGGATACACATGGTTTAGCAAATACTTCTTTCCTTTTACAAAAAGTGTCTTATTTTGTCAAAAGAATTTGTTCTACACAAAATGTAATTGAAACTTTATAAATTTTTATGGGTTTTTAGTAAAAAAAATATTATAAAATTAAAAGCACCTATTCAAAGATTATGGCAAACTTATTTTAATTATAGGTAACTGGTAAAAGCAACCCGATGAGGCAATAATGGTTGGAGTGGGAAGAGTAAAATGTGGAGTTCTAATTAATTAGATTGCTACCCGAGAAAAGAGATGACTCAGTACTATCCGAGTTAACTCACCTACCAATTTGAGGCAACTAAAAACTATTCCAGTTGACTCACCTATTCTTATATTATAGATGTCAAACCAACTGTCACTAAATTATATTATTAAACAAACTAATTTTTAATGGGTGGACTCGCTACATGGTTTGACGGTCTTTCCTTTATAATTAGGAATAGATTACTTGTGAATAAAGTTGGTTTTTTTTCCTGAAGTTACTAAATCTTAAACCCTAGGCATATTACTCCATATTCTCCTATATCTTTACCTTGTTGTACTGTTAACTATTTGCAGGATGGCATAATGCCAGCAGATAAAAAGCCAAAGTTCCTCAACTCTGATGCTTCCGAGTTTGAGAAGGTTGTTGACTTTTATGTTAGTTCTCAGAGTGATATTTTCGTACCAGCCATCTCGGGCTTGTTCTATGCCAATGTGGCTGGTAAGAGAATTGCTACAGGCAGGACTCAGATACTAGTTCCCAGAAACATTCCTGGTTCTTCTGCTTCTGTGACAAATTTCATTTCCCATTATGTCTCAAGAAGGAACCACTTGGCCTATTCATGTTTCTGCTAAATCTTGTGAAGGGGCAAAAGATGTCCGAGGCATTTTGGAGATGATGATTCATTCAAATTGACCTCGTTAGATTTTTTAAATTTTTTTCTACTTTTTTGGCAAAAAGGCAGAATACTGCATGTAAGTTTAATACCTGAAGTTGGATCTTTAACTAAACACCCCCCCCCCCCTCTCCCTTTTTTCCCTATGGTGGCTCTTAAATGAGTGTCAAAACTCTTCTGAGATATGGTTGTCAAATATTTTAAAACTTACTTTGCGTTTAGATTGAAGGAATGAAAATGGATATTGTAATAATTCATTTCATTCTAGTTAGAATGAGTTATTTCATGCTCTCCCTCCCTCAACACTCTCGTGGCTAGATGATAAAAAAACTACTCATAAGGTTTTGAGCATGAAATCTTGGACAAGAATGTTAAATTTCAGTTGAAAATTTCAAAAAAAATAATAATGATTCAATCCATTTCAATCGCAATTAGTCACAATTTTTTTCATTTCATTCTCACATTTATTACTAAAATCCAAATATAGCATTAGCATCTTAAATGTTGTAATAGTCTTTTACATATTCAGAAATACTAGTACTATTAAGTTGGGCCATCTAAAGAAAAAGTTGCCACTAGCGAAGGCTTCTAAGCAAGCACATTATTAATTTGAAATTACCATCAATCTGAATAGAGAAAAACATTTTTAAGTGAATCATTTTGCTGGGATCCTTGCATAAAACATGTATTATATCTATATCTTTTTCCTTCCATTTCTCCAGGAAGATTAATTGAAAGTTTACTGATCTCATGTGTTCGGCTACATTGCTTTCCTGTTATCACAATTCTCTTTTCCTTTTGTTGGCAGCTGGAGAGAAAGGGGTCTGGAAAGAGAGAATATAACACTTCTCATTTACAACTTGGCAATTACATATATAAAGTAATGTAACGTAGATGTGGTAGCTACATAGGTCATAGCTATGCTGTCTATACTAATATGCATATATCCCAACCAAATCAATTTAGGGGCGCCTAATTTGTTGAAGTCTTCATGCATGCCAGTACAGTATTTATGAATGTTTAGATCTCCAATGGGTCAAGCTGAACTTATGCATTACGAGAAGCTATGCAATGCTGATATGGCTTGATGAAAACCTTGGCCAAGGGAGTCTTTGGAACTGGGATCAATTTCCCAGCTGAGACGAGAGAATTGCAATGATCAAAAATAAGGAAAAATGTAAATACAATAATGAAGGATACAAATTGAAGATGACCCTCGTACTCGAAGACTTGCTTTCTTTTAGCAATGGATGGGACTAGTTGTTTCTTTATTGTTTTTCTTTTTAGAAAAAAAATAAAAATATAATGGACACGACAAAGATAGGCACCAAGAACACTTCTACTGACAAAACTCGTCAGAAAATCATACGTTTGAGAAGATGTCGATGTAAGATAACTTCAAATTCATACTTTTAAGACTTCTTGTCACCTAATACCATCTCATCGCGCCAAATAGTAATGCAAGGTTGGACATGTTTATTGTACTGCTCCTAGACAGGAGTATATCAAGTATCTTAGGTGAAATAACTAACCTGAAAAGGCCCATGGCAAGGGAAAGAAGCCATAGCTTCCAGTCGAGTCTAACAGTAGATGTAAACTTCCCAAGGAACTCCATGATAATTATCTATTGTACAAAGTAGATGATTGTTAGTCAATCCATTGTTAGATACTAATAAAAATAATATCACTCTTTCCCAATAAAAAAACAAAATAAATATAAATATAGAACGACCTCTTACCTGAAGTACAAAAGTTGTTCCCACTATGCCAACAAAAAGGTGGTTTTTCATCACGCCTGCAAAGACATTAAATTCATCCGGTTTTCTAGCATTGAACTCATTGAATATCTGTATGGTTAAGTGTAGTTAGTATTTAATTCCACAATTAAACATTTTCTTATATTTTAAAAATGGCTGAAAGACCTACTTGACAGAAAACAAATCCATTGAATATCAAGGAATTTTTCACCATGTTAGCCTGTTCCGTCCCATTCTGCTTTAAGTTGAGAATACTCTCACCACAAAAGTTCAAAACAAGGAGGATAGAAACTTGATAAAGAGCCTGTAACAACAAATACTGTTAAAAGTGTTACAGAAAGAGGTCTGCTATGCTCTACCCAAATCACAGTAGATTAGTGTTAATAAAGTTCATGGTATCAGAATCATAAGGACGAACTGCACAATCAAGTTCCTCCACATGATATTTGTTACAAGAGGTTCCCTGAAGATTTACAAAAGAAAAATAGAATAAATTATAATGAACTGATGATCAACGTCATTTATCCATACAATAATATATAAATATAGGGAATTCATCCATGGCAACTGGTTGCCATGGGTACTATTTGAGCAACCAATGTTTACACTGTTGATCAGTATAATAGCTTGGATTGATATAAATAACCACCCAGCCGTTGTAGCGGCAATAAAATGGCTTTTTACTGACACGGGAAATTACTCATTTGCCCATGTGCAACAGTGTATGCAGCTACTAGTTCTAAAGTTAGAGTGGTGTAGTGGTAGCTTAATGGCTCAACGATCTATAGGTCCCAAGATCAAAACTTGATCATTACATAGTTTTTTTGCTTCATGTGCTATATTTTTTGTGTATTAGATAAATTTTACTAACATCTATATATATAAATGTTTCTCTTTACGAATAAAATATTTTCGCACTCTCCAATATTTTTAAATTTATTCTACCAATATATATACATATTCTTTTTTAAATTTCTTGTCAAACTAAATAAAATACTAAACAAATCACAACATTAAACTAAATATATATAAAGTAACCATGAATATTTATATATATATATATATATATATATATATATATATATATATATTTATAAACAAATATTCATATAAATATTTATAACTCAAAATATTCATATAAATATAATATTTACTTTATATAAATATTCATAGTTACAAATATTTAGTATTTTATTTAGTTTGACAAGAAATTTAAAAGAATATGTATATATATATATATATATATATATATTGGTAGAATAAATTTAAAAATATTGAGAGTGCAAAAATATTTTATATTAAAGAGAAACATTTATATATATAGATGGTAGTAAAATTTATCTAATTAACAAAAAATATAGCTCATGAAGCAAGAAAAACTATTTAACAACAAAGTTTTGATCTTGGGACCTATAGGTTGTTGAGCCATTAAGCTACCGCTGCACCACTCTACCTCTTTAATTAATTACACTGCCACTAGAAGTAGTAGCGGCAAGCACTGCATCACATGAACAAATGAGTAATTTCTCGTGGCATTAAAAGATATTATCGCTGCCATGTACTGTGGCTTAAATGGGTGGTTATTTTTATGTCAATCCAAGCCATTTATTATACTGATCAACGATTGAAACATTGGTTGCTTTTTTTTTAAAAAACAACAAAAAAAAAATTAATAATTTATGGAACTGGAATTTTTTGTGATTTGGATACATATATAAAAAGCAGTCTATACAAATGCATGCATGCACTCTATACAGTTATATGTATCCAAATCACACCCAAAACACTGTATTATGGAAAAATTCCAGTTCCATAAATTATTAAATTTTTTTTAGTTGTTTTAAAAAAAAAAAAAAATTCCCGGACATTAGATCCGTCCGGACTGGATCTTGTCTCTCTCTCTATATATATATATATATAACTGGAGATCCAAAAGACTAAAATAATTTGGTAAGCAAGACGTCCAACAAAATACTACATCATTAGTCACTTGATCTTCTTGCAAAGACGAACAAACAGAATATTCATTTAGTACTATATTACATAAGACCGTCCGTCATGTTTAACAAAGACGAAGGAGCATCTGTCACAGAGTAATTTCCGTTCTCATACTCTTGCATTCTTAATGGGATACTATTCATCCACAAGTCCATTAAACCAAATTCACATGGATTAAAACTTTGAAAAAGTTTGGACTCTCCTATACCCTTCCTTACTGAAAATCTGCCTTATGAGCATTGCATGGAAAAAATTGTAAGCTTTAAGGAAATTGTCTCCACGTTTCAAGGAATCGAGAGTTATGACCAAGTAATGAAATCAGCCCCATGACCATATACTATACCACAACATCAAGCCTAACAGGATGT
Source organism: Panax ginseng (assembly GCA_020205605.1). NCBI lineage: Eukaryota > Viridiplantae > Streptophyta > Magnoliopsida > Apiales > Araliaceae > Panax > Panax ginseng. The sequence goes on from CM035148.1 coordinate 2,963,128, forward strand.
ATCTCATATTAAGACTGCATAAATCTACTTGTATGTCTCACACTACAACGTACAGTCAACTTTTCTGAATTAATAACTGTTTTGTTAGATTAGTCTAACATGTTTAATTCCAAGTCCCAAAATGCAAACCTTCGGCCAACAGGAGATCTATGCATAAGATGATCCATCGGTGGTTCAGTAGCTAACGCCAGTGCTCCAAGAGTATCCATGATGAGATTAACCCAAAGAAGCTGCACCAAAATGATATGCTTCAGATAACAGGGACCAAATTACATCCATCAGACACTAAATATTGAAAAAAACCATCTTACAATCTCCTCGTCTATAACAGGTTCATCATCATATATTTAGATCATATAACCGAAATGTATGGACAATCTAAGATTTTCAAACCATAATCTAAAAACTTCAATTCTGAATTTCGTGTATTAAAATTATTTCCTTTTCTTTAATTGCCATGATAAAGAAATACAGGGGACTGAGAACAGGTGGGGAAGGGAGCTATTGTCAGAAATTTCCAGTAAACCCAATGCCAGATCAGGAAACATATTGATAATGGACCAACAGTTGAGAGAAAGAGAGTTAAACCTGCACTGTATTCAAAGGTACATCCCCAGACGAAATTGCTGCAACAACATTAATTACAATAGCTGTAACATTTACAGTAAGCTGGAACTGGATAAACTTTTGAATATTTGCGTATACAGATCGACCCCAGCGGACCACCTACATGAGAAATAATCATGATACGATGAAAGCAATTGTCAAATAGGTCGTTTCACCTAAACAACCAAAAGGGAAACGAAAGAAGATAACATTTGCATCCGTTAGGCTTGTAAGAGTTGATAACAAAAAAATTGGTTCGTTTGAGGGAGCTCCATCATTGTTTTGATTGTTTGGCTAGCTTATTAAGTTCATTTGTTTGAAACCAGATTTACCGAACTCTCTTATTGACCTAGCAAATACGATTTGGTACTTCAGCTCCCAAACATATTATAACATTCCGGAAATTTTAATTTAGAGTCCCACATATTTCTTTGTTTTCAACCTTTTAGTTGCCAAAATATTAATATTCTAACTTAGCATCGGATGCCAAAACATCACATTTTTACTAAATTTTGTTGTAACTAAAAATCTTCCAGCTTTATTGCATTTAGATTCTAAGAGAAATCATAATTATAACCATATATATAAAGATATCCTAGTGTACCACAACCTCTTCTATTATTCTATAAAAATATCTCCAGATTTGACCACAATCATCTTTTCAGTAAAAACTACAGAGGACTTCCACGTTCCCCAACTGGAACTCCCCTGTAAAGTGAGATTACTCAGCTGCGCAGAGGCACACATTTCCAGAGTATTACATTAGTGTTTTTTTAGCACGTGTATAAATGCATGAATAAACAAAAATGTTAAATGCATGCTACCTCATGCATATATTTCATCAACTGAATGACAACCCAAATTGAAAAACATGAGCACCTTCATAAGCATGTTGCTTGTATACTATGTAAAGAAGCACATAAACATGGTTGTATGGAAGAATACCATAACTATAGTATTCTCCCAAATGATAATAAAGGCAAGGGATCTTGCACGCAACCTCCTCTGCAAAAGTACCACTCTACTTGTACTCATGGTTGTATGGAAGATTCCAGTTCCACGGACATACAGTGGTGCATGTATGTGAGAAATTTCCAATTACATAAAACATATGTTTAGTCATAATTTTATATATGCTCTGAACATAATAATTTATCCAAAAGACTGGTTGATGACTCGACTGCTTGCAAACTCCAAATCTTACTAGCTCCATCAGTCAAACGAGCAGTGTGTTTGGATGTTAACTGACTGTTTAAAAATATAAATCTGCAACACACCTATAAATTGTTTTTTAATTTTTTTTTTACAACATTACACTATAGGCTAAAACATATTCATTTATCTGATATTGCATTAAGTTAGTTTCCACAAAAAAGCTTCCACAATTTCCTCATATTTCTAAGTGTTATGCTTACACCAACCTTTACAACTGAAGCAAAATTATCATCCAAGATAATAATGTCCGAGCTTTCTTTTGCAACTTCAGTTCCTTGAATGCCCATGGCTAGGCCTATGTCAGCCTAAAAGACGAATAGTTAAAAATCAATCAACTACAACCAAATTCAAAACTACCACAACACACACAAAAAAAAGAATCACATATTAGAGTCATGCAAATAGAGCTGTAGAAATGACATACATAAGGCAGACACGTATACCATAACACATCATTCCAGCCAAAACTACATAAGAAGTAACAGAAGGTTGTGGCCATTCAAGTCCACGTAGCAATATTAAAAAGCAAGATGATCACATTAAAAACACCAACTATAGTCCCGATGGTTTTCTTCTAACCTATCAAACATACATATTAACATCTAGTAACAATTAACACAAGGAAACGTCAAAGATGCACATGTCTAGGTGCGAGTCAAACATGTAACTAGCTACTTCAATAAACTTGTGAAAAAAGTAGCCTTTCCACTATCACACAATGACATATGGAAAAATTAGTAACTTCAACCCAAACCAAGAACAAAGGCAGAAATATGCCTCAATACAGGATAATTGTAGCCAAACCTCATGAAGTGCAGGAGCATCATTAGTTCCATCTCCAGTTACAGCTACGACTTCCCCTAGTTTACGTAGTGTTTGAACAAGTAAAAGCTTGTCAGTCGGAGAAGATCTTCCCATCACCTGTACATTATCATTCAATCATTCAATCATTCAATAATGTTTTCCTCAGGCATGCAATTTATGTTATTAGTAGTACTTAATCAGGCAGGACTAGCAAAGACAAAGTCAGAAAATTTCCATTTCTCAAATTATACCAATATTCTTTTTGCAACTTGTTCTCTTTCTTTGTCAGAAAATTCTCGGAATGCCTCCCCTCAATAATATTAGGCTCAGTAGCATCTGTATCAGAAGCAAGTATTCCACTCCAAAGCAATTGCTTTCACTGTTTGAAGATTATCTCCAGTGACCATCCGTACCTGTACCAGTGGTAATTATAAGAACAAAGAAAATGACATTTATTACTCAATAAATTAACCTATCTTAAAAACCCCTCATTTAAGTAACAACATACTCCCTTCGTCCCAGGGTAAAAGTCTTGATTGACTTTTTGCGCATAATAAGAAAGAAGATAAAATGACAAAATCGTTCACATTTGAATTCTCATTTAATTACATAGTTTTCTATATATGACTAGTGATGCTCCATAAATATGCATATAGAATAGAAATATGACAATTAATACTATGGGTATTATAGGCAAATTATTGTAAAAAATAGATTATTTAAGGTAAATAGACATTTAACTTGGGACTACCTAAAACAGTATTAAGGACTTTTATCCTGGGACAGAGGGAGTATTATTTAAGCATCTACTGTGAAACCGTAATCAGCATTTCTTAGCAGTGACTTGTAGGAGCTGCAGTTTTCTTGTGAATAACAAACCCTTTTGCTATAAAACCTAAAACTAGCCCTAAAATACAAGTTAGAACGATAAGTTGAGGACTCAGATTAAAAGGAACTACAGATCTCTACACGAAGTCTCTCCCTCTCTCTTTTTTGGCTTTTCCACGCCATACACCAAAAAGTAAACATGGAAGTACGGCTGCACACTCGTTTGTATGGTCAGCCAACAGGTTTACATGAGCAGACACATCAATGCCTTCACCATGCCTCAGATAAGAGGCTGTGAAGCATGGAAATGAATGTGGCATGGACATGCCAACATCATGAATCTTATATAAGTAGTTAAAACTACTTTCTATAACAGTTAAATCTAATATCTTAGGACAATAAGTAAAATATTCACTTCATGAATAGTAATATGAAAGTTACCATATCAATTTTATTTCAATATGGATAATCATATATGCATAACTAACATAATATATCGAACAATTTGTAAGAATAACTTTTACCTTTACACCAGCATCCGTGCATAGTTTTACTGCATCTTTGACACCTGGGCGACAAGGATCCTGCCCATGGATCACAGATTTTAATTAATAAGATACTAACGACATTTGATGGGGAAAAAAAGTAACTGAAAGTACAATCCTCAGAAAATTAAGAAAGGCAATTGCTAATGGCGTAAGAATTTTATAAAGGTATAGCAGCAATTTATCTAACACTAGCAATAATAAGAAACTAGAAACACAAGTTACAGCCAGATGCTACTCCCAGACTGATAGAAGTGGAGAAAAAAGAATGCAAAATGACAATCACATAGTATCAGCTCATAAATTATACCTTTATACCAACAATAGCAAGCAACACAAGGTCATCTTCAGGTAAAACCCATTGTGCCAGCTGCTCTTCATCATTTGGAACTTTGTCCATTTCATATGTTTTATATGCAATGGCAATACACCGCAAGCTTTTTGCAGCCATATCTTCGATTGCATCCTTAAAAAAACCCTACAAGAGAAGTATAATTTCAAAATTCAGTTCAATGATGATTTATACCGATTTAAATACATGTTAGTTGCATTAGGTATAATCCAATCACATTAATATTATGATGGACCCCACATTCATGTATTTCCCATGTTTTACTTTTCAAAAACGTACAAACAACTAAAATAAATTCCTTGATTTGGTGCTTCTGTAACTTATTTGACATATTTGTTTCTTTTAGCTATTAAGACACTGCTTATTACTGACCACTTCATTAACAATGGACTGCAAGCAACCATCTGTGTCAAGATATCTTGTGCATGAGGCTAGAACTATTTCTGCTGCTCCCTTCCAATGTATATAGACTTAAGAATCTGTCGGCTATAGAAAAAAAATAATGTGAAATCTTTAGATTGGGCTCAAACATCAGAATTCAGAAACAAATTACAATAACAATAACAGTCTATAAAGGAACATCAGTAGTTTTGCAGGTCATTTGCAAGAGATGTTCAAATAATATAATTCAGATAATATGGTCTTAGAATTCACATATATAACATTCCCTACACTAAAGAATGACTCAAATACCTGCCGTAATGCAATACCACCTCGCTTTTTCACGGAATTGAAAGGAGATACATGCAAGAGTGTGCATTCTGATCTGACAAGGTCAAACTTCATTCCAGACTGCAGCACAAAGTGACAATTATTGTCCGCATCAAACAGCGAAAATTAATTGAAAAGATATAGATCTTATTTCTTTTTTGGTTACATAGGATTTGAACAAGAAATAGATATAGAAAAACATAAAGAGATATACCTGGACACCCCAATAAAGAATAGCCTTTTCTGTGGGAGATCCAGAAACCTCTATACCTCCACCATCCTATCAATATAAACATTATAAAAGACAGATTCCAATTGCTTCACATGTGACGACTCATGAAGAAATTAGGACTAATAAAATAAAACCTCTTATGGAGTATACAAAATGTCACAAAACTGCTATCCAAAAGATAATAACCTCATGGAAGTAGTACAACTCAAATGATAATCAAGGGATGAATGGGGAAAAAGGAGCTATGCAAACACTCAGAGATTACCTTCGAGGAAAACACACTGCCTGAAGTATTCTGTGCAATACCCTCATTAAGCAGAGTGGAAACCTCTGCATGTAATTGTGATCGATCCTCAGGTGGATTAATCTTCTTTTTCCCAACATAAGCCTCAACTACGGTCATCTGTGGTATTAAATTATAGAAATCCCAAAAACTATCAGATATATAAAAACTAAAAATTGAAAATACTAAGTTTCAGGATTTCAAACAATTGATTAACATAATCCAGACAGTAAGGAAATCTGGAATGGAAAACCAGACAATATTATCAATTCATATAAGAGAATAAAACCTAAAAGTGCAGAAGACCTAACCTGATTCAGAGTCAAAGTTCCAGTTTTATCGCTGCAGATTGTCGTTGCAGAACCCATAGTTTCACAAGCTGAAAGCCTACGCACCTGCACAGTAGTTTCTGTTAACTTCATATACTGATGCCACGATTTCTCACAGAGTGAATCTGATGTAGATAATCCAAAAACTAAAACAGATGGTCAAATAAACAGGTTACGTGCCAAGGCCTTGTCTGCCATCATTTTCTTCATTGAATAGGCCAGACTGCTGCATAATTCAACGACATAATAACGAATTAGAGAGAATAAAGAAAATTAAAAGCAATGGCAGCAATGATACCAGCTGTATTGAATAGTACTTACGTTAAGGTAACAGCTAAAGGAAGCCCTTCAGGAACAGCAACAACCACAATGGTGACCTAAATAATTTGGTAGATTGTTATAAATATTAATGTATAGAGTGCTCTACCGGAGAAATACAAAATGCAACACTTACAGCGGCTGTAATAATTTTTATGACTCCATCCACTGTTTTCCCCATACTCGTCTTCCCACGTTCAAACTGGATAGATCCATAAGGATTTTTTGAATTTCCAGTAAAATATCTAAAAAAAATATGGATGATTGTAGCTGATTAGATAGAATGTGAATCGTATTAAAAAAACTTATTTTAAAATCTTTAAAGTTACCTAGCCAAGAGGATAGCGAGCACAGATAGAGCTACAGCAAGCCCAACAATGCCTATAAAAGTCAACACCATTCAAGCGTACCTGTCAAAGGTAATCACATACCGACTTAGATGCAATCAATAAAGTGTGATTGTAAATTGTAAAAAGTAGCGCTATCAGAGAGGAAAACCTGCAAGGGGGTTTCTTCACCAGTATCCTCCGAAATACTCGCCATCAACAATCCCCATTCAGTGTTAATTCCCACACCAGTTACCTAAAGATTAAAAATATTTATTGAACAAAGAATTGACAAGTAATTTTTATTTGTATAAAAACTGCAAAGCAGACTGAACCTTGGGACGTAAATGAGTAAATATTTAAACATCATGAACTTGAACATTGTTTTCAAACAGAAACAAAATTTATTCACTCAGTTATTATCTTTTGTGAACCGCACCTTCAACATTTTTACAAGGACTAGTTCAGAATTATTAAGACAAAATTAAAAAAATAAGAATGTGCAATATGATATCACTTATCAGAGGATTTGTAAACAGGAGTTGCACCTATGAGCACATTAGCAGAAGGTATCAACAATGAAACCATAAGTTCATGTATCAAAACAGTCGAGGAAGGTAACCACTTGGGTACATCTTTAGGCAAACAACCACCTAATAGTCTTTTGGGCATGAAAGTTGCAGGAGAGCAGGACAAGTGCATCATGACCAATATCAAACACATTGCCACTGTGTGACTAGAAGCCTACCGCCTAGTAACCTGGGTCAGATCATGATGAGAGCATATATGGTATTATCTGGGTAAGAATTTCAGTCCCACATCTAATGGGTAAGTCGCAGGGTAACCACCTAACTTGCTGAGCCTTTTGATGTGGGTTATTGATTACAAGCATGAGTATACCAAAATTGAAACAGCTCGCAACTGCAGTAAATTACTTTTCCTGGCAGGAATCAGATGATTTGCACTGAAGACTAAACTGAAAGACAAGCATATACATATCATTTGCTTAAACCATTTAATCCAACCAGTCGAATAACACATCACCATCACCATAAATTTAATGATCAAAACTACCAACGCTACCATTTAACTTTGCTCACACATCTTGAATGAAACAACAATTAATCATTTACCAACATGGTTCCAGCACCATCAGCTACCTTGCAACCAGACATCAAAAATGGTTTCTTTGGATCTTTTTGCACCTACAGAGTGACGTTATATTTGAGAAAATATGCATAACAATTTAAATTCTTCTGCTCAAGAAGGTCTAACCAGCTTACAATCTTGCTTTCGCCTGTCATGCTGGATTCATCAATGGCTAAAGAATGACTATTTATAAGGATTCCATCAGCAGGAACCTGGACAAAGAACCCAAACAACCAAATTATTATTTCAAACTGTAATGCTGGAGATTAATTTTACAACCACGCTCACCTGATCACCTATATTAAGAGGAATAACATCACCAACTACAATTTCATATATTGAAATCTTCTCTCTTCTACCACCTCTAATAACCTGCACAATTTATAGGAAATTATTTAAGTTAAGCAAAAATAGCATATATATATAAAAGAGTGAGTGTGTGTGCGCGCGCGCACGCGTATATGTGTGCACGTGTGTGTAAGCAAAACAATAATATGAATATTCCAAGCAATGCCTATACCTCCACATGTATATTTTGCTTTTCCTCGTTTAAATTCTGAAACTGGAGAGATTGTCGATAATCACTAGTTGCTATTGAAATAGTACAAAACAAAAAATGCTATTAGTAATACACATGTTTGTGTTTGTATCTGTATTTGTATTTGTATTTGTATTTGTATTTGTATTTGTATTTGTATTTGTATTTGTATTTGTATTTGTATTTGTGTGCGTGTGCGTGTGTGTATCACTGTGTGCATTTTCCCTTCGTGTCTGTGCATGTACGAATGCCTCATTTCTGCAAGAGGCTACAATCAAAATCACCCAAAACATCAAATCTTGTATTTAGCATAGTTAGAAAAGATCCATTTCCATACCTGGGAATATGAAGGCAGGGGAAGATTCAAGAATTCAAACTTATGGGACCAAAAGGAAACTATGACATATAAAATGGACCACAGGGAGTACATATGTACGTGTGTAAAGGCTTGTAAAGGCTATGCCTATGTAAGAAGCATGCAAAGGCTATGCCTGTGTAATACAATAACATATGTATAGTATTCATATAAGATCAAACATTTTGGACTAGTTGGGTTATCCCCACCCCTACTCCCGGTTTCCTTGCACGAACGTAATATAATACAATACATGTTTTGGTGCCAAATCATGAGAGTACCAATAGAGGTTCTAGTTATCAAAAAACTAAGTGACATTCTACACTGCTTTAAAATTCAATATAATGTAATAGAAAAGTTTATCAAAATTGTTAAATGCATAAAATGGACCCAATTTTAGCATATAAAGACATTAAAAAGTGAAGGGGATGCCCAATACAAGCCATATTTTCAGGTATTTGATGTGGGGCAAGTTATGTACTTACAATAGTGTTCAAAATTTTAAAAAGAACTCTTTTAAATTATTTCCTCACAATCTATTTCTCACATGGACAAATATAACAGATGAGATGGCAAACTCGTCCAATGGGGTCAAAGTTTCTACCCCATAAAATAATATTTCGCAAAAGAAAGGGAAATATAGATAATTTACAAAGAAATGCTTACATGGTCCACTAACGTCATAGATCATAGTCAATTTACATTATTTTGCTTAGATAGAACAAGAACATTTATTGATAGAAGGGGAAAGATACAACGGCTAAAGGTGGAAATCGTAAAGTATCATCCGAAAGGATCAAAGCATAAATCACATAATGAAGTAGAAGATGTAAAGTTGTACAACATCTCATACATAAAAATTTTCTTACATATTACTTCCAGCTAAACAAACAACTGTGGAGAACAACTCCTTCACAATCATTTTATTACTATTTATTCTCAAAGTTTCAACATTTCAAAGTTTACTATTCCCCAAAAATGTTAAGTGAAGAAGTCCTATAAGAAGTACAACTGTTTCCAAAATGTACAGTCATTTAAACGAAACTAAAAATGGTGTTATCAGATTCCATGAGAAAGATGAAAGAGACTAAACCAATATGTAAAGAAAATTACAAAACGAACCAGCTCCAATATATTCAAAGACCTATTACATCTGTCGATTCTTGCCCCTCCATTTCATTCACATCAATTGCAAATTTAAATGGAAATTTAATAAGGAACATCAAACAATTACCTGTAACAAATATAACAAGAATAACAGCAAATGAAATGCTTCCTCCATCATACCATCCTTCTTTCAGGCCCTACATAATGAAGAAGGCACAAATCTTCAACCAAAAAGAGTCATATGGGATAAGCAGCAGTAATTAATATGGACAACAAGGGCGGGTGGCAAACAAAACAGAACAGGTGGAAAAAAAACTTTCACATAGAAGCAAAAACATACACGTGCGCACCAAAATAATAAAACTATAAAATTCTCGTATACACAGTAGCTCCCATTCCAAAAACCTAAGATTTTAGGTATGGGAGAGCCGCTTGGGAAAGATATTCTATTAGTCAAGCGCATTCACCCTAATGGCGTACCTTTTGCAAGGCAGTGATTAGGAAGAGTTAGGTCGGAGGTGCTCGAGACAAACCTGTTCCCGTAGTAGCTGTGAATGGGAAATCCCCTTCTACTACACGTTATACTTGAAGCGATGTTTGCTCCATACCCTCACGCGTGGAAGGTTGCCTTTGAAAGCTCGATCGATTGGACTCCCATCCCAGGCAGCCCTTCTCTTTCGAACCAAAAAAAGGGATCTTCTAAAACAGAGCCGAGCTGCAGCCATCGTGGTCATGAGGTCCTTCTAGTTATTGGTCAGGGTATTGCATACTCTATACACTAACACAAATTAAGGGGCTTTTAACGAACGTTAAAAGACCATAGAAGGTTTATAAACACATTAAAGAAAGGGCCTTAAAGGCTATATATTGGCCATAAACTGAGGTTAAGAGCGCAGCTCTAACTTAGTAACTCAGAGCTCATATGAGAAGATAAGAAGGACTGCCCTTATTCCTAAAACCGATAATTCGGGCAGAGAACTTAGTAGCTCATAGCTACGGAATGGGCAATGTCTTACTCTATTTCTTATCAGGAATAGCGGCCTTGGTTAGAGCGGATAGGTCTTTCCCCCTCGGGGGCTAGGCGTTCCGTGCATACAACAGGTAAAGTTTCCTCTTTTTAAAAGAGAGTTCTAACTCTGAAGGAACTACTCGAAAGCAGAGGAAGCATTCGATGCATCATAGAAAAAAAGTTGAGATGCCAAAGCCCCGTATTTACTAGCGGGGGCACCAAGATGTTCTATGATCAAAGGCTTTGTGGTTGTCACAAGCTGGATTCGAACCAGCACCTCTGGGAGCAAAAGATAGACCCAGCGAACTACCATTCATTCTGATCGCGACTTTGGTTAGCTTCGACTAGGCTTGGAAACCTTAAGTCAGACCCCTTCGCCTCTCGGAAGCTAGAAAGCGAGCAGCAAGAACGTAGGGAGTAATAAGTAAGGTAGAATATTACGTACTGTTTTTTGATTCAACTTTTTGCACAGTATTATCATCTTGATGATGACCAATATTCAACCTGCCACTAATGCATTAAACAAAATGTAGTAATCACATCTTTAGAATTAAATAAATATAGGCTACACAAGCATATTCTTTCTCTCTTTAGCTAAGCTAAGCACAGCACGCACATGCAATTCTAAGAAAATTGAGTGGGTTCTTGATAAACAAAAGATATTCATTCAATCCAATACAAGGTGCCCCCAGAAAAAAAGCATTCTTAAGCATCTCCCGAAATTTTTGTAACATTCCCAACAAGCAATTAAAAAAAACATTTGGTTAAATGAAGAAGAAATATAGATGTGTCAAAAAAATGCATGGTATGTCAAGGCATCCATAGGTTTTATAATAGAAATTTCACTTTTTTGAAGTCATCAAGGAACATAATTTAAATAAATCAACAATATATATATATATATATAGATAGATAGATAGATAGATAGATAGATAGATAGATAGATAGAGCTGCAGCTCCATATATATGGAATGTATATCAATGAATCCTCAAAATTATTCCTTTAGAATTATCCTAAAATCCCCATAATTATGCCTCTAAAATAATCATAGAATCCTTATAATTATATTCGATAATTACGCATCTAAACTTATCCTAGAATCCTCTTAACACTTCCCCTCAAGCTAAAAGTCTTATATATTATGACTTGCATCTTGTTACAAAACATAATCCAAAAAATAAAAGGATTTGAAGCTAACATAAAAAAAATCATGTTATCTTCCAACACTCCCCCTCAAATTGATGCCCTCGTCAGTTTTTGCACGAAGAAAAAAAGAAGGCAATAACTTGAATATATATATATATATATATATATATATATATATATATATATATATAATGATGTTTACGGTCAAAGTTGATTTCTCACCCTCAATACATAACTTCATATATCCACTTTCTTAGAATTTTATGTGCACACAATAACGGAGAACACTTGTATCCAATAACAACGAAAGACACACGTCTTCCTCAAAACATCTGCCTCATAAAAATTCTTACTCTCCAATCAACAATCCATTTACATATTTCAACTCAAGAAGTTAACTGCTCTGCACATATCACCTTGTAGTGAAAAAATTCCATTAGTACCAAACAAACCTTAGGCCATAGTTTCTCCACATGCTGAGAAATGCAACTTCATGCCCCAAAATCTACAGGAATCAGAATAAACATGCAACAAGGAACATGCATCTGTGAAAAGAAACCTCAAATCTAGGCCACGAAGTACTTGAGCGCCAACTTTAGTAACGTTGACAAAAACTCAAACTACAGCTCCAACAAAGAATCAAAATTGAACTCTAACAACCTAATTTTTCTTTAAGATGAAGTTAAATAATAAAAATAAACATCATCTTCCGCCGGCTATTTGCCGTCAGAAGCAATAATTTTTTATTTGATTGCAAGACCATGTGAGAGATAATGAATAGTGACAAAGATGTTTATTATATTACAGAAATGTATATAGGAGAGCTCTTTATATATAGATAGAGTTGTAGCTGCATATGGAAAGTATATTGATGAATCCCCACAATTATGCCTCTTGAATTATCCTGAATCCCCATAATTATGCCTCTAGAATAATCCTAGAATCCTTATAATTATATCTGATAATTATGCCTCTAAACTTATCCTAGAATCCTCTTAACACAGATCAATCAAGTGCAATGTAATAAGGTGATTCAAGGGAGAAAGGGACAGGTAGGACCTTTAAAATTCAAAAGAATATATCAACTCAACTGATTTTCAGAACATGTTCAACACTCAATTATCCAAAGTAGATCAAGTATATTTGTTTGTCTTTATGAACATAAACAAGCAATTATCATATGCCAAACTCACCTCTGTCTTTATTCCTAGCACCAATGAGGCTACCGCAGCTATAACTAAGATAATCAGTGTTAAATCTTGCCAAGCTTCCCAAAGAAACCTCTGCAAAAACAAGAGCCACAAATGAGTAGTACCAAAAGATCTGAACTAAAAATAGTATCCAACAAAAAAACAGATCCCAAAACATACCAAGAAGCTCCTTCCTTTTTTAATGGGATATGTATTTGATCCAAAAGCATTCCTTCAATTTAACAATTCACCATCATCTGCAACAATTCCCTTATCCAGATTCGTTTTCAACATCTCAGATAATCCCCTAGCCTGAAGAAAGTGATGGCTGATATATATTATGAAATCTAACTATTTTTTTTAGATAAAGGAAGAATATAAATACAGTCAAGGGGAAGAAGCAGTCCACCAAATTAAACAATCAAGAGAGTATGTAATCAATATACACTAGCTGCAAAGAAAATTAATTAATTCATGATAGACTTGCCCCTCCATATTGTTGTAGCACAGAACCATTATGATTCCTTGTCATTGCAGTTAGTTGTTCTACTCCGATTGCAAAATCACCACTTGGAGATGGGGGAGTTACCACGTTGCCCAAGACTGCATGCATGAATATTAAAACATATATAATTAGAAAGAAAACGTGGAGCGATATCCACGTATGTGTGTGAATGATGCATGCAAACATTAATTCTAGAAAATCAACATCGTAATACATGCATTGACGTACGTCTCCATAATAACAATAAATATCATGTAATTAATGAAGTAGAACAAATGCTTTTGAAATTAATTTGTGACTGAATGCATAAAAAATATTTAAGTTTCAAGCTAGGCATGCAGTATAATACCACATAAATCTTCATATTTATTCACATTTCATCCCCAAACAAAATACAAGGACGACCAATTAATGTTGTAGTGGATGTGATGTGTATGAGAAATCACTTCTAAACCTGCTCAACACTAATTAATAATCGTATAAAGGGTTTGTATAGAGTTATAATTAGTACCAATTGCTCGTTGCCCAGCCAATTTGAAAAGCAATGCGGCCTAAAAACAAATCAGTTCAAAATTAGAAAGTGGAATGACCGACCGGGACCGACAATCATCTAAAAATGGAAATGAAAATGTCCTTAAATATTATTCATAGTTAGTTACCCTTGTGACTTGAGCATGTGCTCTGATCATCCTGCTTCTTTTTTCTTTCTCTTCTTCCCTTTTCAAGTCCAAAGTGTACCGAAATCGACGTGAGGCATTAAGCACAAGTGCCGCTTGCTGAATGAGGCCAAAACTTCTTCTTAATTATAGTAAAAAAGCCTTAACTAAATCATTAGCTTAATTAGCTTAAGATCTACAACTGCTCAACAACGTACGATAGGTAAGTATAAAACAATAAGCTAGCTGCACCTGCACACAGGTTACCTTACGTACATATTTTCAAAATAATACCCACTTTTATAATTAAAACCATTTATATATATAACTACAAAGACCTGAAAGCAAACACTTGCGCGTCCCACTAACTAAGCATCAGGATGGATCCAACTGTAAAACAAACTTATTCCAATACTTTCTTGCATGATGATGAGCAAAATTCCTAGCGGCACAAGTCGGTCTATAGCATATATATTGACTACTACAAAATTCCAGGTGGCCTGCCTTGATGCAAGCAGCTAGTTCTCAGACTTAATAAACGTTAATTAAGAATACAGAATCTCAGTAAATTATATGAATGCTAAGATTAGTAAAGACAATATATGTCATGATACAAGAAGGATTTCTCTTTAATTCATTGAGGAAACCAAAAAGGTTTATGAGTTTTCAACTCCAATTAGAATATCTTTGCCTTGGACAGGGAGGATACGTACAAATCTCCATAAGGTACGATTTTATCTATTCCTAAATTATTGTGGGAATAAAAGTGAGGAAAAAAAATAAATTAAAACTAGATATTGCAGAATACATGCAGGTTTGTGTAGGTGGTCGATCTTCAATATGAAACCTTAAAGTCAGACTACATATATGATATAACACATCAGTCCACATCGAAAAATGTGGGCTAATTTGATAAGTTGAAGTTACTATCAAAAGTACTTTCAGTCATGACTTTTTTGGACACGAGATTTAATTTACAAAAGTGAATTAAGAGAAAAAGTTAATTCATTAAATTCATGAAAACGCAAGGTCCTTTAGAAATAAAATAATTATTTATCCCATAGATTATTTCTTTTCCATTAATTACTGTACAAGTTAGTTAATATCAATGGTTTTAAGTAGGTCTAATATTGTCAAAAATTTCGGTAGTTCAAATGACGAGCTGAGAAGCCCAATTGAGAGGGAAGATTGCAAATGTTTATGGCACCTACAGCTGTTTTAACTATTTACATCAGATATCACGTACTCCACAATCTTAAAATTAACTCCCTCATCTTTTCAGTTTTTCAGTCTGAACAAATGGTTTCCCAATTTTCAATTATAAATGCAGTGGGCAAGTTCGTGCACTTACCACCATCCAAGTAGAACGATCGATGTAACCTACATATTAAGAAGAAATAGAAATTTATTTTTTGTAAATAAATATAAAAAAAATGCGACATAAATCTAAAATTCATCAAAATTCTAAAGATTTCCCAGTACTTGCATGAAGGAATCAAAATAAGACAAAATTTCAATCAATTGGGCCATTAATGGACATTATCAACATTGTTAATTACATGATAAATAAGCGTTGAAACTTAATATGCATGATGCATGGTTGAAGGTAGTATAACCTAACTGGAGAGAATATATTAATTACGTAGGTAGATAGAAAATATATACACAATAAACAATTAATTAATATTTGTAATGGTAGGGTAGGGTAGGGTAGGGTAGGGGCATTAATGTGTGTACTTACCCTCCACCGTTAAAGCGAGGCAACAGAAGCATTATTTGTGTTGGCAATGTGGAAAGGATCGGAGAATTCATGGTCGCTGGCCCATGATCCTGATCCTCCATCAGCAGCAGAAGGAGGAGAACGAGGAACCCCGGCCTCAACATCCTCCTGGTGGTGGTGGTGTTGTTGGGGGCCATCAATAGCGGCCGTAGGTGATTCATCATCGTAAATCCCGGTCGTCATTAGGATACTATACAATAATAATAATAATAATAATAATAATAATAATAATAATAATGTTGAGTCATGATATTTTCTTCTATTTGGGCCGAATGAATTGGACTCACTTATTTAATTAGTTTATTGGGCCTTCATTATTAAACCTTGAAAGTCATTGGGCCTAGTCATCGTATTATTTCTATTAAAACCTTATGAGACCGGGTCGGTTCATTAGACTAACCCATTAGATATTTTAATATCTATTACTTTGACTTGTAATGATGAAAAAGCATGATAGTTGACTGCTGTAACTGCCATGCATTAATGTGGATGGAATCATAGTCGGCCGGCGATAGAAAACAGTGACCAAAGGTAGTAGATAGACCGATCGCGATCGGTGCAGAACCCATCGGATCGTGGGTCATGGTCGATAAGTAGTGGGTGACACGCATTAATCCCGCAAAGAGAGTATAACCTAGCAAGGAGGTCTTCACAAAGAGGTACGTTAACATTCACGTTCACATACACACACGACTGAGAATTATTATCTCTGTCAATACACTAGACAATTATTATCCTCCATTGTTAACCTCGTGAACATGTATACTGACTCTCACGCCTGAGCTATCCCCCGACGGTCGAAGCCGTCAAGCTTGTGGTGTTTATCGTATTTACTGTGCAGGATCAGGACGTCTTACGTGATTAGGACGTGGCAACAGATCTTGGCGTTAACATTGGCGCTAAAAGGAGGGGCTTTTTCTAGTGTTATTGAGTTTTCAATCACATTCATTTAATCTACTTTGGAAGATGGCGAGAAGTAGGGATGGTACACCCGAAGGGCAGGCGATGGCTGTGAGCTCGTCGTTGCCCCGTATTTCAGTAAAGGATCGTCTGGGTCCTTCTAAGAGTGCTCATGAAAGCACGACCTCCAAGCTTAATTCGGAAGATATCTCGTCCGAAGATCCATGGTGGAGCCAGACGAAGGTTGGTCTTCGATGCAGATAAAGGGCATGATCGTGGTCGAGGGCGAGCAGAAGGCTCACCGACCAAGACTCATCGCCGAAGTGGTCAAGAGGACAGAGCTGCCAAGTTGGCGAGGATGGCGGACGAAGCAGATAAAGCCTTGGAGGTCCTGTTAAAGCAGAGGGAAGATATAGCCGAACAGATGCTTCGGGTAGCGGAGTTAAGGGACGAAGCATCTATCCATGTTCAGTCTAAAAGGCGGAGTAAGCATAAGGAGATGCAACCACGAGAGGAGAAAGAATGGAGCATTCAACGACGTAATGTTCAGGGATCGCTTCTCATGGCAGAAGGAGATCGAGGAGCAGAACTCCCGTGGCCTCGAGGAAGGCACTAGTGGTCGTTGGTTCTCAGCATCGAGACGACGACACGAGAAGGAGTAGGTCAAGGGAGATTTTGCCAGAAACCAGAAGAAGAGAGCATCAGCGTGACTATTCTCATCATGAGGATAGGGTTGTACGCCGGAGTAGATCCAGAAGCCCAACAAAGGCAGTGAGGTCGGTAGGAGGGGGTCAATCCACTCAAAAGCAGAATATCATTCAGGAGAAAGAAGTCTCCTCGCAGCCCGAAGACATTGGTTTCTTGATAAAGGAGTTGAAGGAGCTCCGGCGGTTAAGCGAAAGTGGGCGGTGAAGGACACCCCGGGGAAGAAGGCGTCTCCTTTCTCTTCGGACATACTGAAGGAAAAGGCAGACATCACCAAGAAGTTGCCGCGCATGGAGAGTTACGATGGGTCTGGAGACCCTTATGACCATAGCCAGGCGTTCGACCGGCTGATGGATTATTACGATTTCACCGATGCTGCCAAGTGCCACACATTTGTCACGACGCTGAGGAAAGATGCGAGGCAATGAATGGGGACTTTACCGTCAGATTCAATTTCCTCTTGGACCGAGCTTTGTGACAAGTTCCATGCCCGCTTTGGAGAAATCAAGAAAGGGGAAGCCCTCTGAGTTCTTTAAAGACAGTCGACAGTTCAATCGACGAGTCTTTAGGCCAGTATGTGAAGAGATTCAGGGAAGCGGTTGGTCAGGTGTCCGACCTCAATGATCTCCAAGCGGTAGGGTTGTTTCAGAATGGGTTAGACCTGGTAAATTCCAAAAAGATGGTGAAAAAGTTGATGTTCCATCACCCGAAGAGCTTAGCAGATGCTTTTGATAAGGCAGAAGGTTATATTATCGTGGAGGAGGCTATGAATAGCCTGAAACGCCCTTCTTCGGACTAAATGAAAGAGGCAGACACGCCTAAAGCAGATGGCGATCAGATAAAGGGGGGAGGATATAATGATCGGCCAGAGGGCAGCTCAAAAAAGTTCAACAACTCATGGTGACAAGGAAGTAGTCGTCCACCTACGTCCGCCCCAAAGGTGAATAAGGTTTACACTAAGCTGAATACGGATAGGTCGGTGATTTTAGACCAGATCAGGAACCAGCCATTCTATGAGCCACCCCGTGATAACTATAAGACAGGGCAAAACAACTCTCGAAAATATTGTGGCTATCATCAAGCCACGGGCCATGATACTAATGAGTGTTGCAATTTAAAGGATTTCGTGGAGAAGAAGATTCAAAGTGGTTTGCTGGTTCAGTATGTGGCCGAGAGGGACCGACAAGATCAATAAAATGTCAACCGTACTGGTCAGACGGTCCAAACGGTTCCACCCGTCCAAAATGCTCCAGTACCACCGCCGAGGCACGTCATCGATGTAATAACCGGTGGGACAGCAGAAAAGTTGGTAAGGAAGAAGAGGAGAGGGTATCTAGATTCGATCATATCAGTGGCGGGTACGTCCCCGAAGGCCGACCAACCATTTTCGGGGACTATCATATCCTTCACCGATGCAAATTATCCTTCGGAGCCCATCGAGCCCCATGAAGGAGCGTTAGTGATCACTGCACAAGTAGGCTCGGTGGATGTGAAGCGTATGATGATAGACAACGGGTCTTCTGTAGATATTCTGTATGCCCACGCTTATCAGAGGATGCATCTTGATGGGCGAAAGATGGAGGTCGGGCAGGAGGCTCCTTTATATGGCTTCAGAACGATCCAAATCAAAGTTGCAGAGCCACTATTGAACTCCCAGTGGTCTTCTAAGATGACTCCAAAAAGTAGAAATAACATGTAAATTTTATGTTGTGCATGTAGATTAGAACCACAACGCCATATTGGGAAGGCCTACCTTGTGGCTCTCCAAGTTGTGACCTCCATCCCTCACTTCAAAATCAAAGTTCCCAAGACACCGGAGTTGGAGAGGTGGCGGGGGACTTGGATCTAGCCCGACATCATTATCGAATCTTGTCATTTCCTCGGGAGTAGGTCGTCGTAAGCGAAGCAAACCATGGAAATTGAGATCGAGCCCTTTACTGAAAGTAGTTCAGAGCCATTGGTTACTCCTGCAGGGGAGACAGGAGAGATCGAGTTGGTCATCGGGAAGAGAAACAAAATAGTGAAGATTAGTTCGGGTCTACCAGAACCTCTTCGGACTAATCTTATAGAGCTCCTTCGCTGCTATGCGGACATTTTTGCATGGGAACCACAAGATATGCCTGGAATTAGCCGAAAAATTGCCGAAACACAGGTTGGAGGTAGATCCATCGAAAAAGCCAGTTCGGCAAAAAGCGAATCTTTGCACCTGAGCGTCAGAGGATCATTGATGAGGAGATTGCTAAGCTGATAGCTGCTGACTTCATTTTTGAAATTGACTACCCACAGTGGATGGCCAATGTAGTGTTGGTGCAGAAGCAGAATGGAAAGTGGCGGGTTTGCATCGACTACACCGACCTGAATAAAGCTTGTCCGAAGGATTTTTATCCTCTGCCCTATATTGATCAACTCATCGATGCCACTTCAGGGTATGCATTACTAAGCTTTATGGATGCTTTTTCAGGTTATCATCAAATTTCCATGTGCAAGGAGGACATTCCGAAGACAGCATTCATTATACACCGTTCGGTGTATGCCTATAAGAAGATGACCTTTGGCCTTATAAATGCTGGAGCCACCTACCAAAGAATGATGAATTTCATATTCGATAGACAGCTGGGGAGGAACATGGAGGTGTACGTAGATGATATGATCGTGAAAAGCATGCAAGTCCAAAAGCACTTGGATGATTTGGAAGAATGCTTTCAGACTGTCCGTCACCACAAGTTGAGGCTCAATCCAGCAAAGTGTACCTTCGGACTCGGTGCAGGGAAGTTCCTGGGGTATCTGGTCAGTCAGAGGGGCTTTGAAGCCAATCTGGAGAAGATCCAGGCCATTCTTGACATGAAGACTCCTCAGTCGTTCAAAGACGTCCAACGTCTGACTGGCAGGATTGCAGCTCTGAGGAGGTTTATGTCGAAGTCTGCGGAGAGATACTTGCCGTTCTTCGACACATTGAAAGGGCCGAAGAATGCGAAGACGTTCCAGTGGACTTCGGAGTGTGAAGACGCCTTCCAAGGCATAAAGACATATCGCTTTCCGCTCCTTTATTGGTGAAGCTCTTATCAGCAGAGACCTTGTATTTGTACCTTACAGCAAGTTCGTTGGCAGTTGGAGCGATCTTTGGTTCGGAAGTCGATGCTGGAAGCAAAGATCCGGCCTATTATGTCGTCACCACGTCTGCGAGATTTGAAACCAAAATGCGAATATTGAAAAATTTGTTGTTGCTTTGATAATTGCTAGTAGAAAGCTTCGGCAATATTTTCAAGGTCGGTTCCTGGTCGTTTACACGGATCAGCCATTGAAGAAGGTGATGAGCAAGCCAGAGGTTTCGGGGAGGTTGGCAGCATGGACGATGGAATTGTCCCAATTTTTTTATCGAATACCATCCCCGAACCGCTATCAAGGGTCAGGCCTTGGCCGATTTTATGGTGGAATGTTCGTTCACCGAAGCAGATGCCGAGTTGTCAGAGGCTGAGACATCCGATCGAAAGCGATTCTTTGTTCTTGAAGATGGTCCGAAAGTACACGTATCAGTTGTATGCAGATGGGTCCTCTACGGTGAATGTTAGTGGGGCAGGGATTATATTGACAAGTCCGGAAGGATTCAAGGTGCAGCAAGCAATCAGATTTGAGTTCAAAGTAACAAACAACGAGGCCGAGTATGAAGCAGTGTTAGCAGGAGTTCGACTGGCGAAGAGTCTATAGGTCCAGAAGCTGATCATTTATAGTGACTCTCAGTTGGTCGTCAAACAACTATCGGGAGATTATGAAGCTCGTGGGACTAGGATGATCAAGTATCTGGCGGAATTAAAAGACCGACTTCAGTACTTCGTTTCTTATGAGTTTCAGGGCATAGAACGTAACGACAATTCTATTGCCGATGCACTGTCGAAGTTGGCCACTACGGATGCAGATGTTTTCAACGGATCGGTTTATTTAGAAATTTTATAAAGGCTTGAAAGTATCCAAAGATGAAGCGAAGAATGTGTATCGAACGATCTAACTGCTCTGGCAGATGGCGTCCTTCTTTCGGATCAGATGTTGGCAAAGAAGATCAAATATAAGAGTGCCAATTTTGTTCTTGTTGATGGAGATCTTTATCGATTGGCATTTTCCTCACCATTGCTGAAGTGTCTGGTTCCATCCGAGGCTGAGTATGCTCTTTGGGAGGTTCACGAGGGTATTTGCGGTGATCATATGGCTGCCAAGTCTTTGGCTTATAAAGTACTTCGACAGGGATACTATTGGCCTACAATTTTCAAGGAAGCTACAGAGTATGTCAAGAAATGTAAGAAATGCCAGCTCAATAGTCCGATCCCACATCAGCCACCAGAAGAGCTATATTCGAATTTATCTCCTATACCCTTTGTTGTCTGGGGGGTAGATATATTGGGCCCGTTGCCTAAAGCTAAAGGTCAGGTCAGCTTTGTCATAGTTGCTATTGATTACATGACCAAGTGGGTAGAGGCGAAGCCATTTCGATTGATAACGGAACAAGAGTGTTTGAAGTTCATAAAAGAGTCCATAGTGTTTCGCTTTGGAATTCCTAAAGTGTTGATATCGGACAACGGACGTCAGTTCGTGGGATCAAAATTTGAAGGATTTTTAAAGGAGCTAGGGATTCAGCATAAGAAGACTTCGGTGGCTCATCCACAGTCAAACGAGCAAGTTGAGGTGACAAACAGAACACTGCTGAACGGTATCAAACGCAGACTGGATGAAGCCAAAGGAAGATGGCCAAAGGAGCTGCTCAGTGTGCTATGGGCTTATCGGACCACACCGAGGACTACCATAGGGGATTCACCTTTTCGATTGGCCTATGGTACTGATGCCTTAGTCCCAGTCGAAATTGGATCTCTAAGTCTTCGGGTCAGTCAATTCAAAGAGATCTATAACGACGAAGGACTGAAGGCCAACTTGAATCTGTTAGAAGAAGTCAGAGAGGTAACTTTGCTCAAACTGGCAGCCTACCAACGAAGAGTAGCTAAGCATTACAACAAGGGAGTCAAACTTCGCAGATTCGAAGTAGGAGACTTCGATCCTGTAGAAAGTTCAAGCATCTACCCCTCGAACACGGAAAGCTAATGCCGAACCTGGGAAGGGCCGTATGAGGTGATCAAAGTACCAAAGCCAGGGACTTATCGATTAAAGGCATTAGATGGGTCCGAGATCAAGAACACTTGGCATGCTGGTAGGCTTCAGAAATATTTTCAATAGAGATCAAGTCAATTTATCGGAAGTCTGTACATGATTGTCCATTATCAATAAAAAGTCACTTTTTCACAATTGATCTTCTTCATATTTGTCCTAAGTTCACAATGGTGTAAGGAGGTATGGTCGGACTCGCTGGCCATTCGATGGCAGCCTATTTATTTGTTACCCCGTGTGGTAGACAAATCCTATGGTCCTTTTAATATTGTTTTTACCAAGGGTGGTAAATCAATGGGCACCGAAGTAAGGAGGACGGGGTGGACTCGCTGACCATTCGATGGTAGCCTTTTCGGCAGGAGTGTCCTTATGGTTTTGTTATACCCCGCGTGGTATACAAAGTTCATGGTCCTTTTAAATTTGTTATACCCCGTATGGTAAACAAAAGGCACTGAAGTAAGGAGTTATGGTCGGACTTGCTGGCCATTCGATGGCAGCCTTATTGTCAGGAGTGTACTTATGAATTTGTGACCCCGCGTGGTAGACAAATGTCCTTATATATTGGTCCTTATATACTTGCTTCACCCTGAGTGGTAAACAAAATCCCGATGGTGCAAGGAGGATCTGCCGAATTCACCTTACACATGACCGATCTCACACTTCGGTAACGATAAGTATACATTACTTTATTTTGTTCAAGTGTTGAGTTCAGTTCATTCAACTCTGTCCATTCAATTCAGTTCATTAGATTCAGTTCACTTTATTTCATAACTTAACTATTATATACCTTAGCTGATTCACAATCTAAGTTAAGTTCATACAGATTAATTGATACTGAATTATTGACAAGAAACGAACCAAAACAGAAGTCATAATCAAGAAAGTTAAGGATTCATTGACAAGATAAGATATTCATTCATCTGTTCAAAACCAAAATTCGTCCATAACACTAACTAATTAATTACACAAGCGTAGAAATCCTGTCAAAATCCTTACATAAAGTTTCAAATAGTTACAAAAACATAAACAGTTTAAATAAATAATTTTCACAAGTCAGTAAAATATCAAAAAAAAGCAGAAAGGACATTCAAGCACCGTCTCCACCATCGGAGTCGATCAAAGCTGGATCTAACTGAGCAGCAGCCAATTTTTCCTTACCACGCTCCCGAAAATCTTCATAGCCTTCGGAATAAACTTTCATGATCTTAGCATTAATCTCGCCGGACTCTCGATAATCATTACTGGATCTCGCCACGCACTTCTTCTTTGATCGAGAAGAGGACCTCGTCCCTCGAGTTCCTTTATCTTGTGGACGAAGCTTGTGACGCTTTGGCCCTATCATATTCTTTTCATCTTCGAGCCTTCGCTTGGACTTCACCCAATCATAGCGCTTGATTCAGGCCGCGATGACGAGCTCTTCAATCTTGGCCTTCAAAAGCAGATTCTCTCGACGAGGCCGTATTCATATCGCCTAAAGCTTTTTTGATCGGCATCGGACGCTTGACCAAATTTCATCCCTTGTGGCCCTTAGTTTGTCATCAGACGTCTTCAAGTCCATTATAGCTCGATCTAGGTCTTTCCGAAGGCCTTCATTGGTATGAAGAACGCCCTCGTGATCGCTTCTTTCCCGAACTAGGGTTGCCTTCAGCATATGGTTATCCTGTCTTAAAGAATCCTCCTCGGCTTCACCATTGATATGCCTCGGACGTAAATGCCTAAAGACAGCATTTGCCTGCATATGTCCAACAATATCCGATCAAATTCAAAAATTTAAATGAAGCGAGGGTGAAGAAGATAAACAAAAATCATTATTTAACTTAGCTAAATAACTCATCCCTCGTCAAGCCAGATCCCCGTCTGGTGTGATTACCAAATCGGTGATAAATCGTGTCTTGAACGAAGGTATCAAAGAGCTTGAAAGGAAATTCAGATTAAACCGAGGCCATAGGGTGGAGACCCCATAACTTCATTATGATATCCCCGATTTGAAGGTCAAGGTCGTTTCGGGTGATACCTTTGCTAGATCGGGAGATGGAGTTGGTCGTTTGGGGAGGCGGTTGACGGTCCGTGTGTACATTCCGGGAGATGGAGATCGGATCTAAGACGGATTCGGTGGTGGTGATGGAAATTTCAAGCCGTCTTAGGAGGATCATCATCGGAAGAAGCGCTTTCTTTTTGAGATAGTGCGTACACGGTTTCAACTTGCTCTTCTTTATCGTAAACTTGTATCTCCACCGAATTGGTGAAGGAGCTTGATCGAAGGCGGAGGTACTCTGAGCTCTTCTGGTGATGAGAGGAGTCACTTTGGATTTCAATTTTTGATTCGGAGAAGACTCCTTCGATCGGGATGATCGAGTAAGCTTCCCGAGGAGGATGATGTGGTGTGGTGGTTCAGATTCTGGAATGGGCTCCGAAGTTTTTAGAACAGGCGTGGGTTGAGGCTTCCGAACTGCCCACCTCTTTTGTCGGGTTTGGAGTATCTCTTCGGGAGGAGGAGATTCGACATCTTCTGGTTCGCCTATTCGAGGATCAACTGTATGGGTTTCATCAATCGGGTTATCTTGGGCCGGGATTTACGATTGGGGAGGCTCGGCCATGGCTTGTGCCGACTTTCCAGCTAAGAAATCCTCCAAATCTCTCACGTCTATCGAAGACGGCTTAATCAAAGATACTGCAAAAGACAGAAGGATCACATGTCAAAATTTACATCATTAAACATTTTTAAATAATTATGCAGTCAAGTAAATCAGAACTTATATTTGTGGTCATAAAACCAGGCCTGCTTAGTAAGAAGCAAATAGTTCCATTCCTTCGATGGAAAGTTCTCGAAGAGCTCTATCATCTCTACCACGCACTTACGAGATATCACCAAAGTCGTGAAACCACTTCGCCGTGGTCGGTCCCAAGAAAGAGGCAATCTCGGGTCCCTTAACGAAAAACCATCCCTTATGCCATCCCCTGTTGCTCGAAGGGGTATTCACTAGAGATCGTCTCTCAAACTTTTCACCAGTCTTCGATGCATGCTTACCTAAAACTTTAAACCCCTTTTCTCGGGTTTGGCTAACCTTGTAGACGGTGAAGAAGAAATCTAGAGAAGGCTCCACCCCGACTTCGTGGCAGAAGGCGATGAAAGTCAGAATATGAATGTAGGAGTTCGGTACCAATTGGGAGAACCCAACGCCAATAAACCCTAGGAGGGTTATTACGAACACGTGAAGAGGAAACCGAATCCCCTTATCCATGATAGATACAGGAATAGCCGTCCATCCCTTCGGTCGCTGATACATCCTTTCTCCAGCCCGTGGAACTCTTACCTGATGGGTGCTCGGAATGGAATATTTGGTTTGAATACTCTTCAACCCTTCCTCGGTCATATCGGAATGAGTATTGGCGTGGGAGAAACGATCTTTGTTTCTGAAGTATTCAGAAGGAGTAGGGGTAGGTTTTTGGGGTGGATTCTTGCTCGAAGTGGTGGCTTTGGGGTTAGAACTTGAAGCCTTTTCTTTGTTGGGGTTTGGATTTGGGGCAACGGTAGTGATTGGAGTGACAAGGATGGGAGAGCCCTGTTCGGAATCTGGGGACGCCATTGTTGAGATTTCGCAGAGAAACAGAGAAAGAATCGAAAGAGAAGGAGAGAGCTCAAAGGTCCGAAAATTCAAATTAGCAAGTAAAACTGTCAAATTTAGTAAAGTTTACCTTTATATCGATTTGCCGGTTACACGAGTTACGTATATGCACATTTAATTCCTGGAAATGATGAGAATTCGAATGGGAAAGGTCCGGGTCAATCCTTAGATATTTTATCAGATTGGGCTTTTCGGTTGGATTTCCAGTTTTTAGTCCATCTTTCTCAAACTCAACCCTCTATTGCTTGGGCCTTTTACGTTGGATATTCAGCCATCCTTTGTCTCCTCTTATGGACCAAATCGAGTATGTCTCAATTACTCCCTGTTATAGGCCTTTAGTAAAATATCATGGACCGTTTATAGTTTTCTATTAAAAATTCTGTTTAATAAAAAACTAGGGGGCAATGTTGAGTCATGATATTTTCTTCTATTTGGGCCGAATGAATTGGGCTCACTTATTTAATTAGTCTATTAGGCCTTCATTATTGAACCTTGAAAGTCATTGGGCCTAGTCATCGTATTATTTCTATTAAAACCTTATGAGACCGGGTCGGTTCATTAGACTAACCCATTAGATATTTTAATATCTATTACTTTGACTTGTAATGATGAAAAAGCATGATAGTTGATCATCAGAATCGCCATGCATTAATGTGGATGGGATCATAGTCAGCTGGCGGTAGAAAATAGTGACCAAAGGTAGTGGATAGGATCGATGCAATCAGCAGAACCCATCGATCGAAAATGGTCGGATAATAGTGGGGGTACACGGTAATCCGGACAAAGAGAGTATAACCTAGCAAGGAGGTCTTCACAAAGAGGTTCGTTAACATTCACGTTCACATACACACACGACTGAGAATTATTATTTTTCTCAATACACTAGACAATTATTATCCTCCATTGTTAACCTCGTGAACATGTATACTGACTCTCACGCCTGAGCTATCCCCCGACGGTCGAAGCCGTCAAGCTTGTGGTGTTTATCGTGTTTACTGTGCAGGATCAGGACGTCTTACGTGATTAGGACGTGGCAGCAGATCTTGACGTTAACAAATAATAATAACAACAATAACAATATATATATATATATATATTAATTAGAAAAGGAATAATTAAGGACGACGGAAAAAGATTAATGTTAGAATTAGAGATGGCGCCGCCTGTTCAACGGAGCCACCTCCGTTCGGGTTTGGTGATTGTTGGGTCGTGATGTTTCCTATCTTTGGGCCGGGGACATTGGGCCTTTATTATTAATCCGTGAAAGTCATCGGGCCCAGTCCTCATACTATATCCATTTTAACCTTTAAGACATGATCTATCCAAAGGGTCGACCAGATTAAATATTTTAATATCTCATTACTTTGACTTGTGATGATGAAAAAGCATGACGGTTGACCAAAGTTCCTGTCATGCATTAATGTGGATGGGATCATAGCCGGACGACGGTAGAAAACGAAGTAAAAAGCGATGGATAAAACTATATACAATGTGAGATCCCATCGGATCGGAGGGTGTGTCGGTGTAGTAGTGGGTGGCACAGTAATCCAGGCGGAGATAGTATAACCTAGCAAGGAAGCCTTCATGAATAGGTACGTTCTCATACACTTTAAGATTCATTTTCTCTCATATTCACAAAAAAATAATTATTATCTCTCTCTAGACACTAGACAGTACATTCCTCCATTGTTAACCTTGTAAACACATACTAATTCTCACGCTTTGAAGCTATCCCCCGTGAACCGAACCGCCGTCACGCTTTGTGGTGTTTCATTGTGTTTATCAAGGAGGATCGGGCGTCTTACGTGATTGGGACGTGGCAGAAGATCTTGGCGTTAACATTGGCGCTAGAAGGAGGGCTTTGAGTTCTAGTGTCATTAAATTTTCAATCACAAATCGTTTAAACATACTTCGGAAGATGGCGAGGAGTAGGGATGGTACGCCAGAAGGGCAGGCGATGGCTGTTAGCTCGTCACTGCCTCGTGTTTCGGTGAAGGATCGTTTGGGTCCTTCTAAAAGTGCTCACGAGAGCACGACCTCTAAGCATAATTCAGGAGATCTCCGTCCGAAGATTCATGGTGGGGCCAGACGAAGATTGGTCTTCGGTGCGGATAAAGAGCGAGATCATGGTCGAGGGCAGATGGAAGGCTCACCGACCAAGACTTATCATAGAAGTGGTCAGGAAGATAGAGCCGCCAAGTTGGCGAAGATGGCGGACGAAGCAGATAGAGCCATGGAGGTCCTGTTAAAGCAAAGAGAGGATATAGCCGAACAGATGCTTCGGGTGGCGGAATTATGGGACGAAGCATCTAGCCATGATCAGTCCGAAGGACGAAGTGGGCATAAGGAGGAGTCATGACGAAAGGGTAAGGAAAAGAAGCGTTTAGCGATGTTTAGGGATCATTCTCAAGTAGGAGGAGATCGAGGAGCAGAACTCCGTGGCCTCAAGAAGGCAATAATGGTCGTTACCTCTCAAAGATCGAGATGATTATCGACAAAGGAAAGCGGTCGAGGGAGGTCGCATTCAAGTCGAGGTAATGGACTATCAACGTGATTATTCTCACTATAAGGAAAGAGTTGTGTCATCAAGGCGGATCAAGAAGTCCTCCAGGCGAGAGGATCGGCGGGAGGGGTCGATCCTCTCAGAGACATAATGTTGTTCACGAAAAAGAGGTTTCCCCACAGCCTGAAGGCATTGATTTTCTGGTAAAGGAGCTGAAAGAGCTCAGAAAGCAACTGGCTGAGGTCCAGCAGGTGAAGGACGTTCCGGGAAAGAAAGCATCCCCTTTTTCCTCGGATATTCTCAAGGAAAAGGCGGATATCACTAAAAAATTGCCTCGCATGGAAAGTTACGATGGAACCGGGGATCCTTATGACCATAGTCAGGCGTTCGACCGGCTAATGGACTATTACGACTTCACTGATGCTGCCAAGTGCCACACCTTTGTTACGACGCTGAGGAAGGATGCGAGACAATGGTTGGGAACTTTGCCTTCGGATTCAATATCCTCTTGGACCGAACTTTGTGATAAATTCCATGCCCGTTTTGGGAGTATTCGGAGAAGAGGAAAGCTTGCGGGTTCTTTGGCACAGATCAGGCAATTTACCAGCGAATCTTTGGGCCAATATGTAAAGAGGTTCAGAGAAGCTGTCGGTCAAGTGTCCGACCTTAATGATCTCCAGGCTGTGGGTTTATTCCGTAAGCTGATTTGGATTTGGTGAAGTCCGAGAAGTTGGTGAAGAAGTTGATGTTTCATCATCCGAAGAGCTTGGCCGAAGCCTTTGACAAGGCAGAAGGCTATATTGTTGTGGAAGAAGCCATGAACAGCCTGAAACATCCTCCCTCGGACCGATTGAAAGAGTTAATAATTCCCAAGCAAGTCGATCGAGGAGGAAAATGGGGATATAATGATCGGTAGGAAGGCAATTCCAAGAAATCTGATAATTCTGGCGGCAAGGAAGCAAATCGTCCCTGCTCCAAATTTCGAAGGTGAATAAGGTATACACCAAACTGAACACAGATAGATCTGTGATTCTGGATCAAATCAGAAATCAACCTTTCTTCGAGCCACCCCGTGATAACTACCGAACAGGGCAGGGTAACTCTTGTAAGTATTGTGGCTATCATCAAGCTGCAGGCCACGACACTAACGAGTGTTGCAATTTGAAAGACTTTGTGGAGAGGAAGATTAAAGATGGTTTGTTGGTACAGTATGTGGCCGCGAATGATCAGAAAACTAGTAACCGTACTATTCAGAAAATTCAAATGGCTCCAATACCGCCTCCAAGGCATGTCATCGATGTGATAACCGGTGGGTCCATAGGGAAGTTGATCGAGAAGAAAAGAAGGGCTTACCTGGATTCGACCATGACTGCGTGATGATATGCTCCTCAAGGTCGATGAGAACATTTCCAGGGACTTTCATATCATTTACTGACGCTGATTATCCTTCGGAGCCCATTGAACCACATGAGGGGGCCTTGGTGATCACAACACAAGTGGGCACGGTGGACATGAAGCGCATGATGATAGACAATGGATCTTCAGTGGATATTTTATACGCCCATGCCTATCAGAGGATGCATCATGATGGGCAGAAAATGGAGGTCGAGGCAGAGGCTCTCTTTAGACGGCTTCAAAGAACGATCCCGGTCAAAGTTGCAGGCACTATCGAACTCCCAGTTATCTTGCAGACAAAGACCCCAAAGAGTCGAAATAATATGCAAATTCTATCTTTGTCACGTTGATTCACTTTTATAACGCTATATCTTTGGGAAGACCTACCTTAACTCGCTTCTCCAAGTCATGACCTTCATCCTTCATTTCAAAATCAAGTTCCCCACGGCTCATGGGGTAGGAGAGGTGGCGGGGGACTTGGATCTAGCCCGACGATGTTACCGGAATGCTGTTATTTCCTCCCGAGGGGGGTCGCAAATAAGCGAAAATGCATAATGGCGATTGAGATCGAGCCCTTTACCGAAAGTAGTTCGAACCGAGCAAGTGATTCTGCGCAGAGAGGGGACGGAGGAGGTCGAGTTGATCATCGGAAAGCCGACAAGACCGTGAAGATCGATTCGGTTCACAAGAACCTTTGGACAAACCTCATAGAACTCTTACTCACTGCTTACGCTGGATATTTTTGCATGGGAACCAAAGGACATGCCTGGAGTTAGCCGGAAGATAGCTGAGCACAGCCTGAATGTAGATCCCACGAAGAAGCCAGTTCGGCAGAAAAGACGGATCTTTGTGCCCGAGCGACAGAAAATCATTGATGAGAAAATCACAAAGCTGTTGGCTGCCAACTTCATCTATGAGATTGATTATCCTGAGTGGATGGCGAATGTGGTGTTGGTGCAGAAGCAGAATGGAAAATGGCGGATTTGCATCGACTACACCGACCTCAATAAAGCTTGTCCGAAGGACTTTTATCCTCTGCCCCATATTTATCAGCTCATCGATGCCACTTCAAGGTATGCATTACTAAGCTTTATGGATGCTTTTTCAGGTTATCACTAAATATCCATGCGTAAAGAGGACATCCCAAAGACCGCATTTATTACACACCGCTCGATTCGGTACGCTTCACAAAAGATGACTTTTGGCCTTATAAATGCTGGAGCCACTTACCAGAGAATGATGAACTTCATCTTTGACAGACATCTGGGAAGGAATATGGAGGTATACGTCAATGACATGATTGTGAAAAGCATGCAAGTTCAGAATCATTTGGACGATCTAGAGGAGTGCTTTCGGGGCCGTCCGTCATCGCTCAATCGAGACTTAATCCTCGCCAAGTGCACTTTTGGCCTCGGTGCGGGGAAGTTTCGGGTTATCGTCACCAAAGGGCATTGAGGCCAATCCGGAGAAGATCCAGGCCATTCTTAATATGAAGACTCTTCAGTCGTTCAAGGACGTCCAACGTCTGACTGGCAGGATTGCAGCGTTAAAGAGGTTCGTCGCCAAGTCTGCAGAGAGGTGCCTTCCTTTCTTTGATACATTGAAAGGGCCGAAGAATGCGAAGACGTTCCAGTGGACTTCAGAGTGTGAAGACGCCTTCCAGAGCATAAAGGCGTATCTTTCTTCAGCTCCTTTATTGGTGAAACCCATTCCAGCAGAAACCTTATATCTGTACCTTGCAGCAAGTTCATTAGCGGTTGGAGCAGTACTGGTTCGGGAGGTCAGTGGAAAGTAGCATCCGGTCTATTATGTCAGTCACGTCCTGCGAGATGCTGAAACCAGGTATCCAAATATCGAGAAATTTGCCTTCGCCTTGATAATTGCTAGTAGAAAGCTTCGGCAGTATTTTCAAGGTCGGCTCCTGGTCGTCTACACGGATAAGAAGGTGATGGGCAAGCCAGAAGTTTCAGGAAGATTAGCGGCATGGACAATGGAGTTGTCACAATTTTTCATCGAATACCATCCACGAACCGCTATCAAAGGTCAAGCTTTGGGCGATTTCATGGTAGAATGTTCGTTCACCGAAGCAGAATCTGCCGAATTACCTAAGTCAATCAGATCGATCGATCGGCGATTGAGTTCTTCAACAAAAGCGAGAATGTTTGGACTCTATATGCAGATTGTTCCTCTACCCCTAACTGTTAGTAAGGAGGAATTATCTTGACAAGTCCCGGACGGATTCAAAGTTCAACGAGCCATCGATTCGGATTAAAGCGACGAACAACGGGTTTAGTATGAAGCGAAGATTAGCGGGTGTTCGATTGGCAAAGAGTCTAGAGAGGTCCGAAGCTTATCATTTACAAATGACTCTCGGTTGGTCGTCAGCAGCTGTCGGGAGATTATGAGGCTCGTGGAACTCGGATGATCAAATATCTGGCGGAGTTAAAGGACCTACTTCAGTATTTCTCTTCATACGAATTTCAGGGCATAGAGCGTAATGACAATTCCATTGCCGATGCCTTATCGAAGTTGGCCACTACGGATGCGGATGTCTTCAACTGGATCGGTTTATTTAGAAGTATCAGTATGACCAGTGTTCAAGATGAGGCGTTGATGTGTATCGAAGCGATCTAGCTGGCCGGATGACCCCTACATCGAGTATTTGGCAGATGGCGTCCTTCCTCCGGATCGGATGTTGGCAAAGAAGATCGCAATCTTGGAGTGCCAATTTTGTTCTTATTGATGGGGATCTTTATCGATTGGCCTTTTCTTCTTCAACATTCTTTGAAGTCTCGGTCCCATCCGAGGCGTAATATGCTCTTGGGGAAGTTCACGAGGAATTTGCGGTGATCATATGGTGCTAAATCTTTGGCTTACAAAGTACTTGGCAAGGATACTATTGGCCTACAATTTTCAAGGAAGCTACAGAGTATGTCAAGAAATGTGAAAAGTGCCAACTCAACGAATTCGATCTCATTATCACCATTAGGAAGAGCTATACTCGATTTTATCTCCTATACCCTTCACCGTCAGGGGTAGATATATTTGGGTCCATTGCCTAAAGCTAAAGGTCGTTAGCTTTGTCATATAATTTGCTATTGATTACATGACTAAGTGGGTAGAGGCGAAGCCACTTGGTTAATAATTGAGCAAGAATGTTTGAAGTTCATTAAAGAGTCCATAGTGTTTCGCCGGGATCCCAGAGTATTAATATCGGACAACGGGACGCCATTCGTGGGATCAAAATTTGAAGCATTTTAAAGGAGTTGAGGATTCAAAGATAAGAAGACTTTGGTGGCTCATCCACAATCAAATGGCCAAGTTGAGATGACCAACAGGACTCTGCCGAAGCAGGATCAAGTTGCAGATGGATGAAGCTTAAAGGAAGATGGCGGTAAGAGCTCGCTTCAGCGTTGTTGCGCGCGCTTACTGGGACTACACCGAGGACTACCATGGGGATTCACCTTTTCGACTGGCCTATGGTACGGATGCCTTAGTCCCTGTCGAAATTGGATCTCCGAGTCTTCGGGTCAGCCAATACAAAGAGATCTATAATGACAAAGGACTGAAGGCCAATTTGGATCTGCTAGAAGAAGTCAGAGAGGTGGCTCTGCTTAAATTGGCTGCTTATCAACGAAGAATAGCTAAGCATTATAACAAAGGAATCAAGCTTCCCAGATTCGAAGTAGGAGACTTCGTCCTCAGAGAAGCCGAAGCTTCTACACCTCAAAACACGGGAAAGTTAATGCCAAACTGGGAAGGGCCGTATGAAGTGATCGAAGTATCAAAACCGGGCACTTATCGGTTAAGAGCATTAGATGGTTCCGAGATCAAAAATACATGGCATGCTGGCAGGCTTCGGAAATATTTTCAGTAGAGATCAAGTCAATTCATCGGAAGTCTGTATATTGTTGTTCATTATCAATAAAAAGTCACTTTTTCACTATTGATCCTGGTCCTATTTGTCCTATGGTCACTATGGTGTAAGGAGGTATGGTAGGACTCGTTGGCCATTCGATGGCAGCCCATTTGTCGTTCTACCCCGAGTGGTAGACGAAGGTCCTATAATGATTTTACCAGGGTGGTAAATCAATGGTCACTATTGATCCTGGTCCTATTTGTCCTATGGTCACTATGGTGTAAGGAGGTATGGTAGGACTCGTTGGCCATTCGATGGCAGCCCATTTGTCGTTCTACCCCGAGTGGTAGACGAAGGTCCTATATTGATTTTACCAGGGTGGTAAATCAATGGTCACTATTGATCCTGGTCCTATTTGTCCTATGGTCACTATGGTGTAAGGAGGTATGGTAGGACTCGCTGGCCATTCGATGGCAGCCCATTTGTCGTTCTACCCCGAGTGGTAGACGAAGGTCCTATGTTGATTTTACCAGGGTGGTAAGTTAATGGTCACAATTGATCCTTATATCTTGATCCTTATATCTTGATCCTTATATATTGGTCCTTATATGATTGTTTCATCCCGAGCATTAAACAAATGACCGATCCCACACTTCGGAACCGATGAGTATGTGTTACTTTATTTTATTTAAGTGTTGAGTTCAGTCCTTTCAGTTCAGTTAAGTTAAATTCTGTCCATGAAATTCAATTTACTTCGTCTCATACATTAATTATTATATGTCTAAACTGATTCACTGTTTAGGTTCATTTTACTGATATTAAATTATTGACAAGAAACTAACCGAAAACATAGTTCACAATTAAGGAAATTACAGATTCATCAGGAAAACTAAAACATCCATTCAATCTGATCATTTATAAATTAAATACACCAATACAGAACAGTGACAAACTTCCATATATAAAATTTTCAAAACGATCCCGAAAACATAAAAAGATTAAACAGATAAATTTTTACATAAGACAGAATAAAGGCGGGAAGAACACCTAGGCACCACCTTCGTCCCGGAGTTGAGCAAAGTTGGATCCATTGAAGAAGCCATGAGCTTTTTTTCTTTACCTCGCTTCCGGCGGTCTTCGTAGCCTTAGAATAAACCTTCATGATCTCTACGTTAAGCTCGTCTCCGAATCTCTACTACTCGCTCAGATTCGCTTTTTCAACTCTTCGGTCAGAAGAGGACCCTTCCCTCAAGCTCCTTTATTTTGAGGCGAAGCTTGTGGCGTTTGTTCTTATGCCTCCGTCCTTCATCCTGGGCCTTCAATTGAGCCTCGCCAAGTTGAATAGCCAGGCTTCGGTTGGCCGAAGAAAACTCCTCATTCTTGGCTTTTAGGAGCAGGTTTTCTTCGACCAAACCGGCGTTCATATCGGTTAGAGTTTGTTGGCTGGCTTCGGATGCGGCCAGCCCATCCCTTGTGGCCCTTAGTTCATCATCGGACGTCTTCAGGTCCATCCTGGCTCGATCTAAGTCTCATTTGGAGGCCATTGATGGTGTGAAGAAGCGTCTTCACGGTCGATTCTTTCTCGAGCCAAGGTCAATTTCAAAGATGTTGATTTTTGCCTCATGAAATCTTCCTGCTTCTCCATTTATGTGTCTTGGGACGCAAATATCCGAAGACACGAGATTGGCCCCAAGATATGACCAAACAGTACGCAAGTCAGTACCCAGATATCCAATTAAGAACAGAAAAACAGAAAAATAAAGTAATGGCTATTTACCTTAGCTAGATAGCTCATTCCTTCATCGAGCAGATTCTCGTCCGTGTGATCACTGAACCGATGATCGTCAGCGTTCCTCACGAAGGCCCCGAAGAGGTCGAAGGGAAAGTTAGCATTAAATCTAGGCCACAGAGTCGGAGACCCCATGGCCTCGGCATGATAACCCTGACCTAAAGGACCGGGTCGTTCAGGCGAGGGTCTCGACCTTTCCGGGGAAGGAACTGGTTGCTCAGGAGGAGTAGGTTCAGTTCAAAGATATACGGTTCGGAGATGGAGATTTGTTTGAAATTTGGGTTCTTGGAAAGGATCTGCAGATCTGCAGAGCTTCGGATGGTCGTTTGTCGGAGTGCGTTTCTCTTCTTGGGACGGGGTTTGGATAGCTTCATCCCGATCACCCTCTTCTAATCTGTATTTCTACAAGTGAGACGAAGGAGGGATGATCAAGACCTGGGCACCCTAAGCTCTTCTTGGTCCGGATGAGTTATTTTACTTTTCGATTTTTTGGTGCGGAGGATGCTTCTTCGATCAAGACGATCGAGTAGACCTCCGGCGTGGGACGGATGTGGTGGTTGGCTCAACTTCAAAGCGTGGTTTCGGAAGGGGTTGGAAAGGGTGTTGATCTTGGCTTTTCGATTGCCTCCTCTTTCGACGAGGGCGGAGGGTCTCGTCCGGGCTGGAACCTCATCGACCACGGTTCGTCAATTTCGAACTCGCTCAGATGTGTTTCCGGATTGGTTCGGCCGGCCGCGCAAAACACATTGCCGGAGTTTCCATCGCTTCCCAAGACTTCCCGGAAAAAAAATCTTCGAACTCTTTTATCTCCAAAGAGCTCGGTTTGATCAAAGATACTGCATAACCAACCAACTCTGTGTTAGAATCCACCTTATAAAAGCGTTTTCAAAAAATTCGTATACATATAAAATAGACCGATACTTACATTTATAGTCATACAACCATGCTTGTTTCGATAGAGTCCATACTTCCACCTCCTCCTCGGAAATTGTCAAAAAGTTCCATCATTTCCACTTCTCTTTCTTGTAAATATCTCCAAAGTCGTGCAGATCTTCTCATCAATGGCCCGATTCGGTAAGGAAGAAATTTGGGGCCTCGACGTAGAACCACTTCTCATGCCAGCCCTATTGCTCGTCAAGGCGTGTTCACCGCGAACGCCTTCTCGAACTTTTCTCCGACTTCGGAGAGTGCTACTAATGGCCTTGAACCCCTTCTCCCTAGATTGTACCTATCTTGTATACGGTGAAGAAGAAATCCAAGGAGGGATCCACGCCCAATTCATGACAGAAGGCCACGAAGGCCAAGATGTGGATGTATGAATTTGGTACCAGTTGGGCAAACCCCACCCCCAGGAACCCTAACAAGGTTACTATAAAAATATGCAAAGGGAAATGAACCCCCTTCTCTAACAGAGTCACTGTGGACTACCATTCAACTCTCTGGTGATTGATACATCTTCTCACCGGATCCGGGAGCCCTAATCGCGTGGGTATCCTAATGTGGTACCGGATCGAATCCTTTCAGAAACTCGGCCCACGGCCATGATAGAGGAGTATTGGCATGCGAGAATCGCCAGTCTCTGTGTAGTACTCGTAGGGGTTTTGGGAGTTTTTGGGAGAGGATTCTCGCTTGTTTTCGACCCTTTGGATTCGAGGTCAAGTTTCTTCATGAATGTAGGGTTTCAAGCGTAGCAGACGATGATCGGTGTTACTAGTATGGGAGAACCTTGTTTAGAATTTTGGGAAGCCATTGTTGACAAGTTGTAGTAGAAAAGAGAAAGTTCAGAAAGTTAGGGAGTTCAGAAGGCGCTCGAATTTCAAATGGGCAGGTAAAACATCAAAATTGGTAAAGTTACCTTTTATATCGATTTGCCATACTTGTTCAAGGCCTAGGCTCATTAAATGTTAGTAATGATTTGGAATTTGAATGGGAAGGGTCCGGTTCCGGGTCCATGTATCTATTAAATAAGGCTTTTCTGATTTGGGCCTCCGTTCTCTTCTCCTTTCATTTCGTGAACAACAACTGGGTACACTTCAATTATCTCTCACTATGGACCTTTAGTAAATTATCTTGGGCCATTCATAGTTTTCTACTAAACATTCTGTTTAACAAAAAACTAGGGGGAAATGTTGGGTCGTGATATTTCCTATCTTTGGGCCGGGTACATTGGGCCTTTATTATTAATCCGTGAAAGTCATCGGGCCCAGTCCTCATACTATATCCATTTTAACCTTTAAGACATGATCGGTCCAGTGGGTCGACCCGTTAAATATTTTAATATCTGTTACTTTGACTTGTGATGATGAAAAAGCATGACGGTTGACCAAAGTTCCTGCCATGCATTAATGTGGATGGGATCATAAGCCGTGCGTGAGAAAAACAAATGGTCAAAAGCGGTGGATAAACTATATCTGATCGGCAGATCCCATCGGATCGAGAGGGTGTGTCGTAAAGTAGTAGTGGGTGGCAAAGAATCCAAAGTGAGATAAGTATAAACCTAGCAAGGAAGCCTTCATGAATAGATGCGTTCTCATACACTTTAAGATTCATTTTCTCTCACATACACAAAAAATAATTATTATCTCTCTCAGACACTAGACAAGACATTCCTCCACTCATTAACCTTGTGAACACATACTAATTCTCACGCTCGAAGCTATCCCCGACGGAGAACGCCCGGCCAAGCTTGTGGTATTTATGTGTTTTTATCGTGCGGGATCAAGACGTCTTACGTGATTGGGACGTGGCAGAAGATTCTTGGCGTTAACGGTGATGATGATTATTATTATATATATAGAAATAGAATGCTTACAACAACAAAGATCGATATGGTAATTAATACTCCTAATTAATGAGTAATGGATGGATGGATGGATGGCGGTAGGCGGCGGGAGGGACGGGCGGTTGGTCTTGAGTATATATATATATATATATATATATATATATATATATATATATATATATATATAGTATTTTATTAATTAATTTATTACTATTTCAAAACAAAGAAAAACAATAATAGTTTGTACAGGCAAATGACGACGAGCAGGGGTCCGGACCCCCTCAAAGGGTTTGGGAGTCGACTGAACATCTCAGCCATTGACAGGAATTTCGCCCGGAGGAGGGAGGAGCAACTGTTAGTTGGATTTGATTTGCTATTCTTAGTGTGTTGTTTCAGACGAGAGGGATACCGATAATGGCGGATTTTATTAATTAATTAACCAATTATTTGTTTAAAATTAGGGTTTAATTTGCTATTGAATTCAATAAATAAATTTGTAGAGCAGTTAGTTAGTTAAGTAGTACTAGTATATGTACCTTGTTTTAGAATAATATGTAAAATGATTGTATAATATTAAATTTAATAATTACTTATAATATTTTTAAATTACGTACCATAAAGTTGTCTCTCTCTCCATGTAACATTTTTTTCATAATTTTCTCCTAAAAAATCTCATTGCTCTCATTTATTATTCTCTCTCTCCTTCCCAATAAAAAACTCATCCGATTCTTTAAAAATCCTCTTCCCTCTGTATCCCTCACAATTTACATTACACGTTCGCCATGCATGCACATTACACGTTCGCCATGCATGCACTCTAAGGTTTTTTTGTTTAATTTTTATTTTTAAAATTTTTCCACCATTTTTGTTTATAAAAAGCTATGTACGTAGACCACACGAATTTTTAAAAAGAAAAAACACAACTAACTCCAACATGCAACAAGTAGAATTATACAATATAGATTTAAATATTCATCCAACGAATGATCAGTTGAATGAAAATCAAGAATTTTTGAGAAATAATTTTGACTTGAATGTTTATATTAATTTTTGTGGAGAACTTTCATATATCTCAAGCTAGTGGAGAATTTTCGGATACAAATTTTGATGGAGCAACCAAGTTTTGATTTAAACACTTCTCCCTTGAATGAAGAAATGAAGTATGTTACTTTTTATTTAATTTTTCTATATATTTGGCATGCTTAGAGAGTTGAACTACTACGTACAGTACAAGTGCAATCAGCAATGTCATAGCTAGATACCACATGCATGCAGTAGTAATTTTTGTCATCATGAACGTTAATCTTGTTCCCTCAAAAGCATTTTGGTGCTCAGGATTGTTTGTTCTCAGGTTTATCCCATCTCCAGTAACTTTAATCTAATGTTGCAATCAACTGTTTAGAAACAGTCAGTGAAACTAGAACGAACAGCCAAGTGAATTCTCAAAGTCACAAGACTGCAAGTTTTCCCTCATTAAGACAACTCAATATTCCACCAACTTAAGCACAATTATTTCTTATATATATGTAATATGTTGTACCAGTATTGCATATAAAAGAAAAGGGAAAATGAAAAATAATATCAGCGGCCGGCAAGTATCGTTTGGTAGTGTAACTATATTTTTAGGGGAGCACTATTTCTATATGTATTTTTAATATTTTCACACAGTTTATACTCATGTGAGAAAAGATTATATCAAAATATCAAAAATACATGTAAAAATATTAATCAGAAGGAGAAATTCGACCTAGAAAAAAGAATTCGTCCAACACGCAACGTCGAGCTATATATGATGTTTTATTAGAGAGAGGTGTTGATGGAAGATTAAAACGGGACACGACAAAAACAGTTGCTTCATTGTTTAATTAATGTATCGATTAATTCGGACTATTAAAAGCATTTGGAAGCAAACAAAATATACTTTTGTGAAAAGTGTGATTGATGTATCCTACAAAAGAAACAAAAATTTAGATCGATGTTTGAGCGCATTCGTGGAACTTCATTACATTAGCGAATGACTTTTCGATCATGGCTTGTGCCACGTGATATAATAAATCATCATTACACATAATTTGTAATGTTGAAGGTGTTAGGCGTCACTCAAATTTCATTAAATCATATTTAAAGGAGGATAATACAAAAATCAGGTTACAATTTTGCTTATCGATACTTGACACAAGTACTTTACCACGTGATCGAATGTTTATTGACATGTACAACATTATTCACATCGATGAGAAATGATTTTTATGACAAAGAAAGTCAGAAAGCTAGTACATACTCCTCTCAGATGAAGAAGAGTCTTTGCGCACATCTAAGAGCAAAAAAATTGTAGCGGAATTGTACGATCCATCCCACATCAATTCATCACCTAGCAGCGCACACTTGTGTAGACGGGCCCAATAAGTATGTTGGACCACCCCCTTACCTAAAAGGTTAACCTATTAGGTTGAGGCTCTACCATACTTATTAACCCATCTACACTCTTGAATTTATAGAGCATTCACCATTTTAAGCACACCTTCTTTGAATCCTTCAAGAGCTCTGCTCGACTCTAATACTACTCCACCACGCCGGAATCAAACGTGTCTCAGTAATTTCCTAGAGTCATCCTGAACCCTGCTCCACCTGATTCAAATACTTCACCTTTGAGTCCTTTCAAGAGCTTTGCTTAACTCTAATATTACTCCACCACGCCCGGGCCAAACGTGTCTCAATAACTTCCCTAGAGCCATCCTAAGCCCGCTCCACCAGACTCAAATCATCCCGTGCTCCACCTGATTCAACTCTATTTGCTCCACCCACGAGGCCTTGCGAATTTACCCTCGCACTTTGGGCCTCGCACCTTGGAGTTGTTCTTGGACCCATCGAACCATGAGCTTTGATACCATTTTGTAGCGGAATTGTACGATCCATCCCACATCAATTCATCACTAAAGTAAATACATTACACTTGTAGAGACGACGTACTAATAAATATGTTGACCACCCTCTTACCTAAAAGGTTAACCTATTAGGTTGAGGCTCTACCATACTTATTTATCCATTTACACTCTTAAATTTATCCGATGTGAAATTCATGTAAAATATCCCAACAAAAATTATTGTAAAAGTTATGTTTTTAGTTGTTACAGCTCACTCAACCAAGGTTAATTTGATATTCACAAGGAAATGAACTGTTCTCTAAAAAATTGGTTTATTTCCATTCATCACTACGAAGACTGCTAAAAGAAGTTGCGTAAATCGAGTTGCTGGACATTAATAGAGACAAAATTATATATACTAAAAGAAGGTTAATATATATATACTCTAAAATGGTCAAAATTACCATTTTGATGGAATGCCCCATTCCTTTATATTTATACACTTATATGTTAAGTTTGAATCGCATGAACGTGGGAATGAAATGCATGAATCATTCTCCTAAAATGAAAAAATATAATTATATTTGGTTGTTTCATTAGAATGGAATGAATTATTTCCATTCTCATCAAATTTATGAATTTTATTCCTTGGAGAATAATATGAAATGACTCATTTTAGGAGAAAATAGAATGAATCATTTTGTCACCATTTCATTCCTTCGTCAATTCTATTCTTCAATCCAAACGAGCATTAACTTAATTAAATGAACATTTCTTGGAGGGTTAGTAATGCTCATTCTAAGGAGTGAAGTAATGATTAAAAAAATGTTAGGACATAATATAATATCATACATGTATATTATGATTCTATATTATAATTCTATAAATATAATATTATATATATATATATATATTAATAGGTATTATATATTTTTTGTATTATATTATATATTTATATAACTTCGTCATATAAATATCCTATAATATTATAATATATGAGTATAATATTATAATAATATTGATATGTATGGTCCCCTTTTTTAGCGAACAAAAAAAATAAACTAAAGACGAACCGGCTATAGCGACGGTTTTCTGAGATATAGTGACGGTTCAAACCGTCGTCATAGCTAAGTCGTCGACTTTGTATGCTATAGCGATGGAAAAAATCGTCGCTATAGCCGGTTCGTTTTTAAGAGGACCGTTGATATGTATAATATGTATTTTGTAGTGTATTATATATTATATAATATATATATATATGTATTATATGATATAATAATATTACTAAGAGGGAAGCGCTCTTTGATGCTTCTGCTGAGCTTGCATGGTTGCAATCAGTGTTTGGTGAACTCAGACTTTTTCTCAAAAATTCACCAATACTTTGGTGTGATAATATTGGTGCAACTTATCTTGTTGCAAATCCTGCTTATGTTTAAAAAATGTGATTAGTGATTCTAATGACTGCTTTTGCTTATAACCAATTTTTAAAAAGTAATTTGTGTTTGGTAAATAAACACACTTTAAACTAATAAGAGGTGAAAATATATCTTTGGTATAAAAAAATATGTTAATCACTTGTTTCAAGTATAAATTACTAAAAATGAATGTTTTGAAAAGTAAATACAGTTAATTGATGGAATTATTAAAATAAATAAGGATAAATTAGTAATATATTTGGTCAAACCTGATTATTAGATTTGGCAAATAATCAGAAACTCTAAATTGGAACAAAGATTATTTTCATAAAAAAATGATTATAAGTAGTTTTAGAACCAGTTTAGCAAACGTGTTTTTCTTTTTAAAATTGATTATAAGCAAATTTGACTATTTATAAGGGATTCCAAACATTCAAAAGTATTTCGTAATCAGAATTTTTTTAAATAAAAAAAAAATTATAATCATTTTTTAGGAAAATAATTAAAAGTACCAATTTGGATTATTTTTTTCATTATTGATCAAGTTTAACAAGGTATATTACTAATATATCCCTATTTATTTTAATAAATCCATTCATTATCTGTCTTTAATTCTCAAAACTTTCCTTTTTTAATAACTTAATTATACTTTAAATAAGTGATAAGTAATTATTGTATATCAAATTTATTTTTATATTAGTTTAAGTGTTTTTTATCTAACACAAATTTTTAAAAGTATATAAAAGCAATAATTAAAATACTAATCACATTTTTTAAGCCATCACAAACATATTCTATAAAGGAAGGTTTTAAGAAGTAAAGAAGACAATGAGTGGAATTATTGAAATAATAGGGATAAATGAGTAATATATTTTAAGATATTTTTAAATTAAAAAGTTGACAATGATTGTATAATTTGAAAAGGGTAGTATTTTTTTTGTAAGACTATAACTTATATCATAAAGAAGATAAAAAAATATTTTAAAAGTCATAGTTCGTAGATGAATGAAAAAACTTTTATTTGAATATTTTTCCCTTCAAAATAAGCATATAAATCCAATCACTATGATTATCAATTAATAAGGAGAAAGATTTTCTTTTGTGGGACTTATAGTAATTATTATGCTACAGTACTCGACACTGGCTCGATCCATACGGTATAATCCCCTCCTCCTCCGCCTGCGTCTCCCTTTGTGGAGCAGTTTCACCTTTCTCATCAACTCCAGAGTCCAGAGAGCTAGCTAGGAATTCAATGTATAGATTAAGGGTTGCATGAGGAGATGCCTCATGATTTCGCCATAGTTGTCCACATTAG
The DNA here is from genome assembly GCA_020205605.1 of Panax ginseng. NCBI lineage: Eukaryota > Viridiplantae > Streptophyta > Magnoliopsida > Apiales > Araliaceae > Panax > Panax ginseng. The sequence continues at coordinate 3,007,414 of CM035148.1, forward strand.
TGTATCCACATATATATGCATGCCTCCCCATACCTTGTATCAAGAGATTTTTCAAAAAGAAAAATGAAATACACTTGCATGGTCCCTTGGGGTACATGGCAGAACTAATCAATTAACCTAAATAGTAACGGCGAGGGTCAATCTCCTAATAGAAAGATGGCGCATCGAATCTCTGGTCTCATATCCGCTGCTCGAGTGAAAGTGGGAATGTCTTTCTCTGGCCATGGAATGATCTTTCTCTCTAACTAGAAATCTCATAGGAGAAGAATATAAAGAAATTAAGTAGCGTAGAAAAGAGAGCTTTCCCTTTTCCTTCGGGTGGGTGTACTAAGATTATTTCTTTCATACTATAATATTTCTTCTCCCCTCGAGTCGTATGTGCCTCGATTATTCCAGATGATTTTACAGCTAAAGTTATTGATTAGTAATGATAAGCGACGTACGAAATGCTTCGAGGAGCTGAAAATAAACATCAATTCGGAGATTCCCGAATAGGTCAATCTTTCAAATCCATGGACAACCAAAAGATAACCTGGCGAACTAAAACATCTGCATAGAGTTAGCCGATGCTTATTCCCCAGATACCGTCATTGCTTCTTCTCCAGGAAAAGAAGTTCACGATCAGTGGGCCTTCCACCTCCACGCACCATTAATTGCTCCGTCAATCTTTCGCCCGTTGCGGAAAATTCCCCATTACTGCCTCCCGTAGGAGTCTGGGAACAGATTTTCGCCATCTATTTAGAGGGGAACTTCTTATGAAACAAGGCAACACTTAGTTCGACGTACAGTTCGCTCTGCGCCTTAAACTAGAGAAAGAGTTTCGGCATACTACTAATTGGTTATTTAGTCAGTTGGGATTGGAACAACCTGGAGAAAGTTTGGTAAACTGATGCGGGTTCGGGGGGTGAAACCCCATGCTTAGGCCGAGCAATAGCGAGTAGAGCTCTTCCGACCGACCGAATGAGGGGATTGCGTTGAGGTCACGAGGGCACCCGCGTGAGAAAAAAAGCAAAAACATGAATACGCTTCTTACTTGTTTTCAGAAAGATTTTCAGCTTCTTAAGATTCCGTTTATGACAATTCTAAAATATTAAAACATCGTTCGCAAAGAGAAAGTAGGAGAGTGTTGTACACGATATCGAACCATGGTAAGGTGTTATCATTTTCAATGATACCAACATCTGTAGGCCCCGACTTAGCATTCTTCAGCTAAAATCAACAGGATAGGTTTGGAACCCTTGTCGCAGTTGTCCGGGAATGGTCAACCTCCAAGTCGCTTGCGAAGGTAAGGAGTTTCCTCGGCATAATCAACTACCTCCGCCAATGTTCGAAAAAGCTAAAAGCGGTACGACGCGTTTTTTTCCGGATGATGCGAGGCGTAAACTTCGAGGCGGAGCGAGGCGCAAGCCTCGATTTGAAGACCTAAAAGTCCCCAAAAAAATATAAAAAATACTAATAAAATCATAAAATAATCCATCATAATAATTAAGGTCATAAAAGACATAAATAACCAACGTCATGTTAACAAATTTGTAATCCCTAGCTCCTTTACAAATTATATATCTTATAAAAATTGCATTCCACATATAAATGAGATTTATTAACTCTAGGAGCTTCGGTGCTATATTTCAAAGTTGGATCTTTCTTACCCATAATAAAAATTCACTATAATAATTTGTTTTTACCTAAGATCATTAATTAAAATTTAAAAGCATATGATTGTTAATTCACATTTCACAGTAATGTTATTACTGTATATATATATATATATATATATATATATACACACACACACACACACATATGATTGTTATATATATATAATTGTAATAAAAAAATTTGTCTCATATCATTAAGAAGAAAAACATAGTCGAAGAAGAAGAATAAGAAGAAGAACATAATCGAAACAAAAGAATTGAAGCAGAAGAAGAAGAAGAAGAGAGCGAACATGTTGGCTTGGTCGTTTGGCGAGAGAAGAAGATATGAGGCACAAGTGAACTGTCGCGACTCGTGGGTGGTCCTTAGATTTTTTTAAAATTCAAATCAAGGCCCAAGCCTTGATGCGCCTTGACGCAAAACGCATTGAGGCATAAGCCTCAGACAAATGAGACGCGAGCCACGGTATTTCCCTTTGAGGCTTAAGCCTCGCCATAGCCACATACTGCCTCGCTTTGAGGAGCACCTTGAGGTGTGTGCCTTAAACGAAATACAATAACCTCCGCACTAAAGATTCATAAAAAATGACTCCCGGTTGATCTTACTCGAGGCCCAAAAAAGAAACAAACCTTTCAAGATGGGAAAAAGATCCAGAGCATACGTTTCAGGCACTTAAGGAGAAAGTCTGCGAAGGACCGATTCTGGCCATGCCAGATGTTCAGGAGTCATTCGAAATCAAGAGCTCTTCTAGTCGGCCAGACAAATGACAGACTCTTGGGTAAGAGGCACAAACACCTCACTCATGGAGCTTCCCAACATGAGGCTTTCTCGTCGCCCAAAAGTAGAGGGAAAGTCATAATTCGGTGAAGCAACTCCACAGAAGTGACTAGTTGTTTCCCGAATGCAACTTGACTTTAGTATGGTATAGTATTTCCAATGCCTCCCTCCTTGCTGCCAATATACGCTACTAGGAGAATAAGCAAGTACTTAGCTTGCTTGCATTCTAGAACAATAGCTTTCGCGCCCTTCCTGCCTGTTGAAATTGATGTGAATGATCGTGACAACTCTTCAAATCCTATTCAGTTTAATTAGATATGTCACTAAAACAAATGGGATTACGTTTCTTTTCGAATTCCGAGGATGAACCAACTGATCCTAACATCATTTATGAGGAGCCTTCTCCTCATAGAGATGTCTCTGAGACCGTATGGAGCTAATATCGAGTTTAGTATTGCAGTGAAGAGCGTAATTGGCTTGATATGAGGGCACCCTTTAGTCCAAGGACTCCTCGCGCCTAGGACTGAGCAAGTAACCCAAATTGGAATCGAAACCGCACCAAAAATAGCACGAACCACACCAATTAAAACCGCACCAACGGTTCCGGCTTATGTAGTGGTTTTAGGTGGGTTGAATAACCAAATTTACTGTTCCGATTTGGTTACTAGCCAAAACCGCACGCATAAAACCAAAACCACACCATGTGTGTATGTATTTATCATCTCTAATAAATTCTAAAGTTACTTTTCACTTGAACACGCTCAGAGAAAACCCCAGTCTTGTATTGTCATTTTTTCACCAATTGAAATAAGATGGTTAGAGGTTATAGAGTCAAAAATTATGCATTTGGGTTTTGGAATTTCGGATTTGTTCGATGTGTTACTGGAGGGGCTTATAGCTGAGGGGCCAAATTCGTTGGTTCGAGCACTTAATGCATTGGTTAAGGTCTATGCTATAGTAATAATAGTCTAATAGATTATTTTTCAAATTAGGTACAGTTAGGATTATATTCTATAATTAGTCCTCCCTACAATATATAAGATAGAATTTCATTATATCTCCAGTATATACTCTTTATTTTTTGGAGAACTAGATAAACCTTCTTGCTTGTTATCGAATATATGGTCTCCGTTGTTTTATACAACATATGTTTTAGTTTTAAAGTATCATTCCTTTATTATAAACTAAAACTATTTTATGTCTCATTGTTCTATGATTTGATGGTGAATTTGACATGTTAGGCAGAAGGAGCTTTAGTTCTATGCTTGATATAATTCACATTGACGACTTTGTCACTAAGTTAATTGCTCGATGTGAGCTATGTGTTAAATTCTTTTGAAGTCTTAGACCTTTTTGTTGTTTCAATTGGTTTTGGAATTGAAATCGCACCAATTGAAACTGAACTGCGCAGTTTAAAACCGCACCGCACTAATCACAAGCGGTTTCGGTTTGGACTTCAAACTGCATCATGCTCACCCCTACTGACGCCCCATGTATGCACTTAGGTGACGCTTTCGCTTCTTGAGACAACCACAACCTTCTGGTCTTATAGTGTGATACATCCGAGATAATCGCTACGAAAACGGGGAGGTCAACCTAACATGCATCCCTAGGCTTTGAGCGTACTCAGCCCTCATGAATCCTTAACATGCGATGAAGCTTCCGGTAAGAACATTCCATCAATTAATAAGGTTGACATATGTCGCTATACGTAATGATAAACAACTCGTCTCATCGTGACCTTTTCTTGAATTCTCAAAACTTCTGTTGCTTCATCCTGCGGGCAGAGAACTCATCGTTGTCTCAGCTATGCTATCGGAGGCTTTGGGGAAGTCAAAATAAGAGAACACTCATCTTGGGATGTGCTTAATACTTAGATGCTTTCAACAGTTATCCGCTCCGCACTTGGCTACCCAGCGTTAACCATGAGCACGATAACTAGCACACCAAAGGTGCATCCCTTCCAGTCCTCTCGTACTAGGGAAGAGACTCTTAAATGAGTTGCTTTATGGTTTGTGATATTAATCAATAACTAGTTATTTTATAGGCAATATTTTCAACAAAAGAAAAGGATTTATTAATGTTCATAATAGTAGTTAAAATCTAATATACAGACCATTCTTTTTTCCCATTTAAACATCTGACGTCCTTGTCATGCCCACACATAGACCCATAGCCTCAGAACTCCACTAGCATTTTGTTTTGCAGTCTACGTTTCCCCGACTCTTCTTAATACCTGTAGCCTTTGTGTGATTATACCAACAGATTTTATGTCATCTCCTCTATCAACTTGATTGAATTATCCGATTCGAGTTTGCAAGAGTTGGTCTAATGAGTCTATATACAAGGTCTTTAACTCATTCTATTTTTCTTCTCTATTTCATTTCTTCATCAATTTCATTCTCCCAATCCAAACGCAACATAAGAGTATCAAATATTGTGGGTGGATTTGCGACAAACCAGACTGACCCAAACTTCGTTTTGGCGCCGTGAAATTTCAAAAGAAAATATATATGAACTGCATGATAAAGAAAAAGAATAAAGTATTCCAGAAGGAGATTCAAATGTTGCTTTTCATCTGGTTGGTAAAAACACTGAACAACCCTGCTTATCAAAGACAAATAAATTGGTGTTAGTGTGTACATTACCTCTGTGGTGTTTGCCAAAATGATGGATATGATTAAACTATATACATGTCTAAAACTAGTAGGAGCTGTTTAGCTTCATGATTATCCTATAGAATATTTTTTATCGGCCATTTGATACCTCAAAAGATGGATTATATAATACATTTTCATTTAAGATTATTATACATCATAAACTAGCCTAACAATGACAACATAATCTCCTATGAGATTAAATAACTAACTAATCATGGAATAAAATAATCCATAATCATAAAAAATAATACAAACAGTTTTATCCCACCTATCATTTTTGCAATAGATAACGGATACACAAAATGACATCCCATAAATCTGACGGATCTAACGGAAAACCCACAATATGCACCCCTTTTATACAACATCGTCAACCTTTTTCATCACATTCTTGTCCCCTTTGAGCAATGCTAGGTTGCCTGAGTATTTCACCCGACTTGCTTTGAGGTGTTGTACCATACAACACCTCAATGCAGGTCAGGTTAATTTGAGCATTAATATCTAGGTTCTATGGTCCTTCCCCTTCCCCCATTTGGAGACCTCCAACAAAATGTCAAACCAATATTGTCATGAAAACAAAAACCAGGATAGTAACATTTCCAATATTACAAATTTGATTTTCACATCATTTAGAAAAGCCTTTCACATGACGATTAAAAATACATAAAAAAAAATTACATGAATAATTCATTCAAGAAAAGGAAAGCACAACTGCTTACATATGATAAATCTTAGATCAGGGGGATGGGATAATTGGATTGTGGGCCTCGATATCAACGTGCCTTATACCAGGTACAATCTCCTGTATTTCCTTTTCTAGCCTATCAACCTCACTCCCAAGAGCTGTAACCACTTCTTCACCTGCCATGAAATAAAATTTGGATATCATGTATGTCAAAAATTTACTGACATTAATTTATAAAAGTTCATACCGTAGTTTGACATGATCTTGAGTAATGTATTATCATCCTTCTCTTTTGCAGCTTGCCGAAACTGCATACATTATGATAATTATTAACCAAGTTAAATAATTATGCATTCCAAGAGAAAGTAGCACACAAGAAATCTGCATGTGAATCTATCTGTGTAACCGCATATCCCATCTTCTTTTCCTAATTAATAGGAAAATTGCCCCCATATTACCAGACCTGCACAGAAATGGGATCCGACCCATCTCTTACCCAATAAGACCTTCTAAGCTGGACTACTATCGACTTATTGAAAGCATAGGGTCATAAAGGATCAGTTATTTACTAAATTAGTAGCCTTCATACATAATGAGGCTGCCTTCGTCTAAAGGTCAGATATGAAAACCACATGCATTTATTTAATTTCAATTATTCAACATGGAGATGGAATAAAAAATTATTATAAGTATGTGTATAAAACGGTTTTGTTATTTCATTGCATGGAATAACTCAAGTGAACCATTCTGCAAATGTTAGAAATATTTTCCAATTTAGAACAATAGCTGTGATTTATTATAATATTTGTGATCAACTTTTACTCACAAAATCTAAAATACTATAATGCTCACAGATTACTAGTTCACAATTATTTATTATCCCAAATAACTGATTCTCTGATTTTGTAGTAGTTCCTTGCAATTATTTCTATTCTATTATATTTTATTAATATATTTATAATTTTCAGATTTTAAATTGGGAGTAGTGTTCGAAAAATCCTTGCATAGGTTCACTTAATCCCTGTGGGCAGGTCTTCTACCGCCTAGATTTGGCTAGACGCCTAGGCAGAATCAAACCTCTACTGCATCAATTTAATAAAGGCTTTGGAATTTTATGTTAATTGAAATGAATTTGTTAAGACTTAAAAGATTGTTTTTTGATAATTTTTCAATCAAAATTTAAGAAAATTACAACTATAATGTGTGATTAGTATAGTATAAATAATAAATGAGATTGTCTAAAAAAACGCCTAGTTTACCTAGAAAAACGCTTAGGCACCTCATAAGCGCTAGACGTCACCTAGGTCCGCCTAGCGATTTATAGAACACAGTTGTGAGGAAGATTTTATGCATGATTCTAAGAATTAATTTATCAAGTAAGAAGATTAGACTTTCTATTAGGAATTTTAAATTAGTATCAATTAAGATCTTAGTCATAATCTTTTATGCTAGTTTGTTTGCAAGGATTACGCTTGTGATATGACTATTAATCTCAAGTGTCTTGTTTATTTTTAAATTTGAGCTTGGGAATATTAGTCAGGGTATTATAAAATAGCTTAAGATGAGAAATTATTTAATACCATGTTTACTTATTATTATAATTCCTACCATTTAGGATTAAAAATTGCTAGACAAAATCAACCTCAATCTTTTTTTAAAATGGCCATCATATCCTGTAATTTCATTATTATTACTAACTTAAAACTTACTAGTACAAAGACTAAAATATTATTAAAAAAAAAATTGGAGGGGGAGGGTTGGGGGGGGGTGGGTAGGATATATATATAATCACTAAATATTATTATTTTTTTAGGGTGAGAATGTATACATAATCTTTGAATATTATTTTTATTTTTATTTTTATTTTGGGGGCGAGGTGGAGTTGTATACATAATCAATAAATATTTTTTTTGGGGGGTTAAGGGGGCGTGTGGTGGGTGTGGGGTGGGGTGGGGTGGGGTGGGGTGGGGTGGGGTGGGGTGGGGGTAGGTTTTTTCCGGTGATCATTTGATTGAATAATATAACCACTTATTTAAAAGTTTCTAATTAATTGTTCATCATTTTTTGATGTATAAATAAGTTTAAAATATGTTATTATTGGTAAATGTATAACAGTGCAAACGAATTTTTTTAATCCAATCCTTTAATTAATCCTGAAAAAAACAAACATAATATAAGATTATTTTAAGTTATTCCATAAATAATCCCATAAAAACAAACACGTGACTAGGATTTATAGTCTTGTCCCGGAATTATAATCCTTGCAATCAAACATAGACTTGGGGATTTAAATTATGTATTACCTTTTCATTTAACTTTACTTTTTGAGTTGTAATCAACCTTTCTTATAAAAGGGCTTGCACTACAAAATTTTAAGATAAATTATGGTTAATATTAATAAAAAAAATATCTTTGGGTTTTATTACCCTTTGGTAAATTCCAAATTATTTTTCTAGTAAATTTAAAGGGCCCTAGAGGATTCTAAGTTTTGTTGACCCTAAAACGATATCAAGCCACCAATTGCTTCCGTCCTACTCCACTTACTATCATAGCAAGGTTTTGACTGCCTTGATATCTTCTTCTAAATAAGGTGACCAACTTCTCTTTGAATGATCCTACCGCTTCAATAGAATTTTGGGATCTAGTGGGTTGTAAAAGTAATTATACTAATGATGATTCTCACATTCAGAGGAATTTCAAATATTTTGAAAGACTTCCAAATTTGTAAATATGTATAATTCCAAATATTTTCATGATTTCGAGGATTTTCTTGATTGAATATCGATGACTATTTTGAATAAATGGATATTAGGGAAGAGGAGAAATTTGACTTGGCATTAGGTAAATTAAAAAATATTACAGCAGTTTGGTGGTATTTGTCGCCACTCTCCAGAAAAAGAAAAGGTAAAAACTTTATTATTTTTGGGTAAATTTCACATAACCACTTGAAGTTTACACGTTTTTGCACATCACCACCCAAGTTCTTAAAATCAACACACATGTAGTTGTGAGGCAAAGTGAAATTGTTACTTTTTTCATCCCTAGTAACGGTGAGTGTAACTCACTCCATAACTTAAAAGATAAATGTTGTAAATAAAATTACCAATATACCTTTTTAATCACTCCAATTTACCTAAAAATACCCTTTTTACCAAATTTCTCCATGAGTTTCTCTTTAAAAGAAAACCCAACTCCATGATGGATTACATAAGGTTCTTAAAATTTAGTTTTAGAAAGATTTGATAATTGGAAAATGCTTAACACATATAATCAAAGAAAAACAACATCAATTGAAGAAAATCAACATAATTACGAATCTTATTTGAAATTTCATTGGAGAATTGCCGACAGTTGGATACTAGCATTTTTGAATATCAAGATACATTATGTTGGATTAGATCTTCAAATTAATGATACAAATAGTAATAGTGGACTAAAACGAAGATAATATGACGGATTAATAACTCAAATCAGTGCCAGGCCCACAGTGGGTCCAGTGGGGTCACTTGCAGTCACTCTTTTTTCTTTTTTTACTCTAGGGGCAAAAATGTAGCTTCGCATACAATAAATTAAACAAGTATTAGCAACAGACCAACGATATAGTACTACCTCTCCAATGGCCCAACCTCGGCAATTTGTTCGGCAGCTCCTCTCAGCTCTCTCAAACCTCGACAAATCTTATCCTCTTCTCTCTCTTGCTCTCACAAACATGGAGTCACGGAGCATGAATATTTTGCTCATTTTATCATCTCTCTTTCACTCCTTGTGGCCATTTAGAAGTAAACTAATTTTTGAAACCCTAACTTCTAGAAATTGTGATGGGGACCAAGTAAAGAACAAAGAAAAAAAAATTTATATTTATTATTTGACGTTTTTATTATGTTTAGTTTAAAAGTAGTTGATGTGATTTATGTATTTATTTATTAGTGGGGATTTAAGACATTAATTAGTGATTATGAATTATTAATAAATGGTATTCTAGTCGTTTAGTATTTTATTATTCCCCAAGTAATATTAGGATTTGAGTCTCTTTAAATAGTGATGTAATCCTCACACGCCTTTTAAACTACATACTATTGATATTGAAGTTAATTATTTTATTCATACTATGGACAATAAACTAAGATTTAAACTTCACGTTTAAACCACTAGGATCTCTCAAGCCTTTTAAACTCCATTTCAAACCTACAATTGCACATCCCAAATTCACAATATATATCATAAATCACAAAGTCAAACAAATTGTATAACATCATAATATCAATGCTGAATAGTGTTTTAATGGAGATAAGAATAGCTTGAAGTAGGAGAAAAAAGAAAATGACAAGTAGAATAAGGGCATAACTGTCTTTGTGCAGATTGATTAACAGTGTTAAGATGGAAAGTTGTTTTTCACTTGCGCTCACAACTACAGGTGTTTGTCAATTTTTAAAACTTGGTGGTGATGTGCAAAAATGTGTAAACCTTGAGTGGTTATGTGAAATTTACCCATTATTTTTTGGTCTCAAATGATGAAGCTAATGGTGAAAAAAATACTTGGCCATCAATTATCAAGATATATTGGAGCAAAGGTACAAGCCACCAATAAATTTGGTTCAGATATGTGAGGAAAACCTTTCTAAAAATAATTTAAAAGAAGATGTCATGTACAACATTTTTTGAAAGTTCGATGAAAACAATTCCTGCGATAAAAGAATGTGATGATGAAATTGTTGGATAATAAATACAACAGAAAATTAATGATCATATCAAGTAACATGTTACATCTAAAAAAATTTCTCAGGTTACTGGCAATGATATAGACGTTAAAGATCATGGTATTGTAACTGTTGATGAATTTGCTTATTGGTATTAGGAGACTAAAGCTATAAAAACTGATTTCATTGGGGTTGAAAGTGTAGTTGAACATGTTACCAAGCTTCTTCTAAAACTTGTCAATAAATTGAAAATGGAAGAGAAAAGATTATTGGTTGCTAAATTCAAGAAAAACGATTTCGAAAGAAACTGAATGACAAGATATATTCCAAGTAACTCTAGATTTGGGAAGGACGACTTCAACATCAACTTATAAACTCGTGGACACATTTTTTTAGTGAGAATGAATGATGGAGGAAAATATTCTATTCCATTGTATTTAATTAATGTAATTTATAATTTTTGGGATTTTTAGTTGCAAGGGAAATTGTATGCATGATTCTAGGAATTAATTTATCAATTAGGAATATAAGCTTTCTATTATACTATCAATTAAGAAGATATAGGTATAATCTTAGGGATTTGAATTATGTATTTACTTTTCATATGACTTTCCTTTTTATTTGTAATCAACCCTTCTTATAAAAGGACATGCACTATTATATTGTAAGACAACTTTTGATTAATAAAAAAAAAAATTGGGTTTCATTTCTCTCACTGGTGGATTCCAGATTATTTTTTTTCTTTTGGATACAACGGCCCCTAATGGATTTCAGGGTTTGTTTTACCTAGTGGATTCTAAGTTCCGTCAACACTAGAACAATATCTAGCCCCATCGCTTCTGTTCTGTGTCACCTCCAGAGGCAGAGGATCTCACAATCTGCCATAAATGTAACACCAACAACATGCTCTGATTTTTTATTATATTGAGCTACATATTATAGGTGGGGAAGGACCCGAGGTGTCTTGGTAATATACCAGCGATACAAAGGCTAACCAACTTAAATACATATGAAAGAATGCAAGAAGCAGCTGGACAAGGCATTAAGTTTTCTAAGTTATAGGAGCTTAAGTAGTTCCTAGTATCTACTATCCTTTTGCAAAATCCAAAAAACATAAATTTTAATACCAGCATATTCCCCATTATAAAAAATGCAAGAGGAATAAAAAAGGACCTATACCAAAAGAGATAAGGACTAAGGTAGCTGACCTGTCTAGCCCACTCTTCACGTCCAGTCCTATTTAGATAATTCTGCACCAGCACCACCCCATTGAAATCTGCAGCATAGAGATTCACCAAGTTACGCTTATGTCTGAAACAGCAACACAACCTGGAACACTAACTTAAAATCTGATGCATGCATATATCATCAGGAGAAAGTAACTGTTGAAAATTTTCTGCCTCCATACATTCTCAAGGGACACAAGTTGCTTATAATTAACATAACAAATGTAATATGCACTTCACATGCATATCTCCAGAACAAATGTGGTAAAGTATATGTAATGGCAGAAAACAGTTATGGTAGTATTAGTTGTCTGCAAGATCAATACATAAATTAAGAAAAATTGGATTATAAGTAACCTTGTTCTCCTAAGATTCAATAGGATTCGGAAACAATAAATAAAGAGATTAAAGTAAGGAAGTAAAAAAGTAGCTACATGTATAAAATGCACAAACATGTTTTAAAAAAATAGAAAGCGAAAATTACGAAATCTATTGCAACATGCCAATAACATTGATTTTTTTATTATACGATTTAATGAGTTGTGTATTTTTTTTATTAAAAAAATGATGTTTCAAGTATAACCTGAAACAGGAAACAATGGACACAGAGAGAATCACCTATTTCAGCCTTAAATCTAAAAAAACCAGGTCCTATCACCTCGCTTTTGCAATCATAAACAGCATCTACAACCTGCAACCAAAATTTTCAAAATGTCAAACTCAGTTATCACTAAGTCATGAATGATTGCCACCTGAAACATCATGTCATCCTGCAGATCTTACCGGGTCATTCTTCAAAAATCGAAGAACCCTTTCCATATCATGATCATCAATTGCTCTACCAATCAAAGCATGGCGATTCCTCTGGATTAGAAATATTGCCACCTGCGTCAAAAGTCCGTTCAGTGAGCCTCAATTTTCTTCACTCCTGAAGAGAAGTGAGCAATAATTTTATTACTACTTTCTCCCTCTGCTCTCTTCCCTTTACTTCTTTTATACTCACATGAATACAATTATAGAAAAAGAAAAGAAGGCAAAATACCAAATTCTTCATATTAAAGTTGGTTGATACTTCTTGCCAAAAACAGATATAAGAGTCCAAAGCATTTGATTACAGACTTTACAGCCACTTCAATAAAGTTGGAGACATGTCAGTGTTACTATGCACCATAGTTGTTAAGGCGTCGCCTAGGCGACGCCGTGGCGTCCAGTCCGGCTGAAGCAAGCAAGGCGTCTAAGCGACTTGGTTGAGGATCGAAAGTCGGGCGACTGGAAAAAAAGGCGACGCCATGGACGCCTTCCTCCGACGACGCAGACTAGTTGGCGAACGACTTGAGCTGTTGGGCCTTTTGGGTTTTAAAAAAAATATCAAAACAACGTCGTTTGTCCATCACAGCCCTAATCCTAGATCTAATCGCGAACTGAAGAGTAGAACTTCAGAAGAACTGAATCTGAAGAAGAAGAAGAGTAGAAGGGAGAGCGAGAAGAGATACTTACCGAGCAACGACCGAGCGACGAGCAACGATTGGCGACGAGCAACGACCGGCAACGAGCAACGATCGGCGAGCGACGACGCTTCTTCAGGTATGGGTCGGGCTTCTCGGCGACAAGCATCGATCGATTTGTTCGCTGCTCTGTGCCTCTGTTTTCTTTTCTTCTCTGTTTTCTTTTTTCTCTTTCTCTTTCTCTGTTTTTGCCTCTGTACTGTTTTTTCTCTGGGTCGGGCTTCTGTTTTTATATATGTAATATGTAGTATGTACAATGTACTGGATTTTGTTTTTCCAATGTATAGATAAAATGCTGGAATATTTTTTTCAATATATAAATAAAATACATTGAATATTAATTAAGTTTCATAATTGTCATCTCAGTGTAGTCTTGTTTTTTTTTGGAAAATTTGAACAACTTGGACAACTGTGTATGGTAAACTAGTAGTAGTGGTTGTATGCAATATTAGGATATACCTAATGTATATAATGTCTCTGATATAAAGTATAATCATTTTTACACTTTATGTATATGTATTTTCCACTGTAATATGAGAGTTGTTTATTGTTTACTCTTTTTTTGTTCACAAGTAAAAATAAAAATATGTCAATGTCTCTAATATATTGTTTGTATTTTGTAGAAACTAGAAAAAAAATGGCGGAAAGTTCGGGGGCTGATAATTATGATATAACGAAGGACCCTAAAAGAAAAGCTAAATCGAACGATCCGGGTTGGAAATACGGATATTGGCCGGATTTAAGTAATAAGTATGTCGTGCAATGTACACTTTGTGGGAAGAAATGTCATTCGGGCATCAAAAGGCTCAAACAACATCTAGCCGGAAATTATGGAGATGTAGCTAAGTGTCCCAAAACAACAACAGAAATTACGAGGGAGATGCAAGCGGCTTTGAATAGTAAAAAGAGGAACAAGCCACTTGAGCTAGATGATGATGATGATGTAGTAGAAGTGCAAGAAGAACAATCATTTGCTCGTCCAAGCATGGCTTCCAATACTTCTTCTAATACTATCCCAAGTTCTGGGACGGCTTCTAAAAGGAAGAATATCAGATTTCAATTCCAAGTTCCACAACCAAAAGCTAAGACGGTTGAAGCACTTCTAAGGAAGACTCAGAAGAAGTTGTAGAGAGAGACATAGTGAAGCGTTTGAGCCAAACGAGTATTGAAAGTCGGTTGAGACACCGGAGGAAAAGGAGAGAGTCCAAATGCACGTCACGATTTTTTCTACGAATGTGGCATACCATTCAATGCTGCAAATTCAAGGAGATTTGAAGTAATGGTCGAGTCCATAGGGCAATATGGGCCGGGTTTCAAGCCTCCAACGTATCACGAGTTGAGGGTTCCTTTACTTGAGAAGGCAAAGAAGAAAACCGATGACTTATAGAAAAAACATGAAGTTGCTTGGAAGGAATACGACTGCTCACTCATGTCATATGGTTGGACAGATAAGAGGGGAAGACACTTATTGAATTTTTTTGTTAATAGTCCAGGAGGGACATATTTCATGGGTTCATTGATGCCTCCAAATACCTCAAGATGCCACAATGTTGGCAAATCTACTTGATAGCAAGATCGAGGAAATTGGCCCCGAGTATGTTGTTCAGGTGGTCACAGACAATGCCTCTAATTACAAGGCAGCGGGGCATATACTAATGGAGAGGAGACCTACACTGTTTTGGACACCTTGTGCCGCTCACTGCCTTGACCTTATGTTAGAGGACATAAGCAAGTTGAAGCAATTCCATCCCACAATCACAAATGCAAGGAGAATTACAACTTTTATTTATAGACATGGTCGTCTTCTTAGTGCGATGAGGGAGAAAACGAATGGGAGGGATCTTGTGAGACCCGCAGTTACTAGATTTGCTACAGCTTTCCTCACCTTGCAGAGTTTGTACAAGAATAAAGATGCATCGAGGCATTTGTTCATCAGCGAGGATTGGTCAAAATCAAAGTTGTTTGACCATCGAACCAGGGAAGAAAGTATGTGATCTTGTTATTTCAACAACATTTTGGCATCTTGTTGAGGATTGCATTAGGCGCCACAACCACTTCTTATAGTCTTGAGGATTGTTGATAGTGATGAGAAGCTTCCTATCTTACGGAAGTTATTTCTTTGCGATGGAATCTTGTGAAAAAAAAATCAAAGATGCATTTGATAACAAACAAAGATCAGTATAAGGTGATTGAAATTGTTGAAGAAATGATGGAAAAATCAAATGGAGCAAAAATTATATGGGTGCGTTGTTTCTCAATCCGCAAGTACTTTGATATCAAAGAGAACGCGTCGGTTGTTTGCTAATGCTTTACGAGATGACTTCAATGACGTTCTTGCAAAGATGGTGCCCGAAAGTTAGATTTGCTAGACAAGATAAGCAATCTAGCCGACAACTAAATGATGATCTTCTCGAGATACTTTTGCAAGAGAAATGGTGATTAGGCAACGGAAAATAAAGAATCCTCGTACGTATATTCAAATATATATAAATATATAAAAGTTAAATTATGATTATAATTTATATACATTCTTCCTTTCCTCCCTTTAAAAATATTTATATTTCTTTTAAATGTTTGCTAGTTGATTGGTGGAATGCTTTTGGAGCGCGGGCTATCGAGCTATCCTCATTTGCAAAAAGAATTCTAGGCCTCTGTTGTTCTTCTTCCGGTTGCGAGCGCAATTGGAGTACATTTAAGTTTGTAAGTACTTTCTATTGTTAGTTCAATAAATAATATATAAATTGCACATTATAAACGACTTGTCGCCTTACGGACGCCATGGCGGTCGCTTGTCGCTTTAAGCGCCCAGCAATCACATCGCTTACGACTCGCCGGTAGTAGTACAGAATAACTATATATAGTATGCACTCATTCCTATTGCAATACATTTAAACAGTCACTATAATTTGTTTGAATACCTATCAATATCAAGGTTATTATATAGTAAGAAAGTGTAACTTTTTTTTGATAAAAGAAAGAAATAAACTACATAATTAAAAACACAAACTTGGTTTGGTTTCACCAATTTTTGGTTCAACTTTCTTAATTCATATTAGCATAAGTACTATCCAAATTTGTATCAATTAAATACTATCCAAATTTAAAAATATTCCTATCTCTAAGAGGAATAGAAAAAAAAGAAGATTTTTTTCTTTCTTATTCAAATTAGTAAAATTACTATACAATTTTAGAATAATTAAATATGTACTATCTAAATTTATAAAGTATTCAAAAGAAACCCAACCATCTCTAATAGAAAAAGTAACTTCTAAAAGAATTTTAATTTTTGGTTTTACAAAATTGGTAAAACACACTTCACTAAAAAAAATCACCTACAAAACAATTATAAACAATCAATTAAACACACTAAAGAGATATATCACGCGATTTAATTATATTAATATTAGTCGTGAATTTTAATATTAAATTAATATCCTAACTAATTTAATTCATCTAAACTTGAAATTTTATCAAATCACATGATTAATTGTATTAATTGTATTCATTTCTAACTAATTGTCATAACTAAATTAAAAGTTATTAAAACATGAGTTTCATAATTCTATTCGGATTAGAATTTCAAGCAATATAAACGCTAATATAGAATTCCATTACAAACTTAATTAAAATTAAAATAATTATTTCACATAATCATAACTAAATAAATCTACAATAATCCATTCAAATATTTAGCTTAATAATTGATTTAAAAACCTAAAATATATAATTCAATCATTAGTTATTTGAATAAATATTTCATTATTTAATAGCTACAACTATGTTTCTCGAAATCACAATTAATTTTCTTTAATTATTAATATAATAAATTATTATCCATGTCACCACTCACCAGTACTTCGGACGGGGTTGGTGAGCTTGTTTTATTAATAGAAAAGAAATAATACAATAAAAGGGGAACAAGAAGTCCACCTTCAACGAAATACAAAGAAATAATAAAAACAATTTTTTTAAAAAAAATAAGAACACTTAAAAAAGTACAGCCTTCCAATCTCCACACAAATCAGTCACAGAGATTAAATGATCATACCATTTCAACAGCTTAAAAGAAGAGCACCTTCCTCTAAACAGTTTAGCATTACCCTCATTCCAAATTCCCCATAAAATGAAGAAAAAAGGACACTTCCACAAAATTTTGGCATCCCTCTTGTTTCCAAATCCTCGAAAATGAACTAGTAAGAAAGTGTCTAACTGACAACTACAATTCTCCACCATCCCACCCAACAAAAAGTAAAACTAAAAATAAAATCCAATTTCACATCTCCATTTTCAACCCAACCAAAACTTCTGATTTTAATGTTTCGGCTTGGAGTAAAGTGTCTCTCGATTTGTTTTTTTATATAAGTAAAATTGTACTATAAAAAGGGCACCAAGAAGGTGCTGCTCATGTACAGAAGAAATTGTCAAAAAGCAATATTATTTTACTTTTTTGAACAAGAGAACTAATCAACGTTAGTATGTCCTATGTCTAGTCCCTACAACTTATTAGATTTCAATATTTCATTATGAAATTTTCAGCTGAACATGTGATGCTAGAAGCATCCCTTAGTTTACTACTTTTACCAAATACTGTATGCAATTCCAAAACAAGAGTACATGACCAATTAGTCCTTATAACTATATAAATGGACGACAAGTTACGCCATACTTATGATGGGCATTACCTTTCTCGCATTAGCTCTTATAATTTATTTGCATCAGTCCATATAATTCCTTGAATATAGACTACCCCAAGTCCATTAAATAAATGTAACCAAAACTCGTAAAATATGGTTTCAAAATCAATACCAAGCACAACAATACTTTAAATTGTTCATAAATTGATCTTGGTTCTCAAGACAAAATTGACAAATAAAGGAATTTCAATAGAAAAATTTATCTGTTTTACCACTCACTCATATGTTTTTAGATTTACTATGCATCAGTTACAATACCAACCCAAAATATGTCGAATTCTGAAATGTTCAGATGTTGAAAGTATCCAGAATCCTAAGTTGGCATCACTCAATCTATCGTTAACCAGAACGAAGATCAAGAAAAGCTCACACCTTATCTTTTTGTTGAAATTTTACGAATATTATGTTATTATCCCTCCAACAAATTACTTTACTTTTGTATTAAACATATTGCTTAAACTTTAAGATGAAATAATGGGAATCTCAATATTATAATACCTTGAATGTTTGATTGTGACAAGTAAATGAAACATCACAATACAGAAAAGAATCAAACAATCTGGGACGGATGGAATCTTTTATTGGACTGATTAGTTTCAGTTCTTTCGAAAACAGCAGTTTAGAAAAAAGGGTTTCTAACTCGCACATTCTATTGCACATATACTACAGGCCTCATATCCCATAATCCCATGTTATGGAGGACCACACCATGCTTTTCAGAAGCAAAGCTTGGTATCAACTGCCACAGAATGTTGCAGTCAAAATGAAGTCCACGTTGACAAGTACAATTTCAAAATTTAAGATTAAAATGATTCATGGCACTGCAGAAGGTTACTATCAATTTAATATTAAAGCTTCAACATAATTAAAGAGTGCCTTTTCTGTTATTCCTCTTCTTTCTAATTAATTTTTTCTTTTATTAAAAAAACCTAAGTAAAGAGTGAAAAATATCTGAATATTACATACCATCCCAAGTAGGTTGCCAACTACAATTGAACCAATGGGATCATATATTGCATTCCCCGTGGTATTCACAGCAACCAGTGATGCAGCCGCAATGGCAAGGCCTGTAACTGCAGCACCATCCTGCAAATTAGTGATCACAGCAAAGGGAGAATATAGAAGAGTAAGCTCCAGTTTCAGAAGGCAAGCAAACCAGTCACAACTAATAACCTTAACAAGATTGTCATTTAGACTAGACTGTCAATTGCCATTGCAAGACTCATTGGTGATATTTGTTCATTCTTCTTTAACAAAGTAGGTGCAACACCATGTAATTGAGGATGTGCTCATACCGGTTCGGGGTATTGATCTATATGAGAGCACATAAAATTGATCAAATAGGAAGAATAACTATAAGTTAAAAATAAAAATAAAACATACACCAGAAGCTATTAATGTACAATGTCCTGCTGGAAGGGATACAGTCGGAGGGGAGGATGTGGTGAGTCATGAAGGGAAAGGGAAGAGAAAGAATCTCAAACTGACTGTTTGCACCAACCAAAGTTCAAACTAGTTTGGTTGGTTTAATAATTATCAAAATTGTAACCCAACCATTTCTTGGTTTGAGCTATTGAATCTGGTGTGGCCTGGGCGCCTCGGGTAAATTTCATACATCCCTATATATGATTATAAGCAGTGCCAGCTATACAACATTCTTAAGAACTGGAATAAAATTAGTAGTACAATATTAGATCATTTGTGCTGATGCAATGCAAGAATCCACATTACCCTTTTTGATACTTTTCTTCCTCTAGGTTATGCTTATGATAATATGTACACGAGTGAATATTGGAAACCTTTGCTTAAGCATATACAATACCCAAAAAGTTACTGAAAGATCCATAAATTTTATCTTGTGAACATTAATCCAAATTAAAGTTTTATATTTACATTAACATAAGAGACGTAATTGTGTCCACAAAATTGCAGTCATACATCAATTTCTAGGACATTTATGTCAATCTATTCATGTCATATTTAATATGCTTATTCCTCAGATTAGTATCATTAGCTAACTTTGGACAAGCATGTGAATAAGCTATGACCTCTGTCATGACTGCAACAGCCGTGGGATCATGACCGCGCCAGACATAGTCTCTGACTTTCATACCTTCTGCCGCTGCCCCTTTTCTAACAGCATGAATTGCCACAAGTAAAGAAGCACCTAATTATCAAAGTTATATATGAGGCTTGAGGAGAAAGGATAAAAAGAAAAGGATGAATTTCAGGAACACTGGACCAATTAGCTATCTTAATATGCAACCTTCAATAATGAACGAACCACCAATCACCAAAGCTGCATACTTAATATTTTCCGGGGGCTGGTGCAAAAGATCAATTTAAAAAGATATAAACACCCATTTCACAAAAATAGAAGAAATAATCAAGAACAAGATACGGCAATCTGCCGAGTAAAATACTGTGTCGATCACCTGGGAAGTCCACAAGTTTTGAACTCCATGAACAATTGTAGCTCCGGAACCAAGACAAAAGATACCAACGGCAGATATTAAAGACCAAACAAATCTTTCCTTGGAATAACCGTATCTGAGAACAAAAGATTGAGAATGTTTATAAAACTGTGCATACATATCAATCAAAAAATTGAGTGCACCAGCAGCCCATATACATGTATATAGTTAAAGAAAATATAGTGAACACTAAGCATCTAATGGAATTGAAGTCGTGTATGTGCAAGAAAGCCAACTACGTGAAGAATTCTTCATAGTTTCACTGATCCAATTATCTCAAGCTAGTAATTATACTGAGTTAAGAAACACGACATGACAAATCTAAATTGGGTTTCAATCATTAGAAAACTGACATATACACGTTTGAGTCTTTTGACAAGTAACTGATATATACACATCAATATATCTATATCTATATTATAAAGCGGGAGAGAAAGTTGGCAGTTAATTTGGTGTAAGCAAAAAAGTGAAGTTTTTTACTTTCTTATTTTACCCTTTTAAACTTTCTTTATATTGATCTTCTTTATTCACTTTTTCACTTTTCTCTCTCCCATTATCTACTCCTATATGTTAGGATCACGTTTTCTCACTTTTAACATATATATATATATATATATGTGTGTGTGTGTGTGTGTGTGTGTGTGCGCGCGTGTGTGTGTATAAATGCACACAAAACATAAGAAAGAATGTATAAACTACTACAGACGGTACAAGCTGCTAAATGCAGATGTTTCAATTGCACAAGGGTCAGAGATGATCCCAATGGTCAACAATAAGGTATAGTATGAAAAACTCACGGGTGCATAGCATCTGGTGCACGCTTTGAACTACTCAAACCATATGCAAGAAGTGCCTACAACAATGGCATGAATTAGATATTTAGATTCTCAGCATTGAATAATGATAGAAAAAATTACAAATTCAGCAGTTAAGAAAAGAATGTTCAACACAAGAATGCCATGATAAAAGAGCATAAAATTGGAGAATTCACCTGATTTGCAAAATCTGCTACGGAATGCACAACTTCAGCCAGCATCACATGACTCGAGCTGACTAACCAAACACCAAACTTGAGAGAAAATACAAGAAAGTTGCACCATAATGCTGTCGTGACCGCTCGCTGTCTAGATAAAATTTTAGGAGGCACAAAACAGAATACCAAATGAAAAAGGGAAATAAAAAGCTTATTTATCCATAATGTAATATCATATGTCCAATATTCATTCCTACTGCCAAAGAAGTTTGGGCCGCATGTGCACCTGACTAATAACCACAGGCGGTAAATACAGATAATATCTCACGGCATACGTATTTAAATTATATTAAAAAGCAACAAATGTAGGCAAAGGGTGATGTGCTGCACTAGAAAGAGTAACATGTTAACAATAACAGAAGAATCAAGAAAGAGTAACATTGACCAAATACATATCCATGCTATTTTGTAAGTTATACATCATTTAAAACCTCCGTCCTACAATGGATGTCTCAATTTTTTTATTTTTTTTATTTTCTAGACATGGTAGCCATTCTTTCCAATGTGAAGCTAATATTAGTAATAAAAAACCTAGATTTTTACGGGACCTGCCATAAGCATAAAAACATACTTCTAAGTTCTCTGTTGCACTTTCTCTGTCATGGTAATATAAAACTAGTGTCATAAGACTTACAAAAATTGATTTCCTCAATTTAGGAGGAAAAAAAACAGTAGGGACATGAGATGTTTTAAAGATGGAGAGGGGATATGGTTAACAAAGTAAGAAACCTTAGCATTAAGATTCTGACCTCTCCCCAATGGAAAGCAGCATCCACTAACTCAAACTATTCCTACCCCTAAAGGACATCAAACCCAATTAAAACATAAATACGTACATTAATACTATATATTGGGAAACAGACTTTTACCCGTGATCTTCAACTTCTATCTTCTCTAATTTTTTAGTTCTAGTCCGAAAACCTGAAAACGGGGTGGGGGTGGGGTGGGAGGGGATTATTTTAAAAAAAATAGAAAACTTTCAAAATATACTACTACATTTGAGAATAGGTCTATTATGTAATCAAATAACTTACCGCGGTTGAAAGAGTGGCGAATGCTGGAAGAGCCCAGGGAAAAGGAGGGTAAGGAGATGACATGTGGTGATGAATTCACCGAGTAGAGGAAACTCCGCCAAGGAGAAGAGAAAACCCCTTGGCCTCCTCCTCGAGTAAGTCGATGAGGCGAGTTGAACTGCAACCTACGATGAGAATCAGCGAATTTGTTCTTCTGCTGCTCTGTAGGCGAATCGGATGTGTAAGAGATTAATTTGGAGGAAGAAGAAGAAAGGGATGAAATTGAGTTTGAGTAAAGAGAAGAGTGATCATCTCGACATAGGCGAGAGAGGAAACGAGAGGTTCGCATCAATGCAAAGGAAGAATTCACTACGATCCCTATATTCTTCCTATGCATTACTAGTTACTATTTATTCTGATACTACCAGAAGCATTTTCATGACCAATGTGAGGGAGTTTATTTAATTCATTAGTATTGCTCTCCTGAGGTTTCTAGGGTTTCGAATGAAGAAAATTTGTACCAGCGGTTTAGGTTTCATGAAAGATGGTTTTGGAACTGACGACGATAAAGAGAATATATCTAACAAAATAAACTATGATGGTCGAAAGTTTAGAATAAATCCCGCTGTACAGTGTCGGACACAGTTAATTGTGACAATATGCTCAAATTTATGGCTGGTTGGTGCTTGTTATATGACTCACCCCCACCCCCACAGTTCGCCCTCACGGCCTCATGGCCTCACGGCCTCACCCTCGTATTGGACAATGGGCTATTTGATATTTTTTCTATTCTTAAAAGATTGTTGTTTAAGATTTTGATACGTAAATTAAGAAACTATTATTTATCAAGTAAAATTTATTTAAAATTTTATCATTATCCTTTTATAAAAAGTTAAAAATTATTAATACAAATGAGAGAATTTCTTGGGACAACGAAAGAAAAAAAAGGTAATATAGGAAAGTAAATAATTTATTTTCCTTGAAAGTTGTAAACAACAAACTTTTTTGGGATTTTTTTTTCTAAAACGACAATCTTTTAGGAACGAAATGAATAAAACATAATGAAAAGTTATGAATAAATCAGAAAATGTGAATGAGATGAATGTGGTAAAAGATCTTAAAATATAATGAAATAGAGGATTTGATAGTTATCTTTCTAAAATATGTATATGAATAGGTAGTATTCTATTTTAACCTTCTAAGCGGTTATAAACAAATTTATTATATAATTATAAATAAAATTATCTAAGAAAAATTAAATTTAAACTTTTAAACATTTTTTAATGAAGTATACTATTAAAATATTCTTTTAGAAATAAAACACTAAAAAATATTAATAACATTTTATAGTACATAAAATTATAACAAAAGACCAACAATATTCATTAAATTGGTTATCCAATTTGTTAAACAAAAATAAAAAACAATTTGTACATCACAAAATTTATTTACAAACAAGATGAAAATTGAATGTAAATTTTTAATTGTTTATGAGGGTATGCAAGTAAAAATATGATTCAACACTTTCTTACTCATTGAGTCACAAATTTTTGGATGAATCGTTCAAACAGATTCAGATACATTCATAATTTAAAATTTGTTAAACAAATGGTCTAAATGACTTATTCGGTCAAATTAAAACTCATTCAAAAGAAAACAAACAGCTTCTAACTATGTTTAATACTCCCCGTCTCCGGGTTCCAAATTATAAAATTAATATTAATTATCAAATAGTCAAATTTAAATATTTTTAAACTCAAAATTAACATTAACTTATTTATATTAGGTAGATATAATTATTCATATCATAAAGAATCTAAAAGGTATTATAAGATTTATTATTTTAAAAACTTAAATTAATCATATTAATTTTAAATTTGATTTTTATAAAATTAATATTGGTCTTACAATTCAGAATTAATGAAGTGTTAGAGAAAACTTAGGACATGTTCAGTTATTATTTATAAGTTGTTTTTCACAATTTAGGTGTTGTGACGCCCCCAAATCCGGGTCTCTTTCAACCCGACATATGGTGCTACACGGTGCTACAGTTCACATAAACATTCAATTGAAATGCCTCAAAAGAACGAATATGTCTTATATATATTCCAAAACAATACTACCTTTCTCCAAGTTCTTTATAACCGTTACATTTGTTCTTGTCATAATATCAAATATTATCATTACAAACCTATACTATTAAATAGGCAATTTACACATTCACTTTAGCCTTATCTTTATCCTTGTCGAATCCTTTGGTCCATTTGGTCTAAGCTGCATTTATATGGTTCAAGCAAAAGTGAGCATAACAAGCTCAGCAAGTACAACAATTTCATTTTAAAAGCATGCTTGAAACATAGGAATCGTATATCTTCAATAACTGGATGATAGTTACAAAGTACTATCAATACTTCAAAATAGCTTTTTTCCTTCAAAACATTTTACAATAACAATATTCATCAATTCATCAATTCTGGTTCAAGACGTGAACGTCTTATAGTTTCTTTGAAAAGGACAACCCGGCACGAAGTCCGTAAGTGCGACAAATCTTACGAGTACATCTAGGTGATCAGCCTATAGTACCCTATATTGATCAACACTACATCCATTAAATGTGTGTACGCTTAAGTTGTGACAACCTCACGTGCCCATCGAATACTCGATGAAAATACATTTGTTTATACATATTCAAAGCTTACCGCGAATCCGCACCAATTAGTTGGCGTAATAATAGCGTTAGCAATTCTATATTGAAAGACTTGTAAGCAGATTCAATCAATTTATTACGATTAGTCTAAATAGAAGCTAAAAGCGCATCGACTCTTTTCTTTAAAACCATACATGCATCTCATAACTTGAATCATTTGAAAACCTGGCTAACACGAAGGTTAGACAAGCGTTTAAGAAAAATTTGTCTTCAGCGTCTGCTACAGTATAATTACGTTTCCTTTGAGTCTTTATAGTCTCTACAATACATAATCACATAACATACCACATTAGGTCATGAATGAACATACATAATTCCTAAAGAATCTTACCCTACTTCTCAATCTAATCCCGTATTAGATTTGTTATTATGGGTTCCGGCTTTCCGTCATTCTTTTACATTATTCTTACCAACTTCGTTCTCTTCTATAACTAAAGTGAAATTATTTCATTAATACAACTCGGTTCGAGTTAATTATCCTTCCTCACGGCTTACTAACGTCCGTACGTTATTTAATCGAAACTCGATCGTTATTGATTAAGTACGCTTATTGCATATCGTTTGCGTTCATCTTCAATTGACTTACTTTAACTCTAAGTGATCATACTTGGGGATCAATTATGACTTGATAATGGTTAATTAAATTCACTAGTTCGTTACTCAACAATTTCCTTTCATATTCTACTTGTAATCATTCTTTCTCGCTTAGCTTTTTAAGGCCTGTCATGAGCCGGTGATCCTTTGTTGTCTTGCATGCTGCTGTCGCCTATTGGGGCTTGGAGACCGGACTTGGTCTTTGTACATGAGTCCCTTTGTTAACTATCATGTCATGGCATTGAGCTTCTGATGTCTAAAACTCACTTTGGCATCATGGTGTTGGTCATTTAGGCTTGGAGTCGCGCCGCGGCGGGGACTCTGAGCCATAGATAGTTTTGACAGATTTTCAACTCTGTGAGATTCTCGGACTCGTAACTTCTTCGTTATAAGTCCGAATTGGCTCATTCAAGAGCCTACGGTTCACAAATTTCGTACTCTATTCGTTCATGCAAGAATTTTATCTATTCGACTTCGTTTGCTAAAATTTTACCTATTAGTCCCTTTTTAACGAAAACGATAAATGTTCGTGAACGTTCAACGCTCGTTTCTTCGTTCTAAGTCGGAATCTGGCCATTTTCGAGTCCACAACTCTATAATGACAAATACGACTTGTCTCAATTGAAAACCAATGTTTCCAAGCTCAATATCAAAATTCGACTTCCATTCTAAGAATTTCACGAATTCGACGATCGTCGTCTAATCGCGTGAATTCCGGCGAAACTTCGTTACTTGAGATTTTTAAACCATTTCACTTGGATTCAATCCATTATACTATCATCTTGACATACATGCTTCGTTAACTTATATTCATGATAAGTCATTACTTGTTCTTAATAAGTTCAAAACTCATAAATTATAAACTACTCATTAAAGTATAACATACTTAATTTCATTGCTTATGACTTATTAATAAGTTAAGTCCTTTAATCCTTATTCTTACCTCTTTATTAATCATGCTAACTTCTTAATGGAAACATATTACCACTTCTTACAAGTTCTTATACTTTCATTATTGATCTTCACAAGTTCGTAACTTAAATGATTATGAATAGCTTATTCATGATTTATACGGCTTATTAAGACTTAAGCCCTTTGGTTTGTCATTGTTCCAACCTCTTCTTAGGATGCTCGTTCTACCAATACCCCCTTCTCTAACAATGGAAGAGAAAGAGAAACATGGTTCAAGAACACTTACTCTTTGATGATCACTTGATTCTTTCTTGTGCTTACTTCTTTCTCAAAGTATAACTTTTGCTAACTTATTATCTCTAACAAATAAGCACTTTGCTAGATAGAAGGGGTTGGATGAAAATTAATCAACAACAAATAAGCTAACATGTTCTCACTCTTCTTCTTGCTTCTTAAAATATGAACTCTAGCTTTCTAGCTTTTTCTCTCAAGCCATTAAGCTATAAGTTGTTGTATGCAAATCTCACAAAAGGAAGTATAACTTATATGTGCTTATTCTCTCTACCGAATAAGCTCTCCACTTAAGTTGAATGAAAAACTAACAACCAACAAATGAATGCTTAAGCTCTCTTTTTATAGGACATCCTAGGTTAGGGCATAAGGGTCATTAAGCCACTCCACCTCATTACTATTCCAAGCTTAGCAACCAAGTAAACTTGCTCCCCACATTTACTTGCTCACCACATAAGTTATCCATTGTTTAGCCCTTAAGTCTCTTGCTAATCACAACACTTGGTCACCACACTTACTTAATCATTAAGTATACTTGCTCCCCACAACACTTAGTCCTTAAGTTTACTTTGTCATCACTTATAAACACTTTTTGTGATCACCACACTAACTTAGCCTCTAAGTTTACTTGCTCCCTAATTTGGATCATCCATGGTTTGCCTCATGGGTTTAAACCAACTCTTAACCCATTGGATATTTACTTTGGGCCTTAGCTTAATTAACTTACTTAATCATTTGGGCTTCTAGCATAATTTTACTTTGAGCTTGTAATTAAACAAACATTGGGCTTGCATTAATAAATCTTTGGGCTTTACATTACAAACACTTAGGCTTGCACATTAAATTACTTTGGACTTTCATATTAATTCATATTGTACTTAACCATCTCCTACATTTGGGCCTTATCATTAATCCCATTGGACAATACATATATTTCCCACACAATTCAACAACTCCATTACATTTGGCTTAAAGCCTTATAACGTATAATCACGTATTCATCTCGTATTCCCCTCGTATATTTATTCAATATATACGATATACCATCATTCATACGTACTCGTATAATACCTTGTATCATACTCATATTCTCTACCTCGTACAATACCTACGTATTATACAATCATCGCTTAAATCATTAATCACATTACATTTCCTTCTCGTAAATCATTTTCCTTAAACGTTAGGTTTTAAGTCCACAGGCGAAATATTACATTTTCCATAACTGAAATATTATTGGATATTCCATCTCACATAAATATTCTATCGTTACGTATTTCTCAGAAGTTCAAAAATAATTCCCGAGCAGAAATGCGTGAATAGTGTTTTTCGAAAATTTTCTCGGAAAGCTTTTATTTTCGTCTTGGAAATTCAAACACTTTAATTCTATCACGTAGCCAAAATCCTACGATGTTCTGACATTTCTAGGCCAGAGAACGACGTTCGATTAGCTTGCTCCATAAATAATTAATTAAATTCATTTAATAAAAATAAAAATTTAATTCTCAAAATCGATTTTTTCTCAAATGCGTTACACTTCTTCCTCCTTATAAGGATTCGTCCCCGTAATCTCGCTAATAATACCTACACCACAGGAGGATAATTTTCCTTTATTTTAATCTCGAGTTCCCACAATGCTTCTTCGACATTGGGGTTCTTCCATTTCACCTTCATCGAATGTATTATCTTTTCACACATGACTTATCACTTCCTGTTAACAATTTGAGTTGGAAGTTAAACACTTACTAACACATTACGCGATCTCTATATCATCTTAGTTATCCTTTTAACTCGGACTTATATGGAACTCAAATTCCTCCCTCAACATAAGACTATACTTAGTCTTTTACTTATCCTGCATCATCTTCTTCATTTTCTTACATTCCTCATTACCTAGTTGTACTTCATTAACTTGTTTCATTATCGTGAATTGAGTCTACGTTTTAAATAACAATTCTACCCCTTCATTTCGTAATTTAACTTCTAACTCTGATCTTACCATTTCCGTTATTAACTCATTCTGAGTCGTTAACATCGATAGCTTTCCCTACCCCTCATACTTAACGACGGCCATAACGTTTACCTTCCCCGAATGATATAAGATATCACGATCCTCTCTCTACTACATATTCAACTCTTACGTGTGGAGATATATTTGAGACTCTTAGAGTCCGTGGTATATCTCACATGACTCTCCGTATAAATATTATCTTCATATTTTTAATTCAAAAACTATAATCGCCAATTCTAGATCATAAGTAGGATAGACCTCCTCATAATCCTCTAATGGGGCGTGAGGTATATACAATGACATTGCCATGCTATAAGAAAGACGTAATCATGTCATCTATGCGAACATCGAGATACTATAAAATTCCCTGTATCATCTGATAAAGATAATACAGGTGTCTTACTTAACCGTCTTCAATAATCCTGTGACGCTAATAGTACCTTTAACCATAACACCTCACAAGAATATCTATTAAACTGGCCACCGACTTGATTGGCGCCCCTTACGGAAAAACCTACTTCCGCACATTAGTCAACCTAAATGACATAACCAGAAACTTGTCATAACCATAACGAATTCTGAACGTCATCTTAGGTACCTCCTCATTCATCCTTACTTCCAACCGACTATACCCCATACATATATCGATCTTTATAAAAAAAATTTGCCCCTCTCAACTGACCAAATAGATCATCGATCCTGGGCCATGGTTATTTATCCTTAACCGCTATCTTACTCCTATTATGATAGTCGATATGCAACCGTAACAACTCATCCTTTTCCTTAAAACCAACCTAACTTGAGTCATGATTCGACAATAATAATGTCGCGGTATTTTATTATCGTAAATTACTACCTTAGATTTTCTGAGAAAACTAAAGGTTCACACTTTACTTATAACTATTTGTTATAGCTCTATGGTTAATCAACCCATTCATAATGAGAATTTCCTCAAATTCTCTCAACATGAAACAAAGACTTTATCTATCGATACCTACTTACTTCTATTATCCATGAAATAATTTTCACGAATATAATTTAACGAAAGTTATTTCCTCCTTCTCTACCTTAATGTTTTAAAGGTATTTATAATCCCTTCCAGACAGACTCCTAGATGAGTCTTTCCACTTGTCTTACACATCTTAATCCTACATTTAGGATCCCCTTGTCCCACTCCAGTATTCCCGGAGTTAAAAATTTCTGTCTCTTTGGCATACTGCCACTACCATTCTCTACCTTGGTTCCTCCCTCTCTCTTGCTCTCATTCTTTCCCTCTTTGTGGTATTGAGTCTACAACTCACTACCATCTTATGCTATAATCACCTTCTCCAGAATGATCCCATAGGAAACACTCTAGATCACCAAAATCCCACTATAGAGCTAGGGTCTCAGACCCTGCTCCAATCTACAAGCCTTCACCTTCTCATTGTCCACTTGATGTGAAACAAACCTTGCCAATTCATTTGAATTTGGTCACGTACTGGGGAAATATCATATCCCCTTGCTTAAGTTCTAAGAATTCAATCTCTATCCTCCCTCACATATTTGTAGGAAATAATTCTCAAAGAAAACCTTCTTGAATTGTTTCCACGTTATCGTGATCTCTGTTCTAACCCCACCCTGGTGAGCCTTCTACCAAAAGTTGGCTTCACTCTTCCTCGTGTAAGTCACAAAAGAAAACTTCTGCATCTCACCTACGCTTGTAATAACAAACGTCTTCTTTATTTCTTTTACCCCGGTATGGGCCTCGATTGGGTCCGTCGTTTATTTGAACTCCGGCGGACCTAAGCTTTTAAACTCTTTAAAGGTAATCGTTCTAGCTACCTTAGGTTTCGCGGTTACTCTACCCCCAGATTGGGTAAATGCAGCCGTTAATAACTTAACGAACTCTTGCATAGGGTTGTTTTGACCCCATTAATTATCATTATGTGATTCCGCTTCCTTATTACGTTATCTTCTTCCTGGCGGCATTTTTAGATTAAATAAAATTTCATTATTATCTATTTACTTACTTCGTTATTAATCGCCACATACCAAATCGCATCATAACAAATCATTTCCATGAAAACTTCATTATATACATATGCTTCTTCATAGTTTGAAACTATTTACAATTTACGTTCATAGCCAAAAGCTATTACATTTTTATCCCACAATTGAACTTCATAAAAATTGGGATTTACAAAAAGACTACCCTTTTATACAAAAGAGGGCTTCACATCACTACACACATATTTATAACTCTAACGTTCTAATAATGCATAACAGCATCCTCGTGTTTCTCATTTGCAATCATCGCTACTGTATCCCGACTAATAGTATGACGGGTATGTCCTGACTCATTGGAATAACAAGCAACCTTCATCTTGAAATCCTTATGAGCGCTCTCATGGATGTAAGACATCCGAGCTATCTTTCGGTCCTTCTCCCCAAGTTCTCTACGAAGCTCATCGGCCTCCTTCTTAAAATCCCTAGCCTTATTTATCATGAGCACCTTCTCCTCATGCTCTGACTCAAAATCTGCTTCTGCAGACTCCTTCGCTTACATAAAAAACACTAATCTCTTCATTCCGATTACGCATAACCGCACTCAATTGCACGTTCTTGTTCAATACCGCCAGATACAATGCTTCCATTGCATCCGGAGGTGATGATTACAATGTAGGTACCACCAGTAAGTAACCGATGTTACTCTCTTTCTTCCTCCATATCATTTATCATACTAAGGTATGACGATATATCCATCTTTCCCTCCGAGTAGTCTTCCTCGAAAAAGTACTCCTCCGCCTCGAACTCATTAGAATCACTAATGGTACCTCCCGCCACCAAAGATAGTACAGTGCTCTACTTGGTTCATAAGCTCTCCATTTCACCGCGTATATATCTCTTTACCTCAAGCTATCGATCGACATCCTATAATAACATTATATGTTGATTAGTGCATAACACGTAATCGTATAAGCACAATCACATTTAATTTATTTAGGTTACTTTCCATCTTTTAAATCTTTTGATATTGAGTTTCCTCAATACCTTATTGACTCATTCAACTCAAGTAAAGCTCAAGTTTTTCTTCCTTTGAACTTTCTTCCTTAACGAGGTTATGAGCCCAAGGTTCTTCACCCCTTAAGTTTTATAACCTAATGCTTTGATACCAACTCGTGACGCCCCAAATCCGGGTCTCTTTCAACCCGATATATGGTGCTCCACGGTCTTCATACTGATTCACATAAACATTCAATTGAAATGCCTCAAAAGAACGAATATGTCTTATATATATTCCAAAACAATACTACCTTTCCCCAAGTTCTTTATAACCGTTACATTTGTTCTTGTCATAATATCAAATATTATCATTATAAACCTATACTATTAAATAGGCAATCTACACGTTCATTAGTTCGTTACTCAACAATTTCCTTTCATCTTCTACTTGTAATCATTATTTCACGCTAGCTTTTTAAGACCTGGTATTGCATGGCCACGGTGATCTTTTTGTGTTGTGCTTATCACAATGCCGCCCTCATTGGGGCTTGGAGGCCGGACTGCGTGCATGCCATGAGTCCCTTTGTTAACTATCGCGTTGCAGTATGAGCTGAGCAGATGTCTAAAGCTCACTTTGGCCATGGCCACGGCCATTTAAGCTTGAGAGCGCCATCATGGCGGGACTCTGAGCCACGATAGTTTTGATGATGATTTTCAACTTTGCGAGATTCTCGGACTCGTAACTTCTTCGTTATAAGTCCGAATTGGCTCATTCAAGAGCCTACGGTTCACAAATTTCGTACTCTATTCGTTCATGCAAGAATTTTATCTATTCGACTTCGTTTTCTAAAATTTTACCTATTAGTCCCTTTTTAACAAAAACGATAAATGTTCGTGAACGTTCAACGCTCGTTTCTTCGTTCTAAGTCGAAATCCGGCCATTTTTGAGTCCGCAACTCTATAATGACAAATACGACTTGTCTCCATTGAAAACCAATGTTTCCAAGCTCAATATCAAAATTCAACTTCCATTCCGAGAGTTTCACGAATTCGACGATCGTCGTCTAATCGTGTGAATTCCGGCGAAACTTCGTTACTTGAGATTTTTAAACCATTTCACTTGGATTCAATCCATTATACTATCATCTTGACATATATGTTTTGTTAACTAATATTCATGATAAGTCATTACTTGTTCTTAATAAGTTCAAAACTCATAAACTTATAAACTACTTATTAAAGTATAACATACTTAATTTCATTGCTTATGACTTATTAATAAGTTAAGTCCTTTAATCCTTATTCTTACCTCTTTATTAATCATGCTAACTTCTTAATGGAAACATATTACCACTTCTTACAAGTTCTTATACTTTCATTATTGATCTTCACAAGTTCGTAACTTAAATGATTATGAATAGCTTATTCATGATTTATACGGCTTATTAAGACTTAAGCCCTTTGGTTTGTCATTGTTCCAACCTCTTCTTAGGATGCTCGTTCTACCAATACCCCCTTCTCTAACAATGGAAGAGAAAAAGAAACATGGTTCAAGAACACTTACTCTTTGATGATCACTTGATTCTTTCTTGTGCTTACTTCTTTCTCAAAGTATAACTTTTGCTAACTTATTATCTCTAACCAATAAGCACTTTGCTAGATGGAAGGGGTTGGATGAAAATTAATTAACAACAAATAAGCTAACATGTTCTCACTCTTCTTCTTGCTTCTTGAAATATGAACTCTAGCTTTCTAGCTTTTTCTCTCAAGCCATTAAGCTATAAGTTGTTGTATGCAAATCTCACAAAAGGAAGTATAACTTATATTTGCTTATTCTCTCTACCAAATAAGCTCTCCACATAAGTTGGATGAAAAACTAACAACCAACAAATGAATGCTTAAGCTCTCTTTTTATAGGACATCCTAGGTTAGGGCATAAGGGTCATTAAGCCACTTCACCTCCTTAATATTCCAAGCTTAGCAACCAAGTAAACTTGCTCCCCACATTTACTTGCTCACCACATAAGTTATCCATTGCTTAGCCCTTAAGTCTCTTGCTAATCACAACACTTGGTCACCACACTTACTTAATCATTAATTATATTTGCTCCCCACAACACTTAGTCCTTAAGTTTATTTTGTCATCACTTATAAACACTTTGTGTGATCACCACACTAACTTAGCCTCTAAGTTTACTTGCTCCCTAATTTGGATCATCCATGGTTTGCCTCATGGGTTTAAACCAACTCTTAACCCATTGGATATTTACTTTGGGCCTTAGCTTAATTAACTTACTTAATCATTTGGGCTTCTAGCATAATTTTACTTTGGGCTTGTAATTAAACAAACATTGGGCTTGCATTAATAAATCTTTGGGATTTAAATTACAAACACTTAGGCTTGCACATTAAATTACTTTGGACTTTCATATTAATTCATATTGGACTTAACCATCTCCTACATTTGGGCCTTATCATTAATCCCATTGGACAATACATATATTTCCTACACAATTCAACAACTCCATTACATTTGGCTTAAAGCCTTATAACGTATAATCACGTATTCATCTCGTATTTCCCTCGTATATTTATTCAATATATATGATATATGTAAGACCCCAACTTATTATAAATAAAATCGAATTTCCTCTAATTATATTTGTGAATAATAAGGTATTAATTTAATATAATTCTCTGGTTATGGGTGAAATGTGCAAATTTTGCAAAATATGCAAGTGATTATAAAATAATCATTGTTTTCGGGGAATATTCGTTTGGTCGTGGAATATTCTTGTTGTCGGGGAATATTAAATGATGACCAGCCATGTCATTTGTGGACCCATAATGTAATAATAAGCGTAAATACCAAGAAAACGACAAGTTTGAGTTTTTATAAATAACGGCGTAGTTATTCTCAATTAACTTTGTTGGAATACCGGTGGTTAAAATATTGTGGCGCCCCAAAATAGGTATACATCACCAATTACGAGTTGTCAATATATGGATGTAAACAACTACAACTTTATTATTACAACAAGAAATCGTGAGTTTGAATACAAATATTATCTTCTAGACAATATCTATACTCAAATAAATTCTCATCACATTTATTGATACATTATTTTACAAAAATGGTGAGGACTACTAAACAACTCTCTCTAGAACCTTCATTCTATACCCCGACTCGTACTCGCTAAATTCTCGCCTCCTGAGAAGAAAAAGGGAACAAAAAGGAAAAGGGTGAGCTCAACTAGCTCAGTAAAGAATATTATGACTAAGCTAATATACAACAAATTATCGTTAGTCTTCAACAGGGAAAAATCTAATAGAATACAATAAACAACAAGTTTTAAATCAATATTCGCGCATGAAATAATAATTCATTAGAAGAGTTAAGTAGAGAATGCAAACTACTATCTTCTATGTATGAATTTAAAAGTTCATCGCTCATCTTTTATCCCCGTAACATCAATCAATATATATATCGGAATCAAATATTCATCTTTGCACTACAGCAAAAAGATATTCATCATTGGTCATGTTCATCTAAACACTGTTCATCTTTGCACTACGGGCCAAAGATATTCATCGAAATCATTCATCTTTGCACTTTATAGGCCAAAGATATTCAATAATATCATCATTTAAGATCGAGGATGATGAAAAATATTTTTAAAAAACGAATCCAATTGAAACAAAATGACAAGGATTAAGGATTAAGGATTCGTACTTTGTTTTATCCATGTCCAAAAATACCTCAAAAATAATCATAGTGGTGTAAAATTCAAGAATGATCAAAACATGGATACAATCAAAGCTAGTATCCACAATAGATATTTTTTAGGCGAAAAGGAAAATTTTTATTTTTCGATGAATAAGGTCGTGATTCGTGAATAAATTGTCGATATCGTGGATAAGGCCGTATCACGTGAATAGTAATTCGACACCAAAAGTTCCAAATTTGATAAAAACTTCAGATCAATAGTTCAACATAATGATATTGAAGAAATAATATCATTACGGAAAAAAAAAATATCCCTTACCTCGGAAAGAAAGACTTTTAATTGGATTACTGGATATAAGCTATAACTTGAACTTGCACCGTATAGCAATACTCAAAGTATACTCAAAATACTCACAAGAATACGCTCGATAATATAGAGAAAGAAAACTTCAATTTACGGTGTGATTTTCAATTCTAACCTAAGCACCCTATTTATAGGAAAATGCTTAGAACAATTAAAGCGTAAAAATTTAATAAAATATTAATATATATTTATTAAATTCCTACGCACTCAAAATCTGATTCAAACCATCACCACCAAGAGTTACTCACCTTGCCTAACTCAAAAAAACGTTTTTCTTATTAAAATATTTAAAACTTAAAAAATTAATTATTTTGAGCTTGAACTTCAATAATTCATAATAAATAGCCCTTTTATAGGAAAATTGAATCACACGTGTTTTTATAGGAAATTCAATTCTCTACAACTTTGCGTAAGAAATTTTTTCCAAATTCCAAATGTAAATTGACCGAAATCCATAAGCAGGCGATTTTATAGTCTATAATCAAATTTCGGTCGAGAAATGGGGTCCACCGACATGTTTAACATGTTTTAAATATTTATTGCAAAAAAAAATACTCTTTCTCCTCGTATACTCATATATCACACATTCATTGTAAAAATATCACCATTATTATATTATTAAAAATATAATAATATATTTAAATGAATTATTTTATTAGAAAAAGATAAAATTTTTAATTTTCAACAATTGTCACATTAAAAAATTTTCTCCATCTATATCCACATAAAATCAATATTTTTCTCATTATATAAATCAATAATTAATTATTCACGAATAATATTACAGAATCACAATATTGACAACCAGGAAAGAGGGGGCTTTCCAATAAGAATTTCTCCTCTACGGTGCCGCAATTAGGTGACCAAACTTCTCCTTAGAGATGTAACTTTCTAGACATTGCCAATAATGTTATCCAATAATATTATTCAGATAATATAAATTATTGCTTCGATAATGAAAAAATCGTGTAGTGACAATTATGAAACAACAAAGTAATATAAAATATCAACACAAAGAATTATTGAATCAATAAAATAAAATACCGATAAAGAATTAATTATCGTAACAATTATTAAGTAAGTGCCTTCTTTACGTAAGAATCAATAATTGGTGCAATACTGGTGTGCTACTTATGTTTTAACCAATTTAGTATTTTAATAAAGATTATTAATTCAGTAATTCACGCCTGTTATTTTTAAACAACTTATTCTTCGCTCGTTTCTTCCTCCAATGGCTTTTTCCAAGCATGGGCTCCACATACGCTTGGCTTCGTGGTCGCATTTAATATTCCCCGACAAAGTCGAATATTCCTCGATAAAACGAATATTCCCAAAATAATAATGAATATTTTATAACCACTTGCTTATTTTGAAATATTTATGATATTTTACCCATAACTATCCACATTAATCAAATCAACCCTTACTATTTCAAAATAATAAATAGAGAAAATTAAATTTCATTCATAATAAGTTGGGGTCTTACATTTCGTGGCCATATGATATCTATCATAACCTGTAAGACATGGCCTCCCCGTATACGAAGGTTTTCTTGAACACTTCCCAAAGATTCTAATTTCTAAAAACAGTTTTCGATTATACTTTTATGTAAGGTGTCATTATGAGGTCTTTGTCCACGGTTGGGACATGAGTCGCGATTGATATATATTTGTATCCAAACTCACAAAGATATGTGTTGTTGTATTTTGCACGACAATTGTTGTAATAAAGTTGTAGTTATTTTCTGTACCATGTATTTGGCGACTCAGAATGGGTTGGATGGAATGGACCTATTTTGGGGTCGTTACACTTTAGCAAAAACTTTTTGGGATATTTGGGTACGAATCTCAATTTTTTCTTGATTGACGATCAAATGAACAAACTTTGAGACGGTAGGGCCCACAAGACCCAATCGCATGTGCAACTACGACTGGCCCCGAGCTCTACATCAGCAGCTCATTTCATTTTTGGGGAAAAAAGAAGAAGAAAGTTAGAGAGAGGCTCGGGTTTGACAGTCTAACATTAGATTTGAGTTGTTTTCATCACTTATATAGTAGATCTCATTCATATAAAGTGATATAGCATATATTTGGGTCTCGAGAGTCTTGTTGGTACATCCCCATGGTGAAAAGGCGAATCTTTGGTCATTTCATTTGTAAATATTGTTAGAACTACTAGATTTATTTCATTATAGTGATTATCTATATTTAGATTTGTTATTTTGTACATATATTACGTATTGGTTGGTAGATTTACATATTTTACCGATTATTTATATATATATATATAGTTAAAAACCAAGTCTTTTTACTAGATTTAATTAGATTTAGTCGGATCTAACCCTTAACTGGCTATGGAGCTTTAAACCTCTAATATATAAGCTAGATCGGCTCGGATCTAGGTCAGATATAGTCATTTTAATGCTTTTGATCGGTCTCGATCACTCCGTAGAGCCCTAGATCTCTATCCAGTGGTGAGGAGGTCCTAACTATGTGTGATCAGGGATTCTAATCAATGAATCTCTTGACAGCATGGTTAGGATACATAATATACACGTTCAAACATACTAATGTGAATCTAGGAATTCCAGGGTTGAGATCCATTAATCGGATCTCGACTACATTCCCACGATGGACATTTTGTTTACAATGTAATATTAAATTGTGCAAAATCATTGTATATGTAATATTGGACCTTAAAACGACTTCGAGTGCCTCGTCCCGAAAAATTGGATTTAAGTTCTCGTGATAATGAAAAGTTGTGATTGTCGGTGTTCGGGTTTATCGAGAAGACTTTCATGCCCGTAGATTGCCCGACCCTTTTTGATGTTTTCTTTCATGCATTATCACCAAAAATAATTTTCAAACAAAATAGCAAAGAGCTTTTATAAAAATAATAAAGCGCTTCGGGGATAAACAAATCTAAAGTTAATAATCAGAAGTATTAAATGACCTCGATTTCTATCTGACGAAGGATTTGAAAATCTTGTTTTCCAAAATGTCATTTCAAGCTTTATCTAAAAATGAACTTTAATTTAAATCAAATCATTCGTGCATAAGTTCAAAGAGGTTCAAAACTATTTTCAAAATGATGTCACTCATAAGTTAAAACGAGGCTTAGAACAACTTTTAAAAATCAAAACACTTAACGCGAGCTAAATAAATATCAAAAGCTTTCTCAAAAATCACACACACACACACACACACCTCATGCTTAGGAAATCAATAAAATGTGATAACTGTGTTTTCACAGAAGTCGGGGGTGCCTAACACCTTCCACTTGCTAAAGTAAGCTCCCGAACTATATAAATCTCGGGTTCCATGCCAATGTTACGAAGTCATATACTGGGTCATATTGCGAAAACCTCAAAAATTCGGATGAGTTGGTACATCAATTTGAAACTATACCAACTGATGACTCTGTTTAATTCAGCCCAATCATTAAAATCAATCTTTTCAAATAATCAACATTTATTTTTGGTCCATTTTTCCTAAAAAAATTCACCCACTACATAAAGCATCAAAACAAAAATCTTCAAGAGAGAAATAAACAAAAAATAAAAAAGGAAAAAGAGAACTTAACTCCCCCCGACTTCTACAATACTCTCACCCTTTAGTAAAAGATCTTTATAAAAATTTTAAATTTAAATATTTACATAAATTTATTGCAAGTTTTTAAATAAATTTTTTATACTTAATAATAATTTTTAATATTAATTATTACATTACTCATAAATAAATACACATTAATTTTAAATTATAAAATATTATTTTACTTAGATTTTTAATTATAAATTAATAAATAAAATTGAATTTTAGTACTCCATAATATTACTTGTAAATATTATAATGACACGGCTTGTCAGTTTACACCTTCTGTTTCAGACAATGAACGCTCCCTCGTGTTTCTCTCTCATGCAAATTTTTTTCCCCAATCAATTATACCTTTTCCTTTCTCAGACAGAAACACACAAACAGACATATTCGTCATTCACTATATATGTTCTGCTGAGGAGATAGCAGAAACAGTAGTCAGTAGGCGGTGAGTTGTCCATATTGCTATGTCCGTCTACTAAACTCTGTCGACGATCCAAGACTCCAAGTAAGTAACAATGGGAGATCGTTAATTCGTTCATCACCAACTCAAACTTCATTTGATAGTCACTTTCTCTAACTTCAATCTCAACGCCGCCTTTCAATTTACCACATCCTCTAGCTAACTTCAAATCTCAACACTTAATTTCGATCATAACTTAATTTCTCTTACCTGAATCTGAAAACTTCTTCATTACTCAAAAATCTCGAAATTTTAGGGTTTAATTTCAACTATATCTTGTATCTGCTCATTTTTATTCCATGGAACTTTGTTAGTTCGATTTTTGAATCTTAACTTCTTGTACTACACTTCACTTCAACAGAGGAAACGCAAGTAAAACTCATATATATCATTTTCATTCTTAGCAACCTTTACAACTAGAGTAATTGTACTGATTTGATATTTTGTTCCTTTTCTGTGCAGAACTGAAGTTTATACAGCTTCACAAGATTTTTTTTTGTGAAGCATTTTAGTGTGCACGGTGGGCTTATTCCATAATTCTTGGAGTTATACTCTAATTTTAGCGTACAGATTTCATACGGATAATGTTGTATGCAAGTGTTTGTTGATTGTGATATTGTTCAAGTGAGTAATGGAGGAAGTGAATAACAATAATAGACTAGATTTGCAGAGAAATTTAGGGAGGCAACAGTTGAAGTCCTCGTTATCAGGGAGATCAAGTCCTAAGAATTCTCCTTCATTTCGGAGATTAAGTTCTAGCCGAACACCACGGAGAGAAGGTCGATCTAGTAGTGGGTTCGGTACTAACTGGTTTAGGAGCAACCGAATAGTGCTATGGCTGCTTTTGATTACTCTTTGGGCTTATGGAGGGTTTTATGTGCAGTCGAAGTGGGCTCATGGGGACAATAAGGAAGGGATCTTTGGTTATGGAACTAAACAAAGTGATGAAAATCCTGAATCTGAACAAATTCATCGTCTGGACTTGATTGCGGATGAAGATTCCTTGTCAGCTAAACTCGAAATTAATAAAAATCAGTCTGATTTGGAGAAGAAAAATGTGGTTCTGGCA
Organism: Panax ginseng; assembly: GCA_020205605.1. Taxonomy (NCBI): domain Eukaryota; kingdom Viridiplantae; phylum Streptophyta; class Magnoliopsida; order Apiales; family Araliaceae; genus Panax; species Panax ginseng. Next base: position 3,048,550 of record CM035148.1, read on the forward strand.
AAGAAGGGGAAAAGTGTTTCATCACGTCCGAATGTACCTCTGAAGAAGAGGAGCAAGAGATCAGGACGTAATTCGCATAGGGCAACCCGTGGTAAGCAGAAAACAGAAGTTCCGGCAGAAAGCAGCGAGGTTGAGGTGCAGGAAGAGGACATTCCTAAGAGAAATACTTCTTATGGGCTGCTTGTTGGTCCATTTGGTTCTATAGAGGATAGGGTTTTGGGGTGGAGTTCCGAAAAACGATCAGGAACATGTGACAGGAGGAGCGAGTTTGCACGCCTGGTTTGGTCTAGAAAGTTTGTTTTGATATTTCATGAGCTTTCAATGACCGGAGCTCCTCTTTCAATGATGGAATTGGCAACTGAGCTTCTGAGTTGTGGCGCTACAGTTTCTGCTGTAGTTCTTAGCAAAAAGGGTGGTTTGATGCCAGAGCTTGCTAGAAGAAAGATTAAAGTACTTGAGGACAGAGATAAGATCAGCTTCAAAACTGCGATGAAGGCAGATCTTGTCATTGCAGGGTCGGCGGTCTGTGCATCATGGATAGGTGAATCTTTTTTTATAGTTGGTGCATGAACATTTTCAAAGTGGAGTTGATAGTTGCGCTGATGGCAGAAATTTACATGCTTTACTGCTTAATATCCCATGTTAGTTGTATTGGAATGCACTAGATTGATTAAATAATTATTGATTTTTATTTATTTATTAATATAGCAAAATGAGAATTTTTTCCTATTCTATCATGTTTTCCTTTTGCTGTTCTATAGTCATATGTGAAGGGTCATAATCCATCATCTGTAACTTCTTAGGAAACTCCTTGGTCTTACCCACAATGTAAAACCCGAGTCCCACATCGAATCTGTTTATAAGGAATTAAGTTACTAACAATAGTACTTCAGTCATGACATTTTGATCGGGTTACTGGAGGTGGGGACACGAAGCCAGTTTGTATTATCCCACAATGGCTAGAGAGGCAAAGATTTGTGATGATCTTTTGGATGAGCCTATGGTGGGCTAAGATTACCCAAGAAAATACTATTGGGCTAGTGGTTTAAGGCCTTATTTGGATGGATTTGATTCGATTCGGACTTGAAATTTGACCCGAGATTTGTTCCGAACTCGAGATTTGACCGAGATTGATATACACTGTAAGCAGAAGATTAGATTGATGAGATCTCCTTTATCAATTGTACTTTTCAAATGAATGAGCAACTAATAGACTTTATCATGGCTCTTTATTTTAGAGAGGTTGGCTTGGCTATACTTGGGGTTTCCTGAGGTTAGAAAAAAGAGAAGCTTTGAGTTGTTCAGTGTTCAAACAACTGTGAAATACGTGTTCATGTCTTGAGGTCCCTGGGGCTAATATGTTGGCATTGTACAGCATCTTAATTTTTTTTATTTTTTTTTGGATGCACAGGAGCATTTTTATAAGAATACACTAGATAAAATGACAACTAATATGTTGTTTGTTGTTTCAAAAAAATTGACTGATAATTTGTATTTAGTCTATGCTAGTTGTCCTATTTAATTTTATATTGCTTCATCTGAGGAATCTCTTAATTCTGAGTTGTTTTCTAAAACCTCTCCCAATTTATAATTAGATTGATTTATTTGGGAAAAACAGCTTTTGTTCTTCTGTATGTAAGATATATCATTGTACAGTTTTATTACTGATAAGTCTTATAATTATTGACTCAGAGCAATATCTTGACCATTCTACGGCTACTGCTTCACGTCAAATTGTTTGGTGGATCATGGAAAATCGGCGCGAGTACTTTGATCGGTCAAAGCTTGTTCTTAACCGTGTGAGAATGCTGATTTTTCTTTCTGAATCGCAGTCTAAACAATGGCTAGCCTGGTGTGCGGAAGAAAAGATTAAGTTGATGTCGCAGCCTGCATTAGTTACACTTTCTGTTAATGATGAACTGGCTTTTGTAGCAGGCATTGCTTGTTCACTAAATACTCCAGCATTCAGCACTGAGAATATGCTGGAAAAAAGGCAGTTATTGCGAAAGTCAGTTCGAGAAGAGATGGGATTGACGGATAATGATATGCTTGTGATGTCATTAAGCAGTATAAATCCTGGAAAGGGTCATTTCTTGCTTCTTGAATCAGCACGCTTGATGATTGAACAAAAACCATTTCTCAATGATATTGCATTGGATGGTTCAGCTGAAAAAGATGAAGATTATCATTCAAGGGCTTTACTACAAAATTGGAAGCGGGTTGGTGAATCTTCTCATGGGTTGCTCTTCGCTAATGAATCTTTTATAAGTTCGAATAAACCCAAAAAGAGAAATTTACAGTTGCTTAATGTCTTTAAGTCGATGAATAACTCTGATGCAGTTCATCTTGACAATGTTGGCAACATGAGTAAACTTTTCTCAGATAGTATAGGAAAGAAGGAACAGACTCTTAAGGTTCTGATTGGTTCAGTCGGATCTAAGAGCAATAAAGTGCCTTATGTTAAAGCGATACTCAAGTTTTTATCTCATCAATCAAACTTGTCAAATTCAGTACTCTGGACTCCAGCGACTACACGTGTTGCCTCCCTTTATGCTGCGGCAGATGTATATGTTATAAACTCTCAGGTGATTCTTTTATTGCAGAAAGCTTATTTGGTTCTGCTTGCTCAGATTTTGTGTGTTTGTGTAATCTCTTCATTCCAAATTCATGTGTTGTCTATCTTCATATTGGTTATCTCATCATTTTCATTAAGTTATTCGGTGTTGACTTTTCCTTTCAATACCTCAAAAAAATAATATAAAAAATCTTAAGTTTGTTAGACATCATCACAATGCTATACGGTGAATCCATGTTTCTTACGATATCTGTTCTTGAATTATATCTTTTGAGAGGAATGATGATTTTTTCTCTATTAGTTTTTTTTCCTTCTTTTTTATTAAAAAAAGAAAAAGAAAAAAAGATGTATAGTTTTATTTCCTTCTTTTTTAAAAAAAGAAAGAAAGAAAGAAAGAAAGATGTATCATTTTATCACTTTCAGGTAGCATCACCTATATATTATTGAGCTTTTTGCTGCCAAATTATGTGGAATATATTAAAAATCATTTATTAACTACACATGTAAGAAAATGCTGCAAAGTGCAAACCACGCAAATTTTGTAGTATACACATTTTACTAATCTTAATATGAGAATTTATACTGATCTGAAAGAAACAGAAAATTGGAAATGCAGAAAGCTAACATTTAGGGTATGTTTATTTGCAATGACTATTTTCAAGGGGTTACAATCCCATGAACTATAGTCCTTGTATTAGTAATCCTATCAGTATTCATTCCTTAAAAAAATATCCGCGTGTTTGTTTAGAGGGGATTATATGTGGGATAGCTAAAATAAAGGTACTTTTGTCTTATATTTTTTAATGCTAAGGTCATTTAAGTGAGGATTATTTAATACCTAGGGGGAGGGGAAATTAAACAGTTCCCTTTTTGGGTTATTATATTATCCTATGACTAATAGTCCATACTACAAATTAGAAACAAACATGGGATTAAAATTTTAAAGGTCTAAGTAGTCCTATGGGGATAACCTTAACAAATTTATTACCTAGTAAAGCCCTTGCAAGCTTTCTAGACTGGTGCTTTAAATGTTGAGTTTTTTATATTTTCATTTTATTCATTACTCTCTATAAACTGTCTCTTGTTACCATGCTCTTAGGCTGTCTTCTTTTTCTTTCTTTTTTTGAGAAGTCTTTGGCTTTTTTCTCCTGGCCTTACTAAATAAAAATTGCAGGCAACACATGAATGACTTAACTTTGAAAAATGTAAAGTATACACTAGTTTGAACACTAGAGATGCGGTTTTTGGCAGGGTGTGATCCTCTCATGGTGGGCTTTTGAACAACATTTTGAGGGTTAGGGGAAGCAGACCTGGCAATTGGGTCCCACGGATAATACATGGTGGGTACAAATGGGTTCAGCGTATTTTTTTATTACGGAGTGATGTATATCAGCCGTCGTTATGGCTAACGGATAACCCGTTGGTTACCCACGATAAATCTATTTTCTTTTTGCTTTTTTCATAAAAAGTCATGATTTCTTATTACATACTTCTTTTAAACTTAAAAAAAAAACACAAGTTAGAAATAAAATTACATTCAACAAGTTTAATACCGAATCACAGCCTACAAGTTTAAAATCATGGAAAATTCTCAAAAAATCTTGATTAACCAGTATTACTAAGACTAGGAAAACAAAGTCACTGTCAAAGGAACTTGTCGGGGTTCTTCTGATGTTGGTCTAATTAGGAGTCAATTCTTTGTTTCCACAGGATTTGAAAGCAAATATGTCTCCTGGCTATTTTCTTTTATCTAAAAAATAATTTCTCCAGGACATAGCATCCTGAACATAGTAGTTGAAGTCGCTGCAAATAAAATGTGCTGCATGTACGTTAATGTGCAAGTCCAAAAAATAATCATCTGAATACATGGTGAACAATCATATGATAACTCAAAGGAATGAAAAAGGACTGCAGTTGTCAGAGATATTTGTCAAGGGGTTTCATTTCCATCAAAACGTTAGCATGACTCTAGATAAGGGAATATTATGAGGGATTGGTCTTTATGTTATTATTTGTCTCTGTATATGTCAGGCAAGTAACTATTTAGTGTCCATCAGCAGATAATATAACTACACTGGAACATTATGGTCTATTTTCTTTCATTCTTGCCTACTATTTTGTCCGAAGACTATTCTCTTTTTACCGTGAAATTAAACAATTTTTAAACTGTGTACAGGGACTAGGCGAAACATTTGGAAGAGTGACAATTGAGGCAATGGCGTTTGGTCTTCCGGTAAAATAACATTCAAATTTTAATGCTCTCTATTAACAGTAGCTCTATATTTATTAATAGTAGTAACTGTGACTGATTGACTTTCATGTATTAATAACAGATAAATAAAAGAACTAACTTGTAAAATTTGTAAACGGCTTTTGGTCCTCCATTCTTTCAACTGAATGCTTCATATTAGAAGCGGCTCTATATTTTATTAAATATATCAACTGTCATTCATTGACCTACATGTGTTAATAACATAAATACATAAAACGAGATAATATGACGCCATGATTCTGTAAACGTCTGCATTGCTAACATGTACTATCATAATAAGATCATTAATTGCACTCTTAGGTGCTTCTTGCTGTCGCTTATAATCTGTTGCCTTCTGCCCATTCAAACAAACAAACATACAAATAAAAGGATGAAAATGAGAAGAACAAATCTATACCAAGGAAGTGGGTTCCTGAACTTGAATTTCTAAGTGGGAATTACAGAGTTCAATTTAGGAGAAAAGGCTGTTGTCTAATGCAGTGAGCCTAATTATTACTGTCCCTAGAAGAAAAATTATTAAAATGCACTACCTGTGGTGAAATATTGTCTCTTTTAGATTTCTTATTATATCCTAATTCTATAATCTTATTGTTTCACGTCTAAGCTTGATCGACGTAGTTTTGTTTTAGCATACAGTTTGTTTTCTCTCCTTTTCTCTCATTGGGAGTGTAGTCAACATACTATCTCGATTGCATGGTTCACTTTATTTGCGCCCGAGTCTTGAATTGAAATATTGTTTCTTGATATTTTGTATGAAACATAATGTAGGCACTTAGCATAGATCTTGTATACATATTATAGTTGTATTAGGCATTATATAGAGCTATGGGAACTGTGTAGTTCTAGGCTTCTAGCACACCCTTGCATTGCATTACACGTAGCTATGGACCAATTATCTATTAAGCTGAAGGTCCAATGTGTGAAATACGTTGTAGTACTAAAAATCTACCACTTTCTCCGTGTCTAATGTGGTTTGAAAGAAAAATGTTGCTACCCAATAACAAAGCAAGGTGTGTAAACTGTTGAAGGATAGCAACTTCTTCTAGTTGGTTAACATCCTAGTCTACAACCTTCATTTTGCATTATAAATGGAGAAAAACCAATGCAGAAAAATACTATGAATAAACTTTTCAAGACGCTGCAAAAGCATCTGAGCAGTAAAAATCCAAGGGACCACAAATCCTATCATGAGGTGGTTCCTTGCTGCTATATCTATGGTGCGAGAAACATGCAAGTTCTTCCACCTGACGTAGAGCCAAAGATCAACAAGTTGTGTTTCACATCCTTAGTGCTTTTTGAATTTATATGGGTGCAGGTACTTGGAACAAATGCTAGAGGCACAAAGGACATTGTTGAACACAATGTAACCGGTCTTCTTCATCCTCTGGGGCGTCCGGGATCTCGCATTCTTTCCAAGAATCTGCAGTTTATGCTTAAAAACCAGTCAGCGAGGCAAGAGATGGGAATTAGAGGAAGAGAGAAGGTAGAGAAGATGTACTTAAAGAGGCACATGTACAAGATGCTTGCACAAGTTTTGTTCAAGTCCATGAGAATAAAATAGCATCTGCCACTCAATTTACTTCATTCTTTTATTGATAATGAATTTGTGAGGTAGCTGTGAGCAGTGAAATTACATTAGTCTACCCAAATCATCTCATTGATTATGAGTAACTTTGGGATGATTACCAGTGTAATCAGTTATGGTTTACTTTGTAGCTTGGAATGTCAACAAAAACTGAGCAGATGGAAAGGTTCTCGTGATTCCACATAAACTTCACAAATTTGCTTCCTTTAGTGGCTGACAAATGATACAATCTTTGAAATTTTTGAACCATTTGTCATTCCAGAAACTTGAAATTTAAAATGTAAAGATGTTTGATTAATATTACAATTATTCCATAGTCTTATTTTTTATTTTTGTTAAAATCTTAAAAATTTAAGTATTCATTCATATCAAATTTGAAAAAAATAAATTATGTAGTTAGTAATAATTTAAAGATACATCATCACAATTTCAATTTTATGAACTCAAATTAAATTCAAATTTTAGAATTTCATAATTTGTCTTCAAAAATGAAACTGTTTTGTTGGAAACTAATAGTACATTTAAATCGTCTAAGAATATTCTTGACAAAGCAATGACAAATATTGTACATTTAACTATATAGAAACAAAACCCAGTGCATAGTACAATGACTAAAATATTTGTTTTGCCTTTTACATCACGTTAATACCCTTAGAACTAGCTGCGTGTGAAAATATAAAGTAATTAGGAGAATAGCAACAGATCAAACAAGTTTTGGCAGAAGAAATTTTGCAAATAACAATGAAAGAAAAAAAATGAAGTTTAGAACAGATTGAAATCTAGACAAATCAGAAGTTAATCTATAAATGTCAATATATAGAGGTCAAACCTAACTGGCAAACTGAGCACTTCAGCCAGCAAGCAGCAGTAATACAAGAAATTGTTCTTCCCATTTAGGAACACTGTAACCAGAATCAAGCAGTTGTACAGGAAATTCTAACTACTATAACAATATTTCTTCCGTAGAGCAATCATCGTTTCCAGAGGCCCACAAAAGAACTAATTTTCTGTTCATGGACCTACACTTAGTCTCAACTTTGGTACAACATCAAGAAGCATTGATGACCGAGAGTAGTTTCCAATCTCTTTGTAACAAGTCGAAGAACAGACATATGGATAGCAAATGAAAGATCCAGTAAGGTTTCCTCATCACAATCAGCTTTTAAAGATCTCAGTGTCGTGCTGCTAGTTCAACCAGTTCTTTGTGTTCATCAGAGACGTAAGATGTCACCTTGAATGTGGGCTCTCCACCACCCTTTGCTGGAGAAGAAATGCACTTCAACCCAATTACTGTTGTCAGACCTGCAACAGTAAATAGCCAATTAACCAATCAAATCTTAAATGAGAGACAAAATTACAGGAAGGCATGTAATATTTCTTCCAACTCTAGCTGGTAAATTCTAAGAAACACAAACGAAAATCAATAAACAAATTTGGGAAAAATATTCCTTTTGTCAAAGATATAGGTAAAGTGGAAAATCTACTCCCCAGTTTTGGCCCTTCACATTTTTCATTTTGTCTCCAAGCTATAGAGTCAACCAGAAGATCTTGAATAATTATAGAACTAGTAAGCATCCAAGTAGTGATAAATTTGTAACGAATAAGATCAGTTTTCCAATATCAATCTTTGAATATGCTGATGCATCGATACAAATTGTGTAAGACCCCAACTTTCATAAATAAAGATTATTTTTCTCTAAATATCATTTTGAATATTATGGTGTGAATTTAATATAATGTTATAGTTGTGGGTAATATTTATAAATTTTTCAAAGTAAGCAAGTTGTTATAAAATATTCGTTTGGTCGGGGAATATTCTTTTTGTCGGTGTATATTCGTACGATGACACAATCATTGGCGGACCCCACAACAGAATTATTGTCGGAGTTAGAAAACGACAGAGTTATCTTTTTATAAAATAACGGCGAAAGTTTTACCGTTAACTGTTGAAATACCCGGTGATAAAAGTACAATAATACGCGTGGTTGCATAATAGCACATGATATTGATTATTGATGCTTATGTGAGAAGTCACTCAGTTATACTCAATTATTGTTACAGTAATTGCTGCATAGTATCTCACGTTATTGATTCAATTATTGTCACAATATCATCTGCACAATATTTTATATTATTAAATCAATAGTTGAGACGATAAAGTTATTCATATTATTATTTGCATTATTGACGATGTCTAAAAAATTTTGTCGAGGAAAGGGGTTTAGTCACCAAATTGCACGCCAATAGGGAGAAATCCTTATCGGAAAGCCCCCTCTTTCCTGGGAATGATCTGATCGTTAAATATCGTGAGTTATAATATTAATGATGAATAATTGTTGGAAGATTAAAAATATGTTGATTGAAGATAAAATGATTTGTGATAATATTTATTCAATCTTTGATATAAATAAGAAGTCTGTTATGAGACGTTTGTGGTAAGTTTGGTTTAATCCATGGGGGCCCATATGTCATCATCTAAGAGTCACTTTCGCTAGTAGTAATTGCCTTTACCAGATGTCGAACCACTTGTCGTAGACTGCAACATGGTCCAAGTTCATGGTAAGACCCACCTGGCCGCCAGTAAAGGGATGAAATTGCAGATTTTTTAGCTTTAGCAAAAATGCGGGCTATTTTGGCCCGGCCCGTGGCTTTTTTAAAAAATAAAATAAAATGTTGCTACTTGTGGATCGTGAGGCTTGAACACAAGACTTGTAAGTAAATAAATAAGAGTTCAAACCAACTGAACTACAACAACTATTGATATCCCTTTTAATTTTATTGGTAGAAATATTAATTCCCTCAATATATCCTCTATATATCTTTACTCACGCTCACAAACAATTACAATTGCATGAACTTTCGAAATAGTTCTTCAATTTCAAAGTATAAAACTAATAATTATTATTTTAAGTTAGATAATATTATTATAAAAAATTAAAATTATCTATATATTAGTATTAATTACAATATTTATTATTTTTAAAAGTTAAATAAATTATATTAATTTTAAAGTATAATTTTAAAAAATCAAATTTGATTATATACTTTGAATTACTAACAATATATAATCCGAATCAACCAATAATTTTTTAGATTGCAAGTCCAAAATCTGTAACACAATAATATAGAATATCTACTAACACTCCCCCTTAATTATACATTTGGAAAGTAAATCAATCGTTATCCCTTAATTATGCAATCCCCCTACTTATTTAATCCCCAAATCATGCCTTTAGAATAATATCTAAAATCCTCTAGAATATCTACTAACATTCCCCCTTAAGTTGGAGCGTGTTTGAAAGTAATTTATAATACTATTAAAATTTTAATTGATTGAGATATGTAGTTAATGCAAGTAATTAGAATTATTGTTTATTATAAATTATTTTATTATTTTTAACATTTATTATTATTACTATTTTTGGTGTATCAAGATTTTGCAAATAAATAAATAAATAAAATAAAGGAAGAAGCCCATGAATTGGTTTCTACCAACCAGGCCTCATAAATTCAATTTCATAAAACCGGGCCATTTGGCCCTCGCCCACCGATATTCCAAATTTTTGCAGTCTAACTTGTCGTTTCATATTACAGGCGTCGAACCACTTGTCGTTTCATATTACAGGCGTCGAACCACTTGTCATTTCATATTACGGGCGTCGAACCACTTGTTGTTTCACATTACAGGCGCCAAACCAATTTCCTTTTCACATCACTAGTCGTCAAGCCACTTGCCTCTTCACATTGCAAGGGCTAAGCTAGAAATCTTCTATAAATAGAAGCTTATTTCTTCTTTCATTCTCACCAATTCATTACGACTCACAAGAGAATTTATATAGAGAATCAGAGAGAAAGAAAAAAGAGTATTCACATTCTTACACTATTTCAAAGTATCCAATCTCCTACTAAGGTAAGGGGTATTATTTCTTTTCGTATTAAGTAAAGGATGTTATTTTCTTCATACTCATAAGGGTTGTCATTCTATTCTTTATTAATCTGTGGGAGTAACATGTCTACGCGGATTACCGCATGCATGGTGAATAACCCTTCATATTCATTCTTTATTAATCTGCGAGAGTAACCTGTCTACGCGGATTACCGCATTCATGGTGAATAACCTTTTGTATTCATTCTTTATTAAATTGTGGAAATGATCTGTCTACGCGGATTACTGCATGACGGGTGAAAATCCATTTGCAGTTTCGTATATTCTTTCATACTATATATGATATCATTTCTTTTGTACTCGTAAGGAATATTATTTCTGTTCAATATTCGTAAGAAATAATATTTTCTTCCATACTCTGTAGTATGTAAGTAATATTATTTTGTTTCATATTCCTAATTCTATATTTATTTTGACAAGTATTGCTTCTATACTCCTTGAAATTAGTAGAATATCCTTGGAATTTCAAGGCTTCATCTAAGTATCGTTTCACGAGGATATTTTTACGAACATTCTTGTTAAAGTTTAATCTTTTTCATATGAAATACTATTCACGAGGTACTTATTCACGAAGTACTATTCACATGGTACATATTCATGATAAAATTAATTTCTTTTTGTCCAAATTATTTTTGATACAATATTATTCTTGAATTTTACTCTACAAAACAGTATCATGTTGACAATTTGGACATTATTGAATTCTGGATAAATTGAATTATAAATCTTTAAAATTTATCCTTGCTCTCATTTAATTGAATTCTTATATCATTGTCATCATCCTCATGCTTATATTATGATGAAAGTCATCTTCGACCGTAGTAGTAGATAGATGGATTGTTGATTAGTATGATTATGACCCGGTGATCATTTCGGTATAATCATGACCCAAAATGTTACAAATGATGTGGTAAAAGTCCTCGTTGGCCGTAGTGCATTGATGGGACGATTGTTGGTATGATCATGACCATTTGTGGTAATAATGAATATCCTTGGCCCGTAGTGCATGGATAATTCAGTGATGTGGATTATTTATTTAGTTGAGTCCCAGCGATAAAATTGATGATAAACTTTTTAAATCATAGAAGATAGTAGATATCATACTCTACTTGACCTTTCTAATGGATTGTTTGTTCCGCTGCAGTTAAACTTCATGTTTATTTTATTTTATCAGTTTAACATTGTTGAAGGCTAATGATAATTTATTCTGCATTATCTTAGTCATAATATTTCTTACTGGGCTAGTTGAGCTCATCCTTTTTTTGCTTTCATTATTCTCTTCAGGAAATGAGAACGTAGCCAAGACTAGTCGGGAAATGGAGTGACGGTCCGTGATGGTTGTTTTAGTAGTCCTCACTATTTAGTGTATAATAAATGTAATGAGGACTCCTTTTTGAGTTTGAATACTGTCTATTGGACAATATTCGTGTAAAAACTCTCAGCTACGCTTTGTCGTATTGTATAAATGAAATTTGTATTCTGTACCATGTATTTGGCGACTCAGAATGGGTGATGTGTACCTATTTTGGGAGCGTCACAAATTGAATGGTTTTTTTGGCGGTGGACACAATTGTGTGAGAAGTATGCATTAAAGTATGTTAAAAATTAAAATTTTCATAAATGTCATACTTTTTAATGCACCAACTTCCAATAATATGCATTCTTACTCTCATATAAAATAACTTTTGATTAATAATTGTAGTTAACAATTAGCCCCGAGTAAATTGGAGACTCATAGCGTATGGGCACAAAATAACTACTTGGTACTTGCGCAGCGAGAACACATGATTATTGTAAAGTGTCCTGTATCTTATATATTAAAGCCAAAGGGTTTAAATATGATGGATGTACCCGTTTGAAAAGAAATGAAAAAGGCATTAATGATGAGGCCACCGCGCTTCGTGCGGGTGTACTACTAGTTGATACTAAATAGCAGGTACCAACAACATCTGGGGGGGGGGGGGGAAATAACAGTTGGTCACAGTAAACACCTTGATGAGAAAACGATGGTCCAAGGGAACATTTCAAAATTGAGTTAAACAATGCAATACTGTAAACCAATAGAGGGAAAAAAATACTTACTCTCGTGTACACGTCCATATAAAAACCTTTCACCTTTCCAATATTCCAGTGGCCTCATCCTAATCCTGGTGCTTTGTCGTATACCAGACTTCCAGTGTGTACCAGCCGCTGTTAAAAGAAAATATGAATTGATCAAATACTATTTTATGCATTAAATTAACACATGTAAGACTTAAAAAATAAACAATAAACACCTGCAAGACTTTGCCTACGAGAAAGTGATTTTCTTTTTAGCAGTCCATGTGGCTTTCTTGCTTTGGTTCTGTCCTTCCATGAACTTATAGGGAGTTCCTGAATGTTGCAATACGAATTTATCAAATTTAGCCAAATCAAGCATATAGTGAAAGCACAAAACTAAACATAAAAAGCATGTGATCTAGGAAAGGAGCACCCAGCTCCAAAGCTAGATACAACTCGCACAAAAATTCTACAGATGTGCAAGTGCTCCTCATGCTTACTGTTTACATCGAATCTATAGGTAGCCAAAGTAAAATACATAAGATTGTTTATCCAATGCCGTTGACCCCCAAAAATTTGGCAATATTTATTTAATTCAATAAATATTCAAATTAAATTATACAAATCTCGTTCGTCACATCTTTCCCCCCCATAAAAAGATTCTGTCCCCAGAATCACGACTCAATCAATTCGTCCCGTTACATTCTCCCCACCCCCTTACAAAGATTATATCCCCAAAATCGCTTACACATAAATTAAGTAAATAAATGAGGATAATTCTTAATTAACAAAGGTGCAACATCAAAAAAAAATTCCAAATAAAGTGCATAAGCTTGTACATTCAAAACTTTACAATGTAACTAATACCCACCTAAGAAACTCTACTAGCACCTAATTTCTGTATCTTATAGGCAATTGAATAATAGATTCAGTCCATGAATTCTCCAAAACACTCGTGCAAACACCTTACATCAAGTCCTTTCTAGCTCGAGGAGAGAAGCCAAAAAAAAAAGTTTCAAGAGGACAACACTAAAGCTTCTCAACAAGCCCTCTTAATTTCAGTAGAAATAAGACCCAAGTAAAAAAGAACATTCAAAGAATGAGTACATCAAGTATAAAATACAAAAGGAAAAAGTAGATACATTTGTTTTAAAGATACATAACCATAATCAAGGAGGGAGGAAGAAATCTTTTGGAGTAGTGTTTTTCAATGTAAGATTTGTTGCCCAAAATTTACAGCCCATTATTGAGCCTTTTTATATAGGATTGTTTTTGAGCAATCATTGTGAGAGAGAAAAACAGATGATGAAAGACAACTAAATTTATCCAGCAATAATTTGTGTTGCCCTATCAGACTAATTTTGTGCATATACTATTATACTTGATCAAGTTTAATATTAATAGAAATGATACTCGACCTTGTATCTACTTATCAAACAAAGAAATACTTGACCTTGTACACATATGAGGGCAATATCATGAAGTTCACAGCACAACAATACATGTTCAAGAATAACAATCAAAATAAATCAAGAGAATATGATCTTAAAAGAAGACCTCGTTTTGTAGTTCTGAACCACTTTCTGTAGTTGTCGGCTGTCTATCCATGATATGATCTTTGGCGGCAGTAGGATCTGATTGACCTGTGAAGGAAAGATATAGACACTATAAAACTATAGTTTTAAACTATCTCAATCACAAAAGAGCAGCCTAGTAATGGCAACACTTAAGTTTTTAGCATATAGAACTGCAATAAGTTAATTAAATTAATGTAGCCAACAATTAAAGAAGAAATACGTGCATTCAGGCAATCACAAATTTCTTAAAAGAGTTATATGACTTGCAGTACAACGGTATAGTATAACTAGATAAGATTAACTTAAAAAGAGTGTACGTGTTGAAATGCAATAGAGTGTGTATTATAAGTGAGAGTACTGTAGGTGCTTCACTTTGTCTCTCATTAATCACTATGATATAAAAGTATTTATGTAACAATTATCTATCTAATTCTTAATTTTCTCTCCCATTGTCTGTCATCCCCTTTTTTTCTCATGTTTCACTCAGCTCCTGCTTTTTTCTCTCTTGCAGAGGTTATTTACGGCAGCACGCATGGAAGTAAACTAGTAGGCTTTATGAGCATAAAATGTCACTTCAGGCGCTGGTTAGGATTCTAACAAAAAAGGTTTGGGAAGCCGCATAACAAAAATGATCATACCCAACTGGACTTGGCTGTTCTTCAAGTTTTCAGTTGTTGAGTCATCAATGTTGACATCTGACCGCACATAAGAAGTTGTTTCGTGCTGCATGTCTTCAACCTGCATTGTTCAAGATAGTATTTTGTAGTAAATGTCGCAACTTTCAAAATCCATTGAAAACATCATTTACATGAAAAGGTAAAGAACCTCACATTCTTATCCATTTCACTCACACCATGTGTCTGAGCCACAGTATCCTCAATATTGATATCTGGTTGTGCAGAAGAAACTGCCTCTAGCAGAATATTTCCGGCCTGCATCATGTTACAAACCACATAGCATCAGTTAAAAGATCTCCATAATTCTTCAAAATTATTTTATATCAATACCTTACCTTCTCTGCCTTTTTATTGGCTCGACTTGTCCACGTAATAGGGTCTGCATTAGGCCTGGCATTGTCATACATATGGTAGGTCGTATTCTGATCCACCAAGTCACCATGAGTTTCACTTGACCTGAAATCAACATCTATGCTGCCCGTGTTGACATTCGTTGATATGTCAAATAGATTAAGTGAATCTCCTGATATCACCTTCTTTGAACTCGTAGTGGCAACTGTAGTGTTTCTAGCTTCATTTTCTACAGGTGACTTTAATTTCCCAGAAATGCTAAAATCCTTCCCTGTATCAAGCTGATCTGATTGTCTGTTAAAGTGTTCAAGTGAAGAAGGACTTCTGGCCGGTGATAAATCAATATCAAGAGCTGAGAATGAATCACTAATTCGATTTGACTTTGAAATGCGCTTTTTCAAGAAAGATAATGCAGCAAATGGACTTTTCGGGGGGGTAGGGGAAGCTAGAGAATGGACTGAAATTTCTGCCACCTGCTTATGTTTCACAGGTGTTTTACCACTTAATCCTTTCATCACATTCTGGATATCTGACAGTTTTTTCCGACTCTTCGGCAATTCTTCTTCGGAATCCACAAAATCAGCCCTTCCAATGTCACTACGGAAATCAGGGAGGTATTTGTATATGTCTACAGGTTTTATCTGCAGGTGCTCCTGCAATAGAGATAATGCCCCTTCCCCGTCTAAATTTTCAATATTTCTTGATAACAGTTCATCCAGTAGTTCATTCACTCTGTTCTCAGTGTTGGCTACTGAGCCTGTTCAAAACAACTAACATTAGGATAGCACTCAATATATCAGTGGTAAATGTCATTGTTTAGTACCATTCACTCACCAGCTAATTCCCTTTCCTGCAATTCAACATTAGGATTGGCTGTTTCTTGTAGTGAATCAAAATTAGATGGACTGAGATTGTCCAGATGCAATATCTCTTGTGAGGATTTAAGAGTGTCATCATTTTCAGATACCACAGATGAATAATGGTGCTTATAAATAACCGACTTCCTAAAATAGAAGGCATTTAGGTAATATCATTTAATTAACGTCAAACTTATAGTATTTACCAGTTAACAAAGTAGGTATTATTAGAGAGGCTAATAAAAAATGTTGATGATACCCCAAAATCCCTGATCGGCGGCGGCGTGGATTGGCTGATGGATTGTACTCTCTTTTTCCAGTCATATTGCCACCTGTCTGTCTTTGTATTTCTTCTTTGGCATCTATAGACCAAGTATAAGCAAAGTGAAAAACCGGCTGCAAACTATGATAACAAACAGGAATAAGAGTTACTATATAGGTTAACATCATACATTCAAGCTTTTCATAGGCTGAGAAAAATTGCTCCGGGTCTTGGAGTTGATCAATGTCCAAACTAGGTTCCAAACTCACAGAAGGCTGGCTGTCATAGATAAATTAATAAATTAAAAACAAAATCCAAATAATATAACAGAATTATAGAGGTTGTAAAATTTACCTTTTATCTGGCATCAATGAAAATCGAGCACGCTTACGGCCCAAAGCTGGTCTTCTTTCTTTGGGATTTCCCATGCCCATAGTAGCAGCTTCACTATTGGTATCAGATACTGAAAGGCTTGAAAGTTTGGAATTCAAAATTTCTGAACCACAATGTACAATGCCCTTTGCCTTCTCCAAAAGCTTGCAGGGACTTCTTAACGCCTTACAATTCAAAAAAAAAAAACAAGGTATGCATTATCATTTTTTACTATACACACAGCAGCTGTTTCCCAAATTTCATTTTTAAAACTTTTATATCCGACATGGAATATAAATTCTATGAGAAAGAAAATTTGGGTTTTGGAATTCTATGTATCGTTAATGTGTCCATGGACAATGACACCTCTAGAACCATTTCCTAAAAAAGTTAATTTTCTAGTTTTCAACAATCAAAGATATGTATATTGACGGCAAAACTAATGAATTACCCACATTGAACTTTTAATTTTTCAAATCACCCCAGTAAACTAATTATTAATTTGAAATTGGATCATTCCGTTAAAAAATTAAACGGGCGTTAATTTTTTATCGACAAAACTAATTAATTACTCACTGTAGTTGGCACGTTTTACTGATTACATCATTGAACTTTTAATTTTTCAAATTACCCCAATAAACTAATTATTATTTTGAAATTGGGTCATTCTGTTATTTTTACCACACGACTGTTAAATCATTTCAGTTTTTATCCTACGTGGACGTGAAAAAGAAAAAAGAAAATAAATAAATCTAATTTATTTTCTCTCTTCCTTCATCCCATATCTATTTTCTCCCCCCCTTCTTACGGATTAAATAGATCTGTGTATTTTCTCTCTCTAAAATATTTAAAAATTCAGAGATCCGAGTACCCAAAACATTGAATTAAGCTTCAAAGTTTAGCATTAGATATAATAATGAAGTCTGAATCCCCAACAACAATAACAAATGAAGTAAATGGTATTGTAATAGGTTTCCTCCCTCTCACATCCGACTCTCACTAACCTTATGTCTCTGAACTCCTCTACTTCACTCTCAATCGCCTCCACAAGATCCACCCTTTCCCCAATCTCTCTATATTTATGTGTGTGTATATACACATGTTGAAACAACCCGGGTCAAATCCCGAGTCCGAATCGAATCAAATCCATCAAAATAAGGCCTCAAACTATTGGCCCAATAGTATCTTCTTGGGTCATCTTAGCCCACCACAAGCTTCCAAAAGATCATGACTTGAAGGTACTATTGATAGTAACTTATTTCCTTATATGCAGACAAATTTTTCCCTATCTTTCGATGTGGGATTTGAGGGTGTTACAAACTCCCCACTTAAATTCTCGCGTCCCCGTCGAACCGATCACACACACTACGGCTAAAGATCTTTGCCTCTCTAGCCATTGTGGGATAATATCGACTAGCTTCGTGTCCCCACCTCCGGACCTTCATCTCTCCATTGTGGGATAATACCACCAGCCTTAGTGTCCCCACCTCCGGCAACCCGATCGGATGACCAGACCCAAGGTTTCGAGAGTCGGCTCTGATACCATATGAAACAAACCGGGTCAAATTCCGAATCGAATCAAATCCATCAAAAGAAGGCCTCAAACTACTGGCCCAATAGTATCTTCTTGGGTCATCTTAGCCCACCACAGGCTCCCAAAAGATCATGACTTGAAGGTACTATTGGTAGTAACTTATTTCCTTATATGCAGACAAATTTTTCCCTTATCTTTCAATGTGGGACTGGGGTGTTACACATGTGGTAGTAATATTTGGTTAAATTGATTATGATTTGATAGGAGCCTGAGTTTTACTGGGTGTGTCTTGGAGAGAATTAAGAGCGAATCTGAAGGTGGTGGTTACCCGATTCTGGCGCTTTTATTTACATTGTTGATGCATTGTTTTCTATTCGTGAGTAAGTTTCTTCTATTGACAAACATCTGAGATTCGAGTATCCAAAATATTTTAATTTTTTTGTTTTCACTTTCAAGTTTTTTTATTATTTTTTACCACATAAGAAATATTTTTGAATTTCTTTTTCAGAGCCACGTAGATAAAAAATTAACATATGTTTAATTTTTTTAACAGAATGACCCAATTTCAAAATAATAATTAATGTACTGAGGTAATTTGAAAAATTAAAAGTTCAATGGTGTAATTAATAAAACGTGTCAATTGTCAACTACAGTGGGTAATTAATTAATTTTGCCGATAAAAAATTAACGTCCGTTTAATTTTTTTAACGGAATGACCCAATTTCAAAATATTAATTGGTTTAATAAGATAATTTTAAAAATTAAAAGTTCAATAGTGTAATCAATAAAACGTGTCAACTACAGTGGGTAATTCATTAGTTTTGTCGTATATCGACTATGCCTACAATTGGAAACATTATTGTGCAAAATATATTGAAAAATATGAATAAAAGTAATTGACTCCATTTGTGAACTTTTTGACACCAAATACAGGCACCATGAAAACATATAATACAACTTATATCTTCATAATAAAACTATAATAAATCGGTTCAAAATTCTGCTCCACCAAATAGATGAGACAATCTTCGCTATATTGTCTAATTATTGCAAAGAAGATAGAAAAAGAAAAAGAAAAAAAAAGACACTTGTGACCAACACCCTGTCTTAGTTTTTATTTGGAGAGAAAAGAAAGGAAAGTTAGGGAAAGTAAAAGTTAGTAGGTGTCTTTGAGTTTTTTTATGGGAGAAACGAAGAAACTTAAGGAAAACTAGCTAAACTTTCTTTCAAAAAAATTCTTCTCAAAAATGAGAAGATTTGGAGAGAAAGGAAAACTTGATTAAGTAATATTTTTATAATACCAACTTTACCCTTATATTTTCAACTAAACATAATTTATTTCCATCATTCCAAGATCTCAACAATGGCTTCTCCGGAAACAACAACAACATCTCTTCTTTTATCTCCATTGATTCCCCTAGAGGTTGTCTTCGTTTCTTTCTCTCTCATCAATCTTCATCTAAAACCCCTCTTCTTCATAAACTCCTTGTTGGGCCTCTTCTTCTCTCTCCAAAATCAAATCCAAAATTAGAACCAAAACAACCTCCGCCCCAAATGTTACGAGGTCTTCAAATTTATCATTTCTTCTACTCAATATTCGAAAAAGCTAAAATCGGTACGAGGCGTTTTTCTCTGCAGGCTATCTGAAGTAAGCCTAAGCCTCGAAAGTGAAGTGAAGCCACGATTTAAAGACCTAAAAGTCCCCAAAAAATTATGAAAAATACTAATAAAACCATAAAATAATTCATCATTACAAATAAGGTCATAGAAGACATAAATAACCAACGTCAAAGTAATGTATCAGTACAAAACATCAAAATAACATAATATCATCAAGTACTTATATAGTGATTCATGTACACAAAAAAAGAAATTAGTATTACATAATATCATCAAGTACTTGCCCATAATCTTAATTCACTGTAATAATAAAAGAAATTGTTATTTCATATTTACATTAGCAAATAGCAATTCATGTACACAAAAATTGATATTGTTATTGACAGTCGAAAAAATCAAATGGAATTATCATATGCTATTGTACACAATAAAAACTGTTAAAACAATAAAAACTGTTAAAACAATAACAATTAAAACAATAACAATTAAAACAATAACAATTAAAACAATAACAATTAAAACTAAAACTGTAAAAAACAGAACTCAGAAAAAGCTAATGGGTCACTACATTCAGACGACTCGAGTAGGAGAAGGAGTAGAAGAGAAGTAGTCGACTGGAGTAGGAGAAGAAGGAACGACAACGATCGAAGGAGAAAGAGAAGAAGTAGTCGATTGGAGTTGCGAATCGCGATCGACGAGGAGAAGGAGAAGTAGAAGAGGGAGAAGGGAATACCTGGAGTCGCGATCGACGAGGAGAAGTAGTTGACGAGGAGAAGCGATCGATCAAGCGATCTTGATCATGAGCCAAATCGATTTTTCGGTAATGGTAAGTCGAAGCCCAATCTGATTTTAGGTCATTTTTTAAACCAAATCAAGGCGTACGCCTCGCGACGCCACGAGGCGCGACGCCACGAGGCGCAAGCTTCGACAGTAAAAGGCGGTTGTTCCTCTAAGTCCAGAGTAAGCGGTCGCCTCGCATGACACATTTTCAGCCCGCCATTATAAAAGCGGCGCCTCGAAGCGCGTCGCCTCAATATTATTTCGAACATTGCTTCTACTAGATCTAATAAACCATCTAATAAAAATAAAGCACCTAAACCCAAACTTAACTAATAAGAAGAAGAAGAACCTTCTTTGTCTTTACCAGTGGCAATCCAATAGTAAAAAACAACAAACCATTAGTCCACAAATTGCCACAAAATCAAATATTTTAACAAATTTGGATAATAAGAGCATCTCCAACAGACTCTTCAACGACTGGGATACTCAAATAGGTGAGCCACATCAGAAAAATTATCTCCAACATTCTTGTCAACCTTAGTCATTAAATCTGCAAACTCATTCTCTCTCTTCAGAACTGGTAAGTTGACTTTGCCTCTTCAAAACATTTATTTTGTTTTTAGATAATCAAAATCATATGAAAAAAGGCTAAAAATATTTATTTTGCTTGATGGGTTTGATGTACAACTCATTTTAAAATTTAATATCATTCCTTTTTATTTATTTATTTTTCATATGGGATAAAATATTATTTTGATTACTCTTTGGACAATCACGTTAATTATGACCCTATGGTTTATCCAATATAACCCTTTGGATAATCATATGAATTAAAAATTTATCCAATGACCTTGGATAGTCATGTTTGCTTGCTTGGTTATTCATCTTTGCAATGTCAATATGATAAGATAAACTTGTTTTTCATTGAAAAGAGAATAAAACAATACACGGAAAGATGAAGGCAAGAGAAAACAATACAACACAAAAGAGCACATACATCATCAAGCAAAATAGAAAATAACACATGCATCATCAAGCAAAGAAGAAAAATAAAACATTAGAAATTAATCCATTGCCCTCTAAAATTGCACTATCGTCGTCGTCAACAGAAAATTCTTGGAAGGGAATTTAGTTTTAATTAAATATTAATTTTTAAATATAATTTATTTTCCAGAATGTTATTAATTATTTCAAATGTTATCGATTATTATTGTTTTAAGTCAAATATTGCATTAATTGAATTGAAGAGACTGATGAGGCATAAAATATTAAAGTAACAAATAATGCTCTTCAAATTGCCACGTAGATCAACAAACTTCAATTTGAAAAGTTTTTTTCTACTACTGTTAGAGATGCTTTAAGGATAAGAAAGAGTTTTTATGAGTTAGAATGACATTTTCCGGTTCATTCTCATGTTCCTGGACATTGAACAATAAGAATAAGAGAGTTTGGCAATAATATGTGGTAGTATGCCTTTATTACATATAAAAGGGTATATTAGTAAAAGTGTAAATTTTCTTTTCATTTATTCTCAACTCCCAAACAAGTATATCAACTCACTTTCTTTTCTCTTCGCAAACTCCAGACAAACTCTCAGACAAGACTAAGAAAACTACCTCACTTTCTCTAACTTTCTTTTCTTGTCTATTCTCTAACTTCCTTTTCTTTTCTTCTCATTAAAAACTCCCAGACACTGGTGTAAAGGGAGCAAGGTTTAAAATTTTGAATCCTGATTTCTTAGTTGACTGGTTTCTTAAATAATGAGAATGGTACATTTAAACTGAAGTGGGGGATTAAAAAAAAAATTAAAAAGTCATACGCTTGGCTCAAATTACTGGTGCCTAGACAAGTACAAAAAAAAAAGTGCGTTTGTGCATTTATATGAATATATACACAATGACTATTCACTATACAGTATGTATAAATACATGTATATATAACAGCACAAATACATAAAATGGAGCTAGATATACTAAGGAGAAATCGAAGTTAAAGCGGTGAAGGTACCATTGATTTCATGTAGCTGTGGACGGATTGGAGGTTATCAGAATCATTGGCAATTGGGGGATCTTTAAATGTTCGTGGGAACAGAGAGAGAACAGAGTGGGCATGAAACGGATCCGGTAAATCTGAGCTCGAAGGTTCAATTACAACCATCTTTCACAAGTCATGAAAGTCAAAATTGAAACCCTAAGAAAGAGAAACTGCGTCTTCTCTTGTTTCCTCTGTTATTTCGAAAAGGTGTTGAGCGGGAGGATTTGAGAATTCTCTTGATTTGTAACGGGTCCCTTGTGCACCGGCTCGGCCCCCAGCATCTATCGTCTCTTGCAAATCGTTTTATTTACTCCCTACTAATATTTTTATTTACATGTTTACCCTATTTATATTGATGACGATATTATGATAAATTGAAAGGTTGATATTTTCAAAAAAATAGTATATGTTTACACATAATTTTTCTAACGCAACATATTTAATTCATACATTTAAACTTACAAATGTAATATTTAAAACTCAAATATATCGCATTATTTTTGGTGTAATGATCAAATACAATAAAAATTATGAGAGTGGTTAGCATGAAATTCATTTTTAAGTAAATTGGTCAATAGAGTGTTGGCACGCATCTATGCGTGTCATATTTTATTAATTAATTGATTAATTTATTAAAAAATAAATTTCATGTCGGATTCAAAAATTATCATTGCAAACACTTTATGTAATTGGGTGAGGGGTCCAAATCTAGCATTTCCCATTACTTTGTTCCGCACACTTTATTCAGTTGTTATTAGGCGATAGTGTGGTGTGAATTGTTGCAGATACTCCCGCATATGAATTAATATATGTGCGGAAATTATATTTAAAAATTGCACCACATAGTCGTACCGTACCGCGTATGCAAATGCGGTGCGAGTAGGGGTGTTTAAAAAATTCAATTTTTTGATTTTTTTATTGAATCGGTTGAAATCGGTACCGGCGGTACCGGTTTTTTTCGGTTTTGATTTTTTGGATTTCGAATTTTCGATTTTTTTATACTTTTCGGTACCGGTAGCGGTAATGAGAATTTTAAATTCGGTAAAAATCGAAAAACCGAAGAAAAAAAAAACGAAAGATCCGACATTTTCCTTCTACTTTTGCCAAGGCTTTTAGTTATTTGGAATATGAATATCAGTCTAATTGAACATTGCTATTTATTATTATGTTGTGGTTTTATACCGGAAGTCTTTCATCTTCAGTTTCTTTTGTTAAATTTGGATTGTAGAGGGGATATTTTGACAAGGTTTTTAGGAAAATCTAAAATTAATTTTAATAAGTACTATTTATCAAAAGGAATACGGAATAAATGCTGCAGTGACGGCTGTACGGGTGAAAAGTGAAAACTTATTGTGATATAAATTATTAATTTTTTTTATCCATACAAATTAATAATCTGATGCTATGTCAAAAAGTCAAATTTATCCTCATCTTTATTTGATAGCTAAATTCTCCAGCGGTCCCAAAATAAAAATTTTGATTGATTTTTTATGCATATTAAGAAAAATGATAAAATTATCTATATTTAAATTTTATTTAATTGCATAATTTTATTTACATGACTAATGATAATTATAATAAAAATAAATTATTTGTAAATATGTAATTACCTAAAATAATAATAAGATAAATATTAAAAACGTTTATAACAAGCCAACAGTACAGTAATGCAGTAGCTTGACTAGCTTCAATTGATATAACAAGTAGTCTACAACAACAATTGATATGTAATTGTATATGATTTCAGTACAATTGATATATAATTGTAGATGATTTCTTAGTTTTAAAATTTTTTGTTAATATATTAAAAAAATTATTTAATTATTATTATTTATTAATAATTATATATATTACCATGCATGCGGTATAACCGAAAATCGAACCAAAAAAATTGGTATCGATTTTGTACCGAAATCGGTAATTCGGTACCGATTCAGTTTTTTACCGATGAACACTCTTAGGTGCGAGTATGATTATAAATACAAATATAAAAACTTTATAATTTTTAAAAATAAATAATTATCAAAATTTAATTTATTAAGGTAACAAGTACAAATATAATGACATGATTGAAATTGTTGTTAAAGGAAGCCAACAACAAATAAGTTTAATAATTCATCACAATTATCATGAATAATAAAATGTCACACAACTTTAGTCGGCTATTAAAATCGGATAAAAATTTGAGAAAATGTGACATTAACTTTTAAATCAAAAAAACAGTGAAGAAAAATATTCAATAAAGACCGTGACAACAAAATTTCGATAAAAACACTCAAGTTATTGATTAAATCACATTACACTGATATTATTTTTTAAATAATTTATCTGATAATTAATCAATTAATTAATGTACAAACTATAATAACAAATTTATATACCATTTTTTATTTATTCTTTATATTATTTATATGAGTAAAATACAGTGACACCCCCTTTAAATAATTATAATAACACTCACCTCCCTTCTAGTTTCTTAAGTAACAGTTAGTACCCCTGTAAGTTTTTAGGGTTGACTAAATAGATAAAGTTACATATTTACCCTTGTATTTTATCAAATTTTAATTACTAAATAATTTATATATGTGTGTTTAATTATCTTTTTTTTAATACAATACATTTTAATTATAGTTTTATTTGTAATTAAAACTATCTCACTTAAATTATTGGTAACTTATAAAAAACAAATTTAGTTTAATTAACAAATATTTTTGGATAAGTGATACAAATATTTAAAAAAATAAATTAAATTATTAATGAAACTATTCTAATTAGAGTGATTGAGTATATTGATAGTTTAGTTTTTGGTGTTTAACAACAAAAAATATTATTTAATTTTTAGTTTCATATTATAATTTTTATATGTTAACTTTTATTGAGTATATATAAAAATTGGGATGTTTATGTTTTTGATTACATTTTTTAGTATCTGATTGGCGTTGTTTTTATAGAATGTTAAATAAAAAATATAATTATATTTATTACTACCTCTATCTTGTAAAAAATTTATTTTAATATATTTTTAATTTTTTTTTAGTAACAACATTTGTCATTTTCTTTGTAAATAATTATGTTTAAGTGTGACTTATGTTTAGTTTAATATATGAGAAAAATAATTAATATAATTTTTATATGAGTAATAAGATTCGTTTAAATTGTAATAATAAGTTTGTATTTAAAAAATTTATTATTATTTTATTGCGTTAATTTGTAATTTTATGGGTATTAACATTATACTTTTTAATTACAAAAAATATATTTGAATATATATCACGCATAAATTTTAATATTTGAGAAATTTAATTAGTAAAAATTGTATGATTTTATTTTTACGATAAAATGAATATTTATTATTTTTGACTTTTATGTTATTTATTGCACAATTTCATAATTTAATTAATTAGATAAAGTAAAGTAAAAATTATGATATACAAATTTATATTTAGCGGATAAAATTAAACATTATAACTTGAAGGGTGTATTAGATATTATATTAAAAATATTTTTAAATATTAGTTGGTCAATCACAAGGGTAGTGAATGTTACGTATTATAGATTATATGATACTGACCGTTACTTAAAAAATTAAAAAGATGATAAGTGTTGTTATAATTATCTACCGGAGTGTAAATGTATTTTACTCTATTTATATACGAAACGAGACACCGGGTGCTACATAGCTATAGGCCGTTTTAAATAAACTGCGGCAGCCGGCCAGACTTTTTCCAGAGGAACCCCACGTTTATGTTAAGTGCGGACTAGTAGCAAACAGCCGTTTTTATACTCTGCAGAGGACAATTACAGGTAATTTTTCTTTCTCATCCAAAGAGGTATTTTTTTAATCAAATCCAAAGGTTTGTTCTTTAATTTTGTCTGATTAGCTTATTCATACACTGTAATCAAAACCCTAATTGCTGTGCACGTTGAACACTTAAGGCGTTTGGCCTTTGGCCTTTGGATTATCCTAACATCGGCACATAATCAATTGTTTTGGATTTATTTGATTTTAATATACAACTGTAAATATTATAACCTAACTAAAAAATAGTACCATATTTATTGCTCTCATGAATTCATATCGATTTTGAATTTTAGTATTTGGTATCTCTAATTTTGGGAGGAATAGATTTTGGCATACTAACAACTGACAAACAAACTCACAGTTGGTTAGTGGAGAACAACTCATAATAACTAGAGTTTGCCTAAGACGAGTATTTGTGAGCTTGTTTGTAAGTTGTTAGTATGCCTGTTTGTAAGTCGATAGTATGCCAAGATTTTCTCTTCTGGAAGGGAGAGTATTATAACCTAAGTTTATTAATTGTAACCATTTCGAGATTTGCCATAAGCACATTCAGACAGGTCTTTATGTTTTTTGAATTAAATTTGTAACTTAATTTTGATAATTAAAAAAAGAAACTTTTGGATGCCATTTTGGCTACAATGCTTTTAAATAGGCTAGTATAAAAATTGGAGTATGATAATAGTGTTATCATTGGGTTATTGGTTTTCAGTTATCACTGAAATGATTTATGCAGGTTGTAAATATATTTTTTATTTTATTTGTTATGGCATAGAGTATGCAGCATCTGAAGTTATGGATTTTGAGTTTGAATTCTGATAAAGATCATATTTTGTGAGCGAAGTTGTCCACATTGAGTTTATTTTGCTGTTGGAATCTTGAAGTCAATAAGAAGTATACGATAGCATGTCTGATCCAGACACAAGCCCTAGTAATGGGGCCAATAAGAAGAGGAGAAATCTCCCTTCATGGATGAGTTCAAGACAAAATGTAAGCAACCATGACAGGACAAAGCAAACTAGTGTTGGTTCACCCAATGAAAGTGATGAAGGTGAGAAACATAAACAAGCTGAAGGGGGTGGAGAACCCCATTTGAAGGAGAATGAAACAAGTGGACAGTCATCTGCATCCATTTCTGCTTCTACAAACTTCTCCAAACTTCTGGTATCATGGCTGATATACATTTGGATATATCTGTCTTGAACCCTTTCCACTTTATTTTTCTCAGAATAACCAAGAGAGTAATTTGTGCAGGAAGGGGTTGTTTTTGTACTGTCAGGGTTTGTTAACCCAGAACGTAGTGTATTGCGTTCTCAGGCCTTGGAATTGGGCGCAAAGTATCAAGCTGACTGGAATTCAAGCTGCACCCTCCTGGTTTGTGCGTTTCCTAATACCCCAAAGTTTCGACAAGTTGAGTCAGATTGTGGAACTATTGTTTCAAAGGTTTGCTTTTTTAATTTAGTAGTGTAAATAGTTTGATGCATTTGTTTTGATCTGCCTTTTGGATATTGTTTGTCTTCGTGAGGGTCTGCAATTTTGTCGAGTAGATGTTAGTGAAGAGACCCTTTTCTCATTTGTTTATAGCTGCTGTATATGAGCACTCCTAGATGACCCAGGCATCTCAGTTTGAATGAATTAGAGGGATAACAGTGCCACACAAAAAACTTCTCATAAACTACCAATAACTGTAGCATTAGAGCAGCGTCATTTAACATAAAACCTGCAGTACAACAATCCATTCACTTTATGTAATTGTAAAAGTTATTATCTAGTTTGTATCTATCTAATTTTTTTAGTTTGTGGCCGAATAAATAAGAGCATGGGTATTTTGAGTTCATTTAATATGATGTATCAAGTAGTGGTAAGATTTATTCTTGGATATACTATGCTTCAATTTGGTTGCACCATGTAATCTATGAATGTAATCCATGAAAGAAGATATACTATACTTGTATTTGGCCATACCATATAATCTATGAATGTACTCATGAAAGATAATTTTACAATTTTGTACCTTAGGAGTGGATATCAGAATGTTACAAAGAGAAGGAAGTTGTTGATATTGAAACCTACCTTATGCATGTTGGTAAACCATGGCGGAAACAAAGTATATCTCATGAAAAAATCCCAGGTCTGTGTTGCTGTCATCATTTTATAATAGTTTCAATGAATTGTTGGAATATTGAGCATGTCCTGTCTTTTGTATTTGTGTATTTTCCTTTTGATCAGTACGCAAGAAGCTGTTTTTTGACAAGTAAAGTTACTTACTGACGAAGTTATATACTCGTTTCTTTTCTGCCATATGTTCAAGGAAGCAATATGTGAACTATAATTTCCTAGCAAGTCTAAGTTTTGACATCTGGTCACAAATTCTGCTTGCAGATCGAGAACCATCAGCATCTAAGAAATATCAAAAGCAAGTTGAAAATGCCACATACTCGAAGCCCACTCCTACTGTGTCATCAATGGTTCTTTTTAATAGTCAAAATGCTCACATAATATTGTTGTTCTTTCATTTTTATGGTTTTCAGTATATCTATAGGTCATCCCTAGAAATTTCAGAAGGAATATGGATTATAAGTAGGGTTGTGGAACATCTGTTTATCATTTAATTGTATTATTACTCATGGTATCTTCCTCTCTCACCTTTGAAGCAGCGTCTAGCTTCTTATCCTGACCGTGATTATTTTCCTCCTTCTAAAGTGAAGAAATGGGCTGTAGATGATTTTAGCAAAACCATATCCTGGTTGGAGAGCCAGGACGAAAAGGTTAACCACATTGCTCTTGTTATTTGCAACCAATTTTTGTGTGACTTCAGCCTATCTTTACATAATTGGTGGTTGCCTTGTTACTTTATGATGCATGTTTCGGGGTTCACTTTCATTGGAACTTTGTATCAAAGGCAGTCTCTGTATCAAAGGCAGTCTCTGTATCTTTAGTTTTTCTTTTTCTTTTCTATTTTCTGCCAAAGTTTTTTAAAATAAGATATATCGTTCAGAGTGGTAAATTTCTCACCTTCCCCCTCCCTCCCCCTCCCCCTCCCCAAAAAAAGAAAAAGAAAAAAAATAATAAATTCCTGTAGTGACCATTTTTAGTCCAATGTGGATTGGAGAGGTAGGCAAGGGTTTCAAGGCTGGGGACCAATTCCCAAGCATCCCCAAGGGCCCTTTTCCTACTCTGATTATGGTTTGGCCTGTTTCATGCAGTAGACCTAATTGTAGCATGGCATCCTCAAAAACTTTTGTCCTGTACTTTTTCTGTCTAGCAAAAAAGAAAATGTGATATATATATATGAATGAGGATCAGGTCCAGGTCCGGACCTGACTAAAATACGGACCTTTAAATTTTAATATTTTTTTGTTTTTTTTTTTAAAACAACAATAAAAAAAAGTTTAATATTTTATGGAACTGGAATTTTTCCATAATACAGTATTATGGAAATTACGCCCAAAACACTGTATTATGGAAAAATTTCAGTTCCATAAAATATTAAATTATTTTGTTGTTTTAAAAAAAAAACCAAAAAAAAAAGGTCCGCATTTTAGTACCGTCTTGGAGTCCGGACTGGAACCAGACATATATATATATATATATATATATATATATATATATATATATATATATATATATATATATATATATATATATATATGTACCAGGTGAATAGAGGGAAAAGGGAAAAGGGAAAAGGGAAAAGGGAAAAAGTAAAATGAGTGATGGGTTGATAAGCCCATGCATCTATATTTTGCCAACTTAATTATGTATTACTAACATCTTCTGTTGTCCGACCCTTAAGTCATTGCTCCATTTTTACTTTTTTGGATCTTTTAACAGCCAGATCCAAGCGAGATAAAGAAGATAGCTGCTGAAGGGATCCTGACTTGTTTACAAGACACAATAGATTATCTTAAGCAAGAGCAGGTACATTACTATCTACGAAGAGATTTTGCTCTTCATATGGGAAGCTTTTCCTTGATTCAGTTTAAACTCCATCCACTGCATATGCAAACATTACCAGGATGAATGGTTTATATGTATCAATTCAACCCTATCTCAGTAATAAATGGTTCCAGTTAGTAGGGATGTATCCTCTTTTGAAATCTAAGACACCGTCAAACATGAAATTGTTTCAAATCATTCCGATTACAAAATGAATTGTCAAAATACCTTGCGTTTTTCGCTTGGGACCTGTAAAACTCTTTATTTCCCCAACAGTTATTGTTTTGAAACCATGCTAGATATCTGTCTTTTTTTGTCTCTCTTTCTTCGATTTCCAGATACCCAAATTGATCATAACCCTTTTCCTCCTCTCCCTCCTCTTCCATTTCCCTCCCCTTGCCCTCCCCTTGTTTTCGAATTCCTCCTCCTGCTGCCGCTCCTCCGTTGTCGTCTCTGCCGCATCAATAGCTTTTCCGGCCACGTTTGCCGTTTCCACTTCACTATAATAACTAATTTAAACCCAAACCGCAACGCAAATAAAGAGAATTTAAACCCAAAAATAGTCGATTCACTGAGAGATCGCAGCAAATTAATGACGAAGTGGACGATCCTGTCCGTTCTGTTTCTCTTAAGTCTTCTTCCAGATCAAGGTACACTAGTGGTTCTCTTGGTTTCTCTTTCCACTTTGGCAGTACAAGTATCTATCGTTTTAGTACTAGATCTTATGTAATTTTTTTGTTTTTTGTTCAGCATATTTGAGCTTTTCAAAACAAAATTGATCTTTTAATTTTTACAGTGAAGGTTCTTTACATCTCAAAATATTATGGAATTTTGATTAAACTGTTCAGAGGGTTAAAATGATAAAGTATTGTTATTCAGATATTTTGAAAAATTTAATTATCAAACAACATTTCTTCATTCATATACAATTCTAAACATATGCTCTGCATTATTCAGATGTCTAAATTGTTCAGATCTTAACATTCATTTTTATCAAACACAACCTTACTCTTGTCAAATAATTGTGGAATATTCACTAAATTGACCATTTTTTCTATGTATGAATAACTTTTATTTAGGAAATCCATCGTATATCTGAGCAGTGGAACTTTGTACCTCGAGTAGTTGAGGAGCTAGCAAAGCTTGAAGGCCGTGGAGATGGAAATTCACTTCCTAAAAAATATCTTTACGAGCAAGCTATGGCCTTTAAAGAAATTTATGAAAAGGAACTTGGCAATTTAGATGATTCATTGGTGAGCGACAAAAAGCTGAAGTCTGGTGAAAATAAGAGAGGGGGCAAAGAAAGAAATGAAGCTCCCACAGGTACTGCTGAATATGATAGCGATGAAACAATTGAGATGACAGAAGATGATATAGATCAGGCTTACAATACTATAGCTTCAACACTGTGTAAATGGTAGGTATAATCCTGTAAAAGATGACGCAATTCAAGTTTTGTTGTCTATAGAGAGAGTGAGGGCCCATCAAAGTATGCCTATTATCTAAATTTGGGCTTTCCTAGCATTGCAAATTCTCCTCGTGTAAAGGGCCACTGGATTGCAGTTATTTTCTTTCAGTTCCTACTTCCTAATGGAGTCGTTTGTCAAAGCTGCCCCACATAAACCGTGTGTGTACAACTAGCCTTGCTTTGTCGGAAAAAAAAAATATGTGATGTCAAAGCCAGTGCATTGGCATAACACGTTTTAGTCGTTTATATGCATTTTATATTCTTTGGTATATATTAGATTTTTTTCCCTTATCACGTATAAATTATTAAGAGAACCAATAAATAGATCCCTCATATAGTAAAGCCATGTTTTACTTGACTAATTAATGGTTTCAAAGTTTTAACTCTCAAAATTTTAAGAAATATTTTTATTAAACAATAATATCATGGACTGGTGCACACAAGTTATTTTGTTAATAAAATGTTCAATTCATATTCATACACAAAGAAGAAGAATCAACATTATGGTAATATTGTACTACAATGATTCATTTCCTCTTTAAACGAATTGTATATTATTCAATATGTGTTTTTATATATTTTTAATTTTAATTCTTCAACATTAATAACTTGTTGAGCATAACCCCTCTCAAACTTATTAATGTTTAGTAAAAGTTGTAAAAAATAAAGATAATAATCCGTTCCAAAATTAGAGATACAATTTGACTTTTGATGTCAAATAGCCACATATTATACTTCAAATTGATGTGAATCTATCTAATTTAAGTTAATACAAATATTATAATTATATAGTATATAACAGAATCAATTAATCATAAAATTTATTTTATTTTAAACTTTTATAATTCGTACTAAATTTAATATGTGCTTGGTTGATCTTAAAATCTCTAATTTTGGAGCAAAAGCATACTAGAGTTGGTCTTTTAGGGGTAGAACTGAAAATGGAGAACAAAAAATATAAAACAAATTAGAGTTGGTCTTGGGTCTTAGAGGTAGAAGTGTAGAACTAAAATGGAAATTACAAGTGACTAAAAACTAAAAAGTTTACAAGTACTGTACATCCCTGGTGAAAATTCCCATTTGGTGTACTTTACTTGCGCGAATTACTTGTTTATTTTCTCTCCTCTCAGTAGTAGTAGGGTTGCAGCAGATAAACGCCACCGCACCACACCACTCCACTTTTGATTCTCTCTCCTCACGCAGCCCTTAAAAAATCCACCCGTCAATCTATCACTTCCTCACTTCTCCTCATTCTCTTTATCCATAGAACCTCAGTCTGACTGTAACAATGGGCGCTTCGCTTCCTCCCAAAGAGGCCAACCTTTTCAAGCTCATCGTTGTAAGTTCCCTGATTCTCTATACATCTACTTTCACTTCAATCTCAATAATCTTTATTGAAAAGGACAATTGAAGCTTAATTACTGTCTCATTGAATTTTGCGCTGTTTGCCTCACTAAACCCTAGATTTAGTATCAATTATATTTACAAGTATTTTTTTAGTATATTGTGATATTTTGATGTTTAAAGCATGGAGTTTTTATACTGGCATGCATTTGAGAATCGGGATCCTCAAATTTGACTCAGTTCTGTAGTAAGGTTCAGTCAGATAAAGAGACATACATAGATACATATGTTTTAATTGTGTTTTAATTGCTGAGGGAGAGAGGTATAAAAAGAATGAAGCGTGGATTGGAAAAGAAGAAGAAATAAGTAGTAAATAAAAGTAGAGGCCCTTTTATGAACACAAATCCAATATATAAACAATGTCAAGTAATAAACTAAAATTAAGTATAATGGAATCTTGATAAAGCTATTATATATATTTTCCATTCCTTCACCTCATTCTTTTGAGCTTCAACAAGCCTTAATTAATGGATGAAAAGTGAATGCTGACATATCTTGCACACTATACACACGTGGCTTGCTTAAATCACATAAAAATATATTTAAACCTGATATTTTAGCCAGAACATATTAGCAGGGTTTAAGTGATATATTTTTTTAGGTGGGGGGGTGGCGGTTGAGTTAATTTGCCTACCATGCAGGCCTGATATATATTCAAAGTGTGGTGCATTGCCTTTTCATCTGCCTTTTTTGGCTTTTACATGCATATGAAACAATTTGATCTTTTTAATGATTAAGCGAGCACTTTCTGCTTAAGTTTTCTTGAGCAAAATGTCTATTTATGAACAAAGCATATGGGCATCTTTTAAGTTTTTTTTCCTTTTGTTATTGGACTAGTATATATTATGGTGAATCTACTTAAGTTTATTATATTAGTAGTGTAAGTGGCCTATAAGATTAATTATAGTAATTTTCAGTAACTGATTATATCATGGTCAGTTTCAACTATGATCTCCATTAACAATTTTGTTATATTGCTGTAATGATAACATTTTTTTACTTGTTTTATCTATATATTTTCTGTCTTTGCTATATATAGACAGGTTTGGTGAGTAAGAACTATTTCTAAGGAGAAAAATGATTTAATATTCAATTGTCTTCATTGTTGCAGAAATCATATGAAACAAAACAGTATAAAAAGGGGTTGAAGGCTGCAGACTCTATACTGAAGAAGTTTCCAGAACATGGAGGTGTGAAGCTTTATTTAGTTATCTAGCAAATTTTCAAGCAATGGAATATCAGGGGATACATATAATCTTATTTCAAAGTCTGTACCCATTCTCCTCATCATACATATGTTGTGTTATTGATATACAATTCTACATATGTACTTCTTCCATATCTAGTTTAGATTTTTCACATTGTTTATTTTAATTGGAAAACAACTTTTATAAATGGAGTAGGAGAAATTCAAAATGGAGGACAGTTTGTCTTGACACTATAAATCAAAACTAGCAAATCAAAAGGAATCAAGGAGTGAAACTCCACTATTGCTGAAGCTAAGAATTAGCAGTGCTACTGAATTCCCTATAGTAGAGGCCCACAGTGCAGCTACAACACACCACCCCATCTTTCAAGTTGGAAAGAAAGAAAATTGAACTCGAAAAATATTTGATTCTTCTCCATCCTAAGACCCCAAGGGTCTTAATTATACCTCTCACCCAAAGAATATTAGAATCCGTCTTACAACCAGAACCTTTATTGTTAGAGTCTCAAGAGTGAAAGAACATATGAGCTCTTCCTCGTAGCCCCAAAATCCCTAGTGTTCAAACATGATAGGTCCAGAAAATGTTGATGCATACAAACAGAATATGAACAGAATAACAATGACATGGTGAGGCCTAAGTGTTTTGTGACCATATGTAGTAAACAAATTTGGGCATACAAGAGTGAATCACTCGAAAGTTTCTTTATGAGTGGTTTAGCTACATTTGTTATGGTAAATTACTTTTTCCATGTGGGGGCATTGTGTGAAAACTTAATGCTTCCAGCAGCATGTTAAAAAATGCACCTTTGCTGTAATTTTCTCCAGTCTTCATATACATGATTTCTTCTTAAGGAATCTGGACCTTATCCAAGTATTTTAGTCGTAGTTGGCTGAATAAATACCAGTTCTTCAAGGTGTTGAATTAATGCAATTGCTGAAGCTGTCTCGGCCATCATATTATATCCTTGCTGGTTCATGTATATAGAGCAAGTAAAGTGAGTTTTTAATATACATCATCAATTATGCAGCAGAGCTCCTTTGTTAAGGAAAAGAGGAATTTATCATTGGAGGGATGTTTTGACCTTATTCCGTAACCAAGTAGTTTTGGTGTCAGTAATTATCTAAAAAATGTGAGAGTGATGGTTATAGCTGTATGCCTGTTAGTTTGAACTGGAAATGTTTTGATTGATTTAATAAAATATATATATTTGAGTTTTTCCCTTAGTCGGGACTCTCGTCTCTATTTATGTGCTCATATACTCCTTCTCCTGGTTACCAGAAACTCTATCAATGAAGGGATTAACGTTGAATTGCATGGACCGCAAGTCAGAAGCTTACGACCTTGTCCGTCTTGGACTAAAGGTCAGAATTCTTTTATCAGTTTTTGTACATTAATTAATTAATCACTACTTTTCTTGACATCTACGCTCCATATTTCTTATATGAAGCTTAAAGTTACACTTTTTTCAATGCAGAATGACCTAAAAAGTCACGTTTGCTGGCATGTTTATGGTCTTCTATACCGGTCAGACAGAGAATATAGAGAGGCAATAAAATGCTACCGAAATGCCTTAAGGATTGATCCTGACAACATAGAAATACTTAGGGACCTGTCACTTTTACAGGTGTGCTGCATTCTGGTAGATTGTATGTGGACAATTGGTTGAATAGCTAGTCATTTGTGGTGTCCTAACTAAGCTCCTTGGAGATTCAGTGGCACTACATCCAAAATGCTTGGAGACCATGAAGTGCTTCCAAATCTCCGTCCTTTCCACCCCCTCTCTCTCTCCCACCTTGACATGCTACATTGTAATAATGCACTAGTCTTTGATGTTTTAAATGACGTACATGGACCTATAAAACCAAGAAAAATGTTTAAAGAAAATGACCCAATTTATTGTGATATATAGATAATGTCATAATGCAAGAAGAGAATGAACTACAGTAAATGGAGCCATAGTCTGCCTAACAGTACCTTTTGTCCATATTGGAATAATAAGCCTATATTACACAGCTGTAACTATTCCAGTGGTAAAGCTTTTATCTCTTTAGTTATTATTAAGTACTTCTTACTTCCATAATTTGATTATAAAGTTTATTTTCAACCCTACTCTGGTAAACAATTGATTCCTTAATATTTTGTTCGGTGGTGTTTTGTATTTCACTTTGGTATTCCTTGTCAAAAAAACCAAAAAAAAAATGCACCTTGATATTAACTTATCCCATATGGGATAGAAGCAAGCTTGACTATGCTCTCTCTGTAATAAACTTCACCATCTTAGAGGTCAATACTCTGATCTTGACAAAAGCAAACAGCTGAGGCACACTTGCTGGTTGAGGTGCAAGACCTTAAGCTGGTGACTTTTACACAACTGGGCATCAATGAATACTGAATTTAAGGTTTGTTTTGTATGTATCTATCTCACCTACCTAAAATATATAGAGAAGAAATTTAAGTATAATGATCATGCCTTTTCCTTTATTTTCTCTTATTAAGTATCCTCCAAACTTTTCACCACCCTTGGCAACATAGTCTTTTTAAAGAGAGCTCACTTGCCATCATTGAATTTGTGATATGTTAGCTACTTTGTAGTTTGTTCTAAATGTCTTCTTGTCATGTACTATTATTTGTCCAGCATGAGAGTTGAATGTGTTGCTCACTTGTTGGCTAACAGTGCATTTCGGTTCTTATTGCAGGCGCAAATGCGCGATTTGGCAGGTTTTGTGGAAACTAGACAACAATTGCTGACTTTAAAACCGAATCATCGCATGAATTGGATTGGCTTTGCTGTAGCCCATCATTTAAACTCAAAGTAAATGTGTTTTTTATATATTTAAAAGTTCAAACATTAAGATGACATTTATGGTTCCATGATGCTTTCGTAATGTCATCATTGCCATAGAGTTATGATTTCAATTTGTTAGTATGTTGTCAACTGTTTGTGATTCCTTGTATAATGCATTGTCTTTTAAAACCATATTATAGACCAATTAAACAATAAGAGTTTCGCTGACTCCTTGTTCATACTTCATACATTGATTTCTCTGTTTAGGCTGAAAACCTATATGTGAGCATAAAAGTAGAAAGGTTAGTCGAAAATAATAGAAAGGTAAAAGCATATAAGAATAAGAAAAGAATAATATAAAGTAAAAGAATAGAAAAAGATTTAAATGCCATCAAAGTCAACAAGCAGATGCTACTAGATATGTACCTACATCAAACCCCCCACCCCCACCCCTCCCCCTCCCCCAAAATAAAATAAAATAAAGAAAAAGAGGTTAAAATCTATACTGTTTAAAGGTTAAACCATAGATGTATAAGTTTCAAATTCAATCTAATTTGAATGTCGTGTTCACTATCAATAAGTATTTACTTCACAAAGACATAGTCTACATCTACAATTGACTTATGAACTAAAAGCACTATACTGTTTAAAGGTTAAACCAGCTGTTAGCTTGAGCTCTACTGCTCCCTTTCAACTCCAATTGGAACCTACAAAGTTCACAATACAGGTGGAATGTGGGTGCTTATGTTATTGTGTATTAGCTAGAAAAGAGAGATAAATGGGGCCAATCTTCTAATACAAAGATGGCTGGCTCAATTGTATGAACAGAGAAAACATGAATGTAAATATAAAATGTTGTACTTTAAGAAATTAATATGCAATACTCAAAAAGCATGCGATTACATCATTTTCTAGTATAAAGCAAGAAGTGTAGATAGGAAATGTTCTATCGGTGTGTATTAGGGTTTAGAAGGTTAAATTGCCCAGGCATATAGTCATCCAATGTAACACTGGCTGATTGAAAAATATTGCACTGTGGTCATTTTATAAAATATTATTATAGTGTCAGGTAATTTTACTTAGTTTATCTAATTTTAGAGTATTCCTCTTGATTCTGCTAAAGATGTCACTTTTCCTGATTGCACTCAAATTAATGGTATAACTTTTGCTGACCAATGTTTGATTTCCGATATAACACTTAACTTCAAGATTGACATGTTCTTCTACTAGTGGCCCCCCATCAAAATACCTACACCAGGTCACATCTCAACTTAGTACTAAATGGGTAGTACAGTTTTTTGCACTGACATTCCCTTGATTTTTGAACGAGTGACCATCATTTTGAATAAAACTCAAAAAAAAAAATCTTTGTAAAATGGATGTATATGCTAGCTGATTTTCTGGTAAAGTTGGATTGATTAACTTTTGTTTGTGAAGTTAATTTCAGATTTAGGCCTGCATAGCTGTAACTTAAATCAGTTCCAAAATTCTTGACAGATGGAATTAAATTTTGATTATTATTTCGTGTTCATGCAATACTTATATATATGCTTCACTTATGGTTATTTAGTGCGTCAAAAGCAATTGATATCCTTGAAGCATATGAAGGAACTCTCGAGGATGATTATCCTCCAGAAAATGAACGCTGTGAGCATGGGGAAATGCTGTTATACAAGGTAATATTCTGATATGCAATGCTATTGTTAGATGGTGAGTAATTACACATACTGAATTGCTCAGAGGATTTTCTTTGCTGTTCGGTAATTGTTATATAAATCATACCTTTGGGTCACTCTGTTTCATCTCTATCCTTCTGTTTGAGGAAACATTTCCCAACACATGTTTAAATGCTCATTATAGATCTAAATTTTTATACCTATTTTACTTATAAAAAGAAGTTAATGCATAATCTAACAATTCCAGAGATGAATAGTTCTGTTGCACTAAGGTTTCAATGATTGTTTTTGAAAGTTAGTCTGATATTTGATTTACTGGGTATGGACAAATTGATGCTCTCTGCTGCTGATCTCTTACACTCCCACCCTCCGTCATTCCTTCTCTTTTTCCTTTCTTTTTAGGTTGTTAGGGACATGAACTCCTTATATATGACATCTGACTTGGTGGCTGCAGGTTCCATCGCAACCTAGGAGAAAAATTAAAAGGACATCTTACTACATAGCTACTATAGAACGATGATAATTTAAAATACTTTACCCTGGTACATGATTTTGATGGTTATATGGATTTGATTCTTACCTCCAGGTTTCTTTACTGGAGGAATGTAGCTTAGTTGAGAAAGCTCTCGAGGAGTTGCACAAGACACAGACTAAAATTGTAAGTGCATTCACTGTAGCATAATAATGTTGATTGAACTTTGAAGTTGAAACTTAACCTTAGATGTGAACCCTTTTGGTTAATGCCTCCATAGGTTGATAAATTGTCATTCAAGGAAGTGGAGGTTTCTCTTCTTGTAAAGCTTGGCCGGTTTGAAGAAGGTGAAAAATTGTACAGGATGTTACTTTCTATGAATCCTGACAATTACAGGTAAATTATGTTTTTGTCAATGAAAACTTCCAAGCAACTGTGTGCAACTTTACCCCACCATATGCCCACTGGGTCTATGTACACATGTTTGTCTCGTAGACATTCATGTTCCTTGTTGCTTTGAGATTTTATGAATTTAGGATTTAGAACTCTAAGATTCAACCAAGATATAAAATTTTGATTGATTTGATTTTCAGTTAAAATATAGTGTTTAAATGCTAATATTATGGTTTTATTTCCTTTCCAAATTTTAATACATTACTAAACCAAATCTTAAATGAATTATAGAAATTGAATAAAATTAAATCTAAATCCCTAGTTATGAATTCAAAAGAAATATTTTGATTTGAGCGGTCCGGTTACATATTCAAATCTCATCCCCAAATCCTGCTTCAAATCTACAAACAGAGGTCCTTAAAAGTTGGTGTTTATGTAATTTAAATATTCTTAAAAGGTTATTTCCTATGTTGGCAATTCTCAAGTTGATAAAGATAATAATACTACCCAGTCACACCAAACTTTGGCAGTCGTTTTATAGTAGAATAGATTGATTATCTCTTAGAAGTAAATTACCTAATGTAATCTTTTGTTTTTTTTCTTCCTGAAAACTCTTTAGATATTATGAAGGGATACAAAAATGTGTAGGATTACATTCAGAAAGTGCGGAATATTCCTCTAATGAAATTGAGCAGTTGGAGGCTTTGTACAAGTCACTTGGGCAGCAGTACAGTTGGTCATCCGCTGTGAAGGTGATATATTCATTCTTTGTTAATGCTCCCTTTTATTTGTCTTTCATGTTAACAGAAAATCCCCTGGCATGAAATTTGGAAATGTATTTTAATTACTTGGTTGAAAAATCTTGTTGGCTGACATCTCTGCTGCTCTTTGTTAAACTACTGTGTGTACGCGTCTGTGCTCGTCCCAGCTTAACCAAGCTTCTTTGTTTTTGTACTTTTATTAGAATATGTAACTATTGCTCAATTGTTATATCTCCTTTTCATTGTTTTTCTTCCAGTGGATGATCTTAACATGCAATTTAACTCATAATGTACCTATCAAATAAATAAATAATTTAACATAGAAATTTCATCAAGTTAAAGTAAGGCAAGATCTCTTATCAAGCATCATGTTTTTTATATATTCTAAGGACGTCTTAACTCCCTCTTCCTTTGAAGTTGTGCAATCTTTTCTCTTCTCCATTGCCCCATAAAAGTAGTGAATCTGCAAATGACAATGAATCTTTTTCCTTTTTCCTGTTTCCTCTTTCCTCTATTACCCTTTTATGGAACGATTTTGAAGAGTTTGTCATGGTCTGACAAGTATCTCAACTAGTATAGGAGCTAATTATGGGAAATATGTGTTTATAAGTGTAAAAGCTTCTGATATTAAAAACATAAGTGACAATTATGTGCGATAGGGGGGTGTTCAATTTTGATGATATTGAAGTTTTTTGTATTTCTTATGCAAGTTGAAACGTTCATGATCTTCATATTTACAATTTGATATATAGTTTTTTTTTTCATATGTTGTTTGGAAGTCCACCTAGAGGTTCTTCCCTTTACATTTCTCTACTTTTAATGAAGCCATTTGTTATTACTCAACTAAGAGTGAGCTGCACTAGATTGGCCTAATTAAATTTAGATGGTGTGAGAATCTGTCAGGTTCAGAAGAATCTGATTCAGGATGTTTATTTACTTTTCCCCTTTTCCAGAGGATACCACTCGATTTTCTGAACGCTGGAAAGTTTAGGGAGGCTGCAGACAAATATATTCTGCCTCTTTTATCGAAGGTATCATAATTTCTTTTCTGTACTTTTGACTTGTTAACTTGGATTTGAGATGCCGAGCTTACACTTCTTTTTATGCTGCACTTAGGGAGTTCCATCACTATTCTCAGATCTATCTCCGCTCTACGATCACCCTGGCAAGGTTTGTGCAACCTCTTTTTAAGATGACCCTACAGATCAGAAGATCCATTGACAGTTTTAAGTATTGTGGTTCTGTGTTCTTCTGATGGATATTTACTTATTAGCCTATCATAAACCTGTTTGTATCTCTTCATACAGGCCGATATTTTAGAGGAGTTGGTTCTTGAGCTAGAGCATTCCCTCAAGACAACTGGAGGGTACCCTGGGAGGTAGTATTCTCAAACTCTTTGAAGTTGCCAAGTATGATTTTTTTTTTCATCTTCATTCTTTTTGCTAAATATTTTCTTCAATTTCTATTATTATTATTATTATTATTTTAAATGGTGGCTCATGTTGCCATATTTAAAAGAGGGTAGATTACATATATTGAAAGTTTATGCAAAATGAATTGCTGAGTGCCTCAAAATGTAGATTCTTCTTTACCATTTCCCCTCTCCCCCTTCTTTGGGAATCTATAAAGTTATTTATTTAAAAGAGGGTAGATTACATATATTGGAAGTTTATGCAAAATGAATTGCTGAGTGCCTCAAAATGTAGATTCTTCTTTACCATTTCCCCTCTCCCCCTTCTTTGGGAATCTATAAAGTTATTTATTTCTGCTGTTCTATATATTATATATTACAAGTCTTTCAGGACAACTTGATTTTAAGTGTTAGCTTTTTTTCCTCGATCAAAATTTCCCTCTAGCTGATCAATGACAACTTGTTTATTTTTCAATCACTCAGGAAGTAGTGTAAAATTATAGTTGTATTTTTTCTATGTTCCCCATCTTGTGTAATTTTACTCTATGATGCTTTTCTACTATGAATATTAAGAATCATGCTCAATGTAATTTATCACAATCTTTTCATATGTACTTTGCCTGTTGGTCAGATGCTAAGAAGCAGGGGGAGGGGAGGGGGGGGGGGAGGGGGGGTTGAGGATTAGGGTTCAAGGATTCAGTTTCTCCATATGGGCATTCATAAGTTCGGCAAATCTCAAAAAAGGGGAATTCAGCACATATTTACATATTAATTATTGAATAGATTTTTATATACATAATTATATATACACATACACTCATTAAAAGTTCAATACTCGTAAACATTATTCATGATACAATCAAAAGATTTTTCAAGTAACCAAAATTATTTACTAATACTGTTTTGGAATTTAGGAAATATATACTAATTAATTATTGTACTAAGTTTGTTGGTAGTATTAGTATATAAAATGTTATACTCCCTCCGTCCCCAAAAGTTTGAGCAAATTCCAATTTGCACACATATTAAAGAAAAGTAAAAGTAGAGGAAAGAAAGTAAAAAAGTATCAAATTTATCCTTAGTGGCCCACAAGATTATATAAAGTGATAAGGTACTTTTATTTATTTTTATCTAATGGAACACACTAAATGTCTTAGTTATCCTTCACTTTATGTACTTTATCTCATCCTTTTGGGGACGGAGGGAGTAGTATTTATTATTGTAATATTTTCAA
This sequence comes from Panax ginseng, assembly GCA_020205605.1. NCBI lineage: Eukaryota > Viridiplantae > Streptophyta > Magnoliopsida > Apiales > Araliaceae > Panax > Panax ginseng. Next base: position 3,091,582 of record CM035148.1, read on the forward strand.
TTTTTATTATTAATAAAAATGGAAGAATCCCCTTGAAGAATCTACAAGAATCAACAGATTTGAGTTCAGGGATTTGGGGATTCGAAAACCTACACAAGAATCCTTGCTTCTAACTTCTAAGGTTAGATGCTTGCAGATAATGTTGATTTGTGTGAAAGATATGGAGATACTGAAATGTATGAGCAGATTAACAGCTACAATGGTCATCTAGGGTTGTATTTGAATTGGTATAAGAGGGGCAGGATGCTGGCGCTTAATGTAGTATTGACAGAGCACGTTCAACAGACGATTGGTTGGGGTTGTCTGTTGTTGGCTATTAGACACAGTCTTTCTTATATTGAGTCTCCTATGATTTTGATTCCATGCGTGCAGATTTTCTTTAAAATTCTGGAAATAAAAAGTAATTATAATGATTCATATACATGAAGTGGGCTCCTAGTCCTACTAGTACTGCTATTTAGACTTGTGTCTTGTCAGAGTCCCTGAATATTCCAGATATTGGCCCTAAGTTATAACAGAATTGAAACAGCATTGTTAATGCTTTTGGTTTGTTTATTCCCTGATGAGTCATGCCCTGTTGGATGCAAAAATTTGCTCCATTACTTGCTCTTTGTTGTAAATGTATATATAGTTGATATCGTGTCAAAAATTCTTCCTATCTGCCACTTCACGCTTGCATTTTTATCTTATTTTTAGAGTGGATAAAGAGCCCCCTTCAACACTTATGTGGACTTTGTTTTATTTGGCTCAGGTTTGCTGTCGTAACTCTGGGAAACTAGTATTTTTGCACTTTTTTTAGTACATTTTTTAATTTCTGTATTTGCTAAAAAAATTTGTTTTCGGTAGAATTATGATAGACGAGGCCAGTACGACATTGCTCTTGCTAAAATTGACGAGGCTATTGAACACACTCCAACTGTGATTGATTTATACTCGATTAAGGTCTGTTCATACCAGTGCTTTGTATGTGTTTATAGTTTCAGTTGATTTCTGTGATGGATAAAGGATGCTGCTATCTATATTATGATATTGTTTCTGTTGAATGCTTTTTAGAACTGTAGTAGTAAGTTATGTCTTGAAATCTTACTTTTTTTGGCTTTGCCATCACATATTCCAACCTTTTGGTGCCCGCTCAAGGAAATAAGTGCTTTATTGTCATCTGCATATTATATTGGTCGCCAGTTTGTTGGTTCTAATGAGTCGATGCATTACAATTGGGGAAGCACATATTATGGGCAATGGAAGGGTATGAACCATTCAACATTAGACCAAGCCTTTCTTCGCTATGGGCATCATGATGGGATTAGGGTTTGAACTCATATTAATGCAGTTTTATGCTTTTAGTCTGTATGCGTTGAGGATGTGAATCCCTTTCCATTAGCTGCTGTCTGTTGACTTGCAAATGTGAAAAACAGGCAAAGTTTATATTACATGATTACATCTCCTGCAGGATGAAAGTACACTTAATGAGGGTTGATCCTCTAACCTTCATAATATGATATCTGATCACTTGATTGGGCTCTAGTTACCACCAGCGGGGTACTTAGAGGCTCGGGGAAACCACTTAAGTTCCTGGGGCCTCAAAATTGAACATGCTAAGTTTGATTTTTTTTTTTTGACTTGCCCTCTATTGCTCACGAAAAAAGGATTGGACCCAACATACACGCCAGCTTTAGTGTCATGCCATAACCATGTAGGGGACAACTCCTTGCAACCATACAAGGTTCGCACCAAATAAAACAATATCTTGTTGTAGACCTAAATTTTAAATTCTTCAAAAGTAAAGGACTTTAAATAACCTTTCTTTTCCTTGGGTTCGCACTATTGATTTTTTTTTTGCCCACTATAATTTTATGCCCACATCATCATGCTTATCTTGGGCTTTGGTGCTTGTATCTTGGGCTTAGGTGGTTGTATCTTTTCCATGTTCCATAATTTATTTATTTTCTTGGGCTTAGGTGCTTGTATCTTCTCTGGAAATACTAATGTTGCGTGTTGTTAACCACAGAGCCGGATACTAAAGCATGGAGGTGACTTGGTGGCGGCTGCAGCATTGGCTGATGAAGCTAGGTGTATGGATCTTGCTGATCGTTATGTAAATAGTGACTGTGTCAAACGTATGCTGCAGGCTGATCAGGTTCAAAAGCTGCAACGTTGTTTTCTTTACTTGGTTGTTTATGATATTTTTCATGTGATAGGAATGATCTTTTGCATTGACCTAGTCATCTTCATTTGTGAAATCTCCTCTATATTGATTGACCTTTCACATTAAACATTTTGAAGGTTGCCCTGGCAGAAAAGACTGCTGTTTTGTTCACCAAAGATGGAGATCAGCACAATAACCTACATGATATGCAGTGCATGTGGTGTGTCTCTTTTTCAAACCTGATGCTTAGATATGTTATATCGAATGGCTAATTTATTTATGCCTGCTAAATGTGTTGAAATATCAAATATTTGCAAGGTATGAACTTGCATCTGGAGAAAGTTACTTCCGCCAAGGTGACCTCGGACGAGCCTTGAAGAAATTCCTTGCTGTCGAGAAGCATTATGCTGACATCACTGAAGACCAGTTTGACTTCCATTCTTATTGCTTAAGGAAAATGACTCTGCGAGCGTATATTGAAATGCTGAAATTTCAAGACCGGCTCCATTCACATAATTATTTTCACAAAGCAGCGGCTGGAGCTATCAGGTGAAGCTTTCCCCTATGTTTCACTCATTCATTTGTGGATGACTTGTGAATGTGTCTTAAAGAACTTGCACTGGAGATTTTATGCAGCTGACAACATGATGCTCACCAATTGAACTCATTGATTACTAGTAGTGCAACTCTGGTCGTGTCTAAGTATTATTACTTCACTGATCACTTGTAAATATTATTCTTGTTATTTTTTATGTTCATGATAATTTGAGTTGAGTTGCAGATGTTATACGAAGCTGTATGATTCTCCTCCAAAGTCGGCGGCTGAAGAAGATGATGAATTGTCGAAGTTACCTGCCTCTCAGAAAAAGAAAATAAGGCAAAAACAGAGAAAGGCAGAAGCCCGAGCTAAAAAAGTATTTCAGTTTGCTCTGTTTAACTCCTGAGAGTTTTCTTATTTTTTTTTGTGTTCAGTTTATATTCTAATTTTAGTGTTTGCTTAGGAGGCAGAAGTGAAAAATGACGAATCTAGTGTCAATGTCTCAAAGTTCGGAAAGCGGCACGTTAAACCAGTTGATGCAGATCCCCATGGAGAAAAGTTGCTGCAGGTCTTTCCCAACCCCCTCCCGATTTGACGGTCTCAGCAATTTTTAAGATTTACATATTTTTTCTTTGAATCCTCAATTTGTTTTTCATGTATATTAATATTACTGACGTAGGTTGAAGATCCTTTATTGGAAGCTACGAAGTACTTGAAACTGCTCCAGAAGCACTCACCTGACTCCTTAGAGACACATTTACTTTCTTTCGAAGTACATATGAGAAAGCATAAAATCTTGCTTGCCTTTCAGGTAGTTTGATGTCTGTTGTGGAAATATCACCCTTTTTCTGCATAAACAATTTTTGTTAGTTTTACTATTCCACGTAAAGAATAGCCTCAGGTTTGGTTGATGAACACTCCTGCAACGAGTACGACCCATTTGATTTGCTCATGAACCCAACATATTCTTGTGAATGTCTAGAAAATGCGATGATCGACTGCACTTCTCTAAAGAAAACAATATTTTCATGAATGGTTTCTTAATAAATGTATTGATTAGTAGTAATAATACTGGGTATTGCTGATTTATTCTCCTTTCTATTCTTATGCTGTCAATTTACTCTACAAATTTGCATCCTTTTTCACATCTTTTCTTTTCCGATCCCTATAGGCTCTAAAGCAGCTACTACGGTTGGACTCTGAGAACCCAGATTCGCATCGCTGCATGGTAATACTGTTTCTGATAAATAACAAACTCAATAGGCATATTGATAATTTATATCAGAACTGTCTAATAATCACATACAACTACAAATTCCATCACTTTTATAGTTATATATTATTCATTTGTTTTTTTGATCTTTCAATTTGCTTAATGTATATTGTGCAACTGTTCATCTGATTTGAAGCTATGGTTTTTTCAGATAAGGTTCTTCTACAAGGTAGCTTCCATGCACACTCCAGTGACTGACACTGAGAAACTCATTTGGGGCGTCTTAGTAGCAGAACGACCTACTATCAGGTTTTCTTTGATGTTGGCCTTAATTTTCAGGTTATGCGTTTAATTGTCTTTTAAATAAATAACAACTGCATAGTAAATTCTTCTTTTTTGTTGCTTTTGTAGTCAGTTTCATGGCAAATCTCTCATCGAAGCGAACACCCAATTCCTTGAGAAACATAAAGGTTAGATTTACCTCATCTGATTTATATGCACTACACCCCTTCATCTCAAGACACTAATATGCTAGTAATTTTTTGCAGATTCCTTGATGCATAGAGCATTAGCAGCAGAAATGCTATATCTTCTAGAACCAAACAGGAAGGCTGAGGCCATAACATTAATTGAAGATTCAGCCAACAACCTAGCATCAAAGTAACACCGTAGAGTGCATTAAAATTTTATTTATATAATTTTTGCCGTTGCTATGTTTGATGGTAGTTGTGCTATTTGCTGTCGAGCAATATTTAAAAAATGAAGCTCTTATTTTCTGTTTATCAGAAGTGGAGCAGGCGAAGTAGTTAGGGAATGGAATCTGAAAGACTGTATCGCAGTGCACAAAATTCTAGAAACAATTTCAGATGATCATGATGTTGCATTGAGTAAGTTACACAGCACAATCTCCACCATTGTACTAATTTGTCGGTATTTCTGTTTTATTCGGAGAATAATCTTCAGGAGTTATGTTGTAGGATGGAAACTGCGTTGTGGTGAGTACTTCCCATACTCAACATACTTCGAAGGTGGTCGAAGTTCTGTTATTACGACTCACTACCAGTTACAGAAAATCCCTGCGAAAAGGGGTATGAATCATCCACAAGCTGATCAAAATGCAGTGCCTCTTTCTTCAAATGGAAAACTAGAAAATGTAGAGGCACTCAGGGACCTTGTCATCTAATTTCAGTAAGGAAGTTTAGTTTGCCAATTTACTTTCAAGATATACCCGTGTCATGTTGCTGCTCATGATTGTCCCAGACAAATGGATCTAGGTTGATCATCAATGAAGATGATTTCAGGTTTTATGCAAGTTCTAAGGAGATCCTGTTACTGTTGGCGATTGAATTTTTTTTCTTTTCCAAATTTTATTTGGCCTACCGCGTCCTCCACTGAATCAAAATATATTCCTTTGCAAATGTGTATAATTACTTCCGTTCTTCGTTGGCTCAGCTTCTAGTGAGATCATGGAGAGGGGTTATGTGGGTTTGCATTGCAGCATAACTGCTTTTAGGTTGAAGGGAGCCCTGCAGACGTTACTAGTCCTACATCCTGTTAGCGTTGAACAAAATACCCAATAGTGGATAACCTGAAGAGCATGTTATACTTGCCCATTTTATTTACCAACATTTATAATGTACAAGTGCTGTGTTATGTGAAGATTTTGACGCTCGTACATTAACATTTGATTTTGCATCATTGGTTTCATTTTATTTGATGATCAATATATGTATTTGAATGAACTTAATATTAATTACTTAGAAGGCCTGGTAAGTTGATCAGCTCTGATGAATCTCATCCCGAGTTGCAATTGCTTTATTTAGCCATTTCATAAATGTATATATATATATATATATATATATATATATATATATATGTGGATTCTGTGTTTGTTCCCTTCTTGGCAAGTGGAAAGTTTGTCGTCGTCTCCCCATAGAAGAGAAATCCCACCTATAATACTTGCTGAACTTTCTTACTGTTACAACTATATCCATTTCTTCTTTCACATAAAGTATTATTTAAGATACAAGTGATGGCGCAAGTGGTAAAGGCTTTATTGTTCCAATATTATAAGTTAGAATCTATTACTCTCCTTGGTGATTTCTTTTCAGGTTCTTTGAAACCCTTGGGGTTAAAATTTTATTACATTTCTTAAAATGAAATTGTAATATTATAGGTTCTAAAAAAAGAGATTGAACTACTCGATCCTTAAATGAATTTAAAGCAGGCATCCAAACATAGAAGATGAAAATTGCATTTGATCTTGACTTGATAAAAAGTGCTTAATCTTCACCCCCTTATAATTGTCAGAACAACGTAAAGGTAATTAGTTGTAAGAACTTGATTATGTTTGACTACGTAAACTGTTCCGAGTAAGCAAGTACAGTCTCAAAATTTCTGCACCCTTGATCCACAAATGACCAAACACAGGTGGTTACACTCCCGGATTATGAATAATACAAAAAGAAAATAAATCTAACACATCTGTACATAGGCAGTCACTATTTTGATGAGCTCAATAAGAAGACACAAGGAAGAATTTACTATGTCACTAAAATAATCACGAGCACCTAATTCACATGCCACGTCAATCATCAACCTCGGCTCGAATTTCTCTCTGCAACTCTTCCTTGTATTAATCAAAGGTACCTGGGAAATTCTCTACAGTACCATTCTCTACCACCCAAATCTCACTCCTCTCTTCGTCGTCACAAACACGTGATATTAGCCTAGAATCATGGCTTACAAGGACAACTCCACCAGTAAATTCATCCAGCGCATCAGCCAATGCATCAATGCTCTACATATCCAAATGATTGGTGGGCTCATCCAATAATAATGTGTGGCTTTGACATGGATATTGAAGTGAAGACGACTCGAGCTTTCTGTCCTCCGGATAATTTTGCAATTGGGGTGAGGTGGTTATGGCTTGGAAGTCCAAATTTCCCAAGCTTTGCACGAACAGCCTCTTGTTTACTTAGTCCCTCTTGATCCGGATGCAGACGAAGTAGATATTGAACAGGTGTTTCCTCCATCGTCAGAAGATCAACAAAGTGCTGCGAATATCTCCCAACCCTCAGTTTTTGACTCCTTCGTACTTCACCCTCGCTTGGAACCAAATCACCAGCTAAAAGATTAAGCAAAGTAGATTTCCCGGCTCCATTTGGCCCAACAATAGCAACACGAGTACCCATATCAATACCAATATCAACATTAGAGAGTCTGAAATCCTCTCGATTTGGATAACTGAAGCTGACTTCAATTAGCTGCATAAGTGGTGGTGTCAACTCAGTGGGCTCAGGAAAGTGGAACTCCACAGTGTAATCTTTCCACTTCTTAGGGGCCTCTGGCTGTGGCTCATCCTCATCAACCTTGCCCTTTGCCTTGTTTTTTGAAGCTTCCTTGGCAGCAACAAACTTAGCTCAAACTTAGCTCGATCCTTAACCTTCTCCTGCTGAGTCCGGCTCCCAGTCCTCTTCGCTGCTTTCACCTGCTTGTCATAAACCTCAAATTTCTTGTTCATTTCTTTGCGACGCTGCTCATATCCACTCTCAAATTCGTCAAAGTTACCCCTGTATAAGTGGAGTTTGAGATCATGGAGATGAATTATTTCATTACAAACTGAATTTAGGAAATCTCGATCATGTGAGACCACAACAAGGGTTTTCTTCCATCGACACAAATACTCCTCCAACCAGAGAACAGCCCTAAGGTCAAGATGGTTGGTAGGTTCATCCAACAACAACAGGGTTGGCTGCACAAAAAGTGCCCTAGCCAATGAGATCCTCATCCTCCAGCCACCACTAAATGATCGAGTAGGACGACCCTGCATATCTTTGGTGAAACCCAACCCAGCAAGAATCTTTGATGCCTGAGCTTCAGCAGCATCTGAACCCATCAGCTGCAACTTTTCATACAACTCAGCAAGCTTCACCCCAGCATCATAGCTGTTGGTGTCATCATCTTCATCAGCCTCAACAGCAGAAGATGAATTTTGAAGAGCAGCAACCTCTTCACGGAGCTTGATGAGCTCTTCATTAGCTGAAACGACAGCTTCAAGAGCACTTCTGTCATCACCAACTACCTCTTGTTCAACCAAAAGTACATCTATATTTCTTGGTACAGGAATCTTCCTCCAAGCAAGAAGTTTTAATAGGGTAGACTTGCCCATACCATTAGGTCCAACCAATCCGTACCTTTTCCCATGTGATATCTTTACTGATGTATTCTTTAAGAGTTCTTTCCCTCGAGCTGAAACGGAAAAATTATCTATTGTTATATCTTTGACATTAGCATCCGCTTCATCTTGACACTCAAGAACAGCTGCTCGACTACCAATAACAACAGTGAAAGAATCACGATCATCCTTAAGAGCAACCTGTTTGGCCTGCTCAGCAGCTTGAGCAGCAAGCATGTCCTTCTTTTCTCGTTTCTTCAACTCTTTGTCAGTTATGGAGATGTCAAGAGGCTTTGCATCAGTCCTCTGGTGTCGAGCTAGCTGTTTATGAACATCATTTTCTTGCAGCCCTTCTTCAGAGGCATAATCATTATCCTCATCATCAGAGGGAGGGAGATCTATGTCATCAGTATAAGATGACAGTTTTGGAGCTGCTCTTGACTTGGAATTGGGTTTACTTGAAGTAGAGCTTGAGGAAGAAGATCCTTTCTTGGCTTTATCAGGTTTCTGGTCCATGTTTGCAAGCATTACAGAGACTGAGAGCTTCTTCGCATCTTTTGGGGCATCTTTAGCCTTTGCATTTGCTCCACTTTCACCTGTTTTTTTCTTTCCCATTGCAGTGGCTGGTGTAGAGAACTATGAAAATTAGTCCAACTCAAATATAATTATAAATATAAACAACTATTCTATCCAAATAACATATAAACAACCCGTCGTGTAGTCAGATATTTGAGCACAAGATGGTCTTGTTAATTGAACTGGGATGTGTGACAAGCCAAGTGCAGATTTCATGGACAGAACTATACAAATATTATTTTTTTTAAAATTTAAAGAAAAGTGGGGTTTTTTTATTCAACTATACCCATGAAAAGGAAATCCTAACACTGGAAAAAAGGAATTTAGAAAATATAAACCAGATCAATGAGTTTATGGTTCAGAACTTTGAAGAATAACAAAAATAGGAGGAGAAAGCCAGTTGTATGGTTTGTGCAAGTATGTGTTGGACTAAAAATAAGTAGGTGTAAATATGAGCCATAATCAATAACTAAAAGAAATGTAAGAAACAAAATCAACACATGCAATTTATCAGGGTGTGTAGAAAATTCAAATCCCTACAGATGTAGTCTTTATTTATTTGCATTGATCCATGCCTTGGAATTGGAATTGAGGGAGTGCTAGTTGATATTTTAAGTTAATTATTCTCCAACACCAATTCCAGTGTTCAGAATCCATGTACCCAAATAGAGTGTTATTTGATTGGCCACATTATGGCAGACCATGTTAAATTTATTCCAAAGTGAGAAATTCTAAAGCTTGGTTGGTGACAATTACATTATTAGAAGAAAAATATACAGCACGAAGCCATTAAAAGTTACAATTTTTTTACCAAGAAATAAACTCAAAACATGTTTAGAAAACCCCATGTAGTTCTTGCAAATTAGCTCTCGTGATTTACAATTATTTTCACAAATTCTACTTTCTTCAACAAGCTAAGATGGAAGAATACATAACTTAAGTGGGTAGATTGACAATCAAAGTAGGTATGGGATGCTGTAAGGAATCGTAGAGTGGAGCTCAAGAATCGTAGAGTGGAGTGTCAAGAATCGTAGAGTGGGTTTAGAAGGATATAATTGTAATTTTCATTTCACTTCTATTTTCATTTTAAATACATGTAATGTCACTGAATAATGCATGAAATGAATTGTTCTGTTTCTCTCTCTTAATTTCCAATCTTCTCTCTACTCTCTACTTCTCTCTGTATCTCAATCTTCATCATATCTACTTTTAATATCTCTCAAATCTCTGATTTTCTCATAATTCTCTTAAGAGTTTGGTTAATTGTGAGTAAGGATTGAATTCAGATCTCAATTCCTTACATTTGGTATCAGAGCAAGATCGATCGGTTGCCATGGCTACTAATAATCAACGATTAATTAATTTGGAGAGTAACGTTCATGATTTACAAAATCAGCTGCAATCTTCTGTGGAAACATTAAATAGAGGATTCGATGAGAAATTGGAACAGATGTTGAAAGGATTAGAAGCTATGTTATTAGCTCAGAATCAAAAACAAGGTTTGAGTCCATCTGGAGCTGACGGACAACCTTCAGGTATAGTTCCCCCACATTCAACTCAGCAGCCTACTGAATCTGCCATTGGATCTCATGGTGGAGATGTTTCTTCATTCAGTAACTGTGAAGGAATATTTCGCACGATCAAATTTGAATTTTCTAAATTCCATGGTACTAACCCTAGGTCATGGATTAGGAAATGTAATAAATTGTTCTCTCATCATAATGTTTGCTGAGAATCAGAAACTTTACTTGGTTGTTGCACCTGGAGGGAGAAGCTGAGAATTGGTACTCTAGCTTTGTTGAAAGTGGAGTTGAATTGACATGGAATGGGTTAATGATGAACTGTTGGCTAGATTTAGTCCTGAGATTAAAGTTAACCCCATAGCTAAACTCAAAAAATTGCAACAAACAAGAACTGTGGATGAATATAGAGCTAGATTTGAAGAGTTCAGGGGTTGGGCTTTAATAAAGAATTCTAAATTGAATGAAGAATTTTTTATTGACTATTTCGTTGGTGGCTTCCGTGAGGAGATTCAGTTAGGTATTCAGGTGTTGGATTTTACAACTCTTAAGGCAGCAATTCGTTTAGCTAGAGTTGAGGAAGCCAAATTAGAAGCTTGGATCAAAAGGAGCATCGTTGTTTTTAGAACTTCTACTAACACTAATTCGGCAAGCAAAACTTCTATGATAGCATCTGGTGGGCAAAGGTTTTCTAATGGTGGAGGTAGGACTGAGCAAAAAACGGGTATAACCGAATTACCGAAGCGAACCGAAATAATTTAACCGAAATTTTCTAATAATTCGGTTTTTTTAACATTTCGGTTATACCCGAAATTTATTACGGTTTTCGGTTAGGTTGTACGGGTATTACTTTTGGGTTATTCGGGTAAACCGAATAACCGAATAAAGGCTAAGTTAAAATAATATTAATAATAGTCCTTAAGCTGCTAAGCAGTACGCACAATCCATCGAGTCCAAGACTCCAAGGTCAGCCATAACTCTCATTCATTTCTCAGCACAGACTTCTCTCGATCTCGTCATCTCTGTTCGAACTCCCGATCTCTCATCCGATCATCCCTCAGAATCTCAGATCTCTTTCTCGGTGGACGGTGGGCTTTGTACTACTACTCCTCAAACTCACAAAGGCACACGGCGTCTCCCCCCAAAACTCGTCCGATCGCGCCACCACACCACCGCCGCCTCATTCACCGCCAGATGCAAGTACAACACTGATTCAACCTCCACAGTCCACACTACTCAGATTCTCTCCGCCGCTAATGATAACATCCTTGAATCGGTCTTTAATCTCCAAATACCCATCTGGGTGCATCACACCAACATCCCCAGTATAAAACCAATTCTTTTTCATACATTTGGAAGTTCCTTCTGGGTCTTTGAGATAACCCAACAGTATGCTTCCTCCTCTTAGCTTCACACTGAGTCCTGACTCGGGATCCGGTATTGCAGCGATTGGGACTACTTGGGTCAAGTAGTTGAATACTCATTTGCTGTTATTGCAGTAGAATTTGGACTTGATTACTGAGATGAGGGTACTTCCTTTGGGAACTTCCCATGGTTTTTTTGGGTATCTCTATGGTATTATGGAGTATTATGGAGTGTGAGGAGTGCAGTCCTATGAATCCTTCTTGTCCTAAACTGCAAGAGTTGTTAGCTTCATTTTCTGATATATTTGCAGAACCACAAGGTTTGCCTCCTGTGAAATCGCATGATCACCATATTAACTTGAAGGAGGGTAACCAACTGACCTCATGTTCAGAAAACAGAAATTGAGAAAATTGTTGCCGACTTACTAAAGACTGGGGTTATCCAAAACAGTAGTAGTCTATTTGCTTTCCCAGTTTTGTTGTTTAAAAAACATGACAATGTGTATTGATTATAGGGCTCTATATGATGTTACTATTAAGGTTAAGTTCCCTATACCTGCAATTGATAAGTTGTTAGATGAGCTTCATGGTGCAAAATGGTATTCTAAGTTGGATTTGAGGTCGGGTTATCACCAGATTAGAGTCCATCCTTTAGATATTCCTAAAACTGCTTTTAGGACTCATACCGGTCATTATGAATTTAAAGTAATGTCGTTCGGATTAACTAACGCACCAGCCACTTTTCAGAGTCTCATGAATATTGTGTTTGCTCCTTATTTGAGGAAATTCATCTTGGTTTTCTTTGATGATATTCTGATCTACAGTCCCACTTATGAGTCTCAGTTGGAACATGTTGAGATGACCTTGCAGTTGTTAAGGCAACATGAATTGTATGCAAAAATGTCAAGTGTACCTTTGCTACACAAAAGGTACAATACCATGGTCATATCATTACTTCTGAAGGAGTATCAACTGATCCAACTAAGGTGGAATGTATGGTTAAGTGGCCCAAGCCTATGAACCTTAATAGTTTAAGAGGATTCTTGGGTTTAACAGGATACTACAGAAAATTTATTAAGCATTTTAATTTTCTTAGTAAGCTATTAACTGACATGTTAAGGAAAGATCAGTTCCAATGGAGTCCTGAGGCTGAGGCAGCTTTTGACAATCTAAAACAAGTTACCGTTAATGCTCCAGTTTTAGTTATGCCTGATTTTACCATTCCATTTGTAGTAGAGACTGATGCTAGTGGTATTGGTATAGGAGCAGTGTTGATGCAGAGGGACATACCAATTGTGTTTCTAAACAAAACAATTGCTTCTAAGCATTTGGGATTATCGACCTATGAGAAAGAACTGATGGTTATTGTATATGCGGTGCAGAAATGGAGACATTATCTAGTGGGCAACAAATTCATTATTAAAACAGATCATCAAAGTCTCAAGTATTTGTTGGCTCAACGAATTACTACTACTAATCAGCATAGTTGTCAAGGCGTCGCCTAGGCGACGCCAAGGCGTCCAGGCGTTGAGAAATATGCTAGGCGAAGCTCGACTTGGGACATAGTTGCTAAGGCGACCTTCGAAAGCTTCGACGGCTTCTCCGACCTCATGGCGCGACCTTCTTCTCCGACTGCTTCGAACCTTCGACTGTTCCGACCTCGCGGTTGCTTCGAACCTCTAACCTCTGACCTCCGACTCAGTCTCGAGACCTCATCGCGAACCCTCGCGAGTCGCGACTGCTCGTCGCACGACTTCTTCTAGCTCGCTCGTCTGCCGACTCTGCTCGACTTCGCTGGAACAAGAAAGCGAGATTGCTTTGCTGTATACAGGGTCTCTAATCTCTATATATAATATAAATTTATATGTATAAATTTATACATACATATATATATATAATAAAATAAATAAAAAATAAAAAATATTATATTTAATATATATCATATATACTAAAAAGAAATTAATATATATTTAAATAAACAACAAATAATATGTTAAAAATAATTAAATATATATAAATTTCTATAGTTATTAATTAAATAATTATGATACCATAAAAAATAAGATAAAATAAAATAATATTATAAACATATATTTAAATAAACAAAAATAATAAAAATAAAATAAATACTAAAAATAATTTTAATGATAATGAAATAAATACATAAAAAATAACTATGATATTAGCTAAAAATAAATACTATATACACTTAACTATTAATTACATATAATATTTTAAATAAAATATAATATTTAATTAAATATGTATATTTTAATTTTTAAAAAATAAATATATTTAATATGTAGGATAGTTGCATGAGATAATTTGAAAATAAATACTATATACACTTAATTATTAATTTAATAATACACTATATATATATATATATATTATATAACACTATCAATGGGATTTAAAATATATTTAATATTATTCCATAGTGTTATGTTTTGAGTTTTAATGTATATGAAAATTTATTGCTAATATAGTTATGTAAAATAAATAATATATAAATTGTACATTTGTAAGCGACTTGTTGTCACACAGACGCCATGGCGGTCGACTTGTCGCCTTTAGGCGTCGAGGCGATCATTTCATCGCATGACATCATGTGACAACTATCTTAATCAACAAAAGTGGATTACCAAGCTCGTGGGACTAGATTACGAGATATGGTACAAGAAAAGCAAGAGGAGAATTGCTTGAGATGGATTTATGCAGGCAATTTGTTGAAAATCTATGTGTGGAATGGGATGGGAACTGGTGTTGGTTGTGGGAAATTCTTCAGAGGTAAGGCTCAAACTTTTACAAGAATTTCACAGTTCTCCCATTAGGAGCCATTCAGGGCGCAGAAGTACTTTTAAAAAAAGATATCTCAGTATTTTTATTGGCCCACTCTAAGGTCTGATGTGATTACATTTGTAAAAGAATGTGAGGTTTGTCAGCTAAGCAAGCATGAAACTAGTGCTACTCCTGGGTTGTTACAACCCTGTCCTATTTCTGAAACACCATGGAAGGATATTGCCATGGATTTTATTGAAGGGTTACCTAATTCTCATGGGTATACTTCTATTTTGGTAGTCATAGACAGACTTACCAAATATGCTCATTTTTTGGGATTGAAACATCCATTTACTGCTACTGATATAGCTACTATATTCCTTGACAACATTCATAAATTGCATGGATTACCCTCATCAATAGTTTTAGATAGGGATAAAAAATTAATTGGGCATTTTCGGCGATCGTTGTTTAAGTCATTTGGGTATTTTCGTTTGCAACTTAGCACGGCTTACCATCCTCAAAGTGATGGTCAGTCTGAGAAATTGAATCAGTGTGTGGAGACTTACTTAAGATGCATGTGTAGTCAAAGACCTAAGGTTTGGAGTGAATGGTTGTCACTTGCGGAATGGTAGTACAACACCCATTACCACAATGGTGCCCAACTTTCTCATTTTCAGGCTTTATATGGTTATGCAGCTCCCCACATTTCTTTCCATCAATATGGCCAAATTTCTGATCCTACAACAAGGCAGTTTTGTGCTTCTAGGAATCAATTGTTACAACTCTTGAAAGATAATTTGGCCAAGGCTCAGTGTAGGATGCGGAATTATATGGAAGCACATAGGCAGGAGAGGGTCTTTGCTGTGGGAGATATGGTATACTTGAGAGTTCGACCCTACAAGCAAATTTTTATGACACAGTCTAAGTACTCTAAGTTTGATTCAAAATATTATGGGCCATTTCAAGTGCTTGAACGAATTGGACCTGTTGCTTATAAGTTGTTGCTACCACCTCGAGCCAAAATTCATCTTGTGTTCCATGTCTCTCTTTTAAAGAAAAAAATTGGTGTTTTATCACACGTGTCACCGGTCATGCCATCAGTAGATGATCATGGACATTTTCATTATTGAGCCTATTGTAGTCATTGATCGCAGATTGGTAAAGAAGAATAATGCATCTGTTGTTGAAGTGTTAATTCAATAGTCTAACACTCTGCCTTTTAAAGCTACTTGGGAGACTTGGTCTGATATACATGCTAGATTTCCAACTTTTCGTCCTTGAGGACAAGGACCTTTTAAGGGGAAGGGATTGTAAGGAATCGTAGAGTGGAGTGTCAAGAATCGTAGAGTGGGTTTAGAAGAATATAATTGTAATTTCCATTTCACTTTTATTTTCATTTTAAATACATGTAATGTCACTGAGTAATGCATGAAATGAACTGTTTTGTTTCTCTCTCTTAATTTCCAATCTTCTCTCTACTTCTCTCTGTATCTCAATCTTCTTCATCTCCACTCTTCATATCTCTCAAATCTCTGATTTTCTCATGATTCTCTTAAGAGTTTGGTTAATTGTGAAAAAGGATTGAATTCAGATATCAATTCCTTATAGATGCTAAGGAATAATGTTATGAACTGGTTTGGTAGTAACCACATTTTTTTGGATGGGTGAGAAATTTGATATACAAAGATCTGATTATTATTTTTTTGCACAACTGTTACCAAAGCCACAATCACAAAATGATTGAAAAATAGTAAGCAGCACCAGTAGAGTCATCACTTTAAAAGTTTCAATCGGGAAAAAAGAACATATATACCATCTACTCCCAAATAATCAGTAACAAATATTTAAAAGTAAAAGATTATATCTTTCAAAGTGCCTAGAATCTTGGAAAACAAATTTTTAATTTTGATAAGTAAAATAAGGGTAAAAATTTTCCATTAATTTATTGCATTTATGTCATGGGGTTTTCAGTATCAAGAGCAAACTGCAAATTTATGGTCACAGCAAAAAAAAAAGATCTTTATCTGCCTAAAACAATTAAAAAATGTTCAAAATTGAGAAAATATGATTCAAATCACAGAACTGGTAGAGAAACATGAATTGGAAACCTTGTTTATGCTAATATGATAGATCCGACCAATTAATTTAATTTCAGGCGAATAAAGATGATAAAGAGACAGATATATACATAGTATGTATGAATGTGTTTGTTGTATACCTAGCTGGAGACGAAGTAACCGCCGGATGTAAAGAACCCAAAGACGGCGTAAGGCCAGAGAGAGAGGTCTTAATTTGCAGATTGTGGGCAGGGCCCGGCTGGCTGTAAGATTGGGAAAACAGGCAAGGTTATGTCATAGCTTAATTGGAGTAATGAAGGAGGAAGTCGCGACGGTGGCGGAGCAAACCTAATGGATAAATCAACTTTTGTTAGTTGAATTAAGACAAAACTTATAATTTGGTAACTGAAGTAAAAAAAGTTATAAATTGGTGATTGTACTCGAAATATATTACACTCTGTTAAATATTAAAGATACGACTTACAATTTAGTACTCGAGGTGAAAAAATTTAGAAACTAGTGATTGTACTAAAAAAAATTGTAATATGATGCTTGTACTTTTCATTTTTTAAATAATCGTTAAAATTGATCCAACGGGAGAGACAAACATACAGAGAGAGAAGCGAAGTCGACGCAAAGAAGATCTTCAGTGTTTTGTTCTATCTTTTCTTGCCTCCCACATTCGCACCATTGCTCCACAGTGGTACCGACTTGGGAACTCTGGTGTAATTCATTCATTTTTGTTGCATGAACTACAATCTTCTTTCCCGATTTCATTTATAATTCCACTCCAAGACGAGCTCATCATTTTAACTAAACACTGAAAACCCTTTAATAAATATATGGGAACCAATAATCAATGGATAATCGAGACAAGAATAATGAGAGAAGAAGAAGGACAGAAAAAGAGAACCTTATTTTTCAAACAGAACTGTTTAACAAAGTGTAACATTTTTCGAGTACAATCACCCGTTTGTAATTTTTTTTACTTTGGGTACCAAATTGTAAGTCATGTCCCAGTACAAGTACCAAAAGTTGATTTATCCCTTATATATACTGTCCAGATTTTAAGCTCATCTCTTATCTAACATACGTTATTCACCCCCCTTTAGCGACGGACCGGACGACGATTCGGTCCGTCACTATATATAGAACCGCCGTCTTAACTTTTAGCGATTGACAACATATAACAACGGACAACATATAGCGATGAACTGAATCGTGGAATTAAAATCATTAAAAAGGGGTGAACAAAGGTATCTTACATAAGGGTGAAGATAAGATCAGAGCAATATATATATATATATATATATATATATATATATATATATATATATATATATATATATTAGTCTTCTTAGGCACACCTTGCACGTGCAATTTAAAAATTAGAAGGTGATATTTTTATATTTTACTTGTGTCTATTAATTTTTGGGGGAATGGAGTTTAAGAAAGAAGGAAAATCAGGAGATAAAATAGGAATTGGAAAATGTCAACAAACCCTCTCTCTATGTTTTTTCATCATAACTCATAAGTGGACTGATCAGTGATCGTACACATATTTGCCTCTAATTAGTAAGAAATCTGTTAATTTGCATTATAAAGCTGGCTTAGTTTTAGTCGAATCTGTGCATTATAAGAGTTTAATCTCAAATCCTGCTTAAATGGAAATATGGTAAATCATTGTGTTTTATAAGTAAAGGAAGATTCATGAAAAAGTGAGTATAATTTTGATTTTGTATAATAAAATATACTACTAGTAGTACATATGTCCAAGTACCGTTTACATTCCTAATAATGCAAAGCGTTACTCCCAAATACAACTAACGCTCTAAAATGAATCAAATGGTGTGAGCTTAATTTGTATTCAATGACTCAAAATATACACAATTTAAATATGAACAAATTTTAAAATTAAATAAAGTACCCGAACCACATCTTCAAATTGTAATTTTTTATTGATACTGGGATCATATTTACTCAAAAAATTCAAAATACTCAAGCTCGATTTAAAATCTTGCTCGATTCGGTAGCTAAACGAGTCTCAATCAAATTTTATTTCATATTTAATAAATTTTATGAATTAAATTTGAACAACTCAATACTCGACTCGATTCGGATCATTTACAACTAAAGATCTAATGCAGCTAGCCAAGTACGTACTATCTTATTGTCTATATGATCGATCACCAACTGGTTAAAACATATTTGATCCGGATATATATAAAGTTTACTCCTACCTAATTAAGCTTCTCCATAGCTAATTAATTATATCTCCGCGGGAGTGGTAACAAAATTTTCTATACATGCAAAACCCAAGGTTCTTTTCTCGGACATGATTCTTCTTCAACAGCTTGAGCTTGAACATTTTGGAGGTGTTCCTGGCCCTGCATTAATTAAATAACAGAAACAATTAACAAATTATATTTAAACCACATATTTAAATCTTTCCTCTTTTATGTATTTGTTTGTTTGTTATTGAGAAATTAATTGTAAGTAATTAATGATCAAGAAGATGTTGACCAGTAGTACCTAATCCAATTGCCTCGGACCTTGTCATCAACCTTAATCGCTTGCACGATTGAGCAAACATTCTGAAATGAAAAAGAAAAAATTGATCAAAAAGTTAAATACCCATAAAAAAGATTTGATAATTGGGTGAATATACATATATATATATATATATATATATATATATATATATAAATCAAAGTAATTAGTGTAGATTTTAAATAATAACTTACTCCCATGGAACATCTCCAACTAACATCCAGTCCCCATCTTTGTCTTCATATGTGGGTACATATCCCACCCCATTTACAGGATCCAAAAGCTTCTTCTCATTCAGAACGCTACGGATTGTAAAACAGGTGAACAAACCCTCTAGTGCCCTCAACAATTGATCATAACTGTTATACATCTGTAGGTCAACTTTTCTTAAATATGGAGCTCCATCCACCCCCACTTTCACATATTTGCTCTTCATCAGCATTATCTTCTTCCTCTGCGCTCTCACCGGCGGCCACCCTACCACTTGTACCCTGCATCACCCATCAATTTAAGTAAGAGACACAAATTAATATTTAATATTCAAATACAATTTTTTTAGATTTTCTTTTTTATGTTTTCAAATGTATAATTAATTATTAACTAAGACTTTAGTAGTAGTGGTGATGGATTGATTTGCCTCCGATTTCCATTGCTTTTCTTTCTAATTTTCCTCAAATTCTATAAATATTTGCAATTTCTGATATTACAAATTAAATTAACCCCTATCAATTAATTTATTTTACTAAGTTGTATGATTTGACAAAATTTAAGTGCAATCGGACAACTTTTTACCGACCGATGAATATACGCGCGCGCGCTCTCTCTCTCTCAGAATCATTGTTAATTATTCCAAAAAAACCACAATTGCTCACAATGTAATTTTGATTAATATATTGGGATTGTTAACAGCAACGGTGTTAAAATAAAAATGATATAGAGAATATCCAATTAAGTGTGATACTAGAAAATTAACAACTAATTAACTAGTTATAAAGTGGCGGTATTAATTAATAGCATATCTATAGATAGATATAAATATTATTGATAGAATTACTACTTACTTTGATGTCGGAGATTCTGTTGTTTGACAACTTCCATTTTCGGATGAATCTTTCTTATGTTTCTTGTTTTGAGTAGCAGTGCAACGATGCTGATCGGGAAACCCACGCTTGGTGCCGGACACGGAGACTCGGGATTCGCCCGGTAAGCCTAGGGTGAGCTCGGTTTCATTGAAATTCATACCGGCGGTGTGGGATTCCGGCAAGCTTTTCTTCATTTGGTTTGACATGAATTTGCTGATCAAGTTGTTTGAGTCGTTGGGGAAATTAAGTTGATGAGAAATGTGAACAAGGAAGTGAGGAGCGTGGTCCGTGTGTCCTAATATTTATCAATATGAGATCGTGAATCTGTCCGGCAGCACTGAGTAGACCATTCCTTGTTCGACACGTCGTCTACTTTAAAGAGCGGCTGGGATTCGTCCATGTCACCCGCTAGTTCTTGATGGAAAGCGTGTGTTTACCAATTGAGTGCTTTCAAGTTTGGGCTCCTTTTGTCGGTTTAAGTCGGTCCGCCTCATGCGATTTTATGTTCAAGTGGGTCGCGATTTGTCTGATCCGTTGCAACTCTAATACTCCCTCCGTGGGTAAAAATTTTGATGAACTTTTTATGTATATTAAGAAGACAAAAAAATAATAAAATTGTTTATAATAATGTCATTAAATATAAAGAGAGAATTAAAATAAGAAAAATATGATATATTTAATGTTACAGGTATATAATAGAAAAATATGTGTAAAAGTTTAGTTATTAAAAGAAAATGGACATTTAACATGAGACTATTCAAAATAATAATAAAATTTTTTATCATGGGACGGAGGGAGTACAATTTTACTCCCTAACTTTGCTTGGAAAACTAAAATAAAATTACTAGAAGGTTAGAGAATCTTTCCCATTATGTTGCGAAATTTATAAATACATGCATGAGATGAGATGATATTTGTATGAATTATAAGAGGGTTTCAATTATTACATATATCTCTAAAAATACTATTACTAATACTTATTCATGTAACTAACAATCAAAATTCAACGTAAAACATTCACAGAAGTAAAAAATTTACAATCGATGCGAAAAAGATCAAAGGTGATAATTTTTCTTTTTACTATGTAAAGTTAGGTATTTGAATTTACCCCTCTGAAATTTTCAAAATAACCCAAAACACTAGACGAGAAAAAGGTTAGTTTCTCTAAATTTCTCCCTAGTTCTCTTTTTTCACATTCTTCTAAATATAAAATGTATCCATATAATTGAATTGTAATAGAATAAAACTAGCCATATTGCTAGTAAAACTAGGCATATCTATCTGTAGAAAGAAATGCATATCTAATAAAATAATTAAAGTATTTATACAAAATCGTTTGGAATGAGAATAGATTGAGGGAGACATAAAAATAAAATGTGTTGATGTATATATCAGTAGGTGAGGAAGCACTATAAAAATCATGTGTTGGTTCATTCGTATGTGTTATTGGTGATGAAAGTAGTAGTAGTAGTAGTAGGGCCGGGTGTTGGGCTTCTTCTCATATTCCCACGCACACCCCATGTGACCCTGTTTACTTTTTCGCCTCAGCCATTAACCTTTTCGAGGCTTTTCAAAACCGGCCCCCTTGCTTTTGAGCTCAACCCTCTGAGGTCAGGCTGAGCCACTCACCAGTTAAATACAATTCACGTCTTGTATAGTTTGGAATGGAATCAAAGTCTTTTTTTACCAGCTGCCACGTGTGTTTAGAATTTGTGGGCGGCATGGCATGGCATGGGTGACAAAATTAAAGCATTCTCACTTAAACGTCCTTCTTTGGAAATTAATTAAGCTTTCCTAAACTCTGGCCAATTAAGTTTAGACATAACAATATAGGTCTTGGGTTAAATTAAAATCATTTAAATTGGTTAATTATTTTTTATTGTTTAAATTGAATAAAATTTAAAATCATATTTTAAACTATTTTGTAAATTGTCTGGAAGACATTCACATACTTGCTCCCCCCAATTTGCTTTCATTTTATTGCTTCTAATTTACTTTCAGCAGCTTATAAGTTATAATAACCTGCTTTTAGTAACTGTTTTTTTATAACTCAATTGTAATGTAGTTCCTCCGTTCCTAAAACTTAAGAGACAAATAGTTTTTTAAAATCAATCTATAATATTTTAATAATCGCAATTAATATAAATTTATTTGATTGATTTTATGTAAAAGTACTAATACTTATAGACTTTATTATTTTGAATACTTAAATAATCAAGCTAATTTTGTATTTAAAATGTCCAACTAAATGTATTTTACTTATTTTAGACGTCCAGGACTTGCATTTCCATTGATTGTATAAAATCTCAGCTAAATCAAATGTTAGGTTTTTAATCATAGCAGTCCGAGAGAATGTATAAAAGGTTAAAGAATATAGAAATAAAATTTCATAAAAAAACTATTTAATAGAAATATAATAATGGTAAGCTTGAAATTTAAAATGTGAGTTGACCTATATTTGACTGATAATTATATGGTTTCAATCAACACAATTCATATTAAAAATAGATTATATAGTTTTAATTCTTAAATAAAATCATAACCAAAATTTATAAACCAAAACTAACTCATAATTACTCACTCGGTACCATAATAACTGTCTTTTTAGAAGAAAAAAATTATTCTAATTTATTTGTCGTTTATAACTTTCTAAGAGAATAAATTATTTATTTTTCTATATATATTACTCCTAACTTCTTTCATTGTCCCAAGAAATTTTCTCCTTTGTATTAATAGTTTTCAACTTTCCATAATGAGGATAGTGATAAAATTTTATATAAATTTTAATTCTTAAATTATACTTAATATTAAATGACTTTCTTAATATTTGTACACTACTCTAAAAAAGAAAAAGAAAAAGAAAAAAAGAGAGCTCATATTAAGGAACCGAGGTAATATATTTTATCAAGCACCGATAATAATTGGGTGTCTAAAGAAGCACACTAGTCCCACCACTTTTCAATGGACAGAATACAGATAGATAGATAGATAGATAGTCTTAATTCCTCACTACCTAATTGGATGGTACCATATCATATTATTAGGAGAGTGACAACAATGATCAAATCTTTTAATTAGCCATGCATCCAGACAATAATAATATAATATAATATTCCTACTAAATTGAGACTCCTATTTAATCTTAATCACCATTTATTTAAATTTGATGTATACTACATTACTTATTAGTATTTTTTAGCTAATATCTGAACACAAACATTAATTCTCAGAAACTAAAATTTTCATTCAATTCGGTTTCCGTACATTTAAAAACATAAAATTATATTGTCTTTAAAAAATTTCATTCTAAAAATCTGTTATTATTATTATTATGAATACTTTTTTTCATTGTGGAACAAAACTAAAATATTTCAGTAATTAC
This sequence comes from Panax ginseng, assembly GCA_020205605.1. Taxonomy (NCBI): domain Eukaryota; kingdom Viridiplantae; phylum Streptophyta; class Magnoliopsida; order Apiales; family Araliaceae; genus Panax; species Panax ginseng. Next base: position 3,114,971 of record CM035148.1, read on the forward strand.
AGTAAAACCTCTATATAAGTATAGCCTTGGGACCAAGTTAATTGTATTCTAATTGAGAGGTTATAACTAAATAGAGGTATTAGTACAAAATATTTTTCGAACATCCAAAAGTATCCACTTTAACAAAAATATCAGTAAGAACTCCTTAAAAATTATTATTCGAAAAATATTTATATAAAGTTGTGCACATAGTATTTACAGAATATTCAATGGAAAAAAAATGAAAGAAAACATAAATTCTTTAGACTTTCAAACTAGAATGTGTATGTTTCCAACTCTACATAAGTGCAAAGTCTTTTATAGGTAAATGTAGTATTTTAAAATTACTATTGTCACTTATATGAATGTAACATTGATATAAATATAAGTGACAATAATAATTTCAAAAGACTACATATGAAATTATTACTATATAGAGGTATATTTTTTTAATATGAGACTTAAAAAGTATATAACATATTACAATTTATAGATTATTCTTATTTAAAACTGGCCCAAGTTGGGACCAAATTTTTTTATAATATAATAGAGGTTATTCTTATATAGAGTATACATATAAAGAGATTTTACTGTATTAACTTGTTCACTGATCGTGGCGTAATTTGCAAACTAAGAATATATATTCTTCATTTTAGCAATCCTTTCAAAACTTCATGACTCGGTGCCAAAGTTCAGGTACCCAACTGTTATTTTATTTTTATTATTTGGACTTGCTGTAAAACATTTCAATATAACAGATGGACGGTTTTGCTTCCCTTTTCCCAATAAATTAGCATAGAGTAAAAGGTGGACTACACCATGAACTATGTGTCTATATTTAGTCCATATTACATTAGGTAATAGGATAGTCTTTTAATCTTTTCAGCAGATAGATTATCTTATGAACTATAATATTAAAATATTATATTATATTTAATTAATTATAGTCCACCAATAATTCTTTCACACTTCCATTTAAATATATTTAAAATTATAGTCCACCAAATTCTAATTCCTTGATATAGTCCAACAACTTCACCGGAAAAACTCATGGACTAAATTTAATTTGATTGCCGGAATGAAATATGAATCTTAGACTATATTTAGTGTAAGACCCCAAATAATTAATAAATGAAATTTAATTTCCTCTAATTATTATTTTGAAATAGTAAGGGTTGATATGATTAATGTGGATAGTTATGGGTAAAATACGCAAATATTTCAAAATAAGCAAGTGGTTATAAAATATCATCATTGTTTTGGGGAATATTCGTTTGGTCGTGGAATATTAAATGCATCGTCGGAGAATATATTAAATGCGACGCATATGACCATAATGGGGCCCATAACGAAAAAAGCGATTGGAGGAAGAAAACGACAAATATAAGTTGTTTAAAAATAGCTACAGAGTTATTCACAGGTTATTAATCGTTGGAATAAAATTGGTTAAAACACGATGAATACGCGTTGTTGCATGCAAGAAGACACTCAGATTGCACCAATTATTGACTCTACGTACGTGAAGGCACTACTCAATAATGGTTACGATAATTATTGCTCAAGGTGTTTTATTTTATTGATTCAATAATTCTTTGCGTTGATATTTTATATTCTTTGTTGTTTCAATAATTGTCATTACACACAGATTTTTCTTTATCGAAACAATAATTCATATTATCTAGATAATATTATTAGATAACATTATTGGCAATGTCTAGAAAGTTTTGTCTAAGGAGAGGTTTGGTCACCTAATCGCGCCAAGATGAGAGAAATTCTTATTGGAAAGCCCCTCTTTCCAGGAACCGTATGCAGTTGTCGATATTGTGATTCTCGTAATATTATTTGTGAATAATTAATTATTGATTCATTTGATGAGGAAAATATTGATTTTATGTGGATATAGATGGAGAAAATTTTTAATGTGACAATTGTTGAAAATTGAAATTTTATCTTTTTCTGATAAAATAGTTCATTTAAATATCTATTATTATATTTTAATAATATAATAATGGTGATATTTTTACAACGAATGTGGAATATATGAGTATACGAGGAGGAAGAGTATTTTTGTTGCAATAAATGTTTAAAACATGTTAAACATGTCGGTGAACCTCATTTATTGACTGAAATTTGATTATAGCCTGTAAAATCGTCCGTTTATGAATTTCGGTCAATTTTTGTTTGGAATTTGGAAAAACTTTCTTCTGCAAAGTTGTAGAGAATTGAATTTCCTATAAAAACTCGCGAGATTCAAATTTTCTGATAAAAGGGCTATTTATTATGAATTATTGAAGTTCCGAAGCTCCGAAATAATTGATTTTTGGAAGTTTTAAATATTTATATTAATAAAAACGTTTTTTTGTTGTGTGGGCAGCCTTAGCATGTGTTTAATGATCTGAGATCAGTTGTCAAAGTGGGCGTAGAAGATTATTAAATATATTAATATTATAATAAATTTTCGCTTTGGTGTTCTAAGCAATTTCTATAAATAAGTCTTAGGTTAGAATTGAAAATCACACTTAAACTCAAGTTTTTCTCTCTATATTATCGAGTTTATTCTTGTGAGTATTTTGAGTATACTTTGAGTATTGCTATACGGTGAAAGTTCAAGTTATAGCTATATCCAAGATTAGGTTAAGTCGATCTTGATCTTTCGAGGTAAAGGATATTATTTTTTTTCGTAATGATATTATTTCTTCAATATCATTATGAAATATTGATCCAAGTTTTATCAAATTTAGAACTTTTGGTGTCTGGAGTTCTTATTCACGATATCAAGACTATTCACGATATCTGATCTTATTCACGAATACGATAATTATTCATCGAAAAAATGAAAATTTTACTTTTTCGTCAAAATATCTATTGTGGATACTAGCTTTGATTGTATCCATGTTTTGATCATTCTTGAATTTTACACCACTATGATTATTTTTGAGGTATTTTTGGACGTGGATAAAATAAAGTACGGATCCTTAATCCTTAATCCTTGTCATTTTGATTCACTGGATTCGTTTCTTTAAAAAAAAAATATTTTTCATCATCCTCAGTCTTAAATGATGATATTATGGAATATCTTTGGCCTGTAGTGCAAAGATGAATGATTTCTGATGAATATATTTGGCCTGTAGTACAAAGATGAATGATTTCTGATGAATATCTTTGGCCCGTTGTGCAAAGATGAGCAGTGTTTAGATGAACATGACTAATTTGGTGAATGTCCTTGGCTCAGAGTGTGCAAGGATGAATATTTGATCCCCAGATATATATTGATTGATGTTACGAGGATAAAATAGGCGATGAACTTTAAAATTCATACATGTAAGATAGTAGTTTGCATTCTCTACTTAACTCTTCTAATGAATTATTATTTCATTGCGAATATTGATTTAAAACTTGTTGTCTATTGTATTCTATTATATTTTTCCTGTTGAAGACTAACGATAATTTTGTTGTATATTATCTTGGTCATAATATTCTTTTATCTGGTTAGTCGAGCTCACCCTTTTCCTTTTGTTCCATTTTTCTTCTCGGGAGGCAAGAATATAATGAAGACTTAGCATGCAGTGGGGTATGGAATGAAAGTTCTAGGGAGAGTTGTTTAGTAGTCCTCACCATTGTTGTAAAATAAAGTATCAATAATTATGATGAGGATTTATTTGTATGTGGATATTGTCTAGATGGCAATATCTGTATTTAAACTCACAGTTTATATGTTGTAATAATAAAGTTGTAGTTATTTCTGTACCATGTATTGACAACTCAGAATGGGTTGGATGGAATGGACCTATTTTGTTCCATTTTTCTTCTCAGGAGGCGAGAATATAAGAAGAGTCTAGTTGGGTATGGAATGAAGGTTCTAGGAGGGTTGTTTAGTAGTCCTCACCATTGTTGTAAAATAATGTATCAATAATTATGATGAGGATTTATTTGTATTTGGATATTGTTTAGATGGCAATATCTGTATTTAAACTCACAGTTTTACTGTTGTAATAATAAAGTTGTAGTTATTTTTCGCAAAAGTGTATTGACAACTCAGAATGGGTGATGTATACCTATTTTGGGGGTGTCACATTTAGTCTAGGGTTAAGTTGTCTCTGACCTGCTGGCGATGGACTATGATCGATCCTCTCCATTATTTGTTTATTCCCCATCATCATCTCTCTCTATCTTATTTCAACACATTTTAAATCTGGACCATAAAATGAAAATTCTCCAATTCATTTAAAATGAAGAGGATCCTAATTCGCTAGAGATGGTCTTAATTCAGTTAATAACCTTGTCGGTCTATACAATGTTTTCAAATCCGGACCGGACCGCCGGTTGAACCGGAAAAAATCGGATCTGGTTCACTAAACGGTCCGGTTTGGACCACTAAACCACTTCTGCTCAAAACTGCTCGAGAATCGGTGAATCAAGCGGTTGAAGCCGGTTGACCAGTGAACCAAATGACCAGGTTTTACGGGTTTGACCAGTTCTCTCCTTAAAGATTAAAAAAAAAAATATTACGGATTTTATTTTATTTTAGTAATTTAGTTGAGACTTTGTTTGGTATTTTACATATTTTTGCATTCATTTAATCAAACACTTGAACTTGTGGTTGAATTTCGGAATTTGAATGTATCTTAGAGATGTTTAGTTTTTTTTTGTAGATAAATTGATTAATTTTACATATTTACTAAATATTATATACAATATATAATAATAATTAATATAATTAATTATTTATTATTTAATACATATTAATGACGTCACTGGGTCAATAACGGTCCAACCACTGGTTGGACCAGTGACCCATCCACCCAATAACTTTTCCGGTTCGATGACCGATCCGGGTTTAAAAACCTTGGATCTATACATACCCAACATATATCTATATTATAAAGTTTTTATTTTTTTCTCTTTCGTCCTTATAACTTTAAATTTATTATTATTTTGTTCTTTTTAATGTTACGTTTTTATATCTTTATTAATTACTTCTTTAAATTTTATTTTACTCCACATAATTTAAACACGCATGTACGGCCGTAACTTGTGTATATAATAAGATAAGTGAACTAATGTACTAGTACTAGTACTAATTAATAAATGAATGAAATCATGTGGATATATGTAGCCTATACTCCACCCATTCTTTAATATAAGTTGTTTTAGAGAAATATGTGTGTTCCTTAATATAAGTCGTTTGAGAATTTCAAGTAAGCATTAATTGCTTAGTTTCCAATATTACTCCAAGTATTAAATGTAAGTATGTAACTTTGGTTCTCTTACTATTTTTGGTCCAATAAATAACAATCTCTTATTCCAATACAAGGTCAGTATATAGACAATTGATATTATAGTTAATGGTATATAATCATTACCTTAATACTTGTGCACAACCCTAAAACGATATATACTAAGGAACGGAAGGAGTAGCAATCAACACGGATCGTGTCGGAGTTTAATTTGAATGAATCTGCAGGTAGTTTAGTTAGTTGAACAGAGAATTAAAATAAGTAGCATATGGATTACTTAAATGCATGCATGCAGGGGCGAAGCTAGGGGTTAGTCAGTGGGGTTAATTGCACCCACTGGATTTTTTTTTTTAATATATGATAAATAGGTTTTTTTTGTGGGATAGAAGAGTCAATTGCACTCAGTGGCGAAGCCACATAGACTTCTATGGGGTCAATCGCCCCCACTGAAAAAAAAATTATTTTCTAATGTAAGGTAAATTTTAAAAATTTTAAGTATTATATATAAATTGACCCCACTAAAATTTTATAAATTTTCTATTAATTAAAATTTTATAACTTTTTCAATCAAATTTTAATCACATATGACTCATATCCTCTTAATATATGTATCTCTCTATAATATTTTAAACTAAATAATAATCTAATTTATATTATTTTTAAAAATAAATAATGAATTACTTACTTATGAACAATTGTGATTAGAAAAGTCTAGTATGATTTATATATAGTGTATATATACCATATATTATCACTCATTATATTTTCATTATAATATAGTATATATATACTCGAAAGTATAAAGTATTAAAAAAATGACTCGGTCCGAACCCCCGTCAAATTATTTGTAACTCAAGTAATTAATTCGACCCTTCCTGACTTCGCCACTGCATGCATATATATTTGTGTTTGTACCAATTGAGAATATGAGAACGTGGTTTCAGTTCCAAAGATTGTATATATCCCTTCCTTAAGTAATAAGAAAGTTTAAAGGAGAAATTTTTGAGTTTGAGTTCGTTCATGCATGCATCATGTCCTAAATATTGCGGATTTTGGCAAAACTAGGGATTGACTATATATATATCCATACGGACCATACTTAATCATGATAACAGTTTTACTTTTAATATATACGATGATCAGGCCAACGTATGTATACAATTAATAAACTAATTTTGAATTGATTAATTCAATATACAAAACTCTGCTACGTATGTACTTGTCATTTCATGAACATGTATCAAGTCAATTAGACTAAGATGCTAAACTCTGAGACACATAAGTTTGTGTGCAATGCTTTCAAAAAATTAAGTATAATTTTTATGATATAAAACGATAAAATATTAAAATAACCGTTAATCAAAATGGGGAGCTAGATGACAATATAGCACTAATAACATAGATCATTAACATAAACTACATGGTATGTACATAGAGGATGGTCCAAGGACCAAATTTTAATATATATATATATATATATATATATATATATATATATTTGTGTTTTTCTTTTACATATGGAAGATGGTCAAAACAGTAGCACTATTGAATGTGTGTGTATCACGTACAGCAGTCTAATTAGCTCTTAGTATAGTATATATTTTAGTAGAAACAACACGTACGGAACGTAACTAAGCTCAATTAATGTAGGTATAGTTATGCAACTAGGTAGAAGACAACATATCTCATACAGATCGATCGGTTATATATATATATATATATATATATATATATATATATATATATATATATATTAAATTAAGAAGCTAGATTAATTGTCTGCATACATGCGTAGACGATAGTACGTAATAGTTAAACATTACAGTAGAAAGACAAGCATAAAGAAATGAGAATACAGATACAGGTAGTGATTTATATATCCCGTCGTCGTCTAATGCTTAATTCAAACAAAAAGTAATTTAATGCTACACCGATCATTCCTCGACGTTCTTGCTTCTCTTTAGAATGCTTTTCACATGGAGTCCAATACCCTTAGCTTCTGTTCTTTTCATAATCCTCAACCTTTTGCACGATTCAGTAAACATCCTGAAAGAAAGATTAAAATTTATAACAAATTAATTAAATTCATTATTAGCTAGGTTTTTATAACTCCACAACATAGTTTTTTAAATACACTTTAATTTAAATATTAAAGTTTTTAAACCTTAATGTTTAATTAATTAATGTCTTTAAATTTTTATAGGTTAAATCTCTTGGCCGACATGTAATAATTAATCGAGTATTTTGTGTAACACATAAAATTGTAACCACGTTATTAGTGTATGATGAGAAAAATAAGTTGAAAAACCCTCTTGGCCACCGACAAGTAAAGTTTGATTCAAAGAATCTCAGAATTAATTAAAGCCCTAATTGTCTTTTGCCTAAGGACAAGAAAATTTAAAGTTGAAGTAAATGATTGGAACTAATTCGATCGGCTGGCTAGCTAGCTAGCTAGGAGTAGTACTGATCTAACACAACCCAAAGTCATGCTGTATTTTGACAGAACAGAAGCCAGCATATATAGGTATATATACTAATTAATCTTCAAATTGAATGACATAATAGTATGCGATACGGCTTACTTTTATCAATTTGCATGAAGTCATGAATTGGAGATTCGATAGTTAATATAGTATAATTTTTATTTAAAAAAAACGTTATATAGGATTTCACAGCCGGCTACTATTTGTGTGAACCACAATATATTTTATTAATTATAAGTCTATATATAAATTAAATCTACTAGGTAGCACAAATAATTGTACTACAATTAATAATTATGGTGGTATAAACAGGAGTAGTACTTACTCCCAAGGTACGTCCCCTACAAGCATCCAGTCTCCATCTTTGTCTTCATAAATGGGAACGTATTCATTACTCTCTGCATCCTTCAACGCCTCACCTGTCGGACAAAGATATTTTGTGGCATATGATTAATTATACTCCATCAACACGTACGGTACGTACCTCCCTCTTTTTAATTAATTATGTTCCCGACTATATATTTAATTTCCATACATATAGTAGTAGTAATAGAAAACATTTAATTAATTGGATGGGATTAAAATATATGTACACGTGCATAATCTTTTACAGCTAGCTAGCAAATGATCTCGTGTATATATGTATATGTATTATATATATATATATATATGCTTAGAAATGAAGGGAGTTGGGAGTTTGGAGGAGTTAATTACTACGTACGTACTGTACCAATTATGCCAAAGCAATGAAAGAGGTTGTCAAGAGCCATGATAAGATGAGAGTAGTCTTTATGGGAAGTCAAATCTATCTTGCGAAGAATAGGAGCACCGTCCATGCTCACTTTCACGTACATTTTTGAGCTGCTAATTTCCAAACTCCTATTAATCTTCTTCCGATATGTACACACCGGAGGCCACCCAACTACTTGATTCTTCTTGCTAATTTTGGTGTCGTCGTCATTTGTGGAGCTATTCCCATCCCCAACACTACTACTACTACTACTAGTATCCCAAAATGCCCTTTTCTTCTCATTTTTCTCCACTGAAATATTCTTAATACCACTGCCAATACCCATGCATGGAAGTCCCAACCTCAGGTCCGTGATCTCAAGTCCTAGACCTTCTGCTGCCATATATCTCAATCTCAATTATTAATGATCGATCGATGGATATATATATATATCGAGATTCTTAATTTTCTCTAGCTTCCTTCCTCTTTTTCTCTCTTTCAATTAATTCAACTAGCTAGAATATGAGCTAGCTATATATATATATATGTGTAGAAATTTTAAGAGACAACGTACGTACTAAGGTATGTATATTAGTTGGAGCAACGCCAGGTCAAGTGAGGCACAGCGGTCGATGATATGAGTTACAAAAGTGGGGAACTATATATATGTGCTTCCTAAAACACCCGACAATATTATTAAAACTAGTTGGCATATATTACTTGGGCGGGCTCATCCAAATATTGTAAGGTTAATGATCTTTCATCATTTTGGTGGGTTTTAATCATGTCCATAAGATTCCGGTTACCGAAACATACCATGTGATCTGCCTGATTATTGATCGAGGAGTTCTCCTTGTTAATTAATTTATATATATATATATATATATATATATATATATATGATCATTACTGCTTTGAACAAATCCACCACTGCACATATCAAATATGTTTGTGATTTTAAAAATAAAAAACATATATATATGTCAAAGTAATTAACACTGGCCCTCTCGTATATATAAAGGGCAATGTGTTGTCAGGAATAGTTGAATTCAGTCCTACATGCTCTCAGTTCGTCTAATATATATATATATATATATATATATATATATATATATATATATTAATTGTTAACAGTATATGCAAGGATATGAGACCAGATCTCGACTATGTCTAGCCTGATGCATCGTTGAGTAATCCTTAATTAAGAAAGATTATGGGATGATTATATATAAAAATCATCAAGTAGGCGGCATTAATTATTTCAGTTAGATGATATACATAGCCATGATATATATAATTCGAAGTTGACGCACACGACGCTAGCTCCTCAGCTGATTAATTCTTGTCCATCAATTGAGATATCACAAGGGAAAAAAACGTACGTATAATCCAATAATTAGATTTTAGTGTTTCTTTTTACTCAGGAAAGTAAGTTTTATTAATAAGATTAATGATGATATAAATTACACAGGCCAAATATAATACTACGTACAATTACTCATTGACTCCAAGCTAGGAAACTAAACTACAGCCACAAACACCAGTAACTAGCTCTCTCTTTCTTTGATTTGTTAGATTCGAATATTTATTAGCGACTTGCTCTACCATAACAAATCTGATAGAATATATATATATATATATATATATATATATATATATATATATATATAATCATCAAATGACCCATTTTAATTCGGCTTTAGTTCAATAATACGTACAAGCTACAAATTTATATATTATATATACATATTTTTGAACAATATTTACTAGCTCCTATATAAATTTATTGAATGTATTTTAGTTTAGTAATATTCGGGGGGAATGATAGGAATTTGTTCTTTGGAAGTAAAAAAATTTTTTTAGAAGATAAAATATATTCATAAGTACTAAAAAGTAAAATTTCACTATTACAAAACATATTTTTACTAAAACAAAAATAATATAGTAATAGAATTTGCTTTGACAAAGATAATAAAACATAGTAAAAAAAAGTCTTTTAAAACATATCAAAACTTGGGGGCCGTAACCTTATAAAATTTTCAAACCAAACCAAATGTAAAATTTTCAAACTTTGAGAGTGAATCTTATAAAAATTTCAAACTTGGGGGGCCGTAGCCCCTCCAACATACACGTGGCTCCGAATATTGAATAATAATTCCTTAAAAAGATTAAAAAAGTAAATTTTACTTATGTTCTCCTCCTGACTCCTTCTCCATGCTCTCCTTTCTAGGGATTGAAATGTATTTTTTAATTTATTACATTATACAATAGTATAGCTAGGTTCACAAAAAAAATGATTAATGGATTTGAAATCATAAACTTGAGGGCATTATAGTAATATAATATATATATATATATACTACCACTAAAAAAAACTCTTTTTTTGGAACAAAATAAATATGTTAATATTTTCAGTGCATACATACATTTTAAGTGTAAATATATAATTTAGGATTCACATAATACGACCATGCAATTGGTTTTTTAAAATATTTATAAATTTAAAATTGATCAATTAGCACGCACATATATACTAATATAAGACAAAGTGGATAGTAAATTTATGATCTTCTCTTTATTGTAATTATTTTTAAAAATATACTATAATATGTAATTAATCCTAAGTTAATTATGCCATGTTACGATTGATAAAAGTCTTAAAGAAGACGAAGAAAACTATTGGGCCAAAACTCTTTCTATCTTATGGGTCAGTAGGGCCACAGGAAGATCCGTGCCATATAGGGCCTACATATATATGTAAGAATGTATTTAGTGGGTAATAGTTTGTAGATGCATGGTGTCCTGGCCGGCCCCACTCTCCTCCCACATATCCAACAAAACCATCTGGTTATTTGCAATTGTTGTATATATCTATCTGGATAATGGATTCTGGATATTTATTTAAGTTGTGGATATTAGACTCCCAAGTGCCTCCTCCATAAATTTCAATTGTGGGCCGCCCCTTTCTCGTGATGGTGAGCCTTTATTAAGGTAGTAGATATGGGATCGTATAATATACTGCTGGCCCGTAAAGTATTCTCTTCTTTTTATTTCCCATGGGATACCCCGAGTCCGACAGAGCAAACTCGAAAACCGTGTTGCAATTGAGGGTAAATAATGTCTCAAATCTTTAGTCAAGAAAAAAGGGCATATATATATAGGCACTTCAAAAGCTACGCATCCTTTCCCGAAACGCATGCATAAATGTCGGTTAGATAAACATTTTGAATAGTGTTAGAGGCACAAATTATTTTATAAATATTTTATAAACTGTTGATGTGGCATACTTCACATCAGCATATTGTGTGAGGCCAAAAATTATATTAAAATAATTTATTGATCAATATACTGAAGTAGAATATATCACATCAACAATTTATAAAATATTTATAAAATAATTTTATACCCCTTAACATCCCTCTCTCCAAGTGAATGCCTTGTGCCTTTGCATGAAACAACTTAAAAGTAAGTTAGTTTTTGTTATTAAGGTATTTGGTAATTATTTATTTTTTGACTAATAAATTGAGTTTTAAGTAAAAAAATAAGTAATTATTTATGACTTATTTAAAAATGACTATAAATCATTTTAAAATAAATTAGATTGATTAAATGTAAAATATATTTTGTCCTTCTTGTTATTAATGTTATTTTTAATAAATTTTATATTTATTTTAACTTACCGAATATTTTCATAACTTGTTTTAAGTTAATTTCTGACTTATGAATTAAATTAATTCTTAACACTTTTACTTATTTATAAATCACAATTTAAAATAATTTATAAATCAATTTATATTTTAACTTATTTTAAAATAGGATAAATCAACTTTTGGTACATGTACTGGGACACGACTTACAATTTGGTATCTGAAGTGAAAAAAGTTACAAACTGGTTATTGTACTCGAAAAATGTTACACTTCGTTAAACATTAGGGACACGACTTACAATTTGGTACCAAGTGAAAAAAGTTACAAACTGGTGATGTGACTCAAAATATTTTGTAATCTGGTGCTCAGACTTTCCAATTTTTAAATAATCGTTAAAATTGATCCAACGGGAGAGACAAACATCTGGAGAGAGAAGCGAAGTCGACGCCAAGAAGATCCTCGATATTTTATTACATCTTTTCGCTTCCCACATTCGCAGATCATCGCTTCCACGGTGGCACCAACTTGGGAACTCTGGTGTAATCCATTCATTTTTGTTGCGTGAACTACAATCTTCTTCCCGATTTCATTTATGATTCCACCCAAGACGAAAGCTCATCCTTTCAATTAAACACTGAAAATTCTTTAATAAATATATGGGAACCAGTAATCAATGGAGAATCGAGAAGAAGAAGAATGATGTAAGAAGATAATTCTAATTTTTAAACAGAATAAAGATGAAACCCTATTTGTTTAATCTGAGTGTAACATTTTGAAAGACAATCATCGTTTGAATTTTTTCATTTCGAACTGTCTTTGGGACACGACTTACAATTTGGTACCCGAAATGAAATAAAGTTATAAAGTGGTGATTGTACTCGAAAAAGGTTACACTCCGTTAAACATTAGGGACACAACTTACAATTTGGTACCCGAAGTGAAAAAAATTACAAACTGGTGATTGTATTAAAAAAAAATTTATAATCTGGTGTTTGTACTTTCCCATTTTTAAATAATTGTTAAAATTGATCCAACGAGATAGACAAACATACAGAGAGAGAAGCGAAGTCGACGTGAATAAGGTCCTCGATGTTTTGTTTCATCTTTTTTTGCCTCCCACATTCGCACCATTGCTCCACAGTGGCAACCGACTTCTAACTCCTGGTGTAATCCATTCATTTTGTCAGATAAACTACAATCTTCTTCCCCGATTTTATTTACGATTCCACTCCAAAACGAGCTCATACTTTCAATTAAACACTGAAAACCCTTTAATAAATATATTGGAACCAGTAATCAATGGAGAATCGAGACAAGAAGAATGAGAGAAAAAGAAGAACAGAAGAAGAGAACCCTAATTTTCAAACAGAATAAAAATGAAACCCTACTGTTTAACAGAGTAACATTTTTTTAGTACAATCACCAGTTTGTAACTTTTTTCACTTCGGGTACTAAATTATAAATTGTGTTCCTAATGTTTAACAGAGTGTAATATTTTTCGAGTACAATCACCAGTTTGTTAACTTTTTTCACTTCGGGTACCAAATTGTAAATCAAGTCCCAGTACAGGTACCAAAAGTTGATGTATCCCGTATATATAACTTTCCTCCTTTTCTCCATTCTCACCAATAAATATCAACAGCAATAGGAAGTATTAATAAAGTAAACATATTACCTTCTAATCTTAAATTAAAGAACCAAAAGTCACCAACAATCTAAAAACATTACCATCGTTTTTTTTAATTTTATTTAAAAAACAGAAACAGAGCTTATATTAAGTGCATACCTGTCTCTTCCTCTCCAAATTCTCTAGGTAATAAAATGAATATATCCAAAGCTGAAGATTAAAATTTCACTAAAACATATAACTTTTACAAATACAGATATATAAATTCTCAAAAATACCCATAATTTTTTTACAGTAAACAAGATTTTTCTTTTACTAGGTTTCAATTTTTTCACCAAAAATATTAATGAATTTGTTTCTTTTTCTGTGGGAAGCAATCATACCTCCTTCTAAAGGAGTTTTAACCCAATTCTCATAAGCACTCACAATTTCTTCATTATAAACATGATCTTTAATTTCTTCAATAAAAAATTTCATGAATTTGTTTCTTTTTTGATAAGAAGAAGAAATCATACCTCTTTTAATTGCATCCGATTCATTTTTCTTGACAAGATAAATCTTGGAGACTTCCTCTTTCTCAGGAGTTGGAGTAGGAAGAGGAAGAGTAGGATACGGACGTAATAAACGAAGATCTAAATTTTGTGTTTCGTATATTATATCCATTGAACGAATATCCTACTACTGATACTGAACTTCAATAATTAAATCAAAATTAATTTGTTTTTTCTTTCTTTCTTTCTTTCTATCAAGACAAGACAAGACGTATATACGTGATTAAAACAACTTATTAATCAATTCAAAAGTCTGCCTCAACATCTTTCACAAAAACAAAGTAAAGACTAACTAATACTCCAATAAAACTAGAGATATAGTAGTATATCTTAACATTTATATAAGGGGTTGATTTTTCCAGCACCCTCTGAAAATACTCTCTCCTAAAGAAACTATATATATACATATATGTTCGACTAATGCTTCAAAAATGAGAATCATAGAGTATACACTTTTTAATTTTCTAACCCTATCCTGTCAAGGTTGTTTCGCTTAGCTCCCTAATGTTAAGAGTCTTAAATCTATACTAGATAATTCATTATGAATTAGTAACTTTTTAAAATTACTACTTTTACAAGAATAAAAATATTTTAAGTTGACATTAAAATCAATTATAATCTTATATTTTGAATAATCTACCCATGTTAAGTTATCTTATAGTCTCTCATCAAAAGATTAAATAGTCTGAAATTAAATTAAAATAAATAATATAATATGAAGAATATACTTTATTCCGAATCCGGAATTACAAGTTACAACACCACCAATTACTTATTAAAAAAAGGTAGACCTTTCAATCATCCAAAAGTCCAGCAGTGTTTTTCCAACACGCATTACCGCCAACGCTAAATCCCCGTAAAACTATTGACAAACACCAGAAACACACTCGCTTGTCGGTGGCTTCATAATCACCTAAACATAACCCCTTTTGGTTATTATTTTCCTCGCATCTACATCTCCCAAAGGTAATCTCTAATTTAGCTCATTCACAAGCACATATTTCTATTTCTTTACTTTGCGTTTTTTAATTTATTTTCTCCTTTTTGTTTTCTGTCTTCTTGCAGGACTTACTGAAATGTCGTCACCAGACACAGATGTGAATTTGAATGGTCAAGAGGTAAAATCTGTAAACCCTAGGGTGGTTAATGGCAATGTTCAATCCAACAATGGCACCGACTCAAAGCCATTCAAGATCTTCGTGGGTTACGATCCCCGCGAAGATCTTGCGTATGAAGTCTGTCGCCACTCAATTTTTAAGAGGTCTTCAATCCCTGTTGAGGTTATACCCATCAAACAATCTGAATTGAGGGAAAATGGTTGGTATTGGCGTGAAAGAGGGAAGCTTGAGAGCACCGAATTTTCTTTTACCCGATTCCTGACACCGTATTTGGCCAATTTTGATGGTTGGGCAGTGTTTGTTGATTGTGATTTCTTGTACTTGGGTGATGTTAAGGAATTGAGGGATTTGATTGATGATAAATATGCTGTAATGTGTGTGCAACATGATTATATACCTAAAGAAACTACAAAGATGGATGGGGTTGTGCAAACTGTCTATCCGAGGAAGAATTGGTCATCGATGGTGCTGTATAATTGTGGGCATCCAAAGAATCGGGTGTTAACTCCCGAGGTTGTGAATTCTCAGTCGGGTGCCTATCTTCATAGGTTTCAGTGGTTGGATGATCATGAGATTGGGTCCGTTCCATTTGTTTGGAATTTTCTTGTGGGGCATAACAAGGTTGTTGAGAATGATCCGAGTACACTCCCGAAAGCTATACATTATACCCTTGGAGGTCCTTGGTTCGAGACTTGGAAGAACTGTGAATTTGCAAACTTGTGGTTGAATGAGATGGAGGAGTGTAAGAAGGCAACAGAGAAAAGTGTAGATTAGATTGGCGTTTACAGTGACATTATTTCATTTGATGTGTTTAGTTAAGGTAATTGTCTCCTCAATATTTGTTTGTGCAATTGTTTCATACGTTCATCTGCCTAATTGTGTTGCTGCCGATGCCATTAGCAGTTATGGAGTCATTAGAGGCATATGCCATATAAATGTAATTTTCTTACATCTGATTCTTCTGTTTCTACTTTCTATTTGGAGTTGTGATACCATTTATAGTTGATTGTAATATCAAAACCGGTCATTGATCAACCATAAAGATAATAGCTGCTTGTAATTTGTTTGTGGTGCTCCTTGTGGATATAATTTTGATGTGTATATTATGTCTGGTGGTAGAATCTATCCATGCAAGTCATTCATTTATGATTTTGAGAAACTTTTCATGGATGAAAAATTGTTTTTCATTTTTGTGTTATATTTTCGCCAGTGCCTCCTTTTCCACGTCAGCTGCTGTCATTGGGGGTAATCAACCTGCTCAATTTAGTCAACTGGTAAACTTTACATTACCTGTTAGTCATCTTTTTCATGGATGCCTTGCAACTTTGTTAACCCTACTTTGAATTTGGGGACCTCTAATTGAATGAGATGTAGGATTATAAGAAGGCATAGGAGGAAGTTGTTGATAAGATGGCTATGGCAGATGCTTTATTTAATCCACAGTGTTTTGTTCAGGTAAACTGTCTGTTACCTGTTTGTAGGATTGTTTTGTGTTGCTCTGATGTAATCCATTTGTTGTACTTTTAAATTTTGACAATGATGTTAAGTGTAGCACTTGTTTTTTATTCTAATTATCAACTACATTACAAGTATTGTTCTATAAGATGTTAATTTTATTATTTTAACTAGTATTGATTGGTAGGAGTTCAATAAGTACCAGGACGCAACAGGGAGCTTGATATTCTCCTGGACAAAGAAAGATCAATTGTAGATTTGTAGGGGGGAAAACAAATTATAGGTGTCATTTGCGTTGTTTTAAATTGGATATCGCTTTCATGTGTATATAGTTTATGCATGCCGGTGTGAAGCCTATGGCTTACCCCTGCAGGTCATTTGATTGTCATTGTTGAGAACCCTTTTTTTTCTTTCTTTTTTTGGTCATTGGTACTAGAATTCAGCCTCTAGATTGATAGCGGTACAGTATGTATTTACGAATCCTGAGCAGCTGGGCATCAGCCTTTCCAACTTCTATTACAGAGAATACTGTACCTACGAATCCTGAGCAGCTGGGCATCAGCCTTTCCAACTTCTATTACAGAGAGCTGGGAAGCTGATTCGCTGAGCAATTGTAAACGGAACTAACGGGCATTTAAAACTGCCTCTTATGCAATATTCTGACAATAGCTATGAACAAATAGGAACTGTTTAGTGTTTACCCTTTTTATTTCTTGAATTAGCCAAGCAAATAAAAGTTATTTATGTCTTGTGGTTGAATTGTAAGTTATGTTCCTCACATATGCTATTATGCTGATTGTAAGTTATTATGCTATTTATTTTAATATGGTCAAGCATGAAAGCACAAATTTCTATTTGGCTTCAGTTGTATAGTTCATGGTGTTGTGCCTCGAATTATGGTTGGATTTAAGCAATCGGTTCCTGATTATGATTACTTTTTACTTTTGGATCTGAATATTGCTGTGAGTTATAAATGCCATTCTGGTATGAGCTATGTATCATGTGACTGACATTCGGCTTTCACACCTTTAGAGAGAGATTCCAATAAATTAATAATACCCCATATGAACATGGGAGGGAGAGACAACTACTTGTTCTATTACCATATTTTAGTTGGTCTGTAATTCCTATATATATATTCTTCACTCTACTATAGCTGCCTCCTTTGCATCTTCACAGTTGCAAGTAATCATCAATCCATCCAATTGAGCTTGGAAGTGTTGCTTGTTATTATCAGAATCTTATGAATCTTCCATTTCCAATTTTAACTTATTTAAGTTATAATTATAACCATTCGGCTGATTAAAAGATTTCCATTAACTATCAGTTTATCTACATTCAAATCGAGTCAAAAAAGTATACGACTAACTTTCCAATTGACGATGATCTTTTGTAATTCCGCATGTCAGAGCTGATACATCACATCCAAGAACACAAGAAGAAAAAGAAAAGAAAAAAAATCATTGTAATAGCCAGATATCTATCTCAAGTATTGTTACCTAGTTCCCAAGGATGGGCATCCGTCCTTCATCAATCTCAATGACAAGGACATGTTCCGGATCTGACCCACTGGGACCTTGTGCATAAAGCGCAGGGAGGTAGGCATTGTATGCTGGCAAGTATCGTGAAACAAAATCCATAACCTGTAAATTATGAGGGCTTATAAACTTCACTCTCAGAATAATGTAATATAATAACGTGACACTCAATATATGTACGAGTAGCTAATCCCACCTCTTCATCAGACATTCCAGCCTTTCCATCCGCCCTCATGGCAATCTCTGCCTACATATTATTTATCCCACATGTTTATATACTACTCGGGAATTGCAAAGAATACCAACTTTTCATGAGCAAGGAGCGCAACATGATTACCAACCTGCAATCGCCACTGGTAGACACAACTTGGGTCTTTTATCTTGATAACTATCCATGATTTTACAAACTTTTCCCATGCGTTGTAATAAGCCTCCAAATTATTATTCACTATTTCCAGCTGTAAAAATAATTGGCTTCAAGTTAAGCTAAAATGAAAACAGAGATAAATGTGCCTTTAGAGATGAATTGAGTGCTCTAACCTGTGGATTGACAGCGTTGACGGCTTCAGTTGACTGAGGTTTAAAACCAAGCATCCAGCCCTCAAACAAAATAACCTAGCCAACCACGAAAAGAACTTGTGAAGAAATCTAGTCCGTTTCTCATAAGAAATCAAGTAAAACCACAAATTAGATATGTACCTAGCGAGGCTAATTGATTCCAGTGAACCAAACATTTGAAGATAACAAATTAATTCACTTACTGTTAGGGGCCCTTCAACTTCTGGCCATGTAGACGGATCAGCTCTGTCTCCCCTACCATTGTAAGCAGACTGCATGAAGCAAGAGATTTTCATAAACAAACTTATCTAGAGAAAACAAAGGATGACTGAGAATCAAGAAAGTGTAATGGTGAATCATGTGTACCTTATCATATCGCGGTAGCTTCATTTTCATACCTGGAAAGATTTTGACGCATTTTATATTCTACTTAACTTATCCACCAGAGAACTAAATAAAATAAATGTGACGAAAACAGAATGAGGGAAGATCCCACCTTCTTTAGTCAATTTTGTCACAGCTGTCAATGTATCAACCGACAATGAAAGATCATGGCTTCCAGCATTTCCACGGAACTGGGCAAAGCAGAAGTTTTCAATTATCTAGTTACCAGAAAAGTACTACTAACTCTGCTCAATTGAATTGTTTTGCAAAGAGTATGTTGAGCACTACCTCTAGAAGTGAGTTCTCTGGATCGCTCTCTGTTAGTTTAGCCTAAAATCCCATCAACATTTGTATCAATTTAATGAAAACAAGAATGAAGACCGGAAGCAATAGTCATATTCTCCCTTGAACAAGTACCTGATCCTCCGCGGTCAAATAAAAATCATCAATGGATATTGTTGCAGCCTTCCTGTGATTAACATGTATCAGCATTTACACGTATAGTTTCATTCAAACAACCGATAAGATTGCTTGTACTTAATTAACAGCAAATCAACATTCTGCAATCTACCTTTTGGTGACTCGAAAAAGGTACTCTAGTGCGAATACAAGTGTAGTTTTCCCACAACCTTGTGGCGCACTAAAACCAATCTGTGTCATAAAGGATGCCAGTTTATCAGTTTCTATTGTCTTTTGTTTCCGTAAAACTCTGTGCACTGATTATATGCACCCAACGCAATGAAGTGAGACATAATCAACCACCCAAGTGTAATCCATAGTGAGAAAAGAGAATGAATATATTGAAAATTAGATGCATACCGCTAAAGGAGGGATGTCTTCACCATCTTTAAAAGTAGACCTGTGAAGAGAAATTTGCTGTTCGCACCATAAGAAGACTGGTATATAGTAATGATAAATTCTAGCTTTCTGAGGTGTTGTCATGTATAGTTCATTGAGTTGAAACAATTTACATAGGCGTAGGCCATACTCTAGCCACTTATCAATGGACTCAGCTACAATCTCTGAGGTCAGACCCAGTTTGTTTATAAGGGGGCCTGCACATATGAATTCAAAGAGATCCTTCACGGAAGAAACCTGTGCAGGAGTCGTCGGGAAAACCGAATGTATTGGACCCTGCCTGCTTTGCTTGTTGGCAACAGTATCATGATATGTGGAATTGTCTTGCATCCATGAACATACACAGCCTGCATGCATGGATGATATACAATTCAGATAAAAGAAAAAGTGCAAATCCAACAGCAGCTCAACAGTAACTTTATTTCTTTGCATGGTGGCTGCAGCAACTAATGTTTTGATTCAAAAGAAGAAAAGCAACATAGGTTCAAGCAGAACAGAAATAATCTTTGTGAGTAAAAAAAGTTGTAAAATTATATTTTGTGAATCAACAGAGCCATTATAATAAGGGTTTACAACAAATTTTGGGATCCCATCAGTAGCCATTTTTCCAAGGATTCAACATTATCTTTTCACGTATTGGATTTCACTAATCATGCAACTTGCAAATATACCATTTGATTGACAATACAAACACCAAAATGGTCACCTTGTGCCCTTCTACAAGTGACCAATTCCACGTGAGCCTGCAGCTATACCTATACCAACAAGCTGTGGTCACAAGACCACTGTCATAATTCCGTGAAAAAGAATTCAACCATATTTTATTTGTTTTGGCTAACACAAGTTAAAAGAATTTAGAAATTAGGCTAGTACTATTAAGAACACAGAATTAAGTGAAAACAAGACACCATTTACTCAGAAGTTAATCTTTCTTCAACAAATTTGTTCTCCCATTTTATGTTTCATGCCAAAAAAAGAAGGGAAACAACGGACCGTAAATAAAAAACTTGGTATGCATTATTTTTCCTTGAGAAAATTAAGGAAGAAAAAACTCCCTTAACAAAAGTAATCAAGCATTATCCGATCCTCAAGATCATAATTATAAATCAACATAGTTCTTCCTAATCTATTTAGTTAGCTTTCCTTTATTATAAATCCAACCAAACAGAGCACCATGAAAATATAATAGTACATTAGTACTCCATGAAGCTATCAAAAATCCATAAACCAAAATGAACCTTAACAATCTAACCTCAAATTTCATTTTAATCCACAAAACAGACAAACCTAATAAAATCAGCACCGAGTCACATTTCAACAGGAACAATTATATGAATTAAAATTTACCGAGACAAAATGTAAACTGAACAAAATAATCAAATAATAATAATAAGATCAATGAGTTCGCAATTGGAGGAGAAAGAGTTTGATACTAATACCTGATTTCGAGAATTGAGTTTGCATTTGAGCGAGGGTAGATTTGAAGCTTCTTGTTGATTTAGACAGAGAAAAAGGAAATTGATGAGAGTAGAATATCTTATTATTATGAATATTACAATAACTTATAGTATTAATATTAGGAGAAATACTAGTAGTATATTTTTTAGTATGAATATGGTAATTACAAGAATAGGGAGGGGATGAAGTGGGACACGTCATAAGACATGGCTTCGACATGGACATGATATTCACCATTGTCGTCGTCATATCCCTCTTCTGAAATTTGGGGCAAAACAGTTGAAGGGTTGCAAAAGCAGCAAAACGGTTGAACCTATCAGCAGGGGGTGGGCGGGTGGCTTAGAAAGACCAGAGTTTTGCCTGCTAACGCTATTTCGAAAAGACAAATACACCCCCAGCAAATTCCAAATTTTCTTCCTTCTTTATTTGAATCTTCTTCTCTTTTCTTTGTCTTTTTTTGTTTTTTATTTGGGCCCGACAAAATATTACGGAAAACCTTATATTCTATACTCTCTCCCTCCGTCTTCAAAAAATAATAATTAAAAAGTACAATTTTTTTGTCTTTTTAAAAAGATGAGATACAGTGGAAGGTAAATATAGACTAAAAGACAAAATACACCTCAAACTTTATTTTATATTTAATTGTGCATTTCAAATTTTAAAAGGTGTCTAAGTACATTCCAAACTTAATTATACATAATAAAACGCACACTTTCTTCACTTAACCGGTCAAAAGTGACCGACTAAGGCTGTAACATAAGTTTGGGGTGCAAATTGTCTTTTAGTCTTAAAACTTGATAAAAATAATTAATTTTAAATAAAATAAAATAATTTTAAAATAATTAAATTTAAATAAAATAATTAATTTTAAAAATAAAATAATTAATTTTAAAATAAAATTAAAATAAATATTTTGAATTAATGATTAATCATTAACTTATAAAATGATTATTTTATATTTTATTTTTATTTTTAAAATTAATTATTAATCATTCCTAATTAAAAAAATCATTAACTTGTAAAAAATTATTTTTGTCACATAAAAAAATTATGTTTTTGTTTTTAAAAACAAAATTTTTAAAATAGATTTTTTAAAAAACAGAATTTTTTTAAAACAAATTTTTTAAAAACTGAATTTTTTTACAAGTTAAAATAAAATTTTGTTTTTAAAAAACAAAACAGAATTTTTTTAACTTGTAAAAAAATTCTGTTTTTAAAAACAAAAAGATTTTTTTTAACTTGTAAAATAAAATTCTATTTTTAAAAATTATTTTAAAAATTCTGTTTTTAAAAACAAAAATAGAATTTTTTTAACTTCTAAAATAAAATTCTGTTTAAAAAATTCTGTTTTTAAAAAAAAAAACAAAAATTTTTTTAACATGTAAAAAAAAATTGTATTTTTAAAAATTCTTTTTTAAAAACAAAAATAGAAAATTTTTTTAACTTGTAAAATAAAATTCTGCTTAAAAAATTCTGTTTTTAAAAATTCTGTTTTTACAAAATTGTGTTTTAAAAAATCTGTTTTAAAAACAAAAACAGAAAAAAAATTTAACTTGTAAAATAAAATTTTGTTTTAAAAAATTTTGTTTTAAAAATTATTTTAAAAATAAAAATAAAAAATTATTTTACAAGTTAATGATTAAATATTAATAATTAATTCCAAATATTTATTTTAATTATTTTATTTTAAAATTATTTATTTTATTTAAAATTATTTATTTTAAAATTATTTTATTTTATTTAAAATTAATTATTTTTGTCAATTTTTAAAACTAAAAGACAATTTGCACCCTAAACTTGTGTTACAGCTTTAGCCGATCACTTTTGATCGGTTAAGTGAAGAAAGTGTGCGTATTGCTACGTATAATAAAGTTTCGGTGTACTTAGACATCTTTTTAAGTTTGGGGTGCACAGGTAAATAGGAAGTGAAGTTTTGGGTACATTTTGTCTTTTAGTCGTAAATATATTATTCGGTGGAGTCAATTAGTACAAAATTAAAATTATTCATCTCTTTACATAATTTTGTGGGACCATTAAAGATAAATCTATAATTTTTTTATTCTTTTCTTCTCTATTTTTACTTTTCTTGATATATGTAATATGTGTATATTATACATTGCTTGTAAGACCTCAACTTTTTGAATAAAAATGAATTTTTTATAATTATCATTTTTGAATATTATAGAATGAATTTAATATAATATTATAGTTGTAGGTAATATTTATAAATTTTGCAAAGTATGCAAGTTGTCATATAATATTCGATAGGTCGGGGAATATTCGTTTTAAACAGGAAATATCCGTACGATGGCATAATCATTGGTGGACCTCACAACAGAATTATTGTTGGATTGAGAAAACGACAAAAATACTTTATGAAAATAATGGCGGAAGTTTTACCATTAATACTATTGAACTACTCGGTAGTAAAAGTACAATGAATACGCGTGGTTGCATAAGAAGACACCAGATTTATGCTTATGTGATAAGTCACTCGCTTTTTGTTTTATTGGTATTATTAATGTAATAATACGTAAAATCTTTTTATATAAAATGTAATACTTTTATAAAGTTATTCTATAAGTAGAATATATTATATTCTATATGCATAGTATTGCGCATAAGTGTTTGCATAGTGTTTTGTATAGTAAAATCTTTTTTATATAAAATGTAATACTTTTATAAAGTTATGCATTTTATTAGACAATAATTAGAATATATTATATTTTATTATGCATAGTATTTCTATAAGTGCTGCGATAGTGTTTTCAGATAGTAAAATCTTTTATAAAGTTATTCATTTTATTAAATTATAAATAGAATATATTATATTTTATTTAAAAGATTTTGCTTTAAATATGGACCGTCACGATTAAAGTAAATCAATCTGGACCGTTTATGGATTAGTTATTATGCATTCCATTTTCCTATAAATAAGCTCATTCCTTCATTATTTTCTTTACGATTTCAATTGAACTCTGAGAGAGAAACTATATAGAGACTATAGAAAGATAGAAGAAAAGTATCTCGCTACTTAACTACTTTTATATTTAGTTTCTTTTACTGTAAGGGTGTTATTCTTTCTTATTCATGAAGAGAATCTGTTGTTATTCCATTTCTTATTATTCTCATTGGAATAACCTCGTATATACCTGCCTACCCTATACTTGGTGACATTCTTCTATTATTCTCGTTGGAACATCATGTATACGTGTGTTTTACACGGACCGGTTAAAATCTTTTATTATTATTCCGTTGGAACATCCTGTTTTGTGTGTTTTACGGGACCGGTTCCGTCTTATTATTATTCTGTTGGAACATCACGTATGCGTGTGTTTTACACCGGATCCGGTTCCGCCTCTTTATTATTCTCATTGGAACATCCCGCTTCGGTGATAAATTTTGCTCGACCGGTTCCGTTATTATTATTCTGTTGAATAACATGTCTATCGCCAAGTACCGCATGCATGGTGATTTCTTTTGTTATTCCATTATTTATTATACTCGGTTGGTTAAAGTTTTGACTTCTATACTCCATGAAATTAGTAGAATATCCTCGATATTTCAAGGCTTCATCCAAAGATCTTTTCATGAAAATATTCTTCCGATCATTCTTGAATTTTACTCTACAAAAAAAGATCATGTTGACAATTTGGGACGTTAATAATTCATGGATAAAATAATTCTTGAACTTGTTTTATTGAATTCTTATATCATTGTCATCATCCTCATGATTATATTTTGTTAAAAGTCATCCGTGGGCCTGTAGTGCATAGATGGACTTGGTATGATTATGACCATGGATTATTCTTGTAAATCGCTTAACCGTAATGTTACAAATGATGTGGTAAAGTTCTCATTGGTCCGTAGTGCATTGATGGACAAATTGTTGGCATGATCATGACCATTTGATGAATACACAAATATCCTCGCCCAGTAGTGCATGGAATTTGTGGTCGTGACCCTAATGAATATCATTCATCGTCAGAGTCTTGAGGGATGATGTGAATTATTTATTAAAGTCGAGTCTCAAATGATAAAAGTGATGAAAAACTTTTTAAATCATAAAAAATAGTAGATTTTATTCTCTACTTGACTCTTTTAATGGATCGCTTGATCCGGCTGCAGCTTAAACTTGATGTTGTTATATTTTATCGGTTTAACATTGTTGAAGACTAACGATAATTTATTCTCGCATTATCTTAGTCATAATATTTCTTCTTTTGGGCTAGTTGAGCTCACCCTTTCTTTCACTGTTCTCTTCGTGAAATGAGAACATAAAGCAGAGACTAATGGGAACGGAGTGACGGCCCGAAGGATAAGATTATTTAGTCCTCACTATTTCGTGAAATAGTGTGTTAATAATTGTAATGAGGACTCCTTTTGAGTTTGTATAATCTCTAGTAGACAATAATTGTATTCAAACTCACAGTTATGTTTTGTCGTATTGTACACGACAGTTGTATTAGTAAGTTGTATTTGAATTTTGTACCATGTATCTGACGATCCAAGATGAGTGATGTATACCTAATTTTGGGGGCGTCACATTGCTCATCTTTTAGAGACGGAAGGAGTAAATAATTTGATTTGGAGATTTAAAGTACTAATAATAATAATGAGGGTTTTATTAGTCTGCCTATAGAAGGATTAATTAATAATACATACACATGTATTAGTGTGGTGTGTGTGTGTGTGTGTGTGTGTGTGTGTGTGTGGAGAGAGAGAGATAAATGTATTGTATGACAAAATTTTATTTTTTTAATGTTCAAAAAATGAATGTAATATAGTAAACATTTTCTAAATTTTATTTTCATTACAAAAGAACATACACCATCTTCAAAGAACAACATGAAGGTGTTTCCAAAAGTACAAGCCAGTGAAACTTGAGAACAAAAAGAGTAGAAAGATGGTTACCAAGCAGAACAGGCCATGATCTTCCTTCCTCCTTTCATAGTATGAGTGTGTGTTGTAATATCCTCCTCTGCCCATTTGAGGTGAGCAGAGTTGGACATTGATAGGGAGAGAGGGGCTGATAGAGGGATAAAGTTGAATAGTAGGATCATTTAATTAGCACCAGACCCCTCCCTTGGGGTCTTTTTGTTCATTACAAAGACAGGTTGGAAGCACCAAACCCCAACTCAAGTAAGTTGAAAATTACTCTACCAACAGATGAAAGAACCAAATAAATGACAAAGATTAGCTTTTTAAAGTGCAATTAGAGTACAACCTCGACAAAATCCAGAGACAACTTTTGCATCTGTTAGCACTACTACTTTCCAATATTAGAATAGGGTCTCTACCAGTTTCGGAGAAGACAAACTCGCAACAGATTTGAACTGCCATCACCAAGACAAATTAAACCAACAAACAAAGCCTAGTTAGATACAAAAACAGCAACATTTATACCCATTAGACTAAAAAGAGTGCAAGCAAGCACATTTCTTTGTTACCTTGTCTTGCCGGTATTTTGCACGAATAGCATTCAGAGGGCAGCCACTGGTGTTCAACTGCAAAGCTTGCAATGCAACAACTGTGGTCTTGAGATCTGATGCCATGTAACTGGTGTAGTGTTCCAGTGTTGGATTCTGCAAGATGTGTAAGTTCAGGTCACACACCCCCAATACAAACAACTGAAAGCAAGTTGAAAGAGTGCCAGAAGAAATCGAGATTCAAACCCAAGGGTGGCTCGACTGGTCTAACGTCCATCTAGCAAGGAATACAGCTGATGCAGCAACATTGGAAGGAATAAACTTCAGGAAGCCGTAATCCACCAATGTCAGCTCTGCTATATAATTGGCCAACAACTCTAGTTCAACACTTGGGATCTGCAAAATGTAGGAACAGGTTAAGAATACAACCTTCTCTCAAAAGTAATGAACATCAGATTGTGTATCTTAAATGCCTTGACCCGACAATGACCTAGCGGATCTATATTACCTTGTGAGAAGCTTGTGCCGCTCGTAAAAATCTCCTGTAAGCATAAAATTTTCAATGAGATAGTGCACTAAAAGTTATAGCTATCCCACACAAATTAGTAGCAGTAAATAAGACATCAGAAGTTGGATAAACCGTTGTACCTAAGAAAAGTTTTTGCAGTAGGTGCTGAAAGTTGAAACCGCAAATCATTCAAAACTTGGCTCTCCATTTTTAGAACCTGCCAGTTTACTTTGATCAGCAATTAATACATTTAACATGAATACCTAAAGAATGATTTCATATTGGTGACAGAAAAGTAAGTAGGGTGTTCTCATGTGACATAATACTTTGCATATTCCAAACAGAAGTATCAGCTACCAACCACTATCCAAATGCTCTATTATAATTTAATAACTTAATATTGCATTCTGGATGATCATTAGCATGAGACGTCAGTGTATGAAGAGGATCTACAAGAGCCAGGATGATACGTCGAAGAAATCAACTTTATTTATTTGCATATATCCAAGTTTCATTGGAATGTGCAGTTTCATGTGTAACCCATATGTAGCACGCATTCCATCTCGTCTTATTGTGAGTACAATACGTGTGCACTTACTGATAGCGAAAGCAGTGGTTACTTTGAATGCAAATCCTGAATAGTGAAAATGTGACACATGTTGGCATCTTATAGATGGTACTGTGTCAAATAAAATTCAGCTTTCTATGAAATAGGAATATCAAATCTCATTTTACTTAGATACACTAATACAAGTTTCCCTATGCTGTCTACTCCAGCCCTATTGGAACTTCAAGGAATACTTTATGATAGAACAAAGTATAGGTTTTAAGGCCTCTCCATCCACAAATTTGGGTTGGGTCAATCACTTGCCACAATAATGTAATCATCCTGATAAACTTCAAAAGAAGTAAAAGCTTGACATTGTGTTCTATTTTCTCATTTCATGTCATAGTACACATATTCGTCAATCATATTAAATTTACACCTTTTTAGTATTGAGAATCCAGCAGCATAATTAGGAATTACTGGGTAGCACAAGACATAACTGAATTTTATATATCATGTTCACTTTACATAAGCAAGTTTTTCAAGTTGAACATACAATGTAAAGCTCAAATTCTTAGTATAAGGCATTTAAACGAGTTCACAATTCAAGCCAATTATTTACTTGGTCCTTTTTTCCTGTTCAAAAAATCCTCCCCTTTTTATTTTTAATATATTTTCTTTCAGTTTCTCCTGCGTGCAGGTATAACATATCAATATGAGCAGGATTACCATGTGTCCATGTCCACTAGAAAAGAGATAAAACTGATCAAACCTCCGCATCAACTAATGGTGAGCTAATCTTAGACCCACTTCCTTTAATGCAGTACAGTAGCAGAAAAATCAATATTAACTGAACGACTATAAAAGTTATGATAATATTTATTCACCTTTACTTAAATGATGGAGTAATACATATGATTGTTTCAATATCCTAATTGTTAGTGAGGAAGAGTACATAGATCACAAACCTCTGTTTTGGTGTAAGTGTTATCTGTGATGAAGCAAAATTCCTCCACGCGTGGTGCACAAATTTCTTCATACTTCCTTCAAACCAGGATGAGGAAATGAAATTGATGATCATATAATAGGAGGGGAAAAAATTCAAATAAAAACTGGAAAAAGAAAAGAAGGGGGGAAAGGGGGAAGAAAATAAAGGCATAACTCAAAGGCAGAGCTGATAAAATATCTAAGCTTCGCACACTTTTAGTTGATTATTGCCTATTTATCCCTAAGAGTTCCAAGCCATCTGTGCTTATACATTAGAAAGAACAGAAACCGCCAAGACTTTAAAGCAATGATTGAAATCATATATTAGAAGACCACTATCATTTCAACATCGATCATAAGAAGTTTTTATATTGTAACAACCAAGTCAGATTACAGTTCATTTGATCATTTTAAGTAACTTAGAAGTTTTTGTTTGAGGGTCTTCATTTTCCCATATAACATCTGAATGGCAATCTTACCTTTGCCAGTAAACATAACTATAGATACATTTTCACATAGTAAACATGCAGACCTTTTTTGAATAAAAAAAATCGCTTGAGCTTCCAGTAAGAGAGCTTACGAAGCAATTAACATGCAAGTGATGCCAAGCAGTTGCAGTCTCTGCCTTTCAATGAAGTACTGAGAAAGAAACAAATCAACGAGATGCACTGCGAGGTAAAGTGTGTCTGACACCAGCTTATATTCCTCACATACCTGGAACCAAATTATAAGGTTACGAACATAATTTAGTTTGGCACATCGTTCATCCAAAAATACATGATATAACAAGACGATGGAACATAACATTCAGAAAAAATTAATCCACAAAAATTCAAGTAGAAAGCAACAGAAAGCATTAGAGATGAGACAACAGAAATCCATAAAAGTGAACCATATGACATTGTGCTATATTGCCCTCATTCAGGCAAACAATGCTAAACTGATACCCTTCCTTACAATAAGAGTATTTTACTAAATCCAAAGAGCAGAGCAGTAATAATCATTCACGTATAAAATAACAGAAGATAGACATGGCCTTCTTAAAACTGCCAATAAATCATGTCTAGTGAAAATTGAATTGGAAAGACAGTTTTGTTTCTTAAAGCAAAAAAAGAAATTGCTTGTTCCAACTTGTACATAGAGTGAAGCATAAGAAACACGCTGAAAAGTAATTGCTCCATTCCTACTTTTCATAAACATGGTACAAACAGAACTAGAACAAGAAATACAAACCCTACATATACTTAGTTGATGACTGATTGTTTACCATTAGTCTAAGACAATAAGCTAAAAATTCTTAGTTTAATAGACCACCTAATTGGATTAGATAAATTTTTATTTTTTTCAGTTAATGGTTATTGTTTCTTACTAAATTGCTGTGTCTTCGGACGGATAATGCACAAGTTAACCTGATCAATTACCAACTTAAGATGATCAAATATTAATAGCTTTACAAACCTCCACAAGCCAATCAACTAGAATCCCGCGCATACTTTGGGTGATTTCTCGTTGTACAATTTCCATGGAATTAGAATGGGGTTTTTGCATGAGCTGCAGAAAGAGGAACATTATACGACGACTCAGCATAAAGTTTCTAGTAAGAAGTCAAGAGAGAATAAAAATGCGCCTAGTCCTGACATGAACTAAAGACAAGTTGTCCTATACTTGAAAAGTTAGAAGTATGCAAATTCATACAGTAGCTTTTAACTTCTATTCAAATACATACATACCACTGTTAGGTTTGTAATATTCATGAACGCAATCAAATTGCACAAAATAAGCGAAAACGTGATAAAATAAAGTTTTAAAATTTTACAAATCATATACCCGGATCATCCTTTATGCACAATTATTAATTAAACGAAAAGATAAAGAACAAGAATCATACCCTTGAAGATTCGAGCGTCCTCAGGTACAAGTTCACCTCCAAATCTTTTTCGCGTTCAACTTGAATCATTTTTGTGCAAAATGATATTATGTTTTTGAACAAATTGGTTAATCTTCGAGGGTTGCCATTTGTTTGAGTATGTTTGAGTATCTTGTTATCCCAAGTAAATCTAATAGTTCCGACCAAAATTTCAGTTCATGCTATGGCTCCCTATGGCTACAGTTAAGGCCAACCACTTAAGAAAAAAGGTAATGAACCTGAAAGGTACATGTCCCTCATGCAAGCTAGCAGCTGATTGGAGTAGGCCACTTGGTCAACGACTTTTACAATCTGAATTTTGTCCATTCATATATTCTTGACATATCTGTTTCATTCATTGTTATGAAAATTATGAAGAGTTCTCAGAACCATTCTTAAACTTTATGCCTAAGCAGCAACTATTAGAACTGATAATCTGGATTGTAACTTCAAAATTAACTACAACTGGAATATATTGCACCGATTTTGAGTTTTTCATGACCAATTGGGAAATAAAGATCCATATAATCCCAAATGAGTTGCACACTTCTGGTTAAACTCTCTATCTTTTGTTTTCTGGTATATAGTTTCCTCTTTTTTTCCATAGTGCAAAGCAAACTTTAAAATATCAAGTTCATGTGTTCATGTTATTGTTAAGGAACTAAACAATATCAATAGGAAATGGAAGGGAAGAACCAAGTACCATAAAATTAGAGAACAATACTTGGGCACAAACCTCTGCAATACGTAAATTATTATAGATATCAGGAGCATAGTGGCTGCATAATTGAGGATCCTTGTGATCAGAATCAATGTCTGTAAACTCTGGCTTTGTACATGTCAACTTCTCATAAAGACTAACTTTTTCTTCTGCATCCATCAGAAAAGCATTTTCATGAAAGTTAATACAAGTTGTAGCACGTAAATAGAGAAGATAAAAATCCAACACTTCACTTAAAATAATCTTTCCAGAAAAATTATATGGCACAAGCAGCTCAGTCACGCACTAATTCATCAAGATGCCTGAAAAGATTTATTATTTAAGCAAGCAATTTTTACAAATTACATGGTTTTGACCTCCACGAGGAGTGAGGACCATAACTATGCTAAACAAAGCCGAGATGATAAAATTCAATAAATTTAACACAGATGCATGTATCTCTGATCTTTTCAAGGATTTATATAAAAAAACTCATTTGTATCACAACTTTTTAAAGATTCATATGTTCCTACAGAGACTATCTGAAGAGAAAGCAAACCTTTCTTTGAAAAGCTTTTGACTTGTGAATGCATTCCAGAACGTTGTTTATCATGGCAAGGAAAGTCTATGCCGCAAAATTTCTCAGCACTCTCAGTACTTGGCTCAAGATTCGTTTTCTTGTCCAAGTTTAAAAACCATACAACTTCTGCTGATTGAGGTTCTGTCTTCACAGTTTCTTGACCAATTTTTGTTCTTGATTTCTGTTGGACTTTTAGAGCAACAGAGTGGGCTACCTTAGAAACATCAACCGAACCTTTTTTAGCCTGGTTGCCATTCTTTTTCTGACATTATCCAAAATTGACAAACGCCAAATTACAATCTTGAGCTAAAAAGTTTAAATGAAAGGGTTACGAAGAGTTTCCTCCAAACTTCAAGACTAACTTTTAAAATTTCAAGCATACGCTATCACTGTCGCGATTATGTCTTTTTTCTAAACTTTTCTAATATGATTTAGTATCCAAGCTCAGAGTTTTGTTCAATTCAAATACCTATTGGTTTTAGGATACACCTGATACATGTGAAAAAACATGTTTTCCAACACTCTTAACTTATTAAGCATTTGATATGAGCATGGTTTATTAAGGATAATAGAGCGCTTCCACTATAACATTTTTGCCAAAACACAGAGTACAAAGTCAGATAAGGATTGTACAAACCGGAATTTTAGCTGCATTAAGGCAATTTCTGTACGAATTATCACAACAAACATTTGTAACATCCTTAAGCACTGCCCTCCTCTTATGCTGAAAACAAGCAGTGACAGGAGCACCACTGTTCCTGTCATCCAAGGCTGCTCTTTTGGAGTTCTTCCGTAAAACCCGCTTATGATCTTGCTGCTTTGACCCATCCAATATATGCATTTCCCCCGATGACTGACGGGCAGCAGCTCGTGTTATTCTTGCAGTAGGCTCCCGATCAGCAGCAATTACCACATTTTCATTCTTCATCTTTCAAGCCTTGGCAAAGAGCAAGAAAAAGCTTTCTAATTTGGAATAGTAGTCATCAAACCTGCAACAGTATCACAATGAGGACCAACATTGGAGAATTTAACTACTGTCAACTTTGTATATATACATGCTCAAGAAATATCAGAAAATTAATGCACCCATATATATGAGCTCCAATTTACAAAGAATATCAAGAAGGAAAAAGAAATGTTAAATTATGAAACAGTGAACTGAATTTATAAAAAGAGCTGTTTACAAGGAATGTAGAGAAGGAAAATGAGCTATTACCAAGGACCTTATAATCCAATCAAAAGAAATGTTCAATTTTAAAATTGAAATGTTGAAATAAACTTAATATAAAAAAAAAACATATATAGAATTAAGGCTGAAGATATAAACTCAACAGTAAATAGAGCAAAGTAGGTTTTCTGGTGACTAGATCCTAAAAAATAGTTCTGAAAATCCACCATGGATACGAATCAATTATAAAAGAAGTAAGAATAAGTAGAAAACAAAGGAATATAAGATCAACATTAAGATATGAAGAATAAACAAGATTAGAAAATTAGAGAGCTGCAAACAGAAACTATAAATGATAACAAATTGTAACTTAGTTAAACTGAAAAAATTATGCTACGAGACACGTGATTCAGAAACCAAAATTACATCAAACACCAAAATAAATGTAATTATGTAAAAAAAAAATGGTGAGAACATGCATGACAAAACATCAGCATATTTTTATTTTCAAGAAACTCGGTTGGCATTGGAAATTTTGAACCGGAAAGTTGTACAATATCTTAAATCCTGTTTTAAAATTTCTTGGGTTCTCCTCCTTTAATGAAAATTATAAGAATCAAAAGATTTGTATCTCATGACTTTAACAGAGCTAAATGTGAACCAAAAAAATGCAATCTTTCCCACAAATCTAGGTTTCAAGATTATATAACTTTGAAACTTCCAAGAAAATAAATAATAATAAAAAAAAACAATCGATCTGTAGAAAAAGAATGAATGGCATATTTAAATTCAAGAATACTTGAGATTGAATCGCAACTGAAAATGAAGCCTTACCCTGCCTGCCTTTTGAGCTCCGGACCTCTATGAAAGTTCACTCATTCAAATTTCAAATGGAGGGGCATTGTGGAGTGGGTCTAGACTAACTAAAGAGAATACTATATATATCACCAGAGCGGGACGTTGTGTAGGACTGATAAGAAAGGATGATGGAAGGGAAAAAAATATTAAATATATTATAAAAAATATAGTCAATGTTTATTTATAAAAAATATACTAGTTCAATTCCCATGTGAAATCAATACATTTCAATATTATAATCATTTTATTTATTTATTTTAAACACTTGTGGTTTGATGATACAAAATAAGCAGAAAAGTATGAAAAGTATGAACCGCATTATAATACATCTACCTCATTTGAATTAGTCTCCACCACGCTGCGATGTCATCCCTTTACTTTCGTAATTGAAAAATAATATATATTACTAATATTTATATGTTCTTTTAATTGTTAAATTAAATTTATATAAACTATATTGATAAGATTTTTCAATTATAAATTGATATAAATTTATTATAATACATGACATGATTTTTTGTAATTTAAAGTGTTCCGGCATTTGACAAATATGACAAATTTATAGAATGACTTGATGAAGGTTTTTTTTTAATTTAAAAAAACAATATTTAAAAAGCAAGAAAAACTAAATCACATGATTCTAAGTTATTATTAATTGATGAACTTGATAGCTGCATCAAAAATTAATTCAAAAATTAATTGATACTTTACAAATCCTTCAAGTAATATGATTTATATTAATTGATGGATTTATTTTATATTAATATCAAATCGGGTTTATATCCTAGAGGAAA
Source organism: Panax ginseng (assembly GCA_020205605.1). NCBI lineage: Eukaryota > Viridiplantae > Streptophyta > Magnoliopsida > Apiales > Araliaceae > Panax > Panax ginseng. The sequence goes on from CM035148.1 coordinate 3,150,072, forward strand.
CAATACTAAGAGATTGAGAATCGAAAAATGTTAAGGTAACATAAGTAAAAAGATTTTTGACATATATGATTTAACGGAACATAAACTTATTGAGTTAATATTTTGGATCAAGATTTAATTTAAATTTAAGTAGCAAAGTGTATTGCTGGAATTCCACACGTTATGTTATTTTTTAATTTTATCTAATTGTTGTGATTTTCCAAAGTTAAGTCGCAAACTATCTATATATTGAATCCGTAGGAAACGATTTTCAAAAATAATAATAATTTTTACTTTTAAAAATTATTATCCCGAGATCTTTCTCATAATTTAAAATAATCAAAAAATTAAATAAATTATATTACATATCTCGTGCTTTGTTGTAGCATAATGGAGAATTTTTTGTTTATTCTGATAAAGGCTTTTCCTCTCTCGATCTTCCTCCTATTCCTATGACCCTTATTTTGATATTAAGTATTTTTTTGAGTATGGACTCAAAATACTGGAAAGTGATATAATATATAGAATCATTCACTCTCTGATATTTATCAGGATATAATATAATATAAATCAGGATAATTTGAAACCTTTATGATATATTTTATCTTGCTATTTTGTTATATCTTAATAAAGGCTAGAGTGGGGATCAAGTAGGATTCTACAATTCTAGCTCCAATATAATACTATATAATTTCTGATTAACTCTTTAATCAATTATAAATATATTAATTATAACTAATTCCACTAAATAGTTATAATTTCACTCTAGAATTAATAGAATTAAAATAATTAATTAAATCCTTCCACTATTAGTATATTGCAAAATACTCCTCTACAGTAATATCTATAAACGCGTGTAAGAATAAAACTGTTAACCCACTACATTTACTGCTTTTATCCTTGACTACATAATTTATACACTTTTGATCATACGTTAATTTAATGAATTAAATTAATATTTTAGTAATTTGAATTACTAAAATACTTGGGCAAGGTTATGGTGATCAACCAATAATTTAAATTAATATCAAAGGGATATTGTAATTTAATTGTAGATTTCATCTTGAAAAATACATGTTTTTAATTTCATAACATATATCACCCAACATATTGAGGTATTGATTGTATTTAAAATCTCACACTTTAATATATTAAAGTGACATATTTATAAAATTAAGTTCATTATTCTCTCAGGATTAAGAGTAATTGCACATTAATAGTAATTAAAAATTTATTTATAATAGCAATATTTAACAAATAATTTTTCGTAACGATCCAGTTCTATGTATTTCAAAAACACACTAATACACATTAGATTAAAGTCTTCACTTTCCAATCAAGTGTATTACAATCTACTAGAATGGTTTGTCCATTTTCATATAAGATTGAAAACAATATATTTCTTTAATTATACATAACATATAATTTATGTCTACGACACTCCTTAGTATACATAAATTATAAAATGTATAATTATGGACAAAATTTACGACACATTTAATTATACAAAATGAAATGAAATTTTATTATTAAAATAATAAAATAAATATCAACATTGTGTTTTTCTGGGCTTAAAACCTTACATAATCGAATGTCAAGGTTTTCAAATCATTATTTCAATAAAGGCAAGAGTGCTCAGATTCAGATTAGAGGCAGTCAAATCCAAATTTTACAAAATGAAGATGGAGTGCTCAAACCCTAACATTTATGCTAGAAAGATCAAGATTGGAGTTATGTTGAGTGTAACCTTGGAGAAAGCATGGAAAAATGATTAACAATAGGTCTTTTGCGGAAGTGGTTAGTATGAAGTTTATTTTGGGGTAAATTGGTCAATTGACCAATAGAATACTGACACGCAAGCTAGGTTGCATGTGTATCAGTATTATATTGGTCCATTGACCAACTTACCAAAAAAATAACTTCATGATAACCGGATTCGTCTTTTGCAATTCAAGTTTCATTTTATGCCTTCATTCCAAAATGATTTGATTAATTTTGAAACAAAACTAGAGCTCCGATATATATTGTATGAAACTAAGTTAAAGAAACATATCTAACTTTTACGTGGTAGAATTGAATTCCAAACAACAAATTGTAGACTTGTATTTTTATTTTTTTTGGCTTACTCTTAAAGTTCATTAATTAACTAATATTAATTTATTATACTTAGTAATATATATATATATATATATATATATATATATATATATATATATATATACACGGTTCGCTCTCTAAAGCTTAACCAAAAAAAAAATGAACCAAAGATTTAACCGTCTTTGGTGTCTATCATGACGATTCGCTCGATCCGTCCGCCAGACATCAAAACATTTGTTTTATTTTGATTCGCTTTAAAGCCTCTCCAGTATATATATATATATATATATATATATATATATATATATATATATATATATATAGTGTTACAATGTATAATGAATACAGAAAATTAGGACAAAGGATTGACACGGGTAGTCCCTGTCCTTATTTATGCTGCTGTGTAAGGATGATAGAAGAAAGAAGATAGAGACTATTCATTTTCATAACTGAATTGTAAGTAAAGAATCATTTCAAAATAAATGATATAATCATCACATATCAGTTTTGCATCCCATAATGATTAAACAAAAAAAACGGTTTAACCATTAATGAAGTTATTAATCTGGTTCGAAGTGCAAAGTGCGCCTAAAGCGTCAATACAACTTTGCGACCCGCACCACGGCCCCCGGGTCGCGGGTCACGAGCACAGGCACGTCATTGTGACCAACTCCAAGCATTTCCTTTAGTACCACTAGTGAATTAAACTATTCCACATATACTTGTAAAGTATTAAATAATTTTATTCATACTCAATGTGGGACTTAAAGAAAATAGTTTTCTTAAACAACAATGAACCTTTTCATATTCTCCATTTTGGATACAATTAAAATATAATATATAATTCCTACTTGAACCATATATTACTCTCTATTAATCTCCTTGTAATAGACTATCAAATACATTTTTAATTTTATATAGATTCAATCAATTAATGGGTCTAAATTAATCCCCAAATTGATCAAAATTCGTATAAGAAAATGTGCAATTAACATATACTAAACCATGCAATACAAATATACAACTCAAGTCCCGATTAACTTTAAGGAATATGGATGGTGTTCACTAGCTATTGCTTTGTTTTAACATTTTAAAGATTATCAACTATTTTGTTTAAAATGATTACTATTTTTGTTATTATAAGTTTTTCATCTTTTATAATAGATCAGATTATAATTTTAATATATTTAAGTGTTTTGAACTAATTCCTTAAAAGACATCACCATGCTAGTAATTTGAGACCACTGTTTCCAAATTTGAATTTCACCAACATTATCGTGTTTATAATGACAATAGAAAACTGGCGTTGCCATTTGCCCAGTCAAACAAATAGCTAGTACAATCTTGAAAGCTAGTAATAGCAGAATAAGACATAACTAGAGTCAACATTAGTAGTTGGTGCTGCAATATATAAGTTGCGCAAGTTATAGTTCGAATAATATGTTCTAATATTATAATTTATCTTATAACTAGATGTATCACGTGATTCTGACACAATATGGACGGTAAAATTTATTCTAAATTTTAGATGATTCAGATAATTTATTAGAATGAATAAAAAATTCAAAATTAATTGTATTTTGTTATATATATATGACGTGTATTCTCAAAACTATTTTTTATCCAATATTTCTTTTATCTGGCCATTTTCTCTATCCGATTTAGAGTATGAAAAATGTAAATGCATTTTTCATGCATGTATCCATATAACAATCATGTAATTTACTCTTCTTCTTTTTTAAATTGTCGAAAGGTGCTTTGCTTCTGCCTCATCTCCAATCAATAATTATTCTTTTCTGCATTTTTACATCTCTTAATTAAATTTATATATCCTTATTTACACAAAAAATCATTTCTTATAATATGATTTTTTTTGTGTGTTTCATCCATTATTTTAAAATTCGGACTGGACCGAACCGATTAAAACTGGAATCGGTTCAGTTTGGACCAATGACTCGAGTTGGTCCCAATTTTTATTTTTATTTTTTTTATCAAAAAAATTAATATAAAAAGTAACCATTTTTATTACTCCCTCCGTCCCATAGTTATAGGCTAATTTCTTTTGGCACATAGTTTAAGAAAATCAATCAAGTGTCAATTTTTAACATAATTTTTCCACATATACCCCTTAATATGGAATTAATGAATAAGTTAATTACTCCTTACTTATCATATTGGAACTCTCAACTTCATTGATTGACGTGTACTGTGACGCCCCCAAAATTAGGTATACATCACCCATTCTGAGTCGCCAGATACATGATACAAAATTTAAATACAACTTCATTTATCTAATCGTTGAAATTGTCAGATGTATAGAATACGACCACGATTAATTAATCGTGAGTTTTAATACAAATGTATGTAACTCTCATGGTGCCTCGACCACAACCTTACAATGGTACTTTACATAAAAGTATAGTCAAAGACCTGTTTTAGAAACTAAAATCTTTGAGAAGTGCTCAGAGAAACCTTCGTATATGGGAGGCCATGCGTCAGGTTATAATAGATATCATATGGCCACACAATTATCCTTGGTCAATCTAATAGACCCTAAAGAAAAATGAGAAGATTACTATCATCTTCTTTCCAATGGTGAGTCTTTCTCGACATATAACTATCTCAATGTCTTCAAGTGAATATTATATTTTAAATCAACTCCAAGATCATATAGGTAGTGCTGTAGATATACTCAAAGAAGTGGATGCGCACAACCCCGCTCTTATGATAACACGAGGTTGTATGTCATTAGACATCTTGTATGATAGTGGCAAAACACCCTTTCAAAGTTGGGTTCACCACCCTATTTGATTCACCAAATATAACTACTAAATGTTGTATAGAATACAACACACTTTTCTATCTTGTTTAGGGGAGAACCTCCGCGTACTAGAGACCAATCATTCTATTCCCCTGTTATCCCCATTCAATTCTAAGAACACTCTTATTACACGAAAGGAATTGTAAATCGTAAAGGGTGAAGCCACAACTAGCCTAGTAAAAATATCATGACTAAAAATAATTAAATTATCAATAGCTTTTCATCAATAATAAATCGGATATTTAGAACATATGGTAGATGGTAAAACTTTTCAACCATAGTTGTTAGCGTGAACGAGCAATCCATTAGAAGAGTCAAATAGACCATAAGGTCTATTATCTTCTCTATGTTAAAAGTCCACCAATAATATTTTATCCATGTAAAATAAATCCACAGTTCTCATCCACAATCATATGAATAACTCATAATCATAATTGTGGTTCTAAATTTCTCTTCGCAAACGTGATTTAAGATAATTTTCATCACCTATCTTCACCGAAACATCAAAAATCATGGTTATACCAAATCGTAATTCCCGCCATAATCATACTAATAAATTCATCTTTGCACTATGGCCAAAGATATTCATTAACAATTCATCTTTGCACTACATGCCAAAGACATACAACTGTATTTTAGAAGAGTCAAGTAAAGCATGATATCTACTATCTTCTACGAATTAAAAGTGTATAATAAATATTTTATCGGCGAGACTCAAACTTTAATAAATAATCCACATCATCGAATTACCCCCGCACTACTACTACCCGAGGATATTCGTTAATATCACATCCATGAATTTATATTTCATCGCTGAGACTCAGCTCAATAATAAATCCATATCACTGAATTATGCATGCACTACGGCTAAGGATATTCGTTAGTATCACGACCACGAATTATCCATGCACTACGGACTAAAGATAATCGTGTTTTCATCAATGGTCATGATCATGCCATAAAACAATTCATCTTTGCACCTGATGAGTGAGTTTTATACTAATAATTGAGTGCATTTGAGCTTAATCTTTTGGTTGATTTTAAGTGTTTGTGTCTATTCATGCAGGTTTTGCGTTGTTTTCTAGGAATTGGGACAAAAGTTACATGGATCGACGTTTGGGGTGGCTAGATTCGCGTTTTCGGCTTGCCATTTACATAACAGTCACTTTAGATCCAATTTGAGTATTTCTCCGGACCTTATTTCGAAAACCTCAAAGAATGAAAGTTGTAGATCTACTTCTCCTCTTTCCGGAACATCTTGAATCATCAAAATCGGAGTTTGGACGAAGAAGTTGTGGCCATTTTTCCAAAGGGCGTCGGAGCAGAAAATGTCAGAACATGTGCCAGCGCCGGGGCGCTAGGGGGTAGGCTTCCAGCGCCGTGTCCAGCGCTGGGGAAGAGTCTGGAAAGGCTTGCATGCGTTTTGGGGCGAATTTTGACACCGTTTTGACTCCAAATTGGATTAAGTTTGTTCCTAAGCTAAAAATTGGACTTGTAACCTATAAATACATGATGTAAGGCATAAAATAAAAGGAGATTACATAGCTTGACTTAGATAAAACACTCCATTAGATTAGAATATAAACCCTAGTTCTTAATTAGCCATTGGAGATTGAAGCAACTTGGAGAACACTGAAGATCAAGAGCAAGAGCAAGAGGGGAGCATCGATTTCTTGACAATGATTTTATTCTCTTCTCTTATCATACTTTTATCTTTTAATGTCTATTCAGTTGTGGATTCTTGGTTTTAATTCATTAATTATGAACTAACTCTTTTATTAAGATTTCAATTGAACCTTTTATGTCTATGAATTAATTATTTGATTTATTCCAATTATTTATGTCAAGCTGAATTGTTTATCTTGTCTTGTGCTTATTACTTAATTATTTGATCAGTAATTATCTTGTTACTCTAGAAGGAATTGAAAGAGGAATTCTAGGGTTAGAACTGGGAATGATAACATGTGACTTAGTTATTTGCACAGTGAATAATTAGGTTTGTGAATGGAATGGAAATATCTCTTCGCCGCATTTAACACATAAGGAATTGGGATTGAAAAGAATTTAATTCAATTATTTTGCATAGGAATATAGCAAAATTAATCTGGGGTAAATAGAAGGCAATTGATCACTTGGAAAAGGACTTTTGGTATTTGAGAATTCCTGTTAACAATTCAGTAGGCATAATAATTGGGATAATTGATTTATAGTTCATAATTGGGGATATTGAAGTCTTAACCTTTATTTATCTGAATTCAGTCATAAAGAAATTCAGTTTAATTAGTTAACTTAGTTTTCTTAATTAGAAAAATCACGATTTGAGGTTGTTTAAATAAAATTAGTTTGGTTAAGAATTAGTACTTGGTAATTACTTGTAGTATAGTGGTAAGTTTTTGGCGCCGCTGCCGGGGACTTAATTTAATAAATTTTTACCAATATTAATTTCAATCAAATTATTCTTAATTTAAACATTTTTATTTTTAATTCTCTTCCTATATTTCTCTCTTTTCAGGTACCATGGATGACTTTGCGTATCAATGGCCATACATTTTCATGACTCAACCAAGGGAAATAGGGATTGATGGACTTAATACATCTTCTATAGAGCCAATACAAATTGAGGCAACTTCGAAGACGTTGGAGGTTATCGCAGCCCAACGGAGGCGAATGATGGCAAACATGACTCAACCAATAGAAACGGAGAATGATGGACTCGCGACAACACTTTCTGCATTATCGGCACAAATTGAGATACTTTCGAAGAGGGTCGACGCTTTAGAAGCTCAACGTCGTCAAAGTGTGGCGGTTACTTGTGATTATTGTGCTGAAAATCATATGAGTCATCAATGCACCACCAATTTTGAGCCGGTACCGTATGTTAGTGATTACCCCAACAATTATGTCTATCCCAACAACTATTATCAGGATTGGGGGTATCACCCGGATTTTTCATGGAGCCATACTCATCAAGATCAATTTTATGCTCCAAGTCCAACAAACCCACCGGATTTCTCGTGTCCACCTCCACTACAATAGGAAGAACATTCAAATTTGGAGGAAGTTCGTCCCAAGACATAGCTTTCGTGTGAGAGTAGGAATAATTAAGAGATATTGAGTCAAAATTTTCTTTAACCAAAGCGGAACAACTAACCAATGCCTCGAACATTTGTCCTCAATACATTTGGCTCTATGACATGAATTCCGAGACTGATGGTGAGCACGAACCAAATCTGCAACCGGATGTGCCAAATGATATAGATGTTGAAAGAGAAGAAAGACTTGGGGACCAAGAAAAGGAGATCGGCGAAAATTTAACTATAAGATTCAATGAAGATGAACCGATTTCATTAGTATCCCATGTGCCTCCTCCACCAAAGTTCAAGAATCCGGGCAGTTTTGCAAAACCATGCCCAATTGGCAGTCATGTCGTAGGCAAAACTCTTTGTGACATAAGAGCTAGTACAACTGTGGAGTCATGGTGGGTTGAAAATGAGAAGATAGAGGAAGAGCCCATTGTGTTTGACAAGCTTCCATGCCCCAATCTGATCATAGACATAATGGAGAAAACACCTAGTTGTTAGACGTTCTTAATAGGGAACCTATCTACAAAGAGCATGTTAGGTGACTTTAATTCAAGGGTCTTTGCTAATGGGAACCTCCCAAAAGAGACATTATTACTGATGAATGGAGGGTTTCTCAATTTTCGTAGGGGAATTGGATAGAGAATTGAAGAAGTCAGGCTGAGACTATAAAACAAGCGCTTATTGGGAGGCAACCCAAGTTTAATTTTTATGCATTTATTTAGAATTTAATAAAATTGTTTCTATCATAGTTTACAGGTTATTCAAGTCAAATTCAAGTGTGGTGCCCAATTTGTTCCATGTGCCTAACCTATTCTCCAAATTTAGCGGACAAGAGGAAGATTGCTATATTTTTAGGGAAGTCCTCTGCTTTAATTTTTTCTATTTTAGTCATTGAGGACAATGTCTAGTTTAAGTTTGGGGACATTTTAGTGTCGTATTGCATATAGTTAGTTATCTGCATAGTAGTTTATTTTTTTTTATGTGTTAGCATTGTGTTTTTTTTAGGTTGCATATAATACATGGTAGTTATTTGCATATTCATATATGTGTTGCATTAGTATGTGTTCATGTAGTATAATTGCATTTTTTTTTTGCATGAATCTGTGTGATCGGTTGGTGTGGTCTTAGCTCGGCCTATGATAAGATTGATTTTGCATGTTAACTTGAACAGTGTTGATAATTGATGATGAGTTCTAATTTTAATCATGATGATAATCTAAGTCTGTCTGAAACTTATGTAACCGGTTAGCACTTAAAGTTTAACTGTTTTAATCCACTTGGTTCAAGTGTTTCATAATTTGTTTCTAAGGGAAAATCCTGGTTAAAATTTAAGAAAATTAGTGAACTGGAGGTAAAGGTTGGAATGACGTAAAAGCTTGAGTTTGGGGGAATATATGGGATATATATATAGAAAAAAGAAAATGAAACAAAAAAAAAATGATGAAAAGAAAAAAAAATCCAGAAAAAGAAAAAAATAAGAGAATAAACACCATGGTATGCTTGTCTAGTTTTGTGGCCTTTGTTATTTGAGTAAGTAACCCCGAGGGGATTGTCTTTACACCTAGCGCTCTAAGGTCTTAATGGCTTGGGAGTAGGTGGTCGAAAGCTCGTTGAGGTAGCACTGAAAAGCCTAAGGGAATAAGACATTGCACAGTCATGAGAAAAAAATAAAAAAAATAGAATAAAATACGAGAAAGAGCAAAAATGCCCTCGTGGTTGAATAAAAGTATAAATAAATCTTGTATTTACCCTAAGACTTGGTATTTGCTTAGTTTTAACCGGAGTTGTCATGTTCACAAAAGTAATTGAATTGGAACTGAAATTTTTCTTCTAAGAAGTTTGTTATGTGATTATCTTGAACTGTGGTTGGTTAGAATGGTTAACAAGCACGCACACACACACAACAGGGGTGATGAAAGTTTGGATTGACTAATTGGTTAGAGTTATGGACTTTGACTTGATTGGATATATTGTTTGAGTATCATTGGTATCTTTGAGGCCTGTTGCTATATATCATACTGATTTATTACTGAATTCGTAGGTATATTAGGAAGTAGATCAAGCATATGCATTCATGTAGTTGAGTTAATTTGTTTATTTTTAGTTTTTTCGTGTTTTTACTTGAGGACAAGCAAAGGTTTAAGTTTGGGGGTATTTGATGAGTGAGTTTTATACTTATAATTGAGTGCATTTGAACTTAATCTTTTGGTTGATTTTAAGTGTTTGTATCTATTCATGCATGTTTTACGTTGTTTTCTAGGAATTGGGACAAAAGTTACATGGATCGACGTTTGGGATGGCTAAATTCGCGTTTTCGGCTTGCCATTTACATAGCAGTCACTTTAGAGCCAATTTGAGTATTTCTCTGGACCTTATTTCGAAACACTCAAAGAATGAAAGTTGTAGATATACTTCTCCTCTTTCCGGAACATCTTGAATCATCAAAATTGGAGTTTGGACGAAGAAGTTATGACCATTTTCCCAAAGGACGTCGGAGCAAAAAATGTCAGAACATGTGCCAGCGTCGGGGTGCTAGGGGGCAGACTTCCAGCGCCGTGCCCAGCGCTGTGGAGTTGGGAAAGAGCCTGGAAAGGTTTGGACGCGTTTTGGGGTGAATTTTGACACCTTTTTGACTCCAAATTGGATTGGGTTTGTTCCTAAGCTAAAAATTGGACTTGTAACCTATAAATACATGATGTAAGACATAAAATAAAGGGAGATTACATAGCTTAGCTTAGATAAAACACTCCATTAGATTAGAATATAAACCCTAGTTCTTAATTAGTCATTGGAGATTGAAGCAACTTGGAGAACACTGAAGATCAAGAGCAAGAGCAAGAGGGGAGCATCAGATTTGCTGACAACAAATTCTATTCTCTTCTCTTATCATACTTTTATCTTTTAATGTCTATTCAGTTGTGGATTCTTAGTTTTAATTCATTAATTATGAACTAACTCTTTTATTAAGATTTCAATTGAACCTTTTATGTCTATGAATTAATTATTTGATTTATTCCAATTATTTATGTCAAGCTGAATTGTTTATCTTGTCTTGTGCTTATTACTTAATTATTTGATCAGTAATTACCTTGTTACTCTAGAAAGAATTGAAAGAGGAATTCGAGGGTTAGAACTGGGCATGATAACATGTGACTTAGTTATTTGCACAGTGAATAATTAGGTTTGTGAATGGAATGGAAATATCTCTTCGCCGCATTTACACATAAGGAATTGGGATTGAAAAGAATTTAATTCAATTGTTTTGCATAGGAATATAGCAAAATTAATCTGGGGTAAATAGAAGGCAATTGATCACTTGGAAAAGGACTTTTGGTATTTGAGAATTTTTGTTAACAATTCAATAGGCATAATAATTGGGATAATTGATTTATAGTTCATAATTGGGGATATTGATGTCTTAACCTTTATTTATCTGAATTCAGTCATAAAGCAATTCAGTTTAATTAGTTAACTTAGTTTTCTTAATTAGAAAAATCACGATTTGAGGTTGTTTAAATAAAATTAGTTTGGTTAAGAATTAGTACTTGGTAATTACTTGTAGTATAGTGGTAAGTTTTTGGCTCCGCTGCCAGGGACTTAATTTAATAAATTTTTACCAATATTAATTTCAATCAAATTAGTCTTAATTTAAACATTTTTATTTTTAATTCTCTTCTTATATTTCTCTCTTTTCAGGTACCATGGATGACTTTGCGTATCAATGACCATACACTTTCATGACTCAACCAAGGAAAACAGGGATTGATGGACTTAATACATCTTCTATAGAGCCAATACAAATTGAGGCAACTTCGAAGACGTTGGAGGTTATCGCAGCCCAACGGAGGCGAAGGATGGCAAACATGACTCAACCAATAGAAACGGAGAATGATGGACTCGCGACAACACTTTCTGCATTATCGGCACAAATTGAGATACTTTCGAAGAGGGTCGACGCTTTAGAAGCTCAACGTCGTCAAAGTGTGGCGGTTACTTGTGATTATTGTGCTGAAAATCATATGAGTCATCAATGCACCACCAGTTTTGAGCCGGTACCGTATGTTGGTGATTACCCCAACAATTATGTCTATCCCAACAACTATTATCAGGATTGGGGGTATCACCCGAATTTATCAGAAACTTTTATAATTCATAGAAAATAGTTTGTTTATCAGAAAAATACGAATTTTATGTCCATTCCACACGAAATCGAATTCTCTACAACTTTGTAGCTTTGAGTTTTTCCAAATTCCAAACAGAAAATATCCAAAATCCACAAATGGATGATTTTTAAATACTTCCAATCCGACAAAATACTGATAAAACACCTTAGCATTAATTCCTTCATTAATAACCAAATAAATAAATCCATCATTTATATCCACATAAAAATAAATAATTCTTTATCATATGAATCAATAATTTATTATTTACAAATAATATTACAGAATCACATTTATGATAACCAAACTGTTCCCAGGAAAGAGGGGGCTTTTCGATAAGAATTTCTCCTTACTGGCGCGCAATTAGGTGACAAAACCTCTCCTTGTGTAACTTTCTAGACATTGCCAATAATGCTATCTAATAATATTATTCCAAATAATATGATTTATTGATCCGATAATGGAGTTGATGTGCGGTTGACAATTATCGAGCAACAACAATAATAAAATATCAACGCAAAGAACTATTGAATCAATAAAATAAAATATTGAGCAAGAACTCATCGTAACAATTATTGAGTAGTGCCTTGCATGTAAGGATCAATAATTCAACAATACTGCGTAATACCGGTAATCATTTTGTGCAACCACGCCAGTATTCAGTATTTTAACCACCGGGTATTCCAACAGTGTTAATTAGTAATAACTACGCCTGAATTATTTATAACAACCCAAACTTTGTCGTTTTTTTTTTTATCGACGGTTATCCATTATGGGGCCCACAAATGGTTTGCATTGTTATGCGAATATTCCGATAGAAAGAATATTCTACGACCAAACGAATATTCTCCGACACAATGAATATTTTATTACCACTTACTTATTTTGTAAAATTTGTACATTTCACCCATAACCAAAGTATTATATCAAATTATCACCTTATTATTCACAATAATAATTAGAGAAAATTTGAATTTATTCATTAAAAAAATTTAGGGTCTTACAGAATCCATAGCCATAATCATACCAAAAACTGTCCATTAATGCACTACGGGTCAATGAGGACTTTTTCATTAGTATCACAACCACAAATTATCTATGCACTACGGGCCAAAGATAATCGTGTTTTTTTTTTATCAACGGTCCTGATTATGCTATAAAATAATTCATCTTTGCACCCTTGGCCGAAGAGAATTCATAGCCATAATCATACCAAAAATTGTTCATCAATGCACTACGGGCCAATGATGATTTTTTCCACATCATTTACAATATTACGGTCATGATTATACCGAATAATCCCTGGTCATAATTATACCAAGTTCATCTATGCACTACAGGCCACAGATGACTTTCAACATAATATAAATATGAGGATGATGACAATATTATAAACATTAATCAAACTAAATCAAGGATAAATATTAAAGACTTTAAATTTATCCAGGCATTATCAATCATTTAATAAAATCATAATCTAATACTGTTAATACTATAACAATATTTTAATCACTTCTTAAAATTATAAACAATTACATTTAATTATTTATACTTTTCCAACTAATGCATTTAATCATTCAAAAATGTCATACTCATAAGATTTTATAACCAATAATCAAATTACTCATCAAAAATCTGCATATATCTTATATAGGATTTTCAAGCCATAAAATCCTATTACCAATTCTTCAACTCCACATAACATATTTAAATCATATGTTCGCAGCTAAACTATTTTCATGAAAAATATCAAATCAGTCCCAAAAATTATTTTTTTCTGGGATTTAGCATAATATAGTCCCATATTGAACATATATTTTCCTTGACATTTTTAAAATTCATTTACTATTTTTCAAAAATAAATTTCTAATTAATTTCTTAAGAAATTAGCTACCTCACGGTTAACTCCAGAAATTCCCAAATCTTGGCAGGATCTTACACTTGTTAACGTGAGCTTCCAGTTTAAATTTCATGGTCATCGGAGTTATAGAACTCCGGTTATGACATTTTTCGTCGAAAAAACTTAAATATTGAAATGGTCATAACTTGCTCATTTTAAGTCGGAATGAGCTCATTTTTGGACAGGAGATACTTTATACCATATACTTTTATGTCCCAAAAGGCCTGATTTTTTCTCACAAATTAAGTGGACTAAACAACCCTTTTAAAATCGCATGATTTTTTTATTTTTTAGTTTTTAAGTACTTTTGCTAAAATCAGTCCACACAAAAATCTACAACACCTTTTTCAGTGATTCCACTTGAATAAGTTACAAAACTCATAGACCTAACTCTAGAACTTGACCACACTCAAAAATTCGAAATATAATAGAAGATATGGTCAATTGAATTTTATGTTCCATTTTTACCAAAATCTGATTTTTCAACCCTTTGTGATTTCTAAGAAACTTTCATGTTTTCACATAATAACCAACATAACTCATCATAACACTTACTAATACCACATATACCCATAATTTTCATTAGTCTAATGCTTTTATTATGACTTTCATCATAATCCACGTAAACAGATCATTTCCGCAATTTAACAAGGAATGAAATACAAAGGATCGTTCACCATGCATGTGGTAATCCACATAGACAGGTTATTCCAATAGAATAATAAAGAATAGAATAACAGAAGGATTCACAATGCGTGCGATAGATCGCACGCAAGACAAAAGTTATTCCCAATGAGAATAATAAATAATGGAATCAGTCCGCCAGAACGCACGTATGCGATATATTCGGCGAATAATAATTAATGGAACCCGGTCCCGTAAGCAGAACGCACGCATGTGATATATTCGGATGAATAATAAATAATGGAACCAGTCCGGCATAAACGCATTGCATGGATATTAAAGCGGGATAATAAATAATGTAATATTTAGAAGAATTTCACCATGTATAAAGATCAGATAAACATGTTATTCCAACATAATAATAAAGAATGGAATAACAAAAGAATTTCACCAAGTATAAGGTAGTCGCGTGATACAAAAGTTATTTCAGCAGAATAATAAATAATAATAATATCATTTACGAGTACGACAATTATATCCCCTACCTTAAAAAGAAAAGTATTCTCTCTCAGAGTTTGGTGAATTCGTAAGAAATAATGAAGGAATGAGCTTTATTTATAGAAAAATGGATCAGATAGTAACAAACTCATGAACGGTCCAGATTGATTTACTTTAATCTGACGGTCCATATTTAAAGCAAAATCTTTTAAATAAAATATAATATATTCTATTTATAATCTAATAAAACAAATAACTTTATAAAAGATTTTAACATGCAAACATTATGCAGGCACTATGCAAATACTATGCATAATAAAATATAATATATTCTAATTATTGTTTAATAAAACAGATAACTTTATAAAAGTATTCTGTTTTATATAAAAAGATTTTACTATGCAAAACACTATGCACAATAGAATATAATATATTCTATTTATAGAATAACTTTATAAAAGTATTCTGTTTTATATAAAAACTTTTCTGTTTTATTACATTAATAATACCAATAAAACAAAACTGAGTGACTTATCGCATAGGCATCAATAATCAATACTGTGCTATTTACCAAAATAGAAAAATAAAATAAAAATTGAATACTTTTATTTCATAAAATTCGGGGTCTCACATGTACTGACCATTAAAATCCATAAACTTTAACCAAAGAGAATACAACAACATTAAATATGGTGATAAAAATAATGACATTGAATGTTGTTTCTTCAAAAAAAGAGTAATGGTTGAATATTTATTATAAGGGCATAAAAGTAAAACAATGAACCAACTAAATTTTATAAATAGTAAGTAGCCTATATATTAGGACATCTCAAAATGAAAAATCAGCCTATAATTATGGGACGGAGGGAGTATGTTTTAGTCAATAAAAAATGAGATTTTTAAAATTTTTATTAATTATTAATACTATACATTTTTATATATTAATGACGTCAATAACGATTCGATCACCGATTGGACCAGTAACCTATCAACCCAGTATCTTTTCTGCTTCAATGAACGGTAATTCTTATAACCTTGGTTTCATCCCAACTAAATCATTCTCTCAAGCTTTAAATCTTTGTTAATCTGAACAAATATTTTTGGTGCTTCATCCCTTTTACAACTTAGAAAATTCATCAATATGTTTTTAGAATTATAATTAATATTTAGAATTAAACAGTTGAATAATTCATTATGAGATAGCGATGAATGTATGTTTTGGTATATATAAATATATAATAATGCATTTTTGATTTAAGAAATTATAACAAGTATCGTGAATATATATAATAGAGCGGTTAATGATATATTCCATCCATACTCGTATGCATTTAAATATGTTGTGATGTTGATGTTTAATGAACCCAGAGGGCACGTTCTCAGATCCTCTCTCTCTGTCTAAGATTTTAGCGGACGTTTGGAGACACTTAACGTATCCAATTAGGGAAAAAACCCTATTTTTTTGAGTTTTTTTAATTAATTAATTAATATTAAATTAAATTAATATTTATAATTTTTTAAATTAGGATTTTATTTTTCTTACACTTTTAGATATAAAATTATTGATCATACTTTTATAATCAATTTTCTCTAACACATTCTCTTTTCGATTAATAAAATCGCTATTTGAATTAAATTTTTTTGGGACGGTCAATTAATGTGCTCTAACACATGAATCTTCTCAATTTTGAGGGTCTCAAATCATTACTTAAATAACTTAACATATGGGCCGAGGCCGACCCTCATTTGAGAAGGCAAGGCAGTCAAAAATACTGATTTGAATTTTTATACTTCATCCGTCCCTATTTAAATAACGTTTTAGAGATAGACACAAGAACTAAGATAATGATTGAAAAACATTAAATATAGTACTCAGTTGTCTATAATACTCTTAAATCATTAATTTATCATAGCACAAGAGTTTAAAGTACCAAAAAATTAGGTAGGGTAATGAGGGGTAATTTTAGAAAAAATATCATTAATTCTCCTAGATTTAAACAAACGTTAATTAATTAGGAACAAATAAAAAATTCTAAAACGTCATTTAAATAGGGACGGAGGGAGTACTCCAAACCAAAAATAGTGAGTAGGGGTATGATTTGAATTTTGATACTCCAAACCAAAAATAGGGAGTAGGGGTATAAATTAGGGCTGAGCAAGTAACCAAATTGGAATCGAAATCGCACCAAAAATCGCATGAACCGCACCAATTAAAATAGCACCAACGATTCCGGCGTATGTGGCGGTTTTAGGTGGGTTGAATAACCAAATTTACGGTTCCGATTTGGTTACTAGTCAAAATCGCACGCATAAAACCGAAACCGCACCATGTGTATGTATGTATGTATTATCTCTAATAAATTATAAGGTTACTTTTCACTTGAACATGTTCAGAAAAAACTCCAGTCTTGCATTGTCATTTTTTCACCAATTGAAAACATGATTAGAGGTTTTAGAGCCAAAAATTAAACATTTGAGTTTTAAAATTTTGAATTTGTTTGATGCGTTATTGGAGAGACTTATAGCTGAGGGTCAAATTCGTTAGTTCGAGCATTTGATACATTGGTTAAGGTCAATGTTATAATAGTAATAGTCTAATAGATTATTTTTCAAATTAGATATAGTTAGGATTATATTCTATAAGTCCTCCCTGCAATATATATATATATATATATATATATATTAATATTAATATATATATATATACACACACACACACACATATAAGATAGAATTTCATTATATATCCAGTATATATTTTTAATTTTTGGTGAACTAGATAAACCTTATTGCTTGTTATCGAATATATGGTATTCGTTGTTGTATCTAGCGTATGTTTTAGTTTTAAAGCATCATTCTTTTATTATAAACTAAAACAATTTTACATGTCTCACTGTTCTATGATTTGATGATGAATTTGACATGTTTGGCAGAAGGAACTTTGGTTTTATGCTTGATATAATTCTCATTGCCGACTTTGTCACTAAGTTAATTGCTTGATGTAAGTTTTATGTTAAATTTTATTGAAAGCTTAGACTTTTTTGTTGTTTCAATTGGTTTTAGAATTGAAACCGCACCAATTAAAATCGCACCACACCAATCACAAACGGTTTCGTGTGCGGTTTTGAATTTTTCAAACCGCACCTATGCAGTTTCGGGTGCGGTTTAGACTTCAAACCGCACCATTCTCACCCATAGTATTAATGAACCGATAATTAATAGAAAATTAATTCCTTCATTCCTAAATAAGTAACGTTTTGAAAGGTTTCACATTTATTAAGAAAGTCATTTATTACTCTAATTCTATCATTAAGATTGATACTTATGTATTACCATAATTATCCTTGCATTAATTAAGAAAAAAATATATATAGTTGCCTAGATAAATGAGATAGAAAGATACTTGAGGACAATAGAGAAAAAATTATAATTAATGCTTCCTATAAATTTGGTAATGTCAAATATATTGGAAAATTTTGAACTCCTTAAAACGTCACTTATTAAGGAATGAAGATAATATAATTTAAAGAGATTCAAATAATTTATCGAGTTTTAAAATTTGATTATACTAGAACCGTATGAGTTCGAATCAAAGTGGAGAGTTTGAACTAGGGGTGCTCAAAATGTTCGATTTTTTCGGTACCGATAGCGGTAATGATTTTTTTGAATTCGGTAAAAACAAAAATACCGAAATTTAATAATATAATAATTAATATTTTGGAATTTTATATATTAAATAATTTTTTCTATATATTATAATTTCTATATAATAGTAGTTTTATTAATTTATATATATATATTAATAATGTTTTGTAGTTTTATTTTATATATTAATTATTATTAATAGTTAATGATTTCTTAGTTTTTAAAAAAATTATTAATATATAAAAAATTATTTAATTATTATTAATAATTATATATATTATCATGCGGTATAATCGAAAATCGAACCAAAAAAATCAGTATCGATTTTTTTATCAACCCAGTAATTCAAGATTTTCTTGCTTTTCCGATAATTTCACATTTGATCTTAGGTTCGATATTTTTAAGCATCGATTCAATTTTTTATCGATGATCACCCCTAATTTGAACCATTTGATTAAATTAGTTGAATTGAGTGGGTTTTCGTAGAGCGGGTCAATTAATTAATCTAATGGTTTGTCTGAATTAGTATTTTTTTTAGAGGGGAAAAGGGCGCATGCTTCTTTACTTTTTACTCAATCCAATCCGATCCAATTATTTGTGGATAATTTTTTTCTTTCCCTTCGATGAACGTTCCAATATATCTAATTATATCTAATAAAATTCAAATGATTTTGAATTTTCCGCTCACTCAATAAATTATCTAGGCCGTTCAAAGTTTGAAATAAATTTCACCGTCCATACAGTGCCGAAGGCATGGGACCCAGCTAGTATAATACAAAACTAAAAAAAGCAAAAACATATATACGAAGAGCGAAATTTATTCCAAATTTTGAATGGCCCAAATAATTTAATAAAATAAAGGAAAAATTCAAAATTAGTTGTATCTATACATACATACATACATACATAGAAACATGCATGTTATTAAAATACAGAAAGCGTTGCATCTTTTTCGGGTCTATTTCTCAATTCCTGTTGTCTTGTCTTTTATAAGCAAAAGGTAAGCAAAGTTGTGTTGATGGCGTGTTATTGGTCGTCTCCTCTGCTACAAAAAAGATTCTAACTACTTATCCCGAAAATCAAAACTCCTTTCTACGATTTTTTTACAGAGATTTGAGAATTGGGAGTTTGGAATTGGCAACGCCCACCAAATATTCCCATTTTTTGAGTTTATAAATAGGTGGTTGGGTAGCCAAGGGCCAAGGCCTAAGCTGACTGAGAGAGGGAGGAGGAGGAGAGAGAAAGGATGGGTTCGTATGGGATGCTAGCTCGAAGGGCTGTACAGACTGAAACGCCCGTTATGGTTCAGGTATATATCCTTTCATCCAAATCCCTAATTTGGGTTGGGTTGGGTTTAATTTATTCTTCTTTCGATGTGTTTCTTTGCGCTTGCTGTAATCTTTCTCTCTCTCCGTATCTATGTGTTTGTGTGCCTGTTTATGCACTTAAATACATGTAATATGTTTTCAAGCATTGAAATGCGTTGATGGTAAAATTGATGTGTCTGCAGATTCAAGAACTGATCCGCGGGGTTAAAGATCCGGTCTCCCTGGCTCAGGTTTGTTTACTGGCCCCAAAGTTTGAAACTATAGATACATTCTTGGGGTCTGTAATCCTTTGAATTGATAAATATTTGGAGTTTATCAGTCTCCTAGGTATTACAAGTGACACAGATTTTGACCGCACATATAGCTTGCAGTGTACTTTTTGGCAGGGGCGGATCCAGACGGATTGTTCAGTGGGGTCAAACTCGGAAAAAAAATTTCTTACAAATAACTTACAAAACTAAACAATCCTCAAATATTATTTATAATGACATTTTTCGAGGTTTCATTGCTTAAAATTGTTGCATGATATAACCTTATTTTTAATAGTTACAAAAATATCACGCTCAATGTATGTTACTAAACAGTCATTCATCCATTCATCTCCCATTTGGTTACGGAGTTCATTCTTCACGATATTTATAGCTGAAAATGTCCTTTCAACAGTTGCAGTAGCAACAGGCAAAAGTAGAGCCAATTTCAGCAACAAATAGACTTGGGGATACACATCATCCTTTCTTCTCTGAACCAACATTTGAGCCAATTCTCCAATTCCTTCTATACTCGAAAAATTGGAATCGTTTCTCTATATCCACAATATAGAAGAATAGAAAAGTTGGCTTAATGACTTAGTGGGATTTGGGAATTAGGGATTGTTGCCTGGTGTCTGCTCACTTAGTATATATATAACATAATACAGTGGGGTCATGTTTTTTAGTATACATGTTCACTTTAGACCCTCTTAATTTTTTTTTCCTAATATGACCCTCTTAATTTTTTTCCTCCTAATATGACCCCTGACCCCCTGAAATTCAGTGGGGTCAGGTGCCCCCCCTTCCCTAAGGCAGGTCCGCCCCTGCTTTTTGGCCCTCCAAATTTCTGTGAACTCAGTTGGCCTTAAATACTAATATTACAAACTACTAGCCAAATACTACTTGTTGAATTATGACAAAACATTGGTTCTATGTCCTTGATAATTGTGAGGCAGTCTCATTAATTTTATAGTTCAGTGTTTTTTTTTGGTATTGAACTGAATTATCCATTTCTTGTCCAGCCCTAGTTCATGATTTATACTGGTCTCAAGGAATTTTAAATCCATGATTACAAGTCATCTTTGTGATACCAACATGGACAATGTCCTTGCTGAGTTGCTGTTATCCAGTTCTATTCGGTTGTAGTTATCAGGCTAAACATGTTCATAATATAGTTATGTGAAGGTTGGGTTTATGTATCAAATAAATAGCTTCAGTTTTTAGCTCCTTTTAGTTTCTAGTCGGTTCTGTGATTCTGTTATCTACCAGAGGGGCGAGGGCCATAATGAGATCATATTTTATTGAGTTATATAAGCAAGTAGTTTGGATACAAATAGTGTTTTGGTTGGTTATGATACAACTGCTTAGTTATTTCATTTTTGGCAAATTTTAATGGCTCACCAAAACTTCTAGTGTTGATTTTTCTTTCTGCATATTAGGTAGTTTGCTTAATTACCACTCTTGTAAGCTGGATCATTGTGTTTTGACAATAACTTTTTATCCCACTTTCATCCTTGCCAAATGTCAATGCCAAACTAAAGTGTATGAAATAGTTGTTTTATCATGCAATACCTTACAAGTCAACTATGTATCTATGTAACCGTTACGATTTTTGACTTTTCATTAGTGTTCAGAAATCTAAGGATCAATTATAGAGTTTATGATGTAGAACGGGGTAGATAGAAGGAATAAGAGTACCTATCTCCGCAGAGAATCGGTAAAGAAACACACACAAAAACACACAACTTCAATCTCAAATCAATTCATTCAATAATCTAAAAATAATGAAGTATTACAATGCTTAAATAGAAAACCCAATATTTGGATACCAAGTAAAAACCCTAATTTAGAAAGTAAACAATCTTCTAACTAAAATCTACTACTACCATTAAAACTCTCTTAATAAAAAGCTATTACTATAATATCCTACTAAATAATTTTATTAGTAACTCAACATTTATCTCTAAATAACAATATAAAATTAATAATAATCTTCTAGAATTTCTTCTTCCATACCACATCATTCTCCTCGTCTTTGAAAAAAACTCGTCCTTGAGTTTTGAAATATCGTAGAATAATAAACCACGGTTCGAGAGATGTCTTCCAACAAAACATTCGCATCCGATGTTTTAATGTCATGAGCACAATTTTCTAGAATAACAATGACATAATATAGAAATTTGAAGTAACTTGAGACTCGAATGTATCAACCGGAAAGAGAAAATTAGCATGACTGACCTCAACTTTATCTTCCTTACGTTTTTCGCATATTTGGTCAAACTTAACTTCAATCTTCTCACTGCAAACTATCTCTGAATCTGCAAGTTGTTCAACACACTTAACTTCCGTTTCATGTTTCTCACAAACATCAATATGTGAGAGTACTCGCTCTTCTTTATGCTCGCCAATTTCATATTGGTTTTTGATATGTTTAAGTATTGTGAGACATTCATCAATTGTCTTGTAAGAATTTACTTTGCGGGTCTCCTCTTTTGAACGCGCTGTTTTAGTTGAACAAACACGATTATGATAAACATTTTTTTTGCTTGAACAAAATATGGACGAACATTTTAAATTTGCAAGACTTGTTTCAGAAAGTGCAAGTTCATCACATAATTTCAAATACTTGGCACTATATGGGACACAAGACCTTTTAAGATGCTCGCATATGACCAAAGTTTGATGTTCAAGTTGCTTTATCTTAGCCCAAAGAAAGTCTGGATTGTTAAACCTGAAAGACATTATATATATGTAAAGGGGCTGAATTGAAAAATTTAAAAACTTTGGGGGTTAAATTGAAAACTCAAAAATTGTGGGGGCTAAATTGAATATTTTAGAAACTTTAGGGATTGGATTGAAAGTTTTATAAACTTTGTGGGTGGAATTGAAAATTTCATAAACATAAGGGGGCTGACTTGAAAATTTCAGAAACATAGGGGTACCAAACTGTAATTTAGCAGAAGGAACACCAGAAATTTGATGAACAATGTCGCGCACTGTAGCGATGAACAGTAACGCTTAATTTATTTTTTTGGTAATAAATTGAGACTATGGCGACAATCGTGCTTTCGCCTCAGAAAATTGTTGTTGGTTCCCTAGCGAATTTCGACAATTGGATGGAGGCCAAAAAAATAGGATATGAAGGAATTGGGTGAAATTAAAAGATAGAATTTTTGCTATTGATACTATTATGATGTAGAACATGGTAGATAAAAGGAATAAGAGTACCTATATCCGCAGAGAATCGGTAAAAAAATACACACAAAAGCACACAATTTTAATCTCAAATCAATTCATTTGAAATATTACAATGCTTAAATAGAAAAACCAATACTTGGGGACTAAGTAACCCTAATTTAAAAAGGAAACAATCTCCTAACTAAAATCTACTACTATAATAAACTTTCCTAATTGAAATCTACTATTACAATTAAAACTCTCCTAATGAAAAATTATTACTATAATATCCTACTAAAATTTCATTAATAACTCAACATTTATCTCTAAATAACAATATAAAATTAATAATAAAGTTCTTGAATTTCTTCTTTTGTACTGCATCAGTTACAGTTAGGACTGATCATTCGTTTATAACCGAACCGAATAGTTTATTCGGTTATAACCAAATAACAAAAATCTACTTATTTTTACTATCCAAAAAACTAAACCGAATTAAGGAATAACCGAATTATCGAAACTCAAATAACCGATTTTGTTATTCGGTTATTTCGGTTAATACCGAAATTCAGTAACATATGTAGAGAAAGAAAGACTAGTATTATGTATTATGAGTTGATTGGATTTGGGCTAACTGAAACTCTAGTCTTTCTCAGCAGACAAAGCTTATTAAAAACTAATACCAGAGACAAAGAGCATGAGACGGTCGGACGGAGATCGTGAGTGGCGGAGGCCGGAGACTTAGGCGAAGACGCTGGTTGACGAGACGGAAATCTGAGATTTGAGACGAGAGAAAGACGGAGATGAGAGGCTATGACTTGTGAAATCTGAAATCAAATGAGACTTGAGAGCCAAAGAGGAGAGAGAAACTGAGAATTGAAAAATGGGAATTAGGGGCATCGAGTCCCAAACAATGTCTGTTCGTCTCTCTTAAAATTATGGATCCACTATCCACGGGCCACCTCCACTTTTTGGCGATTCCTGTTTAAGCTATACATATTTATCCAAAAGAATTGTCCCCATCCAAATTTAAAATCTTATTTGGCTTACCAGTACATCATACAAATATAAAATTATGTTTTTTAATGAATAGGTTTGGTTATTCGTGTAACCGAATAGGATGATTTTAATAACTGGACCCGAAACCGAATAAGAATGCGGATATAACTGAATTACAAAAAATAACCGAATTATCAAGAAATTTCGGTTAATTTTTTTTGATTTGATTCGGTTATATCCGTTTTTTGCTCAGTCCTAATGTCAGTTTATAATGTGATAGTCAACTTAGAAACGAGGTACAAATGGGGATAGGTTCAAGAAGATGACATTGTTGGAATATAATGTGGCTGTTATAAATGTGGCAACAAATTTGTGGTTCCAATCCCCATATTTTGTGACAAACTTATGTATGAAAAAAGAAAAACAATAAACAAAAAACAAAAAAGGTGACAATGAATTTCCCTTTGTAAATTATTAGTGACACATTGAAAGATAAAACAAAGAAGTTGTCTATTTTCCTTTTATATTCCACGAATATGACATGGTTGTTAAGGCTTCGCCAAGGCGTCTAAATGATGATTCAAAAAGTTAGGCAAGGAGACGACTTGGTCGAAGTTACTAAGGCGAGCGCCTTGACAGCGAAATTGTCTCCTTGGGTCACCTAGGCGACGCCTTGGACGACTTCCTGTCAAGTTGTTGGCTTTTGATCGACATTAGAACTGGTTTAAATTCTGACATAAATATATAATTAACTTTTACATACAACTAAATTCTAAGTGTTTGACATTAGAACGCCTAAACTTTTGTTCTTTGCAATTTTAACCCTTATTTTATTATGAGTCAATGAAGTAAAATGATGTATGTATGCATGTGTTTACATATAATACTTATCATTTTAAACTTTAATACATTAAGCTTTCCAATGTTTAATGTTTTTGTGACATAAAATATATCTAAAGTTATACATTTATAAATTGCACATTATAAACGACTTATCGCCTTATCGAAGCCTAGGCGGGCGCCTTATAACCTAGGCGTCCAAGCGCTTGGCCACCACCTCGCCTTAGCGCCTTGACAACTATGGAATATGATATCTATCTAGTGTGATGTATGGAATATATGACAAAGCTGGAATATTTCTATTGATTAGTCATGTCATATACTCATATAGGCTTGAGTTGGACATCCAATTGCTTCGATTTGAATTATCAGGAGAATGTCTTATATAGATAACCAATCTATCAAAAAAAGAAAAAAGAAAGATGGACACCATCAAACTGAATTTAGTTATATTATAATGATTATACAAGTTGTAGGTACAAGTGTTGTGCATGCCCGATTTATTATGCCTATTTGCTTGTTTCTCCTTTAAATTTTTTTTACCCCAATTATTATTATTCATCTGAATTATTGTTTTTTTAAAAGTTTACAATAAACTTCATTGTAAACTGCTTTTTTACCCCTCCCTTTCATTTGAGTACTAGCTATGTTGATTTGTGCTTACTGTGTTCACAATATCTCACTTTTGAACATGCAATCATGTAGGGGGTAGTATATTGGCAACCACCTAAACCAGCATTGGAAAAAGTAAAGGAGCTTGTATGGGAGCCTTCAATTAGTCAGTATGGTGCTGATGAAGGTCTTCCTGAGCTCAGGGAAGCATTGGTTAAAAAGGTTAGTCAATCGATTCTATTGTTAGTGGTTAAATACTATTTTGCTATATACAGATTAGTAGATCAGTAGACTTTTTTATTCTTTAATTGTAGTATTGTACAGCATTAATACATTATATGTTTCTGTCATGTATATTTATGAATAATGACCACCTAGGCATGGTTTAGGTACCTTGTATCTGCATGTTGGGGCCTGTTAGAATATCACCGGGAAGCTATTTACTTATTTGTTTATTCTTTTTATGCAGTTACATCAAGAAAATAAGTTATGCAAATCTTCCGTGATGGTTACTTCAGGTGCAAATCAGGTAATGACTTGTGGTTTTATGTTCTTTTGTAGCAATATAGTACTAAACACCAGTAAAGATTATGTTGGCGCTGACCCTGTACGTAACAATAACAATATTATTTGTTTACCTATTTGAATAATTTGTGAATTTAAAATTAAATCTTTAGGTACCAGTAAATAAAGAAAAAACAACAGAAGAATCTAACATATACCAGCCCCCTTTGGGCATTTTGATATATAATCCTATTTGATATATTTAGACTTAAAACTGTTTGCCTCTACATTCAGTAAGTTATCTTCAAGAGCTACTAGTTTAAGAGATTGAAATTATTATAGAATGAATACTAGTTTTAAGAGATTGAAATTATTATTCAATGAAGACATAAAAATCAGATATATATCATCAATTTTGTAAAATGCGTGCTAGCACACACGCGGGTTGTTATTCGTCCTTCACATTTTATTCTATATTCTTTCGCCACTTTCTGGAATTAAAATTGTGGTTCATATATGTCAAATGCAATGGTCTTACTTGCCTTAATTCAAATTTCAATGGTGTTACTGGCCTTAATTCTATTTCTTCTTGATTTACATGTTTAAGTTCTATTTGTAAAGTATTGCTGCTAAACTACCTATTTTATTTTTTGATTTTTATGAAATAGAATGATTTTGGATTCACTGGTGGCTAATCATGTCAAAACTCCATTTTGCAGGCATTTGTAAATATTGTTCTTACACTGTGCGATGCTGGGGATTCTGTTGTTATGTTTGCACCATACTATTTCAATGCATACATGTCATTCCAGATGACAGGTGTCACAAACATTCTTGTGGGTCCTGGTAATCCAGAGACACTTCACCCAGATGCAGGTTAGAAGGTTTTTAATATGTTTACATTTATTGTACTCCAATAATTTAATGGTTTTCTGAACTTCCATTTCATGGTTATCCGCATAACTGGGTGCTACTAACAGGCTTGTATTTACCAAAGCTTTCAAGTTATTGAACTGAATATTTGTTTTAAATAATTATTTTACTTGGATATATGGGTGTTGATTTTTATTAAACTTACCTTGGCTGGATATCTAGATTCCCGGCAAGGGATATATTGCCTGCATTCCAAATTGAGCGTCATCTTGCTAACAGTGTATTTGGCACAGATATGAAGACAGTGGAATTCATATTTTTCATATAATTTCTTTTTGTTGGATTTCAAAAAGGTACACTTTACGTTCTAAAGAAAGATTTTGATAAAACTATTATATCAAAAGATTATTGCCTAAATGTGTCGTCCATGCGTCTTAACAATTTGAGACAGATGGAGCAAAAAGATCGCACCAGAAATTTCAACATGTTTTTGCTAAAATTTGTCCCGGAATACCTTCCATCTCCTTTTTCTCACTATGGTCCATTGCTGTATTCAAGCACCTCAACTCAAATTCTGGTTTGTACCCGTTTGTTAATGAGGAACTACTTTACTTTTCTCAACTAGCTCACTAGTCCGTATGCATGCTTGGACGTTGGATTCCTAGTCAACAAAGACTTGCATTCCCTCCCTTCATTTGTCTCGTCTATCTCAAAAGCCTTTTATGCCAATATAATTGCACTTATTTTCCTCCTATTTATTCTTCTTAAGACCATGTCTTCTAATTATCATGAAGATTTATTAACCTTCTAGATTTCCTATTGGTAAATAGAATTCTTTTGTTATCAACACATCTATGCATAATATCATGCTATTGATTTCTTATTACTTTGCGTATTATCTGAGGCCACATGATTGTTTCAAACTAAAAGTAGATTTGTTTATTACAAGTGTATTGATTTCTTGATGCAAACCCTAAAAGTCTATGAAAATTAGGATATGGTTCCAATCATATTAAATGGGATAAATCCTTCCCACATTATGTCTATCTTTTTATTTGCCATTACTTTCATGGGAGAATTATATCCACAAATTATTTTTGTTAATTCCACAAGGTCCCATTTCAAGTGGCTGTAGGACCCTCTTAGGTAGAGTTTGTTTACATCTTATCGCCTTTGAAATCCTTGGCATCTTTTTCGCTTAGACCCAAATGCTTGTTTGGTAAAAAATTGATTGCCTCTGTAAGCCTCTATTTCGGAAAGACATGAAATCATGTCTGGATCTGAGGGAGGAACATCTGAATTCCTTATTACACAAGTATCCTCACATATTTATCATATTCGTAGTTGATTTCTTCTTCTCCAATTTCATATGATGAGACCATCCATGTATTTGTTCCGTTCCGATGAAAGTTCCGGCAAGATCCCCTTCTTCGTACGGCCACATCTCTTCTATAAGCATAAATCTTGTTGACAATAAAAATCAGATTTCCCGTTGTTGATTCATAAATTGATTATAAAAGAAATTGATTTTTCTAGATCTTCTGGTCATTCATAGTTGCAGATGGCAATACAACACCTTCGTGATCTTTGTACCTATGTTGTTGTGTTTATGAATAATATGAGGCTATGAGCAATTGGGTCTTTCCAGATGAATAGTTTAGTTTGTTTTATGGTAAAAATGTTATTATATAAATCATGTGTAGTATACCTTCTACTAGAATTTATTTCATATATATGATTATAATTATTTTTAAATGTTTTTATACATATTAGAGTTTGTATAAAGCTCATTTAAATATAAATTTTCAAAATTAGATTTTAATCTTTAATTATATAATAAATATTTTTTTATTAAAATTGATATTTTGATTTATAAAATTGTTTTAATTATTCAAAACAATGTACAAGGTTAAATTAGTAAAATACTGTTATTTAGATGTTTTAGAAAGTTTAGTTATCAAAAACTTTTTTCATTTTGTCTCTTTCAAACTGACACTCTATTTTACTACCTCTAAATTATACAGATCTTAATTATACATTTTTATTAAACACTACCTTAGTCTCTTACTAGTCATGTGTGAGATACTTTGTGGAACTATTATATTTCCTTGTGGAAATAGCAATTCCCTATTTTTTTAATCCTTTTTTTATTAATTTTTGTTATCACATACTGCTGTATCTTTTGTTGATCTTTCATCAGTGTTTCTTTGTTTTCAGATTGGCTAGAAAGAACCCTTCGGGAAACTAAACCAACACCAAAGCTTGTTACTGTGGTGAATCCTGGCAACCCATCTGGAACCTACATTCCAGAAGCCCTTCTGAAGGTATGTCTGTCTCTCTCCATATATTTGTTTGTATATGTAAAGCAAGTCTGAAGTTTGAATTATTGATCACACAATAAGGATAAGTTTATTTTTTCGTTTTTCCTTGTACTTCTGACTTATGTGTAATTCTTTTTCATACTTAAGTAGAGGATTTCAGAAATCTGCATAGAGGCCGGATGTTGGCTTGTTGTAGATAACACTTACGAGTAAGTATTTTTTTCCCTAGCTGAAATACTTCATAGCAGAAATTTCTTTTAGTCTCTTTACCTGTTTGAGAATATTTCGATGACTGTTTTGGATGAAAAACTGAGTCAGAATCTTGAATATGAATGGTTTAATAAAAAGGATTATATGGTCTAGTGTTATCCCTTTAGGACTTGGCCCCAGAGGTGGTTGTTATTTGTATTGTCTATACAAGGTTGTTACTGGTCTGTTTACATCTTGCGTGTAAAGAAAATGATAAATGGACATATATTTTCCATGGCAGCACATAGAAAACTCTGTAACATTATTAGTCATCATAAATTCATAATATTTGACTTTTTATGTGGAAAACTTTGTAGGTGATGTTTACGCAAGAAGTTATGGTTATTTTGGTTTTGTTACTTGATCAAAATTCTAGAAAGTGTAAAATTTGTAAATTGTAGTATTGATTTGATATATATGATGCATTGTAAGTGTGCCTGAAGAATTTAGAATAAAGGGCATGTAGATAGAGGAAAAGAGACCTGGAAGAAAATAAGGGTACGCAAAAAGCAGGTTTGCATAACGTGCCTCATTGGAGATTTGTTTCTTCCCTTCCTTTAAGTGCAGTAGCAGCATCAAAGATGCTCTGCTGCACGGCTGCGCCAGACTGTACTAGGCTCATAAGATACATTCTGCTGAGGCATAATAGAGTAAATATGTCTGTGATATAATTGAGGGTGGCAATCATAAGTAAGATATGGTTTGCTTACACTTTCATTTTATATTTGTGGAACGTTTAAATCTGATATTGCAATCAACTGAATTTGCCAGGGCAATTGTTTGCCAAATCTCATGTCTGTTTGGTAGAATGATTAGATCAACTTCCACCCTTCTCCTTTTACTTTTCATCTCTCTTTCCCCTTTGAAAAGAATTCGGACTAGTAATCAGGGGCTGAGGTAGATTCCATGGAGTGGGCATAATTGGGGCCTATAAGGATATTGATCTTTGAGCGACTTACTTTCATCTTCTTTGAATTATTTTCGTCTATGGGGGTGTGTGTGGGTGTGTTTTTTTTGGTTGTCTGGGGGGGGGGGGGTGGGGGTTGACGGGATTAATTTAGAAATATACTAGAGAAAAAGCCTGGGACGAAAGGGATTATATGAATTTTTGTGGGCCAGTAACCCGATTTTGGCGCTTACCTGCAGTACATTCTAAGAAGCCAATTCTTCATCCATTTGCGCCATAGGTATAGTTTAATGGTGTCATTGCACTCGTCAGACCATTGAATTAAAGTTCCTAGTAAGTTTGATTTCTTTATAGCCAAGAAAATACACTTGAAATTCCAAGTTCACAACTGGAATCAATAAATGCAATGACTTGCAATCTGGGAACTTTTTCTGATTTTGTTGCACTTTGGAAAATTCCTCTCGTAATTTTGTATCCCTTGTTTTTCTTGAATATACATTTTGATTGTTTGCTTATCTGTTCTCTCTCGAAGGATATATAACTCTAAATAGGAGCCCTAACAGTTATATACACAGGTACTTTATGTATGATGGTCTGAAGCACTCGTGTATTGAAGGGAACAACATAGTCAACATCTTTTCCTTCTCCAAGGCTTATGGGATGATGGGATGGCGAGTTGGATATGTAAGCAATGCCCGTCATTTTTGTTAAGCAAAAAAACTAATTTGTTTTTGTCAAAACAGTAGTTATTGTCTTCGTTGTGATTGGAATGGTAGAGCTTCCCGAAAATGGAGGGCATGGTTACATGAAATATATTAATATATTAAATGCCACTTATCACAACTATTTTTGAATAATTTACCTTTTAAAGAAAGATTGAATTGGATCACAATAGTCAAAAGATGCAACATTTATCATTCCAACCCTAGCAGACACCCTCCTACTCTGATTCCACCTATTGTCTTTCACTCTGATTGTTCCAGTATCTGGCTACATGGCTTTATCATTTTTTATCATTCTTTCTGTGTGTAATTTGATGAGCATGACGGACAGTGTTAGGGTTGATGGTGAAGGTTGCCCAGAGTTAATTGATTTCAGAGAACGGGGGCTTTCTCTTTTCATTTGAAATAGCAATAATGATGTAGTGCATATGGTTTACTGTAACTTATATTCCTTTGCTTTCCAGCGCGTCATCTTTTGAAAGAAACATATCTACTTCCTTCTTGTCGCTGTATGATTAATAGTATATGTTAGGGCTGCCTGCTTATTTGGGTTATTTACGCAGATAGCATATCCTTCGGAAGTGGAGGGATTTGGGGCTCAACTCCTTAAAGTCCAAGACAACATACCTATCTGTGCTTCTATAATCTCACAGCGGCTGGCTCTTTATTCCTTAGAAATGGGACCAGAGTGGGTGACCAATCGAGTGAAAGAACTTGTGAAGAACAGAAAAATTGTTCTAGAAGCATTGTCTCCCTTGGGAGAGGGTGCAGTTAAAGGAGGAGAAGGTGCAATTTACCTGTGGGCAAAGCTTCCGGAGAAATATATTGAAGAAGATTTTGAAGTAGTTCGCTGGCTAGCTCGGAAACACGGGGTGGTTATAATCCCAGGAAGTGCGTCTGGTTGTCCAGGGCATGTCAGGATCTCGTTTGGAGGATTGCTGGAGTACGACTGTGGAGTTGCTTCGCAAAGGCTGAGAAAAGGATTAGAAGAGCTGGTGACTTGTGGAATGTTGGAATGAATGATTGTCCAACAACTTGAAATCAATTCAAATTAATAATACTTGTTGTCAGTTAGTTTTGTATAGTGGAAAGGAAGTCCACCAAACATTCAAATTGTTGTGTATGAGAACTAACTGCCTCCAATCCATATTTGAAGTTTAGACCTTGAAACTGAGAAGTTTCCTCTCTACCATTCACCACTTTACCTTCATGAAGCAACTATTTAATTTGGGTGGTGGGTGTATTGGATTTAACAATCTATATTTTATTGGGTGTTTGAATTTCGAGACATTTTGATAAATAAATGTGTATTTAATAGTAATACTGAAAATATAACTTACAAATATACTACTATTATATTATTATTGATATATTATTCAATTTTTTCAATCAGCTGATTAAACTATTAATTTCTTTCTTTCTACTTTGATTCAATTGAAGTTAAATTGATGACGTGACTTTAACACCTAGGATGTGACTGATGATGTGTTAAAATAATACTCATTTATAATTAGTTTAAATCATTTTATAAAAACTAAATAGGCATAAATGTAATATTATATAATAAGCTAACAACAAAAATTAAAAAATAATTTAAAATGAAACATATCTATTTAAGAGATTCTTTTTATTTGAAAAAAGAACTAACTAATAATTATGAAAAATATTACTTATTACTTTCATTAACACCTAAATTTTCAAACAAAACAAAAAGAAAAAAAGTTGTAACTAATTATTAGATATCATCTTACTTGCAACTATCATTAATTATTTCTTTTTCACAAAATAAAAAATGATATTAAATTATTAGAACAAATTTACACAATCACTTTCCATGTATTTGAACTGAGAAAATCAATTAAAAACTAGTAATTAAAAAGTAGATAACTCTCACCATTTTGCTTCTATGAACCCATCATCTTCAGCTTCAATTGAACTAAAGTAAAAAAATTGAAAGATCGATTACCAAAATGAAAAAAAGGTCAATAGTTCATGATAGTAATTTATACGTGTTGGGTTTAATTGAACGAAAGTTAAAAAAGTAATAATTTAATAATCTGATTGAAAAAAATTAAAAAGCTAACAACCGAAGTAAAAAAATGTTAATAGTTTAAGATAATTATTTATATTTAATCCTATAAAAATTAAACTTAGGAATGTGTTGAGAGGGGAGAAATTTATGTTGCACCTACTTTTATTATAATATTTGGGGATAAATTTGAATTAATGATAGTAGTAAAAGAAGAGGACTTTATTACCAAGCCAAGCAGCTACAGATTTGATATTTATATGCTTTTTATTCTCTTTATTATTATGTAATGTAATGATGAGTATGGGGGGTGTTGAGTTTTCATTCAAAAATCCTAATCCTAATCCTAAATGAAAGTAGAAAAATAATACTACTAAGCTGTTAGTCGAAGAGGAAATAAATCATCATATGATTGATTCTACTAATTTTCTTGAATCCTGTTATTGTAAAGTTAAATTTATAGTAAGTTTATGAATTGATTAATATAATATTGATACACAAAAAGACTTTTCATTCTACATCGACGTTATATTAATTAATAGATTAAAATTAACTCCGTCTTAACTGCTCCCAACTTTCTTCTTTGGTTATTAGGTTATATTACTCCCTAGAGGTGACAAAATATAGTTATGGGTTGATTTTGGTTTTTAAAATACTGTTATGGTTCCATTTAAGAACTAAAATCATATTAACCATTTTTAATATGGATTATGTGGGTTAAAACCATATGATTATGGTTAAAAATCATATTAACCATTTTAAAATGTTTTGACTTTTAAACAAATTTTTTAAAAAATGAAATTAATATATACTATAGATAGAGAGAGCGGATACTGGGGGGGGGAGGTAGAGGGGTGTGTGGTATATATATAATCGCTTAATATTGGAGTGGTGGAAGTGGGGTGGAGGTGGAGGTGGTGGTGGTGGGGTGGGGTGGGAGTGGGTGGGGGTGGGTGGAGTAGGGGTGGGTGGGGTGGAGTAGGGGATAGGGGTGGGGTTGGATGTATACATAATCACATAATATTTTTTTTGGTGGTGGGGTGGAGTGGGGGTGGGGGTGAGTGGGTGGGGGTGGGGGTGAAGTGGGTGGTAGGGGTGGGGTGGGTGTATACATAATCACATAATATTATTTTTTTGGTGGGGATGGGTGGGGTAAGGGTGGGGGGGTAAGGGTATATACATAATCAGATAATATATTTTTTTTGTGGGGGTGGATGGGGTAGGGGTTGGAGTGGGGTGGGTGGGTGGTTGAACTTCTTGAATATGTAAATATGAGTGGAAAGAACTTTTGATTTGGGTTTAGAATAAAATATGGGTTGAAAAATGGTTAATCGGGTTGGAACTATATTTCTTTTTAAAAATATGGTTCCAATTTTTAACCAACCCAAATAAATAAATATAATTAACCGACCCATTTAGTTCCAGTTAATATGAGTTGACCCGACAGTTAACCAACTATATTGTCAGGTCTATTACTCCCTCAATTCCTAAATAAGTAACGTTTTTTAGAAGAAAAATTTTGTTTCAATTTATTTGTTGTTTACAACTTTTTAGGAG
Source organism: Panax ginseng (assembly GCA_020205605.1). Classification (NCBI taxonomy): domain Eukaryota; kingdom Viridiplantae; phylum Streptophyta; class Magnoliopsida; order Apiales; family Araliaceae; genus Panax; species Panax ginseng. The sequence goes on from CM035148.1 coordinate 3,185,248, forward strand.
AATAAATTATTTATTTTCTTATATCACCTATACTTTCTCTCATTGTGTCAATAAATTATTACTTTAAGTATTAATAGTTTTTAACTTCTCATAAAAGAGTAGTGATTAAATTTTACACATTTTAATTATTACTAGTAAATGATAGTATTAAATGACTTTCATAATTCATTCATATATAAAATTTTTTATTTAAGAATGGAGGGAGTATTAACCCAAACAAACATTCATTCGTCTACTTCTTTCCAAAATTGTATTGTAAATATTCAACGACGACAGGGCTAGTTTAGTAATACTATCTTCTTCCCTCTTTCCCATCTCTCGACCGTTTAAACGTCTCCGTCGGCTTAACTTCACTGGTGGTCGAAACTCGAAACAGCAGCCTACAGAGAGCGAGAGAGAGAAAGAGCTCGCTTTTGAATATCTATCTATGCCTGTTGCTCTATCTTCTCGGCGAGCTTTAAGTACTTCCTTTTCTTAAAAAAAACCCTAAAATATTTTGAAACCCTTAATTACTAGTTTAGAAACCCTAAAACTGATATATAGAGTGAATAATGGCCGGCACGACGTTAACGGGTTTACAAGATCACCTGAAATTGGCCAGAGAATATGCACTTGAAGGCATTTACGACTCTTCCATTATCTTCTTTGATGGCGCCATTGCTCAGATCAACAAGTATTCTCTCTCTATCTCTATATCTTTAAATATATATACACACAAACCCCCTTCATTCTTTGTTGAATAATTTAGGAAATTTTGTATTTGTATGGCCAAAAAGTTCATAACTTTTAAGTGAAACACATACCTTATTTGTTTAGGATGCTATTTGTTTTCTGGACTAGTTCCTGCATTTGTTTGGGCAAATTCCATTGGATTTTTACCAAATAACAATAAATTCAGATTTGAGGTATCAAATGTGAAGACTGAAGAAACACAATTTACCAAACATCGAGGATTAATTGGTGCATTACCAATACTTATTTGGATGAAATAAAAATTTTAACAAATATGAAAACTTCTGATTTTGGTGATATGTTAAGAATGACCCCTCACCAAGATTTTCTATTTGCATGCAAATGTTAATATTAGCAAAGAGAATGGGAGGGGTATTGCCAATCCTTTATTTTTCCTCTAATTTATTTGAATTTCCAAACTTAAAAAAACTTCACCTGGGGTGCCCCAATTGAAATTTATTCAGAATGTAGTCTATCTCAATTGCATTTTCGAATGAATTTTCAATTTTGCATTAAATTTGCAGTGCAGCATCTTGCTTCAAAGTCCTTGTTAAAGATTTCTAATTTTATTCTGTTATAGGCACTTAAGCACACTTGATGATCCTCTTATTCGTGCGAAGTGGATGAATGTAAAAAAAGCTCTATCTGAAGAGACGGAGGTTGTAAAGCAATTGGATGCAGAGAGAAGTGCTTTCAAAGATACTCGTATGGGCAGACGGCCTTCTTCGCCTCCGATTTCGACTAAGTCATCATTTGTCTTTCAACCGTTAGATGAGTATCCGACTTCTTCAGGTGCTCCCATGGATGATCCGGACATATGGAGGCCGCCTAGTCGAGACACTACAAGTAGAAGATCCACAAGAGCCGGTCAAGTGGGTATGAGGAAGTCACCGCAAGATGGGAACTGGGCTCGTGGTTCCACAAGAAGCGGAGCAACTGGTCGTGGAGCAAAGGGTGCTGCAGCTAATAGGGCTAACACGGGAGTAAGAGCATCAACTACTGTGAGGAAAGGCACTGGGCCAGGGAAGTCCAATTCGGGAAAGGCAGATTCTGTGGTAAGTTAACTTGTGGAAGCTAGTTGGCATAGTTACTGTATATTCCATTTTTCTTTTTCTATTTTTCATTTTTCTCCATAGTGAAATCTTCTTGCAAGTGGGTAAAGGTTGTTTCATTAATATCTTTCCAAATTATAGTGATAGCCGATAGGGTAGAGTATCCTCTTTATTTACGTTGAATGCCCTTATATTGCCTGTAGTTAATGCATTGGACCCGAAACTGTGGCATTTGATTTTTTTAATACCAGCATTAAACTCGTTCTAGTAAAAGCGTTGTGAATGTATAATGTATTCAAACCTTCTCTTGTTAAAATTGGATATTCTTTAAAAACTTAGCCCAAGCAATGCCCAAAGACTCCCGTGCCTTTCTTGGTCGGACCAACCCAACTGGCGATTTCCATTTGTTTTCCTGAATTGGGAGAGCAAGAAGAAGTCTCTCTTTTTTACCAGCATTTTGGTGAACTTACTGCATTCTTGAATTTTCAGTGAACTACGATTAAAAACTTTAAGATCAAATATCCACATATTGGTGGATGATTTAGAGGGCATGTGTAGTAGTTGGACTTTTTCTTATTCCCATTCTTCCTTTGTTTTTGTGTATCAAATATCTAATACTTGAAGGTCTGAGCAGGCATCATGTACTTTCTTGTAGTAATTTTTGACTCTCTTCCAATGATTAAAGAAGGAAAAAGGAATAAAAAATGTAGTCTCCTTATGTACATTTTGCCACGTATCGTTTATGAGCCTTTTAGAAATTTATGATCATGATCAATAAAAATATTCCTAGCTTTTAATATATAATTAATTAGGATCAGAATACATAGTAATTAGCAGCTATTGATCATTAATTAATTAGTGCCTTAGAAACTTATCAAAAGATGAAATAAAATTAGTGCCTTAGTGGTGTTACCCCTTGCGAGTGTGAGCCATTTTGAGGTTTGAAGCCATGGTATCCTCTTTTTTTCTTCTCTCAGTAAAAAAACCTAGAACTATTTGCAATACCTGCTAAGTATTCAACCCAGTCATGTATGATAATTGATAAACTGTATCCAAGAAGCTGCTATGTAATTACTTCCATGTGTAAGGTTTTTATGAGCGAGAAGCCTTGTTGGCAAGTGGCAACCAGCATAAGATGTGGCCCGTAGCTGCATACTTTATGGAAAAATTTAAGATCAGTAACAGCAGCATAATTTTTATCATAAATAACATTTTTATGGTATAAAACTTGGTAATACCTTGTCTTTTTCAAGTTCTATAGAAATTCTGATGTCAGTAGTTGTTGTTGGTCACACCAAATACTCTTTCATAGTGTTGCCAGTATGAAAGATAACAACATGCCTTTTTTCACAGTTTAATCAGGGATCCCACATCGACATTCTTCAAACAGTTTTTGAAAGTGCAAATTAGACAATATGAACTATTAAAATTTATTGACCTGTGATTTAAGAAGATATTACATTGATGATTATGAAAAAAACATATTCAGATACACAGAATATATATTATGCATCTTTATAACTTTTGTATCCAGCTATTCAAGTGTTTGAGTCAACTTCCGGTGCTTTGGATTTATTTTCATTATTTTGTTTTGACAGAATGGTGATTCTGAAGATGGAAAATTAAAGCGGGGACAGTATGAAGGGCCTGATCAAGATTTGGCTGCAATGCTTGAAAGGGATGTTTTGGAAGGCACCCCTGGAGTGAGATGGGAAGATGTCGCTGGGCTGAGTGAAGCAAAAAGACTTCTGGAAGAAGCTGTGGTTCTTCCTTTGTGGATGCCTGAATATTTCCAAGTAATGTTAAAGCTGATTAATTATAATGGATTCCAATGTTCTAAAAGGCGCTATGCGGGAGGTGGGCGGCCAAGGGGGCCTAGGCGGGATTTTTTATTATAAGTCAATTTTAATATTTTATCTTACATTTATCCAAACAAAACAATAATATAAAGCAAAACAATCTATAATAAAGATAATAAAAAGACCTTTGCTTAAAGTTCAAACACATATCCATATTGCTAATGTCAAAGTTCAAACACAAACATGCAATTGTTCAAAGTTAAAACATATTTTTAACGTATTAGTTTTATTCATAAACAATATTGCTATTAAATAATAAAATTTAAAATTTCAAGAATTTAATTCAATATTAAAACTTCGTAAACTAAACATAAATTTAAGAATTATATTGAATTAAACTAAATATTACAAATGTATCATCATTTATATAATTTGAAGTTGGTACAAGTTTAAAAAATTACAACTATAATAAAATTATCAATTTTGACTTGATATTGTTCATTTCTTGTTATGATTTGATATGCTACAACATGTATTATGAATATGGTAAATCATTAGAAAAATAAATATATTAAGATCTGGTTTGAGTAATTATTAAAATAAAAAAACTCTCTCCGCCTAGACCCACGCCTAATTTCCTGGAGTGATTTTTTTGCCGCCTTGGACCTAGTTGAGGCGCCAGGGAAAGGCGCCAAGAGGGCCTAGCACCGGCGCCAAGGGGGGCCTAGCTCCTAAGCGGGGCCTAGGCGGAGATTTTTAGAACACTGATGGATCCTTGATTCTGGTAGAGATTCTTCTGGTCAGATGGCATTAGTGAATATCTTTGTTTGTCGATAGCTCTTGAGAGAAGGATATCTAGTGATTGTTTCTCATTATAAGAACCGTTGTTTCAAGGGGTTGATTTGAAGCTCTCTTATATGCTCCAGCTAATTTCCTCTGATTTTTGTAGTTTCTCTCCCCCCCCCCCCCCCCCTCCCCCCCTAATTCGGCAATGCATTCATTGCCAAGTTCTCAGTGGGTATACAATTTGCATTTGGTATTAGAACTCTGCATGTGGTAAAACTTTCTTTAGGTGGACCGCCTCCATGAGTAATTTTTTTCTTCTATGCATGTCTAAAGTTTTGTGCATATGTGGTATTCAATTCCTCAGCCTGTATACTAACTAATATATTTACTTTCAGGGTATTAGAAGACCATGGAAAGGTGTTCTTATGTTTGGCCCTCCTGGTACTGGGAAAACACTTCTGGCTAAAGCAGTTGCTACCGAGTGTGGTACAACCTTTTTCAATGTTTCTTCTGCTACCCTGGCTTCAAAGTGGCGAGGAGAGAGTGAGCGTATGGTTCGCTGCTTGTTTGATCTAGCAAGGGCCTATGCACCGAGTACAGTTTTCATCGACGAGATTGATTCTCTCTGCAATGCACGGGGGTAAGAATTTCAGTTTTACTCGTGCAATTATCCAAGCACATCCTGTTCTGGTCAGTTGTACCCACCATATTTACTATTTTAAAGCTGATAACTATAAATATTTGTCCTGTTTTCCCTCGACTCAAAATCTTAATAGCCCTTTATATCGACTCCAGTCTCCATCACTTTGAGATGGCAATTTTAAAATGTGCATGTTAGTGGGCTGAACCAAGCTGGTCAGCCTCAGCTCATTTAGTGAACAAGTCTAAAAGTTGAGCTCCAACTCTGTTGTTTACCTAACGAGTTAGTCTACGCTGAGTATTAACTTAACCAAATGCCAAACCGTTGATGAACAACTCGGTTTATATGCAATCCTATCTGAACTTTATACTAGTAGTTGTCGAGTCTCTGTATGTCCATTGTTGAACTCACGGTCTTATATGAAAAGCATTGGTTCAGCGCTTCAGGGGAGCATGAATCGTCTAGAAGGGTGAAGTCTGAACTTCTAGTACAGGTAGATGGTGTAAGCAATACAGCCACTAATGAAGATGGGAGTCGCAAAATAGTGATGGTTTTGGCAGCTACAAATTTTCCCTGGGATATAGATGAGGCATTAAGGTTTAGTCTTTTTGAATAATATTATTATTTATAACTTTCTCTTCTTCCATTGCCCATTCAATGTAAGTTCTAGAATCAGTGTAACAAGGGGCTCTGTTGTTCTGATTGGTTATTAATGCAATGCAGGAGGCGGCTGGAAAAACGAATATATATTCCTCTTCCGAATGCTGAGAGCCGTAAGGAGCTTATTAAGATAAATCTGAAAACTGTTGAGGTAACGACTTTCACTGACCAGTTAGTCCAACACTCTTCTTTGAATAATATCTTTCCATAATGTTTGTTGTCATCATGATTCCTTGCATTCTGTGCAAGTATGATTCAATTATTTACTTTGTACCTAACATTTGTTGTAACCTAGAGCCTGGCTATAGATTCTCATGTTTTCTATGAATTTGTGATTATTGTAATGACAATTTGAAGAAATTAAAAAAGAGCATAACTATAGTGTCATTGTAATTCAATGTCCTTGTTTTACTATGGTTTTGACTACTGAATGAGATATGAGGCAGTTGGAGATACTGATAAATGCTAAGTAATGCAACTTTATGACCTAACAAAAGAAGTGTTGTTTACAAGTTTATAAGGACATTTTGAGGAAGGTCCGTGTTTCACAATTGCACATATAATATAAACTTAAATAGAAGAAATAAAAGTTAAAATTTTCTTCTGATGTATTTTGTGCGACACTGGATAAAGTTCCAGTTCTTGTGCTGTCCAAACAGTAATCAAAGTTCGTGCTGAATTAAAAGTTTTGAAAGCTTAGCCAACTGATGTCAATAGCCTTTTTGACTTCCAGGCTTTTGTGGTTCAGTTATGGCCCAAAAATGGGTTTTGTTTTTGTTTTTGACCCCATCTCAAATCGAGTTCCACTTTTTAGTGCCAGCTTGTTGTTGGTGGTATTTCTATTTGATGATCTATTTTCTGTTGTGAATCCGTGAATGCTTTATAGTTTCCTTAGGTGGAGACCATATGTTGTGGTAAAAAAATTGGGGATTTTTTGGGGATGACACTAGCAAGGTGAGTGCCGAAACATTGACACGAATTGGAACAATTTGTTTTTGCGCATTAAGGATCAAGTTACCATGTATGCTTGCTAAGTTAGAAGAACATCCATCCACTTGCTACTTCTAACCAAGTAACCAACTATTCATTCTTGATATGGTATGTTTTTCCTGTCTGAGTATTGCATTCAATATGAATAATATGCTAGAGGTACCAAATCTGGGGTCCAAATGTTGCGTCAGTACAATATTGATCAACTACATCTCTACTGAATGCCCACATAACATTCCAATTGCCAAACTTTCATTCTTGATAAGGTATGGCCACTGTATTTACTATAGGTGGGCTTGGAATGTTGTATTTACTGTGTCTTTACCTGAAGTTGGCCTTCTTATTTTTCCATTTGTACTGCTTTATGCAATAACAATTATAGCTCTCTATCTCTCGCTCGCACGCACGCACGCACACACAGACACACATGTACGCACAGACACGCAGGCACACATACCCTTTATGAAAATGAAGAATTAATTTAACGGCAGTGTACATGCATTTGTAACATGCCCTATTTCCCACCTCAGTTGTTGAAAATTAGTTGGATATATATTTGTATTGTTTCTTCTTTCCTTAACCGGCTATGGTCATCTAAATCAGGTTGCTGCTGATGTTGATGTTGATGAAGTGGCTCGTCGAACAGAGGGATACAGTGGAGATGATCTAACAAACGTGTGTCGCGATGCTTCCTTGAATGGCATGCGGCGTAAGATAGCCGGGAAGACTCGCGATGAAATTAAGAACATGTCTAAGGATGAAATTTCAAAAGACCCGGTTGCAATGTGCGACTTTGAAGAAGCACTGACCAAGGTTCAACCAAGTGTTTCCGCATCTGACATTGAACGGCATGAGAAGTGGTTTTCGGAATTTGGATCTGCTTAAAAGGGGATCAAATGATGTCAAATATTTACATACCGAGAAAAGACAAAAATAACAAGTCCCCTACCTTTTTGTTTCTCGTGATGTGACCCCAGTTGAGGGGAGCTTCTTCACTATTTTTTTTTGCCTATTTGGCAAAGCACCAGTTGTTGTCTCTGAGTGTGAAAGGTATTGAATGAATTGTTAACGGTTTCTGTATCTGTAACAACACCTGTACCATGATTTCCAAAGCATTTGTTCATTAAAATCTTCAACTCGAGTGTATTTGGAACATGGTCAGCAGAATTTACATCTTCAACTCGAGTGTACCCGAGTGTTTTGTTGTTGTTGTTGTTGTTGTTGTTGTTGTGTTGGGGGAGGGGTGGTGGTGTTTGTTGTTATACTATTCATAGTTACATCTTTTGAGTTTTAACCGGTTCAGAATCAGTTACATATTTACATTTTTGGATTTTTGATAGAGGGCTGCCTTTGCTTTGTTTTAATAATTCAATGATTTACATTTTGACACTACGATCTAGAGTTTTATTTTTTTTAATTTTAATTTAAAATAATTACATTGGTAGTCAAACTTAAACAGCTTAACAGCTGACTTTTTTTGAACAGCCTTGTGTGCACAAGGCCTACAAAGAAAAACCCTTGTCGGAACGAAGTAGGCAAACATAACATGATGTTGAAATAAATCTCAAATTTGTAGCTGAATTTATTATTGTCATTTTAAAGCCAACAGAGACTACAATTTAATGTTGTTGAACATCCCGCCCCATTTCATAGCACACACATACCAGAATATATCTATTGGACCATTGCAACTTCTTTTGTTTTACCTTGCATACATTGGCTTTTTTATTCAGTCACAAAAATAAGATTATTGAAATAATTTCTAAGAAAATTGATGTACATCTCCCATCTCAAATTGTGTACCACATAATAAAAAAAGAACTACTTAAACGGCACGTTTAGATACAATATTTGTTGTATTATACTAGCTATAAGTCAGATTATGGAATAGATATATAAGATTTGATGTGCACGTCGGTATGTGGGATATATTAGAAAACCAAACAATAAAAGAGAAAATGACAATAACTAAAAAATGTTGGCTTAACCCCACAAGGGTGGATCCGGAGGACTAATCAACACCCCAACCCAAGTTCTTGTGTTGTAATTTTCATCTTCTTAATTTAATACTAGAAACAAAATTAAATAAATGCATGTACTAGTACCAGTTGCTATAAATTCTCCTCCTTATACAAGTCCCCAGCACCAAATTAGCAAGTATATAGCTCATTCTTTAAGAGAGAGAGAGAGAGAGAGAAACGTACGCGCGGCCATGGGAAGAAGCATTTTGATCAATTTCTATCTCATTTCTTTCCAACTTGTACTCCTCTGTTTGTTCAGCAATAATATGATCACAGCCACTTGTCAACTGTCGCCAAATCCACTAGTAGGTAATTATAATCATATATATATAAACACTTACTGGCACCAATATGTATGTATGTATGTATGTATGATGGCGTTTCTTTCCTTTAGCTTATTTGTGTTTCTTTTATGTATATCTTTCTGTCTTGCTTTAATTTCTTTCTTTTTTTCTTCTTGTCCCATTAATTCTACGTACGTACAGATCTTGCATGTGCATTGGTGAAGTGTGGGGAAGGAACATGCACACCTTCTAATACTACACTTATTGGATTTGAATGTGATTGTAAACCCGGGTGGAAGCAGATTCAGATTGGTCCTCTCACCTTCCCTTCTTGCCTTGTTCCCAACTGTACGTACTAAATTAATTACTTCAATCTGATCCACCTCTCAAAAACAAAAACACGCCAAACATGGAGTAATATGGATGTTGTGTTAATTAATATACACGTGGTTTGTTTCATTTTTAATTTAGTACCATTACCATTTGTTTTTGATTTCGAGTGATTAATTAAGTATACTTAATTATAATTTAAAAAAATATGGGCATTGATGAAATTGCAGGCACAATTAACTTCCAATGCGGCAATGGGGCTCCCCCACCTCCACCTCCAACTCCTCCTCCGCCTCCGCAATCAACTACTTCCAATACAAGCGGTACGTAAATATCCAGATAATTGATTATGTTAAATTATATAATTATGTGTGAATTAACGTACAAAATCTCATCCGTTAATTATTATTAATTAATTCAGCTTGTAATGGTGTTTGGTGCGGTGATGGAAAGTGCGTAGTTAATAGAACTGGAGACTACTACTGCCAATGTAATGAAGGCTCTTCCAATTTGTTGGATCAAACTGCCTTTGCTTGTTTCAAACAATGTAACCTTCTTATTTCTCTTTCTTTTATGTCCTACTTACAACTTGAGATTCTGGTTTAAAAATAAATTGAAATTCATTTCAAAATTTGTCACGATCAAACCTAACTTTCATCAAATATTGATATTATTATTTGAATTAGTTTGGAGGTTATATTATAAATCGACACTTCTTTTTCAAACGCAACTACATAGTTTCTTCAGATAACCACAAATTGTACATATCTTTCTTGTTTTTAGGCTACTTTGGAACAGACTGTAACATCCTCGAGTTGTGGTCACCTCCGCCACCGCCGCCCAGTACTAGTTCAAGCTCACCAAAAACTGGTAACTGAAATTAAAATTTATCGTTGCTATATCTAAATGTCTAAATGCAGAATTATATTGAATCACAAGCTTATTATTTTAAGTTCTAAAAATGCACATTTTTTTCTTAAAATTTAAAAGCAAGTAGGCAAAGCCATTGATTATTATACTCCATCAACATTTGGGACTTGGGATATGATTTGGCCCATTGGGCTTGATCTATCCTAGTTGCCAAACAGAGGACCCTTGATGTATGTTCTAGTGGATTACTTAATTACCCCCACTTTCAAATGTATACTAACATTTTCTGTATATTTCCTTTTGGTGGTAAGGTTCAAATGGAGCACCCAACAGCTTGAAGAATTTTCAAGCACCGATCATATTACTGTTAACGTCAATCTTCTTAACATGGATTTAGAGGGAGAGAGTTCTAAGAAGGTGATGAAATTAATTAGGAAATTGATATTTTTACATGAAAATCATCGTTAAAGATTCTATAGCGACGGTAAAAATCGTCGCTAGACAATACATCTATAACTGCACTTTTTCTGTAAAAATATCAATTTCAAATTAATTATTACACGACAAGTGAACTATCTATCTAATAAAATACAAATGATTTTGAATTTTTCGCTCACTCAATAAATTATCTGGGCCATTCAAAATTTGAGATAAATTTCACCGTCCATACAGTCTTAGAAGTCACAAGACTAATTTAGTATATATATATATATATATATATATATATATATATATATATATATATATATTATGAGCTAGCAGTATAACCTCATTTGTTAAGATGGCCATTATTGATTATTTTGGTAGGCAGATGAATGAATGTTTTACAAGTTGTACATCTAATAATCATGTTCATTTTGGAACATTATTTTAAAAGAAAATGAGATGATATTTCAAGCGCATAAATTACTTTCTAGCAGAAGGTACAACATTTGATAGACAGTGTACAAATGTGTATTCCTGGAAATATCATTTCCCTGTTTTACTTGACTTCACCTTGAGAATAAAAATTTCAATTCCCACTGCTGTCTCTAGTTTAAACCTCAATAATAAATCTGCCTGGTCTGTAACTAGAGGTGGCAGACGGGAGGGAGGACGGACCGGTGGCAAGGCGGGCGGGCGCGGGCCGGGTCAAAAAGACTCGGATTTTCACGGATCAAAAAAAGTAAGCTTATTGTCCGCGGGTTCACAGGCCGAAGGTAGTTTATGTCTATTTTTGGCACTTTTTGAGCTCAAGAAAGTTTGTGGTAGGCCGGACTTTGAACAGGTCGGGTAAAAAATAGGGTTTTAATGGGCCAAAAAATGCACTCAAGCCTTGCTTTTTTGACGGTCGGCCTGGCCTGCGGGCTTTTGGCTCGTTCTTGTGGTCTATCTCAGAATTTGTGTGAAATCCAAACTCATTAGAGGCCTGGGCTAGGCTGGAATATGATTTGTTTATTTTGTTAGCCCATATGGGACTTGAGTGTTTGACGTGGCCTTGCAGTTTTCACATTTAATTCTTCACTCATCCATTATTTTTGAGGGATAAATCAACTATTGGTATTTGTACTGGAACACAACTTATAATTTGGTATCCGAAGTGAAAAAAGTTATAAATTGGTGATTGTATTCGAAAAATGTTACACTCCGTTAAACAGTAAGGACACGACTTACAATTTGGTACCTGAAGTGAAAAAAGTTATAAACTGGTGATTGTACTCGAAAAATATTGTATGACGTTAAACAGTAGGGTTTCATCTTTATTTTGTTTGAAAATTAGGGTTCTCTTCTTCTGTCCTTCTTCTTCTCTCATTCTTCTTGTCTCGATTCTCTATTGATTACTGGTTCCCATATATTTATTAAAGAGTTTTCAGTGTTTAATTGAAAGGATGAGCTCGTCTTGGAGGGGAATCGTAAATGAAATCGGGGAACAAGATTGTAGTTCATGCAACAAAAATGAATGGATTACACCGAGTTCCCAAGTCGGTGCCCTTTGTGGAGCAATAGATGCGAATGTATGTAGAGGCAAGGAAAGATGAAACAAAACATCGGGGATCTCTTGTCGACTTGACTTCTCTCTCTGTATGTTTGTCTCTCTCGTTGGATCAATTTTAACGATTATTTAAAAATTGAAAAGTACAAGCACCAGATTAAAATATTTTTCAAGTACAATCACCAGTTTGTAACTTTTTTCATTCCGGATACTAAATTATAAGTTGTGTTTCAGTATAAGTACCAAAAATTAATTTATCCCTTATTTTTTATAATTACTTTCGTGGGATGCACGCATGGGAAAGATTGTACTATATAAATATGGTTGTAATTGCCGCGTTTAAAGTAGCAACAATCTCAAATGACAGTTTTGAGTAAAATGATGAAATAGTAGAAATGCCAATAATAAGATTAATAAATGACAAAATTATTACTACTATTAGTTAAAATTTTAATGCTACGCTTGGATTGATAAATAAAAGTAGAAATAAAATGATTGATCTTTCCTATGAAATGAATTTTTTTTTTTTTTGTGTTTTATTGCTCCATTAAAATAGAATGAATCATTTCTATTCCTCCCAAATTTATAAATTTTATTTTTTAAGAGAAAGTAATAAATGACTCATTCCAGCTGGAATATTGAGTCGTTCTACTCTCTATTCCATTCTTTTTTCTATTCCATTCATTCATTCCTTTTATTTTTTCAAATTAATGTTACGTTTGGACTGAAATGACTCATTCTTATGGAATAAAAAAATTGTCTTTGATTTCTGGGGGAGGAAGAACATATGAAATAACTCATTCCAACTAAAATGAAATGCATCATTCCACTTTTTATTCAATTCCTCCAATCCAAACGTAGCATAGATATATAGTTGTTCCCACAGTAGTAGATGCCATTGCCAAATTGTCTTAGCAGAGGCGGATTCAGGAATTTTTTCCAGCAAGGGTGAATTTTAACTAATTTTTTTTGTTAAAGTTAAATAAAGAAAACTTGAACTAATCATAATAATGTTTACTAATTACAATAAATATTTAATCCAAACTAAAAAGGAATTTCAAATAAAAAATATTTAGATACAATTTAGAAACTTAGTTCGATCGGTTATTTGTTATAGTTCAATTTGAATGATTCCTCAAATGCTTAAAACCTCAACCAAATTTGCTCTATATATATATATATTCAAACAAAATCATTAATTAATTTCAAATCATAAACTAGTTTTGGTATCTTTTTATAAGTTTCAAATAAGTTTTACTTAAAATAAGAGAAACAAACTATCCAAAATTTATACTTAGAACACCAAAAATTATACATGGTCCATTAGTTAGATGCATGGAAGTAAATTGATTATAACAATTAGAAATGAGGGGTTGCTAAAGGCTCATAGTCATTTTTCATTTTTCATTTTCCATTTCCCATTATAAAATAAGGCAAAATCATTATAAACTAGCTATCACAGTATATAAAAGACAAAAACTACTCGATCAGAATGTTCCCATTTTCAATTGAAGATCAAACAACCCCAAAACAAAAATTCAATCAGACCAAGCAAACAGTAACCATAGTCAACCAAATCAATAACAAAACTTGAATCAAGCAATTACTCACAGTTCACACGCAGATGACTATTCAAAACCAAAAACTATACAAAAAATACTACTTAGATTTCACCAAGTCTTAAAATTAAGAAGAATTTTGTATATGTATTTAGATTTGGTTTATGAATTTTTGTTGCCCCCCTCCAAATTTAACACTTCCATAAATCTGCCTCTTTGAATTTATTAATTTACATATCTGTCATGTTCTTATATCTATAAAAAAATTCAGCATGAATAACTGTCTATGCTGCCCGTATATAGATCCGCCCGTCCGTGTGCATACAAGATGAAAAATATTCGCTTTAATTAATAATTAAAAAAGGTTTTATTTATAAATATATATTTCACTAAAATCTCCTTCAATAGATTGTAATATAGAATGCCAAAATATACTCCAGTTTGTTAATAAAAATTTATTATCATGAAGCTACTACTAAATACTATCTTATTATTTTTAAAATAAACATAAAATATAAATTTATTTTTAATATTTGAAAATTTTATAATTAATAATTAATACATTTTTGTGAAAAAAATCTTAGTATATTTCACACTTCACTTCCCACACATTAACTTGGAAAATAAACATTAATTATTTGATACGAAGGTTAATATTCACGTGAACCCGTCTTTTGGTGGTTTAATGCGAGGAAAATTGGGATTTCTATCGATAAAGTTTAAAACTATCTTTGTTAATAATTCTCATCTATTTTATTTCACATACTCAAATACTACATATTAGTGAATGAATATGATAGTGACCGAATAAACTCATCGTGGCGTCTTTTGAATTTTTTCAAAAAACTGCCATTGCAAGGATTTGAACTTGCAACCTCACATTTAAAATTTTGATAGTATAACCGCTGGACCAACATGAGTTAATTGTTTATATTTTACAAGGATTAATATTAATATCAAAACATGATATTTCTCCCATATATTCCTTTCTTCTTCTTCAAATAACTAAATGTACATGAAAGTCTTGAGATACATACATAAATGTACATAACTAATTGCGTGATAATAATAATAATAACAATAATAATTATAATAATAATAGTAATAATAATAATAATAACAGTCATAATAATAATAGTACTCATAATAATAATAATAATAATAATAATAATAATAATAATAATAATAATAACAATAACAATAACAATAATAACAATAATAATAATAATAATAACAATAATAATAAAAATAAAATAATATTAATATTAATATTAATAATAATATTAATTATATTTTTTAATTTTTGTATTTTCTCTTCAAAACGTGACTTAAAAAGAAATGAAAATAAATAAATAATAAGAATATGTCACCTGCCGCCTCGTGCATCATGGGTCCTGGATTCATGAGACCATATATAGCTACCAATCTCTCAAATGACAAAGATTTGATTTAACTTGACTATAACTAAATATGTCACATTTATTTATTTATTTGAAAAATTATTTTTAATAACATATCATTTGGTATAATATATATGTCGTTCTATATGAATAAAAAAAAGAAGAATTATAAAAGTTATTTAAATATTTTATGTAAAATAAAATTACTTTCTTTGTGAGAAATAGATAGATAGAATAGAATAAGCAATTATTACTATTTTATTTTATTTTTAATTTTTATTATTATTATTATTATTATGATTATGACTGTTATTATTATTATTATTATTATACTTATAATTATTATTATCACACAATTAGTTATGTACATTTATGTATGTATCTCAAGACTTTCATGTACATTTAGTTATTTAAAGGAGAAGAAAGGAATATATGGGGGAAATCTCATCTTTTGATATTAATATTAATCATTGCAAGATATAAACAATTAACTCATGTTGGTCCGGTGGTCATATTATCAAAATTTCAAACATGAGGTTGTAAGTTCAAATCCTTGTAAAGGCAAAAGACGCCAAATCATCAGCTAACATGTGTTAAGTTATAATATTAAATACCACGTCAACAAGTTAACGCACATGTGGCGCATGTGGGTTCAAATTCCAAATTTAACCCTTTTTTAACCACTCTATCATAAGACTAGTAGTACTCTTTAATAACCTACAAAAAATAAATTAAATACATAATTAGTAAAATTCACATACAATATATATTTAAATAAACCTAAATTAATATCTCAACTTGAGAAAATTATGTCATTAATTTTATACTATAATTAATACAAAGCAAATGATCCAACTCAATGTAATTTTAAATTATTATCATGCACGATCAACTAGTTTATATATATAACCATCGATCGGTCTGATCATGAAAAGTTGAATTCGATCTGCTACGGTCACTGTAATTTTTGGTTTTTATATAGCCGAAATCCAGCCGAAATTTTGAATGAGCTTGGAGTTGTTCGCTGAAAAGTACGTTTATTCAAGGATCTATTTGTTTGGATTAAACATGGAGATCTACGCTTTAATAATTATTGGTTATCCATGTATAGGCTGTGATACATATTCTGGATGTTTCTGTAAGACTAGCTGCTAGCTGGTGGAGTATTAGATAGATCTGTCAATGGGTCAGATACTCACTCGGAGCAAATCATGCAATTAATCATTTACCAAATGTACGTGATAGACCTGTCAATGCATCAGATATATATTCAGAGCAACGATTTACTAATATATTTCACCAAATGTTAGTAATATATAATAATTAATGCATCAATGATTTGATTCATTATATAATGGATCATTGATCTCACTCATAATTAATCTATATGATCTAAATACCTATTAAAAATATAAAATATTTGTACAATTATATTAATTTTAAAAATATTGTTATTTATAGAATTATATTAAGTTTACTTTGTTTTTTTGAACTTTCTCACTCTAAATTTTTTCACAATCTCCTTCTTCCCTCTCTTTCTCTCTCACCAACAAATAACACACAAATAAGCTAAGAAATCAGAATATACCCCCCCGAATTATATTAAGTTTACTTTGTTTTTTGAACTTTCTCACTCTAAATTTTTCACAATCTCCTTCTTCCTCTCTTTCTCTCTCACCAACAAATAACACACAAATAAGCTAAGAAATCAGAATATACCCCCCCGTACTTCTAATCTTCTATATGCATAGCAGGAATATACCAAAACACTAATAGATTTATAAATTTATAAGGGACTAGTAATACATTGTTTTGAATCAAAGAAATAGCAGTCATGAGATCGCAGTCTTCATCTGTAAATCTGTGTAACTGGTATATATATATATATATATATATATATATATATATATATATATAAGTTATTACAAAAAACTGAAATAAATAAATAAATAAAAGATGAACTTACAGCCCAATAATATGTATTTGTCGCAACTATTACTTTGTAGGTTTTGACTACATATTACGGACAGCTGGTTTTCACCTTAACTTTTAGGTTATTCTACCTGATAATTCAGTTCCAGCTTTGGCAGTATTTTTTTTCAATTTTTTTTGAAAGCACCACTTTTTAGGGGAATACAATATAACTAGCTTATTTTTAATTCTTTATTTATTCTCTATATATATATAATTATAAAAAAAACTGAATTTGAATTTAATTTATTGTATAATGACTACAAATTTTGGTCAAACAAACAATTATCAAAGACTTGCAATTGAATGTTAGTAATATGTTTATTTTTTTAAAAAAATTAATATTCAGCTTATATAGCTTTTAAATTTAATATTTAGTTTTTATTTTCAATCTTTCGAATTAATACATAGTTATTTAGAGTTCAAAAATTAAATAAGTGAACCTAAAAGTCTAAACTTGGTGTTTAAGGAATTCATATGACATAAAATTGTTATAAATTAATAAGTTGATTTTTTATTTTTAATAGTAACTTAAATTTTAATAACTATATATAAGTGAGATTTGTTTCTAACATTGATTAAGTAAAGATTATTTAAGTTTAATCATTAATATATTTTGTAATATATATTACACTTTAATATTAACTATTATTTTCTGAAAATATTTTTTTCTATATAGTTATTTAGGAATAAAATTGTTGTAGAATAATACCATTATGACTTTTAGTTTCAAAAATTAACTAAAGTTTAATCACAATATATAAGTCATAATTATTTTTAACATTAATTTGTTAACTAAATGTCTCGTATGTTAATTATTATGTAATCATAATATTTTCCTATATTTTTAATATTTACTACTCCCCCCGTCTCTATTTAAATGACGTTATAAATTTTTTTATTTGTCTCTAATTAATTGACGTTTGTTTAAATTTAGGAGAATTAATGATAATTTTTCCAAAATTACCCCTCATTACTCTACTTATTTTTTTGGTACTTTAAACTCTTGTGCTATGACAAATTAATGATTTAAGGGTATTATAGACAATTGAGTACTATATTTAATGATTTCTAATCATTATTTTAATTCTTGTGCCCATATCTAAAATGTCATTTAAATAGGGACGGAGGGAGTATATTTTAGTGTACCCCGTCCATTGAATTTAGTGCCCAACACTTGGTTTCCGTGCTTAGCATGTGCCCTAAGGGCATATGTTAAGAAAACCCAAAATAAAATTATTGTAAAATAATAAGTTAATATTAAAATTTATAGGACCATAAAAAGATTTTTTGTTCTCTAACATTAACTATTAATTTTTTTTAATAGTGAATAATTTCACAATTTAACTTCCTAATTACATATAATTTAGTTTAGTTTTATTATTTTATTGTTTATTATTAAAATCTTGTGATGTTGCGCAATGATCATATTCTGTTGGGGTTGGAAGAGAATTATCTCTTATAAATCAGATATAATTTAATTTAATTTTATTATTTTATTGTTTATTATTAAAATCTTGTGATGTTACGCAATGATCCTATTTTGTTGGGGTTAGAAGATAATTATCTCTTATAAATTAGATAAATTCATATTGAAAAGAAATTCATCAAATAATATAATATTAATTATAGTACACAATTGGATTGGATGCGGTAAAAATTATGCTGAAAACATGTTTTTATTGGACTCAATGGTGAATTGCGCACTAATCATGCAAGTAAATAGAACAAACTCTAAAGATCAAAATGAATAAAAGCATGATGATTCAAGAACATGAATATATCTTATTTATAATTTTAACCGGAGAGAGTATATAGTAAATATCAAAGTCGAGATCTTAAGGAGTACTTGGAATTAGTGTTTGATGAGTGGCTGCCAAAAGGTTCAGATAAAATGACAAGTAGCACATAAAACATGAAGGGACCAAGTTGCGACGGCAATGCGCCAAAAGAGTTTTACAAGAGAGAGAGAGCCAGCTAGCTTTAGATTTGGTTTAATCGCATCAGATTATTAAAAAATTAACTTTATAATAAATTAACCAATTTATTGATATAGTATTAACACGCAACTCTCGTTTAATATAAGAGATAGAATCAGAATATATTTAGAGAAATATATCAAAATACATCAGTAAAAAAAATTATTTATTGACGCTTGAAGTCCTCGTTTTAAATTTATTTTGCCCAATTATAGTATTTCACAACATCCTATTCCAACCATTGTCAACATTTGAGTTGTGAGTCTAATAGTTTTAAATACACACACACATATATATATTAATTTCCCTCGAACTATAGGACTATTAATCAGACTTTAAAATTTTTAGTCAACTGATTAACTACTTTTATAGATAAATTACAAATTATAATATTATATATTCAAAACTTTATATTGTGATTCTTGTCATCTTCGTTGGAGACAACTGAGAGAAGCCACTCAAAGCAAGAAAATAAATTAAGTTATTCTCATTTACAAAAAATTGATACCAAGGTATGATCAAGTCAGTAAGACAAATGAATGTAATATTAATTAATTAATCATCAATCTTATTTAACATTATTTTATCTTATAGTAATATTATTAATTTAGTATAGGTGGAAGGACATGAAGAAGCTCTCCATATGTTCGAAAAAGAGAAGGAAAAGTTGGCAAGCAGTTCATTAATTGACATAATATTAATTGTTACTTTTTTTTACTTTCAATTCTTATTGTTAAACGATTGTATAAGTAAATATTTAAACAATCATTTCTTTATTATTCTTTAGTATAAAAATTTAAATGACAATTAATAAAGATAAACATTAATAAAAAGAATATATTAAATTATACCCATCCCAATATATATTCATAGGCCTTAAACACACCTATAATACACATCCCTAATTAATAAGATTTCTTAAATTATACACATCTCAATATTCATAGGCTTCAGATTCCTGAATTGGGGATCATATAACCCTCCGCTCCTGGTTTTGTCTCTGAATACTGTATTAATCAATTGACCAAAATTAACTTAATTAATACTAACCACTCCATTCTCAATTGTATTACATGTTTTCTCTCATTTCCTTCAATTTATTAATTATTTATATTTTTAACTGAAAAAGTGGTGTTTGCTCTCTCGTATATAATATATTTTCTCCAATTTCTGTCGTCAATTCATTAATTATTTCTATTTGTGAATCTTAAATTAATTTAAAAATTGGGGTTACACAATTTTTTCAATGCATTTATTTAAATATATATAATTTTAAATTTTCATAATTAAAATCGACACCTATTATTTAATTTATGCGGATGAATTGTATTATTATACACAAACTAAGAGTATTCTAACCCTTTTTACTATTTGATGCATGTATGTTTTATAAATATTTTAATAATTTGTTTTTATATATAATTTTACTATATAAGAGGGATGCGAGCGCCTTCTGTTTCTGATTAATTGTAAGGGAAAAAAATATATACTTTAAATAATTCTATGTTTTTGCAACATTGCAATTTGCACAGTCCCTGTCTCCCTGATGTATCTTAAGGTTTAATAATTGCACACAGTATTACGTGCAGGGTGACAATCCAACTTCTTAGTTTAGTGGTATCAATTTTTTTTTTAAAATTCTCATAAAATATAAAATATAATATAATAAATTATGAAACTAAATAATATTAAAATATTATTTATAATACATTTTTTCGAGATTTTATTGCTTTTGTTACATGATAGTCTTATTTTCAATAGTTACAAAAATATTGTGTTCAATATTAATGTAGGTTACTAAACAATCATTTTCATCTACTTATTTTTGATTTTTTTTCTTTGATGGGTCGAGGTTGCTGAAAAAAATATCATAATAGTCTCATTTTAAATTGCTGCAAAAAATAACAAGCAATTACTAAATTTGTAAAATTATATAAAAAAATTACAACATACTTGAAGAATTTCTTTTTGATGGGTTAACGTTGTGGCTAGAAGAGTGAAAGAGAGAAAAGAAAAATGGGTACAAATTTGAGACATCTAATAACTTTTTAATCTAAAATTTCATATTTTTAGCAAAAACTTAATATATATAAAATAAAAATATTAAAAAAAAAAGAGAGAAGATAAATTAACCTTAAAAATTCATTGGGGTCAATTGTGCCCAATACCCCTAAGCTAGATCCGCCCTGGGTCACTACATACTAGATTCTGAATCATTTTTTTAGGAGGTGTTTGTTTAGAAATTTGAATGAAATTTGAATCTGAATAGTGAATCGGTCGGTCGTTTGTTTTTTGTGCGAATGAGTGAATCGGTAAGATAGAGACCAAATTTGAATGGCTAAGTCAGATTTTTGAAATTTGAATGGGTGAATGAATGGTAATTTGGATGAAGAAATTTTTTTTTTAAAAATTAAAAAAAAAATTAATTATTATATTAAGTAATATTAAATAAATTTACAATAATTTTGAATATTTTTAGATGGGGTAAAATAATAAAGTTTTGTCATTCAGACGTTTCAGACATGTCAATTATCAAACAGTTTTTTTCATTGAGATTCAGATTCAGATTCAGATTCAGATTTATTCAATTTTTATCAAACACCCCCTTAGTCTCTCTGTCTCTCTTTTATTAATTTCAATTTTCATGAAGAAATTACTCACACATTTATAGAGGTGTGGACAACTCTAGCTAACCAAAAACGTCAGGTTCTGGGTTCAGGTTGTAATGTGTATGTATTCATTTCAGCATTCGTATTTAGAACTCTTGTATGAGGATATGTATTCATGTCCACATAAAATTTTTCTTTTATTTATTCAATTTTGGATGCAAGAAATATATATAATCCAGCCCACTGAATATTTCAGGTGTTTGGGGCCGGCCCGGAACTGCATGCTATGCTCCCGTTTAATTTATCTTTATTCTATAACACTGCTCGATATTTCTCTACTTGTTTCATTCATTATCCATGACATGTAATTTTTTAAAATTTTAAATATAAATCACGATATATATATATATATATATATATATATATATATATATATATATAGGGAAAAGATCAGGTCAGGAATCCCTTATTTTAACTAAAATCTGAACTTCGTTTATCAGCTGTGGAATTATAAACAACGGTCCAGATCAGTTCGGTTTTGAAAAAAAGAAAAACACGCGGATCCTTTATGGGTAAAAGAAGTTGTCGGGTCAAAAATACCAAATCCGGCAAACAGATCTGATTTCTCTTCTCAGTCGTTTTCCCTAAATCGAAATTGAAGCTCTTCTTCTCGTTTTTCCTAAATCAGTTCTCTCTTGTCGTCGTTTTCCCTAAATCGATCAGGGCTCTCTTCTTCTCGTTGCAACCTAAATCGATCAGTTCTCTCTGAGAGTGAAGCCTAAATCGATCACAGCGAAATTGACCTGAATCTCTTTGTGACGATCGCCGGACTTTTCTTTCACTCACAACGAGTTTCTTTCACTCACGTTGGAAAGGTAACCATTGCCTTGGTATTGTCTTTTCTAATCTAAGATTGCCTTGGTATTATTTAGCAGTTTCTTTTTCCAGAATATATTTGACACTAAATTGTTGTGAAATGATCTTTGATTTTAGAACAAAAATATTCTTTCTTTAATTTTATTAACTTCTTTGCTCTAAGGCCTCCTCTAGTCATAATTAGATATATAGATTTATTTGATTTGAATACAAATAAACAAATTTATGTTGCTTTCAACTCTTTTTATTAGTATACACATGACTAATTTTTGAGCGCAACTCTTTTTATTAGTATTCTTGTATACTAATGTTTAGTATCTAGTGAACTACAACTCTTTTATTAGTATACACATTACTAATTTTGAGCGCAACTCTTTTTATTAGTGTTCTTTGTATACTAATGTTTAGTATACACATTACTAATGTTTAGAGTATATGTCTCTTGTTTGGTTAATGTGACTAAAAGCGAAATGTATGTCTAGTGTTTAGTGTTTGTGCATTATTACTTGTGGAAATATGGTTAGTGCATATCTTTCTTTGAAGGTTATGTATGAACACGAAAAAAAATTTTGTAAGAATGAATGAATGTCTTCTTTGTTGTTGTTGTTTGTAAATAATGAATAAAATAGAGTATTTGCCAAGTTGTGTTTGTTGTTTCTTTAATTTGTTTTCTTCTTTTTTACGGTTGTAATTAATTTGATAATAGTTATTGTTTTAGCCCATGTACATTATGTTTTCATACTAAAGCTGTGGAATGTCTCTAAAATAAAGCGTATATGTTGTGAGATAAAGTTCAACAAAGACATGTCTACTTCAAGCAACATGAGCATTCAAACTCATGATATCTGATTTGAAACAAAATGTGTTATTATAAATGCGAGGAAATTGCTTTGTGAGAATATCCGAATCGAGAGAAGAATCTGGAAGGCTCTCTACTGTTGTCGAGGAGAAGGACAAAGGAAAATGTAAGTTTTGGAACGTCTGCAATCAATTGGGTATGGCGAACTCAACTCGTGATGAAACACACGTGCATTTGCTTGTGACAATGATGATGCTTTCGACTTGGAGTCATTGAAATAAACGTGGCAAATCTTAAACACATCATCAATATCGTCGTGTTTTTTTTGTGGGCTAGCCTTGGTAGTGTCGGTCATGGTACTTGTTAAGTGATTGTAAAAATTATGTACTCTTTCTCTAGTAAGCTATATGCATTATGTTTTTATCCTTTGTCTTTATTAAGTGAAAAGTGGATTTGTAATTGTTGAACACATGCGCACTAAATGAATTGTAAATGATTCATTAAATGCGGTGATTTTCAGTTATGCTTCAAACCATTCAAGTAATGAGTGATTTTACATTAGTGATATTCTTGAAAAGGAATGGTTTTTTCAATTAATCAATTAAGCTCGATCAATTTTACATAAGTGAAATACTTATGTGAAGTTTATTTTACATGGGAGCATGGAAGGTTTCTCTCATGAAATTCTCATTCACCCAAATTACATGAAATTCTTATAATAACAACATATCTCTCTACAATGTAATCAAGATAAGTTTACTGGATCTCAAGTCCTAACAATGCTAACAGGGGATTTTGGAGGAAGGCAAAAGTGTTTCTAACAATCAAAGAAAGGAAGCCAGATCTGAGAAAAAAAAATGAAGGGTAAGATTGTTTACTAGTAAAATATTGAATTCTTAACCTATGTCTCAAATCAGAACTTGTTTGAACCAACAAAAATAACCATTCAAGTCCTCAGGCCCTGCACCTAATTAAGAACTTCCATTCGGACTGAAAACCACCTGTCCTTAATCTAAGAATTGCCAGGAATTACAATTTCTCTTGCCCTGTCTTGAATTACAATTTCTCTTGTCCTCATAATTGAATTTCCAAAAACCAATATAAGCATTGTATCCATACATGTCATTAAACACTAATGATTATACAATCAATACATAGCAGCTCTCCCAGGGAAAAAACTACAACAATTACTACTAAAATGAATCCTTGACAATACTACTGTGTATACTTACAAAAGCCAACAACCAAATACAAATTACATTACACATAGAATTGGTACTAATTGGAGCTCTGCATCAGATACGCCACTATGATCCTAAAATGGCACCATCAAAAACCTGCATCCATCAAATATTAAGGAAAAATCAATGAGATTATAGAACCACTTTTCTGCTATTATTAAAACAGTGTAATTCTTACATCACAACTCCAACCTTAACCTATTAAAAGTTGCATACCTGCAGTATAATTTTTTTCATATATATCTAATTTTTTATAATAAGTACCATGCGCAGCGGACACGAAGTGGTGTATGCCCTGACGAATAAAACAACATCTCCACATGAAAGCGACCCCACCTTACAAAGACTCCCATCCTGAAACATGAAAATATCATCAACGTCAACGTCAATGTCAACGTTAATGGATACGAAATTGCAATAAAGAAAACAATCAAATAAAGACTTACAATCATCGTTAATGTCAACGGCCTCCTCATCGTACATTCCAACAAGTTTTAGACAATTTCTTTTGTCATGCGACACTCCAACAATCCCACAACCATTGCATTTCCTAGCCTTCTTGATAGCCTTCTCTTTTCCTCCCTTAAGTCGTTTACCACAACCCTTCGTCCTTACCGAAGATGGTTCTTTGAGACTTAGTTGTTGGCTCTCAAGAGAAATGGGCATGTTGATACTCCCTTCCACATCCATGTTACCATGATTCATGGCGGCAAACTTCCTTTGAGTTGATAATAACAATTCTTTCAACTCTTTTGTGTTATCTTCACTTAATGCAGCTTCATCAATAACATTAGACGCAATTTGGAAGAGACTACTACGCCTCGATAACGAAGTATCACATATTTCCTCACACTCCCACCCAAGTCATCCATAACTCTGATATATTTGCATGATTTTGTCCACCGTCATGAAGATGTATTGATTTGGTAATTCCATAACCTGTTTTTTTTGTGAAATATGCCAACATATGCCTACAAGGAATTCCATCACTCTCAAACATCTGACAACTACATTTCATAAAGGTTGATGACTTGTTAAACGAAAGCTTACGGTCATTAGAATCACCCTCCTTTACATTCTGAACATTGTACATACAGTTGTTGTCATCTTTAAATGTACGTGTTACCACATACTTGCCACTTTCAAGCAGTTGCTTTTGAAACTTGTAAAAAATAGTTCGTGTGTACAACTCACTCATCTGATGTTCTATGACCCTCCCAGTTACTATTTGTGGCTTTTCATTGACATCCTTATGATCGAAATCTAGTTCATTATAACGCATTTTGGCAAGTCCCCTATTAAACTGCGTCACAAAATCTAACATTGAGTTTTGAGAAGACACATACTTCTTGAAAAAGGCATGAGCCCCTTGACTCTTTGGCTACTAGTCATGTGGGCGAAAAAATATGTCTCGAAAAAATCACGGAACCCATATTTCATGGATTTCGTACATCTCTGTAACCAATCATTCGTGTCAAATTTAGCTTTCCCTACAACCTCGGCCATCTTCTTTCAAACTAAATGCAGGCTCTCACATTTCCATATCTGACAACTTAACTTCGCCATAATGTTCTTTGTAGGGAATTGGACCTAATTTTTGAAATTTTTTTCAAAATGTGCTAAATGAAATACCTATTAAAAGTATTTGGAAGCATAGCATGAATTGAGATTTCGCATTCTTGGGATCTTAATCGAGTTATGATCATTTTGGGGAAATTACGGCATCACTTTCAACCATTCCTTGAAAAACCAATCAAAAGCATCAATCTTTTCACCACTTAATAATGCACACCCTAAAAATGTTGTTTGTCCATGGTGATTAACCCCTACTATAGGTGCGAAAATCAAATTGTAGCGGTTCGTATTGTAAGTTGTATCAAACACAACCATATCCCCAAAACTTTTGTATGCCTTTCTACATGTTGCATCCGCCCAAAAATAATGAATCATGACACCCTCCTCTTACTCGAATGTAAAAGTAAAATCGGGATTCTTTTTTTTCTCATCCTTAAAATACTCAAACAACATATTAGCATCATGTCCCTTTAAAGCATTCCTCCTATCTCTTTCAGCATTATAAAGATCTCGTGTTGTACATCCAACATTTTCAGGACCTCCAGCTTCCATCTCTAAAATACTCATTTGTTGCCATGTTGGCACATTAGATTTTGATAGTTGTTCTGTTAAATTTCTTTTGGCAAGTGTCCCTACACGATGAGAGTGCAACAAATGTACTTTTCTTGGGGTCGTAAGAGGATGGTTATGACCCTCAACAAATTGTTTAATAACAAACCCCCCCGCGTCGGTCCGGTCTTTCACAACTACCAATCTTGCACCACAATCAGCTCTAGTTAGGCCCCGTTTCCATTTTTGTACAATCTGTTGAGTTTTGTTGGGCTTCATTCTCCTCAACCCTTCTTTATAATAAACAAATTCCTTTCTAATTATTTCATGATTACTCTTCTTCTTACTAGAACTTAACCGCGTACCAAATCCACCTTCTCTACCATTGTTGTTATAAAAGTCGCGAACATCATGTGAGTTGTGGCTTGTTGCCCAATTTTTGGTATCAACTCGTTTTTAACTTGCGGAATATAAAGTTGTTGAGAAGAATTACGGATGATACCATTACATCTCTTACATACAATGTTGCATTCTGCAAACCCAACAACAATGTACAAACAAATACAGAAATTCAAAAGATACTATCATATTTACAAACAAATATACTTTCACATTCTTTATATGAAGTTTCACATTCTTCATATAAAAGATTCACAATCAATGTTCTGAATTACAAACACTAGGAGAATATACAATCATATTTACCGCACATCTGTGTGTATACCTTTTATTATCAACTATCCAGTTGCAACATATTATACAAAAGGCCACCTTTAATTGAGCCATATGGAAAACAATGTACAATAGAAATTTATCACATCTGACTGACACGACAACCGATTCGAACTCAAAAGTCTTACCTATGTACAATAAAATTCTACCTGTACAAAAGTCTTACCTGACCTGAAATTTATCAAGCCTTGAGTTAAATCACATAAAATTCTATCATTATATATTTGCAACAAAGGGTGAAACTCAAAAGTCTTACTTGACAACTTGGTGGAACTTCATGATTTTGGTGAAAAAGAACCTCCCAATTTAAATCCGTGATGACCAATTCGTCTTGTTAGCTTCAATTTCGATTTAGGGAGAAGAAGAGCTTCAATTTTGATTTAGGAAAAGCGGTGAGAAGAGAAACCGATCATTTGCGGATTTGGTATTTTTGACCAAACAACTTCTTTTACCCATAAAGGATCGCGTGTTTTTTTTTTTTTCAAAACCGAATCGATCGGACCGTTGTTTATAATCCACGGTGATAATAAAGTTGGATTTTAGTTAAAATAAGGATCACGACTTGATCTTTTCCCCTATATATATATATATATATATATATATATATATATATATATATATATATATATAGTTAACGCCAAGATCTTTCTACGCGCTTCAATCATCGAAAAACGCGTCCAACCTTGCACAGAAAACAAATCAGCACCGAAAGTTTGATGGCTTGGGCCGTCGTCGGGGATATCTCGGTGAGAATCAAGATGAGGCCAAACCTGAGGTTTAATGATGAAGGTCGTGTGCTTTAGTGTTTGGTATAAAATTTGCATGTTACCTCTTTTGTGTAGTACTCTGTCCTCATATACTCATTCCACCGTCCTGCATGCAGCTCACTCCAAGTGATCTCAGCTAATTGCATGCAAAATCACCTGTTGGTCACCTCAATATTCCTCACTAACAAAGATTAAACTAAATTCTCATCAATTAAGGTGTTGGGCTCACATTCCAACACTTGTCCATTAATAATTTTCAGCCCAAGCCCAAATATATTCTTATTTAAATAATAACCCAATAATTCAAAGGCCAAATTAAGTGTGGCCTAAAAGGTCCAAATATTCATGGCCTATATATATATATATATATATATATATATATATATATATCACCCTAGCTCTAAGAGGGAAACGAAATGACATCTGACACAATATTGGTTGATAATTAGCATCCTTAATCAACATGATATGTTACAGACCAAGAGCTTAATTAAGAAGATGGAGATGATACATTCCTAATTGTTGAAGCATGCATGCTTTTTTTATTTTTATTTTTTATAATCCAGATGGTTATTTTTTAGAATTAAAGTTAACTTATGCAAGTAGGTTTGGCGATTAACTTCTAATCATTTTGAGTTTGTTGGGTGTACGTAGTGCATGCATGACTATGACTAATATATATTGCCTCCGATGGATCCTTTGGCTGCTGCCCTGCCATGGAAACAAATTAATATTCATGTTTTTTTTTGGTTCAAAGGACGCCTCAGTCTAATAAAACTTCATTATAATTATTCTCTAGCAATGCCAGGATATCAATAGGAGAATTCGTACTACTAATAGATCATAACTACAACTATGATCCAAATCAACAGACTTATCCGTGCATTTATTTTCTTCTCGTGAACTTCACAATTCAATGTTTTTTCTATCTCGAGATGCAAGCATTGATCTTGAATGGTGTAGTTATCATCTCTTTGGAGGCACTACCACCAGACACACCTGCACGACTCCCTACGAGTCCATAAGAAGTGATTTTATTTTTTTTAATCAGGTCCCGAGTAGAGACCAAAGATCTTGAGCGACCGATCCGCTAGAATAACTCAAAAGATAAAGAAGTATCGTTAATTTCTTCATATTCGTTCCAAGTTCGACGCACCATTTGCACAAATAAGAATCCCCTTAGTTACATGATTTCTTCATATAGATAGATATAAGATTTATGTAGCAATTATTATAAGTACATTTTGTGCTACAATCTTTCCTATATGATAACAAAGGATCGCATGGCTGATGGCACACCTATAATTAAATTAAAATAATAAAAAATGAGAAAATTACTCTATTATACAGAAAGAGTCTCATTTGTAATATATACAAATAATAATAATAATGTATTTTTATTTCATTTTTACTATTAAATATATATTGAGTTGTAAATTTAATAGTAGTGATCTGTAATGAAATTATGACAATAAGTTTGAAGATATTATGTTATCCTGCACTACTAGCAATAAAAAAGAAAGAAAAAGGAATCTATTTTGTGGGGGAAAAAATCACAATTGAGACCCTTTTATTGTGAAATATAGGAAGTAATAAAATTCATCAAATATAAATTTTAAAAGAAATATTTCATTCTAATTTATAAGAACCAATTTTGAACTTTTAAAAGGTAATTTTAGATATTTTCAATCTTAAAATTAATGAGATTCATTGAAAATTATAAAATAATAAATCTTATAACTAGTAGTACTTATTAGATAATTTGTAATATTTATCATATTCTATTGACTAAAATTAAATCAATCTATGTTAATTTTAATTTTAAAAATATCTTAAATTAACTTTAAAAACTATCTTATATTTTAGAACAAAAGTGACACAAATTATTATAAAATCATTTTTGAACTTTCTAATTTTTTTAAATATTTTTAAGTAGAGCACTTTACCTAACTACCCCTATATAAACAAAAACTTTCAAAAATCAAGAGCGGGCACACCTTGCCATATTGTGCATCCGCCCCTGGATATATCAGTCACCACGCACCCGGCCTGCCCGTGAGGGGTTAGCAATAATTAACTCCATGATCAAACCGAACGTACGCGTCCAACGGTAAATAATTAAATAATTATATATATTAGTCCTCTTTTTATATCGGTGGTTCGCATGTGAACCACTTTTAACAACAAATAAAATCGTCGTTAAGCGCGCCGCCATATAGAATTCTAAATCGGGTTATAGCGGCGATTACGAACTATAATGACGGTTGAAGAATATTTATGACAACGATTTTAGCGACAATTTTATTCGTTAAGTCAGCTAAGGTGATCCGCATGTGGATCACCCGTATAAGAAGTTATATATATAACAAACATTTTCTTTTCTAAATTAAAATTAATTAATACTTGCAAATAGCATATAGAAAGAAAATTTCAAGAAAGCTAAAAGTGAAATTTGGCGCTTTACTTGCCTTCCATGTAGAGAGAGATTCCATGCACATGCGGATATATGATATGTGGTGGTGAATGACTACTGTGCATGGTGCTGAGTGCTGACCCAAGATATGATTGAAGTAGCAAAGTAAAGTCTCACTTATCAAATTCGCCATATATTTTTATTTTGATGTTTGTTTTTAAATAATATATCATAAATTTAATATTATATTATAAAAATAAATTATGATGATAAATTTAAAAATAGTCAGTGTTTTATATATTATCACCAACAAATAAACTCTTTTTATAAAATGATATATTTTCTTCTTTATTTATTTATTTATTTATTTATATAAATACAACTCTTTTTATTCAGCAGATTGAGTATTATTTATTTATTTATCCTCCCTAGGTTTTTTCCCAATTTCATTGGTTTCCTATCATGTGGTGATCATATCTTAAGAAGAGAACAGTACATAAAGGCCATGCAGAACTGCGCGCAGTAAAAACTACATACGTAAATTAACTGCTGTGTGTACATATAGGCTTTTAATTACATACATCACTTTCCCTTGTTGAAATTATCATTTATAAAATAAATTAATGAAGATGGAATACGTACATGAATGACGAAGAGACGAAAATACTTAACAAATACTTGAATAAATACTTGATTACCAATGAAATTAACTTGGTTATGATTTGTGCCAATAAACTACAAGAAGAAGTTCCATCAGCAATCCAAAGAATCTGCGATTGCAGTATTCGATCGCTCATAATAGACTTGGCGACGAGTATCCAAATTAACTAGTTGCTATTTTATATTAACGACCATGTTGCGGTCGTTAAATGGTCGCTAATTTGAATTTGTCATCTTTAATTTTGGCGCGTGTGTTGGCTGTTAAAATCAATGCAAGTCTTCGGTCGCATATAACGGGTCGCAGATTTGTTTGACTTTCTCAGTAGCCAGATCGTCAAGTCAATTTAAATCAGCGACTGCATGCGGTCGCTAAAAGCAGTCGCTGATCCTTTTAAAAGCTACCAACGTACATCGCCTGCAGAAGACGAAACAGAAAGAAAAAAGTCGACAGAGAAAAGGAGAAAGAGACGCCACCTCCGCCGTCCTCCGTTCTCCGTCCGTCGTACGTCCGCCGTCCTCCGTTCGTTGCCGCCTGCTACCCCACCTAGGTATTCAATCTTTCTTTTTCTCTCTCATCTATATATAATTTTCAATTTGGGCTTGATTTGAAATTATATATATTGCATACTTATGTATTTATATGAGTTTGATTTGGCTATTTAGTTTGAATTTGGGTTAGATTTATGCAATGGCAGCTAGCATGTTGATTATATAATAATAGTGTGATATTTAGTTTCATTTTGGCTTTAATTTGTGCAATTTTAGTGCATGCATGTTCTTAATATGATATTGAGTCTTATGTTAGTGTATTGAATCAGATATTCAATTTGAGTTTTTTTTTCGCATAGTGTATCAATATAAGGTATAATTTGTAGGTTGTTTAAGTGGTTAGACATAAATTACAATTAAAATAATAATGTCCATTATTATATAATATTACTAAAATACATAAATTAAATATTAAACTAAATTAAATTAAATATAATAACATATAAATAAAATAAAACAACAAATAATAATACAAACTAAAGTAAAGAAAATAAAAAAATAAATTTACTTAGTTTACTTAATTTCCCTCTACTAAAATCAACTAAGTAGCATTTACTTAGTTTTCACTATTAAATTTATATATATCAACTAATTGTAGTATTTACTTAGTTAATATTACTTAGTTTCCCAATACTAATTAAAATAATTTAAGTAGCATTAATTTACTTAATTTTACACAACTAAACAAAATAAAATAATATAATAACATAAATTTATATTACTTTATATAATATAAGATAATATAATATAAAATAAAATAATATATCATAACATAACATAATTCATGGCATAATGATTATATAGTAAGTTAATTAAGTTAATTAATTACATTCCTTAAATTTATTAATTTAAATAATATAATATCATATAATGTATTACAAAATAAATAAATAAATAAAATAATACGATTTAATTAAAAAGAAGAATGACAATGATTTAATTAAAATAAATAAAAGAAAGAACATACTCTATAATTAACTCAACTGCAACATCCTTAAGATCGACTTATTTCGAATGTTTTATAACCAAATATCAACATTTTATTGGAAAATACGTACTTTCTCTCACAATCTCTATCATGAAAGTATAATTAATATGAATCTGCGATGAACCTAATTAGTCTTGAATTTGACTCCATAAATTAAATCAGTATCTCTGAAATATATACAACAAATTGGAGAAAGATCAAAATGTGCACTTACTGAAAGATAACTTGTCACAATTAGATGGAAACTTCAAGTTATAATGTAAAACAAATACCTTCATCATCGCCAATGAGTAATGACTACTAGGAGAAGAGTCGAGGACTTCCTTGTATGCATGATTCGACATAGCAGTTGCATCTAATACTCCAACTGGTTCCTCGGCAGCAAAAAAAATACGGGTCGTAGTTCCTATTTGTGCCCCATACTCGAATAATAAGGTTAATTGAATTACTACAGACATTCCTCACTGTTCCATCATAACGGATGACAACATCCCGAAGGAGGGCCATTAAGCTGTTGAACAAAGTTCCATGTTAAACAACCCTCTAGATGAACGAATGATCACTTCTCTACTATAAATGAATCATCGCCTGATATGAGTCCAATCCATGAAATAGACAGCTTCCCAGAACTCTGAATTTCTCAGATGGGTAGTTCTCACAGCACTGAATTCCTTATGATCTCACCATCTAAGGAATTCAGAGTGGTGAGAAGCTTCGTAAGGCAGCATGTCAATACTTGCGTAATAGCTGTTATTATAGGCAAATTCAACCAACGGTAGATGGTCATCCCAATTTCCTTTAAAATTCATAATACATGCTCTGAGCATATACTCCAATGTCTGGATTGTCCTCTCATTTTATCCGTCGGTTTGAGGATGATACAATGTGCTCATTCTCAACTGCGTTCCCAAGCATTTCTGTAATCGTTTCCAGAAATTTGATGTGAAACGTGGATCTCTATCTGATATAATGGACATCGGGATACCGTGTCTTGATACAATCTTCTTTACGTACAGTTTTGTCAACTGATAAATTTAATTTTGATTGGCAAAAAGTGTTCCGACTTCGTCAATCGGTCGACAATCACCCAGATCACATCATAACTTTCCCGAGTCGTTGGAAGACCTACCACAAAATTCATTGTGATATGCTCCTATTTCCATTCCGGTATCTCTAACGGTTGCAACAATCCACTTGGCCTTTGATGTTCAGCTTTAACTTTCTGACTTCTATAAATATGACTTCTAAGAGTAGTTGTTGATGCTATATATATATATATATATATATATATATATATATCTAGAAAGAAAACAAAAAATCTGTATATTGTAATATTCCCTTTCACTACGACTAATCGTTTGGTTTTTGAGTTATTTGATGTCAAAGGCAATGGAGTTAATTATAATTTTAGATTCAATATATAATTTGTATATACATTTTGTGGGCAAGGAAATCGCGCCTTGCTAGGGTTAGGGTTTCGTGTTGGCTGAGGAGTAGAGAAATCCACGAAGAATACGGAATTGATTGATTGATTGTAGAGGGAGAAAGCGACATGTGGCGATTACTCCAACGACGCGTGGCGAGAACCCTAGAATCCATAAAGCGTGTTAGGGTTATTGGGATCCCAAGAGCCTTCTTGATTCTTGAGTTGAGAGTGTTTGAATCTTGTTAGTGCTTTTAGGTGGAATATCCAAGCCTTAAGCTACCAAAAAGAGTCTTCCTCCTTCCTAGAATGGAAGGGGTATTTATAGAGTTCCCTGGACTTAAGTTATCACATCTTTGAGCACATGTTCTCAATGAAATTCGAGAAATACCCTTGATCATTAAAGTAATTCCCTATATTGCTTTCGTCCTTTTAGCCACCAATCAATCCTCAATCAATTCCCAAAATGAGCCGCCTCCACGAGTCTTAGCCTCGGGACACGTGGGAGGCTTCTCCCCGATACAGCACATTTATTTTCGACTTTTCCATCTTCATTCCATTAGGTTATGCAAACCCTAAATTACACATTTAATGAGGTCATGGAACCCTAATTGTGCATTTAATTTAATTAGGTCATGTGAACCCTAATTTTGCACATGGGCCCACATTTGCCCCCCTCATGAGAGAGTCGCATTTCCAAATAGACAATCGTGCAAGAAAACTTCAAACTTTTGAGTATATTTTGCGTGACTTCACTTTACGGGTCTTGAAGACCATGGTCCTAGTAAATGGAACTCTGAGGAGCAAACCCTTGGATTTGTTTCTTTATTTTTCCTGAAAATTGAAAACAAGAAAAATAATCAAATAGCATTTAAATAAAAAGAAATCTTTATTTTGGGTGGTACACAAAATCTTTCTTTTTCATCAAACCAAATAAAATCATAATTTTATTTTTAAAATAAAATAAAATCTTAATTTTATTTTGAAAATAAAATAAAATCTTAATTTTAGTTTGGAAATCAAATCTCTCTTTATTTTGGAAACAAAATAAAATCTTTCTTTATTTGGGAAATAAACCAAATCTATCTTTATTTTGGAAGTAAAATAAAATTTAAATAAAATCAACTTAAATTTTATTATTTTCGAAAATAAACTATTCTCTCTTATAGGGTTTTTTACTTATCTTTATTTTGGAGAAGTAAAAAGTCCATATTCGTAATCCATTGTCGCATGCCTTCTGATTGAGTAGGTGCTACTTGCGTGCATATTTCTTAGGATTGTCTCATAATCGCTAGGAGCCAACGAACACATGTGTGTTCCTCACCATTGCAGCTATATTAGCAAGTCTCACCATCAAGGACATCCTTGCGGTATCCAACACCAGATAATTGTAAACCATTAGGGGTGCAACCTTTATTGGAGTCTTCATTTAGCCAATTGCTCATAATTGTTTCCCCCCTCTCTCTCTCTCTATATATATATATATTTTCTTCAGGGAATTGTAGATTTTCTTCAATTTTTCGAGTCCCATCACCATATCTTGGCCTTTTCCCTCGGAATTCCTCAGAAAAAGGCTATAATTTTCGCGGTGAAGGAGCATTCGTCCCCAAATAGTGGATTAAGAAACAAGAAGGACCTTAAAGGTATGCGTGGGAACAAAACCCTAGGTGGTGGCCGAACCTATAGTAGGCGTAGAACCTTTTTTTTTTTTTTTTGAAGGAGAGATTCGCCCTAGGTAGTGTGTAGAACCCTGGGGGGTGAAACTTATATTTTTTTTTGAAGGAGACAACTCATACTAGTTGGTGGTAGAACCTATAGAGCCAAACCCTATGAGGCACTTAGAACCACAGGGGCAGAACCTTATCAATTTTTTTTTATTTATTTTTTATTTTTTTAAACTTTCTTTTGTCTTAGAGCCCTAATACAGGTACATCTTGGTTTTTTTTTCCTCGGATAATGAAGAAAGATTTAACATTTTTCCTTGACGAAAACGCGAAAGGAGAAAAACTGATATGCTTGCATGCGACGAAACCACTCCAGATGACCAAACCCCTAGGGGGCGAACCCTAGGAGGCCGAACCCTAGGGGGCGAACTCTAGGCAAAAATTCATGTTTTGGGCGAAAAAAATGAAGTTCGGGACGACGAGCCTCTACTATTAGGAGCGTCATTTGGAGTTTTTGGGCCTATAATATATCAAAATGACCGTATCAATGAGCCCTTCAAAAGTCATGGCTTTTCCATGACATATGCCGTTATAAGTCCAAAAAAGGCTCCGAAGGATGGATTTTGGCCATCCGAAGTTTTTTCAAAAATTTTCGGAAAATTTTTCTTGTATAAATGTACTCCCTCAATCTTTCTGACATTGTTTCTTCTTATTTTCAGGTGTTTTGAAGCTTAACTCTTGGACGTTCGTTCCTTTTTGCCATGGTGAGTACTTTATGCTCATATACTTTACTTGACATTCTTGATATACTTTCTCTAGAATTGTTATAATGATTTCTTGCATGTCTGTAGGCCCTTTCTCCGAATGCTCTGTAGAACTAAGGACTACCAAGAGTCCCCATTCATCACTTGATTGGGAAGAGCTCCCTTCTTTGGTCCTTGACCTCTTTTGGGATAGAGTTAGAGACTATGACTGTACAACTTTTCCTCCCCAGGAGAAAGAAGGCTTGTTTACATTTGCCCCGACCACGGAGGTTGGGATGACTTTCTCATGCCGATTGCATTCCCCGCCTATGCACGTAGAGAAGCAAAAGTACCCATTCGATCCCCTTCGACTTCTGTCAGATTCATGCAGTCGCATTCAAGGATGGCATGATTGGAATGACGCGAGATCCTTGACAACGCTGAATATTTGGAAATACTCAAGAATGCGAGTATCTTTCGCTGTGTTCAACTGTGTAGAGACCTACAGATTTACCAGGACCATAACGCACTTACTGTGTTGATCTCACGATGGTGTTCCTTTACTTGCACATTTGTCACTGCCTGGGGGGAATTCACCCCTACTCTAGAGGATGTTTATGCCCTCTATCAGTAAGTTTTCTTCTTTTATTCCTTTCATTCATTCTCATTTCTTTTTTTTTTTTGAAATATATATATTTATTTTGAATCTCATCTTGTAGCCTTCCCATTGTTGCTTCGAACTCCTGCGGCCCTTCTAACATGTCCACTAGAGATAACGAATGTGTTGCCTACTTGATGGAAGCCTTCAGGTAATCTTCCCACTTCACCTCCCGCTTGAGGCGCGTCGCTCCTTGGGACTTCGAGAGCTCAAGTCGGCAAAAGAATTCTTGGTTATCCTGGGTGCGCTATTTCTTTCGTGATTACAAGACCAACTATTGGAACAGCTCTGTTTACGACAAGTCTGTTCTTGCCTTCCGTGAAGAAATTTGTCCCTTTCCTCTGGCGGCTTATCTGGTTATGTGGCTGTCCCGTTTCATCTTCCCTAGGTCTCTCATAGACTGTCCTTACTTGCGTATGTTCGGTTTGGCGGCGTTGTTATCCCGAGGCTCGGAGATTTCCGCTTCTCTCTCTTCTAGGGACCTTATATCGTCGCTTTAAGCGAAACCACCCTTACCATGAAAAGAATTAGTTTGGAGGTAATCACTTTCATATTTTATATTTAATTGTCTTTCAAATCGCTGCTTTTCTTTTCCTTTAACCTTTTCTATAATATATATATATATATATATATATATATATATATATATTATATTTACTCGGTATGATGTCGATTACTTCATTCCACGCTCCTTCCTTCAGATCTTTCTTTTTGAGTGCTTTCTTTAGGGCTATTAGATCTTGAGCATCTTTCTACGAAGAAGAAGAAGTCTCATTCTCTCCCACCACGCAACATCATTCCTCGCGATGCTACGTTGGATTGATCACCGCTTCTAGTCCCTGACGATGACGGTTTGCGACATTTTCTTGATGATTATTCATGCTTCACTTTCTTTCGTCCCTATACCATTGTTTTGGGGGTTGCGGTCATCTACCTCACTTCTATAAGCACAAATTTCGTACCTTCTACAACCTCAACAGAAATAGCTTGAGTGGCTCGCACTTGTCTTGGTTCGTTTTTTCCTTGATCTACTGAGCTTCCTATTTCCTTGAGAATAATAGTTTTTGTCTTGTCTTTGTATTCTCCTCACAGGTCATGAGACAATTCGGATATGACCGAGGGAACGCTCTTTTCGGTCACACACCGCCGGGGAATTATGAGGATCTTCTTCTCAATTTCGTCTCTACCCCCTCTTTTACATGGGCATTTCCGAGGCTATCAAGTGATCCCTATAGATCACTTCTTTTTGTCATACTGAGATGACTCCGGGCAGGCGATATCTTCTTGGAGAACGTAATTCTTGGCAAGTCAATCTTAAAAGATGGGAGGATAATACCTTGATTTGTTCATTGCCAGCCTCTATTCCATAACGTCTTGATGGGGTAAATATTTGCTATGCTCTCCCAAGCCCAATGTTTGCTCAGCACTTTGGCCAGCCAGTAGCCGGTTGGTTGAGCGTGACATTTTGATGCCTAAGTCGCCTCCCCATAAACAGATCATTCCATCCCAGGTTCCCACTACTTCCAGGAGTCTTCCACCACGGGCTCCGTTTCGGGTGTCCTCTCTAGCTCCTCCCCAGGGGTCCTCTGATGCCGAGGAGATGAGAGCTACTCGTTTTAAAACGAGAGCAACTACTACTACTGATTCTGAGATAGCTCCTCCTATTGCTTCTGCCGTGGTTCCAATCGATCGTCCTCTATCGAGCTTATCATAAAACCATTAAAAACGCCCCTTGATAATGTTGACCCTAGTATCCCGAGCGGTAGAGGATCCGATCGAAGCGCGTAGTAGAAATTTGGTAATTTGTCGTCTTATTCTCATTTTTCTTTCATCCTTGTATTCATCGCTTTCACATATCATTGAGTAATTATTTCCTTTATTTTTTATTTTAGGTTCTGAAGTGGTCGATGAAGATGATGATGATGATGTTCTCTTGGGTTAATGTATAAGTATTACAAATGAGGCTTCCATGACGGCTTCCATTAATCGTGAGCCCATCCAACCTATCCTTGTTGATATTGAGTCCTCTACTCCTCGTGGCGATTGTGTTAATGCGGATCTTAAGGATACTTTTTATCGATGTGAGCTCGAGTCTTCTTTGTGGGTGATCTGGCAATTTCTTCAAACCTTCCTATGCTCGCTGCTCCTCGTGATGAGTCCGAAGATATTGATGAAACTCTTACTTCCCCAGGAGAATCATTACTAAGCTCATTGGTGATGTTCATCCTCCCAGAAAGGATTCTACTAGAGTTGGTGATTGCTCGGGAGGTCATTGTTGATAGTACTTTGGGTGGGTTGGATGACATTCCCCTTTCGTGGCATCTCCGACTCCTTTTCCATTGACTATATTGTGAGTATCCTTCTTTAATCCACAAATGATTTATCTTGAATTTCCTTTCTTCTTTTCTTTATAATATATTGTGTTTTTACATCTTGTTTTCAGAGGCGAGAGGATGAAAGATTTGCCTTTGCCCGTTGAGGCACTTTCGCGTTATTCTTTGTTCTCCATCCGGATGTTGCCCTTTCATTTATATAATGACCTTGGTTATCCTCTCAGGTAACCAAGGCTTCGAGGAATCTTAGCCGTACAACATCTTT
Organism: Panax ginseng; assembly: GCA_020205605.1. Taxonomy (NCBI): domain Eukaryota; kingdom Viridiplantae; phylum Streptophyta; class Magnoliopsida; order Apiales; family Araliaceae; genus Panax; species Panax ginseng. Next base: position 3,225,137 of record CM035148.1, read on the forward strand.
CGAACTCCTCCATCCCACGGTCTCGGCAGATTCTATGGTGGCCTCTAAAGTAGCTCCCGCCAGAGCTTCCTTCAATCAAGTGGGGATCTTGTTTCTTGGAGGGTTTTGAGATATCGTCTTCTAGTCAGAAAAGTGGAGGCGTCTCAGCTCGGTTCCGCATGATTCTTGACCGGTTGATTATTAAGACAACTTCCACCCAAACCCTCTTCCAGATCATTTCATGAGGCCTTGTTCTTGGGTTGCATACTCTTTCTTTATATTCCTTGCGAGTTGAGGACTTGAAGAAGTTTAGCGATGATGTAGATGACCTTGCGGTAGTGGGTGTTGACATGTCTCCTTTTCGTGATAGGTTGGATCTTCTCAAGTCGAGTTTTAATCTTGTTTCACTACGTTTAGAGGTTCTTTGTCACGTAAGTGTGAAGATGAATCATTTTCGGTCTTTGACTTTACGAGCTTGATGAAGCCATGAAACAAATTGAAGATCCGGTCTCAAGATTTAGAGGGCGGTGCCAAGGGATCTAGAAGTCAAAATCAGGAGGTAGAGTGTCGGCTCCGGGACTTAGAGTCATTACTCAACAAGGTTAGGGAAGTGAAAGGCGCAAATCTTAAGATTCGAGATCTTTGTCGTTCTTTGACTTGGAAGCTTTAGTTGTGCCTCCTCTTTATTTTGATATGTCTTGGCCTTTAGATCATTACTTATTGTAGTAGTTTTTTTTTTCGATTTCCTGTTTCAGAAACTCATTTACACATATTTCATTTATCAGAACGTGGTTTCTTTAACCTTGTTGATTGCCTTTAATTTGAATGATTCCTTAAAACTCAATATTTATCATTGAATCTCAAGTTATTCAAATTAATATTCCAAGACAACAATAGGTATTATAAGAAAACATGAATTTTGTCAAATATATATATATATTATTCACAAACCAACACTTGAATTTATACTCTTTTTTTTAAGAAAATTAAAACATTCAAGTATAAGTGAAAGTTTGTCAATTTATTGATAAAAAATTGCTTTTAACGAAAAGCATAATGTTTCACATAATAAATCTTGCTTTTATCGAAGAAAACATAACGTTTACCACTTTTAGAGATAAAGTGTAACTTTCTTGCTTTTGTCGAATAAAGCATAACGTTCTCCACTTTTAAAGTTAAAGTGTAACTTTCGAGTTTGAGGGCTTATACTCAGGTGCCTCAGTCACTTTTGAAGTTGAAAGTGTAACTTAGAAACATTAGTGGTACCTCGATCACTTTTGAAGTTAAAAGTGTAACTTCCGAGGGATGTGATTCAGGTGCCTCGATTACTTTTAAAAAGGAAAGTATAACTTTTGTGATGCTCTTCTCATGTGTAATATTTCTTTACCCATTTCAAGTTTAATACCCGCTTTCGGAGATCTCTCGTACCCTATACGGGCCTTCCTATTTGGGGTAAAATTTGGTGGTTGGGGTCCCCCTCATAACTTGAGTTGTCGTTTTGAGGACCAGGTCTCCCACCAGAATTTATCGTGGTACCACCGCGGTATTCACTTCTGAAAGCACAGCCCTAATGACGACCCGATAATATCAATGACCGCATATCACGATCGCTAATACTACTATCTGCGACCACTATATCTGCCGCCATTATCTGCGATCAGTATTAACCCGGTCGCTAATACCACTCTCTGCGACCGCATTCGGTCGCTACCATAGTTTTGCCTCCTAATTTTTGGTAGGAAATGTTGGGGCCAAGGTTTTGTGCGACCACTTAAAATCAAATGACCGCGTGCACGAAATTGATATATCCACATCATTAAATATCTGCTGACCGCAGACGCTGGCGGTCGCGAAAAAATCATTGATCAACTAAAATAAATCGGTCTCGGGGCTCGCGACATCGAGATCAAGAAAAAAAAAAAAGAGGAGTTTACAGACGCAGTGAGAAAGAGGAGAGGGGGAAGAATGGACCACCGCCAGACTACCCTTCTGACCACCGCACTTCCACCGCACCCTTTGCTCCACCGTTGCACCACCTGCTTTGCTGCACCTTAGGTAACCCTCAATTATCCCTAAATCCCTAAATCCCTAAATCCCTAAATCTTTGTACTAATTTTATTTGGTTCAGCATATACAAATCTTAGTAGATTTAAATGTTGTGGTAATGAGTGGCTAAATTTTCATGTTCTAATTTTATTTTGTTGTATTAATGAGTGGATAAATCTTTGACTGGAACCCAACAAAAGATGTATTATAGTTTTTCTTTTATAAGGAAATGGTTTTAATGTTCTTCTTCATTGATCTTTAATTCATTTTTTCTTGGGGTATTTTCTTCTTAATTAGTTCTTTCTAATTTTATATTCTTAAAGTTTGATACAAATCTCAAAGCGTTTTCATTCATTAACCATGTCATCAACAAGTGACTTGCATTTTACTTGAAAATTCCAAATTTGCCAACCAACTCTTTTTAAGAAAGAGGCCAAGTCTTGCATTAATTGTTGTAATTGGATGATGATAAGTGAAGGCTTGATTTTTTTTTTTTTTGTGATCATCCAATTTCGTAATTGCACGCATGAATGAGGGACAACCGTCCATTTCGTGATCAAATAGTAACCACATTCGCATAACATGTCCATTTTCGTGATTCAGCATATGATTGTGTTGATTAAGGTCCCACATTAAAAAAACAATTATTTAATATGTACAAATTTGTTAATCGACTTTTTTTAAATGTGAGACCACTAATCAAAGACAACCAGATTATGATAGTTGTGTAACAAGTTAATTCTCTATAAATGATTTATATCTTTGACTAATTTTATGTGGAATATTGATTGCAAATTTGTAAGTAACATAAAAATTATGAGCGATAAAATGGAGTCACATATCTCGTGTTTCCACATACTTCTTATATTTAATATCAAAATAGATTTGTTCTTAAAGATTATCATTGATAATCGAAAATGGTGCAAAAACCCATACTGAGAAAAACATGATGTATCATTGACATTACAGCCTCTCAGCATCACATATGATGTATCATGAAAAACATGCCATAATATCCTAATAATTAATATTATCATATTCCTTGGTATCAATAAACATAATGAACTAGTCGAAAAAAAAGACAATGGCAATCTCACTCACTCACTAATACTACCATTCCTGCGGAGGAAGGAAAGGCCCATAGAGGTTTAAAAACATGCCACAATTATCATTTTCACCAAACATGTATCCTTAGAAATCGTTGACTAATTAATGTGATGTACACAAAAATATCGAAATATCAATATAATAATATCAAATCATTTGAAACATCTAACATTACTCATACGGAAAAAATAAATAAACTAAAAACCCGAGATAGGACTTGAGAGTAAATATTGAAGACCATACGTTGGTTGATTGAATATCTTTTATTCTGTTATAATCGATTGATTGAATCTTATATACATACATCAAGTAAATGCGTGTGGCTGAATCCATATTACGGGGAGGCGGCAAAAATTTTTTATTAATTCGGGGTATTTGCGAACATTTATCTTATTCTGAGAGCCTATTGGTGATCCACTAGAGCCTATTAAGGGGATGTTGAGGTGATGAAATTTGGGAGGCTTGCACCATGCATGAGGAACCCACGAGGCCACACCAAGCTTAGCCTTGAGCCTCGGGGCCAAGCCAAGCTTGGTTGTTAACATGGTAAGCTATTAGAAAACATTAAGCCAAAATAAGCGATCTTAACAGAGAAGCTGTTAGTCTGCAACAGAGAGAGAAGGTAACTAGATTCACTTGGTCAACAAAGAGACTATTTTGGCTATACCGGAAAAATAAGGGTATTTAACACTTATGTATAAAAGAATAAAACTACAAAATGTTATAAAAGCTATAAATTGTTCATCTTTGCGTGCTTACATGCTTACAAGTATCTCAAGTCATATGTTAATATTTATAATGTTATGCGTAGTAGGTGCAGTGGAATCATGGACCTCTATTCGGATCAGTAGTTGGATGGCACGACGAAAGTCAAGTGCCCGGATAAATCTTCAATTTGAATTTAGAAATTTGGTTGCCAAGTGTTTTGGAGTATCGCGTATAGTCACCGGAATGTATGAATGGTAAGTCATGAATCGATGTCCATGTTTGAAGTGTAAGAATGTAAATTATATGGGCAGAGACATGGTAAACTATCATTTACTTGTTTACGGGTTCATGAGAAATTGAAGAATCTTTGGTGGAGCACATGGGCGGAGAAGAGATGGTGGCATCACACAAGTACATAATTGAGCGGTGAGTACTTTCATCGTATGAATGAAATGGTTCATGATATTGCGAGGGCGATTTTGATTGGGAGCAAGGCGAGAGAGAGCAACCTATGAATTACGATGCCAAAGACTTCTTTAAGTTGTTAGGCGAGGGTGGCGAGCCATTGTGGCATGGTTGCACCAAACACACTATATTTGTCTGCGATGGCGACATTACTTAACATCAAAGGTGATCACAACATGAGCCATGAGTGTTTTGAGTCACTCTTGAATGCCATTAAGAGTATGTTGCACTGACGGTGAGAAATTACACAGTAACTATTACTTTTGTAAGAAAATGGTGAAGAAGTTGGGTCTTGGATACCAAAAGATCGATCGCATGTCCCAACGATTGCATGTTGTTTTATAAGGAAAATGAAGCAGTTGACAAGGTGCACGTTTTGCGGTCATGATCGGTTTAGGCCTAATAAAGAGGGTGTGACTACAAAAATATCAAGTATCCGTTTAAGATTCTAAGGTATTTTCCAATAACACATCGACTAAAAAGATTGTACATGTCTTTGAAAATTTGAACATATGAGTTGGCATGCGAAATCTCCACTAAAGATGGAGAACTAAATCATCCATGAGATGGGAAGGCTTGGAAAGATTTCAACTTAGCACATCCTGGATTTGCATTAGAACCTAGAAATGTGAGGCTTGGATTGTCCACCGATGGTTTCAATCCGTTTGGCCACTCAGCTGTTCCGTACTCATGTTGGCCTGTGATTGTTACTCCGCATAACTTGCCTCCTTGGATGTGTATGTAAACGACCATACTTGTTTTCTTTCACTCGTGGTTCACGGTCTAAGAGTCCCGGAAAGAACTTAGATGTTTACTTGAGACCTCTTATAGGCGAGTTGAAGGTATTGTGGGAGGATGGAGTCTGACTTGGGATGTTGCAACGAAAACAAATTTCAACCTTAGAGGCGTGGTTATGTGGACTATAAGTGACTTCCCAAATTTTATGGTATGTTAATTTGGATGGAGTACACATGGGAAGTTGGCTTGTCCGTATTGTATGGAGCATACAAAGTCGTTTAATCTATCAAAAGGTCGAAAGCCTTGTTGGTTTTCGATCGTCATCGGTTCTTCTACCGGTAGATCACCCGTTTGAAGAAATAGAGAACACTTGAGGAAAGGGAAAGTAGATAATGATATGCCACCGCACGCGCGATTGCCGGGAACGAGAGATGCGAGATCGTGTGATGAGAGATTGCGGTTATCCCATTTGGTAAGGTTGATGTCACAAACATAATCAATGGGTTTGGTGAATCTCATAACTGGGTTCGGAGAAGCATCTTTTGGGAATTGCCATATTGGTCTACAAATTTGATTCGTCATAATCCGGATGATCGCATTCTTATACAGATCCGTCCTCCTCCAGAAAGCACGTAAGTTAAACATCGTGTATATATAAGGGTTAATATTTTCATTGTTATAAATATATTTTAATGTAAATTCTTGTATATTGTAGTGATTTTCAAGATAGTAAAATTGTGAAGTGCATTTCACAATTATCTTTCTGAATCGCCACACGCCGGTGATTACATAAGCGAAGCACACCTCTCGCCCATAAGGATCTTGATTTGAATTTGAATTTCGGGTATGTTTTTTATTAATTATAATGATTATATTAATATAATATTCAAAGGATAATTTTAGTAATGTTATTATTGTTGTTTTATTTGCGAGAAAAGGTATAGATGGGAGGACGCGAGCACCGGTGATTGAGACATTATTACAGCGAAGTGTGCCGGTCGTATTACAAGGATAACTTAAATAAAGAACGACAAAAAGCCATTCACAATGCCGAGATCGACCATCGGGCCGGGAGAAGATTATATGCACGAAAGATAGCCCACGGTGGTGCACCCGATCCATATAAATTTGAGATGTGTGCCCAATGAGAAGTGAGAAATTTGAGTGAAAAGACGAAAGACCGCCCCGCCACCAATGAGCCTCGGGTGTATCCAAGGCGAAAAGGCTAAAAAGGAACATACAAGCGGCGGTATTTGAGTTACGAAAGATATCAACGCTGTGAGTGCGTATTTACAAGTTTTAATATGTTTTCAATCATGAATTGTAGAAAATATATCCCATTTTTACTTAGTAATATTGTGTTATTTTTGTATAGGAGTCTCAGTCTCAAGGTCAGCCTATCCATTGGTTTGGATGTATGACGTGGCCACCCGTGATGGTGCACTGAGGCTATCCGGATAAGCGGTAATAAATTTTAACAACTTGATCTTTAATTAATGCTTACAAAATTAATTTATTTTTAACTATTTAATTGTTAACATGATGACACGCAGGACACTTTATAAGCGTTTATTGAATGAAGCGCTATCTTGAAGGCACTCCACGTCCGTCATCGATCAAGAGTTGTGGGAGAGGCGTCATTGTGAAGAAGAACTACGTTAAAGGTCGAGGACAACGACGACGCGCCCATCCTTGATGGCTCGTCTTGCTCTCTTACCCAGTCTACGGTCATCTAGCCATCCAAATTGTTCATACTCCTATTTGTTGTGTGAGAGCTATATGTCAAGATCGGGATCTTCTGAAGATACTGGGCGGACATCTGGGGGCTCTGAGTCTTTGAGGAGTTAAATTTGAAGCGATGGCTGGCAGCAAGAAAGATCACAACTGGGGATGATGACGAGGTATAAAATCAATTTGTTGTATATTGTCGTAATATACCAATATTAACATAGTTAGTAAATATTTATAACTTGTTTTATTATTTTGTTAATATTACGAGGGTGATCGAGGCGGTGATGCTTGATTAGTACTCGCTTTAGATTAGTTTTATAGTTATAATATAAGTTTGTACTTGTTTCATTCTTAGGATGTTTGTATATTGTTACTTAAACAATTTTAAAATGTTATTATATTTATTCAAAATCATATTGGTTTTGAATGGTTTATATTCTAGTTTAGTGTATGTGTTATATGATGGACGATGGATGTTTATATTGTTGTGTATCTTTGTTATTGTGTATGTGTGTTGGGATAAAAGCAGTACAAAAGCAGTCTGAGTTTTTAGGATTTATGCAAAAACAACAAGATTCTCATTATTTTATTTTTTTTAATATTAGCGATGCGTGCGATCGGCTGATTCGATCACGACACGTGAAACACGTCGACTTTGGCCATGGCCTATGTTGATTCGACTTAGCGGCCGAATTTGCCATTTGTCATTGACGATATCGGTCATACTTAATCGATCATTGATGTGCATTTTAGCGACCAGATTTTTGTCTTGACGCCTTTTAGCAACCGCAGAGTCGATCATGAGATAGATATCGGCGACCACAAAGGTCATCCGATGATAATGATCATTGATAAGCTTTTTTGTTGTAGTGATTGTATTGTCGTCGCAGTCTTTCGTGGTACCGTTCAAGCTTTTCTTTAGCCTTGTCTCGGAAGTCGGCTAAGGCCTCTAAGACGGCTGATCGACTTTCTTCCTCGACTAAGCTTCGAAGTCTCATTCGAGCCGAAGGTATTTCTATTTTGGCGGGTAAGATAACTTCTTCACCATAAACCAAAGCGTATGGGGTTTCGCCTATAGGCTTTCTTTTTGAAGTTCGATATGCCCATAACGCTATTGGTAGTTGTTCTGCCCATTTCTTCGGATGATCGTCTAAGGTCTTTGATAAGATTTTTATCAAAGTTTTATTTGTCGCTTCTGCTTGTCCGTTGCTTTTCGGGTAGTAGGGTGATGATTTGTAATGTTTCACCCTGTATCTTTCCATCAGACTTTTGATGTCCCTATTGATGAAAGGGTTCCATTGTTCGACAAAATGATCTTCGGGATCCCAAAGCGGCAAATGATGTGCTCCTTGATAAAATTTGTCCTTTCTTTGGTCCGTGGCCTTCTTCTTGATGGTATGACTTCCACCCACTTTGTGTACATCTCGGTGGCGGTTAAAATCCATATATTGCCCCTTAGAATTAGGGTGTACGGGACCTATAAGATCCATTCCCCATGTATGAAAGGGCCGTGGTGTTCTTAAGGTGCGTAAATCCACGGCGGGAGCATGTATCAAGTTTTCATGTATTTGACAAATATGGAACTTTTTGACAAATTCTATACAATCTCTTTCCATCTTTGGCCAATAGTAACCATGATCGATAAGTTATTTGTACAACTTGGCTCCCCCTTGATGTTCATCCTTGTGCATTTGATAAACCAAATCTTTGGTCTCGCCTAGTTCTAGACACCGTAGGGGCTTGCCATTGAAACTTCTTCTAAACTATTCTCCATTTTATAAGAAGAATCGTTGCGACTTCCTCTTTATTATAATTGCATCCTTCTTTTTGGTCGGAAGAGTCCCGCTTTGTAAGAAGTCCACATAAGGAATTCGCCAATTGATTATGTCATCAATGAAAGCGCATTCATCCTCCCCTGTGGTATTCTTGGCATGAAAACACGGTGGCGTTGTAGGGCATCCGCCTCTTCATTTCGGGCCAATAATACCCTTGGCGTTCTAACCTCACGATCTGAGACTCTATGTCTGCAAACCTGCAGTTCTCTTCATGCACCTAATGCAAGAATTTACTTGCTTCTTGCCTCCCCAAGCATCGTGTCAATACACCATCTACTTCTTTGTGATACAAGACACCTTTGATGATGTTGTACTTCTGTAGCTCCACGATTGGTATTGTTTCCTTCCTTTGTTTGCAATTGATGGGAGATGTCATATCTCCGATCGCCTATTATGTCTTTGGGGAACAAGTCTAGCAAGAAGTGGTTGGGTGGGTTTTCTTCATTACCTTCACATCTAAATCTTCCCTTGGACATAGACTCGAGAGATAATCTTATTGCTAGTGCATCGAGGTTGTTTATTTTGTCCTCTTGGCACATATTCAATCACCACCTTCTTAGAAGCTTCCATAACCTTTTGTCTTTACAGGTTTGATCTGGCGCCAAGATAGGTTTCTTCACTCCGAATTGGCCTCTTATGCTCTGCGCTGACTATAAGGTTCAAATCTCCCTTTACTTTAAGATATTTGGCTCCCAACTCTTGAAACGCCAATAATCCTAGTATGAAGCGCTTCGTGATACATTTCATTATTTATCTGAGGAAGTCAATTTGTATGACAAGGATATTTCATGTCCTTCTTTGGTGGTCAACACCACTCCTGCTCCGCCTTTACCTTCTGCAGATGATCCATCAAAAGCCAAACTCCACCATTCTGGGTCCTCATCCATCAAGTCGATTGATTCTACTTTTCCACCCGAAAGATCCTCAGAAGGGGGTTCATATTCTCCATTTGGAAATTGAGCTAGCAGGTCTGCCAAGGCTTGACCTCAGATTGCCTTTCGTGTTACACACTTGATGTCGTATTATGAAAGAATCATCATCCATCTGGCAAGTCTCCCTAATAATGTTGGCCTAGTCAATAGGTATCTGATTGGATCAGTTTTTGTTGCAATCTTTACTTCGTGCGCTAGAAAATAATGCCGCATTTTTTACGCAATGAACACCAACGCTAGGCAATGCCTCTCCACTTGTGAATACCTGGTTTTCGGTCCTCTAATTATCCGGCTAATATAATACACAGGTTTCTCTTCTCCATCCACCTCTTGCGTGATCAATCCTCCTATAGACTTCTTGGTAGATGTGATGTACAATTGTAATGGCATTCCTCTTTGTGGCACTACCATCATTTGTGCTGAAGACAAAATTCTTTTTACCTTCTCGAAGGCCTGTTGTTGGTCTTGCCCCCAGTCCCATTGTGCCTTTCCTTTTAGCAATTTGCCGAAAGGTTCTGTGACTTCGCCTAATCTTTGGCATGAATCTTTCTCATGTAAGAGACCTTCCTAGAAAGCTCTTCAATTGCTTTTTGCGTCTTTGGCGGGGCATCTCTCAGAATCTTTTTGCCTTGCTTGGGTCCACCTCTAAACCTCTGTTGTGTGCAAGAAGCCCAAGAATTTTCGGTAGTCATTCCAAGGCGCACTTCTTCGGATTTATCCTCAACTTATATCTTGACATCATTTCAAACACTTTCCTCAAGTCCTCCACATAAGTTGTCGCCTTTTTGGATTTCACCACTATATCGTCCACATAGTCCTCCACTATATCATGAATCATGTCATGAAATATGGCATACATTGCCCTTTGATAAGTTGCCCCCGCATTCTTCAACCCGAATGGCATTACTACATAGTAGAAATTCCCAAACGGGGTACGAAAGGCTGTCAATTCTGCAACTTTTATGGACATCTTTATCTCGATTGTAACCCACAAACCCGTCCATGAATGACATCATCTCATGATTAGCCGTCAGATCTACAAAAGTGTACATGTTGGGTAATGGATACATGTCCGCCGGGCATGCCTTTTTCAAGTCTCTGAAATCCACACATATTCGTAATTTATCCATTTAATTTCTTTCTGCAGAAGACGATCTTTGGAAAGCCATGTTGGATGTTGGATCGGCTTGATGAACCCTACTTCCAGCAACTTTTTGATTTCTTCCTTTATTTGGGTTTCGACTTCGGGTGCATAGTTGCGAGGTACTTGCTTCACTGGCTTCATTCCCGGGCTTATGTTTAGATTATGTTCCACAAGATCTTTGTCAATTCCGTGCATCTCGACGTAATTCCAAGCAAAGACATCCCTATACTCTTGCAATAATTGTATGAGCTCCTTTTTCTGGTTAGCCTCAAGCTCCTTGTTGACATAAGTCGGTCTTGGCGTTCCTCCATCTGTTGCCAAATCAACTTCTTCTAATTCATTTTGTTGAGGTTTTGGCCTATCCTCAAAGCATTCTGGAGCTGGTTCTACCTTTTGTTGTACAACTTCTTCTTCTTCATTATTGCTGGAGTGGGGGACACCTCCGAGTAGATTGGGTTTACCTGACGCTTCTTTGGTCTCTTCCCCTTGCACCGTCACAATCGAAACACTACTTTTCCGTCGGGTTTTACAACCCTCTCCCATTTTTCCTTTTGGCCATCCTCAGACTATGCTATCCGTTTGGCATTTATTATATTTCTGGCATCTTCAGGATCTGCTGGTCTTTTTCTCTCTTCTCTTCCTTCCTTCTCCAAGTCCACTACTACTGGCTTCATATTTTTGAAACATTCTCCATGTTCCGAGGTCTTCTTCTTCACTTTTTCTGCAGGTACAAACTTATCTTCCTGCACTTTCTTCCAGCTTGCACTTAAGGAACCAGGTCTCGCGATCTGGTTCTCTCCCTCTTCAGCGACATCATCGAAGAAAGTTGCTTCGGTGATGTGTGCCTCCTCTGGTCCAAAGGGATTCCGAGTTACTGTTACCTTCACTTCTTTCCCTTTCAGAGATAGCTTTTCAGAGCATCGATGAAAGACTGAGGGTACCACCCCATAGTCATTTTGCCAAGCCCTTCCCAGCAAGACATGGTATGCTGCATCTACCTCTGTAACATGGAACATTACAGGCCCTCGAATCTTTCTAACTTGCATGTCTACCTTGATGTGTCCTAGGGTTCTTGTGCTCTGGTTAGCGAATCCTATAATGTTTGTTTGTTCCTTCACTATCTTCTTCTCTGGCAGGCCTAACCGTTTGAACATGGTGTAGGGCATAATATTTACAGATGCTCCATTGTCAATGAACACCCTCCGCACTTCGATGCCATTGATTACCACTGTCACATACAGCGGTCTGTTGTGCGGGTATCTTATCTCTCTATCAGCTTTAGAGAAAGATATCTTATTTGCTTCTTCCTCCACCGTCTTCACAAATCCTTTGCTTATGGCCATGCAAGTCTCCCGTGTCTCGGCGGCCTTAATGATTGCCCTGGTTGCCTCAATCCTTGCTTCCTTGGCCAACCCTATCTGATTGAAAAATTTTCTGAATTTGGCCCCATTCATCAATGCCGTCACCTGCAGGCCTGGGTCACACTCCTCCTTTTCTTTCACCATTATCTCCACTTCTGGGATTGTGTTGTGGATAACAGTGTTGCATGTTTCTTTCCCCTTGTGATTTGGCAGTGGCTTGTCATGAACACTGCTTTCCTTTCCCAGTTCAATCTCCCCATTTGCCAGCTTCTCGTGGAATATCCTACAAAGGCTATATCAATCCATAGTTGAGTGTCCCACGTATTGGTGGAATACACAGAAGTCTGGCCTTCTCTTCATCTCATCCGTCACTGCAAATCTAGGCCTTGGGGGTTTCACCACCCCATGTTCAATCCATTACTCGTATAGACCCCTGAATGCTTTCTCACTGCATGTGATAGCCTCCGGGACCGACTTTCTTGCATATTTATCTCTAGGCCTTCCTTTGCTTCGATCAAAATTTTTCTCATGCTTCTCCCTCTTGTCCCCTTGTGGTTTAGACTGAGAGTCAGCCAAAGCCACAGTTGCTGTCCTCTTACCCCTCCATGTAACCGTCGCATGACTAGTGGGCAGTGTCATGATTCCTCCCAAGTCTTGTGCGAAAGATGAGAGGGTCGCGAAGGAATCACAAGCCTTGGTAATGAGGTGGGGCTTGAAGGAATCTAAGGCACCATTGTTGCAAATGTTGACTAGGTTCTTTTCTTCAATCGGCTCTGCACACTTCTGTGCTTGGGCCCTGAACCTGTCAACGTAATCTGATAACTCCTCATTCGGCTTCTATTTGAACCGCATGAGTTCTACAATGGTTACCTGTTTCTGCACATAGAAAAATTTCTTAAAAAATTGTAATTTTAGGTCATCCCAATCATGGACTGACCCCTTCTCCAAATTGTAGTACCAACTGAAGGCACTATCTGTCAAAGTTTTGTTGAATTCCCGCATCAACAAGTTGTGGTTGTTCACTTTATCATATCCTAGCCACGGAGACATCGACTCTACAAACCTGGCAATATGTTCCCTAGCATTTCCTTTCTCCCCGTTGTATTTTGGAAATTGCGGGGGATGCTCGATATACCCTATCGGGTAAGGTTGCCTCTGAATGTGTGCCGGGTAAGGCGGAGTAAAGTCCAACTCCGAGGGTCGAGATGTCTGCCTACGAAGTTGATTGATCACATCGATCATATCATCCTTTGTCACATACTGGCTCGTGGCGTGAACTCTCTGGGGTGTTGAGATATACTGTTGTATCGGCGGTGTGTATGGTAGAGAGATTGGTTGATGCACACTTGCATCATGCAAAGTTGGCATTGGTGGCGATTCTTTGGCTCCTTTCATTGGACATTACTTGGAATTGTTGGCATTTGCACCTGTGAAATTGATGGGAGAGCAGTTGGGATGATGTTTGTCTGAGGTTGGCTTGCTTCCAACCTAAGTTGTGGCACGTTGCCACTGTTCTGGGCCTCCAAGTTGATTATTGGAATCAATTGACTTTCCGTTGAGGGCGGTACAATTTAGTTCTCTTTGTTGTTGCTGCCATTGTTGTTGTCTTCCATTCCTACCTGTTCCCCCTGCGAACTTCCTGGGAACATGGCCTGAAAAGTGGGAATCTGATCAATCTGGGGCATGAAATTCCCCATCTCCTCTTGCTTCCTTTGCATTTCCAGCATCATGGCCATCATCATCCCTTGCCCTTCTCGTGCTTCCTTTAATGCCTTGAGCATCTCTAGTTGCAAAACATTTGTCTGGTCTCTACCTGCATCCTCGCTTGCCTTCCTGCGTTGGTTTGTTGTTGATTAGCCATATGTGGTGATGTCGAACTCTCTTTTGAAGCGTCTTCAACAAGTGGTTGGTCAAAATCTAGGTTTGCGCCTTGGAATGCTTGAGTTACTTGTCTTAGAACTGGATTCGGTGAGGTAATGCTATTTGTTGGTGAAGCATCTCTCCCTGTAGTTCTCCCACTTTGAGTTATGGGCATACCCTTCATTTAATTCTACACCTCCCCAAAGTGAGTCGCCTTAAATAAATATGGGCAAGGAAATCGCGCCTTGCTAGGGTTAGGGTTTTGTGTTGGCTGAGGAGGAGAGAAATCCACGAAGAATACGGAATTGATTGATTGATTGTAGAGGGGAGAACGACAGGTGGGCGATTACTCCAACGACGCATGGCAGAACCCCTAGAATCCAGAAATCGTGTTAGGGTTATTGGAATCTCAAGAGCCTTCTTTAGTTCTTCGAGTTGAGAGAGTGTTCGAATCTTGTTAGTGCTTTTAGGTGGAATATCCAAGCCTTAACCTACCAAAAAGAGTCCTCCTCCTTCCTAGAATGGAAGGGGTATTTATAGAGTTCCTCGGACTTAAGTTATCACATCTTTGAGCACATGTTCTCAATGAAATTCCAGAAATACCCTTGATCATTAAAGTAATGCCCATATTGCCCTCGTCCTTCTAAAGAACCAATCCAATTCCTCAATCAATTCCCAAAATGAGCCGCTTCTCTTTAGTCTTCCGCCTCGGGACACGTGGAGGCTTCTCCCCAGCACATTTATTTTTGACTTTTTCATCTTCATTCCATTAGGTTATGCGAACCCTAAATTGCACATTTAATGAGGTCATGGAACCCTAATTGTGCATTTAATTTAATTAGGTCATGTGAACCCTAATTTTGCACATGGGACCACACATTTTAGTCGCTCGGTTTGTTTATTGTTTATTTTATGCACGTGGATTGATGAATTTGTATAGTTTTGGTGATTTATATATACTGCTGTGTGTTGAGATATAAAACAAGTACAAACAAAATTCACAAAATCGACAATTTTTTTTAAAATCTATGAATCAGCGACTGCAGGCGGTCGCTATTACGTATCAACGACCGCGTGTGACTTGAGGATATCAGCGACCGTGGTGGTCGTTTACACGTGAACCACGTCACCAATGAGACATATGACTCACGGTGACTTGGCTTAGCGACGACATCGGTCGCTATATGTCGATCGCTGACGTTCTGGTCGTTAACATTAGTCGCCAATATACAGTCAGCGTTCAAAATACATGCGACCTCTATCTGTGACCGTATTCAATCGCAAATAGAATTCGGACGCTGATAGATATCTGCGATATATCGATTACGGTTGTAAATTATTGACAGGACAGGCCCTGGGCTAAAGCCCAAGGTGCCCGGGCTTTAGGCCCAAAATTTTTTAGGTCCCCCTAAATATATTGGTCCGATAGTATTAGACTATTAGTCTCCTTCACATCACGCTCGTCTCCTTCAGGCTTCAGTCTTTCACAATTTCCGCGTTATCTCCGACTCTCCCTCATCTCAAGATCTCCGACTTCATGAGTGGGCTTACTCTCCTTCAACCACTTCACACAAATAGTTCATCTCCTTCACACAAATCAATCAATCTAAAAAGCAAATAATCAATCTTCTCCAGCGGACTTCGTCTCCTTCAATTTCAGGTATTAATTCTATTTTTAGGGTTTTGAAATTAATTGTTTTGTTTATGAAATTTAGAACCATTATTTACTTTAATTGGGCTTGATGACTGATTGAGTAGATTTGTTTATGCTACTGTGAATTTTTATTTTTGAATGCTATTGGGTATTGATGAGTCGATGACTACTATGGATTTTTGAATGCTACTGTGAATTTTTGAATGCTACTGTGGTTTTTTGAATGCTACAGTAATAGTTTTAATTTTAACATAACTGAAATTTTTAATTTAGAAGATGAATAAGAAAACAGAATCAGTAGAAATATCCAAGTGATAAAATTCAGAAATAGGCTCAAATTGTTGCCTAAATTGTTTAAATTGTTAAAGTAATTACCACAGTTTTCATGATATTCAAATTACTGTTATCCGTTATTCATATTAGTATAATAATAATAATTTAAAATTTTTGAAAGTTAAATATAATTATTTTTTCTTAGGAGAAATTTTTTTGAATATTATGTCACTTTCTAGTTTTTTTTTTTGTTGTAAAAAGTGACTAATTTTGGACTCTTTTATAAAAAAAAATGGACTCTTGTTTTAGGGGGGGGATCAAAAATTTTACATGTAAAGTTGCACCTGTTTAGAGGCTCAGGATCCGAGAGTAGCATTAAACTAGCTAGTAATTTTGCTATGCATGTAGAGTTGCACTTGCCTTAGTTGCTTAAATTGTTGAGCATGTTTTGGGAAAAATGGACTAGCCATGAACATGACCATTTTCTGTTACTTAAACAAACTATGTATCTGCTCTTTCAGTTTGACTTGGTGATAATGTAATATTTAAATGATGTTTTAGAAATATTAAAATAGTCGGTTATTATATTTGGTATTCTTTTGTATTGATGTTCTTTTGTTCAGTAAAAGTTCTTCATTTTTTTATGCATATCTTAATAGCAATTCGCAAAAGACCTATTTTATTGTTGTCCGTTTTAGACCCTTCAAAACTCAGGACCGACCCTAATTGTCGATCCCTAATAAATCTTTTTCTTGTAGTGATACATTTGGATTAGGCCTTAATTTCATTCCCTCTCCAGGGGGCAGTAAGACTTGCACCGCTATAAAACCGTACTCTCTTTCTATATATAACATAATAATTTTTTTCTTGTTTTTTTGTTATTTTTATTATATTTAAACAAACTTGCTAGGGAAAAGCCTCTCAACTGAGAAAATTGGGAGTTTACGTACAATATGGTATTAGATATTTTAACTAAAAATGTGACAGAGTTGGCTAATTTTCAATTTGTGTATGCTTGGTGGAGTAGCAAGTTAAAAGTAATTTTTTTGGTAAGTGTTATTTTTTAAGAAAAAATAATTCTTTTTATAAAGCTTCTTTTACATACATGAATGTGGATTTTATTTATTGTTTTGATAAAAATATTTCAAGGGGATGATATAGTGTAGGTCATGGGTATAATTAAAATTTCATGAGGTGCAGTGGCTGATGATTTTTCTGAAATTTTGTAAAAGTACATTTAAAAAAAATAGTATCAAACTTAAATACAACAATACCTATTACCTATATGGTATGAGTTTTAATTAAGTTTTTCTTCCATAGAACTTGTATATTTGTATTATAATTTTTGGCCTAACACAGTCAAAAGTACAAATATTTTAATTTTGCAAAAAGAAATTTGGAGTCAGTTTAGAAATGGATATTTGTGATATATAATTTATTTATTTTTTTTGCTCATTGCAGTTCAAAGGTACAAATTCTCGTGTTAAAAATATTTTTTAATAAAAATCTTTGCTTGTTAATTTTTTTTTATAAATTGTCACTAAACTAAAAAATAATCCAAATTTTAATTTAAAAGTACTTATAATTCACTACACTGTACATCCAATCAGATTATCAGACCCTGTAACTTCTGTATTGCTGTAAATATAATATCACATTAAAATATGACATTATTGACAATAGTTTACAAATGCAATTCTTCGTATTGCATGTTGCTATTGGATGGTGTGAAATATTAATTTTATATGTTATTTTTATATAATTTATTCTTTAAAAATATATATATATATATATATATATTTATATATATATATATACGATTCGGATCTCACGGATGGAATATTCAAAAATTCGAGTGACTGGGTCACTGTGCGACGCACAACGTGATTTCCTACAATCACATTGTTCATTACTTTTAGAACCCTTATCTAACATATCTTGCTCACCCCTTTTTAGAGACGGACCGGGCGACAATTCGGTCCGTCGCTATATATAGAACTGTCGTCTTAGCTTTTAGCGACAGATATCATATAGCGACGGACCGAACATATAGCGACGAGCTAAATTGTCGCCCGATCTGTCGCTAAAAGAATGAGCAAAATATGTTAAATAATGAATGAGTTTAAGATCTTGACCGATTGGGTGGCATGGGGATAGTGTATAACATGTGATTCTTTCATCTCTAGTCTTGGCTATGAGTAGTTATACAAGGTAAGAACTCTCTTTTTATTATGCAAATTAAGGTCATTAATTATATTCCAACCTATTCCTAGGGTTTTTAGTTTCTTCCCTCAATCTCCCACTTAAAGCTCCCTAAAACTTAAATACATCCCTAAATTTACTGAAGTTCAAAAAAAAAAAACATATTTAAAATTTTACGCGGACATGATATATAATTCAAGATGATTTTTTTTTATAATTTATTTATTTATATTTTGACCTCCAATAAAGATAAAAATACAAATAGGTAAAATTATAAAACACTCATGTCTAATTTTCATGTTCAATTATCATGTATGCATAGAAGAGCTCAAAACATATTATTGAGTTAAGAATTATAACTCCAAGGTGTCAGACTTAAAATTGGTAAAATAACAGAGAGAGATTTGCAGCAAGATTTTCTGCATTACACATTCACAATTTGATATATATACGGTCAGGATCAAGAGCATTCTTCTTAAATAGCATTTCGTTTTAAATAGCATTCTTTTATTAAAACTACGTCGTTTTGGAGGGACGCAATGACATTTTTGTAAAGACAATGTCACCGCCAGATTTAAAAAAATACCACCGCGTCCCTCAAAAAAGCAGCGTAATTTTAATAAAAAGAATCTTTATTTAAGAGAATGCTCTTGATTCTTCTAGTATATATATATATATATATATATATATATATATATATATATATATATATATATATATATATATATATATATATATGAACTCATGAGAATCTTTGAATGTTCATATTCAATATTAGATTGAATATTAGATTGAATGAATAATTTACTTCTATAGATATAGAAAAGGGTAAAAAAAAAAAAATAAGCCTTATTTTATTTTAATTTGTTACAGATAAATATAGAATATTACTCTTTCCGTTCCAAATTAACTGTTCAATTTTGACTTTTTAAAAGTCAAATTGACTATTTTTAGAATTAATAATTAAGCATATATAAATATATTTCTAAAATTATAAAAATTAGGATTAGTAATAAATTGTATATATTTTCTTTTGGTTATAATCTCTTCACCTATATTTTAGCAAAAATAATAAAAAGATTAGTTTTAAAAATGGTCAATTTGACTTTAAAAAGTCAAAACTGAGCAATTAATTTGAGACGGAGGGAGTAATTCTTATTATATATCTATTATTATTGTTAAAATTAAAACAATATAATTAAGTTAAACAAGAAATTAAATTTAAAAGGTTAAACATGAATTAAATTTAACGTTAACTAGGTATAGCACAGGATAAGATACTACGTCATGAATATTCCAACCTATAGCTAGATTGAGAATCATCTTATCTGATAGATTTCTAAATAGCAAAAGAATCCTACTGTTCTTGTCCTTTATATATATCAGTAAATTAATTAAATCATTTGTAACTTTAAGCTTTTTAACAAAAAGTGGAAAACGGTGGGATCGCGATATAAGTTCCAGATATGGAAATCTATCGGGCACATTCATTATTTCCACTTTTATGTGAATATCGCTTCCAAGGAAGTGGTTAGTATAAAGTTTATTTTTGAGTAAGTTCATTAATCGATTGGCCAATGGGATCTTGACACAAAGCGCGAGGTTAGACGTGTGTCAAGATTTTATTACCAATCGACCAACTTACTAAAAAAAAAATAACTTCATCTTAATAGAATCCCGCTTGCAAACAAGCCAAGGCATGTAGGATTGATCATTCATTTTTCAGTACCTACCACTACTAGCTACTTGATAGAATCCTTTTAGCTAATTTCCAAATTCAAAATTTATGTGAATAAAAATAATTTACCAATAGTAAATTATATATCATGTGTTAGATCCTTATTATTAATGAAGGATAATATAATAATTTTGCTCGTAAAAGTATTTTAGAAGTACATTAAATTTAATAAAAGATAAAATTCTCAATGATATTTAACCAATTAAGGATTTACAACTTGAAAGGTCTCTAAAATCAATTAAGATTCTAATTCATAACCCCTGAAGGAGAGAACTCTCATACTATAAATAATGGATGTTCCAGCACATTAAGGTACACAATTTTGACCCCTATAATAATTCTCCACCTTATATTAGCATTTTAACTTATGCATCGGTGAGTCCTCTTGGAGCCCCCAACTCCGGTGGACAATTTGCAGGTTTTTCGATGAATTCAAGGCAGTTGAACGACAATCAAAGTCAAGTTTTGTGGGTTGATCGAAACCCTAGTTTGAAGGTTGCTGATTGACGCATCTGATTGACATCGTTTGTGAGAAACGGACAATTTCTTAAAATTAAATAAATCATGGTGATCAATACTCGCGTTTCAGCACCAAATCAATCTACCACTATGATTATTTTTTTTAGTTGTGAAATCCCTTTTATCATACAACATAATCCTTGGTAAGATATGATTGCATAAATTTAAAGGTATCCCCTCTACGTATCATATGAAATTGAAGTTCTAACAACATGTGGTATAGGCGCTTATTGATTCTTTAGGTGTGAGAAAGAAGGATAAAGAGCAAACAGGAGAACCTGCAGAGGAACTAGTCCCAATCTTATTGAAATATGTAGACCTGTAAATTAAAAAGACCCATAATACTAAAAATAGAGGAGTTTTGCACTGAAAAGACATTAGGCCATCAATAAAGAAGTGGAGAAGTTGTTCGGGTCCATAATTAAGGCCATGAAACCTAGAATCAAGGTCTTTAATACTATTATTTAATAATTAAAATTTGTATAAAATTTTATCACTACCCTTTTATGAGAAGTTAAAAATTACTAATACCAGATAAATTTTTTCGGGGGAAATAAGACAAACTATGGGTGATATAGAAAAGTAAATAATTTATTTTCCTAAAAAGTTATAAACGACAAATAAATTGGAACAAATATTTTCTTTTAAAAAATTAATTATTATGAAATGGAGGTAGTACTTCAAATGTGCAGCATCGGAAAATTCACATTTGCATTGTTTTTGTTTAATTTTTTATTTAGATCCTGTCACGCTTCTAAATCCGCTTGCTTTCCACGGCGGATTTAGTGCCGACTTATTATCATTTTTCTTAACATCAAATCTACCAATAATTCTATTGGTTTAACTAATTTATTATACATTATATCAAATTTATTACCTGTATTTAGGATTGAACAAAAAACGGATATAACGTTAATTCATGTGTATGAAGTTAAAACGATCAGTATTATAGAATGGATGTAGTAATTTACTTTGTGACTAATGACTTTAGTTTAATAGTAATAGGAGGAGATTTCTGTTGATAATTGAAGGAGACTAGGGAACCTGACCATGTTGGTGTCACGTGAATAGAATGTGCAAGAAAGTTGATGAAGATGATGCATATATATGTGTGTGTATATCCATGTTCTCAGAAGCACATGCATGTCTAATACTATATGATTGTCCTGATCGATCAACATGCTGGACGGATAATTGGTGGGCATGAATGTCCTTTATGCCGTCTTATGTTGTGTAACTATTAGAGCCACAAAAATAAATAAAAAACAAAATTAATATTCCCTCCATTTCACAAATCACTTTCATTTACAAGTTTTATAAATATTAAAGATGTATTTTTTTTTAATGATAATATAATTATGATGACAAACATAAGTATTATGCCATCATAATATGCTTATATAAATAAAATTTATTAACAGTCTAACAAAATTTGTTAGAGAATTGATATTTTTATAAAAGAAATTGATATTTCTATAAGACTCTCCTACACAAATAATAAGTGGACTCCATTATTATGTGAGTTAGATCTTAAAGAAATATTATTTTTTTCTTGCGAAAATAGTAATATATTCTCAAATATATATATATATATATATATATATATATATATATATATATATATATATAAATGAGATCGATCCTTTTAGTTAAAAATATATGTGGAGTGAATTAAGAAAGGAGAAGAAACTAACAGAAAGTGTGGAAAGAAAAGTTGGAATGTAACGGATAGAAAAGAGATAAGGTTTGAGAGAAGGAGTGGAAGAATTCGTAATCAAAGAAACAACAAATGAAACATTAGGTGTTGTTTGGGGACACCCCTTAAGTTGATGTTGGATTAAAGGTGATAGTTAAGTGCGTGGAGCCCAACTGAGTAAATTAATTAAGGGACAGACAAAAGACACAATTCCAAGTACAAATATATACCAAAGGAGACTTAAATTGCTAAACTAACTTCATACTATATGTTGTCTCTAGCTAGCTAGTAATGTTCCTGTCCCTCTCCCTCTGCCTACCAGGGAGAGTGGGAGTTGAGTTATATATATGAATACCGAAAGGGCAAATGCTCTAGTAAAAAGGTAAGTTTGTCATTTTATTCAGGAGATTCAGATCAGAGGTCACGGTGAGTGGATTAATGCATGCATGTTTCTCTTGTAGCAGGTAAACCAAGTAGAGGGAGCTAGGTCGACGTACGTACGTACTGTTTAATTCTACCTCTTTCAGAATTAATCTCCTTAATTGCTTTTGGGCCTGCCCATTTAATATTATGTTAGAATTTAGGCATGCACAAACCCCATTTGTATTTAGCAAAAAAAAACAACCACCCCATTACTCCCTTCTTTATTAATGAAATTTATTCTACGAATTATAAATAGTAAGCTACAATAAATTAAATTAATTGATGGCCGCAATCTAAATATGAAAGGGGATTTAATATGCCTTTTTTTTTGAAAATTTCTAAAAAGATTAAAATATATTAAGGAGAACATTAAATCAAATCAAATAAGTAAAATGAAAACAAAAAAAATGATCTACGGCCGGGAGGTCTCTCCAAAAACAGAGAGAAATAATTACCCTCATCAAATCTTTTATTATTATTATTATTTGTTTATTTTTTGGTTTGTTAGAGGACAAAATGATATTTCTAAATTTGTTATGTATATATATTCTCCACTTGCCCAATGACAATTAACCTCCTTTCATTTCTTGTCTCCCTATCAACACTCCCCCCAACACGACCCCATAGTACACAATACACATACGTACATACATTCACCACTCTCTCCAACGCACTTTTCGATCTATCTCACCCTGGCCTCCTTTAATTTGTCACCATGCATCTCCATAATTACTTATATAATTCATCACATTTCTCCGTCTCTCTATATATACCTTCCTTCTTTCTCAACATAATTCTCATGACAAGCCAGCCAGCCCTGAGCCCTCCCTCATCATACATACATATATTAATTGTCCTAGCTCCACAATAAATTTTAGGTAGGAATAGCATTATGCCTTCAAGACTTTCAGACGCCTTCAAAGTTCATCCCGTCCACCATACCCACAAATACTTGGACTTTAACTCCGTGAAAGAATTACCCGAGTCGCATGCATGGACGACATCACCGGAAGACTGCCCTAATTCCGGCAGTGCTGAGGAGTCGTCGTCTTTACCGGTGATTGACTTGAATGAGCCGAATGCGCAAACGCTTCTGGGACATGCATGCCGAACATGGGGTGCTTTCCAAATAAAAAACCACGGAATCTCTAATTCCGTCCTTGAAACCATGGAGGGTGCAGGGAGGAAGCTTTTCTCTCTCCCCGTTCAACAAAAGCTTAAAGCTGCTCGCTCCCCAGATGGTGTCTCCGGTTATGGTGTTGCCAGGATTTCTTCTTTTTTCCCTAAACTAATGTGGTCCGAAGGCTTCACTATTGTTGGATCCCCACTTGAACATGCTCGCAAACTTTGGCCGAGGGATTACGCTCAATTCTGTATATATATATATATATATATATATATATATATATATATATATATATATATATATATATATATATATCTTCTCATGCACGTATACATGTATATGTAAAATACACCTCAAATTTAACAGTACCCCTAACACTATCATTTTTATTAATAAATATTATAATTTTATAATAATTATGAATGGCCAAGATTTTCAAAATGAATATATATAGCTAGCGCCTTACTCTTACGCAGTTACGCGGCATATATTTCTCGTACAAATGAAAAATGGAGTCAAAGATAGTTTGGTCCCACAAATTAAGTAGATACGGATATATTGCAATATTCAGAAAAATCAAATCAACTTCTTTTTTTTTTGTTTGCCTACTTTGTTCTAGATGATTGATATATTAATGTATCCATATAATCAATCATACGTGTTTTTATGTTTTGTCATTTGAAGTGATGCAAGTGAAGAATACGAGAAAGAGATGAAAAAGTTAGCTGTGAGGTTAATGTTGCTAATGCTTGGGTCATTGGGCGGCATAACTAAAGAAGATGTCAAATGGGCTGGCCCAGAAGGAGCTACTGCTGCCTTACAGTTGAACTCTTACCCGGCTTGTCCGGATCCAGACCGGGCCATGGGCCTAGCGGCACACACTGATTCTACTATTTTCACCATCCTCCACCAAAGCAACACTAGTGGTTTACAGGTGCTCCGGGAGGGAACCGAGTGGGTCACTGTCCCTCCACTTAATGGAGCACTAGTGGTGAATGTGGGTGACCTCCTCCACATACTCTCAAACGGGTTTTACCCGAGTGTGCTCCACCGGGTCTTGGTGAACCGAAACCAACAGCGTCTCTCTGTAGCTTACCTTTATGGCCCTCCAACAAGTGTTCAAATCTCACCTCTTTCAAAACTAGTAGACCATAACCACCCTCCTCTCTATAGGTCCGTCACATGGACCGAATACCTTGGGACCAAGGCAAAACACTTCAATAAGGCACTTTCATCCGTCCGAATCTGTGCTCCTCTAACTAGCCAGCCAGACAGAGATCCAACCAAGATCAACTATATAATATAATATATATGTTAGTACTGATGATCATGTTAATTAATTAATACCGACTTATTTGTTTTTAAATTTTTTAATTCATAATTTTGTTTTAGCTTATCGGTTAATTGGCTGTGTTATGGGAACGCTCATTGTTTAACATTCAAATCATATCAAAAGATGTAAATAAAAACATTTGGATACATATTTTAAAAAGACAGACCGCACATTAAACAGACATCTTTTTGCCGTCCCGGATTACGAAGGGGAAGGAAGAACACCCACTACCCAAAAAACGATAAGACAAAAAGAACATGATCATCACTCATCAGTGTTGTTTACAAATTGATAACCCCACCATATATATAATCAACCCGGCCCGCCCAAATATTTGGATAAAGAAAAAAGATATTAAGTTTGAGATTTTTATTTTTATTTTTTTACTTTCTTTTCTTCTCTCATGTAAAAGTAGATGCCTTATATTTAACTAAACGGATTATAAATTCAATTCTCCTTACAAATTATATTTAACTTATTAATAGATTATAAATGAGTATTGATATTAATTAACAATGGACACATACCAATAATTATTATTTTTTGACAATCTTGCCCTCTCTACTCTCTCCCCCAAATTAGACCAAATCTTCAAACCAACGCAACTGCTTTTACTGATTATCTCCACCGCCATACGTTATTCACAACATCCACCCATAAATTGGAATCATCCTAGCTATAATATTCATGAGGGATAGAGAGTTCTGATACACCATGCATGGTGTCACACGGGTAAAGTCTGACATCAAAATTTTTGTCAATTTTCTAATCCTGTAATGACTTGATTGCCTCCCACAATCAGTCAGTCAACCCACATAATATTGTTCGTCGCACTATTTGCACAAACAACACACACACCCTGTTTATGATCTGTCTAGTGTTAGGAACAAGTAATATAAAGCACAATGAGTAACACAAATTTACAGGCAAAATGTCCAACCTTTAATTGCACCATCAATAAACTAGAAATTCGCCCAAAGACTTACAAAATTCAACTTTCTAGCCTACTTTGTCTAATGTCTCTACACCATCCTATATTATGTGCACCTAGCACTGGCTATTTATAGCCTGGTGGTCAGTTGACACCCTCAATTGCCAAGAGGTTTGCACCACTAAGGTGCTGCCAACAAAGGGGTGACAGTTCCCTAAAATTGCCCACTACAGATCATGTCAGCAAGTGCCACGCATCCTTCGGTCCCAGTCATGCAACTGTTGTCTGACCAAATTTCCCACTAGCTAGTTGTTATCCTCAATTGCTGCTTGGTCAGCTTACCTGTGACTCCCCCCAAAATTAGGTATACATCACCCATCTTGGGTCGCCAGATACATGGTACAGAATTCAAATACAACTTACTAATACAACTGTCGTGTACAATACGACAAAACATAAACTGTGAGTTTGAATAGAAATATTGTCTACTAGAGATTATACAAATTCAAAAGGAGTCCTCATTACAATTATTATCACACTATTTCACGAATAGTGAGGACTACTAATGCTATCCTTCGGACCATCACTCCGTTCCCAGGCTCGTCCCGGATATATTCTCATTTTCAAGAGAAATAATTGAAAGAAATGGTGAGCTCAACTAGCCAAAGAAGAAATATTATGACTTAATGTAGAATAAATTATCATTAGTCTCCAACAATGTTAAAGCGATAAAATATAATAGACATCAAGTTTAAGTTTAAGCTGCGGTAAATGAACAAGCAATCCATTAAAAGAGTCAAGTAGAAAATAAAATCTACTATCTTTTATGATTTAAAAGGTTTTTCATGACTTTTATCGGTGGGACTCACCTTAATAAATAATCCACATCATCGAATCACCCATGCACTACGGCCAAGGATATTCCACTAATTTCATGAAGTATAAGTCAAAATTTTAACCAACCGAGTATAATAAAGAATGGAATAACAAAAGAAATCACCACGCATGCGGTGACTGCAGATGCCGCATGACGCGAGTTATTCCAATAGAATACTAAATAATGGAACCGGTCAAAGTGAAATTTGCACCGCAAGCAGGATGTTCCAATAGAATAATAAAGAATGGAATAACAACAGAAATCACCATGCATGCAGATCTTGATGCAAGTTATTCCAATGTAATACTAATAAGGGCGAAATCGGTCCCACAGTAAAACGCATGTGAGACGAGGATATTCCAACAGAATAATAATAAAGAGCGGAACAAGTCCCGCGCGTAAAACGCATATGAGACAAGGATATTCCAATAGAATAATAAAGGCGGAATCAGGTCCGGCGTAAAAATGCTGAGCATGGATATTCCAAATGTAATAAGAAAGACGGAATAATAGAAGAATGTCACCAAGTATAGGGGTATCAGCGTATACAAAGTTATGCTAATGTAATAATAAGAAATGGAATAACAACAGTTCTCTTCATGAATAAGAAATAATAACACCCCTTACAGTAAAAAGAAAGCTGAATATAAGAGTAGGGAAGTAGAAAATACTTTTCTATAGTTTTCTATAATTTTTCTCTCGGAGTTTTGGTGAATTCGTAAGAAATAATGAAGGAATGAGCTTTATTTATAGAAGAATGGATTGCATAGTAACTAACTCATGAACGGTCCAGATTGATTTACTTTAATCGGACGGTCCATATTTAAAGTAAAATCTTTTAAATAAAATATAATATATATAATAATAATAAAAATCATAGTACTCCCACGTGAAACCAATAATTCACTCTTCTGACAATTTTTTCTTTCCTTCTCACGGATGCAACTCTTGCATGTCTGGCCATGAAATTCAAAGTAGCATCAATAAAAACAAAACAAGGTATATAACATATGTTGTCCACTTTCATGGTTTACACTCCATGACTCCATTATTTCCCTTAATCATGCATTATATATATATATATATATATATATATATATATATATATATATATATATATAATATATAGTAATCCATTATTCCCCCCCCCCCCTATTCCCCGACAATCCCACTAAAATCTTTATTTAATAAGTGTATATATAATATATATATATATATATATATATATATATATATATATATATATATATATATATATATAACACAAAACTGAGATAACTTCTCCACTATTTTTAAAAAGATGGGTAAATGGGGGTCCATATAATAGCAAAATTAAGTGACTTCTCACGTAAGCATCAATAATCAATAACGTGTGTTACTATGCAACCACACATGTTACTGTACTTTTAACACCGGGTGTTTCAACAGTTAACGGTAAAACTTCCACCGTTATTTTTGTAAAATATTTTTTTCATTTTCTCAATCTAAACAACAATTACATTGTGGGGTCCACCAATGATTGTGCAGGTAAATGCGGATATTCCCCGACAAAAAAAGAATATTTTCGACCAATCGAATATAATATAACAACTTGTATACTATGCAAAATTTATAAATATTACTCACAACTATAACATTATATCAATTTCATTCCATAATATTCAAAAATAATATTTATAGAAAATTCATCTTTATTCAAAAGTTAGGGTTTTATAATCTCCCCTTCTTATGAAATTTCGCCCTCGAAATTAGGGTACGTACCTGGTATGTCGAAGAGGTAAGGATACCTTGATTTCATTTCAGTTTCTAACTCCCAAGTCATTTCCTCAACATCGTGGTTTCTCCACAAAACTTTGACTTGAGGTATAACCTTGGTGCGTAGAATATGTTCTTTCTTATCCAAGATTTGAACATGAACCTCTTCATAAGTCAAATCTTCCGCTATTTCGTCCGGTTCTAACTCAATAATGTGGTTCGGGTCTTCCACATATTTACGTAACATGGATATGTGAAAAATATTATGAACACGAGACATACTTGGCGGTAAAGCGAGTCTATAGGCCACAGTTCCTACTCGATCAAGGATTAAAAATGGGTCGATGAATCGGGGATTGAGCTTTCCTCTCTTTCCAAATCTCGTAACTCCTTTCCATGGGGCAACACGTAACAACACATGATCTCCTATATCGAATTTCACGTCCTTTCAATGAAGATCAGCATAACTCTTTTATCGATCTTGTGAGGTTTTTATACGTTGTCGGATCGTTTGAATCTTTTCCGTAGTCATACGTACCAACTTTGGTCCCAACAACGTTGCTTCACCCACCTCATCCCAGCATACTGGAGAATGACATTTTCTTCCATACAACGCTTTGAATGGAGCCATGCCAATACCTGTTTGATAACTATTGTTGTAGGAAAACTTCACCAATGGTAAGAACTTGTCCCAACTTCCCTTGAAATCAAGGACACAGAGTCTTAATAGATCTTCAAGAGTTTGAATAGTCCTCTCCGTCTGTCCTTCCGTCTGAGGATGATATGCCAAGCTAAATCGTAAATCTGTGCCCATAGCTTTCTGCAAACTAACCCAAAATCGTGAAGTGAATCTTGGGTCTCGATCAGAAACTATGGATACTGGCATACCATGCAGTCTTACAATCTCGTTTATGTACATACGAGCAAGACGTTCAAGTGTATAAGTTTCTCGTATCGGTAAGAAATGAGCAGACTTGTTCAATCTATCAACAATGACCCAAATCACATTTATACCTTGAGAAACCTTAGGAAGACTGGTAGCGAAATCCATGGTAATGTGCTCCCACTTCCATTCTAGAATTTCAAGTTGTTGCAATGGACCTTTTGGTACTTGATGCTCCGCCTTGACTCGTTGACACGTTAGACACCTTGAGATAAACAGCGCTATCTCTCTCTTCATATTGCTCCACTAAAATGTATGACGAAGATCACGATACATTTTGGTACTCCCAGGATGGATTGCAAACAGTGTGTTGTGCGCCTCCATCATGATTTTATACTTTAAATCAGGGTCGTTAGGAACACAAAGTCTGGGGTTGACTCGAAGTATTCCTTCTTCACCGATTCTTGCTTCGTAAGATAGTACCTTATTGCACTTTCTTTTCTCATACGCATCGATTCTCGGATCGTAACTTTGAAAGCGACTTTAATTTATCAATTAAAAAGTCGGTTCTACTTTCGTATATTCTCCATCATCACATAGGTCCTGAGTCTTTAACTCTACCTCCATCCTTTGCAAGTCACACAAAATGGGCCTTTGCATTGACAATATCGCACTCGTACGCATATGATCTTTACTCAATAAATCGCGCACTACTACGTTCACTTTTCGAGGATGGTATTGGATGGTATGATCATAATCTTTCAACAGTTCAAGCCAACGTCGTTGTCGCATGTTGAGTTCCTTTTGAGTGAAGAAATATTTGAGGCTTTTATGATCCGTAAAAATCTCCACTTTCTCCCCATACAAGTAATGCCTCCAAATCTTTAGTGCGAAGACAACAGCTGCCAACTCTAGATCATGAGTAGGATAATTCCTCTCATATTCTTTGAGTTGTCGTGAGGAATAGTCTATGACTTTCCCATGTTGCATGAGAACACATCCTAACCCTTTGCCCTAAGCATCATTTGTAGATGACAAATCCCTCCGAACCGGATGGTATTGTCGAGCAGTCTTTGAAATGAGTCTCCTCGAGTTCTTGAAAACTCCTCTCACATTCCTCGCTTCTAATCAAGAACTTTGTATCTTTCCGAGTCAATTTGAGTTAGTGGAGTAACAATTCGAGAAAACCCTTCTACGAATCTCAGATAATAACCAGCTAAGTTCGAGAAAGCTACGTCTTTGATCATCGATTTAAGTTGTTCCCGACTTTGAATAGCTTTAATCTTTCTTTGGGTCAACAGATATTCCATGACTTAATACCGCGTGCCAAGAATGCTACTTCCTCGAGCCGAACTCGCATTTCTTCAACTTGGCATAAAGCTTATATTCACGAAGTTTTTGGAATAAATCATGATCTTCACGGCTTTTGGAATAAAAGGATGTCATCAATAAAGAGCGACCACAAAGTGATCTAAATATTCCTTGAATACTTAGGTCCTCATATCCATGAATGCGGCAAGATTAGCATTAGTCAATCCAAAGGACATGACTAGAATTCATAATGCTCGCAGGAGTTACGAAAGTCGTCTTTGGAATGTCATCGGT
Source organism: Panax ginseng (assembly GCA_020205605.1). NCBI lineage: Eukaryota > Viridiplantae > Streptophyta > Magnoliopsida > Apiales > Araliaceae > Panax > Panax ginseng. The sequence continues at coordinate 3,256,058 of CM035148.1, forward strand.
TCTAATCTTCAATTGGTGATATCCGAAGCGAAGATTAATCTTTGAAAAGAATTTGGCTCCTTGCTGTTCGGGTCAAACAGTCATCAATACGTGGCAATGGGTACTTATTTTTATGGTGACATGATTCAACTCCGATAGATAATCAATACAAAGTCGCATACTCCCATCTTTCTTCTTCACGAATAGAGCAGGAGCACCCCAAAGAGAAGTACTAGGGACGAATAAAGCTAATGTCTAACAATTCCTGCGAGTTGAGTTTTTAACTCACGAAGTTCAATAGAGCCATTCGATATGGGGCTTTAGAAATGGGTTTTGTCTGAGTGTTCAAGGTCGATACAAAATTCAATTTCACGCCTGGGGTAGGCAGGAAGTTCTTGAGGGAATACGTCGGGAAATTCATTAACAATAGAAATATTATTCAAAACCGGCGTATTTTTGTTTAGATCGTGACATGAGCTAAAGAAAGCTTGACATCCATTTTTCAATCAATAATGGCTTGAGATAGCGGTGATTGATTTTAATGGTTTGGTTGCTTGAATTCATATAATAGGTCGATTAGGAATATGAAAGCTAACAACCTTACGAAAACAATCAATTTTTGCATGATGAGTAGTTAACCAATCAATCCCTAGAATTACATCAAATGCAAGTATTTTTAATGCAATAAGATCGACAGTAATGTGTGTGGTACCAACTTGAACCAAACAAGACTTATAAACCGTGGATGTAATGAAGGTTTCTCCCAACGGAATTTCCACAGATAAATCAAAGTCTAATTTCTCCGAGTCAAATTTAATCGTTGGCGCAAGTAGGAGAAATAAAAGAATGGGTAGAACCTTATCAAATAAGGTATAGGATAGAGTTTATGATAAGCTTACCCGTGATGACCTCATTCGGGTTCTTTGCTTTCGGGAGGTCACTATAAACGCTCTCCCTTACACTCTTGGCTTTGACTTTTCTGGGATGGCCTTTGGTGCCTCCATTCTCTATTGAACTTGTCTTGGTGAGCGATAAAATGGGGCTAGGTGACCTTTTCTTCCACAATTATAACATGCTTTGGACGACATCGCGCAGTTTGAACTGATGTGTCTCTCTCCTCCGTATTTGCAGCATATGATAGGTGGTCGTTCTCCTTCCTTAACAATGGGTGTCAGTCTTTGATGTCTTTCCATCATTGTTGAATCTCCTCTTCTTGAAATGTCCATTTTCTTTGTCTTAGCCATGATTACCACCAAAGTGGTTACCATTTCGGTATGTTGATTCCTCCACGTTTGTTATCGCTAGTTTCGATGGTGATACCACATTGGTATTTTCATGTTGTTTACCGCTTTCTCTTGGTTGCGTTGACTCGTTATCGCGTGACCAATAATCGAGCCCTATTTCCAACATCTGAGTACAAACACAGTTTATGAGAAATAAGATATTGACGTATCTCCGGTTTCAAACCTCTTAAAAACATTCGCGTCATTCGCTCCTCATTATCGACCAAATGGGATGCAAACCTGGATAACTCCGCAAATTTAGCCTCGTATTGCGACACGGTCATATTGTTTTGTTCTAATTTGATAAACTCCACTTCTTTCATGTGACGAATACTCTCGGGAAAGTACTTGTCGTTGAATAGCTCTTGGAACTTCTCCCAAGACATCATCTTGAGTCGTCAAAGTGAAGACGCTTTTCTGATTCCCACCATGAATCGCCGCTTTCTTCACGCAATATGATGTGGTGGTGTGGAACCTTTTGCTCCTGAGCATCCGAAGACATCAAATATCTTGGTGATCCGCTTTATCCATACTTCCGCCTTAAGTGGTTTTGGCTCTCCTATAAACTCCGGTGGTCCCAGCTCCTTGAACTATTTAGTAGTATTGGTCAGAGAGTTTCGGTGTTTCCACTTATATTTTGGATGAGAGCCAGCTCTCGCGCGATGTTGCATGAATTGCATAAAGCCCTCCGAGCAGATCCATCATTCATCATTTAGTTAGTGTTGTTGTTTGCATGAGGATTGTAGCCTTCACGATGCACATTCTCCGATTATTGATATGTGGAGACTCAACGGTCTCTTGTGCTCCATTGTTATTTTCAACATTCTCGGATGTCATTTTTTGAGACATCGCCACAAAACAAAGGTTCATTAACATATAACATATTATCCATATACTTTGAACGACCAATTAAATACTAAATAAACTTAGGTAGGTCATAATAGCGAAGGAATTCCCCGTCTCTCCCCTTCTAGTTCTAGTCTCACATCTTAGCCAGGGATTATATCCCTAATCTTTGATACCAACTGTGATGCCCCCAAAATTAGGTATACATCACCCATCTTGGGTCGCCAGATACATGGTACAGAATTCAAATACAACTGTCGTGTACAATACGACAAAACATAAACTGTGAGTTTCAATACAAATATTGTCTACTAGAGATTATACAAACTCAAAAGGAGTCCTCATTACAATTATTATCACACTATTTCACATAATAGTGAGGACTACTAATGCTATCCCTCGGACCATTACTCCGTTCCCGACTCGTCCCAAATTTATATTCTCATTTTCGAAGAAGAGGTGAAAGAAAGAAAGGGTGAGCTCAACTAGCCCAAAGAAGAAATATTATGACTAAGATAATGCGAGAATAAATTATCATTAGTCTCCAACAATGTTAAAGCGATAAAATATAATAGACATCAAGTTTAACTCATAAGTGAACAAGCAATCCATTAAAAGAGTCAAGTAGAAAATAAAATCTACTATCATTTATGATTTAAAAGGTTTTTCATCATCATTATCATTTGAGACTCAAATTTTAATAAATATTCCACATCATCGAATCACCCTGCACTACGGCCAAGGATATTCTTTAGTATCACGACCACAATTATCCATGCACTACGGGCCAAGAATATTTGTGTATTCATTAATGGTCATGATCATGCCAATAACTGTCCATCAATGCACTACGGGCCAATGAGGACTTTTACCATATTATTTGTAACATTACGGTCATGATTACAAGAATAATCCTCGGTCATAATCATACCAAGTCCATCTATGCGATCTGAGGCCACGAGATGACTTTCAAAAAAATATAAATATGAGGATGATGACAATGATATAAGAATTCAATAAAACAAGTTCAAGAATTAATTTGTCCAAAACTACTAATATCCAAATTGTCGACATAATCTTTGCTTTGTAGAGTAAAATTCAAGAATGCTCGGAAGAATATTCCATGAAAAGATCTTTGGATGAAAGCGCAAATATCAAGGATATTCCAATAATTTCATGGAGTATAGAAGTCAAAATTTTAACCATTTGAGTATAATAAAGAATGGAATAACAAAAGAAATCACCACGCATGCGGTGCTTGGCATAGCAGAGTTATTCCAACAAAATACTAAATAATGGAATCGGGCAAAGCGAAATTACACCAACAAGATTTTCCAGCGAGAATAATAAAGAATGAAATAACAATGAAATCACCATGCATGCGGTGCTTGTATGACAAGTTATTCAACGAGAATACTAATAAGGGACGGAATCGATTCGTAAAAAACGCATGCGTGATAGGATATTCAGCAGAATAATAATAAAAGGCGGAATCAGTCCGGCGTAAAACGCGCGCATGCACAGGATATTCAATATAATAATAAAGACGGAATCAGTCGGCGTAGAAAGCGTCTGAGACGAGGATATTCCAATGAGAATAGTAAAGATGGAATAATAGAAGAATGTCACCAAGTATAGGGTGAATCACAGCGTATCTGAGTTATTCTAATGAATAATAAGAAATGGAATACCAACAGTTCTCTTCATGAATAAGAAATAATAACACCCCTTACCGTAAAAGAAACTGAATATAAGAGTAGGAAAGTAGCAAAATACTTTTCTATAGTTTCTCTATAATTTTTCTCTCTGGAGTTTCAATGAATTCGTAAGAAATAATGAAGGAATGAACTTCTATTTATAGAAGAATGGATTGTATAGTAACTAACTCATGAACGGTCCAGATTGATTTACTTTAATCGGACGGTCCATATTTAAAGTAAAATCTTTTAAATAAAATATAATATATATAATAATAATAAAAATCACAGTACTCCCACGTGAAACCAATAATTCACTCTTCTGACAATTTTTTCTTTCCTTCTCACGGATGCAACTCTTGCATGTCTGGCCATGAAATTCAAAGTAGCATCAATAAAAACAAAACATGGTATATAACATATGTTGTCCACATTCATGGTTTACACTCCATGACTCCATTATTTTCCATCATCATATATATATATATATATATATATATATATATATATATATATATATATATATATATATATATATATATATATATATTATAATAATATATAGTAATAATCCCCCACCCCCTATTCCCCGACAATCCCACTAAAATCTTTATTTAATAAGTGTATATATATAATACTTATATATATATATATATATATATTTATATATATAACACAAAACTAAGATAACTTCTCCCGGCTATTTTAAAAAAATGGGTAAATGGGGGGTCCATATAATAGCAAAATTATGTGACTTCTCACGTAAGCATCAATAATCAATACCGTGTCTTCTTTATGCAACCACAGCAGTATACTTATACTTTTAACACGGGTGTTTCAAAAGTTAACAGTAAAACTTCCGCCGTTATTTTTTGTAAAATATTTTTGTCGTTTTTCTCAATCCGATGATGAATTACATTTGTGGGGTCCACCAATGATTATCTTGTTATGCGGATATTCACGACAAAAAGAATATTTTCCCGACCAATCGAATATAATATAACAACTTGCATACTATGCAAAATTTATAAATATTACCCACAACTATAACATTATATCAATTTCACTCCATAATATTCAAAAATAATATTTATAGAAAATTCATCTTTATTCAAAAAATTGGGGTTTTACATTACCCACCATAGTAATCGCCTACAATCACCGCTCCAAAGACAATCCCATTATTTGATTCATCACCACAACTACTCTTGCATGATTTGCCAATTGTTGCACTTTTGACACACCGCTTCTATGTCTTGTCTTGTAATCACGGTGCCACACCAAGCGCTGCGCATGATCTCTCCTCGACCCGCCAATTCTGACTGAACCAACTATGCATGCCAGCCCCATACAACAATCTTGCATGTTGCCCAGCCCAACATGTTTGACACTATCTTGTGCTTCGTCCAACACCTTTTGTTGTCATGTAGCCCAACGCCCAACGTTGTTTGGCACCCCTCGTAGCCCAACATCTGATGTTGTCTTTGCCCCCAACATAGTCCACTACTGACTAGTCTGAACCCACACACTATTTTGGCACGCCAGGCCTTCCCTATGTCATTCCCACATTTAGCCCACCTCGTGTGTCACCAAGCCACTTGTCCGTTAGTCCTTGGTCCTTGGTCCTAAGCCAAACGTATGTCAAGCCCAACCTTAACATTGATTTGCCTAGCATTGCGCCTAGGTCTTCCTTGTTCGTGCCTAATCCATGCCCAACTCATTAATGAGTCTTCGATCTATCAAAGCCACCTATGCCTTGTTAGCAATATTGTTGTAGAGGAGTCCAATCAATGCCTAAACATGCCCCACGCATTGGCCATGACATCTTGCTCTTGACTCTGGGTGACCTTCACGGAGCACCCCCCTTATAATAGCACTTAAAAAAAATTTTAAGTTGCCACCAATAGACATCCAGTGTGTTTGAGGAGTCATAATGTAAGTTGCCCAGAATTTATATTTTTCTGATATAGTACCCAACTGCCTGCTACGTCCACGCCCTTGGCTGTCGCACAGTGTCGTCCAAGTGATTGTCAATGTCCAATCTTGTCATTTGGCCAAAGCCCAAATCTGCCACCTATCACGCCCAGCTATCGCATGTTGTGATTTGTTGCCGCACATCACGTTGCGCAAAGCTACCGCACGCTGTGCCAAGCTGCTACTCAATTTGAGTGCAAGACCGTGTCAGGCCGACAAGGGTCTAACACATGGCCACTAGCACACAAAAAAAGAAATTCACAATGCAAGAGATCGAGGTAATGTCACTCTATCTATCTCCGCCCGCCACTGGTTGATCAGTTTTTCTACGTGAGTAATATATAGGTTGAAGATAGACTAAAAACAATCGAAAATAATTACACCAACAAACAGCGCCAAGTAGAAATCATACTATATATGCCTATTTTTTACACTTGACTTGAAGTAAGACTCTCCACGCTAATCACTTTTGAGATAAGCCTAAAATTTATGTTTTCCCATTTTTAGTGCTAGTTGGTTGATATCATACATATGCCTCTCTCTTTTTTGATCGACAAAAGTTGAAATTTTATTATAACCCGAAATAGTACAACTGTGGCAACTCCAAAAAATTTGGAATTATGAAATACATTAATTTCATGACATATTAAAGAAAAACCAAAATCATCACGCCTAGCTAATTTCATATTAAAAGCTATTAAACCTTTCACACCAAGATAGTTGCTAGAATCTATAGAATGCATAACGAATTGCATAACTGAGTCTTAAAAGCCTCAATAAGACTATCATCAATCAAATTCATGAAGTTGAACATTTAATTGTGGCGTAGTGGATCCATCATCAGACACCACAATAAGTTTTTAGCGCAGATTGGCATTTCTGGCCAGCCTCTGTGTAGTAGAAGCCCAGGAACTGGACATGATCAAATGGCTTAAATAGTAAGGGGTGTTCTTCGTCCACCAACTCTTCTGGGGCTTTAATTGTGTACCCAGCTTTTGGAATCGAAAACAATCCAACCGAGTACCTTGATTCTGATCCAATCATCATCACCCTATGATACGCCGAATACAGTCTCCCATTGCTCCAAGCCTACAAATTTAATTAATATATATTAAACATATATATACATACACGTACTAAATGCATGTACTTATATTACGTACGTACATATCTAAACATATAATTAAGATCATTTGCCTGTATAAAATAAAATTGTAATTAAATAGTTACATGGAAAGAATCGCCGATCATGACGATGAAAGAATCAAGTGAAGGTTTAACGGTGATCCATCCGCCATCTTTAGTCTGGACCTGTAATCCAGTGACCTGATTTTGATACAATATGGTGACAATATTTTTGTCGGTGTGGGAAGTTAAGCCAAGCTTGGTGTCGCTGCTCTCGGGACCTTTATATTTCATGACTCGAAGAAGGTACTTTGTAGACTCAATGTGCTCCTCCAAGTATTTATCTACGCCCAAGCTCTCCAATACCATCCTCCTAACTATCTGGTCTAATTCAGATAGTTGCTCCGAGAAAGATTGAACAGTTTTGCTATATATATATATATATATATATATATATATATATATATATATATAATTAGGTAGTTGATCATAATAATAATAATAATAATAATAATAATAATAATTACCAGAAAGTAGGATTGCCTTGAGGCCACAAGAGGTTAGTGAAGCTTTGTGATTTTTCAGGGATAGGGGCATCATCAATACCCATGCTCTCGTAGAGTGGCACCGCTGGATATTGCCCGACATAGCCATGAAAAGGTGTCTTAGAGGAGTTTCTTAATTTAATTTGTAAAGGGAGATCAAAAAGGTCTTGCAATGCATTAAACAAAGACTTTCGGAGCTCCGTAGGAACTTTGTCAAATGATGCTTCAAAGCAACCGTATTCTTGGAGGGCTTCTTGAACTTGGGCCTTCACTGAATTCCAGAAAGGAGTGCCAGGACGTTTCAGCTCAAGCTTGGAGAAATCTATCTTTGGTAGGGTCAGGTCAGGACTGCTTTGGGAACCCATTTCTTTTTTCCTTATTTTCTCTCTCTCCACTCTCCCTCTCTAGAATATAATTGAAGCTAGCTGCTGCAGCATCAAATATATACTACTCCTATATTTTTTTCACTGCTACTTTTCTGATACGTGTTTTTTTTTTCTTGTTAATTTGTACCAAAATTACTAATATAAAGGAACACCGGCAGCCTGTATGTTTGTCTTAGTTGTTGGAAATAAAAGTCGAAATGATAATGTTTTTTGTAACGTTTTAATGATTGATTGGTGACGTATCTTTGAACAAATTAAATGAATAGAGGGTTTGTTTGTACTAGCAGAAAAAAAGCTTTTAAAATCTATATCTATATTCTATAAAAATAAATATATAATAAGATAAAACTTAATTTTTTGGTTTTGTTATTTGGTATAGACCTAAAATTTAAATAGAAGTAAAATACTTTTTATATTCATATATAATGTTAGGATTAATTTATTTAGAGCTCAAATGAACTCTCTTTATTTCTTACAAACTTTGTTTTTTATAAGAGTCATTTAATTACTTAGTTATATAATAAATTTTAACTTAAAAATCATATTTTGGATTTTAGTTTAAGTACTTATTATTCTTCAACAATTATATATTAAAAATTTAGAAAAAATTATGAGTAAATAACAATTAATATAAAAAAATTGTAATGTATATTAAAAAATATATTAACAAATAAAATTTAGTAAACAACTTTATTTCATATAAGAGACCTTAAGTTAATTATTTTTAAAAAAAACCATGACTTATATATTATTAATTAAAATTTAATTATCTTTTAAAAATAAAATCATGGTCGTAACTTATTATTTTACAATAATTTTATTTTTATAGAATTTATTTAGTTAATTAAGTATACAATATAGTATGACTTAAATACTACATTTAGGCTTTTAGGTTTCCACTCAATTTTGAACTCTAATTAAAATGCATATATAAATCTGAAGTATATATTGATTATATAAAAACTAAATATTAAAATTTGAAACTATATGAAAACTTAATATTAAATTAAAAATAACAAAAGAATCACATTAGTAACACTCAATATGTAATTTGTAGTCATTCGTTTTTTAAGCAAAATTTAGTCATTCTAATAATAGTAGTAAGTCAATTTGAAATTCAAAAAATATATTTAATTTATAATCACTATATAAAATAAATTAAAATTAAAAATAATCTATATACATATATAATAAGGTAAAACTAAGTTTTTTGGTACTTGATATTTGGCATGTGACTAAAATTTAACTGCTATTAAAACACTTTTTAAAGTTTCCTGATTTTATTTTATTAAATACTAGTAAAACACTTTTTAAACCTATAATTTAACTAAAACCAAAACACTATTTATGATTCAGAAAAACTTTAAAGTAACTTATTATTTTATAACAATTTTATTTCTTACAAAAGTTCTTTACTAATATTGATTCTCATGAGCCTAAATTAAAATACCTATAATGATATATCATATATAATGATAAATTATTCTACTATTATTATAACATATTTATCCGCAGACTAAAATATTGAAACATAAGTAAGCTATGTTAAGCTTTGAGCAAATTGAATTGGTATTTACAACACAAATAATAAAATTATTATAATATAGTTATACTAAAATAGACAATCGTAATAGTTAACTAGGATTAACTTATAAAGAGACATAATGATAGTATTTTTAGTGCTTAGTATTTTAGTTTTTTTTAAAAGAAGGCAAAACACAAGTTTATTTTATAAATAACATTATTTTTAATATTTTACTTGTTTTATATACAATGTTTATTAAAAAATAGAATTTCATAAATTAACTTACTATTGGTATTAGAATGATCAACATTTGTTTTTAAAATAAAAATAAATATAAACCACATACAATTATATATTATAGATAATATTATATTATTTTATGAACAATTTTATTTTTATAAAATCATTTAGCTCGTTAATCATAAGCAAAGTTTGTAAATATTGTCATAGCAATATTAAGTTAATTTATGAAATTTAATTTAAAAACATTTCATAATCATTATATATATAAAAAAATATCCATGCTAAGCGCTTGGTTTTTTAGTCTTTGGTATGAGTTTAGAATTTAATTACAATTAAAATACTTTTTAAAATTTCCCTAAATTTATTTAAAACAATCTAAATAACTACTAATAAAACCTAAACTTAATAGCTGTCTTTTAAATATGTTCCATGAAATTTTTGGTTTATTCCTGTATTTGTCTTCCATCTCCAACATAATATGATCATGACATAACATCATATAAAAGATTCTAATAATAAATAATAAAATAAAACTAAATTATATGCAATTAATAAGTTAAGTTATGAAATTATTAACTATTAAAAATAATTAATAGTTAATGTTAGAAAATCAAAATTCTTCTTATGGTCCTACAAACTTTAATGTTAACTTATTATTCTACAATAATCATACAATAAATTTTTACTTTAAAAGTATGTTTAGAATTTTACTTTACTCAAATTTAGACTCTAAAACACTAAATACTAAAAATATAAGAAAATATTATTGTGACGCCCCCAAAATAGGTATACATCACCCATTCTAAGTTGTCAATACATGGTACAGAAACAACTACAACTTTATTATTACAACAGTAAAACTGTGAGTTTGAATACAAATATTATCTTCTAGACAATATCTATACTCAAATAAATCCTCATCATATTTATTGATACATTATTTTACAAAAATGGTAAGGACTACTAAACAAATCTCTCTAGAACCTTCATTCCATACCCAGGCTACTCATTGCTTGCTATATTCTCGCCTCACGAGAAGAAAAATGGAACAAAAAGAAAAAGGGTGAGCTCAACTAGCTCAATAAAAAGAATATTATGACTAAGATAATATACAACAAATTATCGTTAGTCCTCAACGAGAAAGAAATCTAATAGAATACAATAAACAACAAGTTTTAAATCAATATTCGCAATGAAATAATAATTCATTAGAAGAGTTAAGTAGAGAATGCAAACTACTATCTTACATGTATGAATTTAAAAGTTCATCGTCTATCTTTTATCCTGTAACATCAATCAATATATATCCGGAATCAAATATTCATCTTTGTACTACTGGGCCAAAGATATTCATCGATTAGTCATGTTCATCTAAACACATGTTCATCTTCAGACTACGGCCAAATATATTCATCATGAAATCATTCATCTTTGCACTACGGGCCAAAGATATTCAATAATATCATCATTTAAGACCGAGAATGATAAAAAATATTTTTAAAAAAGCGAATCCGATTGAAACAAAATGACAAGGATTAAGGATTAAGGATTCGTACTTTGTTTTATCCATGTCCAAAAAATACCTCAAAAATAATCATAGTGGTGTAAAATTCAAGAATGATCAAAACATGGATACAATCAAAGTTAGTATCCACAATAGATATTTTAGATGAAAAGGAAAATTTTTATTTTTCGATGAATAGTGTCGTGATTCGTGAATAAGTGTCAGATATCGTGAATAAGGCCAGATATCGTGAATAGTAACTCAGAGCACCAAAAGTTTCAAATTTGATAAAAACTTGAGATCAATATTTCAAAGATAATGATATTGAAGAAATAATATCATTACAAAAAAAAATAATATCCCTTACCTCGAAAGATCGATCTTAAATTTAAACACAGGATATAAGCTATGACTTGAAACTTGCATAGTATAGCAATACTCAAAATACTCACAAGAATAAACTCGATAATATAGAGAGAGAAAATTTTAGTTTCGGTGTAATTTTCAATTCTAACCTATACACCTATTTATAGAAAAATACTTAGAACACCAAAGAGAAAATTTATTAAAATATTAATTTATTAATTTTATTCCTACGCCCACATTTAGAGATCTGAATTCAAACCACTTCTAACACATACAAGACCCAATAATAATGACAAAAACGTTTTTGTCATTTTAAATATTTATACTTCCAAAATCAATTATTTTGAGACTTCAAACTTGATAATTCATAATAAATAGTCTTTTTATCAAACAAATTCGAATCTCGTAAGTTCTTATAGAAAATTCCATTATCTACAACTTTGCAGAAGGAAGTTTTTCCAAATTCCAAACAAAAATTGACCGAAATCCATAAACGGACGATTTTCTGTGCTATAATCAAATTTCGATCGAGAAATGGGGTCCATGACACATAAAACATGCTTTAAATATTTTTTAGTAACAAAAATACTCCTCCTCCACATATACTCATATATCCCACATTCATCGTAAAAATATCATCATTATTATATTATTAAAATATAATAATATATTTAAATGAATTATTTTATCGAAAAAGATAAAATTTCAATTTTCAACAATTGTCACATTAAAATTTTCTCCATCTATATCCACATAAAATCAATATTTTTCTCACCATATGAATCAATAATTAATTATTCACAAATAATATTACGAGAATCATGATATTGATGACGAGCAGCGGTTCCGGAGGAAGAGGGCTTTCAATAAGAATTTCTCACTTCTTTGTAGCATGATTAGGTGACCAAATCTCTCATAGAGTAGAACTTTCTAGACATTGCCAATAATGTTATCTAATAATATTATTAGGATAATATGAATTATTGATTCGATAATAAAAAAAATCTTGTGTAATGAAAATTATTGAAACAACAAAGAATATAAAATATCAACGCAACAATTATTGAATCAATAAAATAAAATATTGATAAAGTAATTCTGTAACCATTATTGAGTAGTGCCTTCTTACATAAGAATCAATAATTTGTGCAATACTGGTAATCTTCTTGTGTTTTAACCAAAAGTATTTTAACGAAAGATTACTTGTGAATAACTATTCTAGTTATTTTTAAACAACTTATTTTTGTCATTTTCTTCATCCAATCGCTTTCCGTTATGGGGCCCACAAAAGACTGCGCCATCGTACGAATATTCCCCGACAGCAAGAATATTCCACAACCACTTGCTTATTTTGAAATACTTGCGTATTTTACCCATAACTATCCACATTAATCAAATCAACCCTTACTATTTCAAAATAATAAATAGAGGAAATTAAATTTTATTTATTAATTATTTGGGGTCTTACAATTATGATTATATAATAATTAATATAGGATACATTTAGTTAATTAATGTTAAAAATAATTATGACTTTTATATTGTGATTAAACTTTAGTTAATTTCTAGAGTTAAAAGTCATAATGTAACTTATTATTTTACAAAAAATTTATTCCTAAATAAATATATTTTAAAAATATAAAAAAAATTATTATGGGAAAACAATAATTAATATTAAAAAGTGTAATATATATTATAAAATATATTAATAATTAAACTTTAATTACTAATTTTATTTCAGATAGTAAATCTTTACTAATTAATCAATGTTAGAAATAAATCTCACTCATATATAGTTAATAAAATTTAAGTTACCTTTAAAAAAATAAAAAAATCATGATTGTAACTTATTAATTTACAAAAATTATGTCATATAGAATTCCTTAAACACCAAGTTTGACTTGTAGGTTTAACTCATTTTTTAATTTTAAATAACTATGTATAAATTCAAAAGATTGAAAAAAAAACTAAATATTAAATTTGAAAATTATATAAAATGAATATTAAATTAAAATGACAAAAAAGTAAACATATTCATTCAATTGCAAGTCTTTAATAATTGTTTGTTTAAGCAACGTTTGTAGTTATTCTATAATAAGTTAAATTAAAATTTAGAATTTTTTTATAATTATTATATATATAGAATAAATAAAGAATTAAAAATACTTTATTTAAAAAATAAATTCGTGGTTCGCAAAAGAGTATTTAGCTAGCTTTATTTAAAAAATAACTCTTGCTTCGAACTTGTCACTTAGCTAGTTGTAATAGTATGGTACACTTTGTGGTTTTAGGCCACATTATTGGTAAATTAAAACTTAAAAGAAGCTGGCATTGAATAAGCGAAAGAATAGACAAAAATTAACATGCCAATGTATGAGAACATCGTTTTCAATATATTTTTTATTTTTGAAGCCCCTCCAAGCAAAATAAATTTTTATAATTGAGTAAATATCATAATTATCATTTAATAAAGCAAGCTGGTCCTGCCAATGGAGATGGGCATGTAAAAAAACACTGAGCCAAAGACTAGTACAATTTTTTCATCTTTCCTTGTCGAAGTAATAAATACTCCCTCCATTCCTAAATAAATCACGTTTTGAAATAAAAAATTTATTTTAAATTATCTGTCATTTATAATTTTCTAGGAGAATAAATTATTTATTTTTTTATATTACTCTTTCCTTCTTGCATTGTCCCAAGAAATTATCACCCTTAGTATTAATAGTTTTCAACTTCCCATAAAGGGGTAGTGATAGAATTTTATACATATTTTAACTATTAAATAACTTTTTTAATTCATATGCAAAAATTTTAAACGATACTTATTTAAAAATGAAGGGAGTAATAACTTTAGCACATCAATACAGATAAAATGTAGGGTAAGGCCGATTGTGCTGAACTAATTTAATGTATAGGGCGCGTGCTCGTAACCTAGTTGTTAAGACTGAGTTATTAAAGTTTTAGATGGAATTCTCACTTAAATGAATTTATTTATTCAATTATTGGAAGTTTATTTTCTCTTTGTGAGTTTATTTTTTTCTCATCCATTGATGTTTAATTGATTATTGATATTATAATAGTAATAATGTACTTGATTATAAATTATAGTGTGTTTTCTAAAAAGTGGAGCTTTAAAAACTAAAAATAAAAAAATCTAATGGACATGGGCATTGAAATATGGGTTGAATGACACTTCTGTCCTTTTAAGTTGTCACAAAAAAAAAATTAGAAAATTTTTATTTTAAAAAAAAATGAGTAAAGTTGTATAAAATATATATTCAAAAAAATAAAACAAACAAAATAAAACTTTATTTTCATAAAACAAAAATAATGTTTTTTTAAGATGTGTAAATAATTTTTAAAATATATATTTTATTTTAAATTAGTAAATATAATTATTATTTTAAAAATATATTTTATTTAAAATAACTAATTTTTAAATAATTATTTTAGCTATAAACATTAAAAATTATTATTATTTTAAAAATAATAATTTATTTTAAAATATTAAATATAATTATTATTTTAAAAATAATATTTTATTTTAAAGTATTAAAAATATTTATTTTATTTTAAAATATTAAAATTGGAGTTGAGTCAAACTGGGTCGGGTTGGGTCAAATTTTAGTTGAAATTGGTCGGGTTTGAGTTAAATCGGATAAAAATAACGAAGACGCTAAAAAAATACCACTTTAAGGAACCAATTGACAAAAAATGAATTTTATGAACGATTTTAAAAGTGAGTGTCAACTTAAAGAGACACAAGTGTTATTCAGCCTTGGAATATGCTAGTTGTATGGCGTTAACCTCAAGAATTAAATAAGAAATTCCTATTTCCACAACATTTTTTTATATTTCAATATGAAAAGTATTACTATAGATGTATAGCGACAGTGGACACCGTCGTTATAGGATCTATAGTGACAAATTTCTTATGAAAATATTATTTTTTATTGTAAATTTATTAGTTTCCCTTAAATATGGTTCAATAAAATCACAACTATTTTCACAAACTCTCTCAATCAATAGTTATATATCAGTTAGTGCCCCTTCTCCCTATTTCATTTGCAATTTACTATTTTTAAATTTGTTAAAATTAAGTTGTCCTAATTAGGCATGTTTTATGTGAGGTTTGTTTGTGAGTTTATTTTTTTTTTCTTTCGATAAAATTTGATTGATTTTTGATATTTTTTTATTAAACAATCCAAAAGACTAAAATATATTAAAACTGTAATTTGTTACAAAAACTGAAAGGATTATAAAAAACAAACTCGAAAAATAATTCTTTCAAATAAAATAACAGATAATTAGGAGAAATGACCAATTGTAACAACTACGCTAGTTAATGGACACCAAATAAAATCATGAAATAGTCATATCCCAAAAAAATAATATAATACATAGATCTGAACCGTTATTCAACGCGACAACGAAAAAGCAAGCTGCAATGGAAGTGACACATCTAAATCTGACAATCCATCTTCAACAATTCATGCACTAGAAAAAGTTCACGATCGAACAAAAAAAAATCTCTCAAGAGATGATAATGAAATCTTCTCATAAAAGAAAAAGAAATCAGTTATTTCATGGAGAAAACAAGTCCCACAAAAGAAGAAAACAAATTCCACAAGAAATGAGAATAATTTATTAGATCAAAATAAGAGATATCTAAGGGAGGGTGTAAGACCCCAACTTATTATAAATAAAAATCGAATTTCCTCTATTTATTATTGTGAATAATAAGGTGATAATTTGATATAATACTTTGGTTATGGGTGAAATGTGCAAATTTTGCAAAATAAACAAGTGGTTATAAAATATTCATTGTGTCGGGGAATATTCGTTTGGTCGTGCAATATTCTTTTTGTCAGGGAAATATTCGCACGACGGCGCAGCCATTTGTGGGCCCCATAACGGATAACTGTCGGATGAAGAAAACGACAAAGTTTGGGTTGTTATAAATAACTTGGCGTAGTTATTCTCAATTAAGATATGTTGGAATACCCGGTGGTTAAAATCTGATGAATACGCGTGGATGCACAAGAAAGCATTACCGGTATTATTGCGATGATTGTGAATTATTGATTCTTACGTAAGAAGGCACTACTCAATAATTGTCACAGTAGTTACTGTTCAATATTTTATTTTATTGATTCAATAATTGTTGCGTTGATATTTTATATTATTGTTATTCAATAATTGTCACTGCACAGTATCTCCATTATCAAATCAATAATTCATATTATTTGAATAATATTATTAGATAGCATTATTGGTAATGTCTAGAAAGTTCTGTCAATGAGAGGTTGGTCACCTAACTGCGCGCCAGTAAGGAAAAATCCTTATCGGAAAGCCTCCTCTTTCCTGGGAACAGCCTGGTTGTCATAAATGTGATTCTGTAATATTATTTGTGAATAATTAATTATTGATTCATATGATAAGAAAATATTTATTTTATGTGGATATAAATGTTGGATATATTTATTGTGGTTAAAAATGAAGGAGTTAATGTTGAGGTGTTTTATCAGTATTTTTGTCGGAATGAAGGTATTAAAAATTAAACCAGTGTTTTTGAGATATATTGTGTGAGTTATAATTTTTAATCCGACCGTTGGATCGTTGTAATTTTTGGATATGTTATACATATATAAGTTGAGTATATGTCCACAAATTTTGAACCGTTAAAAATGAACGTATGATTTGTTATGAATTTTAAGAGGTGACTGATTCAGAAATTAGGTTTATAAATGATTTTGGTAGAAAATTCTATAATTGAGTGGGCCCCACTTGTGGTTGGTGAAGAAATGTACTGAATTTATTTCAAATGTGGTGGGTGGGAATAGTAGCAGGTAAAGCCATCAAGTTGCAGGTCAAGTCTGCTAACATTTTCCTATAAATAGAGGGCTAAGTTAGAATTGAAAATCACACCAGAAACAAATTTTCTTTCTTTCTCTCTCTAGATTATTGAGTGTATTTTGTGAGTATTTGGATACTTTGTGAGTTTCTATTCATCAGTGCAAGTTTTCTTCAGCCTTATACCGATATTCCGATCGTAAGAAATCTTGATATATTTGAGGTAGGGATGTTATTTTCTTCATATATGATATTATTTCTTCAATATCATTATGTCAAGTATTGATCTGAATTTTTATCAAATTTAGAACTTTTGTGTGTGGGGGTTACTTATTCACGTATACGAGACTATTCACGATATGGCACTTATTCACGAATCGACCTTTATTCAATAGAAAAATGGAATTTTCTTCTTTTTGTCCAAGATGTCTATTATGATTACTATCTTTGATTGTATCCATGTTTTGATCTTTATTTTTGAATTCGCTTCAAAATTGGTATTTATGAAGTATTATTGATCTTGAATAAACTGTTATACTTAATCCCTACTATTTGTCCTTCCGCTTTCTTTGGATTTGTTTTCTTTAAAATATTTTTCATCATCCTCGAGTCTAAATGATGATATTACTAAATATCTTCTACTGTAGTGCAAAGATAAATGATTAACTGATGAATATCTTTGGCCCGTAATGCAAAGATGAACAAGTGTTGAGATGAACATGACAAACTGGTGATACAAATGAATATCTTTGGCCTGTAGTGCAAAGATGAATATTTGATTAAAAATGTATATTGATCGATGTTACAGGGATAAAATATTGATGATGAACTTTTAAATCTTAGAAGAAAGTAGAATTCTTTCTCTACTTGACTCTTCTAATGGATTGTTGTTTCCGCTGCAGTTGTTGATCTAAAACTTGTTGTCTGCTATATCAGATTTTTCCCTGTTGAAGACTAACGATAATTTATTGTATTTTATCTTAGTCATAATATTTTTTACTGAGCTAGTTGAGCTCACCCTTTCTTTCACTGTTCTCTTCAGGAAATGAGAATATAGCTGGGATTAGTCGGGGAATGGATTGACGGTCCAGATGGTTGCATTAGTAGTCCTCACTATTCTATGAAATAGCGTATCAATAATTGTAATGAGGACCCCTTTTGAGTTTTTATACTGTCTATTAGACAATAGTTGTATTCAAACTCACAGTATATGTGTTGTCGTAGTTTGCACGACAATTGTATTACTGAAGTTGTATTTATTTTTGTACCATGTATTTGGCGACTCAGAATGGGTTGGATGAAATGGACCTATTTTGGGGTCGTCACAGAGGGTATCTCCATAAGAGAGTCCTCCCAAATCTATAATACTCACTTCATTTCTTAATATAAATTGTTTTAATTTAGAGTTGTGCACAAGTATTAAAGAAATGATTATATAACATTAAATATAATATCAATTGTCTATAATGTCCTTGTATTGAAAAAAGATAGTGTTATTTATTGCAAAAAAAATAGTGAGAGAATTAAAGTAATATTTAATACTTAAGATAATATTAAAAATTAAATAATTAATACTTACTTAAAATTTTTAAACGATTTATATTAAGGGATAAAAATACTTGTCTAAAATAATTTTTATTAATAGACGGCGGGGAGTACAAGTTAGAATTCTTGATTAGAGAAAAAAGAGGAGGGGGGAAAATCAAATGATTAGTTCTTGATATTATAATAATAATAATATTTTGAATATGAATTATATTCCATCATGTTTGTCACAAAAAATGGAGCTTATAAAAAAAAAAATAGGCATGGTCGACTGTTGTGCAATTTAATTGGTAAGTTAAGTGGTCCTAATTACGCATGGTATATTTTCTCACTACAATTCGATCTTCAGCCGACTCTTATATATATTTTTGTCTTATCCAAGGGAATCTAATCTTCTAACAATCTCATATAGACCATACTATAAAACAAGTTCGATGGGTTGTCCCCAAACAAAAAAGAAGCAGCACTTTTTTGGAATTCAATTGATTCCACTTGTGGAATTATCCCATCTTCCAATGTCTTGAATTAAGCTATAACGTCGATCCACCGTCTAATTATAAAAGGGTCCCAATAAAACCTATCAGTTGTTGTATTTTGTTTATTAGACATAATTAAACGAGCCATATATATAAAAATAAATGAATTTAGCCAGACAAAATAATTCACATTTTTATTTATTTATTTATTTCTTAAATTTTATTTTCCTTCTTCCTTGTCCTGTCGTCTATTCAGCAACTTATCAATTATATATGCTGCTTAATATTTTGATGGGCAAGCTATGTTAGTTGTTTCCTCTTGTCAATTGCATCCATTTGTCAATTATATGTCATATTAATAATAATTGAGTTATCCTGGTAGTAACAAATATTATGATCGGTCATACGTGCCTCGGTTAGGTATCAGTTATAAGTATAATATTTTATAAAGATGTTTAGGTCGGTTTGAATTTTTTTTTATTACGTTCGCTAATGAATGTATTAACTTATTACGTTTATAATGTAATATGTCATAACATACATAATAGTAATAATTGTTTGCATTGATTTGATATTTTGATTTATAATTTACTTTATTCATTGCATGTATTTAGTGAATCAAACACAAATTTTAACGTAATGTAATAATATTATTGTTGAAGTGTAGTTTATTGGGTTCGAAAGATTTAGAGGACCCATGCCACGCGGTCGGAGGGTTGTATTGGCGGATTAGAGGTTTGATATTCTAAAAGTGTTAAAATTCGAATTGGCTTTGTCAACTCTCGGCATATTTGACTTCCTATTCTTAAGGAACAAAAATCCTATTCAATTATGAGAATTACAGTTATAACGAAACTCTAAGTATGACTCATATTTTATTTCAGGGGCCTGGGAAATTGAGGCGGTGTGATCAAATTATAAATATAGTCATAATCCAAGTTCAAGGTAAACGTACACACATTATTTACTTTTATACACAAGCAGTTTCATACCTCCATTATTGACATTTCTAATATGTACTTATTCTCATACTGAAGCTATCCTCCGACGGCCACAATCGTCAAGGCTTTTGGTGTGTTTGGTTGTTCAGTATATATGTTTTTAATTCACTATTTAGTGATTTGACAAACGATCAAATTTTGACGTTATTGATTATAATGACCACACAAATACTAAGTACGAACTAATTAAATATTTCGTAATAATATATTATCATTATAGTACAAACGTAAACTATTTTATTTCATCAAATTTCTATACCAAACGGTTATGTATTGCATCATAATTCATGTTGATAGAGATAAAATATACATCATGATTATATACAGTTCGTTTCTGATGCATATCTCTTTATTATACATACTTCATTCATCACCTTTTAACGATTTAATAAAGGCGACGGTTTAGATAAAATCGTTATAGAACCAATAAACGGTTTATATGTTATGACGACAATTCGATGCGTCGCTAAAAGCTAAAATGATGATTATGTAATATAAATGACAGACCAAATCATCACCTGATCTGTCGTCAAAAATAGTGAAAAAAGTATGTTAAATAAAAGAGTATACAATTGATCATCCGTATATAATATATACACCAACGGCTAGTGCGGCCACGCCGGCCATGAAGATGGTTGTCGGTCCTTTTTTTAGTCGATAGATTCTGCTGGTTGTATAAAAACAAATAGCTAGGGATACAAATTCTATTTGGGCCTCACTTTTTTTAATCAAAATAACATGTATTGGAAAGGCTCAGTCCCAACTTGGATATATGACAAAATAATTAGCCAGTCTAATAGTAATTTGAATTCACTATATATATATATATATATATATATATATATATATATATATATACTTGATTCGAGATGTTATCTTCACTCATTATTCAACTCACCCGAGTTCACCCCCTTTTAATGACGGACCGACGACGGTTTGGTCATATAACCGCATTGTCTATACTTTTTAATGACGCTTATATGTTGTCCGTCACTAAAAGTATATATTTACGACATGTTGTACGATTGAGCCGTCATTTGTAAGACCCGAAAATTTTTTAAATAAAAAGGAATTTCCTTTATTTATTATTTTGAAATAGTAAGGGTGGATTTGATTAATGTGGTTAGTTATGGGTAAAATCATAAATATTTTAAATAAGCAAGTGGTGATATAATATTCATTATTGTCGGAGAATATTCGTTTGGTCGTGGAATATTAAATCTTTGTAAGGGAATATTAAATGCGGCGGTAGCTTGACCATGTGTGGGCCCCATAACGGAAAGCGATTGGAGGAAGAAAAGCGACAAAAATAAGTTGTTTAAAAATAACGGCGTAGTTATTACTGATTTATCTTGTTGGAATACAAATTGGTTAAAAACACGAGAATACGCGTTATCGCGACAAAAGATGGCACTTGCAGTATTGCACCAATTATTGATTCTTACGTAAGAAAGGCACTACCCAATAATGGTTACTGAATTATCGCTCAAAGGTATTTTATTTTATTGATTCAATAATTGCTGCGATGATATTTTATATTGCTGTTGTTTCAATAATTGTTATTACACAGTATTTTTCAATTATCGAACCAATAATTCATATTATCTGAATAATATTATTTGATAACATTATTGGCAGTGTCTAGAAAGTTCTGTCTAAGGAGAGGTTTGGTCACCTAATTGCTTGGCCAAGAAGGAGAAATTCTTATTGGAAAGCCCCTGCTCTCAGGAACCGCCTCGTTGTCAATATTGTGATTACGTAATATTATTTGTGAATAATTAATTATTGATTCATAACGATGAGGAAAATATTAATTTTATGAGGATATAGATGGAGAAAATTTTAATGTGACAATTGTTGAAAATTAATATTTTATCTTTTTACGATAAAATAATTCATTTAAATATATTATTTTAATAATATATTAACGATGATATTTTTACGATGAATGTGGGATATATGAGTATATGTGGAGGAGGAGTATTTTTGTTACCAAAATGTTTAAAACATGTTAAACATGTCAATTGGACCCCATTTATTGATTGAAATTTGATTATAGCACGTAAAATCGCCCATTTGTGGATTTCGGTCAATTTACATTTGAAATTTGGAAAAATTTCTTACAGTAAAGTTGTAGAGAATTGAATTTCCTATAAAAACCCATGAGATTTGAATTTTACGGAAAAAGGGCTATTTATTGTGAATTATTGAAGTTTGAAGCTCAAATAATTGATTTTGGAAGTCTAAATTATTTTAAATTAGAAAAACGTTTTTTTTATTTTTTTTCTAAAAAGGTTGGCATGTGTGAATTCTTTGAGATTAAGATTTCAAGGAATACGTATAATATTTTTATATATATTAATATTATATTAAATTTTTCGCTTTGTGTGTTAAGAATTTCTATAAATAAAGTCTTGGGTTAGAATTGAAAATCACACCGTAAATCAAGTTTCTCTCTCTATATTATCGAGCGTATTCTTGTGAGTATTTTGAGTATACTTTGAGTATTGCTTTATACGGTGAAAGTTCAAGATATAGTCTATATCCGATATTCCAGTTAAATCTTGATCTTTTCGAGGTAAGGGATATTATTTTTTTTAAGTAATGATATTATTTCTTCAATATCATTATCTTTGAAATATTGATCTGAAGTTTTTTTATCAAATTTGGAACTTTTGGTGTGGGGTTCTTATTCACGCGTATCTGACCTTTATTCACGATATCTGATCTTCATTCACGAATCTGGACTTTATTCATCGAAAAATAAAAATTTTCTTTTCGTCAAAATATCTATTGTGGATACTAGCTTTGATTGTATCCATGTTTTGATCATTCTTGAATTTTACACCACTATGATTATTTTTGAGGTATTTTTGGGCGTGGATAAAACAAAGTACTAATCCTTAATCCTTAATCCTTGTCATTTTGTTTCTTTGGATTCGTTTTCTTTAAAAATATTTTTCATCATCCTCGGTCTTAAATGATGATATTATGGAATATCTTTGGCACGTAGTGCAAAGATGATTGATTTCGATGAATATCTTTGGCGATGAGTGCAAAGATGAATGATTTCGATGAATATCTTTGGCCGTAGTCTGCAAAGATGAGCAGTGTTTAGATGAACATGATTAATCGGGTGAATGTCCTTGGCACATAGTGCAAGGATGAATATTTGATCCCGAGATATATATTGATTGATGTTACGAGGATAAAAAATAGGCGATGAACTTTAAAATTCATACATAGAAGATAGTAGTTTGCATTCTCTACTTAACTCTTCTAATGAATTATTATTTCCATTGCGAATATTGATTTAAAACTTGTTGTCTATTGTATTCTATTATATTTTTCCCTGTTGAAGACTAACGATAATTTTGTTGTATATTATCTTGGTCATAATATTCTTTATTGGGCTAGTCGAGCTCACCCTTTTCCTTTTTGTTCCATTTTTCTTCTCGGGAGGCAAGAATATATAGCGAGTAGCAGTGGGGGGTATGGAATGAAAGTTCTAGGGAGAGTTGTTTAGTAGTCCTCACCATTGTTGTAAAATAAAGTATCAATAATTATGATGAGGATTTATTTGTATGTGGATATTGTGCAGATGGCAATATCTCGTATTTAAACTCACGATTTATATGTTGTAATAATAAAGTTGTAGTTAATTTACGTACCATGTATTGACAACTCGAGAATGGGTTGGATGGAATGGACCTATTTTGGGGCGTCACGGTTGGTATCGAGCTAGGGGATATGATCTCCTGGCGGAGATCGGGGAATAGAACTAGGAGGGAGGCGAGTAAATCCTTCGTTAGTGTGTCCTACTAAGCTTATTTGTTAGTTGGTTAGTATATAGGGATATTATGTGATATATTGATTTCTTAATTAACCCTTGTTTTATAGACGGTATTTGAGAATGTCGTCGAGAATATAATAATGTGATGGAGTGAATGAGGACCGTGGAGATGCTGTCTTTACCAACGAGGAGAAACGTCTGGCAAGTGGCAATGTATCTCCGTAAACAACACCACTGAGCAGACGATAAACGACGGGATGTTTAGAAGCTTTTTGCAGTTCATGCAAAATCAGACGAGGGAGACTCGTGTTCAAAACATAGATGGAAATGATAGCAATTCACGGGTTGTCACAGCCAAGCAGTTCAAAGAGTTGGGACCACCAGAATTTAAGGGAAAGCCTGATCCGATCATGGCGGAAACATGGGTCAAGCAAATCACCAAGATATTCGATGTCTTGGGATGCCGCGGAGAACGAAGGTTCCATTCGCTACCTTTATGTTCCGTGGCGAAAGTGATTCTTTGGTGGGGAGTTCGTGAAGCGTACCCATCCAACTTAAGGCCGGCGTGTCTTGGGAGACGTTTGAGAACTATTTAATGACAAATACTTTCACGAAAGTGTTCGTCATATGAAGGAAGTGGAGTTTATTAGGCGGGAGCAGAACAACACGAGCGGTGTCTCGGTATGAGGCGAAGTTTACTGAGTTGTCCAGTTTACACCTCATTTGGTGGAAAATGAGGAACGAATGACGCGCGTATGTTTCGAGGGTCTAAAACCCGAGATTCGACAATATCTTATCTCTCAAAAATTTTCTTTATATTCGGATGTTATAAACAGGCTCAATTATTAGGCGTGATAACGAGTATGTTCAACCGGGGACCACAACCGTGGTCATATCGGTGATGCTGATCATCAAAACGATGATAACGGCGGGGAGGAAAGAATACGGAAAAAGCGGTAACCACTCGGGTGGTAATCGTGGCCATGATAATAGGAGAGGTGACTCAAGTGGACATTTCAAGAAAGAAGGTTCAACAATAACCATGTGAAGACGTCGGCGCAAAGTAAGAACTAGTTCAAGGGAGGAGAAAGACCACCGGTCGTATGTTACAAATGCGGAAAGAGGGACATATCATTTCAAAGCGCCCACAACAGCTTTAAGGTATGCTATAATTGTGGAAAAGAAGGACATATCGCTCGAGATTGCACTATAAGCGAAACCAGATCCGGTGGGAATGGTGACTCAAAAGGATGTCCCGGAAAAGTCAAAGTCAGCGATTCCCGGAAGAAGCGTTTGTCGTGGACTCGGTCAAAATACGAGGAACCCGAACGAAGTTTAGCGCGGGTTAGTTAATTATAAATTCTTGCGAAGTTTATACCTTACTAGATCTGGGTTCTACCCATTCTTTTATCTCTCTGCTTGCGCTCAACGTTTGAATTTGACTACGGAGAAATTAGACTTTGACCTATCTCTGTGGAGACTCAAGTTAAGAGAAACTTTTATTACATCCGTTGTTTAGAAATCTTGCTTGATTCAAAGTTGGCACTATCACATTACACCGTTAACCTTATTTCTATAGAGATATTTGTTTTTGATGTGATTTTAAGGTTAACTACTCATCATGCCAAAATTG
The DNA here is from genome assembly GCA_020205605.1 of Panax ginseng. Lineage (NCBI taxonomy): Eukaryota > Viridiplantae > Streptophyta > Magnoliopsida > Apiales > Araliaceae > Panax > Panax ginseng. Next base: position 3,281,832 of record CM035148.1, read on the forward strand.
ATTGCTTTCGTAAGGTTGTTAGTTTTCATATTCTTAAGCAACTCGTTATTCAATTCAAGCAACCAAACCATTGAAGTCAAACTCTTTCATATTAAATTATAAAGCCATTTGTTTATTGAAAAACGAATGTCAAGCTTTCTTAGTCCATGTTATGGATTTGAATAAAGACACGTCGATTTGAATAATATTCCTGTTGTTATTGATTTTCCTAACGTATTTCTGAAGAATTTCTTGGCCTACTCCCGAGGCGTGATATTGAATTTGTATCGACTTTAAATCCCAGACAAAACCCATTTCTAAAATCTCATATCGAATGGCTCTATTGAACTTCAGAGTTAAAACCCAACTTTAGAAGTTGATACCGAGCCTCTATCCGGTGACTTCCTTTGTGGAATGCCGAAAGCTTGCACTCTCCGTAGGGACACCATATTCGTGCGATAGTAAAGCGATAGGTGTCATTGTAACGTCTTATCCAAGATTGGGATGTGAGTCACGTTGAGAACAACCTAAAGTCGGTAATCGAAATATGTAGATTTCTAGAAGCTTAGTTGGTTATTATCGAGATTCGTTGAAGGATATTCTTGAATCGCTATTCCATTAACGCGGTGACTCGTAGAGATACAAAATTCGAATGGAGCAAAGAATGTGGGAAGAGCTTCGAAGAACTCAAGAGAGACTCATTTCAAAGACATGTTACGACCATGCCATCCTCGAAAAGCGAACGTGGTAGGCGACGTATTGAGTAGAAGATCGTATACAAGATCGAAGTACGATATTGTCAAAAACTAATTTCATTATAATTTACAAATAATAGAGATGGAGATGAAAACTCTAGGTACCCACGTGATGATATACTGAGTATAATCGACTTTAATCGATAAAGTTAAAAAGTCATTCAAGCTACACACCGAGGTGATGAATTTGAAGAAGGAGGTGCAAGAAGTTGTTATTTCAAAAGCGAGAATCGGTGAGGTGAGGAAAACTCAAACCTTCGATTTATTAATCCATTTGAAATTCTCGATCGAATAGGAACCGTGGCCTATAGACTGCTTTTACCGCCAAGTATGACGCGATGTTCATAACGCTTTTTCACGATCGATGTTACGTAAATATGTGGACGACCGAACCACGCTCATTGAGTTAGAACCAGGACAAGATAACCAAGACTTAACGTCTGAGGAGAGTACTGTCAAGATCTTGGATAGGAAAGAACATGTCCTATGTATCGAGGTTATACCACAAGTTAAAGTTTTGTGAAGAAACCATGCTTATTGAGGAAATAACACGGGAGTTGGAAACAAAAATGAAAGCGAGGTATTTTCATCTTTTCAAACACACAAGACGCACGTCAATTTCGAGGACGAAATTTCATAAGGAGGGAGGTTGTAAGACCCAAATTTTTTAAATAAAAGGAATTTCCTTTATTTATTATTTTGAAATAGTAAGGTGGATTTGATTAATGTGGTTAGTTATGGGTAAAATGCTAAATATTTTAAATAAGCAAGTGGTGATATAATATTCATTATCATTCGGAGAATATTCGTTTGGTCGTGGAATATTCGCATCTTGTCGAGGGAATATTAAATGAACGGCAGTTGACCATGTGTGGGCCCCATAACGGAAAAGCGATTGGAGGAAGAAAAACGACAAAATAAGTTGTTTAAAAATAACAGGTAGTAGTTATTACTGGATTTAATTGTTGGAATACCCGGTGGTTAAAACACACGATGTCTGCGTTATTACACAAGAAGACACTCAGATTGCACCAATTATTGATTCTTACGTGAAGAAGGCACTTTACTCAATAATGGTTACAGTAATTCGCTCAAAGATTTTATTTTATTGATTCAATAATTCTTTGCGTTAATATTTTATATTCTTTGTTGTTCAATAATTGTTATTACACGGTATTTTTCAATTATCGAACCAATAATTCATATTATCTGAATAATATTATTAGATAACATTATTGGCGGTGTCTAGAAAGTTCTCGCATCTAAGGAGAGGTTTGGTCACCTAATTGCTTGCCAAGAAGAGAGAAATTCTTATTGGAAAGCCCCCTCTTTCCTGGGAACTGCCTGGTTGTCAATATTGTGATTCTGTAATATTATTTGTGAATAATTAATTATTGATTCATACGATGAGGAAAATATTAATTTTATGAGGATATAGATGGAGAAAATTTTTAATGTGACAATTGTTGAAAATTAATATTTTATCTTTTTCTGATAAAATAATTCATTTAAATATATTATTTTAATAATATATTAACGATGATATTTTTACGATGAATGTGGGATATATGAGTATATGTGGAGGAGGAGTATTTTTGTTACCAAAAATGTTTAAAACATGTTAAACATGTCGGTGGACCCCATTTATTGACTGAAATTTGATTATAGCCTGTAAAATCGCCCATTTGTGGATTTCAGTCAATTTCTGTTTGAAATTTGGAAAAAATTCTTCTGTAAAATTGTAGAGAATTGAATTTCCTATAAAAACACGCGAGATTTGAATTTTCTGGAAAAAGGGCTATTTATTGTGAATTATTGAAGTTCCGAAGCTCCGAAATAATTGATTTTTGGAAGTCTAAATTATTTTAAGTTAGAAAAACGTTTTTTTTATTTTTTTCTAAAAGGTTGGCATGTGTGAATTGCTGAGATTAAGATTTCAAGGAATACGTATAATATTTTTATATATATTAATATTATATTAAATTTTTTCGCTTTTTGGTGTTCAAGCAATTTCCTATAAATAGGTGCTTAGGTTAGAATTGAAAATCACACCGTAAACTCAAGTTTTCTCTCTATATTATCGGCGTATTCTTGTGAGTATTTTGAGTATACTTTGAGTATTGCTATACGGTGAAAGTTCAAGATATAGTCTATATCCGAAGATTCCAGGTTAAAATCTTGATCTTTCGAGGTAAGGGATATTATTTTTTTCGTAATGATATTATTTCTTCAATATCATTATCAAATATTGATCCAAGTTTTTTTTTTATCAAATTTGGAACTTTTGGTGTCGGGGTTACTTATTCACGATACTGAAGACTATTCACGATACTGAGATTATTCACGAATCACAAGACTATTCATCGAAAAATAAAAATTTTCTTTTCGTCAAAATATCTATTGTGGATACTAGCTTTGATTGTATCCATGTTTTGATCATTCTTGAATTTTACACCACTATGATTATTTTTGAGGTATTTTTGGACGTGGATAAAACAAAGTACGAATCCTTAATCCTTAATCTTTGTCATTTTGTTTCACTGGATTCGTTTCTTTAAAAATATTTTTCATCATCCTCGGTCTTAAATGATGATATTATGGAATATCTTTGGCTTGTGTAGTGCAAAGATGATTGATTTCGATGAATATCTTTGGCCGATGGTGCAAAGATGAATGATTTCGATGAATATCTTTGGCCCGTAGTGCAAAGATGAAGCAGTGTTTAGATGAACATGACCAGTGGTGAATGTCCTTGGGCTCAGTAGTGCAAAGGATGAATATTTGATCCCAGATATATATTGATTGATGTTCTGAGGGATAAAAATAGAGCGATGAACTTTAAAATTCATACATGTAAGATAGTAGTTTGCATTCTCTACTTAACTCTTCTAATGAATTATTATTTCATTGCGAATATTGATTTAAAACTTGTTGTCTATTGTATTCTATTATATTTTTCCTGTTGAAGACTAACGATAATTTTGTTGTATATTATCTTGGTCATAATATTCTTTCTTTGGGCTAGTCGAGCTCACCCTTTCCTTTTGTTCCATTTTTTTCTTCTCGGGAGGCAAGAATATAAGCGAAGTACGTAGTCTGGGTATGGAATGAAAGTTCTAGGAGAGTTGTTTAGTTTAGTAGTCCTCACCATTGTTGTAAAATAAAGTATCAATAATTATGATGAGGATTTATTTGTATGTGGATATTGTCTAGATGGCAATATCTGTATTTAAACTCACAGTTTATATGTTGTAATAATAAAGTTGTAGTTATTTCTGTACCATGTATTGACAACTCAGAATGGGTTGGATGGAATGGACCTATTTTGGGGGCGTCACAGTCGCCGGGTCCGTCGCTAAAGGAAAGTGAGCTCGGGTAAGTTGAATAAGGGGTGAGCTTAAGATTCGGACTCAATATATATATGCTTCATTCGTTCCAAATTGAATACTATGTCTCTTCCTTAATATAAGTCGTTTTAGAAAAATATTTTTATTCCTTAATATAAGTCGTTTGAGAATTTCAAGTAAATATTAATTGCTTAATTTTCAATATTACACCAAATATTAATTGCTTAGTTTCCATTCCTTAATATCAAGTTTATATGTCAAAATGACTTTTCAAAAATCAATAATAATCTTAAAATTTGGAATGGAGGGAGTACAATATTTATAGAGGCTCCATAGATTTAAACTTTTCATTAAGAGACAACTCTTAATGATTTAGATTTATATCTTCCTCTTACCGCGCGATTAAAAGACGATAATAGGCAAATAATTTTACTCTCTTACAGAATCAGATGTAGAACTCTTAAGAGGTATTAAGAGATAAACAAACACCACCTTAGAGTCTCCAATTATTTTGACATACCGGTATGTAGAATGTAATTTATTTTTTTTCTTTCTTGGTGTCCCTTGGGCTGTATTATTTGTACTTAAGTTAACATATTTGTTATATGTCTTGAATTTTTGTTCCGAATTTTAATTTTGACTCGACTTGAGTTATTTTGTGCATAAACTCAAAAGAAAGAAAGATGAGGTTTAGCGTGATTCCTTATATACATATCAAATTATTCCACATATTAAGATGATGTTAAACTGAGGTGGTACACACCATTCTGTCAGACGGATAATTAATGACATATATCATATATACTTGTATGAATAAGAACTTATTTGCACACGTATAATTCAGTCCAGAATATGTAAAATATTTGTGATTACTTAGAACCAAAGACACCTATAACAAGCAATAATCCCTAAATTAATTAATTAATAATTAATTAATACAATGATGAACACTTACACATGCAAATACATAACACACGTACATACATAGGATGTTCTTATAAGAACAGTTGATTAATTAATTAGTACACGAGAATTGATCATGATATCTCAAATTCCACAGTAGGATTTGATAGCACATTTGGATCTCTTTCCTTCATCATCCGTGAGGTAGTAATGAATATATTTGTAGTGATCAAACGGCTGAAACTGTGGAGGGTGTTGTTCATCAACTAGGCCTTGTGGTATGTGTAAAATGAGATCCCTTATGAATGTAAATACTCCAAGCGAATATCTCTCTTCCTTTGCCTTCATAATCACCCGATGATGAGGAGCTTTTAGTTTTCCATTTGTCCATGCCTACATGTATATGTTTCCATAATTAATTATATATTAGCTAGCTAGGTACGTAGAAAATATATGAAAGGAAAGTACGTACGTGTATATATATATATATATATATATATATATATATATATATATATATATATATATATATATGACAATTAATTAACTTGGCGGGCGTACATACGTACCACGCATGCATCGCCTGCCATGACTATGAAATTTGAAGGGGAAGGATCAACAAGAATCCACTCATCATTTGGTGTTTGAATCTCCAAACCCTTAACTTGATGTTGATGAAGAAAGGACATGAAGCTCTTGTCTGTATGAGGTACAATCCCCAAATTTGTCTCCTCATCATTTTCGGGTCTTCTATACTTTATTAGTCGAAGAAGGTAAGAGGTTGATTCAAGCAGCGGCTCATAGTCTTTCTCTATTCCATAACTTTCGGAAACCATTCTCATCACCACTTGATCTACCTCTGCTACAACTCTCGAGAACAAAAGTGTAGTTGCACTTACAACAACAACAGCAGAATTAAGACACCGGATTTAAAATTAAATTAACTTAAAATTTTGATAAGAATTTCTAATAAATTAACTTGAAGACGTACACCTTACTAATTAATAATAATCCTATAAGTTAGTTAGTAATAAACTACCAGAAAAATTGATTTCCGGAGGGCCACATGAGATTTGTGAAGTTTTGTGCTCCTTGTAGAGTGGTGGCATTTTCGACGCATAAGCCTTCGTATAGAGGGATAGCTGGCACTTGCCCAACATACCCATGGGTAGGTGTATTAGAGGTATTTAGGAGTTTGGTTTGGAGAGGGAGATCAAATAACTGTTTAGTTGCTTCGAAAATTGCATTGTGAAGGTCTAGGGAGTATTTGTGATCATATGTTGCTACGAAACACCCATATTCTTCCAGTGCACGCACCACTTCTCCTCGTGTTGCTAATCAACCTCTTGTTCCCGCTTTTATGTTTTCCTCTGAGAATTCTATAAAAGGAAGCTTGGGCTGCTGTGTAACGGACCCCATTTCTTGATCTCTAGCTCGCTCTAATATTTTGATAATTATATATATAGGAAACACACACTTTTATACAACTTTTATACAAGGAAGGTGGGTGTATAAATAAACTAAATTATTTCTTAAATGAATAACTAATCATTTTTATTTATGTTTTTTCCTTTTAATTTAATCTATTTTTAGTGTTAATTTTGTCTTTTACATTGTATCAAAATATGCTACTTAAATTTTCATTTAAATAGATCTTTGAGTTTTGTAATTAATTTCTTTTTTATTATTTTATTTGGTTAAAAGAAAACAAATTTATTTACATGAGAATCTAACTTATTATTGTAAGGACGTGTTTTTCATTCTATAATTTTATGCAAGAATATATATGTTGCCTTTATAAAACTCATATGTCATGCATGTGTCTTACTAATTTTGACCAAAATTATTTAGAGGTGACGATTTTATCAAAAATTAAGACATTAGTTATGATATTGTAAAAATTAAAATATTATAGTTTATATTATAATTTAGTGTATACATGAGGCGACATTTTTACAATTTTACGAAAGGAATGGATATTTTTACAAATACAAGTTTTGTGAACGCATGCCGGAGGGAGTATATATATATATATATACGGTTCGGATCCTGTAAGGGATCCCTTACTTTCTTAAAATGAGGGACTTTTTTTTTTAAAACAACTAAAAAAAAAAGTTTAATATTTTATGGAACTGAAATTTTTTCATAATATAATGTTTTGGACGTAATTTGGATACTTATACAAAAAATGTATATGCGATACCGCATGCATCGCATATACCTATTTTGTTATACGTATCCAAATCACATCCAAAACACTGTATTATATAAAAATTTCAGTTCCTAAAATATTAAATTTTTTTTTTAGTTGTTTTAAAAAAAAAGCAAAAAAAAACAAAAAAAAGTCCCTCATTTTAAGAAAGTAAGGGATCCCTTACTTGATCATTTTATATATATATATATATATATATATATATATATGTGTGTGTGTGTGTGTGTGTGTGTGTGTGTGTGTGTGTGTACAAACACATAGTATGCGGTTTAATTAAAAACTAAGATCCACTTGATGAATCAATGGCCCTTGGCGCTACATCTCTTGGTGATTGGAAGCTTATGAAGCAGAATCTTCTTCATATATATCCAAAATCGGTTATATCTATCCTTCTTTTCCTTTGTGTACGTTGCTAGGGTTTTTATTATTTAAAGTCTTCTTTCGTTTGGTCCACATAATTTAAAACTTTTAATAGGGACCCCTAATATTTGACATATGTTATTGAGTATATTAGAACCGGTCACCATCACAAAATAATGAAGCAGAGAAGAGGCTACATTGCTTCAATGCTAGGATTGATTAAGGAATCGAAATTGGTCCTGAATTTATATCAAAAATCGATCAAACCGCACTAATTAAATTGCACAAACGATTTCAACGTATGTGACGATTTTATAATGACTAGAAAATTGCATGTGCAGTTTGGTGTAGTTTTAGAAGGCTCCCCCATCACTCAAACTGCATCGCACCTCTCCTTTATATTATATATATATATATATATTTTTAAAAGATATATACGCAAATTCTTATAAATATAATAAACAATTTTAATTATGTTAATTATGCATTTTTAAATATTTTGTATGTGGCTAAAATATTTCTAATTGAATTGTAATGGTTCGAGCAATGTTAAAGTATTCATGAGTAACATATTTCAAACCTAAAACTTGTTACTTGATGTTATTTTGTTAATGTCATGTATGGTTTCTTATATATACATAAAGATATATTTGATTTGTTAAATATTATTGTTAATTATGTCAATTGATTTTAGAACCGAAATTGAAATATATGATATCGATCGAAAACTTTAAAATCGCACTGCACCCAATCAAAAAACGATGTCATGTACGATTTTAAAATTATTAAACTGCATCCAAACAATTTTAACCCACCAAATCGCAGTATACTCTACCCTACTCGGTTGTCATTTGTATATGGCTAAACCTCGTGTGTTTAATTATATATATTCTCTAATAGAGTATTTACAAAATCTAAAGAACGGATGGGATCCCTCCATTAGTATTTTTTACTTTGATCTAGCTCTGCTACAACTCTCGAGAACAAAAGTGTAGTTTCGCTTGAAACAATAACAACTGAATTATTCGATCCGTTCATTAATATAAGACGTTTTAAAGAAGTATTTTTATTCCTTAATATAAGAAATTTTATAATTTCAAGTAAATATTAATTGTTTAATTTCCAATAGTATCCCTAGTAATAAATATAACTTTGGTTTTCTCATTATTTTTGGCCTAATAAATACTTAACACTCTCTTTTTCCAATACAATGGCAATATAGACAATTGATATTATATTTAATGCTATACAATCATTTTATTAATATTTGTGCACAATTATAAAACGACTTATTAATTGCAAGTCAATTATATACATTGGGGGCTTAAAAATTAACTAAAGTTTGAAGACACCGGATTTGAAATTAAATTTTGATATATAAGACTAAATTAACTTAAGATTACCAATTAATAATCCTATAAATTAATAATCTGAACTAAAACGAACCGTACAACACACCACCTGTTCCTCATCAATCACGTTTCTTAGAGCATATTTAACAACCTCTTTAATCACTTTGAAATACTCAAATAGTTGAGTCACATTAGAAAAATTATCTCCAACTTTAGTCATCAAATTTGCAACCTCATTTTTTTTTCCAGAAATGGTAAGTTGACCTTGTCTCTCCAAAACATTTATTTTGTTTTGAGAGAATCAAAATCATATGAAAATGGCTAAAAATATTTATTTTGTTTGATGGGTTTGATGTACAGTTAATTTTAAAATTTAATATCATTCATTTTTATTTATTTATCATATTAGATAAAATATTATTTTAATTATCCTTTGGATAATAACGTTAATTATGACCCTCTGGGTACTAATGAAATGCCTCCTCATCTTGCTAAGTACTATCATCGTCATCAACAGAAAATTCTTGAAAGGAAATTTAGTTTTAATTAAATATTAATTTTTAAATATAATTTATTTTTCAAAATGTTATTAATTATTTCAAATGTTATCAATTATTATTGTTTTAAGTTAAATACTGCATTAATTGAATTGAAGAGACTGATAAAGTACAAAATATTAAAGTAATAAATAATAATCTTCAAATTGTTACGTAAATTAACAAACTTTAATTTTAAATTTTTTTTTTTTACTATTAAGTATGCTCTTATACTACAACTTTAGTGTGTATATATATATATATATATATATATATATATATATATATATATATATATATATATATATATATATATATCATGGGAAACGTACGTGTTGATGGGAACAGCTAATACACACCCCCACAACGCTTGCTTTTACTTATAAATCAAATGATAATTAAATTTTGATCAACCAACTAATTGCATATTTTTATCAAATATATCCCTGTTAGTTGCTTGACACAACTATATTAGATATTGATAAGGATCAAATTATTGAGATATTTTTAATATCATTTTTTTTAATATATACTACTGGCCGGAAGTTATATAATTGGTCTTCTTTTTCTTTGTATATATAGGATTCTTATTATTTCATGCATTAATCTACTCTTCTTACTTACCATCCACTCTATTTAAATTTTTAATTGCAATTTAATTTGATGAATACGTACGGACCTCAAAATATTTGCCATATATGTTTAACATGATACTGACTTATTAAAGATTTACTTTGGTCACCAACGGAAGAAGAGTGAATAAAGAAGAGCTGGATTGCCTCTCTCTCTCTCTCTCTATATATATATATTCTTTAATTTACAAAATTAACCTAAAGAACAAAAGTACAGCAATTAATGATAACCAACTTCCTCTCGAAATTTTACAAGTTGAGTCACATTGTAGTACAAAATTTGTTCATTTTTGATCTTATAGTGAGCACCAATGATAACCAACTCCCTTACAAAATAGCATTATCTCCTCTACCATATTCTCTCTCATTTACGCGGTCTACATATTTTATAACAAGTAATTAAATTTGATATTTCTATATATGGGTTGCTTCTTAAGTGGGATCCACTTTCATGTGAGAAATAAATATGTAAAAATTAATATTTTTATTTATGAAAATATCAATTCTCATTCTAAAAGTCATATATAATCTTCACTTTTTTCAAATTAGTTTTTAGATTGTTAGTCTACAACTAGACTTGACAATTTAGTTAATAAACTAGCTATAGGAGTATTTAACGTTTAAAAGTTTAAAATTTTAGAGAGAGAATTTATAAAACAAAATAAAGTTCATAATCTTGTCACTAATCATGTTTCTTATAGAAAACAATTAATTAGCTAGTCATATTTTATTTATCTTGTTAATTAATTCAGATGTTCTTTAGCTAGGCTGTTGATTGGCTGTGGCCTGTGGCCATGGAATCAAGTTTAGTTGTTCCAAATCATATAATATTCCCCGTTTGTCGGATAAGAAAAAATAATAGGATGAACAAAAACAGTAGTTGGCATATCTTGTCTTGGCCTAGAAAGTGAGAGGGGAAAATTTTCATATGTTCATATTTGAATTTTAAAGAGTCGACACATGACCTAACATACATGAAAAGTATCATAAATGATTAAATTAATAAAATAAATAAAACTTTGTCACTACCTAACAAATATAGTATTTTAATAAGAAAATTGATATTTCCATAACACTGTGATATTTTCACAACAAAAATATCGCTATATATGTATAACGACGGTAGAAACCGTCGTTATAGGATTTATAGTGACGGTTTTGCTGTGAAAATATCAGTTTCCTTTAATAATATAAAATTCATCAAAATTTATTTATTGACCAAATACTACAATATTGACAAGGTTATATAATTCTTAAATAAGTGAATAATTGGAAAGAATAAAATAGGATTTTTCACCTTTATATTACATATACATGTGTGTAGGACTGTAGGGTGTGCATAATTTTCAGTTTTTTCGGTTTTTTAGATCGGACCGAATTAGTCGGTTCGGTACAAAAAGATCCTGTCCAGTTTTGGTACAGAGTTTTTATAGTTCAATATTACCGAACCGTACTGGTATATACTGGTTTTCCAATTTTTTTATTATTAATAAATAATTATTAATAATATGAATAATAATAATAAAATAATGATTATAATAATAATAAAAATAATAAAATATTAATTATATTAATTTTCGGTATTTATTCGTTAAAAACCGGTATCGAACCAATAAGTTTGTTCGATATACCGGTCCAACCGGTACCAGTATTGTAAGACCCCAAATAATTAATAAATGAAATTTAATTTCCTCTAATTATTATTTTGAAATAGTAAGGGTTGATGTGATTAATATGGATAGTTATGGGTAAAATACGCAAATATTTCAAATAAGCAGGTGGTTATAAAATATTTGTGGAATATTAAATGCTTGTCGGGGAATATTAAATGCGACGCCTTGACCCATGTGGGCCCCATAACGAAAAAGCGATTGGATGAAAAAACGACAAATATAAGTTGTTTAAAAAAATAACAGAAGTAGTTGTTACTGGTTTATCTTGTTAAAATACTCGGTGGTTAAAACACAAGAAGACACAAGATTGCACCAATTATTGATTCTTACGTAAGAAGGCACTACTCGATAATGGTTACTGGTAATTATCGCTCAAAGATTTTATTTTATTGATTTAATAATTGTTGCGTTGATATTTTATATTGTTGTTGTTTCAATAATTGTCATACACAAAGTATTTTCATTATCGAAGCAATAATTCATATTATCTGAATAATATTATTAGATGACATTATTGGCAATGTCTAAAAAGTTCTGTCTAAGGAGAGGTTTGGTCACCTAATTGAAGTTTATACCTTACTTGATACCGGTGCTACCCATTCATTTATCTTTCCTGCTTGTGCTCAACGTTTAAACTTGACTCCGGAGAAATTAGACTTTGACCTATCTGTGGAAACTCCGTTAGGAGAAACTTTCATCACATCCACTGTTTATAAATCTTGTCTAATCCAAGTGGGCACCATTACATTACCTGTTGACCTTATCTCTTTAAAGATACTTGCTTCTGATGTGATTTTAGGGATTGATTGATTAATTACTCATCATGCCAAAATTGATTGTTTTCGTAAGGTTGTTAGTTTTCATATTCCTAACCAACTGTTGTTATTTAATTCAAGCAACTAAACCATTAAAATCAATCACCTTTGTCATATCTAGTCATAAAGCTATTCGTTTATTGAAAAATGGATGTCAAGCTTTTCTTAGCCCATGTTATGGATTTGAATAAAGACACGTCAAATTTGAATAATATTCCTATTATTATTGACTTTCCGACGTATTTCGAAGAACTTCCGATTCACCCCCGTAGCGTGAAGTTGAATTCTTTATTGATCTTGAACTTTGGTACAAAGCCCATTTCTAAAACCTCATATCGAATGGCTCCTATTGAACTTGGGAGTTAAAGGTCCAACTACATGAGTTGTTGGACATCGGTTTCATTCATCCTAAGACATCTCGTTGGGGTGCTCTTTTTATTCAGTAAAGAAGAAAGAGCGGGAGTATGCGACTTTTTATCGACTATCGAGAATTGAACCATGTCACCATCAAGAATAGGTATCCTCTACCTCGTATTGATGACTTGTTTGACCGATTAGCGCAAGGAGCACAATTCTTTTCAAAGATCGATCTTCGCTCGGATATCATCGGTGAAGATTAGAACCGAGGATATTCCAAAAGCGCCTTGTAACCCGAGACGGGCATTATGAATTCTTAGTCATGTCTTTCGGATTGACTAATGCACTGCGACTTTCATGGATATGATGAACCAAAAGTATTGAGGAATATTTGGATCGATTCGTTGTTGTTTTTATTGATGACATCCTCATATATTCCAAAAGTCGTGAAGATCATGAGCACCATTTGAAGCTGGTACTCCAAAGGGTTCGTGAAAACAAACTATATGCCAAATTAAAGAAATGCGAGTTCTGGCTTGAGGAAGTAGCATTCCTTGGGCACGTGGTGTCGAAACATGGAGTATCTGTTGATCCAGCGAAGATTGAAGCAATACAAAGTTGGGAGCAACCGAAGTCGGTGATCAAGTACGTAGCTTTTTGGGCTTAGCTGGTTATTATCGGAGATTCGTGGAAGGGTTTTCTCGAATCGCTACTCCATTAACCCGCCTAACTCGGAAGGATACAAAATTCGTTTAGAAGCGAAGAACGCGAGAAGAGTTTCCAAGAGCTCAAGAGAGACTCATTTTAAGACTGTTCTAACAATACCATCTAAGACGGATGGATTTGTTATCTCTGACGATGCTTCGAGCAAAGGGTTAGGATGTGTTCTCATGCAATATGAGAATGTCATAGCTTTATGCCTCATGACAACTTAAAGAGTATGAGAGGAATTATCCTACTCATGATCTAGAGTTAGCGTGATCGTTTTTGCGCTTAAAGATATGGAGGCACTATCTATATAGGGAGAAAGTGGAGATATATTAGGACCATAAAAGCCTTAAATATTTCTTCATTTCAAAGAACTCAACATGCGGCAATGACGTTGGCTCGAGCTATTGAAAGACTACGACCACACTATTCAATACCATCCCGGAAAAGCGAACGCGTGGTGGTGACGCGTTGAGTAGAAGATCATATGCTTGAGGAATGAGTGCGATGATGTCAAGTATCGATAGAGCCAACTTTAATAGAAAAAGTTAAGGTTGCTCAAGCCACCGAGGCCGGGTGATGCGTATGAAGAAAAATACAAGAAGGTGCTTTATTAGGAGCGAGAATTGATGAAGAAGGAATACTTGAGTCCACTCTAGACTTTGTGTTCTAACGACTACGATTTGAAGTACAAGATTATGATGGAGGCACACAATACACCATTTGCAATCCATCTCGAAAGTACTAAAATGTATCGTGATCTTCACATACATTTTGGTGGAACAATATGAAGAGAGAGATTGCAAAGTTTATCTCAACGTGTTTAACTTGTCAACGTGTAAAGGCGGAGCATCTAGTACCTAAGGGTCCGTTGCAACCACTTGAGATTCCGAAATGGAAGTGGGAACACATTACCATGGATTTCATTACGGGTCTTCCTACGGTTTCTCAAGGCATCAATGCTATTTGGGTTATTGTTGATAAATTAACCAAGTCTGCTTATTTCTTGCCGATACGGGAGACTTATTCCCTTGAACGTCTTGCTAGTATATATGTAAATGAGATTGTGAAGTTGCATGGCATGCCAGTATCCATAGTTTTGGATCGTGACCCAAGATTCACTTCAAGATTTTGGGTTAGCTTGCAAAAAAAGCTATGACGCACGGATTTACGATTGATTGGCGATACCATCCTCAAAAGCGGACGGACAATCGAGAGGACTATTCAAACTCTTGAAGATTTATTAAGACTCTGTGTCCTAGACTTCAAGGCAGTTGGGATAAGTATTTACCATTGGTGGAATTTTCCTACAACAACAATTATCAGGCAAATATAGGTGTGGCTCCATTCGAAGCTTTATATGGACGAAAATGTCGCTCTCCAGTATGTTGGGACAAGGTGGGTGAAGCAACATTGTTGGGACCCGAGTTGGTACGTATGACTACGGAAAAGATCCAAATGATTCGACAACGTATACAAACGGCACAGGATCAACAAAAGAGTTATGCAGATCTTCATCGAAAAGACGTGGAATTTAGTATAGGGGATCATGTATTGTTGCGAGTTGCTCCATGGAAGGGAGTTACAAGATTTGGGAAGAGAGGAAAGCTCAATCCACGATTTATTGGTCCATTTCAAATTCTTGACCGAAGTAGAAATGTAGCCTATAGACTCGCGTTACCTCGAGTATGTCTCGTGTTCATAATGTGTTTCACATATCGCACTTCGTAAATATGTGAAAGACCCGAACCACGTTATTGAGTTAGAATCCCAGGACGAGATAGTAGAAGACTTAACGATGTGAGGAGGTACTGCCAAGATCTTAGATAGGAAGGAGCATGTCCCTACGACAAAGGTCATACCACACGTTAAAGTTTTGTGGAGGAACCATGCTATAGAGGAAATGAACGGGAATTGAAAGCGAAATGAAAGCGAGGTATCCTCACCTTTTCGAAACTGTGTTTTTACGTCAATTTCGAGGACGAAATTTCATAAGGAGGGGAGGTTGTAAGACCCCAAATAATTAATAAATGAAATTTAATTTCCTCTAATTATTATTTTGAAATAGTAAGGGTTGATGTGATTAATATGGATAGTTATGGGTAAAATACACAAATATTTCAAATAAGCAGGTGGTTATAAAATATTTGTGGAATATTCGTACTGTCGGGGAATATTCGTATTTACTGCCAGTAAAATGACCATGTATGGGCCCTATAACGGAAAGCGATTGGGAAGAAAATGACAAATATAAGTTGTTTAAAAAATAACTAGCGTAGTTGTTACCAAGATAATCTTGTTAAAATACTCTATGGTTAAAACACAAGAAGACGCAGATATGCACCAATTATTGATTTTTACGTAAGAAGGCACTACTCAATAATGGTTACGATAATTCTTTGCTCAAAGATTTTATATTTATTGATTTAATAATTCTTTGCGTTGATATTTTATATTCTTTGTTATTTCAATAATTGTCATTACACAAGATTTTTCATTATCGAAGCAATAATTCATATTATCCGAATAATATTATTAGATAACATTATTGGCAATGTCTAGAAAGTTCTCGCTAAGAAGAGGTTTGGTCACCTAATCAAGGCGCCAAGAAGAGAAATTCTTATTGGAAAGCCCCCTTTCCAGGAAGCGCCTGCACTGTTTGTCAATATTGTGATTCTGTAATATTATTTGTGAATAATTAATTATTGATTCATATGATGAAGAAAATATTGATTTTATGTGGATATAGATGGAGAAAATTTTTAATGTGACAATTGTTGAAAATTGAAATTTTATCTTTTTCTGATAAAATAATTCATTTAAATATATTATTATATTTTAATAATATAATAATGATGATATTTTTACGATAAATGTGGGATATATGAGTATATGTGGAGGAGGAGTATTTTTGTTACCAAAAATATTTAAAGCATGTTTTATGTGTCGGTGGACCCCATTTCTTGACTGAAATTTGATTATAGCTTGTAAAATCACCCGTTTGTGAATTTCGGTCAATTTTTGTTTGGAATTTGGAAAAACTTTCTTTTGTAAAGTTGTAGAGAATTGAATTTCCTATAAAAAGTCACGAGATTCGATTTTTCTGGCAAAAGGGCTATTTATTATGAATTATTGAAGTTCTGAAGCTCTGAAATAATTGATTTTTGGAAGTTTAAAATAATTTAAATAACAAAAAAGAAATTTGTGCAAGTCTTGTGAGGTGGGCTGTTTGGTGGCTGAGGTTTTGAAGAAAAATAAGTGTGCGTTGGAATAAAAATTATATATATTAATATTTTATTAAATTTTCTGCTTTGGTGTTCTAAGCATTTTCCTATAAATAGGGTGCTTAAGTTAGAATTGAAAATTACACCAGAAATTGAAGTTTTCTCTCTCTATATTATCGAGCGTATTCTTGTGAGTATTTTGAGTATATTTTGAGTATTGCTATACTGGTGCAAGTTCAAGTCATAGCTTTATATCCAAATTATTAAATTAGAAATCTTGATCTTTCGAGGTAAGGGATATTATTTTTTTCAGTAATGATATTATTTCTTCAATATCATTATCTTTGAAATATTGATCTGAAGTTTTATCAAATTTAGAACTTTTGGTGTGAGATTCTTATTCACGATATCGGACTTTATTCACGTATATGACACTTATTCACGAATCACGACACTATTCATCAAAAATGAAAATTTTCCTTTTCGTCTAAAATATCTATTGTGGATACTAGCTTTAATTGTATCCATGTTTTGATCATTCTTGAATTTTACACCACTATGATTATTTTTGAGGTATTTTTGGACATGGATAAAACAAAGTACGAATCCTTAATCCTTAATCCTTATCATTTTATTTCTTTGGATTCGTTTCTTTTAAAATATTTTCATCATCCTCGGTCTTAAATGATGATATTATTGAATATCTTTGGCACTGTAGTGCAAAGATGAATGATTTTCGATGAATATCTTTGGCCGTAGTGCAAAGATGAGCAGTGTTTAGATGAACATGACTAATGATGAATATCTTTGGCTGTGTAGTGCAAAGATGAATATTTGATTCCAGATATATATTGATTGATGTTACGGGGATGAAAGATGAGGCGATAAACTTTTAAATTCATACATAGAAGATAGTAGTTTGCATTCTATACTTAACTCTTCTAAGGAATTATTATTTTCGCTGTGAATATTGATTTAAAACTTGTTGTCTATTGTATTCTATTAGATTTTTTTCCCTGTTGAAGACTAATGATAATTTGTTGTATATTATCTTAGTCATAATATTCTTTCTCTTGGGCTAGTTGAGCTCACCCTTTTCCTTTTTGTTCCATTTTTCTTCTCGGGAGGCGAGAATATAAGATTTAGCCTGGGGTATGGAATGAAGGTTCTAGAGAGAGTTGTTTAGTAGTCCTCACCATTTTTGTAAAATAATGTATCAATAAATGTGATGAGAATTTATTTGAGTATAGATATTGTCTACAGAAGATAATATTTGTATTCAAACTCACAGCTTTCTTGTTGTAATAATAAAGTTGTAGTTATTTCTGTACCATGTATTGACAACTCAGAATGAGTGATGTATACCTATTTTGGGGGCGTCACAAGTATTGGTACCAAAATTTGGCTAATTTTAGTACCGGTCTGGTTTGGTACGATATTTACATTTCGATTCGATTTGATTCGGTACGATACGATATTTGCTGATTATGATACATAAATTGTATTTATATAAATATATAAGTTTAGAAATATTGATTTATTACTATATTCAGTTGATTCAGAGCGGCCGGGAAAATAAATGTTTCCCTCTTCCCCCGACACGTTATGTTTGTTTGTAAAGATTATAATATTAAAATTATTAATATTAAAATTATAATTCTAGAATTATATATAATTATACGGAGAGGATCATGTGCATACCATTTTATTTAATATATATTGCTCACCATTTTTAGCAACAGACCGGACGACAGTTCGGTCCTTCGCGTATATTAAATTAAAGAACCGTCGTCATAACATATAAACTATTTATCGTTTCTATAGCGACGGATCAAACCGTCGCCCGGTCCGTCGCTAAAGGTGGTGAGCAGAGTATATAAAATAAATGGTATGCACCAAAAACGGACTATATAATTATAATACCAAGATTATTGAGTCATTTTATAATCTTTATACTAATAGTCTTAAGTCTAAATTTGAAAACAAACAAGACACTTGAGATTAATATTTATGTATAATCTTTATAAACAAACATAACCTCAGTGATTCCCTATTCTTGACCCGGTATCCATTCAAAATTATAGTAGACGGAATATGAAAATTACCGTGGAAACTGATAAATTGGTCATCTCTACTTCAGAGAGCTAATTAAATTTTTGACAATCTCAAATTCTCAATTCTCCTATATATTTGTATTACTTTCTTTATAAAAGTATATAGTGTTTTGAATATTATAGTTGGAACATCAAATATATAGTACTTCATCAAATCAAAAAGAAAAAAAAAGAAAAAATTATGAAAATTGTAACACTCCAGTCCTCAACGAAAGATATGGAAAAAATTTATTTGTGTATAAAAAATTAAGTTACTACTAATAATATCTTTAATCACGACCTTTTGGACGAGTCTGTGATGGATTAAAATAATCCAAGAAGATATTATTAGGTCAATGGTTAAAAACCTTATATATTTTCATTTTCTATATTATTTTAAAATGTATATTAAACTCTTTCAATATAAATTCATACCAAAGCTATTTATATAGTGATGACCAAGTAAAAACTCTGAAATCAAACCTTAAATCGAATTGATTAAAACATGTATGTACATTACATACATAATAAACACAGCGATTGAGTACGTAACTAGCATTTGGCTCTTATTCACAAACAACAAATTAAAACAAGGATCGAGAAATAAAGAGAGATATTACAAGTCCCAAACGTCCACAGGTACGTAAGTAAAGCAGTGGTAGACGAAGCCCAGCTAAACGTACAATTGCATGAAATTAAACAAATATTACAAGTACTAATTAATAACCATAGTACGTACGTACGATCGACGCAGTTCCTATATCCATCGTCTTAATTAATGATATGCAGCAGATCGAAGTTTATAATTATCATCGCACACCACAGAAGTCTTTGAGAATATTTAGTGATCGTCGACCGTGATCGGTGTCATAGAACTTGAGTAAATCCACATGCACAAATGGCTTAAACTTCAAGGCATGTTCCTCGTCAACAAACTCTTCCGGTACTTGCACCATCTTGCTAAGGAACGAGAACAATGCTACCGTGTACCTTGTTTCTTTTCCGCTCATTGGCATTGTCACTCGATGATTTGGAGACAAGACTCTACCGTTACTCCACGCCTATATATATATATATATATATATATATATATATATATATATATTCATTCCACCATTGATTAGTTCTCACAATTTAAACATATATGCACTGCACGCACTTGACAAATTTAATTAGGGTAAAAATATAAAATATATTTCTATGTACACTATCATTTGTTCAATAATATTTAACGGAGTATATGAGGTCCAACTCGGAAAGTAAGAGTTGTTAATTTCTCACGCAATTTGTAGAATTATTTAGAAATTATATAAGATCACTAGTCTTTGTATTTTGAAATATGTAATTCGGTATATACGTACCTTGCATGCATCACCAGCCATGACAACAAAGGAGGAGGGCGGGAACTCGACAGAAATCCAATCGCCATCTCTAGTTTGAATTTCTAAACCAGAAACTTGATTTTGGTGGAGTATGGTCAAGAAACTTTTATCCGTATGAGAGGGGAAAGCCATACTAGTCTCATTCGTCTCAGGTGCTCTATATTTCAGGTACCGAAGAAGGTATGAGGTTGATTCAGTGTGAGACTCGGTATACTTTTCTACACCATAGCTCTCAAACAACATTCTTATAACCAACCGATCTAATTCTGCCACTGCCTTTGAAAATGAAAGCGAACTTTCACTTATAGCCATGCAAGAAAACAAGTTCAAATTAATTAGCTAGCTAGATAGTCATTAATTTGCAAATAATAAATTTAATAACTGGGAGTACACTACTAAATTAGAATTTAACTACTAGCTAGCTAGCTAGCTAAAAGTTAATTATGTGCGTGCAGATAAAAAAGTTAATTAATTCTACCAGAACGAATCATTTCCCTCTGGCCACATGAGATTTGTAAAACTTTGAACACCTTGCTCAGTTGTAGCGTAATCGATGCCTAGCCCTTCATGAAGAGGAACAAAGGGAATTTGTCCGACATAGCCATGATAAGGCTTTTCGTTGATGTTTTGTATTTTGGTTTGAGTAGGGATATCAAACAACTCATCTGCTGCGCGAAAGATTGCTTTGTCAAGCTCTGTAGAAACTTGATCGTACATTGCCACGAAACAGCCCTGATTTTCAAGAGCCTGCCTAATATCCTGGCACACAGATGTTTTGGCTGCACCTGGCTGCTTCAAGATGGTAAAATCTACAACAAGAAGCTTGGGTAAAGTAGTTAAGGAACCCATATTAATCTAGTTTAATTAATTATATGTATATATATATGGATATGACGATGATCAACTAGCAAGTAATTTTAAGAGTAGCTAGGTAGCTAGCTAGCACGTACTACAACAATTAAGTGAATAAACCATTCCTTCCGTAGCGGGCTTTTTATATGGTGTGTTGCAAATTAAATCATTGGTCATATGACAATTTCATAAGCCATTGATTTGGCAGTATATTATCTGTTGATTTGGATTCTTATGTGGATTGGAATATTATTGTTGTAGTTATCTTAATTGTGAAATTGTTTAGGTTCCACGATGCGCATGCGGGGACCTCGATCAGAAAGCTCCATGTACAGGAAAATAACATAATATATATTTATTCACAGCTACGTGCCTACAGCCTACCTACTATATAAAGATAATATTATGGCTCCATGCATCTTCGAAAACATAATAGCAATTCTACAGTACTATTCTATCAGTTTAAAATTAGAAACACATTTGTCGTTTCAAAATTAAAATATTTTTATAATTAAAAAAATTAACAAATGATACTCTTAATAATTGTATGGGACGTAGAGATCTAGTGAGTAATTAATCCGAACACAAATTTTTGTAATTACAGGTTCTTTAAGATTTTCAACATTTCTGATGGAATGCATTTTCATATCGAAATCCAAGTGATGTGCAATGCATGTACGATCTGCCTAAAAAATGAAAAATGTATGGACCAGATTGCGATCAAACCCTAATCAATTAATATATCCACTCTCATCATTTTCTTAAAATGTAGATATGTAAATATTGCACACTAGTAACTATCCGATCCATTTTATTAATTCTGCTGCAGACACAGACAGATTTTTTTTTTCTGCACAGATATCTATATTATAGATCATATGTTAAGTTGCCAATAATTAAGATTGAGGTCCCCCTCAATAATACGAGTTATGTTATTTATTACATCCGTTCTAAAATTAGAGATACATTTTGACTTTTTAGAGTCAAGTTATAAAATTTTAAAATGATATAATTTCGTTCAAGTTTTAAAAACATCAAAGATAATAATTTGTAGTAATATTTTATAGTTAGTTTATAATTATTATATTTTTTTGTATGAAAACTAAATAATTTCATATTAATTTTGAATTTTAAAATTTTAAAATTAATTTTAAAAAAATAAAATGTATATCTAATTTTAAAATCAACCGAATAATATATATATATATATATATATATATATATATATATATATTATTTTTTGCTAAGTTTTTAATTTCGAGATTGGGGTCGGAGGATTCGAACCTAGAAAAATAAATTAATGGGCGAAGCATGGGTCCGTCTCAAACCTAACTTACCCCAATTTCATTGCTTAGTAGCATTCTTTCTAGAATAAAAGAAGGCGGCAGATATTGTTATAGGCTTATAGCAAAACACAAATGTTAGGAAAATGATATTTTTACATGTTAAAATTATATTTTTATATGAGTGTTTTTTCACATAAAAGTAGTACTTATTTATTATTTATATGAGAGAGATTATGTAAAAATATTAATTTTTTATATAAAAATATCAGTTCCAAATGTTATTGCGAGTAATATATAAATGTTGTTTAAATTTTAAGTCTTATTAAAATAATTATAAAAATATCGTTAAATATATATTTGTTCTATCAGCTTTATTTTTGTTGTAATGATATCAACTCCATAAAAGAAAATAAGACTTTTTTTGTAGTACAAGTGGAGAATATGGCGATATTATTTTCTAATCATAGTATTTGAGTTAAAAATAATTGTTATGAATTATTTTATATTAGGTAATAATTATTTTCAGCCAAAATAACTAGACCTTTGTGATTAGTGCCCAAATCACTTACAAGTAGTCTTGATAAATTGTTTTTATAGTCTATAATATATATAATAAGGGAAATGAAAATCTTATCCAAATTGACTTGGGTTATTTTGGTTGATCATGGAGTTATTATTCCGAGTTTATCTGTTGATATAATATATGTCATGTTTATAATTATATTAAAAATTTTATATTTTTTGTTGTATTATTCCAAAGTGTACATACAAGCATTAAAATACATATACAATAATTGTGATAATATTATTTATACACAATTATAATTTTAAATTTTATTGTTTATATTAGCTAGTGATTTGTCTGGTTATATAACAAGTCTAATGTTGATAAAAGTGAGATGAAACCATGTTTAACATAAATAGATTTGTGTGAAGATGAGCCTGCCCACATATAAATTCATCATGCATATTTGATATCTAGCTAGCATGCATTATCTTTAAAAATTTCTTTCATCTTTTAGTTTTATGACAAGCTAAAGAAGCATTAACTTTCATTTTATCAGCTTCAGCAGAAAGATTAAGATATCTGATCATCTAAATTTAACATACCAAGAATTAACCTCAAAATTCAAATACCTTTGCAACAACATCGATCATCCTATACAACGTAGTACTCCAACAATTTTTTGTTATATATAGTTGGTTAATCGATATAAAAATGCTCCAGCTTCCTACCGCCTTTGGAAGTTAAATGACTTTATGGAGAAGGCAAAGGTGAATGCAAAGACAACTGTGAAGCCGGCTACTGCAGATCCAGCAATCCAAACATTACCATGCTCAAACCCAAAATAATCTTCAACAAATTTCTTAACACTCATCTGCACGTCCACAAGAACCTTGTCGTCAACGTCCCCAAATTGAGATGCAATCATACCATAGAGGGTCCAAGCAACTGGACAAACCCAAGAATACCATCTCCACCATACAGGCATTTTCTGTTTTTTAATTTAACCAAAAAAAACATTAGTTATCTTGAAGAGATCGAAGAGGGGAGGGGAGGGGAGGGATATTGCTATAACTTACAGGTCGCGGGATTATGAATCCTGAAAAGACATTCCATAAAGCAAAAAATGCAGCAGCAATAATAGCAGCAATGTCGGCATTCGGAGTCACGGCCACGGTCATCATGCCGAAGAGGGTGAAGTATAACAACGTGAAGAACATGAAGAATAAATACCAAAACAATTTTACCACTGTCCAGTCAAACCCGATCATTGCATACACTATAAGACCATATACTGCTGCTTGTGCAAAAATATATGGTACTTCTACCAAAACCTTCAATGAAAAAAATAAAATAAACCCCCCTTAATATATAGGATATACACACAGGTGACAGGACATGCTAACTAAATTTTATTCGATAAGACAAACCAATAACCTGTGCAAAGGCATATGGCAAGGCTGAATACATTCCGGCAGCTCTTTCTCTGTAGAATACTGTCCGCTCAACGTCCACCACTGGCTGCACTGACGAGGCATTTTGGACCCCTAGGAAAAGGCAAGCAGAATACATAGAACCCATTGCATTAAAGAGATCTTGTCGAGTACGCCTGCAATATATTGTCCAAATAAAATTAACATCAGATGAAGCTAGACTATACAAGCTTGAACCTTTTGGCATGCAAGTAATTCTGTGTCTGTAACTTACATTTTTGAACCAAGGTCCCAAAACATTGTCCCAAGCATCAATGCTATGGTGGTAGTGAAGAGAAACCTCACAGCAGTATAAGATGTGTTACGCCAGTATGAGCATCGTTGTTTCCATAGGCAAGCCAAGCATTGGGTAAGGAAAGATTGTGAGTATTGACTAGGGAAATAGAGATCCTTTGAACCAGGACTAGGTGTACTCAATTCTCTAATGAGGGCTTTGTTTCTCCTGTTTTATGTCTTACATCAGTACAGCTTTTATAAAATAATTAAAAGAAAAATTAGAAGCTTAACTATGACATGTCTGTTCAATACTTATCCAAGAAAAAATAGTATATGCAATTAAAACTGCTGCTAGTTGAACCTACCTGTACAGTTCGGAATTTCTGTACACTTCAGTGAAATCAAACCCCAGAACCATTTCTTGCGCAGGACTAGTAACTTCCAACATCCAGGTAGCTGGATTATATCCATCTTTGATTTTACTTATCCCGTTAATATCCTTTTTGGAAGAACAGTCATGTTTTAGCACATACTTATAATCATTAAAACCATGTAAAATTTATAGCTTGTAGTTTAAGTTCGTCATTGCATCTCACCTCAAAGTACTTGATTAACTCGCAAGAATGTCGGCCCACCGGACCAACATATATCTCTTGTCCTCCGCGTTTCATGAGGAAAAGCTGTAAACATGTTTTGATAGTTTTAGTATCTATATAAAGAAGTGAACCAAAACGGAATATTAGTTCATTATATCTATCAGCAGTTTTCACCTCATCAAATGCTTCAAATATGTCAATGCTTGGTTGATGGATGGTGCAAACAACTGTTCTTCCCGTGTCCACTGTATTCCTAACTGTTCTCATCACAATTGCAGCAGCTCTTGCATCTAGCCCGGAAGTTGGCTCATCCATGAATATTATGGAGGGGTTTGCCACCAGCTCAACTGCAATGGTTAGCCGCTTGCGCTGTTCAGTTGAGAGACCATTTACGCCTGGCAACCCTACTAGTCCACCCTTCAGTGAGTTCAGTTCAACAAGTTCCAATACCTCATCAACAAACATCTGCAAAAGTTAAGTCACAATCAATTGGGCAAGTTCTTTGCTTCACTCATAATTATCCTATTAAGACAAACCCTGATGCCTGGCAAGATGTAATAAACTCCCAATCATCAAACCTATAGACACCCGCATTAGCAACCTATTCATAACCTTCAACCTTGATCACATCAGGGGAGGCGGCCTTTACACGAAGTCTCCTTCACTTTGCTCTCTTCCTCCTGTTATACCCACAACATAACATGCCAGTATCTTCCATTGAGAGACTTAGAGCATTAACAACAGTTTCCCTAATTAACTCTTTATCCCCAATTTTGAAGAATGCATCAACAAATCATTATCCAACAGCTTCTTTATCCTTGTTTGACTCTCTATTTTAATCCCTATATAGGATTTTATTCCCCAGAATGAGGGAGTCAAAAAATCATTCTTTATATAAACAAAATGACAGTTCACACCCTCATTTAAGTGGACAACTCATCAATCATACACATCTTGACATTTTTTTACTACTTTATTTTCAAATTATAAACTTAATATTGACTTATATTTTAAAAATTAATTTCAAACATATTCAAATTTAAAAGCGATATAAATTTATTTAATTTATGTCAATATAATTATAAATATTATAAACGTAATAATAATTATAAAATTTATTATTTTAAATTTTAAATGAATCATATTAAATTTAAATTTAAAAATATCATAAATTAACTTTTTAAAAGTTAATATTAATCTTATGTACATTTTCAACTACAATCCATTCAATACTCACTTCATAAATTACTTAAAATATAAAATAAAATAAATATTATTTTACGGTAAAATATAATTGATAAATTATACTCTCTTTTATAAATTATAAGATTATTATTAATTTGATATTTTGGCTATTGGAAATTTTAACTTTTAAATTTTAAATTTTATTATTTAAAAATCATATATAAGAAACTTGTTGGAGTACATAGTGAAAAAATTGAATCTCTATTTTGCAAAATGACCAAATAACAACTGCGAGTAGAGAGATAAAGATAAGGAAACTGTTACGAATGCTCTTAGACAAGACACCCTTCCTCCCCTTACTATATCCCGCTTAATTCAAATTACAGATATTTGCAATCATTTTCTACTCTGTCAAGTGTCAACCCTCTCTTCTGTCTCACAGAACTCAATCGCAAATACCTCTACCCTCCCCTCCTCACAAAAGCATTAACAAATGATTATCCAAGAAAAAAAATACTTCAAATGTACTGACCTTTCTGGTTGCAGAATCAACTTCTGAAGGCAACCGCAGCCAGGCTGAGTAGATCAAGGACTCGTAGACAGTAACATGAGGTGAGTGGATGTCATTCTGCTCACAGTATCCAGATATCCGAGCAAAGGTTTCTTGCTTCTTTGGATACCCGGAAATTGTAATGTTACCTTCAATATATCCACCAGTTTTCCGACCCGCAAGCACATCCATCAAAGTTGTTTTACCAGCACCGCTGACACCCATTAGAGCGGTGAGAACACCTGGCCTGAAAGCTCCACTCACACCCTTCAGAAGTAATAATTTATCTTCAACAACACCTTGCTCTTTCATTTCCTTCAATAAGTAATATTTAGGCAATCAGGCTCATGAACAAGTACTACTTAAAACAATTTGCTTTCTGACATCTAAACAAACCAGAGTACCAAACCATTACTGTACATTTTGATCATTTTATTTACCTGTGGCATGTCAACAGAATATTTAATTTCATCAAAAGTGATAGAATGTGGTTCAAATGGAAGAATCATTCCTTTTTTCTTGTTCTGATTGGCCTCATTGGATTCTGCCATGGATGAAAATCCAGAAGAGCATGTCAATTTAGTTAAATTAGCTTATAGAAATAATAATGTTGCGCATAGATAGCCTGGTATAGAAGCTTCATTTAACCTTGAGATCCTTCTCCCCCGATGGAGCTATTTCCTCGGGATGATAACTCAATGGCTTCTGCACTGTCATCCTTTTCTGGTATAACTGCTTGAGGTTTCCCCAGAGCTGCAGGATTTAGCAGTACAATTATACATTACCTCTTTACTGTATGAATTAAGTTTAAAAGAAGAAAAGGCAGAAAAACTCACGGTCAAGATAAGCAAGTGCCATTGTGACGCAGAAGTTGAGTATCAGAACAAATCCAACCAATGCACCTACTCCTATCCAATACCAGTATGAATATGGGAAGAAACCTCGAGATTTCAAAACTGCAACTCCTATTGTCTCAGTTCCAACGGCAGTTAACTTTGGCGTGACAATGATTTCAAACATCAGCTTATTTTTCACAGACGTACAAAAGCGCAAAGACAGAGCAGCATACTATAAATTAAATTACTTACTTTGCTCCATTGATGACCGAGAAACTCATTCACTGCAATTGCATTCATCCCATACATCATCGGTGATGAATAGTAACCCCATAGCCACCATTTAGCAACGTCATCTTCACCATCGTACACCAGAAGCAGAAGCATTAGTAAACATCTAAAACGAAAAGAATTGTTTTCAACATTCAATTTATATTTTATACCTCGTGCTAGGACAAAGCCACCTAATGCAAAAAGCACAAGCAATGCAAATCCCCCGAATGTGAATGCAAGAGTCATGTTCCTACCCAATGCTGCCATAAGTCGGAACAACGCAGAAGCCATTTGGTTGATAAGTAAGAGTACTATGTAATGCTTAACGAATCTGCAATCATCAGTAAGCAGAAGAAACATGTGAAAAAGTTTCTGAAAGAGAATATGAATATTTGATGTGTTTCTTCTTTAGACTGTTTACCTTCCAACATTTGGATCAAATCCAATTACATAATAAGTAAGAACTACCCAGACGGCAACTTCTAAAAACGTGATTGGGATCTTGATGATCCACGATGGAATAGCATATGACCATGTCGGATAAAATAAAAGATCTCTTTGCTTGTAAAAGACAGGAAGCTTTGCTATTGTCATGGCAAGCTCTGCCAGTCCATTAAACATGAGCATAACTACAGCAAAAAATAGAGCACCCATGTATATCCCTCCATCAGTTATTGTATTGTGGTTCAACTCAGTTCTTAGGAACAGTGTCATGGTAATACAAGCCATTGTGGTGAGCTAAAAAACAGACAAAGGAATTAGCATTAATGACAGTGCAGATAGAACCAACAGGAACATTAGATATTTGTCAGTCTATGTAGAGAAAACTCACTTGGAACAATTTGAATATGTATACAAATGAGTTCCTCTTCATAAGCAAAACTTCTCTTGCAGTCAAAGCTTTCAAGAGCTCGTTCTTGCTAACACCGTACTTTTCGGTTGTCAAAGCAGCAGGGTGACTTCTACTCTTGTCATATGGCGTTGCAAGATCATCTCCCAGTCTGAGTCCAACATGGAATGACTGATAAGCCTCGGAGAATTCTGTGGCCGTAATAAATCTGTATGGCTCATCTTTGCGTAGCCAGTACTGTTTCTGATCTTTCTTTGATGTCACCTACACCAAGTATATTCACAAGAATGATAGTTAGACTTGAAATATATAAAGTAAGGCTTATTCATTTTTTTAAATGACTTAAGCAAGATGATTGAAATGAACATAGATCACTTACTTCTTGCAAGAAGTCGGCCACACCTTTCCTCTCTGGACACTTGAAGCCCATGGATTCAAAAAACTCGAGTACATGTTCACGGGGACCTTGATATACTATCTGGCCATCAGATATGAGCATAATGTCATCAAATAAATCATAAGTTTCAGGGGCCGGCTGCAAAAGAGAGATGAGAGCAGTTCCTTGAAGAATGTGAACACTGTGTCGAAGGGCTTTCACAATTTGATAAGTTGTCGAACTGTCCAAACCAGTAGATATCTCATCCATAAAAAGTGCCTTTGATGGACCAACCAACATCTCACCTGCAAATAACCACACGACGTATAATTATTGTACAGACATTCAACAAAAAACATTTACGTGATTTAGTGTCAGAACTGGGAGCTCCTTTAACCTGTTGTAACACGCTTTCTTTGTCCTCCAGATATACCCCTGATCATCTGGTCTCCTACCATAGTATCTGCACAGACATCAAGTCCCAAAACCTGCAATCAAGTGGAAGGAATAAATGTATCCATTGTTATGGTACCTTGCTATGATGTATTTAAATGCTTTTTGGTCAACTTTATTACCTTTAGAACATAATCTGTGACCACGCTGGCCTCTTGACCTTCTGTTGCGGCAGCCTGACTCGTGGGAACAACAATGAAAGTTTTACGAATGAGAAGAGAGTTTCATACACCACGCAAGAGGAAATCGTGCTATATGGAGTAAGGAATTACAAAAACACCTCAACCACCAATAACAACATAGAGTTAGAATTCACATTGAAGGTGGAAATAAGCTTCAGACATCCTCTATTATATTCTACTTATTTATTTATAATTTTCTCTATAATTATTCTACTTATTTATTTATAATTTTCTCTATAATTTTTCCATATATTGGTCTGTTTCATGGGTATGAGGGAGTGTTACTTTCCGGTTCTTCATATTTTCTATAAAAATTTAAAACACTTGTATCCATGCATATTTCTACATTAAGTAGGCCCGTGTTTACCTTCATGTAGATATCAATATCAGGATCAGGCTTAATATTTGCATCTTTCTCTCTTCTTGACAGCTCTGCCAACATTTCTGCAAAAAGTTTGACAACAATTGTAATTTGAAGCACTTAACCAACCCTCAAGCAAATCTACACTACACATTTTAAATGTATTACGAATAATGATGAAACCCAAAATTAATCCCGTATCAACTAACCATAGCGTGATCCAACCCCCTGGCATCTTGCAGAGAATGCCAAGGTTTCCCTCACAGTCATTTCTCCTATATGAAGATCATGTTGGCTAATATAGGCAGCTGTTCTCTGGGGTACGAACTCATTCATTTCATGGCCATTGTAGGTCACCCTTCCAGAAAACTATAATTGAAAAATGAAAATTTCAGCCCTCATATTGGACATTAAAAGAAAATAGCAGAAAACTCTTAATGTCAAGATTGAGTATCTGAAATTAGTAGCCAATTACCTTAAGGGTAGGATCAAGCTTCCCAGCCAAAGCCAGCAATAATGTGGTTTTCCCAGAACTTGGAGGACCTAAAAGCAATGTCATCCTGCAAACCTCACATGGAAAATCAATATAAGAAATAGATTTCCTGAAAATGTGAAGTAATCTTATTTCAATCAATAAATTCATTACACCTGCAAGGCCTGAGGATTCCGCTAACATCTTCAAGGATAGTTAGGCGCCTCTTTCTATTCGGAAGTAAGTGGAGAGTCTCTAGCAACCCCTTTTGAACACACAAAGAGAAAAAAAAAGTTATCAGTACACAAACAAGAAGTCAATAATCTTTCATATGCATAATTAAGTTGTTACCTCCACTATACTAATATTGAAGTTCAAGAAAGAAGGCAAAGCTCTGCTTCCAACATGAGCTTCTGCCTCGATATGTAAATGCTCGAATCTGACTTCGATTAGGGGCAAATCAATTCCAACTCTGACAGAAATCAATGCAAACATGAACAACTCAGATGTACGTAAATTTCTTCTTTATCTCAGAATACTATACAAGCCAAGTTTCCCAGAAATTAACTAATTAATAGAAATGAGTAGGGTTACGTACCTATCGACTCGATCCCTGAGTTTCAACAAGAATTTTTCATTATCTTCTTCGGCAACATTGAGTAGCCTGTCTAGTATTTTCTTCCTCTCCTGAATACCAAGATTATCAATATCAACTTCACTAACCCCAGCACCCTGTGATCCAAGCAACAACCCTTTTCTCAATCTGTCAAACGTGGGGAGTTTTTCGAGGGAAGCCCACTTGAGAGCTTCTTCATCATCTTCATCCCTTGCTGATTTTGAGAAAACTTCCATGCCATTGCTCCTCCATATTGATGAACTATTTGCTCTTAAACTCCCGATTCTTTCCCTTGTGCTTCTGCTGTTCCTCACACTGTTGCTCAAGTTATACAGATTACTACCGTCCATATTTGTATATATTGATCAACCCAAACCCAGATATATTAATTAGATCCCCAACAAGAACAGAAAAAGAAAAAACTAGTTGTATATATGTATTCAAGATTTGTTTTTCTTGCCCAAAACAATCAAATTCGAAGATGGGTTTCTCTCGTTCCCACCATAGCTTCTAGCTAGTAAATTAATTAATTAACTTGTAGTGCAGTGAGCAGTGCAGTGCACTGCACTGCGCTATATATGAATTTCCTTTACTAATTCCTATAGTCGGAGACTCGGAGGGAGTGTGCCTATCAATGAGAGAGAGTCTGTCTTCTAGAAGGGCCAAAAGGAAGTTACATGAGAATTTCCAGCTCACGTAGCCAGGTTGTACTAAATGAGTATAATACTCTCTCCTTCCTTTGTTATTATTTTGGGTAGTTCTATGTTAAATGTTCATTTTTTTTTAATAGCTAAATTTTTATACATTTTTTTTATTATACTCATAGCATTAAATATCTCATACTTTTTTTATTTTAATTATCTCCCCATAGTTAATAAGTATAATTAGTTATGTGCTGAAAATATTTTGAATTGAAAAACTAGAAAGTTATTCTTTCACTTACATTGAAAATAATTAATAACATATAATTATGAGCAATTTTGTCATTTCATTCTATTCTTAATATACGTGAAAAATCCATCAGAACTTTTATTCAAAGACAGAGGGAGTAATACTCATGTTCAAACCAAATAAAGAAAAAGATTATGATGATCTTAATTTGTGATACACTTGTCGAAGCAAAAAAATAAAAAATTGAATGTTTGATATATATATATATATATATATATATATATATATATATATATATATATATATATATTGGGGATGATTATTAGGGCTCAAATTATATGATGGGCCAAAATTTACGTAGAGGTATTTATCTTGGGTGGAAATCTGATTTGCAATTGAATATTAAGTGCCAGGATATAATCTGACTTTATTTCTTTAACGAGATTCAATTCAATTAGAAATCAATATGAATTGTCTATGAGTCGCGGACTCATTCTTCAACAGGCACACAATCAGAGTCTTGAATCCTCCCACTGATTGGGAGCTTACAGTTTCAGCCGAAGTAAAAACTCTCCAGTGAGACCAAATCAGTCATGATGAATAAGTCTGTTGATGAAAGTTTTCATACTATCATCTTTATCCCTCGTTTTACTTGCCAATTACGGTAAATTGGTCGGATTGAAACCTCCATTAGATTCGGCAACTAAGTATCAGATACACAATATTATTTTTGCATAGACACGATAATATTTTTACACCACAAGTATTAAGCTTTCATTTTTAAACCGCAGTCTAAGCTTTACGGATTACATGTGATTTCATTTTTGTGCAAAATTAAACATATTATTAATGATTGAGACGAGTAGATGAATGTTGACAATATATATATATATATATATATATATATATATAGATGAGTAGATGAGATTGGGCGAAAATGATGGTATGTTTTAAAGAATCCAAGGCAGTGGAGGGAGGGTAGTACGTAGTTTTGAGAAAATAGAGTATTTATAATTTCTTCTGGAAGCGAGGAATGTCGTTTCTTTTCTTTCACGTTTGACTGACATTCCTTTCCAGCTCAAGCCAAACGTTGTATTCGTTTACTATAATTTAGGGTGTTATCATATTTCAAACATGATTAGCTTGTATTGGATTTTCCATGTCAAACTACCAAATTCTTACTTACTTCTGGAAGCGTCCCATCTCCCATCTCTAGCTTTAGCTAAAGCTAGAGCTTTCCTTTCTTAAAGAATTAATTAATGTCTAAATTATAGGGAGTATATGATATACGTACTAATCGTTCGTTAAACAACTACTCCACTTGATAGTAATTTTTCGACAAACGACTGAAGATAGTGGGCCCCATTCGTATGAGCTAGCTAGGCATCCTGCAGTCACAAGTCATATATATATATATATATATATATATATATATATATATAGGGTTCATAACATGAATTTCCTATAATTAAAAATTGGTCATTACAAAATATGATGAAAAAATTGATTCTAGTAATTGCCACAACTTTGACCGTGTTGAAAATTAATGAAATAATGAATTCCTGTTTGTTTATATTTTATCTACTTAATTGCTTCTTTTTTTTTGATACGTAGGGAATGTGTTTGAGCCAATGATTGCGACGAAAATGTCAAAAACATTGTTCAAGAAATCAAAATTGAGGAACTATTCTGCTGTTTTCCGGTGGTTTGGATAAGAGTAATGAAAAGATTTTTAGACCGATTTTTGGAAAGGTGAATTTCAGTAATTTAGACCAAGTAATTTTGTTTTTCAAAATTCTTAATATGAATGGTAATTCAATATATATTTATGATTAAGTATTGGTTCTATATATTGCTTGGTTTCTCTTGTTAAATGAAATTATATACAGAGGCGGAACTAGGGGGGACGGGGGGTCATCTGCCTCCGGTAGCGACGGCGGTCCAGGCATAACTAGGGGCTGGGGCTGGGGCTGGGATTGGGGCGTGGGCGGGCGGCGGGCGGCGGGCGGCGGGGGCGGTGGGGGGGGGGGGGCGCCAGCCAACCACTGCTTCGGGCATCACGGCAATTTTCAAACAGTTTTCTTGCTTTAGCCATTTGCTCTGCTAATCAATCTTCCAAGTCAGAATCTTCAAGTTCATCCTCAGAATCTTCAAGTAGCGAGGATGAAGGGAGAGAATCAAGAAGATCAAAATCAAGGTCTAAGAGAAGGAAGAAAGAAAAAAAGCACAGATCAAGATCCAAGCACTCTAGCAGCGGGGAAGAGACTGACGGTCCTTTGCCACTTTTCAGATTCTTTGGGAGTACAAAAAGCTGATGTTTTCAAGGGGGGGTTTTTATGTCCTCCATCTAGTATCTAACTAGATTGTTTCTTGATCTACTGTGATGCTGGTTTTCGCAGTATATATTGCTAGATTGATATAAGGATGGAATATTGTACGAATGTTATATGTTTATATGTTTAGATTTCATGAAATTAGAATTTTTAAAGCTTGCATACCATGTGTTTGTATAAATGACATAAAGAGGTTAATTTGGTTAAAACATGAAAATTAACGGGTTCTCTCTGTAAATTGATGTACATATATGAGTTATAAGTTAGCCATCTATTCCTTTCGCTTCAATTCCTTCAACTTCATCTCGTCAACTTAGTTTTTCTTTGGAAGAGGAATTTTTTTCGATTTTACCATCTCAAATATTGCCTCTCTATCTTTCACAACACTTTCATTTACAGTACTTTTGCAAGAGAAATTTCTTCGGATCGGATTGTATTGTAGCTCGTAGTGCCGTCACCGTGATTTTGTAAGTATATTTTGACTCCCCTCTCAAAAGTTTCTGATTCCGCCACTGATTATATATGCTGCATTAATTTAATTCACACATCCTTGAATGATCAGAGATCTTATTGAAGGCGATATATATATATATATATATATCCACCCCTATTTTCTATGAATATATAATTCCTCTAGCTAGCTAGCTCCCTCATGCATGCATGCGGATCGAGTATACTTTGTATTGGAGCATGAAGGCGAAATGCAAATACAAGTGGGTGTTCCAATTTTTATCTTTTCTTGATTAATTTTGGTAATTAATTAATTTCATGCTCTTCTTTTTGGATTCGTTTGACATAGCAAATGGTATCACTTGCCAACAACGATACGTACACATGCATGCTGTAGTTAAAATAAAACAAACGAGTAGAGAATAAATTCCAGATCTTCGAAATCCTTCCACACGTCAGTTAGTAAAAATTGGTCAATTTTTTAATTTTTAATTCATAACAAATATATGCTATTGCCAAACTAATCAAAATTTGAATTTAATGTTTGATTACTAATAAAAAAATGAATTTTTTGCTCTGGATTAATTTTGTGCAGGGAACACAAGTAGTAGACGGAAAACTAAAAGCATCATCCTATATATAAGTACAAATACAGCACGAATTAAATCAGTGGTGAAGACAAAAATTATATTCAATTTCGTCACTTAGAGCCAAATTCGTAGACTATATTTAGTCTAAGACGTCAAAATCGCTCCAACAGATGGACCAAATTTAGTCGACCAACTTTTTCGGCCGCTCAAAACGACCAAATCTGTGAACCAAAAATCAGCCAGACTATAATTTAATATAATTAAATGGGAAACTCTATGTTGAAGAAATTGAAGAAAAAAAGAAGAGAAACTCTGTTGAAGAAGAAGATCTGTCGAAGAAGAAGAAGAAGACGAAGTGAGAGAACTGATGAAAGTGAAGTGAAGAAGAGATGAACGGTAATAAAGTACAATCCAACGGGTAGAAAAAAAAATTCAGAACGGTAATAAAAAGAGTACAAACGGATAGAAATTGAAAGCCTAATTGGAAATCTATAAATATGTATAATAATTCAATTTATTTTATATCTTTCAATCAACTACTCCAACATTTAGCAATTGGAAGTATTTTATTAATAATAGTTTGTATTTTTATTATATTTGATTTTTGTTTTTTATTGATAATATCTCTTTAATTTATTTTTTAGATGGACAATCATGATCCTCCAATGTATTATTCTTCATTATTATCTGAAGGTTTCTCACTTGATGATCCAAATTTGTTGGATGAATTTTCAATTCAAACTGATGTACCAATTCGGACTCACGAAAATGAGTCCAATAAAGTTAAGCAGGCGAAAAGGAAATTACACAATTGAAGAAGATGCTCTTCTTGTTTCCGGATGGCTTAATGTAAGTATGGATCCAATTCAAGGAAACGATCAGAAACATGGAAAATATTGGGAAAGAGTTCACGAATACTTTCACGAATACAAAAATTTTGAGTCTGAACGCAATTCTACTGCTTTGGCGAAACGTTGGTCAACAATTCAACTCGCGGTGAACAAATTTTGTGGATATTATGCTTCAATTGAAAGAATGCAACAAAGCGGTGTAGGCGAACAAGATAAGGTATTTCAATTTTTTTCATGTAAAATTTTATTAAGTTTTATTCTTATATTTTATATTTAATACTTTGTAAATAATTTTTCAATAGATATGTCAAGCATTAGAGATGTTCAAAAGTATGCAAAATCAACCATTTGGATTTATGCATTGTTGGAGAATATTAAAGGATGCACCGAAATGGAGAACAGATAATAGTGAAAAAAATAGAAAAGTAATAGAAAGCGAAGTCCAAAGAAAGATCTTCCATCAACAACAGAAGAAGTCGGTTTGGGTGAAGACGATGGTATTGATGATACAATCTCGCAAGATTAGAGAGGCTAATGGGAAGAAATGCTTCGAAAGCATTATTTAAAAAGGGCAAAGGAATCGGTGATACTAGTACACCTATGGAGTTGAGGTTTGAGAAGTTCGAGCATCAGATGAAATTGAACCAACAAAAGAGACAAGAGAACATGGACAGAATATATTTTCAAAAGCAAGAGAAGTTGAATATACTGAAAGTACAAGAGGATGAAAGGATCATGATGATTGACACTGCTAACATGGAGCCTGAAGTAGCTGAATATTACAAACAACGCAAGAAAGAAATCATGAAAAGAGTTGCATCTAGTAGTTGACTTGCTTATTATTAGAGAATCATAATTTACTTATTATTGTAGTAGAATGTAATGGATTAAGCTCCGCCATGTAGTGTCCACAAGTGTTGAATAATATCTTCTTGCAGTTTAGAATGAACTTGTTTATCCCTTATGCGATGATTTGCTTCAATGAATTCAAGTAATTGGGTACGCCACGTGAGACACTTCTACAGTTAGAATCTCGTCGTGTGTATCGTAGGTTATTGGTTCTTGATTTTCATCTCGATTCATCATCAACGATCATATTATGTAATATTATAAATGCAATATAATTTCTTTTAGTGTTGTTTGATACCAAAATCGTGCGGGACCATTTAACTATCGCAAAACGTGCTTCATAGTACCCCAAATGCTCATTTCAACATCCTTTCTAAGTGCCTCTTGAGTCTTAGCAAATAGTTTTCTTTTATTTCCCCGAGGTGCCGAAATGGTTTTAACAAATGTTGCCCATGGGGGATATATACCATCAGTAAGGTAATATCTCATCGTGTACTCATTTCCATTAATTGAGTAGTTCACTGGTGGAGCACGACCTTCAGTAAGAGCAGAGAAGATAGATGATCTCTCCAAAACGTTAATATCATTATGAGAACCTGGTAATCCAAAAAATACATGCCATATCCAAAGATCGTATGAAGCCACCGCTTCTAAAATAATTGTTGGCTCATGCACATGTCCAGAATACATACCATGTCACACAACCGGATAATTCTTCCATTTCCAATGCATGCAGTCGATGCTCCCCAACATCCCAGGAAAATCACGCTCTTCAGCTTTTGATAGCAATCTAACGATGTCATCACTATTGGGGGATCTCAG
Organism: Panax ginseng; assembly: GCA_020205605.1. NCBI lineage: Eukaryota > Viridiplantae > Streptophyta > Magnoliopsida > Apiales > Araliaceae > Panax > Panax ginseng. The sequence goes on from CM035148.1 coordinate 3,320,048, forward strand.
ATATTCATCACCAAAAATTGAAATGACTGCTTTTACAAACTTTTTAAGACTCAATATAGCCGTGCTTTCACCGATCCGTACATAATCATCAACTAAACCACCAAACACCATAAAGTGAAGCATCCGCATTGAAGCGCTTATCTTTGTAGAGAAGATAAATCGAGATGTCCTGCAAAGATTCATTTTTTGGACGAAGTATGAATCATACGCCTAATCGCTTCTTTGAATTCGGAGGAAAAAAGGGCGCCGCGATTCTAAACCTTCTCTAAAAAAGAGACGGGGGATATGTAGGATGTCTCGCAAAATAATCACGAAAATGTCGATTATGACCTTCATGTCTACCACGATCAATGGTAATACGACCTTGCACAGAACCACGATGACGTGATGTATGCCTATTGACATTTTGTTGTTCTTCTTCAATAGCCGCCATGCTTAAAAATTGTCAATATGCTTCTTCATCTTCTTCTTCATCCACGTGCAACATATTTATAGATGGTTCGAATTGACGAGACATATTTAAAATAACTTATTTGACTGAAAGAATGAAGTTAAGATGAGTGAATATGAGAGACTAGATGTGACTTATATTTATAGATCTTTATTTGTTTATTAAAATATAGTAGTTATAATATGGTCGTTGGAATATAATAGATTAGAATATGGTCGTTGGATTATGTCCGTTGGAGTTTTTTTGAATTCATTGATTATTTTAATCTTTTTATATTATAGTCCACGAGATAGTCCACAGGATAGTCCATCTGCTGGAAGGAGTGAAGACTAATGGACATTTACTGATGTCAGATGGACTAAATATAGTCCAGCAGATAGTCCATCTGCTGGAGATGCTCTTATAACTAATTAACTGAGGGTTCGGGAACAACACCCGAGTCAAAGTTTTTAAATAATTTTATAGCTTCGGGTTATATATATAAGGCTTAAATATAATTTATTATCTTAAACTATAAATTATATTTTACTTCAGTGATTTATCTTTTAATTTTGTCAATTAGATGATTGAACTATTAATTTTTTTCATTTCCATTCAATTGTATCTGTCAGGTCAAAAATTGCTGACGTGGTCAATTACTACACAAGTGTACTTAAAAATATTATTAAATAATTTTTTAATATATTTTTGAGTAAATAAGGGGTAAACATGTAAATGCATAAATATTACATCTAACACTAATATCAATACCACTTAACTACTAATTTATTCAAATTAAAACATAAAATCAAAAATCCAAAAATCCTTTTATTAAATCAAATTACCAAATCCAAAAAACTTTTTAACAAACCAAATTACCAAACCCATAAACCTCATGAATAAGTCTACACAGACCGGTTTTTTAGACATGAATATTGGACAGTCTGTATAACCTTGTTTTTGTATATGTATCCAAATTACACCTAAAACATTATATTTTATAAAAATTCCTGTTGGAATAAATACTATATATTATTTTAGTCACAAGCAAAAAAAAAAAAAAAAATTTATTTCACCTGTCCAATTAACGTGTCTGTGTAGCATTACTCAAATCTCATTCAACCACATAAAACTCAGATCTTCTCCAAACAATCCGAAGCTTCCATGGCTTTGTAATTCCTTCTCTCCTCCTCCATCACCATGTCCCCTCCGTCATCTTCTCTCTCCAAAACCACCACCACCATAACCAACAATTTCAACCATCACAAGAGAAAACCCTCATCAAACTCTAACCCTAATTCCTCCATCAACAATTCCTCTTCTTCATCGTCATCGTCCCTCATGTCATCAATTGCCCTCTGCAACTCTAGACATTCTCATCTTGATATTAGTCCTTTTCTCCGGCACTTTTCTAATCTCTTCATACTTTTTTTACATCTTCCATTCCCTCTCTCTCCTCCTCCCCATCATCTCTTTCTCGCCCTCTACGCCCTCGATATCTCCACTATCTATCTCATCGCCTTCTCCCTCTTCTATTTTTCTATCATCCTCAGTTTCAACCTCTATTGCGAGTTTAGATCGAGGAAGTGTGTGAAATTGGGATGCAAGGGTTTGAAAAAGGCGATGGAGTTTGATTTACAACTGCAGATGGAGGATTGCTTGAAATCGGTCGGTAAGGCGGTCAATGAGGAAAGGGAACGACCGAGGTGGGGTGGGGGAGACGACAGAGGTCGGGGGAAGGGTTCAACGGAAGGAGGAAGGAGGAAGGAGGAAGGAGGAAGGGGGAAGGGGGAAGGGGGAAGGGGAAATAGATCGAAAGATTAGGGGAGAGAGGGATTGTTTTTTATTTCTTTTAATTTTATTTTTGATTTGGTTTAATTTGATGGTTTGTTGATTTTGTTTTATTTTAATGTTTAATATAAAATGATTTGACGAATTTGTCCTTTAATATATAATAAATATATAATTCAAAATTAAAATACTCTTTTTTAAAGACACATCAATTTGTCCTTTATTGGTCATTTGTTAGACCTTTTCTTGTAATGTATTTGAACTCGCCCATTTGAAGCCAAAGCCACGCCAAGCATTTACGGCATGGCAGATCCAATTGAATGAAAGTGGAAAAAAATAATAGTTTAATTATCTAATTGACAAAATTAAAAGGTGGATCACCGAAGTGAAATATGACTCATAGTTTAGGATAATAATTCATATTTAAGCTTATATATAAAGCATATATTTGATTATAATAATAATATAATAATTGATAATTTTATATATATATTTATATGTTTGTATATATACACCTTATTGATCCATAATAGATATTTTTAAAGACAAATTATTTATAAATAATTTATTCTTTAATTATTATTTTTTAAAATAATATAAATTAGATTATTAATTAGTTTAAGAAAATTATATGAATATATATACATAGATAGAGAGGAGGAGGAGGTAGTAATGATTTGAGATTAAGATTTTAGTAAGAAAGTTATAAATTTTTAATTTTATTTCGTATATTATAAATTTTATAGAATTTTTATGAGGTCAATTTGTATATAACACCTAAATTTTTTATTATTGTCATATATTATAAAATAAAATAAAAAATTAATGGAGTCAATTGACCCCACAACCCCCGTGTGGCTTCGTCCATGAATTAAATGATATTTTTACTCAAATATATAATATTTTTGACATAATGCATGTAATGAATAGTTGTATACTAGTATTATGTATAAATGTTGTTTGTCGCAATATATATAATTTGCATTTGAAATATATTTTTCGCTAAAATTACGCCAATTATGCATTCAATATATGTGTATACAAGGGCGAATTTAGAAATTTTTCTTAGCATGGATGGATTTTAACTAATTTTTTTGTTATAATTAAATAAAAAAAATTTAAACTAATCATAATAATGATTACAAATTACAATAAATATTCATAATTTAAACTAAAAAGAAATTTTAAATAAAAAATATTTAGATACAATTTAAAAGAAAGAAGTAAAATAAATTTACGTTTGTCTGTACTTGTATTTAAAATATAAAAAAATTTTGACCCCTCTAAATTTAATTCTTTCATTAATCTGTTCATTTAAATTTATCCATTTATATATTTGCATATGGCGTATACTTATAAACAAAAAATGGAGCAGAGTCAGTCAATTGTCTTTGCTACCTGTTATACCACTAAAAAACCCATATCGTCTTATTTTTTTTAATTTTTTTTTTGCTAATTTCCGTACACATATTCAAAAAATACGTACATACTTAAAAAATTAAAATTTTAATCTCATAAAACAATGATGTAAGAATTACCATCGGGTCAGAGCCCAGAACCATACGGCCGTCTTTGTATTTGTTTGTCTATGTATAGTTCCACCCAATTAAGGACGGACAGGTGATTGAATTGAGTATTGCATGTCATTCATTAAATTGTGGCATGCATGTTAAAGCACGATATCTATTGTTGGGTCATAATATTTCTCCTATTTTGGGCTGGGTATATTGGGCCCATTTATTAGTTTAATATATTGGGCTTTTAGAATTAAGTCATGGGACTCTTTAAGCCCATTTATTGTGTCAACTTTATTTAATCCTATTGGACCGGCCGGTTCGTTGGATTAACCCATTAGGTCATTTAATATCTATTACTTTGACTTGTAATGATGATATAGTAGATGATGATTGACCAAGATATCTCGCCATGCATTAATGTGGATGGGATTATAGTCGGTATTTACGGAAGGCAATGAAAGTGGCAAGAAGCGATGGATGAACTCCATGCAATCAATCGAACCCATCGGATCGGGAATATGTCGGTGATAGCATGACGATAATCCAAGCAAAGATATTATTCTTAGTAAGTAAGTCTTCACAAGGAGTACGCGTTTCATTCATATATACACATTCACACAACATATGTAATGTAATCACTCTCAATACACTAAATTCTATTATCCTCTTGAGTTAACTTTGTGAATGCAGGACATACTTACTCTCACGCCGAGCTATCCCCCGGCGGGTCCGTACCGTCCAAGCTTGTGGTGTTTTTGTCGTGTTTTATCGTGCGAGATCGGGACGTCTTTTCGTGATTGGGACGCGAAGAAAGATCTTGGCGTTAACATTGGCGCTAGAAGGAGGGCTTGTTCTAGTGTTCTTGAAGTTTTCAATCACAAATTGTAGCGGCTCTACGTCGGAATCCATGGTGAAGAAGAGTAGAACAGTTACCTCTAAAGGATACCTGATGGCTATGACTTCGTCTACACAATGAGTATCTGTCAAGGATTGATTGGGTCCTTCAAAGAATGCTCATGCTGGTACTCGCTTCAGCAAGAGTTTCGAGGGTTCTCGTTCGAGAGCCCAGGATGATGCTGGAAGAAGATTGATTTTTGCTGCCCAGAGAATACCTGACCATGGTCGGAAAAGGGTAGAAGGCATACTGCTTAGAATCCTATACCGAAGTGGTCAGACTGACAGACCGATCAAGTTAGAAAGAAGTCTACACTTTAAAGACATGTCTCGAGGCCTTCCTCGGGATCGAAGCAGACCCAACAGCCATTTTCCTGATTGATTGACCGAGAAGGGTATTCCGCCCTATTGGTCTTCTGGATTATGGTTTGAGCAGAGTAGATGAAGACCAATGACCATTTTCTGATTGATTGGTCGAGAAGGGTATTACGCCCCTATTGGTCTTGGGATTATGGTCTGAGCAGAGTAGATGAAGACCCAATGACCATTTTCCCGATTGATTGGTCGAGAAGGGTATTCCATTCTATTGGTCTTCGGGATTATGGTGAGCATAGTAGATGAAGACCCAATGACCATTTTTCCGATTGATTGACCGAGAAGGGTATTACGCCCTATTGGTCTTGGGATTATGGTGGGAAGCGAGTAGATGAAGACCCAATGACCATTTTCCGATTGATTGACCGAGAAGGGTATTTCGCCTATTGGTCTTTGGATTATGGTGGGAAGCGAGTAGATGAAGACCCAACAGCCATTTTCCTGATTGATTGACTGAGAAGGGTATTCCGACCTATTGGTCTTTGGGATTATGGTCGCAGCAGACGAAGGCTCACCACAGTGACAGAAAGTTTCACCGAAGTAGATCCAGAAATCACACTCCCGAGAGTCCATTAAGGGCACACCGCATACATGGGCACTTGTCTTCGGGGAAATCCATCTAAGGTTGCAGCTCCAGATGGAAAGAAGCTGAGGAGTCCGACAAAGCCGTTGCAGTTCTTCAGCAGAAGCAGAGTTCGTGGATATTGCATGCAGATGGATATTCTATTTCGGACATCAGTATAACAGGTTATCAAGGAGTCGATCACAATAACAATTCCACCGCCGGTGCATTATCGGTCGGCCACTACAGATGCTTATAACTTTGACGACAGATGGCGTCATTTCTTCGGATCAGATGCGTTGGCGAAGAAGACCAAGTACAAGAGTGTCCATTTTGTTCTCATTGATGAGAATCTTTATCGAAGGACCTTTTTCGTCATCATTACTTAAACATTTGGTTCCATCCAAGGTGGTCTGCATTCTTCGGGAAGTTCACAAAGATATTCGTGACAATTATTTGGCCCGAAGGTGTTGACCTACAAAGCACTTTGGTAGCGATATTCTTGAAAGAACTGGGGATTCAGCACAGAAAGACTTCGAGTATTCTACTTTGGACCCATCTCCCACTATTGAGGGATTTGATGCGTCCGTCAAGTCGCAAATGTTGCTTGGAGGGTTCGTATGGATATTTGTCACCAAATTGTTCGATCCACATTAGCCACCAAAAGGCTATATTTCGATTTTATCTCTATACCTCTTTGCATGCAGGGGGGTAGTCGATCTTTGGGTCCATTGCTCAGGGATCAAAGTTAACAAAACGCCATTTCATGGGATCAAGTTTAAAACATTCATAAGGAACTTAGTAGCTCATCCGTATTTCGACGTGCACAACAAATGCCACCTCGGAGTTAGGAGGTTGGGAGGACTCACGACCATTCGATGGTAGCCTCTTTGGCAGGAGGTCACTTTGGCATTGTCAAAGGGCCCTTGGGGTAGGCAATTGTCGTCACTTTGGCATTTTGTCGAGCCCGGGGTAGGTAATTGTCGTCACTTTGGCATTGTCAGGCCCTTCGGGGTAGGTAATTGTCGCCACTTAGACTTCGTCAGGCCCTTCATGGTAGGCGAATGTCATCTTTTGGTTTTGATAGGAGGTTCGGGAGGACTCGCTGACCATTCGATGGTAGCCTTTTTGGCAGGAGGTCACTATTTGGCATTGTCAGGCCTTTCGGGGTAGGCAATTGTCGCCACATTGGTGATAAGAGGTTCGGGAGGACTTGCTGACCATTCGATGGTAGCCTTTTTGGCAGGAGGTCACTATTTGGCATTGTCAGGCCCTTCGGGGTAGGCAATTGTCGCCACTTAGACCTTGTCAGGCCCTTCGTGGTAGGCAAGTGTCATCTTTAGACATTGTCAGGCCCTTCGTGGTAGGAAATGATCGACACTTTAAACTTCGTCAGGTCCTTCGTGGTAGGCGAATGTTATCTTGTAGTTCTGTTAGGCCTTTCGGGGTAAACAAACTCCCAATAAAGCAGATGTCTCGCACTTCGGTAACTTGATAAGTATCTCTTTACTTTATTACCTGAGTCTTTTCTAAGTGTTGAGTTCGGAATGCTTCGTTCTTTAAACTCATTTCATTTGTTATATGACATGCTTAATCATTTGAAGTTAAAACCTCGAAGGGATTTTTGTACATTTGTCCATATAAATTCATATTGAAGTATTGACATAAAATAAAAGTGCACTGAAGTCATAAGGAAGGAAATCATTTTTCATTAATATTTAGTTCATTTACAAATAAGGAAATAACATAAAAATTTTACAAATATTCATAATAAGACCGAAGACGATCCATAAGCTGGTGCTTCATGTAGCGCCATCATCATCCGAAGAGTCCAGCAGGTACGGATCTAAGTTAGCCTTGATCAGCTTTTCCTTGCCAAGACTTTGGCAGAGCTCGTAGCTTTCTTTATGAATCCTCATGATTTCTCCGTTTACTTCGTCTGAAAGTTCCTATACTCTTCACAAATTTCTTTAAGAAGAGCATCACCAAAGGAGGCCCAAGGTCCCAAGAGCCTTGAGTTCTCGGATTCTTTTTGCTCGAAAGCCGGCCAGTATATTCGGTTGAAGCTTTTCATCCTGCTTCCATCTTACGGATCGTCTTGGTCAACATTTTGGCGTTGGACTTTAACTCCTTGATCTTATTCATCCTCGTTCACTCCTCCGAATTAAGTCGACATTCATGTTGACAATTTCAAAGATCTTGAGCCTTAGTCGACTTTAGTTCTTCCTTGAGGCCTTCACTTCTTCCTTAGCTTGGGCCAACTCTTTTCAAGACCTTCGTTAGTATGAAGAAGGCCTTCACGGTGAGTCCTTTCCGAGCAGGTAGATTTTAAGAGGAATTTTTCTTCCTCAACGCCTCCTCCTCGGATTTGACTTGGAGAGATCCAGGGACGCAGACGTCCGAATCTGACATTTGCTCATCGTATTCGGTGTTATTCAATCGACCGGATGTGAGTATGAAAATAAGTAAGCAAAGGAAGGAAAGAGTCATTTACCTTAGCCAAGTAGCTCATGCCTTTTGAGCAAGTCCCCCATTCGAATCGCTGTTTCGAACCGATGGTCATCGGCCTCATGAACGAAGGCTTCAACGATTGAAAGGGAAATTGGCGTTGAACCGAGGCCACGTGGTCGGTGGACCCATGGCATCATCTTTGGAATTCGGAAGTCATCGGCCTTGAGGAGGAGGAGGTATGTTCGATCGCGACCGGTGAAGGATCCGCATGCATTGCCTTTGGAGAAGATGATCGAGCTGGTATCGGCTCGGGAGTTGAAGAGGGTTCAGAGGTCGAACCGGGCTGGCTATCCGAAGGCTGTTTTTTTTTTTCGGGACAAAGAAGGGTCGGCTTCGACCAGCCCAGCGTCAGGTGTTTGGGTTTCATTTTAAGGATTGGTTGTTGAAGGTGGAGGGACGCGGAGTTCATCGTCGGTAAGGGGAATTATTTTACTTCTTAATTTTTTAGCACGAAGGACTTTCGCCCGATCGTGTGGAGGAATGTCAAGGAGACTCCTCTTTTTTGGGGTTAGTTCAGAAGTTGTTGTTGTGGGTTCAATTGGAGGAATTGGTTGTGGGTTTACCTCAGGAAGGACCTCCTCGTCGTTTTCAGGGTTTATCTCGCTAAGAGTCCCGGCCTTTTGGCGACCTTCTTCTTCCTTCTACATGGTCGGAGAACCTCTTGGGGATGATGGGATTGTCGCCCAGGTCATCATCACGAAGAGGGTTGTTGTTGGTTGAAAAGGGGGTTCATTCGGAAGGCTCCTCGTTAGGGAGTTCTTCATTTGCATCGATAATCCTCCCGCCAAGAAATCTTCCAAGTCTTTTACTTCTGAGGAAGTTGGTTTGATCAAAGACACTGCAAATAATCACAAGTTAGAATCTATACCACATAAATATTTCAAAAGTTATATCATAGAATGGTCCGAGACTTACATTTATGATCATACACCAAGCTTGCTTGGTCAAGAGAAGTGAAGCTCCACTCTTGAGGAGGATCTATTCAGAAGTCACCCATCTCCTCACACGCTTTCTTGGGGATGTCACCGAAGCAGAGATACTGATCCCAAATGGTCCAATCGGGAAGGGAGGAGATCCCGGGACCAAATGTGAAGAACCATTTCTCGTGCCATCCTTTGTTGCTCGAGGGGGTGCTCATCGGGGCCTCTTCTCGAATTCAGCGTTTGGGGGCGGGGACTATTTCTCAAGATTTTGAACCCTCGTTCTCGGGATCCGCCCGGTAGAGAAGAGGGTGAAGAAGAGGTCAACAAAGGGTAACCCCTAATTACAGTGGCGTAAGGCGATGAACGCCAAGATATATGGATATAGGAGTTGGGCACCGGTTATGCGAAGCCTACTCCAATAAACCCCAAGAGGGTAACTATGAAGGCGTTGAGGGTAGACGAATCCCTTCTCCAAAGAGAGTAGTCAAGATAATGACCCGGTAACTCGTCAGTCATTTGGTACATTCGCTCCTCGAATTTTGAGCCCTCATAGCAAAGTTATCCAAGAACATGGTATCGAATTAGGAGAGCTCGTAGTTGATTCGAGGCGGTGGAGGTGATGTTAAGATGAGAAATTTTTCCCCATCTTTGAAGAAATCGGATGGAGATGGTGAACTGTCTTGAACCCTCTTGATTAGGGTTTGAATGAGAAGAACTTGAAGGGCTTGGCTTGGATTCACCATTATTGAGTTTTGAAAGCTAAAGATAGGTTTTACGAGAAAGGAAGAAAGCTCAAAGGTTCAATTTCAAATCGATGAGGTAAAACCGTCAAATTTGGTGAAGTTTATCTTTTATCTTGTGATTTACCGTGGGAGCGAGGCCAAGCGATTTAATATCGAAGAATGATGAGAATTCAAGTGGAATGCGTTTGGATGACCTTTGAATATCTTATCAGATTGGGCCTAACTGTTGGGTTTCTATTTTATTGGTCCATCCTGTTCAAATTCAAGTCCTTTATCAGATTGGGCTTATTGCTCTGGGTATCCATTATTCAGCCCTCCCTTATTCCACTTCGTATGTTAAAAGTGGGTATGATTCACTTATTTCATATCCTTGGGCCTTTATTGAATTCTAAATATCATGAATCATATATAGTTTTCCATTAAACATCCTGTTTAACTAAAAAACTAGGGGGTAATGTTGGGTCATGATATTTCTCCTATTTTGGGCTGGGTATATTGGGCCCATTTATCAGTTTAATATGTTGGGCTTTTATAATTAAGTCATGGGGCTCTTTGAGCCCATTTATTGTGTCAACTTTATTTAATCCTATTGGATAAAGATTGGTTCGTTGGATTAACCCATCGGGTCATTTAATATCTATTACTTTGACTTGTAATGATGATATAGTATGATGATTGACCAAGATATCGCCATGCATTAATGTAGATGGGATTATAGTCACTTCGGTGGCAAACAATTGGCAAGAAGCGGTGGATGAACTCCATGCATCAGTCGAACCCATCAGATCAGGGGGATATGTCAGGTGATAGTGGGCGGCACGATAATCCAAGCAAAGATATTATTCCTTAGTAAGTAAGTCTTCACAAGGAGGTACGTTTCATTCATATATACACATTCACACAACATATAGAACAGAATCACTCCCAATACACTAAATTCTATTATCCTCTTGAGTTAACTTTGTGAATGACATACTTACTTCTCACGCTCGAGCTATCCCCTAACGGTCCGTACCGCCAAGCTTGTGGTGTTTGTCGTGTTGTTTATCGTAAGCGAGGATCAGGACGTCTTTCGTGATTGGGACGTGGAGAAAGATCTTGGCGTTAACATCTATATTACCCTATACGGCTATACATACATATATAAATAAATACATATACATATATTAGTATTACCCTATACATATAAATAAATAAATATATATGAGGTGTAATGAGGTGCATGTGTCCGAGCTTTTGCCTTATCTAAGTCAGAATCATATACGGGCAAAGGTTCTTTCGTCTTTAACTGGCATGGTAATGCTTCCTAATTGTAGGATGTCTAATAAAAACTGTGTATTGTGCTAAATTATTTTAAAACAAATTGTTGTGAATATATCAATATTAAACGTATATATTCATTTGGTTTCAGTAATTAAGCAGGGGCTAAAGCAGAATTTTTGATAAGAGTGAGCACCCTTTTAATTAAACTAAAAATAAATAAAAAATTATCAAATATAAATTTTAATTAAAAATACATAAAAGTCTACAATATTTAGCACCACAACATTTTATGTCGTTCTCTTCTTTAGTTCTTCTCTCCTATTTCGTATTTTCTCTCTGTGTTTTAGTGTGAATACTATAAACACAAATTATATATAAAAAATTATGCACAAACAATATAAAACATGGTTGCCTATACTAACAAAATATTTCAAAAATTAAAGGGACCCCCTCCCCACGCTACGTAGATCTGTTTATGTTACTCCCTCCGTCCTTGTAATTAAACTATTTTTATTTTAATTTTAGCATAGCCTATATAGTATTGTAAATTTGTATTCAGTGCTATATACTCTCTCCGTCTTAAAGTTATAGGCTGATTTCTTTTGACACATAGTTTAAGAAAATCGGTTTAGTGACAATTTTTAACATAAATTTTCCACATATACCCCTTAATATGGAATTAATGAATAAGTTAATTTGTGACGCCCCCAAGATAGGTATACAACACTCATTCTGAGTTGCCAAATACATGGTACAGAAAGCAAACTACAACTTCAATAATACAATTATCATGCAAAATACGACAACATATACTGTGAGTTTAAATACAAATATTGTCTTCTAGACAATATCCACACTCAAATAAGTTCTCATTACAATTATTCAAACACTATTTTACAAAAATAGTGAAGACTGCTAAAACATCTTTCTAAAACCATCACTCCGTACCTCGACTAGTTCTTCTTGCTATGTTCTCACCTCCCGAGAGAAAAATAGAACAAAAAGGAAAAGGGTGAGCTCAATTAGCCCGATAAAGAATATTATGACTAAGATAATATACAACAAATTATCGTTAGTCTTCAACAGGAAAAATCTAATAAAATATAATAGACAACAAGTTTTAGATCAACAACTGCAATTGAAGCTTGAATCCATTAGAAGAGTCAAGAGAGAATGAGTTCTACTATCTTCTAAGATTTAAAAGTCCATCATCAATATTTTATCCTCGTAACAACAATCAATATACATCTTTAATCAAATATTCATCTTTGCACTCTGAGCCAAAGATATTCATTTATATGACCATTGTTCATGTTCATCTCAACACTGCTCATCTTTGCACTACGGCCAAAGATATTCATCGATTAATCATTTATCTTTGCACTATGAGGCCAAAGATATTTAGTAATATCATTATTTAGGACCTGAGGATGATGAAAAATATTTTAAAGAAAACGAATCCAAAGGAGATGAAAGGACAAATAGTAGGAATTCGTATAACAGTTTATCCAAGATCAATAATACTCCATAATAACCAATTTTGAAGCAAAATTCAAGAATAAAGATCAAAACATGGATACAATCAAAGATAGTAACCATAATAGACATATTGGACAAAAAGAAGAAAATTTTATTTTTCGGTGAATAGTGACGTATTCGTGAATAGTGCCGTATTAGTTGTGTTAACTCGTTATCGCGCTCCACTAACTGAGCCCTATTTACAACATCTGAATATAAACACAGTTTATGAGAAATAAGATGTTGACGTAACTCCGGCTTCAAACCTCTTAAAAACATCCGTGTCATTTTCTCTTCATTATTCACCAAGTGGGACGCAAACCGGGATAACTCCGCAAATTTAGCCTCGTATTGCGACACGGTCATATTGTTTTGTTCCAACTTGATAAATTCCACCTCCTTCATGTGATGAATACTTTCGGGAAAGTATTTGTCATTGAACAGCTCTTGGAACTTCTCTCAAGACATCTTCAGTACGGCAGGTTGAGTAAGTTTTACCGATTTCCACCAAGAATGTCTTCTCCGCAAGAATATAAAGCGCGAAAGGGAACCTTTTGCTCTCGGAGCATCCCAAGACATCAAATATCTTGGTGATCTGCTTTATCCATGCTTCCGCCATAAGTGGTTTTGGCTCTCCTTAAACTCCGGTGGTCCTAGCTCCTTGAATCGCTTAAGCGGTGACCGTCCCGAGTTTCAAAGTGTTTCCACCGTATTTTGGACATGAGCCGCTCTCGGCATCTTTGTTGCATGAATTGCATAAAGCCCCGAACATTTGATCATTCATCATTTGGTCGGTGTTGTTGTTTTGTATGAGGATTGTCGCCTTCCGATGCATATTATCCCGATTATTGATATATGATGAATCAACAGTCGCCTGTGCTCCATTGTTATTCTCAACATTCTCAGATGTTATTTTCAGATACTGCCACAAAACAAAGGTTAATTGACTTGTAACATATTATCCCTAAATTTCGACCGACCAATTAAATACCACATAAACTTAGGTAGGTCATCATGGCGAAGAATTCTCCGCTCTCCCTCCTAGTCTTATTCTCACATCTTAGCTGGGATCATATCCCCAAGCTTTGATACCAATTGTGACGCCCCCAAAATTAGGTATACATCACCCATCTTGGGTCGCCGATACATGGTACAAAATTCAAATACAACTTACTAATACAACTGCCGTGGTACAATAATACGACAAAACATAACCGTGAGTTTGAATACAATTATTGTCTACTAGAGATTATACAAACTCAAAAGGAGTCCTCATTACAATTATTAACACACTATTTCACGGAATAGTGAGGACTACTAATGCTATCCTTCGGACCGCCACTCCGGTTCCCCGACTAGTCCTCGTTATGTTCTCATTTCCTGAAGAGAACAGTGAAAGAAAGGGTGAGCTCAACTAGCCCAGTAAAAAATATTATGACTAAGATAATGCAGAATAAATTATCGTTAGCCTTCAACAGTGTTAAACTGATAAAATATAACAACATCAACGGAACAAGCAATCCATTAAAAGAGTCAAGTAGAGAATAAAATATACTATCTTTTATGATTTAAAAGGTTTTTCATGACTTTTATCTCTGGGACTCAGCTTAATAAATAATCCACATCATCGAATGACCCATGCACTACGATCAAGGATATTCTTTAGTATCATGACCACAAATTATCCATGCACTACAGCCAAGGACATTCTTGTATTTATTAATGGTCATGATCATGCCAACAACTGTCCATCAATGCACTACGGGCCAATGATAACTTTTATCACATCATTTGTAACATTACGGTCATGATTACACCGAATAATCCTTGGTCATAATCATACCAAGTCCATCTATACCTTCTGTGCCATGATGACTTTCAACATAATATAAACATGAGGATGATGACAATGATATAAGAATTCAATAAAAACAAGTTCAAGAATTAATTTATCCAGGAACTAATAATGTTCAAATTGTCAACATGATACTGCTTCGTAGAGTAAAATTCAAGAATGATCAGAAGAATATTTCCATGAAAAGATACTAAATGAAGCGCAAATATCAAGGATATTCTACTAATTTCATGGAGTATAGAAGTCAAAACTTTAACCAACTGAGTATAATAAAGAATGGAATAACAAAAGAAATCACCATGCATGCGGTACTTCGCATAGACAAGTTATTCCAACAGAATAATAATAACGGAACCAGGTCAGGCAAAATTTGCACCGACAGGATGTTCCAACAGAATAATAAAGAGCGGAACTGTGTCGGTGTAAAACACATGCATGTGATGTTCCAATGTAATAATAATAAAAGAGCGGAACCAGTCGGTGTAAAAACACATGATGTGGATGTTCCAACATATTAATGATAAAGACGGAACCATGTCCGGTGTAAAACACGCAGACAGGATGTTCCAACAGAATAATAGAAGAATGTCACCAAGTATAGGGTAAACCGCGTATACAGGTTATTCCAACAAAATAATAAGCAATAGAATAACAACAGTTCTCTTCATGAATAAGAAAGAATAACACCTCTTACATTAGTAGTGTTGGGTGAATGCATATTATGATTTGATGTTTTAATGCATGTGTTCATGATTATTTGTAAGGTCCTTTAAAGAATATATGTACAAAGACTTAGTGATAGATCAAAATTGTTAGGTTGATCTAAGCTTCAACGCGTATCATCATTACGTTTCAGAATGTATAGATAGAAAGATCAAAACTGTTAGGTTGATCTTGAGATGTAATAGATTAGTCTTGAAGAAATCGTAGTGCATCAATCTGATCAAAATTGCAGAAGTTAAGGCAGAAAACGTAGAGCCTGAAGATCGTAATGTGCCTGCCTTGAAAGGAGACTCTTCGTAAATCGTAGAAGTGGTCCCAACGCTCACCAAGCTAACTCCACGATCAGTGTCTGTCAAGGAAACGTGAATTTTATAAGTCAATGATCGTAGTGTGCTGCTCAAGGAACGTAGAGTCAACAACACAAGCAAGAGAAGATCGTAGTGCATGAAAGTGTAAGAGAAATCGTAGTGTTCTCGATCGATAGCATCGTAGTATGCAAGTCAAAGCCACTACGATCTTAACTTAGAACATCACGATCCAATCGTAGAGCATCATCCGCCCCATGTCGAAAAACGTTAAGCCTCATGAGTTGTTAATTCAACATACGAGGAATGGATCCCAGATCTTTCGCAAAGGCTCATCATCCCGAAATATATGAAATATCCTTAGTATGCAACAAAGAAGCGTATTGAAGAAGCTAAGGATAGAACTATGGATAAGAGGGACAAAACACCTTTTCAGGTGGTAGGTGAGAAAGCAGCATGTAGTGTCAGTGAGCCAGAATGAAGAATTCAGAGATGTGCAGAAATGTCTCCATCGCAGCACAGAAAGTTCAGAAGCATTTAATGCCACAACGGATGGATCCAACGGATAGTTTTCAACATCACATATATACAGATCAGACAGATGAGAGAGAGGAACAAGCAATCAATCAAACATTCAATGTGAAGAATTCTCTAAGGCTCAACTCTACGATCTGAGATATTGAAAAGCTTGTTCACTACTGGGATTCTTAACTAACCAAAGGCTTACACAAAGAAACCGAGTAAAGAACCTGAGTAACGCAACAACAACAACCATCAATCAATGAAGAAGAGTACCAAGTCTGCTTTGGACTTGAAGAGTTCAAGAGTGAACTAGAAGTTCCTAGATCACGGGTTCAGAAGGAATCTGTGTGATTCGGAAGATTGTAAAAGACATACTTAGTGGATATCCTACTCGTTGAGTAGAAGAGTGTGGACTAGAGCTTTGAGTGCTCAACCACTTAAAAACAATCGTGTCATCTATATCTGTTATAAGCTCGCTATATCTCGCTATATAATCGCTATATCTCGCTATAATCGCTTTACTCATTTCATAACTCCATTGCTTGGTTAAGAAGATTAAAACAAATACTAATTCCGCTTAAGTTTTAATCACTATTTAAGAACAAGTTTAAAATAGAAAAGATTTTCAAATATCTATTCAACCCTTTACAGATAACTTGTGCCTACTAAGAATTAACAATTGGTATCGAGGCGGGTTCTATTTTACAGCTTACACGCTTTAGTAGATCCAAATGGCACTCGTACCAAGCGAATCCAGGACCGGGGGAGGCAACAAGCCACCAATGTGCAACAAGGATAAATTTGCTAACTGAAAAGTTAGAATGCAAGCTTACACGGACTTAATAGATGAAGATCTATTTGAGACTGTTCTTAATGGGCCCTATATACCAACAAAGCTTGCACCAACCATTGACGAGCCAAACAAAGTACAAATCAAAGTGAAAGAAGAATGGACAGACACATAGAAGAAAGCCGTCCAACTTGAAAAAAAGGCTAAGAACATCCTGTTCCAATCCTTGGAGGATGATCTGTTTGACAATGTTGTAAACTGTAAAACAGCCAAAGAAGTCTGGGTAGCACTGTTGATCATGCACGAAGGAACTGAAGAAGTTAGAGAGAACAAACAGTCTCTTCTAACACAGCAGTACGAGATGTTTGCTCATGTGCAAGGCGAAAATGTAACTGCCACTTATGAAAGATTCAACATTCTCGCTTCAACTCTCTACGAAAGCATATGGAAAGATCTATCCTAACAAAGATCTGACCATAAAGTTCATGAGAGCCCTACCGAGCAAGTGGGATGCCAAGACCACTGCAATAAGAGAGTCAAAGAATCTTAACAAGATGACAGTTCAACAACTGTATGGCAATCTCCTAACATACGAGCTGGAGCTGACCCAACATGCTGAAACCCTTTCAGAAGGAAGAAGGAAGGAAAAGTGTGTTGCTCTCAAAGCAGCTGAAAGTGTATCAAAAGTCATCACTGAGATTGAATCTGACGATGATGATGATCTTGCCATGATGGTAAGAAAACTAAGAAGGTTCATGCGTCAAGGCAAAGCCGGCAAGCAAAAGAAAGTCAGCAACTACAATAGCTGAGAAGCAAATAAATGATCTATGCTACAATCGCAAGCTTTGGCATTTCATTGCCAACCGCAACAAACCCTAAGAGAAGAACTAAAGAAGAAACAACATGGAAAGAAGGAATACAATGGAAACAAGAGGCCTCATAAAAGAGACAAAGGCTTGGTAGCTGGAGGATCATGGAGTGATTCAGATAATGATTTAAATGCTGACTCTGGAGATGAAGAAGAACCACAAATGGCCAATTTGTGCTTAATGGCCAAACATGCAAAGGACAAACAAAGCCTCAACATTCACAATGTAAATCTCGATGAGGTATTTAATTTCAACTCACCTGATGTAGATATGAATGACTTAAGAACTGTACTGCGTGGCATAACCAATGATCTACATCAATACATGAAGTGGTTCAGAGTGTTGTCCAAGGATCATTCACTTCTTCAATAGGAGAAGAAGAAAGTTCAAGAAGAGCTTGAAACAGCCCTTCTAAGTACTGATCTTCTCTCCAAGCTTGAAGCTGAGAATGAAACTTTAAAGCAGACAAACACACATCATGCACAAAGAGAGTCTAAGCTAACCTCTAAAATTGAGGATCTAGAGAAGACTATCTCTGCATGGAATAAATCCTCATCATCCATGGACTGCCTGCTCTCTAGTCAGAGAAGCACATTCGACAGAACAGGCTTAGGCTTTGGGGAATCCATCTCAGAGCTAAGTGTGGAAAAGATAATGGAAACTAGCTCTGGTAATGTCTCAGGCTTTAGTAGAGGCATTGCTTTTGTTAAATCCTCACAGATTGGAAGAACCAAATTTCAACCTTGTTCTACCGATTCTAGTTATACTCGAGAAGTAAAGGATCACATCGTTGAGTCCAGGTTTCATAAAGGAGAAGAAGTACTCCAACCTCTACCTACCAACCTCGAAGAATCGTGAGAGTCAAGCAAAACTAACTCTACGAATCTACCTGGGAAGGTACAGAGAGAGGTAAGGCTCACTCATCACTATTTATGAAACCCAAGGACACGTAGAAGAAAGAGAATCGATTCAATGTAGAGAGGCTAACTAAGGAACCACACAAGTCAAGTGGAGGATGAATCACACACACACACGTGCATGCATCATAATAGATGTGTCATATGTGATAAGTATGGTCATAAAGCTACAAAGTGTTATTATAACTCCATGCATGTGAGACCCAAGACTAGACAAGTTTGGGTTCCCAAAGGCACTAACACATAAGGACCCATGCAAATATGGGTACCAAAATGGAGGTTAAAATGTTTTGACAGGAAAAGAGCTCCACAACCTCAACATGGTATCTAGGCGGTGGATGCTCAAGGCATATGATAGGAACAAAGCTCGCTTATCTAACTATGTAGAAAAGGAGGGTCCTCGGTCATCTTTGGAGATACTTGGCTCGGCAAGACAAGAGGATATGGCTCTGCTGGCAATGGTGCAATATCTTTCAGCAAAGTAACCTATGTGGAAGGACTTCAACACAACCTTCTAAGCATCAGCCAACTCTGCGACAAGGGTCATCAAGTAACATTTCTCAACAATCAATGTCAAGTCGGAGATCCAAGACATCCGCCATAAAGCTAACTTAGAACAAGACAGAGAAGGAAATATTTATACTATAGACCTTGGTCAACTAAGCTCTGATGAAACAATATGTTTTACGGCAAAAGCATCCGAGGAAATAAAATTTGGCTATGGCATAGAAGATCATCCCCACTTAAACTTCAAAAGCATGTCCAAACTAGCATCAAAGGATCTCAGAATTGGTCTACCCAAGTTCAACTTTGTGAAGGAAAGGCTATGCAATGTCCGCGCTTGACTTGGAAAGCAAACCGGAAGCTTATTCAATAGCAAAGACCGCTAACTCCATTGACAAACCCCCGCATTGCTCCACATGGATCTCTTTGGGCCAATCCCAACAACCGATCTTGGAGGAAAAAGATACTCTCTAGTCGTAGTCGATTTACTCACACCGATTCACATCGGTATTCTTCCTAACTTCAAAGGATGAGACAAGCTCGAATTAATCAAGATGTTGGTGGTGATGAAGCAAAAAAGGAGAAAATCAAGGCCATAAGGAGTGATCATGGCAGAGAATTCGATTTCTCAGAAATGGATCAGTTCTGCACAGACAATGGCATCAGTCATAACTTCTCAGCTCCACAAACTCCTCAAAAAAATGGAGTTGCTGAAAGAAAGAAAGAACCTTGATAGAAATTTGGAAGGACTCTCTACTAAAGAAATGACCCATATCCGCTCAATACTACGGGTAGAAGTCAGTAAACACCGCATCTACACATACGAGCAGATCATTAATTCACTCTACGATCAAGAAGACACCCTACGAACTGTGGAAAGGAAGAAAGCCAAGTGTCAGCTATTTCCATGTCTTTGGCTGTGCATGCTATATTCTCAACAACGGAAAGTAGTATCTGACAAAATTCCAGTCCAAGTCAGATGAAGGGATCTTTCTTGGATATGCCACGCAGACAAAGAAAGCTTACAGAGTGTTCAACAAGAAGACACTGAGTGTCGAAGTCTCAATACATATCATCTTTGATGAAACCGACTTAGACAAAGCAATTGCCTCAAGACACTACACGACCGAGCAAGGCGAGACACTACAAATGAAGTCGTTGAGCTAAACACTACGATCGTAGTGCGAGATAAGGAAATCGTTGAAGCGTGATAATGAGATCGTAGAGAGGTCCATTCAAGACAGCGAGCCTCCACTCCAAGAAAAAGAGATAGACCTTGAAGACTTAAGACAGAAAGGCATCAGAACAGATGTCCCAACCGGGAACAGATGGGCAAGAGATTACACTCAGGATCTAATCATTGGAGATCCGAGAGTGCGAGAGTCAAAACAAGAGTCTGCTACTCGGAATGAATGCTTTACCTAAGCTCACCCGTCGAGATAGAGCCAAAGAAGATAGGAGATGCTATGGAAGACTCCAGTTGGATAGAAGCCATGCAGGAAGAACTCAACCAATTTGAACGAAGCAACGTGTGGAGATTGGTACCAAGACTAAAGAGTCATCTTATTATAGGAACCAAGTGGGTCTTCAAGAACAAAATGGATGAAGATGGGGTCATTACAAGAAACAAGGCAAGATTAGTGGCAAAGGGATATTCTCAAGAAGAAGGCATTGACTATGATGAGAAATTTGCACTGTTGCTGCACTAGAAAGCTATCGAGAATCTTTTGCCTTTCTACGCTTCACATGAAGTTCAAAGTCTTTCAGGATGGATGTCAAGAGTGCATTCCTAAATGGAGAGCTTCAAGAAGAAGTCTACGAGAACAACCTCCAAGTTTCATCAATCCATCTCTTTCCAATTATGTCTATAGATTAGATAAAGCTTTATATGGTCTTAAACAAGCACCAGAGCATGGTATGAAACACCGACTAACTTCTTAATAGAAAATGGGTTCACTAGAGGTAGAGTAGATACCACATTGTTTCTTAGAAAGCATAAGGACAAAGTCTTATTAGTTCAAATATATGTTGATGATATCATTTTGGTTCTCTTGACGAAAAGTTATGTAAGAGATTCTCTAAGCTACGCAAGAGCAAGTTTGAAATGAGCATGATGGGTGAGAGTGAATTTCTTCTTTCGATTGCAAGTGAAGCGATCGATGAAGGAATATTCATCAACCAAGCCAAATACATCAAAGACTTATTAAAGAAGTATGGCATGGAATCACCTCTCCCATGAAAACACCAATTGCTCCCGCAACCAAGCTCGACAAGGATGAGAATGGTAAGCGTGTTGATATAACTCAATACTGAGGTATGATAGGTTCTCTTTATACCTAATCGCCAAGAGACCGGATATAATGTTTGCAACATGCATATGTGCTAGATTTCGTGCTAACCCTAAAGAGTCACATTTATTCTGTCAGTAAAGAGGATCTTCGGTATCTTAAGGGTACACCCTACTTGGGGCTGTGGTATCCCAAGGAATCCTCTTTTAAACTAATAGGATACACAGATCTTGACTTTGTAGGATGCAAAAAGATAGAAAGAGTACCAGTGACACTTGTCAATTACTAAGGAACAGACTTGTGTCTTGGTTCAGAAAAAAGCAAAACTCAGTGTCTACTTCAACTGCGCAGAATAATACATTTCTTTGGAAGTTATCGTCTTCGAGATCCTTTGGATGAGAAATCAGCTAGCTGACTATGGGTTTGATTTCAAGTCTATACCTATACACTATGATAATACAAGTGCCATAGCAATAACTCATAATCCTGTTATGCATTAGAACCAAGCATATAGAGATAAGGTATCACTTCATTAGGGATCATGTGCAAAATGGAACTATTTCTTTACAATATATCCCTACTAAAAATCAACTTGCTGATGTTTTTACTAAACCATTAGATGAATCCATATTTAACAAGTTAATAAGTGAGCTAGGCATACTAAATCTTCAACCTTGAATCTATGCTCTAGATTGTGCTAACCATGACAGATATAAAGGCTGCACTCAAAATTGTAGACATAATAAAGGAAAGATCACGATCGTAGAGCTGAACAGTCAACTACCTCAACGATCGCAGCAAAGACTCAACTTTCATAAGTGCAGACTCGACGATGACCAAAAGCCCTTTCAACAAGCAAAGTGAATCCTGTTATGACAAGCTTTATAACAAATAAATCTCTCCAAGAGGTGCCTCAGGGACAAACCTAACCCTTGAAACACACCAAGAGGTTGGCCCTTCCTAAGTTACTTTAAAAAGAATGCTTAGTCAAAAAAAAACTCATCACTAAGATCCGGACAGACTCGACGATCGTAGGACAGACTTAACGATCGTAGGACAGACTCTACAAATGTTGATCAGACTCAAGGACTGCTGGACAGACTTGACAGACAGACTCTACGAATGTTGATCAGACTGAACAACTACCGGACAGACTCGACGATCGTAGGACAGACTCTACGAATGGAGAACTGACTCAACAATCAGAAGACTATCTCTACGATCGTAGTCATCCTGAGGACATCTCAGCACTGAAGAATCAAAGGGCAAATCAGTACATTCCTAAACAGTCAAAATCGTAGAGCCAAGCAAAATGAAACACCTGTCCCATTAAGTCAAAAAGAGAGAAGGAAGCTACAAGTACAAATTGGAACCGTGATTTTAAAATCTGAAGTTCAAAAGATTATCTCTCATTCCCTCTCTCTCTCTCTCTCTCTCAAAGTAAAACCCTAACTCGCATACAAAAGCTCAAGAAGATCTCTCTTCTCAACTAAAGAATCAATGGTCGCTTCTAATGTGATTTTTGCCATGGACTGCTTTTAACGAATTCAAAACCGCTCCATTAAAGTTTCACAAGATCTTAGCCTTACTAAAGAAGACAGGATCTCAAGAAGGCGCAAAGACCTTGATACACTTATCTATTCTAAATTGGTGAAGGAGTTCTACAAAATGGAGTGTCTGAAAACAACACCATCACCACACGAGTTATAGGAGTTGAAATAAAGCTAGGGAAGAAGACGTCAATCGGCCCTAGGTTTCAAGAATGTGGGGCATCCATTTCTAAATAGCATAAGATTTCAAGAGGGATGAAGAAGATGCATCACAAGAAGAACCCTCCGTGAAAGGCTACAAAAGAAGGAGTTCCACAGAGGTATGAATTTTGGTCGACATTATTGTGAAATGCATCTGCAGAAGAGCTCGGTCATGACTTCAATAAATGAGTCTCACTTAAGCTCATGATGCGACTATAGTATATGGAACTCAACTCAACTATGGGGTCAGATTGATTTTCGAATGGATCGGCAAGTGGATCGTAAGCTCGAAAAAATCAAAGAGCACCCCAAAGATGTTGTATGGGAGGTTCATTAGCATCATTCTGCAATCTACATTGGGTGACAAAATTGGGGATAATGAAGGAGAATCCATCAACCCAAACCGAAGAATGACACAGCAGTTGTTCAAAAACTGGGAAAGGAACCCTGTTGAGTTCGTTCGAATGATGACAGAGTCAAGTGGGAGATCTGAGGAACAAAAAAAACAGGCTTTTAAGGAGGAATGTCTGTTGTCAGAGAAGTTGAAGAAGAAGGAGAAGCAGACAAGGGAGAACCCTCTACCCTTGCTAGAAAAAGCAAGGGTAAATGAAGCTGAGAGCAAGACAAGTTGAAGAGCCTCAAGGATCAACAACTAACATTCCTGCAGAGTCCTCTGACACAGAGACTCTAAGGAGGCTAAGGAAGATGAAACAGCAAGAAGAAGCTGAAGAAGATCAAGCCACCATTTCACAAATCGTAAAAAAGAACAAGACTGGTCATAATTCCAAAAGACCAACAGTGTCTTCAATCGTAGAGACTCTGCTGTTCTCTAAAAATAGGCCAAGTGTGGCAGAAATGGAGGAAGCTGCTTCAAGGAAAGTGGCTGATCAACGAGGCAAAACAAAGACTCAAGAGAGTCCAGAAGTGGTGACTAAAACCAGCAAAGCAAAGAGAAGGCTGGTCAAGAAGTATATTCTTGAGAATGAGAAATCATCAAGAAGGAAGCCAAGAGCATGGCATAAAAGTAGAAGCGCCCAAGCAAATCAAGAGGAAAATGCTCCAAATTGAGGGGAGAACTCTGAAATTCTCATGATTGAGTATACACCAAATTTGAGGGGAGAGTTTCATTGATGAAGAAGAGGTTCTATTGTGAAAGGACTTTCGAACATAGAAGAAGATGTACCCGGTGAGGGGAGTTTCTAAACCTCCAAGAAGATGATTATATTGAGGGGAAGCCTCACAATATCCCAATAGCTGAAGAAGAGGTCCTTGTTCAAGATGAAGATGAACCAATGCCAAACATTCCAGAGGCCATTGAGATAATGAAGAGGAAGAAGATGATGATGACCTACAAATCATTTATGAGGGCAAGGATGGATATAGAAGCTATCTTTACAATCGGATATTCTTTATACCCACCCATGATGGCATACCATCGAGCTCAAATTTCAAATCATGGGACCACATGTTTCGGAGCTTGAGGAATATCCAAAGAATCACAATTCTGGCTCACGGATTTCCAGGGGAAGTCATCTTCACCAAAAAGCTGATTACAGACCATTCCTCATCAAATGTCAAACCTGAGGTATTAACTATCCCTACAAGCTTTAGAGTTAATCACCTGCCATCATCTTCGTTTAGCCAATTCTATGAATTTCCTAAATGGCTGGAAGTGATTCTTAACCCATTAAATAAGTTTCTAGTTGCAGAATCCCAAAATTCTGTAACTGAAGAACCAGAAGAAATCAACCTTACCCTGCTCCCTCAAATAACCAACTCTACGATTCCAGACTCAAGCAAAATCGTAGAGTCAAACATTGAAATCATAGAGTCACCAATCCTAAATGTCCAAACCCAAGCTCCTCCAACTGATATACCATCCTCCTCATCGCGCGACTATTTCAGTCTTGATCTTGCTTTGTACAACTTACAAGCTCAATCTCCACCAAGAACCCCTCAAATGGACAATCCTCAATCAACTCGATACATTTTCCCCACCGCCTACCAAGGATGATCTGAATGAAACTTCTGAGCAAATGATCAAGTCCATCAAAGCAAGCCTGTAATCTCACTCGGACCTTCCGAACATCCGACTAAATCAAATGATACAAGTCGAAACAAATTCCTCAAGATAATGAATACCGAGCTCTCACTGAAGCTAAGGAAATTATCAAAGAAATTCAAGAGTATATCGATGAGAGATGAGATCCATTTCCGTTGTCACGCCAAACAAAGAGAGGCTATGCTTGAGATACTGAGAAAAACCAAGATCGTCAACATCAAATTATCTTTGGACAATGTTCTCAACTCGAAAGCTTCATTTATGACTTCCGGAAATCTTATGCCAATCGGGAGAAGCATAATGATACGATTCTTACAAATTCCTCCAAAACAAAGAAGCTAGAGTGAAAAATAGATCAAGGAGAATAGGAGGACATTGCTCAAACTCAAAGCCAACTCAACGAAGCTTGTCCAAGGAGTAAATAAGTCACATCTGTCGATATTCGAACCCTTGATGTCGACATAAAGGGGAGAATAAGAAAGGAAAGGAGATCAAGGAAGCCAAGACAGCAGGGCGAGAGGAGGTCATGTAATTCAAGAAAGGGAAGCCTCTCTGCAAGACCATCACATCATCGGACTCAACGATCCGGGTCGTGCAGTAATTGTATCGATTATTCCTCCGAGTCATCGAGAGCCAACTCTAGCTCGCAAGACGTGACTTCATCAGACGATCCGAATGCCAATGGAGATCCTGCATTCATGCCATAAAACATGAAGAGAATCCATTCTAAGTCTAAGTGAAATTTGAAAGAGTTAGCAAGAAATGAGGAAGCTCGAAAGGAAGAAGAAGAAGTGAGGAGTATGCAAATCCACCTCCACACAAGAGACCAAGAAAAGCAGAGATAAGTTAAGAGTTTAATGTTTTATTGATGTAATTCTATATTGTAATATCTTCCGATCATCAATAAATTCATACTTATTTCTAGAAATTTCAAATTGCCACTTTGAAATACTAAGTCATGTTCAAATTCCTGCAAATGCATCTAGTCACTAATAATCATGACAACAAATCTCCTTAGTTATGTCAACATCAAATAGGGGGAGATTGTTGGGATAATGCATATTATGATTTGATGTTTTAATGCATGTGTTCATGATTATTTGTAAGGTCCTTTAAAGAATATATGTACAAGGACTTAGTGATAGATCAAAATTGTTAGGTTGATCTAAGCTTTCAACGTGTATCATTACGTTTCAGAATGTATAGATAGAAAGATCAAAAGCTATTAGGTTGATCTTGAGATGTAATAGATTAGTCTTGAAGAAATTGTAGTGCATCAATCTGATCAACATTGCAGAAGTTAAGGCAGAAAACGTAGAGCCTGAAGATCGTAGTGTGCCTGCCTTGAAAGGAGACTCTTCAGAAATCGTAGAGTGGTCCCAACGTTCACCAAGCTAACTCCACGATCGTAGTGTGCTGAAGGAAACGTGAAGTTTATAAGTCAACGATTGTAGTGTGCTCTCGGGAACGTAGAGTCAACAACACGAGCAAGAGAAGATCGTAGTGCATGAAAGTTTAAGAGAAATCGTAGTGTTCTCGACTGATAGCATCGTAGTATGCAAGTCAAAGCCACTACGATCTTAACCGTAGAACATCACGATCCAATTGTAGAACATCATCTATCTCATGTCAGAAAACGTCAAGCCTCATGAGTTGTTAATTCAACATACGAGGAATGGATCCCGATGATCTTTGCGGTGCTCATCGCCCCAGAATATATGAAATATCCTTAGTATGCAACAAAGAAGCGTATTGAAGAAGCTAAGGATAGTACTTATGGATAAGAGGACAAAACACCTTTTCGGTGGTAGGTGAGAAAGCGACTGCAAGTGTCGATGAGCGAGAATGCGTAATTGAGAGATGTGCAGAAATGTCTCCATCGCAGCACAAAAAGTTCAGAAACATTTAATGCCACAAAGGATGGATCCAACGGATAGTTTTCAACATCACATATATACAGATCAGACAGATGATGAGAGAGGAACAACAAAAGCAATCAAACATTCAACGTGAAGAATTCTCTAAGGCTCAACTCTACGATCTGAGATATTGAAAAGCTTACTCATTTACTCGATTCTTAACGAACCAAAGGCTTACACAAAGAAACCGAGTAAGAACCTTCGTAACGCAACAAAAATAACCATCAATCAATGAAGAAGAGTACCAAGTCTCTTTGGACTTGAAGAGTTAAAGAAGTGAATCGTAAGAAAGCCAAGTCTCTTTGGACTTGAAGAGTTCAAAGTGAACTGTAGAAGTTCTGGCTATCATTGGTTCAGAAGGGAATCTGTGTGATTAGGAAGATTATAAAAGACATCCTTAGTGGATATCCTACTCGTTGAGTAGAGAAGAGTGGACTAGGAGCTTTGAGTGCTCTGAACCGCTTAAAAACAACTATGTCATCAATATCTGTTATAACTGCTATATCTGCTATAACCGCTTTTACTATTTCATAACTCCATTGCTTGGTTAAGAAGATTAAAACAAATACTAATTCCGCTTAAATTTTAATCACTATCTAAGAACAAGTTTAAAATAGAAAAGATTTTCAAATATCTATTCAACCCCTTACAGATAACTTGTGCCTACTAAGAACTAACAAGTAGTAGATTGAATCTTTGCGAGAGTGTAATAATGTAATACTCTTATTCTTTCTCTCTTATCTCTCTATACTTTCTCTCTATAGCTTGAATGAATTAAGTGAAAATAATGAAGCACTAGGCCTCTATTTATAAAAGATTTCTAGCTTAGCACTTGAAATGTGAAAAGGCAAGTGGCTTGACGATTGGTGATATGAAAAGAAAAGTGGTTTGACGCCTGTAATATGAAACGACAATTGGTTCGACGCCTGTAATATGAAACGGCAAGTAGTTTGACGTCTGATAAAGGTAGTTACTATTGACGAAGGTAATTACTATTGACGAAGGTAATTACTATTGACGAATGTAATTACTATTGACGAAGAGACTCTTAGATGATGACATATGGGCCCCCCATAAAATAACCAAACTTACCACAAACGTCTCATAATAGACTCTTTATATACATCAAGGATTGAATAAATATTACCACAAATCATTTTATCAACACATATTTAATCTTCAAACAATTATTAATCATTTATAACTTGTCGTCTCAATTATTGATTTAATAATATAACATATTATACAGATGATACTGTGACAAAAATTGAATCAATAATATAAGAGACATGACAAAGAAATATCTTGAAGAATGATTGAGTATAATTGAGTGACTTCTCACGTAAAGCATCAATAATCAATATAGTGTCTTTATTATGCAACCACATGTATTCATTGTACTTTTACTACCGTGTAGTTCAACAGCTTTTTAACAGAACACCTCTGTAGTTATTTTCATAAAGTATTTTTGTCGTTTTCAATCAAACAATAATTTCGTTATTGGGGTCCACCAATGATTGTGAAGTCATACCGAATATTCCCGACCAAACGAATATTTTATAACAACTTGCTTACTTTGCAAAATTTATAAATATTACCCACAACTATAACATTATTTCAAATTTACTCCATAATATTCAAAAACAATATTTATAGAAAATTCATCTTTATTTATAAAAGTTGGGGTCTTACAACCTCCCCTTCTTATGAAATTTTGCCCTCGAAATTAGAAGTGGTACGACTGGTATGTCGAAGAGGTAAGGATACCTTGATTTCATTTCAGATTCTAACTCCCAAGTTATTTTCTCAACATCGTGATTTCTCCACAAAACTTTGACTTGAGGTATAACCGTGGAGCGTAGAATATGTTCCTTCTTATAAAAGATTTGAACAAGAACCTCTTCATACGTCAAATCTTCCGCTATTTCATCCGGTTCTAACTCAATAATGTGGTTCGGGTCTTTCACGTAGTTACGTAACATGGATATGTGAAAAATGTTATGAACACGAGACATACTTGGCGGTAAAGCGAGTTTATAGGCCACAGTTCCTACTCGATCGAGGATTAAAAATGGGTCGATGAATCGACGATTGAGTTTTCCTCTCTTTTCAAATCTCGTAACTCCTTTCCATGGAGCAACACGCAACAACACATGATCTCCTATATCGAATTCCACGTCCTTTCGATAAAGATCAGCATAACTCTTTTGTCGATCATGTGAGGTTTTTATACGTTGTCGGATCGTTTAAACCTTTTCCATAGTCATACGTACCAACTCCGGTCCCAACAACGTTGCTTCACCCACCTCATCCCAGCAGAGAACGACACTTTCTTCCATACAACGCTTCGAATTGAGCCATGCCAATACTTGCTTGATAACTGTTGTTGTAGAAAAACTCCACCAATGGTAAGAACTTGTCCCAACTTCCCTTGAAATTAAGGACACAGAGTCTTAATAGATCTTCAAGAGTTTAAATAGTCCTCTCCAACTGTCTGTCCTTCTGAGGATGATATGCCGAGCTAAATCGTAAGTCTGTGCCCATAGCTTTTTGCAAACTAACCCAAAATCGTGAAGTGAATCTTGGGTCTCGATCAGAAACTATGGATATCGGCATACCATGAAGTCTTACAATCTCGTTTATGTACATACGAGCAAGACGTTCAAGTGTATAAGTTTCTCGTATCGGTAAGAAATGAGTAGACTTGGTCAATCTATCAACAATGACCCAAATCGCATATATGCTTTGAGAAACCTTAGGAAGACCGGTAACGAAATCCATGGTAATGTGCTCCCACTTCTATTCTGGAATTTCAAGTGGTTGCAATGGACCTTTTGGTACTTGATGCTCCGCTTTTAACTCGTTGACAAGTTAGACACCTTGAGATAAACAAAGCTATATCTCTCTCTTCATATTACGCACCAAAATGTATGGCGAATATCATGATACATTTTGGTACTCCTGAGATGGATTGCAAACAAATGTGTGTTGTGCGCTCCATCATGATTTTATACTTTGAATCGTGGTCGTTAGGAACACAAAGTCTAGAGTTGACTCAAGTATTCCTTCTTCATCGATTCTTGCTTCCAAAGATAGCACCTTCTTGCACTTTCTTCCTCATACGCGACGAATTTCCGTGTCTCAGTAACTTGGCGACTTTAACTTTATCGATTAAAGTCGGTTCTACTCGTATATTCGCCATCATCACATGGGTCCCCAGAGTCTTTAACTCTATCTCCATCCTTTGCAAGTCACACAAAATGGGCCTGCGTTGACAATATCGCACTTCGTCTTTGCATATGATGATTCTACTCAATGCGTCGCCTACCACGTTTCGCTTTTCGAGGATGGTATTGGATGGTATGATCATAATCTTTCCACAGTTCAAGCCAACGTCGTTGTCGCATGTTGAGTTCCTTTTGAGTAAAGAAATATTTGAGGCTTTTATGATCCATAAATATCTCCACCTTCTCCCTATACAAGTAATGCCTCCAAATCTTTAGTGCGAAGACAACAGTTGCCAACTCTAGATCATGAGTAAGATAATTCCTCTCATATTCTTTGAGTTGTCTTGAGGCATAGGCTATGACTTTTCCATGTTGCATGAGAACACATCCCAACCCTTTGCCCGAAGCATCACTGTAGATGATAAATCCCTCCGAGCGGATGGTATTGTCGTAAGCAGTGCGAAATGAGTCTCTCTTGAGTTCTTGAAAACTCTTCACACATTCTTCGCTTCCAACCGAACTTTGTATCTTTCAAAAGTCAACTTAGTCAATGGAGTAGCGATTCGAGAAAATCCTTCCACGAATCTCCGATAATAACCAAACTAAACCAAGAAAGCTACGATTTCACATCGATTTAGGTTGCTCCCAGCTTTGAATTGCTTCAATCTTTGCTGGGTCAACAGATATTCCATGACTTGATACAACGTGCCCAAGGAATGCTACTTCCTCAAGCCAGAATTCGCATTTCTTCAACTTGGCATAAAGCTTGTATTCACGAAGCTTTTGGAGTGTCAGCCTCAAGTGTTGTTCATGATCTTCAAGGCTTTTGGAATAAATAAGGATGTCATCAATAAAGACAACCACAAAGTGATCCAAATATTCCTTGAATACTCGGTTCATCATATCCATGAAGGCAAAGAGAGCATTAGTCAATCCAAAGGACATGACTAAGAATTCATAATGCCCGTCTGCAGGGAGTTTAAAGCCGTCTTTGGAATGTCATCGGTTCTAATCTTCAATTGGTGATATCCGAACTAAGATCAATCTTTGAAAAGAATTTGGCTCCTGCGAACTAGTCAAACAGTCATCAATATGTGGCAATGGATACCTATTTTTGATGGTGACATAATTCAACTCCCGATAATCAATACAAAGTCGCGATACTCCCATCTTTCTTCTTCACGAATAGTAAGCAGAGCACCCCAAGGAGAAGTACTAGGACAAATAAAGTCAATGTCTAACAATTCCTGCGGTTGGGTCTTTAACTCTTGAAGTTCAATAGAGCCATTCGATATGGGCTTTGGAAATGGGTTTTGTCTTCGGATTCAAGGTCGATACAAAATTCAATTTCACTTCTGTGGGTAGGCTGGGAAGTTCTTTTGGAGAATACGTCGAAAATTTATTAACAATAGAAATATCGTTCAAAACTGACGTATTTTTGTTTAAATCTGTGACATGAGCTAAGAAAGCTTGACATCCGTTTTTCAATAAACGAATAGATTTATGGCTTGAGATGACCGTGATTGATTTTAATGGTTTGGTCGCTTGAATTCTCATAATAGGTTGATTAGGAATATGAAAGCTAACAACCTTACGGAAATAATCAATTTTTGCATGATGAGTAGTTAACCAATCAATCCCTAGAATCACGTCAAATGCAAGTATTTTCAATGAAATAAGATCTAAAGGTAATGTGAAGGTACCGATTTGAACCAAACAAGACTTATAAACAGTGGATGTAATGAAGGTTTCTCCCAATGGAGTTTCCACAGATAAGTCAAAGTCTAATTTCTCCGGAGTCAAATTTAATCGATGAGCGCAAGTAGGAGAAATAAAAGAATGGGTAGAACCGGTATCAAATAAAGTATAGATTTCGTTAGAGTTTATGATAAGCTTACACCGTGATGACCTCATTCGGGTTCCTTGCTTTCCGGGAGGTCACAACAAACGCCTCCCTCAGACCACTGGGTTTGACTTTTTTGGGACTGACCTTTGGTGCCTCCATCCTATTGAATTTGTCTTGGTGAACGACAAAATTGGGCTAAGTGACCTTCTCTTCCACAATTATAACATGCTTTTGGACGGCATCGCTAGTTTGGACCGATGTGCCCTCCCTCCGCATTTAAAACATATGATAGGTGGTCGTTCTCTTTCCTTAACGACAGTCCGATGTCGACGTCTTTCCATCATTGTTGAATCTCCTCTTCTTGAAATGTCCATTCTTATTGTTTTGCCTCGATTACCACCAAGTGGTTACCATTTTCGCTTTGTTGATTCCCTCCACACTTGTTGTCACCGCTTCGATGATCGCTCTCTTTTAGTTGCGTTGACTCGTTATCGTGACTCACTAATCGAGCCCTATTTACAACATCCGAAAATAAAACACGCTTTATGAGAAATAAGATGTTGACGTATCTCCCGCTTCAAACCTCTTAAAAACATCTCGTGTCATTCTCTCTCATTATCCACCAAGTGGGACTTATAAAAACAGGATAACTCGCAAATTTAGCCTCGTATTGCGACACGGTTATATTGTTTTATTCCAACTTGATAAACTCCACCTCCTTCATGTGATTTAATACTTTCGGAAAGTATTTGTCGTTGAACAACTCTTGGAACTTCTCCCAAGACATCTTCAAGACGGCAAGTTGAGTACGCTTTTACCGATTCCCACCAAGAATGCCTCTCCGCAAGAATATAAAAGGCGCAAAGGAACCTTTTGCTCCTCGAAGCATCCCAAGACATCAAATATCTTGGTGATCTCGCTTTATCCATGCTTCCGCCTATAAGTGGTTTTGCTCTCCCTTAAACTCCGGTGGTCCCAGCTCCTTCGCTGCATTTAGCGGTGACCACCCGAGAGTTTCCAGTGTTTCCACCTGCATTTTGGATGAGAGCCGCCTCTCGCCTTTCTTTCATTGCATGAATCGCATAAAGCCCCGAACATTTGATCATTCATCATTTGGTCGGTGTTGTTGTTTGCATGAGGATTGTCGCCTACGATGCACATTATCCCGATTATTGATATATGGTGAATCAACGATTACTTTGGCTCCATTGTTATTCTCAACATTCTCGATGTCATTTTCGTGACATCGCCACAAAACAAAGGTTAATTGACTTGTAACATATTATCCCTAAATTCTCGAGACCAATTAAATACCACATAAACTTAGGTAAGTCATACTAATGAAGAATTCCCCATCTCTCCCCTCCTAGTACTATTCTCACATCTTAGCACGGGATCATATCCCTAAGCTTTTATACCAACCGTGACGCCCCCAAAATTAGGTATACATCACCCATCTTGGGTCGCCGTCGGACATGGTACAAAATTCAAATACAACTTACTAATACAATCGTAATCATGTACAATACGACAAAACATAACTGTGAGTTTGAATACAATTATTGTCTACTAGAGATTATACAAACTCAAAAGGAGTCCTCATTACAATTATTAACACACTATTTATTTCACAGAATAGTGAGGACTACTAATCTTATCCTTCGGACCGTCACTCCGCTCCCCGACTAGTCCACTGTTATGTTCTCATTTCCTGAAGAGAATAGTTAAAGAAAGGGTGAGCTCAACTAGCCCAGTAAGAAATATTATGACTAAGATAATGCAGAATAAATTATCGTTAGCCTTCAATAGTGATAAACTGATAAAATATAACAACATCAAGTTTAACTATAGCGGAACAAGCAATCCATTAAAAGAGTCAAGTAGAGAATAAAATCTACTATCTTTTATGATTTAAAAGGTTTTTCATGACTTTTATCGCTGGGACTCAGCTTAATAAATAATCCACATCATTGAATCACCCATGCACTACGGCCAAGGATATTCTTTAGTATCATGACCACAAATTATCCATGCACTACAGCCAAGGGCATTCGTGTATTCATTAATGGTCATGATCATGCCAACAACTGTCCATCAATGCACTACGGGCCAATGATAACTTTTACCACATCATTTGTAACATTACGGTCATGATTACAATCAATAATCCACGGTCATAATCATACCAAGTCCATCTACGCTTACATGCCGTAGATGACTTTCAACATAATATAAACATGAGGATGATGACAATGATATAAGAATTCAATAAAACAAGTTCAAGAATTAATTTATCCAGAACTAATAATGTCCAAATTGTCAACATGATCATCGCTTTGTATAGTAAAATTCAAGAATGATCAAAAGAATATTTTCATGAAAAGATTTGGATGAAGCTTAAATATCAAGGATATTCTACTAATTTCACGAAGTATATAAGTCAAAACTTTAACCAACTGAGTATAATAAAGAATGGAATAACAAAAGAAATTACTATACATGCGGTACTTCACATGACAAAGTTATTCCAAATAATAATAACGGAACCAGTCCGGTGTAAAACACACGCATGGATGTTCCAACCAGAATAATAATAAAGGCGGAACCGAATTAGGTGTAAAACACATGACATGGATGTTCCAAAGTAATAATAATAAAGAGCGGAACCGGTGGGTGTAAAACACGCAGCATGGATGTTCCAATGAGAATAATAGAAGAATGTCACCAAGTATAGGGTAAACCGCGTATAGAGTTTATTCCAACAGAATAATAAGCAATGGAATAACAACAATTCTCTTCATGAATAAGAAAGAATAACACCCCTTACATTAGTAGTAGATTGAATACTGCAGTAGTGTAGAATGAATACTCTTCTACTTCTCTCTTATTCTCTCTATACTTTCTTTCTCTATAAGCTTGAATGAATTTCGTGAAAAATAATGAAGCACTAGGCCTCTATTTATAAAAGATTTCTAGC
The DNA here is from genome assembly GCA_020205605.1 of Panax ginseng. Taxonomy (NCBI): domain Eukaryota; kingdom Viridiplantae; phylum Streptophyta; class Magnoliopsida; order Apiales; family Araliaceae; genus Panax; species Panax ginseng. The sequence continues at coordinate 3,355,130 of CM035148.1, forward strand.
TTAGCACTTGAAATGTGAAAAGGCAAGTGGCTTGATTTGGTGATATAAAAAGAAAAGTGGTTTCATTTGTAATGTGAAACGACAATTGGTTCGGCCTTTTTGTAATATGAAACGGCAAGTGGTTTGGACGTCTGGTAAAGGTAATTCTATTATTGACGAAGGTAATTACTATTGACAAAGGTAATTACTTATCGACGAAGAGACTCTTAGATGATGACATATGGGCCCCCATAAAATAACCAAACTTACCACAAACGTCTCATAATAGACTCTTTATATACATCAAGGATTGAATAAATATTATCACAAATCATTTTATCAACACATATTTAATCTTTCAACAATTATTAATCATTTATAACTTGTCGTCTCAATTATTGATTTAATAATATAACATATTATCTGAGATGATATTGTGACAATAATTGAATCAATAATATAAGAGATATGACGCAAAGAATTATCAGAAGAATGATTGAGTATAGGTGAGTGACTTCTCACGTAAGCATCAATAATCAATACTGTGTGTCTTCTTACGCAACCACGCCAGACATCGCATTTTTACTACTGCGGGTAGTTCAACGGTTTTTTAACGGTAACACCTCCGTCGTTATTTTTATAAAGTATTTTTTGCGTTTTTCAATCCGGCAATAATTCCGTTAATGGGGTCCACCAATGATTGTCTTGTCGTCGCATTTAATATTCCCCGACCAAACGAATATTTTATAACAACTTGCTTACTTTGAAAAATTTATAAATATTACCCACAACTATAACATTATATCAAATTTACTCCATAATATTCAAAAATAATATTTATAGAAAATTCATCTTTATTTATAAAAGTTGGGGTCTTTACAACAAAAAGTGTTAATTTGAGAATAACTACGCCGTTATTTATAAAACTCAAACTTGTCGTTTTTCTTCATGAAACAATTATTACATTATGGGGCCCCTGAATGATCGCTTTGGAGTAAATGCGAATATTCCCAAACAACAAGAATATTCCACGACCAAATGAATATTCCCCGACAATAATGATTATTTTATAACCACTTGCATATTTTGCAAAATTTGCACATTTCACCCATAACCAAGAATTATATCAAATTAATACCTTATTATTCACAATAATAATTAGAGGAAATTCGATTTTATTTATAATAAGTTAGGGTCTTACATAATTACTCCTTACTTATCACACTGGAACTCTCAACTTCATTGATTGACTTGTTAAAGTCAATAACCATAGAATTTTAACCAAAGAGAATACAACAACATTAAATGTGGTGATAAAAATAATAACATTGAATGTTGTTTCTTCAAAAAAAGAGTAATGGTTGAATATTTATTATAAGGGCATAAAAGTAAAACAATGAACCAACTAAATTTTATAAATAGTAAGTAGCCTATATATTGGGACATTTTAAAATAAAAAATCAATCTATAACTATGGGACGGAGGGAGTATCTAATTATGGGCCTTAACGTGGTTGCACCATTAAACCTAAACACGCCAGTTTTTGCATTTAAATTTAATTGAGTCGAGCAAGGGTTAATCAGTGCACACCTAAACCTACACCTAAGGTATTGATTGAATGTAACTCCTGAAAAAATTAAATAAATAAATTTCACAGATAATAACATAAAATTCGTTTGTTTGTTTCTGGCGGATTCACTTGTACAATAACATATGTTAATGTGCGGAGCTGACTGCGCGCCAAGTTTGTAGGAGTACTACGATAGTTTACTTAAATTTATATTCTATAAATAGAATTCATTTCTCAATCATTTTTTAATAATAAAAAAGTTATATATATATATATATATATAATAATAATTGATAAAAATGTATTTATTATGAATTCTTATAAAGCATACATTATTTATACCATTGAAAACAAAAAATAGTCAAAATTAAAAAGTTAAAAATCGACGTCCGCTACTATTAATTAGTTGCGAACGGTAAAAAAAAGTTTATTAACCAAAAATAAATCCTAAACCTTGGTTAATAAACTTTAAACCTTAGTTAATAAATCATAAAACTTGATTAATAAAGCATAAACTCTAGTTAATAAACCCTAAATATTTATTGGTAAAACACAGCTCTTATTTTGATTAGTAACGAACGTTAAGTGTTTTTTTTACCGTCCGCTACTATCCGCTACTAATAGTAGCGGACGTCGATTTTCGATTTTTAATCTTGGTCGTTCATTTTTGTTTTCAATGATATAGATGGTATATGCCCTATAAGAATTCATAGCAAATACATGTTATTGATCATTTTTCTATATATATATGTAGCGGCTGGGTATAAATTTGTTTCAATCTCAGCCTTCCATTTAGTTGATCTACGGTTTCGATGTTGGTTGAATCCCTATATATATATATAGTCCGGATCTTAAGCTCACCTCTTATCCAACTCACCCGAGCTCACCCTCTTTTAGCGACGGACCTGACGACAGTTTGATCATACAAAGTAAATACATACTTTTAGTAATGACGGACAACATATAGCGTCGCTAAAAGTATATAGGCGACAGTTATATAACCGAACCGTCATGGGTCCATCGCTAAAGAAGGGGTGAGTTTCGAGTAAATAATAAAGGTGAGCTTAAGATCGAGACAGATATATATATATATATTGGATCAAGTCAGGACTCCAACTAGGACCAAAATTAGGACCTTTTTTTTTTTTTTTTAAAACTAAAAAAAATAAATAAATAATTATGGAACGTTAATTTTTACATAATACAGTGTTTTGGGTGTGATTTGAATACATATCACAAAATATGTCTATATAGTCTGTGTAGACTGTACATATATTTTTTAATATAAGTATCCAAATCACGCTCAAAACATTATATTATGAAAAAATTTCAGTTTCATAAAATATTAAAAAAAATTAGTTGTTTTAAAAAAAAACAAAAAAAATAAATAAAAAATTGGTCCGTTTTCCGGACCTGATCCTTGGACAACCGATTGTCATGAATTGAATCTATTTTAACTCAATTTATATATTTTTTTAATCTTACTTTCTTTTCTTTCTTATTTTTGCTTGATTGATGACATATATGAGAGAAATACAAAATTTAATTGGCCACTATAGATTAACGATTTCAATCCTAAACCCACCACCGCATATACTAGTAATATAATACTCCCACGCACCCAACCACCCATAAGATTCTTTAGCTTTTTGTCTTATTAATCGATTCATCCTCCCCACATTTTAACAATAATAATAAGTGAAGTATATTATTTAAGATGCATGCATGGTCGATCAATGATCATAACCCTTTTTAATTGAATATTATCTTTTAATTCTGTCATATCCATCCATTGTTTTATTGCAACTAATTATAAGACCTACGTAAATACACTATCCCTATATAAGAAAATACTGGTATTAACAAACCGTTACTCCAAAAGCTAACTAAATTGACCTCACACTCATTTGGATAGGAATGAATACCAGAGTAATTTAAATAGCTAACAGGGAAATCAAATTGCTGGTGGAATTAATTAAGCTACAGATAATTAATATATATATATATATATATATATATATATATATATATATATTGGAGTATATAGATATGACTGTTACATCGTAGCTTAGGGTAGCATTATTGGAGGCTTTCATTAATACTAATAAAGAAATTAAAATACATAAAAGGAGTCCCCCCCCTATTCAAAATGGAAAATACCCTTGCAACAATATTCCTATACATATATAACTCAAAAAAAACAATTATTTGGCATGGAGTCCCCCCATTCAAAAGCTTTCTATCGCCTTTGGAAGTTGAATGCCTTGATGGAGAAGGCAAAGGTGAAGGCAAAAACAACAGTGAAGCCGACTACCGCAGATCCAGCAATCCAAACATTACCATGTTCAAACCCATAATAATCTTCAATGAACACCTTTACACTTTTCTTCACGTCCACAAGGGTCTTGTCTTCAATGTCTCCAAATTGCGACGCAAGCAGACCGTACAATGTGTAAGCAACTGGGCATACCCAAGCATACCATCTCCACCACACGGGCATACTCTGTTGTTGTTAATCAAGAAAAAAAAAAAGGAATGAATGAATACTACTAGACTAATATATTTGCAAAAACTTTTTCAAAATATATAGACCGGCTGGGAGAACTTACAGGTCGCGGGATTATATATCCTGAAAAGAGATTCCATATGGCATAAAATGCTGCAGCAATAATAGCAGCAATGTCCGCGTTGGGAGTCACTGCCACGGTCATCATGCCATAGAGGGTGAAGTATAGGAATGTGAAGAACATGAAGAATAAATACCAAAAGAATTTCACTGCTGTCCATTCAAATCCAATCATTGCATAAACGATAAGACCATATACCGAAGCTTGTGCTAGAACATATGGTACTTCTACCAAAACCTGCAAAGGGGACAACAACAAATCAATTCCCTACATATATACTATGACAACATTTCTAATACAAGACGGCCCATTACCTGTGCAAAGGCATATGGCAAAGCTGAATACATTCCGGCAGCTCTTTCTCTGTAAAACACTGTTCTTTCTACGGCTACCACTGGCTGCACGGATGATGCATTTTGGACCCCGAGGAAGAGGCAAGCCGCATACATAGAACCCATTGCATTGGAGAGATCTTGTTGACTATCCCTGCAAAACATCATCCAATTAATAATGAGACTACTAAACAGGTTTGAATAACCTTTAATTGGTTGGTGAATAATTCTCTGTTTGTAACTTACATTTTGGAACCAAGGTCCCAGAACATCGACCCAAACATCAAAGCTATGGCGGTTGTGAAGAGAAATCTCACTGCAGTATAAGATGTGTTTCTCCAATATGAGCATCGTTGTTTCCATAGGCAAGCCACGCATTGAGTGATGAAAGATTGCGAGTACTGAGTAGGAAAATAGAGATCTTTGGAACCAGAACGATGTGTACTTAATTCTTTAATAAGTTCTTTGTTTCTCCTGTATTATGTAATATATTAGTCGAGCATTTAATATTAAAAAAAATTTAAGAACCTAAATTATGACATGTCAATTCAGTACTGATCAAAGCCAGGGATATATGCAATTACTTACCTGTACAAATCTGAATTTCTGTACACTTCAGTGAAATCAATCCCCAGAACCATTTCTTGAGCAGATGTAGTAACTTCTAACATCCAGGTGGCTGGATTATATCCGTCTTTGATTTTACTTATTCCTTCAATATCCTTTTTGAAAAAACAATTCGTGTTTTAGAACTCACTATAATCTATCAGACCAATTATAAAATGTATCGCTTGTAGTTTATGATTGTTCATTGCATCTTACCTCAAAGTACTTGATTAGCTCACAAGATTGCCGTCCAACTGGTCCTGCATATAACTCCAGTCCTCCACGCTTCATGAGGAAAAGCTGCGACACATGAATTGATAGTTTTTAGTATCTATATAAAGAAGTGAACCAAACCAAAATGCTAGTTCATTGTATCTGTCAACAATATTCACCTCATCAAACGCTTCAAATATGTCAATGCTTGGTTGATGGATGGTGCAAACAACAGTTCTTCCCGTGTCCACAGTATTCCTAACTGTTCTCATCACGATTGCAGCAGCTCTTGCATCCAGCCCTGAAGTTGGCTCATCCATGAATATTATGGAGGGGTTTGCAACCAGCTCAACTGCAATGGTCAGCCTCTTGCGCTGCTCGGTTGAGAGACCATTTACACCTGGCAACCCAATTAGTCCGTTCTTCAACGAGTTCAGCTCAACTAAATCCAGGACCTCATCGACGAACATCTGCAAATTTTAAGTCAAAAACATATACGATAAGTTCTTTGCTTCACCCATACTATTGTCCCTGATTGTTCACAAGTCACAACCTATAACTTTTTGTGTTTTGATTAGCAGATGTTTCTTTGAAGAATAAACTGAGTCATGAAAAAGTTTTGACTCCCGATTCCCAACTTTAAATAATAGTAGTAGTAACCTGGTAGAAGTTCAAGGCATGTTTCAAGAATACTTAAAACCATCGATTTACATGGTACCATTATATAAATCAGGAAACATTTCTATGCATATATTGAATTCTTTGACTAATTTTTTCCATAATTGAATAAAGAAAATGATTCAGAAATACAGACCTTTCTAGTTGTAGAGTCAACTTCTGAAGGCAACCTCAGCCAAGCCGAGTAGAGCAAGGACTCGTAGACAGTTACATGAGGTGAGTGGATGTCGTTCTGCTCACAGTATCCAGATATCCGAGCAAAGGTTTCCTGCTTCTTTGGATACCCAGAAATTGTTATGTTTCCCTCTATATATCCACCAGTTTTCCTCCCCGCCAGCACATCCATCAAAGTTGTTTTACCAGCACCACTGACACCCATTAGAGCAGTGAGAACACCTGGCCTGAATGCTCCACTCACACCCTTCAGAAGCAACAGTTTATCTTCAACAACACCTTGTTCTTTCATTTCCTTCAATAAGTCATATTTAGACGTTTAGGCCCATGAATTAGGTCTACATGAAGCATTTTTCTTTCATTTTGAACCAAAACAACTAAACCACAACTTTATTTTTTAATCCTTTAATTACCTGTGGCATGTCAACAGAATATTTAATATCATCAAAAGTAATGGAATGTGGTTCAAATGGAAGAATCATTCCTTTTTTCTTGTTCTGGTTGGTTTCGACATTGGATTCTGTCATGGATGATAATTCAGACGATAACTCAGTGGCTTCTCCGGCTTGTTCAGAGTCACTTGTCTCTGGAATAATAGCTTGTGGCTTCCCCAGAGCTGCAGAATTTAGTGCTATATTATTAAAATTCCTCTTTAACTATATAAAAAAAGTTCAAAAGCAAAGAAAGTATAAATTACTCACGGTTAAGATAATCAAGTGCCACCGCGTAGCCTAAGTTGAGTAATAAAATGAATCCAACCAATGCCCCTGTCCCTATCCAATACCAGTATGAATATGGGAAGAACCCCCGAGACTTCAAAAGTGCAACTCCAATTGTCTCAGTTCCATTGGTAGTTAACTTTGGCATGAAAAATATTTCAAACGTCAGCTTATTTTTACAAGGCATACATACGGCCCCTAGAAAGTAAAGACAGACGCATGTATGAATTCAAACTTACTTTGTTCCATTGATGCCCAAGAAATTCATTTACTGCAATTGCATTCATCCCATACATCATTGGTGACGAATAGTAACCCCATATCCACCATTTCGCTACATCGTCTGAAGTGGTATACAAAATAAGAAGAAGCATCAGTCAATGTCTCAAAATGAGAAGAAGAAGAAGAAAACGGCATTCAGTTGACATGTTATACCTCGTGCTAGGACAAATCCACCTAATGCAAAAAGTATAAGCAATGCAAATCCCCCAAATGTGTTTGCAAGAATCATGGTCCTACCCAATGCCCCCGTCATCCGGAACAATGCAGAAGCCATTTGGTTGATGAGTAAGAGTACTAGGTATTGTTTAAAGAATCTGCAATAAGGACCATTCTTTCATTTTCAAAGACACAAGAAACAAAGGTTTTGAAAAAGAATCAATACTATGTTTATTGCTTTTCTTCTTCGAACTGTTTACCTTCCAACATTCGGATCAAATCCAATAACGTAATATGTGAGGACTACCCAGACTGCAACTTCTAAAATTGTTACGGGTATCTTGATGATCCATGATGGAAGAGCATATGACCATGAAGGATAAAAGAGAAGGTCCCTCTGCTTGTAAAAGACAGGAAGCTTTGCAATTGTCATGGCAAGCTCTGCCAACCCATTAAACATGAGCATAACCACAGCGAAAAATAGAGCACCCATATATAACCCTCCTTCGGTAGTCGAACTTTGGTCCAACTCAGTTCTCAGGAACAGTGTCATTGTAATCACTGCCATAGTGGTAAGCTAAAACAGAAAAAAGAATTATCATTAATTCAAATACTGACATAAAAAAAGGCCAACATTTGATATAACTCGGTGTACATTATATAGAAAACTTACTTGGAACAATTTGAATATGTAAACAAATGAGTTTCTCTTCATAAGCAAAACTTCTCTTGCAGTCAGAGCTTTCAAGAGCTCCTTCTTGTTAACACCATACTTCTCCGTTGTCAAAGCAGCTGGGTGGCTTTTGCTCTTGTCAAATGGGATTGCAAGATCATCTACCATTTTGAGTCCAACATGAAATGACTGGTAAGCCTCAGCAAATTCTCTAGCTGTAATAAATCTGTAAGGCTCATCTTTGTGTAGCCAGTACTGTTTCTGATCTTTCTTTGATGTTACCTGCACCAAATTTTTATTCCACCAGAATGGTACTTAGATTTGAACAAGACATAATTTTATTTACTCAGAAAATGAACATAGATCACTTACTTCTTGCAAGAAATCAGCAACACCTTTTCTCTCTGGACATTTGAAACCCATAGATTCGAAAAACTCAAGCACATGTTCACGGGGACCCTGATACACTATGTGGCCATCAGATAGAAGAATAATGTCATCAAACAGATCATAAGTTTCAGGGGCTGGTTGCAAGAGAGAGATGAGAGCAGTTCCTTGGAGAATGTGGACACTGTGCTTCAGTGAATTCACAATTTGAAAAGTTGTCGAACTGTCCAAACCAGTAGATATCTCGTCCATAAAAAGTGCCCTCGACGGTCCAACCAACATCTCACCTGTAATTAACCAAAGAATTAATTATTATCCTATATAAATTAGACATAAACATGTACTTGCTTGATGGTAATAAATAGAGTTTCTTTAACCTGTTGTAACACGCTTTTTCTGTCCTCCAGATATACCCCTGATCATTTGATCACCTACCATTGTATCTGCACAGATATCAAGTCCCAAAATCTGCAACGAAGTGGGAAGGATTAATTTATACATTGTTACGTTACCTTGTCAAAATGCGATCAAAAAGGCTATATGGTAAATTCTAATACCTTTAGAACATAATCTGTGACCACGCTAGCCTCTTGACCTGCTGTTGCGGCAGCCTGAATTATAGGAACAACATTGAAACTTATATAATGAAGAAATAGAGTTCCACCAGGTCATTCTTATACAAAAATTAATTCTAAATGACTTTATAAATGCACATAAAACAAATCGGCAAGAGGGAATAAATGCGCTATATGATGAAAAGAATTACAAGAAGACCTTTAGCTATCAATAAAATAACCAAAGATCTGTTTGCATCCCATTCAAAGTGTAGCTGGAGAATCATGCTTCAAAGAATCTATCTTCTATTCTTTATTTTCTACTTATTTGGTTATCAGTTTTCTATTTTATTTTTCCAAATAATTGTCAGATTTGAAGGTGCAAGGAGGACTAAATTCCATTTGCTTATTCCTTGCCACCCTTGAAACAAGAAGAAACAGGAGAAAATATGAAGTAAACAATATTCATTTCCCGGAAAACTGTCTAGTCTCAAAAATTTCTTTAGAAGACATACAATTAATATAAGTGCCCATTTTCTAACTAGAATTGTAGGTTGGGATATGTTTTACCTTCATGTAGATATCAACATCGGGATCAGGCTTAATATTTGCATCTTTCTCTCTTCTTGCCAGCTCTGCCAACATTTCTGTAAAAGAATGGCAAGTATTATAGTTTGAAGCACTTGACCTTTAAAGCAAATCAATAGTCCACATCCTAAACTTGTTGCAAAAGAATGATGTAACAGAAGGATATATTGACTAACCGTAGCGTGATCCAACCCCCTGGCATCTTGCAGAGAAAGCCAAGGTTTCTCGCACAGTCATTTCTCCTATATGCAGATCATGTTGGCTGATATAGGCAGCCGTTCTCTGGGGCACAAACTCTTGCATGCCATGGCCATTGTAAGTCACCCTTCCAGAAAACTAGTATAGCAAAATGAAATATTTTCACATTCAACAGTAATCCAAATAGAAGAAAAATCTTGAGTTAAAGCACTGAGAATCCATGAAAGAAATAAAAATAGCAAGACTTACCCTAAGGGTGGGATCAAGCTTTCCAGCCAAAGCAAGCATCAGGGTGGTCTTCCCAGAACTTGGAGGACCTAAAAGCAAAGTCATCCTGAAACATCACCAGAAAAATCAATATACTAGTATGTAGGTTCGCTGAAAATATAAATAAATTTAGAAAAGACAAGTTAAAATATTATTAATTCCGTCGATGAGTGCATACCTGCAAGGCTTGAGGATTCCGCTAACATCTTGAAGGATAGTTAGATGCTTCTTTGTATTTCGAAGTAAGTGGAAAATGTTTAAGAACCCCTTTGAACATTAAAAAGAAAAAGTCGAGATTAAGAACTCCCCACCAACACCATTACCAACAAGGAGAAACACTAATAAAAATCTACATAAGGAAAAACAACAATAATCTACATGTCTATGACTATCTATATGTTGTTACCTCAACTATACTAATACTGAAGTTCAAGAAAGAAGGCAAAGCTCTGCTCCCCACATGAGCTTCTGCTTCAACACTCAAATGCTCGAATCTGACTTCGATTGTGGGCAAATCAACTCCAACTCTGATAACGCAACCATAAAAACACAAAATTAGTCATATAATAAAACAAACTTTTACCATCTATCCCAAGAAAAAAGAAAAAAGAGGCAGTTAATTACCTATCAATTCGATCCCTGAGTTTCAACAAGAACTTCTCATTATCTTCTTCGGCAACTCTGACAAGCCTCTCGAGTAAATTCTTCCTCTGCTGAACCCCAAGATTATCAACATCGACTTCATTGAAGCCAGCACCCTGCGATCCAAGCAGCAGGCCTTTCCTCAAACGATCAAAAGTGGGAAGTTTCTCAAGGGAAGCCCATTTAAGTGCTTCTTCATCATCTTCATCCCGCGATGATTTAGAGAAAACGTCCATACCCTGGTCTCTCCATATCGAAGTACTACCTGCTCTCAAACTTCCAAATCCAATCCTTTCCCTTGAACTACTCCTGCTGCTTTGCCGTATACTATTGCTTGCCCTGTACAGATTACTTCCGTCCATTGTTTTGTTTTCTGGCAACCCAAAATTAACATCAGAATACCCAGATTTTGTATTGCAAACGTTAGGCCAAGAATTATTGAAATCAGCCCAACTTGATTTGATTTGATTTGAGCAAATGCAAACTGTAATCTTCTTCTCTATATGTCCACTGTGCAGTAGTGATAATTGAAGCAGATGATGGAAATTGTTTTATTTTTTCTTGTTCTTGGTGGGCCAAACAAAAATTTACTTATCTTTCTATTTCTAAAGTACCACCTCTAATAAAGCAACCACTTTCCACTTTGGTCTGAACAAGATATATTGTTTTAGGTTTGGTGGGCCAAAATGATTTATTTATATACAGAATCAGATACAGATGTACGAGGGCACCGGGAATTTTACCGGGCTGGCTGCTAAGCTCGAATACTTCTAGAATATGAAAATAATAATTATTTCAAACTCCATCTGTCTTGTACTCCCAACGTCTCTTAATACTTCTTCTCTCCCAAAATAAAAGTTTTGATGAACTTTTTACGCATATTAAAATATGAAGATAAATGAAATGACAAAATTTTTTATAATAATGTCATTAAATATAGAGAGAGAATTAAAATAACAAAAGTATGAGATATTTAATGCTACGGGTATAATAGAAAAATGTGTGTAAAAGTTTAGTTATTCAAGAAAAATAGACATTTAACATGGTCCATGGGACTATCCAAAATAGTAATAAAGACTTTTATCATGGGACGGATGGAGTATAAGATTTTATAGAATTATGTACAAATATTAAGAAAATAATTGTATAACTTTAAATATAATATCAAATAGCTATATTATCATTTTATTGAGAAATTTTTTTATCATTTATTGGTCAAAAAATAATGAAAAGGTAATATTAAAAATTAAATAATTAATATTTATTTAAAATTTTAAAACGTCATATATTATATTAAAGAACAAAAAAATTTCCTTTTTATATTAAAGGAGAGTAGCACTCAATATTGAATTATAGTATCGTTTCCCAAAATCACGTGGGGGAAATATGAAAACTTGGAAAGCCATCGTCCTTGACAGAGCTAAGTTAAGCCACCAAATTTGTTTTCTTTCCAGTTATTTGGAGGACCAAAAGATCAAAAACAAAAAATAAAAAGGATGGTGCGGTGGGGTAGTCTACCTTATGCCTTAGGAGTGTTTATTTAGAATTGAATGAATCTGAATAGTTGAATCGATCCGTTATTTAGTGCGTTTATTTTCGTTTCAATAATTGAATCGGTCAAATTTTTAGGCTAAATAGTCAAATGTTATTTTTTTGATTGAATGAGATGAATGATTGCTGAATAAAGTATTTTATATTTAATTTTCTTTACAATATTAAGTAATATTAAATAAATTTACAATAATTTTGAATTTTTTCAGAGGGATAAAATAATAAAAATATGTTATTTCAGATGTTTCAAACATGTCAATTATCTGTTTTGAATAAAAATTGTCTGAAAGGCTGAATTGGTCGATTTTTTTGAGTTGAATAGCCAAATGTAATTTTTTTTGATTGATTGAGTTGAATAAAGTATTTTATATTTAATTTTTTTTACAATATTAATTATTATGTTAAGTAATATTAAATAAATTTATAATAATTTTGAATTTTTTCATAGGAATAAAATAATAAAAATATATTATTCAGATGTTTCAAACATGTCAATTATCGAATAATTTTTTTCATTCAGTATTCAAAATTCTACTTCAAATTACTTAAACATTCAAAAATATTTCATTTAATTTTATCAAACACTCCCTTAATATATTACAATCGTGCCAATAATTGCGAAAGCTTTTAGTATTTTATAATAATATATAATCCAATCCTTTAAAGCCAGTGGATGATCATGATAGCAATAAGTAATTATTTAAAAACAGATATTTATAAATTTTACCGGATGACTTGTCTAAAATGACGCCTATCGTAAGAAAGAAAACAAACAAACGTCATACTCATACAGTAGTAGTATCTCATCGTACTAATAAGTTAAAAACTTATTAAAAGTATACATTAAATAAACTTAACATCACAAATTTTATTTTATGGATGAGACTATTTTATAAAATAAAGAATATAACCATTATTTAAATCCACAAAAATTTCTGAGAAGCAGAGTATATATGTGTATGAAAATATGTGTTTCCTGAGATATATAAATATTTATACCAATTTTTTTTATAGTTTGTGTGTCTTTAGAAACGGTAGATATTGGTAGAATAATTATAAAAATATACATATTTGCTCTTACAATATTAATAGTAACAATTTTTATTTAGACATTTTCTTAAAACAAAATGTAAATGTATTTTCAAGTATATATTTTTTTTGGATTCGGTAGGATGAAATTTATTTTTTAGTAAGTTGGTCAATTGATCAATAAAATATTAACACGCATAGAGTCTCGTATGCGTGTCAGCACTCTATTTACTAACTTACCCAAAAATAAATTTCATATTAATTACTTCCAAAAAAATTTATATAAATACTTTCAAAGGTGGGAAGCTTTTTTTGTTTTTAAAAGACGGAAGAGTGGACCGTAGGGGGCAGGGGGTATATGTATATATGTATGTATGTATGTAGTAGATGAAAGTATGTATATTTCACGCGGAGAACATGAGACTAGTCGTGTACAGGTATGGGTGTAAATTGGGGAAAAGTAAATGGTGACTTTGATTTAGGGTGGGTGGGTGCGTAGGAGGAGGCATAAATGTCATTTAATAGAAGAAGTCAAGAAGATAATTTTGACTATTTGTTTCTCTCATTCAACACCATTTTCCTGCCGACCGATTCACCTTCTTCCTAAACCCTTCATCTTCACGCCACTACACTTCTTATCTCACAAATCCAAAACATATGGACTACGTTTTTATTTTCATGACATAAAATGGGACTTTTATATTGTTATTCAAAATATGAATTTTAAATTTAATATTTATATATATATATATATAAAAGAAATAGTTTCTTTTTAAAATTTATAGTCATAAGACAACATTTGGTGTTATTAATTAATTATATATATCATCCACTCGTAAATATCTCCCTCTCCCTTTGACACACACATGCCAAGTAAAATCATAGTGGCAATCAATACCCCCGCTAATAAGAATAAAAGTAAAAAAAAATAGATAAAATTGTAAAAATGCACCTGATATTTATCCCGAAATCTCACTTTCATCCTGAACTTTTTTTTTTTCTAAAAATATCTTTAACGTTACAAATTTAAGCTCGGTTATGCCCCTCCCGTTAACGATATTGCCAACTGAACAAACGGGGTAAAATCTATCTGATGTGGCTGACATATGACACTTTCCTCTTTTGTCTATTTTTCTCTCTCATCCAAAAACAGAGCAACAATAAAAAGAAGAAGATGGATTAAGATTGGGGTTTACGATAACCAACACAACAGTTCATAGTTCCCTACATATGAATAGGATAATCTTTCAACCCTATTTCATCCTCTCTCTCATGATCTATGTAACCCTAGTTCATTGTTTATTGATGATTTCTTGGTTACATAGGATAATCTTTTAACCCTATAAATAGAGGGGTTTGTCATGAGGTGTTTGTTGTAAGTTTGGCTTATTATTTCATGGACCCCCATGTGTCAATTTGTCAAACATTTGGTAGAAATTAAGTTATCTCGATTTTATTTATTATTATTATAATAGTAATAAAACAGAAAACTTTTTATATAAAACATAATACTTTTTATAATATATATAAAGTTATTTATTTTATTAGAATATAAATAGAATATATTATATTATATTATATATAAAGTTTTTATTTTATTAGAATATTTTATTGCATAGTGCTGCATAGTAAAATTAAATTTTGCCCGTGAATTCGTCTGTGATTTTCTTATTGTTGGTCAGTGATTTCCTTAAATAGTGCCCTGCCATTCACCTATAAATAGGTTGTTTAGTTAAGAAATAAAAATCACACCAGAATCAGAAAATTCTTATTCTATAATATTATGTGTATTTTTTTTAATATAAGGATACTTTGAGTATGTAACACATAATGGAAGATTTCCTCAAGATAATCTTTGCTATACCTGTCAGAATTAGTCTTCTACTAAGGTAAGTGATATTATTTTCGTTCAATATTCGTAAGTAATATTATTTTCTTCCATACTCTATAGTATATAAGTGATATTATTTCGTTTCATATTCCTAAATATTCACTTACTTTGATAAGTATTGCTTCTATAATCCCTGAAATTAGTAAAATATCCTTAATAATTTGCGTTTCATCTAATATCATTTCACTAGAATATTGGTCTAAACTTTCTTATTAAATTTTAATCTTCTTATTTCGAAGTATTATTCATCCGGGGTACTATTCATGTCGGAATATTATTCATCCGGAGTACTATTCATGTCAAAGTACTATTCACGACGAAATTAGTTTTTTCTTTCTTTGTCCAAATTATCTTTGAAATATGAATCTTGAATATCATTCTTGAATTTTACTCCACAATTGGTGATCATGTTAACAATTTGGATATTCTTGAACTTTGGATAAATTAAGTTATAAATCTCTAATATTTATCCTTGATCTCACTTGATTCATTCTGTATATCATTGTCATAATTCACATGCTTATATTGTGCTGAAAGTCATCTTTGACCCGTAGTGCAAAGATAGACTGTTGATTGGTATGATTATGACTTGGAATTGTGTATTGATATAATCATGACCTTTAATGTTACAGATAAATGTTTGTGGTGAAAGTTCTCTTTAGCCCGTAGTGCATAGATGTACAGGTGTTTGGCATAATGACCACTGATGATACAAACGATTATGTGACGCCCCCAAAATTAGGTATACATTACCCATCTTGGGTCACCAGATACATGGTACAGAATTCAAATACAATTTCTTAATACTGTTGTGGGTATACAATACGACAAAACATAACCTGTGAATTTGAATACAATTATTATCTACTAGAGATTATACAAACTCAAAAGGAGTCCTCATTACAATTGTTAACACACTATTTCACGTAGAATAGTGAGGAGTACTTAATACTATCATCCGGTCCATCACTCCGTTCCCGACTTGTTCCAAATTTATATTCTCATTTCAAGAGAAAAAGTGAAAGAAAGGGTGAGCTCAACTAGCCCAAGAAGAAATATTATGACTAAGATAATGCGAATAAATTATCATTAGCCTTGATAGTGTTAAACCGATAAAATATAACAAACATCAAGTTTAAGCTGCGGTGAACAAGCAATCCATTAGAAGAGTCAAGTAGAGAATAAAATCTACTATCTTCTATGATTTAAAAGGTTTTTCATGACTTTTATTGCTGAGACTCAGCTTAATAAATAATCCACATCATCGAATCACCCCTGCACTACGACCATGGATATTCTTTAGTATCACGACCATAATTATTCATACTCTACGGGCCAAGAATATTTGTGTATTCATTAATGGTCATGATCATGCCAACAACTGTCCATCAATGCACTACGGGCCAATGAGGACTTTTTCCACATCATTTATAACATTACGGTCATGATTACACCGAATAATCCCTGGTCATAATCATACCAAGTCCATCTATGCACTACAGGCCACAGATGACTTTCAACATAATATAAACATGAGGATGATGACAATGATATAAGAATTCAATAAAACAAGTTCAAGAATTAATTTATCTAGGAATTAATAACATCCAACTTGTCAACATGATACTGCTTTGTAGAGTAAAATTCAAGAATGCTCAGAAAAATATTTTCACGAAAAGATACTGGATAAAGCGCAAATATCAAGGATATTCCACTAATTTCATGGAGTATAGAAGTCAAAACTTTAACCAACTGAGTATAATAACGAATGGAATAACAAAAGAAATCACCATGCATGCGGTGCTTGCAGATGTATGAGTTATTCAATAGAATAATAAGTAATCGGAACGGTCAAAGTGAAATTGCGACCGAGCGGGATGTTCTAATGAGAATAATACAGACGGAATCCGGTTAAAGCAGAACGCATGTAGACATGATATTCCAACAGAATAATAATAAAGATGGAACCAGGTCCGGTGTGACGCCCCCAAAATAGGTATACATCACCCATTCTGAGTCGCCAATAACATGGTACATAAATAACTACAACTTTATTGTTACAACATATAAACTGTGAGTTTAAATACAGATATTGTCATCTAGACAATATCCACATACAAATAAATCCTCATCATAATTATTGATACATTATTTTACAAAAATGGTGAGGACTACTAAATAACTCTCTAAAACCATATTCCATACCCCGGACTGCGTCTTCGCTACATTCTCGCCTCACGAGAAAAAAATGGAACAAAAAAAGGAAAAGGGTGAGCTCAACTAGCCCAAAGTAAAGAATATTATGACTAAGATAATACGGAACAAATTATCGTTAGTCTTCAACAGAAAAAATCTAATAGAATACAATAGATAACAAGTTTTAAATCAATACTCGCAATTGAAAATATTAATTCATAGAAGAGTTACGTAGAGGATGAAATCTACTAATATCTATGAATTTAACGATCTATCATCAATATTTTTATCCTCGTAACATCAATCATATATATATCCGGAATTATATATTCATCCTGCAGACTTCTGAGGCGCCAAGGACATTCACCGATTAGTCATGTTCATCTAAACAATTGTTCATCTTTTGCACTATGGGCCAAAGATATTCATCGAAATCATTCATCTTTGCACTACGGGCCAAAGATATTCCATAATATCATCATTTAAGACCGAGGATGATGAATAATATTTTTTAAGAAAGCGAATCCGGTGAATCAAAATGACAAGGATTAAGGATTAAGGATTAGTGACTTTGTTTTTATCCACGCCCAAAAATACCTCAAAAATAATCATAGTGGTGTAAAATTCAAGAATGATCAAAACATGGATACAATCAAAGCTAGTATCCCTGATAGATATTTTAGATTTAAAAGGAAAATTTTTCATTTTTCGATGAATAATCCGATTTGTGAATAATGTCGTATACGTGAATAGTGCCTTATCGTGAATAAGAACTCGACACCAAAAGTTCCAAATTTGATAAAAAAACTTCAGATCAATATTTCAAAGATAATGATATTGAAGAAATAATATCATTACGAAAAAAAAATAATATCCCTTACCCGGAAAAGGCAAGTACTTAAGCTGGAATATGGATATAAATTTATAACTCGAACTTTCACCATAGTATAGCAATACTCAAAGTATACTCAAAATACTCACAAGAATACGCTCGACAATATAGAGAGAAAACTTGATTTACGGTGTGATTTTCAATTCTAACCTAAGCACTTATTTATAGGAAATTCTTTAGAACACCAAAGCAAAAAATTTAATAAATTAATAATATATTAATTAATATTCCTACGCCAACATTTGAAGAACTAAAATCAGTCATTAACATCACATGCAAGACCCACCATTAATGTCAAAAACGTTTTTCTTATTTAAATTATTTTAAACTTCTAAAAATCAATTATTTCGGAGCTTCGGAACTTCAATAATTCACAATAAATAGCCCTTTGTCAGAAAATTCAAATCTTGCGAATTTTTATAGGAAATTCAATTCTCTACAACTTTACAGAAGGAAGTTTTTCCAAATTCTAAACAGAAATTGATCGAAATCCACAAACGGGCGATTTTACAGACTATAATCAAATTTCAGTCAAGAAATGGGGTCCACCAAACATGAAAAACATGTTTTAAATATTTTTGGTAACAAAATACTCCTCCTCCACATATACTCATATATCCCACATTCATCGTAAAAATATCATTATTATATTATTAAAATATAATAATATATTTAAATGAATAATTTTATCGAAAAAGATAAAATTTCAATTTTTAACAATTGTCACATTAAAATTTTCTCCATCTATATCCACATAAAATCAATATTTTCCTCATCATATGAATCAATAATTAATTATTCACAAATAATATTACGAGAATCACAATATTGACAACCAGCAGGTTCAGAGGAAAGAGGGGCTTTCCAATAAGAATTTTTCCTTCTTGGTAGCTTGATTAGGTGACCAAACATCTCCTTGTATGTAACTTTCTAGACATTGCCAATAATGTTATCTAATAATATTATTAGGATAATATGAATTATTGCTTCGATAATGAAAAAAATCGTGTAATGACAATTATTGAAACAACAAACAATATAAAATATCAACGCTAAAGATTTAATAAAATCTTTGAGCGATAATTATTGTAACCATTATTGAGTAGTTAGAAGACCGAAATTTTTTTAAATAAAAGAAATTTCCTTTATTTATTATTTTGAAATAGTAAAGGTGGATTTGATTAATGTGGTTAGTTATGGGTAAAACGCGTAAATATTTTAAATAAGCAGTGGTGATATAATATTCATTATTATTAGGAGAATATTCGTTTGGTCGTGGAATATTAAAGACTTGTCGAGGAATATTAAATGACGACCGGTAGCGACCATGTGTGGGCCCCATAACTGAAAGCGATTGGAGGAAGAAAGCGACAAAAAATAAGTTGTTTAAAAATAACGGCGTAGTGTAGTTCTCATTTACATTGTTGGAATACCGTTGGTTAAAACACGGTAATATGCGTTATCGCACAAGTTGGCAGCTGCAGTATTGCACCAATTATTGATTCTTACGTAAGAAGGCACTACTCAATAATGGTTACGATAAGAATTATCGCTCAAGATTTTATTTTATTGATTCAATAATTCTTTGTGTTGATATTTTATATTCTTTGTTGTTTCAATAATTGTCATTTACGTATTTTTCATTATCAAAGCAATAATTCATATTATCTGAATAATATTATTAGATAACATTATTGGCAATGTCTAGAAAGTTACATCTAAGGAGAGGTTTGGTCACCTAATTCTTGCCAAGTAGTAAGGAGAAATTCTTATTGGAAAGCCCCCTCTTTCCTGGGAACTGCCTGGTTGTCAATATTGTGATTCTGTAATATTATTTGTGAATAATTAATTATTGATTCATACGATGAGGAAAATATTGATTGAGGATATAGATGGAGAAAATTTTTATAGTGACAATTGTTGAAAATTAATATTTTATTTTTTTCTGATAAAATAATTCATTTAAATATATTATTTTAATAATATATTAACGATGATATTTTTACGATGAATGTGGGATATATGAGTATATGTGGAGGAGGAGTATTTTTGTTACCAAAATGTTTAAAACATGTTAAACATGTCGATTGGACCCCATTTATTGATCGATATTTGATTATAGCACAGTAAAATCGCCCGTTTGTGGATTTTGGTCAATTTCATTTGGAATTTGGAAAACTTTCTTTCGTAAAGTTGTAGAGAATTGAATTTCCTATAATATTCTCATGAGATTCGAATTTTCCGATAAAAGGGCTATTTATTGTGAATTATTGAAGTTTCAAGCTCAAAATAATTGATTTTGGAAGTTTAAAATATTTAAAATATGAAAACGTTTTTTGTTATTAGTGGGTCTAAGATGTGGGTTGAATTGATTTTTGAATTCAAAGAGTGGGCATAAGAATTTATATATATATATATATTATTATTATATTAAATTTTCGCTTTGGTGTTCTAAGCAATTTCTATAAATAGTGCTTGGGTTAGAATTGAAAATCACACCGTAAACTCAAGTTTTCTCTATATTATCGAGCGTATTCTTGTGAGTATTTTGAGTATACTTTGAGTATTGCTTTATACTCTGCAAGTTCAAGTCATAGCTTTTATATCCAAGTGTTTCAACTAAAGACTTGTCTTTCGAGGTAAGGGATGTTATTTTCTTCTCAAATGATATTATTTCTTCAATATCATTATCTTTGAAATATTGGTTGGAACTTTTATCAAATTTGGAACTTTTTTGTGTGGGTTACTATTCATTAAGTGATTATTCATTCAAAATTATTTATTCACGAGTACTATTCACAAAAGCGTGAAGATGTTTTTTTGTGAAATTTCTATCTTTTGGTGTCGGAGTTATTATTCACGTATACATGACTTTATTCACGATCGACCTAATTATTCACGAACAAGACTATTCATTAAAAATGAAATTTCTTCTTTTTGTCCAAAATATCTATGTGGATACTAAAGCTTTGATTGTATCCATGTTTTGATCATTCTTGAATTTTACACCACTATGATTATTTTTGAGGTATTTTGGACGTGGATAAAACAAAGTACGAATCCTTAATCCTTAATCCTTGTCATTTTGTTTCTTTGGATTCGCTTTCTTTTAAAAAATATTTTCATCATCCTCGGCCTTAAATGATGATATTGTTGAATATCTTTGGGCCCGTAGTGCAAAGATGAATGATTTATGATGAATATCTTTGGCCCGTAGTGCAAAAGATGAATGATTTTCGATGAATATCTTTGGCCCAGAAAGGCAAAAGATGAATGATTTTCGATGAATATCTTTGCCCGTAGTCAAAAAGATGAATAGGTGTTTAGGTGAACATGACCTAATGGTGAATGTCCTTGGCACTTAGTGCAAGGATGAATATTTGATCCAGATATATATTGATTGATGTTACTGAGGATAAAAATAGGCGATGAACTTTAAAATTCATACATGTAGAAGATAGTAGTTTGCATTCTCTACTTAACTCTTCTAATGAATTATTATTTCATTGCGAATATTGATTTAAAACTTGTGGTCTATTGTATTCTATTAGATTTTTTCCTGTTGAAGACTAACGATAATTTTGTTGTATATTATCTTAGTCATAATATTCTTTCTTTGGGCTAGTCGAGCTCACCCTTTTCCTTTTTGTTCCATTTTTCTTCTCTCGGAGGCGAGAATATATGGAAGCATGTAGTCTGGGGTAATGGAATGAAAGTTCTAGGAGAGTTGTTTAGTAGTCCTCACCATTTTTGTAAAATGATGTATCAATAATTATGATGGGGATTTATTTGGGTATGTATATGTCTGTAAGACAATAATTGTATTTAAACTCATAGTATATATGTTGTCGTATTTTGCACGCACAAATGTATTAATAAAGTTGTAGTTATTTTTGTACCATGTATTTGGCGACTCGAGAATGAGTTGGGTGGAATGGACCTATTTTGGGGCGCCACAAGAAGGTGCTTCTCACGTAAGAATCAATAATTTGTGCAATACCGTGGTATCATCTTGCAACAACAACGCCGACATCGTGTTTTAACCACCGTGTATTCCAACGGTGTAAATCTGTAATAACTACTGTCGCTATTTTTAAACAACTTATATTTGTCGCTTTTCTTCCTCCAATCGTTTTTCCGTTATGGGCCCACACATGGTTGCGCACGTCGCATTTAATATTCCCGACAGCATTTAATATTCCACGACCAAACGAATATTCCCCAAACAACAATGAATATTTTATAACCACTTGCTTATTTTATAAAATTTATGATTTTACCCATAACTAACCACATTAATCAAATCAACCCTTACTATTTCAAAATAATAAATAAAGGAAATTTCATTTTATTTATTAAAATTTGGTCTTACAACCTCCCTCCTTATGAAATTTCGTCCTCGAAATTGACGACGCATCTACCTAGTGTTTCGAAAAGATGAAGATACCTCGCTTTCATTTCCGTTTCCAACTCTCAGGTTATTTTCTCTATAGCATGGTTTCTCCACAAAACTTTAAAATGTGGTATGACCTTTACGCGTAGGACATACTCCTTCATATCCAAGATCTTGACAGGTACCTCTTCGTACGTTAAGTCTTCAGCTATCTCGTCTGGTTCTAACTCAATGATGTTATTCGGGTCGTCCACATATTTACGTAACATCTCGAGTGACGTAAAAAAATGTTATAAACACGCCGACATACTTGGTAGTAAAAGCGAGTCTATAGGCCACGATTTCTACTCGATCGAGTATGAATTAATAAATCGAAGGTTTGAGCTTTCTTCTCTTCATTGACTCGTACTTCTAGAATAACGCCTTCTTGCACCTTCTTCTTTATATTCATCCACTCCAGGTCTGTAGCTTGAACGACTTTAACATTATCGATTAAAGTCGATTCTACTCGTATATCATCACGTGAGTTCCTAGAGTCTTTAACTCTATCTTCATCATTTTTAAGTTATACGAAATGAGTCTTTGTGTTATCAACATCGCACTTGTAAACGCATACGATCTTCTACTCAACCCGTCAGCTACCACATTCGCTTCTTCTACGATAATATTGAATGGTACGATCATAATCTTCAATGTACTCGAGCCAACGCTTTTGGCGCATTGATACGTTCATTTAGTTAAAGAAATATCGAGGGTTTAGGAAATAGGTTTTGTCTTAGGTCAATACAAAATTCGATTTCTCGGCTACAGGTAGGGTAGGAAGTCATCGAGGATTACGCCGAAAATTTATTAACGATAGAAATATCATTCAAAACTGTGACTCTCATCCAAAACTTGGATAACACGTCACATTGATACCTAACAACTTGCCATCGTCATTCACAACGTCTCCTACGAAAAGTCTGGCTTCTGTGCATTCCACACAAGGAAGTCAACAACGAAAGGCTCGGGGCTCTTTACTTATGGCTTAATATGACAATGATTGACTTTAGTGGTTTGGTTATTTTGAATTCGTATAATAGGTTGGTTAGGAGTATGAAAGCTAAAAACCTTACAAAAAGCATGATGAGTAGTTAACCAATCGATTCCAAAAATCACATCCATGCAAATATTTTCAAAGAGATAAGATCGGTGAAGTAACGTGAAAGTGTTGATTTGAATCAAACAAGATTTATAAATAGTAGAGGTAACGAAAGCTCCTAATAACGAAGTTTCAACCAATAAGTCAAAGTTTAACTTCTCCGGAGTCAAATTTAAACGTTGAACACAACTAGGTGAAATAAAAGAGTGAGTAGAACCGATATCTAACACGGTATAGACTTTGCAAGAACTTATGATTAACTTACCCGTGATAATTTTATTCAGGTTCCTCGTCACAAAAAAAATGCTCTCTCTTAAACTACTGGGCTTTGGCTTATGCGGGACATCCTTTTGAGTCACCGTCCCCATTGAACTATGTTTTTTCACCGCATAATCAATTGAGCGATATGTCCTTCCTTTCCACAATTATAAAGATACCTTGAACTGTTGTGGGCGCTTGACCGATATGTCCTTCTTTCCGCATTTGTAGCATATAATGGGTGGTTGTTTCCCTCTCCTTGGAACCGATTCTTCTTTCTTGGCGCCGACGTCTTCACATGGTCGTTGTTGAACCTTCTTTTCTTGAAATGTCCACTGAGTCACCTCTCCTATTATCACGCCCACGATTACCACCCGAGTGGTTACCGCTTTGTCCGTATTCTTTCCTCCCCCATTGGTTATCATCGTTTCGATGATCTGCATCACCGATATGACCACGGTTGTGGTCCTCGGTTGAACATACTCGTTATCACGCCTAATAATTGAGCCTCTTTTACAACATCTTAATATAAAGAAAATTTATGAGAGATAAGATATTGTCGAATCTCGTGTTTTAGACCCCTCGAAACATACGCGCGTTATTCGCTCCTCATTTTCCACCAAATGAGGTGCAAACTCGACAACTCCGCAAACTTCGCGCCTCATCTTTGAGACACACCGTCGTGTTGTTTCGCTTCAGCCTAATAAACTCCACTTCCTTCATATGACGAACACTTTCGTGAAAGTATTTGTCAATAAATAGTTTCAAACGTCTCCCAAGACACTTTGAAAGACAATTTGGATGGGTACGCTTCATGATTCCCACCGATGAATGCGCTTTCGCCACGGAACATAAAGGTGGCGAATGGAACCTTCGTTCTCTCCGTGCATCCCAAGACATCGAATATCTTGGTAATTTGCTTGACCCATGTTTACGCCTTGATCGGATCCGCTTTCCATGGAAATCTGGTGATCCCAACTCCTTGAATCGCTTGGTATGATGGATGCATCAAGGCGTTATTATCATTTCCACCGTATTATGGGATGGCTGCCGTCATTTCGTTGTTGCATGAATTGCTCCTTAAAGCGCTAGCGATGACCGCCCAAGAGTTATCAATGTTTCTACTGCATTTTGGATGGGAGCTACCGCTTTGTTGTTGCATGAATTGCATAAAGCCTCGACCATCCCATCATTCACCATTTCATCGGTGTTATTATTTTCATGAGGATTATTGTCCTGCAGTTGCATATTATCCGATTATTGATATGTGGAGACTCAGCGGTCTCTCCGTGCTCCATTGCTTATCTCAACATTTTCGGATGCCATTTTAAAATCGCCACAAAACAAGGGTTAATCAAACAAATTAACATATCACATAATATCCCTATATTATTGTATTCCACTAACAAATAAGCTTAGGTAGGACACACTAGCGAAGGATTTACTCGTCTCTCCCTCCTAGTTCTATTCCCCGATCTCCATGGAGATCATATCCTAAGCTCGATATTAATTGTGGCGCCCCCAAAATAGGTATACATCACCCATTACGAGTCGCCAATAACATGGTACGTAAATAACTACAACTTTATTATTATAACATATAAAGCTGTGAGTTTAAATACGAGATATTGCCATCTGCAGACAATATCCACATACAAATAAATTCTCATCATAATTATTGATACATTATTTTACAAAATGGTGAGGACTACTAAATAACTCTCTAAAACCATCATTCCATACCCCGACTGCATCTTCGCTACATTCTCGCCTCCCGAGAAGAAAAATGGAACAAAAGGAAAAGGGTGAGCTCAACTAGCCAAATAAAGAATATTATGACTAAGATAATACGTAACAAATTATCGTTAGTCTTCAACAGGAAAAATCTAATAGAATACAATGAACAACAAGTTTTAAATCAATACTCATGATGGAAAATATTAATTCATAGAAGAGTTACGTAGAGGATGAAATCTACTAATATCTATGAATTTAATAAATCCATCATCCATATTTTTATCCCTCGTAACATCAATCAATATATATCCGAATTATATATTCATCCTTACACTACAGCCAAGGACATTCACCAGTTGGTCATGTTCATCTAAACAATTATTCATCTTTGCACTACTGGCCAAAGATATTCATCGAAATCATTCATCTTTTACTACGGGCCAAAGATATTCATCGAAATCATTCATTTTTTGCTTCTACAGCCAAAGATATTCCATAATATCATCATTTAAGACCGAGGATGATGAAAATATTTTTAAGAAAGCGAATCCAATTGAATCAAAATGACAAGGATTAAGGATTAAGGATTCAGTATTTTATTTTATCCACGCCCAAAAATACCTAAAAAATAATCATAGTGATGTAAAATTCAAGAATGATCAAAACATGGATACAATCAAAGCTAGTATCCACAATAGATATTTTAGATTTAAAAGGAAAATTTTCATTTTTCGATGAATAATGCCAGTATTCGTGAATAATGTCGATAAGTATACGTGAATAGTCCGTGAGTATCGTGAATAAGAACTTCACACCAAAAGTTCCAAATTTGATAAAAAAACTTCAGATCAATATTTCAAAGATAATGATATTGAAGAAATAATATCATTCTTGAAAAAAATAATATCTCTTACCTCGGAAAGAAAAGATTTAACCTGGAATATCGGATATAAAGCTATAACTTGAACTTTCACCGATATAGAATACTCAAAGTATACTCAAAATACTCACAAGAATACGCTCGATAATATAGAGAGAAAACTTGGTTTACGGTGTGATTTTCAATTCTAACCTAAGCACCCTATTTATAGGAAATTCTTAGAACACCAAAGCAGTAAAATTTAATAAATTAATAATATATTAATTAATATTCCTCGCCAACATTTGAAGAACTGAAATCAGTCATTAACATCACATGCAAGACCCACCATTAATGCCAAAATGTTTTTCTTATTTAAATTATTTTAAACTTCCAAAAATCAATTATTTCGGAGCTTCGGAACTTCAATAATTCATAATAAATAGCCCTTTTGTCAGCAAAATTCAAATCTCACAAGTTTTTATAGAAAATTCAATTCTCTACAACTTTGCAGAAGGAAGTTTTTCCAAATTCCAAATGTAAATTGACCAAATCCATAAACCAAGCGATTTTACTGATTATAATCAAATTTCGATCAAGAAATGGGGTCCACCGCAAACATGAAAAACATGTTTTAAATATTTTGGTAACAAAAATACTCCTCCTCCACATATACTCATATATCCCACATTCATCGTAAAAATATCATCATTATTATATTATTAAAATATAATAATATAGCTGGGACGAGTCGGGGAACGGAGTGATGGACCAGATGATAGTATTAGTAGTCCTCACTATTCTGTGAAATAGTGTGTTAACAATTATAATGAGGACTCCTTTTGAGTTTGTATAATCTCTAGTAGACAATAATTGTATTCAAACTCACAATTATGTTTTATCGTATTATATGCATAGATTGTATTAGTAAATTGTATTTGAATTTGCACTACGTATGTCGGCGACCCAAGATGGGTGATGTATACCTAATTTTGGGGGTGTCACAAGCAATATTCCACTATTTTTCCTAATTTACCCCTCTATTTAATATGCTTAGTAAATGCAATTCCATGGACCATTGTGGAGAGAGAAATAATTAATTAGGGATACAAAAGACATTTTGTGTCATTTCTTAATAAGTGTGCTTAACTCTAAAAAGACATTTAATATGAATAGGAGGGAGTATATTCTATCAGATTTTTCCCTGTTGAGGACTAAGAATAATTTATTCTACATTATCTTAGTCATAATATTATTTACTATGCTAGTTGAGCTCATCATTTTCTTTCATTGTTATCTTCAAGAAATGAGAATATAGCTAAGACTAGTCAGAAAGTGGAGTAATGGTCCAAGATGGTTACTATAATAGTCATCACTATTCTATAAATTAGCGTGACAATAATTATAATGAGGACTTTATTTGAGTTTGGATATTGTCTACGAGACAATATTTGTATTGAAACTCACAGTTTATATTTGTCGTATTTTAAACGACAGTTAATAGTGGTATATAGGAAGTTTATATTTGGATTATGTACCATGTATTTGGCGATTCAAAATGGGTTGTGTGGAGATATTTTGAGGGTGTCACACTTTCAAGATCAGATCTCAACACCATAACCATCGTCCCACACCACCATCCCACGCCGATTCACAACACAATAAGATATGTGGTCGAACGCAGATCTAGATCTGAAGAAATTCCTTTGTAACTCTCTTTCGTGTCTCTAGGAAAGAAAATTTGGTAATAAAAAAGGAGAAGAGAGAATAGAGGAAGAAGATGGGAGAGAGAAAACAAATATTCTATCTAAATGTTTTTTTTTCTTTGCCACACACTTTTGTCCACGTGTTACTTATTCAAAAATAAACTAACATCCGTGTCTAGTTGGTAGTATCGTTAACGGGAGGGGCACATCTGAGCTTAAATTTATAACATTAAGGGTTCTTTTGGAAAAAAAATTCAAGTTAGAAGTGAGACTTCGGATAAACATCAGGGACATTTTTACAAATTAGTCCAAAAAATTTTTTGTCTTAACTTTATTTGTTGGAAAAAGATGTTTCACTTACTTCATTAAGTACTATAACTTAGTTTATGCAATAATGCTTACCATAGTGCAAGATATTATTATGTTGGGTTCGCATGTAAGATTTAAAATGGCAAAAAACACTTTTTGGCCACTGTGGTTATAGTGATTTAACGAAATAGTCATTGTGCTTTTAAAATATTCAATTAGCCCACTATACTTTTTAAAAATGTTCAATCAGGCCTTTCCGTCCATTTTTTATAACTGCCGTTAACAGATCAGCAAGAGTTTCTTACGTGTCTTTTTTGAAAAAATAAATAAAATACGTGGCATATGCTTAATTACATAGTATATCCTTATGTGGCAACAAAAATTTTTTTTAATGAATTTCTTTATAATTTTTTCTTCTCAAACAAAAAAATAAAATAATAAAATCATTATGTAGTAAAAATAATAATTAAAATAATAATAAAATTAAAATAAATATTTTAATTCATTTTTTAATAATTTTTTCTTTTTCTTTTTATTTTTTTCTTTCTTTAATAATTATTTTTATTTTAAAAATTAATTCCAAATAATATATCAAATTTTTTGTATAATTGTTCATCTTATCTCAGTAAACCACCCAAGAATGACCAATTTGGACAAATCTCATCAGTAAACCCATCGCCAAATCCCAACAAATATACAGAAAACACATAATATTTAGATCGAAAAGTTATGAGATCATCAGACAAAATCCAAACCAGAGCCACCGCCCAATTCAACCTCACCACCGCCGCCGTAGCCTCCATTTTCATTCCCAAAAATCACCAAGAAACTAAGAAACTCAGCAACTGAGCCTCCAAAAAATGGAGTACGGTGCCACCAAAAACCTAGATCTAGGTCTGAAGTCAAAATCTAATTACAATATGGGGACTGGTTGGAGAATTCGATTGTAGTTGATGTTCGAGACATTGAGCTCGAGGCGGCCATGGTGAGTGAAGTCAATTTGTCGAAGGGATGATAGAGGCAATCGTTTGATCGGATCTCGCAGAGAACCAGGATCTGCTGTGAAAGCGTTAGAGAGATATGAGAAGAAGTCGAAGGAGAGGCGGAGGTGGGCATGATATTGAATCTGAAACTTACTACATTTTTGCAATCTTCGCTTACGATTCTCTTTCGCTTATCTTTTATTTTTTTGTTTTTTATTTTTGTTTTTTATTTTTGTTTTTTATGTTTAGTTATTAAAAAGTTTTAATATTATTTGTATTATTTAGAATTAATTTTAAAATAAAATTAATTATTAAAAGAAAGGAAAAGATAAGGAAAAAAAAAAATTATATAGAAAATGAATTAAAATATTTATTTTAATTTTATTATTTTAATTATTTTTTGTCACGTAATTAATGATTTTTATTTTTTTTTTTGTTGAAATTAATGTAATGTTGTAATAGATCTCATTGATACAAAAAATTGATATATTATTTGTATTATTTGGAATTAATTTTAAAATAAAAATAATTATTAAAAGAAAGAAAAGATAAAAGGAAAAGAAAAAATTATAAAGAAAATGAATTAAAATATTTATTTTAATTTTATTATTATTTTAGCACATAATGATTTTTTTTTATTTTATTTTTTGGTTGAAAAGAAAAAATTATAAAAAAAATCCATTAAAAAATAAAAGAAAGGAGCTAATATGTATCTATTGCCACGTAATTACCATGTTATTTTTTATTTTATTTTTTAAAAGACACGTAAGAAACTCTTGCTGATCTGTTAACGACAGTTACAAAAAATGGACGGAATGGCCTGATTGAACATTTTAAAAAATATGAAATTTTAAATGAATATTTTAAAAATACGATTCTTTATATCGTTAAATCACTATAACCACAATGGCCAAAAAGTACTTTTTGTCGATTTGAAATTTATAAGTATTTCCTCCGTTCAATAAAAAAAATATTATAAAGTATTTTGTATTCTTTATAAATTTTATGAATAAAGAGTATTTATTATATTAGTCTTAACATGATACTATAATTATGATATTAACTTCAGAATATTTTATCATTTTAAATTATCATAGCTAAAACATAATTCTTTTGCAGAATATATATATTTTTATTTAAAATGCAACTTTTTTTTTGTTATATGAAAAGGATGTAATAATATCCTAGTTTAACCTTTTATTAATATACTACTATAGATTGCCTGCCACGTGTATAATATAATGATGATACTCCGTATTATATATAATCATTGATGTTTGTGTACTACGTAGTAGTTATATACTCTATAATGATGATATCGACATTAATCCGACCGACTGAGGTTGGAAAATTTCGGATTAAAAAAAAACAAAAAAGCAATCCCAACATGATAACACACACTCATTTAATTATTTATCCATGCCATGCCAGTAACTGTTGGAAACATTTCTTCACATCATGATTTACCATCAGTTTTGATCTTCACATAATGTGAACATGGAGCTCCATCCTAAGGATTTACAATATAAATTCTGCATCTACGGTGTAGCTGATTCAATGAGGGACAATTTTCCGCAGAATGTTATCCTACGGAACGGAACAGAACAGAACACGAATTTGCATTACAAAGTGTGGGTAAATCAGGAATCTCACTCATTCTCCTGTGCAGCATTTTTACTACCAGCAGAAGCAGAAACAAGCTCAGCCTCCACTGATATGGAAGGCAACCTTTCATACACTTGGGAGCCCAAAGGAAGAAGCTTAAATTGGCCAAATGTAAGAGCTTGGCTGAGCTTCTCATAATTCCATCTCTGCTGAACATAGATCGTAAATGCAAAAACAACTGCTGCTGCCGGTATTGCAAAGTCGCCAAACTTAGAGTAAAAGTCCAGATTTGGGTTGACAAACTCGTAGTAGTCCTCGGAGAAGTAGGGATTTGGAGCAGGAGAACTTAGGGAATCATAAAAATGAGGCACGAGTCTTACAACAGTCATCCCAATAAAATACAAATTTCTAAGTGGTCTGGAATGGATCTCCCACATTAAATTGGCAATTATTTGAGGAAGCAAGAAAAGATCTTGGACAAGACCCAAATACTCCTCTAGTTCAGTTTCCCATTCTGGCAGCAGCATATGATTCTCTGTTGAATCGATATATCCTTTACTTCCAAGTGGCTCCTGGCTAGTGTTTATGGAATGGATAACGAGAACACTAATGTACCCAACAACATGTATAATCAAGGTAGTAATAAATACACGCACGTCATTTGGGATACGATACGGTTCAAGAGGCCTCCTTGTGAGTAGCCTAACTCGAGATCTCCACACCTTCTGACAGAGCCTCAGAGTGAGTGAAAATGTAACCAGTACAAGAAGCTTCACAGTGTAATCAATTGCACGGATCCACTGACTATTCTCAAGGTCGTAAGATTTTGAAGCCCTCTTGAAGAGTGCTTCTGCACCGGTGATCAGAGGAAGGCTGTACCCAAGAGCTTGAACACCTAGCATGACCAGAGATATGCAAGGAACAGATTCAGCATTATCTTTGATGTAAAACAGCTGACTCAGAACGCAAGCAATTGCCACTGAAAGTGTCAGGATGCGCAGGATCCCTTCAACTCCTCGACGAGAGAAAATGTCTTCTCGTTGCCTCCTGTACATAATAGGAAGCGTTTGGAGCTTGACTGGACTAAAATACAGTGGATCATCTTCATTCCTTTGACTAGAGATGGAAATTCTAGCTGTTGGATTGACTAACCACCGGGCTGTTGTAGGAGGATATGACGCGACCACTTCAACTAAACAATCCAACCCAGCCTCAAGGTCCATGCTTTCAAATAGTGTCTTCCATGATGCTCGAACATCCCTGCAACCAATAAGATACATCTTTCCAACAAGCGGATTGTAAAGTCCTTCTAGAAAAAGCACGGAAAAATTGTTGTATTGTTGCCCATTGAGAACAAGTTGAGCAGACACATTCAGGAGCAGCTGTTTTTCAGTGTATTCGGCCTTAGCATGGTAAGGAGCCTTATCTTCTGTTCTAGAACCATTTTTTGAAGACCAGTAGCGTCCAAACAAAGGACCAAGAGAGAGAATCTCCATTTGGATATTAGTCCTTGGGGGAACAGCACGAGGAACAGGATCTGGAACAGCGGATATTTGTAGAGTGAGATCTTCTGAAAGAAGAGAAAGACTTTCAAGGAGTGACTCCGTGCCTTCTAATTTTGGGAACTTCAGCAGTGACGTCTTAATTTTAGTTCCAAAGTTGAAAGGCTCATTTTTCTCAAGGATTGCACCTGCAGAATCAATTTTGGAGTAACTATAAGATGGATGAGAAGAAGCATAATGATTCCACAGCTCTGCAGGCCGCAACAGCTTTTCAAATGATAAAGGGAAGTGTGATCTGCTACTTTCATTAATGCTCGAAATAGTCCCCATAATAATGCTTCTTTGCTTTATGGAAAATGAGAGAGGAATATACAAACAGATCCGAGAATCGCAGCCCTTGACTTCTGCATCAACAGATCCAAGGCAACCAAGCATGCAAAGTTGTCCACTGGAAGATTTCCAGATTCCTTCAGCCGAAAGAGTCAAGTTATTAATTCCAGTCCTCTGAGTGGCAATAAACTGGTTTTCAAAGGGAGGAACTGCTCTAAACACAGCAGAGACCCTATTAGAGACACCGTTGTCCTGTAGAGTTATTTTCTTACATCGAACATCCTGAAGAGCAAGTCTGACATTTTTAAAGCTCCCATCAGTGGCTTTTATCCCTTTACCAGTCATAAACGGACCCAACTTACTGCAGAAATCGTCCGTACCATTGCATCTCCAGTTTGGCACAATGGTAAAAGTTTCTCCGTGAGTAAACCTGTCAAGAATTACACAGAAGTCATTCCCTTTATATATATCAATGCCACCATTCATGGCACTATCTTCATATGGATAAGGATTACATGCTCTGGAGATGGTCTTTTCGGAGCCAAACTCATAATCTGCTGAGGTGCCCAACCAAGAAGATATGCGAACTTCATCAAAATATTTAGGGTTGGATTTCAGATTTAGACTTTTCATGCGGCCATGTATAGCTCTGCTTGTCAAATTTATTTTCCTTGGATATCGAAGAATAAGTAAAACTTGATCATCTTGCAAAAGAGGTGGCTGATTAGTATAACCAGAAACCTTTACCCACTCCCATGGATCGGCAGGGTCAGAATGACGAGCAGGCAGCATTGTATCCCCCAACAAGCACATGACTCTTTCCCCATTGTTTTCTTTTGATTCTGTGTAAATTCCTTGGAAAGAAACTAAGAGCTGAGAATGCCCGGGCCATATGTCAAAATGAGGATTTCTCTCATCTGGTTTTTCCATAAATGAGTTCTCCAGGGTTATGCCTATCTGTAAAAGCCCACTAACACTGACCGATTTCTTAGACCGATGAGCACGATCAACATCAGTTACCCAGAATGAAGCCAAGTTTAATGGAGATCGGACATCCAATGAGACCTCCGAAAGATCTCTATGGCCAAATGGCATCAATGGAGCCCCATTTAGTTCTTGCCACCAATCCCCATTTAGAAAAGAAAGTTCTTCTTTTATGCTATAAATTCTATTATCATTGGGTTTCAACTCAGAAGCAGAA
Source organism: Panax ginseng (assembly GCA_020205605.1). Classification (NCBI taxonomy): domain Eukaryota; kingdom Viridiplantae; phylum Streptophyta; class Magnoliopsida; order Apiales; family Araliaceae; genus Panax; species Panax ginseng. The sequence continues at coordinate 3,389,358 of CM035148.1, forward strand.
GTTAAGATAAAAGAACATGCTTTCTTCACCTCATCAATCCGATCGTAGTCGTAGGTCATAGAAGGACTATTTCTAGGTTCAAATCTCCCCTCTAGATAGTATGCATTTATAAATGTTACGCAGAACAACAGCAACAACCCAAATATAGTCCAACCATAATTTATGATCTTCATGGCTGAAAATCTCAAAACTAGCCACTACTACTTTCAAGAACCCCTCAGCTACCCAATAACTAAAATCAGAAAGCTTGAAGCCCAAATGCTTAATAAAATAAAATAGATATCTGAATTTGCAGTATGTTTATTCAATTACAAAACATGAACTTGCAATGATAAAGTTCAATCAAGAAAACATGAAAAATATATTAGGAAAGAAACCAAATTGAGCGTGCTAGGTTCAGATTCAAGCTTATAACAAAGTTAGGTGGTACACTGCATCTTTGATGACAGACAAACCTGGAAATTGGGGTTTTCTTTATTCCAGCTTCACTAATGACTCCGTGAATCTGATCCCTTCTGAGTTATTGGATTTTGAGGTTGAGCAGAGAGAAAGATCAGAGAGAAGAGACTAGAGAGAGAGAGTTGAAGTCAAGGAAATTGGTATGAAGTGAGAGTGAAGCAATTTTCTAATGTGGTAATTTAATTACACGCCTAAATTCTATAATCCAACATCCAATAGGCGCGTGAAAGACTACAAATTACCAACTACACTACTACAGTATGGAAAAATGAATTATTATTTGTTACACCATCTTTTTTTTCTCTTTTAAATTAAATTGTAAGGTTTGCACGGAAAATAAAAACAAAACTAAACAATTTTTTTCTCTTATATATGAAATATATATATATTTTAAAGTAAATATTTAAGAGCACAAAAAAAAATACTAAATTGGTGCGTGTGATCTTGTGTGCGGTTAAAAATCCCAAATACTAGTTTTGTTTTAATTAGTTGGTCTTTGTCACCTATTTTATTAACATGGCCAAGTTCTAGCCTGCCTTGAACTAAGATCGATCACAAGTCAAAGGCATCAAAATCAAAATAGTAGTAACCTACTAGATACAACCTCCGCCTTGCGGCGAAATTATTTAAATTTTTAATAATAAAAATGTGTGTATAATTAATAAATTAAAATATAATAAAAAAAATAATATATTATTGTGCGATGATCAAATTTTATACAGAAAAACAAATGAATATACATTATAGGGGGTAGTGGTGAGAATTTACTAGTTTGTGCATTACACTAAGTATATGACTATTGCTTTTAAGCTTGTGGACAAATCATTTTTTTTACTCTTGCCTCAACTTAGCTTTTTACAATTCATAACAAAAAGAGAAGAAAATGTATAAATATATAAATAACTGAATGACCGACATGAACTTAAAAGATTACCAAAAGAGATAAAACAAAATATATCATTGATGTAGAGAGAAGAAGAAAAAAATCTGATATAATGATTTACATATTTCAAATCTCAGTCTTTAGTAGATAAAGAACATATTCTATAATCAATTAATAAAAGGAAAATATATATTTTTGTTCGTGAAGTAAACAATCATGCTTACTACAAAAGTTTTCTTTGCAAAATGTGTGAGGGAAGCTTGAATCAAGCTAAATAAACATTGACAAAATTTACATGAACAATGATATAATATGTAGCGTAAATTGCTAGTATAAGAAAGAAGTTATGCACCATTACTCGACTAATCTCTCATCACCTCATCATTTTGTACGCATACTTACATGTTTGTCTATTTATAATATTAACAAAACCAAAATATGAGACTTAAAAAATGAAGATACTAAATAATCAAATTAAGAAATAAAACCGAAGTTCCCTTCATTGTTGATATAAGAAACGTGAATAGCTTTAATCTAAACACAAACTTTCCAATCAAAACCCACCAAAATTTTCAATTAAACACGATTGACAACACAAATATCGAACAATCAAATCAATTGCAAACATTATTCAAGATATCAAGAATTAATTAAATGCAAATGCAATAATCTCAAATTTCAAAGACATAATATCTAAAAATTTAGAAAATAGGCAAACCAATGAAATAATTACACCCGCTTTCGGGTTATGTTTCACACTCTCGCATATAGGAGTAACTTGAAGTAATAATGTGTATATATAATAGAAGAAAGACGAGAGAGACAAAACGGAAAGAAGAGGAAAATTGCTTAGTGAAGAAGAAGAAGTCATGGTTCTTTATTCACTTATGAGAATAAATAATTGCTTTGATTAATATACGATATATATGTATGTATATGTATGGAGGATTAGGTCGTGTAATCATTAACATTATTTCAAACTCTAATTCGGGTTAGAAGTTTTATCCATATAAAATTTTGTTCATTTGGTTGTTGAAGAGATTAAATTCTACTTGGTTTGTTATTATTTATCCATAATTATAAATAATTTTTTCTTTGGTGTGTATTATTAAGATTACAAGGAGGTATATTTATACAAAAGTATTCCTCACAATTATAGGAGATATATTAATGATTCTCCTTGATTTCATATTTATACAAAAGATCCATATATTAGAGGAGGATTTATGAGATCCAATATTAGAGAGATTTATAGAAAGAGATTACTATAACAATAACACCTTTCCTATTTACACGAGATTGAGGTTGATTGTTTCAACACCCCCCCTCAAGTTGGTGCGTGGATATCGCACATGCCCAACTTGACAAGAGAGTCCATAAACACCTTGCTAGCTATCGCTTTTAGTGAGGACATCCGCTAGTTGGTCTTCTGACTTCACTTAATGGAAAAATAATGATTCCAGCTTCAAGTTTTTCTTTGATAAAATGTCGTCGATCTCCACATGCTTAGTCCGATCATGTTGAATGGTTATGAGCAATATCTATAGTTGATTTGTTATCACAAGATAGTTTCATTGTCGCTTTTGGTTTTACGCCTAAGTCATTCAATAAATTTCTTAACCAGAAAGCAACTCACATATCCCAAGTGTCATACCTGCACTCACTTTCAAGCATTGATCTCGATACTACTTGTTGTTTTTTACTCCTCCAAGTCACAAGATTTCCACCTACAAAGGTGAAGTATCCCGAGGTAGATCTTTTCATCATCACCGATCCCCGCCTAATCCAAGATCAAGATAACCTTCCACCTTTAGGTGACCATGATTCGAGAACAATAAACCTTTACCGGAAGAACCTTTAAATATCTCAATACGCGTTTCTACAAGATCCATGTGAGGTTTACGTGGGTCATGCATGAACCGACTCACCACACTTATCGTGATATGCAATATCGTGTCCCGTATGAGATAAATAAATTAGTTTTCCAACGAGCCTCCGTATCTTCCTTTATCTGTAGGAGATGCACTCAAACACTCAAATAGTTTGTGATTCTCGCTCAACGGGAGTATTAACCGGCTTCAGATCCAAGCATTCCTGCTTCAGATAATAAATCAAGGATATATTTTCATTGGGATAAGAAAATACCATGCTTCGATCGAGCTACTTCAATCCCAAGAAAGTATTTAAGATCTCCAAGTCGCTTTCATTTCAAATTCAAGTTAAACATCGTGTAAACTTGAAATCTCCTCACGATCATCACCGTCACCACCATATCATCAACGAGATAATTAAGGCGTTGATTTTACCTCTTTTGTGCTTCAAAACAAAGTGTGATCTCGAAAGTTACTTTGTTTGTAGTCAAATTCCTCATGCTTTGGTGAACTCCGCCAAACCAAGCCCTCGGGGACCGCTTCAACCCATACAAGGCCTTTTTCGTTTTTACACACCATTGTCAGATCTCGAGTATTTTGTTATACCGAGGAGGATCCATATACACTTCTTCAAGAAGGTCTCCATGCAAGAAAGCATTTTGACATCAAACCGAGAAGTGGCCAATCTTGATTAGTCGCTAATGACAAAAGTACTCTCACAAGATTAAGTTTGGCAACCGGCAAATGTTTCCCGATAATCTACACCATATAGATGTGTATACCCTTTTGCAAACCAACCAAAGCCAGATCTTCAATAGTCCCATCTCCGCTTGTGGTTCGACCAGTAAACACCCATCTACATCCCACGGCCTTTCTTTTTCCTTCGTAAGGGCACGAGTTCCCAAGTGGCATTCTTTTCCAATGTCGTCATTTCTCCGCCATAGCTTTGGTCCATCTAGAATCTGCCATCGCTTCTCGTAATTTACTAGAATAGAGAGAGGATAATTGAGTACATAAGACATATATGACTCGCATAACTTATGGGAGGACACATGGTTACTTATCTGATATTTAGCTTTAGATTTAGGGTCGCTCATATCTAGTCATTGGTCAATTACCTGCTAGATCGAGGTGGAAGATGATATTGGGATGGTTCAGATTCGTGTTCGCTTATACTAACAATATCATGAATATTAGAGACAACAGAATGGGATCAAGTAATACCTCCCAAGGAGTCCTCCAAGAAGATCGGGTCAATGGATTTGTAGACGTAGGAGGCAATGTACTATCATGGACTTGATCTTCACGCCCTTCAACCGAGCACTCGATGAAGGATGTATCTCATTGTCTCAACTTCAATACTAGATGGCCTCATTATCTCAAAGAACCTTATTTCATCCCGATTTTGTACTTCATCTCTCAGACTTCAAGTGAGGAATCAAGTGATCCTCGCTGGATAGAAAAGTACTTTTTCATGGAATATTACATCCATAGAGACATAAAACTTCTTAAGTAGGAGGATGGTAACACCTATACCCTTTTCGAAGCCGAGCCATACCCGAAACAAACACACACTTTAATGCACGTGGTTCCAGCTTGGTGCATTGATTTTTATGTAAGTGAACATATACTACACATCCGAAGAGACGGGGTGCCAAATGAACAACCGAGGGAAGCGCAATTGGTCGATAATACATCCAAAGGTCTTCTAAACCCAAGAACACTTGATGGTGTACGATTAATCAAGTAGACAATGAACTCAAAGCTTCACCCCATAGGTGTGATGGAACATGACCACCAAGTAATAGAGATCGAGTGACCTCAAAAGGTGCCTGCTTTTTCCGCTCAAAGAACCCCATTTTGTCGAGGAGACCGAGAGCAAGATGTTTGATGGATGGTACCAATGGAATGCAGAAAATCGTTAATTCATTTTTGAAATATTCACGCCCATTATCGTAATCTAATAATCTTGATAGATATGCCAAATTTGTGTGAGCACCATTTGATGGAAAAGAGGATACACAACACATACATCACTCTTGTGTCTTAGCAAATAAACCTGTGTCATCCCGGTAGAATCATCAACGAATGTAATAAACCATTTCATTCCATTATGTGTAAAAGTGGGGCAGACCCCTGCACATCCGAATGAACTAAGGCAAAAGGTGCATCGCTTTTATTATCATGCTAATAAAAAGTAGAACGATGGCTTTTCGCCATTACACAAGTGTCACAAATAAAGTCCGAAAGATTACAAACCAAGAAACAAGGATGGAAATAATCTCCTAAGATAACCAAATGAGGGTGTCCCCAACGTGTATGCCATAACCAAATCTCTTCCTTCTGCATTTAAGCATGTTGTCACCCATAACGTGAACTAGTGCTCCATCATCGGATTGTTGTAACCCATTTTCCAGATAAGACAAGCCGCCATGCCATTTACCAACGCCAATCCTCTCCTTGGTATGGATGTTCAAAAATACAAGAAGTGGGAAAAAAGTGGTAACACAATTATGAGACTCGTTAATCGACTAATGTAAATAAGGTTACAATTTAGGGATGGGACAAATAAAACATTATGGATAGATAACGATGGAGACAAGGGTACAAAGATCGATATCGATATTAACCCGGGAAGTCACACCATTGGCATTAGAATGACCGATTTTGGACAACAGAGGATAAATGGCTAAACCCTTTTTATCATAAGTCATATGATCAAGAGCACCAAAGTGTCAATTATCCAAGCACTATATCCAAAGAAAAAAGAAGGATTAATAAAGTAATTAGTCATAACCGCCTTGGCAACGAATCCGTAATAAAGGATCAGTGGCTCTCGGGAACTAACCCTCCGCCGTGAGGGTTGTGAGGCCCGGGAGATAACCATCTTACTTGGGATGCCAATCGTGGTAACCATGGAGCTTAAAACATGTGTCTATCACATGATTATCGCCATTACAATGAGTACATTTACTTAACACCTTTCTTTGGATCGTGACGAGCACTAGATTTTGAATAGCCATAACAACTCCTTCATTTGATGTCATACCAAGCATAAGATCCTCGGCGATTTGCCTCTAAGACAAACAATAAGATATGCAACTCGTAGATCGGGAAGAGAGAGTAGTCGCAAGAAACACACACCACTTAACTCCATCCAAATGGGAATCGAGACCAAACCAAGAAAAACATACGTGACGCTGAGAATTAACCATTGTGGTAAACCTCTCAATATCCTGGTACACTCCATAAGGCAAGGCTCAATAAACGCCAAACTCCCCGCCATAATTTTAGTAGTTTTCCAAAGTAAGAAATAATGTAACCTCCATTTTTCATGATGTAAATTACCTCACAATATAACCGATATGCTTTCAAAGATCTTGGTACGACAGAGTAAGTTTGTTTTTATAGCCTCCCAAATCTCCTCGGCAGTAGATAAATGGAGGAAAAGGACCGATGTCCTTAGTCATCAGGCCAAGGAGCCAAGATTTGACCATACAATTCTCGCCTCCTCCCATGTTTCATATTCCTCGAAGTGTTGTCTTTTGGTGCCACCTTACTACCGTAAATAAAACCCCAACGCTTTTCTCGCCCTTGATTTTATTTCGGGCATTCAAAGACCACTGATGTAGTTAGTACCATCAAGTCGTTTCGAGTAATCAAAGAGGACATATCTTGTAGATGGAATGGCGGCAAGACAAATGGATCAACCTTTTCTTTCCCTATTTGAAGTTTTTAGATTACTAGAGGATGAATCACCATGATATAGAAAGTTTAATAGAGAATAAGATCACCCCAAAAAAAAAGAGCAACAAGCAGATTAAAAAAAAATTCAAAGAACCCCGGTTTGATGAAGAAATCGTTTCACCAAATGGTACCAATAGATCAAAGAAAGCACAAAAAAAAGGCTTCGATTCCTATGGAAGTAGAAAGGAAATCAAAGTTGGCTTTGATACCATGTACAAACTCTTGAATAAATAATTTTTTTCTGTATTATTAAGATTACAAGGAGGTATAATATTTATACAAAAGTATTCCTCACAATTATAGGAGATATATTAGTTGATTCTCCTTGATTTCATGAGATCCAATATTAGAGGAGGATTTATGTAAAAGAGATTACAATAACAATAACACCCTTTCCTATTTACATATAGATTGAAATTGATTGTTTCCAATTTCTAACACTAACACCCTCTCAATGTGGGCCTGCATGGACCGACACCGCCTTGAAGCCTAACAACATCTTCTTTCAACCTTTTTATTTCTATTTGTTCAACCGTCTATCAGACGCTGATCGGGCTTCGAGGTTCAAGCCCATTAAGATTCGGATCGCCTCGCCGCCCTCCGCCCAAGGATCCACTCCAATCAATGTGCCACTTGACTTGGCTTCTTCCGAGAAGAGCACTTGATCACTACCAACCTAAGAACGCTGGTTTTGAAGCAGATGCATGATGCCTCCGGTGACAATTTCCGCAATCGAAAGTAAACTGCATACATCTTTTCTTTCTTGCTTTCCCACCCCAGGATGTGCCTGTGCCATATATGGCAACAATTAATTAATTAATTAATTAATTAAAATACTAAGCTATACATGTACAAAAAAACAATCCTTATTGTATTTATATAATACAATGTACTCCCTCTGTCCCATAGTTATAGGCTGATTTTTCATTTTGAGATGTCCCAATATATAGCCTACTTACTATTTATAAAATTTAGTTGGTTCATTGTTTTACTTTTATGCCCTTATAATAAATATTCAACCATTACTCTTTTTTTGAAAAAATAACATTCAATGTCATTATTTTTATCACAACATTTAATATTGTTGTATTCTCTTTGGTTAAAGTTTATGGATTTTAATGGAATACACGTCAATCAATGAATTTGAGAGTTCTAATGTGATAAGTAAAGATTAATTAACTTATTCATTAATTTCATATTAAGGGGTATATGTGAAAAATTTATGTTAAAAATTGTCACTTAACTCATTTTCTTAAACTATGTGTCAAAAGAAATCAGCCTATAACTATGGGACGGAGGGAATACATATTTTTGAGGACCTTACTTTAGGGATCCCGTTAGCATAGAGTGAATTTTGTGATAAGTTCATTTCATGTCCAATACAATATAGTGACGTGTCAGTACTGTATTAAGCATGACCATAAAATTCACTTTATGCTAACCACCGTTTTACTTTAGCATTTTTATTTTTAGTCTAGTCTATAACTAACCCGCTAACATTCATCTTTATACATACATACGTATACATGCATACATTTAATGTATATTATTCTATAGGGATAAATAAGGTTTTTGTCACTGTACTGAGGTCCGATTTTCATTGTGGTTACCGAATTTTTTTTTATTACAATAGAATAATTGTACTCTCAAAAATTACAAAATAGTCATTACTTAAAATTTTCGTCCGAAAAACGGACGGAAAAGCTGTCTGTGCAAGTTAGACTTTTTTTTTACTTACGTGGAGGCTAAATTTTAGTGATGTAACTTATAATAAGACATCGACTTATAATAGTATATCACAAACTTAGTTGGACTTTTCATTACTTTTAATAGTAATAGTCATAATAATAATTTTGAAATAATAATAATAAAAATATTGTTAATAATAATAATTTTAAAATAATAAAAAAAATAATATTTTTTAAAATTTAAATTTTTTAAAATATTATATAAATTATAAAAAATATTTTATATGAAGCTAATGTGTATTTAAAAATAATATTTTTATTATTTTATTAATTTAAATTATTTGAGCAAGGGTAAATTTGACAAATTATTTTTTATTCTCCATTAAAAAAAACAAATTTCATACAATACTATTCATTATTATTATTTAAAAATAATAATAATAATAATAAAATACTATTAATAATAATAATTTTAAAATAATAATAATAATATTAAATATAAATAATAATTAAGATAACATTTTAAATTCTTTTATTTCAGATATTTATATTAATATGAATTTGTCGTTATAGCAGCAGCTTCGTTTGGAGTCATTTCTTTGTAAATTATTAATAAATTTGGTTTCACACAGTTTTGACGTGTTAATTTATAAAAATTTTATTTGCCTATCAAAACAAGAATAAAAAGGTTTAAATTATTAACTCAATAATAATAATAATAAAATACTATTAATAATAATAATTGTAAAATAATAATAATAAAATACTATTAATAATAATTTTTAATAATAATAGTATTAATAATAATTTCAAAATAATATTAATAATATTTTTAAATAATAATAATAATTAATTTTATAAAATTATAATTTTATAAAATTAATTGTATTTGGGGTTTGTTTCCTACAAATTTGTATGAAATTTGTTTTTTTTATTTTAATGGAGAATAAAAAATAATTTGTCAAATTTACCCTTGCTCAAATAATTTAAATTAATAAAATAATAAAATAATTATTTTTAAATACACATCAACTTCATATAAAAATATTTTTATAATTTATATAATATTTTAAATTTTTTAAAATTATTATTTTTTTGTTATTATTTTAAAATTATTATTATTATTATTAATATTTTTATTATTATTATTTCAAAATTATTACTATTACTATTATTTTGAAATTATTATTATTATTATTATTATTATTATTATTTAAAGATAATAAATTTTACGAGTCCACTTTGTTTAAAGATAAAAGAGAAGAGAAGTGATATAAGTCACTCCTAAAGAGAAAGAGAAGAGAAGTGCTCCGGCCTTCACGTAACCAAAAGATAAAGTCCAACTTCTGCTCCAGCCTCCACGTAAGTAAAAAAAAGTCAAACTTGCACAGTCAGCTTTTTCGTCCGTTTTTTCGGACGGAAATTTTAAGTAATGACCATTTTATAATTTTTGAGAGTACAGTTATTCAATTGTAACAAAATTTTTTTTGATAATTACAATAAAAATCGGACTCCAATACAGTGACCAAAATTTTATTTATCCCTTATTCTATATTGTAACGGAGTACTTAACTACTTGCTATATTTGGTAGTGGGAAGGAGTAGTATTTATCATTCACTGTGACTATAAATGTACATTACAGTTGGCACATACGTCAACAGTGCTTACTGGAGTAATAAAAATCAATCAATAAGTCAAGGCGGATATGTTTTTTGGACTCGAAATTGGGATCGGTTCAAAAAAAAAAAAAATCTTGTGACTCTAAAAAAATATATTATATTTATTCTAACTAGAATTTTTATCGAATATATTATTTTTGGTATATTTTGAATACATATACAAAAATATGATTGTACAGTTTGTACAACTTTATTTTTTATATGTATCCAAATTACAGCTAAATAAAAATTTCAGTTAAAATAAAATAATATAAATTTTTTTGAATTCAAAAGAAAAACTAAAAAATAAAATAAAAATTGGACATATCCAATAATCCGGTCCCAAAAAAATATCAATGTAGAAGGACTCAAAATCAATTAATGGGGGTGGCCTATTTAGTCAGGATAAAGGATAAAATTGTCAATTACAACAAAGTCATGTCTTGCCTTGGAAGAACCCTACACACTTAGTATTCACTTAAGTAGTACTCCATATAATTACAAGAATTTGATGGAGTCAGGTGACTACACAAGAACTCCCATGTTGATCAAGTACTAATTAAATTCTTTCAACCTGAAAATTGCTTACATACTTTTATACTGGTAGTTCTTTAAAAACAAAAAAAAATACTGAAATGAAATATATGATTTGAGATATATATTTTGTAGTCAACATTAATTAATGTGATTTAATTATTTAGTTTAAAAAAATATTAAATTTAAATTTAAAAATAGCTCGTGTGTTAACTAATCTACTATTATAATTAACTATCGTACGTGTCAGTAAATACATACATACGACTTACTTTGAGGTAAGTATCAATAGCTCTGTATAAACCATCATGTATTGAACGGGCATGGGCAGGGAGAGCTCCGGCAAGCGCGACAAACTCTGGCAGCGTCAAGCCGGAATCAACGGCAACTTCAGCGAGATAAGAGTCCACCAGCTTTGCCACCTTTATCAATGCAGCTCCACTCCTAAAAGCCTCATCCAAACTACTGATCACAAACCTCTTGACTAATCTAAGAACGAGCTCAACATCTAATAGCACCTCACAAGTGTGAGTAAATGATGGTATCATCAACTCTTTTAAGGAAGCCTCGTCAAGTTGCCATGCTATTCGTTTCTCAAGCTCCGCTCGATAAGCCTGCTCCGCGCCTACCATGTTGGCGTTTCGAAGGAGGCGTAGGAGGAAGTTGCAGGGGATCGAGTCTCTATCCGGAGGGAGAATCCCTATTAGGGTCTCCACGAAAAATCTCTTTTTCATCAAAGAAGCATTCACAGTACTGGTAGTCGTCTCCGGAGAAGTATTTGTTAAGATGGAGTTTTTCACGGGTTGGTTGGGGGATAGGTCGGGGAGCCACTTGGAAGCATAGTGGGTTATGATTGAGCCAATAAGGTCGGGGCGGACGCCCTTGGCCTTGATGCCGGACAGAGTTTGCACAAAGTAGTCCATGTCGAGTATACATGTGTTGTCGTCGTGGAACCAGCATTCAGCGGAGAATTGTGTCATTTTACCGGAGATGTTGCCGGATTCGGGAGTGGGAGAGCTAAGGCTCTTCATGTTAGTCATGTAGTTGTTTCTTCTAGGCATATATTCATGCATGTTACAATATACATGGATTGGTTAGCATTAATATATATAATATATACACGAGCAGATAGATAAAAAGATAATGTTAGAGGTGACCTGACCTATAAAAAAGAAAAGAAAAAAAGTGAGGCCTAACGTTTGCTGTTACAAGTCTCTTTCTGGTGATTGTTAGTAGTGGTGGGTGTAATGAATTACCTTGTCATACTCATACCAGAAGAATGAGCCAAAAATGTGTAGTTGGAAAGGAATATTAGTAATACTATAAAACTATTTACATTAAATAAAAATTGTCCTCTCTACTAACTTAATTTACATCCATGGGCAAAACGTAGTAGAGATAGATCTGACAATATAGTTGATTAACTGTCGGGTCAACCTATATTAACTGAAACTAAATGGGTTGGTTAACTATATTTATTTATTTTGGTTGGTTAAAGTTTGGAACCATATTTTTAAAAAGAAATATAGTTCCGATCCGGTTAACCATTTTGTGACCCATATTTTATTCCAAATTCAAATCAAAAGTTTTTTCTACCCATATTTACATATTCAAAAAGCTCAACCACCCACCCCACCCCACCCCCCCAGTCCCCACCCCCACCCCCACCAAAAAAAATATTATGTGATTATATATACACCCCTTACCCCTCACCTCGCCCCCCACGCCTACCCCCTATTCCACCCACCCCCACCCCCACCCCCACCCCCACACTGTGACAACCCCAAAATATGTCCATTCTATTCAACCCATTCTCGAAGTCACAAATACATCGTATACAGAAAATAACTATAACTTTATTACAACAATTGTCGTAAAAATACAACAACACATATGTTGTGAATTTTGATACTAAAATATACCAATTGTGACTCTGGACACCAACTTGGATAAGACGTCACCATGACACCTTACATAAAAAATGATACCAAAAAGCTGTTTTAGAAATTAAAACCTTTGGGAAGTCTTTCAGAAACCTTCGTATATGGGAGACCACGCATCTCAGTTATTATAGATATCATATGCCCACAAAATTATCTTTAGTTGACCTAATAGACCCCAAAAGAAAAACGAAAAGATTACTATCATATTCTTCCCAATGGTGTGTCTTCTCTCGACATATCATTATCTCAACCGGCTCTAATTGAGAATTATACTTCAACCAAACTCCAAGATTATATAGTAAAGGCTTTCAGATATATACTCGCAGTGGATGGAAAGACATCCTCGTCTTTTATGATGATACGAGGTTGTATGCCATTAGACATCTTGTATGATAGTGGCAAAACACCCTTCCAACGTTGGGTTCGCTTCACCCTATTTGATTCAACAAATATAATTACTAAATGATGACCACCGTTTTATTCCTCTTGTTACCCCTTTCAACCCAAATTACACTCAGATTACTCGAAAGAAATTCAGAAGCAAAAGGTGAAAGACAACTACTTCAATAAAGAATATTATGACTAAAGATAAATAAATTATCAATAGTCTTCATCAAGAATAAATCGAGATTTAGAACATATGGTAGATGATAAAATTTTCAACCATAGTTGCGGTGAACGAAGCAATCCATTAGAAGAGTCAAATAGACCATAAAAGTCTATTATCTTCTCCATGTTAAAAGTCCACCAACAATGTTTTATCCCTGTAACATCAATCAACAATTCATGTCCACAATCACATATATAACTCATAATCGTAATTGTTGTTCTAAATTCTTTTTTTCATCCAGGACAAAGATAATTTTCATCACATGAAACATCAAAGATCATGGTTATACCAAATCACAGTTCATGTTCATAATCATACTAATAAATTCATCTTTGCATTACGGGCCAAAGAAATTCATCAACAGACCATCTTTGCACTACATGCCAAAGATATTCATCAATAATTCATATTTGCCCTACGGGCCAAAGATATTCATCAATAAGTCATCTTTGTACTATGGGCCAAAGATATTCATATCTCAAAGAAATATATAATTATTTCAGAATTTATATAAACAATAATTATAACCATGTTGATCAATTCACCTTTGCAGACTTAAACTAAATATATTCAATTATAAATTCAATGGTCATGATCATACAAACCACAATTCAACTTTTCACCATCGCCAAAGAGAACCCTACCATGATCATACCAATAATCTACCCATCTTTACACTCTAAAGTGAAAGAGAATTTCAACATCGTGGTTGTAAAATGTTATATATGATAATTAAATCAATATAATCAATACATAGTTTTAATCTCCAGAGTAATATTCATAAATCAACTATAATTTAGTTAGAAAAAAAAACCAATTTTATAGTGAATAGTATCCGTGAATAGTAACTCGTGAATAGTAAGTCATGAATAGTAACCCATCGTGAATAGTAACTCATGAATAGTAACCCCGACATGAAAAGTGAAAGAGAATTTCAACATCAGGGTTATAAAAATGTTATATATGATAACATATAACATGAATCCCTTATTATCCCTTACCTCAAAAAGAAGAAGACTTACATTTGGAATAACATTTGAACAAAACTGCACCGATAAAGAACACTCAAGATATCAAAATACTCACAAGAATACACTCGATAATATAGAGAGAAAGAGAGAAAACTTGGTTTCGGTGTAATTTTCAATTCTAACCTAAGCACCCTATTTATAGGAAAATGCTTAAGACACCAAAGTAGAAAATTTAATAAAATACTATTATATTTATATAAATTTCCTACGTACACCAAGAATCTGAATTCAACATGCATTCAACACCAGTGGAGCCCACCAACAATTTAAAAAACGTTTTTCTTAATAAAAATTATTAAAACTTCAAAAATCAATTATTCTGGAACTTCAATAATTTATAATAAATAGCCTTTTTATCAGACAATTCGAATCTCGCAATTTTTTATAGGAAATTCAATTCTCTACAACTTTGCAAAAGAAAGTTTTTCCAAATTCCAAATAAAAATTGACCGAAATCCATAAACGGACGATTTTACAGACTATAATCAAATTTCAGTCAAGAAATGGGATCCACCGACACACAAAACATGTGTTAATCATTTAATGCAACAAAAATACTCTTCCTCCTCATATACTCATATATCACACATTCATTGTAAAAATATCATCATTATTATATCATAATAATATAATAAAATATTATTTTATCAGAAAAGATAAAATATCAATTTTCAACAATTGTCACTTTAAAAATTTTCTCCATCTATATCCACATAAAATGAATATTTTCCTTATCATATAAATCAATAATTAATTATTCACAAATAATATTACAGAATCACAATATTGACAACCAGGCAGTTCCCAAGAAAAAAAGGGCTTTCCAATAAGAATTTCTCCTTACTGGCGCGCAATTAGGTGACAAAACCTCTCCTTAGACAGAACTTTTTAGACATTGCCAATAATATTATCTAATAATATTATTCAGATAATATGAATTATTGCTCCGATAATGAAAAATATTGTGTAGTGACAATTATTGAAACAACAGTAATATAAAATATCAACACAGCAATTATTGAATCAATAAAATAAAATACTGAATAGTAATTATAAAAAAAAATTAAATACTTTTATTTTATAAAATTTGGAGTCTTACACACACCCACCAAAAAAAATGGTAGTATAATATAAGAAAAGTTATGTGTAAAGTCGGTGTAAAGATATATGGTCTTCATTTTGGGCAAACAATTATTGTTAAATATTACGCGTGGGATATGTGTATACACGTTATGTATATATCAAATGATCTATTCCCACCCCACGCCCCCCCCCCACCCCCACCCCCACTCCCACTCCACCCCTACCCCCTACTCGGCCAACCAGGCAAGGCAGGAAAAGTTTATCCTAAGCGGCAGTGAGTTGAGTTGTGTTAAATAATTCAGTAGTGTTGGACATTAGTGCCCTCCTAGACTCCTCGTTTCGACAAGACTAAGATAGGTATTTGCCTGAATGTTCTATGGGTATGGGTGTTAAATAAGTAACATTTCAGGAAACTTTTATCTGATGCAACAAATTTATATTAGACTCCTCACTCAAAAAAGGAAAAGGTTTCCTGCAAACCATTAAACTGAGCCCACCTCCACCCCACTCCCACTCCCACTCCCACTCCCTACTCCACCCCACCCACGCACCCACCACCCACCACCCACCACCCACCACCCACTACCCCCACCTTATTATGTGATTATATACACCCTTACCCCCACCCCAACCCCCCCCACCCCCCACCTCACCCCCACCGTACCCCACCCCTTACCCCCACTCCCCCCCCATTCCTACCCCACCAAAAAAAATATTATGTGATTATGTATACACCCCTTACCCCCCATTCCACCCCACTACCACCCAAAAAAAATAATATTATGTGATTATGTATACACCTCATCCTCAAAAAAATAATAATAATATATCAAATCAGGCCTTCATGGAACTATAAGCATATTAAAATGGTTAATATGGTTTTTAACCATAATTATATGGTTCCAACCCACATTATCCATATTAAAAATGGTTAATATGATTTTAGTTCTTAAATGATTGGTTAACTATATTTTGAAAATCAAAACCAACCCATAACCGTATTTTATTTTGTCAGGTATAAGTAGGGGGCAGGCCGGGTAGACAACAATACAAAGTATTTCCTACCTCACCTGCACCTTTATTACAAGGGTTGGGTTGGGTTGCTATCCTGATTCATTCATAGAATAGAATTAATTGGACAATCATTCGTTTTCACATTTTGTTATGTAGCCTAATAGATGGCCCCACCATTTGTCCCTAAATCTGGCCCAAGCTTCCTACTGAATCTAGAACTAGGCCCTATATATCTTCTACGTTTGCAAAAGCCCACTAAATCTTGACGTGTGACGTTTTTGGTCAATCAAGACCAACCTCAAAATTCAAATAGTAAGTAAAACATAAACATAAATTATTCCAGTAATCATGAGGCAGAATTTTGTTTTAATGAACAAAGACAAGCTAGAAGGCATTCGGCATTCTATATGCTGGGAAATAAATTATTGGCAAAAAAACTTCCATATTAAAATAATAGAGCCTATGAATGAATGAGGAAGGAAAGACACAAAGTAGGCTACATGACATACCTATCTTGGTTTCGGTTAAACTCATAACCCTCCAACAAAACTTCCTGACATATTATCATCTTTTGCTTATTTCTACTGTTTTGGGAGTTAATGAAACAATAATATCATGGAATTGTTAAATTCACAAGCGACACTTTTATCGTAAAAATGATATTTTATATTGTGAATTTAACAATTTTCTAATATCATTAAGCATCGTGAGGACTTGGGTTAAAGAGAAACCTCCCATCTAGTCAACCCCCTATTCGCTTCAGTTCTGGCCCACTTGCAACAGAACCATTCCCTTGTTCATTTTGAGACACCATGGACATTTTCACTGCTGCTCTTTAAATCTCCTTTTCAAGCTCTTCCTCTCGGCTCGGCGCAGTGCAGTAAATTGGGTATCAAGAGATTTCGCTGCCGCTAGCCATAACAATCACAAGAAGTACTCCTCCGAGGTAAGGAGTCGAGTTTGCGAGTGACCCAAAGGTTAAGATCATGAACTGCTGAATCAAAGCACCACCCGATTTCCCCAAAGGATTGCAGACAACATCAATGCCGGCCTTCCCTTTAACCTGAGTGTGAGAATAAATAGAACAATAAATCACCAACTCAGAATCCAAATATGTAGTTCAAAATTATCTAAAAGATTTTATCACTTATTTGAATTCAAGCTAACTTCAGATATTCATTCTTCATCCAATCTAAAAACTTCTTTCCTCGTAATTTGAAATCAGTTTTCAATTGGCTCAAGCATATACTTAAATTGATGCATAACTTCAGTTATCTTAAATCTTTAATTGGTGGGTAGGCATCAAACCTTGGTGTCTTCGTCCAAAGGAATGTAGGCCATTTCCTTGCCAGGATCAAATAAACTGTATTTGGCACTCTTGCTAAAAATATTTTGCATTGTGCCCAGGTAAACAGCTGCTAGTAGTGGAGTAATCCCAAAACTCATGAGAGCAGGTGTAAGTGGATCACCAAACAAAAGTAAAGAGAAGAATCCAACTCCTGTGAGTAGCAGGACTGTGGGTGTAATCTTGGCTGCCACTCCCCAGCCATATTTGTTGAATATCCATTGACTTAGCAGCATCATTGTGAAAGTCTCTATTCCAGTGGCAGTAGAGAAGTCATCCATGACATGAAGGAAGAGTATTCATTTGGACTCGGAAACTGTTACAGAGAGAAAGAGATAGGTCATAAACTAGTTGAATGGAAAAGGATCGCTAAATTTAAAGGGTAGGTTAAACTTGTACCTGAGCTTTGAGCTTAGATTTCCATGTAACCTCAACAAGGTTAATGCTAATACCATATGCTACCACCAACGTAGCAAGATCTCTTATATAACTCGAGGACACCAAAAACTTTAAGCTCTCCATTGTCCCCAATTTTTGACTTCTCCTGCAATGATATTATTGTTCTGTTAAGCAAACTATCAAAAATGAAAACTTGGTTGCTCAACTGTTAAACCCAATTGGTGAATTTGGAATGATAATTACTTTTTCTTTGAAGCAGTGAACATAACAGGATTTGGGTCAACCCATGAAAACACAATAAAGGTGACGGGAAATTTTTTATCGTTCAAGCGGAAATGTTCTGTTATAATGATCGACTTCAGCTTCTAGAAGCTAGAAAATTATGGACTGCTATATTCACTTTCTTTTGGTTGGTAGGGAGGAGAGAAATTAAACTTGTGTCATTTAAATCAAAATAGAAGCCCTCAAGGAAATGTGTAGTTGAAATATAACAAGAAAACAGATAACACATAAGAATACCTTCTTCTTCTTACTGCGAGTGCGGAGTAGGAAGAGGAACATAAGTGTCGACCCACCAATAAAGAGCACAGATGGTGGTAAGGTGTTGTTTGTTTACATGTAATTGCCTCTTAATGCACGGCCTCTTATTCGCTAAGAGGCGTAATCGCCATTGTTTTGTTTTTGTTATCTCCGAATGACTCTTAACCTAGGTAAAGATGAAAATGAAATCTTAATAATTAAGAGGTACCTCTTAATGATTTTTTTTGCTAATTTTTTTTATATAAATATATTAAACAATATTATGCACTCATTTTTATTAAATTGAATATTTAAAATTATTAAATAAAATTTTACCCTTTAAAATGATAAAATAGTGTCATTAAGTACTTTTTAGTTATCAAACAATTTTTTAGATTCAGACTTCATAACCATTCAGATGATCTAATTTATTAAAACATCATAATCATTCAGATCTTAATTCTCAGATTTATCAAACACAACCTAAGTCTCATCAACACCACAATGCTCATCGTTCCTCTGAGTGAGAGAGCCCAACCATCAATTCCAGGACCCAAATTTTACTCTCAATTTATAGAGTACTCGGCCGCTTGAATTATTGCATCCTGCTCGTTTGTCTGAAGTTGAAAAAAATAAAAATGATCTACAAAGAGGCATAATCGGCACAAACGCACAAAGATAATAGTTTCACAGAAAGAGTAAGGAACCAAATTCTCCCATTTTTGTGTAGCATATCCATGAAAAAGAAAAAGTGACCAAATAAATACATCACAATCATTGGTGGCCCTTTATTAGAATATGACAATATATAGATGCCAAAAGAAATCATGCAGAACTATTAGTCAATAAAATTCAAATAAAGTCTAAATCACCATCCCCTGATATAAGAATTACAGTTAAACGTAATTGTTAGAATATGTGATTGGGAGTAATCTTCTTTTATAATAATAGAGAGATTATCTCCATAATATCATGCTAGAATTATGCAGTTATGATCATTCAAATATAGCAATAGAATATCTTGTTGTAACAGTAGCATAAGTTTAGCAATATACTCTTCTATATATATATGCTACATTGATAAATAAAATATCAGAAAATTATATTCTCTTTGTGTTTTATCATGGTATCAAAGCCAACTCCGTTTTTCCTTTATCTATCCTAGGAACCGGAGGTTGTTCTTTTTTTCTTTCTTTTTTTTTTATCATAATTTTTTTCCTACCCACCCATCATGACTACTCCTACCATTGATGATGGTGTTGTTGTTGGGAATGCAAAAACTAATTCCCTAGCTTTACCAGCACTACATATGCAAGACGTCTCTTCTTCGCTTACTCCAGAGAAACTTCATGGCACCAATTATTTGGAATGGGCGTTGAATGCACAAAATAAAATTCGCGGTCGAAAGCGTTGGAGATTTATTTCAGGTTCAAAGGTTGCACCTGAGAATACCAATTCTGAAGAATATGAAACATGGGAAGATGAAAATTGCATGATCAAATCCTGGTTACTCGATGCAATGACCAAAGACATCGAGATCCATTTTCTTCGCACTGTCCACAATGAAAGGAAATTTGGGATATGGGCTAGCAAACATACTCAATCGATCAAGATGCCTCAAAATCATATCGGGTTGTCTTTGTGAGGTAATCTCTGTTCGTCAAAATGGTGGTTCTATTATTTCTTATTGGGAAAAATTACAAAAACTTTGGCAGGAGATTGATGTTATAGATGATTGTGCAATGAAGTGCAAAGTTGACATTGAGATATATACCACTAAGATTAATTCTCAAGCGTGTTTATATTTTCTTGGTGGTTTGGACTCATCTTTGGATGGGGTTAGGTGGATAGTCTTTTGCTAATCGTACCTCTTTCAAATATTCACTATGTTTATCTTTATGGTTTGTCTTTGAGGCAAACCGTCGAGATCTTATGATGGGTGAAATATCTCTTGATGAATGCTGCTTGTATGGCTACTAGAAGGACTAATCCATGACAAGATCATAAGAAAGGGACACATGAATGTACTTTTATTGTAATGGTGATAACCATGTTGTTGACACGTGCTTCAAACTTCATGGTTATCCCGATTGGCATCCCAAAGGAAAGAAAACTTACGCAACACTTCTTTTTACAATGAATGACCCGGTGTCATCTTCTACGAGGATTAGTTTACTGTTGGTATGACTTAATCGCCTTAGCTCTCTTTCGTGTACTAAAAATGGTCGGATTATGGATTATTGACAAAGTGGTCTGAATGATCATATGACTTGTGATTCTTCAAAATTTAGTTTTTATCCCTTTACATTCTACCTTAGCTATTACTAATGCTAATGGTGTGTCATCCCCTATTCATGGTGTTGGTAATGTTCCTTTATCCTCCACTTTATCTCTACAATGTACTACATGTTCCATCCCTTACATGTAATCTGCTTTCCATTAGTCAGGATACTTGAGGCCCTTAAGCGTGTGTAACTTTGTTTTATCCTATTCATTGTATTTTCAAAGACATACATACCAAGGAGAGGATTAGCGTTGGTGAACAACGAGGAGGATTGTCTTATCGGGGGGGTGGCACATCATCACAAGTTCACCATAATCTAGCATGCGATATGATGAGTACAAATCAATCGGCCCAATATCGCGAGAAATTTTGTTGTGGCATAAGCGGCTTGGTCATCCATCATTTGGATATCTTAAATGATTATTTCCATCTTTATTTGCTAATTGTAACCTTTCGGACTTCATTTTGTGAGACATGTGTTATGGCTAAAAGTCATCGTCTTTGTATTTCCTTTGTCTTCTAATAAAGTTGCTATACCGTTTTCATTAGTACATTCAGATGTATGGGGTCCCTCCCCAGTTTCCACGAATAATGGAATGAAATGGTTTGTAACCTTTGTGGTTGATTGTACTCGAATGACTTGGGTATACTTGCTAAAACATAAGAGTGATGTTTGTGCAGTTTTTTGTCTCTTTTATCAAATGGTACTCACCCAATTTGACAGATCTATTAAAGTGGTACGTTCAGATAATGGACGTGAATATTTCAAGAGAGAGTTAACAAATTTTTTACATTCAAAAGGTATCATTCATCAAACATCATGTCGAGAGACTCCTCAACAAAATGGAGTAGTTGAGCGGAAAAATCGACAATTACTTGAGGTCATTCGGTCACTAATAATTGGAAGTAGTGTGCCTACTTACTTGTGGGGAGATGCTCTTAGTTCAGCTGTTTATGTGATTAATCGTACACCCTCTAGTACCATATCCTTTCAACGACTGCTTGATGTCCTTGTTGATCATTGAATGCTTCCGTCGTTGGTTAAATTGATGCCTCGTATCTTTGGATGTGTAGCTTATGTACACCTTTCACCTCAACATCGAACAAAACTTGAGTCAAGAGCTTTAAAATGTGTCTTTGTTGGTTATGGGTCTACTCAAAAAGGTTATAAATGCTATCATCCGGAGACTCGTCGGTTCTATACCTCTATGAATGTTATCTTTGACGAGTCAAAATTTTATTACTCTCTTCCAGATTTAAAGCCTACTTGTCCTGAAGATGTTCGACAATTTGCAAGTCATGATGATGTCTTGTGTTTTGATCTAAATTTAGCAACTATACCCACTAGTGGACCGTTGGATGAGGATACCTCCACTATGGACACATCTACAGTTCTTAATCCTTGTTCACAAGACTCTAATGATCATTGTGAAAAGTCTCAACAACCTCTTGATAGTACATTACCTCCTAATGCACCGGCCAACTCCTCTCCAGAGTCATCACCAACAACAACCCTACAGGTACAACCCGAAAATTCTTCTGAAATTAGTTTGCCATCTAACCTTGTTCATCATGCACTTCCACCACGCTTTCTACCCAGGTAGGATTCCAATTTAATAAATATGAACCCGATCCAAAAGCCAAAGTGAAATACCCGATAAGTAATCATATCTCATCTCACAAGTTATGCATTTTATATGCATCTTATGTGTGTAAATTATCCTCTATCTCTATTCCTAGTACATTACAGAAGCTTTGGCATATCCTCATTGAATTTGCAGACTATATATGAGAGAAATGGAGGCTCTAAAAAGAAATGGTACATGGGATCTTGTTATCCTTCCAACAGGAAAAAAACTGTGGGATGTCGATGGGTTTTTGCTGTCAAAAATAATGCAGATGGAACTATTGAAATATACAAGGCGAGACTTGTCGCCAAAGGGTATACACAATCTTATGGGATTGATTATCAAGAAACTTTTGCTCCAGTTGCTAAACTCAATACTGTTAGAGTTCTTATGTCTTTAGCGGCTAATAAAGATTGGCCTTTACTCCAATTCGATGTTAAAAATGCATTTTTGCATAGAGACCTTACAGAAGATGTGTATATGGATCCACCTCCTGGTATTTCAGAATATGAAGGTATCACTCGAGTTTGCAAACTCAGGAAGGCTTTATATGGCTTGAAACAATCTCCTAAAGCTTGGTTTGGTAGATTTACTTAAGTCATGAAAAAGTTTGGTTACACTCAAAGCAATTCGGATCATACCTTGTTTATAAAGCATAAAATGGGTAAACTCACTGCCTTAATTATATATGTTGATGATATGGTAGTAACAGGTGATGATGCTGAGGAAATTCAGTACTTACAACAACATTTGGCATCCGAATTTGAAATGAAAAATCTTGGAGATCATAAATATTTCCTCAAGATTGAGATAGCTCGATCCAAGCATGGTATATTTATGTCTGGCGTAAATATACTCTCGATTTATTATGCGAAACGGGGATGCTTGGATGTAAACCGGTTGATAATCCAATGGAGCAAAATCATAAGCTTTTTCAATGTTCTCGTCTTTAGTTTTACAGATAAAGGGAGATATCAGAGACTTGTGGGAAAATTAATTTATTTATCCTACACTCGACCTGACATTGCTTATGCTGTGAGTGTGGTAAGTCAATTTATGCATGATCCACGTAATCCTCACATGGATGCTGTAGAACGTATTTTGTGATATTTAAAATCTTCTCCAGGCAAGGGTCTATTATTCTCCAAACATGAACACTTAGATGTTGAAGGGTATCTTGATCTTGATTAAATTTGGTTCGATTGATTGATCGATGTTCTACATCCGGTTATTTCACTTATGTAGGTGGCAACCTTGTGACTTAGAGAAGTAAAAAAGCAAATCTGTGGTGTCTACAGATCAAGTCTTTGAAATTTGAATATCGAGGAATGGCAATTAGAGTATGTGAATTATTGTGGTTAAAAAATTTGATGAAAGATTTGGGATTCTCTCAAAGAACTGCAATGAATCTCTATTGTGATAATACATCAGCTATAGAGATTGCCCATAATCCTGTTCAACATGATAGGACAAAGCATGTAGAAGTTGATAGACATTTCATAAAAGAGAAGCTTGAAGCCGACATTATCCATTTTCCTTTTGTAAGTTCAGAATTTCAACTTGCTGATATTCTT
This sequence comes from Panax ginseng, assembly GCA_020205605.1. Taxonomy (NCBI): domain Eukaryota; kingdom Viridiplantae; phylum Streptophyta; class Magnoliopsida; order Apiales; family Araliaceae; genus Panax; species Panax ginseng. Next base: position 3,413,629 of record CM035148.1, read on the forward strand.
ACAAAAGCAGTATCCAACAAAGTATTTACAAGTTATCTTGACAAGCTGAGCATGTGTGACATTCATGCACCACCTTGAGGAGGGATGTTAGAATATGTGATTGGGAGTAATCTTCTCCTATAATAATGGAGAGATTATCTCCATAATATCATGCTAGAATTGTTGTAAGACCCCAACTTATTATTAATAAAATTTAATTTTCTCTATTTATTATTTTGAAATAGTAAGGGTTGATTTGATTAATGTGGATAGTTATGGGTAAAATACGCAAATATTTCAAAGTAAGCAAGTGGTTATAAAATATTCATTATTGTCGGAGAATATTCGTTTGATCGTGGAATATTAAATCTTTGTGGGGAATATTAAATTTACGGCAGTAGCTTGACCATGTATGGGCCCCATAACGAAAGCGATTGGAGGAAGAAAGCGACAAGAATAAGTTGTTTAAAAATAACGGCGTAGTTGTTTCTAATATTATCTTAAAAAATACTCGGTAGTTAAAAACACGAAGAGACACGCGGTATTGCACCAATTATTGATTCTTACGTAAGAAGGCACTACTCAATAATTATTCTGATAATTCTTATCGCGATTATTTTATTTTATTGATTCAATAATTGTTGTGTTGATATTTTATATTCTTTGTTGTTTTGATAATTTTCATTACACAATTATTTTTCATTATCGAAGCAATAATTCATATTATCTGAATAATATTATTAGATAACATTATTGGCAATGTCTAAAAGTTACATCTAAGGAGAGGTTTGGTCACTAATTGCTTGCGCGAGAAGGAGAAATTCTTATTGGAAAGCCCCTCTTTCACAGGAGGCGCACAACATTAATATTGTGATTACGTAATATTATTTGTGAATAATTAATTATTGATTCATATGATGAGGAAAATATTGATTTTATGTGGATATAGATGGAGAAAATTTTTAATGTGACAATTGTTGAAAATTGAAATTTTATCTTTTTCTGATAAAATAATTCATTTAAATATATTATTATATTTTAATAATATAATAATGATGATATTTTTACGATGAATATGGGATATATGAGTATATGTGGAGGAGGAGTATTTTTGTTACCAAAAATATTTAAAGCATGTTTTATGTGTCGGTGGACCCCATTTCTTGACTGAAATTTGGTTATAGCCTGTAAAATTGTCCGTTTATGGATTTCGGTCAATTTCTGTTTGGAATTTGGAAAAACTTTCTTCTGCAAAGTTGTAGAGAATTGAATTTCCTATACGAATTTGCAAGATTCAAATTTTCTGACAAAAGGGCTATTTATTATGAATTATTGAAGTTTCGAAGTTTCGAAATAATTGATTTTTGGAAGTTTAAAATATTTTTAATTACAAAAACGTTTTTTTCATTTTTGAAACTCATTTAACATGTGATTAGGAGGCTGAATTCAGATTGTTAGTGTGCGTATAAAGTTGTGGAAAATTTTTAATATTAATTTATTAAATTTTCTACTTTTGATGTTCTAAGCATTTTCCTATAAATAGGGTCTTTGGGTTAGAATTGAAAATCACACGAAATTAAAGTTTCTCTCTCTATATTATCGGCGTATTCTTGTGAGTATTTTGAGTATACTTTGAGTATTGCTATATGGTGCAAGTTCGAGTTATAGCTTTATATCCGATATTCCGGTTAAATCTTTGTCTTTTTCCGAGGTAAGGGATATTATTTTTTTCGTAATGATATTATTTCTTCAATATCATTATCTTTGAAATATTGATCTGAAGTTTTTATCAAATTTGGAACTTTTTAGTGTGGGAGTTCTTATTCACGATATCGTCCTTTATTCAAGTATACGATCTTATTCACGAATCTGACTATTCATCTAAAAATGAAAATTTTCTTTTGTCCAAAATATCTATTATGGATACTAGCTTTGATTGCATCCATGTTTTGATCATTCTTGAATTTTGTACCACTATGATTATTTTTAAGGTATTTTTGGACGTGGATAAAACAAAGTACGAATCCTTAATCCTTAATCCTTGTCATTTTGTTTTCTTTGGATTCGTTTCTTTAAAAATATTTTTCATTATCCTCGGTCTTAAATGATGATATTATTGAATATCTTTGGCACAGTAGTGCAGGAGATGAATGATTTCGATGAATATCTTTGGCACTGTAGTACAAAGATGAGCAGTGTTTAGATGAACATGACCGGTGATAAATATCTTTGGCTGAAAGTGCAAAGATGAATATTTGATTCGAGGATATATATTGATTGATGTTACAAGGATAAAAGATAGAGCGATGAACTTTTAAATTCATACATGTAAGATAGTAGTTTGCATTCTCTACTTAACTCTTCTAATGAATTATTATTTCATTGCGAATATTGATTTAAAACTTGTTGTCTACATTGTATTCTATTAGATTTTTCCTGTTGAAGAATAACGATAATTTGTTGTATATTATCTTAGTCATAATATTCTTTCTTTGGGCTAGTTGAGCTCACCCTTTTCCTTTTTGTTCCATTTTTCTTCTCAAGAGGCGATAATATAAGCGAAATGCAGGTCGAGGTATGGAATGAAGGTTCTAGAGAGAGTTGTTTAGTAGTCCTCACCATTTTTATAAAATAATGTGTCAATAAATGCGATGAGGATTTATTTGAGTATAGATATTGTCTAGAAGATAATATTTGTATTCAAACTCACAGTTTTACTGTTGTAATAATAAAGTTATAGTTGTTTCTGTACCATGTATTGACAACTGAGAATCGATGATGTATACCTATTTTGGGGGCGTCACAGTTGGTATCAGAGCTTAGGGATATGATCTCTGGCGGAGATCGGGGAATAGAACTAGGAGGGAGAGGCGAGTAAATCCTTCGCTAAAGTGTGTCCTACCTAAGCTTATTTGTTAGTTAAGTCGATATATAGGGATATTATGTGATATATTGATTTCCTTAATTAACCCTTGTTTTATGGCGGTGATTTGAGAATGTCGATTGAGAATAATTGATGGAAATGAGACAGTGGAGACGCGCTGACTCACCAACGAGGAGAACGTGCAACAGTGGAAATGTTCCTCCTGTGAACAACACCACCTGAAGCGAGATGATGAGCGAGGGATGTTTAGAAGCTTTTTGCGATTCATGCAAAATCGACGAGGAGACTCGTGTTCAAAATATGAGGAGAAATGATAGCAATTCACGGGTTGTCACTGACCCAAGCGATTCAAAGAGTTGGGACCACGAATTTAAGGGAAAGCGAGATCCGATCATGGAGAAAACATGGGTCAAGCAAATTACCAAGATATTCGATGTCTTGGGATGCACTTGAGGAACAGAAGGTTCCATTCGCCACCTTTATGTTAAAGTGGCGAAGTGATTCATTGGTGGGAAGATGCGTGAAGTGTACCCATCCACCGCCTTTCAAAGATGTCTTGGGAGCGTTTCAGAAACTATTTAATGACAAATACTTTCACGAAAGTGTTCGTCATATAAAGGAAGTGGAGTTCATCAGATTAGAACAAAACAACATGACGGTGTCTCAGACGAGGCAAAGTTTGTAGAGTTATCCAGGTTTGCACCTCATTTGGTGGAGAATGAGGAACGTATGACGCGGATGTTTCTTAGAGGTTTGAAACCGGTATCGTCGATATCTCATTTCTCATAAATTTTTCTCTATTCGGATGTTGTAAGCAGGCTCAATTATTAGAAGCGAGATAACGAAAGTATGCACCAACCTGAGGACCACAACCGAGGATCATGGAGATGGCGGTCAACAAAACAACGATAACCAGCGGAGAAAGAAAAAGACGGACAAAAATGGGTAACCACTCTGGTGGTAATCATGGCCATGAGAATAGAAGAAACAAATCGGGAGGAGATTTTTAAAAGAGGAGATTCAACAACGACAATGTGAAATGGCGGCACCAAAGAAGAATGGTTCCAAGGGAGGAGCGACCACCGGTCAGTATCTTTACAAAAACGCGAAAAGAGGGACATATCAGTCCAAACTGCCCACAACAGTTCAAGGTATGCTATAATTATGGAAAGGAAGGACATATCGCTCGGGATTGTATGGTAGCGAAACCTAGTTCAGCGGGGACGGTGACTCAAAAGATTATCCCAGAAAAGTCAAAGTCAACAGTTCCTGGAAGAGGCGTTTGTTGTGGTGGTCAAAAATCGAGGAACCCAAATGAGGTGATCACGGGTAAAGCTAATCATAAATTCTTGTGAAGTTTATACTTTACTAGATACCGTCTTTACCCATTCATTTATCTCTCCTACTTGTGCTCAACGTTTAAATTTGACTCGGAAAAATTAGACTTTAACTATATCTGTGGAAACTCCGTTGGGAGAAACTTTCATCACATCCACTTTGTTTATAAATCTTGTTTGATTCAAGTTGGCACCATCACCTTTTGTTGACCTTATCTCTTTAAAGATACTTGCTTTTGATGTGATTTTAGGGATTGATTGGTTAACTACTTATCATGCCAAAATTGATTGTTTTCGTAAGGTTGTTAGTTTTCATATTCTTAACCTTGACACATTTATGCAATTCAAGCAACTAAACCATTAAAATCAATCGGTGTCATATTTAATCATAAAGCTATTCGTTTATTAAAAAGCGGATGTCAAGCTTTCTTAGCCCATGTTATGGATTTGAATACGATACGTCAAATTTGAATAACATTCCTGTTGTTATTGACTTTCCTGGCGTATTTTCTAAAGAACTTCCCGGTCTACCCCGAGCGTGAAGTTGAATTCTTTATTGATCTTGAACACAGTACAAAGCCCATTTCTAAAACCCCATATCGAATGGCTCTATTGAACTTGAGGAGTTAAAGGTCCAACTACGGGAGTTGTTGGACATCGGTTTCATTCGTCCTAGTACATCTCTTTGGAGTGTTCCTGTTTTATTCGTAAAGAAGAAAGACGGTAGTATGCGACTTTGTATTGACTATCGGGAATTGAACCATGTCACCATCAAGAATAGGTATCCTCTACCTCGTATTGATGACCTGTTTCACCAATTGTAAGGAGCACAATTCTTTTCAAAGATCGATCTTCGATTCGGATATCATTAAATTTGAAAATTAGGCGAGGATATTCCAAAGGCGCCTTCGAACTCGATGCGGGCATTATGAATTCTTAGTCATGTCTTTCGGATTGACTAATGCTCCATGGCTTTCATGAATATGATGAACCGAGTATTCAAGGAATATTTGGATCGATTCGTTGTTGTTTTATTGATGACATCCTCATATATTCCAAAAGTCGTGAAGATCATGAGCACCATTTGAAAAATTTGGTACTCCAAAGGCTTCGTGAAAACAAACTATATGCCAAATTGAAGAAAAATGCGAGTTCGGCGAGGAAGTAGCATTCCTTGGGCACGTGGTGTCGAAACATGGAGTATCTGTTGATCCTGCGAAGATTGAAGCAATACAAAGTTAGGAGCAACCGAAGTCGGTGGTGAAAGACGTAGTTTTTGGGCTTATTTGGTTATTATCGAGAGATTCGTGGAAGGTTTTTCTCGAATCGCTACTCCATTAACCAAATTTAACTTTCGGAAGGATACAAAATTCGTTTTGGAGCGAAAAAATGCGAGAAGAGTTTCCAAGAGCTCAAGAAGAGACTCATTTGGCACTGTTTCAACAATACCATCTAAGTATGAGATGGATTTGTTATCTCTGCCGATGCTTGAGAGCAAAAGGTTAGGATGTGTTCTCATGCAGCGTGGGAAAGTCATAGCTTTATGCCTCGCGACAACAAAAAAAGAGTATGAGAGGAATTATCCTACTCATGATCTAGAATTAGCGTGAAATCGTTTCGCGCTTAAAGATATGGAGGCACTATCTATATGGGGAGAAAGTGGAGATATATTCATACCATAAAAGCCTTAAATATTTCTTCACTCAAAAGAACTCAACATGCTGGCAATGACGTTGGCTCGAGCTATTGAAAGACTACGACCACACTATTCAATACCATCCCGGAAAAGCGAGCGTAGTAGCTAAGCGTTGAGTAGAAGATCATATGCAGGAATGAGTGCGATGATGTCATATCGATAGAGCCAACTTTAATAGAAAAAGTTAAGGTTGCTTTCAAGCCATCGACCCGAGGCGACGCGTATGAAGAAGAAAGTACAAGAAGGTGTTATTCCTAAGCGAGAATTGATGAAGAAGAAATACTTGAGTCCACTCTAGACTTTGTGTTCTAACGACTACGATTTGAAGTACAAGATTATGATGGAGGCACACAATACACCATTTGCAATCCATCTCGGAAGTACCAAAATGTATCGTGATCTTGACATACATTTTGGTGGAACAATATGAAGAGAGAGATTGCAAAGTTTATTTCAACGTGTTTAACTTGTCAACGTGTAAAGGCGGAAGCATCTAGTACCTAAAGGTCCGTTGCAACCACTTGAGATTACGAAATGGAAGTGGGAACACATTACCATGGATTTCGTTCACGGGTCTTCTACTACGGTTTCTCAAGGCATCAATGCTATTTGGGTTATTGTTGATAAATTAACCAAGTCGCTTATTTCTTTGCCGACGGAGACTTATTCCTTGAATGTCTTGCTAGTATATATGTAAATGAGATTGTGAGGTTGCATGGCATGCCGGTATCCATAGTTTTGGATCGTGACCCAAGATTCACTTCAAGATTTTGGGTAGCTTGCAAAAAGCTATAGGCGCAGTTCTGATTGATTTGGTATACCATCCTCAAAGCAGACGAACAATCGAGAGAGGACTATTCAAACTCTTGAAGATTTATTAAGACTCTGTGTCTTAGACTTCAAAGGCAGTTGGGATAAGTATTTACCATTGGTGGAATTTTCCTACAACAACAGTTATCAGGCAAATATAGGTGTGGCTCCATTGAAGCTTTATATGGCCGAAAATGTCGCTTCCAAAGTATGTTGGGACGAGGTGGGTGAAGCAACATTGTTGGGACCCGAGTTGAATACGTATGACTACGGAAAAGATCCAAATGATTCGACAACGATACAAACAGCCACAGGATCAACAAAAGAGTTATGCAGATCTTCATCGAAAAAGCGTGGAATTTAGTATAGGGGATCATGTATTATTACGAGTTGCTCCATGGAAGGAGTTACAAGATTTGGGAAGAGAGAGAAAGCTCAATCCACGATTTATTGGTCCATTTCAAATTCTTGACCGAGAGTAGGAAATGTAGCCTATAGACTCATGTTACCTCCGAGTATGTCTCGTGTTCATAATGTGTTTCACATATCCGTACTTCGTAAATATGTGAAAGACCCGAACCACGTTATTGAGTTGAAACAGGACGAGATAGCAAGACTTAACGTATATGAGAGAGGTACCTGTCAAGACCTTGGATAGGAAGGAGCATGTCCTATGCACAAAGGTCATACCACACGTTAAAGTTTTGTGGAGGAACCATGCTATAGAGGAAATGACACGGGAATTGAAATGAAATGAAAGCGAGGTATCCTCACCTTTTGAAAACACTAGTACGTGACGTCAATTTCGAGGACGAAATTTCATAAGGAGGGGAAGTTGTAAGACCCCAACTTATTATTAATGAAATTTAATTTTTCTATTTATTATTTTGAAATAGTAAGGGTTGATTTGATTAATGTGGATAGTTATGGGTAAAATACGCAAATATTTCAAAAAATAAAGCAAGTGGTTATAAAATATTCATTATTATTCGGAGAATATTCGTTTGGTCGTGGAATATTAAATCTTTGTCGAGAAGGGAATATTCGCACGAATGTAGCGACCGTGTGTGACCCCCATATGCTGAAAGCGATTGGAGGAAGAAAAGCGACAAGAATAAGTTGTTTAAAAATAACGGCGTAGTTATTACTGAATTAATACTATTAAAATACTAAATTGGTTAAAAACACGAAGACACATTAGTATTTCACCAATTATTGATTCTTACGTAAGAAGGCGCTACTCAATAATTGTTACGATGAATTAGTGTTCGATTATTTTATTTTATTGATTCAATAATTCTTTGTGTTGATATTTTATATTGTTGTTGTTTTGATAATTGTCATTACACAAAGTATTTTTCATTATCGAAGCAATACTTCATATTATACGAATAATATTATTAGATAACATTATTGGCAATGTCTAGAAAGTTACATACAGGAGAGGTTTGGTCACCTAATCTAATTGCGCCAAGAAGGAGAAATTCTTATTGAAAAGCCCCCTTTCTGGAAGCGCACTGGTTGTCAATATTGTGATTTTGTAATATTATTTGTGAATAATTAATTATTGATTCATATGATGAGGAAAATATTGATTTTATGTGGATATAGATGGAGAAAATTTTTAATGTGACAATTGTTGAAAATTAAAATTTTATCTTTTTTGATAAAATAATTTATTTAAATATATTATTATATTTTAATAATATAATAATGATGATATTTTTACGATGAATATAGGATATATGAGTATATGTGGAGGAGGAGTATTTTTGTTACCAAAAATATTTAAAGCATGTTTCATGTGTCGGTGGACCCCATTTCTTGACTGAAATTTGATTATAGCCTGTAAAAATTTTAATATTAATTTATTAAATTTTCTACTTTGGTGTTCTAAGCATTTTCTTATAAATAGGGTGCTTAGATTAGAATTGAAAATCACACCAGAAATTAAAGTTTTCTCTCTCTATATTATCGAGCGTATTCTTGTGAGCATTTTGAGTATACTTTGAGTATGCTTTATCGGTGAAAGTTCAAGTTATAGCTTTATATCCAAAGTATTCCAGTTAAATCTTTGTCTTTCCGAGGTAAGGATATTTTCTTTGTAATGATATTATTTCTTCAATATCATTATCTTTGAAATATTGATATGAAGTTTTATCAAATTTGGAACTTTTAGTGTCGAGGATTCTTATGCACGTACGACGATCTTATTCACGATATACCAGTCTTATTCACGAATACGGCACTATTCATCGAAAAATAAAAATTTTCTTTTCGTCCAAAATATCTAATTCGGATAATTGGCTTTGATTGTATCCATGTTTTGATCATTCTTGAATTTTACACCACTATATGATTATTTTTGAGGTATTTTTGGGACGTGGATAAAACAAAGTACGAATCCTTAATCCTTAATCCTTGTCATTTTGTTTCTTTGGATTCGTTTCTTTAAAAATATTTTTTATCATCCTCGGTCTTAAATGATGATATTATTGAATATCTTTTGGCTGTAAGGCAAAAGATGAATGATTTCGATGAATATCTTTGGCCGTAGTGCAAAAAGATGAATAGGTGTTTAGATGAACATGACCAACTGATGAATATCTTTGGCCTGTATTGCAAAGATGAATATTTGATTCCAGATATATATTGATTGATGTTACAAAGATAAAAGATAGACGATGAACTTTTAAATTCATACATAGAAGATAGTAGTTTGCATTCTCTACTTAACTCTTCTAATGAATTATTATTTCCGCTGCGAATATTGATTTAAAACTTGTTGTCTATTGTATTCTATTAGATTTTTCCCTGTTGAAGAATAACGATAATTTGTTGTATATTATCTTAGTCATAATATTCTTTCTTTGGGCTAGTTGAGCTCACCCTTTTCCTTTTTGTTCCATTTTTCTTCTCGGGAGGCGAGAAATATAAGAAAGAATTTAGAAGTGGGTATGGAATGAAGGTTCTAGAGAGAGTTGTTTAGTAGTCCTCACCATTTTTATAAAATAATGTATCAATAAATGCGATGAGGATTTATTTAAGTATAGATATTGTCTAGAAGATAATATTTGTATTCAAACTCATAGTTTTACTGTTGTAATAATAAAGTTGTAGTTGTTTCTGTACCATGTATTGACAACTCAGAATGGGTGATGTATACCTATTTTGGGGGTGTCACAATTGTGCAGTTATGATCATTCAAATATAGAAATAGAATATCTTGTTGTAACAGTAACATAAGTTTAGCAATATACTCTTGTATATATATATCTGCTACATTGATGAATAAAATATCAAAAAATTATATTCTCTTTGTGTTTTATCAGTAATATAAGAAAGTCTAATAGCTAAATAAGAATTAGAATCTCAAAAGATTACTACAATCAAGCAAGCGAGAAAATGGATCTAGAAAAACTTTCGATGCCAGACTACAATCGAGAATCAGCACACACAAATTAAAGCAAAAATATACTCCTATGAGAAGATTTTCACCGATTGGCAAAACCCCAAAACATCATTGAGACCACAACAACGCCTCAAAGCTCTCACCCATGACATAAAACAAGCGAAGCTCCGGATCCTCAAAATTGCAATGGACGGAGAGGCGAGGGCCAATGCAAAGAAGAAAAGCTTATCAAGAATAGGCGTGGGGTGGAAGTAATTCTTTGAGAGGATACAAAACAAACCCAAAAAAGGCTATAAACGGGAGAATAACAGTATAGAAGAGAGCCTGTTTTGACAAAACGTTTGCCAATTTTGTGTACAACAACATGAACCCAATAGCCATAGGTAAATTAGCCCATGTTTTCAAGAAAGGTATAATCTCAGCACTAGACCCTTTTGCTGTCACAACCAATACATCTTTAGTATCCCTAAGGATTGTGTAGTTGAAGAGTATACAAAAGAATGTGCACACCTAGAGGGGGGATGAATAGGTGGTTAACCTAAAAGATAAACGGTGAAAACTTTTTAAAATTTTCTGCTACAGGTATAATTCAGACATACGCTTTATGCGCTTTGAAGGTCTACTTTAGCTTATGTTCTTCGTTTACGATTATCGATGACTACACACACCGCTTTAGTGTCTGGATAGTGGCGTGAATAACAAAAGCAATGCAGAACGTGAATGACGATTAAAGAGATAAAGCAGTAAGTAAAATCACACCAAGAATTTTACGTGGTTCAGCCCCTATCCTCTAATCTAGTGGCCTAATCCACGTCCAATCCCAACTAGGATTGGAGACTCTTTTTATTTCAATTTAACTTAATTAAATACAAAATAACTCCTTGTTTGAGAAAGTTTTCCGTTGGACACGACTGCCCCTTCTTGCACCTCTGCAATCCTTCTCACCACTGAGACCTCTGCACTACTGCAGCCTTGAAAGCTTGTTTACAAACAGATCCTATCAACTCTAGATAGACCAAGCCGATACACGGCTTAAACTAAGAACAAAGATATTGATTCTGATTATCAAGTTTCCAAAGATAATACAATTTAAGAACAATACAAAATGGTTGCTGGAAAGAAACTTAGAATTGCTATTGAATGGAACGTATGAGACTAATTGAAGCTTTTCCAAGTTCTGTCTTCCAATAGCCGAGCAGGAGAGATATATATATAGTAGCGCTTCCAACGGCTATGAGATGGTTGATTCATTGAAATCCTCAGTCACAAGAAATCAGCACCAAATCAATAGATATATTGTTTCCTTGATAAGCTCAACCGAAAAGATATGATATCAATCATCTGATATGAAGGGATACGGAAGATATGGTTTGTTAACAATATACTATATTTAGAGCATATACCTTTTGAAGCTTCTAGAACAAATTTGAATCAACTAATCAGTTGACCAAAATTCATTCCCTGTCAATCAATTGAGATAAGATTACAGCAATCATGCAATATATATTTATATGGACTGTTATATGTAACCATAATGTCCACCCACAATCCATGCATATAATATAATATTATATACTGCCAATATTCATGCATATTATATTATCATATTATAACAAACCATGAACCATGTACATATCTAATATACTTAAATTAGTCATCATTCAAAACATCATAAAATCAAAAACCAACATTCTCCCCCTTTTTGATGATGACAATTTATGCACCAACATGCTCCCCCTAAGTATATGGCTCCCCCTAAATTTATGCATATTAAGGAGCAAAAGAAAATTACTTTATCCAAATAACCATCATTGCATATTCCAGCATAATATAGTATCTCAATATCAACATGAATACCAATTCAAACCAAGTTAAATATACCCAAATATCTCTCCCCCTTTGTCATTATCAAAAAGAAATAAATCATCAAGTTATATCTCTCCCCCTTTGTCATCAACAAAAAATAATTCATATCAATTTAGTTGAAGTTAGTTATCTCACCCCATTTGCCAAATAAAAAAAAGAATAAGTGCAAAGATAAAGAATATCATTGGAGCAAGTTTATAACAAAACCACATATAACAAGTAAACAAAATGATCATACCTTTGCGATTTGTTAACTATATATGTATATATATATATATATATATACACACACATTACGAGGATCTGCCCAGGACTCGAACAAAGTCTTAAAATCTGGACCATTTTTATTTTTTTTTGCTTTTTTTTGAAACAACTAAAAAAAAAAAAATTATAGAACTGGAATTTTTACATAATAAAGTGTTTTGGGTGTGTTTTGGATACCTATACCAAAAAATATATATACGATCCGCACATGATCGTATGCAGACATATTTTGTATAGGCATCCAAATCACACCCAAAAACATCAGATAAGTAAAAATTCCGCCCATAATTTTTTTTAGTTGTTTAAAAAAAAAAAAAAAAAAATGGTCCGTATTTTATAGAAGTCCGGATCCTGATTTGGATCCGACTCTATATATATATATATCAACATTTTTTACCAATAATAACTTGATAGTTGAGCTCTTAGTGTAGTCTCTCAAAGTAAAGTATCATTCGTCTCCATTTTGACCTTGAGATATCTACAAAATAGACAAATCTTCTCTACCTTTTTGGTACCCAAATTTTCTTGGGTCCATTTGGGTTAAAGCATATAAATCACATTTCTTTACCCAAATTTGTTTTATTCTAATTTTATTACAATTAGAATCAAAATGACCTTTAAAATCACATTTTTACAAGTAACAAAACGGTGAACAATAAAGTGGTTTATGCCTTGATTTACTATTAATCATTCTAATATTATTATTAGTCATATTTTTTTCACATTTTAATAGGATTATACCCAATCCCTTGTTTATCAAGATCGGACCTTTGTGCCCTAACATAACATTTAGGTTCTCTTCTCCTCGCACAAATTTAGCAAGATCATTTTTTAAAGATGTTATTTCTGCATTTATTACATTATCATCATGTTGCATATTCATAATATTTCCATCATTAAAAGCATCTATGCATACATCTCTCATTTTCAATTTTTCTTTTAAACTTTGATTTTCATTTTTAATATCTTCATTTTCTTTTCTTTCTTCAATAAGTGACTCAACTTCATTCATTAGCTCATTTACGCAGTTCTTAAAATAAGCAGTTTTCTTTTTAAGCCTTTGATTTTCATTTTGTAAAGCAAGATAATTAGATGTAGATATTTAAAAAATTTCATGAAAATTCGTTACCTCAAGTTGATCATCGTCTTCTAGTCCCATGAAACATAATTGGCCAATTTCTTCATCTTGTTCTATTTTGGACTTACTCCTTGGAGTTGAGATGCCTTCTTGATTCTTCCTTTGTTTCTTTCTTTGAAGTAGTCTCTCGAGTTTTCTTGAGAGCATTTCAATTTCTTCATCAAAATCTTCATTATTGCCTTCTATGTAGCTTTCAGCTTGTAGAGCCAAGGTCTTCTTCTTAGGTGCCTCATCTTCTTCATCGCATAATTTTAATTGGTTTTCAAACTCTTCAAGTTCTCAAATAAGGTAAGAGTTTCCATTGTGCTAATTGTGATCGAGTCTTGACGTGTAGTAACCTTTGGAGGCGAATCGCTTTGGCGGGACTCGAGAAGCTTTCGGTTGATTTCCTTTTGATCAATCTTTCGTCCGAGCATGCTTAGAGAATTCATTAGAGTAAGAAATCTTGTTTGGGCATCTCTAATTGATTCATTTTTCTCCAATTTGAATAGTTCATATTCGTGCATTAACATGCTTAGCTTGACTTCTTTCACCTTAGTAGTTCCCTCGTGGCTCATAATGATTGTGTCCCAAATTTCCTTAGCCATAGTACAAGAAGAGACTTTATCTATCTCTGACTGAACCATGCCACTTAAAAGTGTATTCATGGCCTTGGAAATTATAAGATACCATATACAATTCATTTGAGTCCATTTTCATGAGATTCTTTGGCTTGCCATCATCATATCGCGGAATGACTGGTCCATTTTCGATAACCCACCATTTTCATGGGTCACGGTTAAGAAAAATCTTCATTCTGAACTTCCAAAAGTTGAAGTTTTCACTTCCGAACAACAGCAGTGGCCTACTTGTGGATTGAGCTTCTTGAAAGTTTAGGTGTGCCATAGGATCTTCCCCTACGACCTGCAACGATCAATATTAGTAGAGCCTTGCTTTGATACCAAATGTAATTCTATGTATATGCGGCACACCTGTAGGGGGGTGAATAGGTGGTTAAGCTAAAAGTGATAAACGGTGAAAACTTTTTGAAATTTTTCACACGGTATAATTCGCATACCACATCGCTTTATGCTTTTTAAGGTTCCGCTTTAGCTTATGTTCTTCGTTTACGATTATCGCACAACTACACCGCTCGCTTTAGTGTCTGGATAGTGGGCGTGAATAACAAAACAATCTGCAAACGTGAATGATAGTTAAGGAGATAAATGTAAGTAAAAATCACACTAAGATTTTTACGTGGTTCACCTCATCCTCTAATCTAAAGTGGTTTAATCCACGTCCAATCCCAACTAGGATTGGAGACTCTTTTATTTCAATTTAACTTAATTAAATACAAAATAACTCCCTGTTTGAGAAAGCTTTCGGTTGGACACGACCGCCCTTCGCGCCTCTCGCAATCCTTCCGACCATCGAGACATCTCGCACCATCTGCTGACTTTGAAAGCTTGTTTACAAACAGATCCTATCAACTCGAGATAGACCAAGCCGATACACGGCTTAAACTAAGAACAAAGATATTGATTACAGACTATCAAGTTTCCAGCATAATACAATTTAAGAACAATACAAAATGGTTGTTGGAAAGAAACTTAGAATTGCTATTGAATGGAACGTATGAGACTAATTGAAGCTTTTCCAAGTTCTGTCTTCCAATAAATGAAAGCGAGAGAGAGATATATATATAGAGCGATTCCAATCGGCTATGAGATGGTTGATTCCATGAAATCCTCAGTCACAAGAAATCAGCACCAAATCAATAGATATATTGTTTCCTTGATAAGCTCAACCGAAAAGATATGATATCAATCATCTGATATGAAGGGATACGGAAGATATGGTTTGTTAACAATATACTATATTTAGAGCATATACCTTTTGAAACTTCTAGAACAAATTTGAATCAACTAATCAGTTGACCAAAATTCATTCCCTGTCAATCAATTGAGATAAGATTACAACAATCATGCAATATATATTTATATGGATTGTTATATGTAACCATAATGTCCACCCACAATCCATGCATATAATACAATATTATATACTGTCAATATTCATGCATGTTATATTATCATATTATAACAAACCATGAACCATGCACATGTCTAATATACTTAAATTAGTCATCATTCAAAACATCATAAAATCAAAAACCAACAAACCCAAGTGGTGCAATCTTTTTTAGGGTGACAATCTCAATACCCGTAAACTTAGGTGACTCAACTTCTCCAAATACTGGCCGCCCATCAGCTGCAGCTGATGCAGCCTCGGCCCTGCACATATGGAAAGTTGTGTTATTTGGTTTTGTGACAAACCCCTGAAATTTTTGAAGGCCATTGAGAGAGAGAGAAGCCAGCAAGAGGTCTAAGTTTCAAAGCGTTGAAGGGACGGAGTCTATGCCTAAGACCTGCGGCAGCGGGTTGAAAGACCTGGCTTTGGCATTGGAAGGTCGAGTGAAAAGTCCTTTCGTCTGAAGGACAGCTTCCATTCCTCTAGGTAGGTGAGCGCCTGAGCGGTTTAAAGCTCAAACCACGTCCAAAATCGTTTAGGTGCGATTTGATAAATTTAGAACCGTATATGAAATCGTTTATTATTGGTGCAGTGCGATTTTAAATTGTGCCGGCAGTTTTCATTTGATACAGTTTCGATTCCAAAACCAATTCAAACAATAATTAATTTAAAATAAGTTCTCTTTTTTCGAAATTGATATAAATTCATTAATGTAGACAAATACAATAATGGTACAACTTTTAAAACATGTTGATGAGCAAACTTTTTAAACAGGTTGATGAGCAGACAACTCCCAAAAAGAGAGTACTAGCAATACTGAGCTTGGCAGCCATTGAGGAGATGAGAACACATGCTTGTGAGGATCTTATAGACTGTCGTGCTAATTTGGAGGACAGACCAAAATGCTGCAATAATAATAGCAAGATTCATGAGCAGCAGCAGCAGCAGAAATGCGTAAGAGGTTCACCAAATAGAACCCCTCTTGCAGATGTCAACTGAATATGATAATTAGAAATTAATTATTAGCTACAATAATTGGGTGAGGGCAAGAAATAAGTTTTAGCAAGCAAATGTTGTTGAGTGAATTTAGTTTGAAATTGCATTCATCAAATGATTTTATTTTTGGGACATACTCATCAACTGATGAGTACTAATTATGTTTCAGTAACAGATTTAAAATTTGTAATGTGCTTCGGAAAGAAAAACCTATTAGTTAAAAATGCTTCTTTTATTTACCAAAATATTATCGGACATGGATTGTGAAAATAGATAGTGTCTTTGTTTGTTACCTATGCGAAGCCACTAGCCCAACATTATGAGTACATCCGCCCCTGCATATATACATACATAGACACATAATGCAGTTTCGGTTTTATGCATGCGATTTTAGCTGGTAACCAAATCGAAATCGTAAATTTGATTTTTTAATTTACCTAAAACCGCGCAGATACGTCAAAATCGTTGATGCGATTTTAATTGTTGCAGTTTATACAATTTTTGGTACAATTTCAAATCCAATTTGCTCAGCCCTACTTTTCAGAGTACCTTCAACAACGCCCAAAGACCAAAGACTTGTTTTTTAATAAGATAACAAGAAAGAGAGAGAGAGAGAGAGAGAGAGAGAGGATGGATGGAGATAAAGTGGCGGGGAAGAAAATTGTTTTTTCAAGGAGAGGTTATGTATTCAAATCTCTCTGACACGTCAGTGCAGAGGCAAAACCTGGCCGGATAAGGGAACATTAAAATATGATTATTAATAAATAAATTGAAAAATAGAAAAAATAAAAAAGTAAATTAATATTTTTACATAATTTTTTAATATTTTTATATGAAAAGTGTGGTTATAAAAGTGACGATAAAAATTGTAACGACAATTTTGATAAAAAAAAATAAAATTTCTAAAGAAAATCTTGGTTCAGTCTTCGAGAGCAGGAGTAAGAATGTTCTAATAGTACTATAAGTCATTTATTAGCACGTGAGGAGATATTAAACCTCCAATTTATTCCAATTTGTGTAAAAGGGTTTTGTTTGGGGTGTTTAAATAATATAAAGTGATACAAATGGATTTATAGTGTGTTGAACATTTCAAATATACATTTTCAATTTATTTGTTAAATACAAAAGTTTATTTTAAAATATTATGCCTAATGAGACATTTGAAGTTATTAAATAAGATGTCAATTATTTTTAATTTAATGGTTATGACTGAGATAATAGTTGCATATAATATTTTTTATCTTATTTATTGTAAGGTTTGTATTGAGGTATTTAATATTAAGTGATTCATAATAAATTGTTGAATAATTACGTAAGTTGTTTGGGTATTAAATTAAAAAAAATTACTATCAAATAAGGTGTTTAAAATAAGCCGATGTATATGGAGGATCTACCCAATTGAATTGTGCAACATATATAAAATCATGAGAGAGAGAGAGAATATATATATGTACAAAAATGATCAAGTAAGGGATCCCTTACTTTCTTAAAATGAGTGATTTTTTTTATTATTTTTTTTTGCTTTTTTTTTTAAAAAACAACTAAAAAAAAGTTTAATATTTTATGGAACTGAAATTTTTTCATAATACAATGTTTTAGGCGTGTTTTGAATACCTATACCAAAAAGTGGTGGTACAGATGCGCTGCACTGTATATACATGTTTTGTTATAATGCACTCAAATCACACCCAAAATATCTTGTATTATGAAAAATTTTCGGCCCATAATATTAAACTTTTTTTTTAGTTGTTTTAAAAAAAAAAGCAAAAAAAAAAAAAAAAAAAAAAAAAGTCCCTCATTTTAAGAAAGTAAGGGATCCTCTACGATCCCGACCTATATATATATATATATATATATATATATATATATATATATATATATATATATGTAACAATTACAAACCGATATATATCATACTATATACGTACCGATCCAAATATATTACTACTCCCGTCTTAGCATAAAAGTCTTTATTACTATTTTAAGTAGTCCCAAGTTAAATGTCTACGACAGTCTACTTACCTTAAATGATTTATTTTTTACAATAATTTGCCTATAATACCTTTATTATTAATTGTTATATTTCTATTCTCTATGCATATTTATGGAGTATCACTAGTAATGCGCAGAAAACTATGTAATTAAATGAGAATTTAATATGAACAATTTTTGTCATTTTATCATCTTTTTTAATATGCGCAAAAAGTCAACTAGGATTTTTATGGACGGAGGGAGTATATACTATAGAATAATGATAGAGACACAAACTATTCTACAAATATTTTACAATTGAATATTCCAAACCTGCTTAAAAAAAATTTAATTTCCAGGCAGGAAGTTGAAAATAAAATTAAGTAGCAAGTAGTAGCATGCAATGCTATGGTTGTAAATGAAGTGACGGACACGATCACATTAAAGTGTGTTTAGATGTACACTTTAAACGTGTACATTCAAAAAGAAAAGTGTTACGGTTACAAACATAAACATCAAGTTTTACTATACTATAAATTAAAACTGGTTTACAGCTCAGCTCAACAAATATAAGAAAATCAAGTTTCCTTAACAAACATCACTCTTTTGGGATGCCTAAATATTAACGGTTACATCCCTTCAAATCCTTGGGGGAAATTGCGTATAGAAATTTCTAATTTTTATATTAAAAAAATGTAGAACAAGTATAATCATGTGATGAAGTGTTGCCTCTCTAGTCTCTATGCAAGGGAGAAAAGAAAATAAAATCTAAAACTTGGATCAAGTGACTAATACATTGTTAACATGCAACGCAAGCAGAAGTTGATCTGTATTAATCAATTGACCAACTTACTTCCCAGGGAGTTAACCAAATCCATTATCCATCAATTATTAATGACTCAAAGCATGCATATGGGAGTAAATCAATTCTCAAGCAACTTGGAACACACAAACAAATCATTAGGAAATATCATTACAATTTCAAATATCAAATTAACAAGTGTCCACGTACGTGATCTTTAGAATTTGCAAGAAACCAATCCCCAGATAATATTATTGGAGTATTACATACATAATTAGTTAGCGTTACATTTGGGAATTGGGACCATACCTTTTAACTCTTTCATCAATCCAACCCCTCATATCCCCCAACACAATGTTGGCATTCTCATCAGGCTCCCCCTGTATCAACGAGTGATACATCCCTTCATACAACTTGAGAGACTTGTCGATGCTTGCTGCCTTCTCATATAACATCTCCGATCCCGTTGGGCACGTCACGCCGTCCGCCGTCCCGTGAACTGTCAAAAATGGAGCACTCACCTTGTGAAAATTGTTCTGAATGTACTCAGCCACCCTAGCCACCTCCCTCATTGTCCCCACCCTCGGCCGCCCAGTGTATCGTCTCGGATTCCCAGCTATTATCTTCAATTTCTCCGGGTCCTTGATGGCCTTACCCACCATCCTATTGTCTGGCATCGAGGCCCATGTGTCTGCCGCACCGAACAACAATCCATACATAAACAATCGCACCTTCAACAAAAGGTATTGAATTTTTATCACTATTTTGCATACAAAAGAAAACTAAGAATGGACTAATATTTACTCTATGAACGTCACTAAGAAGAATATTCAATTTCTGGATTAAGCTTGGCCGCAACCTCTGTTATAAGTTGGTACTATTTGTTTATGAGCCAACACTAAGAAGAGTCTTCAACTACTTTACTCCCACCATTCCATAATTATCGAATTTTTAGTAAAAGAAATTTGTTTCAACTTCTTGTGATAAAAAAAATTCACAAAATTTAATCCTTAAATGACTTTATTTCAATATGCAAGAGACGGGGTATTAATTTAGTTGATAAAATCCAACAAGGTAACACAGCTTAAAATTTAAATGTCATCATTACTTGATTAAAATTTATCAGATTAATGACCAAAATTTAGACCTCGCTTTAGCAGGAATGGTACTAGTATAATCCAAAAAACTAAATTTCAGCTTTACAGCCTACAGGTACGATAAAAAATAAATAATGGGTAGGAATATTCACCAGAACTACGACTATTCTCATAATATATGTACCTTTGATGGCTTCATGTTCTCAGGAATGACAAAAAGTGGGGCCGAAAAGATCAATCCCGTCCATGTTTCGGGTTCAGATTGGAAGTACATGATAATGGTGGCCATGCCGCCCATGGACTCCCCGAACAGGAAGGCCGGCAGGTGGAGGTAAGCATCACTACGGCGGACACTGAGGAAAAAGGAAAGTGAGGTGGCGGCAACCTTATCCATGTCACCGAGATAGCCATGGAGGCCATCGGAGCGGCCATGGCCGAGGAGGTCAGCGGCGAAGACGGCGTAGCCCCAGGTAGCGAAGTTGATACAGATCTTTTGGAATAGCCAGCCGGAATCGGAGCCGTAACCGTGAGTCATAAAGACTGTGCCCTTGATTGGTGTGTCATCGCCTAAAGGCAAAAAAGACTGAGTAAAAATCTTGCCGTTGGGAGTTTGGAAGTAAGATTTGCAGTTTTTGACGCCTTGGGATTTGTAATATTCTTCCTCCGGCAAGTCGCCCCAAAAGTTTGGTGGTGGTGCTGGAGTTTCCGTCATGGTGGTGTTATAACGGGTGGTGGTGGGTTGGGTCGTCCGGTCCAGTTGGGCTTTTTCTTTTTCTTTTGAAGTAGAATATGAGTTTCACCAACCATGGAGTTGAAGGGTTGTTTGGGTGTAGTTTTTGGGGTGGTTGGGGGTTGGTGGGCCGACTTATGGTGGGTTCCAGTTCCACTGCCACCACTACTATGGGCTTTTACCAATTTTTTAAATGTAATATATCTTTTTTTAAAATATGATTCAACTTATAAGTCATTCGCCACTCTTCCCCTATTTAATAATAATTTATTTTTTTTATTTAGAAGTCAAAAAAATAAGTAAGTAAGTAAATCATTTTAAAATAAGTTAATTTGATCAAATATAATATCTATTTTATCTCTTTTTTTATAATTTATTAATATCCTTTTAGTAATCTCTATATTTAATTTTAACTTATAAGTTATTATAAACTGAATACCTTCGTAATTTATTTTAACTTAATTTTTGATTTATAAATTAATACAACTTATAAATTAACTTATATTTTAATTTTAAGTCAATTTAAAATAAGTTGTTGCGGAACGGACTCTTAAGTTGTCGAGGGTTGTTGGGACAATGAGTGACATGAAAGCAGTGTTGGGACTTGATCATTTGGAAACGTAACATAAAAAATAAAAACAAAAACAAAATTATATGCCATTTAATTAATTTATCTATCCTTCAAGTAAGGGTGTAAACGAGTCGAACCGAAGCGAACAGAAAACTACTCGAATTTGATTCGAAAAAATAAACGCGTACTCGAATTCGGCTCGAATTCGAATTATATTTAAAAAATCCTACTCAAATTCGACTCGACTCAAATATTTATTACTCGAATTCGATCCGACTCGACTCGAATATTTAGTCAAACTACTCGCGAACTTCAAATTCAAGCTCGAATTCGAGTCTCCACATAATAACTAGTTTTATAATAAATATAATTATAAATTAAATTTATTATTTTACTTAAATTGAGAAAATATATTTATTATTACACTTTGCAAATATAAAATCACAAATAAAATTAAAAACAAAACAAAATAATAACTAATTACCCTAATTTGATTTAAATTTGTATATATTATAAGAGAATGTATCGAACATTTAATCGAATATATATTAACCTTAAGTATGTATCGAATCACAATTAAAAATTGAATAGTTTGAATCTTAAGCGAGTCGAGTATAACCTTGCTTAGATTCTACTCATATTTTTATTGAACTATTTTTAATGCTCGATTTGGATCATATTATTAACGAATCCAAAAGTCTCGTCAGTATTTTTTCGAAGTCGAGTCTTAATCGGAAGCCCGAACTGCATGTTGGCTCGTTTGATTTACCTTCAAGTAATGCCAATAACTTTAAAAGAAATTATTGAATAAATAAGGTATAGGGTGAAATATAAGGATATTAATTTACGTTAAAAAGTATATATAAGTGGGATAATAAAATTTTATTTGTACAATTACATGATATCTATTATAAATATAGATAAAATTTATTTTATGTTCTTTCATTTATATTATATTTTTAATGTGTGAAATGTAATGAAAAAAAGTTTAAATTATATTTGTGGATGTAGAGAGTTATTTGTATAAACTAATTAATTTATTTTTAAAAGTATATGTAAGCGGGATCTATTAACTTTAATCAGGCAAAATTTTATTTGTACAAATACAAGACGCCTATCATAAATAAATATAGATGAACTTTATTTTATATTCTTTCATTTATATTATTTATGTGTTTTTTAATGTGAAATGTAATGAAAAAAAATTAAAATTACATTTGTGGATGTAGAGAGAGAGCTTGGGTAGGGTACATGCAAATTATTGACTAACTAAGTTTAGTATGTCTTTGGGCCTTTTGGTCTCTGGCTTGCAAATTTTGGCCCTAATTGACCTGGACTTTTTGTTCATCTGGATCCTCCAAGCCCGTAGCTTCGTGCAATAATTACAGAGTGTGGTCCGAGCTTAGAGTATAAGATTAGTTTTAATCTTTTCCTTTATGCTCTGGATATTTGATTATTCCCTTATTTTAAGCACACCAATTTTTCATTTTATTATTGTTTTTAATATATTTCATTTGGATAAATGATAAAATATCAATTATTATTTATCTATTATTATTATTATTATTATTATTATTCCAGCTAATAACTTTAATCATTTCGATAATAGAGTACAGTAACTTATAAGAAATTTAGCATTAATCATTCTTATAACTATTTTTTATGTTAACACAACATTCGTTTTCTTTTAGGAGCCCCATTTCAGCAATATGATGTATGGCTGCTGGCTAGATTTTCTTCTTGATGTTTTTTTAATGCAGCAAAAAATTCAAATCTTTTGGATTATGAAAATTTTCATTTTATAAAATGGAGTGTATATATTGACACCCGCCCACGATATGACCTAAAATTAAAGGCAGAAATGGTTGGTTCTTTTAAGAATCCAATTTATCCATCATAATCGGCAAAAACTAATGATTTAGCCATCGACACATTTTATTGAATATTTGATTGAACTTTTAATTTTTTAAATTAACTCACTGAATTAATTTTTATTTTTAAATTGGGTCATTCCGTTAAAAAAAATTGACACACGTTAATTTTTTATCTACGTGGCGCTGATGTGGACGTAAAAAAAAGGAAAAAAAAAAGAAGAAAACAACATGAAAAATTAAAGACAGCATAAAAAAATAAAAAATATTGCTTATGTCACAAAAAAAAACTTGAAAATCAAAATATTTTTTTGCAAAACAGATCTAACCATCTTCTTTATTTGATTTCTTTTATTATTCATCAAAACAGATCTAACCAAAACAGATGAACATACAACCAAGATATAAATACACAAAATCAAAATCAAAATTTTTATCTTCCCCAAATCTTTCCTTTTATTAAAATCTTCATCTTCAGCAAATTTTCATCAAATTACACAGCAACCCCCAAATTTTCATCAAATTACACAGCAACCAATTATTTAAAATTATAAACCAACAAATAAAAGTCATTTGAATTAATACAATGATGAATAGCTCTGGAAACACACCCAACAAAACCAAACAAACTGAAATTCGGAAAACACAGCTTGAAATTCAGGAATCAAATCTCTTAGAACTTCAAAAACTTCTAATACCTTGTACGGTCGCTCTGGAGCACGGCTTCCAATGGCGACCGAGTCGGCGAAATTCAGTAGCTGAATTGTGGAGCCTCTGGAAACCTCCATGAACGAGAGATCTGACGCGGCGGAGAATCCAAAGAAAACTCGATCGCAGAGGCGGCGCTCGCTGGGGAAGAGGATCCGAACAGCTCGAACGATTAGAACAACCCTAGACTGCTCTCCACACGCCCTTTCTTCTCTCTCCTCGAAAACATCATTCATTTGCAGAGAGAAGACGACGACGCCATTAATCGGCACCTAACCTCACCTCCGTTTGTAACAAGCCTTAGCTTACAATTCTTCTTCTTCTTCTCCTCCTATAACTAAACCCCTCTCTTCTTTGGTTCATCCTCATTCCTCTATCCCCTCTGTTTCCAACCATTCATTTACATTCATTTGCTAGAATACTCTTGCGCACTTCTCTTGGAAAAAAGCACCTGGTTCGTCCTTTACTTCGGACAGAAATCACACAAGTGGTCAATCGGCGTGCCTGGTATGATTCTACCAAGCTAACAACAGAAGTCACAAGTCTCTATAAGGTATGCCTGCACACCTTTTAAAATTTAAACCATAGTATACTTGTTTCAATTTCTTGTCAATTGTCGTCAATTTGCAAAATCTTTCAGCTTGTCAGAAAACCATCCACAGATAATAAATAAATAAATAAAATCTTGAAGTACACAGCCTTCAATTGTTGTGCTCATATGGGCTCTTGAAATCAAGATGCTAATAACTAAATAGTTCATAAGCAGGAGACCTTGGCCTTATTACTACAACTTTGCGTGATTATGTTGAGTTGTGTACGAGATTTTGTTTGGTTTTCTGGGTAGTTGAAGAGCAAATGCTTAGCTTTTAAGTTTTAATCTGTATTTGTTAAGTAAATAGTAAAAGTAGAGTTTTTTTGTTTAGGACTTCCCTTTCAACTCAACAGTAAAAGATGATTAATAGTGTTAACGTTCAGATCAGTGCATTGCTTCTGTAATCTATGGGGAATAGTGTACTGCAGTTTTTTTCCGGATAAGTGATACAGGTTTTGGATATAAAGAGACAACTTTATACAGCACTTACTGGCTAGTTTTACCAACACTTGCATTTCTTAATGTTCTTCCATATAAGTTTTTGAAAGCTTGATTTAGCAATACCGTGAGTTTGTAAAAAAGAGGCGATTTCACCTATCATTTACTTTATGTAATTATGTGGCCTTGCTACCCTATTTTATTATGCTGCTTTCCTGACTATTTCTGCTAATTTATTTCCCCTTTCATCTTAAGATATTGGTATATGTGAACTCTGTAGTTACATTTAATTTAGTTAATTACAGTTGCAGTTGATTCTTCTCTTCTGAAATCTGTACTAACGTATTATTGTGAAATTTTAATATTTTAAACAATCTAATTGTTTCATTGCTCTTGTACATATTCAGGCCCCATTATGTGTAGAAGGTTGGGATGAAGCACTCTGTGAGATAAGTAGACTATCGTTTGAAACAGTCCTCTCGCCACAAAATGCAGCTTCTTTACTGACAGCAGTTGAATATATCCCAGTTCTAGTCATTGCAGGAGCTGAAGATGTTCTTGTCCCTTTAAAATCTGTTCAAGCTATGGCTTCGAAACTAGTAAATTCTGTAAGTATTGCTATTTTACATTAGCATACAAATTTAGGGTCAAGTATTTTCTGGAAATTAATGGAAAAGCTATATCTATGGTGGAGCTCCGCACTCCACTACTCCTAGGACCACCCTCAACCGCAGAAAAGTAATAAATCTGTAGCATAATAATCTTGTGGGAATTACATCACTTTTTAAAAAGACTCAAAATCCTAATATTACTTGGAAAACAATAATGCAATGTTTGTTTGCAAAAAAATATGCTTGAGATTATACTATTTGTCTTAATTTAACACATTTCGGACTATTTAATTCTTTGACAAGGGATTATTAGTCTCTTAATGTGGGACTATTAGTCCCTTGAAATCATTTGATGGCTTAAAATGAGGGGGACTATTAATCCCACATTAATGATTATATAATCCCACATAAATAGCTTTAGAAATGACAAAGAATATTTCATATGAATATTTAAAGTACTATTAATCCCCCATCATGGGATAAAATAGTCCGAAATAGTGTTAAATTAAGACAAATAGTCCAATCCCAAGCATGTTTTTTGCAAACAAACATAGCTTAAAAGTACTAAACGACTAAAATACCCCAACTAAATAATAATATTTTCTAATAAATATAAATACCCTAAATCCCCACTAATAAATAAGTAAATGAATAATTACATCAATTTCCTCATAAGAAAATTCATAAAATAAATAAAATTTTCTTTTTGAATCTTAACTTGTCGACCTCATCACATATGCTGTTGGGAATTTTGGATCAAAGTGAAGTGATTCATTAAATCTCATTCTCATTGTAATTTTACCAATCTAGTGTGACCACTTTGGAAATGTTAGGGATGTTAGAAACCTCAAGCCTGTAAAAATTAGAAAGGAAAATGGTATGATGAGGCAATCAGAGAAAAACAGTAGGCTTATCATCCCTTGGATGGGGGAGCTCACTAAGAGGTCAAGGACCACCCATCGAAAGCTAATGAGGGGCGTGTTTGATGGCACAGATTCTCTGAAATGGGAAATCAGCCATGGTGTTCTGTGTGTATGATTCGAGCAATCAACTGCTCTTATAGTCGTTACAAGTTGAATTGGAAGTTTTCAGTCTGCTTTATCTGAATATTTGCGGATAACTATATAAAATAACTTTTTTTGTTTATGCATTTAATCATGAACTTGAGTTGTTGCCTTGCAGAGAGTGGTCGCAATATCTGGTTGTGGCCATCTTCCACATGAGGAGTGCCCCAAGGTGTTACTGGCAGCAATATTAAACCAATAGGACTGTTTGTTATTACTTACAAATAGGTTTTAGTTATTTTGGGGGTTTCTGTTGATTTTCTTGTCATTATTTCTTTCTATGGTGTACCCCCAGAAAGAAAGAGACCAAGTTCATCTCTTCTTTTGTGTTAGTTTGGAGCCATACCATAACCCTAAGAAGGCCCTGGGTATTAGAGCTCCCCCCGTATTTCCTTTATGTTTCTCTCCCCCTTTGTTTGTTTGTTGTTTATTTGCAAGGCCTAATCTGCTAATTTTAGCTTGTTTGAGAAGTTCCTGTTGTACATTTTTTTTTTGGGTGGTGGGTGGGGGTGGGGGTGGGGGGTGGGGAGGGAATGAAAGCGCTTTTAAGCATGTATGTTTGTTAGTAGTAGGCTATTAGGCAACTCTTCTAATATATATATTTAAGTTGTAATGACATTTTTGAGGTGTCTAATATGCTTATCAAACCCAAAAAAGAATGTAAGTGACTAATTTGTCATTAATAAATGACATCTAAATTTATTTATTTATCATCTTTAAATTTTTTTTTCCTTTACCCTATTACATAATAACTATAAAAAAACAAGTATTAATCCATTTTGTGAAATGATTTATCAAGAGACCAAATTAACCTCGCAATTGTTTCCTTAAAAAATAAATTGCACGTCTTGAATGAAAATTAGACAGAAAAGAGTAATTGATAGAATATAAATTTATTTAAGATAATCTCAATAATTATCTTTTAGATTGATTGACCATATCTTTTGTATAGTTGACTCTCCTAATTTGTAGCAATTCATATCTTGTAATTGTAATGATCCTAGTTTAGAATTACGTTGATCATAATTGTATATTAGGAACCCTGTTCAAGGAAATAAACACAAACAAAATTCCTTTACTTTCATGGTATCAGAGTCATAGAAAAGCAATCTCTCCTCCTTCTTCTTCTTCTTCATCGTCATTTCTTCTTCTTCATCAATGGCTGAAAAGTTTCATCTCGCCACCACCATAACAAACATCAAAACAGCCATTCCTCTCACACTGGATTACGAGTCTGCCAAATACACTGGATTACCACAACTGATCCACCATTACACCTCACAAATGTTTTACATGCTCCTAACCTGATTAAAAACCTTATTTCGGTACGTAAATTTACTAACGATAATATGGTTTCCGTTGAATTTGACCCATTTTGATTTTCTGTGAAGGACCCACAGACGGGGAAGCAACTTTTCGAGATGTGAGAAAGACGGAGAGCTTTCTACCCTTTCACCACCAAAAATCGGGCTATTTCATCTTCAAAGACTTCTTCCTTTTGTAATCCTTTCTCCTAGTATTTGGCACTCCTGCCCAGGTCATCCAAGGAGATGCAATTTTTAGTACTCTTTGCAAAAATAATTTTATTAATTGTAATAAAGCCCGTAACTTTCGTTGTTCATCTTGTCCCCTTGGAAAGTCTGTTAAATTGCCTTTTTATGATTCTTTGTCTTTCATTACTATGCCTTTTGATATTGTTCACAGCGATTTATGGACGTCACCTATTCTTAGCTCATCCGGCCATCGTTATTATGCATTATTTCTTGATGATTATACTAATTTTTTGTGGACTTTTCTTTTGTCTAACAAATCACAGGTTCACAACATTTTTCTTTCTTTTCGAGTATTCATAAAAACTCAATTTGAAAGAGAAATAAAATCATTTCAATGTGATCATGGTCGTGAGTATGATAATGGCCCCTTTCATAAATTTTGTGAACACAATGGCATGTCATTCCGTTTTTCGTGTCCTCACACTTCTCCTCAAAACGGAAAAGCAGAACGAAAAATAAAATCCATAAATAATATTGTCCGTACTCTACTTGCACATTCATCTATGTCTCCCTCCTTTTGGCACCACGCTTTTCAAATGGCTACCTACCTTCTAAACATCCTTCCTACAAAGGTTTTAGGCTACAAATCTCCTACTCAAATTCTTTATCAAACGAATCATTCCTATTCTCATCTTCGGGTCTTCGGGTGTTTATGCTTCCCACTCTTTTCATCCACCAAAATTAATAAACTCCAAGCCCGTTCAACTCCGTGTGTCTTTTTAGGATATCCTTCCAATCATAGGGGGTACAAGTGTTATGATTTGTCAGCTCGAAAAATTATCATTTCACGTCATGTACATTTTGATGAAACTCAATTTCCATTTTCAACAATCCATACTCCAAATACTCATACATATAATTTTTTAGAGGATGGTTTGTCTCCCTTACAAATTCACAACTTGCATCAAAATGACGCCCAAAACTAACACAATCAACTCCCTCAATCTCCTTCTCTGGCCTAGTCTCTTGTGCTCACAATGTCTCCTTTGCAGGCTGCCCTTTCTCCACAAAGAACGCCCTCTTCTCCAAGCCCAACAATCCCCCCTCCGCAGCCCACACCTCACTACCCACCATCAGCCCAGCAAATGACTACTCATAGTCAACATGGCATCTTCACGCTAAACCGAAAATACCACCATGCCTTAAGTGCCGAAAATCCTAAAATCTCTCCTCTCCCTAGAAACCCGGTGAGTGCACTTAATGACCCGAATTGAAAATCTGCTATGTTAGATGAATATAATGCTCTAATTAAAAATAAGACGTGGGATTTAGTACTCGTCCATCTCATGTGAATATAATTCTATTCAATGTGGATTTTTCGTCATAAAAAGAAATCTGATGGTTCTTTTGAGAGGCATAAAGCTCGTCTTGTAGGTGATGGTCATTCATGACGAGAAGGATCGATTTGTGAAGAGACATTTAGCCCGGTTGTAAAACCGACAACTATTCGAACAGTTCTTAGCATTGCATTGTCCAAATCTTGGCCTATTCATCAGCTAGATGTTAAGAATGCATTTTTGCACGAAAACTTGAATGAGATCATTTACATGCACCAACCTATGGGGTTTAAAGACCCCACTAAATCCCGATCATGTTTATGCATTACGTAAATCTCTTTATGGTCTTAAGCAAGCTCCCCGTGCCTGGTATCAACGGTTTGCTGATTTTGTTGCCACTATTGGTTTTACTCACAGTAAATCAAATCACTCACTTTTCATTTATTGTCGTGGGACTGACATTGCATATATTTTATCAGATGTTGATGACATTATACTCACAAATTTCTTGAGATGCTCTTCGATGTTCTTTTATTTCTCTTCCGATGCATAACATTTGCTATGAAAGATCCGGGTCATTGAAAGTTATTTTTCGGGTATTCATTGTCACTCGTACCAAAATGGCCTTTTTCTCTCTCAACAAAAATATGCCGAAGAGATATTAGAGAAGGCAGGTATGACTGCTTGCAAACCTTGCCCAACACCCGTCACCACTAAGGAGAAACTAAGTGCAAAATCGGGTGACCCTTATGATAATTCTATGAACTATCGTCGATTGGCTGGTGCTCTGCAATATCTTACTTTCACAAGGCCAGATATTTCTTATGCAGTCCAACAGGTCTGCCTATTTATGCATGCTCCGAAAATTGAACACATGGAGTCTTTGAAACACATTCCTCGTTATGTACAAGGTACGATTGATTATGGTATGCACTTGTATCCGTCTTCAATTCACTCTATCTTGTCATATACAGATGCAGATTGGGGTGGATGTCCTGATACTAGACGATCCACCTCGGGTTATTGTGTGTTTCTCGGAGATAATCTCATTTCTTGGTCTTTTAAGCGACAACCTACAATATCCAAGTCTAGTGCCGAAGCTGAATATCGGGGTGTCGCTAACGTTGTCTCTGAGTCTTGTTGGATTAGGAATCTTCTTCTTGAACTTCATTGTCCTATCCAAAAGGCAACTTTGGTCTACTATGATAATATTAGTGCGATATATTTATCCGGGAATCTAGTTCAACATCAGCGCACTAAACATATTGAAATGGACATCCACTTTGTTCGTGAAAAGGTACAAAAAGGAGAGGTGCATGTCCTTCATGTCCCGTCTCGTTCTCAGATCGCAGATATTTTTACTAAAGGACTTCTGCGCGTATTATTTGATAATTTTCGAAACAGTCTCAGCGTCCGCCCACCTCCCGCTAAGACTGCGGGGGTGTGATAGAATATAAATTTATTTAAGATAATCTCCATAATTATCTTTTAGATTGATTGACTATATCTTTTTGTATAGTTGACTCTCCTAATTTATAGCAATTCATATTTTGTAATTGTAATGATCCTAGCTTAGAATTACGTTGATCATAGTTGTATATTAGGAACCTTGTTCAAGGCAATAAACACGAACAGAATTCCTTTACTTTCAGTAATCTTATTTTTCAGTAATAATATTAAAATGAACTCATTAATTGATGACTAAATAATTAAACTGATGAATGAATAGAATGTGCAATAATTAATTTAGTATTATTATCAAAAAATTGAATGACTTTTTTTCTGTCTAATTTTCTTAATTTTAAGACATGAACATTTTATATTTTTAGAGGAGACGATATGAGGTTATGTTTGACTTTTATCTTTAACATCGTGGTGGTACGTGTTTAAGTTGTTTATATTAAGTGTAATAAGATAAATGGCAAAAAAACTAGAAGATGGTAAATAAATGGATTGATGTTTAAATTATTAGAAATAACTAGTGTAACAGCCTGTGCGAGGCACGGGCTTTTTTTTATTAACAATTATTTATATTAAAAATTATAATATTGATTAAAATATTTATGTAATTAATTAAAATAAACGATATAGAAATTATTCATTTAAAAATATAGTTTATAGTATATGAAAATAATAAATACATATCGCGGATATATAAATCTAAAAATGAGACCACAAATATAAAGAGAGATAAAAGGTACACGTCAGAGAATAAATTTCACCTTCAATTATAATATTGCTATGGTGGTGGTGATTAGACACTAGTTCACATCACAAAAAAAAAGGAAAAAGATTATTGATGGTATCATCTTATCATGAAGGCACATTAATAATACTTACAGTAATAATGTTCCTATCACATATAAAAAATTTGTATATATATACATGTATATTGTGTCCTCTCGTCTGACTTGTGAGACCCATAAACATGCATATGTGTGTATATGAGTCTTTTTATGTGATAATATAATTATTTTACCTCCAGAGTGCTTTGTTTGCCAAAATCAATAAAAGTATTATATACATATAAAAATTTTATGTGAATATAAAAATTGGATATAAATATATTTGAATTTTATTTATTTATATTTTTACTTATTATTAAAGTCAAAATACAAATAAATAAAATTTAAATATACTTATATTTAATTTTTATGTTCATCTCATCGAACATATATTAAAATATTAGAAAAAGATAGAGTCGCCCTACAGATTGAAAAATAATGTTACTATTACATAAAAAAAGATCACATAATGCTTACATATATACATATGCATACTACGAGCTCCACATGTTAGGCCGGACCTCACAGTATGTATATGTGTATATGTGAACATTATGTGACTATTTTTTGTGTGAAAGTTACATTGTTGAAAACTGAACAATCTTCTTGTATAAAAATTCAATAAGTCTTGGTAGACATGTTTATTGGACATGAATATTGGACATTTTTAATTTTAATTTTTAATTTTTTTTTGTTTGTGACTTCCAAAAAATATTTAGTACTTATTTCAACATGAATTTTTACAAAATATAGTGTTTTAGGTGTAATTTAGATACATATACTGTAAGACCCCAAATTATTAATAAATGAAATTTAATTTCTTTTATTTATTATTTTGAAATAGTAAGGGTTAAATTGATTAATGTGGTTAGTTATGGGTAAAATGCGCATATATTTTAAAAAATCAGCAGGTGGTTATAAAATATTCATTGTTGTCGGGAAATATTCGTTTGGTTGTGAAATATTCTTCTTTGTCGGGGAATATTAAATGCGGACACCTTGATCTTCGTGGGTCCCATAACTGAAAAGCTATTGGATGAAGAAAATGACAAGTATAAGTTGTTTATAAATAATCTGGCAGAAGTGGTTACTGAATTAACACCGTTGGAATACCCGGTGGTTAAAACACAAGAATGTCTGGCGTTGTTGTCAGACAAGAAGACTGCAGTATTGCACCAATTATTGATTCTTACGTAAGAAGGCATTACTCAATAATTGTTACAGTAGTTATTGTTCAGTATTTTATTTTATTGATTCAATAATTATTGCGTTGACATTTTATATTACTGTTGTTTCAATAATTGTCACTACACAGTATTTTTCATTATCGAAACAATAATTCATATTATCTGAATAATATTATTAGAAAATATTATTGACAATGTCTAGAAAGTTCTGTCTAAGGAGAGGTTTGGTCACCTAATTTCGCGCCAGTAAGGAGAAATCCTTATTGAAAAGCCCCCTTTTTCCTGGGAACTACAGTTGCCACAAGATTGTGATTCTGTAATATTATTTGTGAATAATTAATTATTGATTTATATGATGAGGAAAATATTGATTTTATGTGGTTAAAGATGGAGAAAATTTTTAAAATGACAATTGTTAAAAAATTGATATTTTATCTTTTCTGATAAAATAATATTTTATTATATTGTATAATAATGATGATATTTTTTACAATAAATGTGAGATATATGAGTATATGAGGAGGAAGAGTATTTTTGTTACAAAAGTTGTTTAAAACATGTTAAACATGTCTGTGGGTCCATTTCTTGACTGAAATTTGATTATAGCCTATAAAATCGCCCGTTTATGGATTTCGGTCAATTTATATTTGAAATTTGGAAAAATTTTCTTCTGCAAAGTTGTAGAGAATTGAATTTCCTATAAAAAGTCGCGAGATTCGAATTTTCTGATAAAATGGCTATTTATTATGAATTATTGAAGTTCCGAAGATCCGAAATAATTAATTTTTGAAAGTTTTAAATATTTTAATTTACAAAAACATTTTTTTGTGATGTAGGCTACTTGAGTGGCTGATCTTTGACTGAAATATTGGGCGTAGAAAATTTATATATATATATATTATTATTATATTAAATTTTCTGCTTTGGTGTTCTAAGCATTTTCCTATAAATAGGGTGCTTAGGTTAGAATTGAAAATCACACCAGAAAACTACAGATTTCTCTCTCTTTCTCTCTCTATAATATCGAGCTTATTTTGTGAGTATTTTAGTACTTTGAGTATTGCTATACGGTGCAAGTTTTTCAGCACTATATCCAGTATTCCAGTCAGAAGTACTATTTTTTCTGAGGTAAGGGATATTATTTTTAAAAAAAATGAAATTATTTATTCAATATCATTATGCCGAAATATTGGTTGGAACTTTTTCATGTCGGAGTTACTATTCATGAGTTACTATTTACGAGTTACTATTCACGAGTTATATTCACGAAGCATGATAGTTTTTTTTGTGAATTTTTTATCTTTTAGTGTGAGATTCTTATTCACGTATACGACACTATTATTCACGAATCTGACACTATTCACGAGAAAAATTAAATTTTCGTTTTCGTTCAAAAATATCTATTATGGATACTAGCTTTGATTGTATCCATGTTTTGATCATTCTTGAATTTTACTCCACTATGATTATTTATGAGGTATTTTGTACATGGAATAATTTGAAATACGAATCCTTAATATTTATTCTTTTGTTTCCTTTGGATTCGTTTTCTTTAAAATATTTTTCATCATCCTCAGTCTAAATGATGATATAATCAATATCTTTGGCCTGTAGGTGCAAAGATGAATGATTTCGATGAATATCTTTGGCCCTTAGTGCAAAAGATGAAGCAGTGTTTAGATGAACATGATTAATGATGAATATCTTTGGCCCAGTAGTGCAAAGATAAATATTTGATTTCAGATATATATTGATTGATGTTACAGGGATAAAAGATAGACGATGAACTTTTATATTCATATATAGAAGATAGTAGATTTTATTCTCCACTTAACTCTTATAATGAATTATTATTTCCGCTACGAATATTGATTTAAAACTTGTTGTCTATTGTATTCTATTAGATTTTTTTCTGTTGAAGACTAACGATAATTTGTTCTGTATTATCTTATTCATAATGTTCTTTACTGGGCTAGTTGAGCTCACCCTTTTCCTTTTTGTTCCATTTTTCTTCTCAGGAGGCGAGAATGTAGCGAGTACTAGTCGGGGTATGAAATGATGGTTCTACAAGTTATTTTAGTAGTCCTCACCATTTTTGTAAAATAATGTATCAATAATTAAAATGAGGACTTATTTGAGTGTGAATATTGTCTAGATGACAATATTTGTATTTAAACTCACAGTTTTTATGTTGTATTAATAAAGTTGTAGTTGTTTCTGTACCATGTATTTTGACGACTCAGAATGGGTGTTGTATACTTGTTTTGGGGCCGTCACATATACAAAAATAGGGTTGTATAGTCTATATAATCCTATTTTTATATAGGCTTAAATATGATTTACTTCCCTAAATTATAGGCCATATTCCACTTCGGTGATCCACCTTTCAATTTTGTCAATTAGGTGATTGAACTATCAATTTTTTTCGATTTCATTCAATTGGGCCTGCCACGTCAGAAATTGCTAATGTGACATCTAATAAGCGTGAAGTCTTTATATATAAAAACATTATATATTTTTAATGAGATCAAAGGACAAAAATATAAAATAACAAATAAAATAACTAAAAATTACACAAATAATATAAATTAGTTGTATAATTATTTATTTATAGTTATATAAATAATATAAATTATTATATAAATAATATAATAATTATTTTTATTAAAAAAATTATGCTTTTTTTTTTTTATTAAAAAAATTGTGTTTAATATTAATGATAATAAAAATATTAATGATAATAAAAATAAAAATAAAAGTATAATTTTTTTAATAAAAATAATAATTATTATTTTATTAAAAAAAACAACCAATCTGCGTTTTTTTAAAAATAAAGCAAGTGCGTTTTATTTTTATTATTTTAATAATTATTTTTATTAAAAAAATCAACTACGTTTTTTTTTATTAAAAAATAGCATTTTTATTATTATTACAAAAAATAGCTTTTTTTATTACAAAAAACTGCATTTTATTTTATTTTTATTATCATTAATATTTTTATTTTTATTATCATTAATATTAAACACAATTTTTTTAATAAAAAATTAATAAAACCAATTTTTTTTAATAAAAATAATTATTTTTAATAAAATAATTATTATATTATTTATATAATAATTTATATAACTATAAATAAATAATTATACAACTAATTTATATTATTTATGTAATTTTTAGTTATTTTATTTGTTATTTTATCTTTTTGTCCTTTGATCTCATTAAAATATATAATGTTTTTTACACATAAGCACTCTCACGCTTTATTAGGATGCCACGTCAAGAATTTCGACGCCAAGCAGCCCAATTGAATGAAATCGAAAAAAATTGATAGTTCAATTACTTAATTGACAAAATTGAAAGGTGAATCATCGAAGTAGAATATGACCTATAATTTAGGATAATAAATTATATTTAAGCCTTTTATATATATATTTAAATTATATCTAAAATACTATAATTTATAAAAATTTTAATTAGAATAAATAATTTTGAACCTTGAATCATTTAAGACCTGACCTGACCTTACCT
This sequence comes from Panax ginseng, assembly GCA_020205605.1. Lineage (NCBI taxonomy): Eukaryota > Viridiplantae > Streptophyta > Magnoliopsida > Apiales > Araliaceae > Panax > Panax ginseng. The sequence goes on from CM035148.1 coordinate 3,450,306, forward strand.
TACCTTACTTTACTCACCTTACTTTACTCCTCCTTTTTATTTAATTTGATTTGACCCTTCCTTCTTCCCTTGGATAAAAACCCGTGAACTAAATTTATGGATTGTGTATGGCACGCGCGTTAAAAGTAAGTGGCACAGTACCTTTACAACTGCTCTCTGTTTTTTGTGCCACTATCTCCCTTCATCTGCTCGCCCCAACTGCTGCATGGACGTTCCATGTCGCACAGCACAGAGCGTCTGTATCACGTACGCTCCACTCAAACTGTACAGAACACACGCGGCGCAAGTTATCCCAGTCCAGTCTTTTGCCATTAACAGAAATACTTATAAACGAAGTGAGTTTGAAAGAAATACAGAAACAATACTCGGGTCATCCTCTCTCTCTCTCTCTCTATTTATATATAGGTATAGCCGTATAGGCATATATCATATCTGACCTCCTCTGTTTTATCTCAGCATTGTCTCCATACACAAATCAACACCCCTATTTAGCCTTTAAACCCCCTCCCTCTCTCTATTATTTTCTTATTGTTGAAACTCTCATTTTCTAGAACTCTCTAGTTACAGTTGGGGGGTTGATTTTATGATTTGCAGTTTGTGGAGTGGAGTGGAGTATTGTATCAAGGTTTGTGAGCTTCTGATAATTTTTGGATTTTATTATATATTGTGTGTGTTTGGCTTCGGCTGATATCCAAGTACATTATCAAATGGCCTCCTTTCATTTTCGTAGCGCATGTAATTTTCTCTCTCTCACTTGAACAATGCTTAGGTTTTGTTTCCTACACTACTTTTGATATTATGTCCTTTTTGAGGAATCAATTTATGAGTTTGGCTTCTTCCATAGGTTAGGTTAATTTCTTTTGTTTAGTGCACTATTTTTTTGATATTGTCTTTTTAAACATTTATGGAAGCAGGATCCGAGTTTAGGAAATTAATACAATAGTTTGTCGCTGGAACTTTGTTTGTGGTTGGCATTTATGCTGCTATAAGTTTACTATGTATATATAGATGCTCAAATATTCATGACTAGTGTTATTTACTTGTCATATATATATATATATGCATAATTAGCATGAAGTGAACTCAAAATTATATAGTTTTAAAACATTAGATAATCGAGAATATTAATTTTTTAGGTCCACTATTGTATGTTTTACTTTCTCCCGTACAAGTAATGGGTTTTTAAAGATGTATAAACTATATGCACCATATTGAGCTATTGCACACGGACTTTCTATGCAAAATTAATTTTGTTACATGAGGAAAGTTCAGAAGCCTAATAATGTTAATAAATGTGTATGAGACCTTGAATATACTTTTATGTATGTTTTCTCTTCCGTTTTCTTTGTCTTGCTCTTATACTTTTGTGCTTCACTTTTATTTGTGGTTTGATCTAGTGTTTTGGTGCTTGGGTTTTTATAGGTAATGTGAATGACTTGTTGAAATTATAATATTTATCTTTTTTGCCTTTCAACTATGCTACGTTCTTTTTAGTCATTCTCTTTCTATTTTAGGTTTTAAAAGGCTTTTTGAGGCGAGCCTAGACCACTAATCAACATATTGATGCTATGGTGCTCGCCCAAGAAAATGCAAATGAAAAAGGTAGTCTCAAGTTTAGTTGGGGTTCCAAAAAGGGAAAAGGTGGCCTGAACAAAGACGTCCAATTTTATGAGTCCTTTACTTATGATGGAGTTGAATACTCTCTCTATGATTGCGTATATTTATGGCGTGATAATCAGACAGATATTGGTACGCTTGTGAAAATATGGGAGACGACAAGCCACAAAAAGAAAGTAAAGATTGTGTGGTTTTTCCGTCCTATTGAGATAAGAAATTGGTTGGGGGATGTTAAGCCACTCGAGAAAGAAATATTCTTAGCTTCTGGTGAAGGCATAGGACTTTTCAATCTTAATCCTCTGGTAATTGGTTCATTATGCTCTCTTTTTGTATTCCTTAGCTTAAAATAATGTCAATTTTGATGCTTCATTGATAGAGGAATGGTATCTTAAGCATGTTTTCGAAAATGTAAAGGTGTAATGGATATTTTAGGTGTTGTAACCGTTACAAGTTAATACATCTATGATAATAAATTTTTCATTGATAATGGTCATTACGGTATGTAATTGAAAATAAACTGTGTTCGATCAAGCTTGGCTCATTTAGTAAAGGAACTAGCCGAGTCAAGTTTGAGTTGACTTTTGAGAAACTTACTAAGTTGATGAGCTCACACTTTTTGAAGTTCGTCTCTTTTGATGGACAAACTTAAGTTGTATTTAAGCTTGGCTCATTTGTTAGTAAACGAGCACGAGCTCTCGTGAGTTTTGAGTTGTTTACAGGTTTTAATTGGTAAATTTTGAAATAATTTAAATGCAACATACTTATAAGAAGCTTAATAATTTACTTGTATGTTACAACACATTTATGTTTAGTTGCATTACATGTAATATACATAACATGTAATATGAGAAGTATCTTCAAATTAGACCATATTAATATAATTGTAAGTTAAACATCAATTTTAAAGGTAAGAGAATTGGCTTTAATTAAATATCATATACATACACAAATTAATTTGTGACCTAGATTTGACAATACAAGAGAATTGACTTTAATTATTAAAAAAGAAGTCGTGTAATGCACAAGGCTCTCACAAATAGCAGGGAATAGAAGAGTCAGATGTCCGCAATCTTATATTTATATTTATAAAGAGGCTCTGTAACGCCCGACCCAAGCAAATATATTCGTGTTGTTTTTGATTTATTTTCATCCTATATTGTGGATTTCTTGTTTTTTTCTTGTGATGTATCTTGCGGGATCATTGCATACAATCAGACCCTTGTTCCCCAGGTGTTTGAAAGGGCTCAAAACCCTTGCAACAAACTCGTACTCGTTTAGGAATGTATTTATGTGTGTTCTGAAAGTCACCACAATTCCAATGGTGGCTGAAACTATTTTTTAAATTTATGCTTACAATATTTAAACATTAAAGGGATTTTGTGACTGAACTACGTAACTAATGGTTCAATATTTGGTCTAGTAATTTCATGGTCATTGTTATAATATCTGACCCAAAATCACAAGGAATTTGGTCACGAGACCATATAGTATATACTAGCTTGGGAGGTTCTCGTGTACAATACTGGTTTGCATGCTGAGATTTTTTTTTTTAATAAATATATGCAAATTCACATTCGGCAAATATACCAAAAGACTGAGAGGCTTGACCATCAGACCTCTCAAGACATAGCTTTTTATTATCTTAAGCTACTCATGATTTATAAGCAATTGCTATTAGATTGTGAGCCCAATAATGTAACTGAAGTTTAACATTGCACTTTTCTTTATGTTCAATTGTTCCAGGAAGCAATTTGCGGAAAATGCAAGGTCGTTTGCACATCGAAGGACAGGAGAAATCCTCAAATATCCGACAAAGAAGTGAAAATGGCTGATTACATCTTTTCTCGTACATTTGATGTTGGAAACTGCCAAATAATGGATAAATTTACTGATATGATAGCTGGACACGAAGGTCAGCTATTCATTTTTTTACCTTTGTCTCTCTTCTTTCTCTTACATTTCAGAAAATTCAGTCTAATATGATATTAATTTATAGTAATTTTTCTTGGGGGGGCAGCATTGATTGTAATAAATTTCTGAGAGCAGTACCAAAAACAAAAAGAGGAGGAAATATCAAATTTGTAATCTAATGCATGAGTGGATAAAATATTACAAGTGGAACCTGCCAAATACTACATACTGTTGCTGGTCAATATACTTGAGAGTCCTTGATCTTTTGAACGCAAGACTCATATGTGCCATCCATTCCACAGCATTGTTTCATTCCGTCAAGTTTTGGATGTAATCAAAGCATGAAAATAATCTATGCTTCAAAATTATGTGATACATTGGGACTAAAGGGAAATTTTTTCTAAAAGTTTTACTTTCTTTTCAGTTTCTCCTAAAGAAATGGTGAAAGATATGTTCCATGAATGTTTCCATGCTCCCTAAAGTACACGTCTGGATTTGTTCTTGTACCTCAATTTTGCTCAATTACTGATGTTGGGGTGATGGTTTTCAAATACTCTTTTGCATGCAGTGGAACATTTTTTAAACCAGAGAAAAGATCCAAAGATCAAAAGATCAAACCTCAAGTCAAATTTTAAAGACGAGGCCAGAAAAGTAGGCATTCCTACAAGGCCAGTGAAAGATAATCATTCTGGCAGGACTGCCAGACCAGTAGAGAAAGGTAATAATTGTAATCATTTAATTTACTTTATCCCCTGCTTAGTTGATTCAATTAATCAAATAAGATTGTTTCTCGCCTACATATGATCAATGATACCAGCTGTCAGTTTGACTAAGGAAGCATGCTTATCTGATGAAAATATCAAACGGAGGCCTAAAGCATTTGTTGAGAATGATAGAACTGGGGTGGCAAAAACATCTTGGCATCAACCTGTGGCTAGAGTGAAAGTGAAATTTTTGGAGGATCCACCTTCAATGAGTGTATCTGATATTCGCCTATTTAAGAAAAGGATGCTTCAAAAACCTTCAGGTAGATAGTTATCCTGTTCCCTGTTGTTTGTCTTCAGTCGAAAATTGATCTGCGCTTTAATGCCAAAATATTTGCACATTAACAGTGATTTCTAAAGAAGATCCTGCAAAGTGTGCTAATCTTTTCCCAAGGTTACCTGAGCATATACAAAGCTCACTGAACTCAAAGCACTCTGTTGGTGTTAAGAGAGGAGTGTCCAAGGGGGTGAACAATGATGAGAAAGTAAGAGCTATTTTTGATAATAGAGCTGATCAATCTGAACAGCATAAGAGACGCAGAATTGCTGGCCAGATTGTGGAGGTCCGTAGAAGGGTTGATGCGGTAAAGTAATCATATTCTATGTGATAAATTTATAAAAGAAAATTAAACTATCATTTTCTTTAGAGTATGTTTCCTCTTCCATGAAGTGCTTAATGTTCAATTCTTCACAAATATTACCCTCATTATTAAATTTTATGAACACATCACACATTTTCTTTGAATTATGAACAATAATCAAACGTATTTGGTTGTACACATTACTTGTGCTGGCTAACTCTGGATTTTAAATAACTACTGCTATTCTTGTTAACTGTTCCACTAGTGTTCATATTCACATTTTCCAATATGACCTAGTTTTTTCCACTTCATTTTGGTACCCAAACACAGCATACATTACGACTTTGTAAATTTGAAACTCATGTTGCACTATCTCCTCTATATGCCTGCAAGATACGCACAAATAGTTCAGGAACGTTGAGTTGTTTTTCAGGGGCACAACCACTCATGTTTTTACTTCTATTACTCCTAGGTTACCATAGACTATAATGATATCTTTCATCTTCTCTTGGTGATCATATTGTACAGTCAATTGCTTAGGAACAAAAAGTGGAAGAAATATGTTGAAGGAACTTCGAGTGTGGTCCTAACATATCTGTTAACTTGATTGAACTTTGGCAATAATTGCATTAGCACTTACCATGGGTGAAAAGAAAAGATTGTTGCTTTTACCCAGTTTTTGCAGACAACTGGCACACAGAAACTATAAGAAAACTGAATCATAATATGGACATTTGGAATTGATCCCGTGATGAGCGGCTGCAGTACAGTTGGCCCTTATCATTGCAACTTGGGTCTTTCCACCCCAAGATATTGTACTAGGAAAAAGAAAACAAATACTGAAGTTTACGTTGCACTTTCAGTAGTAAAAACATTGTAAACACTACTTTCATGTTCCTGAGCATTTTTTGTTTTTGCTCTTGCTTTCGTCACTTGTCTGTTATGCTAGGGGGCCAAGAAGCATATACACTTCCCAGAAGGTTTGTGTACGTGTAGGACACCAATGCTTCACGAACACACTCAAAACATTTGGCACATTTTAGTGTCGGTTTTAAAATAAATTCTATTTGTCTAGAATGAGTCCGGCAATGATGCTCCTCCAATTTGATACTATTTTCGAATTCGATTGTAACAAGAGTACGGTTTTGATTAACATGCTCATAAAAGGCCGGCCAATCATTGCAAATACATGTATGTTATTAGTTGTATCATATTTAAACACTTTTATTTCTGCAAAACACGCTCGTAATTGATTATTATGGCTAAACAAATTACAATACTGCACTTTTAATGTTTTCTCTCTCATTTCTTTTCCCCTCAGTCTTGGGAGGAAAGACTGCAGAAAGCTCAAGAAATAGGTTGTCTTGTTTTGCTAGAAAATCTGGACCCATCCTATACATCTTCAGAAGTTGAGGTACTATATATATATATATATATATATATATATATATATTACCTAATAGTAATTTAATCTTGGAAATTAAGTTCAGTGATCCAACAAGTATTTTGCTTACTTTTGTTCATTCCCAGGACATAGTTTGGGTTGCTCTCCAGAAAAAGGTCAGTGCAAAGATGATACAGCGCAGCACTTTTTGTAACTCACGCAATGGTATCAAATCTCATTGTAGCCTTTTCATTTTCTACCAGCGGACATCCTGTTTATACCATATTTATTATCCAATTGACTGTTTCTTACTATAACAGGTCAAGCTCTGGTCATATTCAAATCAAACGATGCGGCAGAATCAGCTATATCTGAGTTGAACAAAAGATACTTAATTCTAGGTGATCAAAGGTCTTACTTTTTCCTTTCCACGCGTTGAATATCCTTGGTTATGTAATGTGGCTTTGTCCTCTCATATTTCCAGAGTAAAACATCAGTTTTAAAAGCCCTCACACATTTGGGCTGTGTGAGAATTATTAAGATTGGAAAGTTTTTACCAGAGTGAATTAAATTCACAGGAAAATGTAAGAATATTAAAATAGTTTAGTTCAGTTTGATTAGTAAGTTATAGCTCAAGTAGTTTAATTTGAGAAATCTTTAAGGACTCTCATTTTGTAATGTGCCCAGCTGAAAAGAGAAATCAATTTCACGCATTTGAAGAACTTATTTTGAATTTTATTAATCATTCATTTAGAGATTTGGGCACTCAGACTGAAGTTTTTTTTTGTGTGGCTTCATTTGATTCTACAGACCAATTTTTGCTCACAGAGGAACTCTAAGGAAGCCTAGTGATCCATCCAAATTTTTTGGTCATCTAGTCATTGATAAATACAGATTTCAAAAACAGCACAAGGATCTGGTAACTTGTGCTTTTATGTACATCTTCTCATCCCACTCTTGAAATTATTATTCTATAGTATTAGCCTACCATCTTTTTCCTCTCCTTCAGAAAAATGTAGTGTCAACATCTCATTGCTCCCAGCAGAATACCATGGAATATGACATGGCCATGAAATGGTGTGTATTACAAAAGGAATCAGATCTATGGTGGGATGCCTTAAACAAGGTAACCATATATTTTTTTCAAAATGTCAGGTTTTTGCTGTGGTTCTGTACTTGATTATCGATTTTTCTGTCTCAATCCTTTCAGCGACAGGCAGAGGAGATTGAATCAGTTGTAAGGCAGCTGAAAACCCACAGTAGTAACAAGTGAATTTTGTAAAGCATGGACTATTGTCTATTTTTGGCTTAACCACAGGCTTTCTTGCTGTAATCAGTTGGGGGGGCTTTTTAGGAACTAACATGGCTCTGTTGGCGTTGTGAATATACTACTGTTGACCATCGTTGTACATTTTCACTTGTATCGAAATTCCACTTAGCTTTTAAAGGAGAAGCATACTAGGTGGATGGAAATATACAGGGCAGAGTTGTATAGATAGTTTTAACATCAGGAAGAAGGTAATGTAGTTTTGGGTTTGGATTTGGATATCTTCTTTCATGACCACAAACACCCGTGACTTATGATGCCACACCATGATTTATTTTATTTTTATTTCAACTGATTCGGTACAATTTTTAGTTTTATTTTTCAGATGCATGAATTCAAGAGCTATATTTTATATTTGTTGTGGTAGCACTAATGGTTCGTTCTGGATCTTATCTATCAAACATAAAAGCACTAATGCAAACCGCTTCCCTAACCTAGAATCTAACCGACCTCAAGAGCAAGCAGGTAAACATATAGAAATAACGGTATAGGGTATAGACTCGAACAAATAGCAAATTTAATACTTGTGGGATTTGAATCTCAGATAGCCTATTAACGAGGAGTTGGTTCTAGGTAACAACACTTACTCAAGAACATCATATTCACAAGCTTTTGCACAGAAACAGACTGCAGATCAAATCATATTGCTGTTTCTAACGATTAGGCTTGTCTTGTCTTGTCTTGTCGTTGTCAACACACAAAAAAAGGACCTTGCTCAAAACTTTGCCAGCTTCGAAGATACTACCGTAACAGCCCGCCCCGCCAAGTAAACACCCTTGTTGATTGGTGAGCTATGGTTCCTTTAACGAGGGTGTCCCCGGATGGCAAGCTACATAGTAGTAGACTTCTTCACACCATGATTAATTTGTTTTAAAATTGTGTTCCTAGTATTAAACAAAAATAAATAATTCCTAGATTTCAAGAAGCTGCAAGTAATTTAATTTCGAGGATTTTTGGTGATGGATAATATATGCTTTTCATACATTAATTTATGAATATATAGTTTTGAGTTTAAATAAATAAAGTGAGATTAATGATAAATGTTTAATACCACAGACAATTACATATATCATTATAATTATGTACTCTGCAGTAATATATTCTCACCAGCACAAGGGAAAAATAACACACATGTAAAGGTTGAAATTGAGGACTAATTTATATTCTGTTCAATAGTATCTAGTCAAAAGTGAAAACCATACTGCAAATTTGTCATAACAAAACCAGGAAGAGAGATTCTTTTGGGGAGAAGAACAAAATTGCAATGGAGAAAAAGCCTCATATAGTATAAAGTTTCCAATATGGCTTACAACTCCCACCAGATCACGGAGAGAGTAAACTTTCATAATGTTTTTAAGTCATACCTCAGCTGCCTCAGCTGCCTTTTCCTTCTCGCTAGTCTTCCCCTCTTCAGTAATACGAGTATCTTCCATCTTCATGGTAACCTCCTCAGCAGAAACCTTTACTTTCCCATCTGGCCCATTTGCAAGAGAGGTGTCATGCTCACGATCCAAAGGCCCTATCTGCCATATCCTTATGGTTCCATCTTCCGATCCTGATGCATATGATTCCCCTCCAGGTGCAAACCGCACACAATGGACAGGACCGTGGTGACCCTTGTTGCATCCTACAACATTGTAGATAGTTATCACATTTGGTATATTATCACGGAGTCTTACTGTGAAATGTACTATGTTTTATCCAAATTATTCATTCTCAAAGATGAAGGGACAAAAAGAATTAAAAAATCTTCCATCCGTTAAACAAAGAGAGTCTAATTTGCAAAATTGTTAAGGTTGTCTATTAGTTCCATATTCCCTTAATATTATAAGTAGTTAGTTTATTTCTGGTGACATTATGATAAATTTATGATGATAAACTTGAAGATTTGTGCATTTTATACTACATCAGTAATAAAAAGACGACTCTTTCTGTGGACAAGAAAAAAAAGGCAAATGGGGCTCTTTTTTAGGAACATAGGGAGTACATAGAAAGAGAGAAGGGTTGGGACTACAAAGAGATTCATCAAAGAGAAGTGTGCAACAAAGAAGTGTTAATAGCTGACGTATAAATGCGCGCAGACACACACGTTGCTAGAACTGTGGCATCTACAAATAAATTAAAATTGAGTTTGCCCATAAACCCTCCAAGACTATCAGTTGAACAAAGCACTGTTAGTAATGGTGGGTGACAAATCTTCAATACCATCCATAAGGAAGAAACAGCCAAAATTGGAGGTATTCAAGTTCGTTAAAAGTCCTTTCCTAGAGCTCCTACAAGTTCAAGGATACCTACCAATCTCTTCTCCTGTATGAAAATCGAAAATATGAATCCACATGTCTTCCCCTCCAGCAATGAACTTATTACCAAGCTTTGGTTCCAGCGATGCTGATTCCACATTGCAGGGCATGTCATAGCTCTTCACCAATCCAAAACTGAAAAGCCAAGAGTTCAAGCAATGCAGACCAAAACATACATAATATGGGATATGGATACAGATTCCTGACCTGATAATTTTTAGGGAAAAGAGGAGGGGGAAAAACTATTCAGTTGGATACTTACTGATTAGCATCCCAGAACTTGACAGTGGAGCCATCAGCAGTGGTTATATAGCGGCCATCCTGACTGACTTCTGTACTTGTAACAGATGATTTAGTCTCAAGTGTTCGGACAACTTTGTTACTTCTTACATCCCACAACCTAGTCAGTCATCATTTATTTGTTACTGTGAAGTTTGGCTATGAGAATTCCATAGAAACTCAGCTTAGTTCAGCAAATTATCAATATCTGAAATAATATGACTATAAATTTTAAATCTTTCTATTTCTTTGACTGTGCACAAGTTCCCATTTCTTCAACAAACTTGTGCACCTCATATGATTCACTTTTTTTCCGCCTCTTTTCTTAAATTGGTTAGTGGGTTGAGGGGGGAGGGGGAGGGGGAGGGGGAATTAGAGGGGTAACCAACCACGTACGTTAAATAAATCTTAACTTCAATAATAATAATAATATTTGTGCAAATAGACAACAGCTCTACAATAAGTGTGGACTGAAAATCTCAACCGTCAATATTGATGAGCAATTAAAGAACAAATCATAATTAAAATGCAGGTCTAAGGAGATAATCAACGCGGAAGGAGTAATTCTAGAGCCCTTACAAGTGATAAAATTGACAGACAACTTTCATTATATATTAATACAATTTAAACATTATATCACAAATTTATTGTCAAATACAAGAAGGCAGATTTTTAATTCAGAATATGCGATATGCCATTATATATTATTGCTCACTACAAATCCGACTCCCCTGTAATCTACTAAGGTAAAATTTAGCAAACCCCCAAGCTACCACAAGAATTAGGTGGTGATGAACACATGAGAAGTCAAGATTTTTCCACCACCAAAGATGATATGCGGGTGGAAAGGACTGTCTTGAAGTCCAAAAAGAGAACAAGTAGCAGCTATGAAAGATTTATATAAGTTTTGTACCCTTTAATTAGGGGAAAACGAATAACTCGTCAGAGCCTCAGTGAAGTCCTATTGGATTATTGGATCTAAATCCTAAATCATAATTTTTACAAGCACTTTAAGGCACAAATATGTCCATGTAAATTTGGAAGTATCCATAAATGCACCCCCTGAATTTATCACAACTAGCAAATTAGCATTAAAAAAATCCATTATGTTTTAGTGATAAGTTAGCATCGGAAGAAACCATAAATCACACGACAATGTAATATTATGATTCCTGATGTAAAAAAGAAAAAAGAGATTTTTGATCATCCTTGGCTCTAATTCAACCAAATGATAATTTAAACAGAAAATGGGGGAAGAATCAACACATGAAATCACATATGTAAGAAAATATTTATACTCTTCATACCTCACTCCCCCAGAATCACTGCAGGAACTTAATATGGTCTGGTCACTGTGTAGCCATGCAACAGTCCTAACGGAACCTGGAGAGTTATCAACTTCTCTTGGAGGAGCATCTGGTCTATTTAAATCAAAAATGCGAAGTATTTTTTCAAAGCCACCGGTAAGTAAAAGGTGTGTATCCTGCATAAGAATAACCTATCTTTAATTTCAACTAAATTTATCCTGAAAGACACACATAAGAGCATATTGCCTATAAATTAAGTATTGGTGATCACAAAACATATGCATGCTGGAATCTAGAGTTCATGACAACAGTGCCACTGCTATGCTAAGTCTATCTCTATTAGTCTATTATACAGCAGGAGCAATAGACTTGGTAGTTATTTTGGTGTAGTTTAATCACAATTTATGATAAAATCGTATGGTAAAAAAAAAATCCAAATTGATCTCCATTAATACATTTTTCTCTCCACTATTTCCACTTTCTACTCCCACTTCTCATTCTCTCCCCAATATCTTTCTCTCTCTTCATTAACCCAATTTTTTTAACTTATTACTTTTAACTATTAATATCTAAAAATAATTATCACACACATTAGTGTGTGCCCAATAAACTAGTACTTATTAGAGATCTAATAAACATGATTTGTGCTTCATGAGGGTAAAGGATGCAGTACACCAACCAGAAATTCTATTAAGAAAAAGAAAATGGGTGACAGTTGGGATCTTGAGTAGATATAAACCAAATAATGTCAACATAAAGATCTGAATACGACCCTATCCATTGGCATAATTTTTGAATCCTAATTTGATTATGAACTCAAAATTTCAGATTTGATAACCCAAGTTAATACATGTATTCATATATTTTTAGTTTAAAAGAATTTACAAATCTATACAATTTAATTTCGTCCTAAATATAATTAAATTTAGATGAAGGCACAATTTGACCCAAATATAATTAAATTTCGCAATTGAAACCATCAAAACTCAACTGACAATCCTAGGCAATTTAAAATTGAAAGAAATGAAGACAACATAAGCTCAAAGACAGCCCTCAGAAAGATAACACAAAAACATTTAGTGTATTACATATAAAGTATAAACAAGGGAGGTAGCTAGCTCCCTTGGAAAAATTTAAATGTCAAAATCTATCCTTCCATCGTGTAATTCAGATGAAGGCACAATTTTAGGTAGAAAGTGGTGATCTATCGGGCCTTAACCACACACATTAAAAGAAAAAGGAATTCTCAAGTAAAAAAGTGCCTAACGTAATCTAAAATCTACTCTATTTAGCATTAATAGCATATCAGGAATTTTCCTAACTGTACAAGGCAATGGGTCCATTTTTATGGATCTTAATGTTAAGTATGTTCTTTCAATAAGGTCTCTGTCTTTGTTCCCAATGATCACAGTTCATCGATTTTAGGAACATTGCAGTTACTCTACTCTAAGCTACATGATCATTCAACTAGTGGAACATAGATCATGAAATAAAAAAATAAAGATCTACTATATGACTATGATGGCTCCCTAGGCAATAATTGAAAATATGGTAGACATAAAATTGGGTTTAGTAAATGCGAATCAGTTAAATACAAGAAGACCTTTAGGAATATCCATCTGCACAAATTGAACTGTTCATGAAACTATGATAGATGTTGCAACGTGTCTCCTACAAGGCATGCTCCAGATACTGGGATGTAGTAGCACTTCAATGTTGAGGTGGTCATAACATATAGGGACTCGTGTACATTCATTCCCAACATACAGCAATATCATTAAAATATGTAGAAAAGAGTAAATGTTGCAATAAGGAAAAAAACTGAAATTACCTCTGTGAAGGCACATGCCCGAACAATATGCTTGTGTTCAAATGAATGCAGTACATCCCCAGTCAATGCATCCCATAGTTTCCTGTTAAAAATAAGGATATTCTACTAAAAACAGGTCACATGAGATGTAGAGGTAAGAATTTGGGACTGTGATTCTAATAAAAGCTTATTACTATTTAAACTGACTTGTAAATATTCTGACGTGGCCGTCCTAACATAGGTGGCAAAAGAAAACGGAAAAAGACATAATATATCGTCTGAAATCACCTTAAAAATAACTAAACTATTACCCTCAACGTATTTGAAGAGGAAAACAAAGCTTGACTACATACGCTGAAAAATCAGCCGATGCAGATGCAGCACGCAGAGCATTACTATCAAGGCAGCAACTCCACACGGCCCCTTTATGCCCTTCAAAGGTTCCAATCCAATCTCCAGTCTCTCCATTTCTTAGCATTGGAGTAGAATCTGAAAATACAGCAACATGATCAACAAATCTCAAAAACAAATAAATGGGCCATTATAACGCATGGTTCAAAGTATCGGTTGTAATATCGGTCGTTGCCGAACCGCAACCTTGACACGAATCGCAAAATTAAAAAGTATTCATGTACAGGATAATTTTCGATGAAATTTCGGCAACTCAGCATAACGTAGCGGTTTCGGACCAAATAAAGGAGAAATCACGGCGTAAATGGGAGAAACGCCATAAAAAAAATTAAATGTACTACCTAGTTAAGTATACCTTAAAAAAAATATTAAAAAAATGTACTTAATATATAATTAATTAAGCTAAATTATACTTAAATTATTATTAAATTGTACATGTATAATTCTTAGTTAAGTACAACTTAAAAAAATTGCAATTAAAAAATATACTTAGTTAAGTTAAATTGTACTTAAATTATGCAGATCATGTGTGATTAAGCATTTGAGCTAAGACAACATCAATATCAACTTTATTCAAATATAAAATTGATTAAACATATCTGCGAGACGTCAACATTATAATTTGGACAATGTTGTGTGCATTAGATAGTATTTTTTTAACTTAATTGATTCATCTTATTGTTTTTATTATTTAGAATTTTTTCACAATTTTTTTACTGTTTTTGATGTTTCTAACTAGCTAATGGTGTGTATAACCGAGTCAAAAAATGACCTTTCGAAACATAGGCCGCCATCGCAACTTTGAACCATGTTATAACGTATATTTGACATTGAACTGTAAGTGACAATGTTTCCACATAATTTCTAAAAATGATTGAGGAATCAGTTTGGGGGAAATCCGAGTGATTGACAGTCTGGCACATTCATTTCCCTATTCAAAGACGAAAAAAGTTTAAACCAACCTCTTACGCCCTCCCCCAACAACCAATATTACAAAATAATCTTCATTGTAGTAGAAAAAGTAATAATTGTAAAAGTAACAGATGAAAATATGATAGCAAGGAACCTAAGCATTTCCTACAAAGAAAATGTTGCAGTACTGAACCAACCAATAAAGAACTATCTCAAATCAATAAAGAACTATCTCACATCAATATTATGGTTATGTTACATTCAAAGTTAATTAACATTTCAATCTTATTAAACTTTCCCACTTTTTGACCGAATCATATACAGAGAAAACTTTTACGTGTGAATAGTTAAATTACGCAAACCATATATCACCACTGCACAATTCCATTAATGACTAAAATGATGTTATAAAGATGCATACGGAAAGATTGCCAACTACTTCAACCACATCTAACCTCCAGCTAAATAAGTTCTGCAATACTCTAAGTCTCAAACAAATTGTAAGGTTATGTCTTAATCAAGGGATAGGGAATGTAAAACCATTTTAGCTGAAGAAAATCCACTATTCTCTTCCTTTTTCAACTCATAATCCCTCCACACTTTACATTCCAAAACAACCATTTGAAATACTCTCTCCGTTCTAAATTATAAGAGCAACTTACAAAAATTGTAAAAATTAAAGAGAAACTTATCCTCAAGAGATACACTCACTTGTATATTTATACTTCCAAAAGTCATTTTTTTCATTTACTTGGGAATAACATTAAAAATCAATTTGCTGTTATATTTTGGAACAAAGGCATGTTAACATTCTTTGAGTTGAAACAAGAATCTCTATCTAATAGAAAAGGGATAATCTTCTATTTATTAAACTTTAATCAAGTAATTTAAAGAACCAGAAAGCTTGATGATGCATTGAAGAATGATCCTTTCAGCAAATATGCTAAAAACCAGAAGAACCATTGCTTAGATCATCCAATAAAAGTTGTTTCACTACAATGAAGCTCATCCAATGAGGTCCCTGAAGCCTTACTAGTAATACTGAATATTGTTTTTTACAAGAAAACCAAAACGTGAACCTAGCCAAAATTGAACAATTTAAGCTGTTAAACTTGAACCCCATAAAAATAAGTCTAACAAAGCAAAGGCCTTGCAAAATGCTAGTGGTTTTTTAAATCAACGTAGAGAATCCTAACATCACACCAATAAGTACGTCAACATATTTTAATCTTGTTATCTTGAATTGTGGCATAAGTGACTGGGACAATCCTATAAATTTCTTCAGGCTGTTCTTTTCCATTTTCTCCTAAACTGAAATGAGAGCAACTACCTTCATTAATTTAAATCCCAAATTAACTATCAACAGTAGTACCTAGATTGATGATTAGTTCTTTGAAACAATGACGAATTAAAGTAACTTTTTACATAAATTCCAAAATGGGTATTAAAACAACTTGATCAATATGCCAATGTATAACACAGCTGTAAGTTATCAAATCATAAAAGTTAAAAATTCAAACAAAAATAATAAGCAGAAAGAACAATTAAGAAAACAAAAGTTTACTAAATTGCTGAGTTACCCTTGCTGGCACTGATGAGGAAAAACCCGTCAGGAGTTACTGGGCTGTAGAACAAATCGACCACGGGTCTAGAATGCCCATGGCATACAAGTGGCACTGCAACCTTCTTCTTATCCATCTCCCACAATTAAAATACCCAAACCCCTAGATATGATCTTTCTATCAAATTAACTAAAAAAATGATGTGTCAACAAATCTATTCCTAGATCCAAACCCAAGAAATCAAGGACCTAATTCCGAAAAAAAAAACAGTTTCTTGAAGAGAAATTCGATTATTGTTTATTTATTATATTTGTATATATTGTATATAGAAGAGAGAAATGGCGGCAAACAACACAGGTGGGAACCCTAAGATTAAACTTTGATCGCTCTACAAATCCACACCTCCTAGCCCTTACAGATTACAAGCTGCGAAGAACACAACAGATCATAATTATTCGTAATTATTAGGATTGAAAAATAAAACTATAAATAAAAATAGGTACAACAAAAGAGACCTGGACTGCTAACTAGTGCCAAGGGCCAGGCGCAGAGAAGCAAAGTGAAAGGTTCCTGATTTTATACTGTTTGACCGTTAGTATATTCAATATTTCCTTTTAAAATTAAAAGGAAATAAATAATAATAATAATTGAATGTATGGGCTTCCTTCAGGGGAATAATGATTGGGCCGAATAAGCTTATGAACTTGGGCCATATATCTTCTATCCCCCTTTGTATGAATAGTAGGTAATATATATATATATTTTTACATGTAAAAATATAAATAACTCTTTTGTATCTTGTCTTTACAATTTTTAGGTCAATCTTATCTTATTTTATTGACAATATTTTTTTTGATAATTTTTAAAAGTATATCTCACGTATTTATGACATCTAATTATTATTCATGTGGAAATGACATTACAAAATATCAATTTTATGATAGAAATGATAATTCCTTATAAAATTTATGACTTGTTTGAAAACTAACTAAAAAGATATAAGTTTTAAACTATGTTTATTTGTAAATATGACTATTAAAATTCTGATATGTACGTAGTATATATGTAAGAGAAAGTTTTAGGTGTTAGAATATTTTTAGATGAGTTATGATTATGCATTTGTGATCGATCAGATGACTTGTTATATCATACTGCTGCTATATATTCTTTATTTCTTTTAGTGTGGTCATGTGTTACTTTCTGATTTATTTACCTTGCATGTGGCGTATAGTCCGAAAATAGCAGAGTAAAATCACTCGAGCGCTTGATTTATTCTCCCTTTAATTTGGATCTCTTAAAATTATATATATATAATCTATAGACCCCAACAACCATGACTAGTTGTTGCCTGCTGCTGCCGCTTGAAGATATAGGATTTTACGTTGTTGGTCATTCACTTATTGTTTTATATGTGTTTGCCTTTGGTCAATCAGGATAGCACAAGAATCAAATCATTTGTATTTTTCAAGTAGAGTCTTACTGGTAGTATGAATTGTTGGAAAATATAGCAATTAACAAGACCAATAATATAAATAAATTGGAACAACTTAGCTGGAAAACCGAGGTGTCCCCCCACTGATAATAATCATAGGTACAAATGGGCTGCCGGTGGTCACTCTCCAGGATTCAACGGTGAAGTCTCCGATCGTGTGTACTCACGGAAGGAGGCTTTGGACTTGTCTATGTGAATTGCCCAATTAACAGAGTATAAGAATTGACTATTTCGATAAGAATAGAATACAAAGAGATAGTATCTAGAAGAAGACTGTCTCTTTCTCCATTAACATAGTTAGAAAGGTATTCACCTAAGCCGAAGATGAAGAACGTTAGGGAGTTACATAGATAAAGGTAACGGTTTTATGGAATGCTTGGGAGTTATAAAAATAAATAAGGTAACGGCTAGAGTATTAAAGGAAATAAAAGACCAATTAAATTGGAAGTTAAATAATTTTTAAGCATAACCAACATGAATTCTCTTTTACCATTCTATTGCCTGTAGGAATCACCTGCTGTTGTCAAACCCTACTATGACAAAAGATTTGTTGGATGCCCTGGTGTTGAAGGAGGTGAGTCCTTATATGTTTTGCCCATTCTTTAAGATGCAGAAAAAATGGCCCTAGCTCTTCTTTGTTTGTTTATTATCTTTAAAGTAATTGTGATCCCTTTTCTGTTCCGAATAGAGAGGATGAGCATGATGTTGTTTGGTTCTGGCTAGAGAAAGGCAAGCCTAGAAATTGATGTGGGCTGGATGGAGTCGTGTAGAATATGGATACCAAGCGAAGGAAGGATCTTTTAAATTTTGAATTATGTTCACCGTGATTTTGATTTCTATTGTAAATTTACTTGCACGTACGTACCATGATTTTAATTGAGATGATTATTCATAGTGAGCTAGCAATGGTCTAGATCCTCCTATATATTCAGAGAGTTAAGACCAAGTTTTTGACTTGAATGCTTATTGTAAAATTTTTATATTCAGTTTAACGGGCCAATAAGTCTCTACATGTTATACCCCATTGCTGCTGGAATAAAATCTGGTGAGCTGAGACAGTGTGTAGTATATTCTGCATTCAAAAGCTGTTTTTGTTAGCTAAGAAATGGCTAGAAGATGTTAGCTAAGAAATCTCAGTCCCGTTTGAATAAATCCATGATATGACCAACTTTGCATAACCAGAAAGATAAGATTATTTCCAGTCAACAATCCCAGTAAAATACCAACTCTAAACAGCTTCTATAAGACTCCTCAAAATAGAATATCAATACAAAATATATAAATTGGACCGGCTGGGAAACAGCCCATACAAATACCATTAGCTAGGAAAAACAATTAATAACATAAGTCCATTAAATAATACACATCTAATAATATTTGTCATCATTAAAATTATAAACCTAACAGATATATGGTTGTGAGTGTTCATCCTCTCAAAGCAAAAAGAAGCATTATATATAAGAAACATTTCTTCAAACAGAAGAAAGAGGTCCGTCCTCGAGGGTTTTTTTGGATAAATAAAAGGGGAGTGAGTGTGTTTCTTTGTAGATTTAAGCAAATGTAGTAATAAGCAAGTGAACATAAATCATTAATAATGGTTTCATGAGGAGAATCAAATTGGAATTGATTCGTAAGTTGGCGTCCCAAATAATGCAGCAAAATATCTGTTCCTATTCGATTCATTGGAATAATTATTAGGAGAGAAATTTGGTTGCTGCACAGCATAGCCAAGAAGAATTTCGACATATCACAACCGTTGTTTCTTGAATATATATATATATATAGTCCGCTACTTTTTTCAGTGAACTAGAAGGAACGAACTAATAACGAACCGGCTATAGAGACGATTTTTTCTGTCGCTATATGATAGAAAACCGTTTTTTATACTATAGTGACGAAAAAATCGTAGCTATAGTCGATTCGCTCTTAGTTCGCTCCCTCCAATTTTCTAAAGAGAGTCGGGCTATATATATATATATTCTAGTTCTCTCAACATATATTAATACATAAAATTTAATATAATTACAAAATTAACACATCAAATACATAATAAAAATATTATTAATTAAATTTATTTACATAACTCACAATATAAAAGAATATGCCTTTGTTACTCGAGGGACGGAGAAAGTTAATAGATGTCTAATCAATCTATTCTCTCTTCCTCCTAATTTTTGGTGTTGGTGAGAGCATTCATAATAATTTTTCCAATTGACTCTCTATCTCTATATTTGAAGAATATATCAATAAATTAGTATTCAACAGTTTTCTTATCCTTATATAATTCTCTATTTTAATCCCTATATATGATTTGACTCCTCACGACGAGGGAATCAAAAGAGCATTCCCTATTTATGTAAAATGACATTTCACACCTTATTTATTATAATTTTATGTTGGTTAAAGGATCTTATCTCACTTAATTGCTGATTTGGGTATGTCTATCAAATTCACTCATTTTTATTTTTAAACAAAGGATTTAAAGAAGAAAGAAAACTATAAAAAAATTAAAAATCAGTCAAATTTTGATTTTGATCATTTTTTATAAAAAATATTACTAATAATTATAAATTTTATTATTTATAATTAAAATAAAGTTCTCATAAACACATATTGATCGTTGCACATTTTGATTTTTAGCAATATCTATTTTTAAATTAAAATAATTACAAATTTTAAATTCAAACAACAATCACTTTTAAATAAAAAATAGTTACAACGTTCAAAATATTATTTGACTGTTGGAACTTTCAAATTTTAATTTTTGAATTTTAATTTTAAATTTCAAAATTTAAAATTTAAGGAATCAATATAAGGAACCTGTTGAGTAAAGATAAGAAAACTTTTGTGAATGCTCTGATACTGACAGAGTTGAAACTCAACCTTTTAACTATTTATACATTACAAAGATCGGAGGAAGGACCCCATTTCCCTCCTCTCTATATCTCTCACAAATATTACAAACATTATTATTGATTTTTTGAATTTAATTTAAAATAATCTTATAATATTAGACATGTGACACCCCCAAAATAGGTCTACATCCCTCATTCTGAGTTGTCAATACACGGTACAGAAACAACTACAACTTTATTATTACAATAAGAAAGCTGTGAGTTTAAAAATGAGATATTGCCATACAGACAATATCCACATACAAATAAATCCTCATCATAATTATTGATACATTATTTTACAACAATGGTGAGGACTACTAAACAACTCTCCCTAGAACTTTCATTCCATATCCCGACTCGTACTTGCTATATTCTCGCCTCCTGAGAAGAAAAATGGAACAAAAAGGAAAAGGGTGAGCTCGACTAGCCCAGTAAAGAATATTATGACTAAGATAATATACAAAAAAATTATCGTTAGTCTTCAACAGGAAAAATATAATAGAATACAATAGACAACAAGTTTTAAATCAATATTCGCATAATGAAATAATAATTCATTAGAAGAGTTAAGTAGAGAATGCAAAACTACTATCTTCTATGTATGAATTTTAAAGTTCATCGCTCTATTTTTATCCTCGTAGCATCAATCAATATATATCCGGGATCAAATATTCATCCTTGCACTACTGGTGCCAAGGACATTCACCGATTGGTCATGTTCATCTAAACACTGCTCATCTTTGCACTACGGGCCAAAGATATTCATCGAAATCATTCATCTTTGCACTACGAGCCAAAGATATTCATCGAAATCATTCATCTTTGCACTCATGGCCAAAGATATTCATCATAAATCATTCATCTTTGCACTACAAAAGCCAAAGATATTCAATAATATCATCATTTAAGACCGAGGATGATGAAAATATTTTTTTTTAAAGAAACGAATCCAAATTGAAACAAAATGACAAGGATTAAGGATTAAGGATTAGTACTTTGTTTTATCCACGTCCAAAAATACTTCAAAAATAATTATAGTGGTGTAAAATTCAAGAATGATCAAAACATGGATACGATCAAAGCTAGTATCCGAATAGATATTTTGGACGAAAAGAAAATTTTTATTTTTCGATGAATAGTCTTAGGTGATTCGTGAATAGTACCATATACGTGAATAGTCCGTAGATACGTGAATAAGTAATTTCCGACACCAAAAGTTCCAAATTTGATAAAACTTGGACCAATATTTCAAAGATAATGATATTGAAGAAATAATATCATTACGAAAAAAAAAAAATATCCCTTACCTCGAAAGATCAGTACTTCTAACTGGAATACTGGATATAGACTATATCTTGAACTTTCACCGTATAGCAATACTCAAAGTATACTCAAAATACTCACAAGAATACGCTCGATAATATAGAGAGAAAACTTGATTTCGGTGTGATTTTCAATTCTAACCCAAGACCTATTTATAGAAAATTGCTTAACACCAAAGTTAGTAAAATTTAATATAATATTAATATATATAAAAATATTATACGTATTCCTTGAAATCTTAATCTCAGCAATTCACACATGCCAACCTTCTAGAAAAAAAAAAAAAAAACGTTTTTCTAATTTAAAATAATTTAAACTTCCAAAAATCAATTATTTTGAGCTTTGAACTTCAATAATTCATAATAAATAGCCCTTTTATCAGAAAAATTGAATCTCATGAGTTTTTATAGGAAATTCAATTCTCTATAACTTTGCGAAGAAAGGTTTTCCAAATTTCCAACAGAAATTGACCGAAATCCACAAACGGGTGATTTTAAAGGCTATACTCAAATTTCAAATAATAAATGGGGTCCACCGAGCATGTTTAACATGTTTTAAACATTTGTTGCAAAAAAAAATACTCTTCCTCCTCAGATATACTCATATATCCCACATTCGTTGTAAAAATATCACCATTATTATATTATTAAAATATAATAATATATATTTAAATGAATTATTTTATCAGAAAAAGATAAAATTTCAATTTTCAACAATTGTCACATTAAAAATTTTCTCCATCTATATCCACATAAAATCAATATTTTCCTCATCATATGAATCAATAATTAATTATTCACAAATAATATTACAGAATCACAATATTGACAACGAGTGCAGGTTCTGGGAAAAGGGGCTTTCAATAAGAATTTCTCCACTGGCGCGCAATTAGGTGACCAAACCTCTCCTTAGAGATGTAACTTTCTAGACATTGCCAATAATGTTATCTAATAATATTATTCGGATAATATGAATTATTGTTTTCGACAATGAAAAATAACCGTAATAATGACAATTATTAAAACAAAAGAATATAAAATATCAACGCAAGCAATTATTGAATCAATAAAATAAAAACACCGAATAAAGAATTATTCGTAACCATTATTGAGTAAAGGCCTTCTTACGTAAGAGTCAATAATTGGTGCAATACCGCGTGTGCTACCGTTCAACAACGCGTAGACATCGTGTTTTAACCACCGGGTATTCCAACAAAGTAAATTCAGAATAACTACTACTGTAGTTATTTTTAAACAACTTATATTTGTCATTTTCTTCCTCCAATCGCTTTTATGTTATGGGGCCCACACATGGTCACGCTACTGGCCGCATTTAATATTCTCGACAAGCATTTAATATTCCACGCACCAAACGAATATTCTAAAACAACAATGAATATTTTATAACCACTTGCTTATTTTGAAATATTTATGTATTTTACCCCGTAACTATCCACATTAATCACATCAACCCTTACTATTTCAAAATAATAATTAGAGGAAATTAAATTTCATTTATTAATTATTTGGGATCTTACAAGACATATCTTTTTAAGAATAAGAGGCATACTTTATTATTATTGTAATATACAAGTATAATTATTTGTTGAAACAAGTTTTATTTATTATATTATTATTACATAAATAGATAAATTATTATTAATTTAAAGATGAAAACTCTATTATTTTAATTATGTAAGTAGATGAATTATTATACTAAATTTTTAATTTTTTTATCAATAAATAATATATATATAATTGTATTTAGAAGGAACCTATTGCCTTATGAATAATATCGTGGTACAAAATATTAATTTATTATTATTTTAATTAAGATATTACTGTAATATAATTTAATGATCACCAATCATATGATCTATTTTGTGCTATATAATAGTACTCACTCTGTTTTTAAATAAGTGACGTTTTAAAAAAAAAAATTATTCCAATTTATTTGTAGTTTACAACTTTCTAGGAGAATAAATTATTTATTTTTCTATATCACCCCTACGATCTATCATTGCCCCAAGAAATTCTCTCCCATAATATTTTAATAGTTTTCAACTCCCCACAAAAGGATAACGATGTAAAAAGCTTAAATGACACTCTTTAAGAAGGGAGGGAGTACTAATTAGTACAGTAGTACCGTGTGTGAATCTTCTCACCACCGACACATGAGGAGGTGTAGTTCGATAAGTTGCCCGATAAATATTCTGATATATAATTTTTTTATTTGTTTTATAAATGTTATTCTTGATTAAATGAATTTTTTAAAAATTGTTTATTGAAAAATATCACCTGTTAATAAACTTAATATTTAATTATTTTTATGCAAGTTTCTAACCGGAATGGTTGATAATTGAAAATTAATACTACTATATATATATATATATATAAGTATATAATAGGGAATTAATTTAATGAGGAGGGAGCTGAGAGGGATAAGAAGGTAGTGGCAACGGCATATAAGTATCAAACGTTTAATAGTAATTAATACTAATGGAGATGGGTTCTTCCTTCTTCGTCCTAGCTAGTATATATAGAGGTTGATAAACAAAAAGTATTTCTAGTTTAATTACTCACCCAACTGAAGAGGAAAAGGAATTAATAACACTAAAGTTGATGAATAATTATATAGGAATTAAGGTGGCTGGTGCCTGCCATTTTCTTTAATTTTACATAAATTGCGATCCAGGCTCCAGCTCCAGCTCATGTTTGCTAATCAGTTCTTCCGAATTATACTATGTTAAACCATTTTGTATCTGTTTTGGGATTCTTGTTTTTGTGGTAATGATCAAGACTGGAATCAATCATGTTCCAATTTATTAATAATATAATTCTGAAGTTGTTTTTTTGGGAATCGCTCTATCTTAGCCATACATTGCAAGTTTAATGATACTACTACTAGTACTATATAGATAATCAATACTCCCTCCTCCCTCCTCCATTTCTATATGTAGGTCGTTTTAGATTTTTTTTTGTTATTTCTAATTATTTATTGTTTGTGGTTATCTAGGAGAATTGATCACAATTTTTCCCAAATTGCCATTTATTACTCCACCTAATTTTTTGATTCATATTTATGAGATAAGTGAGGTGAAGGGTATTATAGACAATTGATAGTATAGTTAATGCTTTTCAACCATTTTTTTAATTCTTATGCACATGTCTAAAACAACCTATATTAAGGAACGGAGGGGAGTACCATCAATATTAGATTCATGAATTGCAAACTTTTCATTTTTCAAAAGCAATAAGGTTCATATATATATATATATATATATATATATATATATATATATGCTTTTAACTCCCCGGCCAGAATGATATTCCATTGTTTATAAAGCAAGGTTAGAGAGCTTCAGACTTATAGTTGTGATGTGGTAAACTTTGAAATATATTTATATAAATAATAAGAATAAAAATTTGGAAGGGAATAAGATTTGAAAGGTTTCTGCTGCTTGTGGAGTCTCATGAGTAAAACTTATAATGAATGTGAGACTTTGGTTTCATGGTTTGGGCAACCAAATAAAAAGTGGCAAACAAGACAGACACAGATCTAGAGAGAGAGTTCATTTAGTACTACTTTATATTTATGTCTACTCCATCTATCCAAGAATTGCAGGTTGGTGAAAACCCCTTATTCTCTCTCCTCTCCCTCACCCCCCCCCCTCTATATATATATTCCATTCGTACATAAATAAGCAAAGATTTCAAGAGGAAGAACCAAAAAAATCCCAGTTAAGTTTTCCCAAGTCCCATCAAGTTCTCGGTTATTATTCCCAACAGATTTATGCGGGGTGTCTCAATGATAATAAGTTGGACATTTGATCTTCACTTTCAAGTTAATGGGTATCCATCAATCATCAGAAAAATACATAAACAAATGATTGAAAGAAAGATATTTTGTTTTAACCAAATTGGATTGTTCCTTCTCGTTTTCAGAAATATTCTCAGACTGGTAGTTGTGGATTTGCTTTATTTTTAGCCACTGCCCACAAGCATAGATTCTCTCTCTCTCTCTCTGTTGTAAATTTAGAGCCCTCCAAGCTGAATGGCTCTTAGGAATGGTTAAATGTGCTCTCAGTTTTTCTTTCTTTCTTTCTGCTTTGATTCTCTCTGCTAATGAAAAAGATGTCTTGCTTTTGTACTCGTCTTTACCTCTCCTTTTCATGGATGCTTTGTTCTCTTTTTCAAACTCTAGGATGTTTTATATACAATGTGCGGATGTTTTATATACAAATGCGCGGCTGTTTGACACATACATACCTAGTGTTGAATATTCATACTTTTTATTCCATTTTCAGGCTACCATTTTTTTCTTATAAATTGAGATTTTCAGTTTAGGTTTTCTTCATTGCAGTACCAAGTCTCATTCATAACCGTAGGTAGCTGTTGTGCCTATATTAGTGCAATTTCTGGGCCTGAGGATGAACTATACAAACTCTTCTATGGGTTCCGGTTAGTTATAATTAATTTCTTTATTTTAATTTTTTCAGTCTTTCTTCTTCTCCGAGGGTCGAATGGTTACCAATTAATATGGGCTATATGGCTATTTGAGTCTTTCTTAATTACTTCCTCAATACTGTAATGGGGTTTTAATTTAATGACTTTGTTGAATCAGTTTCAGTTAGCAGAGCAGCTAGAAGGCCGTTTGAATTTAGAAGGACATATGTGGTGAGGCCCAAAGGCAAACACCAAGCTACGATAGTTTGGCTGCATGGTCTGGGTGATAATGGCTCAAGGTGTAATTTCTACTCTCTTATTGTTTACTACATTTTTTTGGACATTGTGGTTGCTACTCGCATTGTCTCCTTCCCCACTATTTTCATTTGTGTTTGATGTTTAAATTCTGGGAAGGAACTTCCACTTTGCCTAAGAACTCCAGTTTAAACTAAATCGATCAATAAGGTTGATCTTGAATCTTGTAGTTTAAATCTCAATCTTAAACATCTATAATACGACTAAGGGCTGGTAACTACCATAAGCTGTACTGCTGTAGTTAGTGGGAGACCAATAATATTTATGAGCTTCAAATTTTATCTACTTGCTGGAACTTTTGTCTTTTCCTTTCATACTAGGTATATATACCTTTCAATATAAGGATGGGCCCTTTTGTTCCAAAGAAACCACAATTTAGAGAATGTTTAATGTCTTAGCATGTTCGATTTATATGTTTGCGGAATTTAAAATCTATGATCATGGGTTATACGTACTCTTTTCATTTGGGGATTCTTATTGTGAGTTGATAGCCAAGCAGCGGCCCCATGGAAATATATAGAACTTGCATCTTCTTTGATTCTTTTTTTTAACTTATCTAATGGGAAAAGGCAGAACCTTGAATTTATATAGGAAAGCATGAATTGGAAATTGAATATATGCCATGTCCTTGATTGAGCTGCTAGTTAGATTATAATGTATCTTTATTACACAAATGCAGAGAGACTTTCCTTCCCCTTTGGCACTTCACAGCTATTTACTTATTAGCATAAATATATTTTGACAAACTTGCTGCTTATCTTACTATGTGCTTCTTATTGCAGCTGGTCTCAACTATTGGAAAATCTTCCTCTTCCAAATGTAAGGATAAGTATACTTTCCTTTAATCAATTTTGCGCCTTGCATGCATTTGCATTGATCCATAGTAGCAGAATGATCCATTCCCTCCCCCTTAATTCCCTTCTATAAAAATAAGAAAAAAATTATCCTGGGTTTTCCCAGTCTCAGTGCTCTCTCTTCTTCTGGTTTATGTAAAAATGTAATGATGCAGATTAAATGGATATGCCCAACTGCTCCTACTCGCCCGGTGGCTCTACTTGGTGGCTTTCCTTGCACTGCATGTAAGAGTTAAACGCAGAACCCTTTTGATGTTGTTATAACGATAAAGTTCATCCGGAAAAAAGATAAAATTGTGCTATATATCAGGGTTTGACGTGGGAGAAATTTCAGAAGATGGTCCAGATGATATAGAGGGTTTAGATGCTTCAGTAGCACATATAGCAAACTTGTTGTCAACTGAGCCTGCTGACAGTAAGTTAATTTCTCCGTTCTTATTACATTAAATAAATGTAGATTAATCATACAAATGTTACCTTCGTCAAATGATTTCATGAATTCCTTGAGTTATCTCACTTCCTTGCAACAAAATAAGACAACATAGGTCAAATCCAAACTATGCATAAAGTTTCGATTTTTTCTTTTTTGTTTGATCTACTATTTCCACTTTATTATGTGTATCAAAGTTCCTACGAAGTTGGCAGATCTGAGACCATATACTCTGCTTGAAGGATGTTAGCATGTCATTTTACTGGTTAGTTTTCATGTGGAAACGTAACGTCAAACAAACACTTTTCATGTTTTAATTGTACCTTGTGGCGCATTTAAACCTGCTTATTTAGGCCAATATATCTGGTTGGTTTTGCTATTAAGCTAATATATTTTTTTCGATCTTCTGAAACAGTTAAGCTTGGTATTGGGGGCTTCAGTATGGGCGCTGCAACTGCCCTATACTCTGCCACTTGCTTTGCCCAGGGAAAATATGGAAATGGCAATCCTTACCCTATCAACCTGAGGGCTATTGTTGGTCTAAGTGGATGGCTTCCTGGTTCAAGGTATGGTTGAACAGATTCCTTCTCCACACCCAAATCTTATGTTTATCTCTTGCATACAAATTGTTATAATTGGCCTGCTTCTCTCCAAGTTAATGCTGCCCTGATGAATTATAATGAGATAATTTAAGACAAACGAATTAAAGCTTCCACAAGTGATTCTTCAGATAGTTTCAACTAAATATCAATGCATGTTTTCCCAGATAATCGAGAGGTTTTGTAACATGATAGTTTGCTAGATGTTTTCTTTTCCATTTTTCTATGTGATTTTCCAATTTGATGCAATAAACAATGTGTGTTCTCAATATCAAAGTCCAGATTCAGAATATTCGTTTGTTAATCAGTAGACTACTGGTATACAGGAGCTTGAGGAACAAGATAGAAAGTTCACGTGAAGCTGCAAGGCGTGCTGCATCCTTACCCATTTTGCTTTGTCATGGAAACTGTATGTAGATTACCTTTTAATTTTTAAACATGATGTTGCATTCTAATCATTCAGCATGCACCTTTAATAACTTGAAAACATATTGAGAATTCCCCTGAAACCTCTTGTACTAAACTTAAAACTTTTAGTTCACCCTTGACGATTATCTTAGCCTCCTGATTTTATTAACAAAATAAACTGCTGAGTTAGTAAGGATAAGGGGAACTACTACCATTTCAACCATCAAACTATTGTCTTGATCATCTGGGATTACCTAGGGGTATATGGATCCGTTCTGCTAATTACTCTGCCTATGACTGCACTTTTCATAATTTAGTTCTTGACTAACACTTACTGGTGATTCAGCTTCTAATGTAAGAAATGACATGGGTATTTGAGGATTCACCATATTGCATGTGTCACAGGTGATGAAGTTGTTCCTTACAAGTTTGGAGAAAACTCAACCCAATTCTTGAGCTTAGCTGGATTCCGATACCTTTCATTCAAAACCTATGATGGGTATAAGAAGTATCTTCAATATTACATTATTATTGTTATTATGACGCAATAAATTAGTACAGTAATTTGAATGTTTGGTGTCACTCTACAGGCTTGGTCATTACACAATCCCTAAGGAGATGGATGAGGTCTGTTATTGGCTACACACGAGGCTGGGGCTTGAGGGGTCACGCTGAATGCTGATTTCTGTCGCATGATATTTCAGGTTCAAATTTATGCAAGGTGAAAGAGGGGACACAATAATGGGAAAGAAGGAATAGATTAATAGATTTGGATAGTTGGTAGATTTTGGAGGTTTACAGATAAATTAGTAGTCTGCATTCATGTTTTGAGTTCCTATGTATCCTAAAATAACCTATTCTAGTTTGGCTATTCGGAACCTAGATGGAGTTTTTGGTATTAAATATGAATGGTTATAGCCTCTTGTTGCGTATCAATCTCTCTCTCTCTCTCTCTCTCTCACAGAGAGACATTCAAGTTTTCGGTTTTTTTGAACTGTTTTTAACCAAGGGTATTATCTATGTAGACTGTGTAAAAGTTGTACGGCTGTTAACATCTATTTTTACCTCATCAAATTATAATTTGATCTAATCCAGGCAACTGCAACGGCCTTGTGTTGTATGTATATAAGTTTCATGAAGCACTAGCACTAGTAAAATATCATACATGTCATTTATGATCCTTAAGCTTCTATAATACCATAGTGGGGTTTGAAGGTCTACGTTGCCTGTATGTATGCTGAAACATCTAAATTCGATTGTTTTTTAATAGCAATTTTGCTTCGCTAATTGTAGGATTTTGGTGTAAAGAATTCATCCTGGTTAAATGGCAAAGGATGATCAATCTTACTACTCATTTACATCTACCCGATTGCTTCTTATTTCTTAATACTCCTCCGTGTTTCGAATTATTAAATCAATACTTTCAAAAATCAAATTACGATATTTTTAAGTTTAAAATTGACATATACTTTAATTTAGCAAAAATAAAATATTTATCACTGTACTAACTAAAATTTAATTAAATAAATTTTATTAACTTCAAAAAGTCTGAATATTGAAACAAAGTGTCCCTGTGCTAATATGGCATGAATATGGTGCATGATTGGGTCCGTTTGTTTAATAAAGTAGGGGAAAATTTTCATCCCTTCTCATGCACCGACTATAATTTGAGCTAGTTCAGACCACAATCATGTCAGGGGCCTGTGTCACTAATCCTGGAAAGTAACCTTTCCTATTTTTGATTACACTAGCAAACAAAATTACTGTATTTAACACTCCAAAAACTAAGCATAACTTAAATCTTGCTATAATTCAGGCCAGTCACTTGGACAAAGTCATTCAGGTTTCACCGAGTCGGCTACATCTTTGAGCTTTTCCTTCAGTTCGCCACTCTGAACAATTAACGCATAATAAGCAAATTTATACCTTGGGCAAACCATAAACTATTGTCAAAAAGTATACAGGTTTACCTGATGCATATTTAAAATGATGTCTGATCCTCCAATGAATTCCCCTCTAATGAATATCTGTGGAAATGTGGGCCAATGGCTGCATAGCAAAATCATTTAACCAATAAAATAAGTGTATCATATAAATATGACGCACATGCAAACGTAAACACCATCTTAATTTCTTAAAAGAAAAGTTTGTAAATAATCTAAATTAAAAGAATATGAGAAATATACAAGGACAAGTATGTGTAGGCATAATATTCTTTGCATTGAAAGGTCAAAACCAAAGTATGGCACGTAAACCTAAATTTTCAAAATAATTTTGTTTATGAAAATGCATTGTTTGGTATGGCAAGTAAACGTAAATTTAAAAAAATATATGGTCAACTTTTTTATAAAGAAAATTCAAAAGTAAATGAGCTTTTATCTGACGATGCCATTCTGCAAAACTGACAACAATTGGCTCGAGTACAATTCAAATTGTGGTGGACATTGTGTTTACCTATATGCTATAGCAGATTAGTAGTGGGCAAAAAAGGAGAAAGTAGTTTCATATTTAAGTAGGCATTTAACCGACTGTACAAGTTTAAAACATATATCCGTATGGCATTAGATCAATTAGCATCAATTTACCTGAAGGCTTTTACAGCATTCTTAAGCTCAGGATCTTCTAGTATATTTCTCGAAGCAACAGGAACTTCTGCAAAGTGCATATAAACAGTATAGGTATGACATGAATAGTTTCAAACATCAGTTTACCAAGGACGGACAAAACTGGGTGCCAACAAAATCTAAAAGGAGAATTTGTAAAGAAATAAATTAAAGCACAAAGGCCACAAAACCAACAGCAAACATGGATTCAGATGGTTCCTCCATTAACAAAGGAGAATACGTCAGTTCTAGAAAAGTTTAACTACATACTCCCAAGGCAACATGTATCTGCTAGCATGAATAGAAAAATGTTAGCACATAGTGATGTTTTAGAACACCACACCCCCCCAAAAAAAAAAAAATAATAATAATAATAAATAAATAACCCCAGACCCTAAAGAACACAAAAATAAATTAATAAACCAGCATGAAACAATACTGAATAAATATAAAGTATAAAGGGGAAGCAAAAGTATGTAAAGATAGTCTTACTAAAAAGCATAAGCATTCCATTTTTACATTATGTTAGAAACGTGGCACCAACTATTCGTCAACTGTCCTTTGCTTGTGTTGTTACTCTGTTGACTAGAATCTCCCTAATCTTTTCTCTAGCTACTCTAGTACCTGTAGGTCCTGTACCTACTGGCTACTGGTTGGTATTTTGGGTTGTGCCCACCATTTATCAAGTCCGCAAAGTCACAAACACTAATAACAGGATCCTGCTTCTTTCTCCCCTAACCTTCACACCACAAAGTCAAAATCCCTAAAAATATCAATGTTCTAAAAAACGCTATAGGCAGACCTAGGCAGCGGAGGGAGTTTCCAGCGCCTAGGCCTTGTTGGCGGAGCCTAGGCGGGCACTCTAAGCGGTGTTGATTTAATTATATTTTAATTTTATTAATAAAAGTATATGGTGAAGTTTGAAACAAATAAAACTTTAGGACTACAAGTATAATTAATAAGAAACTTTGAGGCATGTTTATGTAATATACCAAAATTAATTCTAATCATCTAACACGTATAAAACTGTAAGTGTGTTTACATGGAGGGATGCATAAAAGGCCTGCAGCCCGCGGCCTAACCTTGGTCCAGCCTGGACCTGACTTGGTCAAAGTCCAGCCTGGTCAAGGCCCGGAAGGCTTGAAAAGGCTGCCCTTTAGTATTGAAATCTGGCATGGACAAGCCTAGCCAAAAGCCCGGCCTGTAGCCTGGGTACATCGTGATCCGACGCAACAGGCCTGACCTGCTTTGTTGGCTTGTTAGTTGATGACTGTTGTGAGTTGTCCCGTCATCAACGAATAAGCTTTCATTCTCATATTTCTTTGTTCTTGTGAGAGATTGTATGTGTGTTTGGGATCCGGAGGTGGGGGATACTAGAAAGAAAGAAAAGGGGTAGTAGTTGAGTTTTTTTTGCTATATTTAGTTAGAGCAATTTCCCCAAATTAAGAGGGTGTAGATTCAAATTAAGGAGAAAAGCCATGCCGTTGGTGGTGGTCCTGCTAGTGATGGAGTAGAATCAATGAAACTGTGCAAGGTAGAGAATTTCAAATCTGTGATTCAATGGAACGTAGATGAGAAGATGGGGAGGACTTCAAATCTAGGATTCAAAAGATGTAAACTAAGATTCATTTATGAAGAAAATGGGGAAGAGAGAGAGAAATGGAAAAGAAGATGGGGAGGAGAGAGAAGATGGGGAGAAGAGGGATTAAAAATAAGGATAAATTTCACTTCACCACTGAACACAACTTCAATAAAATATAAATTTTACTTATTCATTATTATAATTTATAAGTTGTAATAACTTAGTTTTAATGGATACATCAATAAATTTAATTACTCATTTTTTATTTCTTGTGAATACATTTAATTAATATAGTAGTTAGTTTATTTAATATTTCACATTAAAAATTAGTTGATTAAATTTTAATATTAATATACAAGTTAGTTTATTTAATATTACTAAGTATTAGTTGATTAAAATTTTATTAATATTTAGTATTTTAAGAACATAAACATAATTAGTAGGTAATTTTTTTGAACAAAAATTGATAGTAGAGCAGCTCTGTGATAATAGATGTTAAATAGTAGAGTAGCTCTCCTATTATGTTCACGGGGGAAGCAAAGGTCGAAATAACTAGCCACATTAAAGATTGGATTAATCAAAAGTATGTTGGAGTGTTGGACCTGGAGCCAGTGGCAGTGATTCACCTGATTGCTCAATTAAACTCTTTTGCTTTAACGCACTGCATATGGCACTATGAGAATTACTTACTTCTTCTGGCTTATAAAAGCCAATCATTTCTAGTTAGATCCCTTGTAAGTCTGGGCACAGATACAGCCAGAAAAAGCAATCCCTGTCCCCAACTCAAAAAAAAAGGAGGGAGGTAAAAGAGAGAAAGATAAAACCCCTAATTGGCTTCCATTATGCAGATTGCACTCCTTGTCATCCTGAAGGAAAAGAACTAGGCTTGCTTTTGATATGGTCAACCATGTTATTTTTTCAAATGTTCTGTCATTTCTGTTCAAGTATGTCATCTTATACTAACTATATTGGACAATGTAAATCCTCCTGTGACATCCTGACTTCTCAACCTCTCATACTCCATGTTAACAATTTTTTATAAAAAAAAAAGTTGAATAAGTTTGGCCAGTGTTCTAAAAATCCCCGCCTAGGTCGGCCTAAGCCTCCTGCCTAGGCACTAGGCCCCCCTGGCGCCTCACCTAGGCCCAAGGCGGCAAAAAAAGCCCTCCAGAAAATTAGGCGAGGCCTAGGCGGAGAGTTTTTTTTTTTATAACTAACCAAACTAGATCTTGATATATTTATTTTTCTAATAATTTAACATATTCATAATATAGGTTGTAGTATATCAAATCACAACAAGAAGTGAACAATATCAAGTCAAAATAAATAATTTTATTATAATTGTAATTTTTTAAACTTGTACCAACTTCAAATTATATAAATGATGATATATTTGTAATATTTAGTTTAATTCAATATAATTCTTAAATTTATGTTTAGTTTCTTAAGTTTTAATATTAAATTAAATTCTTGAAATTTTAAATTTTATTATTTAATAGCAATCTTGTTTATGAATAAAACTAATACGTTAAAAATATATTTGAACTTTAAACAATTGCATGTTTGTGTTTAAACTTTTGCATTAACAATATGGATATGTGTTTGAACTTTAAGAAAATGTCTTTATTATCTTTATTATAAATTGGTTTGCTTTATATTATTGTTTTGTTTGGATAAATGTAAGATAAAATATTAAAATTGATTTAAAATAAAAAATCCCACCTAGGTCCCATCCAGTCCCGGCCTAGGCCCCCCTCGGCCGGCCGCCCGCCTTTTAGAACATCGAGTTTGGCCATGTATAGAAGCAACCTTAACCGATGGAGATATCCTAATGTACATGTGTATAAATAGAACTTGATATCATGGGTAATTGTACATATGTATAATAATGCCTAAATCACTTCTTTTTCTTCACAAGCAATTATTTTTTAATATTTTCACTCTCAATACTTCTATTTCAAAATGCTTTTCCACTGCAAATTCTTTTAAGTGGATGATAATTTATTTTGACAGAGCTTTTTTGCAGTGACAATCATCTCCGAACAATGGCATTACTTCAAGCTTTTCAATGTTCCAGAGTTGCAAAAGAGATCATTTTAATCACCTCAACTGCCTTTCAAGTTTATTGTGTGAATCACATGATAAGTGTAAATAACTCGTGCCCTCCATTTTAAATTGTTGCATAATAATGAAGAAGAACATTTGGAAACTTACTATATTCATTCAACACTCTCACTGCTAGAGAGCTAAATCCACACCGAGGAAGAGCAGGCTCCCCTTTCATGTAAATCATCACAGCATTGTCCTTGACATCCTACACTAGAAGCATGACACAATCAATAAATGCAGAGAAAGGAAGCGAAAAGAGAGGGGAAGAAACAAACCTTCCCTGTTCGACAAGGGAAGAGATCAACAAAATTAAATATTATCTAAGAATGAGGTTCAGTAATCTACAGGTAAAACAAGCAGCATACTCTATATAAATAATATAGTAGTTTCAATTATAACTACCTACCTGCTCAACGATGTCCTTCAAAGAAAGGTCAGAATTCTCGAGCTTATTAGTGCGTTTGAAATCGTCATGCATGTCAGTATCGCTAGTCACTGAAGTTGAAAATTGTATTCCATGATAGAGGAAAGATTGAGATGCCTACGAAAAATGTAAGACAAACATTAACCGAACCATTGCTTTTGTCACTAAAATACCTTGTGTGGCTCTGAAATATTCAAAAACAGCACCCCTTTTAGTTTAGTAAAAATGCAAGCGCTGGTCACGATTTTCAGTTTTGTAATACTGGTACAGATAAATAAGAAATTGCAGCACATTCTTTTATGTGGTAAAAGACTAATATAACAAAAGATTAGGCACTAAGATAAATCAAACATGGTGGTTATGGAAAATTGAGTGATGAATATTATAATTTAGGAAACAGCGGGAATGGTCAAGCATTCAAGGTTAACAGCAAGGAATAACTTGTCTAATCCGTAACTCATTATTTTAAAGCAAATATAGTAACATTTTAACATATATGAGAAGTACAGTACAAATAAATAAATCCTGCGAATATTTTTCCTTGAGAATAGTACCACAAAATAGAAAATTAACACGGGAAAAGGTCAAAAGACTCGAACCGAGTCAAGGTTGAAGTTAATAATCAACGCGAAATCTAAGACCAAATAGTAAACTTACACATGGATGTTATTTTTAGGAATTTGGAAATGTAATGAAAAAAGAAAGAAAAATAAAATTTAAGAGAGAGTTGAGAAGATTTCAAACCTTCCATTACACCTAAGATTGACATTAAACCTGGAATAAACATTTTAAAGTGCAAATGGTTGGATTTTTATTCATAAAGAAAGTAGTGCCATTTCTCCTTTGGTTTTACTTTCCTTTTCCGCACTTTTCCTGAGTTCCAAACGGAGCATATTTTTACATTCATAATCAACAAACTGCTGGACATTGAGTTACAAACAAACTCAGGGCATGAATTTGCATATCAATTAGTCTTTGACCTTTATCTAAATCATAAAACTTACCACCCATAAAAATAATCTAAAACATATCAACTTAACCCCAAGGGGTGGGAGAAATAGCAGTAGCCTGGAGGAAAAACCTAAGTCTCTAGTTCCAAACTTCCAATCCCCCTACTTGGGAGCTCCATAATTTCCCCTAACTTTCTGTTCTATCGATTTGTTCGCAATCTCATATGAGCTTATAAATGTTAAAAGTAGGAAAACCAAGAACAAACGATCCTTTCATATTGGGATATGCTAAAACCTATTCCAAACATGTCTGATTAATAAAATTAACTGATCTAAAAACAAAATAAAGATGAGATAGGGCCTTAGCTCTTACACGTGAAGTTGAACGAGCAGTCGGAAAGGACGAAATTCCTTTCAGTAGAAAATTAGATAACGATTTCGCCATATTATGCCTCAAAGATTGGGATCTGTTGATTGGGATTTAGATGAGGGAGAGATTCAGATAAGAGATCAATGAAACGGCAAGGCTAGGTTTCACCTTTTCCCCGTCAGTAGAACAGAATAACATGGAAATACAAGGGTAATGGGTTTTTCTACATTTATCAAAAACTGAAATAAATATTACTTTTTGATATATCCTTTTTCTTTTTTAATACTATTTTTTCAATAACACCCACAACATCTTTTTATTCTACAAAGTTTTTTTTTACAAATATATTTTGATGCTAAAAACACATATTTAAATAGTAAATAGACTTGTTTATTTTTTATGTAAATGAAACGTACACGCAGTGAGTGAATTAATTAATTTTTATATTTTGAAAAATGATAAAGTAGGGGATGTATATATACAATTTATCAACCAAGAATGACGATGAGTTTTTTATTTTTTCTATGTTCGTATAGTATACATTTATTTTTATTTTTATTTTTTACCGTTCTTACGTAACTTTCTCGTTTACGAATAAATAATAAAGCAAAATGATCGAAAATCCCTTAAAAATTTATAATATTATTATTATTATTATTATGATAGAAACAGGTTAGGTTACTCATATACCTTGTTAACGCCAGGATCTTTCTCTACGTCCCAATCACGAAAAGACGCCCCGATCTCAAGACAAAGAACACGACAAACACCACAAGCTTGGCGGTAGGATCACGGGATATTTCAGCGTGAGAAAAGTATGTTCATTCACAAGGTTAACTCGAGAGGATAATAAAATCTAGTGTGTTGAGAGATTATGCCTAGTATCAGTTGTGTGTCTGTGAATATATGAAAAACGCATCTCCTTGTGAAGACTTACTCGCCAAGAAATAATATCTTAAATCTGGATTATCGTGCCACCCACTACCATCCGACATATCCCTCGATCCGATGGGTCTCGCCGAATCGCATGAGAAGCTTATCCACTACGCCACATCGCTTTACACCGCCACGGCTTATAATCCCATCCACATTAATGCATGACAGATATCTCGGCCATTTGTCATATGTTATATCATCATTACAAGTCAAAGTAATAGATATTAAATGATCTA
This sequence comes from Panax ginseng, assembly GCA_020205605.1. Lineage (NCBI taxonomy): Eukaryota > Viridiplantae > Streptophyta > Magnoliopsida > Apiales > Araliaceae > Panax > Panax ginseng. The sequence goes on from CM035148.1 coordinate 3,488,444, forward strand.
ATGGTTTAATCCAACGAATCAATCTTGGCCCCATAGGATTAAATAAAGCTAACACAAATGATTGGGCCCAACAAGCCCCATGTGGCTTAATTATAAAAGCCCAATGGAATAAATTAATAAATGAGCCCAATCTACCCTACCTAAATAGAGAAATATCATGACCCAACATTACCCCCCTAGTTTTTTTGTTAAACAGATGTTTAATGGAAAACTATAAACCATCCATTATATCGTAATTTATTAGAGGTCTAAAATAGGAAATAATTGAGGCATACTCACTTTAATGCAAAAAATGGGGACGAGGATGGTCGGATGCCCATAGTAACAAGCCCAATCGGATAAAGGATTTGAATTTGAACAAGATGGACCAATAGTTAGAAACTCAACAGTTAGGCCCAATCTGATAAGATATCCAAAGGTCGTCCCAAACATGTCCCATTCGAATTCTCATCATTACTGACATTTTTAATGCTACTGCTGCCTCGTTCGTGTGGTAATCACAAGATAAAAGGTAAACTTTACCAATTTTGACTTGCTTTTACTCGCTAATTTGAAATTTGAACCTTTGAGCTTTCTTCTCCTTCTCAGAAATTTTCTTTCTAGCTTTCGGGACCTCAACAATGGTGAATCCAAGCCAGATTCCTTCAAGTTCCTCTCACTCAAACCCTAACCAAGAGGGTTCGAGTGCAAACCCACCATCTCCTGCCGATTTTTTCAAGGATGGGGAACAATTTCCTCATGCCAACATCCCGTCTACCATTACGGAATCCGAGATTCGTGCCCTCCGGATTCGATACCAGATTCCAGACAATTACGCCATAAAGGCTCCTATTCTGGAGGAGCGAACGTACCAAATGACTGCATCTACTGGGGTCGCCATGCCGCTACTTTTTTCTCGAAAAGGGATTCGCCACCCCTTCACGCCTTTGTCGTCACCCTCCTAGGATTCATAGAGTGGGCTTTGCTTTCATTGGTGCCCAACTCTTACATCCACATACCGACATTCGTCGCTTTTCGCCATTTAACCGGGGTTACTCCTCCGTCGACCTTTTCTTCACCCTTTTCTCACGGTAGATCCCGAGAACGAGGGTTCAAGATGTCGAAAGCAAACAATCTCCACGCCCAAACTCTAAGTTCGAGAAGAGGCCACCGATGAGCACCCTTCGAGCAACAAAGGTCGGCACGAGAAATGGTTCTTCATCATCGACTGTAGATCTCTTCTCTTCCAGACCTGGACCACCCTAGACCGGATCTCTCACGACTTTGGTGACATTTCCAAGAAGCGTGTGAGGAAATGGGAGATTTTTCGAGGAAGATCCTCCACAAGAATGGAGTTTTACCTCACGACCAAACAAGCTCGGGTCAGATGATCATAAATGTAAGTTTTGAATAACTTTGCAATATAATTTCTGAGGTATTTATGTGGCAAGGATCTGAATATGTGATTATTTGCAGTATCCGTGATCAAACCAACTTCTTTGGAAGTGAGAGATTTGGGAGATTTTCTGGCGGGGAGGACTTCAGAGGAGAACGAAGAGCTTTCTACTGAAGAGCCTTCCCGAACCGACCCCCCAACCTCTGACCCAGCACCTACTCCCCTTCGGAATGATGAACCTGAAGCCGACGAGCCTTTCATTCCTGAAGAAGTCCTCCGACCTCGCCAAGGAAGAAAGGTCGCTAAAAAGGCGAACTACCTCGCGAGATAGATCCCGAAAGCGACGAGGAGGTTCTTCCCAAGCAAACCCACAATCAACTCCTCCAACTGGCTCTTCCCCACACCTTCGAATCACCCAATAAAGAGGAGTCTACTTGACATACCTCTACACGATCGGGCGAAAGTCCTTCGTGCCAAAAAATTAAGATAAAAATAATTCCCTCACCATTTCAAGAACTCGCGTCCCTCCAACTTCAACAACAATCCCCCAACCCAAACCCAAACACTGATGTCGAAATGGGTCAGCCGACCTCTTATTGTCCGAAAAGAAAACATCCTTGGACAAACAAACAAAGTTCAACCTCCGCCCTTCGTTTACTCCCGAGCCTACACCGCCTCGATCTCCTTCCCCAGGAGGCGCAGACACGCGGTCCTCACCGGATTCATAATCAACTGCAGTGCCTTCTCCTCCGAGACATACGACTCACCAATTCCAAAGAGGATGCCATGGTCTCGCCAACTATGTGGCCCCGATTCAACGCCAACTTTCCTTTTCAACTGCTCGAGGCCTTTGTTCATGGAGACCGATGACCACCGATTCTAGAACAAGACGAATGAGGACTTGCTTAATAAGGCACGAGCTACTTCAAGCGAAGGTAAATGGCTCTCTCCTTCCTCTCGCTTTCCATACTTATCTTCGCATTTAATATATCTAAAAACCGATCAAATCATATCGAACATATACAGAAAATGATGTATTTGGGCGCTGCGCCCAAGATCTCTCGAGGTCAATCCGGAGAGGAAGGCGCCGAGGAAGGAGAACTCCATCTCAAGTCCGCCTTGGCTCGGGAAAGGACCCAACGTGAAGGCATCCTTCATACCAATGAAGGACTTCGTAAAGAGTTGGCCCAAGCTAAGGAAGATGTGAAGGCCTCCAGGAAGAATCAAGTCGACTAAAGCACAAAGACGTCGAAATCATTAATATGAACGTTGACCGTTCAGAGGAGTGAAATAAGGATGAACAAGATCAAGGAGTCAAGGTCGACGCTAAGATCTTGACCAAGACGATCCATAAGTCGGAGCGGAAGAAACCCGTCGAAGAATATATACTACCGCAGCTCGAACAAGAAATCCGAGAACTCAAGGCTCTTCGGGACCTGGGCCTCCTTCGATCGATGCTCTTCGCAAAGAGATATGTGAAGAGTATCGGAACTCGGATGAAATAAATGGAGAAATAATGAGGATTCATACGAAGTTATTTAGCTCGCCAAGTCGTGGCAAGGAAAAGTCGATCAAAGCCAACTTAGATCCATACTTGTCGACTCTTCAGATGATGAGGATCTTTGCTCAAGCAACAAAACTTATGTTTCTCTTTGGTTTTATTTAAAAATACTTGTAAAAACTTTCTCGCTTATTTTACCTTTTTGTAAATAAATTAAGTATTAATGAAAAGTGATCTTCTTCCTTATGACTTCAAGATATTTTACTTTCATCAATAATTCAATATGAATTTATATGGACAAATATACAAAACCCCTTCGAGGATTTAACTCAAATTGTTAATTAACAATTAAGCATGTCATATAATGAGATAAAGTGATTTAAAGAACGAGGCATTCAACTCAACACTTAGATAAAATAAAGTAACACATACTCATCTGGTTCCAAGAAAGTGTGAGATCGGTCATTTGTTTACCACTCGGTGGAACAATCATATAAGAACCAATATATAAGGATCAAAATATAAGGATCAAAATATAAGGATCAAAATATAAGGACCAAGATATAAGGACCAATTGTGACCATTGACTTACCACCGATAAAATCAATATAGATCCTTCGCTCACCACCTGGTAGAACGACAAACGGGTCGCCATCGAATGGCCAAAGAAGTCCTACCATACCTCCTTACACCATAGTGACCATATAGACAAAATAGACCAGATCATTATAGTGACCATTGATTTTACACCCCGGTAAAATCAATATAGATCCTTCGCCTACCACCACCTGGTAGAAACGAAAAATGGGTCGCCATCGAATGGCCAAAGAAGTCCTACCATACCTCCTTACACCATAGTGACCATAAGACAAAAAATAGATCGGGATCAATAGTGACCATTGATTTACCACCCCGGTAAAATCAATATAGATCCTTCGCTCACCATTCGGGGGAAACGACAAATGGGTCCGCCATCGAATGGCCAAAGAAGTCCTACCATACCTCCTTACACCATAGTGACCATAGGACAAAATAGGACCGTAATCAATAGTGACCATTGATTTACCACCGGTAAAATTAATATAGATCCTTCGCTCACCACTGGTAGAAACGACAAATGGGCCGCCATCGAATGGCCAAAGAAGTCCTACCATACCTCCTTACACCATAGTGACCATAGGACAAAATAGGACCGTGGATCAATAGTGAAAAAAGTGTCTTTTATTGATAATGAACAATAATATATGCATTCATGAATTAACTTGATCTTTATTGAAAGTATTTCGATGCCCGCCGCGTGTGCAAGTGTTTTTGATTTCGAACCATCTAATGCCCTTAACCGATAAGTGCCCGATTTTGATACTTGATCACTTCATATGGCCCTTCCCGGTTTGGCATTAACTTTCCGTGTTTTGAGGTGTAGGTTTTGCTTCTCCGAGGACTAAGTCTCCTACTTCAATCATGCAAAGCTTGACTCTTTGTTATAATGCTTAGCTACTCTTCGTTGATAAGTTGTACCAATTTAAGTAGAGCAACCTCTCCGACTTCTTCTAGCAGATCCAAATTGGCCTTCATCCTTCGTCATCAGATATATTTCTTTTCAGATTGACCGACCAAGACTTGAGATCCGATTTCGACAGGGACTAAGGCATCGCATTACCATAAGCCAATCGAAAAGGTGAATCCCTCAAGCTGGTAGTCCCGGTGTAGTCCGGTAAGCCCACACACCGAAAGAGCCTCCTCCGCCATCTTCCTTTAGCTTCATCCATCAAGGCTGATCCTGCTCAAGAGTCATTCTGTCGTGGTCACCTCAACTTTGCCATTTCGACCGTGGATGAGCCATCAAGTCTTCTTATGTTGAATCCCCACCTCCTTTAAAATGCTTCAAATTTTGATCCATTTAATCTGGCGTCCGTTGTCCGATATTAATACTTTAGGGATCCCAAGCAAAACACTACGGACTCTTTTATGAACTTCAAACATTCTTGCTCGTAATTAATCAAGTGGCTTCGCTTCTACCCACTTAGTCATGTAATCAATAAGAATTCATGATAAAGCTAACTCGACCTTTAGCTTTAGGCAATGGACCCAGAAGATATCTACCCCCAGACAAATAAGGGTATAGGAGATAAAATCGAGTATAGCTCTTCCAGGTGGTGACGATGGGATCGATCGTTGAGTTGGCACTTTTCACATTTCTCGACATACTTTGTAGCTTCTTTAAAAATTGTAGGCCAATAGTATCCTTGCCAAGTACTTTGTAAGCCAAAGATTTAGCGCAGTATATGGTCACCACAAATTCCTCGTGAACCTCCCAAGAAGATATTCCGCTTCGGATGGGACCAGCACTTTAATAATGGTGAAGAAAAGGCTAATCGATAAAGGTCCCCATCAATAAGAACAAAGTTAGGCGCGCCTTATATTTGATCTTTTTTTTGCCAACATCCGATCCGGAAGGAAGGACGCCATCCGCTAAATACTCGATGTAGGGGTCATCAAGTAGTTAGATCGCTTCGATACACATCATCGCTTCATGTTGAACACTTACCGTCATTGTAGAACTTCCAAGTAAATGCAGATCCATTAAAACATCTCGCATCCGTAGTAGCTAACTTCGACAATGCATCAACGATGGAATTGTCATTACGCTCTATGCCCCGAAATTGCACGAAAGCGAAATCAAGTCGGTCCTTTAACTCCGCTAGACACTTGATCATCCGATTTCCACGAAGCTTCATAATCCTCGATACCGCTTGACAACCAACCGAGAGTCATCGTAGATGATAAGGTTCTCGACCTCTAGACTCTTTGCCAATCGAATACCCGCACAAGATCGCTTCATACTCGGCCATTGTTTGTCGCTTTAAATCCAAATCGATGGCTCGTTGAACTTTGAACCCGTCCGGACTTGTCAAGATAATTCCCGCCCCACTAACAGCTAGGTAGAGGAACCATCCGCATATAGAGTCCAAACATTCTCGATTTTGTTGAAGAATCAGAATCGCTCGACGGCCGATTCAAATTTTCCGAGAACTCGGCAGATCCGCTTTGAACGAACATTCTACCATGAAATCGGCCAAAGCTTGACCTTTGATAGCGGTTCGGGGATGGTATTCGATGAAAAACGGGGACAATTCCATAGTCCATGCCGCTAGTCTCCCTGAAACTTCTGGCTTTCCCATCACCTTCTTCAATGATCGATCCGTGTAGATTTACCAGAGAGTCGAATTTTGAAAATATTGTCAAGCTTTTACTAGCAATTATTAAAGCAAAGGCAAATTTCTCAATATTTGGATACCGGTTTCAAAGATCTCTCAGACGTGACTAACATAATAGACCGGATGTCGCTTTCCATCGAACTCCCGAACCAAAGATCGCTTCCAACCGCTAACGAACTTCTTTGCGCAAGATATGAGATATAAGGTCTCTCGTTGGAATGGGCTTTACCAATAAAGGAGCCAAGAAAGATACGCCTTTATGCCTTGGAAGGCGCTCTTCACACTCAAGTCCACTGGAATGTCTTCGCATTCTTTCGCCCTTTTAATGTATCAAAGAAAGGAAGGCACCTCTCTCGCAGATCCGCGATTTAACCTCCTCAAAGTCGCAGAATCCCGCCACGACGTTGGACGCCCTTGAACGATCGAGGAGTCTTCATATCAACAATGGCCGGATCTTCTCGGATTGGCCTCGATCCCCCTTCGACTTACCAGTAACCCAAAACTTCCTCGCACCGAGGCCAAAAAGTGCACTTCAAGGGATTGAGTCTCGATTGACGATGATGATTTGGCCCGAAAGCACTCCTCTAGATCGTCCAAATGATTCTCGAACTCAGCATGCTTTTCACGATCATGTCATCGACGATACCTCCATATTCTTCCTAAGCGCCATCAAGATGAAGTTCATCATTCTTTGGTAAGTGGCTCCAAAGATTTATAAGGCCAAAAGTCATCTTCAGTAGGCGCATAATCGAATGGTGTGTAATAAACGCGATCTTTGGGATGTCCTCTTTACGCATGGATATTTGGTGATAACTCGAAAAAGCATCCATAAAGCTTAGTAATGCATACCCCAAGTGGCATCGATGAGTCGATCAATATGAGGCAAAGGATAAAAGTCCTTCGGACAAGCTTTATTGAGGTCGGTGTAGTCGATGCAAACCCGCCATTTTCCATTCTGCTTTTGCACCAATACCACATTTGCCATCCACTCGGGATAATCAATTTCATAGATGAAGTCGTGACCAACAAATTTTTCTTATTTCCTCATCAATGATTTTCGTCGTTCGCAAAGATCCGCTTTTTTCGCCGAACCGGCTTCTTCGAGGGATCTACATTTAGGCTATGCTCAGCTATCTTCCGACTAACTCCAAGAATGTCCCTTGGTTCCCATGCAAAAATATCCAGATATAGCAGCAGTAAGAGTTCTATAAGATTTGTCCAGAAGAAGTTCGGTAGACCGAACCGATCTTCACGGCCTTGTCGCTTTTCAAGGATCAACTCGACCTCCTCCGTCCTCCCAAGCAGCAGAACCACCATCTGCTCGTAACTACTTTCGCTTAAAGGGCTCAATCTCAATTGTCATCGCCGCTTTTGTTTCATCGAACCCCACTCCCGAGGAAATGACAAAGATTCCTAAGAAGATCGTCGGGTTAGATCCAAGTCCCCCGCCACCTCCTACTCCCATGAGCCGTGGGGAACTTGACTTTGAAATGAGGGATGGAAGTCACAACTTGGAGAGAAGCTTAAAGTAGGTCTTCCAAAGATAAGCGTTAGAAGTGAATCAACGTGCACAACATAGAATTTACATACTATTTCGACTCATTGGGGTCTTTGGTCAAGATAACCGGAGTTCAATAAAGGCTCTAACTTTGATCGGATCGTTTCAAGTCAGATAAAGGAGCTTCCCCCCGACCTCCATTTTTTCGCCCATCAAGGTGTATCCTCCGACAGTATGGGCGCATGTAATATCCATCAAGATCCATTATCTATCATCACGCGCGCTTCATGTCCACCGCGTGCCCACTTCATACAGTGATCACCAAGGCTCCCCTTACGTGGGCTCGATGGGTTCCAAGGATAGTCAACATTCAGTAAATGATACGACAATCCCGGAATGGTCTATCCACCTTCAGGGGAGCATCTGTCATACCATGACCGAATCCAGGTAAGCCCTTCTCTTCCTTCCTATCAACTTCCTTGCAGATCCACCGGTTATCACATCGATGACATGCCTTGGCAAGCAAGATCTGGAGCCCTTTGAACCGTCTCAACAAGAGACGGTTAATATTCTCACGATCATTCACTTTACCATATATCGCACCAACAAGCCATCCTTAATCTTCCTCTCCACAAAGTCTTTCAAATTGCAACACTCGTTAGTGTCGTGTCCGGTGCATTGATGATAGCCACAATATTTACTTTAGAGTTACCCCGCCTTGCCTTCAGTAGTTATCACGGGCGGCTCAAGAAAGGTTGATTTCTGATTTGATCCAGAATTATCGATCTATCAGTGTTTAATTTAGTATAGACCTTATTCACCTTCGGGGCTGAAACGGAGGGATGACTGCTCCCTTGCCGCCAAGAATTATTGTATTTTTTCGAATCGCCTCCGTCCGATCATTATACCCCCCGCTTTTCCTCTCGATCAATTTCGCCTGGGAGCTATCGATTTTTCACGGTCCGAAGGAAGATGCTTCAGTCGTTCATAGCTTCTTCCATTAACGATATAGCCTTCGCTTTGTCAAAGGCTTCGCTTAAGCTCTTCTTGGATGGTGAAACATCAACTTCTTCACCAACTTCTGATTTCACCAGATCTAATCCATTTTGGAACAAACCTATGTACTGGAGATCATTAAGATCGGACACCGACCGATCGCTTCTCTCTCGAACTTTTTTTTCACATCGCCCAAAGATTCACCAGTAAACCGCACGGATCTGTGCTGCAGAACTCAGAAGCTTTCCTCTTCTTCTACATTCTAAACGGGCATGAAATTTATCACAAAGTTCGGCCCAAGAGGATATTGAATCCAAGGCAAAGTTCCTAACCATCTGCCTCTCGCATCCTTTCTCGGCACAGAATAAAGGTATGGCACTTGGCAAAGATCGGTGAAGTCGTAATAGTCCATTAGCCGGCCGAACGCTTTGGCTATGGTCATAAGGATCCTTGCTTTACCATCGTAACTTTCCACGCGAGGCGCTTTCTTGGTGATGTCCGCCTTTTCTTTGAGAATATCCGAGGAAAAAGGGATGCCTTCTTTCCGGAAAGCGTCCTTCACCGCTAAACTTCACCAGCATTGCTTTCTAAGTTCTTTCTCCTCCTTCACTAAAATCAACGCCTTCGGCCGGGGAGACCTCTTTCACACTTAACAACATTCCGACTTTGAGAGGATCGACCTCCTCCCGCCGATCCTACCGCCTTGGGTGGGACTTCTTGATTTACCCGGTGTACAAATCTGTCTTTATGGTGAGAATGATCACGCCGATAGTCCCCTTATTCCGACTTGGGCATAATCTCGCCGATATGCTCCTTTGTCTATAGTCATCTCGATCTTTCGAGAGGTAACTACCATTATTGCCTTCTTCGAGACCACGGAGTTCTGCTTCTCGATCTCCTTTTATCGCGAGAACGATCCTTAGAAACTCACGCTTGAATGCTTCGGCCTTACCTCTCTGCGTGGTACCTCCTTGTGCCCACTTCGACCTTCTGACCGATCGATCATGGCTAGATGCTTCGTCTCAGTAATTCCGCCCACCAAGTATCTCGTTTCGGCTTATATCTTCTCTTTGCTTTAATAGACCTCCATGGCTTTGTCCGCTTCGTCCGCCATCCTCGCCAACTTAGCGGCTTTATCTTCCTGACCACTTCTACGATAAGTCCTGGTCGGTGAGCCTTCCACTTGCCCTCGACCATGATCTCGCTCCCTATCCGCACCGAAAACCAATCTTCGTCTGGCCCCACCATGAATCTTTGGACGGAGATCTCCTGAATTATGTTTAGAGGTCGTGCTCTCGTGAACACTTTTAGAAGGACCTAGACGATCCTTCACCGAAACACGAGGTAGTGACGAGCTAATACCATCGCCTCCGCCTCTTCTACGGCGTACTCATCCCTACTCCTCATCATCTTCCGAAGTAGGTTAAATGATTGTGATTGAAAATTTTAATAACACTAGAACTCAAAAACCCCTCCTTCTAGCACCAATGTTAATGCCGGGATCTTTCTCCACGCCCCAATCACGAAAAGACGCCCCGATCCCGCAGACAAGAAACACGACAAAAACACCACAAGTTTCGATTTAGGACGGATCACGGGGATAATTTCAAAGCGTGAGAGTAAGTATGTCGTTTCACAAAGTTAACTCGAGAGGATAATAAAATCTAGTGTGTTGAGAGATTATGCCTATTATCGGGTTGTGTGTCTCGTGAATATATGAAAACGCATCTCTCGTGAAGACTTACTCGCCAAGAAATAATATCTTCGCCGGATTATCGTACACCCACTACCCATCGACATATTCCTCGATCCGATGGGTTCGGCCGATCGCATTGGAGCTTATCCATCGCTTTTGCCATATTTACACCGCCACGGCATTATAATCCCATCCACATTAATGCATGGCAGATATCTTGGCCAATCGTCATGCTATATCATCATTATGTCAAAGTAATAGATATTAAATGACTAATGGTTTAATCCAACGAATCAATTTTGGTCCTATAGGATTAAATAAGTTAAACATAAATGATATTTGGGCCCTAATGCCCCATGACTTAATTATAAAAGCCCAATGGAATAAATTAATAAATGAGCCCAATCTACCCGGCCCAAATAGGAGAAATATCATGACCCAACATACCCCATCGAATACAAATTCTTTTTCACCTCTAATTAATTAAATATACAAAAAAAATATTAGATAAAATCTATTTTACCCTTTAAAATACTTATTCAAAATACATAGCATTCTATATAAAACTTATTTTACCCTCAATTAAATCTTAGAAATATAAGTATAGATTCATCACTTTAACAAAGAAAAAAAAATAGAAGAGATATTTAATGTACTTAATTACTTGAAGTTTTAATTAGTATATAATTAATAAAATAAATTTTTTATTTATACTCGTTTTCTTTCACATTTATTTTTCTTGAAGATGCTAATTAAAATGTACTTGAAACATCTTTCAAGTTTTATAAAAACTAGAGTAATAAAAACAAATAAAGTTGAAGTACAAAGTTACAAAGCACAAGACACCAATATCGACTCTTTTTAGAAAACAGTACTCTATAGCGGATTTTATTTTTATTTTTTTAAAAAAAGTTCAAATTAAAAAACTTTCGACTATATTTATGTAAAAAGTCCAATAATGGATAAAATAACGCTCAAAGAAATTATATAATAATTAACCCTACTAACAAATTAACCTTACTTCAAAATTAATATTTATATATATTTCAAAAGAATAGTTGAAATGTGAATAACTTGCAGTCTTGCACTATAATATGGATGAAATTATGGAGAGAGATTAATTATATATAATTGCTTATATTAATATTCAAATAACTCTTAATGTGTTGGTAGTACTAGTACTAGCTAGTAAAACCTGAAGGCACGGCGTAACGAAAAATTAAATTAAAATTTGAAAAATATTACATTATCTAAAGACACATATCACCACAACAATTAATACATACTCAATCATCAATACATATCCAACCATCAAAACATCGAGCTAGTCGGTACTAATTTCAAGAAATTTTGGCAGAATTTCCTTTAAAAATAGATATCCAAAAAATCCTAAACCTGTCTACAAAACTTACAATCATCAATACATATCCAAACCACCAAAAAAACCATCATTCCATATCCAAAAATTATCATAACCATGTATAATTAGTTAACTTTACAAAAGACGAAACACAAAAAAATACAAACGTGTAGAAAATAGAGAAACATGTTGTATAAGACCCATTACTTTATAGCTTACACCAAGTATTCTTTACAGCTTACACCAAGTATCCTTCAATGTATACCTGAAAATATTTGAAATATAAAAATTATCGAAAAAGAAGTGAGTCAAAATAAAACAATCAGAATTCAAACATAAGAACCCTTACTTTACCTCAATTATCTAAAAATAAATGAGCACACACATTTGTATGTAGTGGGAGGAATGATTTAGATTGATATAAGTAAGAATTTAGAGAGATTGTAACAAATTATCAATTTATTTAAGAAAAGATATGGATGAATGTAGACTTGCAATCAAATAAAGTATTCTTAGTACCATTTCAACAAACGGTTCATTTGCTTGATGATTTAACTCATAAATCTGTATTGGTGGCAGTATAATGGTGTGTGAGTTTGATTTGCGAGTGTTTGATTGGTTACAATTATGTGTGTGTGTTTTTGCATATGTTGTGTGTTGTGTGTCTGCATGAGAAGTAGAGAAATATAGAGTCTTAGTCAGAGAGACTTTCACACCTAGACAATTGTTTGGTCAGTAATGGGTTAATCATCGTCAAAGGTGGATATGACGGTACATGATGCATCTAGATTTTGTTATATGTACATGATGCATCTAGATAATTCTCCTTTTAGTAGCATGTGTTTGTTAAGAAAGAGCAGTGCAAGTCCCAGATATCATATGTTGCCGCAAAATAACTCCCATTTCAATTTTTTGTGTTCATAATTTATTTTTATTTTTTGAGAATTATATAGTGCCTTTAGGCACGGGTTATCGCTAGTTACTTTGATAAAACAAATCAAAACTCTTACGAATCAGCTCCTTGATGAATTTTTAGAGTTTTAGGAAAATTGTTAGGAATCGAATCTATCAAGGACTCCCAAGTATTATTCTTAAAGAGTATAATCTTCAATTTTCCTTGCCTTTGTAATGTCAAAGTTTCAAATTACGGCTAAAAGAGTACAATAATTACAAATTATCCCATAAACAAACAACTACTAATTCCAACTTTGGTGAGTCAAATATTCAACTTTTCACAGAGAAGGTATAACTACTAAAAATATTGGGAATAATTATTAAATTAAATTGGCATTTTTCCAATCTTTCCAATGCTTACTGTATGCTTCATAAAAGAACTACCCTTTGCTGGACACAAGGATTTTAACTATTGACTATTTAAGTGTTTCAAGTAATAAGCTAAAGAGTCTATGTTGTTACACATTTACCTACTCAAAAGTGAGACTGAATATTATTATTTTAAGTTGGCTTAATTCAATGAAATTAAAATACTTTAATGTACATGTAGATATTTAATAGTTGCACCACAAATTATTTTTAATTAGAAGAGACATCTTTATTGTATAATCTATTTACAAGTTAAATTCGTCCAACTATTTTTAATTAAAACATAATTTATTCTTGAAAAATGAAAAGGTAACAAACAATCAGATCATTCAAACATTTTGTACCTAACATTTCAAATCAAACAAAATCACATCTAAAAGGACTATACGGGAAAAAAGAATTTATGAAAATGTATAGGTGAATAAAGAAAACCAATTTTCATCTACTTTGTGAAGCTAATAATCTAACGTTTCCCAAATAAATTACATATAAAATTTTCTCAATATAATGTTAGCCACCTTTTTACTTTTAATAGCAAATTTAACCAAACTGTAAGACATGGAAAGCCAAAAAAAACTTTTAAGTTATTTTGCAGTTATCCATCAAATAAATGTTTCTAGCAAACTTCTAGTTGACGATTATATGATTTTTTTTGAAAGATCATAAAGAACCAACAATTTTGTTTACCTTTATTTGGAAAACTAATGCATGACTATCAAATCAATATATAACAATATTTGCTTAGCTTGTAATCGAATAATCAAATCACAACCAAAACTAAATTTGGGAACTTCGATATCAAAGAAAATATACGTATCTACCATTACAAAACTAAAGCGGTGAAAATACTTCAAATGTGAAGACACGAAGACACCTCGAAATTTGTTCAAGATGTCAGACCAATTTCAAGGCAATCAAGAAAAAGGTGCAAAAGTAATTGAATAATGAAAATAAACCATGAACCTCTCAAGAGACGGCTTACAATGTTAGCCCAAATTTCACCTCTGTTGAAGTTCCCGCCCATCCATCCAACCTTCAAAAAAAAATAGCCATGTATAATACACCGTACATTAGTATACCCCAGAAAATTAAAACCATAGAATCAAATTCAAGCAGTATATCAAACCAAAGTTGGTAAGATGATAGAACCCCAAAGTGGAATTGATAGATATAGGTTTAAAAACAAAAAAATGTCAAGAAAGGTATAAGAAATTACCATATGCAGACTTTTTCTTCACTTCAGCATTTTATCAAGCAACTTGCTTGCACCATTTCAAAATATAGATGAACAATTAAAAAAATTTGAGAACAATTAGTTGCTGCTGATGAAGACGTGACGTGATGTAGATGAACAATTAGTTGCTGCTGAAACTATAAACAACCTAAAATATATATGTCTTCGTATCACTATGAACGCATTTTGCCCAATGAGGAGAATGCACAACCACATAAATTATTCACATAAATAATATATATAACACTACAGTAAAACCCCAATTTAGGAATATTCTATATAAGAATAACCTCTACAGTATTATAAAAAAATTTGATCCTAATTTGGGCCAGTTATAAATAGGAATAACCTCTAAATTGTAATATGTTATATACTTTTTAAGTCCCGTATTAAGAAACTATACCTCTATATAGTAATAATTTCTATATATATATATATATATATATATATATATATATATATGAGACTTAGACAATATTAATTTTAAAAACTATATTTTCTATAAAAGACTACATTATCTATAAAGAAACTACATTTTCCTATAAAAGATTACATTTCCTATAAAGGACTACATTTTCCTATAAAAAACTACATTTCTTATAAAATACCACATTTTCCTATAAAAGACTACTCTGCATAAATATTTTTTGAATAATAATTATTAGGGAGTTCTTATTGATATTTTTGTTAAAGTATATATTTCTGAGTGTTCAGAAAATATTTTGTACCAATACCTCTATTTAGTAATAACCTCTCAATTAGAATACAAATAGTTTGGTCCCAAGTCTATTCTTAAATAGAGGTTTTACTATATTTATATTATAGGAATAATAAAGTTATTTTGATGCAGTGACATAAACAGTAGATTTACCTGATTACGTCGGCCCCATCTATAAAGGTCCATTGTATATACTTTATCGTCCTCGTTGACAAATTCACTCCAATCCTACAAAGAATGAACCTTATTGTAAAATGGTTCATTGTAAAATTAAAAGTTAAAATATTACAGATACCACCGAAGAATAATGTCAACGTATATCACTAAAAGGTCCTCTTCTATCCATGTTACAAAGTTTGTCTTCATCTATTTTAGCAAGGTCTTGATATAGCAACTCTTTTTATTAAAAGAATCACTTTTATCCTGAATCACTTTAAATCATTTTGAATCACTTTAAATCACTTATTGTCTGTTCAAAGTAAAGTTTAATTCATAAAAGTAAAGTTTGAAATTTAAAATCACCTTATGGTGACCAAACGCACTAAACAATACTGTAGCAAATACTATAAACACTATAACTAAACATACCCTAAAGCAGTTCCTTAACTGCAATGTAGATCAGGGATACAAAATCTAGTGAGGCCAATTGGAAATAAGCTAATCATTTTTCCTTCAAGATCTAATTTTGTTTAGTGAAATATTTTTTGCTTTGATGCCTCTTTTTCTTTTACCAAAATTCTCGAGTAGGATTGAAAGGTGTGCATATAGACCAAACACAACTCAAATTTCTTTAAACTAAATTAATATAAATATTAAAACATCATTTTAATTTTTTGGGTGAACCACGTAAATCTTGTGTCTTGTGTAATTGTTTTCTATTAATTTTTTCTTTGCTATTGTTTTTCGCTGTGTTGTTATTCTCTAACACGTTTCTCTATTAATTTTTGGAAAAAAAACTACGAAATTTGACCATAGCTAAAAATATTTAAGCCAATAATAATAACAAAGTATAATCTAGAATTAGTAGTTCATGACAAATTCGTCATTTAAGCTAAATCCCCTGTAATCATTCCACTATAAAATGAAATTTCATCCAATTACTTATCCTAAAATATGTTAAGCTGTGTTGCAATCAAATAGACCGTAGACTCAACTCTCAAGATTTTTCTGTGTGTCATAAAGGTCAGCAAAATAACATAGTTATTTCAGAATTTTCAGAATGATAGAACTACCAAACTATGAAAAACATCCATTTTATTACTTTAGACTTTATGATGCTCAGTTCAATCAATCTAAGAAAAAAAGGTCTCAAGAAAGGCAAAAAAAAAGGCAGGTAAAATAAATAATAAATTGTTCATGAAAACAAAGTACAAAGCACAAATTTCTCAGATTCAACTTTATTAGAGGAGACTATTCAAAAGATTATGTATGGTATTGGAAGCGTTGCCCCTGTCTCTTTCATTATTAAAATTTTCAAACTTAATCTTGTTTCACCCCTAAATCATGTGTTTGTCTAATTATATATTTTTTGGTTATATTGCTTCAATCTGATCCGATTTTATTGTCTACTTTTCTCTACGGGATTCCAAATCAGTTTTGATGATTTGTGTGCTGATGAAAAGAACAAATATCAAAGAGTACGTAGTGGATTCTGGAGAGATAAACAGTTTGATTGAGCCATGGGAACCTTACCTTGGTTGTTGAAGCCTTCCGCTAGAACAATATATATAGATGAACCAAGAAGGAATCCAACTTGTTTAACCACTTGTGAAACATAAAATGACAGAATATGTTATGAGGACTGTCAATAGGATCAGTCATGCTTACCTTGAGTATGTATATCTTCTGTTTTGGGTCAAGGTAGTCATCCAGGAACCATCTTTGAAGCTTTGTCTCACTGTTTGGAGGAAACACGACGCTTCTCCAAACTTTTCGATACACATTGGTGGCTTGCAATTTGGATTGGGAACCTACTTTCTCTTGGGGGAAACGCTTTTAGTTTCCTGCTTTGTGATATCCAGAGGCTGGTTCAGGCTGCAGAGAGGGAGTTAAAAATATTATCAACATGGGAATTCATTTCCTAAGTTTTAAAAACTCAAAACCAAGGTGTAAGGTTAACAGTGCAGTTTAGTTTCTTCTGCTCACCCTTTCTCAATTTATCAACATTTTAGCTACTTTTGTTTCCTTGTTACAATTTTCATTTATTATTTTCATGTACTTGGGAGGAGGGAGGGAGGGAGGGAGGGAGGAGGGAGGGAGGGGGGGATACCAAATATTTGATGTAATTCATGAGGTGAATATCATGGTGTAAATCACGATTGGAATAACTGATATATTAGTAAATATTGTCAATGAATATAATAACAGATAGAGGAGATATAATTCTTTAATTTGAGGACCAGGCACTTTGCGAGTAAAGCAACAAAGTATTACCAAGATAATAAATTCACCCAATTGCAAACAAATTGAAGGACTTGTAGAAAATGCTATCATATAGCAAAAGATAATATATCAAGTACTCAATTTCTATGAAAATTTAGCTTTAGCTTGGTATAGGTTAGTTTACAACCCACTTGTCAAGGCAGTTTTTTTCAACAGTGCCTTAATATATCATTTCTTCCAAAACAGGTTCCAACCCTCATTGGGCTTACATAAATTACTCCATGTACATCATTTAACATAGTAGAGATTGGAGAGTGGATACTTTTTCATAGTGTTAATTATTATGTTTTAGTGTATATAAATTTTATTGTGCAATATACTTTTGAAAAAAAAATAAATAATGTATATATTGCACATTGTTAACCACTTGTCGATATACGAACGCCATGGCAGACACCTTATTGCCTAGGCGTCCTGGCGACCAACTACCGTCGCGCCCCACCTTAGTGTCATGACAACTATGATATTGTATCAATTTTTGTGTTGCACATTACCATAAGGTCCATAACCTTTTTACTTGGGTGTGGTCTTGTTCAATGCTTCATGGGTAGGGTGGTGAGTCTGAAAGTTTAGAATACTTATTGCCCCCACATGTACACAGATTTGTCCCCTTTCTGGTACATTTTAATAGAAGTGGATTAACTTACTAATTAAATATAATTTTTTCTCTCTTGTTGATGAGGCTTTTCTTCACATGCTTGTGAACCTTATCAACCTTAAACTATAATACTCCCCCATTCCAAAATTAGAGATACAATTTGATTTTTGAGGTTAAACGATGGCATATTAAAGTTCAAAATTGGTACGACTCATAAAGATTATAATGAAATAAATTTTGTTATTAATAGTTTTTGTTATATACTATAAAATTTTAATAATTGTATTAACTAAAATTAAATAAATACACATCAATTTGAAGTTTAGTATGTCGTCGTTTGATCTCAAAAGTCAAGTTGTATCTCCAATATTTGCTAATCGTGCTCCATGCCAAGCACATTGCTTCCTGGTAATTTAATTTATCTTATCACTCTCCTCCCAACCGATCCTAGAGTATTTGCAATTTTGCATTAAAAAAACCATGTGTGTGATATTATGTGAACACGTCTAATCTAGTATTATCAACAGGTCTTGATGATCTCCAATTATACTCGATGCTTTATTTCTAGTTTTTTTAGACCATTTGACTGAATTAATTCTGGCTCTACTTTATTTTCCATCCTAGTAATGCATTTGTTAGCACTTACCATGCACCCATAAATTATTATTACTATTTTCCTTTTCATATACATTCCAATCTTACCCGGATAGGAAGCATGTCTCCAGATGGATGTTTATAGTTGATTCTTTTACATTATTTGTTCAAATGCTACTTTTGAGTTGTGAACTTGTGATCACCAACCTGTTAACTGCATTATTTTGTATAATGTTGTACTGGAACTTTCTAGACCATTTAAAAGCTACATATTATGTCAGCACGAGATATTTACCAGGACAAATATCTTTGCAAGGGAATGTTGCATATAAGGGAAAACAGTATAATAAAGCTGTAAATTATTATAGTGAAGCTATAAAGTTAAATGAGTCAAATGCAGCTTTCTACAGCAATCGTGCAACTGCTTACCTAGAATTAGGATGGTATACTTTCGCTTCTTGTTCCCAGAGAATTAAGTTTTATATCCAAAGGTTGCTCTTACTAACTGATAATATTTTTTTCCCAGCTTTCAGCAAGCTGAGGATGACTGCAGCAAAGCTATATCACTTGGTACGAAGATTAGTCAACAAGCTTATGAATGTTTTATTGTGTTAAAAGGCATAGTTATACTCATATGTGCATCATTCTCATTACCTAGTTCACATCAAAATGTACACACATGCAATTATATCAAGAAAAGGTGTTATATATCATTTTTCCTCGCAACTCACAGTGAAATTATTTGTTAGTTAACACTTGCAGAAAAGAAAAGGGCAAAAGCTTCAAAATATCAAATTGATTGCAAAATAATCAAATGTAAAAATCAGAATCTCCCCCCCCCCCCCAAAAAAAAGAAGAAGATAAAAAGTGAGAAAAAACCATGTATTTACTTTCAAACTTCGGCTCATATAACGCATAAATAATTTCCTCTTACATTAAATTATCCCACTGCCGCATCACATCATTATGTTGATGTTATGTAGCACCACAATCACATCAAGCCATTTGTAAGGTATAGTCTTTTAGCGTTGCTTTGATTAGAAAATTTGGGTATAGATAGGTTAAATATCATAGCTACATTCTACACATGTATGCACATGGTTGGGGCGTCACACTACATCAACACGGCAATGAGACGTGATGCTTATAATAGATAATTTTCTCCCATCTTACTTAAATATTGGAAGACATTATGTTAATTACTATATGTAATCGAAGCTTAGATTGGGGCAAGCGATCTCAAACATATTGGAATCTAGGGCTGGTATCAATGTGTGGTTGGTGCAACTTTTGCATCAGAAAAAGCAGATTATCATCGCTCAGTTACTGTTAATGCTAAAATCTTTCTCTCCTATTAACAATCTTGACCAACTCTCCCTTTTTATACTTGACAGCCTCTTAGAGGCAATTTATCGAACATAACATGTGCACTTCTTTTTAGGACAGAACTCTTAAGTATTTGGTTATGGTTTAGCCCAGATTTTACTACCCTTATTACTCCACACAACAATCACAACATCCCCTTTATACTCACTCTCAATTACAACACATCTAATTACAACACTTTATTATCAAATTTCTAATAAAATAACTAAACATTTAACTTACCTTTAAAGCTTAGTTTTACTGCTGATGTTGTTGAGCTTTTATCGAAATTGATGAAGTTTAGTAACCCTTTCGGGTGTGTTAGAGCTTAACAGTTAACGAATAAAGGAAAATGGAACGGGTGGATAAGAGGGAAGTAAGAGATGAGAGAGCTGAAGATGGTTATTGCTCTTCTTAGTTTCTCCCGTAGCCTTACTTCTCCTTTCAAGGTTCCTCTCTCTCTCCTCAAACTCTAATTTTGCTGAACTGGGTTGAATTGGGGGGGAAATGATCCTCAAACTCTAATTTTGCTGAACTGGGTTGAAGTTTTTACTAACCGTTGGATGATGAAGTTTTAATTGAGGTCGTTGGATGTTGAAGCCGCTCTATTTTATATGTGTAGCTTATTGCTCTTAAGACATAATCTTGCCTAATTACTCTTAAGACATTAGAGCTTAGGATTATTTCTGATGGCCTAACACGTGTTTTGAAATAAGAATAACAAACTAAGCCTTTTGAAACGGCATAAAACATTGTAATACATCTCAGTTTTCATATGTCAAAACACAACAATAACCTCCAAAAGAGAAAGATGGCTCCACATAGTTAATAAATATATTAACATAATTATCCCACAAGTACCTAAAAATGGAGCTGAAGGCCTCTGTGAGCCGCATGACTTGAACTCTGGATCTCCACTAATTGCTCAAGTTTTATTTTTGAACTGAAGATTTATAAAATTTTGGTAACAAAAAATATAACACCAAATGCACATAAGGTCAATGATTATATTCTTGATCAAGATATGTTTAGGAGATGGATGGTTTTATGTGATTTTGATTTGTTTGGAATGGTTAATGTAAAACGTTCACTTCCATATTAATCAGAAGGTGACTTATGAGAATGTGTTGAAGTTTTCTGATGCTTAATGTGTTTGTTAGCTTAAAAAGTTGATTATTAGCTTCCTAAGAATGCTTGCAATTGAACACTTCCAAATTCTGCCATTCCCAATTCCTAATAAATAGCCCTGCTTGTACATTGCAAATACCCTAAATCTATTAAAAGTTTTTATAGACCACTATGAAATCATTTGTTGGCACCACAAACCTGTGTTTTCTGAAGCTGGCCTAACATTACATGTTGATATATCATTTACATTATTAGTTTTTTCTAACTAATGGAAGGAGGAAATCCCAGGTGGAAGGATACATTTTCCTTGAAAATTTGTTCATGTATCTTATCTTCTTTCATGTTTTGGATGTTTATTATTTTAGTTATTTTTTCTTCTGACAGTAAAGGTGTTTGATCTGCAAACTTGCTGCTGGTCGACATTGAAGACTTATGGAAAGCCACCAGTATATTCTCATTAATTTATAGTGACCTAGATTCCTTAACATTTAAAATATCTAGTAAAGAAAGAGGTTATTTTTGGTTAAAATAAGAAGTTTGCTGAATATATCTGGAGTACATGGATTATTGTATTCATATTCTCTCAATTCTTTTCTTCGTTGTAAACAAAAACATCTTCTGAGTTAAAGGATATTTTTAGAAGCAGTTGAACAACTTTTGTTATAATCCTGGAGTTCTATTAGAAAATTGACTACTTTTCCCATTTAGCACAGAAAAGCGAGAGAAAAAGGAAATGTTTATTAGAGTGCACTTTGTTGGGTTTATTAATCTGATATTACTATGTTAGTATCTTTCTTATCCCCCTGGAAAGTTTTCCTTCCTATTACTATGACCACAAATGTCTACAAAGGGGATTTTCACAGTTTGGATTGGTTCAGTTCAATAGTTAATCAGAACCAGAACAGAAGTAGAACTTTTTAAAGATTTTAGAACCATGATGGAACCAGACCTGTAATAGAACCAACCCAACCCAACCCAACCCATTTGTTATGCTGCTTGTTTGGTTTTGATTTTGTTATTTGTATTTTAGTTGCTTATATTATAGATATTAAGTCATGATTAAAATTTACAAATATTACAAGACCCAATATAAAGAACTAAAACTAATTAATACACCAGTACAATTATGCAGTAAAGAAGACAACTTCTTGACTTTTTAGTTAAAATATGAAAGAACTGTTACGATGTTATCGAAGCTTTGTAACTTAAATATTGTGCACACTAACACTCTGTTTCTGAGTTTTGAACAGAAAAGAAAAGAATAGAAAACTTAAAGTTTTCATTTGTGTTGTTTCTGAGTTTTTAATAGAAAAGGATAGAAAATTTAAAATTGAGGACATAAGTTGTAATTTAAAATTTATTATATTAAAAGTTGAGGATAATATGAGAATTATAAAAATATTACTTATTCTAATTTGTTTTCCGTTCAAATCATGCCAATTTTGGACGGAAAACTTTGACAAGAAAAGTGGCCAAGTTTTCTATCCATTTCTTTTCTTTTCCGTTTATTAAAAAACTCAGAAACATAAGAATTGAAAAGAAAACTTAAATTTTCCATCCATTCTTTTTTCTTTTTCATTCCATTTTAAAACTCGTAAACAGAGCGTAATAATCCTATTCACATTTATTCCAAGATCGCTTTGATATTGTGTTTAATAATTACAACAAAGTACAGAACAGTGGTTCTTAGGAGATGAGATAAGTATTTGGTATGGATATATGTTGAACTCTTAGAGACATTTTGTTAACAGCTTTAAGCCATTGTTAATTGAACCCAGTAACTCAAAACACAGACACACAAAGGGAAAAAACAGGTAAATTTATTGATACCCAAGACTAAGAAGCTGAACAATAAAATTAATTACCAATTCTAAACAGGTGAAGTGCAATTCACTTCATGAATCATATCTTCAACAGAACCATTTTGTCCAAGATAACTCCGCACAAAGGGAAGCCCAAGACGAAATGCTGATCAATTTAACCAAGAAACATAATTGTAAACATCAAACCAATCAAAAGGAACCCTAAAAAAAGAAAAATTCAAAAAATTCAGATTCAACCAAATCAAGAACCCCATAAACCCAATAAAGCTAAACCCTCAGACAATGGGTTCTTATTTCTTCTAGAATTTCATACATTTTGTAAGAAACCAAACTGAAATTGAAGAAATACCAAAATAATCGACGTGGATTCTTCCACATAAAAACGACCGATTAAATTTGGAAGTCGATCAACCACGACTGAGTCTTTGAGGAAGAGGAGAGCAAAAGAAGAGAAGGTCTTAGAGCACGACCTGCTTCGCGTTTCTCTCTGCGTTCTTGTTTGTGTTTTTCAAGCTCCGTGTTCTCTCAGGTAGGAGTGATCATTCGGTTATAACCGAACCGAATAAGCTATTCGGTTATAACCGAAAACCGAATTAGTGCTAATTTTACTATCCGAACTGAAAACCGAAATTTGGAAAAAACCGAATTACCGAATAGTAATTTCGGGTATTCGGGTAAAAACCGAATCAACATCAAACATAAACTATCCAGCAGCAAAATAACTTGAAACAAGCCAACAAAATAATTGTCCTTAAAACCTTAACAAAGTTTATGACTTGAATAATAAAGAATTAATAGCCTATTTGTGACGCCCAAAAATAGGTATACACCACCCATTACGAGTTGTCAATACACAGCATGTAAACAACTACAACTTTATTATTACAACGGTAGAATCTGAGTTTAAATACGAGATATTGCCATCTAAACAATATCCACATACAAATAAATCCTCATCATAATTATTGATACATTATTTTACAAAAATGGTGAGGACTACTAAACAACTCTCTAAAACCATCATTCCATACCCCGACTCGTACTCGCTACATTCTCGCCTCCTGAGAAGAAAAATAGAACAAAAAGGAAAAGGGTGAGCTCAACTAGCCCAGTAAAGAATATTATGACTAAGATAATAGAGAACAAATTATCGTTAGTCTTCAACAGGAAAAAATCTAATAGAATACAATAGACAACAAGTTTTAAATCAATACTCGCAGCGAAAAATATTAATTCATAGAAGAGTTACGTAGAGGATGAAATCTACTAATATCTATGAATTTAACAGTCCATCATCAATATTTTTATCCCTGTAACATCAATCAATATATATATCTGGAATCATATATTCATCCTTGCACTACAGGCCAAGGACATTCACCAGTTGGTCATGTTCATCTAAACATCTGTTCATCTTTGCACTACGGTAGAAGATATTCATCGAAATCATTCATCTTCTGCACTACGAGGCCAAAGATATTCATCGAAATCATTCATCTTTGCACTACTGGCAAAGATATTCATCGAAATCATTCATCTTTGCACTATGTGCCAAAGATATTCAATAATATCATCATTTAAAACTGAGAATGATGAATTTTTTTTTTTTTTTTTTTTAAAAGAAACGAATCCAGTGAAACAAAATGACGAGGATTCAGGATTAAGGATTCGTACTTTGTTTTATCCACGTCCAAAAATACCTCAAAAATAATCATAGTGGTGTAAAATTTAAGAATGATCAAAACATGGATAGAATCAAAGCTAGTATCCGTAATAGATATTTCGATTTAAATTTTTTTTTTTCATTTTTGATGAATAAGGTAGTGATTCGTGAATAAAGGTCAGATACGTGAATAAGAAACCCGATCACTAAAAGTTCCAAATTTGATAAAACTTCAGATCAATATTTCAAAGATAATGATATTGAAGAAATAATATCATTACAAAAAAAATAATATCCCTTACCTCGAAAGACAAGATTTTAGTTGAAATACTGGGATATAAAGCATGACTTGAACTTTCATCGATAGCAATACTCAAAGTATACTCAAAATACTCACAAGAATACGCAATAATATATAGAGAGAAAACTTCAGTTTCGTGTGATTTTCAATTCTAACCCAAGACCCTATTTATAGGAAAATGCTTGTAACACCAAAGCGTAAAATTTAATATAATATTAATATATATAAACAAAATTTTATGCCCACTTTTGGCAACTGAACTCAGCCACCAATGTTGCCCACAATAATGACAAAAACAAAAAAAAACATTTTTCTTATTAAAAACAATTAAAACTTCCAAAAATCAATTATTTCAGAACTCCGTAAATTCAATAATTCATAATAAATAGCTCTTTTGTCAGAAAATTAAAATCTCGCGGGTTTTTATAGGAAATTCAATTCTCTACAACTTTATAGAAGAAAGTTTTCCAAATTCCAAGCAAGAAATTGACCAAATCCATAAACGAAGCGATTTTATTTAAAGTTATAATTAAATTTCAATCAATAAATGGGGTCCACCGACATGTTTAACATGTTTTAAACATTTATTGCAACAAAAATACTCTTCCTCCTCAGATACTCATATATCCCACATTCGTTGTAAAAATATCACCATTATTATATTATTAAAATATAATAATATATTTAAATGAATTATTTTATCGAAAAAGATAAAATTTCAATTTTCAACAATTGTCACATTAAAAATTTTCTCCATCTATATCCACATAAAATCAATATTTTCCTCATCATATGAATCAATAATTAATTATTCACAAATAATATTACGTAATCACAATATCGACAACTGTGCGCTCCTCCAGAAAGAGGGCTTTCCAATAAAGATTTCTCCTTACTCTGCCAATGCAATTAGGTGACCAAACCTCTCCTTGAGATGTAAATTTCTAGACATTGCCAATAATGTTATCTAATAATATTATTCAGATAATATGAATTATTGCTTCGATAATGGAAAATATTGTGTAATGACAATTTATCAAACAACAATGATAATATAAAATATCAATGCAACAATTATTGAATCAATAAAATAAAAATCGAATAAGAATTATCGTAACCATTATTGAGTAGTGTCTTTACGTATCGATCAATAATTGGTGCAATACAAAGTGTCTATCAGGCAATAACGCTGCGTTATTCGTGTGTTTTAACCAACGGGTATTCCAACAATTATAGCAGAATAACTACGCCATTATTTTTAAACAACTTATATTTGTCGCTTTTCCTCCAATCGCTTTCCGTTATGGGGCTCCACACATGGTCGCTACCGTCGCATTTAATATTCCCCGACAAAGATTTAATATTCCACAACCAAACTAATATATCGACAACAACAATGAATATTTTATAACCACTTGTTTATTTTGAAATATTTATGTATTTTACCCATAACTATCCACATTAATCACATCAACCCTTACTATTTCAAAATAATAATTAGAGGAAATTAAATTTCATTTATTAATTATTTGGGGTCTTACAACCTCCCCTCCTTATGAAATTTCGTCCTCGAAATTGACATACGTACCTGGTGTTTCGAAAAGGTGAGGATACCTCGCTTTCATTTCCGTTTCCAACTCCCAGGTCATTTCCTCTATATCATGGTTCCTCCACAAAATTTTAACTTGTGGTATGACCTTCGTGCGTAGGACATGCTCCTTCCTATCCAAGATCTTGACAGGTACCTCCTCATACGTTAAGTCTTCGGCTATATCGTCCGGTTCTAACTCAATAACGTGGTTCGGGTCTTTCACATATTTACGAAGTACAAATATGTGAAACACATTATGAACACGAGACATACTTGGAGGTAACGCGAGTCTATAGGCTACATTTCCTACTCGGTCAAGAATTTGAAATGGACCAATAAATCGTGGATTGAGCTTTCCTCTCTTCCCAAATCTTGTAACTCCCTTCCATGGAGCAACTCGCAACAATACATGATCCCCTATACTAAATTTCACGTCCTTTCGATGAAGATCCGCATAACTCTTTTGTCGATCTTGTGCCGTTTGTATACGTTGTCGAATCATTTGGATCTTTTTGGTAGTCATACGTACTAACTCGGGTCCCAACAATGTTGCTTCACCCACCTCATCCCAACATATTGGAGAGCGACACTTTCGTCCATATAATGCTTCAAATGGAGCCACACCTATACTTGCCTGATAACTGTTGTTGTAGGAGAATTCTACCAATAGTAAATACTTATCCCAATGCCGCTTGAAGTTCAGGACACGTAGTCTTAATAAATCTTCAAGAGTTTGAATAGTCCTCTCGATTGTCTGGTCCATTTGAGGATGGTATCGCCGAATCAATCGTAAATCTGCACTCCATAGCTTTTTGCAAGCTAACCCAAAATCTTGAAGTGAATCTTGGGTCACGATCCAAACTATAGATATCGGCATGCCATGCAATCTCACAATCTCATTTACGTACATTTGAGCAAGACGTTCAAGGGAATAAGTCTCCCGTATCGGCAAGAAATGAGCAGACTTGGTTAATCTATCAACAATAACCCAAATGGCATTGATGCCTTGAGAAACCGTAGAAAGACCCGTAACAAAATCCATGGTAATGTGTTCCCACTTCCATTTCAGAATCTCAAGTGGTTGCAACGGACCCTTAGGTACTAGATGCTCCGCCTTTACACGTTGACAAGTTAAACACGTTGAAATAAACTTTGCAATCTCTTTCTTCATATTGTTCCACCAAAATGTATGTCGAAGATCACGATACATTTTGGTACTTCCAGGATGGATTGCAAATGGTGTATTGTGTGCCTCCATCATAATCTTGTACTTCAAATCATAGTCGTTAGAACACAAAGTCTGGAGTGGACTCAAAGTATTCCTTCATCATCGATTCTCGCTCCTAATAAAGACCTTCTTGTACTTTCTTCTTCATACGATCGCCTCCGGACGGTGGCTCGAAAGAAACCTAAGATATCGTCAAGATCTCATCTCTCATAAATTTTCTCTTTATTCGAGGATGTTGTTAATAGGGCCCAATTGTTAGAAAGCGAGATAACGAAGTATACGGCCAACCGAGGTACCATAATTAGGATCATACCGGATATAGCAGTCAACAAAACAACAATAACCAGTGGAGAAAAAAAAAGACGGACAAAATTGGTAACCACTTTGGTGGTAATCATGGCCATGAAAATAGAAGAAGCGAGTCGAGGAGGAGATTTAAAAAGAGGAGATTCAACAACGACTACGTGAAGACGACAAAGTACAAAGAAAGAATCGGGTTCCAAGGGAGAGAGAACGACCACCGATCATATGCTATAAACGCGGAAAGAGGGACATATCACCAAATGTTGGGCTTTAAGATTTAAACGCACAAATAAAATTAAAATTTTAAAGTAATTTCCGAAACCCTAAAACAGGATCCATGCGAAAATCAATTAATTCAGAGGTTTAGAGATTATACCAGATATAAACAAAAACGAGAATCTGAAACCGACTGCGCCTCGAATCTCCAACGCAATACAAACCGATCATGCTTTCTACAGATATCCACATTTAACGCCGCATTTAACTGGGTCGAACGATTCTCGCAATAAGAAGGACTTCACAGACTAGCCACCAAAAGGAATGGATTTTCAAATCTGCTTTTCTCTAGTCTCTCTCTAAGAAGCGGCTAGGTTTTTCAATTATGATATCTTACCCTAAGTAATGCTTTATATATCATATATATAGTAGTTAAAAGGAATTAATCAAATCAAAACCTAATTTTATAAAATCAATTTATATATATATATCTCTTAATTAAGTCTTACTTAATTAATATACATATATACAATTATCCTTTTAATTTAAATTCGTGATTTAAATACTATTAATCATATTAATATATTTAAATCCTTAAAATTTAAATTAATTCCTTTAAATAATGTTCTATGTGTGTGACTTATAGGTTATTATTACATTGGCAATAATTTTAAAATCATATTATAAAATTATAAAAAAATGAATGCATCTAGTAATGCATCATCGCTACCCAAGTAATAATAAGATCGATGATTCGATGCAACCTTTTCGTGACCAATGTTTCAATGTAATTTAATCCTTTTTAACCTTACTATCCTAGATTAAACTCGAGTCATGGAATGTGTCATACTCTTCATAATTTAACTGAAGTTTTATTGATCAATGAGTAGACTATATATTAAACAAATCACTATTTGAGCATGGCCATGCATTTCATAGTCCTACTCAATCAAGAGGCCTATGGATATCACCCATAATATATAGGATGGTTAAATTCCATCTAAATCACTCATATTTCTCACACGATTAATGATGAACCCAATAATCGACTTTATAGTCCACCCTATTAAAGGTGACATTTGATGATATCAAAGTACATAAATTCTCGTGTAGTAATATAGCGATTTCGAAGTCGGAGGACCATTACATCATCATCACTATATGGAATTGCTAACGACACTTCGTGATAATGCTCCATATAGAATTCTCATGGTGGGTCCGCTCAAAGACATCGTTTTCAACATGTACCTACGCATCGACTTAATATCTCATATATTTATGACCAATGAGATTTGGTCATCATCGATCCACATACTAGTCTCCATGCATCATTGTTGTCCCATCAACAATGATACTCGATTAAGGGACATTTAAGAACACCGATACTAATGGTAATATATAATCTCATGTTCAAGTCACATACTTGAAACTATAATTTTGTATCACTATTCTAAGGAATTTTACTATGTTAACAATTATATTACGCAATAAATAAAACCATAATAAAATCATATATTTATTCAATCAAATATAATATCAAAACGTTAAGCAATTATATCAAATAATTGGCCTCTAGGCATAAACTCTAACACAAACCGCCCACAACAGTTCAAGGTATGCTATAATTGTGGAAAAGAAGGACATATCGCTTCGAGATCAGACGGTAGAATAAACCTAGTTCAATGGGGGACGGTGACTCAAAAGACATCCCGTAAAAGTCAAAGTCAATCTTCTCGGAAGAAAGCGTTTGTTGTGATCGGTCAAAATGCAAGGAACCCAAACGAGGTGATCACGGGTAAGCTAATCATAAATTCTTGTGAAGTTTATACTTTACTAGAATCTGCAGTCATACCCATTCATTTATCTCTCCTACTTGTGCTCAACGCTTAAACTTGACTCAGGAGAAATTAGACTTTGACCTATCTCGTGAAAACTCCGTTAGTAGAAACTTTCATCACATCCATCGCTTATAAGTCTTGTTTGATCCAAGTTGGCACCATCACCTTACCGTTGACCTTATCTCTTTAAAGATACTTGCTTTTGATGTGATTTTAGGGATTGATTGGTTAACTACTCATCATGCCAAAATTGATTGTTTTTCGTAAGGTTGTTAGTTTTCATATTCCTAAACAACCTGTTGAACGAATTCAAGCAACTAAACCATTAAAATCAGTCACTGTCATATATAATCATAAAGCTATTCGTTTATTGAAAAATGGATGTCAAGCTTTTTTAGCCCATGTTATGGATTTGAATAAAGACACGTCAAATTTGAATAATATTCTGTTGTTATTGACTTTCCGATGTATTTCTCAAGAACTTCCTTGGCCTCACCCCGTAACGTGAAGTTGAATTCTTTATTGACCTTGAACACCGTACAATGCCCATTTCTAAAACCCTATATCGAATGGCTCCTATTGAACTTCAGAGTTAAAGGTCCAACTACGTGAGTTGTTGGACATCGGTTTCATTCGGCCCCAAGACATCTCCTTGGGGCTCTCTGTTTTATTCAGAAAGAAGAAAGACGGGAGTATGCGATTTTGTATTGACTATCTGGAATTGAACCATGTCACCATCAAGAATAGGTATCCTCTACCTCGTATTGATGACTTGTTTGACCAATTGCAAGGAGCACAATTCTTTTCAAAAATCGATCTTCGCTCGGATATCATCAATTTGAAAATTAGAATCGAGGATATTCCAAAACCGCCTTCGTAACTCCTAAGACGGGCATTATGAATTCTTAGTCATGTCTTTCGGATTGACTAATGCTCCTCGCGGCTTTCATGGATATGATGAACCGAGTATTCAAGGAATATTTGGATCGATTCGTTGTTGTCTTTATTGATGACATCCTCATATATTCCAAAAGTCGTGAAGATCATGAGCACCATTCGTTTGGTACTACAAAGGCTTCGTGAAAATAAGTTATATGCAAGTTAAAGAAATGCGAGTTCGCTCGAGGAAGTAGCATTTCTTGGGCACGTGGTGTCAAAACATGGAGTATCTCGTTGACCCGCCAAGATTGAAGCAATACAAAGTTAGGGAGCAACCAAGTTTGGATCAAGACGCAATTTTCTCGGGTCTAAATTGGTTATTATCGGAGATTCGTGAAAGGGTTTTTTCTAATCGCCACTCTCGTTAACTCAGTTGACTCGGAAGGATACAAAATTCGTTTGGAGGCGAAGAATGCGAGAAGAGTTTCCAAGAGCTTAAGAGGAGACTTATTTTTAAGACTGTCTAACAATACCATCCGTACGGATGGATTTGTTATCTACAAATGATGCTTCGTGCAAAGGGTTAGGATGTGTTCTCATGCAACGTGGGAAAGTCATAGCTTTATGCCTCGCGACAACTTAAAGAATATGAGAGGAATTATCCTACTCATGATCTGCAGAGTTAAGCGGCAAATCGTTTTGCCGCTTAAAGATCCTGGAGGCACTATCTATATGGGGAGAAAGTGGAGATATATTCGCACCATAAAAGCCTTAAATATTTCTTCACCAAAAAGAACTTAACACGCTTGAGAATGACGTTGGCTCGAGCTATTGAAAGACTACGATCACACTATTCAATACCATCCCGGAAAAGTGAACGCGTAAATGACGTGTTGAGTAGAAGATCATATGCAGGAGCGAGTGCGATGATGTCAAGTATACGCATAGAGCCAACTTTAATAGAAAAAGTTAAGCTTTTTCCTATAAATAAGTGCTTAGGTTAGAATTGAAAATCACACCGTAAACTCAAGTTTTCTCTTTATTATCGGCGTATTCTTGTGAGTATTTTGAGTATACTTTGAGTATTGCTATACGGTGAAAGTTCAAGTCATAGCCTATATCCCAGATTTCAACTAAGTCATTGTCTTTTCGAGGTAAGGGATATTATTTTTTTCAGAATGATATTATTTCTTCAATATCATTATCTTTGAAATATTGATCCGAAGTTTTATCAAATTTGGAACTTTTAGTGACGGGGTTCTTATTCACGATATCTAAACTATTCACGATATATTGACTATTCATTCAATATCTGCAAGATTATTCATCGAAAAATGAAAAATTTTCTTTTCGTCCAAAATATCTATTCGGATACTAGCTTTGATCAGATCCATATTTTGATCATTCTTGAATTTTACACCACTATGATTATTTTTGAGGTATTTTTGGACGTGGATAAAACAAAGTACTTAATCCTTAATCTCGAATCCTTGTCATTTTGTTTCATTGGATTCGCTTTCTTTTAAAAAAAAAAATATTTTCATTATTCTCGCTTTTAAATGATGATATTATTGAATATCTTGGCCCTGTAGTGCAAAGATGAATGATTTCGATGAATATCTTTGGCTTCAGTAGTGCAAAGATGAATGATTTCGATGAATATCTTTGGCCCGTAAAGGCAAAGATGAGCATGATGTTTAGATGAACATGACTAATGGTGAATGTCCTTGGCTCAGAAGCAAGGATGAATATATGATTCCATATATATATATTGATTGATGTTACAGGATAAAAATATTGATGATGGATCGTTAAATTCATAGATATTAGTAGATTTCATCCTCTACGTAACTCTTTCATGAATTAATATTTTCATCATGCAGTATTGATTTAAAACTTGTTGCCTATTGTATTCTATTAGATTTTTTTCCTCGTTGACGACTAACGATAATTTGTTCTCTATTATCTTAGTCATAATATTCTTTTATCGGGCTAGTTGAGCTCACCCTTTTCCTTTTTTGTTCTATTTTTCTTCTCGGGGAGGCGAGAATGTAAGCGAGATTTGCAGCCTGGGTATGGAATGATGGTTTTAGAGAGTTGTTTAGTAGTCCTCACCATTTTTGTAAAATAATGTATCAATAATTATGATGAGGATTTATTTGTATGTGGATATTGTTTAGATGGTAATATCTCAGATTTAAACTCACAGATTCTCTTTGTTGTAATAATAAAGTTGTAGTTGTTTACATCAAGTGTATTGACAACTCAGAATGGGTGGTGTATATACATTTTGGGGGTGTCACAGTTGGTATCGAGCTTAGGATATGATCTCCGGCGGAGATCGGGGAATAGAACCGGGAGAGGAGAGACGAGTAAATCCTTCGCTAAAGTGTGTCCTACCTAAGCTTATTTGTTAGTTGGTCAAGATATAGGGATATTATGTGATATATTGATTTGCTTAATTAACCCTTGTTTTATGACAAAGATTTGAGAATGTCGATCGAGAATATTAACAATGGAAATGAGATGAGTGGAGACGCTCAGACTCACCAACGAGGAGAACGCGGCAACAGTGGCAATGTTCCTCCCGTGAACAACACCACAAGGCAGAGATGATGAACGAGGGATATTTAGAAGCTTTTTGCAGCTCATGCAAAAATCGGGCGAGGAGATTCGTGTTCAAAACATAGGAGGAAATGATAGCAATTCACGGGTTGTCACACCAAGCGATTCAAAGAGTTGGGACAACCGAATTTAAGGAAAGCTTCGATCCGATCATGGCGGAAACATGGGTCAAGCAAATTACCAAGATATTCGATGTCTTGGGATGCACGGAGAACAGAAGGTTCCATTCGCCACCTTTATGTTCTCGTGGCAGTGCAGATCATCTTGGTGGGAGTCGTGAAGCGTGCACTCCATCCAAACCTTTTCAAGATGTCTTGGGGAGACGCTTGAGAAACTATTTAATGATAAATACTTTCCGAAAGTGTTCGCTATATGAAGGAAGTGGAGTTTATTAGGCTGGAGCGAGAACAACATGGCGTGTCTCAAAGATGAGGCTAAGTTTGCAGAGTTATCTGTGTTTGCACCTCATTTGGTGGAGAATGAGGAACGTATGACGCGGATGTTTCGAGAGGTTATTCCAAAAGTCGTGAAGATCATGAGCACCATTGAAGTCGATACTTGAAAGGCTTCGTGAAAATAAGCTATATGCCAAGTCAAGAAATACGAGTTCGCGGCGAGGAAGTAGATTCATTGGGCACGTGGTGTCAAAAAACATGGAGTATCTGTTGACCGACGAAGATTTAAGCAATACAAAGTTGGGAGCAATCAAGTCGGTGGACCAAGTGCGTGAAGCTCGAAGAACAATTTGGTTATTATCGGAGATTCGTGGAAGGATTTTCTCAAATCGCTACTCGCTAACTCGGTTGACTCGGAAGGATACAAAATTTGTATGGAGCGAGGAATGCGAGAAGAGTTTCCAAGAGCTCAAGAGAGACTCATTTAAGCACTGCTCGCAATACCATCCGGTTCGGATGGATTTGTTATCTCTGATGACGCTCGAGCAAAGGGTTAGGATATTTTCTCATGCAACATGGGAAAGTCATAGCCTATGCCTCATGACAACTCAAAGAATATGAGAGGAATTATCTTACTCATGATCCGGAGTTAGCGTGATCGTTTCAGCGTTGAAGATATGGAGACACTACTTGTATGGGGGGAGAAAGTGGAGATTTATACGGACCATAAAAGCCTCAAATATTTCTTCACCCAAAAAGAACTCAACACGCAAGAACGACGATGGCTCGAAATTGTTGAAAGATTACGATCACACTATTCAATATCATCCTCGAAAAACAAACGTAGTAGTGACGCATCGAAAGAAGATCATACGCGAAAGTACGAATGCGATATTGTCAACACAAAGGCCCATTTTGTATGACTTGCAAAGGATGGAGATAGAATTAAAGACTCCAGGACCCACGTGAATGATGGAAAATATCTGAGTAGAACCGATTTTAATCGATAAAGTTAAAGTTCGCTCAAGTTCTGAACCTTGGGGTCGATGCGTATGAAGAAGAAAAGCAAGAAGGAGCTATTCCGAAGCAAGAATCGATGATGAAGGAATACTTCGAGTCAACTCTAGACTTTGCATTCCTAACGATTTTGACTTGAAGCATAGAATCATGATGGAGGCACACAACACCCCGTTTGCAATCCATCCTGGGAGTACCAAAATGTATCATGATATTCGACACACATTTTGGTGGAACAATATGAAGAGAGAGATCGCGGAGTTTATTTCGAGGTGTTTAACTTGTCAACGAGTAAAGGCGGAGCATCAAGTGCCAAAGGGTCCATTGCAACCACTTGAGATTCCGGAATGGAAGTGGGAACACATTACCATGGATTTCGTTATAAGTCTTCCCAAAGTTTCTCAAGGCATAGATGCGATTTGGGTTATTGTTGATAGATTAACCAAGTCTGCTCATTTTTTGTCGATACGTGAGACTTATTCCTTTGAACGTCTTGCTCGTATGTACGTGAATGAGATTGTGAGATTGCATGGCATACCAGTATCCATAGTTTCGGATCGTGACCCAAGATTCACTTCAAGATTTTAGGTTAGCTTACAGAAAGCTATGGGCACGGAATTACGATTCAGTTCAACATATCATCCTCAAACGGATGGGCAATCGGAAAGATCTATTCAAACCCTTGAAGATCTATTAAGACTCTGTGTCCTAGATTTCAAAGGAAGTTGGGATAAGTACTTGCCACTGGTGGAATTCTCCTACAACAACAGTTATCAAACAAGTATAGGCATGGCTCCGTTTGAGGCGTCAGATGGATTTAAAGTGTCGATTCTCCGATTATCTTGCCGGGACGAGGTGGGAGAAGCAAGGTTGTTGGGACCGGAAATTAAGACGCATTGACTACGTAAAAGATCCAAATAATTCGACAACGTATTCAAACCTCACAAGATCAACAAAAGAGTTATGCTGATCTTCATTGAAAGGACGTGAAATTTAATATTGGGGATCATGTATTATTACGTATTGCTCCATGGAAGGGAGTTACAAGATTTGGAAAGAGAGGAAAGCTCAATCCAAGGTTTGTTGGTCCATTTGAGATTCTTGACCGAATAGGAAATGTGGCCTATAGACTCGCGTTACCTCCAAGTATGTCTCGTGTTCACAATGTTTTCCACATATCTATGCTTCGTAAATATGTGAAAGACCCGAACCACATTATTGAGTTAGAACCAGACGAGATAAAGTGAAGATTTAACGATGTGAGAGGTATTGTTAAGATCTTGGATAGGAAAGAGCATGTCCTACGCACCAAGTTTATTCCACAAGTTAAGGTTTTGTAGAGGAACCATGTTATTGAAGAAATGACCTGGGAGTTGGAATCGGAAATAAAAGCGAGGTACCCTCACCTGTTCGAAACACCAGGTACGTACGTCAATTTCGAGGATGAAATTTTATGAGGAGAGGAGGTTGTAATACCCCAACTTATTATAAATAAAATTGAATTTTCCTCTATTTATTATTCTAAATTAATAAGGTGTTAATTTGATATAATGCTTTAGTTATGGGTGAAATGTGCAAATTTTGCAAAATAAGCAAGTGGTTATAAAATATTCATTCTGTCGGGAAATATTCATTTGGTCGTGGAATATTCTTTTTGTCGGGAATATTCGTACGACGGCACAATCAATTGTGGGCCCCATAACGGAATAATTGTCGGATGAAGAAAACGACAAAGTTTGAGTTTTTATAAATAACGGCGTAGTTGTTACCGTTAACACTGTTGGGTTACCTGGTGGTTAAAATACAGTAATACGCGTGGTGGCACAATAACAC
Organism: Panax ginseng; assembly: GCA_020205605.1. Lineage (NCBI taxonomy): Eukaryota > Viridiplantae > Streptophyta > Magnoliopsida > Apiales > Araliaceae > Panax > Panax ginseng. Next base: position 3,525,202 of record CM035148.1, read on the forward strand.
CCGGTATCGCACAGTATTGTTGAATTATTGATTCATACATAAGAAGGCACTACTCAATAATTGTTACAGTAGTTACTGTTCAATATTTTATTTTATTGATTCAATAATTGCTGCGTTGATAGTTTATATATTATTGTTGTTTCAATAATTGTCACTGCACAGTATTTTCCATTATCAGATCAATAATTCATATTATTTGAGTAATATTATTAGATAAGCATTATTGGCAATGTCTAAAAAGTTCTGTCAAGGAGATGTTTGGTCACCTAATTGCGCGCCAGTAAGGAGAAAATCTTATTGGAAAGCCCCCTCTTTCCTGGGAACTGCCTGGTTGTCATAATTGTGATTCTGTAATATTATTTGTGAATAATTAATTATTGATTTATATGATAAGAAAATATTTATTTGATGTGGATATAAATGATGGATTTATTTATGTGGTTATAAATAAAGGAATTAATGCTGAGGTGTTTTATCAGTATTTTGTCAGAAGGGAGGTATTAAAAATCACCCGTTTATGGATTTCGGATATTTTCTGTTTGGAATTTGGAAAAACTCAAAGCTACAAAGTTGTAGAGAATTCGATTTCATGCGAAATGGACATAAAATTCGTATTTTTCTGATAAACGGCCTATTTTCTATGAATTATTGAAGTTTCGGAAAATAAAATAATTTTTATTAAAATTGAGTGGGACCCACTTTTGTTTTAACACATGTGGGCTGCAAAATTTTGTTCAAAGATGGCTGGTGGCTAAGAATTGTCAAGAGGCATGCGTAGAAAAGAAAGAAATTATATTGATATTTTATTATTTTAGTCTCCTATGTAGTTTCTAAAGATTTTCCTATAAATGTATACACTTAGGTTAGAATTGAAAATCACACCGTAAACAAGTTTTCTTTTCTCAGATTATTTAATCAGAAAATTTAATATAATATTAATATATATAAACAAAATTCTTACGCCCACTTTTGGCAACTGAACTCAGCCACCAATGTTGCCCACAATAATGACAAAAACAAAAAAAAAACGTTTTTGTTATTAAACACAATTAAAACTTCCAAAAATCAATTATTTCGGAACTCCGGAACTTCAATAATTCATAATAAATAGCTCTTTTGTCAGAAAATTCAAATCTCGCGAATTTTTATAGAAAATTCAATTCTCTACAACTTTGCAGAAGAAAGTGTTTCCAAATTCCAAGCAGAAATTGAACGAAATCCATAAGCAAGCGATTTTACTGTGCTATAATCAAATTTCAGTCAATAAATGGGGTCCACCGACATGTTTAACATATTTTAAACATTTATTGCAACAAAAATACTCTTCCTCCTCGTATACTCATATATCCCACATTCGTTGTAAAAATATCACCATTATTATATTATTAAAATATAATAATATATTTAAATGAATTATTTTATCGGAAAAGATAAAATTTCAATTTTTAACAATTGTCACATTAAAAATTTTCTCCATCTATATCCACATAAAATCAATATTTTTCTCATCATATGAATCAATAATTAATTATTCACAAATAATATTACAAAATCACAATATCGACAACGAGTGCGATTCAGGAAGAGGGGCTTTCCAATAAAGATTTCTCCTCATGGTGGCGCAATTAGGTGACCAAACCTCTCCTTAGATGTAACTTTCTAGACATTGCCAATAATGTTATCTAATAATATTATTCAGATAATATGAATTATTGCTTCGATAATGGAAAATCTTCGTGTAATGACAATTTATGAAACAACGGTAATATAAAATATCAATGCAAAGAATTATTGAATCAATAAAATAAAATCTTCGAATAAAGAATTACTGTAACCATTATTGAGTAGTGTCTTCACGTAAGAGTCAATAATTGGTGCAATACTGCAAGTAATCATCGCGGCAACAACGCGTGTTATCGTGTTTTAACCACGGGTATTCCAACAAATGTAAAGCAGAATAACTACGCCGTTATTTTTAAACAACTTATATTTGTCGTTTTCTTCCTCCAATCGCTTCCAGTTATGGGGCCCACACATGGTCATGGCTGTCGCATTTAATATTCCCCGACAAAGATTTAATATTCCACAACCAAACGAATATTCCCCGACAACAATGAATATTTTATAACCACTTGTTTATTTTGAAATATTTGCGTATTTTACCCATAACTATCCACATTAATCACATCAACCCTTACTATTTCAAAATAATAATTAGAGGAAATTAAATTTCATTTATTAATTATTTGGGGTCTTATACTAGCACCCTACATCTACAAGAATTTATTCTATTAGCACTAAAGAAAGTAACAACTACTCAAAGAAGATGCTTGCCAAGAACATCCAAGACTCAAGAGCCAACAAACCAACAAAGACAAAGAATATGCAACAAGAAGTCAAGAGACAAAGAAGTCAAGAATAACCACGTACCAACAAAGAATCAAAGACAAGGAGCAAAAAAACATCCGAAATTACAACAAAGAATAACCCAATTGCAATCAAAGACAAGTATATAATAAGATCCAACAAGGCAACAACCCAATTGTAAGCAGAAGACAATCAAACAACATGTGACAGCCCATCTGTTTTAATATTATATACTGATATTATAAATTTTGATAATACGCGAACCTATTTTTGTGTCTAATCTGTTGTTTATTTTTATTGAAAACTGAAATTATTTATGTCACCTACAGCAAACGCAGATTTGTTACCCTGAATGGTGGAGAGATACTGAAGAAACCTTCAATAACCTTGAGAATTTTTCTTTCAAGATAATATAACATGAGAATCGGGAGATTATAAGAACATTTCAAATAAAATCTTTGCAGAAAAGTAGATGAAATTTAAACCAGGAACAATTAACATTTAGGCTTAGCTTAAAAGCTGAAAAAACTGTATGCCAAAACTTGTGGATTACAAATTTTTTTTTATTTTTTTTCAATTTTGATACAGGTAATTGGAGAAACTTGGCTATTCCCATAAAATCCATCAAAAACAAAATGAAACTAATTCCACCAAACCCACCATTTCAACACATAAAATCAAGGAATGAAACCCAATAAAGAACCAACAACAAGCCTAAACATGAAAAGGGTTGCTGTCCCTTAAAAATGTAAAAGACCAACCTAAACAAGAACCTGGCCAGTGGCCTCTCTGAACAAATGCTAATAATTTAACTGCACTCTGTTTCGAAAACATAGAAAAACCACAAAACTCTAAATCAACTTCAACAATCTCTCACTTAAGACAATTGGAGTTGATAGATGGTTTAGGCCTTAGGGTAAATAAGATAAAAAAGAAACCCAAATTGACAGACTCATCATGATAGCAAGACTTCAACCTAAATTATACAGTACTGAAGAATTGACAAAAAATCGTGGAAGAAACACAATCAAACCCAAATTGACAAGAAATCGTGGAAGAAACACAATCAAACCCAAATTATACAGTACTGAAGAACTGAAGATTCTGAATAACCAAATTAAACCCAAATTAGACAATAAACACAAAGAAGAAATTATCAGTAAAATAAATAAACTTAATACCCAACAAAACAACATGTACACGAATCTTGATAGTGATTAGTGAATGAAATTTACCTGGAGTCGGACTAGGGAGAGCCGGAGAGAGCCGAACTGCAAAAGGTAAGACGGGTGAGAGCCGAGAGGTGAAGGCCGGAGCAGAGATTGAGACGGAGAGAGGCGGAGGCCGGAGATGATGTAACGAGAAGCAAGAAGAGGCTGAGGAATTAATTTGACTTTTGAGATCTCAGATCTGGGAGGAGCGAGCGACGACTAGTTTCGGCTACTGTTACTGTAAGACCCCAAATAATTAATAAATGAAATTTAATTTCCTCTAATTATTATTTTGAAATAGTAAGGGTTGATGTGATTAATGTGGATAGTTATGGGTAAAATACGCAAATATTTCAAAATAAGCAAGTGGTTATAAAATATTCATTATTAGTTTGGGAATATTCGTTTGGTTGTGGAATATTCAGATCGTTGGGAATATTCGTGACGACGACGCGAAATGACCATGTGTGGGCCCCATGTGAAAGCGATTGGAGGAAGAAAACGACAAATATAAGTTGTTTAAAAATAACTGCGTAGTTGTTACCGTTTATAATCGTTGGAATACCCAAATTGGTTAAAACACAAAGAACACGCGTACCGCACAAGAAGACACTGCAGATTGCACCAATTATGACTTCTACGTAAAAGGCACTACTCAATAATGGTTACGAGAATTATCGCTCAAAGATTTTATTTTATTGGTTCAATAATTGTTGCGTTGATATTTTATATTGTTGTTGTTTCAATAATTGTCATTACATAGTATTTTTTATTATCGAAGCAATAATTCATATTATCCGAATAATATTATTAGATAAAATTATTGGCAATGTCTAGAAAGTTCATCTAAGGAGAGGTTTGGTCACCTAATTGCGGCCAAGAAGGAGAAATTTTATTGGAAAGCCCTCTCTTTCGGAACCGCCGTCTCGTGTCAATATTGTGATTCTCGTAATATTATTTGTGAATAATTAATTATTGATTCATATGATGAGGAAAATATTGATTTTATGTGGATATAGATGGAGAAAATTTTTAATGTGACAATTGTTGAAAATTGAAATTTTATCTTTTTCGATAAAATAATTATTTAAATATATTATTATATTTTAATAATATAATAATGGTGATATTTTTACAATGAATGTGGGATATATGAGTATACTGAGGAGAAAGAGTATTTTGTTGCAATAAATATTTAAAACATGTTAAACATGTCTATGAACCCCATTTATCGATCGAAATTTGATTATAGCCTCTAAAATCACCCGTTTGTGGATTTTGGTCAATTTTTGTTTGGAATTTGGAAAAACTTTCTTCGCAAAGTTGTAGAGAATTGAATTTCCTAAAAAATCGCGAGATTCAATTTTCCGACAAAAGGGCTATTTATTGTGAATTATTGAAGTTCAAGTCTCAAATAATTGATTTTTGAAGTTTTAATTGTTTTTAATAACAAAAACGTTTTTTTTTGTTTTTGTCATTATTGTGGGCAACATTGGTATTGAGTTCAGTTGCCAAAAGTGGGCGTAAGAATTTTATTTATATATTTTAATATTATATTAAATTTTTCGCTTTTTGGTGTTCTAAGCATTTTTCTATAAATAGGTGCTTAGGTTAGAATTGAAAATCACAACGTAAACTAAAGTTTTTCTCTCTATATTATCGAGCGTATTCTTGTGAGTATTTTGAGTATACTTTGAGTATTGCTATACAAATTGAAAGTTCAAGTTATAATTTTATATCCAAAGATTCCAGTTAAGTATTGTCTTTCCGAGGTAAGGGATATTATTTTTTTCGTAATGATATTATTTCTTCAATATCATTATCTTTGAAATATTTATCCAAGTTTTTATCAAATTTGGAACTTTTGGCGTGCTTGAGTTCTTATTCACGATACTCAAGACTATTCACGATAATGACAATTATTCACGAATACTAAGACTATTCATCGAAAAATGAAAATTTTTCTTTTCATTCAAAATATCTATTGTGGATACTAGCTTTGATTGTATCCATGTTTTGATCATTCTTGAATTTTATACCACTATGATTATTTTTTGAGATATTTTTGGACGTGGATAAAACAAAATACGAATCCTTAATCCTTAATCCTTGTCATTTTGATTCATCGGATTCGCTTTAAAAAATATTTTTCATCATCCTCGGTCTTAAATGATGATATTATGGAATATCTTTGGCCCAGTAGTGCAAAGATGAATGATTTCGATGAATATCTTTTGGCACGTAGTGCAAAAATGAATGATTTCGATGAATATCTTTGGCACCGTAGTGCAAAAATGAATGATTTTCGATGAATATCTTTGGCCAGTAGTGCAAAGATGAACAGTGTTTAGATGAACATGATTAATTGGTGAATGTCCTTGGCCCGTAGAGTGTAAGGATGAATATATGATTCCAGATATATATTGATTGATGTTACAGGGATAAAAATATTGATGATGGACTGTTAAATTCATAAATATTAGTAGATTTCATCCTCTACGTAACTCTTCTATGAATTAATATTTTTCGCTGCGAGTATTGATTTAAAACTTGTTGTCTATTGTATTCTATTAGATTTTTTTTCCCGTTGAAGACTAACGATAATTTGTTCTCTATTATCTTAGTCATAATATTCTTTATTGGGCTAGTTGAGCTCACCCTTTTCTTTTTTTATTCTATTTTTCTTCTCAGGAGGCGAGAATATAGCGAGTACGAGTCAGGGTATGGAATGATGTTTTAGAGAGTTGTTTAGTAATCCTCACTATACACAAACACATACACTTGTGTATTTTCTCTCTGTTCTGTTTTATATTATAAATTTTCTTTTTGTTATTTTCTTAGCCGTTTTATACACACACATACACATGAAATTTAAGAAGTACAACTTAATTTATTTCATACAAAGCTTAACGTACGATATATAGTCCGCAGGATGCGACAATACATTAGTTAAGCCCTAGCTAGCTAGCTGGCTCTATTTTCTTCCTTGCACAAACTAAAGGGAATTAACTAAAGTACTCTTAACGGAATCACTAAAACAAAAGAAAAGCAATCGTTACTAGTACTTAATTTTAAAGAAAAACATGATCGAGAAATACACGTCATGCATGCATGCAGCTCATGTACGTATATACTCCTAGGAGTATGTTGTTGCCTAGGGAATTGTTCTTTTGGTGGCAGTAGTAGTGGTCTGTTGGTCATCCTCAGCTGCCCCACCCATACCAAAAGTATTCTTAACAGCATCAGCAGCCCCTTGTGCAACGTTCTTCACTTGCTCCCCCGCCGAGGACAGAACCCCGCCGGTCTTCTCTTTCCCGGCTTCGGCCTTCTCCTTAGCCGCCTCAGCCGTCTCATAAGTCTTGTCCTTGGTCGCACCCGTCTTTTCTGAGAGGTAACTGCCCGTCTGGTCCTTGGACTCTTTGGCGGATCCAGCCTTTTCAGAGGCCTTGTCCTTGGCCGCTTGGGCTTTCTCCTTCATGCTGTCCATCGTCTGTCCAGTCTTTTCCTGCAGTAAATAATTACATATTATAACCTAACTAGCTATATATAAGCTATCTAGTCTAGTTAAATATATAGAGCTTAAATTAAATTAATCAAGTAGTAGTAGCTAATTATTAATTAATGTACAGGAGGGAGGAGGTATATATATATATATATATATATATATATATATATATATATATATATATATAATATTTTATACCTGCGCTTGGCCCTTGGCTTCACCGGCTTTGTAACTGGGATCTTGATGAGATGACATTTTCAGTTGCTCACAAACTTGAGTAAAAAAAATGGATGTGTTTTTGGGGTGTATATATTATTATATGATGATGATATAACAGTACGTAGTTTATATAGGCCTTGTACACCTGTATGGAGCAGGCACGTGTTCTGCTTTTCGACGCGTGTAGGGGGTACGTGCCGTTCCCTATTTAGCTCTAGGCACTTGGGAATTGGGCCTCTCTAAGGAGGAGGGAGTGAAGGACCATCTCACTTATCCTCTGTCGGTAACTCACATGGCGGCTACGTGGCCCCTTTTATCACCTTGTATATATTACTCACCTTCACCGTATATTCCTTATAATCGATTTAAGTTATTTAACCTAATTTAAACAAATTTATATAATTTTATCTTTAATTTTTTAATAAAATATAACTATATGTATGAACAATTATATAAAAATATTTAATAATGTAAATTTAAAAAAATTACACAATTATTATAATATTAGTAAATAATTTAATAATTTAACTTTTAGTAATATAAAGTTATTAATAACTAAATATGAAAATTCATAACTTCAATGTATAACCCTATATATTTTTGTAGTGTTTGATTGTATCTTAACATCTCACTTTTTAATGTATATTAACAACTCACATATTTGTATTAAGAGATTCTCTGAATAGTTTAGACTCATATTTGTATCTTAATAATTTACAGGAAATTTTTTTTATCCCAATTTTAAACATTAATTAAGATGCATTAAGAGATTAGTTTTTAAGATATATTAAGATGCAATCAAACTTGTGTCATTATGTGTTGGAGTTGAAAGGGATGAGATTCGTGACGATAGATGAGGTTGAGGTTGGTTGGGGGGAGGTGTTTCGGCATGGTTTTTAGATTCGAACACTACAACAAAAAGCTTATCGGTGACAGATATCGATATCAATGATCATTGCGGTCACCGACATTAGTCAGATAATCCGGTCACGGAGGACATCAACGACCAACAATAATGAATCAACTAATTGAAGAATCATGACTCTGCGAATCGATACCGCCGCTATTCGACGATATCGAGTCATTCGTTAGGTGTTGACGTGAGACACGCGGCGATGGCGGCGACGGATAATAGCGGCCGCGTCGCGATCATTTAGATCGCTAGATTATGATGATCACGATAGTGGTAGCGACCGACGTCGCGATCGATGATGTTTTTTTATAATAATTTTGCACTGTTTTATTGATTTCCCAAAAATAACTCGCTTTGTACTGCTTTTCAATCCCAACACAAAGAATATATATAAACAAGCATCCATATTAACATCCATCCAATACAATACAAAACATTCATCCATGAATAAACATTCATCAAATACAATACAAAACATTCATCCAACACAATACAATCGATATCATAATGGATAAACCAATACTGATTGTCAAATAATGAATCTAAAAGAGTACAAGGCTTTAAAAATCTAAAAAAAACAAGTCTAAAGCGCTTCTTCATGATCATCCAAATTAGGATCTGTAATTAACAAAGTAATAAAACATATATGTTATATATAAGTAAGACATTGATTTCGAGACTATAAACATATATGACAATGTAGCTATAAAATAAACGATATATATATATATATATATATATATATATATACCTCGCCTCGCTTGTCGTCGCCGCCGCCCGCCTCGCCGCCGCCACCGCCTCCGCCAACTCATCAGACTTAGAGACCTGCAGATGCCTCGCCCAAGATATTGAAGAAGATCACGATCCCGACAGATCGCTTTCTCACACAACAAGCGGCGGGAGTATGACAATTTGGATAACTCACGATGATGTGTAGATCGGGTGGCAGAGTCGCCAGCAAGCATCGATGGTCAAGGCGTTGTCTTTGTCCTCGCCTTTGACATAATTTTTCTTCACGATGGACGCCTTCTCCCATAATTCTTGATCAAACGACGGACGCGGGTGCCTTGAGGATATCGCTTCGTTCATTAAGCCCTTATAAGTGTGTCGTCGGGAAGATGAACAATTAAATAGTTTAAAATAAATTAAAAAAAATACTAAAAAGGTCATCACAATTTATAAACAACATATTAGGATAAAGTGAACTTATTATCGCTTATCCTAATGAAATTTCAAAGTGTACTATCACGGTGGCTACATACACATCCAACCAATTGATAGTTGAATTTGAGACCGAGACTCTACAATTCATTTTCTCATATTATTATGTAAACATATGATATTTTAGCTACAAAAGATTATCAAACATAACATACGCATTACCAAAGAATGAATGTCAGCAATTTTGTGATATATCGCCGCCGACACGCGTTTTTGCTTCTCACTGCTCTAATACACGAGGATCTCTGTTAGGAGGCGATCTTGCGCTTTCGACCCAAATTCTCACTTCTCTCATTGGTCACACATCTCGCACCTATATGGGGGTCAGGCGCACCACATCAGGGCTACGCTTACGATATATTGCTCTCACCCGTCCGGATGGTCAATCTCAAAGATTGCGAGGCTTTTTGTCGTTCTTGTTCAAATTATCTTTAGTTCGGATGGGCGATTTCGCGCGAATAATAGTCTCAATAATTGATGCTTGGCGTCATCCCATCTATATCGCTTTCGCAAATAAAACAACAATAATAATATTAAAGCTGTTATATTACTAAACAATATTATTTGATTAACTATGTATTACCTATCGAGTGATAAAAAATATACCGAAATTCAAATCAAATCAAGATCCTTATGGGCGAGAGTGTGTTTCGTCAGTGTAATCACTTGGCGTAGGAAGGCGATTCAGAAGATAATTGTGAAATGCACTTCACAATTTTACTATCTTGAAAATCACTACAATATATGAGAATTTACATTAAAATATATTTATAACAATGGAAATATTAAACCCTTATACATACACGATGTTTAACTTACGTGCTTTTCGGAGGAGGACGGATCCAGTATAAGAATGCGATCATCCGGATTAACCGGCCTTCTAAGACATGATTAGGTTCTCACCCAACCTGCGCTTTCAGGCTCGCAGTTCGTAAGACATCTATAAATAAAAAAATTAGGATGTTAGTATGAAATTATGAATGACAATTAATTGTATGAAATAGTTAACTACGATTATCATAAGTGAAAGATACATAAACATGACGCAAAATAGTTAACTACAACAACTACAAATGATATAGTTAGGGATATAGAGAACATTCCTATATAGAGAACATAAATGAAAGGTACATAATTATGAACTAAACATGAACATGAACATGAACATAAACATACATTTTGTACAATTATAACTAAACATACATTTTAATGAAAATCGTTTATGCGATGAGTCGTAATCATTTTGTACAAGTATCGGAGATTCATAACCATCTCTTTCAGATTCGTCGTCGATGTCGGGTCAATAACTCTTCCTCAATATCACCGCTATCCGCACAATAACATCTCCGGGATCCAATTCATCGAGTTCATCTCCACCTCTAACCGGATTACATCATTATTGTCCTCTATATTTATTATAGGAGGTCTCAAGCATTTCCTCTTGGTAGAAATCCTCGCCTATTACTTGGACACGACTACGGGGAGTATACTAGCTAGTAAGCGATGACTTGAAAGCATACTTAGAAGCATATGATTAACATTTAAGCATACTTGTAAGATATGACTTGAAAGAACATATGATTAACATATTGCGCCCATACTTGTAAAGATATGACTTGAGTATACTAAATTACTAAGCATATAACGAAAGCATACTTCAGAAGCATATGATTAGCTCGTTAATATTATAAATGACCGCATGATACCCCCACCATATTGCCTCATGTTGTACTTTCATAGTAGATTATTATTACATCATGTTCTTGGTCCATATCCGAACACAACAAAACTCTTCTACATATGGATGAAGAGGTGATGAAAATATCTTGATGGTCAAGTTTGAAGAATAGCCAATGGACTTTGCAATGTGTTCTAGAAACTATAACGTTGTGTATATCAAGATTGCAGAAGAAGGCATACTAATAGTCCCTTAATGTGGGACTATTAGTCCTATAAAGTCATTTGATACCCACAACAGTCCAAAACATTACTTACTCGTAACATTTAGTTGTCTTTCTAATACCCAAAATAGTTCATTCAAAGCATTTTCAGCATGGTTTAACACTAAATTATCATAACAGTCCCTAAGCCTTCAATTTTAAACATTATCACATAATCTAATTGCTATATACTTTGTATTAATGGCTTAAAACTTAAGGGTGCAAGGTTTTAAATTCTTTGTTCAAAACAACCCTTAATAGGCTTTAAATTCCATAAGAACATGGTTTAGCAACATGGCCCACAAGGTTAGCATGATTATGCAACATATAGACATGGACTAGTTATTTACATAACATTTCACATGTATAACTTGCATCCGGATGACATATCTCATCCGGATGACATATCCCAGTTTAGCAACATGACCAATTTAATATGTTTTATAATTCCCTATAACAAACAGTCATCCAAGAAACTCATAATAGATGCATAGTGCTGCTTGCGCAGTACATCACAACTCCCATGAAAGCTACTAAGATATTCTTTTCTTAAAAACCTAACAAATTGAACAGAAGGCCATCAAGAGATATATGCTATTTCTACATGATGAACAAGAACATCCAAACCAATGTCCTGGAAAGTAATGGTAAAACCAAGGCCACAAAAACTGAAATGAGGTCTTGGCATAGTCTAATACATGTTGAATTAAGTAAATTTGGCATAAATTACAAGTGAAGCTTAAAGCTATTATCGGACAAAAGAAAATTGGGACCTTAGATGATTAAGTTCCAACTAGACTATCTGTTTATGCAAACAGATAGTATGTATTGTAATATAAATTAAACAATAAAACGTAATATAAATTATGCAAACATAAAGTAATATAACTTATTTTATTGGCCACATCAGTGGCATGATTCAATTTCAATTAAATTATTATCTAACTAAACATAGAGGAACCATGACAACATTTGCAATGCACAAGCTCTTTCCTCATAAATACACATCTACTATTGTAATAGTGTAATGCATCATCAAAACATTGTACAATTAGATTTACTATTTTATTTGGGTGAAAAATGAAATGCATTAACCAATTAGTGAACTGTGAACTTAAAATTTTTTGGATATATGTCCAATAGATACATCCAATCAAGTATTCAAAGATTCAATAACAAGTAAATGATAGTTTAATAGTATAAATGTTCGCAACTAACTTGACCTAATAAAAAATTTTTTGCGAGTCTCCCGTAATATGGACTAGCCACACGCACGATTTACATGTATATAAGGTCATTTCTAGAACCCAAGACATAAACCAACGATCTATATGAGATACCATAGAATTGGATGGAAATTATGAACTTATCGGAATCCCAATGCTCATAAAAAGAATTACTATCCGCAAATAGTTTTAATCTAGAGATTTACTACAAAAGAGTTTTGCAGGTATCCGCAGCATGTGAGGATCAAACTTGCAAACTTTGAAACCCAACCATTTTCCGTGGGAGCAATTATTCACGTTTTGATTCACATTATGATGTCAATGTCAAGTTCTCAGTCTACAAATGATTTTTTCACAATGACCAATATAATTGGTTAAACTACAAACATAAACAGGGGATTCACGTACGAGTCTATATCATGTGCATGACTTCCTATAATAACCAAACTATTACTACCTCTATTGTACAAAAAAAATCCCAAAATATAAATTTTATATTAACTACAATCTAATACATTCATCCTATTACCCAAATCAAGTTACCCAAAATATAAATTTTATACTAACTCCATCCTATCACTAATCAAGTTAACCAAACCGACATAAATTAACAAAATCAAATTACCAAAATCTTTGCGTATTACCCCAAATAAATTTTACTCTAATCAAAACTTATAAACCAAACATAATCATATTACCCAAATCGACTTCAAATACTAATAAAATCATAATCATATTACCCAAAATATGATTTAAGCATGCTAGCCATATTCATTCATTCAACTCTTTGCAATAAATTAACTCTTAAAACACAAATTCGTAGCAAACATACTGATTTGGAGAAGAACGAACAAAAATAACAAACAACCAAAAAAATTAAAGAAGAAGAACTTAAAAAGTAGCTCTTACCTCTACAATTAGTCTCTAATTTGAAGAAGAATGAACGAAAACTGCTTCTCCTTCTTCTCTTTCCCCCTTTCTCCTCTCTCTCTATTTTCAGGTAACCTCCTTTTTTTCCCTTCCGTGTTCGCGTGTCGGTTTAACTGGTTTATCAATTCATTTAGTTTGATCAACTATCATTATCTCATGATCGCATCTGATCGTGACTTTTAATGACATGGACTTATCGTGATCGTGACGCGGTCGCATTGTTTTAAAGTGGTCGCAATAAAACTACGCGCCAACTTTTCCTGCCAAATTTTGGGGGAAAATTTGTTCTAGCGACCGATCTACTTAATCATGATCGATCGTCACGATATTGATTAATGACTAGAATACGGGTGTTGGGTCAACCGATATCGGTCGCTATTAAGAATATCAACGACCGGATATGCGGTCGCTGATATAATTGGTCGCTGATAGACCTTTTTCTTGTAGTGGAATCAGTAGGGGTGAAAACGAGTTGAATCTCAGCGAACACTCTAATGCTCAGATTCGACTCGGCTCGAAAAAATTGAGCTTGCATTCTACAACTAATTTCTAATTTTACGCCAGATTCGACTCGGATTATTACTCGGACCTACTCGGCTCGTAAGTACTCGACTCGTTTACAAAACGAGTTACTCACGAGCCTTCAAATCGAGTTTTGAATATGAACCATTTCACTTAATACTAAACCACTACATACTAAATTGATTATTGAACTAATGTTTATATATATATATATATAAAAGTTTTTTACTTTTATATATGTAAAGAAATTACAAAGAATGTAATAAGAATTGACAATCAATTCACTGATTTATTCAAGTACAAACTTACACAATTTAATACTACACTTTATAAATTATAAAGATTGATACAAATATAACATATTTAGCTTGTTAGTATGGATCAGACCAGTATTCGAATATGATCCATCGAGCAGGTATCGAATATGGTTCGAGAAAAAAATGAAATACTCAAACCCTAATCTGAGCGAATACTAGTATTCTCAAATTCGACTCGTGTTTCATTAAACAGAAAATGAGTATAGATCATATTCGACTCGAATTAACTTCAAATTCGAGCTTTGGATCATATTTTCGAACCGATCTCGAGCCGAGTATCAAGCTACTCTGCTCGGCTAACACCCCTACGAACCAGTCATCGAATTGAAAAAAGTATCGAGTGGATGAGTTTATGGTCCAACCAGTAGTCGAACCATTATTAACCTAGTGATGTCATTAATATATAAAAATATATATTATTGATAATTAATAAAATTTTAACAAATCTCATTTTTATAAACTAAAACATAATAAAGTTAAGTTACAGTATTAATAAAAGTTATTAATTTTAATATTAATTTTTTTTGGTAAAAATAAAAATAAAAAAACCGAGTAAACTAATCGGTTTTACCAGTTGAACCACCGATTCGACCGGTGGTCAATCGTTTTTGACCAAAATCGGTTAAATGGTCTAAATCGAATTGAAGTGTGGAGTGGTTCTGATTTTTACCGATCCGACCGTTGGTCCAATCGATTTTTAAAACCATGTTCCAAGGTATCCTATGTTTACACTTTAAGTTTGTTCAGGACTAATCTTTGAAAATATATTATTTTAAACTTTCTCAAGACTATTGTTCCGAGATACGGTCGGGCCCTGAAGCGATGATCTCTACTGGAAAAAAAATATTATATTTACAAGAATTCAAAATCGAGATCTCTCACTTAAGCGACAAAAACCCCTTCCGCACTATAAGTATCTCACTTTAACTTTTATAAGCGTTCTTTTTAGTTTTCATCTACGAGGGGTTAATTTTTACGGAAGATATATATATATATATATATAATTATAAATATATAATAAGTGGCGACCATATATCAAGAATGATAGTGAACTAGATAATATTACATTTGAATTCGTATGGCCGAACCTATAAAAATTAAAAACGAGTATATTTAAATTTTTATTTTTTATTGGGATTAATACAAATAAATAAAATTTAAATACATTTATTTTAATTTTCCTATCTAATTTTCTTATACTTTTTATTCTTTTAGTGTCACATGGGGTTGAACCAGTGAAATTAATAAAAATATTATATCATATCTGTTGCGGCGGATGCATCTGTAACATATTTTTTTTTTATTAATTTTAAAAATTAAAATTTAGTCCAGAGCCATTGTGGCGGATGGATGCGTGTGCAAAGAAAAATTATACATAAAAAAAAAATTTAATAAACATAATTTGAATAATTTGATTTATAAAAAATAAAAATATAATAGTAACAAGTATAATATAATGCAAGGAAAGATTAACACAAAGTGAGGGAGACGGATAATTAGAAGGATAGAAGTGGATCCCCCTCCCTCGGCCTTTTTGACCGAGCAACCCGTACATTCCAAACATTACACTACTCATGACATGTGTTAGGATATGCATGCATTCTCTCTCTCTCTCTCTCTCTCTCTCCCTCCATATATATATATATATATATATACCTCACTCACTCACTCACTCACTCAGTCACTGGTTATCATTTCAATTTTCATCGATCGATCGATCATATCTAATTTATAAATCATTCAGAAGGAAAAGGAAAGGAAATGGCAAACCAACCAGTTGCAGGACAGCCTCAGGTGATATATCACTCTATCTATCCTTCAGATTTATTGATTTAAGTATTAATTAATTATATAGAGATAGATAGGTAATGATCGATGAGTAATTAAGATTGTATCTCTTGCGTGGGTGCGTGCGTAGTTGAAGAGGGACGACCAAGCACCCGGGCAAGCTAATGAATTCTTTCAACAGGTACGTCTATATATAATTTCTAAATACTAGCTAGCTAGCCTTCCTTTTAATTACTCCTGCACAAGGATCATACAGTTTCTTAGTCTGTCCTAAAGAAAAATGGAAAAGAAAGAAAGAGGTACATGATTAATTGATTGTTATTTTTTTTGATAAAATTAATTGGAGCGAGCGTGCATGCAGTCACAGCCACAGATGAGCCAAGCATCCAACCAGCCTCAAGGCCAAAACACAAACTTCCTGAATCAGACGGGAGGAGAAGTGAACACGATGGTACACGGAGTGGCAGACATAGCTTCAGGAGCAGCACAAGGAGCAATTCACTTGGCACAGGGGGTTGCATCTGGTGCTGCTAACATGGCAAAAGGTGCTGCCGATGCTGTCAATAATACTTTTGGGACTAACCCCCCTCATACCACCAACACTAATCCACATACACGTTGAATAATTAAATTTATTAATTTACCCTACCCTACCCTACCCTACCCTACCTATTGCATGTGTCCTCTTTTAATTTTCTCTATTTTAAACTTCTGTTGTATTTCTTTTTTATTTCAATAAACTGAAAATGTATTTCATATTAATTCACAATCGCATGCATCAATGGGCCGTCTCACTATTGCATTACCATATATTCACATACATTTAAACTGACTAAATTATGAGCAAGTTTTCATTTTTGGGAATTAATTTTTTACAAGGGTTTCTGATCACATCATGATAAATAACATCAACATCTTATATATGTAATGCCAATATAAATGAAAAATGAGAGGCCCGAAGTAATGAGAGAAAATGACTTTTAACTGTGAAGAAGATTGATCACAAGGTAAAACACCGAATACGGATTAACGGAGAAAACAACATTAGGCAGTAAAAAGGTTAATGTAGAGGAGGATGGCAGGACCCAAGTCATTTATTTAAATGAAAATGACACGCACCACGGGTTTTGTCAGTTAAAAAAACAATAAAATTGATTCAACCAACGAAAATCTTAAGCGGCCTGGTAGGGGGAGTGAGTAGTCCACGAGTGGCTTACTCTGCCACCTCTTATATATATATATATATATATATATATATATATATATATATATATATATAGTACCAGTCCAGTTCTTAAAATGCAGTGCTCACACCCTCGAGCATTATTCTGTAGATAAAGTTGACAACAAGATAGATAGTTAGATACCTTAAAAAGCTGCGGCAGTTACTCTTATATCACCAGACCAGTGTCTTGTTCTAGACGTTCGCCTCCTGTAGAGCCAGATCTTGTCGATGTGTTCTTTGAGGAGCATCAATTACTGAGTCCAGAGAAACATGCAAGTCTCGACATGTAATTCTGCTGGAATGCAATAAACCTGGATGAATTTTAACTGCACTTTCATTTTCAAACATTACAAGACAATTGCATTCTGGCTAACAAACAAATCAGCACTATCAATCCAATGAACCAGAAGTTGATACATGGCTTGAATCCGGACATCTTAAAATTCATAAGACAGACAGAATTAAGCCAATCTTAATATCAGTGACCAGCAGAACACTTGCCCTATCCTGGTATGATGAGCATGATACCCAAAAACACAATTCAAACATAATTTCACATTAGAAAAAGGAGCCAGAGTTTTAATTGAAACCAAATAGTAAAGCTAAACAGGTCATTACAAAATTAAAAACAAATGCAAGTAAGACAGTTGACAAGAAGTAATATAATAAAAAAAAATTGATTTGTAAATGTTAAGCATAAATAATGCTAGAGTAGACAATTTAATAAAGCATAAATATTCCCACATGACTTATTGATATTTTCATATGAAAATCGTTGTTATAGATCCTATAATAGCGACGGTTTTTACCGTCGCTATACATCTATAGCGACACTTTTCATGTGGAAATATAAAAAAGTCATAAAAATATCAATTTCTTTTAGTAAAACTCTAAGGAGAGAAGTACAGAAGCAATGCATTTGAGAAAGAGGATAATCAAGTACATCATCATCATTACAATATCAATAATCAATATCAACTCCACCTGGTCTTGAAATAAATTAAAAGTCCTACTATATTTTATTAGAAAAACTATTTTGCAAGGTTTAGAAAGAATATACTTAAATATTATCTCTATTCCACAAAAAAGAGTTTCATTTGTAAAAAAAATGTAAAAGTCAGTAATTTGGAAGTCGTTTCAAAATTTTAATTTTCCAATAATGAGCTTGACATGCTAGACATTTCATACTCATATCATTCTGTCCTCCACTTAATTAATTTATAGTAATATCGACCACTCGCGAGACTACCCACCCTGTTTGATAAAAAAATATCATCATAAACCTGATGTATCGATCCTCCCCCAATTTGGACTTGAGGGTACTCAGATATATATTATATGACACACCTAAGTAGCACATGACACAATTGTTTGGATTGTATATACATATACATGCATAGTCTATAATGAATTGTGAAAGCAAAATGAGCATTCTTGCATTTAGAGGTGTCATCGGGAAAAATATCTTAATAGTTAGACCCGAGACACAAATGCTAAAAAAAATACTAGTTGGTGACTATACCAGTTACAAAACTGATTTGCCTTGGCACAAAAAGACGGAGACATCACTGCAACAGAATCTTTTTAGTCTAAAAAAGAACAATCTTTACTATTCTGTATTAAAAAAGGGGAAAGGATCTATTAGAAACAATTGAATGAAAAATGGGAGACATTAAGCTAACTAGTGACGCAATTTTAGCTTGACCTCATTTAAGTTTTGCTTTTGAATATATCTGCAGTTTCTTGGTAGCGCGCTTGACTTTTAAACTGCGAATTAGCTTTCTCACATCCCCTCTGATAGAAAAGAAGGCTAAAACCACGGCAATCGTCATTGTTGGGTAGATAAATATAGCTGTGTTGCGACCTTTAATGCCATGCTTTCCAAGAATAGCGTCCTTGGCAAGTCCCCAAATCATGAGAAGTATCCCACACAGGCTCAGCCTCCAAGATCCTACGAGGCCTAGAAGTGCTCCTGCCACAGCGAAATAGCTTCCAGCAAGAACCTGTTGTGAAGAGTGAACACAATATTATCAAGCTATTTGATTACCAATGTTGTGTTCTACAGTATCAATTTGGGTTATATTAGAATATGGACAGTCTGTTGGGTTTATGTGTAATTCAGTTTTCAATGGATGTGAAGAAACTAAGATGCTTCAAAACATATTATGGAGAAGCCCTGGAAATTTCAATTCCCTCCAACCAGAAAAAAGAGTACTAATTTCCCTATAATTTTCATTGAAAATGGTACATTGTTTATACAGGCTGATAGAGTAGTGTGAGTGTGTGTGTATATATATATATGTTCCTTGCATTAACTGGTACAGTATGGCATACAAGAATCAGAAAGAAATATACACACCTCTAGGTGTTGAATATCAGTTGTTGCAGAGGCTTTCTTGAACTTGTAAAGATTAAGCAGCCTACTATAGCTGGGGATGGGCTTGCTTTTGAAAATAGCCTTTGCAACGGCGCCTGGAAACAATAGGACCTTCACTACAGCTTCGGGAAAGACTTGACTTGCAATTAAGTGAGAGGATGTCACTTCTAATGGGGACTTGCATATACCAATTCTACATTGAATTCTGCAATAGAAAGAACAAGAAGAATATTTAATGGAATTTCTGGATTTTTCTGTCACTGATTTCTTTGTATACTAATGGTAGATGAAGATCAAACGCACTGTCAGTAAATCAACAGGAGCAAACCAATTTTGGAGAGACAAAAACTACCCCTTAGACGGGAAGGAAGGTAAAAGCCCATAAATTTAGATATATATATATATATATATATATATATATATATATATATATATATATATATATATATATGTTAGCATGTCTGCAATTGCTATTAAGACCAAAACTGAGAAATGTAAACAATTGTTTGCACAGAAAAATAGAAAGGGGATATATATATCAGAGGGAATCTCAATCATTGTTGGGGAAAAGCTACACGAATTAAGACAGCATAATCTCTTGAACATGCCCCTGGGTATACAATTAAGTATCCCATATACTCAACATACAGCTACAACAATATTTAATAGTAGAGAACAACATACTATTACCATTAGATTTTGTATAATTCAAAACATGACAGATGAGCTAGGGTTATAAATAACATTTCAGGAAAATAAATATTTTTCATTTTATTTCTACAAAATCTTAAATAAGTTAGTTTAAAGATAAAATAAGAAATGAGGGGTCCTGCATTATATTAATGGTTAAAGAAGATAGGTTGTACTTACATGTGGATCTGCAGTATGAATGTGATAGTTGATTGAGAGAAGAAACCCCAGATTATAATACCGATGGAAAATATTATTATTATTATTATTGTTATTGTTATTGTTATACGGTGGTTATACCTGAAAAGAGGGATTTGGAGGATGATGAGCAGGAAAAATATGAGAGAAGCATTACGAGATATGAATCTTGCCCATATCTTTGATACAGAAGCCATTGAAGATTTTGACTTTTCCCAACCAGAAAACTGAAAATACAGAAATTTTTACTATCGCTACACTTGAATAAAATATTAATTTTTTTATTCAGTCAGTCCCTCCCTTGGCCCTTGCCCAAGAATAATTTTTTTATTAAAGTCCATAATACCTCAATAAATAAATTTGACGAGGAGGCCAGCCTGAGCCTGAGTGAGGACTGAGGCGTCAATTCTAATTCCCTTACAACAATCACAGATAATAGTTTGTTGTTGTTAAATTGTATCAGGGTATAAAAATAATTTTGTATAATGCAATTCTTTTATATTCAAAATTTGTATATCAAGTTTTTTCTACTCCCTCCTATTCATATTAAGTATTTTTTTAGAGTTAAGCACAGCTATTAAGAAATAACACAAAATATCTTTTGTATCCTTAATTAATTATTTCTCTCTCCACAATGGTCTATGGAATTGCATTTACTAAGCATATTAAATAGAGGGATAAATTAGAAAAAAATAGTTCAATATTGCATAGGAATTCCAAAACGACACTTATATTAAATAAAATAAAACTCTCCAAAACAACACTTAATATGAATAGGAGGGAGTATATATTTTTTTGGGCAACCGTAATTTTATCATTCCACAAAAATCAACGTTTCAGAATATTCTTGAGAGAGAGAGAGCCCTTGATTAGTTTCGGACCCACAACTTTCATAATTAAAAAAAAGGCTAATTCATTTGTTTTTGAAATAGACCCATGATTAAACTTTTGTTTGTCAATGCAAGAAATACGTGTAATAATTAAAATACGAGCAATAAATAATCAAACTTGCAAAGAAATTCTTTTGAGCCAAAAGTAGAATGATTCTGCAATAGAAATTTCAAATATCTGGCTTTTACACGAGGGAATTGAAATATTTCTTCTCCTCCAACTCCAATAGCACAAGACATAATAAAAAGAAAGGACACTGTATTCGTTAAATACTAGACATGCTGCTTGCTGTATTATAATATCTACCTTTCTTTTCAAGTGGCCATATTAACCATATGTGTAACTGAATGAAGCTATCTCGGTCAACTTGTGAGCTCTTCCATTAAGCCCTGTAGTTCATAGGCAAGAATGAAACCTCAGGGTTTAACAAATAAGCAGAGTATAATAATTATAGAAAGTTAGTAGGGTAAACCACCTGAGATATATATTGCTCCGCATCAGTTCGCCTGAGATAGAGAATTGCATGGCGAGCAAGGTTGGCTAACTGATCACTGAGTACAACATTACCAATTTCATCAAGGACCCTCACCTTGATGTAGGGGTCCTTTGGAGGGACCATATCCTGGCATAGACATCAGAACCAATACTGCTTCAAATTTCTAGAATATGGAAATCCCAATATGAGTATTTATTAAACAAAATGTGAGCCCATCACATTCACATGCGATCTAAAGAATTGAATAAAAAGACCAAAAAAAACAAAAATAAATGAACAAGACCCGAGAGAAACCTCCACGAGTCTCGACAGAAAACTCACAGAGACAACTCATTTTAGAAATTGATTGAGGGATTGGATTGATGGCTAGAAGGACAGTACGATTTGGCCATTACTCGAGGTAACCAAGGATATTTCTGGAATTTCACTTGAGGTCACATGTTAGGCACACGACCCATACACAGCTTGGCATGTGATCACTTTCTAAGAAGCCCTATAAATACTCCCTCCATTCTAATAGAAGGGACCTTTTTTTTATTCTCTTCGGACTCCAAACATGCAAGAAGGCTCTTTGGACCCTAGATACTCAAGAAGGCTCTTGGATTCCTAAGAGTTCTGTTACGTGTTACTAGAGTAATTGTTTACTTGTTCTTCTCCCCTCTTCAACTCATTAATCAATTTCGTACTTTTCGTGAATTTATCTCCTCTTCAGTTAACACAAAATCCTAACACTAGCACAAGGTACGATTTCCTTGCCCACACAAAATAACAAATATTAATGGAGATTTCAGTTTTCTTTAGGCCAACAGATAGTATGAACAATTGAATAAGAAATTTGGGTCCAGCAAAATCAGGTTAGGATCCAGTAGCATCTGAGCCAAATTGAACATAATGCAAGTCCTCTCAAATTCCTACAAATTACAGTAACTAAACCAGCTGCTAAGACATGTTTCTTGCAAGCTTCACGAATACCAAGTAACCTTGGCAGCAAATTAAGCATAAACTTACTCTCATCTTCCAATCCTTCAATAATTGTCACCATCAAGTTTTTAAGCATAATTATTCTGAATCAACAATTTCCAGAGCAGTTCACTGGTGACTTTTTAAATGTTACCTAATCCCCCCCCCCCCCCTCCCCCCCTCTAGATGCTTAATTTATTATATTTTTTCTACAACTGGTATTCTCAGTGAATTCTTTAGAGAATGTGGCAGAAGCAGGCACGAAGTGTTGATGGTACGGTTTTTACACAGTAGGCTTTGTATTTATGAATTGTGTGGCATGACAGAAACAAGGTGCAAATAGCAAGATCCTCTGAGAAACGGGTTCCTATGGCTAATACATTAATAGCCTTCATCAATAGTGGAACTATTAAAATTTAAGGTTGACTAAGGATGATCTAGTTCAGACAACAGATAGGACAAACTTACCACTGCCAAATCAAGATCTAACTCAGACATATATAATTGCAGAGTTGCAGAATGATTCTTGAAATAATCCTTCTCTGAGTTGCTGAGCTTCTCTTCAATTTCTTCAGGTAGCACACGCTCAACCGTCCATCCCAAACTTCGAATAACTTCTGCTCGATTATACCTAATATGTCCAAAAACCAGAGAAAACCTCTGCTGATGAGAACATGATGCTTTTAAGCAAAAGACCATATTAGTGATATTACTGGAGATGACTAATTAATTACACATAAGCCATAAGACAGCGCTTATTCCGAACTAAGGAAAGGTGATGGATGAGTGCACCAAAGTGATCAGCATTTCTATTAGTCTGGTTGTCTGGTCCTTCTTCTTGCATTTTCCTGTCATATATCAACTTCAGATGAACTGCATACGAAAAACATGAACCAAAACAACACTACAGATATTGCGGTTCTCGACCAAATTATCAATGGGTAAGGACTAACAACTAGGTACCATATTGTTTATGTGCAAGTTAACTTGTCAGTTCAAGTGCTATATGACAGGCAATGAGGAAAGCTCAGTACCCTGCTATTTCAGGTGAAAACAAGCCAATCTAAGCAAAGCACTGGACCCCTCTTGCCCGACACGGTCAAAACCCAAGGTGAAATTCGAGTCAGTCACAAACAACCTACCAAACATATGTAGTTTCAAACTATGACTGATTTTTATGTGGTGGGGGGGGGGGGGGGTCCATCAATATTATAGAGGAGGATCAAAATTTAAAGCATGCAAAAAATACACCAATGTTAGAAGTTAGAACAAGAATATGTAGAATGGTTGACAGTAGTAAATGGGAAAGATTAGACAAAAGAACTAACCTCAACAAGGATTGAAGATGAAGGAGATGGCCGTTACATTCTTCGAGCACTTGAGAAAATAGGTCGTTCTAGATGTGAATAAAACCATTGAAAAGTTACATTCATAAAAGCAGATTAAAGTAAACATGGAAGAGAAATAATCAAGACAAGAATATTACAATGCGGTAATACTTATAAAAGTGATCATATAACAATCTGTGGTATCGCAGTTAAAAATACAAAATTAGAGGCAGCATCACATTGACCTGAATGCACATAAATGCCTAACATTAATCTTCAGTAAAACATTCCTTCAAACAATAAAGAAGCAAGATAATATAATAGTCAGAGTTTGAATTCAACTAGTAGCAAGGAAGTTCCCAAGTTGGACACCAAAGATGGAAAGGAGAAATTATAGTTCTTTGATGAAAATTTTTATGGAAATCAACCCCAAAAAATCATCATCGTCACACCATAGAAGGATTAACCTATAAGCATCAAGATTAGCTAATATGTAAGTCACACAAATATGTTTCCATGCAACTGGGTTGTTAAATGGAAAGAAAAATAAGTAATCGTCTTTCTTTGAGAGTTGAAATGAAACGACGTCATTATAGGATGAGTTTGATAAATTTTTGTATATCTAGTTAAATAAGGGTATTGTCCAATTGACTTTTTTAAAAAAAAAAACAAAAAATAAATAAATTATACTTAAAGGTAATTTTAGTCAGTCCGTTTGTTTATATGATTGCATGCCGATTTAGGGTTTATATCCATTCCATCCTCCTTGCAAATTGAATTCAAAGCCCAAAATTTGCCAGCTTTGATTCTTAATCTTAAACACGCCCACCATGTTTATTTCTAACGAACCAAAAGACCACCAATTGCACTTGTAATTTCAAAATGGAGCACTACGGGATAAAGAATTAGTTAAACATATAGCCCAAAATTTGTTAAATGTATAAATGAAATCAGATAGGATATATATATATATATATATATATATATGATGTATCAACCAGTGAAGAAGTGTTTCGGCAGTTTATGAGAAGAAAGAGGCTTACATTGAAAGCCGTAAGCTGCCCAGCTTCGCTGCTCGCAAATTCTTTGACTAATTCGCTTGCCTTTTTCCCGTACATGTCTCTCGTCTTTCAATTCAAAGGCAAGTAGTATTAATTCTCAGGCACCTGCGATCTGGAAAAGTATTTCATCAAAAGATTGAACCTTATGTAATTAAACAACGATGGTTCTTTATCAAATCAAACAAAGATGTAAATACCTAGACTGTGTCACTGTCACTGCGTGTGTTTAACAGAGTAAATTGATTTATTTTATTTTTCTTGTTATTAAGAGCCCGTTCGGCAACGACTTATTTTAAAATGACTTAAAATTTAAATATAAGTTGACTTATAAGTTATATTAAGTTGTGACTAATAAGTAAAAGTGTTTTAAGATCAAATCGACTTTATAAGTTCTAAATTAAGTTAAAATTACTTATAAGTTAAAATTAAATGTAAAGATTACTAAAAGAACATTAATAAAAAGAAACATTGATTCAATATCATATCATAACAATTATCCACAATTTCATTAAATAAAACATTAAATAAATTCATGCAAACACTTGTTACCCATATTTAAGAAAAAGAAATTGAAAGTTAGAAAAAAAAATATAGAAGCATTTTGAATATTTAACAAGTACTAAGCATCATGACCATCTGTGTACACACATACGGCATCAGTAGCACAAAAGAAAGGTAGTCACATGAAGTTGGACAGAGGGAGTGTATAAAATAAAAGTGAAATGGCCATCATGAAAATTCTTGAAGATGATAACAGGATGTAGAGGTGTATAGTTAAACACAATGGGACAAAGACATTATCTAATCTGTAATGTATAGGTAAAGTGAAAATTTTCCCAAAATCATTTCATGCAAACACTGGTTGCCCATTGACATGAAGACATGCATATTCTATGTAATTAGCAAGTTTTGTTTATTAAAGAAATGAGGTTTACCATCAGACAGGTAACACAATGGCATAAAAGAGCATCATGCTGTTTAAAACTGGTTGAGTTAATTTATGATTCCTGATCCAACTGATCAATCACTAGTGGCATGGCCATCATTATAAACCTAAGCAGTAACTACTAAGAGAAGAAAAAGGTTTATACAAAATCTAAAACTGAAGTTTCAAATAAATTAGGACTACCTAAGTTGCCAACCAAATTGAAATACTTGTAATTGCATTGCAATTAGTCAAAATAGAGAATAGAGAAGACAGGAGGGCAATTCAGCCAAAATGGTACCACAACAGATACTCAGTTTCAATGTGTTTGTTTGTGATAAGAATCAATCTCTTGAACTTGTATATTTGTTTTCTAAATTTCAGTTTCTTTTACCACGCTTCTTTACAACCCTGCAAAATTCCCAATTAACAAATAAATAAGTTGACTATAACTAGCACCATAACACGCAATGTATAATAGAGTTTACAAATTACAATTGGTTTAATCCACATAAAACAGTCAACTTCATACATGATTGAAGATTCAAAACAACCTTAGAAAAAATATAGTCAGGTAAACCAGATCATATCCTCAGCACAAGCAAGCAAGCATGCCCAAAAAGAAAAGCTGAACGAGATCTAGTGGCAAACAAAATTATATATGTTCTATAACTTACTTTTATGGACAGAATTTATCTAATTTTAGTCTTCGTATGGACAGAAGTAGATTTGCAAGCTATAACTTAATTTTAGACTAACTCAAAGCAGATAGATTTTGACTTGTCATCTAAACCTCAGTCTTGGCTCGTGTTTAAATATCATTTGGTCACATATGACAAAATTTCTAATGGGGAAAATTCTGTCCATGTATAGTGGTGCATATTGGCTGTCATTCAACTGGATTATATTGTGGTTTTTTTTTACAGGTCTTGTGGGTTAGATCCCTACTTGTGAAACAACGAAAACTTGTCAAAAAAAAAGAGTTCAATTTGAGAAGAAAATAATAAAAAAATGTTACACAAAAAGATTCCTCTATTTATTGAAAATAGTATAAAATGACAAATTTGCAAATGGAACTCTTTGTGTGAACAGGATGGAGTATTTTTGAAGTAATCTGCTTTTCATACACTCTGTTCTATCAGTAACCAACAGAACCAAATTATATTCCACAGAGAGTTTTATAGCAGCAAAAGAAATTGAACTGTCTAGCTAAATAACAAAGCAGCTAGTAATTCAAGAAAGAAAAAAAAATTGCCCGGTCGCTGGACCGGTCGCCAAACCCGGTCAGCGTAGAAGAGCTCTTAAGTTAAACCGTTCCCTAATTTTTTTTTAAAGGTGTTCCTCCAATTTTTTTACCTATTAAAAATTGATTTCTTCTATCCTTATTTTTTATTTTTAAAATTTATACAAAAAAGTGTACTCTTTTCCTTCTTTTTATTTATTTATTTTTATATTAACCTTTCGAATTTAATATAAAATATTTTTAAATTCAAAATTAGTATAAATTAATTAATTTTAGATAATATAATTACTAAAATTATAAATTTTACTATTTTTTATTTTATCTAAATGGTACTAATAAGTGTATAATTTATTGTTTTCAAATGTTAAATTATGAGCGTCAATTTTATAATTTTATAACATTTGATTTATTATATTACATTTTTACATTTTATATTTACTTTTATAATGTTATAATATATATATTTATAATTTCTAAATAATTTATAATTTATAATTATTTATAAATTATAAAATATATATTATAAAATTAAATATAATAACATAAAAATATAATATAATAAATCAAAGGTTAATTTTATTTATTTTTTATTTAAATTATAAAATAGAATATAATAAATTAAATTAAATATAATAACATATAAATATAATAAAATATAATTAATTAATTAATTAATATAACATAAAATATTACAAAATAAAGTAAAGAAAAGAAAATAATTTATAAATTATTTTATAATTATAATTATAATTTATTAAATTATAAATAATCCTAATTTATAATTTATAAATTATATATTAATAAATTATAAAATTTTATAATTCTAATATTGATGAAAATATTTTAAATTTTATAATTTTATATTGTCTAAAATTAATAAATTTATACTAATTCTGAATTTAGAGATATTTCATATTAAATTCAAAAGGTCAATATAAAAATAAATAAAGAAACAAAAGAATAAAAAAAATAAAGAAATAAAAAAATGAGGAGGGCTGAGGAAATCAAATTTTAATAGATGAAAAAAATTGGATGAACATATTTGCATAACTAATGGATCTATGAGGAATAATTGTGTTAAAAAAAATTAAAAAACAATTTAGCAAAAAACATAACAAATTTAGTCGAAGAGAAAGAGATCAGACCTTTTAGGTTTGAAGGGTAATTAGATGTAATTTAGTAAATAAAATATATATTTAGTTAAAGTAACTTATAAGTTCTTTTGAAATAAGTAATAATTATTTACTTATTTTTTTAAAAAAAATATGTCGTTGTCAAACAGATAAATAGTGACAATATAAGTCACAGTCACTGATAAAAGAATAAAGCGTAGTGAGTATCACGTGCTGACATTGAGGAGTTTTGGCGGGAAAGCTAAGAAATAATTGATGAAAAACATTTATTTTATTTTTTTGGAGTTATCCGCAACTCGAGCAATAAGCATTTACCTTTTTGTTTAGTGGTTTTAAAATATTTAGTTTAGTTTTGATAAAATGGGAGGAAAATAGGTTATAATAGACTTGGACATCCAGATTGTGAAAATCAAACAAAACAGGCAGAGTATTTGAAAAACTTGGGAATTTTATCTAATTTTGTCGAGTATACATTTCCAGCAAATATGATTGTGTTGAAATTTAGTGGGGTCTGGACTAGAATATTTACTGTTTTAATACCATAATTCATCACACCAAAATGTCATATTAACATATTAGTG
The DNA here is from genome assembly GCA_020205605.1 of Panax ginseng. Classification (NCBI taxonomy): domain Eukaryota; kingdom Viridiplantae; phylum Streptophyta; class Magnoliopsida; order Apiales; family Araliaceae; genus Panax; species Panax ginseng. Next base: position 3,554,469 of record CM035148.1, read on the forward strand.
TTATTGTGATATGCACGCCAATTGAATAGGATCACATCATGTTCTTTCAGTTCCAACCAAAGAACCACCCCCGTCCGTCCACTGCTCACTGAACAAACCACCTTTCCGTTAGGCAGCCAAGCCAACACTCTTTTTTCTTTAAGATTAAACCATCCAACACTGATTAATAATTACCAGGTCTATTGATTAGTAGAGCATACACCAAGCACTTCAAATTACCAAATAATTATACATTTCAATTTTCAGAACTTCAAGTCGATCTAATATAAGCAGAGAGGCAGGCAGGACCAACCGTATCAATATCTAAAATGAGCAATACAAGTAAGAAACTAAGGTTAAGGTTTACAAGTGTTGGTAAAGCACTAGCCTTCTCCAATTCTTGCAACCTTGTGTCTCCAGCAGATTACAAGAGCCCTCACAGATATTTTCTTGCAAGAGCTCGAACCTTTGTATCAAAATGAGAGGATGTAATACGAGATCCAGGTAGGTACAGGGGATTGAGAAGAATCTGCAAACAATCCATGCATCAGAAATATAATAATTTATAAAACATCACAAACAAGGGAACCCATCTATTAGCCAGAAGGGATGGGGAGGGAATTCAATACGAAAAAGGTAATCAAAGGAATAAGCACATCAAAGAAAGGAAAAAAAATTTACGAGTGGAAGCATACTCATTAAAAACTACCTACCACTTGTTTGTTGCCCATGAATCATGATTATGAAAAAGGTAGAAGAAGATCCAACTCAATCTGTTAATGATTAATAGTTAGGCACTTGAGCCCTTATGAGAGTTTAATGGACGTATATGACTACTATAGAGATTAATCTTTGCAAAACCTACCACAATCTATGGACTACACTAAATCACTAATATCAGAATTGCAGTCCTGCAGTATGACCGAGGTTCACCACCTCTTGTTTCATTCCCCCTCAAGAAATCAATAAAATGTCTCATTAGATATTTATGGTTTTATGCTGAAGACATGTTGAATAGATGTGTTCAAATTAAATCAGAAACCCTTGTCCTCCAGTTACATGTATTTAACGATCAATACAAAATAAAGTCGGATATTTTTTTACCACTTACCTGCTCGTCCAAAACAAGGTTATAGAATTATCACCAACCTAAAGTACAATGTTAGCAACTAACGGACAGCATCTCCACAGAAACATAGTAGTAGAACTGAGATATGAGGAAAGTGACCAAAACTAGGGAAGCAAAGATCAAAATAAGGCATTTTCATTTTCCTAAACAGCAAGAGACGAAAGTTTTCAAGCACAGTCTCTGGGCCTTGACCTGGCTTTGTGGCATACTTGAGTGCAGCCACATACTATAGAAGCTAAGATAGCCAGTATCTTCAATACACAAAAAAAAAAACAATGAAGATCTAAGAGAACCATTTCAGAGACAAGGAGGAACAACTTAAACAACTTGAAGAGAATTATTGATGGTATCGTTCAAAAGACAATAGCACCACATATCAGAAGGCCTACAAGGAGAAGGCACAAGTCTTTGCTTTTCAAGAGAACATTGAGCTCAACTGGTCAAAATTCTCTTACGGAAACACAATATTGATTCATGCAAAACTGGAAACCCATGTTCACAAGTCACAAGCACGTTCTCTTGAGCAGTATACTCCTTTAAATCTTAAGAAAGGAGGCTTAAGCTACCACCTTGATCACTTTTGTTTGCCTTATAAACTGAATACAGCAATTCTTTTGACTAGTGCACCATCAGTCTTTTAGAACAAGAAAAATCTTTTTAAAGTCTATTTCTCTGGTCTTGTCCTGCAGCCACTATTAGTCATATTACACTTTTCTGTATCAACTATGCTCCTAAACTCAGAGAACACTGATTTCTAACATTTGTTTCTTACTCTTCCAGGCATATTGTACCAAAAGATATGCTTACTGTAGATTTTCTCTCATGTAAGGAGGGCTGTTATAAATTCCAAGTAATCAAGTATAAGTTTACTATGTCTATGAGGAAGCCCCTTGAACTGTACAAACAAAATTAAAAGGCAGAGAAAGTTAAAACATACATTGGATTGCATACCAAACTAGTATCCAGATTAAGATGACTAATTATATCATGAAAACCAAATCTTGTTACTCATAAGTAAATCAGACACAGGGTAAACCGCTGGACTTGGATTCTCTGGAACAGTAGGAAATGGTGTTACCTTTATATATAGCTCATGAACCTCTTGAAAGAAGCTTTTGATCCCATCATCATTACGTGAGTCATGAAGCAGCATCAATCGTGTATGTATGATTTAGTCAGTCAAGGAAAATAAAGGACTAAAGGCAGTATACAAATTTTGTAGTGTTGGTACCATTTATATAAGAAACTCAAACTTTAGAAGAAACACAAAAACCTAAGAAAATTTATGAAAATATGACGAGAAAGTCCAAAGTTAACAGAACAAAGTAGAGCAAGATTGGAAATTTGGAATCCCATGTCCAAATCGTACAACATATTCAAATCGAAAAATGGCATAGATCTACGAGTTATTTGACCCAATCACATCAACAAAACATACACAGGCCAATAAAGATTAAAAAAAACATAACAAAACGTCTACTAACAATTCCTATATTTACTCTTAGAATGAATCCTGACCAATTGAAGCTCAAAGTTTAGGCTTTATATGTATAAGCATGTATGAAAAGGGAACAGGAGCACCGAAGTATTCATGATTGTTAAGTTGAAAAGTGAATATTATAACATCTCAATAAAAATAACCAGTAGTTATCAAGAACATATGCAGCTTAACAAGGTGAGATAAAAACTTAACCGAGGAATTTACTTGTTCTATGAAATATCATTAACATGTTAATCGGTGAATCAAGTAGAAAAAGGTAGGATATGACCCGCGTTAACATATACTGTAACCACCAAATCATTGAATCTGTCAATTGCTTTCAAAAACCTGGCAAAGTTGGCAGGGAAAGATTATTTAGTACTTGATGATGAAAGTATGAAACATAAAGCACTAAAAAAATATTAATAAAACAAAGGAAAATTCACTATAACTATAAAAAAAAGGAAGGAAGGAAGGAAGGAAAGAAAGAAAGAAAAGTTGTTTGATCTCAACTGGCTCTGGTTCATAACACACAGTCACACAGGCTAAGATAGGTGAAGAAATCTCACATAGCACTAGTCGTCCATGCAAGGTCCTGGACAATATCCAATGCAGCATGTAATATGAACTGGTGCTGATGGGCAGCATCTTCTGTCTAGGCAGAGAATGTACATGTATCACTAAAGGACATACAGTCATTTAGCAACAAAAAAAAACATACAGCCGCTTGAAGAAATTAAATCGAGTATAACTGGAAAGATGGGGAAAGTCTTTTATGATAGATAACTAGCCAATCAAAATTTTGCATAATAATTCCCATTTGAAACTAACGGCAATTGAATTGATGTTTTGGTGAATCCACTGTTGTTTATCTAGATTGCTGAATGTAAATGTAAATATGATGGTTTGAAAAGAGAACATTGAAACGAAAGTTCAATTTTCCAACAAGTTGTATGGAAAGAATACTATATTCAATATCCCCTCCAAATCTAATATGATATAAGATGAAAGTGCTTACCCTTACTATATTGGAGATGTTTTACTAGAACATGAGCTCATATATAGGTAAGTACCTCTTTTGCTAGTTCTAAGGACCCGTACAATGGAAAGAGGATAAATGACGAAATTGTCCAATGGAAAGAGGATAAATGACGAAATTGTCCATATTTAAATTCTTATTTAATTGCATAGCATGACTAGGGATACTCCATAAAATATGCATACAAAATATAAATATAGCATTTAATACTAAGGGAATTATAGGCAAATTATTGTAAAAATAGATTATTTAAGGTAAGTAGACATTTAACTTTGGACTACCTAAATAAGTACTTTTATTATCCTATGAGGGAGGGAGTATTAAACAACAAATTCAGTAATTTTCTTTAAGACTATCCAAAAGATGAAGAAAGCATACTTTAGGGGCTGTACCGACTTCGGCTTCATATACAGGGATGTCATTCCTGCTAACAATCATAAAACATGCTGTGCTAGTCATGCTGACTGATCCTTTACCCTAAATTGTATCAACCTGCAAAGGATAAAACTTTAAAACGTTAATCATGTGGAATTCATAAGCTGAAACCCATGGATAAAAATACCCGTCTATTCTATACATCACTTCATATGACTATACTAGGTATGCATGTGTGCATACATCATACATACAAAGAAATCAAACAAATTAATACAATTCAAACACTAAGCATATAATAAAGTTTTAACCTCAAGAGGAAATGATCAAGCCCTTAAACAGAGCAGTCTAAATCAGCTCGTACGAAGATATCTAAAGAAATATAGAAAAAAAAAGATAGATAACAAGATCTAGATATAGAAATATAATCAGCTCGTGTAAATTATAAAATTTCAAATAGACAATAGAAACATGTGATCCGAGAGAGTAGCAGAGAGACAAACCTTAGGAAGATGAATGGAATGATAATCCCTATGTCGACCTTGAAAGAGGAAAGAGGAAAGAGGAAAGAGGCGGAAAACAAATGAAATAGAGTTAACTTACCTTCCTTTTTCTTTTCTTTTCTTTTCTTTTTTAATAAAGAGAAAGGAATGTTATTGAAAGTAGACAATAAATAACTTGAAACTTATATATTTATTTTTTGTTTTAAATAATTAAATAAAAAGTTTTTAATTTTTTTAATAGAGTCAATTAAATTGAGATGATTGTTTAAAATTAAATGTGTGACTTTTCTTAGCACAAAAAATATGACTATCTAATTAATATTTAGTTGGGAAGTAGTTAGCATGAAGTTTATTTTTTGATAAATTAATCAATTGGTCAATAGAGTGTTGACACGCAGACGAATGTTAGCATTCTATTGGTCTATTGATGACATCATCTCAAACTTAAATATAAAAATTTAAAAATAAATAAACATAATAAAAGATGACAAATGATATTAGAGATACATATACATATAGTGCATACTAATTATATTGAACAAGGACATCAGTCTTTTCTTCTATTTTTTGTTCCATCAAAATATGATTCTGATATTGTGCATACTTGAACTAATGCTGCTTCTAATTTAGTCTAATCAATTTAATCATTAATGGATATTAATTCACTTAGATTTGAATGGAATGGCTGATCACCACTTGTGGTACAGTGCAGACCTTATTAGGTTAATGGTATTCAGAGACCGTCTCTCATCATCTTGCAGCCCAATGTCCATGGGTTATCCCCAATTAAAACCTTCAACCTCCTCTGCTATATCTATCCTCCAATTAACATCCTCAAATGGGTTAAAAATAGGTTTAATAATTAAAAAGACTATATTTGCCTTACTTTGGAAAAATAAAAATTATCTGACGGAATTCATCTACATTGACTAATGGAATTCATTTTTTAATATGTGAAAAAAATTGGAATAACACTTGTATTACTAACACATCTATGAGGAACAGTTGTGTCAAAAAAATATATTTAGGGAACAATTTAACAAAAACATGACAAATAGGAGGACTAAATTTGCAATTTAGTCGTATTTTATTTGTTATGGAATTTAGGAGATTGCTGGTTTGAATTTTTCGTAGTAGATTTTCTGTAATTTATACTAATGCTCAAAAATTGATAATTTGGTGGTTTTTATGTCAGATTTGGGTGATTCTTAAGGCTAAATTGGAGCCCTTGAAGTCTAGTTTCTGTTTATGATTTTAGATTTAGAAAATAAGTTCAATATGATGGAGTTTTTGTCAAAAATAGTGGCTTGAAGTCTTGATGATATTTAGACAAATTTGAAAATTGGATGTTTATGATTCATAATTAACTATTAGAACTCTAATTAAAGTGATAATTGATTATTTTGTTGAGAGGACGTTTTGAATCACGTGATTAATCTTTAGGGTAATTATATATGGTATGCGGCTCTTTGAACTATTTAGTATTTTGAAATTATATATAACTAGTTGATAGCCCGTGCAATGCACGGGTTAGTTTGAATAATAGATTGTATAATTTATTAACACGGACTTTTTTAAAATTGATTACAAACGCTATCAAACCCAACACAACCCATTTTACATTCTAAAATTTAAACACTACATAAAAATACAATATTATATCTTCCAAAGATTTAAGCCGGTATTATATATTCCAAAGATTTAAGTCGTCTTTGGTCTTGTGGTCTTCTTTTAGATTTGCTTCTTTGGAATTGAATTCTTCATTCAAAGCAATGCACCAAAGAGTGCAACGTAAATATATCAAAAGATATAAGACTACCAAATATAAATAGCAAGACCCCAAAAATTTTATACTAATGAAAAGTCTTTATTAAATAAAAGAATTTGAATAGCACTTACCTACTCACTTGCACTTTATTTGAGGATTAGAAAAGAAGTTACATATCCTTGTTAGAGTTACTTTTGAAATCAATCCTTATCATATATCACCTTTATACCTGCATTGTAACTCTTTTTATAACACTTCAAACCAAAACTCATTAATTATATACACCATTATAGCTATTACAAAAATATGGTCAAAACCTAATAAAAAATTGCTAATGTCATTATAATTTTACTCAACTAAAATTGAATAAAACTACATTCTATGTAACCCAAACCATGTGCCCCTTTCAGCGACTCACTGTTAAGTAGAAGGTTAGAACACTACTTAGAAAAATATATATTAAAAAAAATATTAAAAGGTATAAATGTTAAAAGACCCCTCAAAATCTAAAAATTTGATAGAATATGATTACACTTTCAAAATATCAATACATCCAACCAAAGAATCATCCCAAAATTTTTGTCATAGCTCCCTCAAGATTTTCAAAATATTAAGTACTTACCTCCTCTTAAAGTTCATACCAAAATTATAGTGTTAGAATCCAATACTGAATTAATCCAACTTGTCATTTAACAATTTCCAAATCACACTACATCCATAAACTCGTCAGAATTACAAATCAAGTTTGACATACAAATATTCTGTAATTGTGATCAACAGATATAGCTCCAATAATTTCAATAATGATTATATCTCTTTCAACTATTTGCAGTGATCAGATCCTCCAACGTGTCTCGCATATCATTGCTAAAAAATGAAAATGAAGGAGAAAAAGATTTGAACATTTAGAACTATAAACTCAAGGTAAAGAAAAGCATACACATTTTTTAGATATGTGTTGCAGTTTGAAACCCAAGTGTATTATACTACTTTGAAAGAAAGCATAACATATATTCAAAATTCTTCCAAGAAAGGTGAAGATATTTCCTTTTCCATTCGCATCTTAGTTCTACCCCCTAAGTTCATATTGGGAAATTTTAAAATTCAAAGTTCAACAATTCTGTAAAGAACTCTTTTAATCAAACAAAGATAAATAATTGGGATATGGGGGGCAGGGGCAAAGGTGAAGGAAGACAACAATAATAGTCTTGAATTCACTCAAATCAACAATACTATTCCATTGACATCACCAATAAAAATTGGGTACTCATACTGTTTAAAAGCATAACACAGGACATCAACTAAGGAAGCCAACATATATAGTTTTGCAAATACATGAGAGAGAATAATGGCTAAAATTGAGGTTCGTGATAAAGTTAAAAAGATAAAATTCGAAGATAGCAATACCATGTAGTTTACAATTATCTAGAATAAAAAATAACAGGTCAACTTATATCTTCCTTGTGGTATTTGAGTAAGTATGTAATATGCACCAGGGAACACATCACGTATATAATATGAATCCATATTATTAATTTTTTTTCTTTTTTGAAATAGTATGAATCGATATCTACAATTAACATGTAAAATTTTCTCTAAGAGGATAACATGTATAAAAAATGATTCATTAACATTAGCAAAACAAATATTAAAAATTTTATTGAAAAACTTACAAATTACAATGTGGCCTAATTTATATACTATTCAAAAGTAGTGAATTCTTTCTAAAATGAAATCCAAACTAACCTTGTGGGCTAATTTTACGTATAAGTATCCTCAAATTAACTCTATTTCAATTCATATATAAACTTATATATAGATAGAAGTATCTCATAATTGCCTACAACTCCAAACAAAGATCAAATATACAACAAAAGTCAAGACAAAAATTTTAATTTTTTCACCAATTCATGTCACTTATGATTGAGAATTTGATCCCATCTAAGTAGAAAAAAAAAATTTAAAAGGACTTTTCAAACAATTATCTACAATAATACCTCAAATTTACAGTGTTCAACTCATGATCTTGACATTGATGAACAAATACAATCAATTCAAAGATGAGAATTGTGAATTAAGGCCATAATTCATGGTACTTCTCTAAGTAATTTAACTTAAACCCTATTTTTGATATGTTTATTCCTTTTTGTTAAAAAATTTAAGTGTATAATGACTCAAGTAAAAATGTAAAAATCAATAATCTCTCTCCTTGGATCTTATTTTCAACTTTTTCCTGATAGTGAAACTTTATTATTTAGGGGTATTTTGTTAAAATCATTCAATTATATTTGTGTAAATTTAATCAACTATTTGAGCAGACACAAACTTAATCTCACATTCATTGCAATCATCAAAAATGAAGAGTCAATAATGTTCATGATCAATTAAAAAAAACTTTAACAAAAATTATTTCATGGGAAGCTTAAAACGCGAGAAAAAGAATCAAACCCACACAAAAGACAAATACTTGAAGAAATGCATCATCCTTTATAGCATACTAATATAATTAGCTGAATAGATAGATATGATAATCAAACAACAAATATTAATAAAGAACAACAAAAATAAACATACTAATCATACATAGATCGTTACCGAGCAAAAATTGTGATCTTTGCATGATAAGAGATGCAATTGATAAATCTATAAACGCATTTAGATGGTACTATTTATGTTTTATTTACTATAATAATTAATAAGGGAACGAATGAGATGTTGATATGGAAAATTACTTTTTAGATGTTTTTTGATGTCAATATGAATAACATGAAATCAAATATGGACAACACGACAATTTATTTCATTGAAACATTTTCACAAATATCTTGGAAGTCAAATATAAAGTTACCTTGCAATTCTGCATATCTGGGGTGTGAGCCCAAAGCGAGGGAAACCGTCTTTATTATTTTGATTTTCTATCTAAATTATGTTTCATTGATCGACCATAAATATGTGAAAAACACTAATGGTATTCGCGAAATATAAGTGATGTGTACCTCAAAAAGAATAGAAGAATTCTATTTTGGCTCGTCTTTTCTCCTCTCTCTTTGTCAGGCCTCTCAATCTCCTATTCATAGTGTTCTACAACAATGCATTTACAGTATAGAAGATGTTAAAAATAGAGAAAAACTAAAATATATTAAAAATTAATGTACTTTTTTATCTTTCTAATTCTCCCTTAATTCATCGTTGAAACCAAAACCTCATAAAAACCCAAACTTCACAATAATGAAAAGTTAAATTCTGCAGAATTACAATTGCAATTTTTGTAAAAGCTTCAAAATTTTATTTTATTCTCAAATGTCATATATGTTATACCAAGTAAAAACATAGCATAATGAAAATCTTATAGAAGTTTTAGAAATTTTATACACAACAAAATTGTATGTGGCCTCATCAAGTTGCAATTCCCTCTCCTGAAATTCTTTTAACACTATATATATCCACAATCATACTGTTTCCAGATGAGAAAAGATAAAAAAAATCAGAATATTATATATGAAAACATACGAAGGTTTGCTTTCTTTAAGCATAAACTCTTTCACGCTTAATGCAGAAGATATTTTGCCCTCCATACACATGAGAGACACCAAGTTCTGGTAACTTAAAGTTGAGATATGTATGCTTCTTCCTTATCGAGAAACCAAGTAGTTCTAAAACTTTCTCCGAAGTTCTTCGATCTGCAATGCCCTTGCAGTAAGTATGTTATAAACTTCAAACATCCGGGCATATACCCTTTAACAACATATCTTGGAGTAAAGCATGGTCGCTTCTCCAACCATCCCTGTCTTACAAAACCCACTCATCAAATCATGGACAAAAAGAGACACCAAAAAGGTCGCCTCTCAAGATACTTTCTTTTAAATAGACTATTTTTTTTCAAATCGTGAGCCCTACATAGCTCAGAATTAATCGAACAGAACATCAAATTTTGGAGCCAAGTTCTTGTAAATATGACATCATATAACACAGAGGCAAAATAAATTCGAAAAATTTGGATAAAGATGTCTCAAATTCAGTCATAGATTCAGTCATGGCGGCATAAGGAAATACCTTAACGTTATCGACAAAAAAATCAATCGATCCACAAACTCCACAGTTCGAAATCTCTCAATTTGCTCCACCCAGAAAACCCCAAATCGACTTCGCGCATTCGTTTGTCCTACAAAAGAAGTTTAGGATAAATCAGAAATAGAGATGTAGAAATTTGAGATGCGGGTGGGAGGAGGTAGAGATACAGAACAAAAGAAAATTTGAGGAACCGATTTAGCTGGGAATGGGAATGGGAATGGGAATGGGAAGGGGAAGGGGAAGAAACTGAAGTTATGAGGAGAAGATGAAGAGATTAGACAAACTCGAAAATAACTCAGTGAAACTCAGCGAAATTGAACGAAATTGTGTTGGATTTGAAATTGATTTGAAATTGATTGAGTTAATTGGGGCTGTGCTGTATTTATATATATGGATTGATAAGTTGCTCTCTGAACCATTTAATATTTTGAAATTATCATTTACCTTTATATATGCCTTAGTAATTACTCGGATGTCTAAATGTACTGTTTTAAAGATTGTTATGTTTTATTTAAGGCTTTCATTTAAATGAAAACATTACTCTTTTATTTTAAAACTCGGATCATCCTCAGTCCGACTATGTATAAATTTTTTTAGTGTTTACGTTTAGTTTCAGAATTAATATAGAACCTATTAAGGCGCATACCTTTTAGATGTCTTTCGGTGAATATGTATTTTATAGATATGTACCTTAATAGGGTAATCATTGATATTATCCAACTTTTGAACCGTGATACATGACTATTGTAACTTTAGTCGCTAGAGTTATACATTGAAATTATTTTTGCATGTGAATTTGCTTTTTTATAACTTCTTTTAGTTTTGAAAGTATATTTATTATTGAAATTTATAGAAACAAATATTCTGTTCGATTGAAAAATATTTTTACAAATTGTTCTTGATCCGGCTACATAGGAAAAATTGCTACTTAGTGGACTTAATCGCTCACCCCTTACAATGTTACAGGTTAATTTGTTTCGAGAGCTAAGACGCTATAATCGCTCACCCCTTACAATGTTACAGGTTAATTTGTTTCGAGAGCTAAGACGCTATAAGTCAAGTCAATGATAAAGATGATTAATTTAAGTTACTTTGATTCAGAGAAGTTGCACCTCCGTTGGTATTATTTGGCTCTAGACTTTTGCTCATTCGATAAAAAATTTATTGAGATTTTTTGATAATTATATTATTCATTTGCTTTTATAATTATTTCGTCTTATATGCCTTTGAGCTTGTAACGTATAACGCTTTGAACCTGTAACGGGTTGACGGCGTTAGAATGAAGATGCAAGAAGATGGACTTAATTTCAGGAAGTCATTCTACTAAAAAAGGGTCATTAATTGTTAATTGGTTGGAGAAGACTTGACATACATACATGCAAATTACTTCCTCCTCTTTTGTACTTAGTTTAGAGCTGTAGTAAATTGTGCACACACAGAAGAAGCACTGCAAATACAAAACCGCTAGGCGCGCATGCAGCTGATTGGATTAATTAAGATCAATTGGAAACAATGGCAACCTTTGGATCATGTCTAATTACCACTAATCATTATTATAATTATAAAACAAAAACACCCTACGTACGTACATTAAACAAACAGTTTACGCAAATGACAAAACTAAAGATCGATATAGAAACTAGGCAACACGTACCCACCCATGCCCATGCATAAAGATGACAAGAGTATTGCGCATTGTTTTTCGGTTGTAGTTAATTTATTGAAAATGTCTCCCCACCTAATTAATAAACTAAAAGGTCGCTAGGGGAGAATACTTTATTACTAGCAACATAAGGGAAGATAATTAATTAGGGGCGAACTACTGGTATGATCTGCTGCTGCGGTGGCTGCTGCTGCTGCTGCTGCTGCTGGAGCTGGAGATTGAGGTGTGAGCATGATCGGACCATCTCTCCGGCGAGTGGGATGACTGGCAGATTATCACAGTTGCATATCTCCACCATGAACCCATCTGGATCATGGAAGAAGAGCTGATCCACGTATATCCCTCCTTCTTCCACACGTTGCCGCATGTAATCAATTCCCATTTCCTTCAGCTTCTTCTCCACTGCACCCATGCTCTCACACTGAACAAAAAAATTACAGTATATACATACACTTGTATATAATATTTACTAGAAATGTTGTAATACTGTTAATATATATATAAGGATAAAAAAAATAGTAATATATAATAACAGCAGTCACGCATGCAAGAAACAAATGTTAGGTGGCTTCTTTGTGTCCAAGTATTTAAAGCAACATGACCTCATTGTTTTGTTTTCTTTTAAATGTCATTTTTGTCAAGATGACGAAAAGTTTAGTACTTCACAAAAGACAAAAATTCTGTGGACATAAAAATTATTTAAATTTCATTCATTTGTAATTTGATTCTAATAATGGATAAAAATATAAATAGATAAATTTAAATACACTCATGTATGTGTTGGTGAGAGAGAGAGAGATGGGGACTCTTGAAATTGTTGTTTGTAATTGATTTTGTGCACCATCAGATACCTTTTCATTCGCACCTTCACCATTAAAAGACAGACGAGTAACAAATGGTAATACTGTAACAGGAAGTAGTAGAACTATTTCATTTATTTACGGCTCTAATTCATTCACGAGTCTAAACAAAACCAAAGGGTGGTTGACCTAATGATCAAACCTTAGAATCAGTACCCAGAAGATTTTCTTCTGAATGCAATCTCGGTTCAACCAAAAAAAAAAGAGTCTAAACAATTGAGCTATCCTAAAGAATTTGGGAATCTACCAACCTAATATTGTTGAATGTTGGACCAAATTAGGAGTTACGTAATAAAATTAAAAATACATATACAAAAACTTATACCAACCTGGAAAGAGATGTGATTGTCCTTGGGATTAATCTCTCTTTTCTTGGGCATGTTTTCTGGGTATTCTGATTGCAAGAGGTGTATCCCTATTCCGTAGCTGAATAGCCTACACCATCTCAATCAACCAATATGTATTGGTTTAGTGATAACCAACGATAACAAAATACTTGATCTCTATTAGTGATTTTCAAAATTGACATGAAGTGGGTGCTTTATTAATTCTTTACAAACAGAGAGTAATAAAAATGGTAGCGGTGAGGGATGGATGAATTTACCATGCTCCATTGAAATCAAAAGAGCCAGGCCTCCTGACGGGGACAAAGCCAAGAATATTCTGGTAGAAATCGATGGATTCTTCAAGCGATCGGCACACTAGAGAAATGTGGTTCAGAGATTTAAGGTGCAATGGGTTTCCCACGCCTTCCTTCATTTTTTTTAAAATCAACGTACGTAGTATATAACTGACCAAAACAAAAGGAATAATTAATGAAGTGGGCGCGCGGTGGCTCTTTCTTTTGATTGATAAAAGGAATATATGGTATGGGTATTGGTATTGGTAGTGGTGGGGAGAGAAAGCCGGTAAATGTAATCACGTACGGTGGTTGTTGTGGAGATTCAAAGGGTAGGATTAGGATGTGAAGAGAGAGGAGCTACACCTATATATATATATATATATATATAAACATACTACGCCCTAGCTTAGCTTATAACTTATTTCAAGGAAAGGAAAGGAAAGGAAGAAGCCTCCCTCAAGACTCTCTCACTGTTACGTCTATATCTTTGCTCACACGTGTAAGATCATGATTGACTTTGACACGTAGGTTCAACGTGGCTGAGTGCGAATTCAACTCCTATCAGTTATTACTGGATGGGTGGGAAACACCTCAGCCACCCACCCTCTGCATTGTTCCCCCCCTCCCACCCCCGCCTCCCCTGAGATAGTAACCCAGACGGTGATAGCTGTAATGGCGATTAGGTCACTCTCTTCTCGAGCAGGTGCTATACAACATCTCCACTACGCTATCCTTCTCTTTCATCCCCCAACAACACCCAGACACTATTTTTTTTCTCCTCTACTTTTTTCTCTCTCCTACCCAATCCCCCACCATTCCAGACCCTTCTCAGTTCAGTCACTCTCATCTTCATTCTCAAACACGGACGCCCCTCTTTCGTCACCCGAACTAGTTAACGACCTCTCTCGGATTCTCAGTGACTTTCGAAACCCTAAACACGACATTGAATCCGCCCTCAGTCCATTCTCATCCAATATATCCACCAATTTGGTTGAACAGGTCTTAAAACGCTGCAAAAATCTTGGATTCTCTGCCCATAGATTCTTTCACTGGGCTAAGCAATTGCCTGGTTTTGAACATACCCACGACACCTACCATATTCTTATCGACATATTAGGGAGTAGTAAGCAATTCCCTTTGATATGGGACTTTCTTATGGATATGAGAGAGACTCGATGTTGTGAAATTACCTCTGAGATGTTCTGGGTTATTTTTAGGGCTTACAGTAGAGCTAATTTGCCTGCTGATGCCATTACGGCTTTTAACAAAATGGTTGATTTTGGCTTTGAACGGGGTATTCATGATCTGGATCAGCTTTTGTATTCCTTGTGTAAAAGGAAGCATGTGAAACATGCCCAACAGTTTTTTGATAGAGTCAAGCACGAATTTACACCTAGTGTGAAAACTTATAGCATTTTGATGAGGGGGTGGGCTTATATAGGTGATCCCAGCCAGTCGCGTAAAGTGTTTGATGAAATGCTCGAAAGAGGATGTTCGGCCGATGTGCTTGCTTACAATTGTGTTTTGGAGTCTTTGTGTAAGGGAGGGAATGCGGACGAGGCATATAAGTTGTTCCGGGAGATGAAATCTAAGGGGTTTGAGCCTGATGCCTTCACTTATTCAATTTTCATTCATGCTTCTTGTGAAGGGAACGATGTTCATTCGGCTTTTAGGGTTCTTGATAGGATGAGAAGATACAATCGTGTGCCTAATGTGTTCACTTACAACTGTATTGTCAAGACTCTTTGTAAGAATGACAAGGTAGAAGAGGCTTACCAACTTCTGGAGGAGATGATTGAAAGGGGAGTGAGACCGGATGCATGGAGTTACAATACAATCCTAGCTTTTCATTGTGATCACCGTGAAGTTAATAGGGCCATTAAGTTGATTTCAATAATGGAAACGGATGCTTGTCAGCCAGATCGGCACACATACAATATGGTGCTTAAAATGTTGATCAGGGTAGGGAGATTCGATAGAGTCGCAAAAGTTTGGGAGGGTATGGAGGAGAAGGGTTTTTATCCGTCAGTTTCAACTTATGCTGTTATGGTCCATGGTCTTTGCAAGAAGAAAGGTAAGCTAGAGGAGGCATGCAAATACTTTGAAATAATGATTGATGATGGGATACCGCCCTATTCGTGTACCTGTGAAATGTTGAGGAACAGAATTATAGGGTTAGGATTTTCAGAACAGGTGGACATTCTTGCAGATAAAATGAAGAAAAGCACTTCTTGTTCAATACAAGAACTATCCAGCATTATGAAAGGTAATAGAACGAATATGAGAATCAAAAGTGAAGAAGAATACAACTCAGATATTGAGAGTGACGAGTGAAGAGAGAGGGTACAACTTGTCCCATTTGACTTTGTGGTAAAAACAATGGTGGGTGTTGCGAGCAGTCGTTTCTTGTTGACACAAAAGGATTGTTATCGTTTTGAATATAAAATATTGGAATATGACGAGTGTGAATTTGAAGTCCTGCTGGACTTAACTGAGCTAAATTCCCTTTTTGATTTTTTCGATTTCCATCCAAGCATTCAGTTGTGGAAAACCCTTCATTTGCTGCAACAACAGAATTATGTGGTGGAACTGGGCCAAGACAAAAGCGAGAAAAGAACCAAGGGAGAAGCTAAACCTATTACTCGTTCATATACATTCCTAATCAAAAACCGTCTTTTGTGTGGTAAAGCAAGCTGGAAGCTGTTTCTCTCTTGATCATATCTTGGTGCAGTACAAATATAATCAAACTCTTTTATTATATGTTCCATATTATTGATTCATGGAAGGATACTTGTAATGTATGAGAAGATCATATTTAGGTGAAGTGATAAACTGAGGTGTTAATTTATTTTTTATGTTTCTTAGATATAAGTTGTTTTTAAGATAATTATGGTGTTCGAATGTGTTGTTTATCAGGTCCTCAACAATGCCTAGTGAAGGAGGTGAAAACTGCAGAAAACTCCTTGGAGAATCCATATAAGCAACTCCAATTAAAAGCAACATCTCGTTAGTTATTGGTCGCACCTACTACAATTAAGATTAAAAAATTGTTCCAAAAACAGGTGCACAATTGCACGTCAAAATTTTCATTTGACCTCTTGCCTAAAACATGTTTACTACGGAATTGTGGAACTACTTAACGGGTGTACGAACGAAGTTATACAACTCAATTAAACAAAACCAAGGGTACCTCTACAAGAGATTATCGGTAAAGAATGCTGGATAAGTACAACCAGTTGCATGCATGCGAAACAATTTAATGCGACTGAGAAAAATCACAATTTGAAGTGACAAAAGCAGTCAGGTAAAGCTGATCCTCTTCCCATCACAAAATCATCTCTATGGGCCTTCCATAGGGCGTCCATCAACTCCTTCCCCTTGAGCCCCTCTGAAGTGAACTTTGCAAAGGCCCTCCTACTTAAGAAAAGTGTTCTAAACAACCCCTTATAGGCCCGCATTGCTGCCACCATCTTATCCATGTTCCCGAAATATGTAGCCATATACGAGTCGCTGTTGATCGATACATAATAATCCAGCGCAGCTTTCGTGTTCCCATGCATGCTTTTAAAATCCTAACCAGTAAGGAGGGAAGATTTGGAAACAGTGTTGGTGTAAACAGAGGTTAACCCTTCAAGTTCCATCAAACCATCCCCAGCTGCCAAATAAATATTTGTGTTTATAGGGATGGATAGAGATCGAAGAATGAAAGCAGTCTCATTTGGAGTGAGGGGGCATTTCCCACGGCTTCTCCAGACATGGGCTGCTTCTCCAGTCCAAGGTTTACGATCTCCCCGAGCAGCCTCTATAGCATCCATAGAGGCTAGAGAAAGACCATGGTACTCACATTGACTGTAAGCTACCATGTCAGGTTCAAAACGAAGGTGAAGTGAGAGAAAGGGTTTGGGTATAGCTTCCAGAAGTTCAGAGCCTTTCTCCTCCAAGGCTCTGGTTAAACGTAGTGCACTGTAACATGCTTGACAAAGGGCAGCCTTCGCATACAAGGGATACCTATGAGATTACAAACAAAAGAAATTTACTGAAAGAAACTCAAAAATAAATTATTGGTGAATCAAGGTAATGTCCATAAATCATACAAATCAGCATACATCCTTAACATGACAATATAGACTACTAAAGGAACTGCAGATAATGGAATAGCATTTTCCAAATCCACCGTACCCTAGATACAAATATAAAAGGATAATCTATTTTCTAGTCAAATACATTACGAGTGCATGACCTTGAGAGGGGGAAGAGAAAATAGAGCCAACTGAATTAACAATAAACCTGTCAAGCATAGCCTCGGAGGTTCATTATCCGGAAATGCAAACCAACAGAAACAGCCTATACTGTATTAAAATAAAGTAATTTTTTACCAAAAAACAATTTGGCTCAAACATATTTTCTATTTCAACCTGCATAATTACAGTGTGCCGAACATTAAATTGGGATCAATCTTCTCCAAATAGAAACTACTAGTCAAAGGCAGCGTATACCAGATGGAAGAAAAAAATAAGGAACACATGATTACCTATCCCTCCTTTGGCTCATCACAGGAGTGATTGAGATATAATGATGCTCCAATAGAGAAGGGAGGACACTTTCCATATAATCAAATTGGCCTTTGTGTTTGCTGCAATCAACTCGAATTGGTTCTTTAAATGCAATTGCATCTGGCAATTTTTTCACAACTTTGACAAATCCATTCAACTTTTGAATGAAGTAGTCTACATCAAATACATCTGCAAAATCACTGATGGAGACTAAAGAGTTATGCCATAATGCATATATATGATAGGGACAGAAGTAGAAATCTTTATAACAGTCACCAGAGGACAATGAAGCTCCTTATAATATGAAGCTATAATATACTCCCTCCGTCCCAGGATAAAAGTTCTTATTACTATTTTGGGTTGTCCCATGTTAAATGTCCTCTTTCTTTTAATAACTAAACTTTTACACATTTTTTTCTATTATGCCCGTAGCATTAAATATCTCATACTTTTCTTATTCTAATTCTCTCTCCATATTTAATAACATTATTATGGGCAATTTTGTCATTTTATTCCTCTTCTTAATATGCGTGAAAAGTCCACAGGACTTTTATCCTGGGACGGAGGGAGTATAAGTTAGTGAAGAAAAGGAAACAGTGAAGATTGTGAGTTTCAGAAAGGAGGAATGAAAGAATTTTAATATACATTGAATTTGCTTTTTTGTTGGGTTCCTACTTGACAAGAAGAAAGAGAGGAAACTTGAGAAGGAGAAGAAAAGCTCAAAATTTCTTCATTTTCTTCTTTCCATTTCCCTTCCCTTGCTCCCTTTCCAAAAACACATACGAGAAACAAAGTTCTATTACTCTTAGGTCATTGGAGTAAAGAATAGCACAATGTAAGATGATTAACTTTTCATGGCACAATTGATAATGAAGTCAATTATCTCTTCCCGTGTTCTAGAATATAGTAAGCCAGAATGTTGGCACTTAAGATAAACTGGATCACATTTTTCATTTTTTTTTTTCTACTTCAGTATACCTCATGTCATATATGTGTCAAAGTGGTTCAATAATTATAATTCCATTTTATACAGGGTGCTTGTATGGTGGAGCTCAAAAGATATGAAAGATTTCCTCCAAGCTATACACTAAAAGATGAACTTAATTAATGCAAAAAGAGTCCTATTTGCAGAATATACAAACTTTAAGGATAGATTTCTGTTTCATGTATCATCAAAAGAAATGGGACCAGTACTGGACCCTCAACCAGGCATACTACCTTTGTCAAAACGGAACCAATACCACAGCGCTCGACATCACACTAGACATCCTGCTTTCAGTTTCCCAGCTAAAAAATAATAAACCAGACATGAGAGTTTCTTGTCATCCAGATCCTCGTGAATGAAAGGATTCAAGAAGATATTGACTATTGGGATTCTTATTGTGGACTGGTGGGAGTAAGTTTCCGGCTTTTTTAGCAAGTGGTTAAGTTACTGCACGTTGTTTTTTCTGTTCTTTGTATACAAAATCTTTTTGTCTTTACACAGATCTGTAAGGATTTAGGATTCATCGGTTTCCTTTTTCAAAAATGAATAGATACTTGACCCAGCAGATTCAGTCCTAACAAATAATTAGATAGATTCTAGAAGGTAACATGTATGAGCTATCCATCTTTGATAGCAGAACAAGTTGATGCAAGAATGAGAAAAATGGGAGATGAATGCAACTCTGAGTAAATTGCTACATATTACACAACTATATGGTGTAAAAGTGCTATGTCATTGCATTACTTCCAAAGAGATAAAGTGGGAAGAAATATTTGCAGCTATGGGAATTGTTCGGTTCATACACATTAAAATTTGATCTAATGTAAGAAAGTGAATTTTACATTTAATCCTTTCTTTCTTTTTAATTACAAATGGTCATTTTTCTAGGTGTCATGATTAAGAGAATGAAACAACGGCAAACCATTCCTCAGTAAACAACATTGATTACCTTGATTCATTCCAATAGGCAGCCACTTCAAACTTTGGCAGTACAAGAGTAGCATTTAGCAAACGAGCAATGCCAACACCATCACATAACTGAAACCATCATAAACAGTATAAGGCTGTACCCTACACAACATAAATTTATCACAGAAACCACCAACAAGAAAGCAATACTGTCAGGTACTCACATCCCTCCTCATCTGATTAAGCCCACCATAACAATCCACTCGAATATAGCCATTACTCTCTGGCGGCAGAGCTGCAGCATTTTAACACAAAAAACCAAATGCAATTGTCTGCATTGAAAGCCAGTCAAGATTGACTCAGAAATATAAAACCAATCACAACCCCATCCCCAATTCTAATCATTTAGCAACTATGCTAACAAGTTTCCCAAATTGATTACTACCCTAAATAATTCCCACACTTCTCAAATAGTTACTCCATAAGCTCCAAGAAGAGTCTCCATTTGAAGTCAATTTTTATTTTTATTTTAATTAAATGGGCCAAATATCATGAAATTTGGAAATCGATTTGATACTTGTAAAAAGACATGAATTCTAAATTTGATATTATTAATATTTTTTTGAATAACTTCAGAAACGTATCGAATGAGTTATCCCTAATTTTGCTTACAAATAAAGTATTTACTATTCCAATTCATTTCAAAGGATTACTTCACCGGTGACTCCAAGTGAAAGATTAAAAATAAATAACAATAATAAAACCAACCAGTTAGATGTCCCCGAATCCACCAACGGCAAGGTCGCCAATCAACAATCCTTCGAACACTCCATATATCTGATTTTTCGCTGCTGTTTGTAGTGGACCTGAAATACCAACCATAAATTTTTAGTTTCCTGTATGGGGTAATCATAAACGAATAGATCATTACAAGACAATCGTAACCACAAGTCAAAAACTGAAGGGAGCCTAGTCTCTAGTATTCTAATAAGCAGAAGGAAAGAGAAGTAAGTAGTTACAATGGATAATTAAAAGAATAAGCGGAGAACGACGAGGAAGGGGACGATAGATAGATCACGGCAAGGAGAAGAGAGAAAGTTACTACCACAATACTAAACAACGTTTCTTCACTAAATGCAATCATTTTTATATGTATATACGTGTATACATGGATTGTTATGAATGATGAAGGTTTATTCAAGTAGGGTTTATATAGTCGAGGCTCGAAAAGTAGATTGGATCCATGATATATATATATATATATATATATATATATATATATATATATCTTTGGACTGGTAGAGAGAGCAGAGCGTGCGGTCAGAGTAACTGTTTGTAAGAAAGAAGAATGGAAGCGAATTCGGACTAGTTTTGTTGGTGTACATTCTATTTAAATCTTATTTATTTATATTTTTATTTATTAATATTAGGATTAAAATATAAATAAATAAAATTTAAATTATGTTTTTGATTCGGAATTCATAACAATCATTTACCCGGACCCAACCAAACTGAAAATACAAATATTTTTTTTGATTATCTGTAAATTTCTGACATACAAGTTAAAATTTAAATAAAAGTATTTTGTTGGTTATTATTATAACTTATAATATGTGAAAGTGTTGAGCTAAGATAAGTATACAAATTTCGCCTGTCTTTTAACTTTTGTGTAGAATCATTTATGCATGTTGAGTATACAAATTAAGTTGATAAATCGTACTTATAATAACTTGTTTGATTTTCAAAAATAAATAAAAAATTGATACTTGATATTTTCCTTTTGAAGATATGTTTGAAATATCCGATCAAAACAGTATCAGTATATGTTTTTAAAAATATGGAAGGATAAAAACGAACTCCTACAATATGTCACTTAAACAAAAATAAGCACGTTTAGAGGGGTGAATAGATGTTAATTAACCGTGTCAACTTGTTACACACTTAAAACAAACACTTTTATATATATAATGCAGACAGGTAAAATCAAGTGTCTGGATTAGTATAATTTGTTCTAACAGGAGATTATTTTATGTGAATATGTTTAGCTGCAAAGTGAGATTCAAACGATCAAAGCACAAGAATTAACAAACCACATACACAAGGTTTTTTACGTGGTTATGCCCTTAATCCACGTCCAATATCAACCAGTATTAGAGATTCTTTTTATTAATTTTAAGACTCAATTAAATATAATAAAAAAAAATCTCTGTTCAAATAAAGTTTTCTATTGTCATGGACATCTCTGCCCTTTTTACACATCTGCAACCTTAAAAGCTTCCCTTGAACAAACTATCCCTACTGGATCGTACAAGTTTTACGGTGTTTGAACTAAGAACTTGAATACAATATGTTATGTTTTCCAGTCAATAAAATACTCTCTTTATGAACTGATATATGCTTCATGTGATTGTGTCCCTGTTTTAGCCAAATAGAAGAAATATAGACTAACGACTATATTTGAGTCTCTTTGATATTATCCAATGGGTCCAACAAAGAGGTTAGCAAGAATATCTCTCTCAGAGTCGTAAAGAATAAGAATTTCAGCAAATAAATAGAGACCAACGGATATAAAATAAGTTAGCATAAAAGATTAGTTCAATTGAATCACAAACTGATTTATCCAATATATATATATATATATATATATAACGAAAATAATATATTCAATAGCACAAATGATTAGTTCAGTTGTTAATACATGATTCCAACAATCTGATTTATATATTCCTTAATAGCTATTCAAAATATAAAGAATTCAAAACCAATTAAATAGCATAATATAAGGAGAGAAATAGTCCAAATGAAATACTCGATAGATAGTTCAGTCAAAGTTGGTTTTCCTTTTTAAGACTTCTCTTTAAATCACATATCTAACTTTGATTCAAATCAGCAAGCATATATAATAAGGAAATATCCAGCAATATTAATTCCTTTTTCTCAACTAATGGACCAATAATCAATTTTGGGTCAACAAAAAAATTAACTTACAATAAATTAAATCAACCCAAACAATTTAAACCAAATCCATTAAACTGAAAATAAATCCAATAATATTGTCATCATTAAAATCATAAAAGATATAAACCAACATATACTTGATAGCCTCAACGGTGCCTCCTTGCAAAATTTTATGTTTTAACCACTGAATAATTATAATATTTCTTTTTGTTAATTTTCACACACACCACACACACCCAAGAATCCAATCGAAAAAATCATAAGGCAAGAGTTACTATTGGGCCAACATACAGCTAATAATTATAATTAGGCTTGGTCTATTGGAAGTTTGGAACTGCCATAAACACCTACTCCACATGCCTGAACTTCCTTACTATCAGGAGAAACATCATAAAACAGTAGATGAAGATCTATTTCACTTTTAAGTATGATGGAAGTTTCCTGAAGTCATGCTCCAGGTCAGGAACTAAAGGATTTGTACATAATTTGCTTCCATTACACTTGATTCTGATGGTTTTTCATTTGTTCCTTTCTATCAAAAATCCCAAATAGGACCGAAATATTATTATTCTTGAACATCAGTACATAAGTTTGGAAGAATATTCCATCACTAGACACCTTGTGAGTTAAATTTCTAACTGCATTTTTCGCTACAATGGGAAATTAAAACAAGAAACTAGACAACCCTTGGAAGAACCCAGAGGTAGGGTTGGTAAAAAACAAGTTAAGTTCTCTATCATGCTGACCTGCACCAAGTTCTGAGAGGTACTTGCACATCTACTAATTAAATTCATGAAGGTTCCCGCTCTTTAATCATATTTCAGTAATTCTAATGAGAACCCTGCAGAGTTGCCTAGTCCTTTTGTCAGTCAAGAGGAGAGAGATGACAACTTCAACAGCCACTTACAGTATCACTCGAGTGAAAACTTTCCAGTCTCTTCTTCATTTTGGATCAACTATGGAAATAAAAATTTTAACAAGCATGAATTAGAGAAACGATTTACAGCGGGAATTTGAAAAATACAAAATTATAAACTGCAAATTAGAATTTCAATTCCTCCATTAAAGGAATTACCATTCCACAGTCGCAGAGAGAAAACTCCTTCCCAGATGATTGATAAGCCACATGACCCATGCCTACAAGGGCCACAATAATTGACCACTCAAAAAAAGAAAAAAAAAGTTCACTTACCTCCCTCATGACAGGTAATCAATGCACTTACCAGGTAAAAGATTAATTTTTCGATTAAAGTATTGCTTTTAGTCATTCGACATTGCCTCCTCGAATAAAGACTTCTATTTGCCATGGAATCCTCCCTTGCTATACAAGCTCAAGTAAGCCATCTAGATCGCATGCTTCTACAAGCTGAAGAATAAAGAGCTTTTTTCTAATGGAAAAGCTGCATGTATAAGAAGCAGCATAACAGGTAAAAGACTATTCAACTGACAACGTCACTCTTAGGAATTACATCAGTTCATATTTCTTTGTTTTGCACACTCTGTCTCTCATCTAAAACCAAGTGTTCTTCAATGATGTGTAAATGATGCAGCACAAATACTAACTGTCCGATAGAAGAACAAATGTTTCTGTAAACATCTTTTCTAGTGCTGAGAAGGTCCCGATACACCTACTGGAATCCAGAAAAGAAAAGACTCGAGTCAACTTACGAACTTTGTGAAGGGGAGTTCCACCCCATAAAGCATCTCTTATCATTCTCCCTCTAAATGGTACATACAAACATGCATCTCTATGTGTCTCTTTTTTTTAATCATACAACACAAGCATATAACTAAGAGAGAGTGAGAGAGACAGAGTGAACCTCATTGCATATAAACTAGTAAGAACTTAGGTGGCAGCTGCCTGTTTATGCCTCTCATTGTGTCATGAATATTATTGACATAGTATCATGGTACAACAAATTTAGTTTGCAATAATAGGCTGCCTTCGGCCTAGATGTTTATCTATAAAAAAGTGCATATCCAATTAGTTTTCCATATCAAAATGAATCAAATAAAATAACACCAGGTCCAGCTGAGCAGCCATGTAAGTAAATTACTAAGCCCTGCTTTACAGTCCGGTACTCTTCAACTCAACAAAATAGATTTCATGGCACTCAGTTTACGTGCAGGAATGGGAGGTACCCTTTTCTGAGCCAAATTTAAGATAAACTTAGCTTTTCCATACTTCCCATCTTTTTGCAAGCCTTCAAGTAGCATATGGATAGTATCCACATTTGGAAACAAATTCTTGTTCATACTGTCTTTACACATTGAATAAGCTAAATCAAAGTCACCAGCTTTACAAAGATAATGAATCATGGTCTGATAAATCTTGGCATTGGGCTTGTATCCCTCATCATGTAGAGCAGAGTAAACTCTTTTAGCCATTTCAATATAACCAGCTACACAAAATCCTTTAATCACCAAATTATAAGTAACTTCATCTGGATTTATTCTAAGATACCGCATCATACCCATCAAACTATTGGCTTGCCAAGCTCTTCCCCTATTCACCAAATACTGAATCCTAACATTAAATGTTGCAAGATTAGGTATACAACCCCTACTTACCATAAGATTCCACAACCCATTACCAATTTCCCACCCATTAACCTTATAAAATGCTGTTATAAGTGTTGTATATGTAATCACGTCCGGTCTTATTCCCACTTTTTCCATCTCAACCATAACCAAACAAGCTTTATCACATAAACCCATTTCACAAAATGCCTTAATGATGATATTAAAAGAATAAGCATTCAAATAAATCCCAAATCTCAAATGAACATCACTAAGAAACGACTCTATCGCACTTAAATCACGGGATTGTGTCAAAACCATCAGTGCAGCATTAAAAGACTTAACAGTTCTTTTACACCCATATAAATGCATATCATAAAAAGTACTGATCGCATGCTTACTCATTCCAGCTTTGCCATACAACATTATAATCCTTACAATGAACCCTTCACGCCGGCCTTGTGGAAGAGTCTTTTGCTGCTCTAGCAAATGCTCGGTATAATAAAATTTGCGAGCTCCGGCTAATCGAGAAATGGTGTCTTCAAATGCAAAGCGATTTTCAATGACAAGGCGATTGTGGGCGTTCGATTTGAACAAGTGGAATAGCTTTTCTGGGTCTCTTTCAGATTTTAGTTTAACAAGGGCTGGTTCTTCTAACGTGAGGGCTTTTTTTGTGTTATCTGAAATTGTAGCGTTGATGGTGGAGCTTGATAAAGTGGAGGCAACGGCCGGGGTGGTGACGGCAGAGGAGTTATTTGCGGTGCCAAATCTGCGAATCAAGCGCACAGAGCGCATGTTCTAATGGGTTAATCCCAAAATTGGAACATACCCACCAGGCAGGGTGAAGGGGTTTAATAACCGAAGGGGGCATTGACCCTGCCTCTAGGGATTAAAACGCAGGATGCTGTACTACTACAGTACTAGTGAACTTGGTGAGGAACATAAAAGAAAAGGAGTTAGAAAAATAATTAAAAAAGAAGAGAGAAGGAAATCTAAAAATTTATAAAGTATTTTTATTTATTTATTTATTGTTACACTATATCTTTTACAAATTTTTTTGCACTAGAAAAATCCAACTATATTAGTTTATGTTCGGCAAAGATTGTCACCATTTGATTTAATGTTTTTTGCTCGAGGTGGCTGTAGATACTTACTTCAAAAAGTAAGAAAATGTTAGTAGAATTAGGAATATTGTTTTCTTTAAAATATGTAGCATGTTTATGTTGAATTAAAATTTAATCGACCAATAATTAATTTCTCAAACTTAACCTCCAATATTAATATTATAGTCGGTATTTAATGGTTGATGCACAGACAAGAAGAAGTTTTCAAAATATGGAGCATGGCATTCTGTGCAAGTTAAGCCATGGCAGTTTTAGTAGGAGTACCAATTAATTGTATGGACTTTGATAACAGATGATGATGATTTGAGGCCTTCCAATTCATAATAATACTTCCCTACCATTGTAGATACTAGACACAGATCTCCCTACTCGTATTAAGGAAAGGAAAATAAATCATCTCTATAACATATTTCAAATTGATATACATTTATTTAAATTTAATCAATACAACCATAAATATCATAAACTATCAAAAATTAATAACAACCGTAGAATAATAGTATATGACCACTGCCTAAATACAACATGATTTTAAAAATCTGTTTGTCCTTTGTTCAGTAATGACGCATTCTTCCTTGTGTTTCCCATAACTCGGAAACAAATAGATATAATACAGCAGTTGCCACTTGCCAACAAGAAGATAACAAGTAGATGCAACACAAGAATTACTTCCAATTTTGTACTGTTCTTCATCAAGTCCAGCAAGATAGCGAGACCAAAACCAATTTCGGGAAAGTTACCAATATTTTGAATCTTGTTCCTCAATCCTTGGACATAATGACTAGCAATCCCAAAGCACCAATAAGAATATACTGCAATAGATGGAAAATAAAATTATATACATAATTCTTAAAATATAGATAGATGTTCAGCACACATGTTGACAACTTTTAAGAATGTGAAATAAGAAACGAGAGAAGATTCAATAAAATTTTGGATAACTCAAACCTTTATTATAGGCTTTTCACTCATGATTATTGTAACCCAGCCAACATAAGGTAAAAACCTGTTAATACGGAAGAAAGCTCTGTCAAATAAAATCGTATATAATTCATAAATATAGATGCTCAACACACATGTTGACAACTTTTAAGAAGAAACAAGCAACGAGAGAAGATTCGTTGTCCAGGTTCATCAATAAAATTTTGGATAACTCAAACCTGTAATGGGAAAGAAAGCTTTGTCAAGTTTACGCTTTTTCATTCAAAACAACAACAACAAAAATTCTTTTGTTAAATATGAGCACATATACCAGGGAAAGGAACGTGCTAGAGATTTTACCCCACAGCTCTACCCATGATGTGATGCCGCTGAAGCCAGAGCTGTCCAGGAGCATATAATCCCCCTGCCCTGTCATCTTTGTTATTGTTATCTCCTGAGAAAGGAAGCATAATCAGAAACTTGTGGAAATATTACCCGCAGATTGCCAAAAGACTACAACATTATTAAGGAATTGATATTTCCACATGTTTCCATTCACATGAATAACAAATGGGTCCCGCTCACATGAATAGTACCTGGTTACACTCACGTAAGACCGAACCTTTTGGGACTAACACTTCTGCTTGTGGAAATAGCCCTACAATTATTGTCTCAGATTGGAAGTAAGATCATATAGACTGAAAATATTTAGACTTGAAGATTATGACAATCTTATGAGCACTTTCTCTTAAATTATCTGGACAACTTTCCCACCAAGCACATAAAAAATAATTAAAGGAAGCTACAAAAAAAGAATTCCATACATGTTTTATACGTAGTATCAAGAATCTGGCACCTTTTGTTAGGACATAATCTTCTCCACTATCTTTCAGTTCATGAACCTGCAGCAACAAATAACCTTCAGAAGAGCCAAAACTTAAAGAACTAAATTAGACTAGAAGAGTAAGAATATTAAACGTATCAAAAGGAAAATTAATAGCTAATAACGATAAAAGCAAAAGCAATAAATCTTACTAATCACTCTACTCTGAAAACTTAAAAAAAACAAAGATCAAACCATCCAGACCAACCTAGAAAACACCTTATGGAGAATCTTGCAACTAGTGTGCAGAAAAACTTCTAGAAATTTCTTAGAATATGGTTTGGGGTATGGAAAGAAACGTCCATTTTCAAATTAACTTTGACGTACCTTTTATCATCACCCCTTCTCATTAAGAAACTGAAAGAAAACCCAAAAACTGAACGTTTATCTTCAGCTATTGAAGTAGGACGAAAGTAATTAATTGGAATTAGTAATAAAAATTAACGAGCTAGAGTGATTTAACCGTGGGAGAACCACTACCCCTAAGGTTTCTCAACCGCGGAAGGGAGAAGGCAATATTGATCGCAACCAATAAGAGATTAAATTTTCAATATCAAAGTGTGTCTAATAATCTGTCATGACTTACATATTTATAATAAAAAGAAACTCTAATAATACTAAGCCCATTAACAATCAATTTTGAAATAAACCAATAAATAACAAGTTCACGAACTAAATAAATAAATAAATAGACATTGATAAATAAATAACTAAATAGCGAATCATTCACGACAATGACGTCTCATGGATCGATCCCTATTAACACTCCCCAACTGCGGAAATGAAGTCTTTGACGAAGTGAAAACCTCGTACCTCTCAGAAAGGTCTAGATCAAGCCGATGGAACTCCTCAGCACTAAGCCATATACAATCATCCAGAGATCTGTTGCGCCACTTCACCAAAAACTGACGGTAACCACCCTGCCTAATCAACACAACCCGCTCATCAAACAAAACCACAATAACCTTTGTTGTACGCTGTGTAAGAAGTAGGAATAATAGGAGGTGCGGGTGGAACATGTAAAGGAGAAACAAATATAAGCTCATCAGGGTTAGCAAGTGTAGGCGAAATAGTAGAAAAAATAGGAGAAAAAGTGGAAGATAGAGTGGAATCATCAGAAGACCCATGTTAAGGAATAAGGTCTTCCACATTGAATACAGGACCAATACCCTTATCACTCGGAAGATCCAACACATGAGGTAATCTCTCAGCACAATGTCGCAACATCACTCGATCATTGTCATTAAACTTTTGATACCTGCGATGAACATCTGCAGCAAACTTCTAATTTTCATCACTTAAATTAATTTTCTTTCTTATTTCAGAAAGACTCTGCAAACTCACTAGCTCTATATGCAATGGGAAGATGAGCTAAATCAGTAAGTTTCCTAAGTTGATAACCAGTGTAATCCTGAAAAGAACTTACTCCAGTCGAACGATTAATTGAGCTATTATATGCAAATTCAGCTATAGGTAAAACCTTATCCCATGTAGACACATGATCACCCACAAGACTATGTATCAAATTACTTAGACTTCTATTAACAACCTCAGTCTGACCATCGGTCTGGGGATGATATGCAGTAGAAAACTTAAATGTGATGTCAAGTTTCTTACAGAGTTTTTCAAAAATAACTCATAAATTTCGCATCTCTATCAAAAACTATAGTCAATGGTAACCCACGCAATCTCACTATCTCACTAAGAAAATCATGACAATATGTGAGGCATTATCAGTTTTAATGCAAAGAATAAAATGTGTCATCTTAGTGAAACGATCCACTATAACAAAAATTGAATCATGGCCCCTTTGGGTCCACGGTAAGCCCAAGACAAAATTCATGCTAAGATCCTCTCAAGGTGTATGTGGAATCGGAAGTGTAGTGTACAAGCCCGTGTTCTGCTTCCTACCCTTAGCAGTCTGACATGTGTGGCACTCAGAAACAACACGAGCTACATTTGTCTTAAGGCTAGGCCAAAAGAACCTATCCTCAACAATGGCAATGATCTTACCTCGACCAAAGTGTCCAACTAAACCTCCAGACTCGCACAATAAATACTCATGCATCGATGTACTAGGAATACACTTGTGGGTGCCCTTAAAAAGATACCCATCACGAATACGAAAATCACTTGAGGGTGGGGAATTAGGATTCTGTAGGGCAGTATAAATGTCCACGAACTAAATAAATAAATAGACACTGATAAATAAATAACTAAATAGTGAATCATCTACGACGACGACGTCTCATGGAACGATCCTATCAGCTATTCAGTACAAGCCACAAGGTGATGTAATGCCTAGGAACATGCCCTTGACTTGAAAAAGGTGGATGGAATTTCTCTAAGAAATCTAATAGATTGTGGTACACTGCTTCAACTAGAGAGAGTTATTATAATATTTAGGTCTCCAACCTAATCAGTAAACAAGTTCCAGCTCGTTGAAAGGCCTTCTATGGTTACCTTGATTACACGATGAACAATTGGAATTGCTCGGCCCTGAACAATAACAAGGAAATGGATGATGTATTAGCGGGAAAAAAGGAAGCAAAAAAGTTATATCCACATGCTTATAAAATGAGTGCATGCTTATACGTGTGTGTGAATTTATATACACATATGTGCGTGTGTGTACAAATGGACGCGCGCGCGAGCACATATATTTATATATTGGTATAATATTCAAATACACGTCAAAAACTATGTCCAAGAAAACTGGTATATTTCAAACCCATTACTTTTAATAGTGAAACATATTAAATTTTTTCCAGGTTTTGCCTCATTAGTTACTTGAGATTTTCCCCTATGGATGAAACAACTGTTATTTATTTAAGTGGATCAAATGCTATGCATTATATCATGTCTGCAGAAATCAGGACATTGCAATGGTTGTTAACTAGGCCCATATTTTGTACTTAAGAATGCCCTGGCTTCCATTAAGTGGACTAAGTTCTCCCACTCTTCTCCATTTAACAGATATTATCAACTAGAGAGGTGAGTAATGTATTATTAGCAGCCTATCCAAGACTTCTACCCTTCAAAGTGGGAAAGGAAATAAATTGGATATCAAAGTGCCAATTAAACTTTTAACTCTGAGAATATAATTGTCGGTCTAAGTTTGACATATTTCCCATAGAAAGTACGGTCTATTATACAAGTAGAAATATCTATTAAGATACGTGAATCAATGACGAACCTGAGAGACTAACATCTTAAAAGCTTAATATATTTTGAGCAAAAAAGACTACTGACTCGTAACCAAATGTCGTTTAAAATCTCTCGCATGTTTGGGGCATTGAAAACTGGGGGTGAAAAGAAAAGGATTAATAGCATAGCCAAGTTGAGTAAAAATGGATTTCACCACGAGAATAATGCATTCTTATACTGTATATATTTTCTACGATGCAAATTTGATCAATTTTGCAAAGCCAATTACTTCTCATTTTTGGTGTGTCCTAATACAACTTCAAATAGCATTAAAATGAAGGAGGGGGTTCCAAATTCATTGTTCAAGAAACTGTTCCAAAAAATTTAAAAAGTGTAAGTCCATTAATGACTTAAATACAATCATAATTAACAAATTAGCATAAATAAGAAATTGCAAACAGAACTCTTACTTCAATATTAAATACTACAATTTCACCTGCACGGATAGGATCTTTGCTCATTGACAAGAACAAAATGTCTCCCTGGATATGAAATTAGATGATTCAGTTAAGTAAGCACTTGAGCTGGTATAAATATAAGACAAAAATGCAATAACCATAGCAACAGAGCAATGCTACACTCAACACAGAGATCAAATGAGAAACAGAACAAGCAATTGTCCCAGCTTATTGGCCATAAGGATTCAAGTTTCACAAGATGAGACAGTATTTTTATGTCATTCATCTACTACCACAAATTGACATACAAAAGAAATTTCAGTTTCTTTTTTCTTTGTTTTTTCCTTTTTTGGGGGAAATGCATAATGGTTACAGTTGCAATACCTTTTAAGTAGTTAAAAGATCAAGAACAAACTATATGCCATAATAAATAATCTTACAGAATTACCGAAGCAAAATTTGAAAGTGCTACATGGTAATTAAAGCATTATAACATTGGTTGGAATTTAAGAAACAATGGAAATGTCAGGAAAACGTTATCTTGAAAGAAAGTTAGACCCTCTGCAGTTATTTGAGAAGCAGTGTTGTAATACCCGAAAAAAAAATTTATATTCTCGAAACATATTGTTTGAACTTTGTCTTTTATTTGAGTCAAACTTGTTATTTAATTAATTTGGGCTAATAAGTATTAATAAGTGAGGAATAATTAACTTAGTGAAATTGGACTTTTCTTATATTTGGGTCAATCTGTAGTTAATTTATTTGGACTATAATAAGTATGTGATTACATTAATTTAGGTCTTTAAACTAATTGGGTCAAACTAATTTCAAATTATTTAAGTTGGGCTTGTTAAACTAATTGAGCCCAATTCAAATTGTTGGGTTGAAGACCAAATTATAATAAGCGTATGTTTAATATATTAAGTTAGGGTTTCCTTAATATTGGTATTGCACTAAGCGAAGAAAAGACAGAGGCAAAAAGAGAGATCAAACGAGACGAAAATTTAAGGATTGGGGAACAAGATTATTAAGGTTGTAGTCGTCATAAGTTTTTTTTTTCAAAGGTAATTATTGATTCTGTTTTTAAGAAAATATATATGTATATAAATATATAACTAATCCGAATATATATATTTGTGAATTATTTTACTGTTCCGAAGGTATTTGTGAATGGATTCATTGATTTGGGAGGAAGAACAATTGCTAATTAAAAGGAGTAATTAATTTTTTTATAATATAATATAATTTTAAGTCAACCTAAACACGCTGGCACACATGTAGCTAAGAAAAGTAGATGGTGAAATTTGTTAAAGAAAATTAGTTTTGCTATGGGAGCAATGAATTAGTTTACTGTTTCGTCAGTCATGTATTGTTATAATTGAAATAGATTTGCAATCTTTAAATTTCATATGCAATATTTTGCAGATAAGACAAATTAGGCTTGTGTATCAGAAAATAGTATATGAATATATATAGATGTTCTATCATGAAGTTATAATCATTAAGTGCATGTTTGAATAGTTAGTTTATATTAATTTACAAGGGTTTTAAAAAAGGGAATGATCCATAGCAAGTATTTGCTATGGATAAAAATTGGGCAAATAGCATTATAATCATCCATTCCAATAATTAAGGGCACAAATTAAATATGGAAATTGGTCGTACGCCAGACGAAGTAGCGGGAGGGAGAAAATTCTAAAGCCCGTTCGCTAGACCAAGTAGCGGATGCAAAAAAAAAATTAAATCCCAAAATTACCCCCAAGCCAAGCGGATGTATTATAGAAGCCAACAGTTGCCAACAGTTTTGGGTTAACTTCAGAAATTGCACCATCCGCTGGCAGACTTCTTCTTCTCCCACACGTGAATCCCAAATAGCTCTGTAATCCCAAATAGTATTTTCCAGCATCCGAAATAGCGAATAACTTCTGAAATCGTAGCAGATCTGTAATCCCAAATAGCGAATCGACAAACCCTCATGCTGCGATAGTACGATTCCTCTGTGAAACCTCCTGCTAGTTCGATTCCTTAAACCAGCTGTGATTTCATGTGGGTGTCAATTTGTTTGCTGATTTATCTATTTTTCTTCCATTTTTTTTGGTTATTTCCCCCTTGTTTTGTGGAATTCTTTTTGGTTATGTTGCTGGGGGTTTTAAGGCAGTTGATTACTGAGGCTTTGTTTTTATCTGAGCTAGTTGGGTGTTGTCATAAAGATGGAGTCTTGGAGATAATGATAGAGACATACTGCTTTATAATTAAGCCTTGTTCTTTAATTCTTTGTTGGTCCACGTCAATCAGTTGTTTTGTGGTCAGGCACGACTGTTAGCTTTTTATTTACTGTTTTTGTTTGATTGAACTAATATTTTGGTCTTAGAAAGATATTCGGTTATGATTTTCATTTCTTGTATTAGAGTTTGGTTGTTGCAGTCTGAGAAAGTTCTTGTTTTGCTTAAATTGGCTGTGTGTATGAACTCATTTGCAGGGATTGGCTGTTGCAGTGTGAGTCCTGTAAGGTTCTAAGGGATGGGTACTTCGTACCAGATTTGCCGGTGGAATTTTTTTTTTGCATCCGCTACTTGGCCTAGCGGACGGGCTTTAGAATTTTCTCCCTACCGCTACTTCGTCTGGCATACGACCAATTTCCATATTTAATCTGCGGCCTTAATTATTAGAATGGATGGTTATGATGCTATTTGCCCTAATTTTTATCCATAGCAAATACTTGCTATGGATCATTTTCCTTTAAAAAAAATAATAAATCTATAATTATATTACTAACGCATTAGTTATACTAAATTAAAGTTATACTTTTGCATTACAGAAGGTACAAAATGTATTACTAACTTTAGAGGGTATATGAAATAATATTAAGACTGTTAAATTTATATATAAAAAAAATACATAAACTTTACAATTTGGTAATTTAATTAATGGTCTAATATTGATTTGATAATTATATAGATCAAATTGAGGATGTTTGGCGGTGTGATATTTGGGTTCGGTGAATTATTTCAATATTATATTCAGGTACGGATTCCGTACTCTTTCAGCGATACTCTTGTTAAATTTGATTTGTTCGTTTGTTTGACGCCCCCAAAATTAGGTATACATCACCCATCTTGAGTCATGGGATACATGATCGTAATTCAAATACAACTTGATAATACAACCGCCGTATACAATACGACAAAACATAAGCTGTGAGTTTGAATACAAATATTGTCTCTACTAGAGATTATACAAACTCAAAAGGAGGCCTCATTACAATTATTATCACACTATTTCACGAGAATAGTGAGGACTACTAATGCACCATCTAGGACCATCACTCTGTTTCCCATTAGTCCCATTACGTTCTCATTTCACGAAGAGAACGGTGAAAAAGAAAAGGTGAGCTCAACTAGCCCAAAGAAGAAATATTATGACTAAGATAATGCGAGAATAATTTATCGTTAGCCTTCAACAATATTAAACCGATAAAATATAATAAATATCAAGTTTAAGCTAGCTGTGGTGAACAAGCAATCCATTAAAAGAGTCAAGTAGAGAATGAAATCTACTATCTTTTATGATTTAAAGGTTTTCATCACTTTTATCATTTGGGACTCAAAACTTAATAAATAATCCACATCGTGAATCACCCCCGCACTACTACCAAAGATATTCTTTAGTATCACGACCACAATTATCCATGCACTACGAGCCAAAAATATTTGTGTATTCATTAATAATGGTCATGATCATGCCAACAATCATCCATCAATGCACTACGGCCAATGAGGACTTTTACCACATCACTTATAACATTACGGTAATGATTACACCGAATAATCCACAGTCGTCATAATCATACCAAGTCCATCTACGCACCTTCTGAGGCCCAAATGACTTTCAACAAAATATAAACATGAGGATGATGACAATGATATAAAAATTCAATAAAACAAGTTCAAGAATTAATTTATCTAGAACCGATAACGTCAAATTGTCGACATGATCTTTGTTTTGTAGAGTAAAATTCAAGAATGCTCGGAAGAATATTTCCATGAAAGATCTTTGGATGAAGCGCTTGAAATATCGAGGATATTCCACAAATTTCATGGAGTATAAGTCAAAGTTTTAACTTGTTGAGTATAATAAAGAATGTAATAACAAAAGAAATCACCGTGCATGCGATAGGCCATACATGCGCAGTTATTCCAACAGAATAATAAACAACGGAACCGGTCCGCCAGAAAGCGCATAGACGAGGATATTCCAATGAGAATAATAAAGGATGGAACCGGTCCGGCACAGAACGCATGAGACGAGGATATTAAAACGAATAATAAAAAGCGGAATATTAGAAGAATGTCACCATGTATAGGGTGGCAGCGGCGTATCTGAGTTATTCCGATAGAATAATAAATAATGGAATAATGAAGTTCTCTTCGTGAGTACAACAAATAACATCCCTCACCGTAAAAAAGCTGAATATAAGAGTAGGAAGTAGCGAGAATACTTTTCTATAGGTTCTCTTGTAATTCTCTCTAGAGTTTCAAAGTGAATTCGTAAGAAATAATGAAGGAATGAGCTTTATTTATAGGAAAATGGAATGAATAGTAACTAATTCATTAACGGTCCAGATTGATTTTCTTATTAAGCAGACGGTCCATATTGGTTTCTACTATTAAAACTTAAAACAACGGATCATCTTGATTTCTTATTAAAACTTTAAACCAAATGATCCATATTGATTTCTTATTATAACTCTACCAAATGATCCATATTGACTTCTTATTATATCTTCAACCAACTATTCGAAAATTAGACATCTCCTCGAGGAATAATATTGTACCCAAATACCGAATGCACAATACTAGAGTGAATAATGCTTAGGGTGAATAGTAATCGTGAATAAGAACTCATGAATAATAAGTAATTGTGAATAAGTACTCAAAACCACGAAAAGTGTCCCGAATACCCAATGAATAATATATCCTCCGGACATCAATTATCTTAACACAAATAAGTCCAACCACAATGGAACTATAAAATTCATTTTAATCAACACGAACTTATTCATCATTAATATTATAATTCACAATATTTAACAACCAACTCGTTCCCGGAAAGAGGGGCTTTCAGATAAAATTTCTCCTTATTAGCGGCGTAATTAGGTGACCAAACCTCTCCTCGATGAACTTACAGACATTGTCGATATTACAAATAATAATATGAATAACTTTGTCGTCTCAATTATTGATTTAATAATATATCATATAATGCGGATGATATCTATAATAATAATTGAATCGATAATATGAGAGATATGATCGTGAATTATTTGTAACAATAATTGAGTATAAGCGAGTAAGCTTCTCACGTAAAGCATCAATAATCAATACAGGTGTCTTCTTTGTATTATACTGGCGTATTCTTGTACTTTTATTCTTAGGGTAGTTCAGCGGTTTTAACGGTAACACATCCATAGATTATTTTCATATAAAGTATTTTTGTCGTTTTCTCGATCAAATGATAATTCCGTTAATAGGGTCCACCAATGATTGTCTTGGTTATACGAATATTCCTGTTAAAGCGAATATTCCCCACCAATCGAATATTATATAACAACTTGTGTACTTTGCAAAATTTATAAATATTACCCACAACTATAACATTATATCAAATCAATACCATAATATTCAAAAATATTCGAGAAAATTATTCTTTATTCATAAAATTTGGGGTCTTACAACCTCCCTTCTTATGAAATTTCGATCCTCGAAATTAGAATTACATACCTGGTATGTCGAAGAGATGAGGATACCTTGACTTCATCTCGATTCTAACTCCCAAGTCATTTCCTCCACATCGTGGGTTCTCCACAAAACTTTGACTTGAGGTATAACCTTGGGCGTAGAACATGATCCTTCTTATCCAAGATTTTAACGGTAACTTTTCACACGTTAAATCTTCCTCTATCTCGTATGGTTCTAACTCGATAATGTGGTTCGAGTCTTTCACATATTTACGTAACATGGATATGTGAAAAGCGTTATGAACACAAGACATACTTGGCGGTAAGGCGAGTCTATAGGCCGCGATTCCCACTCATTTCAAGAATTAAAAATGGGCCGATGGGCGAGGATTGAGCTTTCCTTTCTTTCCAAATCTCAGTAACTCCTTTCCATGGAGCAACACGTAACAACACATGATCTCGATATCGAATTCTACGTCCTTTCGATGAAGATCAAGATAACTCTTTTATCGATCTTGTGAAGTTTTTATCGTTGTCGGATCGTTTGAATCTTTTTACGTAGTCATACGTCTTAACTCCGGTCCCAACAACGTTGCTTCACCCACCTTATCCAAACATCTTTGGAAGCGACACTTTCTTCTTCCATACAACGCCTCAAATGGAGCCATGTCGATACTTGGCGATAACTTTGTTGTTGTAGGAAAACTCCACCGATGGTAAGAACTTGTCCCAACTTCCTCTTGAAGTCGAGGACACAAAGTCTTAATAGATCTTCAAAAGTTTGAATAGTCCTCTCCATTGTCCGTCCGATGCGAGGATGATATCTTAGAGCTAAATCGTAAGTCTGTGCCCATAACTTTTTGTAAACTAACCCAAAATCGTGAAGTGAATCTTGGGTCTCGATCGGAAACTATGGATCCAAGCATACCATGCGGTCTTACAATCTCGTTTATATACATCTGAGCAAGGCGTTCAAGTGTATAAGTTTCTCGATCGGTAAGAAATGAGAAGACTTGGTCAATCTATCAACAATGACCCAAATTGCATCTATGCCTTGACAAACCTTAGGAAAAGCCGAATGAAATCCATAGTAATGTGTTCCCACTTCCATTCTGGAATTTCAAGTGGTTGCGATGGACCTTTTGGTACTTGATGCTCTACTTGACTCGTTGACAAGTTAAACACCTTGAGATAAACTCTGCTTATCTCTCTTCCGTATTGCTCCACCAAAATGTATGTCGAAGATCATGATACATTTTGGTACTCCCGAGATGGATTATAAAGCGGTGTGTTGTGTCTTCATCATGATTTTATACTTTAAATCGGTCGTTAGGAACCACAAAGTCCGGAGTTGACTTTCAAGTATTCCTTCTTCATCGATTCTTGCTAACGGCGATAAGACCTTCTGCTGACTTTCTTCCTCATACGCATCAATTTCAAGGTCCGTAGCTTGAGCGAATTTTAACTTTATCAATTAAAGTCTGGTTTCTACTCGTATATTCGCCATCATCACATGGGTCCTTGGTTTTTAACTCTATCTCCATTCTTTGCAAGTCACACAAAATGGGCCTGCGTTGACAATATCGCGACTTTCGTCTTGCGATATGATCTTCTACTCAATCGTCATTTACCACGTTCGCTTTTTCAAGATGGTATTGGATGGTATGATCATAATCTTTCAATGATTCAAGCCAATATCGTTGTCGCGTGTTGAGTTCCTTTTGAGTGAAGAAATATTTGAGGCTTTTATGATCCGTAAAGATCTCCACTTTCTCCCCATACAAGTAATGCCTCCAAATTTTAAGTGCGAAGACAACAACTGCTTAACTCTAGATCATGAGTAGGATAATTCCTCTCATATTTTTTTGAGTTGTCTTGAGGCATAAGTTTATGACTTTTCCATGTTGCATGAGAACACATCCCAACCATTTGCGAGAAGCATCATTGTAGATGACAAATCCTCCGAGCGGATGGTATTGTCGAGCAGTCTTTGAAATGAGTCTCCTTTTGAGTTCTTGAAAACTCTTCTCACATTCTTCGTTCCAACCGAACTTTGTATCTGTAAGACCCCAACTTTTATAAATAAAGATGAATTTTCTATAAATATTATTTTTGAATATTATGAAGTAAATTTGATATAATGTTATAGTTGTGGGTAATATTTATAAATTTTGCAAAGTAAGCAAATTGTTATAAAATATTCGTTTGGTCAGGGAATATTCTTTTTGTCGGGGAATATTAAAGACGACAGCACAATCATTAGTGGACCCCACAATGGAATTATTACGGATTGAGAAAGCGACAAAAATACTTTATGAAAATAATTGGCGGAGGTGTTACCGTTAAAGCTGTTGAACTACCCGGTAGTAAAAGTACGATGTCTGGCGTGGTTCGTATAAGAAGACACGGTATTAATTATTGATCTTTACGTGAGAAGAAGTCACTCATTTATACTCAATTATTACTTCTGATAATTCTTTGCATCATATCTCTTATATTATTGATTCAATTATTGTCACGTTATCATCTCAGATAATATGTTATATTATTAAATCAATAATTGAGACGACAAGTTATAAATGATTAATAATTGTTGAAAGATTAAAAATGTGTTGATTAAAAATAAAATGATTTGTAGTAATATTTATTCAATCCTTGATGTATATAAAGAGTCTATTATGAGACGTTTATGGTAAGTTTGGTTATTTTATGGGGGGCCCATATGTCATCATCTAAGAGAAGAGGTCAATAGTAATTACCTTCGTCAATAGTAATTACTTTTACCAGACGTCAAACCACTTGCCGTTTCATATTACAGGCGTCGAACCAATTGTCGTTTCACATTACTGAGGCCTCAAACCACTTTTCTTTTCACATCACCGATTCGTCGAGTCACTTGCCTTTTCACATTTCAAGTCTTTAAGCTAGAAATCTTCTATAAATAGAGGCTAGTGCTTCATTATTTTTCACGAATTCATTCAAGCTATAGAGAGAGAAAGTATAGAGAGAATAAAGAGAGAAGAAGAGTAAGAGTGATACTACTTACCTCTGCGAGATTCAATCTCCTACTTAATGTGTAAGGGTGTTATTCTTTCTTATTCATGAAGAGAGGCTGTTGTTATTCCATTGCTTATTATTACATTGGAATAACTTGTATGTATGAGTTTACCTATACTTTGTGACATTCTTCTATTATTACATTGGAACATCCTATCATGTGTGTTTTACAGGACTGGTTAAAATCTTTATTATTATTATTCATTGGAACATCCACATGCATGTGTTTTACAGGACTGGTTAAAATCTTTATTATTATTACATTGGAACATCTTGTTTGTGTGTTTTACAGGACTGGTTAAAA
Organism: Panax ginseng; assembly: GCA_020205605.1. Taxonomy (NCBI): domain Eukaryota; kingdom Viridiplantae; phylum Streptophyta; class Magnoliopsida; order Apiales; family Araliaceae; genus Panax; species Panax ginseng. The sequence continues at coordinate 3,595,514 of CM035148.1, forward strand.
TCTTTATTATTCATTGGAACATCCTCGCTTGTAAATTTTGCCTAACTTTGGTTAGTTATTATTATTACATTGGAATAACTTTATCATGCAAAATAATCGCATGCATGGTGATTTCTTTTGTTATTCCATTCTTTATTATACTCGATTGGTTAAAACTTTGACTTCTATATCCATGAAATTAGTAGAATATCCTTGATATTTGCTTGGCTTCATCCGATATCTTTTCATGAAAATATTCTTACGATCATTCTTGAATTTTACTTTCAAAAGCAAATATCATGTTGACAATTTGAACATTATTAGTTCTGGATAAATTAATTCTTGAACTTGTTTTATTGAATTCTTATATCGTTGTCATCATCCTCATGTTTATATTATGTTGAAAGTCATCTGTGGCTGTAGTGCGTAGATGGACTTGGTATGATTATGACCGAGGATTATTGGTGTAATCATGGTAGTGATGTTACAAATGATGTGGTAAAAGTTATCATTGGCGTAGTGCATTGATGGACGAGTTGTTGGCATGATTATGACCATTAATGAATACACGAATGTCCTTGGGCAGTAAGGTCATGGATAATTTGTGGTCGTGATCTAAAGAATATCCTTGGCCGTAGTACATGGGTGATTTGATGATGTGGATTATTTATTAAGCTGAGTTATAGCGATAAAAGTCATGAAAAACCTTTTAAATCATAAAAGATAGTAGATTTTATTCTTTACTTGATGGATTGCTTGTTCCGCTGCAGTTAAACTTAATGTTGTTATATTTTATCAATTTAACACTGTTGAAGGCTAACGATAATTTATTCTGCATTATCTTAGTCATAATATTTCTTCTTTGGGTTAGTCTCTCTGCTATGTTCTCTTGAGAAATGAGAACATAGCGAGAGACTAATCGAAAACAGAGTGATGATCAGGAGGATAGCATTAGTAGTCCTCACTATTCGCGTGAAATAGTGTGTTAATAATTGTAATGAGGACTCCTTTTGAGTTTGTATAATCTCTAGTGCACAATAATTGTATTCAAACTCACGCGGTTTATGTTTTGTCGTATTGTACACAACAATTGTATTTGAATTTTGTACCATGTATTTGACGACCCAAGATGGGTGATGTATACCTAATTTTGGGGGCGTCATAGTTAATATCAAAGCTTAGGGATATGATCCTGGCTAAGATGTGAGAATAACTTAGGAGGGAGAGGCGGAGAATTCCTTGTTAGTATGACCTACCTAAGTTTATGTGGTATTTAATTGGTGGTCGAATTTAGGGATAATATGTTACATGTCAATTAACCTTTGTTTTGTGGCGATGATCTGAAAATGACATCCGAGAATGTTGAGAATAGCAATGGAGCACAAAGCGATAGTTGATTCACCACATATCAATAATCGAGGATAATGTGCATCGGAAAGGCGACAATCCTCATACAAACAACAACAACCGACAAATGATGAATGATGGAATGTCGATCTTTTATAATTTCATACAGCAATGGAGAGGCGGCTCTCTGTCCAAAATGAAGGTGGAAACTCTCGAAACTCTCGGACGGCCACCATAAAGCAGTTCAAGGATTTGGGACCACGAGTTTTAAGGAGAAGCAAAATCACTTATGGCGGAAGCATGGATAAAGCAGATCACCAAGATATTTGATGTCTTGGGATGCTTCCGATAAAAAGTTCCACTACGCTTTATATTCTTTGGAGAAAGCGATTCTTTGGTGGGAATCGGTAAAAGCGTACTCGACTTGCCGTCTTGAAGATGTGCGGGGAGAAGTTCCAAGAAGTTGTTCAACGACAAATACTTTCCAAAGTATTCGTCACATGAAGGAGGTGGAGTTTATCAAGTTGGAACAAAACAATATGGCCAGAGTGTCGCAATACGAGGCTAAATTTGCGAGTTATCCCGGTTTGCGTCCCACTTGGTGGATAATGAAGAGAGAATGACACGGATATTTTAAGAGGTTTGAAGCGGAGATATGTCAACATCTTATTTCTCATAAAGCGTGTTTATATTGGATGTTGTAAATAGGGCTCGATTAGTGAAGCGCGATAACTAGTCAACTTAACTAAAGAAGCGGTAAACAAAATGATAATACCGGAGAAGCGATCATTGAAGCGGTGATGACAAAACGTGGAGGAATCAACATGCGAAATGGTAACCACCGGTGGTAATCGAGGCCAAAACAATAAGAATAGACATTTCGAAAAAAGATGAGATTCAATAATGATGGAAGGACGTCAAGACCAAAGACCGTTGTTAAGGAAGGAGAAGCGACCACTATCGTATGCTTCAAATGCGGAGGGAGGACCCATCGGTCAAAGCTGCAGCGATCAGTCAAAGCATGTTATAATTTTGGAAGAAGGTCACTTGCTTTGATTTTGTCGTTCATAGAAGACAAGTTCAACTAGGATGAAGGCCCAAAAGTAGTCGAGAAAAGTCAAACCCAGGTAGTCTGAGGAGGCGTTTGTTGTGACCTCCCGAAAGCAAGGACGAATGAGGTCATCACGGGTAAGTTTTATCATAAACTCTATGAAGTCTATACTTTATTTGATCTGGGTTCTACCCATTCTTTTATTTCTCCTACTTGCATTTCAATGATTAAATTTGACTCAGGAGAAATTAGACTTTGACTTATCTGTGGAAACTCCGTTGGGAGAAACCTTCATTACATCCATTGTTTATAAGTCTTGTTTGGTTCAAATCGGTAGCCGCACATTACTGTCGATCTTATTTCTTTAAAAATACTTGCGTTTGGCGTAATTCTAAAGGATTGATTGGTTAAATACTCATCATGCAAAAATTGATTGTTTTCGTAAGGTTGTTAGTTTTCATATTCCTAATCGACCTATTATGCGAATTCAAGCGACCAAACCATTAAAATCAATCACGTTCATTTCAAGCCATAAAGCTATTCGTTTATGAAAAAGCGGATGTCAAGCTTTCTTAGCTCATATCACTGATTTAAACAAAAATACGTCGGTTTTGAGCGATATTTCTATTGTTAATAAATTTCTGACGTATTTCTGAAGAACTTCTCTGCCTACCCAGGCGTGAAATTGAATTTTGTATCGACCTTGAACGGTACAAAACCCATTTCAAAGCCCCATATCGAATGCCTCTATTGAACTTCAAGAGTTAAAGACCCAAGCGCAGGAATTGTTAGACATTGGCTTTATTTGTCCTAGTACTTCTCCTTGGGGTGTCTCTGCATTACATTCGTGAAGAAGAAAGATGGGAGTATGCGACTTTGTATTGATTATCGGGAGTTGAATCATGTCACCATCAAAAATAGGTATCTATTACCACGTATTGATGACTGTTTGACCGATTGCAAGGAGCCAAATTCTTTTCAAAGATTGATCTTTGTTAGGATATCACCGATTGAAGATTAGAACCGATGACATTCCAAAGATTCGGCCGAAATTGATACGGGCATTATGAATTCTAGTCATGTCCTTTGGATTGACTAATGCCCTCGCCGCTTTCGTGGATATGATGGAACAAGTATTCAAGGAATATTTGGATCACTTTGTGGTCGTCTTTATTGATGACATCCTTATTTATTCCAAAAAGTGAAGATCATGAAAGCAACACTTGAGGTCGACACTCCAAAAGCTTCGTGAATACAAGCTTTATGCCAAGTTGAAAAAATGCGAATTATGGCTTGAGGAAGTAGCATTCCTTGGGCACGTAGTATCAAGTCATGGAATATCTGTTGACCCAGCAAAGATTGAAGCAATTCAAAGCTAGGAGCAACCTAAATCAGTGACCGAAGATTCGTGGAAGGATTTTCTCGGTTTAGCTGGTTATTATCGGAGATTCGTGGAAGGATTTTCTCGAATCGCTACTCCATTGACTCAGCTGACTAGGAAAGATACAAAGTTCGGTTGGAACGAAGAATGTGAGAAGAGTTTTCAAGAACTCGAGAGGAGACTCATTTTAAGCACTGTTACGACAATACCATCCGGCTCGGAGGATTTGTCATCTACAAAGTGATGCTTGAGCAAAAGGGTTGGGAAGTGTTCTCATGCAACATGGAAAATTCATAGCCTTTATGCCTCAAGACAACTCAAAGAATATGAGAGGAATTAACCTACTCATGATCTAGAGTTGGCGGTTGTTATCTTCATGCACTAAAGATTTGGAGGCATTACTTGTATGGGGAGAAGGTGGAGATCTTTACGGATCATAAAAGCCTCAAATATTTCTTTACTCAAAAGGAACTCAACACGCGACAACGACGTTGGCTTGAGGCATTGAAAGATTATGATCATACCATCCAATACCATCCGAAAAGCGAACGCGATGGTGACGCGATTGAGTAGAAGATCATATGCAATCTGAGTGCGATATTGTCAACGCAAAGGCCCATTTGTGTGACTTGCGAAGGATGGAGATAGAGTTAAAGACTCTGGGGACCCGTGTGATGATGGCGAATATCTGAGTAGAGGCAGAACTTTAATCGATAAAGTTAAAGTCGCTTCAAATTACGGACACTGGAGGTGATGCGTATGAGGAAGAAAGTCAAGAAGGTCTTATCTTAGGAAGCAAGAATCGATGAAAAGGAATACTTGAGTCAAATCCGGACTTTGTGTTCTAACGACCACGATTTAAAGTATAAAATCATGATGGAGGTGCACTGACACGCGTTTGTAATCCATCTCAGGAATACCAAAATGTATCATAATATTCGTTATACATTTTGGTGGAGCAATATGAAGAGAGAGATAGCGTTGTTTATCTCAAGGTGTCTAACTTGTCAACGAGTTAAAGCGGAGCATCAAGTACCAAAAGGTCCATTGCAACCACTTGAAATTCCAGAATGGAAGTGGGAGCACATTACCATGGATTTCGTTACCGGTCTTCCTAAGGTTTCTCAAGGCATATATGCGATTTGGGTCATTGTTGATAGATTGACCAAGTCTGCTCATTTCTTACCGATACGAGAAACTTATACACTTGAACATCTTGCTTTCGTATATAGACATAAACGAAATTGTAAGGCTGCGTGGTATCTGCGGTATCCATAGTTTTCGATCGAGACCCAAGATTCACTTCACGATTTTGGGTTAGTTTGCAAAAAGCTATGAGCACAGACTTACGATTTAGCGGCATATCATCCTCGAGACAGATGGACGATCGGAAGGACTATTCAAACTCTTGAAGATCTATTAAGACTACTGTGTCCTTGATTTCAAGGAAGTTGGGATAAGTTCTTACCATTGGTGGAGTTTTCCTACAACAACAGTTATCAAGCAAGTATTGGCATGGCTCCATTCGAAGCGTTGTATGGAAGAAAGTGTCGTTTTCCAGTATGCTGGGATGAGGTGGGTGAAGCAACGTTGTTGGGACCGGAGTTGGTACGTATGACTACGGAAAAGATTCAAACGATCCGACAACGTATAAAAACCTCACAAAATCGACAAAAGAGTTATGCTGATCTTCATCGAAAGGACGTGGAATTCGATATAGGAGATTATGTGTTGTTGCGTGTTGCTCCATGGAAAGGAGTTACGAGATTTGGAAAGAGAGAAAACCCGATCCTCGATTCATTGGCCCATTTTAATCCTCGATCGAGTAGGGCGCGTGGGCTATAGACTCGCTTTACCGCCAAGTATGTCTTGTGTTCATAACGTTTTTCACATATCCATGTTACGTAAATATGTGAAAGATCCGAACCACATTACTAAGTTAGAACCGGACGAAATAGCGGAAGATTTGACGTATGAAGAGATTCCTGTTCAAATTTTGGATAAGAAGGAACATATTCTACGCTCCAAGGTTATACCTCAAGTCAAAGTTTTGTGGAGAAACCACGATGTTGAGGAAATGACTTGGGAGTTAGAATCTGAAATGAAATCAAGGTATCCTTACCTCTTCGACATACCGGGTATGTACCCTAATTTCGAGGGCGAAATTTCATAAGAAGGGGAGGTTGTAAGACCCCAACTTTTATAAATAAAGATTAATTTTCTATAAATATTATTTTTGAATATTATGGAGTAAATTTGATATAATATTATAGTTGTGGGTTATATTTATAAATTTTGCAAAGTAAGCAAGTTGTTATAAAATATTCGTTTGGTCGGGGAATATTCGTACGACGGATATTCAAGACAATCATTAGTGGACCCCCTAATGGAATTATTGTCGGATTGAGAAAGCGACAAAAAATACTTTATAAAAATAATGGCGGAGGTGTTACCGTTAAAAGCTGTTGAACTACCCGGTAGTAAAAAATACGATGTCTGGCGTGGTTGCATAGAAGACACTAGCGGTATTGATTATTGATCTTACGTGAGAAGTCACTCAGTTATACTCAATTATTCTTCTGATAATTGTTGTATCATATCTCTTATATTATTGATTCAATTATTGTCACAATATCATTTGTATAATATGTTATATTATTAAATCAATAATTGAGACGACAAGTTATAAATGATTAATAATTGTTGAAAGATTAAATATGTGTTGATTAAAAATAAAATGATTTGTGGTAATATTTATTCAATCCTTGATGTATATAAAGAGTCTTTTATGAGACGTTTGTGGTAAGTTTGGTTATTTTATGGGGGGCCCATATGTCATCATCTAAGAGTCTCATCATCAATAGTAATTACCTTTACCAGACGTCAAACCACTTGCCGTTTCATATTACAGGCGTCGAACCAATTGTTGTTTCACATTACAGGCGTCAAACCACTTGGTGTTTCACATTATAGGCGTCAAACCACTTTTCTTTTCACATCACCAAATCGAGCCCACTTGCCTTTTCACATTTCAAGTCTTAAGTTTAGAAATTTTCTATAAATAGAGGCCTAGTGCTTCATTATTTTTCACGAATTCATTCAAGCTACAGAGAGAGAGTATAGATAGAATAGAGAATAAGTAAAGAAGAAGAGTATTTCTTTACTACACTACTGCAATTATTCAATCTCCTACTAATGTAAGGGGTGTTATTTTTTCTTATTCATGAAGAGAAGCTGTTGTTATTCCATTGCTTATTATTCATTGGAATAACTTTGTATATGCTGTTATTTACCTATACTTGGTGACATTCTTCTATTATTCTGTTGAAACATCTTGTCTGCGTCTTTACACATCGGACTGGTTAAAATCTTTATTATTATTACATTGGAACATCCACATGCAGTGTGTTTTACAGGACCGAATTTGGTTCCATCTTTATTATTCTGTAGAACATCCCGTCGGTGAAAATTTTTGCACGATTTGGTTCCGTTATTATTATTACATTGGAATAACTTACATCATGCAATCACCGCATTGCATGGTGATTTCTTTTGTTATTCCATTCTTTATTATACTCGGTTGGTTAAAGTTTTGACTTCTATACTCCATGAAATTAGTAGAATATCCTTGATATATGCGCTTCATCCAAAGATCTTTTCATGAAAATATTCTTACGATCATTCTTGAATTTTACTCTACAAAGCAAAGATATCATGTTGACAATTTGGACATTATTAGTTCTGGATAAATTAATTCTTGAACTTGTTTTATTGAATTCTTATATCATTGTCATCATCCTCATGTTTATATTATGTTGAAAGTTATTTGTGGCCTGTAGTGCATAGATGGACTTGGTATGATTATGATCAGGGATTATTCGGTGTAATCATGACCGTAATGTTACAAATGATGTGATATAAGTTATCATTGGCCCGTAGTGCATTGATGGACAGTTGTTGGCATGATCATGACCATTAATGAATACACGAATGTCCTTGGCTGTAGTGCATGGATAATTTGTGGTCATGATACTAAAGAATATCCTTGATCGTAGTGCATGGGTGATTCGATGATGTGGATTATTTATTAAGCTGAGTCCCAGCGATAAAAGTCATGAAAAACCTTTTAAATCATAAAAGATAGTAGACATTATTCTGTGAAATAATGTGTTAATAATTGTAATGAGGACTTCTTTTGAGTTTGTATAATCTCTAGTAGACAATAATTGTATTCAAACTCACAGTTATGTTTTGTCGATTGTACATATTTACGGTTGTATTTTAATTTTGTACCATGTATCGGCGACCCAAGATGGGTGATGTAAACCTAATTTTGGGGCGCCACAAAGATCTTCCGAGTCAATTTGAGTTAATGGAGTAACGATTCGAGAAAATTCTTCCACGAATCTCGATAATAACCAAATTAAACCGAGAAAGCTACGTCTTGATCATCGATTTAGGTTGCTCTCAAACTTTGAATAGCTTCAATCTTTTCACGGGTCAACAGATATTCCATGACTTGATACTACGTGCCCAAGGAATGCTACTTCCTCAAGCCGAACTCGCATTTCTTCAACTCGACATAAAGCTTGTATTCACGAAGCTTTTGGAGTGTCAGCCTCAAGTGTTGTTCATGATCTTCACGACTTTTAGAATAAATAAGGATGTCATCAATAAAGGCGACCACAAAGTGATCCAAATATTCCTTGAATACTCGGTTCATCATATCCACGAAGGCAAAGAGGAGCATTAGTCAATCCAAAGGACATGACTAGAATTCATAATGCCCGTCTCGGAGTTCGAAAGCCGTCTTTGGAATGTCATTTGTTCTAATCTTCAATTGGTGATATCCTAACGAAGATCAATCTTTAAAAAGAATTTAGCTCCTTGCAATTTGGTCAAACAGGTCATCAATACGTGGCAATGGGTACCTATTTTTGATGGTGACATGATTCAACTCTCGATAATCAATACAAAGTTCAGATACTCCCATCTTTCTTCTTCACGAATAGAGCAGGAGCACCCCGAGGAGACGTCTTTGGGACGAATGAAACCAATGTCTAACAATTTTCGCAATTGGGTCTTTAACTCACGAAGTTCAATAGAGCCATTCGATATGGGGCTTTGGAAATGGGTTTTGTATGCGAGTTCAAGCGTCGATACAAAATTCAATTTCACTCTCTACGGGGTAGGCCAGAAGTTCTTCAGAAATACGTCAGAAATTTATTAACAATAGAAATATCGTTCAAAACCGACGTATTTTGTTTAAATTGTGACATGAACTAAGAAAGCTTGACATCCGCTTTTCAATAAACGAATAGCTTTATGGCTTGAAATGAACGTGATTGATTTTAATGGTTTGGTCGTCATTGAATTCGCATAATAGGTTGATTAGGAATATGAAAACTAACAACCTTACGAAAACAATCAATTTTTGTATGATGAGTATTTAACCAATCAATCCACAGAATTACGCCAAACGCAAGTATTTTTAAAGAAATAAGATCGACGGGTAATGTAATGTTACCGATTTGAACCAAACAAGACTTATAAACAAAGTGGATGTAATGAAGGTTTCTCCCAACGGAGTTTCCACAGATAAGTCAAAGTCTAATTTCTCGAGTCAAATTTAATCATTGGTATAAGTAGGAGAAATAAAAGAATGGGTAGTAACCCAGTATCAAATAAAGTATAGACTTATTTAGAGTTTATGATAAAGCTTACCGTGATGACCTCATTCGGGTCCTTGCTTTTCGGGAGGAGGTCACAACAAACGCCTTCTCCTTGCACTTAACGGGTTTGACTTTTTCGGGGCGACTACTTTGGGGCCTTCATCCTAATTGAACTTGTCTTCTATGAACGACAAAATCAAAGCTAAGTGACCTTCTCTTCCAAAATTATAACATGCTTTGATGGCATCGCGCAGATTTGACCTGATGTGTCCTCCCTCCGCATTTGAAGCATATGATAGGTGGTCGATTCTCATTCCTTAACAACGGTCTTTGGTCTTCGACGTCCTTCCATCATTATTGAATCTCCTCTTTTTGAAATGTCTATTCTTATTGTTTTGACCCTGATTACCACCGAAGTGGTTACCATTTCTGGCATGTTGATTCCCTCCACGCTTGTTGTCACCGCTTCGATGACTTCTCTCGCTGGTATTATCATTTTGTCGGCTGCTCTCTTTTAGTTGCGTTGACTAGTTATCGCGCTTCACTAACTGAGCCCTATTTACAACATCTGAATATAAACACAGTTTATGAGAAATAAGATGTTGACATATCTCCGGCTTCAAACCTCTTAAAAATATCCGTGTCATTCTCTCTTCATTATCCACCAAGTGGGACGAAACCGGATAACTCGCAAATTTAGCTCGTATCATTGCGACGACTGGCCATATTGTTTTGTTCCAACTTGATAAACTCCACCTCCTTCATGTGACGCGAATACTTTTCGGAAAGTATTTGTCGTTGAACGACTCTTGGAACTTCTCCCGGACATCTTCAAGACGGAGTTGAGTACGTTTTTACCGATTCCCACCAAGAATCAGCTTCTCCGCATAACATAAAAGCGTGAAAGGGAACCTTTTGCTCATCGGAACATCCCAAGACATCAAATATCTTGGTGATCTGCTTTATCCATGCTTCCGCCTATAAGTGATTTTGGCTTTCTCCTTAAACTCTGGTGGTCCCAGCCTGAACTATTTAATGGTGGACCGGTCGAGAGTTTCAGTGTTTCCACCTTCATTTTCATTTTGGACCGAGAGAGCTCGCTTTCATCATTGCATGAATTGCATATAAAGACCGAACATTCCATCATTCATCATTTCGTCGTTGTTGTTGTTTGCATGAGGATTGTCGCCTTCCGATGCACATTATCCCGATTATTGATATGTGGTGAATCAACGTCACTTTGGCTCCATTCTTTATTCTCAACATTCTCGGATGTCATTTTCGAGATCTCGCCACAAAACAAAAGGTTAATTGACATGTAACATATTATCCCTATATTACGACCGACCAATTAAATACCACAAAAAAACTTAGGTAGTCATACTCAAGCAAAGAATTCCCCGTCTCTCCCTCCTAATTCTATTCTCACATCTTAGCCGAGGATCATATCCTTAAGCTCGATACCAATTGTGACGCCTCCAAAATTAGGTATACATCACCCATCTTGAGTCATGGGATACATGGTATGTAATTCAAATACAACTTAATAATACAACTGTCGTGGTACAATACGACAAAACATAAACTCGTGAGTTTGAATACAAATATTGTCTACTAGAGATTATACAAACTCAAAAGGAGTCCTCATTATAATTATTATCACACTATTTCACGTAATAGTGAGGACTACTAATGCACCATCTAAGACTATCACTCTGTTCTCGACTAGTCACCACGTTCTCATTTCTTCAAGAGAACAATGAAAGAAAGGGTGAGCTCAACTAGCCCAAAGAAGAAATATTATGACTAAGATAATGCGTAATAATTTATCGTTAGCCTTCAACAATATTAAACCGATAAAATATAATAAATATCAAGTTTAAGCTGCGGTGAACAAGCAATCCATTAAAAGAGTCAAGAGAGAATGAAATCTACTATCTTTTATGATTTAAAAGGTTTTTCCTCACTTTTATCATTTGGGACTCGAATTTTAATAAATGATCCACATCAATGAATCACCCCCTGACTACTACTGACGAGGATATTCTTTAGTATCACGACCACAATTATCCATTACCTACGCGCCAAGAATATTTTGTGTATTCATTAATGGTCATGATCGTATGCCAACAACCTCATCCATCAATACACTACAGGCCAATGAGACTTTTTTACTACATCACTTATAACATTACGGTAATGATTACACCGAATAATCCTCAGTCATAATCATACCAAGTCCATCTATGCACTATGAATGCCCACGTAGATGACTTTCAACAAAATATAAACATAAGGATGATGACAATGACATAAAAATTCAATAAAACAAGTTCAAGAATTAATTTATCTAGAACCGATAACGTCCAAATTGTCAACATGATCTTTTTTTTGTAGAGTAAAATTCAAGAATGCTCGGAAGAATATTTCCATGAAAAGATCTTTGGATGAGCCGCAAATATCGAGGATATTCCACAAATTTTCATGGAGTATATAAGTCAAAGTTTTAACCAATGAGTATAATAAAGAATGTAATAACAAAAGAAATCACCACGCACGCGATAAAGCGCATGGTGAGTTATTCCAATGAGAATAATAAATAACGGAACCAGTCCCGGCAGTAAAAACGCATGCATGAGGATATTCCAATGAGTAATAATAAGGGATGGAAGTCCGTCAGAAACGCGTACGCATGTGAGGATATTCCGGCGAATAATAAATAATGGAACCAGTTAACAGAACCTTACGAAAGGATATTAAGCGAGAATAATAAAGAACGGAATATTGAAGAATATCACCATATATAGGGTAACTCGCGTATGAGTTATTCCGATAGAATAATAAATAATAGAATAATGAAGTTCTCTACGTGAGTACAACAAATAACATCCCTTACCAGTAAAAGAAGCTGAATATAAGAGTAGGAAGTAGCAGAATACTTTTCTATAGGTTCTCTTGTAATTTCTCTCTAGAGTTTCAATTGAATTAAGAAGAAATAATGAAGAATGAGCTTCTATTTATAGGAAAATGGAATGAATAATTCTTAATTCATGAATGGTCCAGATTGATTTCTTATTAAGCAGACTATCCATATTGGTTTACTATTAAAACTTAAAACAACTATTCCATACCGATTTACTTATTAAAACTTTAAACCATCGATCCATATTGATTTCTTATTATAACTCCACCGGTGGTCCATATATGACTTACTATTATATCTTCAACCAACAATCGAAAAATTAAGACATCTTCTCATGGAATAATATTGTATCCAAATACCCGAACGCACAATACTAGAAGTGAATAAGAATAGGGTGAATAAGAATCAGGATGAATAGTAACTCTCGTGAATAAGTAACTCGTGAATAATAACTCATGAATAGTAACTTGTGAATAAGACTCAAAACACGAAAAGTGTCCCGAATACCCAATTGAATAATATATCCTCCGGACATCAATTATACTAACACAAATAAGTCCAAACACAATGGAACTATAAAATTCATCTTTAATCAACACGAACTTATTCATCATTAATATTATAATTCACAATATTTAACAACTGTGTCGTTCCAAGGAAAGAGGGGCTTTCCGATAAGGATTTCTTCTTATATTGGTAGCATGATTAGGTGACCAAACCTCTCCTCGATGTAACTTCAGACATTGTCAATATTGCAAATAATAATATGAATAACTTTCTTGCCGTCTCAATTATTGATTTAATAATATATCATATAATGCGGATGATAATTGTAATAATAATTGAATCAATAATATGAGAGATATGACGCAGCAATTATCGTAGTAATAATTGAGTATAAGCGAGTGACTTCTCACGTAAGCATCAATAATCAATCTGAGTGTGCTTCTTTCGCAACAACCACGCCAGACATCGTATTTTTTACTACTGGGTAGTTCAACAGCTTTTTAACGTAGAACACTTCCGCCGTTATTTTCATAAAGTATTTTTGTCGCGTTTTCTCAATCCGACAATAACTCCGTTAATGGGGTCCACGAATGATTGTCTTAGTTGTCTTAATATTCCCCGTTAAAACGAATATTCCCCACCAATCGAATATTATATAACAACTGCGTGCTTTTGCAAAATTTATAAATATTACCCACAACTATAACATTATATCAAATCAATACCATAATATTCAAAAATATAATTCGAGAAAATTATTCTTTATTCATAAAAATTGGGGTCTTATAGTTTGTTTCCTTATTTCGAACCCTTTTGTTGGTATTATGTCGCATGTGTTGTGACATAGTATTTTTGTTAGAATATACCGTATGGTATACCTGAGCTATAACCACGCTGGGGGTACCACGCAGACGTGTCGTCTTCGCACGGCAGACATGACACTTTTAAATGGAGGTGTGATTAGTCCACGGCGTCTCCGTTTTGGGCTCCGGAGGAAGTGGGCCATTTGGTGTTTTGTTGTGGGAGGCGTATGGGTTAACCCTAGTTTTCTGTTCTGCGGATTTGTGATGTTGTGGTAAACACGCCTATCCGATTTGCATACATTTGGATTTGCGGTCCAATGTGTGATATGACTGTGTGGCATTATTTTGGTTGCCTGTGTGGCATCATTTGACTTGCCTGTGTGGCATTATTTGACTTGCTTGTGTGACATTATTTTGACTTGCCTGTGTGACATTATTTTGACTTGCTTGTGTGGCAATGTATATATATTCGAGTTTCACTTCGGTATGAAAAATAAACCCAACCATTTGATTCAAATTTTATTATTTCATCAGTATTAGTTTTGTTTGTTTCATTGAGCCAATTCATTAAGTTAGTTATTTCATTCGTTATTTCTTTATTTTTCTATTGGTTTTCGTAATTTCATTGATTGAGATATATTCCATTAAGATCTTTGGAGAATATATTTTCGTCAAGATTTACACTTTGAGGCTTTGTTCGATTATTTTGTTTGATTGTTTTCATTATATCGATTGTATATCTCTTTTATATATCAGATCTCTGATCGGGCATTGGCTCATGTCAGTGTTTTTTTCTTAAGCAGTTTTAGGTGATGATCAGTATTAGTGTGAAAAGAGATTTGTCTTTGACCATCTAGGTTGTTTCGAATTTTGGTTTTGGTTATTTTGACTCTATTTGGAGAATTGTATTTAGTACTTCATTGTATTTGGAGAATTTTGGTTTTGATATGCTATTAATACTTTGAAGTTATTAGTGTTCTGTTCACTTATTTTGAGGTTTGTTGCGTTTTGCACGTGACCTCCATTTCCTTTTCGGGAAGGGGGTGTTACAGAGATAGTATCAAAGCTTAGGTTCTTTCTTGTAGAAAACCTATCTAGGTTTGACCTGTGAGTTATGGGTAAACCATTGGGTAGACATAGGAGTTTAATTCGATTTTGTTCTTTTTTTGATTGGTCTCTATTTTGACCAACTGTATCTCTTTTCGATTTATAGTTGATTTGAGGACAGTGGAATAATTTGTTAAGGTGATCGAGCAATGATATTAGTTTAGAATTGTGATTTAATCATTGAGGTGAATAAAGTTATACTTTGTGCAGATAAGAAATGATCTTATATGAGATGCGATTATGATATGAGTATTTGTATCGACGAGAATTTGATTTTGGAAAAATTATTTGTTAGAGTTTTTTTTTGTGGCAATCATTATTATCGTTGAATTGAGGATTTGATTTTAGTTAGATTTTGATTTATGTTAAGCTTGTGGATAATTTGAGATTTGTGTATTGATGGGATAATATGATAAAGTGAAAATTATTAAGTATAGAGGATTTCTTGTAATTTGAGTTGTTGATATTCGAGGTAATTAGATTAATCATTTGGAGTTAATGATCAATTTTGTCGCTATTTTCTAGTAGGATATTGGAGCTATGTTCCAGGAACTTTCTTTGTGATAATATGGGGAGACATTGAAATTTATTGGATTAAGGTTTGCAATAAGGGATGATTGATTTATTATAGACTAAAAGACAATTTGCACTCTAAACTTTACACCATTGTTGACTTTTGCACCCCAAACCGAAAAAGGTGTCTAAGTACACCCCAAACTTCATTATACGTAATGTAGCGCACACTTTTTTTTTCACTTAAGGGCCAAAAGTGACTTGCAAAGGTCAGAACACAAGTTTGGGGTGCAAATTGTCTTTTAGTCTTAAAATTGGCAAAAATAATTAATTTTAAATAAAATAAAATAATTTTTAATAGATAATTTTAAATAAAATAATTAATTTTAAAATAAAAATAAAGTAATTAATTTTAAAATAAAATAATTTAAAAAATAAAACAATTTTTTTTTTTGTAAAACATTCTGTTTTCACAAAAAAATATTATGTTTTTACAAAAAATAATTAAAAAAAAAATTGTTTTTACAAAAATTGTAAAATAAATTTGTGTTTAGAAAATTGTAAAATACAATTTTTTATATAAAAAAATAATCTGTTTTTTACAAAAATTGTAAAATAAAATTGTGTTTTACAAAATTGTAAAATACAATTTTTTTTACGGAACATAAAAGTAGCGAATGGAACTTTCTGTTCCTCCGTGCATCCCAAGACATCGAATATCTTGGTAATTTGTTTGACCCACGCCTCTCGCCTTTAATCGGATCCGGCTTCCTGCACTCGTGGTCCCAACTCTTTAAACCTGTTTTTTTTGTGACCACCCGTGAATCGCTATCATTTCCTCCTCAGATTTTGAACACGAGTCTCCTCGTCGATTTTGCATGAATCGCAAAAAGCTTCTAAACATCCCTCGTTCATCATCTCGCTTTCGGTGGTGTTGTTCACAGGAGGTACATTGCCAAACTGTTGCACGTTCTCCTCGTTGGTAAAGACATGCATCTCCACTGGCCTCATTTACTCCATTGTTAATATTCTCGATTCGACATTCTCAAATAATGTCATAAAACAAGGGTTAATTAAGGAAATCAATATATCACATAATATCCCTATATACTTAACCAACTAACAAATAAGCTGGGTGGGTAGACACACTAGCGAAGGATTTACTGCCTCCTCCCTCCTATTCTATTCCCGATCTCCGCCAGAGATCATATCCCTAAGCTCGATATTAACTGCGACGCCCCAAAATAAGTCCATTCCATCCAACCCATTATGAAGTCGCCAAATATATGGTATGTAAATAACTACAACTTTATTAATACATTTGTCGTGCAAAATACGACAACATATATATATCGTAAGTTTAAATACAATTATTGTTTTCTGCATAATATACATACCCAAATAAATCCTCATCACAATTATTTATACATTATTTTACAAAAATGGTGAGGACTACTAAACAACTCTCTATAACCATCATTCCATACCCACTTGCATATCTCGCAACACATTCGCCTCCTAAGAAGAAAAATGGAACAAAAAGGAAAAGGGTGAGCTCAACTAGCCCAAAGAAGAATATTACGACTAAGATAATATACAACAAATTATCGTTAGTCTCCAACAGGAAAAATCTAATGTAATACAATAGACAACCAGGTTTTAAATCAATCTTCGCAATGAAATAATAATTTATTAGAAGAGTTAAGAGAGAATGCAAACTACTATCTTCTATATATGAATTTAAAAGTTCATCGTCGATATTTTATCCCTCGTAACATCAATCAATATATATCCGAAATCAAATATTCATCTTTGCACTACAAAGCCAAAGATATTCATCACTGGGTCATGTTCATCTAAACACTGCTCATCTTTGCACTACGGGCCAAAGATATTAATCACCGGTATATTCATCTCAACACTGCTCATCTTTGCACCACAGCCAAAGATATTCAAGAATATCATCATTTAGACCGAGGATGATGAAAAATATTTTAAAGGAAACGAATCCAAATTGAAACAAAAGAACAAATATTAAGGATTCGTATTTTAAACAATCCAAGTTCAAAAATACTTCATAAGTAATCGAGTGGAGTAAAATTCAAGAATGATCAAAACATGGATACAATCAAAGCTAGTATCCATAATAGATATTTTTGACGAAAAATGAAAATTTAATTTTTCCGTGAATAGTGTCAGATTCGTGAATAAGATCGTATACGTGAATAAAGGTCATATACGTGAATAAGGTCGAGATACGTGAATAAGAACTCGACACCAAAAGATAGTAATTTCACAAAAAAAACATCATCACGCTTCGTGAATAAGACTTCATTAATAATAAATCTTCGTGAATAAGAACTCGTGAATAAGAACTCATGAATAAGAACTCCCCGACATGAAAAAGTTTCAAATTTTATAAAAATTTCCAACCAATATTTCTAAGATAATGATATTGAAGAAATAATATCATTTTTGAATAAAATAACATCCCTTACCTCGAAAAGACAAAGATTTAAATAAACACCTGATATAAAGCATGACTTGAACTTGCAACCAGATATAGAATACTCAAAATATACTCAAAATACTCACAAGAAACTCGATAATATAGAGATAGAAAACTTGGGTTTCGGTGTGATTTTCAATTTAACCCTAAAGACCCTATTTATAGAAAATGCTTTAGAACATTAAAAAGAAAATTTAATAAATTAATATTATTATTTTTTCTACATCTTCCCACGCATCAAGCATCTCGAATTCAAAGAACTTGACATGTGTTAAAGATTCCCACCAAAACACAAAAACGTTTTTTCTTATTTAAATTATTTTAAACTTCCAAAATCAATTATTTTTGAGCTTGAACTTCAATAATTCATAATAATTAGCTCTTTTATCAGAAAAATTCGAAACTCGCGACTTTCCATAGGAAATTCCATTATCTACAACTTTGCAGAAGGAAGTTTTCCAAATTCCAAACAGAAATTGACCGAAATCCACAAACGAGCGATTTTACAAGCTATAATCAAATATCAGTCAAGAAATGGGTCAACCGACACACAAAATCTGTTTTTAATATTTATTGCAACAAAAATACTCTTTTTCCTCGTACTCATATATCCCACATTCATTGTAAAAATATCACCATTATTATATTATTAAAATATAATAATATATTTAAATGAATTATTTTATCGTAAAAAGATAAAATTTCAATTTTCAACAATTGTCACTTTAAAAATTTTCTCCATCTATATCCACATAAAATAAATATTTTCCTCATCATATAAATCAATAATTAATTATTCACAAATAATATTACAGAATCACAAAGATCGCAACTGTGCCGCTCCTCAGAGAAAGAGGGCTTTCAATAAGGATCTCTCCTTACTCTGCAAGCAATTAGGTGACCAAACCTCTCATTGATACGTAACTTTTCAGACATTGCCAATAATGTTATCCAATAATATTATTCAGATAATATGAATTATTGTTCGATAATGGAAAATCTTGTGTAATGACAATTTATCAAACAACAAAGAATATAAAATATCAATGCAAAGAATTATTGAATCAATAAAATAAAATATCAATAAAGAATTATTTGTAATAATTATTGAGTAAAGGCCTTCACGTAAGAATCAATAATTGGTGCAATACCGCGAATATCTTCGCTCAACAACGCCAGATTAGTGTGTTTTAACCAACGGGTATTCCAACAAGATTAATGGTAACAACTACGCCGTTATTTATAAACAATTTATATTTGTCGTTTTCTTCATCCAATCGCTTTCCGCTATGGGGCCCACAAAAAAGATCGCTACCGTCGTATTTAATATTCCCCGACAAAGATTTAATATTCCACGACCAAACGAATATTCCCCACAATAATGAATATTTTATAACCACTTGCTTATTCAAATATTTCATGATTTTACCCATAACTATCCACATTAATCAAATCAACCCTTACTATTTCAAAATAATAAATAGAGGAAAATAAATTTCATTTATTAATAATTTGGGGTCTTACATAGACAATTTTTTCGATTTGGGGTGCAAAAGTCAACAATAGTGTAAAATTTGGGGTGCAAATTGTCTTTTAGTCTTTATTATATGATTAGATAGTAAGTGATGAAATTCAATTAATTTTGAGAGATCTTGAATATTTATAGTTTCCTTATGCAGATGGTAGAATATTTGACTTAGAGTTTGATATGATGATAAAAAGATCTTAGTAGTATATTATTTGGTGTAATAATATTTAAGAACTAGTTAGTTCGAATTGAGGTTTGAATTTTTTGAAGCTCTTGAGGATTTAATTAGGAAAAGTTGATATAATTTGTAGAGTTGTTTGGTTTATCCGATATCCTTGAAGTTTTGTATGAATTTATGTAAAATAAATAAATAAAAATAATTTGTTAAATCTTTGTCATGTGTGGAACATGAACATTTTACGAATTAAAGATAATTTTAAATATTTTGGGTATTCGAATCGTATTTAAGATGAAGAGAACATTATGTGTTTTCAAATTATGTTCCGAAGAGTACGTATGTTTGCAAGAATGAAACTCAAAGATATTAACGGGGGGCTCGCACCATCAGTGGATCATGTGATTTAACGCGAAGAACCTTACCAAGGCTTCATGACACGGTAGCTGACGAATTTTTTACAAATACATGGATAATTGTGTGTACCGATGGACTTTCCAGGCTTGATCGTTACAAATTGCGGCGTTACATCTTAATTAAAGTTTTATGAATAATTATGTAATTTAAATAAAAACTAAAATAAAACTTTATGTAACTAAAATAAAATATCACTATTAATACTTTGAAGTTATTAGTGCTCTGTTCACTTATTTTGAGGTTTGTTGTGCTTTGCACGTGACCTCTCTTTCCTTTTCGGGGAGAGGGTGTTACAAGTGTTATCACATACAACAGTCTGTGGTGTTTATGTAGTAACTGTAGTTATCAAAGCGGGTGGGTGTGCCCAATGATTTGTTCAGGATAGATCGACAGATCATCCTTTTCTTTAAAACAGTATTCTAACCCCTGCAAGAGGAAGGGAGAATTAAAGTGCATTGACGCGGCATAAGTTGAAATTTATCAATTTCCAAGGCATTCCGTGTTTATACTTTAATGGAACCCAAGGCACTTTTAGATCCATAGTGTTTTTGTTTTTGTTTTTTTTTGATAAGTTAGATTCATAGTTTTTTACTTTATTATTCTTCTTTTTTACTAGTTTCTGGTAATCCGAAGATTGAAAGGTCAATGTCTTCTTTTGGGTACAAAAAGGTCAATCTCATATTATATACGAAAAATCAATCCTATAGTACTTTATTCAGAAAGTGGCATGCAGCTCTTGAAGATGCCAGAAAACAAAAAAGAGGCTGCCCTATGTAATTTTTTAGCAAGCAAGATTAATAAAAAGGATGACGAAACCCTGAAAAATAATCACGGTATAAGCTTTTGGACAGCACAGAAAGTGAATCTAAAAGACAGGCATGATCAAATGTTTTCATTGGTGTTTATGTGCAAAATGGACAACATGCTACTGGTTTCGAGAGCAACTGCTGAGGCGTACTTGCATAAGTAAAATGGGGCCTTTTCATTCCGTAGTGTTAAATTAACCTCATATATGGACTTACTCTCTGAAAGGCCGGTTCCATGCTTTCTGAAAGTACGACTACTACAGGAGATTCGCTTCCGGTTATGCACATCAATGCTTTCCATATTATCAGTGCAGCCGTAACAATCAGACCTTACCAGAATAATAGAAAAGATCATCAGTTCTCAGCAGAACAAATCACCAAACAGAAACAGGCAGAAAAATCTAATTCATACCAAGTAATGCCTGTTGAATTATACAATGACATTGGATCAGAAGAAAAATCGCATGGTATTTAAGTGTCAAAATCCTCAAGTACAAGATCAGAATTCAGAGCAACTAATCAATCAATTTTAGGATTGAGATGTTGATGTTAGCTTATTGTTTAGGGGTTTGGAGTAGGTACAGATGATATATTTGCAGTGAGTTGTAAAAGGATTTTAAACGATAAGTTATTGCTGGTTGGAGCCTATCACTACAATAATGTAATAAAGAAGTCCGAATTAATTCTTTTTCCTGTATTGGCAACCAATTTGCTTATGAGTTTGCATTTGACAGAAGCTACAAGCAACATATAATCACTAATCATCATAAATTAACAAAAGAAACTCAACAATTAATCTGATAAAAGACTTCGGAAACGTAGCAACTTTAAATATATATATATATAGATAGAGAGAGAGATAACGATAACGATAACGATAACGAACCGACGGTGATGGCCTGGGAAAAGGCCTGTCTGATCTGAAGAGATTTGGCTGAAACGACATCCTCTCCAATCCATCCGATTCCCATTTATCCTCTTTCACTTCTACCTCTCGTCATAATTTACTTGCACAAAAACATACTTCACTTATCACAAAATATTAGGTACCTAACAAGAAACTGGCATTTTACCCGTTACTTCTGAATTTGACCCAAACCCGCGTTTGACTAGTCGTTCTGTACAAATCATAAACCCCGAGTTTTATTTACAACAAAATTATTGTAAATTTATTTAATATTATTTAATATAATTATTAATATTATTAAAAAAAAACTTCATCCAGCATATTCATCTAAAAAAAATGACACTAAACCATTCAGTTCAAATCGTTTGAATGACTTGCTGATTTAGTAATTCAAATAAAAAAAATTTCAAAATAAACGCACTGATTGGCTAATCGATTCAATTCGGGCATTGGGTCAAACTAAATACTCAATTGATTCTTGCATAAAATACTTTGTTTAATCATAAAAATTTGGTGTCTGAGATAAAATTCGAGTTAGCTACCTTCCATGACCAGTTTTCCTATGTATTAGCAAAATCTATTTAGTTGAAAGATGATTGAGAATTCAAACAAGTAAAATGGTTTAGTCGTATTTATTTATAGATTATAGATTGTAGATTGGCGGTGTTTACCATAAACTACTACTGGGCACATTAATTAATACCCCTTTCAATTCTTGAATTAAGTACTATTGCGCAGAGTACTCCTATTGGAACCAAAATTATACTCGACTGAAATACTACTACTAGTCACTATACTGGAGTAGTACGTAATTAAGAAAAGAAAGAAATTAGTACCTACCTACCTACCTGTCGTATTACTAGCTAATTATATCTTCATCAAATGCCAGCCGCTTTACTGTCACCTAACTTCCTTTTCCTTGTAGTACTCTATATAATTAATCCACCCAACTAGACCTGGCAAAATTGGCCCAGGTCCGTGGGTCGGATAGGTCCGTAAAAATTGGGTTTTGGGCTTAATTTTTTTAGTCAATAAAAATTTGAGTGTTTTTGGCCCGGCCCGTGGCCCGTGAGTTTTTTTTTTTTTTTTAAATAAAATTTTGCTACTTGTAGGACTTGAACACAAGACTTGTAAGTAAATAAATAAGAGTTCAAACCAACTAAGCTACAACAACTATTTATTTTTAATGCAATCTTCAATAAATTTTAACTATATTTGAAAATTATAATTAAAATATGTAGTTAATGTAGGTAATTAATTAATAATACTAATTTATAATACTATTAAAATTTTAATTGATTGAGATATGTAGCTAATAATTTCAAAGTATAAAACTATTAAACTAACAATTATTAGTTTAAGTTAGATAATATAATTATAAAATTTAAAATTATCTATATATTAGTATTAATTACTGAGATTTATTATTTTTAAAAGTTAAATAAATTATATTAATTTTAAAGAATCAAATTTGATTATATACTTTGAATTACTAGCAATATATAATCCGAATCAACCACTAATTTTTTAGATTGCAAGTCCAAAATCTATACACAATAATATAGATAATTTTATCCCTTAATTATGCAATCCCCTACTTATTGTAGTATATTTGGAAAGTAAATCAATCATTATCCCTTAATTATGCATTTCCCCTACTTATTTGGAAAGCAAATCAATCATTATCCCAAATCATGCCTTTAGAATAATATCTAAAATTATAATACTATTAAAATTTTAATTGATTGAGATATGTAGTTAATTTAAGTAATTAAAATTATTATTAATATTTATTATTATTACTATTTTTGGTGTATCAAGATTTTGCAAAAAAAAGAAAAAGGAAAAAATCAAGCCACAGGCCTCACTTTTTCAAACCCACTAAAACCCGGCCGCTTTTTAGTCTTACTGCTTTTTGGCTTGCTTCAAGACTCGGCCTGGGCCAGCCCGCCGCTTGCTTCACAGTTGCCAGTGTACACCAACTACATGCATGGACTGATCCCATTTAAGTCTATTTAATTAATCTTTGTCAAAATATATATATATAGGTCGAGGATCGGTGAGGGATCCCTTACTTTCTTAAAATGAGGGATTTTTTTTTTTTTTTTACTTTTTTTTGCTTTTTTTAAAAAACAACTAAAAGAAAGTTTAATATTTTATGAATCGAATTTTTTCATAATCTGATGTTTGGGTGTGATTTGAGCACGTATAACAA
The DNA here is from genome assembly GCA_020205605.1 of Panax ginseng. NCBI lineage: Eukaryota > Viridiplantae > Streptophyta > Magnoliopsida > Apiales > Araliaceae > Panax > Panax ginseng. Next base: position 3,619,354 of record CM035148.1, read on the forward strand.
AATGTATGTATGCATACCCGCATGCATTGCATCACCACTTTTTGGTATAGGTATTCAAAACACGCCAAAAACATGTATTATGGAAAATTTCGAGCCCATAAATATTAAACTTTTTTTAAGTTGTTTTAAAAAAAAACAAAAAAAAAAGTCCCTCATTTTAAGAAAGTAAGGGATCCCTTACTTGATCATTTCTGTATATATATATATAAGTATATATGTTTGTGGATGTGCGTGCATGGTTGAAATGCATCACATTCCACTCTAATGAATCTCCATCACATGCATGTACAACAAATTAAACTACTACTAGCTAGCTAGCTAGGAATTAAACCTTGTGGGAAGTCTTCAAATAATTAATTCAAGACATTTTTTTAATATGTACTCTCTCGTCCCTATTTAAATGACGTTTTAAAAATGAACACAAAAATTAATATAATAATTGAAAAGTATTAAATATAGTATTTAATTGTCTATAAAACCTTTAAATCATTAATTTATCATAGCACAAGAGTTTAAAGTATCAAAAAAATAGGTAGAATAATGGGGGGTAATTTTGGAAAAATAATCATTAATTCTCCTAGATTTAAACAAACGTCAATTAATTAAAAACAAATAAAAAACTCTAAAAAGTCATTTAAATAGGGACGGAGGTTGTAAGACCCCAACTTATTATTAATGAAATTTAATTTCCTCTATTTATTATTTTGAAATAGTAAGGGTTGATTTGATTAATGTGGATAGTTATGGGTAAAATACGCAAATATTTCAAAATAAGCTAGTGGTTATAAAATATTCATTGTTGTCGGGGAATATTCGTTTGGTCGTTGAATATTCGTATTGGAGAATAGAATATTCGATGACAGTGCGCAAAACCATATGTGGGCCCCATAACGGAAAGCGATTAGATGAAGAAAACGACAAAAATAAGTTGTTTAAAAATAACGGTGTAGTTATTACCGATTTACATCGTTGAAATACCCGGTGGTTAAAACACAATAATACACGTTATTGCACAAGAAGATACTTTGTATTGCACCAATTATTGATTCTTACGTAATAAGGCACTACTCAATAATGGTTATGAGAATTATTATTCGAAGATTTTATTTTATTGATTCAATAATTGTTGCGTTGATATTTTATATGTTGTTGTTTCAATAATTATCATTTACAAGATTTTTCATTATCGAAGCAATAATTCATATTATCCGAATAATATTATTAGATAACATTATTGGCAATGTCTAAAAAGTTCATACAAGAAGAGGTTTCGTCACGTAATTGCTACACAAGAATGTGAGAAATTCTTATTGGAAAGCTCCCCTCTTTCCTGGGAACTGCTGGTTGTCAATATTGTGATTCTATAATATTATTTGTGAATAATTAATTATTGATTCATATGATGAGAAAAATATTGATTTTATGTGGATATAGATGGAGAAAATTTTTAATGTGACAATTGTTGAAAATTAAAATTTTATCTTTTTCTGATAAAATAATTTTTTTAAATATATTATTATATTTTTAATAATATAATAATGGTGATATTTTTAATACGAGGAGAAAGAGTATTTTTGTTGCAATAAATGTTTAAAACATGTTAAACATGTCGGTGGACCTCATTTCTTGACTGAAATTTGATTATAGCTTATAAAATTATCCGTTTATGGATTTCGGTCAATTTCTATTTGGAATTTGGAAAAACTTTCTTCTGAAAAGTTGTAGAGAATTGAATTTCCTATAAAAATACGCGAGATTCGAATTTTTTGACAAAAGGGTTATTTATTGTGAATTATTGAAGTTCCGAAGTTCCGAAATAATTGATTTTTGAAAGTTTAAAATATTATAATTAAGAAAAACGTTTTTTAAAAGTTTTGTGAGTTGGTGGGCTAAGGTAAATGTGCTGAAATGAGGATTCAAATGATGTGTATAATTATTTAATAAATATTAATATTTTTATTAAATTTTCTACTTTGGTGTTCTAAGCATTTTCCTATAAATAGGGTGCTTAGGTTAGAATTTAAAATCACACCAGAAATTGTTGTTTTCTCTCTCTATATTATCGAGCGTATTCTTGTGAGTATTTTGAGTATACTTTGAGTAATCGCTATACTAAGTGCAAGTTCAAGTTATAACCTATATCCAAAGATTCCAGCTAAAGACTTGTCTTTTCCAGGGTAAGTGGATATTTTTTTTTTCCGTAATGATATTATTTCTTCAATATCATTCTATTTGAAATATTGATCTGAAGTTTTTATCAAATTTGGAACTTTTTGGTGTCTGAGTTACTATTCACGATCTGAAGATTATTCATGTATACTATTAATTATTCACGTATCATTTGAAGACTATTCATCGAAAAATGAAAATTTTCCTTTTCGTCTAAAATATCTATTGTGGATACTAGCTTTGATTGTATCCATGTTTTGATCATTCTTGAATTTTACACCACTATGATTATTTTTGAGGTATTTTTGGACATGGATAAAACAAAGTACTTAATCCTTAATCCTTAATCCTTGTCATTTTGTTTTATTGGATTCGTTTCTTTTAAAATATTTTTCATCATCCTCATCTTAAATGATGATATTATTGAATATCTTTGGCCAGTAGTTAGAAAGATGAATGATTTCGATGAATATCTTTTGGCCCAGTAAGCAAAGATGAGCAGTGTTTAGATGAACACTGATTAATCGATGAATATCTTTGGCTCAGTAGTGCAAAAGATGAATTTTGATTCTAGATATATATTGATTGATGTTACAGGATAAAAGATAGACGATGAACTTTTAAATTCATACATGTAGAAGATAGTAGTTTGCATTCTCTACTTAACTCTTCTAATGAATTATTATTTCATCTGCGAATATTGATTTAAAACTTGTTGTCTATTGTATTCTATTAGATTTTTTTCTCGTTGAAGACTAACGATAATTTGTTGTATATTATATTAGTCATAATATTCTTTATCGGGCTAGTTGAGCTCACCCTTTTCTTTTTTGTTCCTTTTTTCTTCTCGTGAGGCGAGATAATATAAGAGTACTGAGTGGGTATGGAATGAAGGTTCTAGAGAGAGTTGTTTAGTAGTCCTCACCATTTTTATAAAATAATATATCAATAAATGTGATGAGGATTTATTTGAGTATAGATATTGTCTAGAAGATAATATTTGTATTCAAACTCACAGTTTTACTGTTGTAATAATAAAGTTGTAGTTGTTTCTGTACCATGTATTGATAACTCAGAATGGGTGATGTATAACTATTTTGGGGGCGTCACAACAACCATGTACAGACTTCCGATAAACTGGCTCGATCTCTACTGGAAATATTTCTGAAGTCTGCCAGCATGCCAAGTATTCTTGATCTCGGATCAGTCTAATGCCTTCAATCGGTAAGTTCCTGGCTTTGGTACTTCGATTACCTCATAGGGTCCTTCCCAGTTCGGCATCAATTTTCCCATGTTCTGAGGTGTAGATGCTTCGACTTCTCTGAGGACGAAGTCTCCCACTTCAAATCTACGAAGCTTTACTCCTTTGTTGTAATGCTTGGCAACTCTCCGCTGGTAGGCTGCTAATTTGATTAAAGCCACCTCTCTGACTTCTTCCAACAGATCTAAGTCGGTCCTTAGTCCTTCATCATTATAGATTTCTTTGAACTGACTAACCCGAAGAATTGGATCTCCAATCTCGACTGGGACTAAGGCATCAGTACCATAGGCCAATCTGAAAGGTGAATCCCATGTTGTAGTTCTCGGTGTAATCCGGTAAGCCCATAGTACGCTGAGTAACTCCTCTGGCCATCTTCCTTTAGCTTGGTCTAGTCTGCGTTTGATCCCGTTCAGAAGCGTTCTGTTGGTCACCTCAACTTGTCCATTCGACTGTGGATGAGCCACTGAAGTCTTCCTGTACTGAACCCCTAACTCTTTCAGAAATCCTTCAAATTTTGATCCCACGAACTGGCGTCCGTTGTTCGATATCACCACTTTAGGAATCCCGAAGCGAAACACTACGGACTCTTTCATGAACTTCAAACACTCTTGTTCCATTATCAACCGAAGTGGCTTTGCCTCTACCCATTTGGTCATGTAATCAATAGCAACTATGACAAAGTTGACCTGACCTTTAGCTTTAGGCAATGGACCCAATATATCTACCCCCCAGACAGCAAAGGGTATAGAAAATAAAATCGAGTATAGCTCTTCTGGTGGCTGATGAGGGATTGGACTGTTGAGCTGACATTTCTCACACTTCTTCACATACTCTGTCGCTTCCTTGAAGATTGTAAGCCAGTAGTACCCCTGCCGAAGTACTTTATAAGCCAAAGACTTAGCGGCCATATGATCACCGCAAATACCCTCGTGAACCTCTTGAAGAGCATACTCAATTTCGGATGGAACCAGACACTTTAACAATGGTGACGAAAATGCCTTCGATAAAGATCCCCATCAATTGTAACGAAGTTGGCACTCTTGTACTTGATCTTCTTTTTGCTAGATCTCGATCCAGAAGGAAGGACGCCATCCGCCAAATACACAATGTAGTGGGTCATCCAACAATGGATCGTTCAATACACATTACCGCGTCTTTAGATACTCTAATTACCAAAAACCTCCAAATAAATTGACCCATTAAAAATGACAAAGATCCAGTAGTGGCGATTTCGATAAGGCATCTAAGAATGGAATTGTCGTTACGTTTCTATGCCCTAAAACTCATAAGAGATTTAAATATCGTTCGGTCCTTTAACTCCGCCAAATACTTGATCATCCTCGTTCCACGAGCTTCATAATCTCCCGATAGTTGCTTGACGACCAATTGAGAATCACTGTATATGATCAGCTTCTGTACTTCTAGACTTTTTGCCAACCGGACTCCTGCCAACACTGCTTCATACTCGGCCTCGTTATTCGTTGCTCTGAACCCAAATCGGATGGCCTGCTGCACCTTGAACCCTTCCGGACTTGTCAAAATAATTCCTGCCCCGCTGACATCCGCAGTAGAAGAGCCATCTGCATACAGCGTCCAAGAATTCTGACCATGTTGAAGAACTACAACCACTCGATCGGACGTCTCAGCTTCTGGCAGCTCAGCATCTGCTTCGGAGAACGAACATTCCACCATGAAATCGGCCAAGGCTTGACCTTTGATAGCAGTTCGGGGATGATATTCAATGAAAAATTGGGATAATTCCATAGTCCATGTTGCTAATCTCCCCGAAACTTCTAGTTTGCTCATCACCTTCTTCAGTGGTTGATCTGTGTAGACAACTAGGACTCGACCTTGAAAATATTGCCGAAGCTTTCGACTAGCAATTATTAAAGCGAAGGCAAAATTTTCAATATTGGGGTACCTGGTTTCAGTATCTCTTAGGACATGACTGACATAATAAACCGGATCTGTCGTTTCCCATCGACCTCCCGAACTAAGATTTGCTCCAATCACAACGAACTTCACGCCAGATATAAATATAAAGTTTCAAATTTTGAAAGGTGTTTCATCAATAAAGGAGTCAAGATGATATGTCTTTATGCCTTGGAAGGCGTCTTCACATTCCGAAGTCTACTGGAATGTCTTCGCATTCTTCGGTCCCTTCAGTGTGTCGAAGAATAGTAAACATCTTTCTGCGGATTTGGACATGAACCTCCTTAAAGCTGCAATCCTACCAGTCAGACGTTGAACGTCTTTGAATGACTGAGGAGTCTTCATGTCTAAAATGGCCTGGATCTTTTTCGGATTGGCCTCGATGCCCTTCGATCGACCGTGTAACCCAGAATTTCCCCTGACCGAGTCCGAAAAGTACACTTTGTAGGATTGAGCCTCAATTTGTGATGGCGGACTGTCTGAAAACACTCCTCCAGATCATCCAAATGTTTCTGAACCATTGTGCTCTTCACAATCATATCGTCCACGTACACCTCCATGTTCTTTCCGGTACCGCTTCGGAAGACAAAGTTCATCATTCTCTCGTAAGTGGCCCCAACATTTATCAGGCCGAAGGTCATCTTCTTATAAAGCGCATAATCGAATGGTGTGTGATGAATGCGATCTTTGGAATGTCCTCCTTGCACATAGAAATTTGATGATAATCTGAAAAAGCATCCATAAAGCTTAGTAGTGCATACCCCGAAGTCGCATCAATAAGTTGGTCAAAACATCCTTAATCCTTGTCATTTTGTTTCACTGGATTCGTTTCTTTAAAAATATTTTTCATCATCCTCAGTCTTAAATGATGATATTATTGAATATCTTTGGCCCTGTAGGTAAAAAGATGAATGATTTTCGATGAATATCTTTGGCCCGTAGTGCAAAGATGAACATGTGTTTAGATGAACACTTAATTGATGAATAATATCTTTGGCTCAGTAGTGCAAAGATGAATATTTGATTCCGAGATATATATTGATTGATGTTACGAGGATAAAAGATAGACGATGAACTTTTAAATTCATACATGTAAAATAGTAGTTTGCATTCTCTACTTAACTCTTCTAATGAATTATTATTTCATTGCGAATATTGATTTAAAACTTGTTGTCTATTGTATTCTATTAGATTTTTCCTGTTGAAGACTAACGATAATTTGTTGTTTATTATCTTAGTCATAATATTCTTTTATCGGGCTAGTTGAGCTCACCCTTTTCTTTTTGTTTCATTTTTCTTCTCGGGAGGCTAGAATATACGAGATGCAGCCTGGGTATGGAATGAAGGTTACAGAGAGAGTTGTTTAGTAGTCCTCACCATTTTGTAAAATAATGTATCAATAAACGCGATGAGGATTTATTTGAGTATAGATATTGTCTAGAAGATAATATTTGTATTCAAACTCACAGCTTTATTGTTATAATAATAAAGTTGTAGTTGTTTTTTGTACCATGTATTGACAATTCAAAATGGATGATGTATACCTATTTTAGGGCGCCACAGAGAGAGTATATATCTAGCTTTCATATTATTTTTTAGTTTATAAATATATATATATATATATATATATATATATATATATATATATATATATATATATGTGTGTGTGTGTGTGTGTGTGTGTGTGTGTGTTATTCCTAATTAAGTTCTTAGCAAAGATTGCATTTAAAATAATTTCATATATCGTAATTCCTTGAAATATATATTTTCATGAAAGATACTTTATGAGTGATCTCTCATCATCTTACTCCATCCATAGTATTTTCTTTTAAAATAATATTAACTTAAATTTTTCCATAATCAAATAAATGGATTAATAGATCGACGTACAGCATGTCAACACCAGTACTTATGGTTATACTTATGCATGCATTAAACAGTGTGGGTGTTTTTCTTAATGGCTTATAATATGGTCTAATATTCTAAATTTTTAATTAATTTTTTTTTCACTTTGGGGATTGTTTTTTTAATTAAAATTTTAATTTTTTTCATTTTGAGATTGTCTTCTCAATTTTTTACAATTAGGAGATTAAACTTTTGATTTTTTCTGATTACGTCTAATTGATAGTGCTACGTCAAAAAATTGATGACATGATAACGATGTGTGACTAAAAAAAATACTTATGTGTAATATTGAGTCACGTTTTAACATTTATTCAATTATTATTTTTTGTATCAAAAAAGATAAATTTAAGATCATTATTAATTTTTAAAGTAAATTTAATGACAAGTTTACCCTTTTGGTATAACAAATTAATAATTATATTTATTGTCGATGATTATGAAATAAACTTAAAGTTCAGGGTATTAATTTATATATAGGCCATAATTTTTATAACAAAAAGGGTAAAATTGTCATTATATTGATAAATGGTGATTATGAAATAACAATACTTTAATTAATATATAGTATATTTATACATTTTAAAATATTTATCATTATATTGATTATTGATATTTTTTTTTAAGCCGGGTTTGTAATGTATTGAATTTACTTTAAAAAATAATAATGGTCTTATATAAAATCCTTTTTGGTATAAAAATATAATGAAATATATGTTAAAATGAGATTCAATATTAATTACACTTAAGTATTTTTAGTCACATGTCGAAGCCATGTCATCAATTTATGACGTGGTACTATCAATTAATTAGACGTAATAAACAAAATTAAGAATTTAATCTTGTAATTGAGAAGACATTAATACTCAAAGTGAAAAAAAATATTAAAAATTGGGAGTATTAATTGATATTTAGACCTTTCTTAATTAATTATCCCCGACAAGACCTATTAATTTAATACATTATTTTAATGAGCATAATAACATGCAGTCATATTAATTAATGTTCATATATATATATATATATGGGATTCCATCCACAAAGAATCCATTGTTGAGGAAAGAATCTTTTTACTTTCAAATTTCGCCACAACCCAGAAAGCATTGTTACTTAGTTTTTTTTTTTTTTAGCGGTTTGGCTTAAAGTGGGGGTTTCCCAACAACCGATTATTCATGGATGGAGACTATATATATATATATATATATATATATATATATATATATATATATATATATAAGTACATCATTAAGTTTGTCTAATTGTCTTTATCAAAGAATACATCATCAGTTCATATTTATGCTTTAATTAATGTTCATATATGGAGTACCTTTCAATAATCATGGCAAAGAGGAGTAGTAATACATATCGGATATTCAGTCAGTTGCTACTCCTATAATTAAACTTACGACACTTACGTTTCATTATACTTTTGCATGCATGCACCAAATTATTCTCAACTGCCTACACGAATCAGGTTATATATATATATGGTTGTTTGATAGTTATTAGTCAACTAACGACGTATCAGTTTCTAAAATTAATGGACCAACTTTATACTTATATACTTATGGCCAAGTCATGTCAAGTTCATTCATTAATTAATTTGCTTAATTAATGATATATATTTCATTTGATCCGGCCGGCCACTCACAAATAAATTAAACAAATTACAACTTGTCTTTATCAGTAATCAACATTTTACATACTAACATATTCCTTTTTGAACCAGCTGAAAGCATGTAGTATTACTACTAGTATTAATTATCAACTTTAATAAAGTTGTTATATTACTTTCCAAAAATACTACTACTACCTTTTGGAGTTTGCAAAATAGATATGGTCAAGGTTTATATATAGCAGTTTAAACAAAATCACTGTGATTCCCTGCTGTACCAAATTGTTTATTTCAACTTAATCAAACTTTTTAACTCTTCCACTTTCAAAATTTTTCCTTTTACTCGATTTAACATCAATCCGACCAAAATAATAATATTTATTATTATTATTATATTATTTTTTGTCAATATTTTATTTATTTTAAAAATAATGTTTTATTTTTAAAATATTAAAAATAATTTTATTGAATCTATAATTATTTTTAATATTTTAAAATAAAATATTATTTTTAAAACATTTTAGTTTATTTTTTAAAAAGTTAATTGGTGAAATTGGGGTCAGGTCAAACTAGGTCGGATTGGGTAAAATTTTGATCAAAATTAGTCGAGTTGTGATCAAATAGGATAAAAGGAACATAATTGACAAAAAATATCACTTTAAAGATTTAATTGACGAAAAATAAATTTTATGAACAATTTTAAAAGTGAGTGACAACTTAAAAGGTCAAAAGTGTCATTCAACCATTTATCTTGTGTGGCACAAGTATTTAAAAAAAATATTAAAAAAAAATCCACTGTTGACAATTTTCAACTGCAATAAATGGATGAATGCATTATGTTAAAGACTTTATTCGATCTGTATATACTATTTACTAAGATCATTTAATTTCCATACAAATTAACTAGATACTAATAAGTGATAAAGCATGCACGAAATAATTTATTTTTACACGTGCATATATATATATATATATATATATATATATATATATATATATATATATAGGTAATGTGATATATAATATGTATTTATTATAAATTAAAAATAGGCATACAACATTTCTATCGTTTAATATAAGAACTAACAAACGAAATTATAATTAAAAAATTGATGTCGACAACACTAGCTTCATCACCATCCGCTACTGTATATTAATAACGGACAATATTCGTCATCTGCTACTATTAGTAGCAGGCATAACACGTCGACCACTACTAATAATAGTGGTCTGCCATGTCAGGCCATGCCTTAGCCGCTGGACTGTGATTTGGTTAGGCCTGCAGGTCATGCCTAAGGCAACGCAAAGCCAGGCCTAGGTTGATCTAGTCCTTTTTTTTAATATTAAAAATATAAATTAATAATTTTTTGTAAAAATGATGCAAGATTTTTGAATTTTATTTTATTTTAACATTCTATTGCACACCAATATAAGTTGAATGATTATAACAAAAAATATATTCATTTTAAATTAAAGAAAAATGTAATTTAGATATAATTGGAATATAAAGCAAATTGATTTCCTAAATATATATGTCTAGTTGTTTACTATGTCAGTTTATCTTCGTAGAAAGTATAATTTGAATACAATCTATTGTGATACATATGACTATAGCTAGCTAATTTGTAACATCTCAGTCCCACATCGAAAGATAAGAAAAAATTTGTCTGCATATAAGTAAATAAGTTACTACCAATAGTACATTCAAGTCATGACCTTTTGGGTGAGCCTGTGGTGGGCTAAGATAACTCAAGAAGATACTATTAGGCCAGTGATTTAAGGCCTTATTTGGATTGATTCGATTCAGACTTGAAATTTGACTCGACATTTGACCCGGGTTGTTTCAACTTGAGTATTTATAAGAAACTAACTTATTATTAATATTTAATATTAAAATTAGTTTATTGATGTATTAATTAATGTTAATATTTAACATTAAAAATAACAATAAATATTAACAATTTTTTATTTTTAAATATTAGTAATTTAATATTTACAACAAACTTACTTATTATTAATATTTAATCAACTAAGTAACTAACTTATTATTAATATTATATATACTAACTAGTTTTATTCATTGAAGATGTATATTAATTAAATGTATCTACAATAATTAATAATTAAAATTTTAAAATTTATTGATGTATTAATTAAAGCTAATGTATTATATATAGTTTATAAATTACAATAATGAATAAGTAAAAAATTATACTTTATTGACGAATAGTTATAACTTTAAAGCTTAAACATTACAAATAACCGGATAAAAAAACATGTCAAGTCTCAGGCCATGTATGCCAGGCCAGACCTTTTTGTAGGATAGACCAAAATTTTGTCTTGAAATAACGGCCTTTTTAAGCCTTTCGAGTTAAAGCCCTAATCAGTTTTAGGACCAAGGCTCAGTCAGTAGTCGCATGCTTTTTTGTGCATCCTACTCCACACACATAGAATGAACATCTAAACATTAATAAGTATATATAACATTTATTTTGAAATTTAGGATTTCAAAAATAATGAAAACTTATTTGAATTGTAATTTAGAACATTGATTATTGTATTTAAATATTTATTAAAAATAAATAAATTAACATTCATTCATTAATAAACTATATTTTAATACTCATTATTTTTTTATTCTAGTTATAGTTAATGCTTTAAATGGTGATCGAGAAATTCTTATTCGTCCGCATCCGTATTCAGAAAAAACTGAATATTATTCGTATTCAAAAAAAAAAACAAATATTATCCGTATTCAATTTAAAAATATCTACAAATAAACATATACAAATACTATTATTATATCTGAATTAGTATATATCCATATACACTCCTAATTATGGGGATGGAGAAACTAGTGACGTAAGTTATGAACTTATAATTCCTAGCTAATTTTAATTAATCTGCCACAATTCGGGATTTGTACGTGTCATTTATGTTGTGCGTGAAAGTTGGTCAATTGCATAGTTAAATACTTAAATATTGATGAATATCTATTTTTTCAATAAGATACTTTTTCCACTAAAAGAATTATATTTGCAAAAAAAAAAAACCCACAAAAAAGTTTTATTTTCATTGATAGTAACAAAAAATGATACTTAATTATAATGTTATCAAGTATATTATCATAATTTAAACATAGAACATAAATTACTTAATATTTATAAATATTGTTGTAAATGAGATTTTTTTTTGTTGTGAATTACTTAGAAGGAGTAACACCCAAATGAAATGCTTTAATTTAATTAATTAGGATTAGATTGTTGGACAGTTATAAAATCATAGTAAGGAAACTTGTTTATGAAATGAAGCTGGATACGGAACAGAATTAGTTGATGGGATTAAAGAACATAAATCCATTTATTAATTTTTATAATTGTGTTACCTCACGCCACGTACAAATAATAATAATGAAATCAAATGACGTATTAATTCTAATGACGAAACACAATACAATACATCCGTGGAGCTCCAGGTCACCATACATACATAGATACATACATAAATACATTATACATGTATTAGTGGGTTGCTGGCTAGTATTAATAAATATCACCTTCAACCTCAATACTAATAAAAATCTGAAACACACCGTACGGAAATAACAAGGACCTCACATGGCTGGCTAATCCCTGAATATTAGGGAGTTCTTTTTTCTTTTCTTCCGGCAATCCCGCTCCATGTGAATTAATATTGGTATGGGCTCAATTCCTGTTAAGGAGTTCTTCAATCATTTGAAGTGCAATCCTTTCTTCTTCATCCATACCACCATCTGATCCGGCTCTTCCTCCTCCCCGGATGGCTGGCTTTACCGGCACCGGTGCTTCAACAGGCGAAAGATCCGGTTCATCGGTAGTATTGATCTTTTTTTTTCCGAGATCAACGGTCATGACCCAATTTGAGTCGGAGCGCTCCCCGGCTCTCTTCTGCCAAACCCCGATATGAGAGTTCTCGGTGTCAAGCCTTAGGCAAGTGAGAGAAGGAGATGGTGACTTGCAACATTTTCGAAGTTTGGCGCTCAGAATTGCCGAAAGAGAATTAGAATTACTTGAAGAAGAAAATGGCAGTGATGGTCCAGCTGGAGGAGGAGGGTTAATGTTGTCTTTATTGTTGGTATTTGGGGTACCAACCGGAAGAATTGGGAAATTAGTTTTGGCATTCCGGCCACTCATCAAAACCGCCGCTTCATCGTAGGCTCTAGCCGCCTCCTCAGCTGTTTCAAATGTCCCCAGCCACACCCTTCTCTTCCTATATATACATATGTAAATATATATGTATATGTAACACAAGTTAATTATAAATCAACAAAAATTCAATTAAACTCGATAGCTCACACTGAATAGTTATCATATCCAAACATAACAAATAACGTACTGACATACTTTAGCTAATTTTAATACATCTATCATGTCATGTATCAAAAAGTAGTTTTTTTAATTTTCCCACATGTAATATATGTAAATATAGATAAATATATTAATGGGAAATAAATATAAAGAATGTGGTGGGGGTGGAATACAGTAAAGGGTGGCGAATCTCAGAAACCCAGGAGCCCCAGTGGCGTTGCCTAACTCCTCTGAACTTCTTCGATTGTACCATGATATATATGTGTCAGAGAAAAAGAAAGAGAGAGAGAAATGAAGAGGCAGGGAGTGAGATATGGGGAGATAATTGAATTATAAGGGGTGTGGAAATGTAAGTACGAACGATGGAGAGTAGTTACGGTAACATTTACTGACACAGAAAGAGTCATTTGTCGGTAACCTTTATTCTTCATCTTTTCTACTATCTGTAAATATAAAAAGTTTGATCCAGCATCTTTATAATTAACCATGGATTTCTTGTGGTCCAATTAGTAATACTACTACTAGTACTATGCTACCACATACTATCCCCACTATCGCATACATATACAAGACTTTCTTCTGACATAAGGAAAATATATATAGTCAAAAATATACCTATCTAATCACAGAAGACACAATGTCGATTACTGACGAATTGCTTTTTAACTATATAAATCGTCATCATATCTAAAAAAAAATCGTCGTATAATTTCGACTGTATAATACACATAATCATAGCAGATATATACATATAACTCATATATATATATATATATATATATATATATATATATATATAAAAGATCGAGAAACTTATATAATTGAATTTGATAAACAACAAATATATAAAAAGATAGCCCGATAGCCCGTGCTTCACACGGGTCCAAACTTGTTATTATCTATAACAATGTATTAAGAGATCTTATATCTAATAATTTTATAATTTTATCGAGTTATTTTGGTTGGTCATGAGTCGACATCGAGTTGAAAAACTGAGTCAATCATTAATGACTTTCAATTTTTTTAATACAATATATAAGCTTTACGTATCACATGTAATATATACAATGATATATATATATATATATATATATATATATATATATATATATATATATATTGCACAAGATTTTTATGATAAAAAACAACTCAAAATAAGAAGCTAATTATTTACCATGCACCAAAATTGAATAAAGCTGTATATATATTGAAGTAATTAATAACAACTCTAAATTAATATTATGAAATTTATTGGTCAATACAAAAGTAAAAAACGTATACTGTACATTAAAATAAGAATTTAAAAATCTAACATATATAATTCATTTATTTATATTGATTTTTATACAATATATAAATTTAAAAAATACAAATTTGGTTACGAATCTAGTTCATATAAATATATGAACAAATAATTAATAACTCTCTCCCTTTACCGTTGTTGTGCTACCAAGTACCATCAGAATATGATGTTTAGTGGAGTAAGATATATGAAGAGAGAAGTACAGATCGATTGATGAGCCCTCCCTCCATTAGCTGGCTACCAGGACCATCCCTACTTCTACAGCTGCATACCAAATTTAATTTTCCGGACTTATTGTGAGTAATTTTACAGCAAAGTTTAAAACAGAATAATTAATAATGTCAATTAAACCTTCTAACAAAATAACCAGCAATGTTCTCGATCTCTATAATATTAATTCCAATTAAAAATAAATTTTGCAAGTTCCTAATATATATATATAAGGAACTTGATATGTACTATCATGTATACATGTCTGAAACTAACTATTTAGTCTTGACTCTTGAGATTTCAATAGCTCCATGCATTGGTTTACCCATTCCACATGTAGCAGCTGACGTTAGCTGCATGTGAACGAGACCCATATACATCGAAAATTTTCCAACACTATATATGGATATGGTGCTCTATAAACAAACGTGCATTAATTATAATGAGAATAATAACTTTAATTATGTTGAGACAAATTAAGTTAGGTAGGTGGGTAGGTGGGTAGGTTAAGTAGAGATCGATTGGAGGATGATGCCTAAGCACATGCAATATTTCAAGGATAAATAGCAGTCAAATGGAATTCCACACAAGGGTATAGCTACTAGTATGTACGTAATTAATTATTAAGTGGTTTTCCAGCTGGAATTCTTGATAATAAATAAATAAAAACTTTATTTTATGATTTGTAAAGGCCACAAAACCCAAAGAAATAGCTAGCCACATTTAATATGCTCTACTGCGGGTAGCAAACGGTTTGAGCACGAGATTATATATTTCCGCCTTGAAGGACTGAAAGCCAGAAAATCCTTTTAATTAGCTAGCTAGCTAGCAGGTCCCATGATTAATTCTATAGATACGATGGATCGAGTATTAAATTAGTTAGTTTTGATCGCATGCGTAACATATATTACCATCGATTCCTGCCTTGGGCATTTATCATCCATATACCATAGGCCCAATATATATCCAAGTTCATGCCAAATACCACAAACAAAATTATATATTCTATATAATAAAATATAAATGATTTTAAATTTTTCGTTCATTATAATAAATTATTTGGACCGTCTAAAATTTGGGATAAATTTCACCGTCCATAATGCCGGAGACACGAGACCGTTGCTAGTATATATATATATATATATATGGAGTATATAGCAACATTCTTTACACTTTTAAAAAGAGAGTGATATCACTTGTTTTTATTTATTTATAAAAATATCACCAGCGCTTCCACTTATTTTTTAAATTTTTTTTTAAAACGACGTAATTTTAATAAAATAATACTATTTAAAAAGTGCACTATTAATCCTTCCTCTATATATATATATATATATATATATAATGTCCGGATCATAATAAGCTTGGTAAATTAGACATTATATTGTAAATGTGATTGACCTTATATTTATTTTTTCTTTAAAAAGAAGAAGAAATGTCTTATGTATGATGGAAGCTCAATTTAAAAAAAGTACTCCAATATTTTTCATTTTTTTTCACAATAAACTGGCCGTGAGTGACGGCTAATGAAATAAATAAATAAACAAATAAAATCCTGGGCGAAAGACGTACCTTTCCCATGCTGTTCTACTACTATTTTCAGTTCTGCCCAATTTTTATTAAAAAAAAAATACTCGTTCGTAATAGGAGAAGAGGAAGCTGAAGCGCAAAAAGGTGCCTCTCTCTCTCAGGTTTCTCTCTAGCTCTATTTATTTTATACTACGAATTTTACAATATGAACTTAATTTATTTTTTGTTTTAGGTATGAATCCCGGGAATATGTGATTAATCCATCCTGAAATCGATGCTTCTGTGTGATCACTGCTACGTTTTGGATATTCTATTCTTAGTATCGTTGCATGCATGGGGTAATTGTTTTTGATCCATCAATTGTTTAGTTTAGTTATGATTTTGATGTGGAATTATTGTGGCCACTGATTTATATGGAGTATATATTTTATTTTTGTTGCTGAATGGGATCTTTTTTCTCCTTTTCTTTTTCCCATTCTTTTTGGGATTCTACTGATTCTTTTTTCCTAATTGAAATTCTACAAAGGTTGCAACTATAAGGTGCATTAGTTAAATTGTAAGGACAAAAGTGAGAAAATATTAGTTAAGTTGTGTGTGTAAAGGAAATCAGACTACAGGGTTAGGATTTCGTGTTGGTGAGGAGGAGAAATCCACAAAAAGACGGAATTGATTGATTGATTGAAGAGGGAGAATGACGGTGGGCGATTACTCCAACGACGCTGGCGCGAACTCCTAGAATCAAGGACCCGTGTTAGCAATGAGGATTCCAAGAGCCTTCTCGAGTCCTTTGAGTTGAGAGAATGTCCAAACCCCTTTGGTGCTTTTAGGTGGAATCTCCAAGCCTTTAAGTCACCAAAAGGGTCTCTTTGATCTTCCAAGAGTCCAAGTCTTGAGTCTGAAGAGAAGTCTCAACTCTTTAGTGCTTTTAGGTGGAAAAATCCAAGCCTTTAAGTCACTAAAAGGGTCCAAGTCTTGTGTCTCCCTTTCCCAATAGAATGGAAGGGGTATTTATAGGGTTCTCTGGAAAGTAGTCATGTGCAAGGCACATGATTTCAGGGAAATTCCAGAAATACCCTTTAGTCATTAGAATAATGCTCATATTGCCCTCGTCCTTAGCCACCAATCCAATCCTCAATCAATTCCCAAACGAGCAGCTTTCACGAAGTCTTACGCCTCGGGACACGTGGAGGCTTATCCCGGGTCTAACACATTTATTTTCGACTTTTCCATCTTCATTCCATTAGGTTACGCGAACCCTAATTTGCACATTTAATGAGGTCGTGGAATCCTAATTGTGCATTTAATTCAATTAGGTCATATGAACCCTAATTTTGCACTTGGGCCCACATTTGCCCCCCACATGCGAGAGTCGCATTCCCAAATAGATGATCGCGCAAGAAAATTATAAGCCTTTGAATGATTTTGCAGGCTCTTTCTTGTACAAATGGGAACTTCTCCAAAAATCTTTCCATATCTTATCCAATATTTGTTTCCTTATTTTTTTCTCGCAATGGAAACAAGGAAATATAATCAAATATAAATAAATTTTAATCTAATAAAATCCTTCTTTTGGTAAATCGAGACCTTAATTAATAATATTATTTTTTAGAAAATAAAATCAAATCTTAATCTTATGTTGGAAAATACAATCAAAGCTTTCTTTGTTTTGGAAATAAATCAAATCTTAATCTTATTTTGGAAATAAAATCAAAGCTTTCTTTGTTTTGGAAATAAATCAAATCTTTCTATATTTTGAAATAAACCAAATCTTTCTTTATTTGAAAGCAAAAGATTTTACTTATTTATATATATATATATATATAAATATATATATGCATATAAATAATCTATTTTTTAAAATTACCCTTATCGGGAATAAAACTAAATCTTCTTTATATTTAGCAAATAATATCTTTATATATTTTTATTTAGAAATGAATTCAAAGATACTTATCTTTTGGAAAATCTTGGCATGAAGGAGCATTCATTTCAAGCAAAGTTGATTGACAGAAGCAACAGGACCTCAAAGGTATGAAGGGGTAAATTTCTCAGTAATGAGGCTTATATGGTCGAAGACTATACATGGTCAAGCTTCTACATAGATTTTTTTTTAAGGGGTGAAAAGAACGACCCTAGGTGGCCTAAGGCAAACATGGTCGCCCCTAGTGTGGCCTAAGGCAACATGGTCGCATACTAGGTGGCCTAAGGCAACATGGCCTAGGGAACAATGAAGTTTTGGAAGAAGCAATTACTATTTTAATCATAAATTTTGACTCGTTTGGAGTTTGGGGCCCATAATATATCAAAACGAAGATATCGACGAGCCCTACAAAGCCAATATGGCCGAAACCTAGGTAGCCTAAGGCAACAAGGCCGAACCCTATGGGGAAAATAAAGTTTTTGGAAGAACAGTTACTATTTTGATCATAACTTTTGACTCGTTTGAAGTTTCGGGGCCCATAATATATCAAAATGAAGATATCGACAAGCCCTACAAAGCCAACATGACCGAACCCTAGGTGGCCTAAGGCAACATGGCCGAACCCTATGGGAAAAATGAAGTTTTAATGAAAAAATGAAGTTTTTGGAGGAAGAACTACTATTTTGATCATAACTTTTGACTCGTTTGGAGTTTTGAGCCCATAATATATCAAAACGAAGCTAGCGAGGAGACCTACAAAGCCAACATGGTCGAACCCTAGGGGGGCGGAACCCTACAAATTTTTTTAGGACTCCCCAATCTTTCTTTTGTCTTCCGGAGCCCCATTACCTTGATTACATCTTGGTTTTCCCTCGGATAATAAAGAAAGACTTGACGTTTCATCCCACGAAGAACACGAAGGAAGAAAAAATGCTCTAGATGCAAAGTGAAACCGCTCAGGGGAGCCGAACCCTGGGGAGCCGAACCACAGGGGTGAACCCTAACTCTTTTCGACATTATTTCATCTTCTTTTCGGTGTTTTGAAGCTTTACTCTCGGATATTCCTCTTTGGCATGGTGAGCATTTCGAGCTCAAGTACTTTATTTGACGCCCCTTCCTCGCTTCTTTAGATCCCTTATGTTTGAACTTTTTTTTTTCTTGCAGGCCTCCTCGTTGAACATTCTCGCAGACTTGGGAACAACCAAGGAGGCCCTGCTTCTCAATGATTGGGAAAGGGTTCCCGCCTTTGGTCTTTTTTCGTCGCCTTTTTGGAAGCAAGTCCAAACTTATGCCCGCATAACTTTTCCTCCACCATAGAAGGAAGGCTTGTTTCTATATCCAACGGCTTGTGGAAGTTGGGATGACTTCTTATCCGATTCATCTAACCACCTTCGAGAATAGCAACATTGGATCGACTAGCTACTTAGAATGCTTTGATTATGTGGATAACTTCAGATCCAAATAGCCATGTAGAACATTCATATCCAATAGGACCTACATATTCATCAACGCTTGGGGTGAATGCACCTTTACTACTCCTGGAGGATGTCTATGCCCTCTTTCGGTAAGTATTTGCCCCTCGCTGCGTGAGTCACGCCTTTGGTGAGATGATCGCGCAAAATATTATAAGTGTTGAAGTCTTGATTCCAAAGGTGTCGAACACTTCATGGCTTGATGTTTTGCAATCCTCAAAAACGAAAGTCTAGGAGAGGAACTTCAGGGAGCAAACCCTAGAAGGCGAGCCCAGAGAGCTCTCCGGGATATTTTGAAAATCTTCAATCTAATCTTTCTTACCATCTCTTGAAATTTCTCTTTCTTTGGAATCAAGAAGTCATTGAGAACCAAACATTTCGTGAAGGTTCGATAGCTTCAAGGCCCGATAGCCTCAAGTCCTCATTGATAGTGTTGAAGACTCATTGGCGATAGCTTCAAGGCTCGATAAAGATCGAAGGCCCGATAATAGCCTTGAAGATCTCATCGATAAAGATCGAAGACCTGCTGATGGCCTCAAGACCAAGCTTTAGGTATTCCTCTATCTTCAATTCGACGGTGTCGTGACCTTTGGATCATGAATCGTCAGTAGTTCTTTTCATTTCTTGTATCGGAAAATCATGTACATTTATTTCATACAAACTAACACTTGAATCTATACTTTTCTTTTCTTTTTTTTTTTTAAGAAATTTTTAAAAAAAAAAGCGTTCAAGTATAAGTGAAAGTTTGTCAATTTATTGATAATAAAATTGCTTTTAACGAAAAGCATAACATTTCATATATAATAAATCTTGCTTTTGTCGGTGAAAGCATAACGTTCACCACTTTTAGAGATAAAGTGTAACTTTTTCGGGTCTGAGGGCTTATAGTCAGGTGCCTCATTCACTTTTGATGATAAAGTGTAACACTCGGGTGCCTCGTCACTTGGGTCGTCCAATATTTTGGCAAGTCACGATCTCACGAGGACTTAAAATCGGGTGCCTCGTCACTGGTCGTCTAATTTCTTCAAAGGCGTCTCACGAGGACTTGAAATCGGTGCCTCGTCACTGGGTCGTCTAATTTCTTGTCAAGTGCGTATCACGAGGACTTGACCCTGATTTAGAGTGGACCACCATCTTGGGTGGTTTTTTTTTTTCAATTCTTGTGCCTCCTCCTTGGTCATCCAATTTACTTGGCAAAGGATATTCCGAGGACTTAAACCACCATTTTGGTGGACCACCATCTTGAGTGGATTTTTAATTCATTTGTAGTCAGAGTTTTTTCGATGGTAGAACCCAGATTTGGGTTCTTGACTTATGGATCGCACTATGGGTGATAGCATTGCACGTTTCTTCTCCTAGTTCAATCTCTCCGGCCGCCAACTTCTCATGGTATATCCTCCGCAGACTATAACAGTCCATAGTGGAATGTCCTGCATATTGGTGGTATACACAAAAGTCTGATCTTCTTTTCATTTCTTCAGTTACAACCGACCGGGGCCTTGGAGGTTTCACTACTCCGTACTCGACCCATTGTTCGTACAGGCTCCTGAACGCCTTCTCGCTGCATGTGATAGCCTCCGGAACTGGCATTCTAGTATACTTGTCCCTGTGCTTTTCTCTGTTTCGTTCAAATTTCTCATTCTTCTCCCTCTTGCCCCCTTGTGATTTTGACTGAGAATCCACTAAAGCCACAGTTGCTGTCCTCTTGCTCTTCCATGTATCCATCGCATGACTGGTGGGAAATGTCATGATTCCCCCAAGTCTTGTCTGCAAAATGAGAGATTTGCAAAGGAATCACAAGCCTTGGTGATGAGGTGGGGCTTCAAGGCGTCTAAAGCACCATTGTTGCATATGCTAACCAAGTTCTTTTCTTCAATTGGCTCGCGCACACTACGTGCTTGGGCCCCTGAACCTATCCACATAATCCGTGACTCCTCGTTTGCTTCGCTTTCTTAAAAATTGCAATTTTAGATCATCCCAATCATGGACTGATCCCTTCTCCAAATTGTAGTACCAACTGAAGGCACTATCCGTCAAAGTCTTGTTGAATTCCCTCATCAACAAGTTGTGGTTGTTTACTTCATCATATCCTAGCCATGGAGACATCGACTCTACGAACCTGGCAACGTGTTCTCTGGCATTTCCTTTCTCCCCATTGTATTTTGGAAACTGCGGTGGGTGCTCAATATACCCTGTTGGGTAAGGTTGCCTCCGAATGTGTGCAGGGTAAGGAGGAGTAAAGTCTAACTCCGAGGGTCGAGATGTCTGTCTGCGAAGTTGATTGATCACGTCGATCATATCATCCTTCGTCACGTACTGGCTTGTGGCGTGAACTCTCTGGGGTGTTGTGATATCTTCTTTGCAGACGGCAATGTGTATGGTAGAGAGGTTGGTTGATGCACGCTTGCATCATGCACGCATAACCGCTTTGGTGGAAGTTCTTTGGCTTACTCATTGGACATTGCTTGGAATGTTTGGCATTTGCACTGTGAAAATGATGGGATGATGTTCGTTTGAGGTTGGCTTGCTTCCAACCTAGGTTGGCCCGTCGTCACCATTGCTCGAGCTCCAAGTTGATTATGGAACCGATTGACTTTCCGTCAATGGAGAGTACAATCTGGTTCTCTTTGTTGTCTTTGCCATTGTTGTTGTCCTCCACTCCTACTTGTTCTCCATGCGAATTGCTCGGGAACATTGCCTTCAAGGTAGGGATCTGATCAATTCTTGGCGGAAATTCCACATCTCTTCTTGCTTCCTTTCAGATCTCCAAAGATCATGGCCATCATCATACCTTGTCCTTCCGTGCTTCCTTCAATGCTTTGAGCATCTCCAGTCAGACAAAGATTCATTTGTTCTCCACTTGCATCCTCGTCTTCGCTTTTCTGCGTTGGTTTGTTGTTGATTGGCCATGTATAGTGATGTTGAACTCCCTTCCGAAGCGTCTTTAATAAGTGGTTGGTCAAAATCCAGATTTGCGCCTTGGAATGCTTGAGTTACTTGCCTTGGAACTGGATCCGGTGAGGTAATGCTATTTGTTGGTGAAGTGGCTCTTCCTGTAGTTCTCCCACTTCGAGTTGTGGGCATACCCTTCATTTAATTCTACACCTCCCCCAGTGAGTCGCTTAAAGAAATGTGGGCAAGGAAATCGCACCTTGCTAGGGTTAGGGTTTCGTGTCATTGAGGAGAGAGAAATCACAAAAAGTACGGAATTGATTGATTGATCAAGAGGGAGAATGACAAAGGTGGGCGATTACTCCAACGACGCGCGTGGCGTAACTCCTAGAATCAAGGGAACCGTGTTAGGTATGAGGATTCCAAGAGCCTTCTCGAGTCCTTCAAGTTGAGAGAATGTCCAAACCCCTTTGGTGCTTTGGGTGGAATCTCCAAGCCTTTAAGTCACCAAAATGGTCTCTTTGATCTTCCAAGAGTCCAAGTCTTGAGTCCAAGAGAAGTCTCAACTCTTTAGTGCTTTTAGGTGGAAAAATCCAAGCCTTTAAGTCACTAAAAGGGTCCAAGTCTTGTGTCTCCCTTTCCCAATAGAATGGAAGGGGTATTTATAGGGTTCTCTCGAAAGTAGTCATCATGTAAGAAGGCACATGATTTCGTGGAAATTCCGTAAATACCCTTTAGTCATTAGAATAATGCTCATATTGCCTCGTCTTCTAAACAGCCACCAATCCAATCCTCAATCAATTCCCAAAACGAGCCGCCTTCACAAGTCTTCGCCGCCGGGACACGTGGAGGCTTATCCTGGAGTCCAGCACATTTATTTCGACTTTTCCATCTTCATTCCATTAGGTTATGCGAACCCTAATTTGCACATTTAATGAGGTCGTGGAATCCTAATTGTGCATTTAATTCAATTAGGTCATGTGAACCCTAATTTTGCACTTGGGCCCACAAGTTGTAAGGTGCATTAGTTAAATTGTAAGGACAAAAGTTAGAAAATATTATGTACTACATAGGTTGCAACTATAAGGTGAAAAGTGCTGGATTTTAAAAGTAAATTTATTTATTTTTTCAAAATTTTTTTTATCTTATGTTTCTGGTTTAGATATATTAGTTTAGTAATATAACCTCCTCCGTGGTACTGTTTTTTAAGGACAGCGGGAGTAGTCAATATATTTGCGCAGTTTAATATTTTAGTTTTACCATTTAACAGGGGCCATTACAATAAGGACATCTCCTTTTCCAAGTGCCAAATGTATAACTCAGTAACTAATGTTATACATCCTTAAAATTCCACATTAGAGGTAATCAAGTTTATGTAAAATTTCATCATCTAACAGTAATAGAAGCCTGGGCACAATCTGAAAGATCCTAGTTCTGACATTTAGCTCTTGTGATGGTCTCAGCTAAACTTTATAGCATAAAAACCAACCATGATATTTGTCATAGTAGGAAATACTAGCGTGGCCAGTATCTTATAAAGTGTTCTTAGAGACTGGTATTCTATACTAGCATTGCACAAATATTGTACCCTTTCTCACCATCATAGGAAAATGGTAACCCTATTCTAAATAACTTGTGCGTTCTCTCATATTGCAGTAAATGAAGTCTTCCTTGATATCCTTTACTGGTTTACAATTTTAAGCCATCTCTGTGCTAATTATTCAGTTAATACTGTAGTATGCAACTGAATACTGAATAATAGGTGATCATGTTACACTTCAGTTCTGAATACTTTTGAGGACTAGAGGTGCAATATCAGGATTAATGTGTATATTTCTTATGAACTGTGTTCAAATGCACATTCTTATGCAACTGAATGTCATTTTTAACAAAGCAGTGGTTGTGTCGGATAAGATAATAATACCAAACTGATTTCCTCAGTTCATGAGCCGCTGAAAGGACAGAAATTTCAAGCTCAAACAGTGACAAAACCCAGTATATCAGAGGATTTCTGGACGACTAACACTTGTGACATGGACAATAGTGCAGTTCAGTCATGAGGAAGCATCTAGTCAATCAACACATCGAATCAGACCCTGGTTGCCAGTGGTTCTGGCAATATGGGAATATCCATTCTGAATTTGTAAATCATGGCAAGTTGTTATTACTCCTTTTATCCTTCACCATCATACTAGGATGTATTTCATCATTATATTTTTTGTCTTGGCTATACTTTGTTCAAATGTCAATGCATATGTACTTCTGAAGATGAAGGAAAATAGAGGTGGCTTGCTGTTGGATGGGTTTCAAGGGTTCTCTTTATTTTATATATTATTTATGTATTGTGAATATTTGATTTAGTTTCTATTTAGTATTCATTGAAACAGCCTAGAACCTTCCAGCTATATGTTTATGCTATACGGGCAGCGAATCTCACTTCTATTTGTCCCCTTGTTGCTAAATTCTAGAATCTTTGGTGTCATGTTTGATCTGTTTGAGGCGGATTGGGAATGATCTCTTACTGAACCTATATATCTCAACCTGATTTCAGTGATTGGTGGAGGAAAATTAAAAAATTCCTTAAGAGATGCAGTTTCTTTGCGGCCCTTGGGGCATTTAGGCAGAATGTAGTACATTTTTGTTGTTGTTGTTAAAAGGACATTTCCTTCTTCTGGTTTATCACTTTGGGCCTCCACTAGGATTTCAGACATTTAATTGGGGATCAAATGGCATGTTATTATTCATACTAATTTTTTCTTCTTCTTTTATACTTTGGATGACGTTGTAATCTTACTTTATCCTCTTTCCAAAATTCAAATAGATTCTTTTATCATAAAATGCTCAACGTTATCAACTCTAACCTATTCTAGCAAATGACTATTGGATTTACTTCTCATCTTGCTGTCCTTTTATTATTATTATTATTATTTTCCCGTGAATGTGTTGAGTGTCTTTTTTTTGTTGTGGGGGAAGAGCGTGTGATGGAGTTTGATTAAATAATGTTTGAACTTTGAATTGGAATTCAATAGAATTCAGAGTGTGTTAATAATTATAACTGATTTTGCCTTTGTCAGCTAAATCTTACTAGACTAGGTTTATTATATGGCTATTCTTAATATGTGTAGTGCTAAATGTGTGCCAAAATCTATAAGATAAAGTACTAACTCTATCAGGTATTTACCGGCCCGTCTGGTTCCCCCCTATCTATCTCTTCGGGTTTCAAGTTAGCTTATGTAGCAACATTTGGCTGTAGGTCTTCTACTCTGGAACCAAACCAGGCAGCTGTGGGTAGAAAATAAGAAGTCTGAGAGCCACATAAAGCAGCTTTGTGAACCCAGACTGAGGCGAGTTTCTTTGTATTTTTCTAAATTGGTGAAACAGTCATGACCTTTAGAGCTAAGAAAAACCATTAATCGCCCTGTCATTGATTCGAGTTACCATCATGTTACATCAAGGCGTAATTTTATTTAAATTGTTTTGCAGTTTATGTAATTCCTTTTCAACCCCTTTGGATTCCAAGTATTTGCTTTGGTTGTTCCTAAAACTATGAACTAGCAATGTCTTTTCAGCCTTCTTTGGCTTCGATCACTTTACAATTGCTGGGTAATCATCTTTTAGTCTCCTGGCCTTAAATTTATAAATTTATACATTCGTGGTTGTCCAAGTTAATGTTTGTTTAAACAATTCTACATTTTGTTCTAAACTAGCTATCAAAATTACTTTATTGTATTAACTTGGGGTAGGCTGGTCTTGTGAACTCATTACTTCGTGTGTTTGAGTTGTGAACAAGTTGAGTGGTCAGCCATGTTGAAGCCCATACTTGTCTACATTCCCCCTCACTAAGAATCTCGCATTCAACAGATCCGTTTTGTTGTACACTCTTCTGTAGGCAGAAGGTCTAGTAGAGTTGACCAAAACTTATCAAAAAGAACAAAAAAATTTGGCAGAGTTGACCAATGAAGTAAGCTACCATAATTTGCAGCAATCTTCAGCATCTCACCCTCTAGAATCTCACATTCAACATTTGTAGTTGGATCCGTTCATTGTAAACTCTTATGCTTCAAAGAAATGGTAGATTTAATTATTGCGCCAGCTGTCCTAATATGTCTGCTGTGCCAGCCTGGTGCAAGCATCATTTACTGCCTTCCCAATTCAAATCATCCAATGAGAATGCCCCATATGTTGCCCAGCCTTGCACCTCACGAGTCAACCACATAGCTTACTAGGAACCAGCATGTAGAATCTGCCCACATATGGTGTTGTAGTCTATCTTTTCTCATGTTAGCATTTTGCTTTTCAATTTGGCATAATTAGCTATTAACTGCAAGACTTAAGTTGGATATGTAGGTTCTTACTAATTAATTTTAAGCATTCAGAGTATGATAATTAACAAAAATAATCCGTCTTCATGAGGTTAAAAATTTGGAATTGCTGTAAAGAATTAAACATGAATTTGTGACTCCAAATATCATTAAAATAATTTCCTGTCAATGAAATAAATTAATGGTTTACTTGAATTAGGCCTGTGTACAGCACTTGCTGAAGAAAGAGGATCCAGGGGGTGGGGGGAGGGGGTTTGCTGCACCCTTTGTTGATGTACATTGGTTTTCATCTGGAGAAAAAGTGAAAGCAGAACATTCTAAGCATGGAAAAGATAAGTTGAAAACCCATCGACTAAATGGCAACTTTTTATAGCTTTTTGTTTGGTAACTTTGGTGTTGTATGCTCCACATTTCCCTGGCCGACTTAATCTGTTTATAGTTAAAGATTGCATGAGAGGATGGCATAACAGATTCACACTATTTGTGCTCTTAATAAATTGTCTTGTTAAGAAAAGCTACTGAATTTCTAGCACTTCATTGACTGCTTAAAGGCACACATTTTCTGGTACCTATGGCCAATTGACCATTAATTGGTCACATGGTTCCGAAGGCAATCATCCAGTCAAGATATTTTGTGCGAGGAATCAAGTGTCAAACACATGAAATATTGTAACATTTCAAACTCTGGGCATACTATTATTGTTTATTCTTTAGACATGTTGGCAACATACTCGCATTATTTTCAAGCATGGTCTTATTGTTATATACTTGGTTCTTCTGAAGTAACTCTGTATATTATATAGTTGTTTCTTCTGAAGTAAACATCAGCTACTCATCGATCTCTCTTGAATCTTTTTGTCGTCACGTGTTATATATCCCCATAATTTTTTCGGTTTGCAGTTGGATTGCAAAGTTTGCTCGGGAGTAAGAAGCCTTTTACCAAGCACATCCCTCTGTAAGTTTCTCTCCTTGAGCAGTGGTGGTTTAAGTTTTTCGTACTGTTTGCTTAACTTAATTTCCCCCCCCCCCACCCCCCACCCCCCACCCTAACAGGAGATGATAGATTTTGCTGTTGACATCTGGGAGCAGTAAGGGATGTATGATTGAGAATTTGATTTTTTTGTTTAATATCTGGACAGTGTACCTTGAGGACTTCAGAATTTAGGTTAGTTCATTGAAATGCATTAGTTGTCTATAGTATTTGTTGAAATTTATTATTACCAGTTTACCACTACTTAGGAAGTGAAGTAAGATAAGATTGAGAATTTTACACTATTATACGGCAGTGTTTAGGATTCTATAAAAGCATCTCCAGAGTAGTAGCAAAAAAAACGCTTTAAATTGATGTTTGTTGACCTACGTGGAAATTTGAAGAATATTATTTGCTACTTTTATATTTTGTGCTTCACCAGTTTTCTCAATTTAATGAGTTATACATCAAATTCATCAAACATAATAAATGTTTTTAGCCTTTAATTGTAGATAGATTTGAAGAGTGAGAAGAATGATTGTTGACCTATGTGACAATTTGAAGATAGAATTTTTCTGATGTGACTCACCTGTTTGAGTAATGACTATCTTAAAGTAGCTGAAGAGTCGGTTGAAGATACTCTAAGTTGCTTGTTTTTTTTTAATAATCGGTAGTTTTTTAATCGCAATCTGACCAATCTT
Organism: Panax ginseng; assembly: GCA_020205605.1. Lineage (NCBI taxonomy): Eukaryota > Viridiplantae > Streptophyta > Magnoliopsida > Apiales > Araliaceae > Panax > Panax ginseng. Next base: position 3,647,900 of record CM035148.1, read on the forward strand.
TTTATACGGGCGTAATGAAATATTTCTGATATTCTGAAGACGTTCGAGTTTACTTATACTTTGTGTGTTGAGGAGGGAAGAAAAGGGACAAAAAGGGAAGTAGGTGTGACATCGTAATACTGCGCATTAAATTAGTCTCCGGAAGACTCCTGGGTAAGCTTTCTGATATATTCTCGCTCCTCCTAGAAGGTCTTAGACACATCTTTACTAATTAATCCCATCTTTATCCCTTTAACTTATCTCTCTCTCTCTCTCTCTCACAATTTTATACTATTTTAATTCTATATATATACTTTGTTTCCCCTACAAATTTAAAAACAACAAAAAAACCAAAAAGATATGGCTTTAGCTCGTTTGGCTTCCAAGAAACTGCAACAGAGGGTGCTCTCTCCTTCTTCTTTGTTGTCTCAAAGTGGTAATAGTAAAGAGCAGCAGAGATGGGGATTTCAACTTATGAATAGGCTCTCCACAACCTCAGCCGCCGATCATAAGGGGACTCCGTCCACCGGCGGCCAAGTTGCCGTCTTTGATCAGCAGGGTGGCAGCAAATCCAGCGTCTCCACCAAGAAGCAAGGCAAGAGAAATCTTTGGAGAAACAACAATCGTGAATTTGTGCCGGCTCTGTGGGGTAATACTAGTATGTTTAATTTGTATTTGTATTTGTATTATAATTTTAATTTAGAAACGTATGTAATGATTATTTATGGGTTTGGTTTAGAAGAATTCTTTCCTTCAGGGCTTGGAAACGCACTGATGCAAGCAACGGAGAACATAAACAGGGTTTTTGAAAAGTTTAAAGAGAAGGAAGAGTGCTACAAGCTTAAATACAAAATGCCTGGGATTGGCAAAGATGATGTGCAGATTGCAGTTGAAGACGGCGGGGTGTTGAGAATTAGAGGCGAACACAAGGAGGAAGAGGATGAAGATCCTGACAAGTACTGGGCATATTATGACACTCGCTTGCTGCTGCCTGAAGATGCCAAAATTGATGAAATTAAAGCAGAGATGAAGCATGGTGTGTTAAAGATTACCATACCAAGGGACGAGAAAATCAAGAAAGATGTAAAGGAAATTCCAGTCGACTAAAACTGCTCTGCTCTGCTCTGTGTTGGATGTTGCAACTTTGTTTGAAATAAAAATAAATTAAACTTGTGAAATTATCACATAATCATCTCATCTTCTTATTCAATATTATCTGGAAAAATGGAAGTGAAATGAGCGTCTCCTAGAGCCAAACAAAAAATAAATGGGATAATCCCTTGAACAAAATCAAGTAGACGACGCTGAGAAAAAGTGTAAAAGCACTCTCGTTTTTAGGTGTGGGACTGGGCTCCGCTCGTCAAAGCTCTGTAATGCGATACTAACAATTTCCGGCATGCATACAAAATCAAAACTTCATACGAGTAGGCTATAGCTTTGACGGTGCGTGCGATGAATGTTCGTTCTACTACCAATTGTCTTCTTCTTCTTCCATTCAAGGGACCCGATTCAAGATCTTCAAATCTCATAATTACTGAAATTAACTTTGCTCAAATTGAAGAATATACGCACGCTAGGATATTATTTTAATTGATTATGCATTTGTATTTGTATTAGTATTGAGGAAGAGAGAGAGAAGGGTTTAATTAGTGTTCCTTTGAATTGAAGGGAAGGTTTGGCTTGGCGGGGGAAAAAAATAATATTGGTGGGAGATCATTAAGTACAGAGCAGGGAAATTAAGAAGCCACTATCGGTAGTTAATACTCCCTCCGTCCCATTATATCTAGAGGGTTTTTTTCTTCTCAAAATATTTGACGTTTTACAAAATCAAGAATATTTTGCCTATTTGTTTTTTTTTCTACCCTTCCTTCTCTACCACCATTAATGACTATTTTCTCTGTTTTCAAAAAAACAGTTCAAATTCTATTCTTTAATTAGGAGAGAAAATTAGGAAAGAGTGTGAAATCAAGTTTGGTGTTAATGGAGAATTAAATGAGATCAAAGTATTATTTAAGGGTAAAATAATAAAATTATATCTATTTTTGATATATGTAAAAATCTGTAGAACGTCATATATAATGGGATGGAGAAAGTATCTATTCTTAATCTATGTGAAAATTTCTAGAACGTCAGATATAATGAGATGGAGGGAGTAATGATTTAAATGGAGGGTACACCGTACACGTGAGTGAGTAATTAAGTAGATAGTACATTTGTAGTAATTTTTCGGTCGGTTAAAAAAATTTAGTCTTTTAGATAATAAGACGGTAACCGGTTCATAATTTTTATCTTTGGTATATTTCTCAACATGATAATAGTATCGCAATTTGAAACATGAAATGAAAACTCATATTGAGGAAGAATCATCTCTGCCCCTCGGCTCTCCACGACTCCATCCGTATCCTGACCTCCCTCCCTCAAACACCCGTTTCCAACTAGAACAGCAAACCGCCTCCCAAACCCATTCGGGTTATACAAACTGGGGTGAAGATGATTGCCGTATTGCTTTGCCGGAGAAAGATATGGTATTGCAAAGGTGGTGGTGGGGGAAGTCGGATCTGTGGCGGTGGAGCTGAATCTTATGGTTCGAATCATTATATGCGACATAGAGTAATTACACTAATAGTAGTGACATGTAATATGAATAATTAGTTTCGTTATATGGTGTTGATGGTTAAAAGTAACATTATTTATGTAGTATAGTTCTATTTAATTATACGACAGGTTAGATGGGATTATGCTAAAGCAGAGTAGTAGTGTCAAGTGTGGAAGAGCAACTCTGGGCTGGCTAACCCCAGTGACGGCAATATTGTCATGTCACACTCTATGCTGGCAAACCCAAAAAGATGCTCAGAGCTATTTCGCTAAGCTGTTAAAACTGACCCCGATGAGTGGTAAGAAAGAAGGCCTGTGCTTGATCTACATAATATTAAGTATAGATAAATTTATACTGTTCATTCTTTAATATCTCGGCCCTTGCTCCCTTGTGGTTTGAGTTTTGATTATGCAAGGTCAAATTTTAGTTTGAGTTTTTTAAAGGCGACTATATTTATGAGTGAGAGGCCAGGAATCAGGATTATACTTTTAAATGGATGATAAAAACTGAAAATTCTGTGTCATTCACCAGTATGTAGTAGTCTCTCCGTTACTTTTTATTTGTTTCTTTTTATTAAGTTTTGAGAAAGTATTAATGACTTAGTTTACCATATTATCCCATATTAAATAGTAATTTTTTTAACTTTCAATTTTTTCAATATATTTTGAAGGGTAGTATCGACTCATTTTAATCAATAATATTAATTGCATTTTTTAATATTTGTCTTTATTCCTAAAACGTCAATTAAAAAGGAATGGAGAGATTGAGGAAGTATAGTAGCGGCATATTAACTTATGGAACTTCATATCAAGAAATATAGTAGTTTCTTTTGCATATTCAAAATAGGGAGTTGTTGGGTCATGATATTTCTCCTATTGGGCCGAATGGAGTGGGCTTATTTATTTAATTAGTCCATTGGGTCTCCACTATTGGGTCCTAAAGTTATTGGGCCTAATCCTTACATTATCTTTTTATATCTCCATAATATTGGACCGGATCAATGGGTTGATCCATTAGATCTTTTAATATCTAAGCCTTTGACTTGTAATGATGAAAAAGGAAGACTGTTGACCAAAAGTCTGCAGATCATTAATGTGGATGGGATTATACCCGGTCGGCGGTATGGTGGAAGAAAAAGGTGACAACCTGCATGCATCCCAATTGAGATCGGGAAGAAGTGGAAATGTGTCGACGACGAGAGTTGGTGGTTGCGGTAAACTGTGAAAAAGAGAGTATAACCTAACAAGGAAGTCTCCAAGAAAAGGTACGCATACACACAACTGATAATTTTATCTCTCTAAGAACACTAGATATTTTATCCTCCATTGTTAACCTCAGAATTCGGCAGTCTCGACTCTCGCCGGTAGCTATCCCAACTCGGTCAATGTAAGGCCCCAACTTTTTATAAATGAAAATTTAATTTCCTCTATTTATTATTTTGAAATAGTAAGGGTTGAATTGATTAATGTGGTTAGTTATGGGTAAAATGCGCAAATATTTTTAAATGAGCAAATATTTTTAAATGAGCTAGTGGTTATAAAATACTCATTATTGTCGGAGAATATTCGTTTGGTCGTGGAATATTCTACTTTTGCTTTGGGAATAATATTAAATTACAACGCAGCGGATCTTTTTGTGGGCCCCATAACTGAAAGCGATTGGATGAAAAAAACGACAAGTATAAGTTGTTTATAAATAACTACAGTAATGGTTCTGAATTAACAATCGTTGAAATACCGGTGGTTAAAACACGTGATGTCGCGCGTTGTTCAAGACAAGAAGACATTTGCAGATTGCACCAATTATTGATTCTACGTAAAGAAGGCACTACTCAATAATTGTTACTGATAATTATCGCTCAAGTATTTTATTTTATTGATTCAATAATTCTTTGCGTTGATATTTTATATTACTTTTGTTTCAATAATTGTCACTACACACGATTTTTTTTATTATCGAAGCAATAACTCATATTATCTGAATAATATTATTAGAAAACATTATTGGCAATGTCTAGAAAGTTACGTCAAGGAGAGGTTTGGTCACCTAATCAAGCTTGGCTACAAGAAGGAAAAATTCTTATCGAAAGCCCCTCTTTCCAGGAACGACACGATCACAAGATCTTGTGATTCTATAATATTATTTATGAATAATTAATTATTGATTTATATGATGAGGAAAATATTGATTTTATGTGGATATAGATGGAGAAAATTTTTAATGTGACAATTGTTAAAAATTGATATTTTATCTTTTCCGATAAAATAATATTTTATTATATTATATAATAATGGTGATATTTTTACAATGAATGTGGAATATATGGGTATATGAGGAGAAAGAGTATTTTGTTGCATTAAATGATTAACACATATTTTGTGTGTTTAAATGGACCCCATTTTTATTTGAAATTTGATTATAACTCAGCAAAATCGCCTGTTTGTAGATTTTGGTCAATTTTTATTTGGAATTTGGAAAAACTTTCTTCTGCAAAGTTATAGAGAATTGAATTTCCTATAAAAAATTGTGAGATTCGAATTTTCTGACAAAATGGTTATTTATTATGAATTATTGAAGTTCCGAAGTTCCAGAATAATTGATTTTTGGAAGTTTTAATTATTTATTTTATGAAAAACGTTTTTTGCAATTTAGTGGGCTCAACGTGTGATAAGAATGGGCTGATTTTAGTTGGTCTAAGGTGGGCTTGACAATTTTATAAATATATTATTATTATATTAAATTTTCTACTTTGGTGTTCTAAGCAATTTTCTATAAATAGGGTGCTTAGGTTAGAATTAAAAATCACACCAGAAACTGAAATCTTCTCTCTCTTTCTCTCTCGATATATTGAACATATTCTTGTGAGTATTTTGATACTTTGAGTGTTGCTATACGGTGCAAGTTCTTTTAGCACTATATCCAGTATTCCAGTCAGAAGTACTGTTTTTGCGAGGTAAGGGATGTTATTTTATTCGAAAATGATATTATTTCTTCAATATCATTATGCCGAAATATTGGTTGGAACTTTTTATCAAATTTGAAACTTTTTCATGTATGGGGTTACTTATTCATGGGTTCTTATTCATGAGTTCTTATTCACGAGTTACTATTCATTCACGAAGCGTGATGATGTTTTTTGTGAAATTTCTATCTTTTGGTGTCGGAGTTACTATTCACGTATACGACCATTATTCACGATACTGACAAGACTATTCACACGAATCGACACTATTCACGAAAAATTAATTTTTCTTTTCTATGTCCAAGATTGTCTCATTATAGTTCCTATCTTTGATTAGATCTATGTTTTGGTCTTCATTCTTGAATTTTACTCCACTCACAGTTATTTATGAAGTATTTTTGAACTTGGATTGTTTAAAGTACGAATCCTTAATATTTATTCTTTTGTTTCACGGATTCGCTTTTCTTTAAAATATTTTTCATCATCCTCGATCTAAATGATGATATAATCGAATATCTTTGGCCGTAGTAGTGCAAAGATGAATGATTTTATGATGAATATCTTTGGCCGTGGTAGGCAAAGATGAACATGTGTTTAGATGAACATGATTAATTGGTGAATATCTTTGGCTGCAGGTGCAAAGATGAATGTTTGATTTATGATGTATATTGATTGATGTTACAGGGATAAAATATCAATGATGGACTTTTAAATTCATAGATGATAGTAGATTTCATTCTCTACTTAACTCTTCTAATGAATTGTTGTTTCCGCTGTAGTTGTTGATCTAAAATTTGTTTTCTATTGTATTCTATCAGATTTTTCCCTGTTGAAGACTAAGGATAATTTGTTGTACATTATCTTAGTCATAATATTCTTTACTGGGCTAGTTGAGCTCACCCTTTTTCTTTTTGTTCCATTTTTCTTCTCAGGAGACGAGAATATAGCGGGAACTAGTCGGGGTGTGGAGTAATGGTTAAAGACAACTGTTTTAGTAGTCCTCACTATTTTGTAAAATAGTGTATCAATAATTGTAATGAGGACTTATTTGAGTGTGGATATTGTCTAGAAGACAATATTTGTATTTAATCTCACAGTTTATGTGTTGTCGTATTTTGCACGACAATTATGTTAATAAAGTTGTAGTTGTTTCTGTACAATGTATTTGGCGACTCAGAATGGGTTGGATGGAATGGACCTATTTTGGGGGCGTCACAGTCAAAGCCGTCAAGATTTTGGTTGGGACGTTGGAGAAGATCTTGGCGTTAACATTGGCGCTAGAAGGAGGGCTGAGTTCTAGTGTCATTGAGTTTTTAATCACATTCATTTAACCTACTTCGGAAGATGGTGAGGAGTAGAGATAATACGCCAGAGGGGCAAGCGGTGGCTGTGAGCTCATCGTTGCCTCGCATTGATGAAAGGAAGGATCGTCTGGGTCCTTCAAGAGTGGTCGTGAGTGAAACCTTGCTCCAAGAATGATTCCAAGGGTTCTCGTCCGAGAGCTCATGGTGGTGCTAGACGAAGGTTGGAATTTGCTGATGAAAAAGGCCGAGACCAAGATCGCAGGCGAGTGGAGGGTTCTCCGCCTAAAACCCATCACCGAAGTGGTCGAGATTACAAAGCTGCCAAGTTGGCAAAGATGGCAGAAGAAGCGGATAAAGCTTTGGAAGTTCTACTAAAGCAAAGGGAAAATATAATTGTACAGATGCTTCGGATGGCCGATCTAAAAGACGAGGCGTCCACTTATGTTCAGTCCGAAAGACGAAGTAGGCATAAGGATGTACAACGACGAGAGGGGAAAGAGCCAGAACATTCCATGCATGTGTCTCGGGACCGTTCTCGTAATCAAAGGAGATCGAGGAGAAGAACTCCTGAGGCATCAAAGGGAGCGCTTATTGTCATCGGTTCCCAAGACCGAGATGGTGGCCGACGGAGGAGTAGGTCGAGGGAGATCATACCAGAAAGTAGAAGGAGAGAGCAGCGTCGTGAGCACTCCCATCATGATGGTAGGGTCACCCGCCGAAGTAAATCCAGAAGTCCATCAAGGGCGGTGATTTCTGTTAGAGAGGGTCGGTCCATGCCGAAGAGGAAAGAGTCGCCGGAGAAAGAAGTTTCCTCGTAGCCAGAAGGTATGGATTTCTTGGTGAAGGAATTGAAGGAGCTTCGAAAGCAATTAGCTGAAGTTCAACAGGTGAAGGATACTCCGGGAAAGAAGGCGTCCCCATTTTCCTCGGATATCCTTAAAGAGAAGGTAGACACCACCAAGAAGTTGCCTCACATGGAGAGTTACGATGGGTCTGAAGACCCTTATGACCATAGCCAAGCATTTTACCGATGCTGCCAAGTGCTATACGTTCGTCACAACGCTAAGGAAGGATGCGAGGCAGTGGATGGGAACTTTCTTGGTAGCCAGTATCCTCATGGTCCGAAGTACGTGTGATAAATTTCATGCCGGTAGGGCTCTAAGCAATCAAGAAGAGGGAATCCCACAGGTTCTTTAGCACAGGTCAGACAATTCACCGATGAATCCTTGGGTCAGTACGTGAAGAGGTTCAGGGAAGTAGTTGGCCAGGTGGCGGACCTCAATGATCTGCCGGCTGTAGGTTTGTTTTAGAATGGGCTGGATCTGGTAAAGTCTGAAAAGTTGGTGAAGAAGCTGATGTTTCACCATCCGAAGAGTTTAGCAGAAGCCTTTGATAAAGCAGAAGGTTATATTGTGGTGGAGGAAGCCATGAATAGCCTGAAACGACCTTCTTCAGAGCGAATAAAGGAGGCAGATACTCATAAAACTGAAGGCGATCAGAAGAAGGTGGGGGGATATAACGATCGATCAGAGGGTAGCTCAAAGAAGTACAATAACACATGGCGACAAGGAAATAATCGCCCACCGGCTTCTACCCCGAAGGTGAATAAGGTCTACACCAAACTGAGTACGGAAAGGTCAGTAATTCTGGATCAGATCAGGGGTCAGCCGTTCTTCGAACCACATCGTGATAACTTCAAGCCAGGACAAGGCAATACTCGAAAATATTGTGGCTATCATCAAGCCACGGGTCACGACACTATTGAATGTTGCAATTTGAAAGATTTTATGGAGAGGAAAGTTCAAAGTGGTTTGTTGGTTCAATATGTGGCAGGGAGGGACCAACCAAGGCAGCAGAATGTCGATCGTATCGTTCAGACAGTTCAACCGACTCCCCCCATGCAGCCTACCCCAAATCAGCCACCAAGGCACGTCGTTGATGTAATAACCGGGGGGACATCAGGAAAGTTGGTAGGAAAGAAGAGGAGAGGATATCTGGACTCGGTCATGTCAAGTGGTGGTCTGCTCAAGAAGATCGGACTATTTCTGGATCTGTCATATATCCTTCACCGATGCAGATTATCCTTCGGAGCCCATCGAACCCCATGAAGGAGCACTGGTGATAACTGCACAAGTAAGCTCTATAGATGTGAAGCGCATGATGATAGACAACGGGTCTTCGGTGGATATTCTGTATGCCCATACTTATCAGAGGATGTATCTTGATGGGTGAAAGATGGAGGTTGGACAGGAGGCTCCTCTATATGGCTTCAGCAATGATCCGGTCAAAATGGCAGGAACCATTGAGCTACCAGTCATCTTCAGTACTGCCCCACAACAGGTAGTAATAACATGTAAATTTTATGTTGTGCATGTAGATTCGGCCTACAACGCTATACTAGGAAGACCTACCTTCACTGCTCTCCAAGCAGTGACATCCATCCCTCATTTTAAAATCAAGTTCCCTACGGCACATGGAGTAGGAGAGGTAGCAGGGGATTTGGATCTGGCTCGACGGCCATTATCGGAATCGTTGTAATTTCCTCCGAGTAGGGTCGTGGCGAAACAAACCATGGCAATCGAGATCGAACCCTTCACTGAAAGCAGTTCGGAGCCATTGGTTATTCCTACAGGAGAGACAGAAGAGATCGAACTGGTCCTGGGAAAGAAAGATAAGACTGTGAAGATTGGTTCGGGTTTGCCGGAACCTCTCCGGACAAACCTTATGAAACTTCTTCGCTGCTATGCGGATATCTTTGCATGGGAGCCACAGGACATGCCTGGGATTAGTCGAAAGATTGTCGAGCATCGGCTGGATGTGGATCCATCAAAGAAGCCAGTTCGACAGAAAAGGCGGATCTTTGCACCTGAACGTCAACGAATCATTGATGAGGAGATCACGAAGCTGATAGCCGCTGACTTCATCTTCGAGATCGACTTTCCGGAGTGGATGGAAAATGTGGTGTTGGTGCAGAAGCAGAATAGGAAGTGGAGAGTCTGCATCGACTACACAGATCTGAATAAAGCATGCCCAAAGGACTTCTATCCTTTACCCCATATTGACCAACTTATTGATGCGACTTCGGGGTATGCACTACTAAGCTTTATGGATGCTTTTTCAGGTTATCATCAAATTTCTATGTGCAAGGAGGACATTCCAAAGACTGCATTCATCACACACCATTCGGTGTACGCCTATAAGAAGATGACCTTCGGCCTGATAAATGTTGGGGCCACTTACCAGAGAATGATGAACTTTGTCTTCCAGAAATAGTTGGGAAAGAACATGGAGGTGTACGTGGACGATATGATTGTGAAGAACACAATGGTTCAGAAACATTTGGATGATCTGGAGGAGTGTTTTCAGACAGTCCGCCATCACAAATTGAGGCTCAATCCTACAAAGTGTACTTTCGGACTCAGTGCAGGGAAATTCCTGGGTTACCTGGTCAGTCAAAGAGGCATCGAGGCCAATCCGGAAAAGATCCAGGCCATTTTAGACATGAAGACTCCTCAGTCATTCAAAGACGTTCAACGTCTGACTGGTAGGATTGCAGCTTTAAGGAGGTTCATATCCAAATCCGCAGAAAGATGCTTACTATTCTTCGACACACTGAAGGGACCGAAGAATGCGAAGACATTCCAGTAAACTTCGGAATGTGAAGATGCCTTCCAAGGCATAAAGACATATCTGTCTTCGGCTCCTTTATTGATGAAACCTGCTCCGGCTGAAACTTTGTATTTATATCCGCAAGAAGTTCGTTGTGATTGGAAGCGATCTTAGTTCGGGAGGTCGTTGGAAGAAAGATCCGGTTTATTATGTCAGTCATGTCCTAAGAGATGCTGAAACCGGGTATCCCAATATTGAAAAATTTGCCTTCGCTTTAATAATTGCTAGTCGAAAGCTTCGGCAATATTTTCAAGGTCGACTCCTAGTTGTCTACACAGATCAACCACTGAAGAAGGTGATGAGAAAACTAGAAGTTTCGGGGAGATTAGCAGCATGGACTATGGAATTATCCCAATTTTTCATTGAATATCATCCCGAAGCTCGCTATCAAAGGTCAAGCTTGGCCGATTTCATGGTGGAATGTTCGTTCTCAAAGCGAGATCTTTGAAATGCCGGTCGGAGACGTCCGATCGAGTGGTTGTAGTTCTTCAACATGGTCAGAATTCTTGGACGATGTATGCAGATGGCTCTTTTACTGCGGATGTCAGCGGGGCAGGAATTATTTTGACAAGTCCGGAAGGGTTCAAGGTGCAGCAGGCCATCCGATTTGGGTTCAGAGCAACGAATAACGAGGCCGAGTATGAAGCAGTGTTGGCAGGAGTCCGGTTGACAAAAAGTCTAGAAGTACAGAAGCTGATCATATACAGTGATTCTCAACTGGTCGTCAAGCAACTATCGGGAGATTATGAAGCTCGTGGAACGAGGATGATCAAGTATTTGGCGGAGTTAAAGGACCGGCTTCAGTATTTCGTTTCTTATGAGTTTCAGGGCATAGAACGTAACGACAATTCCATTGCCAATGCCTTATCGAAACTGGCCATTACGGATGCTGTCATTTTTAATGGGTCAGTTTATTTAGAGGTTTTGCAGCAGCCGAGTATCTAGCACGAAGCGGTAATGTGTATTGAACGATCCGACTATTGGATGACCCCTTACATTGTGTATTTGGCAGATGGCGTCCTTCCTTCGGATCAGATGCTGGCAAAGAAGATCAAGTACAAGAGTGCCAACTTCGTTCTCATTGATGGGGATCTTTATCGAAGGGCATTTTCGTCACCATTGTTAAAGTGTCTGGTTCCATCTGAGGCTGAGTATGCTCTTCGGGAGGTTCACGAGGGTATTTGCGGTGATCATATAGCCGCTAAGTCTTTGGCTTATAAAGTACTTCGGCAGGGGTACTACTGGCCTACAATCTGCAAAGAAGCGACATAGTATGTGAAGAAGTATGAGAAATGTCAGCTCAACAGTCCAATCCCTCATCAGCCACCAGAAGAGCTATACTCGATTTTATTTTCTATACCCTTTGCTGTCTGGGGGGTAGATATATTGGGTCCATTGCCTAAAGCTAAAGGTCAGGTCAGCTTTGTCATAGTTGTTATTGATTACATGACCAAATGGGTAGAGGCGAAGCCACTTCGGTTGATAACGGAACAAGAGTGTTTGAAGTTCATGAAAGAGTCTGTAGTGTTTCGCTTTGGGATTCTTAAAGTGGTGATATCGAACAACGGACGCCAGTTCGTGGGATCAAAATTTGAAGGATTTCTGAAAGAGTTAGGGGTTCAGTACAGGAAGACTTCAGTGGCTCATCCACAGTCGAATGGACAAGTTGAAGTGACCAACAAAACGCTTCTGAACGGGATCAAACGCAGACTAGACCAAGCTAAAGGAAGATGGCCAGAGGAGTTACTCAGCGTACTATGGGCTTACCGGACTACATCGAGAACTACAACATGGGATTCACCTTTCAGATTGGCCTATGGTACTGATGCATTAGTCCCAGTCGAGATTGGAGATCCAAGTCTTCGGGTTAGTCAGTTCAAAGAAATCTATAATGATGAAGGACTAAGGACCAACTTAGATCTGTTGGAAGAAGTCAGAGAGGTGGCTTTAATCAAATTAGCAGCCTACCAGCGGAGAGTTGCCAAGCATTACAACAAAGGAGTAAAGCTTTGTAGATTTTAAGTGGGAGACTTCGTCCTCAGAGAAGTCGAAGCATCTACACCTCAGAACTGTTAGAGTTTATGCCCTAGAGGCCAATTATTTGATATAATTGCTTAACATTTTGATATTATATTTGATTGAATAAATATATGATTTTATTATGGTTTTATTTACTGCGTAATATAATTGTTAACATAATAAAATTCCTTAGAATAATGATACAAATTATATAGTTTCAAGTATGTGACTTGAACATGAGATTATATATTACCATTAGTATCAGTGTTCTTAAATGTCCCTAGTCGAGTATCATTGTTGATGGGACAACAATGATGCATTGAGACTAAGATGTGGATCGATTGATGACCAAATCTCATTGGTCATAAATATATGAGATATTAAGTCAATGCATAGGTACATGTTGAAGAACGATGTCTTTCGGATGGACTCCACCATGAGAATTCTATATGGAGCATTATGCGAAGTGTCATTAGCAATTCTCATAGTGACAATGATGTAATGGTCCTCCGACACGAAATCATTTATATTACTACACGAGAATTTATGTACTTTGATATCATCAAATGTCACCTTTAATGTGGTGGACTATAAAGGTGATTATTGGGTTCATCATTAATCGTGTGAGAAATATGAGTGATCTAGATGGAATTTAACCATCCTATATATTATGGGTGATATCCATAAGCCTCTTGATTGAGTAGGACTATGAAATGCATGGCCATGCTCAAATAGTGATTTGTTTCATATAGTCTACTCATTGATCAAGAAAACTCAGATTAAATTATGAAGAGTATGACACATTCCATGACTCGAGTTTAATCTAGGATATTAAGGTTAAAAGGATTAAATTGCATTGAAACATTGGTCACAAAAGGTTGCATCGAATCATCGATCTTATTATTACTTGGGTAGAAGTGATGCATTACTAGATCGCATTTCTTCGTTTATAATTTTATAATATGATTTTAAAATTATTGCCAACGTAATAATAACCTATAGGTCACACACATAAAACGTTATTTAAAAGGGAATTAATTTAAATTTTAAGGATTTAAATATATTAATATGATTAATAGTATTTAAATCATTTAATTTAAATTAAAAGGATAATTGTATATATGTATATTAATTAAGTAAGACTTAATTAAATATATATATATATATATATATATATAAAAATTTGGATTTTATAAAATTAGGTTTTGATTTTGATTAATTCCTTTTAACTACTATATATATGATATATAGCAGCACTACTTAGGGAAGATATCATAATTGAAAAACCCTACCGCATTTCTTAGAGAGAGACTAGAGAGAAAAGCAGTTTCAAAATCCATTCCTTTTGGTGGCTAGTCTGCAAGTCCTTCTTATTGCAGAATCGTTCGACGGTTCGTGAGGCGTTCGATGTGGATAACCGTAGAAAGTATAATCGGTTTGTATTGCGTTGGAGATTCGAGGCGCAGTCGGTTTCAGATTCTCGTTTTTGTTTATATCTGGTATAATCTCTAAACCTCTGAATTAATTGATTTTCGCATGGATCCTGTTTTAGGGTTTCGAAAATTGCTTTAAAATTTTAATTTTCGCTGTGCGTTTCTGTGCCGAAGCTCAACAAGAACATGGGAAAATTGATGCCGAACTGGGAAGGACCCTATGAGGTAATCGAAGTACCAAAGCCAGGAACTTACCGATTGAAGGCATTAGGCGGATCCGAGATCAAGAATACTTGGCATCTTTGGTAGACTTGTAAATATTTCCAGTAGAGATCGAGCCAGTTTATCGTAAGTCTGTACATGGTTGTTGTGACGCCCCCAAAATAGGTATACATCACCCATTCTGAGTTATCAATACATGGTACAGAAACAACTACAACTTTATTATTACAACAAGAAAGCGTGAGTTTGAATACAAATATTATCTTCAGACAATATCTATACTCAAATAAATCCTCATCACATTTATTGATACATTATTTTATAAAAATGGTGAGGACTACTAAACAACTCTCTCTAGAACCTTCATTCCATACCCACACTGCACTCGCTTATATTCTCGCCTCCCGAGAAGAAAAATGGAACAAAAAAGAAAAGGGTGAGCTCAACTAGCCGGTAAAGATTATTATGACTAATATAATATACAAAAAATTATCATTAGTCTTCAACAGGAAAAATCTAATAGAATACAATAGACAACAAGTTTTAAATCAATATTCGCAATGAAATAATAATTCATTGTAAGAGTTAAGTAGAGAATGCAAACTACTATCTTCTATGTATGAATTTAAAAGTTCATCGTCTATCTTTTATCCTCGTAACATCAATCAATATATATCCGAATCAAATATTCATCTTTGCACTGGTGACAAAAGATATTCATCGATTGGTCATGTTCATCTAAAACACGCTCATCTTTGCACTACGGGCCAAAGATATTCATCGAAATCATTCATCTTTTGCACTACGGGCCAAAGATATTCAATAATATCATCATTTAAGACCGAGGATGATGAAAATATTTTTAAAAAACGAATCCGGTGAAACAAAATGACAAGGATTAAGGATTAAGGATTCGTGACTTTTGTTTTATCCATGTCCAAAAATATCTCAAAAATAATCATAGTGGTGTAAAATTCAAGAATGATCAAAACATGGATACAATCAAAGCTAGTATCCACAATAGATATTTTAGACGAAAAGGAAAATTTTCATTTTTCGATGAATAAGGCCGTATTCATGAATAAAGGTCAGATACGTGAATAGTCCAGATCACGTGAATAAGAATTCAGACACCAAAAGTTTCAAATTTGATAAAAACTTCAGATCAATATTTCAAAGATAATGATATTGAAGAAATAATATCATTACAAAAAAATAATATCCTTACCTCGGAAAGCAAGATTTAAGCTGGAATATTGGATATAAGCTATAACTTGAACTTCAGACCAGTATAAGAATACTCAAAGTATACTCAAAATACTCACAAGAATACGCTCGATAATATAGAGAGAAAACTTCAATTTCGGTGTGATTTTCAATTCTAACCTAAAACACCCTATTTATAGGAAAATACTTGTAACAATTAACGTGTAGAAAATTTAATAAATTAATAATATATATATATATATATATATATATATATATATATATATTTTTCCAACGCACACTTAATTTGCCCAACATCAGCCACCAACCAGCCCACTACACAAGACTAACAACAAAAAAAACGTTTTTCTAATTTAAAATAATTTAAACTTCCAAAAATCAATTATTTCGAAGCTTCAGAACTTCAATAATTCACAATAAATAGCCCTTTTGTCAGAAAATTTGAATCTCGCGTGTTTTTATAGGAAATTCAATTCTCTACAACTTTGCAGAAGAAAGTTTTTCCAAATTCCAAACAAAATTGAAGAAATCCACAAACGGACGATTTTACAAAGCTATAATCAAATTTCAGTCAAGAAATGGGGTCCACAAACACATAAAACATGCTTTAAATATTTTTGGTAACAAAAATACTCCTCCTCCACATATACTCATATATCCCACATTCATCGTAAAAATATCATCATTATTATATTATTAAAATATAATAATATATTTAAATGAATTATTTTATCGAAAAAGATAAAATTTCAATTTTCAACAATTGTCACATTAAAAATTTTCTCCATCTATATCCACATAAAATCAATATTTTCCTCATCATATGAATCAATAATTAATTATTCACAAATAATATTACTGTAATCACAATATTGACAACTGCGTACGCTTCTCGGGAAAGAGGGCTTTCCAATAAGAATTTCTCCTTCTTGCTGGCGTAATTAGGTGACAAACCTCTCCTTAGATAGAACTTTTAGACATTGCCAATAATGTTATCCAATAATATTATTCAGATAATATGAATTATTGCTTCGATAATGAAAAAATCTTTGTGAAGTGACAATTATCAAACAACAAAGAATATAAAATATCAACACAAAGAATTATTGAATCAATAAAATAAAATACTTTAACAAGAATTATCGTAATAATTATTGAGTAAGAAGGCCTTCTTACGTAAGAATCAATAATTGGTGCAATACCGCCATCTTCTTGTGTTTTAACCACCGAGTATTTTAACAAAGATTAATCTGTGAATAACTACGCCTGTTATTTTTAAACAACTTATTTTTTTGTCGTTTTTTTCATCCAATCTTTTCAGTTATGGGGCTCCAAAAAGATCTGCTACCAGTCAGACACGTATATTCCCGACAAAGAAGAATATTCCACGACCAAACGAATATTCCCACAACAATGAATATTTTATAACCACTTGCTTATTTTGAAATATTTGCGTATTTTACCCATAACTATCCACATTAATCAAATCAACCCTTACTATTTCAAAATAATAAATTGAGAAAATTAAATTTCATTAATAATAAGTTGGGGTCTTACAGTTGTTCATCATCAATAAAAGATTCACTTTTTCACAAATGATCTTCTTCCTATTTTGTCCTAAGTTCACAATGGAGTAAGGAGGACGGGGGGGACTCGCTGACCATTCGATGGTAGCCCTTTCGGCAGGAGTGTCCTTATGAATTTGTTCTACCGCGAGTGGTAAACAAATTCCATGGTCCTTTTAATATTGCTTTTACCGCGAGTGGTAAATCAATATGCACCGAAGTAAGGAGGTTCAGGAGGACTCGCTGACCATTCGATGGTAGCCTTATTGTTAGGTGTATCCTTATGAATTTGTTCTACCCCGTGTGGTAAACAAATTCCATGGTCCTTATATCTTTGTTTTACCCCGAGTGGTAAACAAATGTCTTTATATACTTGTTTTACCCCGAGTGGTAAACAAGATCCCGATGGCGCAAGGAGGATCAACCGAATTCACCGTATACACAACCTGCCTCACACTTCGGAAACAATAAGTATACATTACTTTGTTTTGTTAAAGTGTTGAATTCGATTCATTCAGTCCAGTTCATTAAATTCCGTTCATTATGTTTCTCAATTTAACTGTCATAGGCCGTATCTGATTCACAATTTAAGTTAAAATTCGTAAAGAGCTTAAACATTTTTTAAATCGATTGATATTGAAACACTGATAAAAAGTAATTGCACAGAAGTCATAAGGGACAGAATTAACTATTCATTAATACTTAACCGTTTACAGAAAAAGATGGAAATTTTTACATAAAATTCTAAAGATAAAAAACAGTACAATCCCGTTCACACATTATTTTCATCTTCGGAGTCAAGCAAAGTGCCGGATCCAATTGGGTCATGAACCAGCTTTTTCCTTGCCTCGACTTCGACAAAATTCAGATCCATCCGAATACATCCAAGTATTTCGCACTTAACTCCTGGACGCCCCAGATTCAGACTGGATTTGCTTTTAAGAACTCTTGATTATGGAGGACTTCGTCCCCTTAAGGCTTTCAGTTTGTGTCGAAGCTTTCGACGTTTAGATGAGTGTTTTTCTTTTTCTTCACGGACTTTCACCTGAAGACTGTCAACTTGTATTGTCAAGCTGTGATTGGCTGCAGCAAGCCCCTCATTGGTAGTCTTCATAGCTTCGGTCTCTGCAACAAAATTGACATTCATGTCAGCCAATTTTTGTTCGCTGACTTTTACCGTCTTTAGCTCCTCCTTGACCGAGCTCATCCCATCATTGGATTCCCTCAGATCCTCTTTGGTTTGGGCCAATGCCCTCTGAAGACCTTCATTGGCACGAAGAACACTTTCATGTTTACTTCTCTCCTGAGCCAACGATGCCTTCAACATATTGTTTTCCCTTCTCATAGCCTCCTCATCGAATTCAACATTTATATGTTTGGGGACGAAGACCAAGAACCGTGATTTACTGATATATTCAAACAATATCCAATCAATTTCAGATACTTAAACAAGAAAAGAAATGCATAACCAAGAAAACTGTCACTTACCTTTGCCAGATAGCTCACGCCTTCATCAAGAAAATTCTCGTTCGAATGGTTATCGAAGCGGTGATCGTCGGCTTCCTGAACGAAGGCATCAAAGAGCCGAAAGGGAAAATTGACATTGAACCGAGGCCACAAAATTCGGTCTAACCGCCTCATTATGGAATTCGTGTGACGAAGGTCTTGGGGGAAGGCATAGGTTGGTGTGAGTGGGAGAAGGATCCATGTATATATTTTTAGGGGAGGGGGAATCAGATGGTTGTTTTCTCTTTCGAGATGGTGCTGCAGCGGGTTCAATTTATCCTTCTTCATCAACAGTTCGAGTCTCCACTGGGGATGTTGGGGGATGAGCACTCGAAGAAGATACTCTAAGCTCATCGGGGGTTAAGGGAGTGATCTTGGTTCTTAACTTCTTCACTCGAAGAAGTCGATTTCGTGCATCTACGGGTAAATCTAATAAACTTCCTCGAACTGGTGTTGGTTTGACAGTTGGTGGTGTTGGTTTGATAGTTGGTGGTATTGGATTGACAGTTGGTGGTATTGGATCGACGGTTGGTAGTATTGGGTTGATAGTTGGTTCAGATTCAGAAAGGGGTTCAGAATCTGATAGTATGGATATCGGTTTGGGCTTTCGAACGGCCCTCTTCTTTCGACGAAGTTTGAGGACTTCTTCCGGAAGAATAGGCTCATCATCTTCTGGTCTACGAACTAGGGGTTCAGATATAGGTGTTTCAGTAGGTGGTTTGAGTTTGGAGGAGGCTTCCGGTTGCGGAGGGTCAGCATCGGCCTCTACAAATTTTTCGGCTAGATTATCTTCAGATGGGACTTCCTGTTGAGGGGGGTCTGCAGTGGCTTCTATAGACTTTTCAGCTAAAAAATCTTCTAAATCCTTCACTTCCGAAGATGACGGTTTAATCAAAGTTACTACAAAAGATTAACAATTTTACATCAGAATCCATATCACATCAACTTTCAAATATTCATAAAATAAATCCGTACTTACATTTATGGTCGTATAACCACGCCTGCTTGGAAAGAAGTCCATAGTTCCATTCCTCCTTCGGGAAATTGTCAAAAAGTTCTATCATCTCAGCCTCACGTTCTTCAGGAATGTCTCCAAAGTCAATGGAAGTCTTCTCATTAGTGGCCCAGTCCGGTAAAGAGGTGATTTCAGGTCCCTTGACGAAAAACCACCTCTCATGCCATCCCCTATTGCTCGAAGGAGTGTTCACCAACGAACGTCTCTCGAACTTCTCTCCTGTTTTCGAAGGATGCTTGTTTATGGTCTTAAATCCTTGTTCTCTGGACTGACCAATCTTGTACACGGTGAAGAAGAAGTCGAGTGTAGGTTCGACACCTAGCTCGTGGCAGAAGGCGATGAATGCTAGGATATGAATGTAGGAGTTCGGCACCAATTGGCCGAGCCCCACCCCCAAAAACCCTAAGATGGTCACTATGAAGACATGGAGAGGGAACCGAACCCCCTTCTCTAAGATGGTCACCGGGACAGCCGTCCATCCTTCAGGACGTTGATACATTCGTTTGTCAGATCTTGGAGCTCTCACCAAATGGGTATCTGGAATGTGACAACGAGCCCGAATCCTCTTCAAATCAATTTCTGTAACTATTGATGGAGTGTTGGCATAAAAATATCGTTCTTTACTTCTATAGAATGCAGAAGGGTTGGGAGGGGGCTTCGCTACCGGATTCTTACTAGGAGTTGCAGCTATCGGATTAGAGCTTGAGGTTCCTTTGTTGGGGCTTGGGTTTGGTGGAACGACACTGATCGGTGTCACTAGAAGAGGAGAACCTTGTTTAGAATCTTGGGAAGCCATTGATAAGATTTCACAGAGGAGGGAAGAAAATTTCTGGAGAGAAGAAGAGAGTTCAAAGGTCCAAAATTCAAATTGGCAGGTAAAACTGTCAAATTTGGTAAAGTTTACCTTTTATACCGAAAGCGGTTATACACGGTATCTGGTATGACATTAATCGACAAGAATAATCAAGAATTCATTTTGGTGGCGTCAATTCAAGATTCGGATATTAACCGGGTTAGGCCTTTCAACTGGATTTCCAGCCTTTAAATTATCTTATGATTTTAATTCATTTTCGTTTGGGCTTTGGTAAATCTTATTTTGGACCCATTTCAATCCTATTAAAATTTATAATATCATGGACCATTTATAGTTTTCTATTAAATATCCTATTTAATAAAAAACTAGGGGGCAATGTTGGGTCATGATATTTCTCCTATTGGACCGAATGGAGTGGGCTTATTTATTTAATTAGTCCATTGGGTCTCCACTATTGAGTCCTAAAGTTATTGGGCATAATTCTTACATTATCTTTATTATATCTCCATAATATTGGACTGGATCAATGGGTTGATCCATTAGATCTTTTAATATCTAAGCCTTTGACTTGTAATGATGAAAAAGGAAGGTTGTTGACCAAAAGTCTGCAGATCATTAATGTGGATGAGATTATACTGGCGTCACAGTATGCATATGATGAAAGAAAAAAGGTGACAACCCGCATGCATCCGGTGAGATCGAGGAGAAGTGGGAAATGTGGTCGACGAGAGTTGGTGTACTCAGAAAAAAAAAGAGAGTATAACCAAAGCAAGGAAGTCTCCAAAAAAAGGTACGCATACACACAAATCGATAATTTTATCTCTAAGAACATTAGATATTTTATCCTCCATTGTTAACCCTTGTAACTGTCTTGATCGACTCTCACGCCTCGAATTTATCCCCGACGCTGGCCAAAGCCGTCAAGCTTTTAGTGTTGACTGTGTTTAGTGTGCAGGATCAGGACGTCTTACGTGATTGGGACGTTAGAGAAGATCTTGGCGTTAACAGGAGTTAATCCTATAAATTAATTTTGAGAAATGGACTCTTGATGTGCTTCTTTTTTTTGGAAATGATTTTTCAATAGGATGTCTAACTTTAACTAATTAATTTTTGTCCAATTTGCCGCTCATTTGATTCAAGACCCAGTTGCCTCATTTTCTCTCCATCCTCCTACTGCAACTCACTTTCTTACTATACCTTCCCGACTATCTCATGTCTGCCCTTCATTCTATACCCAAAATCTACTGCTAAATTCATTCTTTATCCCACTTCTTATGAGAGTTGGTTGAGTCCATTTTAATTTGAAGGCATTCTAGCATGATGTAATTGCATTCTTCCCTCTTTGATAAGTTTGTTAGAATATTAGAATATTAATTATAACATTAACAACCCCCAAAGATTATAGAAGAAATATCCTGTAACTCAAGTTGATTGATTTCATATTAGACACTTGAAAAAAAAAAGAAATATCTTTCTTGCTGGAGAACCCGTTCATCTAGAAACCACTGGTATTATGGTACTAACAAATGACATGTGAAAAGATGTGTTCTTGTCATACTACATAGCTTCTCAACTGACCAGTCAAGTATGAAATAACTCCAAAATTAAATAAATAGATTCCAGTGTCCAATGTGTAAACAACAACATCCTAAGTAGTTAAGTCTTACTGGAAAACTCAAATGCAATGTTGGTGTGTCATTTCTCCATCCCTGCTGTTTATATTCCTAAGACAATGGAATATCAACCAAAATAAAAAATAACTCTATAGGTAGAAGATAGAGGATAAACACATTCACTAACAAACATAAAATATTTGAAATAGGACGTGAGATTACCTGACGCAGATGTCATGTGGGATGTGGCACCGGTGTCCATGTACCAATTTGCGTCGGGCGGATTAAGTCCAAGAGTATAAATTGCAGTCTCGATATTCGTTGGAGAAGGTGAGCCAGTTGCTGAATATGCCTGGTGAGGCTTGGGTCCAAGAATACCAGACTGCTGCCGTGCTGGATTAAAATTGGGTTTGGCCCAATTTGGAGGAATAGAAGGGTACGGGGAGGGTGGTATGGCCCACGACCAATTCCATCCCCACTGCTGTTGTGCATCAGTGTTGCTATTCCAGGGAGGATACGCCCATGGTGGATTCGGGCCGGAGGAGGGCGGTCCACCACCTCGGCTCCCTGAATTGTGACCACCGCCGCGGCCGCCGCCTTTCCCACTATTCCGACCACCAGAAATGCCACCCCGAGGTTTCCCTTTATTTCGATGTTGACCCTTTCCACCATTCACTTTGTTCGGGAGAAAGTTGCGCACGGCCACGTACGAGTCCTCCACGTCCCATCCCGTTATCAAATTGCCGACATTTTTACAAAGGGTATTCCTTTGGTATTATTCGAAGATTTTTGAGACAGTCTCAGCAAGCATACGTAAACCTCCCGTTTCGACTGCGGGGGAGTGTTAGAATATTAGGCAACTGAATATTCTCCATTCAATTGTATTTATGTATATCCTTATTTAGGTGCATAGTTAGTGGTTAGATTAGCAAGAATCATGGTTACTTTGGCTCTTAATATGGATTGTAAGTTTGGTGAACGGGGGAGGAAAACAGATTCTTTCAAAATTGAACCTATAGCCCATCGGACCTTCCACCTTGATGGTTGTAATTTGGATTGAAAATCAAAGTAGATGAAGGGCCGGCTCCAATTGCAACTATTACAGAGAAGAAAACTGAAGAAAAAACCAGCATTCTTACCATTTGCTTCATATCCACAATTAGAAAACGTTGGGGTTAACCCATCAGTATAACCCAAATATATGACAAAAGCTGCATAATTTATCATCTTCCTAATTATTCCAACATTCATGTCACCAAAAAGCCACCTTTCCCCTGCTCAAGGCTTGATCACTCCTCTTTTCCACAAGCTCCTCCTGGAAAAATATTCTAAACTTGAACAATAACACTTTGTGTGTATCTGAGAGGCACAAAGGGTATTCAACATCAATTAATATATACCAAGAATGGAAAGTGGAAAGGTATACTTTGAGTTGGAGAAAGATTTCAAAAAGTTAGAATCTATTCCAAACCTTGTCACCAGAACTCAGCTAACCTATCTTACAAATTAGTTTGAATTCATCTTTCGGGTTTTGGTATGGAATCTATCTATATATGGCATACCTGAAACTAAAGCATGGCATCCTAATACTTATATTTGCTATTCCTGTTGGCCCTCCAAGTTACCAGTTTGAGCAACTTCCTGCAAACTAACATCATACACCATCTTCATTTTTACAAATGGGATGGTCCTCTCCTCTGCATTAAATTCAAATTTCAGACCAATGGGCTTCTCTTCTTTACTCCTCTGTTGTATAGTTATTCTCTCAATCGCATTTCCTGATGGTATGCACTTCTCTACAATTAATCTTTCCGTCGACAATCCCAAAAGAAAAATGTATTTGCAGTTTAGACTCTCTTTTTTAAAGTAAAGTTTCTTATATAATGGCTCAATACACGTAATTTTACTTAGAATGTCTTTATTTTATTTTTGCCTTGATAAAGCAATCAATAATGGAGTTATATGGTCTTCTTTGATGTGCAGATTCAATATTGGTGAATGCATTCACAGGTGCCTATGGAGTAAATTATGGCAGGATAGCAGATAATATCCCAGCACCCGGAAACGTAGTAACTCTTCTGAAGGCCGCAAGGATAAAGAATGTCAGAATCTATGACGCTGATCATGAAGTTCTCAAAGGCTTTAAAGGGTCTGGTATCGAGATAGTTGTTGGTCTTGGGAATGAGTATTTGAAAGACATGAGTGTAAATGAGGATCGCGCCATGAATTGGGTGAAAGAAAATGTGGAGCCATTTGTTCCAGGTACTCGCATCAGAGGAATAGCCGTTGGAAATGAGGCTTTAGGTAGTAGTGATGAAGAACTCTGGGAGGTGTTGCTGCCAGCAGTAAAAAATGTGTACAATGCCCTTGATCGATTGCATCTGGCGGATGATGTTGAGGTTTCTAGTCCCCATTCTGCAGCTGTTTTTGAGAGTTCCTTCCCTCCGTCTGCAGGTGCCTGCTTCCTTACATGAAGCCACTTGTGCAGTACTTGTTCTGGCAAATTCATAGCCTGGATTTTGGAAAACGGAAGTCATAGTTTCTGAAACGGCCGGGTTGGGCTTCTCGTGGAGATGCAAATGAAGTAGGAGCTAGTGTTAATAATGCCAAGACTTATAACCTTAACCTGCGCAAACGGCTAGCCAAAACAAGGGACCCCCCCCCCCCCTACAGACCAAAGACTGTGGTGAGGGCATATGTTTTTGCCCTATATATTTAATGAGAATTTGAAGAAAGGGCCAACCTTTGGGCTGTTTAAAGCTGATATTGGGTTTACAGGACTTGTTACTTCTTCAGCAACGTCGTCTTTCAAGCTAGTAGAGTATGTTTTACCCACCTATACCTCTTACTATTTCTGTTTACCAGATGACTGAATCTGAATGTCAACTTTTTACATTTCATTTAAACAAAATAAATAAATAAATAAATATCAATGATTTGAGCGACTACCACTCTGCCCATTCATACAATCACATACACTATGTGAATTTCATTTTCTTTTGCCTTTTCTTATCATACTTCTCTCTCTTTAATATCAACTATTTCTATTACAAATTAGCCAAGCGTCCCGTCCCGTGTGAAGCTAGCCCTTGTTATTTTTTTAAATTTAATTTATTTTATATAGCGAATATAAAATATATTTTTTGAATATATAGTCATAAAAAAAATACTCCTAACATTATATAGGAACATAAAAATGTTTTACTTTTAGGTAAATTCTAGGCAAGACCAAAGACGATTGCTACAAAAACTAAGTTTTGTCTTATTATATATTTATAATATAGATATAGATGTCTATAGATATATAAATTTATGCCGTTTATGAAAATATTAATTTAAATTGCTTCAGTTTAATTAATATAGCTTACTAATTATGTCGTTTCAATATTTTAGTTTGTGAATAATTATGATATATCATTGTTGAATATATTAATTAAAATGATCATGTGATGTAATTTAGGCTCATGAGAATCAATATTAGTAAAGGACTTCTATAAAATAACAATTAAATTTAAAGTTTTTCAAGATCATAAATATAGTATTTTGGTTCTAATTAAACTCTAGGTTTAATAAGTATTTTAATAGTAGTAAATAAAATAAAATCAAGAGGTTTTAAACAATATTTTAGTAACAGTTAAATTATAGTTACATACTAAAGACCAAAGACTAAAAAACTTAATTTTGTCTTATTATATATATATAGATATATAGATAGAGCTTCCTATGTGGGTTGTGCGTGATTATTTTAACGATAAACGATAAAACCGTCGCTAAACTTCATCGTCATATGCTGCCCGAACTGTCATGCGTTAATTTCAAAACCATCACTATAGTCCGGTTCAGACTCTATGACGACGGGTTTAGCGACGATTTTATCCGTCGTTAAAGTTGTCCGCATGCGGACCACCCACATATATAGAAAGTGGATTGTGTATATATATATAGACACACAACACTATTAATTATTAATTTCACAACTTCACTTACTAATTGCATATAATTTAGATTTATTTTATTTTTTATTGTTAAAATCTTTTAATTCTTTTAGGGTTAGATGACAATTACAGGAATCAACCAAAAATTTCATAAAATATATATAAATGGGTCATATTAAGTTTGAGTTTTATTAGTAGTTATTTAGATTGTTTTAAAATAAATTTAGGGAGAGTTTAAAAGTGTGTTATTTATTTGTAGTTAAATTGTATAATTTTTAATTTCTTATTCATTTTATATTTAATGATTATGAAATAATTTTTAAAGTATCAGAAATTAACATATATACTATTGGTATGACAATGTCTACAAACTTTGATTAATTAATGAGGTAAAGGAATTTTATAAATAATAAAATTGTTCTCCATACATTTATTTCAATTTTGTGTGTAATTAATAGATTGGGGGGGCGTCCGGTGCAGTTAATGACCAGTACGTCCGATGCAGTCTTCTTTTTTTTTCTTTTTTACCACAATTATGAGAATAATAAATAAAAAATAATAGATCAAGTTTGAACAAAAAACTGTAAAAGAAAGTATATTTTTTATTGAAAAAATATTGTAAACTGCAGTGTTTTTTCAATAAAAAATATACTTTCTTTTATAGTTTTTTGTTCAAACTTGCTCTATTATTTTTTATTTATTATTCTCATTATTGTGGTAAAAAAAAAAAAAAAACTGCACCGGACGGTACCGGTCGTTAACTGCACCGGACCGCCCCCAACCCGTAATTAATGGTTTAAGTTTGTAGGGAAAGGGAAGTGGAGTTGAAGGTTGGTTTGGGTAGTCATTGGGCGCAGCGGTGCTTCTGATTATGATTATGATAATATAATGAATGAGGGGTTAATTCAGGCCTCATGTTTTATGTCAAATTATTGTAGTAAATTAATGTGTTAGTTTCTTGTAAATTCATTTAGCATATTAATACTTATATATAAATACACATAAATAATGACATCATTAAATTAAATCAATTGAAAATGATGATATCATCAAATCAATTGCAAATCACATATATAAGAAAAATGACATATATTAGGCTTTTATGTATTAATTATTTTGTTATCAGTTATGTAAATATATGTGATAGATAATTCTTTTAAAAAAAGATGTAATATCATGAATCAGGCCTAATACTCTAATTTGATTTTGTGTATTGAAATATATTTCACAATTGTCATTCGTTAAAATACTATTGCAATACACAATTCAAGATTTTACTCTCCTCTATTATACATTTTTTTCAATTTCATTCAATACGTCAATTATTTAATTTTAATAATTTTATTAGTAATGATAAAATTATGTTAATAGAAAATTAGAATCATAAAAATATTTTCACACTTAAAAGTTTAAAATTATTTTTATCCATTAAAATTTTGATAAAAAATTTATATGGTGATCAAATGGTAAAAAAAGTGTCGATTATTTTTATTTTTAAAATAATTATATTATTTAATATAACAAATTAGTGACCAATTTCAATTTTAATTATAGAATTTATAATTATAAAAATATGATATATTAATGAAATGCAATCCGTTATTTAATGCACGTGCTATCAATTAGTAGTATATTTTAATTTCTACAATCCTTAATTCTCTGAATTATTTTTGTTATCAACCAAGAAGCAACCTTCCTCAGTAGACTGAAATCAATGAACAGTCTGATTGGAAACATTTTAACTAATTAATTTTTAAACACGTGCGCATGCATGCAATTAGTAAGTAGTTAAACGAAAAAGGGAATTAAATGCAAGTGGTCACGTACGGTCTTGTCTTGGGAATAATCTCCATCAGCTGAGCTGATACTAACATGGAGTACTATAATTGAATGGTGTTACTACTACTACTGTCTTAACATGCAATTAGTTATCACAGAAATAATACTCAATAATTTTAGACTAATTGTCTTATTAGGACTTTAGGAGCACTATTGTTAGTTATCTTGGCAACTCTCTCTCTCTCTCTCCGTACCCTACATATAACACACATATATATATATATATACACACGTAGACTTAATTTGTCTAATCTATGATCTTCGTAATTCCTTATAACTTAATCAACTAATCTAATATAACTAGCTAGTATATCAAAATTTCAGTTTATTTATAGATATTGTATGTACATGTAGCTAGCTAGTATTAGGCGATATTTTAAGAATATAATATTTTAGATATTATTATATTGTTAGAATAGACTTATAATTTTCATCATTCACTCTTCTATGATTATCTCCAATAATTATGTAATGGTTATCTCCATGATTATCTCCTTAAGTTAGGTAATATGTTAGTCACCCATCTTATCTTGTATTAGTATAAATATCTCATATCTTCTCAATGTAAACAATAGAGATAATTATCAAGTTATTATCTATGCAATTATTTATTCTCTCAATTCAATATTCTCTCTCTAATATGATGTTCTAACATGGTATCAAAGCCGACTCTCGAAAGCTCGGGTTGGGTCATCCGATCGGGTTATCGGAGGTGGGGACACGAAGGCTGGTGGTATTATCCCACAATGGAGATGAAGGTCAGGAGGTTGGGACACGGGTCACCTTTAAGATTATCCCACAATGGCTAGAGGCAAAGATCTTTGGTAAGGTAGTGATCTGCCCGACGGGACGCAGAATTTAAGTGGGGAGTTTATAACACCCCAATCCCACATCGAAAGATAGGGAAAAAATTTATCTTCATATAAGGAAATAAGTTACTACCAATAGTACCTTCAAGTCATGACCTTTTGGGAGCCTGTGGTGGGCTAAGATGACCCAAGAAGATACTATTGGGCCAATAGTTTGAGGCCTTATTGTGATGGATTTGATTCGAACTTGGGATTTGATCCAAGATTTGTTCCGGGACTTCTGGATTTGATTCGGTTGTTTCATTATGGTATCAAAGCCATAAGGCTAAAGAACCTTAGATCTTCCCTTTCCTTTCTTCTATCTACCGCTGCATATTTTCTAAATTCCTTCGTTGTATCTTTGTTTAGTATTCTCCATACGATTCCATGGTGGAAAATCAATTCTTCCATACTCGATTTTCAATCTTCCATAATACGATCCCAAATGGTGGCTCGATCCTCCTCTTACGATTGTTCTAATGAATCACAAGACAACTTTTGTGATCTTTCTCCACAATTTCCCACCTCTCAAGTCGATGATGATAAGGCTCCACAAATGATGCTTGTGAGTTTTCCTTAATTGGTATGTTGATGATCTTTTAGATCAAGTGTACTCTTCGTAAACTTCCTTCTTAATCCGTGAAAAATTATATCTCCGAGGCAAAATCTCTCGCTTATGCTTCTTATTCGCCACGGTGAACCGATCGATGAAATTGAACTCATTGATCGCATTATTGATGGGCTCGATGATTCTCTTAAAGTGACTTCTGCAAGTACTATTACGAGATAAATCCTTCTTTATCTTTAGATTTGCTTCTCTCAGATGCTTTCGATCATGAAAATTACAAGATATTCTTCTCTTCTTTCTCACGGTGTGATATCTCACATGATCACTTCCACCAACAGGATATTCTCGATGAGCAACATGCGCTTCTCGCCCAATCCGCATAACTGCGTGTATCAATCTGACATAGCCGATCCGTCTCGCATCAAGTAAAAGTAGATGTAATCGCACACCCCCGACCCATCTGCATTCCCCCAATTTTCTCCAATTGCTTATCCTTTTTCACTTGCCACTTCTCCATCGTCAGGAACCAAGAGCAATATTGCTCTCGTTTCCTCTATATCTATGCAATCTGCAAGACTTGCAACTGATGGATCTCTAATGCATTTCCTTCTATATGGTTCTCATATTCCTACCTCTGCTGCTTTCTCATCAAAATTTGGGCAGTCACGATCTGCAACCATGGATACTTCAGACATCATGCTTTCACAGTACATGTAGCTAGCTAGTATTAGGCGATATTTTAGGAATATAATATTTTAGATATTATTATATTGTTAGAATAGACTTATAGTTTCCATCATTCACTCTTCCATGATTTTCTCCAATAATTATGTAATGGTTATCTCCATGATTATCTCCTTGAGTTAGGTAATATGTTAGTCACCCATCTTATTTTGTATTAGTATAAATATCTCCTATCTTTTCAATGTAAACAATAGAGATAATTATCAAGTTATTATCTATGCAATTATCTATTCTCTCAATTCAATATTCTCTCTCTAATATGATATTTTAACAGCTAGGTATTGTACGTAAGAAATGGCGTACACAGGTATATATTTGAGTTTGAGTTTGAGTTTGAGTTTGACCGATACTCCTACTTTCTTTATAGTAAATAGTAATTAATACTCGTAATGAAGCAAAGGTTGGTTCACATTTGTTGCGGACTCAGTAGTAATGCTGCTGCTGCACAATTAATGAAGAAACTGCCTGCCTTTTTCTTTACCAAACATTTGGTGTGAAAAAGACCTGTATATAACCCCATGCATAAAATTCCAAGCTTAATCGTGGCCCGCCCCAGCCCCCGGCCCCCGGCTCCCGCCCTGCTAGGGTAATCAAGAATCAATCAAAGGCCTAGCTAGCAATAGCCTCCCCCTCACCCTCGCCCCAGCCCCACCCCCACTGCAAGTCAAGTGTTGCTTATATATTATTAGTATCATGTCGGTCTTAAATCATTTGTAGTGGTTTATAGTATTGCATGTAGTACTCTAATTTTTATTCACGGGATGGGATGGGACGGGACGGGACCATTTACTACTACTAATTTGGATGCACACTTTTTTGTGGGGGCAAGTTGAATGTTGTAGTAGAAGTTCAACGTTTTGACACACAAAAGTATAAGTTTTTAAATAAATTAATGATTTTTCAATAACAATTTTATAGTCATGAAAATAAAAAAAATTATTGAAAGAATAATGTCAAATATACGCCTCTACAAAAAAAATAAAAATAAAAATCTTTAAGTCTTTAATTACTAGGAACATTAATTATTTTTATATTAATATTGCGATTAATTCGTTATTGACAAAGTTCATGTAATTCTTCTGTAAAGCTGTTAAAATAAGACCCTTCCATCTTTATATATATATATATATATATATATATATATATATATATATATATATATATATATATATATATATATATATATATTCAGTTGAGGTTTTCATATAATCCATTTCCACATTATTGTTCCTACCAACTGTGTAATGATAAGTTGTTTTATTAGTTACTAGTTTATAGTGTATACTAGATATAAACTAAGATTATAAAAGTATACATATCACATTTAAATAATGTTAGTTTGTCTTCATGTCTTTTGTAGTAATATATCCGTTAATACCACTACTATTTTAAGTAGGAAAATTAGGTTTAGATTGGTCACCAATCTCTCGCTCAAAATTAGCATTAAGTTTCAGACTAGTATGGCCGATAAATTGACAAACGACTCCTTTGGAGAGAAGACTTATGATCGATATATATTCCCTCTATTATTTTTTTAGGTCATATATATATATATATATATATATATATATATATATATATATATATATATATATTCATCATCAATCAAATATACATTACTTTATACTCAGAGATGATATTGAAAATGTTACGTTTATCAAGCTATAATCATTATAAATAAATAAAAAAAGTTAAAATATTAATTCAATAAGTAAAACAACATCATTAAGTAATAATTTGCATAATTATTTAACAATAGTACGTACTTTCAAAAAAGAAAGATTATTATATTACATCTTCCTAATGTTGAAGTTATGTTAGGGAATCCAAATTAATCACTAATACCTATATTAATATTTTAATGTATGTATGTATGTATGTATGTATAATTAATATATTAATTTAGAATTAATGGGAAGTGGTTAGTATGAAGTTCATTTTTGAGTAAGTTTGTCAATTGGCCAATAAAGTACTGACACGCAGACGGGACTCTATATATGTCAGCATTCTATTGATCAATTGACCAATTTACCCAAAAATAAATTTCATGCTAACCGGTTCCGAATTAATGCATTACTGGTGCAATGGGAAACACTAATTCAAATAATAAATATCAATATCAAGTCATTAGTTGATTAAAAATCGATGTTTCAGTAGTTCCAATTTAATTAAAATTGTCAATCCTAATTATTACTAACATATAGTATATACTATTAGACCCTACTAATAACTCATACTATATGTCTATAATTTCATTTCTATGATACTCCCTCCATTCTTACATCTAGGTCGTTTTAGAATTTTTTTTTATTCTTAATTATTTGTCGTTTGTGGTTATCTAGGAGAATTGATTACTATTTTTTCTAAATTGTCCCTTATTACTCCACCTAATCTTTTGATCCATATTTATGAGATAAGTGAGGTAAAGGGTATTATAGACAATTGATACTATAATTAATATTTTTTAATCATTTCCTTAATTATTGTGCACGTGTTTAAAACGGCCTATACTAAAGAACAGAGGGAGTACTATTTTCAAAACAAAATGTAGAATGAAATACTCCCTCCATCCCTAAATAACTGAAGTTTTGAAGGTTTTCACACTTATTAAGGAAGTCATTTATTACTCCAATTTTATCATTAAGATTGATATGTATTACCACAATTACCCTTACATTAATTAAGAAAAGATGTACTCCATATAATTATCTAGATAAATGAAATTTGAGGGCAATTGAGAAAAAATTATAATTAATACTTTCTAAGAATTTAATAATGTCAAATATATTGAGAAATTTTGAACTCTCTGTAACGTCAATTATGTAAGAGGGAGTAAGAAACAATCAGAAAAAGTAATTAGCATTTATTACATAGAGAACAGATTTTAATAAGACGACAAAAAATAATTAAGTCGATTTATGTGCATCTTCTCCCGCTGCCCCACCCTCATCATCGGAATAATCATCACCGTTGATTTGATCAAGAACAATAACTAGGCTCATAGCAAAGGCACCATCAAAGCCAGGCTTGAGGAAGAGGGAGAAAACGTCCTTCCCAAGCACCATATTGGTGCTGCAATCCACTTTACGTCTAATCTCAGCCTTTGATTCTTTTGCTGCATTGAAAATGGTGCAGCACCGCTGTGAGAATGATCCCTCGATCTGGTATTCCTCACCTGGATTACTGAACACCTCCACCGTCACGCTCGACCGTCCGATGATCGACGATCTACGAACGCTGAAAATTGGCTTCTGTCCCTCCATTCTCTCTCCCAGAAACCCTTCCCATCGTTGATGCAGACTCGGCCTCTGTTTGCAGCAACGACAAATAAAATGAGGCTCGTGAGTGAGTGAACTCGCTGTTTTGACTCAAAAACCAAACGACTCAAAATTTTATTGGCACCCATTCTACTGGTGTAAATTTTGATATGCGCAACGAAATTAGTCGTTGGGTGGAGTGGGAACTGGGTTGAAGACCAGCTAAATGCATTTTAATTGTGAGTAACTGAGTCGACTCGTAACAATGGGTATAATAGAAGGAGTCAAATACACGCAACAGCAACTGCAGTTGTTTTACTTTACTCTGTGGCTTTCAAAAAAATCCATTCACACAAATCTGAATTGAAAATAGTAAAGGAAGTAAATGCAAACGAATAAATAAATTAATTATATATATATACATACCTTTCGGCGAACGGTGAGGAGGCAGCGGCCGGAAGGATCCATAAGGACGAGTTCGGCCATGTCACGAGCATGAGGAGCGTAGGAGTCGACTCGGAAGACAAGCTGACCAGTGCAATCGTAGACGGTGAAGCCATCGCCGGCGAAGAAAAGAGAAGTCTTGAGAACAGTAAGATGGGTTTGTTCTTCATAAATGAACCCATCATCCACAATAACCCCACTACCTTTCATCGGTTATTTTGATCTTCCGGCGGGTTGAGCTCTATTATTATATAAAATGGTAACGTTTGTGAGACAGATTATTCTATTTACTACTATTAAAGACGTAGATGGGAAGGGAAGATATGTAATTAGACGAGAGAGAGGAGAGAGCAAAGGCAATGAAGGGGAGAAATAGGACAAAGTCTGTTTCTCTCACCAATATAAAAAAAGGTCCGAGCCTGGGAAGAGAAGTAATGTCACGGGGCTGGACCCTTTGGAACAATGTGGAATAGGTGTGAGCAAAAAACAGATAAAATCGAAATACCGAACCGAATCGAAATTTTTTAACCGAATTATTTTGGTTTTTCGGTTTTTTTTACAATTTTGGTTATATCCGAATTATTATTCACTATTCGGTTACGGTTTCGGTTTGAAAAAACAGGTTATTCGGGTATCCGAATAACCGAACCTTACTTATTAAAAAAATTAATTTATAATAATATAATAATAATAATAATAACAGTAATAATAATAATAATAATAATAACAAGAATTGTTTTTTTCTAATTCATCAAATTACAATCGTGGTAATTGGATTATTTAATTTGGTTATTGTTAAATTTCTGCTATTAGTTAGGATAAAGAAAATCATCATTATTTTGGTTTTCGGTTATAACCGAATAGTTTTATTCTTGATTTGGTTATAACCGAATGATCACCCCTAATGTGGAATGGACCTAACCAGTGTTGTACTTACCAAAAAAATCTCGGATTAATTACATATATTAGTACATTTTTGAAAATAATTACAAAAATCATACAGTCATAAAATAATTACAAAAGTATTACACTTTTTTGTTTTTATTTTCAATCTTAACATAATTAAAGTCCTTAAATTAAGGGATTAATATGTAATGGCTAACATGGCAATATTAATGGGTTGTTTTTAATTTGAATGACATGATAACCGCGATTACGTGTTTTCTTTTTTAAACCCTCGTTTGCATGATAAAACCTTTTTTCTGTTTCTGTTCGTCTTCTTCGCTATTTCTCTCTCTGTTCGTGTTTTTCTTCAGACATTCTTATTGCCATTTTCGTTTGGGTTTTGTTGTATAGTCTCTGTTCGTGTTATTCTTCGACATTCTCATTCGCCATTTTTGTTTTGTTGTATAAGATCTCGCTCGTGTTGTTTCGTTTTGTTCTTTCTCTCTGTTAGTGGTTTTTCTGTTTCGGCCGATTAGTTTTGTTGGTTTTGTTCGTTCGATTTGTGTTGAATGGTCGATAAAACGAAGACGTCACGTAAAGAAAAGAATCGCTGCAGGATGATTCTGTAAAGGGCTTCAAGAAGTTTGTTGTGGAGAGGAAGGGAAGGAGAGTGTGTTGGTCGGGAATCGAGTAAGAGTGGCGTAGGTTGGTGTTAAAGCGTTAGTTCTAAATATATAAGCTGTTTGGTTATTTCATTAGATATTTTTGTTATTCGTTGACTTATGATTTGGATTTATGTGTTGGTTACCATTAATATATGTTTTGGTTCTTAATATATAAACTGTTTTGGTTACTTCATTAGTATATTTTTTTTTTGTTGACTTATGATTTGGATTTATGTGTTGGTTACCATTAAAACATGGTTTTCGTTACTATCATATAACTATTTGGTTACTTCATTAGTATATTTTTGTTCTTTGTTGACTTATGATTTGGATTTATGTGTTGGTTACCATTAAAACATGGTTTCGTTACTATCATATAACTGTTTGGTTACCACAAGTGTTCATAATGTAGAAGTCTTTTCAAGAGAATGAGAAGCGACCATGAAGAAGAAAGTAGAAGCAGCCCAAAAAGCTCAAGTTTCGTAAAGATTTGTACTGATTTTGATTAGTTCGATTGTGCTTTTTTTGTCCTTCCGAATTGTGTTTTGTACTTTGATTTTTGTTGGATATCCATAACCATTTGTTATGGTTAGTGAGTATGTAATGTTTATTGGAGCTTATGTAAATGGAATTACATATTTGATTATATAATCAATTATTTGATATTGTTTGTTGGTTCGTATTAAGTTGTGTCTGATACATTATTTGAAAGGTGCGGTTGGTAACTAAACATGCATAGAAGGGTAACCATTTTATTTTTTTGTAGTAACCAGATAGTTACAAGCTTGTATCAAGAAATAAATTAAGTGTTAAATCATGTGAGAGTATACATGGGTCATTTAAAATTAGTTGGATATCTGAGTTGTTTCATTTTGGTTACCATTAAAACATGTTCAGTTACATTCATATAACTACTTGGTTACTTCTTTACTATGTTTTGTTTGTTTGTTACCTTATGGTTCGCTACTATTATTATTGTGCCCTCGATGTGGGATTTTGTTATCGTTATTTTTATTCGGTTAATATGTAATTGTTTAAAGTATACATGGATTGCCTAAACCGGGTTTCATTACATGAAATTTATGTTTTGGTTACCATTAAAACCTATTCTCGTTACTATCATACAATTATGTGGTTCTTGTTTTATTATGTTACATTATGGTTCTTGTTATTAGTAAATAGATAGTTATAAACTTTGTATCGGGACAAACATCAATCGTTAAATATACGTATGAGAGTTTTTATTTATATATATAGTTACTTATAGATCTCATATTAAAATAAAAATAGTTTGAGAGAGTGCGAGTTGGTATCCAAACATGCATATAAGGGTAACCATTTTAGTTTTTGTTAGTAACCAAATAATTAAAAACTTATATCGTAGCAGCGATTATCAAGTCTTTAATGTATATGAGAGGTTCCCATTTATCTAATTGATGGATACTTTTAAATTACATAGTTATAAAAGTTATTTGGAAATGGTCTATGCGGTTGGTAACTAAATATGAATATAGAGGTAACCATTTTATTTTAGATGGATAACCAAATTTACATAAAAATATTTCGTAAGCAGCTTACCAATTGTTCAATGTATATGTTTACTTTATATTGATAACTCATGATAGAATCAAAATTTAAAATATTAATCAACATCAATTTTGATTCTCGTTTCACCATCAAAATGTTACCAACCATGTGGTTAATAATACTTAGCGAAGAAACAATTATATATTCCTCGTAAACAATTAAATTTGTTGTATTAATTACCGTCAATAGCCATTGTCTACAACAAATGAATAAACATTGTGAAAGAACTCAAATCAATATTGAGCAAGAACCAAATTACATAATCTTAGTAACGGAAAATAAACCAAATTTTTACATGCAATTTTGAAGGCCTAAATGATGGAATTGATTAAAAACCCTCATAGCTCACCAAATTAAGCTAGTGACTTTTGATCATTGACTCGCTTCCAATGAAATTAGGATCCGAAACGCCAAAATCCGACACTCCAAACTTGATGAAATTGTCAAATTGTCTTACGCAACCAAATAAACATAATATCGTAACTAATTAAATAAGTATAAAGAACCAATATATATAATCAGATTAAGCGATTTGTATGAAGGTAACTAATGTAGTCAATGAAAGTAACCACCAATATAAAAGAAACAATTATAAAACTGAATAACAAATATAAAGTAACCAAATAAACACCTTACAATATCTAAATACATATTATACAAGAATCAAGATATATGTAATTAGTAGCAAGATTATAAAAAATATTTTTACATTCATTTTACAACCAAAATAATCGATAATGACTTTGTTACAAATTAAAGACTAACGAGATGTATGAAGGTACCTACAAATGTAGTTAATCAAGAACCATCAATATAAAATAATCACTATAAAACACAAGAATATAATGCAAGAACCATGATAATATTACACAAGAACCAAGTCAAAGATTATATACCAAACCAAACCCAAATTAGACAAAGAATCAACATATATTTACTTAGTATACACAAGATAAATACATTATGCATTGCATTTTTTATAAAAAAAACAACTAGTATAATTTGTTTGTTACCAACTAAAGGCAAACTTTTGTAAAGAATGTAACCAATGTAGCTAACAAGTAACCATTAATATAAAAAACATAAGTAGAAGTGTACATTAATATGCTTCAAAGAACCAATATTACAAAGAACTAATTAATCATTACAAAGAATTAAGTTTGCATTAGTCAAGAATCAAGTCAAAGATTAGTTAGTAACCAAGTCAAGACTATAATTTTACAAAGTAACCAAGTCAAGATTAATGATTGTATATAAAGGTAACCAATATATATAATCATATTAATAAATTGTATAAAGGTAACCAATGTAGTCAATAAGTAACCACCAATATAAAAGAAATAATTATAAACTACAATAACATTATACAAGAACCAAATAAACACCTTTAAAGATCTAAATATACATATTACCAAGAATCAATATATACGGTAATATAATCATAGCTTATGGTCCGTCAGAAAGTAACCAACTCAATGTCGACAAGAAATCAAACTACATAATGTTAAGTAACTGAACATATGAACCTGGGGGTAATATTATGCAAAGAACCATTGCAATTTTACACAAAGAATTAAGTCAAAGATTATATACTAACCAAATTCAGATTAGGCGATTTACCAACAGTTGTAGAACCAATATATATGGTAATATTCTTTGTTAGCTTATGGTAGTCTAGAAAGTAACCACCAATATAAAAGAAACAATTATAAACCACAATAACATTATACAAGAACTAAATAAACACCTTACAAAGATCTAAATACATATTAGACAAGAACTAATATATATATGGTAATATTATTGTTAGCTTATGGTCCGTAAAGTAACCATTACAATGTCGACAAAGAATCAAACTACAGTAATGTTAAGAACTGCAACATGAACCTGGGGTAACATTATGCAAGAACCATTGCAATTTTACACAAAGAATTAAGTTAGCATTATATACCAACCAAATCCAGATTAGACAAAGAACTAACAAATTGCGGGAAGGTAACCAATGTATTTAATAAGTAATCATTAATATAAAAATATCGGTAGAATAATGTTTAAAATTATAAAGCAAGCATATAAACATTATACATCAACCAAATTAATAATAAACAAAGAACCAAATCAATAATAAATAAAGAACCAATTTATATGTATTTAGTAATCAGAGTATAAAACATATTTTAAAATGCATTTTGCATTCAAAACATTCATTATTCTCGACTTTTGTGACCATTTAAAGAGCGAAAAAAGTTGAGAAAGGTAACCAATAGAGCGAATACGTAGTAAACACGGGTAACACTATGCATATAAATTGGAAACTCAAATAATTTCTAGATACAAAATTATAACGAATCAACAATCAAGCGCGAAGACGATCAACAATCAGATCTTGAAGTTGTCGATCTTTTATGTTTTTCTTCGATTTCAGAGTTGCGTCGCGACAAGAGATTTCTTCGTCTCCGCTAGATACGTCGTTAATCTGTTCTTCTCCGATCTCAGAGTTGTTGTCGATCTCAGCGTGTCGTCGCGACAAAAAATTTCGTCTTCTCCGATCTCAGTATGTCGAGCCAGAAGATTTGGATTTCTCCAATATCAAAGTCATGTGTTCGCATTGATTGCTTAAATGTAGGAGCGTGTTACATTAGATTGCTTGAATATAGGATCTGATTTTATCAATTTTATATTGTGTTGTTTTATTTTTATAATTATGTTGTGTGTTTTATTTTTGTAATTACTTTCTAATTGTTGTATATTAGTGTTAAGGACCCAAAAATCTCACCTAAGCTTATAAGTATACCCGCAACGGTAGGCGGTCTGGCCGGTCGATCTTGAGCAAGGCTAAAAAAGGTTTGGCTAAAAAACCGGGTTTTGTCAAGTGAAAAAAAGAGGTCAAGTGGTACGGGTTGGTCTTGATACGGCCTACCAGGGCTTTTTTTCTTTTTTTGCAAAATCTTGATACACTTAAAATAATAATTATAATAATAAATATTAATAATAATTTTAATTACTTAAATTAACTGCATATCTCAATCAATTAAAATTTTAATAGTATTATAATTTTAGATATTATTCTAAAGGCATGATTTGGGATAATGATTGATTTACTTTTCAAATAAGTAGGGGAATGCATAATTAAGGGATAATGATTGATTTACTTTCCAAATGTACTACAATAAGTAGGGATTGCATAATTAAGGGATAAAATTATCTATATTATTGTGTATAGATTTTGGACTTGCAATCTAAAAAATTAGTGGTTGATTCGGATTATATATTGCTAGTAATTCAAAGTATATAATCAAATTTGATTCTTTAAAATTAATATAATTTATTTAACTTTTAAAAGTAATAAATCATCGTAATTAATACTAATATATAGATAATTTTAAATTTTTATAATTATATTATCTAACTTAAACTAATAATTGTTAGTTTAATAGTTTTATTCTTTGAAATTATTAACTACATATCTCAATCAATTAAAATTTTAATAGTATTATAAATTAGTATTATTAATTAATTACCTACATTAACTACATATCTTAATTCTAATTTTCAAATATAGTTAAAATTTATCAAGATTGCATTAAAAATAAATAGTTGTTGTAGCTTAGTTGATTTGAACTCTTATTTATTTACTTACAAGTCTTGTGTTCAAGCCTACAAGTAGCAAAATTTATTTAAAAAAAAAAAAAAACTCACTTGGTAGGGCCACCACCAGTAGGGCAAAAAAAATGGGTCAGCCAAAACGCCTAAATTTTTCATGGGCTAAAAAATTAAGCCCAAAGCCCAATTTTTACGGCCAAATTTTACCATGAACTTCGGGCCAATTTTGTCAGTCTACTTATAAGCTACGATGAAATCTATCATGAGAAAGAGTTATTTTTAAATAAAATTATTTTAATTTATTTAATATAATAATTATAAAATATATTTTTTAACTTTAAATTGACTTATTATTATTTATTTTGTTTAAAAATGAATGATTACATATCACATACAATTGTTTAATATTCACAATTGAATGTTACTAATGTGATTATTTTATTATTTTTAATTTCATATTAAGTTTTTATATAGTTTTAAAATTAATATTTAATTTTATAATCAATCCTTTGTATTTATTTATGTATTTTTAATTATAGTTTAAATTTGAGTGAAAATCTACCAGTCTAGACGCAGTGTTTAAGTCATAGTCTATTAATTGTATAATTAATTAACTAAATAAATTCTATAAAAAAAAGTAAATTGTTGGCAAATAATAAGTTAGGATCATGATTTTTGTTTCAAAAAGGGGTAAATTATATATAATAGTACATTTTTAGAAATAATTACAAAAAATCATATACTTATAAAATAATTACAAAAGTATTACACTTTTTTATTTTTATTTTCAATCTTAACATAATTAAAGGTCCTTAAATTAAGGGATTAATATGTAATGGTGTATATATGACAATATTAGTATAATTAGGATTCCTTAATTTAGGGATTAGTTTTAGTAGGTGCCATTTTTCTCTCATCTCCTCTTATTACATCATTTTATTCTTTTCTGTCATTTTCTCTCTCATCTCCTCCTACTTTCATTTTCTGTACGCCACTGCACTTCTATTCTTCCATTTTCATATTTAAAGACAAAAGCTGAAGAGTGAAGAGAGAAGAGAGAAGATGAAGACGTCATTGAAGAGAGAAGATGAAGACGCCGTTTTGCCATTTTCTCTCTCATTTTCTTCTATTCTGTCATTTTTTCTTCAAAAGATGAAGACGCCATTTCTGCCATTTTCTTCTATTCTGCCATTTTTTCTATCTCTTTCATTCTTCCAATTGTTCTTCATATTTCTTTGTATTCTGTTTTTGTAAGTACTTCTATTTTACTAAGGTAACCAATCCACCTCCACACCATCAGTTTTTTCATAGTGCAGTTGGTAACCAAACCTTCACACCAAGGTAACCAAACCTTCATACCAAGGTAACCTTAGTATAAAAGTTTGGTTACCTTAGTATAAAAGTTTGTTTACCTTAGTATAAAAGTTTGGTTACCTTAGTATAAAAGTTTTGGTTACCTTGGTATAAAAGTTTGGTTACCTTAATATAAAAGTTTGGTTACCTCAGTATAAAAGTTTGGTTACATTGGTAATTACCAAGGTTTGGTTACCTTGGTATAAAAGTTTGGTTACCTTAGTATAAAAGTTTTATTACCTTGTTATAAAAGTTTGGTTACCATGACATTACTAATGACCTTCTCCTCTGCAGTATCTTGAGAATTTCCTTTTACTACCAGAAAATGGTTGCTCCCGCCACTACCGCCCCAGCCTCCACCTCCACCGTCTCTGTAACCACCACTTGAGCCACCACCGCCATTTCCGCCACCGCCACCACCGCCATTGTTACCTCCTCCATTGCCATCACCGCCGCCTCTGAAGTCACCATTACCACCTCCTCTGAAGCTGTCACCTCCTCCAAAACTTCCACCTCCTCTGAAAATTGCCTCCGCCACCTCCTGCAAAGTACAAAATTTGTGCAGTCTTTCCTATGAAATTTGAATTTAAATATTTGAATTTGAATTTATTTTTGTGGTTAGATCCCAGATATTTGAATTTGAATGATTAGTTATGGCAGATATTTCTCCTTAATTTTAGGTTTCCTTATTAATATGAATTGCGTTATTTTTGTAATTATGTTGTGTGTGTTTTATTTTCGTAATTACTTTCTAATTGTTGTATATTAGTGTTAAGGACCCTTTAAAAAGTAACTAAATTTTAATTAGTAATATATAAATCATGTTTTTTTAACATTAATTAAGTTAAGTTCTCCTATATGAAATAAATTTGTACACTAAATTTTAATTACTAATATATTTTGTATGTGACACCCCCAAAATAGGTATACATCACCCATTCTGAGTTGTCAATACACTGCAGTGCGTCTAACAACTACAACTTTATTATTACAACAAGAAATCTGTGAGTTTAAATACGATATTGCCATCTAAATAATATCCACATACAAATAAATCCTCATCATAATTATTGATATATTATTTTACAAAAATGGTGAGGACTACTAAACAACTCTCTAAAACCATCATTCCATACCCCGACTCAGACTCGATACATTTTTCGCCTCCGAGAAGAAAAATGGAACAAAAAGGAAAAGGGTGAGCTCAACTAGCCCAAAGAAGAATATTATGACTAAGATAATACGTAACAAATTATCGTTAGTCTTCAACAGGAAAAAAAATCTAATAGAATACAATGTATACAACAAGTTTTAAATTAATACCGCAATGAAAATATTAATTCATAGAAGAGTTACGTAGATGATGAAATCTACTAATATCTATGAATTTAACAAATCCATCATCAATATTTTTATCCTCAGTAACATCAATCAATATATATCCGAATCATATATTCATCCTCGCACTATCTGCCAAGGACATTCACCATTGGTCATGTTCATCTAAACACTGCTCATCTTTGCACTACGGGCCAAAGATATTCATCGAAATCATTCATCTTTGCACTATGTGCCAAAGATATTCAATAATATCATCATTTAAGACCGAGGATGATGAAAAAATAATTTTTTTAAAGAAACGAATCCGGTGAAACAAAATGACAAGGATTCGTATTTTGTTTTATCCACGCCCAAAAATACCTCAAAATAATCATAAGTGGTGTAAAATTCAAGAATGATCAAAACATGGATACAATCAAAGCTAGTATCCACAATTGATATTTTGACGAAAAGAAAAATTTTCATTTTTCGATGAATAGTCTTGATATTCGTGAATAAGACTTTTATACGTTAATAAGGCCAGATAACGTGAATAAGAATCTCAGACACCAAAAGTTTCAAATTTGATAAAAACTTGGATCAATATTTCAACTTAATGATATTGAAGAAATAATATCATTACGAAAAAATATTATCCTTACTACGGAAAAGACAAAGATTTAACTAGCTGGAATCTTTGGATATGTTTATAACTTGAACTTTCAACGATAGCAATACTCAAAGTATACTCAAAATACTCACAAGAATACGCTTCGATAATATAGAGAGAAAACTTCAGTTTACGGTGTGATTTTCAATTCTAACCCAAGACCCTATTTATAGAAAAATGCTTAGAACACCAAAGAAAGAAATTTATTAAAATATTAATATATATATATATATATATAATCTTCACGCACACCTTGGACAATCTGATCTCAAATCTTTTTCCATGCTAGTAAGCACACACCTACCTTGTTAAAAACGTTTTATTATTTAAAATAATTTAAACTTCAAAAATCAATTATTTTGAACTTGAACTTCAATAATTCACAATAAATAGCCCTTTTGTCGGAAAATTCAAATCTTTCGAGAGTTTTTATAGGAAATTCAATTTCTCTACAACTTACGTAAGAAAGTTTTTCTAAATTCCAAACAAAATTGACCAAATCCACAAACGGATGATTTTACAATTTATAATCAAATTTCAATCAATAAATGGGGTCCACCGACATGTTTAACATGTTTTAAACATTTATTGCAACAAAAATACTCTTCCTCCTCAGATACTCATATATTCCACATTCGTTGTAAAAATATCACCATTATTATATTATTAAAATATAATAATAATATATATTTAAATGAATTATTTTATCGTAAAAAGATAAAATTTTAATTTTCAACAATTGTCACATTAAAAATTTTCTCCATCTATATCCACATAAAATCAATATTTTCCTCAT
Source organism: Panax ginseng (assembly GCA_020205605.1). Classification (NCBI taxonomy): domain Eukaryota; kingdom Viridiplantae; phylum Streptophyta; class Magnoliopsida; order Apiales; family Araliaceae; genus Panax; species Panax ginseng. The sequence continues at coordinate 3,692,338 of CM035148.1, forward strand.
CATATGAATCAATAATTAATTATTCACAAATAATATTACGTAATCACAATATCGACAATCGTGCAATTCTCGTGAAAGAGGGCTTTCAATAAGAATTTCTCTTCATGGTAGCCCGCAATTAGGTGACCGAACCTCTCCCTTAGCATGTAACTTTCTAGACATTGCCAATAATGTTATCTAATAATATTATTCAGATAATATGAATTATTGCTTCGATAATAAAAATAATGTGTAATGACAATTATGAAACAACAACAATATAAAATATCAACGCAACAATTATGAAGCAATAAAATATCGAGCGAAGAATTATCAGTAACCATTATTGAGTAAAGTGCCTTTCACGTAAGAGTCAATAATTGGTGTAATACCGCAGTGCCATCTTGCAACAACGCGCAGACATCGTGTGTTTTAACCAACGGTATTCCAACAAAGGTGTAAGCGGTAAATAACTACGCTGCTAGATTATTTTTAAACAACTTATATTTGTCGCGTTTTCTTTCCGCCAATCGCTTTCCGTTATGGGGCCCTAAATGGTCGCTACTGGTCGTGCATTTAATATTCCCCGACAAAGATTTAATATTCCCACGACCAAACGAATATTCTCGACAACAATGAATATTTTATAACCACTTGTTTATTTTGAAATATTTGCGTATTTTACCCATAACTATCCACATTAATCACATCAACCCTTACTATTTCAAAATAATAATTAGAGGATATTAAATTTCATTTATTAATTATTTGGGGTCTTACATTGTAATATATATTAAAATTTCTTTTATTAATTAGTTAAGCTTTAGGCTTATACCAAATTAGACGAAAGACAAAGACCAAAAAATCAAGTTTTGTCATATTATATTTTTATATAAATTCTCATTATTTATATTTATCATTATTTTAGAGTATTGATATTTTTACAAGTTACTCCCACATGGTTGTGAAACTCATTTAGGGGGGTGTATTCAATTATGATTTTAAAGATTGACAAACTTTTGTAGAATTTTGGGGATTTTAATGATTTTCTGATTTTAAGACTTTTTAAAATGACTTTTGTAGACTCCATGAAATAAAGGGATTTCATAAATTTTTTATCGTGATAGACTTTTGTATACTTCAAATATATCTTGCAATTTATATTAATTGTTAATTTTTATATCTCCTCTTTTTTCATGAAACAAGTAAATCTCATTATATTATGTGGGTATAAGATTTTATATATGTTAAAAGCGTTCACATTATTCTACTCATTTCATGATACATTTGGATACTCTGATACTAATAAAAAAATTTTATAAACTATACACAATAATACAAAAATCACTTTTCCTCGAATTATATACTTTAATTGTTAATATCAAACTCTGCTTTTTCACAAAATAATATGACAATGAAATACATATATATTTGTCATGCAGAATAACGCCCCAAAATAGGTATACATCACCCATTCTCGAAGTTGTCAATACATGCATGTAAACAACTACAACTTTATTATTACAACAAGAAAACTGTGAGTTTGAAATACAAATATTATCTTCTAGACAATATCTATACTCAAATAAATCCTCATCACATTTATTGATACATTATTTTACAAAATGGTGAGGACTACTAAACACTCTCTCTCTAACCTTCATTCCATACCCCGACTGCACTCGCTTATATTCTCGCCTCCCGAGAAGAAAAAATGGAACAAAAAGGAAAAGGGTGAGCTCAACTAGTCAAAGAAGAATATTATGACTAAGATAATATACAACAAATTATCGTTAGTCTTCAACAGGAAAAATCTAATAGTAATACAATAGACAACAAGTTTTAAATCAATATTCGCAATGAAATAATAATTCATTAGAAGAGTTAAGTAAGAGAATGCAAACTACTATCTTCTATGTATGAATTTAAAAGTTCATCGCTCATCTTTTATCCCTCGTAACATCAATCAATATATATCTCGAAATCAAATATTCATCTTTGCACTATAAAGCCAAAGATATTCATCATTGATCATGTTCATCTAAACACTGCTCATCTTTGCACTACGGCCAAAGATATTCATCGAAATCATTCATCTTTGCACTACAAAGCCAAAGATATTCAATAATATCATCATTTAAGACCGAGGATGATGAAAAATATTTTTAAAGAAACGAATCCAAAGGAAACAAAATGACAAGGATTAAGGATTAAGGATTCGTATTTTATTTTATCCATGTCCAAAAATACCTCAAAAAATAATCATAGTGGTGTAAAATTCAAGAATGATCAAAACATGGATACAATCAAAGCTAGTATCCACAATAGATATTTTAGATTTAAAAGAAAAAATTTTCATTTTTCGATGAATAAGGTCAGATTCGTGAATAAGTGTCAGATACGTGAATAAAGGTCGATACGTGAATAAGAATCTCACACACCAAAAGTTCCAAATTTGATAAAACTTCAAATCAATATTTCAAAGATAATGATATTGAAGAAATAATATCATTACTTAAAAAAAATATCCCTTACCTCGAAAGATCAAGATTTTAAATTTAAACACCTGATAAGGCTATGACTTGAACTTGCAATCAGATATATAGCAATACTCAAAATATACTCAAAATACTCACAAGAATACGCCGATAATATAGAGAGAGAAAACTTCAGCTCGATGTGATTTTCAATTCTAACCCAAGACCCTATTTATAGAAAATGCTTGTAACACCAAAGTAGAAAATTTATTAAATATTATTATATTTTTCCAAAACTTCATACGCATGCTTTTACCATCTGAACTCAATTTCTATCACATGTTAAATGAGGGAAACAAAATGAAAAACAAGTTTTTGTAAATAAAAATAATTAAAACTTTCAAAATCAATTATTTTAACTTCTAACTTCAATAATTCACAATAAATAGCCCTTTTGTTGTTAGAAAATTCGAATCTTGTGAGTTTTTATAGGAAATTCAATTTCTACAACTTTGCGTAAGAAAGTTTTTCCAAATTCCAAATGTAAATTGACCAAATCCATAAACCAAGCGATTTTTTATGTGCTATAATCAAATTTCAAACCAAGAAATGGGGTCCACCGACACATAAAACATGCTTTAAATATTTTTGGTAACAAAAATACTCCTCCTCCACATATACTCATATATCCCACATTCATCGAAAAAATATCATTATTATATTATTAAAATATAATAATATATTTAAATGAATTATTTTATCGTAAAAGATAAAATTTCAATTTTCAACAATTGTCACATTAAAAATTTTCTCCATCTATATCCACATAAAATCAATATTTTTCTCATCATATGAATCAATAATTAATTATTCACAAATAATATTAAAGAATCACAATATCGATAAACTGTGCAGCTCCTAAAGAAAGAGAGGGCTTTCCAATAAGAATTTCTCCTCATCTGGCAAGCAATTAGGTGACCAAACCTCTCCTTAGATGTAACTTTCTAGACATTGCCAATAATGTTATCTAATAATATTATTCAGATAATATGAATTATTGCTTCGATAATGAAAAATATATGTAATGACAATTATTGAAACAACAAAGAATATAAAATATCAACGCAAAGAATTATTAAATCAATAAAATAAAATATCGAATAAAGAATTATCGTAACCATTATCGAGTAAAGGCCTTCACGTAAGAATCAATAATTGGTGCAATACTGTGTATGCCATCGTGTGTTAACCAACCGAGTATTTTAACAAAAGATAATCTGCAGTAATAACTACGCCTGTTATTTTTAAACAACTTATATTTGTCGCTTTTCTTCCAATCGCTTTTTCAGTTATGGGCCCCCATAAAAAGATCGCTACTGTCGCATTTAATATTCCCCACAAGCAAGAATATTCCACCACCAAACTAATATTCCCCTAACAACAATGAATATTTTATAACCACTTGCTTATTTTAAAATATTTACGATTTTACCCATAACTATCCACATTAATCAAATCAACCCTTACTATTTCAAAATAATAAATAGAGAAAATTAAATTTCATTAATAATAAGTTGGGGTCTTACAACCTCCCTCCTTATGAAATTTTTTCCTCGAAATTGACGACGACTTCGGTGTTTCAAAAGGTGAGGATACCTCGCTTTCATTTCGCTTTCTAATTCCTGTGTCATTTCTCTATAGCATGATTCCTCCACAAAACTTTAACTTGTGGTATGACCTTTGTGCGTAGGACATGCTCCTTCCTATCCAAGATCTTGACAGTACTCTCTTCGTGACGTTAGTCTTGGCTATCTCGTCCGGGTTCTAACTCTATAACGTGGTTCGGTCTTTCACATATTTTTAAGTATGAGATATGTGAAACACATTATGAACATTTAGACATATACTCTTGAGGTAACGCGAGTCTATAGGCTACATTTTCTACTCGGTCAAGAATTTGAAATGGACCAATAAATCGTGGATCGAGCTTTTCTCTCTTCCCAAATCTTGTAACTCCCTTCCATGGAGCAAACTCGCAACAATACATGATCCCCTATACTAAATTCCACGCCCTTTCACGAAGAAGATCCGATAACTCTTTTGTCGATCTTGTGCCGCTTTGTATATACGTTGTCGAATCATTTGGATCTTTTCGTAGTCATCATATCGTATTTAACTTGGGTCCCAACAATGTTGCTTCACCCACCTCATCCCAACATATCGAGAATTACACTTTCGCCCATATAATGCTTCAAATGGAGCCACACCTATACTTGCTCGATAAATCGTTGTTGTAGGAGAATTCCACCAATGGTAAATACTTATCCTAACCGCCTTGAAGTTCAGGACACAGTAGTCTTAATAGATCTTCAAGAGTTTGAATAGTCCTCTCGATTGTCCGTCTGCTTGAGGATGGTATGCCGAATCAATCGTAAACTGCGCTCATAGCTTTTTTTGCAAGCTAACCCAAAATCTTGAAGTGAATCTTGGGTCACGATCCAAACTATGGATACCGGCATGCCATGCAACCTCACAATCTCATTTATATATATACTAGCAAGACGCTCAATGGAATAAGTCTCCGTGAGACGGCAAGAAACGAAAGCAGACTTGGTTAATCTATCAACAATAACCCAAATGGCATTGATGCCTTGAGAAACCGTAGGAAGACCCAGAACTAAATCCATGGTAATGTGTTCCCACTTCCATTTCGGAATCTCAAGTGGTTGCAACGGACCCTTAGGTACTAGATGCTCCGCCTTTACACGTTGACAAGTTAAACACATCGAGATAAACTTTGCAATCTCTCTATTCATATTGTTCCACCAAAATGTATGTCAAGATCACGATACATTTTAGTACTTCCGTGATGGATTGCAAATGGTGTATTGTGTGCCTCCATCATAATCTTGTACTTCAAATCGTAGTCGTTAGAACACAAAGTCCTGGAGTGGACTCAAGTATTCCTTCTTCATCAATTCTCGCCCTAATAACACCTTCTTGTACTTTCTTCTTCATACGATCGCCTCCGGCCTGTGGCTCGAGCAACCTTAACTTTTTCTATTAAAGTTGGCTCTATGCATGATACTTGACATCATCGCACTCATTCCTCGCAGATATGATCTTCTACTCAACGCGCGCCACCTACCACGCTCGCTTTCCGTGATGGTATGAATAGTGTGGTCGAATCTTTCAACAACTCAAGCCAACGCCGCTGCCGCATGTTGAGTTCCTTTTTGCGTGAAGAAATATTTGAGGCTTTTATGATCCGAATATATCTCCACTTTCTCCCCATATAGATAGTGCCTCCGCATCTTTTTAAGAAAAACGACGGGCCGCTAACTCTAGATCATGAGTAGGATAATTCCTCTCATATTCTTTTAAGTTGTCGCGAGGCATAGGCTATGACTTTCCCACGCTGCATGAGAACACATCCTAACCCTTTGCTCAAGCATCATCAGAGATAACAAATCCATCCGCATCAGATGGTATTGTTAGAACAAAAATAAATGAGTCTCCTCTCGAGCTCTTGGAAACTCTTCTCGCATTCCTCGCTTCCATACGAATTTTATATCTTTCCGAGTCACCGAAGTTAATGGAGTAGCGATTCGAGAAAATCCTTCCACTAATCTCCGATAATAACCATTTAAGCCCGTAAAGTTACGATTTTGGCCACCGACTTCGGTTGTTCCTAACTTTGTATTGCTTCAATCTTCACCGTCCACAGATACTCCATGTTTCGACACCACGCGCCCAAGGAATGCTACTTCCTCAAGCCGTAACTCGCATTTCTTCAATTTGGCATATAGTTTGTTTTCACGAAGCCTTTCGAGTACCAAATTTTCAAATGGTGCTCATGATCTTCACGACTTTTGGAATATATGAGGATGTCATCAATAAAGACAACAACGAATCGATCCAAATATTCCTTGAATACTCTGGCTCATCATATCCATGAAAGCCGCAGGAGCATTAGTCAATCCAAAGACATGACTAGAATTCATAATGCCCGCATCGAAGTTCTCAAGGCGCCTTTGAATATCCTCATTCTAATCTTCAAACCGATGATATCCGAAACTAAGATCGATTTTTGAAAAGAATTGTGCTCCTTGAATCGGGTCAAACAAGTCATCAATACGAGGTAGAGGATACCTATTCTTGATGGTGACATGGTTCAATTCCCCGATAGTCAATACAAAGTCGATACTACCGCCTTTTCTTCTTTACTTAATAAAACAGAGCACCCCAAGGAGATGTACTAGATTTAATGAAACCGATGTCCAACAACTCTCAGTAGTTGGACCTTTAACTCAAGTTCAATAGAGCCATTCGATATGGGGTTTTAGAAATGGGCTTTGTACCGTGTTCAAGATCAATAAAGAATTCAACTTCACGCTCGGGGTAGACCGGAAGTTCTTCAGAAATACGCCAGAAAGTCAATAACAACAGAATATTATTCAAATTTGACGTGTCTTTATTCAAATCCATAACATGGGCTAAGAAAGCTTGACATCCGCTTTTTCAATAAACTAATAGCTTTTATGATTAGATGATGATGTTGATTGATTTTAATGGTTTAGTTGCTTGAATTGCATAACAAAGTTGTTTAGGAATATGAAAGCTAACAACCTTACGAAAACAATCAATTTTGGCATGATGAGTAGTTAACCAATCAATCCCTAAAATCACATCAAAAGCAAGTATCTTTAAAGAGATAAGGTCAATGTGTAAGGTGATGGTGCCAACTTGAATCAAACAAGATTTATAAACAAATGGATGTGATGAAAGTTTTTCCTAACTGAGTTTCCACAGATAGTCAAAGTCTAATTTCTCCTGAGTCAAGTTTAAACGCTGAGCACAAAGTAGAGAGATAAATGAATGGGTAAGACCAGATCAAGTAAGGTATAAACTTCGCAAGAATTTATAAATAGCTTACCCGTGATCACCTCGCTTGGGTTCCTCGATTTTGACCAATACCACAACAAACGCTTCTTCCAGAACCGCTGACTTTTTTGACTTTTTCGGGATAGTCTTTTGAGTCACCGTCCCTCAATGAACTAGGTTTCGCTACCGCATAATCTCGAGCGATATGTCCTTCCTTTCCACAATTATAGTATACCTTGAATGTCAGGCGCTTTGATCGATATGTCCTTCTTTTCCAGATTTATAAGATACGACCGGTGGTCGTTTCTCCTCCCTTAGAACCCGCTTGTCTTGCAGACCGTCTGCCTTCACATGGTCGTTGTTAAATCTCTCTTTTTAAAATCTCCTCCCGACTCGCTTCTTCTATTTTCATGGCTATGATTACCACCGTAGTGGTTACCATTTTTGTCCGTTTTTTTCTTTCTCCTACCGGTTATCGTTGTTTTGTTGATCGCTATCTCCCAGATGATCCTCGATTGTGGTCCCTCATTGACCGCATTCGTTATCTCGCTTCTAATAATTGAGCCCTGTTTACAACATCATCCCGAATAGAGAGAAAATTTATGAGAAATGAGATATCGTCGACGCCGGTTTCAAACCTCTCTAAACATCCGCCATACGCTCCTCATTCTCCACCAAATGAGGTGCAAACCGATAACTCGCAAACTTTGCCTCGCATCGAGACACCGCCATGTTGTTTTGTTCTAATCGATGAACTCCACTTCCTTCATATGATTTAACACTTTCGTGAAAGTATTTGTCATTAAATAGTTTCAAACGCCTCCCAAGACACGCCGAAAAGGGCCGGATGGGTACGCTTCATGCACTCCCACCAAAGAATTCCGCTTCGCCATGAAACATAAAGGTGGCGAATGGAACCTTCGTTTCTCCGCATCCCAAGACATCGAATATCTTGGTAATTTGTTTGACCCATGTTTCCGCCCATGATCGGATCCGCTTTTCCTTAAATTCGTGGTCCCAACTTTCGAATCGCTTGGCCGTGACAACCCGTGAATTGCTATCATTTCTCCTCAGATTTTGAACACGAAGTCTCCTCATTCGATTTTGCATGAATCGCTAAAGCTTCTAAACATCCCCTCGCTCATCATCTCGCTCATGGTGTTGTTTTCATGTGAGGAACATTGCAAATTGCTGTACGCTCTCTCCTCGCTTGGTGAGTACATGCGCTCTCCACTGGCCTCATTTCCACCGTTAATATTCTCACGACATTCTCAAATATCATCATAAAACAAGGGTTAATTAAGGAAATCAATATATCACATAATATCCCTATATATCGACTCAACTAACAAATAAGCTTAGTAGACACACTAACAAGGATTTACTCGCCTCTCCCTCCTAGTTCTATTCCCCGATCTCCGCCAGAGATCATATCCCTAAGCTCGATACCAACCGTGACGCCCCCAAAATAGGTATACATCACCCATTCCGAAAGTTGTCAATACATGGTATGTAAACAACTACAACTTTATTATTACAACAAGAAACTGTGAGTTTGAATACAAATATTATCTTCTAGACAATATCTATACTCAAATAAATCCTCATCACATTTATTGATACATTATTTTACAAAAATGGTGAGGACTACTAAACAACTCTCTCTGAACCTTCATTCCATACCCCGACTGCATTTCGCTTATATTCTCGCCTCCCCGAGAAGAAAAATGGAACAAAAAAGGAAAAGGGTGAGCTCAACTAGCCCAAGAAGAATATTATGACTAAGATAATATACAACAAATTATCGTTAGTCTTCAACAGAGAAAAATCTAATAGAATACAATAGACAACAAGTTTTAAATCAATATTCGCAATGAAATAATAATTCATTAGAAGAGTTAAGTAGAGAATGCAAACTACTATCTTCTATGTATGAATTTAAAAGTTCATCGCTCATCTTTTATCCCTCGTAACATCAATCAATATATATCTCAAATCAAATATTCATCTTTGCACTATGTGCCAAAGATATTCATCACTGGTCATGTTCATCTAAACACTGCTCATCTTTGCACTACGGCCAAAGATATTCATCGAAATCATTCATCTTTGCACTACAGCCAAAGATATTCAATAATATCATCATTTAAGACCGAGGATGATGAAAAATATTTTTAAAGAAACGAATCCAAAGGAAACAAAATGACAAGGATTAAGGATTAAGGATTAAGGATTCAGACTTTGTTTTATCCATGTCCAAAAAATACCTCAAAAATAATCATAGTGGTGTAAAATTCAAGAATGATCAAAACATGGATACAATCAAAGCTAGTATCCACAATAGATATTTTTTAGATTTAAAAGGGAAAATTTTTTTTTTTTGATGAATAAAGGTCAGATTCGTGAATAAGGTCGATACGTGAATAAGGTCAGATACGTGAATAAGAATCTTACACCAAAAGTTCCAAATTTGATAAAACTTCAGATCAATATTTCAAAGATAATGATATTGAAGAAATAATATCATTACGAAAAAAAAATAATATCCCTTACTCGAAAAGATCAAGATTTTAGTCAAAACACCGGATATAAAGCTATGACTTGAACTTGCAATCAGATAAAGCAATACTCAAAATATACTCAAAATACTCACAAGAATACGCCGATAATATAGAGAGAAAACTTCATTTCGATGTGATTTTCAATTCTAACCCAAGACCCTATTTATAGAAAATGCTAGAACACCAAAGTAGAAAATTTATTAAATATTATTATATTTTTTCCAAAACTTCATACGCATGCTTTTACCATCTGAACTCAACCCCTATCACATGTTAAATGAGGGAAACAAAATGAAAACACGTTTTTGTAAATAAAAATAATTAAAACTTTCAAAAATCAATTATTTTTAACTTCTAACTTCAATAATTCACAATAAATAGCCTTTTGTTAGAAAATTCAATCTCATGAGTTTTTTATAGGAAATTCAATTTCTACAACTTTGCGTAAGAAAGTTTTTCCAAATTCCAAACAAAATTGACCAAATCCACAAACCAAGCGATTTTACGTGCTATAATCAAATTTCAACCAAGAAATGGGGTCCATCGACACATAAAACATGCTTTTAAATATTTTTGTAACAAAAATACTCCTCCTCCACATATACTCATATATCCCACATTCATCGTAGAAAATATCATCATTATTATATTATTAAAATATAATAATATATTTAAATGAATTATTTTATCGTAAAAAGATAAAATTTCAATTTTCAACAATTGTCACATTAAAAATTTTCTCCATCTATATCCACATAAAATCAATATTTTCTCATCATATGAATCAATAATAATTATTATTCACAAATAATATTACGTAATCACAATATCGACAACTGTGCAGCGCTCCAAGAAAGAGGGGCTTTCCAATAAGAATTTCTCCTTATCATGCCAAGCAATTAGGTGACCAAACCTCTCCTAGATGTAACTTTCTAGACATTGCCAATAATGTTATCTAATAATATTATTCAGATAATATGAATTATTGCTTCGATAATGAAAAAAATCGTAGTAATGACAATTATCAAACAACAAAGAATATAAAATATCAACGCAAAGAATTATTAAATCAATAAAATAAAATATCGAATAAGAATTATCAGAACCATTATCGAGTAAAGGCCTTTCACGTAAGAATCAATAATCGTGCAATACCGTGCTACCGTGTGTTAACCAATTTAGTATTTTAATAAAGATTAAACTTAAGAATAACTACGCCATATTTTTAAACAACTTATATTTGTCGCTTTCTTCATCCAATCGCTCACTATGGGCCCATATAAAGATCATATATACATATCAGTCGCATTGCAATAATATTCCCGACAAGAAAGAAGAATATTCCACTTACCAAATAATAAAATATTCCCCACAACAATGAATATTTTATAACCACTTGCTTATTTTGAAATATTCATGATTTTACCCATAACTATCCACATTAATCAAATCAACCCTTACTATTTCAAAATAATAAATAGAGAAAATTAAATTTCATTAATAATAAGTTTTAAAATCTTTAAAAGTCTTTAAAAATCTTAATTGAATACAAATATCTTGTTAATTCTCTTATTTTATTAGTATTATATGTAAGAAAAACTTTATGAAACTATCATTTTTATTTGTAAAAATATCAATTCCTTTATTTTATAGCAATCACTTCCAGAGATGTTGTTCTTTCTTTTCTTTTTTTGTTCATTCAAAATTTAAAATATACATATTTATTGTTAAATTATCATTTTTATTTGTAAAATATCAATTCCTTTAGTATTGTTTTTAATTGATAAATACCATTGTCTTATCTTAATTTCATTTTTAGTTAATCTTAAAAAATATACATATTTAAAAACTTGTTTTTTCTAAAAAAATCATCGATGAAATTCATATCCATTATAAGAAAGAAGAGGGTAGTAATTTAGAGGTATCTTAAGTAGTCTTCAAATTGTAGTAACTTTATAGCCTGGGGTGTTTTTGAAAGTAAAATTAATTAGGTTTGTCAACCAAATTAAAAAGAAAATTTATAATTTCTCAATTTATTGTGTAATTTCTTTAGACTCGAAGTTGGACATGTGATTTTTCAGGTTAAATATTGTAGATGATAATTTGTTATATTGGTTCTCATTATTAAATTTGTTAATTTCTTATTTAATTACACAAAGAAAAAAGAATGATTGAGATTGTGATTATTATTATTATATATATATATTCCGTATATATACGGGAAGTTTTAAGAGTATAATTCTTAAATAGCATAACGCCTTAAATAGCATAATTTTATCAAAACAACGTAGTTTTGGTATTTACAAAAATACCACCTTACCAAAACTACGTCGTTTTGATAAAATTACGCTTATTAAAACATTATATTATTAAGATTATCTTCTTGAAGCCTTTTCCGTATATATATATATATATATATATATATATATATATATATATATATATATATCCCTCCAAATTAAAGAGATACTCCCTCAATTCCTAAAATATTGTCGTTTTAGAAGAAAAAATTTGTTTCAAAAAATTTGTCGTTTCAACTTTTTAGGAGAATAAATTATTTACTTTCCTATATTACCTCTACTTTCTCTCATTGTCCCAAGAAATTCTCTTACTTTTATTAATAGTTTTTAACTTTCTATAAATGTGTAGTGATGAAATTTTAAACAAATTTTATTTGATAAATGACTTTCTTAATTCATGTGCACAAGCCTTAAAAACGATTTTTTTAAAAACGGAGGTAATATTTATTGAATTCTATAATGATGAACGGTTGGTTGAGTTGATTAGTGATTTGACACAATCTAAGGCAGAAGTTGAAAAGCTAATTAATCCGCCATGCCAGTAATTAAGGGTACGGATGGCGTCTGTCTGACTATTAGAATATAGAAGTAGTAGTGGTACCATTTTTAAGGTTAACAAGTGGAGAGGTGAGGGGGAGAAAAAGAGGAATCAATATATGTATGGTATTGGTATATAATGGAGTATATATATATATATATAGTTGTTTAATAGTAATTCTTGGGCATTTATTCGTTTAGCATAATAATTAATTAGTACTTAGTACAAGAAGGAGTAATTGAGAAGCTTTCTTTTTGATCGAGGAATCTTAAAATATCTAATGGCAGCAGATTATACGTATTTTGTATTATTATTATTATTATTATTATTATTATTATTATTATTATTATTATTATTATTATTCTTTTTCAATATTTAATTTTGAGTGGTTTTAATACGTTAGTTAATTTTGCGGTTGGTTAGAGGTGGTAGTAGTAAGGAAATAATTAAAGTCAAATGAGCAACAGGCAAATTCAAATACTTCAATAAATCTAATAAAATATAAATAATAAATTTAAATTTCTCGCTCACTCAATAAATCATTTGGGGCCGTCCAAAGTTTTGGATAAATCTCACCATCCATTTATCTATCTAATAAAATACAAATGATTTTAAATTTTCCGCTCACTCAATAAATAATGTGGGCCGTTTAAAGTTTGAGAAAAATCTCACTGTCCATAGAATGTCGAAAGCACGGGACACAACTACTTCTATAATATAATTCCAACTCAATCTATAATATAATTCAACTCAATCAAGTGCACCGTCCGTCGGTGTAAAGTCAAGTGTGATGAATGGTTGGTTGTCCAGTTTCCACCCACCCACTTAGCTACTAACATAACATCCAAACGTACTTTGAAGAATTCATCCATCCATCCATCCATCCGTTGCCTATATATACTTTCATTATCAACCCAAACATTCGTACTACTCCCCACTTTAATACTACCACCACATATTTAAGAACAACACGGGCGCAACTGGTGGGCCGAACTGGGGACACATGTTTTATCACCTATCTATATATAAACAACATAACATGCATGCCCAATTGCACCCTTAATAATAGTATCACTTTTTTTAACAAGTTCAAAACAGAGTGATTCCAATATCATATGCGCTAGTGGTTGCTGACCGTAGATTGGGATTTACTTAGACCAACGTAAAAGTATATATATATATATATATATATATATATATATATATATATATATATATATATCCTTGGCCTTTGGGGCCTTTGGGGAATTAATAATCTCTCTCTTTTTATCAATTTATATACGTACCTTCAACAATACTACTATGTCTATACTAGCTAGTATTATATTAACAAGACCTTGCTGCTTAATTTGACATGAAATTGGTTTAGGTTTTAAATTATGAATCATGTGCATGTCACATACGTACCTTCTTTTGCTCTTCTATATATTTCATACTATTTATTTCAGTTTCTAAATCCATTAATAATATATTTCTTTATTAAGAAAACAGCAATTTACTCACCAATCTAATCTATGCAACACTCCCTCCCTTTTCTTTCTTTCTTTCTTTGGTTGTTGGCCAGTTGGGTCTGCTGATTTACCCCCCACAACCGATTTTGACTTGGTTGATTACACAACCACAACTTCACTTGACTACAAAATACTACTACATATTAATCCAACCAGCCCAACTCAATCCAGGCCTAGAACATATGAATTAAACAAGGCCCCACTGGAATGCTCTATAACAAATGAATTCAAACACTTAATTGCACAATTGTACTCGTATTTATAAGGGTCCTTTACACTAATATACAACATTTAGAAAGTAATTACAAAAATAAAACATACACAACATAATTACAAAAATAAAACATAAACAATAACGCGCCTAAAATCACGTGTCATTATCCAAGTCAGTTACCCAATTTCATATTTGAAATTAACCGTCCCTAAAATCATGCAACTTTGAAATCGGAACAACAAATCAACGACGGAAAAGACAAAAATCTTTAAACCGAAGCCTCCGTCGCGACTAAACTCGTAATCCGGAGAAGACGGGCGGTTGTTGCGACACATCTCTAAGATCGAAAATAGCATATAAAATCAAAGAACGCCTTCAAGATCAAGAATCAACATCTGCGGTGATTGTTGAATACAAGATCAACATCAACTTCGATAAAAAAACCGAGGTATGTGAGTTTAAAATTTATAATCATATAGTTACTCTATTATTACTACTTAATTATTATATTGGTTACCTTTCTTAAGTTTTTTGCACTTAAAATGGTCATACGGTAAGAATAATGAATGTTTTAATTGCAATATGAATGTTTTGATTGCAATTGCATGTAAAAATGCAATTGGTTATTGCTTAACATTACATTGGTTACTGTCTAACTATGTCCAGTATTCTATCGTTTAATCTTTGGATTGGTTAATGCGTAATGGTACTTAACTAATGTTGCATTGGTTCACGATTAATAATGATTTCGTTATCGTGTCCATTACATTGGTTATCGATTAATAATGAATTGGCTTTCTCGTGTACCATTGCATTGAGTTCTTGTTAATCTTGACTTCGTTATCGCTAACATTACATTCGTTAGTTCTTGTCATTATGTCTATGTTATCGTTTAATGTTGGATTGGTTAATGCATAATGGTACTAACTAATGTTGCATTGGTTATCGATTAATAATGATTTGGTTCTTTGTGTACCATTACATTGGTTATCGATTAATAATGAATTGGCTATTGTGTACCATTGCATTGAGTTCTTGATTAATAATGACTTTATTCTTGTGTAACATTATAATAATTCTTAATGAAGACTTGGTTCTTGTTAATGCTAACTTAATTATCGCTTAACATTACATTAGTTCTTTGTCGACTATGTATATATTCTTGTTAATAATGAATTAGTTCTTGTGTTCCATTACATTAGTTCTTGATTAATAATTACTTTATTCTTGTGTAACATTATAATAATTCTTGATGAAGACTTGGTTCTTGTTAATCTTTGACTTAGTTATTGTTTAACATTATATTGTTCTAAATTTAACATTGATTTTGTTATTTACCATTACTTATTCGTTGATGACAGACAATGGAGATGATTCCAGGTTGTACTTTATTTCAACCAACACACGTACGATAGTAACTAATACACCAAATTTGAAGTTATTGGAATATTAGTTCCATCAACTATTTCAATCAAAGAAATGCTAACCAAAATATGCGATTACATTACTGTTAGAAACAAACGCAACAACATTGTCAATCAAATTTCAGATTAGAAGCGATATTCCACCGATCAAGATATCGATGAAGCAACCTTACAATTCTTTCTGGAAATGAGTAAAAAATCTGATGAACAAGGTAAATTCCCACTGATTGTGGATATTGAACACAGAATGGGACGCACAACGATCTTTGATAACTTGACAAATGTAGAAGAATCTATAATTCATGATGTAATGCCAATCGAGATCAACACTGAGGAATTCAAAGACTAGTTCCACTCAAGAAGCCAATCATGCCAATTTGGAGCATAATATCTTCGATCACCAGCAATGGAAATTATTGAACAACAACGAGACAAACAACATGAAAAATCATACGCAGAAGAACGATATGATGATGTAATATCGGATCCGAATGAACGTGAAGTAAAATTACATCAAACCTACACAGACAAAAAAAATCCTCTCACAAGCTATGCAGCTGCATTCAATCAGAAAAAACAGACAACACAAAGTCCAACGAACAAGTTATAGAGACTTTGTGCTAGTGTGTGTATGCGATGAAAATTGCAAATGGAAGATGAGAGCATCAATTTTCAGAAAAACCAATATGTTCAAGGTGAGAGAATTCAATGATATCCACACTTGTTCGTTCAATGTATTGTTGGGAGACCACAGACAGGCAAATAGTGAGTTGGTCAGTGAATACATAATGCAAAAAATAACAAATTTGAAGAAAATATACACACCAATGTTGTCAGCCTTCACTTTTTGTCTACTTTCTTGTCACCATCCTTCCCATTAAAAAAATGAAAACCGCCCAAATCAAGTCGATCCTTCTCCTCGGCCGTGGGAATCAAACTGTTTATCCTCATCTGAAAAATAATAAGTATACTTTAGTATATCATCTAACAAACAATGTACAATTACATTAAAATAAACAGCAAATAAAGAATCATAAAACATAATCAGTAACCAAATATATACAGGTAACCAAATGTATAATAAGTAGTAACCAATTAAATGTATAAATGTAACCAAATGTGTATATTCGGGTAACTAACAACAATGTTATTAGTAACCTGAATGTAATCTAATCAGTAACCGTATTTGAATATTCAAGTAACCAAAAATATTGTTATTATTAACATGCATATAAAATAATCAGTAACCAAACGTGTATATAAAGGTAACTAACTACTTTGTCGATAGTAAACTTCACATAATATTTTCATTTATCAAGTATATAACTAAAGGTAAAACAACATACCTGTCCGGAACAAAAAACTAATTCATTCAACTTGTCATTTGAAAGCGGCTTTATTAACTCCTTCCATCTGAATAAACGGACATCCGACGGATGCTCGTCATTGCATAAACCCCGATTTTTGAATGTCGGAATAGTTTCAAACATAAAAACTTGGAATACATACGGAAGTCCATTTAACTTGTACAATTTGGTGTAATGATCCATATAAAAATTATATGTTGAAACACCATTCTTTCATTTCCTATAACGCCCCTTCAAAGCATTAGACAAAGAGTACTTTGTCATCTCAAAAGTTAACTTTCCCCAAGGAAACTACGCTTAACATCGCCAGTAACACAAAAAATTAACCATTGCCCCATCAACGTAATTTTCGGAAAATGTGCACATAATGAAATTAAAGACCAAAATATCATGACATATTAATAGCCTCGTCATCATCATCAAAAAGCGCGCTTCCTATATATCTTACCTATGCTACTACACGTGTCAACTGACGTCGCCACCAAAAAAACTTACTAATAACCATATTCTCCATACCTTTATATGGAGTTATATCATCCTCACCTTTCCATCTCAACCCGGATATCATACAAAACTCAGCAAACCGAACTCTAACCCATTTCTCTAGAAACAAAACCACATTTCACCGTCATCCTCTCGGTGAACCTCCTCACAAGAGTGTGTGAATAATCTAGAATACATTTGGTGCTCACCAAACTCAAGAAAATTCCCAAAACACGTTGCGCTTTAAATTTATCCGGTGACTCTTATTCAATTTATTTGCAATGATATCGAGACTTCCATATCGCACCAATATATCACTTTTTAGGTGAATTTTACATTGCATTCCTCGTAATAAAGATCCCATAACTACAAGTAAACAAAATCGATTTACAAAGTTAACCAACCAATCATATGATAGTAACCAAAACAACATAGACAAGTAACCAATATAGCTTTAGTCGAAGAAACAAAACATCATTAATCAAGAACTAATCCAAAGATTAGACAAGAATCAAGACCGTAGATTACACAATATAATAGTTAGACAAAGAACTAATAAATCATTAGACAAGAATCAAGACAAAGATTATACAAGAAACAACATGTTGCAAGAAGGTAACCAATGTAAATTGGTTACTTATTAATCTTGTCTTGGTTACCTTCATCTAATATCGGTTATTCTTTATCTAATACATTGGTTACCAACCATGTGCTTACCAATCATTAGTCAGAAATATTATGCAGTAACCAAAATAATATTAGTCAGTAACCCATTCAGCATTATACAGTAACCAATACAGCTTTAGACAATATATTGGTTAGACAGTAACTAAGACATCATTAGACAGTAACCAAGACATCATAAGACAGTAACCAAGACATCATTAGACAGTAACCAAGACACACATAATACAATAACCAAGACATCATTAGACAGTAACCAAGACATCATAAGACAGTAACCAAGACATCATTAGATCAAGACACTCATAAGACAGTAACCAAGACATCATTAGACAGTAACCAAGACACTCATAAGACAGTAACCAAGACATCATTAGACAGTAATCAAGACATCATAAGACAGTACCCAAGTCAGTTTTGGTTACCTTCATGCAATATGGTGGTTATTGTCTAATGCATTGGTTATCAATCATGTGGTTACCAAGCATTAATCATTAATATTATGCAGTAACCAATTAAGCATTATATAGTAACCAATTAAGCATTATACAGTAAATAATAACAACATTTAAATTAACACACCTTTAAAATTCGTTGAGTTGGAATTATCTTCTAGATAAGCACTTGAGCTTCATTCTTAACAGGGACATCAAAATCAGAATCTAATTGCACTTCGGAATGTTTGATATCACTATGTATCACCAAACTACTCTCATTCTTACTCGATATATTACCTATATCCTTCCCCTTTCCCTTCCCCTTGCTCTCCACAACAAACTTCTTCAAGTTCTTAACAGAATCACCCTCCACGATCCTTTTCCTCTTTCCATCCTTCTTCCTTGTATCAACCATTCTATACAAAACATAAAAACAACACAAACCAAAACAATGAATACTCCATTCTGTTAGTAAACTACTTTAATATATAATACATTAAACTATTAAGAAAATACTCACTTGAAGCAATAATAATCACCAGAGTCGATCAATGGAGAAGAATAACGAGTAACAACGACAATGAACCAGACGAGTAACAACGACAACGACAACGAACCAGACGAGTAACGAGTAACAATGACAATGACGAACAACTCAACGAGTATGCCGAACAACTAAACAAATATGATAGAGATGAAGAACGCAGGAACACAGATGAAGAACAATCACCGGAAACAAGAGTTTTTAACTCCGATTACGTTTAGTCGCGACAAGTGAGAGAAACAAGGGTTTCAGCATGTGCAAAAGGGTTTGGTAACTGTAGAGTCCCATAAAAATGATAGGTGGTTATCACGCGATTAAAAAAAAACAACTTTTTTCCATGTCAGCCCATTAATATGTATCCCTTAAATTAAGGACTCTTAATTATATTAGTATTGTAAATATATATAATGAAATGTCATATTTTTGTAATTATTTTATTAGTGTATGATTTTTGTAATTACTTTCATAAATGTACTATAATATGTAATTGTTCCTATTTATAACTACTTGTGAAAAAAAACAAATCAAAAATTACTTGGTTTCTTTCAAGACTCCTATATTTGGCTGCTTATAAATGAATTCATATTAAGATCAAAACCGTTATAACTTCTTCCCAACAAAGTAAAAAAAAATTCAAAATTATTACTCCCTACATTCTAAAATTTGAGATACAATTTGACTTTTTAATTGAAATGACCATATAATAAATTACAAATTAATGCGAATTTATTTAAAGTTAATTCATACAATTATTATAATTGTATAAAATATAACAAAAACGTCTATTAATCATAAAATTTATTTTATTCTACATTTTTAATTGGCAAAACTATGTTTTTCATCACCAAAGTTGGCACGTTATTTCGATTTCACGATTAAACTTTTAATTTTTCAAATTAAGTAACTGACCTAATTAAAATTCTCAAATCGGGTCATTCTGTCAAATATTGCAAAACGGATGTTAAATTTTTTCGCCTAATATCTGACGTGGACTTAAAAGAAAGGAAAAAAAGAAAAAAATGACATGGATTTTGAGACGTGGCTTTCGCGGCTAAATAGAATGGTCGTTACCAGCCAAATCGAAGTCAAACTTCACAGTGAGAAACAGAGAGAGACAAAGGAGAGGGTTCTTCATCAAATCTTCTAAGATAACTGGGAGAACCTTACCTTTTGTGACCTAGAAGCCATGATTTCTTCTGCAAATCTCTTTCCAACCTCGTTCACGATGCACTAGGGTTCCAGCGACGAAGAAGTCGATCTAGGGTTCACGGCTCATTGAGTTTTTGGCTTAAATCTATTGTGGGTACAAGGTATGTACGATTTTGTGTCTAAAAACTCTTCCCTATGTCTGTATAGCAAGTTTGGGTCTAAAGTCTAGGGTTTTGTTGCCGATTTCTATAAAATCGATTTGGGGAATCTGCTCAAAATCAGGGATGGGAACCTAGGGTTTTGTTACCTTTGGTACTAAATAGGGCACCATGGTCAGCCATGTTTGGAACTTCTTCCTATTTAAAGTCCCCCAAACAGCTTCCCCGATTCTGTATTATCTGTTATCTTTTGAGTAGGAAATTTACTATCATATTAACTGCTATGTTCCATAATAATGTTTGACACAATCCTGTTTGTATCATATTAACCGTATTAACATATTACATAGTTATTGGCAGTTTTGTACATAAGATATTACATAGCTATTTTCACAATAATGTTTGACCAATTGAACTTGTAAAAGGTTCTTAATGGCTTCTTCAAATAGCATATCCTCTCGCCCATTGCTAAAAGGGGTCGATTGTTTCATGATCTATCGACATCCATTTGTGTCTCTGCAAAGAACAAATCAAAGGGAAGAAGGTTCTATGGATGTCGTTTTTACCCAGTGAGTAAATTTTTTGTATAAATTTGTATGTTATTATAATATATTTTGGATTGAATTTGGTTTGGGTGTTGTTTTCTTTTACAGGACGTTAATAAATATTGTGGATTTTTTCAATGGTTGAACATAAATACTCAAAATGAAGTTCATGGATGCAGTTATATGAGTTCTGTTTCAAGGAATGAAGATGAAGTCAATTTGCTGAGAAACAAAACAAGAAAGTTGAAAGAGAAATTAAAGAATTTGAAAAGGGATGCCTTAATCTTGGAGTTAGAACTATTAGACTAAGAGAGACAAATAAAAAATTTCAATTGTATATGATATTGTCATGGATGGTGACGTGTGTTGTATTAAGTTATGTTTTCATGAATTTTGAAGCATTCAAATCTATGTAATGACATTCAAAGCTATGTAATGAACCACTTATTTTGAATGTGTTTCTTTTGACAGTTTATGCTTCAAAAAATTGAATGTGAAATGGAAATGTTGTATTAGCATTTCAATTGTATGTGATGTTGTATTAGCATTGTTGTTGCTTCAAAAAGTTGACAAAACTGCAGTAAAACTGCAATAATACGACACACACATTCAAATCTCTTTGGCCTTGACTGCAACAATACTGCAATAATGCCAATACTTGACTGCAACAATAGCTGTTGCAGTTCCATTCCAACTAACAACTAAAACTGCATGTAAGACCCCAACTTTTTATAAATAAAATCGAATTTCCTCTAATTATTATTCTTGATTAATAAGGTGGTAATTTGATATAATGCTTTGGTTATGGGTGAAATGTGCAAAGTTTACAAAATAAGCAAGTGGTTATGGAATATTCTTTTTGTCGGGAATCTCAACGAATGCACGTAGTCATTTCAGGGGCCCATAACGAAAAAAAAATGGTTGGATGAAAGAAAATGACAAAGATTGAGTTTTATAAATAACGGCAGTAAATTGTTTCAATTAACACCTTTGTTGGGTTACCTAGTGGTTAAAATCTGATAATACGCGTGGGTGCTTAAAGAAGATTGCAGTATTAAGACAAGATTGTTGAATTATTGATTAAATACGTAGAAGGCTCACTACTCAATAATTGTTACGATAAATTATTATTCATTATTTTATTTTATTGATTCAATAATTGTCGTGTTGATATTTATATTATTATTGTTTCAATAATTGTCATCGCACAAGATTTATTTTCAATTATCATATCAATAATTCATATTATTTGAATAATATTATCGATAACATTATTGACAATGTCTAGAAAGTTACATCTAAGGAGAGGTTTGGTCACCTAATCATACCAAGTAAGGAGAAATCCTTATTGGAAAGCCCCCTCTATCCTGAGAACTACACGGTTGTCGATCTTGTGATTACGTAATATTATTTTGAATAATTAATTATTGATTATTATGATAAAGAAAATATTCATTTTATGTGGATATAGATGGAGAAATTTTTTAATGTGACAATTGTTGAAAATTAATATTTTATCTTTTTACGATAAAATAATTCATTTAAATATATTATTTTAATAATATATTAACGGTGATATTTTTACAATGAATGTGGGATATATGAGTATATGAGGAGAAAGACTATTTTTGGGGCATTAAATGTTTAACACATGTTTTGTGTGTCGGTGGACACAATTCTTGACCGAAAATTGATTATAGATTGTAAAATTGCCCGTTAATGGATTTTGGTCAATTTCTATTTGGAATTTGGAAAAACTTTCTTCTGTAAAGTTGTAGAGAATTAAAATTCCTATAAAAAGACACGAGATTCGAATTTTCTGATAAAAGGACTATTTATTGTGAATTATTGAAGTTCCGGAGTCCCGAAATAATATATTTTTTGAAATTTTAATTATTTTATTTAAGAAAAACGTTTTTGTGGTTGTTGGCACATGGGTGGCTGATGTTTTTGACCAAAGAAGGCTGCTAAGGAAGTTAAGAAAGAATATTATTATTTTATTAATTTAGTCTCCTTTCATGTTCTAACATTTTCCTATAAATAGAGGTTAAGTTAGAATTGAAAATCACAGAAACAAACAAAGTTTTCTCTTCTCTCTATATTATCGAAGCGTATTCTTGTGAGTATACTTTGAGTGTTGCTATACGGTGTGAGTTTCATCAAGACTGAACCCAAATTCAAATAAAATACTGTTATTTTGAGGTAAATGATGTTATTTCTTTCATGAAATGATATTATTTTCCTCAATATCATTATGCCAAAATATTGGTTGAACTTTTTATCAAATTTAAAACTTTTTTCATGTCAAGTTACTTATTCATGAGTTACTATTCACGAAGCCTACTATTCACGAGTACTATTCCGAGGCGTGAAGATATTTTTTTTGTGAAATTTCTATCTTTTTGTGTGGGGTTCTTATTCACGTATACGACATTATTCACGATACAACACTATTCACAAATACTAAGATTATTCACACCGGAAAAATAAAATTTTCTCTTTTCTTCCGGATGTCTTTTTATGGTTACTATCTTTGATTGTATCCATGTTTTGATCTTTATTTGTGAATTCTACTTCACACTTGGTTATTATGGAGTATTATTGAATTTGGATAAACCGAAATCTGAATCCCTAATATTTGTCCTTCCGCTCTTACTTGGATTCGTTTTCTAAAATGTTTTTCATCATCCTCGATCCTTAATGGTGATACTTGATGAATATCTTTGGCTTTGTAGTGCAAAGATGAATGATTAAAATCGATGAATCTCTTTTGCCAGTAAAAAAAAGATGAGCAGTGTTGAGATGAACATGACCAATTGGTGATACAAATGAATCTTTGGCTCAGTAGTGCAAAGATGATGAAAGATGAATATTGATTGTTATTCTGAGGATAAAATATTGATGATGGATCGTTAAACCTTAGAAGGCAGTAGAATTCTTTTCTACGTGACTCTTCTAATGGATTCTTCATTTCCATTACATTTGTTGATCTAAAACTTGTTGTCTATTATATTTTATCGGACTTTTTCTGTTGAAGACTAACGATAATTTGTTGTATATTATCTTAGTCATAATATTCTTTCTTGGGCTAGTTGAGCTCACCCTTTCCTTTTTGTTCCATTTTCTTCTCGGGAGGTGAGAACATAAGCGAGGATCGAGTCTGGGTATGGAGTGATGGTTCTAGGAAGATGTTTTAGCGATCCTCACTATTTCTATAAAATAGTGTTTGAATAATTGTAATGAGGACTTATTTGCGTGTGGATATTGTTTAAAGACAATATTTGTATTTAAACTCACAAGATGTATTGTCGTATTTCACACGAAATTTGTATTATTGAAGTTGTAGTTTGCTTTATGTACCATGTATTTGGCGACTCAGAATGGGTGTTGTATACCTATTTTGGGGGTGTCACACTGCAGTAGTACTATTTTAACACCAACACATACAAAACTGCAAAATCTAACACCAACACCAAAACTGCAAAACTGCAACAATACAAAACTGTAATATTTAAAAACCCAATACAACTGCACACACAAAATTAACAATGTTTTAAACTTCCAACCAAAAGCTTTGTCATTAAAACCTGTTCCAACCATACTACATATACTCCACATAAGTCTTAATTTGTACAGTCTTAATTTGTTACAACCAGACCAAAACATATTGTCTTCATAAGTCATAAGTTACTAAAGCAGCTCTAAAACACACTAAAGCTGCCCAAAAAGATACCCTTATCAGACCCAAAAATATACTTACAGACTGTCTTGCTTCACTGTCCCCCATCTGCACATTGTGTGACTCCACCATCTCTTGATCTCTGACTACCAGTTGCACTCTTTTCCCCAGTTGCAGTCTCATTTCCAGCTACACTGCCTTGCTTCCTTTTTGTCTGTTATGTCCCAAATGTCAGTATGTACATGGACAAATTGAAGGTAACATATAAATGAAATAAAATTATAACACTCACATTGAGCTTTGGCCTTCCGACAAAGAGGGTTGTTCTTGGGGGTGTGTGTTCCTACAACCAAACTTTTATTATGCTCAGATTGCTTGCATGTGGAACACATCATTCGAGTCCTTTCTTTGAAACTTTACCGTGCTCTTTTTTCTTCATTTGGATCTTTCCTTCTACATCTCTTTGGCCTTCCAGCCAATCTCTTAGTCAATGGTGGCAACAAGATTGGCAAGTCAAGAAGAACCCAACCATTCACGTCGCCACTCATGGGCTTTAACAGGTGGTTATATGACTTGAGATAGGTTTCAATGTACTAACAAGGGTCCACAAAATCCTCAACATGTCTCTCTTGATGAAGTATCCCAGTTGTAGCATGATTGCAAGGTATTCCAGATAATTACCACACCCCACAAGAACAAGTATGCTTCACTAAGTCTACCACATATTTACCATACTTGTCACTCACCTCATACATATGACCCCCATCCCATGTGTGATCACAGTACTTGGTCAATTCAATAGACCTATTCAATTTAGTTAGAATCCTAGGGCATAATTTACCATCTCTTTTTAGCATTTGATCTCTCTTGGTATGGATTCTCTCCATAACTTGAGTCTTTATGTCTTCAAACATTGTTAAGAGGGGTTTATACCTAACCTTTAAGATCCAACTATTAAAACACTCTGACATATTGTTTGCCACTACATCACATTTGGTGGTGGTATCAAAATAAGACTTACTCCAAAGTTTAGGAGGTATACCTAGCAAGGCAGTGTGAGCATCCATTGACTCCTTCCTGATGTCCTTCATTGCCAATCAAAAATCAGCAGGATTGTTGGCCTTAAACCGCTTCTGTAACATCACCTTTAAAGTCGCCTAGGGAATTTTTTTTTCTCAATTAGCATAGATGTGTCTTCAGACAACATCTATGCTTTCGCTAGGGTAGTAATTCTAATAAGCAGCACCAAACCCTTTATAAATATGCAACAAATTTATGTTAGTATAGAGACATAAATGTTTAATACAACTAAAATTTAAGATGTAATAAAAATAAAAATGCACCTTTTGTTGATCAGTAATTAATGTCCATCCTCTACCTTGTTCTAATCCAACATCTTCCACTAACAAATTTAAAAACCAGCTCCAACTGTCTTTATTTTCACTTTCCACCAAAGCCCAAGCTATTGGAAACATCTGATTGTTACCATCTCTTTCTATTGCAGTTAAGAGCTCCCCTCTACAATATGTCTTCAGGAAGCAACCATCAAGTCCAATAATAGGTCTGCATCCCTCTAACCAGTTCCTTTTCAAAACATCAAAACAAATATACATCCTCTGAAACCTTTTTGGAGTGCCCTGATCACACCTAATTTATATAGTGCTCCCTGGATTTGTATTAAGTATCTCTTGTCCATAGTCCCAAACACCTTCATAATGTTCTGCCAGAGTTTTTTTTATCTCAGATAATGCCATTTTTTAACTTGCAAACACTGTCCAAAAGAACTCTGCAATCCAAACCTTTGCTTTATTGATGCTTGCAATTCCCTCAATTTAATCCTTGGCCTTGATCTAATTGTCCCTCCAAACTTATCTACCAACCACTTACATCTAATAATCTTTATCTTTGTGACCTCGATATGTTGTGAATCTTAGTGGGTAAGCTTTGATTTGAAACCATTTCTCTCAGGATCATAACTCGCCTAAAGCTTCCATGGACATCTGTTTGATACTTAACTTGAACCTTGCAGTATCATTAATTGCAAACCAAATTGCTTTTTTCTTTCCCATTGCATAATTTTGTATTCTTTCTCTTAGTTGGTCAAACCCAATTGAAAGTCATGTATAGCTCAAACTCAAATTGTCCTTAATTGCGATCTTTGGATTATACATGTGAACAACTCTCTTCACTTTGACCATCAGATCTTCACCTTCCCACTCACTACCACTAGTTGAGATAGGACTTGCAGGAACTTCAAAATCGTAATCTTCAGACATTTCCTCCCATGGCTTCATGCCCTTTGTAGACTCAAATTTAATCACACCATCATCATCGGATGAAAAGGTGTAGTTCAATCTCTTCACTAGACTTTTTTCTGCTTTCGCTTTCCTTGTTCAGCCTCGCCTCGCTTCTTCTTCCCCGCCCATTTTCTTAGTTGTCTTATCAATCTTTTTGGCCTTTTCAGCATGTACTGAGCTAGAAGCTTGAGTCCCCATATGTTCAACTTGCACTTCAACTTCATCATCAATTTGAACTTCACAATTGACTTCTAACTCATTAATCATTTTTTTCTTAATCTCTTCCTTATGTAACCTAGCATTGATCAACTCTTCATTCTCATCATCATCACTAACATCAGTACACTCAAAATTTATTTCTTCATGAGAAGAATCATCATCAGTTGAATCTTCCATTGGTGCATCAAGTTGCACATCAACAACATCAACTTCCACCTCAACTACCTGCTCAAAATTCCCCTCAAGTGGTAAGACTTCATCAATGGAGTGGTCACAATATAGATCAACTATCCCATATTTCTCCCTCCTCAACTAGTAACCTAATACTATGGTCATCACATATTAACTCTAAACCAGTACGAATATCCCAACCACTCTTTTTGAAATACACGCAACATCCTTTTGTATCCCATTGTCTTAGGTAAGTTGTTTATTTTGTCAACATTGAGCCAGTCACCATCAACATCATGATACGCTTTAGTAAAACCTCCTCCATAAGTGGTATATTCGTTCTTCAATAAACTCGCCACCATGATTTAACTCCACGTAAAAAATAGAACCATCCCGCGCAATGTACAATACACAACATCTGGTAACCATTACGTAAATGTATGAAGGAGGAACATATATTTTAGTCTTTAACAAACAAATAACAGTTTAATACTGAAAAAGATAATTTAAGTCTCTAAAGTTTAATACTGAAAAAGATTCCCATCCCTGTTTTTGAAAACTCCCCAAATCGTCTTTTTAAAAATCGACTCAAAGAACAATCAGTCTAAAAAAAACCCTAGATTTTAGTCCCTTGCTAAACTGAAGTGGGAAGAGTTTTTAAAAGCAAAATCATACATACCTTAGTACCAACGAAGATCTAAGTCAGAGATTTGCAGGAAAAGCCCTAGATCGATTTTGCAGAAAAAAAACCCTAGATTCGCTGGAACCCAAGTTTGCAGATCGATAAATCAGTGAGCCGTGAACGAGGTTGGGAAGAATCTTCAACACAAAATCAAGGCTTCGTTCCTATTCGAAGATCTTTGCAGAAGGAGATCGATTCTCCTTTGTCGCTCTCTGTTTCTCTCTCTCTCTGAACTTCAACTTCTGAGATGTCACATATATGTTTAACAACTATATTTCTATTTAGCCGCGAAAGCCACGTCTCAAAAGTCATGTCATTTTCTTCTTTTTTTTCCTTTTTTTTTTAAGTCCACGTCAGATATTAGGCGAAAAAGTTTAACGTCCGTTTTGCAATATTTGACAGAATGACCCGATTTGACAATTTTAATTAGTTCAGTTACTTAGTTTGAAAAATTAAAAGTTTAATCATGAAATCGAAATAACGTGCCAACTTTGGTGATGAAAAACATAGTATTGACATTTTTAATTATTACCCTAATTTTGGGTCATGATGATATCCATCCTTGACAGGACCGGATCTTTATGTGAATTGCAATCGGAAGATTTGATAAATTGATTGTAGATGAATTGAAGGTTGTCTTACAGTAGTGTATTTCTTTATGGATAGAGATTCGGTACTGGTAGATGCTTTAATTAGAGTGACATTAATTCCGTAGAAAATACATATATAAAAGATACAGGCCAAATAGAGTAGTAGTACTAGTATATAGGTAGCCCAGCTGAATCTTAAAGATTTGACATGGAGATCGGAATATATCAAAAAAGTAGAGTTTCAAGTAACCCACATTCATTCATTCAAAAGGCATTGAAATGCTGAACTTACAAGACAGGAAAGTTAATTTTCAATTCAAAAAAAGAGAGAAGAAGAAATCAATCAGTAGCACCCTAAACTGGGGGACAGGGAACAATAAGTATTAGTTAATGGCCGGCGCAAATGTGTTTTTTTGATCTTCTTCTGGCTACTGATTATCTTTTGTAGGTGAGCTGGGATAACCACAGTGTAGTAAGTAGGACCCAACAAAGATATAGATAGAGATGGAGAGATACCGTACGTACGTACGTACTTGATTGATCTTCTGTTATTTATGGCTACTTTCTTGCCTAGTGTTGCTGCTGCTGCAGTATAGGGTACCTGATTCCAGCTGCTAGAACTCTTTGTTGCTCTATCTGTTACACATTAATAAAGTATATTCATCAGTCGAGTAGAGTAGAGTATCCTTTTTGAATATTGAACAACAATTCAAAGCAAATACACTAGTACGTACTACATAACATGCATGCGACTGCAGTAGTATGCATGCATGCATGCATGGAATAAATCTTATCTAGTAGTAGACGTAGACTACTAGTAGGTATATAGATTACATGGAAGAATTCGTGGAGTTTGTTCTTGAGGTAGCAGTATTCATGCTCCAAGAGGTCCAACGCCCTTAAGCACCTGAAATTTTTTAAAACCTCATCCACTTTATATGACTACTATGAATGGTAGTAACTACATTAAATGCATAAAGTGATATTCTTCTCTCACTATTCTTTACGTTGATTAATTTAGGATGATCATACCCATATGCTTAATTTCTACGAGACATGCTCTGTAGCTCAGTGTGACCGACTTGACTACAAGTCTACAATTAGAAAAGGAAAATTGGTGCTTCTTTAAAGATTCCATGACCTAAAGGATGATCATGTTACATGTATATGACTGACACTAGTTTTAATTGTATTCTTCGTGTCGTTTTAATTGTGGTATTGTAGTATGTGAAATGTGAATTAGAGATGAAGGGTGGGAACTGGGAAATTCGAGAGAGAGAGAGAGAAGGTAAAGGTGGTGAGTATAGAGTAGTAGAATTAATTACCCAGGTCTGTTATTCTGTTCGGAAGCGGCTCGAAAGGCGACGCATACGTTTCTGACTCTTTTAGCACCAATGCTGGAACTGCTTCCCATAAACTGATTCACATGAATTCCCACTTTCTTGTAGTCCCACAACTCTCTAGCCACCCTGTATGTATATGTATATGTATATGTATGTATATGTACATGTAATGCATTCATTCATTTCAAGTTTCAATATTTAATTGAGAGAGAGAGAGAAATAAAGGAATTAAGGGGCGGGAAAGGTAAAATGAATGAATGAATGAATTAGAGGAGGAGGAGGAGGAGGACGTACAGCAATCCTCTGAGATTCCTTAAGAGCTTCTCGGACTCGTTGAAATAGATGTTAACAACCTCAGACACAAAGTTTGGGGAGCTTTCATCTTCAAGCTGCTGGAGCTGCAAGAACTGCTCATCCAGGACCCCCTGTACGTACGTATAAATATATATTCCAACTTCATTTAATTTCCACGTGAAAAAACAGGCAGACATTCTGATAATTAAAGAGCTAGGAGATAGATGATGTAAGTAGGGACCTGGTGGAAGAGTAAGGCGAGCAAACGATTCATATCGGCACGCAACCGATGCGACTCCAGCCCGAGCATCCACAACGGTAGACCCGTCTTGACTATTCACTCTAATCACCTCCTCCTCCTCCTCCTCCTACTATCTTTTTTAAGTATCTATTGATCTTAACAACTGATCAACATACGCACCACCGAATTGAGCCTTGCTCTAAATATGAAGTGGTTGGGCCTAATTAAATTTATCACTGTCTGGACTCGAGTATATATATATATATATATATATAGAGAGAGAGAGAGAGAGAGAACGGGAGGGAGATATCGATGGGCTGCTACTGCGACTGAACTCCCTCAGGGTCAGGTGGTGGTGGGGGCAATTTATAAGATGACGGTGATCTCGTCCCCACCAATTCAATCATGCCAAATTGTATCTCTTCTCTCTCCATCTCTGACAAAAGTACAGTACCACCCACCATATACCCGGGCGCGTTTTCTTCATACACATGACACACTGCCTAAATTTCAACTTTAAAAACAGAGCACTAACTAAATTATCGTTAGGACCTTCAATATCTAGCAAGATTTTATTTGTACTCATGAATTAACTCTCCAAAAATAAATTTTAATTATTTTTTTGAGATGTACAACTTTGATAAATTTGTACACCAGACGTGTTTCTAACTAAGTAGAAAATTTTAATTTATTGATTATTAAAAAAATTTGACTGTTACTCTATTCTTTTCTTTTTTATTTGTCATTTGTAAATATCAAATAAATATTAATAATTTAATTTTTAATATTATTTTTATATTAAATATTAATTTATTTATTTTTGTAAATCTTTTAATAAAATATAAGAGAATATTATTAATAATTTATTTTTAAATTAATCAATTAAATAAAATATTAATTAACAAAAACTCTGTACAGAAAAATTGGACGTATTTGAATTTCATCTATATATGTTTTGATTGTAATTAGATCTGGCAATATAGTTGGTTAACTGTCGGGTCAACTCATATTAACTGAAACCAAATTGGTTGGTTAACTGTTTTTATTTATTTGGGTTGGTTAAAGTTTGAAACCATATTTTTAAAAAGAAATATAGTTCAACTTAGGCTAACCATTTTTTCACCCATATTTTATTCCAAATTCAAATCAAAAGTTTTTCACCCATATTTACATATTAGCTTAGTCCGTGTCTCCTATTAATCGTATTTGATGATGAGATTTATCTCAAATTTTAAACGGCCCAAATGATTTATTGAATGAACGAAAAATTTAAAATCATTTGTATTTTATTAGATAGATTCAAGAAGCTCAACCACCCACCCCACTCCTTACCCCACCCCACCCCAACCCACCCCCACCCCCACCCCCACCCTCACCCCCACCCCCACCCCAACCCACCCCACAAAAAAAAATATTATGTGATTATGTATACACCCTTACCACCCCCCACCCCCACCCCACCCCACGATTCCACCCCCCACCCTACCCCCTACCCCACCCACCACCACCAAAAAAATTATTATATGATTATGTATACGCCTCACCCACTCCCTATCCACCCCACCCCACCCCACTCCACCTCTATCTCGCCACCTCCTATCCCACTCGCCCCACCCCTATCCCACCCACCCCATTGAAAAAAAAATATTATGTGATTATGTATACATCCATTATCCCCACCCCACCCCCACCTCCACCAAAAAAATAATATTATGTAATTATGTATACACTCCACCTTACCCCCACCACTCTCCAAAAAAATTAATATTAAGCGATTATGTAAGACCCCAACTTATTATAAATAAAATTGAATTTTCCTTATTCATTATTCTAAATTAATAAGGGTTAATTTGATATAATTATTTGGTTATGGGTGAAATGTGCAAAGTTTACAAAATAAAGAAAGTGGTTATAAAATATTCATTATTGTTCGGGAATATTCGTTTGGTCGTGGAATATTCTTTTTGTCGGGAATCTCCGTACGACAAGTAGCGATATCATCAGTGGACCCATAACTAAAAAAACGGTTGGATGAAGGAAAACGACAAAGATTGAGTTTTATAAATAACGACGTAAATTATTACCGTTAACCTTTGTTGGGTTACCCGGTGGTTAAAAATCTGATGTCTGGCGTGGTATCGCATAAAGAAGACACACGCACTACAAAAAAGCTTATCAATGATCGCTTATCAATCGATCACCGTGGTCATTGATATATATCTCATGACCGTCTGCGGATCATTAAAAGCGTCGCCATAAAATCTGGTCGCTAAAATGCACATCAACACCACTATTAATGACCGATTATTAGCGGCCGATATCAATAATCAAATGGCAATCCGGCCGCTAATTCGAAAGCCAATCGATATATGTCCAAAGTCGACGTGTTTCACGTCGTGGCCGATTGAATCAGCTGACCGCGACGCGATCATTAATATTAAAAAATAAAATAACGAGAATCTTCTTTGTTTTTTGCATAAATCCAAAAACTCAGTACTGTTTTGTACTGTTTTATCCCAACACACATACACAATAACAAAGATACACAACAATATAAACATCCATCGTCCATCATATAACACATACACTAAACTAGAATATAAACCATTCAAAACCAATATGATTTTGAATAAATATAATAACATTTTAAAAATTGTTTAAGAATAATATACAAACATCCTAAGAATGAAACAAGTACAAACTTATATTATAACTATAAAACTAATCTAAAGTAGTCTTAATCAAGCATCACCGCCTCCTCGATCACCCCTGTAATATTAACAAAATAATAAAACAAGTTATAAATATTTACTAACTATGTTAATATTGGTATATTACGACAATATACAACAAATTGATTTTATACCTCGTCGTCATCCCCAGAAACAGGATGATCTTCTGCTGCCATCGCTTCAATTTAACTCCTCAAAGACTCAGAGCCCCAGATGTGTCCTAATATCTTCAAAAGATCCCGATCTTGACATATAGCTCTCACACAACAACGGTCGGTAGAGTATGAGCAATTTGGATGGCTAGATGACCGTAGTACGGGTAGAAGAAGAAGATGAGCCATGAAGGATGGGCGTCGTCGTTGTCCTTGACCTTTAACGTAGTTCTTCTTCACAACAGACGCCTCTCCCACAACTCTTGATCGATGAGCGACGACGGGAGTGCCTTCAGGATAATATTTCATTCAATAAGCAGATTTACTACGATAAATGAATAGAGGTCCATGATTCCACTCAGACTACCCTACTAAGACAACATTATAAATGTTAACATACGACTTGAGCATACTTGTAAAGCATGTAAGCATGTAGTATGAACAATTTATAGCTTTTATAACATTTTGTAGTTTTATTCTTTTATACATAAGTGTTAAATACCCTTATTTTTCCGGTATAGCCAAAATAGTCTCTTTATTGACCAAGTGAATCTAGTTTACTTTCTCGCATTAAGACTAACAGCCTTCTGAAGATCGCTTATTTTGGCTTAATGTTTCTAATAGCTTACCATGTTAACAACCAAGCTTCGCTTGGCCCCGTGAGGCTTGGCTAAGCTTGGTGTGGCCTCGTGTGGCCTCAAGGATGCCAAGCCCAAATTTCATCACCTCCAACATCCCCTTAATAGGCTCTAGTGGATCACCAATAGGCTCGGTAATAGTATAAATGTTCGCAACTTACCCAACCAATAAAAAATTTTTGCCGTAGTCTCCCCCGTAATATGGATAGCCATACGCATTTACACTACGGCATGTATATAAGATTCAATCAATCGGACTATAACAGGAATAAAAGATATTCAATCAACCAACAAATGGTCTTCAATATTTACTCTCAAGTCCTATCGGGTCTTTAGTTTATTTATTTTTTTTTACGTATGAGTAATGTTAGATGTTTCAAATGATTTGATATTATTATATTGATATTTCGATATTTTTGTGTACATCACATTAATTAGTCACTGATTTCTAAGAATACATGTTTGGTGAAAATGATAATTTGTGGCATGTTTAGAAACCTCTGTGGGCCTTTCCTTCCTCCAGGAGGAATGGTAGTGATTAGTGAGTGAGATTGCCATCATTTTTTTTTGACTAGTTCATTATGTTTATTGATACCAAGGAATATGATAATATTAATTATTAGGATATTATGGCATGTTTTTCATGATACATCATATGTGATGCAGAGAGGCTGTAATGTCAATGATACATCATGTTTTTCGTATGGTTTTTCAGACCATTTTCGATTATCAATGATAATCTTTAAGAACAAATCTATTTTGATATTAAATATATAAAGTATGTGGAAACACGAGATATGTGACTCCATTTTATCGTTCATAATTTTTATGTTACTTGTAAATTTGCAATCAATATTCCACATAAAATTAGTCAAGATATAAATCATTTATAGAGAATTAACTTGTTCACACAACTATCATAATTGGTTGTCTTTGATTAGGTCTCACATTTAAAAAAGTCGATTAACAAATTGTCTATATTAGATAATTGTTTTTTTAATGGGACCTTAATCAACACAATCATTATCTGAATCCTTAAATGGACGTGTTATGCGAGCAGGTTACTTATTTGATCACGAAATGGACGGTTGTCCTCATTCA
The DNA here is from genome assembly GCA_020205605.1 of Panax ginseng. Lineage (NCBI taxonomy): Eukaryota > Viridiplantae > Streptophyta > Magnoliopsida > Apiales > Araliaceae > Panax > Panax ginseng. The sequence continues at coordinate 3,727,732 of CM035148.1, forward strand.
TGTGTGCAATTACTTAAATTGGATGATCACAAAAAAAAAAAAATCAAGTTTACTTATCATCATCCAATTACAACGATTATGCAAACTTGGCCTCTTTCTTAAAAAGAGTGGTTGGCAAATTTGGAATTTTCAAGTAAAATGCAAGTCACGTTAAATTGTTGATGACATGGTTAATGAATGAAAACGTTTGAGATTTGTATCAAACTTTAAGAATATAAAATTAGAAAGAACTAATTAAGAAGAAAATACCCCAAGAAAATGAATTAAAGATCAATGAAGAAGAACATTAAAACCATTTCCTTATAAAAGAAAAACTATAATACATCTTTTGTTGGGTTCCAATCAAAGATTTAGCCACTCATTAATACAACAAAATAAAATTAGAACATGAAAATTTAGCCACTCATTAACACAACATTTAAATCTACTAAGATTTTCATATATTTGAACCAAATAAAATTAGTACAAAGATTTAGGGATTTAGGATTTAGGGATAATTGAGGTTACCTGCGTGGTCTTGGTGGTGTGCGGCGGTGGAGAGCAAGATGGTGCATGGTGGTGCGGTGGTGCGGTAGTCTTGGCGGTGGTCGATCTCTTCTTCCCCTACTCCCTCTTCTCACTCACCGTCATGTAACTCCTCTTTTTTTTTTCTTATGTGATAATCGATGTCGCGAGTTCGAGATCGATTTATTTTAGTTGATCAATGCTTTGCTGCGACGCGTCTGCGGTCACGCAGATATTTAATGATGTGGATATATCACCGTGACGCGGTCGGCCGATTTTAAGTGGTCGCACAAAACCTTGGCGCCAACATTTCTACCAAAATTAGGAGGCAAAATTATGGTAATGACGATCGGCAATGATCGCGATGTCGGTCGCAGAGAGTGGTATTAGCGACCGGGTTAATACTGATCGCAGATAATGATCGCAGATAGTAGTAATACGATGCGTATCACGCGGTCACCGATATTATCGGGTCATTCATTAGGCCTGCTTTTCAAAGTGACCAGATTGCATGCAAGATTATTGAATTATTGATCCTTACGTAAGAAAGCACTACTCAATAATTTTTACTGATGAATTTATCGTTCAATATTATATTTTATTGATTCAATAATTCTTTGCGTTGATATTTTGTATTCTTTGTTGTTTCAATAATTGTCATTACACAAGATTTTCCATTATCAAATCAATAATTCATATTATTTGAATAATATTATCAAATAACATTTTGGCAATGTCTAGAAAGTTCTGCATCAAGGAGAGGTTTGGTCACCTAATCATGGCCGCCAAGTAAGGAGAAATCCTTATTGGAAAGCCCTTCTTTCTGAGGCTACACGGTTTATCGATCTTGTGATTCTCGTAATATTATTTTGAATAATTAATTATTGATTATTATGATAAAGAAAATATTTATTTTATGTGGATATAGATGGAGAAAATTTTAAATGTGACAATTGTTAAAAATTAATATTTTATCTTTTTCTCGATAAAATAATTTATTTAAATATATTATTTTAATAATATATTAATGGTGATATTTTTATAATGAATGTGGGATATATGAGTATATGAGGAGGTAGAGTATTTTGTGGCATTAAATGTTTAATATATGTTTTTGTGTGTCGTGTGGACACAATTCTTAATAGAAAATTTATTATAGATTGTAAAATTGCCCGTTTGTGAATTTCGGTCAATTTCTCATTTGGAATTTTGAAAAATTTTCTTCTGCAAAGTTGTAGAGAATGAAATTTCTCATGGAAAATCGCGAGATTCGAATTTTTTGATAAAAGGCCTATTTATTGTGAATTATTGAAGTTTTGAGAATAAAATGATTTTTATTAAATTATGGGTGGGACCCACTTTTGTTTTTTTTCAAACACATGGGTTTTGGGATTTTTTTTTTCCAAAGTGGTGGCTGGTCATGGTCTAAAGAATGCGTGTATGAATTTTAAGAATTAATAATAATAATTTATTAATTTAGTCTCTTTCTTTGCTCTAACATTTTCCTATAAATAGAGGCTAAGTTAGAATTGAAAATCACACCGTAAATAAAGTTTTCTCTTTTCTCTCTAAATTATCGAAAGTATTCTTGTGAGTATACTTTGAGTGTTGTTATACTGGTCATGGGTTTCACAAGACTATACCTAAATTCATCGTAAATGCTGAGTTATTTTAAGGTAAGGGTATTATTTTCTTCTTAAATGATATTTTTTCTTCAATATCATCATGCCAAGTATTGGTGAACTTTTTATCAAATTTGGAACTTGTTGTGTTTGGGTTCTTATTCACGATACGGCAAGACTATTCACGATACGACCTTTATTCACGAATACTAAGACTATTCATAGAAAAAAAAAAAAAAAATTGTCCAAAATATCTATTCGGATACTAGCTTTGATTGTATCCATGTTTTGATCATTCTTGAATTTTACACCAATATGATTATTTTCAAGTATTTTTGGACATGGGTAAAACAAAAGTATTTAATCCTTAATCCTTGTCATTTTGTTTCCTTTGGATTCGTTTTTTTAGAAATGTTTTTCATCATCCTCACCCTAAATGGTGATAGAAATGAATATCTTTGGCCCAGAAGTGCCAAGATGAACGATTAATCGATGAATATCTTTGACCAGTAGTGCAGAAGATGAGCAGTGTTGAGAGATTAACATGACTAATTGGTGATCTAAATGAATATCTTTGGCTGTAGTGCAAAGATGATTAAAGATGTATATTGATTGTTATTACAGGGGATAAACTATTGATGATGGACTTTTAAACCTTGTAAGGCAGTAGAATTCTTTTCTACGTGACTCTTACAATGGATTCTTTGCTTCCATTGTGATTTGTTGATCTAAAACTTGTCATCTATTGTATTCTATTAGATTTTTCCCCTGTTGAAGACTAACTATAATTTGTTATATATTATCTTAGTCATAATATTCATTCATTGGGCTAGTTGAAATTTCACCCCTTTCCTTTTGTTTCATTTTTCTTCTCGGGAGTGGAGAACATGCGAGGATCGAAAGTCTGGGTATGGAGTGATGGTTCTAGGAAGATGTTTTAATTTATCTCACTATTTACGTAAAATAGTGTATGAATAATTAATGAGGACTTATTTGGGTGTGTATATATGTCAGAAGACAATATTTGTATTCAAACTCACAACAGATTGTCAGATTCTACACACGACATATGTATTGTCAAAGTTGTAGTTTACTTTCTATACCATGTATTTTGGCTATTTCAGAATGGGTGTTGTATACCTATTTTCAAAAGGCCATGATTATATATACACCTCCCACCCTCTACCCCTACTACCCCTACCCCCCTACTCCTACCCCTACCCCTACCCACCCACCCACCCTTTATATTTATATCTCTCTATCTATAGTATATATTAATTTCATTTTAAAAAAATTTTGTTTAAAAGTCAAAACATCTTAAAATGGTTCCCACATTATCCATATTAAAAATGGTTAATATGATTTTAGTTCTTAAATGGTTGGTTAACCATATTTTGAAAATCAAAATTAACCCATAACCATATTTTGTCAGGTCTAATTGTAATGAAGTAAAAATAAAAATAAATAAAATTAAAATACATTCATATCTAATTTTTCTGTCCACACAAATTTTATTATTTATTACGTCACATTTTTACATAAAACGATAATTTAGAATGTACGGAATATAGTCAAGAATGGATAAATAAATAAATAAATGCTCAACCCCGTCTTGGTAGAGTAGGGGGATGGGGGATGGGGGATAGGGATGGGAGTGCGGGGAGGGGGGAGTGTAGATAAAACCGAGGCGAATGTGTGGTATCAACCAGACCAGAAGCAGAAGCAGCCTATACAGACAATTTGACACTCGCTGACTAGTAAAGAGAATGGGGGTGGTTATTTAGACTCACAGATGATGGGGGTTGAGTATCCTAATTACCTGCTATGCCCGTACTTGGTCACCTCCGCGTGCTGTCTGCTTTTGCCGCTGCTGCGGTGCGGCGTCGTACTCACACTCTCACCCGACAACTGCCTGCACCCGGTAATTATTCGCACCTTCTCTCTCTCCCTCATTTTCTACCTGGGTGTAACGCGGGCTGTAATTGATATGAATGTTGGGATGAAATTATCACAAAGCTTACAATTCATAAATTTGATAGATTAAACCATTTTTTATTGCTAATCTACAAATATGGTATTAAAATTAAAATTTTAATTTATGTATCAAAAAATTATTAAATTTACTAATAATAAATTATGTGAGAATTTTATTCTAATCAAATTTATGAATATATTTACATAAATGTATGTCTTGTTTCACATCTAAAAACAAGTGCAACGAGAAAATAGTACTAAAAATATTATAAAAAGACAGATATTTTTAATACAATTATTCTCCCATTTTATGTGTTTTTAATATACCTATTTTTTTTATTTTTTACGTGCCGTCAAATCGTTACTACAATTTTTAGGTGTTGTTTGATAAAATTGAGTAATTAAAATCTGAATGGTTAGTATATTTTAATAAATTAAATCATCCGAGTGAAATAGTATCTGAACTTAAAAGGTTGTTTGGTAACTAAAAATATAAAATATTGAATAACTTTTAAATATAAAAATATTAATTTAAAATATCTCAAATTGACTTTTTTAAAAATCAATAATGATCTTAAAATTTGAAATAGAGGAGTACAATATTTATAGAAACTCTATAAATTTAAATTTTTATTAAAAGATAGTTCTTAATGATTTAGATTTATATATTTTATCAATTAAGAAATAATAAAAACAATTAAATAATTTTATCCTCAAATCAAATTAAATACTATAAAATTATTAAAAAATATTAAAAGATAAACAAATACTAGTATCTTACTTTCCTTTCACTTTTCCTATGAGAAAAAGAAAAAGAAATCTTTGTTTTTGCATTTGCATTTGCACCTCTCTCTCTCTCTCCATGCTAGGCTGCTAGCTTTGCGTTGAAGTTTGGGTAGCTAGAGCGCCCGGTAAACAAGGCACTCCTCACCGTCACAGGCACCAAATACTAGTCTAATGACTTATTTGGGACACGTGGCGAAATTAGTTGTTCACTGTGGTGTACAACCACAAATTATTTATTGGGTGGGGGAGTTGGGGCGGTGTGGGAGTGAATATCAAGTTATGATGAAGTTTATATTTTAGTAATTTGGTTAATTGATTAATAGAATATTGATATATATATATATAATATTGTCTGTATGTCAACACTCTCTATTAATTAATTGACTAATTTATCTAAAAATAAATTTCATGTTAACCCTCTCCGGGGAGTGGGGGGTTGGGGGTTTACTTGACTCTACAAAATTAAGGGCATGATGAGACTTCGGGAATCATATCAGGGAATGGACATTTTGAATCCGATTATGGTAAAGTTTAAATTAATTTTATTATAGTAAGTACATAAAAAAAATTAATCCATTATTTATATAAATATTAATATAATATTTTTAATTAAAAAAATTCTAATATACATTTATTATTTACTATACTATGATGAAGTTGATTTCATATACTGCATAAAAGTTGAGAATATTGTAATTTTTTGAAATGAAGCATATTATATGGCGAACATACCGATGTAGAAAAGTTCTTATTTAACATGGACTTGATAATCATGCTTTTAATTTATGCTCCCATGCTTACTTGCTGTAGGCATTATATATAGAAAGAATTAATGATTCAAATTAAAAATGAATGATTCATTAATCTTGTTTTACATGGGAGTAAAAAGTGATGCTCTTTTTGCTTGGAAATTCCAAATGTTTTCATTTCGTGCACATTTGAAAAGCTATGAGGTCAGCAGCTACTGCATGCTTGTCTGCACGACCCATTGCTCGAGATACCCAACATCCTCTACGTCTTCTTCTATTCTAACCCTGCTCTCGCTCTCGTGTATATTTCTCTGGACCACTAGGCATGCATTCAACTTTGTATAAATAAACGAATGATTGAAGCTTTTTACTACATTCACTAATTACTGAAAGAATTATTGATCTAATCCATCATGTATAGGACTATAATAATTGCCTACACTTATTTCTTGTATATATGGGATGAACTGAATTTTGCTACTAATTCATTCAAATTTTCGATGCTATTATTTCATTCAATTAGAATATATGTAAATATTCTAATTACCTTCTGCGCTAGAGTTCCAATTCTAATAAAATCAATTAACTCATGCCTCTATTCCTGGTATATAAGGAAGGATAAACCATTTGTGGCACTCATTTGGGACACTTTGGTCATTTGATGTGCCGAGCAGCGGCAGGGCAAAAAAGAGTATCATCTGTCGTTACTCTTTTTAGCGGCACAGATAAAATTCTTTCCAATTTCAGTCTTCCATTATCACGATTAACGGACTAGGATCATAATTATTGAAATAATATTCATGACAATCGGTTATTAAGAATGAAAATCTATATATATATATATATATATATATATATATATATATATATATATAGTACATCACCCAACATGGAAACAATAATTAATTGGCAAATTTTTTGCACCACCAGAATGCGGGTGGTACGTATAAAAAATTGACTCTCTCTCTCTCTCTCTCTCTATATATATATATATAATTTATTTCAAAGGCTATACATATAGTGACAGACTGAACTTATAGCGACAGACCAAATCGTCGTCTTTGATCCGTCGCTAAAGGGAGTATGCAAGGTATGTAAGATCAAAAGGGGTATGCACTTGATCCTTTCCGTATTGTTGGGATGTAATTATTTGGGTCTAGCCAAGGTGTAGCCCAGCTTATTTAATGGACCAGATTTAGTGTTGGCCCATATATATTTATTTTGATAGCTTGCTTAAATAACATGGGAGAGTCCTATTAAAGTAAGATTGCGTTTTCTTATTTGGTGGGATAATCAGTTCTAATTTGGGAAGGAATCAATCAGTCAGTTATAAGGTGATTCTAAAAAGGACTCTTACTCATAATTGGATTCAGGTGGACATAGTTTCTATAAATACAACAACAAACAAAGATGGTTGAAGGACAAAACACAAGAGCATATAACACAAATAATTAAATAGTTTGTACTCTCCATTGCGTTTTCACGTAAATTCTTATGTTTATATTTTACATCTCTAGCTTTGTTTATGTTTATGTGAGTGTATTTTCGCAAGTTTGATTTCACAACAATACAATCAACTTGTTAGGGCGATTTTGGCCTACTATTTTGGTGATTTCGTCCGGCGTACAAAATCAGACGTTAACACGTGTATATATATAGGGCTATATGTATATACACAGTTGTGTATTACATAGTAAGGCTATGGTGACGGGTTTTTTGGGCTATGGCAACGGATGACTCGTCGTCATAGCCCAGAATAGCTATGGCGACGTGTGAAACAATCGTTATTGTCCAAAAAACGGTCGCTAACTGTGTAATACACATGTGTGTACATACACAGAGAGAGAGATGGGCCACTGAAAAGTAATGAAGCCGAATCTGTGGATTGATGGGCCGTATCCACTAACCAGATTTGATGCAAAACCAAAACTGCAACTGTCATTAATTACTTACTCGGCTATATGGGGTATTGTAGATTTTAAGGATGGTTTGAGTGCTTGTGCAGTGGTAGAATAATTAAAGGAGGAATTACATATTCTCTTACATTTTTTGAAAATAATTACCATAATAGTGCATTCATAAAATTTTAACACAATTAATACAATTTCATATTTATTTACGATATTAGTGCAATTAGGATTCCTTAATTTAGGGAGTAGTTATCTCTATGACTTCTTCTCTCTCTCCTTATCTAACAATTTGTGATACTAATCAAAACATCATGAACAAATCAAAAAAAAGAGTAAGACAATTGTATTAAAATAAACAAAACTCCGTTAAAGTAGTATCGCGTACAAAATGAAAATTTGATTCTAACACCACCAAAGAATACATGAAGGTTTAAAATAGAAGGCAAAATGGGGAAGGTTAACAAAGTCGTCTCTATTGGTTCAGTCCTTCCCATCTTTTCTCTCTCTTAACTTAACCAAAACTTGAAGAAGAAGAAGAAGAAGAAGAGAGCACAGAAAACCCATTTCTCTCTCCTCCTTTTAGTATTTGAATTCTGTTCCTGTTACATCTTGATATGTCAGGTCCAGTTCTTCAACCATTTCACTAGCATGATGTATCAACCTCAATATCAAATGGGAAGTGGATATTACGAATATGACCTAGGGGCCCAAATGCAACATTTCAATTACAGGCCATTAACCTAGACACAATATTTTGGGAGGTTTGTTTGTAAAGTACTGCCGGACCCCCTCACCCCCAATCCACGTCCACACCTGCGATTTTTTTATAGTACAATTGCTACGATTTTTTCATAGTATAGTTGGTAGCCAAACATTCATACAAAGGTAACCAATTCAGTGTTATTAGGTTACTAATTTATTTTTAAAAAATCTATTATAGATTTTTTTATTTAATAGTATAGTTGGTAGCCAACACTTTATACAAATGTAACCAATTCAATTTTATTGGGTTACCAATTAATTAAAAAAAATCTATTGTAGATTTTTTTTTATAATGCAGTTGGTAGACAAACCTTAATACAAATGTAACCAATTCGCTTTTCTTCTGGTTACTAATTAATTATAAAAATCTATTATAGATTTTTTTTTTCATAAAATCTTGATTAGTAGCAAACCTTAATACAAATGTAACCAACAAAAACTAAAATTATTACCTTTGTATGAAAGTTTTGTTACCAACTACACTGAAATTTCTCTTTGTTACCCACAAAAACTAAAATGGTTACTTTTGTATAAATGTTTGGTTACCAACTGCACTAAAAATTATCTTTTTCTCATTTTAATTTTTGGACTAAATCAACCTTCGTCATAATGGCAGCTGTGGCCGTAATGGATGAGGAGATCGGCGTCCATGGTGGCTACATCTTCAAGATCTACAGATCTACATCTTCAAGGTGTTGAAGCGGCGGCGACGGCGGCGAAGGAGGACGAATGGGAAGAAGAAGAAGACTTACAAGATCTACATCTTCAAAGTGTTGAAGCGGCGGCGACGACGGCGAAGGAGACGACTAAGGAGGAGGAACACATAAAGTGGAGTAGTTTTCTCCTTGAATCAAGGTGTTTCTATTTTTGTTGGTTTGGGTTCTGTGACGTGTATTGCACTACTATTGATATTATTATATATTATTGCACTATTACTATATTTATTTAATTGGTGCACTATTCTTGTAATATCTTTTTTTTTTGTTGTATATTTATGTAAATGACCCATAATTAAATACTTTGTTAACATTAGTAAAATAAAAAATAAATTTTTTTTACCAAAGAATTTTGATCTGACATTACTTAAATATGATTGTAAAACTATAAAAAAGATAACGGGTCCATTTCTTGGATGGGCCCCGAATGTGGGCTGTTATGAATAATTAGGTGGTGTTCACTTTTTGGGTTAAGAAGGGTTACAACCTGTCTAAATATAAGTTTTTTTCAGATCGTGATTGTTTTTAGCTGATGTGAATGTATCCTCACCTTTGGGCTTTGGCTGTTGTGTTTTTGTGCAAATAGTTTTGTTAATCGTCAACAATTTTTTCATTAATCTTATAAAACAAGATTCGATAATTGTTAAAATATGAGCATGAATAAATAAGTGATGGTCCATCGGTTGTAAACGAACAAAATAATTTGGACTCGACTCGAAAAAATACGAGCCAGACTCGGATTAATTAATAATATAATTAAAATCTGAGCATAAAAAACAGTTCAAATAAAAATATAAGTAAAATCTGAACAAGGTTATACTCAACTCAATTAAAATTAAAACTACTCGAATTTTCGATTGTGATTCGATACATACTCGATACATTATCTTACAATATATAAGAAATTAAATCAAATTAGGATAATCATTATTATTTTATTTTATTTTTTATTTTAATTGTGATTTTATATTTGTAAGTGTAATAGTAAATATATTTTTGCATTTCTAAGTAAAATATCAAATTCAATTTATAGTTATATTTAATTTAATTTGATCCGAGCCGAATGGAATTCGAGTAATAAATATTCGAGTCTGGTCGAATCTGAGTAGAAATACAATTCGAATTCGAGTATGAATTTAATGTTTTGAATCGAATTCGAGCAACTATGTTTCAATTCGACTCCTTTACACCCTTAATGATGGATGTGTAGTAGCAATATTAATTGCAAGAATAATTCCAAGGTACATTTGTAAGAGAGAAACAGAGTCAGCTTTCTGATGAGGCCAAAGTGTATATATATATATATATATATATATACATCTTGTGGGTGTTTGTTGTAGTTGGAAAAACAACTCTTGGATGGAAAACTCATTCGGTGTTGGTGTTGGTAGTATAGGCAAAAGCTACTCTTTGCTTCTGATTCTCAGTAGGTAACTTCACATCAGTGGCCAAACCAATAATTTGAAGAAATCTCACTACATACCAAGTCATGTCAAGTTGCCACCATTCTAGTCCATGTCGGGCTGAATATTCAAAGGCATGGTGATTGTTATGCCAACCCTCTCCAAATGCAAGCACTGCCACCCACCTGAATAATAACATACATACATTTGAACAGCGAAGCTTATGGAGTAGTAAGGAAGGAATCCCTTGTATCACACAAAGATTAAAACAGACAAACGTGTATATGCAAAAGTTAGGGTACCAATTATTCCGGGACAGGTCGCCCGTGTTCCATGCTTGCTTTCCCCATACATGGCAAGCTGAGTTCACTAGCCAAGTAATATGGTACACCCATACAATCCGTACTCCCTGCAATCCCCATTTTTTTATTAGATAAGCTTCTATAGATATTATTATGACACTTCAAATATATAAGTATGGTCCCAATAACACATCTAAGCTTACATTCTGAAAATTGACATCAGGTTCACAACATCATCGAATCATTTTCTGGAAAATAGCACAAGTCGTTTTGCCTGAAATTAACCTTTTCCTTCTACTCAAGAATGCACAAACAAAGAGTCTTATCACATGTAAAAGCACCCGTCACAATGTTACATGGGAGTGGTTAACATGAAGTTAACTTTGGTTAATTGACCAATACAGTGTCGATATACAGGTCGGGAGATAATCTCTTTCTGCGTGTCAGTACTGTATTAGTCAATTGACCAATTTTCGTGTCATGGTAACCGGATCCATGTTTCATGCTCATCTGCTCTAACATTCCCTTCAACATTTTATCTTTAGAGATTTTGGAAATTCAAATATGCATGAGTAAGGGACAAAACACTACCATGATATAACGTGGCCCAGCTATTAGGATCGACTCATGAACACCACAAAATCTACATGGGGGCTAGCGAGTTGAATGGTTGGAGGTTATTTTATTTGGGAATTACGAGATCCAGTTAGATATGGGCCATAAATTAAAGTCACCGTAAATGGAATTAAAATTGATGATAGTCCGGTTCCAGAAATAAAATAAACAAACAAAAGATATTCATACGCAAATTTGCAAGAGCAGAAATAACAATGAAGCCAAAAAAAATAAAATCTCACCATTCCCCACACGACGAAGGGAAATCCTCCCAAAGCATATAACAGAAGCCCAAGTCCAACCGGATGCATAGCATAAGTTCTTTCAAGAAATTTATAGAATGGTTGCTTCTCTAAATCTGACGCATTGTTGGGGCTTCCACACTGCATAACGAATTATAAGCATTAACATCTATCAAAACCTTGTTTGTTCTGGGAAGACAGAGAGAGAAATTCATTCATACCCTTTCGAGAATAGTTTTGTTGTCAAAGAACCAACTAATGTGACTATACCAAAATCCTTCAAAGGGACTATGAGGGTCTCTTTTCGAATCACAAAATTGATGGTGATACCTGTGAGTGCTCACCCAATCAATTGGATGCCCCTGCAATCCACAACTTAAAACTGAGTTTTGGAACAAAAGATATCATCTTTATATAAAAAACTAACCAAATACAACATTTTAAAGAAGGTCAACAATTTACTTTACCTGAACAGCTTGAGCCCCACAATAAGCAAACAAGTACTCGAGCCATTTGGGAAGCTTGAAACTTCTGTGTGAAAGATTCCTATGATAAGAAAGAGTAATACCCAGAAGCCCAGTCACCAAATACAACCCAACAGCAACCCAAAAGGCACCCCAATTGAACACAAATGGTGCAAAAAGACAAAGCAAATGCATTGCCCCTACCACCGTAAATGTTGCCACATCTATCGAACTCCATCTTCTACCCCAATACACTTTCCTTCTCCTCTTCACAACCACGTCAGATAGCAAAATCTTCCCAAAACTACTTTCCTCGCTCCCATTTTCTGCCACAGATATCGATGCTGCTCGGATAGATGGCCTCACACTTTTGCTATACGTAATGCTGCTTCTTCTTGGATTGCCAAAACCGGTACAATTGTGGAGGATGCTTATGTTTGTAACATTACAATGTCCTGAACTTTGACAGGTAAAAGTCCGGCCAGGCTTGACGAGTTTTGGATATTGGAGGGTTGAAAGTGAGACGGGCTTGATATTGGGTGGTGGAGTTATCAGAGCCATTTAGGGAAAATATTGTCTAGTTTTTACTTCTATTTGTTTGACTAAATTATATATACAGAATAGTCATTAGAGGGCCAGGGCCGGGGCCGGGGCCGGGGCCGGGGCCGGGGCCAGGGCCAGGGCCAGGTCGTTTATGTGGAGTATATTTTGTCAAACAAACCCTACTTAAATGAAGAGAGAGAGAGAGAGAAGCCAACGTGGCGAGGAGATGATAAGGTGATGGCGTTTTCCTTAATTTCTGGATTGGGATATCTAAATCTAAATACTCTTATAGATAGGAAATTCGAAATGGCCACTTGAAGCTTGGCGTCTTAAGTTTAATTTGTCCTTTTTATTGGTTTAAAATATATATTTATTCGAATGCAAAATTTGTATTTTTGTGTGGTTGCGTTTCTCTTGATATTACTCTCCTCTTCTCTCTCTCTCTACAGCTCACTATTGGACTGGACTGGACTACATTTCATGCTCAATTCATGTATTATAATATAAAGCCCACGGTTCAGTTCGCACTCTATTTCTCTTCTCCTCTGTTTGTTTACCCTTTAGTAAGAAGGCTGCAGCCTGCAGTAGCGGTTACAATTCCTTCAATATATGTAGGGTTGTTCACCAATTTCGGTTTTCTAGGTGAACCGGACCGTTCGGTTCGATATAAAAAAACTGTTCGGGACCAATTCGGTACAAATCGATTTTTGGTACCGATTTCGGTTACCAGTTTCATAGGTCGGGTACATACCAAACCGAACCAGTTGTACCGATCAAAAACCATTTTTAAATAATTTTTTAGTTAGCCTTGCAGAATTGGTTTGAAGTCTTCTCTATTTATAAATTAAAAATAACACAAGAAAAGACCTAATAAAAATATTAAGGACTTAATGAAATTATTGGTGGTCTCCCCTATTTATAAAATAGAGGTAAGACAAAAGAACACAAATTAGACAATGTGGGATATTGGTAAGATAAGAGAACACATATATGGTTTTTGAAAGTCCCGCATTGATTAATAAAAAACTACCAAGTGAAGGAATGTTATGATTAGACTTGGCAAAATATGGTTATGGGTTGGTTTTTGTTTTCAAAATATGGTTAAACAACTATTTAAGAACTAAAATCATATTAACCATTTTTAATATGGATAATGTGGGTTGGAACCATATGGTTATGGTTAAAAACCATATTAACCATTTGAAGATATTTTGACGTTTAAACAAAATTTTTAAAAAATGAAATTAATATATACTATAGATAGAGAGACGAATATAAGGGATGGAATTTAGGCTACTTAAGTAATGCTATGAGATATACATAATCACGTAATATTATCTTTTTTGGGTGAGGGTGAGGGGTGTATACATAATCACATAATATTTTTTTTGGTGGCGGTGGGGTGGGGGGTGTGGTGGGTATGGGGTTGGGGGTAGGGTAGGTGGGTGGGGTAGAGTGGTTGAGTAGGGGGTAGGGTGGGGTGTATACATAATCACACAATATTATTTTTTTTGGTGGTGGTGGGGTGAGTGGGGGGTGGGGGTGGGGGTGGGGATGGGGGTGGGGGGTGGGGATGGGAGTGGGAGGGGTGGGGGTGGGGGTGGGAGTGGGTGGGGTGGGGGGTAAGGGTGTATACATAATCACATTAAATTTTTTTTTTTGGTGGGAGTGGGGTGTGGGGTGAGGGTGGGGGTGGGGTGGGGGGTAAAAGGGTGTATACATAATCACATAATATATTTTTTTGGTAGGGGTAGGGGTAGAGGTAGAGGTAGGGGTGGGGTAGGGAGGGGAGGGGTGGGGGTGGGTGAGGGGCGAGGTGGGATCGTCACAAGATACTGCTGAGTATCACATAATATGCTGCAGGTGCATATTGTCAATATTCGTCATAATATTTATTTAATATTCAATGGTGGATTTCACCTGTATGTATTAATTATATATATATATATATATATATATATATATATATATACACACACACCATTCTAAAAGGCTGATGTATTAAGTGAATAAAACCTCGACCCAGCCTGGGTAACTAAATTCACATATATAACCAGAATGATTTGGAATAAAATATGGGTCAAAAAATAGTTAACCGGGTTGGAACTATAACCAACCCAAATAAATATGGTTCCAAACTTTAACCAACCCAAATAAATAAATATAGTTAACCAACCCAATTGGTTCCAATTAATATGGGTTGACCTGGTAGTTAACCAACTATATTGCCAGGTCTAGTTATGATCCTAATTGCAAGGTATGAGACTTGTGTCCCACATCGATGGTATGAGACTTTGATGTGGGATATTTATAAACTTTGGGTTGTCCAATCTTAATAGCTAGTTTTTAAGGTTTGACTCTCTCATTGTTTGTAACAATTGGTGTGACGACCCCAAAATAGGTCCATTCCATCCAATCCATTCTGAGTCGCCAAATACATGGTACAGAAAACAACTACAACTTTATTAATATAATTATCGTGCAAGATACGACAACACTTAAACTGTGAGTTTAAATACAAATATATACCAACTATGACTCATGTCCCAACCGTGGACAACACCTCATAATGACACCTTACATAAAGGTACTGTTTTAGAAATTAGAACATTTGGGAAGTGCTCAAGGAAACCTTCGTACATGGGAGGCCATGCATCTAGGTTATGATAGATATCATATGCCCACAAAATTATCCTTGGTTGACCCAATAGACCCCAAAGAAAAACGAGAAGATTACTATCATATTCTTCCCAATGATGAGTCTTCTCTTGACATATCATTATCTCTACTGTTTCTAATTGAGAATTAAACTCCCAATAAATACCAAGATTATATAGGTAGTGCTCGTAAATATACCCAGCAAGTGGATGAGCACAACTCTGTCTTATGATGACACGAGGTGGTATGTCATTAGACATCTTGTATGATAGTGGCAAAACACCCTTCCAAGTTAAGTTCACCTCACCCTCAACAGCTATAGACCACCATTCTATTCCCCTGTTATCCCCCGCTTGTCCTAGCTACACTTTTATTACCTGAAAGGAATTGTGAAGCAAAAGGGTGAGCACAACTAGCTCAGTAAAGAATATCATGACTAAAGATAATTAAATTCTCAATAGCCTTCATCAATAATAAATCAGAGATTTAGAACATATGGTAGATGATAAAACTTTTCAACCATAGTTGCAAATGAATGAAGCAATCCATTAGAAGAGTCAAATAGACTATAAAGTCTATTATCTTCTCCATGTTAAAAGTCCACCAACAATATTTTATCCTGTAACATCAATCAACAATTTCGCCCACAATCACATGTATAACTCATAATCGTAATTGTTGTTCTAAATTCCTTTTCTCATCCAGACAAGGATAATTTTCATCACCGAAACATCAAAGATCATAGTTATACCAAATCACGTTCATGTTCATAATCATACTAATAAATTCATCTTTGCACTACGGGCCAAAGATATTCATCAACAGACCATCTTTGCACTACATGCCAAAGATATTCATCAGAAATCATTCATCTTTACACTACGGACCAAAAATATTCATCAATAAGTCATCTTTGCCAAAGATATTCATATCTCAAAGAAATATATAATCATTTCAAAATTTATATAAACAATAATTATAACCATGTTGATCAATTCACCTTTGCACTTAAGCTAAAGATATTCAATTATAAATTCAATGGTCATGATCATACCTGTCACAATTCAACTCTGCACTACTGGTCAAAGAGAACCCATAGTCACGATCATACCAATACTTTACCCATCTTTACACTCAAGTCAAAGAGAAATTCAACATCAGGGTTATAAAAATGTTATATATGATAATAAAATCAATATAATCAATACATAGTTTTAATCTCCAGAGTAATATTCATAAATCAACTATAATTTGGTTAGAAAAAGAAACCAATTTTGTAGTGAATAGTAACTCGTGAATAGTAACTCATGAATAGTAACCCGTCGTGAATAGTAAATCGTGAATAGTAACTCATTAATAGTAACCCCGACATGAAAAAGTTCCAAATTTGATAAAAAGTTCAAACCAATATTTTGGCATAATGATATTGAAGAAATAATATCATTTATGAAGAAAATAATCTCCCTTACTATCCCTTACAATCCCTTACAATCCCCTACCTCAAAAGAGCGAAGATTTACGATTTGAATAATATTTGAAACGAACTTGCACCGTATAACAACACTCAAGATATCAAAATACTCACAAGAATACACTCGATAATATAGAGAAATAGAAAAGAAAACTTCAGTTTCTGGTGTGATTTTCAATTCTAACCTAAGCACCCTATTTATAGAAAAATGCTTAGAACACCAAAGTAGAAAATTTAATATATTATTAATATTTTCAAAACATATTCTTACAAGACACCTAACCAAATTTGATTTGACCACCATTAACATGTGACACCCCAAAATAGGTATACATCACCCATTTCGAAAGTTGTCAATACGGTATGTAAACAACTACAACTTTATTATTACAACAAGAAAGCGTGAGTTTAAATCTGAGATATTGCCATCTAAACAATATCCACATACAATAAATCCTCATCATAATTATTGATACATTATTTTATAAAAATGGTGAGGACTACTAAACAACTCTCTAAAACTATCATTCCATACCCCACTGCACTTTCATTACATTCTCGCCTCCCAGAGAAGAAAAATGGAACAAAAAGGAAAAGGTGAGCTCAATTAGCCCGATAAAGAATATTATG
Source organism: Panax ginseng (assembly GCA_020205605.1). Lineage (NCBI taxonomy): Eukaryota > Viridiplantae > Streptophyta > Magnoliopsida > Apiales > Araliaceae > Panax > Panax ginseng. Next base: position 3,745,083 of record CM035148.1, read on the forward strand.
ACTAAGATAATATACAACAAATTATCGTTAGTCTTCAACAGGAAAAATTTAATAGAATACAATAGACAACAAGTTTTAAATCAATACTGCAATGGAAAATATTAATTCATAGAAGAGTTACATAGAGGATGAAATCTACTAATATCTATGAATTTAATGATCCATCATCAATATTTTTATCCTCGTAACATCAATCAATATATATCTGGAATCATATATTCATCCTGCAGACTGAAAGCCAAGGACATTCACGATTGGTCATGTTCATCTAAACACATGTTCATCTTTGCACTACACGGCCAAAGATATTCATCGAAATCATTCATCTTTGCACTCTGCCAAAGATATTCATCGAAATCATTCATCTTTGCACTACAGAGCCATAGATATTCATAATATCATCATTTAAGGTGAGGATGATGAGAAATATTTTTAAAAAAAGCGAATCCAGTGAATCAAAATGACAAGGATTAAGGATTCAGATTTTATTTTATCCACATCCAAAATACCTCAAAAATAATCATAGTGGTGTAAAATTCAAGAATGATCAAAACATGGATACAATCAAAGCTAGTATCGAGAATAGATATTTTGGACAAAAAGAAAATTTTCATTTTTCGATGAATAGTCTTAGTATTCGTGAATAAGATCAGATATCGTGAATAAGTGTCATATCGTGAATAGTATCTCGACACCAAAAGTTCCAAATTTGATAAAACTTCAAATCAATATTTCAAAGATAATGATATTGAAGAAATAATATCATTCTGAAAAAAAAATAATATCCCTTACCTCGAAAGATTTATACTTCTAGTTAAACACAGGGATATATTTATGACTTGAACTTGCCGTATAGCAATACTCAAAGTATACTCAAAATACTCACAAGAATACGCCGATAATATAGAGAGAAAACTTGATTTACGGTGTGATTTTCAATTTAACCTAAGCACCTATTTATAGGAAAATGCTTAGAACACCAAAGTAGAAAATTTAATATAATATTATTATATAATTTAAATTTTCCTACGCCATCTTTAATAGAACTGAATTCAGCCACCTTTGTTGCCCCACAATAATGACAAAAAAAAAAAAACGTTTTTGTTATTAAAACAATTAAAACTTCCAAAATCAATTATTTTGAGACTTGAACTTCAATAATTCACAATAAATAGCCTTTTTGTCGGAAAATTCGAATTTCGCTGAATTTTTATAGGAAATTCAATTCTCTACAACTTTGCGGAAGAAAGTTTTTCTAAATTATAAATGAAATTGACCGAAATCTCAAGCAGGCGATTTTAGAAATTTATAATCAAATTTCAAATCGATAAATGGGGTCCCATGACATGTTTAACATGTTTTAAACATTTATTGCAACAAAAATACTCTTCCTCCTCGTATACTCATATATCCCTCATTCGTTGTAAAAATATCACCATTTTTATTTTATTAAAATATAATAATATATATATATTTAAATGAATTATTTTATCGAGAAAAAGATAAAATTTCAATTTTCAACAATTGTCACATTAAAATTTTCTCCATCTATATCCACATAAAATCAATATTTTCCTCATCATATGAATCAATAATTAATTATTCACAAATAATATTACTGAATCACAATATTGACAACCAAAGCGGTTCAGGAAAGAGGGGCTTTCCAATAAGAATTTCTCACTTCTTGGTAGCATGATTAAGTGACCAAACCTCTCCTTGATGAGAACTTTCTAAACATTGCCAATAATGTTATCTAATAATATTATTAGGATAATATGAATTATTGCTTCGATAATGAAAAAATCTTGTGTAATGACAATTATTAAAAAACAACGTGAATATAAAATATCAACACAACAATTATTGAACCAATAAAAAATCTTTGAGCGGTAATTATCGTAACCATTATTGAGTAGTGCCTTCTTACGTAAGAGTCAATAATTGGTGCAATACCGTGTCTTCTTTTGTGCAACAACGCGCGTAGACGTGTTTTTAACCATGGTATTCAATGATAAATGAGTAACAATTCTGCAATTATTTTTAAACAACTTATATTTGTCGTTTTCTTCCTCCAATCGCTTTCGTTATGGGTTCCACACATGCATTTGGGCCGTCGTCTGAATATTCGAAAAGATCTGAATATTCCTCGACCAAACGAATATTCCCCGACAACAATGAATATTTTATAACCACTTGCTTATTTTGAAATATTTGCGTATTTTACCCATAACTATCCACATTAATCAAATCAACCCTTACTATTTCAAAATAATAAATAGAAGAAAATAAATTTCATTAATTAATTATTTGGGGTCTTACATAACACATGCCCACAATTGAAAAAAATGTTTTTCATATAAAAAATCATTTAAAGCTCCAAAAAAAATAAAATCAATTATTCTGAAACTTCAATAATTCATAATAAATAGCCCTTTTATCAAAAAATTCGAATCTCGCAAATTTTTATAAGAAATTCAATTCTCTACAACTTTGCAGAAGAAAGTTTTTTCAAATTCCAAACATAAATTGACCGAAATTCATAAACGGGCGATTCTACAGGCTATAATCAAATTTCAGTCAAGAAATGGGTTCACCAACATGTTTAACATGTTTTAAGCAACTTTTGCAACAAAAATACTCTTCCTCCTCATATACTCATATATCCTACATTCATTGCAAAATATCACCATTATTATATTATAATAATATAATAAAATATTATTTTATCGAGAAAAGATAAAATATCAATTTTCAACAATTGTCACTTTAAAATTTTTCTCCATCTATATCCACATAAAATGAATATTTTCCTTATCATATAAATCAATAATTAATTATTCACAAATAATATTACGAGAATCACAATCAATCGACAAACGAGGGCGGTTCAAGGAAAGAGGGACTTTTCAATAAGGATTTCTCTCCTCACTTGCAAGTAATTGATTAGGTGACAAACCTCTCCTTAGGCGAGAACTTTCTAGACATTGCCAATAATGTTATCTAATAATATTATTCAGATAATATGAATTATTGCTCAGATAATGGAAAATCTTGTGTAGTGACAATTATTGAAACAACGATAATATAAAATATCAACGCAACAATTATTGAATCAAAATAAAATATTGAGCAGTGAATTACAGTAACAATTATTGAGTAAAGCGCTTCTTACGTAAGAATCAATAATTGGTGCAATACCTGAGTGTCTTCTTACGCAACAACGTATTCATTGTATTTTAACCACGGGTATTACAATGATGTTAAGCAGTAGAAAGCTACGATGCGTTATTTGTAAACAACTTATACTTGTCGTTTTTTCATCCAATCGCTTTTTGTTATGGGGCCCTAAAATTTGCCGTCGTGTGAATATTCCCCGACAGAAAGAATATTCCACGACCAAACGAATATTCCCCGACAACAATGAGTATTTTATAACCACTTGCTTATTTTAAAAAAAATTCATATATCACCCTTAACTTTAAACTTTTATCAATTTTAACCATTTATTGAATAGTAATTATAAGAAAAATTGAATACTTTTATTTCATAAAATTTGGGGTCTTATAATTGGTATCAGAGTCGTCCAATACCTTTCGGTTTGCAATAAATGTAATGCGAGGTGGTGGTCGATCTTCTTGAGATTAAGTTGTTCTAGAATAGAATAATCGCTTTAAAGCAGAAAGCCCGTGCGTGGTAGCCGGCTGCGATAAGGTATTTTAAGGTCTGGCTCTCCCATTGTTTGGTCAAGTACTCAAGTCTTACATTGGTTAATTGGTAAAAATTTAAGGAACTTTTTTTATAAAATGAGTACCAAGTCCCAAGTCTTGGGCTGCTCTTCCTGGGCTGGTTTTGGTTAAAAATTGGGGTCGGTTCTAGCAAGATAAAAACTTGTACCGAACTGGCTAATCAGTTCGGTTTAATCGGTTTCGGTACCCTATTTTGGATACTATCGATATTTCGGTCTGATTTTTTTACCGATGAACACCCTTAAATATATGCTTCTTCTGCAAAGCAAATTTCATCTGATGCTCGATCTACTTCTAGTATCAACTCTACTTCTTATTTTACAGAAACAAGAAGTATATAATTTTTGTTATTGCTTCTTTATACTATACTAAATATATATATTTTTAATTGATTAGGGTTTAGGGCCTAGAGTAGGTTAGCTTCCTTCAGTTGAATCTGATCTTTATTGTATTCGAATTTGAAGTATATGCTGTAATAGTAAAAAATATTGAACGGTTGGAATATTGGTAAAAGTATTGAAATCATTTTAACTAAAGAGGATTGCTTTCTTGTTTGCGTCTTAAATACTACGTTCAGATTTGAGGGAATGTAATGAACTAGAATAAAAAATAGTATATTTGATGGATGGAGTATAATTCATTCCATCCTTGTGATTTTTATTCAATAAATATATGTAATAATTTTTTGTCATCATATCACACTACAAATAGCTTTGGTCCAAACTTAGTTGAATTTTTTTGGATGATTGATTGTAATTTAAGCTTCTGATTCACAACTTATACAGAATGAATAAAGGAAAAGTTAGAAGACAATAGCAGTGAAATTAGAGTAGAGAAATATGGAGGTGATCTATATATGTTTAGTAGTGGAGCATGTGTGTCAATGTGACATTAAATTTGTAATGGATAACATTGCGTAACAAAGGAAACCAGCAGCTTCTTGTCCTATAATCGGGAAGACCAACTTGAATAACTCTCTAGTCCTATATACTCATTTGGGATAAAATACTTGAATGTTATGTCATGTTTCTCCAATCAAAACAGAGAACAAGCTCCAATAAATCCTAAAACTTAGATATATTACAATACAGGAACACAGTATCAGGATACAGCTAGCACAACCTTCACCATGATACAAAATTACAAATGAACTCATTCTTAAAACTAAAGGAGGTTCCACAATATTTTATATGTACGTACCCCACAGAAATTTCTACGTCGCCTTCAAACCACTACATCTAGAGAGAGGATCCATTTTCATTGCTTTTCTTGCTCTCTTCATACTTTCCAGCTATGGAATCAAATAGAATACATTACTAGTAGTATAAAGAACTTAACCGTCCGTCTATTTCAAATGTCCAACACCTATAACTCGTCCGATTGTATTGTTGAAAAATGGATACGGGTTCAACTTCATTTGTCAAATTAAAGCATGTTGACCGTATGCTAAATCGGACATAATTAGTCCTGTTAGGCATTACAACTATATGATAAAAGACAAAATTATGAATTTCATTGCAACAGCTAGCTAGCTGCATTAAAAAAATAAAATTAAACTGACAGGATGAAGTTGAATGCATTGACAACATAGAATGCTTTAAAATGGTCATGCAGATGAAGATGTGAGATTTGAAATGAATGATCATGACCTCGGGCAAATTAAGGGAGCTGTGTGGAGTAGCCAAGAATTCCTCTGAAAGTGAACATGAACAATGTTGAAATTTTAGCTCTTGGTCTCCCTTCAATTATCCACGTCCATAATATGTAGCCCGTTTGCATCAATACAAACACCTCAACCCCCAAACAAATGAAAACTAAATAACATCAATAACCCAGACAGTCATACCATTTATTTTGGCGGATGGAGTTAATATGAAATACAGAATATAAATTTATAATATACCGTATTAAGAGCAGCAAGAAAGGCATTGAGAGTAGGGGCAGAGGCAAGCAAACGATGAATGGGGCGGGTAAGCACAAAGCCCAAATCGAAGGGCGGAGAAGATGGCGGAATCATTGGGATGGCATACTCAACGCCCATCACGAAGAATAAGGAGAGATAGCGAGGACACAGGGTATTGGGTGGTACCTCAACACACCCAACAAATACTGGCTTCTCCATTTCATGTAGGCCGCATTTCCCATCACCATCACCATCACCATCACCATCACCAACCCTGTACTGGTAGTCTTCTTCGTGTCGAGGATGCCGTTAGGTTTGTAATGCCTATTCTTATTCTTATTCTTCTTCACAAGGGTACATGATGATGATGGTGCACTACTGTTGTGGAAAGTGTATCCCTTTGTTAGAATATAGCATCACACACACGCACACAAACGATAGATAATTAAGAAGAACACAAGAAATTTATGTAGTTTCCCAATTTGGGTACTCCACAAGCAGTTTGTTGTTTATTGATGATTCCTTAGTTACATAGAATTTTACAATAGATAATATATATACCTACTAATCATATTTCAACCCTACTTCACATTATATTCAATTACCCATAATGACATTTTCAATTAACAACCCAAAAAAACTTCGTTTTTCGTAGAGCAGTATGTACGACGTCATGTGTCGCTCACATGCACAACATGGCGCGGTCCGCGCTACTTGGGCAATAGCTCCTCGCCCCGCGCCATCACAGCAGAAACTCTATACCATACCACAACTTCTAAAATAATACTAAAAATGTAGGTAGTCCAAAAATTAATATTTTTATATGAAAAGTGTCGTTATAGATGTATAGCGACGATGAAAATCGTCGCTATAAAATCTTTAGCGACGATTTTCATATAAAAATATCATTTTTTAATTATGAATTTATTAATTTCGAAATATTAATATTTACTTTCTTTTATACTCTCTATCATTAATTCTTTGACTTGATTCAATGTAAGTGGGGCTGTTCAAGTTGAGAAAGTAGGAAGTAGAAACAATAAATAATAAAACAGTGAAGGCAGAAGAAGAATCTTTTATTCGCCTTGTAGGGGCCGGGGTCCCAACCAAGACCAAACTCGATTAATTGCACGAGAAATGGCATATAGACCATTAGACAGTTGTGTTATGGTACGGTAATTAATTTATTTACGACTGTCTCGATCGATTTTAATACCAACTACGTACAATCTTTTATTTGAACACCATGCCATGCCATGCCACCACCAACAGAAGTTTGCACTTTCCTCCTTCCGTTGTGATTATGCCCTAATCACCCTGATCAAGATCTGCCCTAATCACCCTGATTATGTCTGTGAGAGATACAAGTCCCACAAGCAAGCCCATCCGATCCACCACCCAAACTCGGTGGACATGTTTAGTAACGGCCTTGTCCACTACTTCCGAGAGCAATGATTCAGCATGACATGTCACAAGTCCTCTTGATGCAGGAGCAGAAGCAACATGAGGCGGATTTAATGAAAGCTTCTCCGTGAATTCCATAACGCTAATGGGCAACCAATATCTTAGTTGAGATATTGGACATCCTCTTAAATCTGTTGCTGAAAATGTCCCAACTAGCCTTCTTCCTTTGCCCTGTAAATATAACATGTCTCAAGTTCAAGTTTCTCGCCTAGCTAAACACATGCAATTAACCATCCTTTCCAACCAAAATAAAATATAGGATTAATTTATTTTGACTTTTTGAAAATATTTCTTTAAAACGTCAAAAGTTATTTTATATTTGAAGACAAGACTGAACATAAGGTAAGGTATAATTTGTGATGTCGAAAAAAGGGGGAAGTGAAAACCAGTGAATGACTTGCATACATCTACAGGCAGCATGTGATCTTCTTCAGAGGTATTGAAAGCTTGTACAATGGGAACAGCATTGAGTGAAGCAGCCCTCATGAATTTGATGGAATCAATAACTTTGGTACGATCCGTAACACCAAAAATATGGTCACTCATGGCACCCAATTCGCTTACACTGCGAGACATGATGGCCTGCAGCTCATGATCAGCAGAATTACTCTCCTTCAAAAACTTCAAGAGCTCCATTTGGGTGATCATCCGATAGCAACAGGCAGACTCTACTAATTCAACTCCACCTACGTTTTTCATGTGGCTGTCTATTGGTACCAAAGCACGGTGGATTCCTTTGCTGAAAACTTCCATACAGTCCATAATGCTGCACATATAATTATATAATTGCACTGGCTGGTATATAATAGTAACATGCAAAAATACTTCTCCAGTTACTTAAAGAGTTGGCACTGGTTTATGTATATGTATGCGTGTATATACATCCATCGTCCAAAAATTAAGGTGGGGCATATTATAAAGAATATAATGCAATTTTGGAAATCTCAATAACGAAGTTGAAATAAATTATCTCTCTCTATAGATATAATAAGGAAAAAATTTATAACTTTAATATATTCTTCAAAAATCAATTTTATCGTAGAATCATCGTATGTAGTGAATAATTTTTAAATGTACACGAGTCTCCTTCGAGTAAGGTATTATGTTTAAATAAGATCTAGATCTAAGCTGTAATTTCCTAGCAATAGTATTTTTATGACAAAAAAATCTTACAAAAAGTTGTTTACAAAATGATGTGACTGGTTATGGTTGGTAATTAGGCGCACCATAGATCATCCACCAATTACATTGTCACTGTCATTTTATAAAGTAGTAGTTTTTGTAAGCTTTTTTTGGCACCGTACCATTGCTCATTTCCTAGAGTTATATGTCCAACTCGGAAATAACTTGTCCATCTTTCTTGCCCATGTTTTCCTACCAAGAGAATGACAAATTTGGAATAAAGCAAAAAAAAATTATCTTTTATCCTCCACATTGTGAACCCTATAAAAAATTAATATAATGCTAATTAAAATAATAGTCTAGATTTAAAACTTAAGTTTTTTTATTATTCTTTTTCTTTTCCGTCCTGAACTTGGAACTTGAGAGCGTTGTGTAAAAAGACTATAAAACTTTTGAAATAAAAAAATATATATAAAAACTCATGTGTTGAACAATATATGAAGGGAGTTACTATTTTCATAAGCAAAAATATTTTTCCACAAAGTTTCATGTGAATTCATACATAAAAGTGGGGTCCACTCACAATTTATGAAAAACTTAATTTAATTTTTTTGTGAAAATAATAACTCTATATGAATTTACACGCAAAATAAGAGTTTTGAACAAAATTAATTATTTCAATTTTTTCCTAAATGGGTGGTCCACAATTAAAACTAATTAAGTTGATGAAGGCATATTAATTCTTAATGCGGGTTGGAAGGGAAGGGATAGAGAATGAGTTGTTTATGAGTTTAAAACGAGAAATATATTTTATTTTTAAACTACTTATTATTATATTACCCTAACAAATAAATGACTAAAAATTATTTTAAGTAATATAAAATATCTAACTTTTTAATCATTTCCCATCTCTCCAAATCCAAATCCTTCCACCTTTAGGAGGAAAATTTTGAACTTAATATCTAAATCACTTCCTCCTAAAACATAAGATTTTGAGGAATTTTAATAATTCCCTCCCTCCCTCCCTCCCTCCCTCAGTATAAAGTAACAGTAAAGTAACAGTAATATCAGATCCTTTCAAAAAAAAAAGTTATTTACTTTTATTGTTTAAAACGTCTCAAGACAGAGTATATAATAAGGAGAAAAATAAGTAAACAATTACTTGCCTGGTATTACGATTGAGCGTCCATAGACTGAGACTTTCAAGGCAGTGGCCTATAACCGATGACACCGAAACTGACATCCTCTGGTCAAGATCGCCACCTCCGTCGATATCATCTCCGGCGATATGGGCCAGGATGTCCAGCATGGTAATTATTCCTATGTAGTGTTTTCTGACAGCACCAGTCAGCTTATCAGACTCCAAGATCATGGACCCACCTGCTCCAATCCAGTGTCCGGGCGGTGCAGCCACCGGAATCGCCACCACACGGTTGGCCACTAGGACGTTCATGGTGTGGGCCAGCGTAGCCGTGTACGGCACCTCCACGAGCCTCCGCTTATCCGCCCTAACCACATGGCTTACTTTCTTGTCCTTGAAACGTACGCTGCTTTGCATGTTGTTGCCGTAAACCTGATCATCTTCCACCGTCATCTGCATCTCTCTAATGTCCAAGAGTAGAAGATTGGATAATTTTCTTGTTTTTTTCTTTCCAAATATTTTAAGCAGATTAATTGATATATCTATATTTGGGTGGTTGTTTGTATTTATATATATATGAAAAGTTTGCATGCGTGTTCAGACAGATACTGCATGACTGCTCTTTGTTGGACACGTACTTAGCTGACTAACTAAGGTGTTCTTTCACTCACCGATGCAAATATATATATATATATATATATATATATATATATATATATATATATATATATCTTGTCGTCCTTAATTTAACTTCTATCCCCGCTTTTTTCTCTCGCAATTAATTTGCCATCTGACTTCTATGAATTTTTACGCATTTTAGCCTTTTTATTTTTTTTCTCTCCCTCTTTTACACTCCAAAATCTTAAAAACGCCAACTCATTTACCCTCCAAAGTTATAATGAGCTAGTCATAAATTAATAACCTAACCCGATCGACAAGTGATCATAGTGTTGCAATTAAAAGAGCGAAAGGCAATACCTTCAAATTTTTACAGCAACGGAGTCCATCTAAATTAGTAGGAGTACTTCCTTTAGAAGGCATGTAATTTAATTAGTTAGGAGTACTTCCTTTAAAAGGCATGTAATTTAATTAGTTAAGAAGGCCTAAATCGAATTTAAGCTCCCAATAAGTCCCAAACCGTAATTTATGTGTCATTTTTGACGATTTAAACCTCATTCAATGAGTATGCATGCATGTTAAAAGGGTATAAACGACCCAACATGGATATCGGCAACATGGTTATTCCATCTTAATTATCAACGATCGATCATAACCCACACACCAAACATTTCAAATGATCACCCTACACTTAAAGTGATCTACCTCAAGTGGAAATACAAGGACGTTCCTGCAAAATCAGTGACAAAAAGAAAGAGGTAAAAACTCAAATTACTTCCGAGAAAACTTGCAAAGCAGCTAATGATAATTAAGACATTATTTTGCTTCTCGTTGAGGCATAAATTCACAAAGTTAATTGGCCTCTCTCAACATGTCTTGTTTTATTTATAGTTTTTCAACCTTTTCTTACATCATTGAATGTGCGGATCAGAGGAGAGACTTACCCACGCCTAGCTAGCTGGCTCACAAATACTCTATCATCTCAGCACCCTCTGGCTATGTATCCTACAACCTACCATACTTCAAACTAATAGCTCCCTCATCACAAAGCGGGTGCATATGTGAAGCATTTTCAAGCACTTCACTTTGGTGGTAGTTGCTCAGCACTACCTGCAACAGGCTTCGTCTTAGGCCCTACACCATTTTCATGCGGAGGCACGCTACCCCACTTTCCCTCTGATTCCAAAGGCTCAAGAACATGAACGCCACCATCAGTAAGCCCCAGTGCAACCTGATTAGGATCGGTTGGATGACCTGTGATTACAAGGGGATACACCCTTGAGCTGTGAAATTGCAAAACAAGGCAACTTCAGAGGTGGGAAATGATCGTCATATCAAATATTCAATTGACTTGTCAGTTTCACACAAACTAGCACACATACCTTGGATTCAAAGGTAAATAGGCTGTGTGGCTAATCCTACACCTCATTCTAAGCATGGTGGCAGTCAACACAGTAATGCTCCCATCTTCGTCGCAAACATATATTAATTGGCTATCGCAAGAATATGTAGCATCTGTAATTCGCCCACTTGATTCTTTGGGAACCCACTGCAAGAAACCACATTAATTTTACGTCTATCACCTACCACACTGGAGTTAACCCTAGACAATTCTAGGAGCCAGAAGTATTTTTTCCATTCAACTAAATAACTAGGTGCTTATCTAAAATACTAGGGGAGTCTGACATGCAATTACATTCACCAAGTTCATGCGAAAAAGAAAATCTTCATTGTATGTGACAATTATACTCCATCCTAAAAAAAGAGTAGTTACAAAGAAAATGGTACTCTTTATAAAAGAGGTAGTAATCAGCATTTGAGTCACTTGACACAATCAAATTACTAAATCAAGCAAAGACATCAGATATTTGAGTGCAAGTAATGACCACACACCTGTTTAATCAATTCGAGCTTCGGTGCTTCATATATGGCTATATGAGTTTCATGGACAGCCAACACATGAGTATGGTCTTGGTGAAACTGTACACGGGTCTGCGCGAGAGGGGTTGGTGCTCTTCCAGAAGGAATCTGCAGGAACTTACTGCCCTGCTCCTCCCATCTATCCATGCTCCAAACACAGAGCTGAAAGGAAGAATAAAACTCAACTGACCAAAAATAATGTAGTGGGATAATCATATCACGTCTGTATGTCACAACAGGTAAAGAGAGAGACACAGAGAAAGAGAGAGAGACAGAGAGAAAGATAAAGAGAGAGCCTTTCCCCTTAAGCATAGTAGCTCACAATATACCTGAGCATCAGCTCCAGATGACACAAGGATATTTAGAACATTAGAGAAGGCAAGGCCAGTGACTCTATTCTGATGCCCTTTTAACTTGCTTTTGACCTATGCAGTTCAAACATTTAAAAAAATCAAGATATACTCATCCAGTTCGGATTCAAAATATTAAGGTGTTGGCAAAGGTGAAGACCTCATCAACCCTAACATAATAGATTTGTATTGAAGAGTCCTCCATGCCAATTGCAATTATGTTATTGTCCTGTGGATGGAAGGCAAGAGAAGTTGCAGCAGGAGGGGGAGGCATGAATGTTGTCATAGTCTGCCAAAAATAGTGTATAAAAAAAATGTTATTTACACCATCAAAAAATATACATTTACATGCAGAAAGCTAGGAATCAAAAGAAAATCCCAGGACCAAACAGATGGGCCACAATAAAATCAGCATCAGTGAGATGTCCTTGCCTTGAACGTCATCATATTAAACAGAGAAATTTTTCCTCCATTCGCAGACATGACATAAGAATCATTCTTAGAAAGCGCAAAACACGGAACAGCATCTTCAAGGTTTGTCTCACTTATATCATTGGTCATTAATATTCCACTTGAAGGTTGCCATAATTGTGGCGGAACATTAGTAGTTGCCTACAAGTGGCGAATAAAAGGAAAATCAAATGAGACCTGGATAACAAAGGTATACAAAAAGGGAGATTAAAAGCAAAAAAACTACCTTCCCCGTCAAGTTCCGCTCATTCCTCTGCCATTTCCAAAGTTTGTGTACAGCATTATATGCTAACGCCAATATGGCACCTCCTGAATTTGTATAAATTAACCTAATAATCTGGAATGGATGACGAAAATTGTCAGAAGATCACAAAAAAATCCCACTAAACTAGAAATAATAGATAATACATAGTCAAGACAGACTACAGTAGACTGTTCTATCTCTACAATAGTCTCACTCATCAAGGGATTCACTATAGCGTATGCGAAGAACATGAAGATTGCATATTTTTCCAGCACTAACCGAAAATAGGTATTTGTGTTGCCAAATAGAAGTGCAATAACGAAAGTAACCACCCCCACCCCAGCACACCGTCACGACCAGAACAAGGGGAAAGAAAGTAATGGACAATATGAACACAAAAGCTTGTGTGTCTGAGACATGTACTCCCTTTCCCATATACATATACATATATATAAACATAAATACACACACACCATATTTCAGAGATCATATCTATAAAGGAAATGAAAGTCTTACCTACTGGGGGAAATATATATGCATATGTGTGTGTGTGTATTTATAAAGTAAAGATTGGCAAGAGGTACACATGCTAGCTTATACTAATAGCAGATACATACTCTTACTGATAACAAGCTATCAGGAAGTTTCAGGGAACGAAGTTGAGTTTGTTCATTGATTTCTGTCAGCTTCCAAATCTTAGATTTTTCCATCTCATCTGTAATCCTAGGATTCACCTCTGCAAAAGTTCGGATATCTTCATTCTACAGAATATTTAAAAGCTAATCAGTGAACCATAAAAAACAAAAGTAGACTTGCAACCTAGAAAACAATCCAAAACATTAATATATAGTAAATGAATGAAAGAAATTATTTCACTAAATATGACAGGAATACACAATAGCAGAGGAAAAACATGCACTGGTCCTCAAAGAGAGTCCCTAATCCAGATGGAAGTAATATCTGTACTTACTAGAGGTACTATAGCTGTCACTGTTGTGCTTCTTTCTGCCACTCCAATGGTTGTTGCAACAGACGAACTTGATGCACCATACGCACCAATTATGGGAGACTACAAAGTGATTGATGCACGTTAAGAAGCACGTCCAGATTACAGTCATTGAAAAAAATCTCTACATTGGTTTACCTTTACAACACTCCCGGAAACAACTCTAGAAGCATCAACTGCATGATTGTCAATGGGGCGAACCAGACGAACACCTTCAGCATTCCCAAGTATTTTGACACCATTCTCACTCGTTGAGACAGCCAAGAGTATCCCTTCCTTACTAAACTTAATGCAAGGTGAAGCCTGAGGATAACAAACCATAAGATTGTAAGTTATATGAAGACAATACTCCAAGTACATCTGCAAGAGGCGAATTCAGTTATTACCGGTAATCCACCATCTGCATCAGTAGTCGTCAGGAGGTTAACATTATCAATGTCCCAACACTTGATAACAAACTCATCACCAGCAACCAGGAACCGATTCTTCGTATCAAACTGAACAACACCCACGGATCGCTTCCCAAGACCAAGGTAACTTCTCTTGACAGCACCTTCACTTTCATTCCACTCCACAATGTGTGATTCTCCGTCTTTACTAGTCCCACATGAAAAAAGCCTACAATTTGTACAGGAAAGTAAGAAAAAGATACAAAAAAGCATTAGAAGTCAAGACAACAGTTATGTGAGTTATTGAAAATTAAGACATCAAACAAGCAGTAGACACCGGATCATGTACCTCGTCCCATCAGCACTGTAGGTCATTTTTGTACAAGATTGTCCTGGTGCATCATAATCAACTCTTGAACCCAAATTGTCATATAACCAAGCCTTAATCTTCCCATCAACAGATGTTGAAAAGATGAACTGAGACAAAAGACATGGCACTTGATTAAAAGAAGCATACTTAGAAGGCAAAACTACAAAAGGTCTATGGATCTGCACTTCCTACCTACCACGGAAAATAACAGTTTTTTTTTTGGGTGGGGAGGAAAAAGGGTTTTCATTCTGAAGTTAGAGAATGTTTTTTAACTGAAAAATCTTGTGATAAAGTTCTGTTTTCTATACTAGGAGTCTCTTATTAGGCAACCCTTCAACAAACAAATACCTGGATGTTTTCCTTTTGATGTGGGCATACGGAATAGACAGGGGCCCCGTGACCCTCGAAAGTGTACTGTTTAGATCCCGTTACAGCATCCCAGACCTGCATAGACATGAACTTATAAGATTGCAGTCATGACCTTACCATTCCATCCGACATATTTGATAACAAAACAAACCTTGATAGCCTTGTCATCTCCGCAAGTTATAATGCAAAGTTGTTTGTTTGGGTGTGAGAAAGCAAGATCACTAACATTACCAACATGCGCATCAATCTGAAAGAATTCATGATAGAGATTCACTTAATTTTCTTTTGATAAGTAAAGGATTGGAAGACAACAGTAGATATACAACACCAGCTAGATACTATAGTTAGACGGCTAATTAGAAGTTCAGTACATAACACAAACCTCTAGGTGGTTCCGTAAATCATCACTGCCATCAAAGGAGTATATGTGCACAATGTGCTTTGAGTAGGCAACACCTGAATCAGAGGTCGGACAATCAACGTACCACCAGAAGCATATATCTCCAAAAGATCTCATCTTATTTTGTAATAATTTCATTAAGCAAATAATAAAATAAAACAAAAAACGTAAAACATAAATTCAGAGAAAAAGTTCCAAACTTTTAGTAACATGGAAGTACTCATATGATGAGAAGATAATAAATTAAAAGAGAAAGAAAGAAAGAACTGATAACAAACCAAACAGGGTGCCATCAGGACTCCAAATCACACGGTTTACAGACACGGTATACTCATTCGCTAATGATGCCTGTGTAAAGGGAGAAACTAATGTGATGCTTGCTTGTGAGAAACATGAAAGGATCAAACATTCAAACTTACGCAAAATTATTCCGGATACAATAGCTCATACCTGCAGAGTCATAGAACATGCTCCAAGGTTCCAAACCTTGAAATTTTTAAAAGCAAGCCTGTCCCTGCTACCTACTTCCCACACTGAAATATCACCAATATTCGTCCCAACTGAAACGTGAAAGGATTAAAGGTAAGACAGTTTTTCCAATTCTGAGCGTAGGTTGGGAAGAGCAAAAAAAGTTTATTGGTGAAAGCTAACCAAGAAGCATCATTTGTTGCACTGGATGGAAATCCATGCTCTTGACAGCAGAACCCTGATTCAGATTAGCAACAACAGTCTTCGGCAAGTCATAAGAAGAATATGAGGCATGAGAATGGCTGCTGCCAGGATATGTGTCGGACAAAATATTATTTGGGAGATTATTGACCTGTGAAGTCCAATTAAAAGAAAGATCAACTGCCAATACATCTAAAACATGTCAAAAATCTAAAATCTTGGTAAAGACGGTGAAAAATGTCATAAAATATAACAAATTAGCTATCCAAGAAAACCACAATTACCTATCAAAAGACTTGAACAATATCAAGAACAAGTAAATTAGTGTTCTAAAAATCCCCGCCTAGGTCCGCTTAGGCTCTGCCTAGGCGCTAGGCCCCCCTTGGCGCCATGCCTAGGCGCTAGGCCCCCCTTGGTGCCTCGCCATGGCACTAGTCCCCCCGACGCCTCACCTAAGCCTAAGGCGGCAAAAAAATTCCTTCAGAAAATTAGGCGGGGCCTAGGTGGGGTCTAGGCGGAGAGTTTTTTTATATTTTAATAACTACCCAAACCAAATTTTAATATATTTATTTTTCTAATGATTTACCATATTCATTATACATGTTGTAGCATATCAAATCATAACAAAAAGTGAACAATATCAAGTCAAAATAGATACTTTTATTATAGTTGTACTTTTTTGAACTTGTACCAACTTCAAATTATATAAATGATGATACATTTGTAATATTTAGTTTAATTCAATAATTCTTAAATTTATGTTTAATGTCTTAAGTTTTAATATTGAATTAAATTCTTAAAATTTTAAATTTACTATTTAATAACAATCTTGTTTATGAATAAAACTAATACGTTAAAAATATGTTTGAATTTTGAACAATTGCATGTTTATGTTTGAACTTTGACATTAACAATATGGATATTTGTTTGAATTTTAAGCAAAGACCTTTATTATCTTTATTATAGATTATTTTGTTTTATATTATTGTCTTGTTTGGATAAATGTAAGATAAAATATTAAAATTGGCTTAAAATAAAAAATTCCGCCTAGTCCCCGCCCAGGCCCCCTAGGCGCTAAGCCCCCCTCGACAGCCCGCCTCCCGCCTAGCGCCTTTTAGAACATTGAGTAAAATACTAAACAATTATGCCAAAATAAAATTTTTAAAATTCAACCAGAACAACCTAGAACCTCACCAAGCTCTGGCGCAAACCAAAAAACTAAAATCCAGTGGATGATAAGATATAATAGGTTGAATTGGATTGTACCTCCTCTGATATCCCAGAAGGTCTAGTTCTCCTCAACAAATGTTCAGAATCTGCAGTTTGATAGTCCATTGCTGGATTATTAGGAGTCCTAGGACGCTTTAGCATAGATGCTATCACAAATATAGATGGAAGAAGGGAACATTAAAACTTACCTAGGAAAAGTAAGATGGAATGTAGGATATATTCTCATTTTAACCCCAAAAAAAACCTTGAGGAACCTATGTAAGTAAAACTCATACTTGAAAAGAACTACAGTACTGATAGTATATTCTTCTATCCAGTAAAATGGTATGTTGTACCTGTACAGGTAATGTGACTTGTGTATTGTAGTTACAGTAATATAATAATACTGCTAGGATTCCCCAATAGAGATCTGGGAAACATCAAGTCCAAGTACATATATCAACACATGCAAGCCTGTTAGGAAGTTAAAAAAGTTATTGAAGTCTTCCACCAAGACTTCCCATTGTTTGACAAGTGAAGATACAGGTTGCCAATTGCAAACCTTCATTGTGCTGATTTCAACTTATTATATACTTACATCTATTACTATCCTTTTCCTGCTGCTACTCTACTTAAATACACCAGCACATGCCAGTAAGAAAAACCCAAAAGAACATCTAGTTCATTGATCCTCCTTGAATTCATGTCCAATGTCCTTTCCACTCTTTTTCTTTACAAATGATGCACAATAGATTCCGGTCAGGGAGCACTGATAACTGGAGGCTTATGTGGACTAACAGTAAACCTTGCATTTCTATAGCAGAACTTCAAGCAGACATAATATGTAACCTGGACAATTATGGGGTAAGTTTTGGGTCAAAGAAAGATACCTAAATGCTCTAAATTCTGTCTGCTCTGGGCTACCAAACCCAGGAATCAGTATTCAGGAGAAATATGGTAGGCTGCAGTATTCAGTGGGAAAAGCGTATGGTGACAGTCTTAGACTAGTATGTATTGAAGTAGTAAATGAACAAATCTGTTGCTATACACCTTCCATTTATATGAAGTGCTTCTCAATGGAGAGCGTTCTACTTCAATACATATTAATTCATGACAGACGTATAGAGCTAACAATTTAAAACTGCAACTCATGGTCTACACTTATTCTAATCAAACTCGAGAACATTACAAATGCAAATGACAAATAAATAACACATGACAATTACGTTGTCAACTCAATAAAATTACCAGCATTAGTGCCTATTGGACCTCCAGAAATTGCTGGGTGCGGCATGGAGGATGTGTTAGCCATCCATCCTCCAAGAGAGGAAGTTAGAGCTGCAAGTGCAGGTTGGAATGGCTAAAAATGAAAAGGAAAATATTACAAAACAGAATAAGGAAAATCATAATATAGAGCTCCCAATCAAAGTGTATAAATGACTAAAATGAAGCTCGATGTTCTCTTATGAACTTACACCATGAGCACCTAGAGGCGGGAAACAACTCACTTTAGGCATGGAACCCATTAGCTGATTAGTGACAGGAGATGGAACCCGCGCACCATTTGGTTGCCCACATGTATGGTCCACAAAGAGGGTTTTTATGTCTGGGTTAGAGTTTGGACTCTTGCAGAGCTGATGCTGCCAATTTAAGCTGCAAATCAGAAACAAATTCTTAGATGGCCATAATAAACAGCAAAACAAAAGACGGTTGATTGAATAAAATTTCACTAAGGTACCTCTGATTGATTAATGTCCGTAACCTTGAGTTCTTCAAGCTGGGAAATTGAAGTTTATCCCTGAAAAGTGGATTTGCCTCTATCAACTTTTTTAGCTCCTCAAACATAATAGCCCTGGCCGACTTAGTGTCTCCATACTTTGAAAGCTGTTCATTCTCCCTGGAAATAAACTCCCATTAAATGCGCAAGAAATGACCAAATCATATTAGAGATCATTCCATATTGTCCACAAATTCTGGTCTTCTAATCAAGCTTTTGTGTTTGGTAGTGATTCAAAACCTGCATTACTCTTATTCCACGCCTCCCGATGATTTCATCAACAATATGTTATGTGATATGATGATGCAAATTTTATAAGATTAGAAAACAGAACTAATTTACTTCATTAACTGAATCAAATATCATAATTCCTTTATCTTTTTGTATTATTCACTTGTACAGCAAAACATTTAATAAGCAAAGAGGGATTTAAAAACTGAATACTGAAAACCACAGAATCAAGAACAAAAAATAAAGTTGTGAGGAAAGAAAGACCATTATGTCTTCCTGGTCAGAAATTTTTACTTGCACGGAAAATTATTTAACAACAAAGGAGAAAGCGAACTAAAAACAGAAGATTGAAAACCCGCATAATCGAGATTACTTGGTCGAAGCAAAAGGAAACTAATAAAAAAAATCCAGGTGTACCTGCATTTAACAACAAAAAGGAAAATAAAAGTGAAGATCGAAACCCTATAATTGAGTTTACTAACTCTTGCCCTATATGAACAGGATCTTTTGTCCCATGTCCTACAACAATTTCTATTACAAAAAATGTAAGCATTGTACATAATCCAAACAAACGTACAACTGCATCAGAATAATCATATCAATTAATCATAAAACTCAGTTCGAGACAGCATACCATAATCACATCACGATCCCAATTCCCAACAGTTATCAACTCAGTAGGGACAAATAAAAAAATAAGTATTTATTAAAAAAAAAGATCAAGATACCTAAAATTCGTCAAGGTCAGAAGCAGCGTTATTTCCTTGAAAAGATCCTCATTAAAGGAGGAAAAGACTTTCAAGTCCTTCCTCAGAACCTCAAGAGCGGCCCCATACTCATTCCTGAATCCGATTAAAAAAAACACCCAATAACTATAAATATACACCAAAATCCAAAACAAACGCATGCACTAATTGAATGTAGAACTCACTTGTCCAAAGCTTCAAGGTATTTCTGCTTCCTAATTTCAAAGAATATTTTCATGGAGTATCGGTTATCATCAACCTTGGTAAATCCAGATAAATATTTTTCTACTTCATCCCATTCTCCATTCGTAACAGCATCTTCAAAATACTTCAGGTTAAAGAACAACCCCGATTCCTTCTCCAACCTTCAAAACCCAAATCAGAAAATCAAATAGCAAATTCAAACCCTCCACCAAAAAATCATTATTTTTAAAGCAAATCAAATAACACAACACACCAAAACCACACATTCAAAAACATTTCAATAAAAAATACAAAATTGAAAACCCTTACTTGTGAACCGTCTGTTTAAATTTCTCTTCATCTAAGAACTGAAGTACCAGAAAAACAAGCTCTCTGCTTAAGGAAGACATCTCTGCCTCTGATCGACCCCAAAACCTAGTAAATCCACCCAAAATCAGCAATTCAAAAGTTAATTAGGGCTTTCCATAACCGATCAAAGAAACTGACAATTTTATTATAAACATCAAAAAAAAAACGCATGCAATTACACATACACAAATCAACAAGAGCTTGAACAAGTATACCTCGATTCAATTGAGTTTAAGAAATGTGAGTAGGGGAGATTGGAAATAGAAGATTGCCAGAATTCTCGAGCTTTTTTCCCTTTCTCTATATCTCTCTGTTTGTCAGAGCAAGTCAGTGAGAGGAAGAGAGAGAGGTGAAACTATGAGTGAGACATCGGTAGAGCTTTCACACCCCGTATTTAAAGAGCACACGGAATCAGATATTAATGAGACGATGCACGCACCACCAGACGCGTATAGAAACTTCCACAATATCCACGTCGCTGTGTCGGAAACTGCCTTCATTTCTACTACGCGGCGACCGTATAACCATGCCAAGTGGAAAGTGTCAGTGGATTATGCATGACCGCGCGTGGGTCTCATTTCTCCAAATTTGATACTAATAAAGAAATGATAAGTACTTGCGCTTATGATAAAGGTTCGTACGTCAAGTTGATAAGATATTAATTACAGACTGATAACTACAGCGACTTTTTTCATTAGGGTCGGTCTTTGTGAAAATAAAAATAAAAATAAAAATATAGGAAAGTGCAGGTCTTTCGATCCCTACTTTATTAGGTAGTGGTTAATTAATGTTCCTGGGACCGACTAACCGTCATCATGTACATCTGTTCCTATTTATGATTAAAATTACTCCCTCCGTTCTTTAATATAGGTCGTTTTAGAGTTGTGCACAAGTATTAAAAAAATAATTGTATAGCATAAACTATAATATCAATTATCTATTTTGCCCTTATATTAGAAGAAAAAATTGTTATTTACTACATTGGACAGAAAATAGTGAGAGAACCAAAGTTATATTTAATACTTGGGGTAATATTGAAAATTAAACAATTAATGTTCATTTGAAATTCTAAAATGATTTATATTAAAGAACAAACACATTTCTCTAAAATAATTTATATTAAGAAATAGAGGGAGTACTATTAATCATCCTCTTAACAAAACAAAAACAAATACAACTTTTTTTCACGTGAAATAGTGATGTGATATTTCACGTGATTTTTGTTTTGGCTCACGTATCATGTGAGAGGGATTGATATAAAAATACAATATTTACACAAACATATTAAAAATAAAAACTCTTTCAAGTGTCAAATAGTGCTTTGTAAAACAATTTCATCGGAATAAATTTTTAACAAAAGGTTTTTTGATTGATATCTAACATCAAAATTAATTCGCACTCTATTCCATAATACTATATGACTTTTTAAAATTGTACACAAAAATTAAAAAAATAGTTGGAAATTATTAAATATAATACCCTTAAATTCTAATTTATTACACCATACTTATCTTATAATCTCTCGTTTATAACATTTTTTTCATGAGATAACTATGGAAAGATTGTAAATAATTCTCCTAAATTTTTTAAAATGTCAAATAATTTAGGACAAATAAAATCACCTAAAACGTCATATATTATAGGACAGATGGAATAAGAAACAAAACGAATATTGACATGTTACATCTATTAGTATTACTTATACGATGGACGTGAATCGTGATTAAGTTAGATCATAATATTGTATGTTTTTTTATTTTGAAATTAAAAATATATTTTTAAATGATAAATTTTAAATATTATGTTTTAAAATGTATCTTTGATATTAGTTAAAAATTAAAATAGTGATATCATATTTGATACCAAAAATAATAATAAATATGTAATTGGTAAATTAAAACTTCATACAACTTTATAGTGTTAAAATTAAAATGTATCTCTATTTTTTAGAAAGAATTAAATTAAAGAATGTATATTTAATTTTGAAACGAAGAGAGTAATATTTGGATAAAATATATTAGAGTAATTATTATCTAGCTTATTATAGTATTTCTTTATATTTATTGTTTTCTATATTTTTGATTCATTTATTATGATTATGTTATCTCAAAATTAAGTGATATTTCTCATGAGGTCGGTACGTCCCCGTCATTGCTTATGCGATTTTGACTTAAAAATGCGGCTATTGACTTATTATTATTTTTGTTCTTAAAAGATTGTAGTTTAAGGTTTTTGTACATGGATTAAGAAAATCATTTAATACAAGAGAGAGAATTTCTTGGGACAATGAGAGAAGATAAATGTAATATAAAAAGTAAATAATTTATTCTCATAAAAAGTTGTAAACAACAAATAAATTAAAATAATTTTTTTCTTTTAAAATAATAATTTTTTAAAAATAGAGGGAATATATTTTATATTGAAGTAATGGTACTAGTAATATATACGGGCAAGGCTAGCACTCTAATTTTCTAAACTTATAATCCAAGTTTGTGCTGTTGTACACAGAGTACTTACCTACATTTAACATGCATGGATTATTAATGTGAGATGTATTTTGGATTATTTATTTAATGATATATATATATATATATATATATATATATATATATATATATATATATATATATATATATAGTGTTGCTAAAAGTTATATATCAAATACACAAAAAATAATACTTTTTCCATTTTTATATGCAGGTCGTTTTAGATTTTTTTTATTATGCCTAATTATTTGTCGTTGTGTTTATCTAGGAGAATTGATCACTATTATTTTCAAATTGCTCTTTACTATTATTCAACCTAATTTTTTGATCCACATTTATCATTATCCTATACTACTCTTTTACTCTTAAGTCTTTCTATCATTCTCCCAATAAAACTCTTTTATTATGAGATAAGTGAGGTGATGAAGGGTATTATAGACAATTGATAGTATAGTTAATGCTTTTTAATTATTTTCTTAATTATTGTGCACATGTCTAAAACAAATTATATTAAGGAACGGAGGGAGTAATATCGATCAGTGAGTATATGATTTGCTGAAAATTAAATTATCACACACACACACACACACACATATATATATATAGGGATTCCATCCACAGCAACCGGTTGTTGGGAGCAACCCATTTTTGGCCAAACCGCCATGCTTTATACGCCCCCTTATGCAAAAAAAATTTTTTATGTTCGCCACAACCTGTATGGCGGCCAAAAATGAGTTGCTTCCCAACAACCTAATATTGTGGATGGAATCCCAATATATATATATATATATATATATATATATATATATATATATATATATATATATATATATATATATATATATATATATATATATGACGATGATCAAGAAGATTCCTTTTAAATAACATTCTTCCTAATATAGTCTCTTTTTATTAAAACGACGTCGTTTTGGAGTGACTTAAAAGAGAGTGGTCCCACTTGTTTTCTTTTTATTTACAAAAATGTCACCCGCGGCCACTCCAAAACGACGTGGTTTTAATAAAAGAGTACTATTTAAGAAATAATATTATTTAAAAGAAATGCTCTTAATCCTTGCTCTATATATATCTTCTTTCTATTAATTAAGCTAACACAGTAGCAGAGGCAACTAACGTTTGAATCTTTCAGCACCTAGAGCCTTAGAGATATAATTAAGACTGAGGTGGTGTTTGTTTGGGTCTTAATGCCTCTTAATAGGTGTGCCTCTGATTCGGTCAGAGACACAACTTGTTTGGTAAAAAATTTTAAACCTCTTAATCGATCAGATTCAAAAATAATTTTATACCATTCAGAGATGTATCTGAGCGAGTTTTATTTTTTTTTGACAAAAATAACCTCAACAATATCACAAAATCCATCCTTTATCCAGAGCCAGATAGAATCAATCACGATTTCGATGCCGGAACTTCTCTTTTGGTCTCTCGCCGTTAATGGTGGCCAGTGGGAGCAGAAATGGCTGGAGACAAACCAAATTGCTCGACCGAGGAGATGGAGGAAGAACCGTCTCTAATTGCTGTACCTGGAATTGGACTCATGGATGCACCTATTCTACTACTTGTTTACTTTCACAAAGCTCTGCGAGCAGAGTTTACTGAGCTCCGCCGTATTGCGGTGGAGGCGTCAGAGAGTTGCTCCCATGGCGAGGGCCTCGTTATTGAGCTCCGCAGGCTGTTTGAGTTTTTGAAGCTTTTCTATAAGTATCACTCTTCTGCAAAAGATGAGGTATTTTTTATACTTTTAATTTCCCATTTTTCTCAATGTGTGTGTAATCTTAGGTCAATTTGTCTGTCTTCTTTTGTCTTCTTTTACTGGGTAGGTTTGGACATTTTGATTATTATATCTTGGACTAAATTAGGGAATTTCACTTGATTTTGTATGGTTATGTGAGTATAGCAACTAGAGTTCGACTTTTGCCATTTATACAGCTACTTTTCAATTACGTCGTAGTTGGTATCACGGGCTACTCGATACTCTGTGGAGCATTTGATTAGCACTTAGATTTTAAAAGAGGAAAAACAGCATTTGAAGTTCATTTAATTTGTATGCTTCAATTATTATGTTATGTTGATGTTTTCATTAAATATGATACATTTTGTTTCATCATATTGTGGTCAAAATATTATAAATATGTATTTAAAATACTATTAAGACCTTGATTATCAAACAAGTTTTGCTTAAACTGTTCAGAGGGTTAAAATGGTAAAATACTGTTATTCAGACATTTTAGAAAAATTAATTATCAAATAATATTTTTTTATTCAGACACAATTCTGGACAGAGGCTCTATATTGTTCAGCTGTTTAAACTGTTCAGATTTTAACACTTAATTTTATCAAATATCAGGTGAGTACCGTTCACAGTTATTAAATTGGACAGTTACATCTTACGTAAGAATTAGAAATTAATCAGATGGGTACATTTATAGTTACGTAAGAATCAGAAAAAGTTAATATGATGTGCAAATAGATAGTTACGTAAGAATTACTACTACTATAAATTAATGTCACGAACACCTGCACCACCAAACCTAACGTATTTGATAATGCCAACAATTTCGTGGTGGACGTGTCAAAAATTAACTTTTATTTTATTTTACTTGTTTCAAACTTATCGATAAATTCTTTAAAAAAATTTGAATATAATTTTTAACATTTATTTTAAAATTAAACATATATTTTTAAAATTAAGATTTGTTACTAAAAATATATTTTTAAACATATTCTTAATATTTACTATAAATATAATAACAATATCTTTATTTTTGGGTAAAATGACTCGTTTTATTTATGTACTCAGTTTTTGTTTTTTTTTGTTTCGTCTCTCTACATTTTTATTTTCATAATCTCTTTATACTCTCATCCAAATTTCATAATTCTTTCTATACTTTTTCAGATTTATCAATGTCATCTCAAGTTATTGCCAACACATATAAAAAGTTCACATGATGTGAATAAAGAAAAAGAAATATGTTGATATATATGGATCAATTTAGTCCTAAGTATATATATGAAAGGAATGGTATTATCTTTTTTAAAATTTTAAATTATCTCAAATGACAAAAGTATCTCTCACTAGTTAATATATATATATATATATATATATATATATATATATATATATATATATATAAATTACTGCAATTAACATTTAACCAGTCAATTAAGATTAATTTAACTAAAATTAATATTAGCAATTGTTTTGGATGACAAAATAAGATTAAGATGGTGTTTGATTACATTATCTTAATGTATCTTAGCAACCTACCTCTTAATAATCTTAAATAATAGCACACACATAGTATTAAGAGGTACTCTAAATAGTTAAGATACATATATAAGTTTATATTATTCAGATGATCTCTTAATACAAATATGAGGACTGTTAAAATGCATTAAGAGATATACTATTCAGATGTAATGCATTAAAATGCAATCAAACATCACCTTAAGATATTCTAATAAAACAAAGTTAACATTATTACAACTAAAATTAGCATTAGCATCAATATAATTATCATTAATAAAGATTTAATAATTAGTCATTTAACATTTATTAATAATTAAATTATATTTGGGTCAAATAATTATTACTGGTAATATTTGGAGGACATGATTTTGATAACGATAATGGTAAGAATTAAGGCATGAATTAAAAGACTAAAATACCATTCATTTTATATAAGAGAAGAAAATTGTGGAATTACGATTTCATCCATTATACATATTCTCTAAAAAAAATCAATATACATTTACCAACACAAATGTTACATTTAGCGACGATACTACCGACACAATTATACACGCAATAAATTTTACTGTGTCGCTAAATATACAAGTATCAAAATTACATTTTTTGTATTTTTAAATGACATGTAAACTATTTAAATAAGCAGGCAATATTTGTGGATGATATTGATAATATTAAAAAAAACTCTGTTTTAAATTATAACATCATTTTATTTAAAAGTTAAATGTTAAGAATAATAGTTATCATATTGAGCTATAAATCACTATAATTAACTATATATATGCTATTTGCATGTATCTAAACTTTTTATTTTTAAAATATCTTGAGGAATTATATTTAAATAAATTACAGAATATAAGAGCAAGATAAATTGTAATTTTATATAAAAAGTATGACTAAAGTCATTCATCCAATCAGATCTTAATTGAAAAAATATCAGCTATACTTACGTATCTACAGATTTTTTTTCCTTTTAAAAGTTTGAAATGTGTTTGGAGACTCGAGAGTGTTAGTGGATTATGCCTCAGCCTGACGAGGGCTCGTGTCTGCAAGGACGTGATAAGCTAGCGTGTAATTGAGTCGCCTCTATAATCCAGGTTCTTTATCAAATTGATAAGTTCGTGGTATTATAATGACAACTACTCAATAATTTACTACGCCGAGTGCTTTGAGAAGAAAAGGGCAACGTACGTTTAGTTATCTTTACTCTTTCTAGTCTTCTTACTTTATTACTCATTACTTTAAATTATTGTGAAGTAAAATAATTTTATTATAAATTTAAAAAATATCTAAAAAATAAAAAATATTTTTAAAATAATTTAACACCGACTTTATATATGACGTGGCCCAATTATGTACTATACAACTTATTAGTTACAAGTCTCAATATACTGTTGAAATTTATTTTCCCTTCTTTCTTCCAACTGTGACTCAATTTGGTACTTGAAAATTTCTTACGGAAAAAAATGTTTTTGTTTTCTGATTGACAACAAAATGAATAGGAAGCGGTATTAATTTGAACTACCCGATAGCCCGTGCGATGTACGGACTAATTTGAAGAATAAATTAAATAATTTGTCAAATATATGATGAGAATGATATTTTTTTATATATAGACTTTTCAATAACTGAAGACATGAAGATCAACTCTCAATATCTTTTCATATGTTAAAAACAGATCAATAATTAAAGGCTAAAACAATTAATATCAATAATTAAACCAAATGAAATAGAAACAGTATCTCAACACCCAAATTAAAAGTTACAGGACGCAAGGCACATCTCAAATTAGTCAAATTCCTAAAAAATATGGTCTGCCATTATAGAAATCATATAGGTAAGTGTACATAATAAATATGCAAAAAGTGAAGCCCACTGCGCTAAGCTTCCATCTATATACAAAAAGTGACTTTTCAAAGCCCTCCATCACATCTGCATACTCAAATAAATATGTCAACCCAAGCTCCATCAGTTTTGCAACTTGAAAATTATATTACTATCCTGACCAAAGAAATATAATAAAAATAAATACATAACTAACTCGTGTCTCTAATAAATTGCTCTCCAAAAGCAATGAATAAATAAAATCATTTTTGATTTTATCCATCTGGCAAGATAGACAATTGGAGCAAGAATCCTTTTTAATACAGTGACGCTTTAAAGTTCCTAAAAAGTAGGTTACAAATGTGCAAAAAATTAATATCCAAAGATGATAAATTGCATGTTTAAGTAGAGTGGAGACCAAATTTTTTCCCAAACTTCCAATAAATCTTCAAAGTAAAAAAATATTGTAATTCATAGCTTTGTTAGAGAATAATGCTTCCCTTGTGTGTAAACTGTGTGCTTGAAGCTAAACTGAAGTACTTAATCAGTTATGTGATAGTGAGGTATGCAGAAAATGAATAAAAATATCATCTTTGCTTTGAAGTTTCTTAGAACTATCTTCCAAAAATTTGCAAGAAAAAAGAGATAATGTTATGTCTTGTTAGAAAGGTGTGAGAGAACCAAATTTGTAATTGGAGTTTAACGGTAATAAGGAAAATGAGTCATCAAATCTCCTTGATATCTAAAAAGAAAAGAAAGGTAACGAGGAAGTAACAAATATTAATACATACAATACAGAGTTTCTTGGTGCTCTTGACAACAGGCTTCAATTTTCTAGAGTCTCTTGGTGATATTCAGGGTCTCCCCACGAAAAATCAAATCTTGCCATTGCCAAAACACGAACCCAAAAACCATTAAATGAGAAGAAGAAAAAAAAGGTCCATATTTCATATCAAAAAGAAAAATAAAGAACCTTCTCCTTCCAATCCAACTCAATACCAATTCATTTAACCATATACAATTTAGAATACAATTTTAAACAATTTAATAGAGAATAAATGTGACGCCCCCAAAATAGGTATACATCACTCATTCTGAGTTGTCAAATACATGGTACAGATTTAACCACAACTTTATTATTACAACATATAAACTGTGAGTTTAAATACAGATATTGTCATCTAGACAATATCCACATACAAATAAATCCTCATCATAATTATTGATACATTATTTTACAAAAATGGTGAGGACTACTAAACAACTCTCTCTAGAACCATCACTACATCCCCCGACTCGTACTCGCTACATTATCTCCTCCTGAGAAGAAAAATGGAACAAAAAGGAAAAGGGTGAGCTCAACTAGCCCAGTAAAGAATATTATGACTAAGATAATATACAACAAATTATCGTTAGTCTTCAACAGGAAAAATCTAATAGAATATAATAGACAACAAGTTTTAAATCAATATTCGCAATGAAATAATAATTCATTATAAGAGTTAAGTAGAGAATGCAAACTACTATCTTCTATGTATGAATTTAAAAGTTCATCGCCTCATCTTTTATTCTGTAACATCAATCAATATATATCGAATCAAATATTCATCTTTGCACTACAGCCAAAGATATTCATGATTAGTTATGTTCATCTAAACACTGCTCATCTTCGTGACCACGGCCAAAGATATTCATCGAATTCATTCATTTGCACTACTGTGCCAAAGATATTCAATAATATCATCATTTAAGACCGAGGATGATGAAAATATTTTTAAAGAAACGAATCTAGTGAAAACAAATGATGTGAGGATTAAGGATTAAGGATTCGTACTTTGTTTTATCCATGTCCAAAAATACCTCAAAAATAATCATAGTGGTGTAAAATTCAAGAATGATCAAAACATAGATACAATCAAAGCTAGTATCCGAATAGATATTTTGGATTAAAAGAAAAATTTTCATTTTTCGATGAATAAAGGCCAGATTCGTGAATAAGATCAGATCACGTGAATAGTCAGATCACGTGAATAGTAATCCCGACACTAAAAGTTCCAAATTTGATTAAAAGTTCAGATCAATACTTGGCATAATGATATTAGAATAAATAATATCATTAAAAAAATAATATCCCTTACCTCGAAAGATTAGTCTTTAAATTTGGAATATTGGGTATAGTCTTTGAAGGAAACTCAGACCGTATAACAATACTCAAAGTATAAAAATCCTCACAAGAATACGCTCAATATATAGAGAGAAATAGAGAAAACTTGGGTTTACGGTGTAATTTTAAATTCTAATCTAAGCACCTATTTATAGGAAAATGCTTAGAACACCAAAAGCGTAAAATTTATTAAAATAATTTTATTTAATAAATATTCAAGCCCACTTCCCAAGAATCGAATTCAGCTCATTTACCACACATGTGGGCTTGCAAAAACATTTTCATGAATAAAACAATTAAAACCCCAAAAATCAATTATTTTGAACTTGAACTTCAATAATTCATAATAAATAGCCCTTTTGTCGAGAAAAATTCAAATCTCGCGATTTTTTATAGGAAATTCAATTCTCTACAACTTTGTAGAAGAAAGTTTTTCCAAATTCCAAACATAAATTAATCAAAATCCACAAACAGGCGATTTTATTGTGCTATAATCAAATTTCAAATCAATAAATGGGGTCCACCGAGCATGTTTAACATGTTTTAAACATTTATTGCAACAAAAATACTCTTCCTCCTCATATACTCATATATCCCACATTACGTTTGTAAAAATATCACCATTATTATATTATTAAAATATAATAATATATTTAAATGAATTATTTTATCGAAAAAGATAAAATTTTAATTTTCAACAATTGTCATATTAAAAATTTTCTCCATCTATATCCACATAAAATCAATATTTTTCTCATCATATGAATCAATAATTAATTATTCACAAATAATATTACGAGAATCACAATATTGACAACTGCACGGCGGTTCCTGGAAGAGGGGCTTTCAATAAGAATTTCTCCTCACTTCTTTGGCGCGCAATTAGGTGACCAAACCTCTTCTTAGACAGAACTTTCTAGACATTACCAATAATGTTATCTAATAATATTATTCAGATAATATGAATTATTGCTTCGATAATGAAAAAATCTTGTGTAATGACAATTATTGAAACAAAGAATATAAAATATCAACGCAAAGAATTATTAAATCAATAAAATAAAAATCGAATAAAGAATTAATTCGTAATCATTATTGTAGTAGTGCTTCTTCACGTAAGAATCAATAATTGGTGCAATACCGTGTGTCATCGTGTGTTTTAACCAAGAAAGTATTTTAACAAGATAATTGTGAATAACCACGCCTGCTATTATTTTTAAACAACTTATATTTGTCGCTTTTTTCTTCATCCAATCGCTTTCAGTTATGGGGCCCACATATGGCTCTATGGCCATTGCGACGAATATTCCCGACAAGATTTAATATTCCACGACGACAAACGAATATTCCCCACAACAATGAATATTTTATAACCACTTGCTTATTTTGAAATATTTGCATATTTTACCCATAACTATCCACATTAATCAAATCAACCCTTACTATTTCAAAATAATAAATAGAGAAAATTAAATTTTATTAATAATAAGTTGGGGTCATACAATAAACATAATACCTGACATTTCAACTTTGAGGCAACCAGATATAACATCAACATATCGAGACTTGGGGCCCAAGGACCCGACAATCTTTGTCATGGCAGGAAAGAAACTTTGTATGTACATATACATCGGCATATCAATTATTTCTCAAATCAATCTCAAAATCATAAAGATACATATGAGCAGATTCGTTTATATGCAAATTATAGATCCAAGTTAATTTTTTAAAAGAAGTGAGAAATAAACAAAAACACTCATGATTTTGAAGTCTTTAATTAAGAGCTTTAAGGTTAAGTGTTTCAAAAGTAATGATAAATATGCCAAAAACAATGAATATTAAAAAATCACGGTGTAAATCATTCATTAAGAGAGCAAAAGGTAGAACCCAATTACACGCAAGACTATATAGAAAGCATAGAAGAACAAAAGGCAATCATATGCCGCGAAAGCTAAAGGCCTCACTCTATACATAGAAAGCATGACAAAAGATAACTATTATTGGCGAAAAACAAAGTAAAGAAATAAGAATGTACGCCCAAAATCAAATTAATCATAACCCACAAGTCGTCAACTTATTTTGTTACAAACAACATGTACACATGCAACTCAAGAAATGATTGCTAAAAGTGTTTCTATGAAAAATATTTTGTATGTTGAGAGTATATACCTGAATGTGAGATCCATTAAAACGTACAATTACACCTGCCAACACAATACAAACCTCATCGAATGAAGTATCTTCTTTTAGATCTCCCTAAGTTCCACGAACTCTTAACTTAGGAATTCGTCCATGATAAACAATCTGCAAGAACACAAACTGATTACTAAGTTCCATTCAAATTGTAACTTATCATAACAAAGAAAATTTGCAATAATAGAAACTCTAAAAATATAGAAAAAAAGATTTAAGACAGAGCAAGCATTTTTTAGATGCTTAAGTAAATAGGGTTAACAATCCTCTAAATTCAAAGAGACAAATTCATACCTTGCTTCCATTATCACCTAAGGGACAGATTTGTGACATAAATGGGACAAAATATAATCAAAACAAAGAGCAATAGAAGGGATATATACTATATCCAGTACCATAAAGGTTATAGAAGGAAGGAAAATTCAAAGAGAAAATTTTTATGAACACTTCAAACGAAACCCTAACATAGATAACAATATCATAAAAAGTAAATTACATAGGAAAAAAATTTATTAATAATAATAATTACCAAGACAGAAGCAAAAATTTAAAACCTTGCGACTCCAGTCACTTTTGATAATGAGTAGTCACCAGGTACAAAACAACATATGAAAAACAACCCAATATTTGAAATCCATACGACATATTGATGCTACATTAAAGAGAGAAAATCTGGAATCTAAATAATCTAGCCAAATTTAGAAAAATTCTCTATGCTAGGAAGGAAGAAAAGCCATTTATCTTTCAAAATAGAGATTTTTCACACTCTCATTCGCAAGAAGGAACATAAAAGGTACTCGAGGAGAAAGACTCCGAAGCCATTGGGACAAAGGACAATCAGACAACGGGTAGAATGCAACTTCTTCTATTGTCATCTCGAAATCATAAATCCTACCAAAACCCTCTCCATTTAATATGATCATATCAATTCTGTTCCAGTTTTTCCATTCCAAGCTTTCCCTTTTGATCTCGATCTCATCCTATTTGTTGAAGATAGCAAATACTTACAAAAATATAAGATAGCCAATCATCTTTTTATCAACAATGTTCTTAAGAAAATGTTGACGCTTTTTAACCCCCAAACAAATGAAAATATCAACTTGTAAAAAGAAAATATTTCTATATGAAAATACAACATTCTGTTCCAGAGTTTAAGGCATACTATGATCTCATGACTGGATTGATAATGTAAAAAATAGGATGCATACTAATAATGGTGTGATTAATATGGGTTGAGGCGGACCTCCATTATTCGATCCAAGTTTTAATGGTCTTTATCATGCCCCCTACAAAGAGTCAAGAATGCATCTTCTTCCTTCCAATTAAGTCAAAAGTCCTTAAGAAAACCCATACAAAAAAGTCTGAATTACATAATTGGCATGGAGAAGAACTCAACGAAAGCAGATCAATGGAAGGCATTGACATCATTTTGTTTTGCTCCATTTTGATATTCTCTATACTGAGATAGCCAACTCTAATGCAATTGGACAGAATAAGTGCAAATCAAACCATAAGAGATGAAATTAGTACCATGAATCAATTTAATGGCGTATTCAAATTGGGATTTTTCACCGTAGTAGTTTCGCCTATTAAGATAAAGCAAATACTTACAAAATGTAAGATACCCAAATCAATAACAAATACAAATCCAAGTCACTACATATGTTTCTTTCGCATATATAATAAGATACCCAAATCAAACTTTCAACCACCGAATTATATAATAATGTTGTCCTGCATGTCCAATTCCACCACTAATGATGAAAAAGAAACAACCTTTACATCTAAAATTTGAGCAGAAAATGCATAACTCACAAACCCAATTTCATCAATTAAATAACAAAAACAAATAAATTCAATAAAAGTACAACCTTTCGAAAGCGCTTTATCTCCGCCAAGATCGGATTTTCGGAGGGCCTTTTTCCCAAAGAATAATGCAATAACGAATGCAATCGTCGAGTCACGGTCATTCTTTCCATCAATATACCCTTCCGACTAAAATCCACTTATCTCGCCACCAAATCGAGTTGGGAATATTGAAAATCGGTGAGATGAGGAAGAAGAGGAAAAAAAACAACCTTGTTTCAGTATCTATGGAGGAGGAAAATTGGGTGCAGCCCTGTTTAGACACGATCCGGATGATAGAGAAAGTTGATGCATAAATGACTTGAAGCTAATCACCGGATCCTTTTGTTGGGTTTCTACAAAGTTTGAAATTGAGAGAAGAAGAACAAATTTGACCCGTCTTTCAGAGGATTTTGATGTAGAACGTTGGTTGAATTATTCGTGAGCTGTTATTGGCCCTAATTGGAACAGGTATATGGAAGTGAAATAGGGATAAGGGTAGTGAGGGTGAGGAAGAGAGGAACGGTTTTGTGGATAAGGCTCGATTCCAATTAGCGAATTAACTCCTAATTAATTTTAAATTGAGTGAGTTGACTCATCCAATTATGTAATTGATTTGAAATTGATTTTAAAGGATAGACTGTGATGTATTTATATATAAGTATTGAAGTATTGATATGCCACTCTTTCCATTTAATTTTATTTTTGATTTTTTCAATTAATTTGTAAAATTTTAAATTAATACGAAAAAATTTAATCTAGTACAAATAATGATAACTGTTATAAATTAAATTAGTCATATCAATTTGAATTTTACAACTTCATAAGTTGATTTTAAAAGGTTAAAATGTATCTCTAATTTTAAAATAAATGAGAATATAGTATTTATACAAACGTTCCAATTAAGTAGACTATCTAAACATGTAATAATCCCTTTATTCCAAAGTACAAAATTAATACTAAATTTTTAAGTTGATATAAAATGTTTTTAAATTTATAATTAATATTAATTATTTTAATTTTAAACAATATAATTATAAAAATCATAAATAAAAAACTAATTAACAACTTTATTTCCAACGACATCAAGGCAAAAGGGGGCAATTTTGTGACCCAGGACTAGGAGTGCAACTTGGGTTAGTAAATTCACGACAACCTGAGTTTGTCCACGATTTTATATTAGTTGGGTAAGATTTTTTTACATTTTTAAGAATCCGTCTAACTATGGCATGTCCAAATTTAATTTGGATTACCTTGGGTTTATACTTTTAAAAATTTACGAAACCTGAGCCCGCCCAAGCCCAAGCCCAAGCCCGCCCAAATTATAAATCTAATAAAATATAACTGATTTTGAATTTCTCGTTTACCCTAATAAATCATCTTGGCTGTCCAAAGTTTGGAAAAAATCTCACCGTCCTTGTAGTGCCGGAGGCACGGGACACAGCTAGTAATATATATATATCACATAAGAAAATTTTCTCCAACGAACCAAAGACAAATCAAATTATAACGACTGTTTTTAGAGATATAGTGACGGTTCAAACCGTCGCCTTATATATAACCGGCTATAGTGACTGGAAAAATTATCTCTATAACCAGTTCGTTTTTGGTCTGCTTCTTCCGATTCGCTTAAGAAACTGACTATATAGACATATATAGATAGATTAGGTGTATTATCTTTTAAAATTACTTACATTTTATTAATATACTTTTAACATCTCTTATATTTTCATTGCATTTTTTTGTTTATTACTATTATAAAAAAAGAGATTACTTTGTCTAAGAAACAAAAACTAAGAACTCATTTTTATATTTCTTTTTTGTTAAAAAAATAAGGATAGAATTCAAAACTTTTCTCATGTATTATTATGTTCTTATTTTTTTCAAAAGTAGTTATTAAATTAATCAATAAGTTGTCATCTTTCAACAATTTATGACGAACTAAATTTATTATAATTTTAGTTTTATTTTAATTGTTACCCTTTCAAACTCGTTCGAATCCATAAATTTTATCATAGATTGATACTTAGGTAACGAAAGACAGACCCAATTTCCACGCCCATCTAACCCATATCCAACAATTTTTTTGTGGGTAAAAATTGAGATGACCCCTAAATCTGCACAACCCGTCCAAGTTGCACCCCTACCCTGCTACCCACATCAGTTATTGAACTTAAAAACATCTCCAAATCAGTTATTAGCTTATTTATCTGAGAATACTTGTTTTAAAGTGCGACATATATTTGCATTAACAAGTTTGGTCTGAACTCGTTCTTCACGCCATACCTCAACCATCTGCAACATCTTCCTCTCGTCTTCCACTTCATATATCCCACAGTTTCTCTTTAGTGCGTGCTAGCTTTTACTTCAGCTTTGCCTTCTCCAATTTCCTTAGCAATTGCTCATTAATTAACTCTCTGGCCTTCTGTTATTCGTTGCTGATAGTTTTGGCCTTTGGGACAACCTCAGAAATTATAAGAGCTTGTTTGGATAAGAGGGTGAAAGAAAATAAATTTGAATGAGAAATTAAAAAAGTACTTGATAAAGGGACCAAAATTTAACTAATATACATAATCAGTGTTAAAATAAAAACAAGTATGTGAGAGAATTAATAGGGGTGAAATTTTGCTGGATCCTAATAAGTTCAAAGGAAAGTTTCAAATAACATCAATGTGTATATATATACACATACACATAAGTACCAAGCGAACGATTGCATTAACTTTTTTCTTCTAATTTTTGAAAGTTATTTTGATTGTGAGTTGGAGATATAACAGGAAAGTGATTTTATTCACTAAGTTAATAAAATCCATATCTTTTGATTATACGTGTGTTTAGTTTTTTAGAATTCTAATAGAGACATACTATCAAGATGTTGAGTGAATTCATATTTGTTTTGAACCATGGAATCGAGCTTCGTTCTCATCTCACAAGAATTGTAATTCGGAGACGTCGTTGAATTGTAACATCCAGCGGAATTGAACGGAATTTTTCCGCAATAAATGCTAACACGCTTCAAGAAGTATGTCTTTTGATTCTTATTTTTGTGTAAACAAGTGATAACATACATGTATTTATTCTTTCATATATATAATCGAGTGAATGTCTTCATTGAGTTCTTTTTCTAATGAGAATGAGGAACTGACTCTGAATAGTCGTACATCTGAGGCGTTCAATGAATGATGCAATGGGACATGTCTGCATAACCATAACTACTACTCATTGTATGGACCGTACGCTATCCAACGAGTTCGTGTATATTCAAAGTTCCATATAACACAAAATATTATTTCATTTGTTTTAAAATTAAATATATAATTTGATTTTTGAAATTAAATGACTACGTATTAAATATTAGCCAAACAAAAATACTAAGCTATTTTTTGTGGGCAAAAAGCACCTTTTGCCCACTGTGATTAATGTGTTTTAACGATTTAGCCATTGTGCTTTTAATTTATTCAATTAGCCCATTATACTATTAAAAAATATGCAATTAGCCCATTCCGTCCAATTTTGCAGACGGACGTTAAAAAATTGGCCTTATTTTTCTACGTGGCTTTTACAAAATAAATGATAATGATGTGTATTTGCTGATCGGGACAATATAAGCAGAAACCATTGCACAACAAACCATTGTTGCTCTTATCAGACACTTCGAACTCGACTGTGTTGAATGAGAGAGAGAATACATGGGGACGATCTTGATCGTATGTGAGGCGAAAGTGAGTGGGTCGATTGAAGAACTGAAGATCGAGTGAAATCGAGTGGGTCGAGTGAAGAACTGAAGAATTGAAGAACTAGGGTTCCCAATTTCTAAGTAAAAGTGCACGAAAATTAGGGCTTTTGCTTGAAAATTGGTTTCCAGGTAAGTGCAAATGTATTGTACATCTGATATGGCTTCATCCCGAACTAGCTCAATGTCGCCCATCGCTTTTAATCGCAAGTGTTTTTGTGATGTACCAGCTCGAATATGTATTTCGAAGAAAGATAGGTCAAAAGGAAAAAGATTTTATGGCTGCCGCAACTATGGGGTTAGTTTACTCTGTCATATTTGTAATCTGCATTTCATTCCTATCTTTGTGTAATATGGCATGTGGCTCTGCTTTTTCCCATCTCTCGTTAAATAATGTTTGGTTAATTATATATATTTGATAGAATCGGGAGATATTGTGGATATTTTCAATGGATTGAATCGCGCTCTAATCTTGATGAAGCAACTTGTGTGATGAGCGAAGCCGGTTGAAGAGGTGAGCTTGGTGATGGAAAAAAATGCTAAACTGAAGCAGAAGTTGAAAATTCTGAAGAAGGAAACACTGATAAAGGAAATGGAAGTTGATAGACTTAAGGAGGCAAACTCAAAACTTAGATGTATCTATGTATTTTCATGGATTGTCACTACAATTCTAATCTTGACATGGATTTACAGGAAAAAATTGTAATGAACTTGGTTATCAGTTGTCAAGATTTTTATTTCCATGGGTTGTAATGAACTTGGTTATCAGTTGTAATGGATGTGGTGTTTTGTAATGGTGTTGTATTGATTGTAATGAACTTGGTTATCAGTTGTTAAAAATTATTGCCAACAACAATTGCCATTTTTAGTTGACAAATACAGAGCCAAAACCATAATTAAAAAACAGAGCCAACACTAATTGTTAAAAAATAGAGCCAACATCCTAACCTAACTTGAACATATCAGACACTTAATGTCACAACAAACCATTGCACGGCAAACCATAATCCTAACCTAACTTGAACACAACCAACAACAAATGTGAAGAACAACAATTGCCAAAACCATAATTAAAAAGCAGAGCCAACAATCCATATAAAGTATATAACCAATTCAACTTATAAGCATAACCATAATTATATTAAGCATAGCCAATCGATAAAGTATATTAAGCCAATCTGAATTTGGTGTTCAACCACAAAACATAACCATATCAAGAGACCAATTCAATCTGGATAACTGGTTACCAAAATATTACATCCTTATGGTCCCTTTGATCAAGTCGAACAACAAAGTACAAAATAATGAACCATAAGCGTCGCTTTCGACTAAGTACAAAATATTCTTTTAGCCCTTTGTTCGGCCTAGTCTTTTTTTTTAGCCCTTATTTTCCACCTAGTTGATGGTCCTGGTCCACTCACTGCTTCTTCTAGTCGCAAATGGTCACTTTTTTCGCCCTTCCCCGCATACATGCTCGGTCTCACTCCTTGCCGGTCTTGGGCTTTTCCTTACCTACATGGACAAAACCAATTAATGTTTGGTCGCCAACAAGTATTGACATAAGTTTACAATTCCTTACTTACTTTTTTGCGCAGTTTGATTTCCATTTCTAGAATTCAGTCCTTGACCCTTTTCTTTTCTCTTCACCTGTAGAATAGAACCACATGTGAAATAATATACAAGTAAATATTAAAAACTGGTTTTAAAAATTGGTTTGAAAAAAACCTTACCCCCAGCTTATCAGGCCTTGGGGCACCTCCAGATTGTGGGGTAGCTTGAATAGGTTGAGTAGGTTGTTGGTTGGTTGTGTCCAGTTTCATGCCTTGGTTGTGTCCACTTTTACAACCTAACTTGTTTATGCTCATACTCCTTGCACCTAGAGCACCTAACAGAATCCCTTTCTAGATGACTTAATTTTGCTTTTGGGCTCTTCGCTGAGGATCCTTCCTCCTAATTTTCTTTAGTGCACTTTCGCTATTCTCTTTGTGGATGGAGGCAACAATGTTGTCATGGTGGATGGAGGCCATTCATTTGAACCCCCATTGGATTTAACAAGTGGTTATATGATTTCGTGTAAGTATCCACATAATAATTGAGGAATCAACATAGTTCTCAATTTGGTTGTTCCATGTGAAGAATTCCAATTACTCCATGGGGGCAAGGAATACCGGATAACCTGCCATACCCCACATGAACAACTCATAATCTCTAAGTCTACCTTGTATTTTCCACTCCTATCGACACTTCAAACTTGTGCCCCCATCCCATCCCATACTCACAAGCTTGGATAGCTCAATGGCCTTATTGACCTTTTGTCATAATCCTAGACATAACTTTGCCTCTATTTTTTTGCATCTCATCCTTCTTTGTATGGATTCTACCCATGACTTGTGTTTTATATCTTCAAACATAGTTAGTAATGGTTTATATCTAGCCTCTAAGATCCAACTATTAAAACATTCAGACATACATGTTATTAGTCACAACATCACATTTTGTTTCACAGGAAAAAAAGGCCTTGCTCCACTGTTTAGGAGGAATAGTTAAAAGATGGGTGTGAGCATCCTTACTCTCATTCCTCATGTCAATCATTGCCCTTCTGAACTCATGAGGATTATTGGCCTTGGCCGCTTCTCCAAAACATGCTCTTCAAGACCATTCTCGGCCACTTCTTCCTCCAGTTAAGCATAGATGTGTCTCAGACAACATCTATGCTCGCCTCCGCAAAAGCTCTTGTATAGCAGGAACCAAACCCTTGCAAATTTGTAAACAAGTTTAGTGCAAAATATAATAACAAATATTAAAAACATAAAGTTCAATTAGATTTATAAACATTTGTAATACCTTTTGTTGGTCAGTTATCAAGGTCCATCCTCTACCTAATTCCGCACTCCACATCCTCTAAAGCAGTGAGACCTAGAAACCAACTCCAAGAATCTTTTTGTTCTCACTTTCAACCACCGCCCAAGCAAGTGGAAATATTTGGTTGTTTGCAGATCCCTACCAACAAAGCAGATAACAACTTACCTCTACAATATGTCTTTAAGAAACAACCATCAAGCCCTATTATATGTCTACATCCTTCCAACCAATTTTGTTTAACATGACTTTAAAACAAATGTACATTCTTTGGAATCTAGGTGGAGTGCCCCATCACCTCTAATTGGACTGTGCTCCTGGATTTGTAGCTGTAGAATCTCATTTCCATACTCCCAAACCTTACCATAATGCTCCTTCAAGGTGCTCTCAACTTCACTTAAAGCCATTTTCTTTTACTCGTAAATTAATCGAGGTAACGATGATTGCAGTCCAAATTTTTGTTTAATTGCATATTGTATTTCCCTCAACTTCATTCTTGGTTTTGCTCTTATTGAACCCCCAAACTTGTCAACCAACCATCTACACCTAACAATCCGAATCTTTGTTTTCCTCACACAATAATGTTGCTTTCGTTGTATGATTTAATTTGAAACACCTTACCATGTGGCATAATAACTAGCCCACAACCCCATGGATGATTAGTGGCACACTTTTGCTTGTATTCTTGTTTTCTCATTAACAAGAAAATGGATTCCCTTCCATTACCAATCGCATAATTCACTATAGCTTCCTTACACTATTCAGGACCAGTGAATACCATATTAACTTCAAATTTTATCTTGCTAATTGGAGTGTTGGGATTATATGTTGGAACCACTCTTTTCTTTTTCCTTTGTGGCTCCTCTCCTTCCCATTCACTATTACTACTAGAATCACCACTTGGAGGAATCTCCTCATCAGAATTTTCTTCAGTTTCTACCCAAGGCCTCATTCCTTTTGTCCCAAACCCTAACTCATCCTCCCCATCTGAAAATGTTGGTTCAACTTCCACCTCTACAGCCTTAGTTTTTCTGGATGCTAGCTTTTTCCCCCTGCTACTGCTCTCTTGTGTACCAGGTTCAACATTTGGTTGCTTTTTTGGGATAGATGAAGCCCCAACATCCTCAACATATAAGTGACCAATATCAACTTGATCTTCATCAAGATTTACTTCACAATCCAAAACCAACTCTTGTCCTTTTGAATTTTTTATCAGTCCCTTTCTTTTTCTTATAGATATCAACTCCTCATTCTCATCATCATCAGTAGCATCACGTAACTCCTCATCACTTTCCTCATAAGTAGCATTACTTGAATCATCATCCGTCTGCTTTGGTGTTTCCTCATCTCTGACATCAACCTCAGCAGGTGTTTCTTTATTATCCTCATGGTCACAGTATATATCAATCTTCCCAGTTTTCATAGCTTCATCGATTAGCGGTCTTACACTATTATCATCATGAAGAAGTTTGAGACCTCCTTCAAATTCCACCCCACCAATTTGAAGTATATATCAAAATGTCTTTTATACCCTAGGTGTTTTACCAACTTCTCCATCCTCTCAACATTCATGTAATCTCCATGACCCTCTTATAAGATTCTTTCCTACCACCCTCATAATCATATGATCCATCCTCCTTAGTAATAAACCCGACCTCCATGGTACAATTCAACATCCAAGTAGTTAAATGCTGCGATAAACAACATGTTCAATTTGTAAACATTACATGGTCAAAAAGGAAAGAAATCAGTAAACATTAAAGAAACACAACTATAAACATTTAAGAAACACTAAACCTTAATGACTTTTTACGATTGGAAAAAACATAGATGAAACAATGAAATACTTCCTATCAACACCGTATACCTTCGCTTTTAAGAGAAAACAAAGATGAAAAGAGTTCATTATTTTATTTTTCGAGACAAATTGGTGGAACCCAAACCACACTTACATGGTAGTATTTATGAAACCCTAAGCGTGGTAAACGATTGTTTGTTGGTGAGCGATCGTTAGGAAGACGATTATTCGGTAGGCGATTGTCTGTCTGTATCGCTTATTATGGTAGACGATTAGAACCCTAACCTTGTTCGTTTGTTTGTGTCGCCAGAGACCACCACCTCCTTCCTCGATTTCTTCTGAGACAAAGAATTGCTTTTGAGCCCTAGACGAATGTTTGTTTGTTCATCGATTTGGGCCTTTGTTTTTCTTTTGTTTGCTATGATTTCCTCCCGCCCATTCCACGCGAAGCTTAATCGATTGGTCTTCTTTGTCTCCGTCAAGAAATACACATCATTATCATTTATTTTGTAAAAGCCACGTAGAAAAATAAGGCTAATTTTTTAATGCCCGTCTGCAAAATTGGACGAAATGGGCTAATTACATATTTTTAATAAGATAATGAAATTTAATGAATAAATTAAAAGACTTGATAGTTAAATCGTTAAAACACATTAATCACAGTGGGCAAAAGGTGCTTTTTGCCATTTTTTGTGTGTAGTGTGAGAGGTGCTATTGGCAATCTATACTGACATCAATGATTGTTAGGCGTACCAACTACCAACTATGGCATTCGGTCCCATGGTCCCCCCACCACCCGCGGTATCACCAAGTTACTAGTATTGATTTGGAAAAGTCTAGGGGACCGGGGGTTTGCGACCGGATAACTTTTTTTTTATGACTTTTAAATAATTTATAATATTTATTGAAATTTGAATTTTTATAAAATTCAGTGATTTAAGTTTCATTTAAATTCATGTAAAAAATAGATCTTGTTTTATTTATGTATCGAAATGATACTTGAATCATTAGATTTTGTAAAAAATTTAGTTTCAATAAATATTATAAATTGTTTAGGAATCATCCGTAAAAGCATTGTATTGATTTTCTATGCAATTCATATTTTATAATTATAAATATAAAATTAATAAATTGTTCCATTAACGTTTGCATTATTTGTTGTACAGATGTATTGGAATCCATATCCCACGTACGTGTTTGGTTAGAAAATTTGAATGGAATCAAGTGCCATAAATATAGGGCCAAGTCTAATGGGCCCAAGTCCGTAACTTGTCTTGTCCCACGCCCAAATTAAATTATTTATTTAACTAACTTTGGACCTTTATTTTGTGCTTTCCCATTACGCTGCTAGGGAGACCCAAAAAAAATAAATTAATATTTTCAGGAATAAATTTGATAATTTTACTTATCTTAGTAATAAATAGAGTTTATCTCATATAAAATAAAATTTTATAAAAGAATCAAAAATTTTATTTATAAAAATATCGATTCTTACCCCAAATTTATAATCCACTATTGATAGTTTTTTCAATACATTAACGCTACCCAAGACAAAATTCAGCGTGAACTGAAAGTTGCCCATTTGAGTATAAAATGGGGAAGCTTAAGATGGTAAAATTGATAATATTGGACTGATCTTTCTCTCTCTAAAAAGCGTTAATCTTGGAATCTCCTTTGTCAGCTTGATCAGAGCTTTACTAAATACAATACTACCTTCATCGACCAA
The DNA here is from genome assembly GCA_020205605.1 of Panax ginseng. Classification (NCBI taxonomy): domain Eukaryota; kingdom Viridiplantae; phylum Streptophyta; class Magnoliopsida; order Apiales; family Araliaceae; genus Panax; species Panax ginseng. Next base: position 3,789,679 of record CM035148.1, read on the forward strand.
GTTGAGAGAGAGAGAGAGAGAGAGAGAGTCATAGCCCATAGGGAGTAAATTAGAGAGGATTGCTTTGATTCGTTTTTGCGGTATAAGTTTTATTCCTCTTGCCTACACTTTATCGAATTAGGTTAGACAGAGAGAGTGAATCAGGAAGCTCATGGCTTTATTCTCTATTATCGTGGGTTTTCCAAGGGGTTTTTGTGATCATCATCAACAAATTGGAGCTTAGGGATTGAATAATCGTAGTTGTAAGGATATGGTTTTTTTCACAATGTTTTGTTGCGCAAGAGGTCCGGGTCGGTAAGTTCCTTCATTTTTAGATTTATCATTTCACTCCCCCTAATTATTTATTTTATTTTTATCAATGGGTTAATTTTGATGGATCTCTATTGAGCTCTATGGTGTATAATGATGATAAGTGGTTAATCCGGTGTTTAGTTTAGACCTTGTTTCATAAAGACTGGTTTCTGGTTAGTGATTTATGCTATTACCCTCTGTTGCAGAGCTGAGATCATTGCGAATTTAGAGAGCTAAATCCAAAATGAGTTTTCTTTAAACATTAATTTTTAACTGATAAAACTTTTTTATGAGGAGTAATTTGGGGTTAAATTTAAGTTGTTTAAGTTTGTAAACCTCAATTGAGTTGATTTGTTAATTTGTTTCATGATATGAAGCTAATGAAATTGAATGACACTATTATACCTCATATGTTAAAATTAGGGATGGGCAGGGGAAGAAACAGTCAACATGGAGGATTTTCTCTCTAAAGGAACTGCACGCTGCTACGAACAATTTTAATTATGACAACAAGCTAGGAGAAGGTGGTTTTGGGAGTGTTTATTGGGGACAACTATGGGATGGATCTCAAGTAATGAACAATTATTCTGTCTTCATTTTTTTGGTTGATTCAGTACTTATGTTCAATTTGTAAACTTGATCATATCTTCTTGTTGGTTAAGGAAAAGCAGCTATTATATTAAATATTTTTAACATTGTTAAATTATTGAGTTGGGAATTTCATGTAAAAAAAAGATTAGCTATACTTTTTTCCGATAAGTTAAAAAAAAGTGGTTAACTTTCGTATTCTTAAGTTTTTTATTACATAATCATGCTTGAAAATTGCTTTTGAACTTGAGAAGAGTGTTATAGCTTTAAGCATGGACCAAGATACAAGATATGAATATGAAGTGAAAACATGCCAACTTGGGTTTTTTTAAAAATAAATAAATAAATAGAACATTGATATGATAAATAAGTTTAATATCAAATAGTTGTAAGTTGTAACATAATTTGTGGCCAGGGGCGGATCCAGCCTCTTAAGTTGGGTCAAATTTAAAATAAAAAATTTCACGCAAAAAAATAAAAAAATAGTAAAATAAATTACAAAACAAAATAATGCCCAAATATTATTTTTAGTAACATTTTTCGAGACTTCATTATTTAAAATTGTTGTATGATAGTCTCATTTTTTTTAGTTACAAAAATCCACAATTAAAAAAAATCTCAAAATAATTGTTAAATTTGTGAAATTATAAATAAATAAAAAATACGAACATATCAAATTTTTTCTAAAGTTGAACTAGTGAGAAGAATTAGGGCAAGCCGCTAGACAAGAAATGAAAAGACAGAGTATTATAGTGACCAAGATAGTATATGATTTGAACTTTGAAGAATTTAATACTACCTCCATTCCAAAATTAAATATATATTTTGATTTTTTAAAGTCAATTCGCGAAATCCTAAAACTCAAATTGATATAAGTTCATTCAAGTTTTGAAAACAACAAAGATAATAATTAGTAGCGGTTTATAGTTAGTTTACAAATGTTATATTTGTTGTATTAAAACTAAATAACTTTATATCAATTTTGAATTTTAAGATTTCGCGAATTGACTTTAATAAGTCAAAATGTATCTCTAATTTTGGAACAGAGATATTATTTTTCAATCTAAATTTTAAATTTTTTATTAAACACCTTAAAATTTTATTCTTTCTTTTTTACCCCTAAAAATTCAGTGGGGTCAATTGACCCCACTGCCCCTAAGCTAGATCAGTCCATGGTTGTGGCTTGTGAGATGTCAACATGAATACATATGTTATATAGACATAGATTTAAATAGAAAACTTTATACAATTATGTACTTGTGTATCTCACTAGTTTATATTATAATATGCTTGTAACCATGACAACCTCTTCCCGTATACAGTCATGTAGTCAATGTTATATATATATATATACACACACACACACACACACACACATATAAAAATATAAATAAACACTTGAGTCTCTTTTTTAAGTTGGTTCTTGGTAGTGTTCAAGAGGCATTAATCACTTGTGGTAGCTTTTTCTTTATATGATGATTTAATGTAGTAAAAATTATCACATAAACGAAATGTTTTGGACTTAACAAAGGCTTTGAGTGCCTCAATGGTGATCCCCTTATGGGTGTATGCTACTTTGAAGGTTCAAGCCACGGTATCCCCTCCCTTCTCTCTAAAACAGTGGTCACTATATTGAAGGTTCAATAATGTTGCAGAAAATTGGTTTATACTTTCTAGTAATGCTTCAAGAGAATTGTAACACTTGAAGCTTCTAATCCCGCCCAAAGAAAACAGTGTCCAATGTAGTAGTTAGTCCGAACTCTGGAATGACTCCATGAGAGTATATAACCTAATCCTAGTGGTATTTACTGTTATTTCTCGTGTATGTTCTTTATGATGATTTCATGAGCAACTTTATATACTACTACTATCTTTTCAAAGAAAGTTTTATTTTGAAAATTTGGCTCACCATTCTTTGATGGGTTAATGGTTAGGAGTTTGTAAGTGATAGAGTTGTTTGTATCTAAGTAATGATAGGATGGAAGGGTGCGGCTTTATGTCAGTAGGGTGTTGAATTTCCAGATTTCATAAGGAAGGAGTCCTTATTCATTTCTTCTAGTTATCTTTAAGGTGAGAGTTCTCAATGAATTTATTAGAAATGCAATAAAGGTTCCTCAGGAGAAAGATCCAATTTTCATTGTCTTATTAGGTTTGATAGATCAGAGTAGAGCCATATTCCACGAGAGTTTCAATTTTTATTTTGGCTGGTGTTTCTAGTTGTAGAAATCTGAGATAGCTTTACAGTCAAGTAATGATTGTAAGTAAAAGAGGAAAAAGTTCAATTCCATCTCCCTGTTTTGCAAGGGACAATTTGTGCCTAGTTAACTCCCAATATTGGTTGTTAGGTGACCATTTGTGCTTATGCTTCAATATGGATGTGTTTCTGATTTTCTTTTAATTTAATTTGTGCTTTCTAATCTGCTTGCAATTATTATTAGTCTGGCTAATCTTTATTTTCTTCTGGCATTCCATTTTTTGTTCCCGACTAGAGAAGATTAAAACTGTTAAAACCGTTAAAAAGGTCTTGATAGGGTGAGATAAAGAATGGAATATTGGTACCTTTTCAAGATTTTTAAGACTTGGGAAGTGCATGTTTTTTAACTGTTTCTTATAGTGTGCACAACACCTTATACAGTATTCATTTAAAGTATTCTGGAAGTTGAATTGTCCATTAAGGCCTAATTTTCCATGGGGTGAATTGGAGTCTGTGATTTTACTTATGAATTTCCAATCTGTTGTAAAGAGGATGCTTGGGTCAACACTTAATTCATTTTTATGAGATAATTCAGGATATTGCTCATGAAACCAGAGCTGGTTGTTGATACAGAAGCATATTATCAAGTGTTGCAATATTCTTTAAATATCATTACAAGAAGAAAATCAATGATAACAAAAGTAGGATGTTGAGCTACAACAAGTGACGTTATCAGAAGTTTCGTAGAGATATGATGTTGATGTTTTGTATATCATACTTGAGAGCAATGGCTTAAATGCTTGTGTGAAATTAAGAAAGAAAAATTGGATATTTATCTAGAGCCTAGAAGATAGTTGGCCAGTTGATATAGTTTTCTGTTATGGTACAGTCCAAAATGGTCTTGGTTAGACAGCTTGAATTGGTTCATTTTTTATGCTTCTAGAAGTTTGATAAAGTTGAAAGTAGGATTGTTAAGAAGAGATCTAGGAGTTCATGATCTAGAAAACTGTCTATAAAATTGCAATCCAGGAGTTCTGTTGGCAGCCCAATTGTTGAGATAAGGTTATATCAAGTGTTTAAGTTGCAGAGTGCTTCTAGATCTCATGGAATAAGGCAAAATTTAGAACAACACTTTCCATCTTATCAATTATTATCTACAGGCCTACACAGGCTACACATATAACCTGCTGCAAAGGATTTGTGTTATTTAAGGGTTATTCAAAGCATCATGTGAGGAGGAGATTGTTGAGGAATCATCTCAGTCTTCCATCACTGTTCATTAGAAAACAACACTGCAAGATTATGAATAATTTCAGTATATATTCATTTCACGATAAGGTTCTATTTTAACAGAACTGGAGAATTAGGGATTTCAATGTGTATCTTAATAGTCAAGTAGAACTTACGTGCTCTTCCCAATTTACGTATCTTGATCCATAAGGCTTGATTTGAGTCTAATTTCTTAGTATCTCCCCAGTGATTGTGCTACAACATAACTCTTATGAATGTAATAGCTTCATGAATGAACTAAATTTTATTGTGCTGTGATTCAAACAATCTGAACTTGAAAGATAATACCCAATGATCAAGATCTGACTTGAAATTCTAGACATCAGACTTACCTTAAAAAAACAAATAGAGAAAAAGAAATTCTAGATATTTAACAAAAAAATGCCCCAAGTTGAAGGGCATACCTTAAATCATTCATTCATTCAGACATACAATCATTCTTTATTACTGGAATTGGACATTCAAAGTAGATGGTTTAGAGACTTTATGCTGAGTTTAGCTAGGTTCGGAAGTCAAAGAGGGTTTGTCCTTCCCATTCCCAAACCTTGTCTCCTCCTCAATTTCGGTGTAAATTAATGCATAGACCCCCACCCACCCCACTTGGTACGAGGGCACGGAAAAGGAAAACCTTGTGCCATATCTGCCTCTGATAATGAAACCATGATTTAGTCGTTGGTGTCCTTCCTGTTTTGGTATGGCCACTAGAATGGCTTTTGGCATTGCTCACTTGAGGGGAGAGTTTTTTCTGATTCTTGCTAGTTGTCATTTGATTTGACACAGGTTTTACTTTATAAGAGTGCTCATCTTTCCCATTGTTCACAATTATTCAACATATAGCAATATAGCGTTAACCTTGTCTCACTATATTATTTTTTCAAACAATTTCAAAGAGAAAACTGTCATAAATGCAAGAATGAATCATCAAGTTGATTTTATATTTTGTCTACTTGTTTTGTCACTAGACCATTTTCTTGTTTTCCACATTCTGAGCTGGGTACTCTAAAGGGGTAGCTAGTTACTTGGTGAGAACCATACAATTCTAGAAAGGTCTCAGTTCTCACCATTGGCGACCATTGGTTTGTCTACTTTCCTTCAGTGTTTTCAGTTGACATGCTGGCTGGATCGCAATTGGTTTATTGTTCAAATAGCTGTCTCTCAACTTAATGACTCTTTTACTATAATCTATCTGAGTGGATATTGTTATGCTTTGTTTCTGATTATTGACAGTCGAATCACCTAAATGATTCTGCTGCGCATAGTATCCACTTACCTTTTGTTAGACTACTTTAATCTCAGACAGATATTTCTGCAGATAGCAGTTAAAAGGTTAAAGGTCTGGAGCAACAAAGCAGAGATGGAATTTGCTGTTGAGGTCGAAATTTTGGCACGAGTACGACACAAGAATTTGCTAAGTTTACGCGGCTATTGTGCGGAAGGGCAAGAGCGCTTAATTGTATATGATTACATGCCTAATCTGAGTTTGCTCTCTCATCTTCGTGGACAGCACTCAGCTGAATCCCTTCTTGATTGGAACCGACGGATGAATATTGCGATTGGATCTGCTGAAGGCATCGCGTAAGTATATGGACCCATCTCTGTCTCTATCCATCCATCTGTCAATCTCAACTAACATTATTTGTGTATTATATCCAGCTATCTTCACCACCATGCAACACCACATATAATCCACAGAGACGTGAAAGCAAGCAATGTTTTGCTTAATTCAGATTTCCAAGCTCAGGTTGCTGATTTTGGATTTGCAAAGCTAATACCTGATGGTGCAACGCATGTGACCACTAGAGTCAAGGGTACTCTTGGCTACCTTGCCCCGGAATACGCAATGTTAGGGAAGGCATCAGAGAGTTGTGATGTTTACAGCTTTGGCATTCTCTTGCTTGAGCTTGCTAGTGGGAAGAAACCCCTCGAGAAGGTCAGTGCAACAATGAAGCGCTCGATCACAGATTGGGCTCTGCCTTTGGCATGCGAGAGGAGATTCGGTGAAGTTGCAGACCCAAGGCTGAACGGGAATTATGTGGAAGAAGAATTGAAAAGAATTGTGTTTGTTGCACTCATATGTGCTTATTATCGGCCTGAAAAGAGACCCAACATGCTTGAGGTGGTGGAGCTACTGAAGGGAAACTCAGAAGAGAAGTTTGCTAATCTAGAAAATGATGAGATGTTCAAGAGTCGTATGCCTGCAGATTATAATGATGGGTTGTCGGGTGCGGAAGACAGTTCAGACTTGATTTGGGAGGAAAAGGAACCGAAACAAGAGATTGAAAAAGTGGAGGTTTAGAGCATTGAGGATATCATTTACGGTCCATATCAGGCATTGTTTGTTCAGAAGAATGGCTGAGCTATTTGGCTGCTTAATGAATTGAAAATATGGTTTGCTATTGTTGTCTGATGATTTGTTTTTGTGCGTGTCTTGTGAAAGTATGTAAATGAGGAATGTTTATTCAGGCTAAAGCTAAGTAAGTATGAAGGAGGCGGTGGATGTTATTTTACCCTGGCTTGTGAAACTGTATTTGGTCAAGCAATTGTGGCTTGTGGCTTGTGGCCTGTGGCCTGTGGGAGATAAAACTGATAGACTACTCATAAAACAAAGAATGTCCCAAGTCTATTCTCTCCAATTTCCTCAATTGTTACTAAAAGAATCTACTGTATGTCAATGAAAAGTTATCAGTTTAGATGCATGCATTTTTACCGCAATTCCTCAATTATATATAATGATTTCATTTATACTGGTAACTAGTAAGTAGCCAAATCAATTGATTATTGGATAAAAAGGTCAAAAGGTAAATAGGGTGTTTTGGTAATCAATGAACTAGTACAGAGTAGCTGAAGAATGAATTATACAGGTTTTTTTGGGTCATGTATGTTGGATAATTCTCGTGATTCACATTAATGCCCAAAGCTTTGTGTATTTATTTCTATCTATACCTCCTCATTCTCGTGAGCCCATAACTACTGTATACTGTATAAACATCCACTCTTTTTAAACAAGCCCAAACAAACATTGAACCAACCCAAAATTATTCAAATTCTCCCTCTTATCAAAAATCAAAATGCAAATGCTCATCTCTCTCTCACCACAACTCATATTCCTACTAACTCTCACGTGCCTTCCTTTGGGCACCCCATTCACGGTGATCATGTCAGATTCCGGCAACCCGTCAGCTCTAGTGGATGCCCCACAAACCGGATTTTCCATGAATAATAACGGGGCCCGGACCGACCCACACGAACAAGAAGCTGTTTACGACGTCATGAAAGCCACCGGAAACGAATGGGCCACCGAGATCCCTGACGTGTGCCGCGGCCGGTGGCACGGGATAGAGTGCATGCCGGACAAGGACAATGTGTTCCACGTCGTGTCCCTCTCCTTCGGAGCTTTATCAGATGATACTGCATTCCCAATATGTGACCCGACCCGATCCTTCATTTCACCTTCCATTACTAAACTACCGCACATTCGCAACCTTTTCTTTTACCGCTGCCTCAATTACGACCCTCAGCCCATTCCTTCCTTTTTGGGCCAGTTGGGCTCCACGCTACAAACACTAGTTCTCAGGGAGAATGGGCATGTGGGGCCTATTCCTAATGGGTTGGGCAATCTCACCCGTTTAAGGGTTCTTGATCTTCACAAAAACAGTTTAAACGATTCGATACCGGTTTCACTTGGCCGGATCGCCGGTTTAAGGTCGTTGGATTTGAGCGCCAACAAGCTAACCGGCTCCATTCCGAATCTAAGCTTTTCCGGTTTAAATATACTGGACCTCAACCAAAATCTCCTCAATGGCTTTATCCCGACCACCCTTGGAATAAGTTTCCATTCTCTAATTAAAATGGACTTGAGCCATAATCGTCTCTCTGGTCCAATACCCGATTCCTTCAAACTCATGGAAAACCTAGTTGTAATGGATATAAGCTATAATAGCCTCTCCGGCCCACTTCCATTTTCTTTTCAGAGCATGAACTCTCTCCAAGCTTTGATTTTGAACGGAAATCCAATGGTGCATTCAACAATTCCAGATGATGGGTTTGATGGGTTGAAGGATTTAATGATATTAGTCCTCTCGGACATGAATTTACATGGAAGTATACCAGAGTCACTAGGCCGATTACCAAATTTACGTGTCCTGCATCTTGACGGGAATCGTTTAAATGGTTCAGTTCCTTCAAGTTTCCGTAATTTGAATAATCTTGGTGAGCTAAGATTGAATAATAATGAGTTAAGTGGGCGAGTTCCTTTTGGGAGAGAAATGGCTTGGAGGATGAGAAGGAAACTAAGGCTCTACAATAATTCTGGGCTATGCTACGATGAAAGTAACGGTTCAGCAGATGATTTGAGTTTGTTATTTGACTCGGGTATCGGTCACTGTGGGACACAAAATCCCGGAACGGGCAGATCAGCAGTGCAACATCTCTCCACGAGTAACGGAAATGTGCTAGGAACAATTAATAATAATGCTGCTGCTGCTGCTGCTGCATCATTTCATAAATCATCACTTCTTGCCAGTTTGCTTCAGCTTATAATAATAATAATCTTTCTTCTCTACGTTGTGAGGTAGTTACTACTAAAGATTTGTAAATTACCAATGAGCTAGTTTGATATTTGATTATTTAAATTACATGACAATTAATGCCAGCCCCCTGCACCCAGGAGATGCATGCATGGTGCATGGTGGGATCGAGCAACAACCTGTGGCCTGTGCTACTTCTGAATTAATGAATAAATGTTTAGATCCATATATATTAACTAACATTAATCAGAAGAAATTCGATGACATAAACCCGCCCGCCCGCCCAAGGGCAATCGTCCATCTGGCCTGAAAGAAAATAGACGATCCTGTTTGTGTTTATTGTACTCGTATTAATTCAGAATTTATCTGGATATATTATATATACATCTCCGATGGCGGTTACTAGGGTTTTGTAACTTGCTGGTCTTTTGGGCCACGTATAAATGTATTCTTTTTACCCCGACATCAGCCCTATTGCATTTGAATTGTTTAAATTTAGTGACTATAATCTTTGTTAAATATTTAGTTTGCTGATCTTAATTTATCTAGTTAATTTTTACCCCACTCTAGGATGAAAATAATACATTGACCCACGAATATATTTTTTAGTGCACAGTTAATAAATAACTCTTTGCAGAGTACATGAAATTATTCTATTTTTGAAGTCGTACCACCTACACCTACCTAAGTAAAGATGATTTATAAACCACATTAATTTCATATAAAAATCAAAAAATTGTTTCTCTAGCATTAGAAGTGCAACATTGATATATAGGAAATATTATATTTAATTAATGCATTACTATAAATTATTTTTAAAAATTCACTTCACTTGCATTGGTATATATATATATATATATATATATATGGAACATCTCACATCACACACAAAATGAGACCATTAGTTTAGAGTTTATGGAGTTTTGAGACTTTTAGATTCCAAAAGCATTTAAGAATGTTATTCATCATTTATACGTAATTTATTTTAAATACTAGTTACTTGACTCACAAGCGTGATTTTTTTAAGTCTCAAACTTTCGCACAAAAAGTTATCGAAAATTCAGCTAGGGTATACAATTGACTACTCATAACATAGGCCTCACCTATGACTGCTAGATGGGAACAACACTTACTTGTGAATTTTCACTATTGTCAAATTAACTTTTTTACCAACGTACTATACAGGTAATACAAACTCACTTTTAATAAAATTGATTGAAATAATTTTTAAATAATTTGAATTAGTTAAATGAAGTAGAATTTTAAATACTGAATAAAAAAAATTATTTGATAATTAATATGTTTAAAATATTTGAATAATAAATTTTTATTATTTTACCCTCTGAAAAAATTTAAAATTATTGTACATTTAATTAATATTATTTAATATAATAGTTAATATTGTAAAAAAATAAATTAAATATAAAATACTTCATTCAGCCCATTCAATCAAAAAAATTACACTTGGTCATTCAGCCCAAAAATCTAACGAATTCAGTCATTCAAACGATTTTTATTCAAAACAAACGAATTGAATGACTGACCGATTCAGTCATTCAACTCTAAACAAACAACCTTGTGCAAAGCAGATAGGTCTGAGGTCTGGTGCACTACCATAACCTGTCATAATTTGGTAGATTTATTTTTGATATGACTATATTTTCAGCATCTAATAACTGTCAGTATCAAGAAGTTGTGTATATCAAAACTATGATGGGTATTTTATAGAGGTGAACAAAATTATCAGCAGAAATTGTCGTGTTCAAGTGTTAATCTACATGTGATGTTGCTACTTAATTATATATATAAGACTATTAACAGATATAGTAGTACGTAGTACTTAACTATATATATATATCATTACCTAATTAAATATGCCTTGTACTAACATCTTGTCTTATTAAAATTAGACTAACTAGGTTTCCCCAATAAAAATAAATAAGTATCCAATTGGAATTATGTTAAGGCCTAGCTAACCACCCTTATAACTGCTCGCTTCTGTATGTATGTTCCTTAATTACGTCAAATTTTGTTACGTAAAGAGAAAAATGACAATATTGTGGGGACCTACCTTGATATAATATACTCTCTCCGTCCCAAATTAATTATTTAATTTTGACTTTTTAAAGTTAAATTGACCATTTTTAAAACTAATATTTTTACTATTTTTGCTAATATATAAGTGAAGAGATTATAACCAAAAGAATGTATATACAATTTATTACTAATCCTAATTTTTATAATTTTAGAAATATATTTATATATGCTTAATTATTAATTCTAAAAATAGTCAATTTAATTTAAAAAAATTAAAATTGAACAATTAATTTGAGACGGAGATAGTATATTTATATATGAACCAGTATTACCATTTCACACGATGCAGACATGTAGAGAGAGAATTAAGAACACAGCGTACGTAAAAACAAAAGATCCAGATGGGCCGGGGGAAATCAAAGACGATAATTGTTGCAAGTGTCTTGTGTATTTTGCTTAGGACAGGCGACAGTGATCATCACATGCATGCATGTTGAATTGTATGTCAGTATGTGTGTATATATATTGTTAAAGTTAAAATCTGTCTCCGTGGCTCAATCACTAATACTGCGTTTAATTTTGTACAGAAACAAAATCATACAGAAAAATTTGACGATATGAATCGTTGGGGGATAGATACGATGTGAGAATAAGTACAAACTAAATAAAATTTAACAATGGAGGCTTAATGCTCTAATGCTATAAAATAAAATTGTACCTGATAATAAGGTGTAACCGTGTATTTATAGTGATCACACCACCTTTCTCAAGTCTTTTTCCGTATAGGAATAGGATTCCTTATTAGGTAAGATAACTTAATGGGATTATAGTCAATCTTTTTTAAAAAATGAAATCGGATTATATCCTAATTTTTTCCTTAGAAATTGGAAATCAAATGTAATTAGGAACCTTAGATTCCTTAAAATAATCAAGTGCCAAAACATATTCTTACGCAGGGTAAAATTTATCCACGTGGACTATGGCCCACCGTATCATCCGGATCTAAATAATCACGCCCTAACATTGCCCCCCACTATCTTGTTTATAAAGAACTTAAAATAAGAGAGCAGATCAATTAGTCATAAAAAATTTTAACCAATAGATGTTTGTCCGTTCGAGAGACGTTGGTCCGTCCCGAAGGATGTTATCTGTTCGGGAGGATCTCGGTCCGTCCCGAAAAGTTGTTATCCGTTCGAAAGGACGCTGGTCCATCCCGGAGATCAATGTTATCCGTTCGGGAGGACGTTGATCCGTCCCGAAAGATATTATCCGTTTAGGAGGACGTTAGTCCGTCTTGAAGGATGTTATCCGTTCGAGAGGACGTCAGTCAGTCCTGAAGAATTGTTCGTCCATTCGAGAGGACATTGATCCGTCCCGAAGGAAGTTATCCGTTCGAGAGGATGCTGATCCGTCCCAAAGGATGTTGATCCGTCTCAAATGATGTTATCCATTCGAGAAGATGTTGATTCATTCCGAAGGATGTTATCCGTTTGGGAGGACGATGATCCATCCCGGAGGATGTTATCCGTTTGGGTAGACGATTATCCGTCTTGAAGAATATTATTCTTTCTCATATCATAATAGCCTTCTCCACCCCTGTAGGAAAGCTTCAATCCGACCTTATTCCATCAACTATGAACAAAAATTATCTTTTGGCAAAACTGAATGTTCATTCCCATTACTAACTTGAAAATTTTACATTCATAAAAAAAAACTTGATAATTTTCCCTAAGCCTCCTAGCATGCCAAGTGTCTTTGACTTTTGTACCATTCATTACTTGAAGTCGGTAAGTTCCTGGCCTCAGCACTTCAACCTCGAACCTCCTTAGTTTAATCCCTTTGCTTGTTGTCCCATACTCCCGAAAAGACTAAAGCATTTCGATAACAACTCCGTGCTAAGTCAAGATCCCTAATGACTTCACTGACGCCGTTTGGTGTGGGAAACTTTATTTTAAAATGGGGTATGGAGGTCACCGACTGTAGAGCCATCAATGTCGGTCTCCCAAGTGTGGCGTTATACGGCAAATCCACATGTACCACGAAAAATCTGCATATCACTTCCACTTGTCGAGGAGTTATCCCGAAGATGATTGGCAATTCGATGACACATGCTACTTGAACTGGGTCGTTATGGAATTTGTATAAAGGGGGAGCTCATGCCTAATCTCCATCTTCCTTCCATCCAAATCCATCCTTTGGTACGCATGGGTGTACAGTATATCGACCGATGAACCGTTATCAATCATGATCATCTTCATGTCCACCAAATCATCATGTGCAGTGATCACTGACGCTCCATCATGCGGTTCAATAAGTCCCGACGGGTAATCCTCATAAAAAAAAAAACTAACTGTGCCAGGGTATTGTCGGTCCCTCCTAGAAGGCTGTTCGGACACTGTGAGTATGGAATCCAGCACCCCACGCTTTTTCCTCCCGATCACATTCCCGACCGAACCACATGTTATCGCGTCCACCATTCGCCGAACTGTTTGCACTTGTTTCGATTGTGGCTGAGGGTTCTGCTCCTGACTGATATTATTTTGTCCCTTTCCTGAACCCTCTTGGCCCACGATGTACTGAACTAATTCCCCATTCCGGTCATTCTTCTCAATTAGGTCCTTCAAATCCATGCAGTCTTTTGTAGAGTGTCAAGATGTCTGGTGGTAATTACAGTACCTGTTATGATTTTCTCTTTACAGACAAGTGTTGTTAAGGCAAGGCTCAAACAAGGGCTTATTTTTCAATCCCTCCAATATTGTAGCACGTTTCGTGTTGGGAGGAATATTGACTTTGTTAACTCCACTGTTCGAGGAGGACAGTCAGCCTCCTCCCGAACCCCAGTTATTGAAGTTCTTCCATTCGTTTGATTATCAGACATGTTGTTATTATTGTCTCGATCATTCGGCTTCTTAACTGCTTCGGTAAAGTCCTTCGAATGATTGAACATTAAGTCTTTCACCAATTTCTTTGATTTTATAATGTCGAAACCATAGACTCTTTGTAAAAGATTGGAACGGTCCATGGAGTATTGACGATGCTCTCAAATTTTATGTTTTAAAATACTAATTTTACAATTAGTATAATTTATATTAACTTTGCAATTAAATGAAAATGATTGCTATATATTAAAATTAAACTCATTAATTTCATAAAATTAGATTTAGAAACTAAAATTAAAATTTAGAATGAATGGAAAAATTACTAAGCACTCATTCCTTCAATTAAGTAAACAACACCTGGAACCTGGAGGATAATAGAGTGGTCCCAACCCAACCCAGTGCACAAATTAATAATGAAGTGATCATGCTCCACAGTACAACACGCGTGCATGTAAACAGTGATCCTGTACCTTCATTTTTGCGGGACCCGTAATCATAAGTTGGATAAAATCAAAACCCTTTTAATAAAAAGAAAGTTGTTTTCCTTGTCCTCTGTGTCATCTTTGATCTTTGTTTGCTATTGTGTTTGTATATTATTATTATTTTAAATTTATTAAAATATGATTAAATTTTATGTATGTACTATCATAAATATAATTAAAATTAAAATCTTTATTACAAAATATTAACCTCTAGTCTAGTCTACGATGATATAAATTTGTTGTGAGAATTAATTTAAATTTCTTCGTGAGAATGGGAATGGTTATTAAAATTTAATTCCCGTGAAGAAAATTTTTATAAGGTAGGATGGGGTGAGAGTATTCAAAAAAGGGGGAAACTAATAAGTAAAATGACGTACAACTTTTACTATCCATATTGAAACCCACCATTACTAAAAGTTTACGGTGATTAAAAAATAGATATAAAATATTGTCTCAAATGATAATTAATTAATATTCTATCATATATAGACGCATTCAGTGATTACAACTAATTACTATCATACACGTCATTTGTATTCTCTCTACAAAAACATTATTGCTAATATTACTTTAACTTTAAAATATGACAATTTTGCCCTTGAAGTATTTAATTATTTTTAATAAATCCATCTTAAATAGGCAAATAGACTTGAGAGGAAATTCTATAGGGTATTTGAGGTTCACACCTTAATATTTAAAATATATCTAAATGTGAGGGTTTATTTTGTTTAGCACAATCAACTTTGAGTTGTATTTTGTTGAGCGAAAAAGAACTTTAGAGTACATTTTGACCAATTTAAATCTTGAAGGGTACATTTTATTTAGTAAAGTATAAAAGATTTTTAAGTGTATATAAATACGTTTTAAATATTGAGGTATAAATCTCAATAATTCTACAAACTTTAGGATTTAAAGGATATTTTAGTCAAGTTGAAAACACTTGGTTTTGACATTTCAGTAATTTGGGACCCATTTGCAAATCTTTGAATTCGATCCTTGTTAGGTAAATTTTGATAAGACGCGAACACGTCATCACCTAAGTTATCCGGGACCACTCCAGCAAAATCCCAAATCTCCTGCCACTTGATTCTCCGCCCTCACCCTAATCAATAGCCGTAAATATTTTCTAATGGTTTCAGTTTCCCACTAAATTTCCCCTGGCACAGTAGTTTTGAATTTTTGTGGCACAGGGCTCACTCATAGTATTTTGACATGACGAGTTAAAAAATATTATTCTTTTCGTTCCCAAAAAAGTGATTAAAAATATAAAAAAGTTTATATTTAAAAAAATGAGAAAAATATATAAGATGAAAAATAAATATATTATTTAATGGGGTCTATTAATATAAAAAAAATAAAAGTATAAATAACTTTATATATTTTTATGAGGTTATTAAGAATAAATTTAATTTTTTTATTTTTATTTTTACATTTCTTAATATGTATGCAAATTTTATTTTGTTTATCCTTTGTGCAACTTTTAATACATGTTATAAAAATATACCCTTTATATATTAAACTTAAATATCACTTTCAACACTAAAAATATTACAGAAACGCAAAATTATTTCCAAGTAGATAATGATATTAAAAAGTAAACCAAATTTCGTTTTAAAAAGAGGTTGTAACTTATTATCATCACAAGGAATATTTCCAAATGTCATTGTCATTAAGTCACATATATATTTTTTCCCGTCCGTTAATTTTGAAATATGGTATGATGTATTATTTATTTACATAAATAAGTGGCATACAAAATCAATGAATTTTACCAACTTTAATGTGCTTTATTTACATAACATCTTATTTTATCTATAAGGAATTGCTATTTTAATAAATATTTTAAAACTCCATTTCATCCATTAAAAAAAGGCTTATCAGTTTATAGCCAAAAAAAAATAATACTCCTTCCGTTCAATATATATAACGTTTTATAATTGTGCACAAGAATTAAAAAAATAATTATATAGCATTAAATACAGTATTAATTATCTATAATATATTTTACCATATACTTATCTCATACTCTATCATTTATAATATTTTTTCATGAAAGATAATTTTGAAAAGATTGTGATTAATTATCTTAGATTATATAAAAGCGTCAAATAATTTAAAAAAAATAAAATCATATAAAAGCGATATAAAATATAGAGATGACACAATGTCCTCGATAAATATTGAGGTAAACATGAAGAAAAAAAAATAGTATTCATAAAAGTTTGAAAAAAATAATTAAAGATGTTTTTTTTGTGTATTGGGGTTGTTGTGATTTATATATATGTCCTTCCCTTGGACGATTTTGAAACTCATTTCTTCACATTCTCCCTCCGTTTTTGAAAAGAATAAAATATGAATTTCACACATATTAAAAAAATAAAAATAAAAATAAATGAAGAAGAGTAAATAAAAATTTAAATTTTTCTTTAGTGGTTTACGAGATTTATAAAGTGATGAATAATTTAAAAAATTGATATTTTCATATATATTTTTGATATTATTACATAATTCTCTCTTATATGAAAAAAAATGAGTCTCATAAAAAGGGACTATATAAAAATATCGAAAACTCATATAAAAATTCGAAATAATATTTTTCATAATTTTATTTTTTTATACTAATCAACCCGACATAATTGTCTTTATACTCTCTCTCTTCTCGATCTCCATATCGGTACCAATTCACACAAACGACATGTCCATAAATGGTAGAGTTCTTCTCCCTCCTCCTCCGACTATCAACATTATCTGCTATGGATAATTGATTCCGTTCGATTTAATGTTTCAAAGCATCATGATGATATGACGACTTAAAAAAATACTAGTATTATTATCAACATCATCATTCATCAGGATGGGAAATGGCCAAAAAGACATTATTATCCCCTATCCACACATGCTTGGAAGAACAAAATATAAAAATCATCGTATTATTTTTTTTAAATGCCATGTCATATTTTTTAATTAGTTAATACTCTTCAAAATCAAAAATTTCAGGTGAACATAAAAATTGAATATGAATGTATTTAAATTTTACTTATTTATATTTTAACTCTAATAATGGACAAAAATATAAATAAATAAAATTCAAATATAGTATTAAGAGTTTTTATGAAAAAGACGCAGATAGATAAAAATAAAACCAAATCACGATGGATTACTTATTTGCTTTGCGTGATATTTTCATCTTAATTTGGGTCAAATGCTCCTAAGACTGTATTATAGACGATGAGATTTATCTCAAATTTTGAACGGCCCAGATAATTTATTGTATGAGCGGAAAATTCAAAATTATTTATATTTTATTAGATAGATTTGTTATCATTGTTAATTATTAAAAATAATGTTTGTTAGCTTTGCAAATGATTTTTTTATTATTTTGGGGAAAGGAGAGTATTATATACGTTGCACTGAGAACATGAAAATAAAATTAAAAAAAAATAGAAGAAGAAACTAAAAACTTTACGGGTTAAGAAATAATTCTATTTATAATCTAAAATATATGATTAATATTGAATTTTTAAATATAATTTGAGATATTTATAACGTAAGTATTGACATGAATTAATTAATTATAGAAAATATAATTATGAAAATCGTAAAACTATCTAAGTAATACCAGTTTTTAAAATAAAAAGAATTATATAAATTTTAAATTTAAAAATATTTCAAACAAATTTTCAGATAATTAAACTTGATTTTATATTTTAGTACGGAATAAGTTTCTTGTTATGAATAATATAAACAATATAAAAAACACATTTTACATTTGAAAATAATATGTTTATAAAATTTAAAATAGTAAATAAGTCTCTCAATCAATAAAGTTCGTAAAAATTAAATTTAGCTGTTTAGCTGTTTAGCTGTGATACTGATAACATTAACAAAAGCCAAAACATGTCGCTATTTGAAAGAGTTTCCAATGATTCAAAACTAGTAGGAGCTATAGAAAAGAAAAAAAGAGTATAAATTATAGCGCTGAGCAGCTGGATCTTCTTCGGTGGTTGTTTGGGCAACAAAGTTTATTTACTCCACCATTTCCGCAGGGAGAGAGAGAGTTGAGGTTTGGGAGGAAGAGAGAATAATATGTTTGCAGGGGAGAATGGGTTGCAGGGAGACTCAAGGTTGAAAGCCATATCAGAATCTATACGAGTTGTCCCTCACTTCCCTAAACCAGGTTTCATCTTAATTTCTGGACTACTTATATTTCTTTTCTTGCTGGGGACTTTCGTCGAACAATTTATGCACACATACTTACTCTTAAATTGGTTGTTTAGGAATTATGTTTCAAGACATAACAACGCTGTTATTGGATCACAAAGCCTTCAAGCACACCGTTGATATCTTTGTCGATCGTTATACAAAAATGGACATCTCCGTCGTTGCTGGTACTCCGCCCCTTCTCCATTTCTTTTTCCGACTCCCTCTATATAGTTTTTTTTCCTTCAAGAATTATCTCTTTGTATTCAACTTATTATGTTCGCACTGGGGAATATTGTCTGCTACCCTGATTCTTCCACTCCGAAATTTGCCTATTAGGATCTTCAATCGAGTAAATTGAGAACATTTCCTAATATATATGTGTGTGTGTATATATATATACACACACTGGATTTAGCAGAAGCATGATTCGTTGGCTTAGAAGATTCCTTTGAGTCTCAAGTCTCTCAAAATCCCATTTAGCTATTAAACATCCTGTAATTTTTCCTGCAGCTAAACTTCAAGATACTCTACGGACTGTAATTAATAGGAACAGCCGAACACCCATGTTTTTTTTTTTTTACCTTTTCATTTTCTATATTTTAATCAAGGAAAGTTTCAACCTTGAAACAAGAAACTTTTAAGTGTATGTAGACTGTAGTATTCTTATTAGGCAAATTCTATGAACTGCATCTTTAATTGTAAAGTATTTTGTGGCATCTTGGAAACGTAGGAGATTAAATATATTCCCTTTTCTAGTGTACAAGCAACATATAGTACCATTGCTTAATGTTGGAGACAAATAAAGACTGTACTCCCTCATATCCACGTGATCTTAGTTAATTTGTAAAATCCTAAAAGTCAAAATTTGATGTGAATTTGTTTTAATTTTTGAAATAACAATTTTGTACTTGGTAATACTTTTTAAGTAGTTTACAATATTAACTATGGCATTAATCAATATCAAATAAATTCACATTAATTTAAATAGTAGGATTTTGCAAATTGACTAGGAAAAAAATCAAGTGGGATTATTTTTTTGGTATGGAGGGAGTAAATTTATAAAGACTACAAAAGTTAAAGCCATCATCAAATTTATAAAAGAAGAGAAAGAGAGAGGGAGAGAAGTTAATTTGAAATTTTAATTGCTGGTATCCATCTTCTATTGATATGAAAGGTTGTACTAGTTTCATATTCTATCAAATGCACAGCATTGTTATATTCACTTTCACAGTATATCTAGTAAATTGTTACATAGAAACTAAGGGAAATGTACCTCTGTTGCATTATGGTCTACTAATAACTTTTTATTTTGTTTTTTCCTTTTTTTCGTTTTCCATAGGACCATAGCTGTGTGTCGATTACATAAGGAAACCCAAGCGCTCCAGTGCATAGTGAAATAGGTGGTCAGGTCAAATTGATTATCATTTTAAACAAATATTTCATTAGTCTCCCATCAATGATTAAAAATACTGAAAGATTAACCATTTTGTAATCTTTGTGAAATTTTCGACATATTTCCAGAACCAGGTGGAAATTTAAGAAAATGGGACCTAATAATTCTTCGTATATTTGGGAAATGAGATTCAAAACCCTGCCATGATTTGACATTTGAAAGATAGTTCAACAAGGCCGAGAAATTCTCCAGAAAGTTACAGCTAGGGACAGTGTTGATATGTCACATGTTCTCTTTGAAAAACTTTTTACTCTATAATTTTCTTCTATTTATTTATGAAGGATCAACAATAAACTTCCAAATTGAACCTAAATTATGTGGCATCATTTGACGTAACGTCAATAATGCTCATGTATATCTTTACACTGATTTATTATGAATGCTTATGATATCAAATTATTATAGGAGTTGAAGCTAGAGGCTTTCTGTTTGGTCCTTCCATTGCATTGGCCATTGGTGCAAAGTTTGTTCCTTTACGTAAACCAAAAAAGTTGCCAGGTATGCTTTAAAAACTTAAATATGTTACATCAAACTACAAGTGCCATTTTCAGAGAGAACCAATGTACGATTGTACTGAATCATAGAGCTTCAGGCTCTCATTTGTTGTAAACACGTTGATGTATTGAACCAATTTTGGTCGACTCAAAAATATACCCTCACCAGATTTAAAATTTAGGCACCTATAGGCGGTTGAAATTTTGTTTAGCAATATGATTCATAAAGTAGCAAATGTTTCTCAGATTCTTCTTTAGCTAAATGTGCCACCTATCAATTTAATGCCAACATCTCTCAAGTACTTGACATGTTTAGGGGAAGTTATTTCTGAAGCATATGTGCTCGAATATGGTACTGATTGTTTGGAGATGCATGTTGAGGCTGTTCATCCTGGGGAACGTGTGTTGGTTATCGATGATTTAGTGGCGACAGGTGGGACCCTCTCTGCAGCCATAAGACTTCTAGGTAAAGTCTCAAGGTCATTATGTGGTTTTCAGTTCTCATCAAATTATATATGTGCTAATTTCAACTGGCTTTTAGTTCTTTAAAAGACAACTAATATGGTTTTGTTTGTCATTTACTAGAACGGGTTGGGGCTGAGGTCGTTGAATGTGCATGTGTTATTGGGTTGCCAGAGGTGAAGGTATTCTTCTAGTCTGTCTATGATTTCCCCTTGCTTGTTATACCATTATTGAAACTCTTAAATAGATGATTGGTATACCCATATAGTTATCTTCTCCTTCATCTTGGCATAGCATATAGTCACGTGCCTGCTTTGAAGCTCTTAAATAGATAGAAAAATTTTGTACAGAAAAAACTGTGTTCTTAGGTCTCTAGTTTCATGGGTCGCTAGATCTAATATTAAAAGATTCCATAAATTGTTTCATTTTTCCTTTCTTAAATGCCATGTAATTATTGTGTGAGCTGCTTCTGGAACCTCACGAAGACTAGTGTACGTGGTGACATGGTCGATGATCAAGACCTATGAGGAACATCATTAGAAGTTGTCTTATATCCCAAACTAGATGTAAAAGTGTATATTAGTAGGGTTCTTATATGTATACAAGTGATAATGTTAATCCACAAAATGGTCCACCTCAAGTATCAGTGAACGAAGTAACTAAGGTTCTCAAGT
This sequence comes from Panax ginseng, assembly GCA_020205605.1. NCBI lineage: Eukaryota > Viridiplantae > Streptophyta > Magnoliopsida > Apiales > Araliaceae > Panax > Panax ginseng. Next base: position 3,811,252 of record CM035148.1, read on the forward strand.
ACTTTTATTTATGTTTTAAAGTTTTAAGTGCAATATTAAGATCTTGATTGAAGCGAAAGCTCACCAAATGATGCTTTAACTTGTTGAAGTAAATGGCATCAGGTTCTAGTTATGTCATGATTGCTCTAATATTTCCATTTCTTTTCCTGTTGTAATTATCAGTTATGTATCAATCTTATGCAGGGCCTGTGCAAGCTGAATGGAAAACCACTTTATGTCCTTGTGGAGCCTCGCCAGTAGTTAACTGTTGCCTTGGTATTGTCTTGTTTTTCTAATCTAATGTTAAATTGCAAATGCTTACACAAAAAAAGGCTGATTAAATTTTACAGGTTGCACTCCGTTCATGTGGTTTGTTTCACATTACTACTCTACTTATTTTCTTTACATTATTACTGCTATCATTTCTGTATGTTAATTCTAGAGCGATTATTTGAAAGAAAAAAAAGAAGAAGAAGAGAAAAACCATGCAACAGTGGTGATGTGTACTGGTTGTTCTGATACCATAACCATAACCATAACCATAACCGTGCAAGTATTATTTATCAGTTTCTTTTTCCAGAACATATTTGACACTAATTTTTTTGTGAAATGATCTTTTTGATTTTAAAACAAAAATATTCTTTCTTTTATTTTATTGCTTACTGTCTCATAATTAGATATATAGATTTATTTGATTTGAATACAAAGAAACAAATTAATTTGTTGCTTTCAAGATATAAACGAATTTTTATGAATAATAATTTTTTTTAGTGTTTGAAGTTTAAACATGGATTAAAACAAAAATGTTACAATTGCGACTGCAACTCTTTTATTAGTATACACATTACTGTGAACTGCTGGCATACAGCAATCTTCTCTCTTATGCCGATTTAGAGATGCAGATAAAATTGTTCACAGAAATATTTTCTGTGCATTATTACTTGTGGAAATTTACTAGTTAGTGCATATGCTGCTGCTGCTGGTCTGCCTGCTGCTAGGATACAAGTGCTCAGTTCATGAATGTGCATGCTCCGTGGAGTTTCTCTCCTCCTCATCATCTTCTCCACAGACCACAGTTGGCTGTTAGCCTGATGATTGTGGTTCTGTAAATAATTTGTCTTTTGCTCACCTTGTGACGTAGGTTTGCTCGTGTATTTTGCTGTGTATATGCAATGCAGATGGGTTTTACAATATCTATTATTTTTCTTAAATAAATTTGTATGAATGAAATTATGTTAATATTTGTTTATTAATTTATACATTTGTTATTTTATTTATTTATTTTTGGTTTTTCAGGTTGGTGGTGGTGGTTTTGGTTTGAACCCCTCACCTCACCTGTTGGGTGGGTGTTTGGCTGATTGCTATCTACTACCACGGACGGACGGCCCACATCTAGGCTTTGATATGATTTTTTTTAATTTTAATCTAAAAAAAGAAAATTTATAACAAAAAAGCCCAACCGTTGAACCCGAACAATGAGCAGTACGATTGAGTTGAGTCACAAACTTTCAAGCTCCACCGACCAACTCGGAAAGAACTTCACGGCCCACGGAACTAACTAAACTACCCAACCAGCTGGCCTGCAATTCTCAAACCAACCAAAAATTAACGTGGAAAGGCCCAAATAAAACTTGCAAATTCAGAAATTATCTTCGCATGCCAGAAATTTTATTTATTCATTCGAGGGGGATTCATATATTTACAAGAAAGATTTTATTTAATTGAGGAAGATACCATAAGACATAAAGTTAGAGAATACGTCAGTTTGTTTCATGTTAGCATGTAATAATTTGTTTATAAAAAATTGTTTTTATGCAAATAATTAAAATGAAATAAAGTTTTTAACTTTAGCATCATAATTACATTAATTATTACCGGTGACATACAAGTCGCTTGTAAAAGTAAAATAAATTTTTTATAAAATTTGAAATGTCAAGTAAAAAGATAAACAAAATAATATTATACTTAAAATTTGTAAGGATAGAAGAAGAAAAAAGTGGGACATGAATATACCAAATGTTTCATCGAGGCGTTATAATATAGTAGAAGATAAGAATTCGGTTATTATGAAGTTAACTTCATGGTAAATTGGTCAATTGACCAATACAGTGCTGATATATAAATGAAGATATCACCTTTTGTCTAAGTGTTGTTGACACTGTATTAATCAATTGATCAAAATTAATTTTATGCTAACCACCTCCAAAAGATAGATAATATGATTTTATTAGTACTTTAAAATGAAAATTCAAGAATTTAATTATTCACATTTTGACGTTTGCCCTTTTCCGACCGGACCTCCAACTCCAGAAAGTATTCAAAACACGCACCCATTGATGCGTGGTGGATTAGTTTGTCCACAATCTACGAGCCTGATGTAGCTTCACCGTCACATCACCCATTTTACCCTACAGAGCCTCTATAAAACGAGAGCACAGAACCTATCGAAAACAAAAATTATCGCCGAAGAAAAGTTTCGAATATTTCTTTCACTACAACTCCTAGCAACATCTAAAACCCTAGCCCTATCAACGAACAATTGTAAAGTTCCTTTTCTTTTTCGAAATTGATCTGAATAGACATATTATCAGACAATTGGGGAGCTTGAACAATGTCTGCAATTGTGTGTGGGAAGCGATCTTTCTTTGACGACCTTCCAACATCGCCGACATCACCGTCGGCTCCCGTTTCCAAGAAGCTTCGTTGTTCTTCTTCTACGTCTCCGGTTCGCTGCTCTCCTTTTCAGCCCTCGCCGCCGCCGCCATCGCCATCTATCATCGACCAACTCCAAGCGGTTTTCCCTGAGATGGACAAGCAGGTCTCCCCTCTCTTCATTCACATGTTACTGGGTTGTTATTGTTGTTTCTGTTTTTACGACTTGATAGATCTAATTTGTTGATTTATTTTGTTATTTAATTTCAGTCTCCGTTGTAATGAATTTTTTTTAGTTATTTAAATTATTTATATCTCAAAATTACTTGGAAAATTAAACCGGACAAATTTCTATATTGAGTTTTGGCTTACTTCTATAAATTAAGTTACTTTTTTAGGGTTTTGGTAGTCACAATTACAGATTGGCCGTATTTGGTGGGTATGATTATCTATTTTCCCTTGTCATAGCTAAAAAGTATGAAGGTATTTAACTTTAAGCTGAATTATGCTTTTTTGTCTTGGTTTTGGATTTATTTTAGGATTATGCTACTGGATTGTTTGTGCAGAGAATATTTCATTTAAAATAGTCTAAGATACTAGTTATTTTGTAATATAAAATATTTTAAGTTATTCATCAATTTACTAATTTAAAAGGAAATGGTAAATATCTATGTGCAAGGTTTTAATTTGTATACGAACTATACCTATTCTAGGGTTTTGACCATTATCAGTGTACCTCTGGGTTGACCTATTTGTTTGTTTTGCATAAATATACAAATGAATTTGTTACAAAACAAAATCTAACATTTCTTTAAAACTTTCAATGCGTCCTCCACCCTGAATTGAATAACATTAGGCTAATTTCAGTATTCTAAAAATCATTGAGCCGACCTAGGCGGTGAAGTAGGTGCCTAGGCGTTTTCCTAGGTGGACTATGCGTTTTCTTATGCAGTCACATTTATTTATTTTTCTATTGTTCATATTTGTTATACTATATAAAAACATATAGCAAATGTAATTTTTTTAAATTAACATGAAATATTACCAAAAAAATAATATTTTAAAGCTTAAAATTCCATTTTAAGTATTATAGAATTTCAAAGTAGATGTTTGACTGCCTAGGCAATATGCAACCAAATCGAGGCGGTAGAGGACTGCCTAGTGCTTAGGCGGAGATTAATCATGGGTTCGTTTATCCATTTATTATAGTTGGTCATAAGTGGGTTGGGTTAAATGGGTAACAATAAAGTTCATGGTCAAATGGATAAATTAATAGGTTAAAATTGGGTAACTCACAGTTGACAAACTCTTATAATGATTCCCTTCTCGCATTCTCTTCCATCTGGATTCGGTTGCTGTCGGAATTAGTATCATGTCATCTGCTTCTCTCGTCCAGGTGATGATAGTCCAGTTCTTCTCATGCACATGAGCTTCTTCCTCTCCATAATTACACTTCCACTTCTCAAGAATCACTGTAATTTCATTTCATATAAATCCCATACCCCATACTCACCCTTATGTAAATGCACAAACACGCACACATATATCATATATGTCCTTGTGATTTTTTAAATGTTAGGATTTTGAGTTCAGAGAAATTGAACTTGCACAGATTAGGTTTTGGGTTCAGACTTGCGGGATTGGAGCACATATGTGTGTGTGTGTATACCCATGTGATCCCACCAGGAATCAAACCTTGTTGTTCTAAAAAAATTAAAAATCCGAGTGTGGGTTTTATATGGGTTGATGGGTTTAACCCATATCCATTAAAATCACCCTTATCCAACTCATTTAGAATTATCCATTTATTACTCGGTTTAGTAATCCTCATCCCATCAAACTTTACCCATTACCTACTAAATCAACCTGTTTGCCACCTCTAGTTTAATCTTGTATAGTGTTAGTTTCTTACTTGCGGTCCATTTTGTTAAATACTTAATTTACAATTTCATTGATGAGTGAGTAACAATCTATCATTTGCTCGTGCTGAAAAAGGTTTAGAGACTTTGCCCATGCCTTGTGTTACTGCAAGAGGAATACTCTGCTACCATGATAGACCTGCATGTATTGTACAATAACTAGCATTCTAATTTTAGTAATCTTTGGTTTATTGGTTAAATATTGTTTTACTTAATTTTCTTTGTATCGAGCTGTGTTCTTTTCTTCATCGATTATTTGTTTGATTCCCTTGTATGACCTATTTTAGCATATTTGTTTTTGCACTAGTAATTGGTTAACTGTGTAATCAAGTTAATAACTTGGGATTGTAAAATACTGTTGTATCATACATTCCAGCTTCTCGAGAGAGCAATTGTAGAATGTGGCAATGATTTAGATTCTGCTATCAAGAGCCTGCATAAGCTTAGTCTTGGATATGCTGAGGGAGGCTCATGCTCTGCAGTGGAATCACATCCAGATTCAGAGAAAGGTATATTCTTAACTTACTCCTTGCATTTTCTTTAGGTTGGCTCATAAACTTTATGGTAAAGTGTAATAGTTCTATAAAGTTGCTTCAATTAATATAGTACTGCTAAACAATTGTTGATATTGTGCACACTAAATGTATTTTATTTTTTAATGTCCTGAATGAATATGAACTATGGTTGGGATATCTGGATCATGTAGTCTTGTAATGTAGACTTGTGTCAAAACATTAAGATATAATGCAGCTGCTAGGCCTTTTGTAGAGGCATCTTCGACTTTGGTTAACAAACATGGTCCAGTTCTTCCCATTGAGTTTGATAATATTTTCTGACAGGGGGTGAGGTCCTCTTCGTAAACAACTTTACCTGGACTCTGAAGCCCTTACAAATGAAAGCACAAACAAGATGGGATTTAGTATATTCTTATAGACATACATGTATCGATATAATAAGTAAATTACTTTTAAATAATTATAAGCAAAAGATTCCCCCCCAACACACACACACACAAAAAAAAAACCCACACAAGTGGTCAACTTCAATTTAAGTTCAATGAAAATACTTGTACCTCATAACGTATCTAGAAGTATCTCATACCAGTAGTGTCCGCGGATTGTCACACCAAGTGTAACACGGATACGTCGTCCGTCTGTCCTTCATAGAATAGAATGCACTCAAGTACACTCGCACCACACACGTGTGTGTGTTTGTTTGTACATGCACATTTATATCTATATATGTTCATACTTGCTAATTGTTTCCCTTCCCCATAGATTATGATGTGGTCAATTACTTGTGTTTTTTAGTTTCTTTTGAATAGCACCATTCTTGGTGAGGTAATATTAATTTTGACAAGCAAATAATGCAACCATTCCCACTTGGACAGTATTAGCGTGAAGACTTTAACTATCTTAATTTTCTCTATCAGATGTAAGAGTAATGACTGGAATTGGCAGGTACAGCAACTGCTGATGGGATTGCAGCTTCTCTGAAGGATCCTTTGGTCCAAGATAACCTCCCCTTGGATGGTGCAGAATGGGTGGAATTGTTTGTGAGAGAAATGATGATTGCTACTAGCATAGATGATGCTAGATCCCGCGCAACGAGAGTGTTGGAGAGTTTAGAGAAGTCTATCTCTCTACGTGCTGGTGCTGAGGCAGCACAAAATTTTCACAAGGTGGTTAATTATTAGTTATGGGCGTTGCTATTATTTCCGTGGTATGGTTTTCTGGAAGCTGATATGAGCTAAATTAAGAGTAGTGGCTTCCTATAAGTGGCCATATTTACAGATGACTATGTATTTGATTAATGCATGCTACATAATTAATGTGTCACCCTCTGACGAAAACAATGTGTGCCAAGGTGCTAGTGGGCCTTCCATTCTATCATCGTTTTCTTGTACGCGGAAGTAAACTTATAGGGTGACCTTGTTGTGTGTCGTCCAATGTAATTGCTTTTAGACATTAGCATGTGTTTATTTGACTTTATTTGCGTGAACAAGGTGAAGTCAAAGTGCTTTGGCATATATATGGTCGCTAAAGATTCACAAGGATCAGTTATTTCTTAGACTCTAAAGTGGTAAAATGCTTTGAAATGTTCTAGTAGTACTTTTTCCTCTTTGTGAAGCCAAAATAGAACTGCCAACTATATTATTCAGCTGCATAATTGAACTGCTGTTTTCAGGAAAATATAATGCTTAAAGAACAAACTGAAGTTCTTCTACGTGAGAACACCATCCTAAAGCGTGCTGTGGCTATCCAGCATGAGCGTCAGAAGAGTATGCGATGAGAGGAACCAAGAGGTTCAGCATTTGAAGCAGCTGGTTTCTCAATATCAGGAGCAGTTGAGGACTCTTGAGGTGAAAAGAAAGACAATCCCCCCCTTCTCCCCCAACCTCACGCGATCTAGGTAATTTTTGCTCATTTAACATATCTCGAATGATTTTGATGGTTGTAGGTGAACAACTATGCCTTGTCGATGCATTTGAAGCAGTCTTTGGAAAACAACTCTATGCCTGGAAGCTCCAATCGAGATGTCTTTTAATGCAAACGAGGAACTTTGCAAAGTTTAGCCAGAACGATCGTGGTTATCAGCTCAGTGTCTAGCAGACCAAGCTTAATTATCAACTCACTGTCCACAAATATGGTGTTATCCTAGGATAATAAATTCCATAATATTTATGAGAATTACAAGATCAGTTGTGTAGAAAAAGGTGGTTGGTTGTCTTTGATAATCCCAGTTTAGAATCACTGATGTGTGGTTATGTAACAGAAATGTCTCGAATCTTTTTTATGGATGAGGTTTATAAAGTTTGTCTAAATTATGCTTTTGATGTTATATCATTTTAAAATTCCAACAGTTTTGTTGATACTATTTTGGCTTAAAATCCTTAACTGAAAGTTATGGTTTATTTCCATATGCTTTCTAGATATTTCATATTTGAAGCCAATTTTAGAAGTATGGCAGCGTTAAGATCGAAACTAATAAGTTAATAATATAGGTTGTTAGTATGGATTCGAAGTATATACAAGAAATCTTGACAAGATATAATAATTTTTTTAGTAATTTTAGGAAAAAATATTTTTTAAATTAGAATTCAATGGATTTAGTTTTACCTCGCATCGTCATTTTGGAGTTCATTTTTTCACAAATGGTAGTTACCAGTTTTCAAATTTTAATTTAATTTGAAATGGTTTTTTGACTAATAATAATACGTCTATTTGTGGAAGTGTTATTTCTATAACAATGTCTTGTGCATCAAGGGCAACTATTATTTACCATGATAAAATTATTTAATTCATATAAATTCAACACTAATTTATGTGATTTATTGTTTCAAAAATGTAATGTATCATCTTAATTTTAAATTTAAAAATATCTTAAATTAATTTTCAAAAATCTATTAGGATCTTATTTTATTTTTTTAAAAAAAGTATTATACTCTCTTTGTTCAGACAAACATCAACTAACATTTACTCCCACCGTAATATCTCTTTCAACGGCAGCATTTTTATAATTAGCAATGGAAAAGTGCAACATTTCTTTTTCTCTTTTATTTTTTTGCTGTGTTAGACTATAATTTAACATTCTTGTCTTGTCTTCTTTGTTGATCCTGATATTTAGATATGTTATGATATCAGCATTTCTATGATCATTGGATGGAACTAGAATGCAAACCAACAACACATCCTATCCTATACACAGTAACAGTAGTGAGAATATAACAACTCAAATTTTTTTTTTTTTGCAAGAGCTCCTTGATATGCATCAAAATAATACTGATGGCATTCAATCTACACGACTTTTCTTGATCAAAAGGATAACAGATAAAATAACAGGAGCTGATATCATAAACAGAGCTTGTAAAATGTTGGGTCTTGTTATCTCAGGGAACAGGACGCTTCCATACTTAATCGCAGCCGCACCAAAAACAGAACCACCTCCTAGTTTCAACAGGTACTTCAAATCATCCTCCTGTTATTATTATTATCGCCAAAAAATGATACAGTAATTATAAACCAAATCGGCAAGAGATCAATTTAAGCATTTGGGTATTTCTGATTTCATGCCTACTTTCTAATAATTAGAGAGAGAGAGAAAAAGAGGAGTGACCTGAGACGTGAAGGCAGCGGGCTCAAGGTCTTCGATGCTGGAATTTGATTCATCCTTTTGGGATTTCGAAGCTAGAACCATTAGAGACCTGTTAGACGACGTCGCTGGAAAGATAAAAGCGACCCCACCTGACTGACGGCGGATGGATGAGGAGGGTGAGTGGTAAATATTGTGAAATTGGGCTGCCATGGCTATTGCCGCTGCCATATCCGTCGGACGTAATTCGCCACAAAATTCTTTTCATTTTTGGATTTGATTCCTCCTTTCTATATAAATAATCTTTATTTTGTTATATAAGCCCAGGAGTATTAATCAATCAATCCGCAGTTAATTAACAAGAATTCAAGCCCAGGCTTCTAGTTCAAGGCCCAAAGCAAGGCCCAAGTTATTTATTCATACGACCCGGTAACTTCTCATACGCAGATACGCTTCAATCAACTCCATCGGCGCCATTCGGCGGTGATTGTGAAAAGCTCAGCACTTCTAGCTGATAGACGACATCCGTTCACCCCAAACCCTAACCCTATCCAATATCTTCAATTAAAACCTGCTGTTCAAATCGCCGTTAATTAATCTAGCAATCGGTCAAAATGGTGTTAGCCCAATTAGGGGGGAGCATCTCGCGTGCTCTCCAGCAGATGAGCAATGCGACGATCATTGACGAGAAGGTTTTGAATGAATGTCTTAATGAAATCACTAGAGCTCTTCTTCAGTCCGATGTTCAGTTCAAGCTTGTTCGTGATATGCAAACCAATATTAAGAAAATTGTTAATCTCGACGATCTCGCTGCTGGCCACAACAAGCGTAAAATCATCCAACAGGTATTATGCTTCACTTTATATAAATATGCTTGATGCTGTTTTTGTATCTGAAACTTGTAATGAAGCAATTAATAGGCTGCTTAACTGGAGGATATTGCACCTTGTTTCAAGTAATTAATTATTAGACTTGACAAACAGAAATTTAGTTTATGTAATTTTTGGGCAATTTGTGAGAACTTATGATGATAAGTAATTGATTAATGAGGATTTTGTAAGGAAAAACAAATAAACAGAAGTTTTTCTCTATTCCGGTGGTACATATGTTCTAGATTTGTGGGAATTTCACAAATTTCACAATTTTGATTGGTGGAGTTGATACAACACTCATGTGGTGGTAATGAAACAGAATAACAGACCCTTTACTGTGTCCCCTTTCTTGAGATTTATCTAGTTCATTTTTGTATTTAAAGGTCTTTGTGTTTGACAAGATCACAAGAATGAAGGCCTGGAAAACTTGTTCTGTAAGTTGGAAGAGTAACACTTTACTTTACTTTGTACTTGGAAGTGATATTTTACTTAAAACCTGTGCCCTTTTCAATATACATGAAGGTTGAGGTTAATATCATATTTTCACCAGTTTAGAATATGGGAAGGTAAAGAACAAGGAATATTATCATAATACCAGATACTCTCATTGACCTAGCTAACCATGTATTTGCACTTGCTTACCCAAACACGATACTCTTACCTACCAAAACTCTAAATTCAGCTTACCAAAATTTTCTTTGTTGTTTTACCTATAATTGCACAAATATTATTAGTCTAACTTAGTATTGGATGGTCAAACATTATATTTGTCCTAAACTATTTATAAAACAACCAACTTGTGGATTCAACTAAAATTTTCTATAAAACTTAGGTTTATTTCATTTAGATTATAAGGGAATTCCTAACTATAAGAACTTATATAAATATACCCTAGCGTACCGTGTTTTTACTATGTAGCGTACTGCGTACCCATATTCGTACCGCGTACTGAAACGAACCACATTCCGGGTATCACTACTATCATTCCATGCAAATATATCGAAGTTTGATCATATCTACTCCTTTCCCATTCAATGGTGGAGGGGAGGGTGCTGGAAGGGGCCATGGTACACTCACAGTTTTCAGAATCCATCTTTACCTTATCTATATATAAAGGTTAAGATTAATATTATTTACTTTAATTTAAGATTTTGGTAATGTAAAGAAACAAAGAAAAGTACCATTTTGTGTCAAAATTTTGAAGATTTGATCTTATTTTGCCTGCCTTTCCCACCCAATGATGGAGGGGGTGTGTTTGGAAAGAAAGGAGGGTACTGGCAGGGCCATGGACCCCTCAAAGTCTATACAGTCCAACCTTACCTTGGTCGATCTCTGATTTTTTTCACAAGGCATATGACCCTCTAACCCTAGTAGTACCCATAAAGATATTTCTCACAAACGTAAGAAATTGAAACAATTGTCACCCAGAATACTAACAATATGAATGTATATTGTGTCATGTGAACTGTGCTTCTTAAGTTTGCAGTATCTTTAAGGTTCATATGTCGTCATCAAACTTTTGGTTTTGTTTGTTTTCTAGTTTCTACTATTCTTATGGTGCTCATTCTTTCAAACTTCTTTATGTTTTAAGCTCCTTGTCTAATTTATTTGTTACTAGTAGTTGCCCATGGCCTTGTTATGATTAGTTCTTTGTATTGTTCTCTTTTTTTTCTGCATTCATTGTCATTTTGAAGACGCAATGTTGAAACCGATCATCATATCTCCTGCCTTTTCTTGCTATGTTATTGTGCTATTGTAAGTGTTTTTTTTTTTGTTAAGTATAGGCTATTTTTAATGAGCTCTGTAAGATGTTGGATCCTGGGAAGCCTTCTTTCGCACCAAAGAAAGGGAAACCAAGTGTTGTCATGTTTGTAGGTTTGCAAGGTATGTTGTATTCCCTGATGATATTTGGACAAATTATTCTATCATTTTATTATGTCGTGCTTGTGCGCTGTATTTCTTTTTAAGCAGGGATATAGGCAAAAAGGGCAAATACCCCACCGTGGTTGTCACTTTTTCAGCATTTGACCGCTAAACTTCAAAAATATGCAATCAACCCACTGGATTAATTAAAATTTTAAAATCCTGTCAAATTAATTGAATGTCTGTCTATTTATTACACATATGACATTTCAAAAATAAAATAAAAATAAAGGAAATGACGTGCAAACAAATAAGCAGCCAGGCGAGCTATATATAATATAATAAATAAACTTTGAATTTATTACACCTTTATTTCTCTCTCATACTGTTCATCTTTTCTTTTGGATTTAATTTCTTCGGTTTAATTTCAATCAAAACCGTTCACCCCCTCTTCAAGCTTCTAGACCCATCTCCAATTTCCTTCAGTTTTGGTATGATTGAGCTAGAGGTGGCAAGCAATGGTGGCGGAGGGAGGAGGCGGGCGGACCGGACTGCCTTAAACGCTGGGCAGACCAAAAGGTCCGGATTTTGGCAAAGAAAATGTTAGGCAGTGGTGGGTTGGTTGGTTGGCCGACCCATGAGCTTCTTCCCCTATTTTTTTTTTTTTTGCAAAATTTTACTACACAAAAATAGTAATAATAATAAATATTAAAAGTAATAAAATAATTTATAATAAACAATAATTCTAATTACCTACATTAACTACGTATCTCAATCAATTAAAATTTTAATAGTATTATAAATTACTTTCAAAGTATATAATCAAATTTGATTTTTAAAATTATACTTTAAAATTAATATAATTTATTTAACTTTAAAAAATGCATTCATGACTCCACAAATATTGTTCCAAGAGATATCTAATTAATTTCCAAGATTTACACGGTTGGAACTTGGAGATGCTAAGATTTTAGCAATTTGAATATTTAAATTGATTTTCAGAAGATTTGCATGACACGATTTTAGGCATTACCCAATATCTCATTATTAACAGCCACATCAAGTAAGAAATTTCAAACTACAATTATTATTTACTACAACTATAATAATTAAAAAAATATTTTTATATTGAAGATTGCATTAAAAATAAATAGTTGTTGTAGCTCAGTTGGTTTGAACTCTTATTTATTTACTTACAAGTCTTGTGACCCACAAGTAGCAACATTTTGTTTAAAAAAAAAAAAAAAGAATCACGGGCCGCGGGCCGGGCCAAAAACGGCCCAGATTTTATGGGCTAAAAAATCACGGCCCAAAGCCCAGCCCGGCCCGCGGACCTGGACCATCTTTGCCAGGTCTAGATTGAGCTATGGAGATATGATTGAGTTCTGGATTTGTTCAAAAATACGATAATTTCATGGGTAATCCTTGCAATTGGAAGAGAAATTTGAATCTTTATTGGGTGAAGATGAAAATGCTTAAGAATAAGAAAATGATGAAGATCGAAGAAATTGAATGGGCAATGGAGTGATGGTAGTTCTGCTCTACAACTTTGCCCTTTTGGTGGCCGTCGACGGATGGAGACGAAAATGAGTCATTTAATTAGGCCCAGAGTGATCATCTATTTTGCAAGTTTCTTCACTCCAAAATCCCCATGGCTATTATTCTCCATTCTTAATTTCCTTCCATCTCTCTGTCTTTACATTTATTTATGTCCTAGCCATTGAGGTTTTAGGGCCATCGAAATAGACCCAGATGCAGAAAGAAAAGGAATTTTTAAATAGATAAAAGGTAAAGGGAAAAAGCATATCTATTTTCTTCTTTCTTTTTAATTCTTGCGTGGCTCCAATCCACATGGGATTGGCCACATAAGCATATGTTTCTCTCTCTTTTTTTGTTTCCACGTATGAAAATATGCACTTTAATTTAACAGCCGTCTAATTAATTTAACGAAATGATGTAATCACATATGTTTAACTAGTATAATGGGTTAATTACATATTTTTAAAATTAAATGGTCAAGTGTTGAAAAGGTGACAACAACATTGGGGTATTTGCCCTTTTTGCCGGGAAATATATGATACCTTTATCATCTTGAGTGGCTTTCTGACAGTCTGAGTCGGTGATCTACACATGACTGCAAGTTATCAACTATAATAGTTGGAAAATGTGCTCTAATTTTTTTGCCTCGTTGCTCTTTTAAATGATTGAGGGACTTGTGCTTATTACATAATTAATTCCAGGTTCTGGGAAAACCACTACGTGTACAAAATATGCATATTACCACCAGAAGAAGGGCTGGAAACCAGCTTTAGTGTGTGCCGACACATTCAGAGCTGGTGCTTTTGATCAGCTAAAGCAGAATGCTACTAAAGCTAAAATTCCTTTCTATGGGAGGTACTTTTCTTCCAATATTAAAATTCCTGTCTTCCATATGATTTCTGATGTTTGATAGAGTGGTGATATTTTATACTTGTGTAAATAATGTTTCAAAAAAATGAGATAGATGATGCTATTGGGGAGGAGCATGTGACGACACGTCAAATTGAGAATAATTCAAAAAAATTATATCCATAACTTTTCCAGAAACAAATAACTAAATTTTCCATGACTCCATTCAGCAAGGTGTCAAATATAAAATATCACTGTAAACACTTGAATAACTAATATAGCTCTTCAATGAGGAGCAACAAGGTGAATGTATAAGGCTATGATAGTGAAAGCTTCAATGTCGAATTGTCGATGTGCTTTTGACCTTGAATTTCAGAAAATGGTCTCTTTTGGTCTCCTAGGTAGGAGGGAAGAGATAAAATAAGTTTCCTCTGTTTGTGAGATTAAAGGCAGAGGGAAAGAGTTGAGGAGGGGCCCTCAGCCCTCTTCCTTCTGGACCACCATTTTTTTTTCTTTTTGAAGTGACGGGAAATGGGGAAAAAATGTATGGAAAAGCACAGGGCAATAAAAATAGACTTCCACATAAAGCTATACTAAAATGACTGACTGGCTCCTGGCTGAAGATGAAAGCGGTGAAAGTTTGTAATAACCCCCAAAAAAAAAAAAAAAAAAAAAAAAACCTCTTTCAACTTCCTATATCCAGTCCCCTAAAACTCAATGAAAGCCCAGTCTGATTCGAGATAGTCTTCATTTGACCAAAACTAGAGGATTTTCAGTGCCTTCAGTTTTCCTCTCTTTCCAGCCTATCAACATGAACAAGAGCTAGTGAGCTACATTACATTTCTTCCTGCTGCTCTTATGCCCTACCTATTATGACTCTTGTCCAGTTATAGAGCAAATCACTTATGGAAGTTGGTATGACCCATCTCAGCCATTTAGTGAAAGAAGAGCATTCCACATCCCTTGCGCAACCTCATAATGAATGTTCAGATGATCAACCTATTTTCACTTGCAGCACCAGTTGACCAAAGCTGAATACATTTTACTTAACGATTGTTAGGATAGATCTACTCAAAGAAAACAAATCTGGAAATCTGATGTTCAAGGTAGCCACCATGTTACATCGATCTGCCAGAACAGAACTCTCTTTACTCTCTTCTCCTCAAAGTGAAGAAGTTGAATGAATATGTTCCAATCTGCAGCAATTGATTTTCAAAGACAACACAGAAAGGAAATCTGGCCTCCATAAGTTTTCATCTCATGGAAATCTGCCGAGTCTAGTAGCTTCTGTGCCACAAGCAGTTTTCTCCAAAGAATGTTTCTTTCGGTATTTATTTATTTTTCTCTTAGGTTTTTTAGAGTAACATATTGAATAAAATCTATTTTACCACATGGTCTACGCAAATCCATCTTCATAGCCCGTGGACCTATTACGTATTAACCTGCATGTTTTTGAGTTAAGTTACACAGAATAAAGTTGAGTGCTTTTTCCCCCTGGTCACGTCATTAAACCATAGGTCGTCTATACTACTGTACCTGTAGATTGTAGGATTACAGGCTGTGAAGTGGGATTTGCTGTAAACCACAGGTGGTAAAATGCTGTTTACTCATAAATCAATAGTAATAATTATTCCTTTGATAGATTCTTTTGAATAAAGTTTATCTATTTGGCCTCTTCTTTTGCATTGTCGTGTTGCTTGTGGCTTGTGCTCTACTTTTAGAGTGTGGGTGTGTCCTATTTCAGGCAGAAGTTATGGTGTTAACTTGTTTCAACTTTCAAGAGTTTGGAAGTAAGAAGGATGCGGAAATTATATGGAAGTGTGCTTTCGTCTCAGTTATATGGTGAATTTGGAATTAGTGTATTGCTATACTGTTTGTTGGCAGTTACTTATCTTTTAATTTGTTGAGGGATAGCATTTTTCTTTCAATTTTTGGGTATCTGCTATAGGGCGTAGACCTCAGTGACTGACCTGTGCATATTGTTGGCCTGCACTTTTTCAAAGTTCATTTTT